>CM066037.1:515719158-518182001 GCA_033557465.1 Ichthyophis bannanicus
CACTTAACCTTCCGTTGTCTCAAGTACAACCACAGAATGTAAGCCCTCTGGGGAAAGGGAAATACCTCCAGCACCTCATTGTGATTCACCTTGAATTACTACAGGAAAAGTGTTAGCTAAATAATGAATAAATAGATGTATTGCAAAAATGTCAGACAAGATGGTTTACAGAGCTGAAGATTCAGTAGCTAGCAATTTACAGTGAAATGGAGAGCATCTCTTAACACAGAAACTAATGTAGCAAATACATAATTTAAAAGAACAGTGTCTCCAGTGCTTGTAACTTTTAATGAGAAATGCATAGCATTAAGAGCCTCTGGGTAGCGCTCCATGAAAATCAGAGAGGTATGGAAACTCACTGTATGCAGCCAAAAGGTAGGTAAGCTCACAGCAGTCCTCGGCTGGCAAATAAAGCATCAATGCAAACCAAACATCAGAAATCTTTCTGATGACTTCTTGCTTTTGTTCTCTTCCCAGTACTTATCAAATCCTGGCTCTTTTAACTAGCTATACATATATCATTTGCTTTCATAGCTAGTGCAGCTTTGCACCCCAGTCAGCCCTGCAGCATCCACCATTGAGACGCTGAATACCTCTTGTGTTTTCTTTTATACCCCAGTGAGATGTATCTTGCATATGAACAAAGAGCACCTTACATAACCAAAACAATCAATTCACTGTTTGTAAAAGTCAGATGCACTGATTTATAGTCCAAAAGCATCCATGGGTATGTACTAGATTAGCTCATGGTAGGTGATATACTTGAGCTCATTGCAATAGTTAGACAGGCCCACAAGAGGGAGCCAGATTTACACAGCAGCAACGTTTATATCACTAGGCAGGCAAACTGGATTATAAATTTTGGCCCTGATTTATCATATTTTGTGGAAAGGAGGGAGGAGTTTAAGCATATTTCATCAATTCAAATGCCTCTTGACACCTCTCTGTCTCAGAGCTGTTAAATTACCCTGTTCCAGGAAGAAAACCTTGGGGCTGATCCTGGTGTTACACTTTTAATTTATTAAGAAAATGCATAAACCATTTCCCCAAACATTAGCCATCTGAAGCAGTGTCCAAAAACACAGATAAAAATCACAAGCAAAGTACAGATGACTAAGCAAACCAAAGCAGTATGGTACTTGTAGTCCCTAATTCCACCCACTGAAATCAGTGCTGCAGGTTCCATAATGCATCAGAATGGGTGTGGGGGGGGGGGTCAGAAAACCAGGACTGAGATGACATCTTCTTTCTGGCAGCTGATTATTTGGCAGCTCTACAGCATCTGTCTGCTTGCATCAGGAGATCTTTCTATGAACTGATTTCCCTGAAGATGTGTAGGTGGGTCCATTCCTGATATGGGAGTTCTCCTGCCAACTTTCAGCGAGATTGCTATCTGATAGGTGAGTAGAAACCGCCACTTGCCACTGCATCGGTGTGTTCACCTGGGATTGTACTAAGCCATAAATGCACCCTGTGCGACTAATGAATCTGGTGCCAAGTGCAGTAACTCATTCTTTTTGAGTTTCCTGGAAGCCCAGTGATGATTTTGGTGTCCTTTCTGTACTTGTGCTGTGTGTGACCGCATCGCTCATACGGCCCTGCAATCACCCAATCTGAATTAGGCTACAAGGGCATACTTCTCCCATTTGTTCAGTTTTATTCTCCTAAGACATGAAGTTGGAGAAAACCTCAACCCCCTTGCTTTTTCTGTGCTCCATATTACTGCAGGCATGAGTTGGCTTAGGAACAAACTGCACTGTACCACAATTTTTATATCTGTTGCCACAGTCATACATGAAGGGCCCTATTTACTGAGGGCAATTCTATTCTGGCCGTCCTGCCCCTGTACGACCGATCAGAATCTGGGTGCATAGCAGTAGCACCCGATTCTGATCCCAAGGGGGCTAGACGTGCCTGCAGGATCAGAATATAGTCTGCTGGCCTGTATGTGCAGGCCGTGGCTTGATTCTGATTGGCCGCACACCCAGAAGATCCCCGGCTACCTCAGCCAGGCTCCTGAATGGAGCCACAGTGCCATGGCGTCCATTCAGGAGCCACAATCCCCAGCCACCGAAGAAAAGGCTCTTTCTCTGCAACCCGACCACCAATCTGCCTCCCATGGCCAGGGTCGGGCTGCTGGGCTCCCCCTGCACCCCTCACCTCTTTGAGGCTGCCAAGCTCCGTGGTCCCCTAATGTCCAGGGGGACTTATTCCACTTCCTGGGTGGAATAAGACCCCCGTCTACCCTGCCAATTCAGGACATACAAGGCTGACCTCAGAATCAGCCCTGTATGTCCAGGGTTGCGTTAACACCCACCGCCCGCCCTCGCCCTCTCCTCCCACCCATGAAGAGAACCCCCACACAACCTGACAATACGTGCGGGGAGCTCTTCTGCCACAAGCATGGTCCAGATGTTTAGTGTGTCCGGATGTCTGATTCAGACGTCTAGACCCGCTAAACGTGGATCAAAATGACCCCCTAAGCATTTTCCCCAGAGACAGAAAATGGGATAAAACCTTTACTAAAGTGACCCTACAGTGATTAAATATTAGATTGTCTGCAAAGGACCATGACTGCCAATATCCATATTGTATATTTTAAGGGCTAAGCACTAAAGAATTACCCCTGTAACTCAACTTGGATCCATACAGGCTTAAACAAAAGGTACCCCTGAAGTGAAAGGCTGAGTCAATCCTCATGCAATAGGAATTTCATAAGATATAGGAACTACAGGTCCCAGGATGCTATGGGTGAGAAACCAAGACTAGCTCAGTCATGCAGCTATATGCTAACCCTAGGCTTTGGAAATAGCAGTCTGAATAAAAACATTTCTAGAAAAACAACCCTGTGTGTGTATCTGTAACACACAGGGTTACAGATACGCATACAGGGTAAAACATGATTCTTACATGTAAAGCATAGTTACTCACCTGTAACAGGTGATCTCCGGGAACAGCAGGAATTTAGTCCTCACATATGGGTATCGTCGGTACCGATGGAGCCTGCGCGGGAACGCTCCCCAGCGTCCAATCAGAAAGCTTTTGGAAGCATCCCACAGTGCCTGCGTGCTGCCTTCCCGCCTTTCCCAACTGCCTCTCTCCAGTTGAATTTTAAAGCTGAGAAAAAGAGAGAGATAGAGGGAAAGGAAAGAGAGAGAGATAAATACAACTCCTAGGGGAGGTGGGTGGGTTGTAAGGACTAAATTCCTGCTGTTCCCGGAGATCACCTGTTACAGGTGAGTAACTATGCTATCTCCAGGAACAAGCAGGAATCTAGTCATCACATATGGGGACTCCCTAGCTTTGGGTGCCAGGGAGAGACCCCAGAAGTTGTGTGTCCCTGGGAAGGGCTCCACTTCCCCCCATGGATCTCTGGCATCCTATCAGGGATGGTGGGTAGGAGTTGATTAAGTATGGAACAGGTGTTTGAGAACAGCCTGACCAATCAAGGCATCCCGGCGGGAGTCCTTGTCCAAGCAGTAATGGGCTGTGAAGGTATGAACCAAGGCTCAAGTGGCTGCTTGACAGATGTCGTCAATAGACACAGAGTTCAGATGAGCCATTGAGGCTGCCATGGCTCTCACATTGTGAGCTGTAACATGGCCCTCCAGAGAAAGATTCTTACTCTGATAGGCGAAAGAAATACACTGAGCAATCCAGTTGGATAGTGTTCTCTTGGACTGGCAGTCCCAAATGAGAAGGGTCAAAAGCAACAAAGAGCTGAGAAGACTTTCTATGTTGCTGTGTCCTCTGTAAATAAAAAGCCAGAGCTCTTTTACAGTCCAGGGTATGAAGATTCCTCTCTGCACTTGATGCATAAGGTCCTGGAAAAAAGACAGGTAGGTAGACCTCCTGGTTGAGGTGAAAAGGCGAGACCACCTTAGGCATAAAGTGTGGATGAGTTCTAAGGACTACCTTGTCATGATGAAACCTTGGATAAGGTGGATTAGCTACTAGTGCTTGCAATTCACTAATGCGGCATGCTGATGTGATTGCAATGAGAAAGATAACCTTCCAAGAAAGAAATTTCAAGGAGGTGGTAGCTAAGGGTTCGAAAGGTGGCTTCATGAGCTGCCCAAGAACCAGATTCAAGTCCCATGCCACCGGAGGTGGTCTAATGGGAGGCTTAGTTAGAAGGAGGCCTCTCATGAATCTTGCTATAAGAGGATGAGAGGAAATAGGTTGTCCATTTAGAGGTTTAAGAGAAGCTGCAATAGCACTCAAATGGACTCTTACTGAATTTGTCTTAAGGCCTGCATTAGACAAATGGAGGAGATACTCTAGTAAAGATTCTAGGGGTATAGCAAGGGGGTTAAGACCCTTTTCTGAACACCAAACAGTGAACCTTTTCCACTTGAAAGCATAAGAATGTCTAGTGGAAGGTTTCCTAGAAGCATAAAGAACATCTTTCACTTGCTGAGAAAGATGGAGATCTTGGAGATCTAGGCCTTCAGCAACCAAGCCCTGAGATGCAGAGACTGGGGATTGGGATGCCATAACATTCCGTTCTCCTGAGATAGGAGATCTGGAGCAGACCCTAACTCCAGGGAGGGAGCTTGAGAGAGATGTAGAAGCAGAGGGTACCACACTTGCCGTGGCCAATGTGGTGCTATGAGAATCATGTGGCCTCTGTCTCTCTGAAGCTTGAAGAGGGTTTTGGGAATTAGGGGAATCGGTGGAAAGGCATACAGGAAGTCTTGACCCCAGGGAAGGAGGAAAGCATCCTAGGCCTGAGCTCCCTGAGCCGGAGTTCTGGAACAGAACCAGGGAAGTTTGACATTCAACGGACTTGCAAAGAGGTCTATGTCCGGGGTTCCCCAAAGTTGAAAAATCCTGGCCACCTGGACTGCATGGAGAGACCACTCGTGTGGAAGGAGAACTTGACTGAGTCTGTCTGCCCAAGAGTTTTGAACGCCTGGAAGATACACTGCCAGAAGATGGATGTGATGCTCTCTGGTGAGGGCCCACAGTCGCAGAGCTTCATTGCAAAGCGACAGAGAGCCTGTTCCCCCCCTGCTTGTTCACATAGAACATGGCTACTTGATTGTCCGTATGGATAAGGACTGTCTTGTAGCTGAGCAGGGTGTGGAACACTTGCAGAGCAAGGAAGATTGCTCTGAGCTCCAAGAGATTGATATGTAGACAACTCTCTTGTGGAGTCCAAGTGCCCTGGGTGGAGAGGTCTTGCAGATGAGCTCCCCAACCCATTGGAGAAGCATCTGTTGTAAGAGTTGCTTGTGGCAGAGGTTGCTGAAAGGGGGACCCCAGCGACAGATTTTGAGTGGACTTCCACCATTGGAGAGACAAAATGAGACGACTTGTGTTTGCTATTCTGTCTGACAGGCAACCTGATGCCTGGGTCCATTGGGTGGATAACGTCCACTGAGCTGCCCTCATGTGAAGGTGAGCATATGGTACCTCATGCACGATGGATGCCATGTGGCCTAGCAACTGCAACATTTCTCGAGCAGTTAAGAAGGGCTTTAGGGCAGCTTGAGAAGCTAACTGCACCAAGCGAAGGCAACGGGCTTGGGGAAGGTAGGCCCTTGTCTTTGTGGTATCCAGCAGGGCTCCTATGAGCTCTAGAGATTGAGTGGGAGTTAGACTGGATTTTGGGATGTTTATGACCAGCCCTAAATACTGAAGGATACGCATTGTGCAGGATAGAGAAGTTCTGGCCTCTGACTGTGTTGGAGCTCGAATGAGCCAGTCGTCCAAGTAAGGGAAGACGAATATTCCCAGAGTGCGTAGAAATGCTGCTACCACAGCCATGCATTTCGTGAACACCCTTGGTGCAGAGGCCAGACCAAAAGGAAGCACCCTGTATTGGTAGTACTTTCCTTGAAACAGGAACCGAAGGAACCTTCTGTGGGTTGGATGGATGAGAACATGGGTGTACGCATCCTTGAGATCTAGAGAACAAAGCCAATCCTGACTCTGAAGGTATGGAAGCAGAGCTCCGAGAGAAATCATTTTGAATTTCTCCTTGACCAGGAATTTGTTCAATTCTCTGAGATCTAAGATAGGTCTGTATCCCCCTGTTTTCTTTGGGATAAGAAAATAAGGGGAATAGAACCCTGTGTCCTGTGATGGAGTGGTCAGGACCTAAACATTTTAAACACCATTCATGGGTGTCGGTGACGAAAATGGTACTGCCACATTTTGTGCACTTTTTAAAACCTGAAGCAGGTTTTTCCATATTAAAGGAATTTCTGGGCCCTAAGGCCCAAAAAGACAGGTGCACCTGAAGAAAGTAAAAGAATGGAAAAAAAAAATTTTTTTAAAAGAAAATAAATACCGGCGGTACCGGTAGAGCATCGGGGAAGGCAGACGCGACCACTGTTCCCTCTAAGCTGTGCGTGTGTGCGCGCGCACACACCTTGCCGAGCGAGCGCACATACTTTACAACAGAGCGCACAAAAATTACGGTTCTGATTCTGATAGAAAACAACACAGACATCTTAAAATTTAAAAGTTGTTGTGTATTTATGGTTTTCACAAGTTCTACAATATTTTCTAGTGCAATCAATGTGGTATGCATACTGTATTCTGATGTGTAGTCAAATTTTTAAAGTATATAACTCCGAGTGTCGTTATTTATTTATTTATTTATTTATTTAACAATTCTTATATACCGCGCTATTTGTTATCAGTGCGGTTTACATTCAACAACAAGAGCTCAGTGCAGTCAAGACTGTTTGAGTTTACATTATAACAGGGTTAGAACTTGGACAATACAGGGTAACTATTTACATTACATAATACCACACCAGCATCCACTGGCTAACAGGCCACATCCAGTACAGTCCATTGGCCGAGGATATTCAAAGTCCAGCAGGGGGGTAGGCCACATCAGCCCCAGGCCTGAGATTTACAGTAATGCAGGACGAGTTTCCCATCGCTGCCAAAGCACTCATACAGGGTGCCCACTTCCTGGTCCGGGGAGGGAGCGAAGGATTGATTTACATAGATGAACAGCTGCTCGGCAGAGTCCAGTTTGAGTTATGTGGCGCACAAAAATTTAACCTTCCTTCAAAAGCTGCACAGCTGATATTTTATGCGCACACAGCCTACAGAAAATTAGAGGGAACATTGGACGCGACCACAAAAAGAAATAAGAAAAAGAAATAAGGAAATTCTTCTGCGGTGACAGGAACACGACCTGCTGGCTCCGCGGAAAAAGAAGAACTGGAGAGAGGCAGTTGGGAAAGGCGGGAAGGCAGCACGCAGGCGCTGTGGGATGCTCCCAAAAGCTTTCTGATTGGACGCTGGGGAGCGTTCCCGCACAGGCTCCGTCGGTACCGACGATACCCATATGTGATGACTCATTCCTGCTTGTTCCTGGAGATAACATGATTCTTGTAAAATATGATTCTTACACCTAGCATCTATCCAAAGTCTAAGCACATAACGTCCAACAGAGATTTTCCTTGACTGCTGCAGGACTTTGGAAAGCATTAACGGAAGATATAAGATCTATCAAGGACATTAAGGACTTCCAGAAAAGGTTAACACCACATTTATACACAGAATACTGTGGAAACATCAGTAAATGTAATCCCACCATGATGCACAAAAATAACCACAGCTCAAATAATTCTGACAACTGAGATATGATCACCCACTGTAAATACAAACTACAAAGGTTAGGGCAGAAGTTAAGGGTGTCTGCTCCTTATGTTATTCCCTTTGGATTAGCAATTAATTATTATTAACTTACTGTACACCTGTGATGTGGTTGTTTAACAAACTGTTCTCTGTAAAATTAAGTTATACTGTTACACTGTTCCTTGTAAAAACTGAGTTGAGATGTAAACTGCCTTGATTTAAGGATGAAGCAGTATAAAAAACCTGTTAAATAAATAAATCTGTATCCTTTATAAAACTGAGAACTGAGGGGTACCTAGTGAAGCAGGAACAGGGAACATGCTATTCTATTTTCAGGCACCGTACCTACTGCACATTTCAGTTTATTTGAGTCTACAGTTTCTTGCTTTTACTTCCGCCTCTCCGGATCATTAATATTACTATGTCGGAGCAGGCATTAGGGAGGGGGGCAAAAGAAGCCAACAATTATAAATCAGGAGTAGGTAAGTAAGCTTCATTTATTTTCTGTGGGTCACAAATTATGCCTGACCCAAGGGCAAATTCAAAACCAGTAATCAGAATGCTGCAAAACGTGTGGCCCAGTGAAGTGATTTATCAGAACTCCTCCTCCCCTCGTTCTTAACAATAATTCACCATGGTGAATGGACAGCACTGCCAGCCACAGCAGTCCTCTGCAGCTCTGCCAAAATGTTTCTTTATCTACACACCATTTTGATCTTCTGAAAAAGCATGAGGATTTCTTCCCAAACAAAAGGCCGTTATGCCATATATTCTCATAAAGATGCCTTCTCTCCTGTGTAAGTAACTATATTTCATACAAATGCAAACCTGGACAAGCTCCACTTCTCCTCATGCTGCATTTCTACAGAATCCCTACATCCATTGGATGCAATGAAGGTCATTTTAAAAGTCTTAAGTCGTATTTTGGATGTCTGAAGACATGTATGTGGCCTTTCACTGAGCCATTTACAAATGGCTTTTAAAGACCTCACTGGTGAGGGAATATCCAAGTGGGCAGGGAGTGTGGCGGAGGTATCTCTGGGGATGTGCACTGGACTTAAACATTTCCATTTGATTTTCTCGATTTTAGAAATGTCGGGGTCATCTGCAAGCACACCCACATTTAGATCTGCTCCAGGCATGAATAGGTACCAGGGAAGTGCTTGTTTTGGCCTTAAAACATCCAGAGATTGTAGAGAAGACAGAGAGTTAAGTTCTCCATGGACAAGCAGGATGAGTCAGCCACACATGGGCTCCTTCGGGAACTCGGCTGGTAGAGCGGAGAACTGTAGAGGAAAGAGGAGCAATCCTTAGGTCGCTGTTTGAAGTCTCGGATTTCCGCATTATTTTTGCATCACTACTTCTGGAAACATTATACTGTATATATAATCTCCAGTTCTGTCACATTTTAAGAACAATTTTCAAAAACCCATATCTCTTACCTGCAGGCTTTGCAGCAGTTCTCAGAGAGATATAGTACATGTGCACTACTGTTTCAAAACTGCCTAATCTCTCTGAGAACTGCTGCAAAGCCTGCAGGTAAGAGGTATGAGTCTTTGAAAATTATTAAAATGTGACGGAACTGGACGGTTTCATATCTAACATTTCTAGAAGTGGCAATGCAAAAATACAGTCCACTCTACCAGCTGAGCTACCAAAGGAGCCCATGTGTGGCTGACTTATCCTGCAGTCCACGGAGAACCCCCGTTACAGGTAAGTAACTTCACTTGACTAGCCTAAGATCACAAAGGCCTGCACTGGGATTTGAACCCTAGCCTAACCCACCACTCCAATCATTAAGCTATTAGATGTCCCTGCTATTCTGAGGAAGTCTCTGGTTGTGAAATTGTGCCTGAACTTGTACGTGTCTGCTTTTTTTCAGATATTGGACATCCTTTGTAAAATGTGCTTTAATATGTCTAAAAGCAAAATTCGGTATATGAAACAGCGCTTAAAATATATATGCACCTTTACAATGACCTATAATTCTTCTTCCTGAAAAAACTTTAACTTCTTCAGAATGGAAAAATTATACATACCTGATCATTTTCTTTCCTTGAATCCTACTAGATCAGGCCAGATATATGGGTTAAGCTCCCTTGCCAGCAGGTAGAGGCAGACTTGAGCAATTTTCAGTAATATCTTCATTAGGTATTTCTACTGGTGCAGCACTGAGAGAAGCCAATTTGATACTTCCCAAGAAATAAGCAAGACTGAAGAATTCAGAAGCAAATCAGAAACGAATAATGCTAGTAATTGACAACCCAAATTTAGAACAATTAACTTGAACGAGTATTTCACTCTCTTACCATAATGACTTCTGCATCAGAACATAATAGTGACAATGCTCTCAAGGGCAGCTTGACTCCCAAACCTGCAGAAAGTCTTCCAAGGTGGGTCCTGGACTGGTCTAGCAGGACTCAAGTAAAGAAAATTATCAGGTATGTAAAATTTCTCTTTCCTTTTCACCCTGCTAGATCAGTTCAGACATATGGGATTTACTCAAGCAGTCAGAACTCAGGATGGGAGAACAAAAAACAGCAGCAGTCGCTCGCCAACTGGCTGAATCTCTGAAGGGATCCACCAGATCTTATTTGGAGTGTTCATTGGCTTCAGATAGAACCACAGCACAGTGTCGAGTATGCTGAGAGCTCCAAAAAATTGCTCTTTCTTGGGCTTAGGCCCATAGAAGAAATATGCCTACTCGGACTTCTAGAAGTCCGAAGGCATCTCAACGATCCCCACATAGGCCTGTGAGAGGCACACTGGAACCTCTAGGAGTCTCTGTAGATGAACCTTTTGAAGATATTTGACCAACCTCTCCAGATCCTCCCTGAAGAGCAAATGACCCTTAAAGGGGATTTTGCTCAGATGCTTTTTGGAGGCCACATCAGCTGACCAACTGGAGAGTCAGAGCCACCGCTTGGCCACTACCATCATAGACTTAAAAGAGATCCTGATCAAGTTATATATGGCATAAGCCACATAAATGTCCCCAACTCCAATCTTGCAACCTCTGGACTGTCCGGCAATTGTTATACCCAATGTAAGAGCTCATGCCAACAAATCTGCACACAGCGCAGCTTGAGAGCCTAAGTTAGAGGCCATAAAGGCATTATTTAGGAGGACCTCCACCTTCCTATCATAAGGGTCCTTGAGTTTAGCACCCCCTTCACTGGGATGTCATGTGCTCTGCCACAGCCATAATCAGGGCATCCATCCACAGGAGCCCAAAAAGCTAATCTGGATCATCTAGGTCAGAAGGTACAGCTGAAAAAGGACCTTCAGGCTCTTAAGACCTAGTTCAGCAATCTCCCACTGAGTGAGTACTAGCTGCTACATAGAATCCAGGAGAGGAAAAAAGCCAGAAGGATACCTGATACTCTCCAAAACGGGGTCCAATGGAAAGACTTATAGTATAAAAGCAGGCTCTGCAAGTTGCAAAGCCACCATAGCATCTTGAATAAGGAGAAGAATGTTTTCATGGTGAAACAAGCAGATCACAGAAGGATCTTTGCCCTTCCAAGGGAGAATTTCTCCTTCTTCTTCAGTCTCCTCATCTGCATCTCAAACAATCCCCATAGGAGATAAGACCGATAAATAGGCAGATGAAAGGGTGCTTAACCCTCTGGATCATACGGACAGAGGTACCTGAGGGCCCCAGACCCCACCATAGGTATAAACCAACCTAGGTCTCTGACCCCAGAAAGGGCCACCAAATAGCTAGCAAGGACTGAGAACATCCCTTGAGCTATTTCAGTATCTGCAGCACAAACTAGAAGCTGTTCAGGGACCCATGGGCTTATAGATACAGCCACCCGACCATGCTCTCCCCCCACCCCCCCCCCCCCTCAGGAGGGAACATGATGCCATAAAAACATTGTGGAGCCCGCATGCAGTTTTATTTTTTTCAGATGGCCCCACCAGGTAAGATAAAGAGGGGAACATCAGGTAGTCAAGGATTGAAAAAGCAGAAGAATGTCTTCGGTATTCCGTTGTATGTGCTTCCAGAGAACATAAGAATCTCTACGGATCCACATGCATTCTGCAAACGTTTAAAAACATTCCTTTTCAAAGAGCACTTTGCGGAATCAGTAACCTGATTAAGGCCCTACATGGGCTAAAAGAAGCTAGTTGCACAGTCCATACAACTGCTAACTAGAACACCAAGCTAATTACCTGATGCTACATGTAAATGAATTCAGAAAATTGTCTGTAAATCAAAGTGATTAGTGTTCTGAGTATAATCATTTTGCACAAGTTTATTACCATTATTACTTGTAATTGTTCTTTGTTTTGAAGTAAAGCGCTTTGATCCTGGAAAGCGGTATATAAGATCACATAAATAAATAAATAAGGACTAGGTCCAAAATAGCTTCCCCTCTTGTCAGTTCATTTACCAGCTGCTCCAAGCAGCAGTCATTTTTATCTAGAAACTTATACTCCCTAGCATGTCCTGCTGTGACATTGCCCAGTCAATACTGGGGTAATTGAAATCACCCATTATTACTGTGTTTTAACTTTTGTTAGCTTCCCTGATTTCTTTTAGTATTTCATCATCCATCTGTTCATTCTGACTAGGCAGTTGGTAGTACACCCCCACTGCCATCCTCTTCCCCTTTTTATATGGTATTTCATTTTTAAACCTTTATTTAGATCATTTTTAAACATCTCCAGATAACACACATGGATTAACACACAACTACATAACAAAAGAACATCCCTGGCTCTGATAAAGATAATAAGACTCAGATCACATACTGTTCCAATGCTAGATAACTAAAAGCAAAAGGAGAGAGCCGATATGGCAGCCAAGGTATCGAGAGGTGTCCATTTCAGTGTTGCAGTGGTGGGACAGCAGATGGTAGACATGTATGTCTGCTCACATCTATGATATACACATAAGAGATTCCACCAATGATGAAACTCTAAAGTAGCAGAGATTTTCCAATGACTAGTCATTAGTTTGAGTGCTACAGTTATCATAAAGTCTATCAAAAAATGATGAGACTTTGGAACCGAAAGGGTATCTGCTAAAGATCGAAAAATAGCAGTCCTCAAGGTCAAGGGTGCAGTGATCTGGAGGATACACTGGATCCTCATCCACACTCACTGCCAGAAGAGCTGTACATTTGGAGAGTCAAGAAGCATATCAGAAAAAGTGCCAATCACTGACAGGACCAGCAGGCATAATCTTTATTGGGCTGCCATTTGGACAGTAGAAGAGGTGTGTCATAGGCACGGTATGCCAAAAAATACAGTGTTTAGGTCAGCAAGGCCAAATGCAAAGTGCAGATGAGAGGCCCTCAGAATTTAGACCACAAGTGAGACAAGGAAAGTGGGCCCAATTCTGAATCCCATATCTTTTGAGTTCCTGTGCAAGAATAACAAGTACAATATCAGAACAATGCATAGAACTGGAAGGCAGTAATGTGCATGAGACCCCAATCTGTTGATAGAGAGCTGACGGCAATGCCAGATTTGGATATGCGGTGCTTAAGTTGCAGCCATTGAAACCAACAGTCTCAGGTAGATCAAACTCCTTTTGAAGATCTTGGAAGGATTTGTATTCGCCCTAAGTGATCATGTCCCCAAGGGTCCAAATGCCCTTGTCTTGCCATAGATACCAGGAGATCGATACATGCTGGATTTTCAATAAAGGTTTGCGCCACATAGGGAGTTGGAGCAAGGGTGTGTTATCAGTTGCAAGGAGCTTGACTAGGACTTGAAAGGAGCTTTGCGTGGAAGTAATCACTGGTGGGATAATTTGAACAACTTGGTGCTGCATGCTCATAAGGAGAAGCATTGGAGTTGGGGCATTCCTCCAAGGAGACCCAGATGGGATGGTGCTGCTAAGCAGATCTGAAAGCCCAGTAGGAACCCTACTTGAGGAGAAAAGTATGAAGGTAGCAGAAGAAATCCAAGAAATGAACACTGTCAAGAGACTTGGGGAGTTTCAATTTCTCGGTGGCAATACAAATATCTTCACTGGCTCCCGATACAAGGCAGGATCATATTCAAAACCCTAATTCTCACATACAAGGCCATACATGGTTTGTCTGCAAACTCTCTAACTGATCTCACACAAGTTCTACCTCCAACTAGAGCCAGAAGAAAAATAGCGACAAACACCCTAATTATGCCGAAGGCCATAACAACCTGTAGCCAAGCGACAGCGAACAGAGCCTTCATGTTTTGCGCCCCAAAACATTGGAACTCCCTACCACCCGAAATTCGTGCCATAACCGGCATAGTCCAATTCAGAAAAGCCCTCAAACATAACCTATTCATCAAATACTACCCTACATAAAGTGCTTAATATTTACCACAAACTTAACAGAATTCCCGCCTTTTCCAAACATTATTGATAATATTACATAATTACTTCTCTCATGTGATCGAATTAGCAGATTAATATTCTATGTATATAGTTCAATGTATATAGTTTTACCCCCATATTATCCATGTTTATCTTATCCAAATTTATTTTCCTGTTTTATGTAATACCGAGCAGCCTGTTGTTCTGGTCTTTGGTTCTCTGTAAACCGCACTGATTGTAAATAGCGCGGTATATAAAAAATTGAAATTAAATAAATAAATAAATAAATAAATAAATAAAATAAGGGGTTTTGCCTTTACATAAGTTGTTAACGAGGATGCGCTCAACATTTTTGTAAAAGGATTCCAAGAACAAGATAGGGAGATCTCCAATATATAAGTTATCTTAGGAATTATCATCAGTTGTATTGTTTCCAGATGGCCCCACCAGGTAAGATAAAGAAGGGACCATCAGGTAGTCAAGGATTGAAGCAGTTGAAGAATGTCTTCGGTATTCCGTTGTATGGCATCTTCTACAGTGCAGCAAAAATGAACTCCTAGGTATTTTATTGCCATTCCCTCCCATAAAAACGAAAAAGAGCCCATGTCGGTCTTATAAACCTGATTAAGTGGAAGGCCACCAATTTAGTCCAATTAATTTTATAGCCCGAGAGCAAGGAGTACAAATTAATCTGTTCCTTGATAAAAGGCATAGGGAAGAGGATTGTAAAAAGAATGGGGTCACTGGCATAAGCAGAGAGCTTAACCTGACAGTCATGCCAATGAAGCACCGTTATATTCGAAGATTGTCAAATGAGAAGAGCTAACAGTTTAAGTGCAAAGTTAAATAGAAGAGTGGACAAAGGGCATTCTTGATGCATGCCCCTCTGGAGGTTAAAAGGCCATGAAACTTTGGAACTGGCTAGGATAGAAGCCGTGGGATTAATGTATAGAGCTTGGATCATGAGAATAAAAGTGTCCCCTATGCCAAACAATCGAAGAGAGTGATATAGGAAGGGCCATTCTAGGCGATCAAATGCCTTTTCTGCATCCAGGGATAAATCTACTAAGGGTGTTTCAGAAGCCTGTGCCAGTGCTAGGATGTGGCAAAGCAGCCGAGCGTTATCAGCTGTAGAATGACCCATGACAAAATCGCACTGATCTGGGTGAACTAATAGGCGGATTACAGTAGAGAGCCAAATGGCAAGAATTTTGGCATAGATTTTATAATCAGTATTCAATAGAGATATAGGGTAGTAATTACCCACTTTGAGGATCCCTCCCTGGTTTTTCGTGGAAAACAATAGTCATATTGGAAAATGAGCCTGAACATGCGGACTGCTGTAAAAGCAAAGAAAAATAAGTAAGTGAGGAAGGAGCTCTGGGCAGAACTTCTAATAGAATTCTAAGAGTAGCCCATCAGAACCAGAAGCCTTTTTGCTGGAGGTCCTGCCTAATCTCTGCAGGACAGATTGCTTTATTTAAATTCTCAAAAATTCAAAAAACCTTTACCCCAACCAACTAATTCAATCACATCAAAGAGATCAGGATAGTGGATCAAGAGCTGTGAGGAACATACTTACAAACAATTTAATGTCGGACTCTTTGTTAAGAAGGGCCAAGCCACTCTAGTCTCGCATGAAACAGCAGTTGTGAATCTTGACAGGGCTGGGCTTAACTGAAGATCAAGAAAGGGTTTTAAATTTAGATTTATCTTTTGTTCCTACTTCTATTTATAACCTTTCACTATGCGCTGGGGTCTTTATAGATTTTTTCAGAAAGTTACAAGTAGTTCATTACTTTTCAACTGTTCTTAAAAATCTAGATGATACGGTGATGTCTAGTCCTTCAAAATCGGTCCCCCTGGGGACTCCAGACCCAACAATTCTGACTTATCAGCGCCTAATTTTAATCAACATGGAAAAATTAGAACAGTTACCTACTCCACATTTTTCAAAATTTTCTTCAGCTGGGTTTAAGGCATTATGGGAATTGAGAGCTCGATCTGACATAGTGATTCGTAATGCAGATAAGGGAGGGGCGGTGGTGGCTCAAACTATGTCCACTTATTAACATATATTATCTCAGCTTTAAAATGCTAAATATTAAGCAATTTCCTCTGTTTGGATGTATTCCCTTTTATATTGTATATGTATATTTCACCCAGTACCTCTGTTATCCACAAATGGAGATTTATTACACTTGCATTTAGTTGTAAAATTTATAAATTTAAAATAAAATTTAAAAAATAAATAAATAAAAAGAGCCGTGTTTAAACTAGATAATAGGGGAAAGCAGACAGTTGCCCAAGAGCTTATGGTTCGGAAGGATGTATCCTTGAAAGGTACTGGCAAATGAGGGAAGTTAAGGCATCCTGACAGAGAGGTTCCAATAAAGATAAAAGTAACCCAGATGCCTTTAAGTACAGAGCAGACAGAGCTGAAAGATTCCAAATTACCCCTATCAAATGATAACCAGATTAATATGAATAAAATGCAACCTCTAAAATGCCTGTATGCAAATGCTAAAAGTCTAAAAAATAAGATGGGAGAGTTAGACTATAAAGCACAGTTACTTACCTGTAACAGGTGATCTCTGGGAACAGCAGGAATAAGTCTTCACATATGGGTACGTCGGTACCGACAGAGCCTGCGCGGGAACGCTCCCCAGCGTCCAATCAGAAAGCTTTTGGGAGCATCCCTCAGCGCCTGCGTGCTGCCTTCCCGCCTTTCCAACTGTCTCTCCTCAGTTGAGTTTTATAGCTGAGACAAAGAGAGAGAGAGAGAGAGGAAAGATAAATAGAGAGATACAACTCCTAGGGGAGGTGGGTGGGTTGTGAAGACTTATTCCTGCTGTTCCCAGAGATCACCTGTTACAGGTAAGTAACTGTGCTATCTCCAGGAACAAGCAGGAATGAGTCTTCACATATGGGGACTCCCAAGCTAAGATGCCTGAAGCCCTAGCATGTTGGAGATTGAAACATGTTACACCTCATATGGCCAGGCATCCTGAGGATGGAGAGTAGGAGTTGAAAAGAGAGGAGCTGTAGGAAACAGCTTACCTAAGATAGGACTACAGACAAGGAGTCCTTGTACATATGATAATCATCATGAAATATATTGAAATGAACAATCACAATATGGACCTCACCTACTGGATTGCAGGAAGTAGAGAGTCTGACGGTATCTACTGGGGATCCAGTAGAGGAATCTTCAAGTTGTCCTCACTGAAGCGAAGGTGAAGGTCAAAAAATGGAAGTGACAGGTGCCCCCAGGATTGATCTGGGGTAGTACCAACATGGTAGGTCTTTAGTGGGAAGCTTTATGGAAAAAGCTGAAAACTCTTTTGGCTACAGAGTTAATCATAGTTAGGAGCAAAAGAGGAAAACTGACCGATTTAGACAACTGGCCTAGTTCTTGAGGAAAGAAGGGATGTTGGAGAAACCCCGTATGCCCAAGAAAGGACAGATGTCTGAGGAGTTGAAAATCTCAGATCTACTGAAGATCCACCATGTCTTTCCTAACTGATGAGAGGTAGGAAGATATTGGGGTATGGAGCTTCAGGGATACGTGAACCTAGGGTTATGGTAAGAGCTGTCAGCACCACAGCAGTGGTTGTGTGCATAATAATCTAACATATTGTGGAATAGAATGAACATGTGCAAGCCCACTGTCTGGAACATACAGGAAGGAAAAAACCTTAATGAGCACAGACAGTTAGAAACATAAGTATGTGATACATAATTACCTATAAGGAAGTATCTCGACAGATACACACATATATTTATGTATATATATATATATATGTGTATATATATATATATATAAGGGTATATATATATATATATATACATATGTTTATGGCGAGATCCAGGGCATAACATATGCACACATGGCTGACAGACATATGTATCTAAAGAACGTATATAGACCTATGTATATATATGAATATATAGGTCTAAAGATAAATGTCTGCAATTAAGCAGACAGAGATAGGTCTATAGGAACCTTCACAGGAGAAATGTGAAGAGGAACGATTCATCTAATAACAAGAAGGTGGAACCTACTTGAGAAGATATAGAGAATCTGTTCCCTCTGGTTAAGATGGAGCAGGAATGCTATCCAGTGAAATAACCAGGATGGTTGCGTGGAAAAACAGAAGATAATATCAGTCTGTAAACAGCAAGTCCTGAGTCCGGTAGAACTCTAACATGGTGAATGGACAGAAAACGCAGGGGATGAGATACCAGGTTGACCCACTTGAGGGACAAGGGGGGGGGGGGTATCATGCGTTGTTTAGTTAAATATGTGCTGTCCATGAAGGATTAGGATACCATGAGGACAAGCTGCAAGGAAAAAGAGCATATTTCCTGTAGGAGTTGGGTAACTCTTTAGACTGTCACGTAGAGAAGGCTTATATCCTTTATTAAAAGGAAATAGAAGAGTGTAAAGAACCCTTACAGTCATGAGGAATGACTGAGGAAGCCTTTTTCAACCATATAGGATAGTAATTAGAGAAAAAATCCCCATGCTCTCTAGCAAGGGCCCATAGTGGAAAGCTTCTCAGTAGGATTGCAGAGAGCATTATGCAGGAGAATTGGGAAATAAAACTGGCTGTTGGAGAAAAACAGCTGCCACTTCAATTATGCTGCCAACTCCAGGGATTTGAAGATGGCAGAAAAGAAGCGATAAGGGATACCCAAGATAGATGAAGCACTATCTTGGAAGCACTACTAAGGCTAGACAAAAGTAGTGGAAGACAAGACTGGAACTTGTAGAAAAGTACCAGTAGTCCATTCACTGGAACTCCTGCATGGGCAGCTGCTGAATAGAACAGCAGAGAAAGCACAGTTACTTACCTGTAACAGGTGATCTCTGGGAACAGCAGGAATTAGTCCTCACATATGGGTAAGTCGGAACCGACGGAGCCCGCGCGGGAAAGCTCCCCAGCTTTTCAGATGAAAAGCTTTTGGGGCTTCCCACAGCGCATGCGCGCTGCCTTCCCGCCTTCCTTACCAGCTCTCTTCAGTTCGAGTTTATAGCTGAGACAATAGAGAGAGGAAAGGAAGGTAGATAGATATAAGATACAACTCCTAGGGGAGGTGGGTGGGTTGTGAGGACTAATTCCTGCTGTTCCCAGAGATCACCTGTTACAGGTAAGTAACTGTGCTATCTCCAGGAACAAGCAGGAATAAGTCCTCACATATGGGGACTCCCTAGCTAAGATGCCTGGGAGATCCCCCTCCAAGGGTAAACCATCTTCGTATGGATCTCAGGCATCCATTCAGGGAAAGTGGGCAGGAGTTGCTTAAGTATGGAACAGGTGTTTGAGGACAGCCTGACCAAACAAGGCATCCCGGCGGGAGTCCTTGTCCAAACAGTAATGGGCTGTGAAGGTATGAACTGAGGCCCAAGTGGCTGCTCGACAGATCTGATCTATGGATACAGAGTGAAGATGAGCCATAGAAGTAGCCATGGCTCTCACATTGTGAGCTGTGACATGGCCTTCCAGAGAAATGTTCTTACTCTGGTAAGCAAAAGAAATACACTGAGCAATCCAATTGGAAAGTGTACGTTTGGAGACTGGAAGTCCCAAATGAGAAGGATCAAAAGCCACAAAAAGTTGGGAAGACTTTCGATGTGGCTGAGTCCTGTTGAGGTAAAAGGCGAGAGCTCTTTTACAGTCAAGAGTATGAAGGTTCCTCTCTGCACTGGATGCATGAGGAGCCGGGGAAAAAAAAAACAGGTAGATATACCTCTTGATTAAGATGAAAAGGCGAGACCACTTTGGGCATAAAGTGGGGATTCGTCCTAAGGACCACCTTATCATGATGAAATCTGGTATAAGGTGGATTAGCCACCAAAGCCTGCAGTTCACTGATGCGGCGAGCCGAAGTGACTGCAATAAGGAAAAGAACCTTCCAGGAAAGAAATTTCAAGGAGGTAGAGTCCAAAGGCTCAAAAGGTGGTTTCATAAGCTGACCTAGAACTAGGTTCAAATCCCATGCTACCGGCGGAGGTCGGATGGGAGGTTTAGTTTGGGTCAGGCCTCTCATGAACCTTGCAACGAGAGGATGAGAGGAGACAGGTTGTCCATTTATAGGTTTTAAGGATGCTGCAATAGCACTTAAATGGACTCGTACTGAATTCATCTTGAGGCCTGCATTGGAAAGATGCAGGAGATAGTCTAGTAGAGAATTCAAAGGAAGTGCCAGAGGGTCAAGACCCTGTTGAGCACACCAAATGGAAAAACGTTTCCATTTGAAAGCATAGGAACGCCTGGTAGAGGGTTTCCTAGAGGCATGAAGGATATCTTTCACTGATTGAGAAAGATTAAACTCATGAAGACTTAAGCCTTCAGTAACCAAGCTCGGAGATGTAGGGACTTGGGGCTTGGGTGCCACAAAGTCCCTTTCTCCTGAGACAGAAGGTCTGGCGCAGCTCCCAGGTCCAGGGAGGAGCCCTGGGAGAGCTGTAGAAGTAGAGGGAACCACACTTGGCGTGGCCAGCATGGAGCTATAAGGATCATCGACCCGTGATCCCTCTGAAGTTTGAACAGAGTCTTGGGAATCAAAGGAATGGGTGGAAAAGCATACAGGAATTCCTGACCCCAATGCAGGAGAAAGGCGTTGTTGGCCTGAGCTCCCTGACACGGAGTCCTAGAACAGAACCGGGGAAGTTTGGCATTCCACGGACTTGCAAAGAGGTCTATGTCCGGTGTCCCCCATTCCTGGAAGATTCTGTGTATCTGGTCCATATGCAGGGACCACTCGTGTGGAAGCAGAACTCGACTGAGTCTGTCTGCCCGAGAGTTTTGAACTCCTGGAAGATACACTGCCAGAAGATGAATTTGATGCTCTCTGGCGAAAGCCCATAATCTGAGAGCTTCATTGCAAAGCGACAGAGAGCCCGTCCCTCCTTGCTTGTTGACATAGAACATGGCCACCTGATTATCTGTCTGAACTAGGACAGTCAGGTTGGCAAGGAGGGTATGGAAGACTGTGAGGGCAAGGAAGATTGCTCGCAGTTCCAGAAGGTTGATATGAAGGGTGGTCTCTTGGGGAGACCAGGTTCCCTGAGTGGAGAGATGTTGAAGATGAGCTCCCCACCCTGTTTGGGAGGTATCTGTTGTGAGGGTTGCTTGGGGCAACGAAGGTTGGAAGGGGGTCCCCAACAACAGATTTTTGGAGGATGTCCACCACTGGAGAGACCAAAACAGACGTTTTGAGGTGAGTACCTGGTCTGACAGCAGTCCCGATGCTTGAGACCACTGGGTGGCCAATGTCCATTGAGCTGCTCTCATATGGAGACGAGCATAGGGCACCACATGAACCGTGGAGGCCATGTGGCCCAGAAGCTGCAGCATTTCTCTGGCTGACAAGTGACTTCTGGACTGAGCCTGGGAGGCCAAGCTTATTAGCCGTTGGCCTCGGACCAGAGGAAGGTAGGCCCTTGCAGTGGTGGAATCCAGATAAGCCCCTATGAATTCCAGGGACTGAGTAGGGATGAGTTGGGACTTGGGAATGTTTACCACAAGTCCCAGATATTGAAGAATACGCCTTGTGCGGTCCAAGGAAATCTGGACTTCTGACTGAGATGGAGCTCGGATGAGCCAGTCGTCCAGATATGGGAACACGAAGATTCCCATGCCTCTTAGAAATGCGGCTACGACTGCCATGCATTTTGTGAATACTCTTGGAGCAGAGGCGAGACCGAAGGGAAGTACTCTGTATTGGAAATGTTTTCCCTGGAACAGAAATCGAAGATATTTTCTGTGGGATGGATGGATGAGTATATGAGTGTACGCATCCTTGAGATCTAGAGAACAAAGCCAATCCTGACTCTGAAGGTATGGAAGGAGAATGCCCAGAGAGAGCATTTTGAATTTCTCCTTGAATAGAAACTTGTTCAATTCTCTCAGATCTAGGATAGGTCTGAAGCCCCCTGTCTTCTTTGTTATGAGAAAATAAGGGGAGTAGAACCCTAACCCCTGTTGAGGAAGAGGAACCTCCTCTATTGCCCCTTGGGCAAGGAGAGAGGAGACTTCCTGACCCAACAGGGTCAGAAGAGATGGGGGAGAACTGAATTGCCTCACCATGGTATGGGGAGGAAGGCTGGAGAAATGAAGTTTGTAGCCCTCTCTGATGATAGAGAGGGTCCATTGCTCTGATGTTATTTGCTCCCATCTGGGAGCAAAGTGAGCTAATCTTCCCGGTATGGTGAGAGGCTCTGGTTGTTCCAGAGCCAGAAATGGTAAGTTCTCTAGGGGCAAGTCAAAACCCCTGAGGGGGTTGAGCCTGCTGGGGTGTAGCAGACACTGCAGACTTTGACTTTACTTGCTTAGATTGCTGACGTTTAGCAGCAAAGCGAGGCTGAGAAGATTGTTGGCCAGTATTTGTGGAAAATCTGGCCTTCTTGTAGTACGGCCTTTTAAAAGGTTTCTTTTTGGCAGGAGTAGAAGTAGACTTAGAAAGTCTATTTAGAGTGGCATTTTCTGCGTCCATTTGAGCAGCTTTAATTTGCCAGTCCTCACCAAATAAGTTCTCTCCTGTACAGGGCAAATTCCTTAAGCCATCCATGACCCAGGGTTCTAGGTCAGAAGCCTGGAGCCAAGCAAGACGTCGGGCTGCAATAGCGATTCCCGAAGCCCTGCCAGCAACCTCAAAGGAATCAAAGGCTGCCCTGTTGGAAAACTTGGAGACCTCTGAAAGTTGTGTCACCAGAGTAGTGAAGTCCTCCTTTTTATCCTCAGGGATAAAGGGGGCTAAATGCCGTACCTTTAGGGCAAGTTCTCTGAGAAACATGCCCATATAAAGGCTGTAAGAATTGATCCTGGCTATAAGCATACTAGCCTGAAAGATCTTTCTACCAAAAGAGTCGAGGGTCTTACATTCTCGCCCTGGAGGGGTAGAGGAATGCCTTTTAGGACTCTTTATCTTCTTCATAGCAGACTTCACCACAATGGAGTGGTGAGGCAGCTGAGTCTTTTGAAACCCAGGAGAAGGAGGGACCCGGTACATGGTGTCCAACCTACGGGAATGAGGAGACAGGGTTAGAGGAGTCTCCCACAAATCCATCAAGTGTTCTTGAAGGATTTCATGGATAGGCAGAGTAACTGCCTCTTTAGGAGGTTTAGAGTATCCTAAAATATCCAATTTTTTTGATCTGGGTTCCTTTTCAGCAGATGTAGCAATAGAAAGTGCTTTAGCTACATCAACAATGAAATCCTGAAAGGATAAATCCTCTGGAGGAGACATCCTCCTCTTTAGAGAAGAGGGCTCCTCAGGAAGATCAAACTCAGCAGAGTCATCAGAGGAATTGAACTCATCAGAAGAATCTGAGTATTCTCTCTGTGCTTGCAATGCACGATACGCGTACCGATCGATATCGACATCGGGCGTATCGGGCATGGGATTGGTATCGGGCAAAAGCCTGAATCCAGCAAGCGGAACCGATCGACGCTTGGAAGTCGATGGTCTCGGTTCCGGTGTGGATACCGGAACCGGGGTCAGTACCGATGGAATCGGTACTGAGGGCGTCGCAGCCTTAATGAAAGCCAAAACGGCCTGCTGCATGGTCTGGACAGTATTGCCCATGGATGCCACTGCTGCCTGGATGTCGGTACCGGTATCGACCGGTACCCCAGAGCAGTCTAACAGGTGATCAGTCGAGGCCGTGCCATCGATGTCAACCTGTAACCCCATAGGTGATGCTTTGGAGGCCGGAGCCTCCCGCCGGGGTTTTTTGGTCTGGGCAGAATCCTCGAACTCAAGATTGAGAGCCTCTCGATCTTTTGAAAGAGATTTGCTTTTAGAGGATTTGCCCATAGAAAGTTTGGTTACCTGAGATCCATCCGGAGAGGAAGACCTGGATGACTGTGATGCTGGATTATCTGAAGCAAACAGCACATGGAACTTGTTGGCCCGGTTCTGCATACCACGTTTAGACATCTGAGAGCAGAATGGGCAGTCCGGTATGGAGTGGTCAGGTCCTAAACATTTAAGACACCATTCATGGGTGTCTGTGAGAGAAATAACAGCATTGCACTTGGTACACTTTTTAAAACCAGGAGCTGGTTTCTCCATGAGGAGAATTTGTGTAGGCCTGAAGGCCTAACAAAAGTTACCAAGCTGTGCTGAGAAAATAAAAAAAGGGTTTTTTTTGGTTTTTTTTTAAAAGAAAGAAAGAGAGACCGGCAGTACCGGTTTTGGTATGGGGAAGGCAGGTACGCGGTCAAAAGAAAACAAATTAAAATAACAATTTCTTCAGCGGTGACAGGAACACGACCTGCTGGCTCCGCGGAAAAAGAGAAACTGAAGAGAGCTGGTAAGGAAGGCGGGAAGGCAGCGCGCATGCGCTGTGGGAAGCCCCAAAAGCTTTTCATCTGAAAAGCTGGGGAGCTTTCCCGCGCGGGCTCCGTCGGTTCCGACTTACCCATATGTGAGGACTTATTCCTGCTTGTTCCTGGAGATAATCTTTCTGTTTTTAACAGAGAGAACAGACAGAACAAGAGGAAAAAATCCTGATCATGTCTGATGAGCTGCCCAATGAAAGAAGGGAGGTTACTCCAGAGAAAACTCTACACTGGAAAGGAAAGGAAGACTAGAAAGGCTAAGAAAGCCTTCCAGTGGTATGGTACCACTCTTACAGGGGAAGCCCTGGAAAAGAGGGTAAAGAAAAATAGGAGCTGAAGGGAGACTTGCTATATGGTAAGTCTGTAGAAGGAAAAAATTCATGGTGGTACAGAAAAAACTATCATGAGATAGTTGGCAAACCTCTCTTCATGGTAGGAAAAGGAGGAAAACCCTGTGACCCATAGACATGAATCTCCTGACAGCTCAGCCTACCTAAGAGCAAGTGGATGTCCTGGAAACAGGAATCCATGTGTAGAGTTTTAAATGAAAAAACAGTGAAAAAACTTCTGCTGAGAAGAAGTGAACTGTAGGTTATAAAGAGATTAATTAGAACCCTATTGAGGGTTAATTTTCCTGGCTTGAGTTTGGATTCTTCAGACCAGGGCAAGGTTTCCCTTGTTTGGGAACATCTGTATGAGGGGCAGGAGAAGAATAAAACCTTCTTCTTTTAGGGAAAGAAGGTTTGGTAGGGCATTTCTTACCCACTGGGGAAGGAGAAGGCTTAGCCTCAGAAACAGGGAAGTCAGTGGAGCAGTGAGCAACCTGACGTAAAGACTCCTTATTGAAGAGATTTTCTCCAGTACAAGGAGTATTACCCAGTCTTTGTTGTGCCCATCTGTTCAAGTCTGAAGCTTGGAGCCAGGCTCTACGTCGTGCTCCTATGGCTATAGCAGAGGTCCTGCTGACAGACTCAAAAGAGTCTAGAGAAGCATGAGTAAGAAACCAAGAGATATTTTGACTATGACTAAGTAGTAAGGAATAGTCCGCAGTCTTGGGCTCTGAAAGAAAAGGAGTTAGAAGAGACAACTTCTTTGTGACCTCCTGAAGGGATAGACTCATATAAAAAATATATGAGAGAATCCTTGTTGACAGCATAGAGGTCTGGAAGGTTTGACGTCCAAAGGCATCTAGTGTTCTAGACTCACGACCTGGTGGGTAAGAAGAGTGCTTCTTCTTACTTTTCACCTTCCTCATTGCTGATTCCACCACAATAGAATGATGGGGAAGTTGAGTCTTTTGAAACCCTGGAGAAGGGGGCACCTTATACAAAAGATCAGTTGCTGTAGAAGGTGAGGAAACCCTTAAAGGTGTTTCCCATATTCTCAGAAGAAGATCCTGCAAAGAATGATGTAAAGGAAGCATTATATTTTCCTTTTCTCCAGAAGAGCCTTGTGTAGGATCATAGGCAGGGATAGGAATAGCAAGGAACGTTGCCATGTCAAGGAGAAAATTCTGAAAAGAAGGATCTCCAATGGGAACCATCCCTGGACAGGCTAGACTTGAAGAACTAGCCTGGGCACCGGAGGATATACTTGTCCGGTGCAGAAAAGGATCCCTACTGAATGAATACTGGTACTGGCGGTTATGACCTGAATCAGTCAGTACTGCATCGTCCATGCCAGGTATCGACCCCAAACTAGGTATAGAAAGGAGAGACCCTGGTGAAAAAAGCATGGAAGGAGCTGGCCCCGATGTTACTGCAGGTACCGGCACCGATACCGATACCGGAAGCTGAGCCGGAATCGAAGGCGATAGCGACATCGAAGCAGTCATCGGAGGCTGCTCAAGCGGTACCGAGGTAACCGAAAACTGTTGGTGATCACCCTCGGTACCGCGCATCCGGAATCGATAAGCGTCGGTTCTGAGACGCGTCGGTACCCAGTCTTCCAGACTAGATATCGATTCCAGACTCGTCATCGAAGGAAGCGAGTCTATCGATGCATGTGTAGAGGATACCAACGTCAGTGGTCGTATCGGCGGTGCTGCCGATACTGGAAAGTCAGTCTGGGACGTATCGATCGGTCCCAAAGGTACCGAGAACGCCAGATGACGATCCCTGGTGAGGAGTGAATCGCTCAACACCAGTGCCGATGCCGGGGTATCGGTACCGCTCGAAGCGGATGCCACCACTGAGCATGGCTCAGGTATGTTCTGTGAGGGGTGAGCCCCAGGAACAACCTGAAACCCCTGAAAGGCTTTGGAGACCGAAGACTCCTGCCGGGGTTTTGAAGCCAATAGGGTCTTGAGGGCAAGGCCGGAGCCGTCATCATGCTTGGCATGAGACCTACCACTCAAGGATTGGCTAGTCTTAACAGACTGTTTGTGGGTTACCTGATCCTGTAGAGAAGAAATGGTCGGTGCTCTGACAGTGGAAGGGAACTCGGTATCGAGGGAAACTCGAAATGGAAAATCTCTTCTCATAATATTGTAGCCTGATGGCTCCGGAGGAAAAGGGTCAGGACCCAGACAGGTTAGACACCAGTTATTGGAGTCTAAAAAGAAAACTGTACTTCCACAGTTAAGGCACTTCTTAGGAGAAGAAGGCTCCATAATGGAGAGGCCTTACAGGCCCAAAAGTTTAAACAGAAACTGAGGGAAAAAAACTCCCTGAGTTAGGAAAAAGAAAAGAAAAAACCACCGGCGGTACCGGTGGAGTCAGGGAAACAGCCGCGACCACAAGAAAACAAAGAATTAAAGAAAAACTTTTCTGCGGTGACAGGAAGACGTCCTGCCGGCTCCGCGGAAAAACAAAAACTGAGGAGAGACAGTTGGAAAGGTGGGAAGGCAGCACGCAGGCGCTGAGGGATGCTCCCAAAAGCTTTCTGATTGGACGCTGGGGAGCGTTCCCACGCAGGCTCCGTCGGTACCGACGTACCCATATGTGAAGACTCATTCCTGCTTGTTCCTGGAGATAGTACTAAATGAAAGGTTAGATATAATTGGCATCTCAGAGACCTGGTGGAAGGAGGACAACAAATGGGACACTGTGATACTTGGGTACAAATTATATCACAATGATAGAGTAGATCAAATTGATGGAGGGGTTGTGTTCTATGTTAGAGAGGGCATTGAGTCACGCAGATTAAAGTTTTGCAGGAAACAAAATACGCTAGAATCTCTATGGATAGAAATTCCATGTAAAGGAGGTGAAGTCGGCTGTGAGCCATGATGGCTTCTTGATGACCTAGCTCCTGGGACTCCTGACTTAATCCTACCTCTGTGCCACCTTCCCTCCTGTTCTTGCCTTCTTCCACTACAGCGAACCTATTCTGGGTATGTCCTCCCTTAAATAGGCTAGGCTAGAGTAGCCTGTGCCACAAAACCAAGGGATAAAGTGCTCAAAATCCAAACTTCCTTCTCCTTAGAAGATGGTGGTGGCATGAGAAGGCAGTCTGGACCTGCAGGACATTTCACATATATCCAATCAGGTGAAGGATTTAGTCACTACTAATGGCAAGGCTCTCAGAACTGTATGGGCCGATATCATTGATCTTAAAACACAATTCAACTCTCTCAACATTCGCATAGACAAAATGGATGCAACCTTGCAAATCCATGAAGAACAGCTCATCTAGGCAGGAAAAACTACAAATCGAGTGGGTCAGCTTGAGAGACCTTTGGAGGATTTCAACAACCACAAGCAGTGGAACAATGTAAACTGCACTGATACAGAATAGCGCGGTATATAAGAGAATGTAAATAAATAAAATAAATTCTCAGAATCCTGGAGATTTGACACAGAGTCCGCTTGATCGTACTGGGACATCGTTTCCTCATGACAGCCATTCAAAAGTTCATAGACAAGTAATTTTGCATGCAAAAATGGCTGCCAAATTAGATTTGCAACAAAACAGTATATAATAAGCCACAGATTTGGAAAGATTGTCAAAATAAAGATGAGAATAGCTTGATAGTGCAACCTATGCAAGATTTTTGCACACCAATGTAAAGTGTCTTAATGCCATAACTGCATAGTTAAAATATTGCCCCTCACCATACAAAGCTTAAAAGATGAAGGATGAGTTAGAAATTATTACACTTCACTCATCATTCATGGTGAAGCTGCATCAGAACTCCAGTGTCAGAGTTCTAGGAAAGTAAACCACAGAGTCATGGCTGCCTCAGACAACAGACAAAATTATTTGTTTCTTCATATAACCAGTTCTTTATTCCCTATTAAATGTGTTACTGTGCTAAAAACCTCCTCCGTAGTGACTCAACGGGATGTCAGGGATGATTTACAACCTGCAATGAACAGTTACTGATCATTGTTACACAGAACTGGCAAACTGCAATAGGAAGATTTCCAAATGCACAGAATAAAACAGGGCATAGAAATAAAAGGAGGAATAGGAGCTGCCTAACTCACCTAAGAGTTTGTTCCTGTAATGTGATTTAATTGATTTGATTTTATGACACTTAATATTCTGCCTTTAGTAAATAAATTACATCAAGCACAGCACATTACAACTGCAAAATATACAATAAAATACAAATACATAACAGTCACAAAATGTAAACATTAGTGACTTAGCATATTTATTCAATGAAGAGTTTACTGAAAGAAATGGCAATAGTTGCTTAGGAAAAATGTCAAATGAAAGAGGACATTGAGAGTTTTTAGTTGCCGAGATTACTCTTGACCAAAATCTCAATTTACAAGAGCACATTATGGGGCTTGTTTACAAAGCCGCGGTAGCGGCTTCCACCCGATATCGGAGCCGATATTGGGCGGAAGCTGCTACTGTGGCTTTGTAAACAAGCCCCTAAGAGAATAACTAGAAAGGCTTCCTATAAATTACAAACAATCCAGAAATTAAATACTATAGTAAATGAATGTGACTTCAGGATGATTTGTCAATCTATGATAACACCTACCCTAGATTATTGCAATTTAAACTTCCAAGGTCTTCCAATGAAATCGATATACCCACTACAACTTGTTCAGAACACAGCTGCACATCTTATCATGCGAGCTTCCAAGATGAATCACATAATTCCAATTCTATTTCAGTTACACTGGCTTCCAATTCAAATGCGCTGCAAGTTTAAATCGATTCTGATCATTTTCAAAATTATACATAATATTTTTTTAGCAACCCTTCAACCTTTACTTACGATGAGACCTAACAATAGACAGAGAAGATCTTCGTGCGAGAATTTAACCCTTTCAGACCTGAATTTTTTCACAGACACCATATATATATATATATATCTACATGGAATTCAATGAATAAACATGACGTCCAATACAGTGGACATACGGTCTGAAAGGGTTAATATCTATACTTAAGCAACGTACAAGTGCAAAGCAAACAACTTGTAATCGTGCCTTATCTTTATATGCTTCATCTCTTTCGAACTCTTTGTCAGGGGAATTAAGATCCATATCCGATATCAAAGATTTCAGGAAAGTGCTGAAGACTGAGCTCTTCAGGGAGCATTTTGGATCTGATATGTTAAACTAATCTGCATTTGATTATATCTCATTTTATGTTTTTTGTAACACTCCAAGTTAACATTCCCTGTTTAATGTATCCATTTGTGTTTGATGTAAACTGCATTGAATTTAAGAAATACGGTATAGAAGACCTGTTAAATAACTAAATAAAATAAATAGACTTTGACTTTCATACTTTTGAATTTAAATGACAAAACTTTGACTTTCATACTTTGGACACATTATGCGAAGACAGAGATCATTAGAGAAAGGCATCATGCTTGGCAAGATTGAAGGTCAATGCAAAAGAGGAAGACCAGCAATGAAATGAGTAGCTACAATGGATGCCACTCTATCAACAATGAGCTGCCTTAATGAAGAATGAACACAGTTTAGGACAACTATCCAGAGGGTCACCATAAGTTGACACAGACTCGACGGCACTTAACAACAACAACAACAACATAGGAACATTTAAGCAGCATAATCTAGAGAGAAGCTAGCTAGAGTAAACTGATGGTCTTTCTTTGATCTGATCCTCATGGACAATTTGATCAAAGGAACAGAAAAACTAAACTAAGGATTCATACTCATCTTCTTAGATATCACGGCTGCCTTCAACTCAATAGACCACAACAAACTCCTTAAATGACTCCAATCAATCGGACTTTAGCACAAAACTCTACAATGGTTCAAATCATATCTACAAGACCGCATCCAGCAAGTGAAGATTGGTACACTAACCTCCTCAGTCTTCCAACTACAGCAAGGTCTCCCACAGAGCTCAGCCCCATCGTCCCTACTTTTCAATATCTTCATCCAACCCCTATATAACATAAAGAAACAAGATACAATACCATCTCTATGCTGACGACATCCTAATATACACTACATTCTCTACTGACAATCCTGATTACACAACCATTAGTCCATGTCTCTAAGATATCTCACAGTGGCTAACCCATAACAACCTCCATATCAACTAAAAGAAAACAGAAGTCCTCCACATCACAAGAAACCAATCTTTTTCACCACCATCATCCTTACAGCTAGCAGGAGTCACCCTTCAACATAAGAACATAAGATATGCCATATTGGGTCAGACCAAAGTCCATCAACGCCAGTATCCTGTTTCCAACAGTGGCCAATCTAGGTCATACATACCTGGCAGTTTCCCCAATACTTGTATTGGGACAAGCATTGATATCCTGGGTCCCGTCATAATAATGGTTTATGGACCTTTCCTCCAGGAACTTGTCCAAACCTTTTTTAAACCCAGCTACACTAACAGCCTTTACTACATCCTCTGGTAACAAATTCCAGAGTTTGATTACAAGTTGAGTGAAAAAATATTTTCTCTTATTTGTCTTAAATAGTTTACCCTGTAGCTTCATTGCATGTCCCCTAGTCTTTCTATATTCTGATAATGTAAACAATCGATCTACATTTACCTGTTCCAATCCATTCATTAATTTATAGACCTCTATCATATCTCCCCTCAGCCATCTCTTTTCCAGGTTGAAGAGCCCTAACCTTTGTAGCCTCTCTTCATAGGAGTAGCCTTCCATCCCCTTTACAATTTTGGTGGCTCTTCTCTGTACCTTTTCTAATAACACTATATCCTTTTTAAGATATGGTAACTAGAACTGCACACAATATTCAAGGTGCGGTCGCACCATGGAACGATACAGAGGCATTATAATATCCTTTGTTTTAGTTTCCATTCCTTTCCTTATGATACCTAGCATTCTATTTGCTCTCTTGGCCTCCGCTGCACACTGGGTGGAGGGTTTTAACATGTTATCTACGATGACGCCTAAATCTTTTTCCTGGGTGGTGGTTCCCAATGTGGAACCTTGCATCGTGTAACCATAGTTTGGGTTGTTCTTTCCTAGGTGCATAACTTTGCACTTGTCCACATTAAATTTCATCTGCCATTTTGATGCCCAGTCTTCCAATTTATCAAGATCCTCTTGCAATTTTCCACAATCCTCTTGGGTTTTAACAACTTTAAATAGTTTTGTATCATCTGCAAATTTGATAACCTTACTCATTATTCCCTTTTTCAGGTCATTTATGAATATGTCAAAAAAAAAAAAAAAGCAGCGGACCGAGCACAGATCCCTGGGGTACTCCACTATTCACCTTTTTCCATTGGGAAAATTGGCCATTTAGCCCTACCCTCTGCTTTCTATCTTTTAATCAGTTCCTGATCCACAATAGTACACTGCCTCCTATCCTATGACTTTTGAGTTTTGCCAAAAGTCTCTGATGAGGGACCATGTCAAAGGCTTTCTGAAAGTCCAGATACACTATGGGGTATGTTTACTAAACCAGGCTAACGGTTAACTCGGGCTATCTGCAACTAGGTCCCATTGAATAATATGGGACCTAGTGGCAGATAGCCCGGGTTAACCGTTAGCCCGGTTTAGTAAACATAACCCTATATCAACCAACTCACCTTTGTCTACCTGTTTATTCACACCTTCAAAAAAACATAACAGATTAGTAAGACAAGATCTTCCTTGTCTAAAGCCATGTTGGCTGTCTCCCATTAGACCATGACTATCTACATGCTGAGTAATTTTGTTCTTTATGATGTTTTCTACCATTTTTCCCGGTACTGACGTCAGGCTCACCGGTCTGTAGTTTCCAGGATCACCCCTGGAACCCTTTTTAAAAATAGGCGTTATATTTGCAATCCTCCAATCTTCAGGTATTACAGATGATTTTAATGATAGTTCACAGATTACTAATAGCAGGTCTGCAATCTCATATTTCAGTTCTTTCAACATCCTTGGATGTATACCATCCGGTCCAGGTGATTTGATACTCTTCAGTTTATCAAATAGTTGTAATACATCTTCCCGGTGTAGCGATATTTCTTTCAAATCTTCCACAGTATCACCTTTAAATACCACTTCAGTCATGGGTAACATCCCTATATCTTCCTCAGTAAAAACCGAGGCAAAGAATTTATTCAGTCTCTCCGCTATACGCTTGTCCCCTCTTACAGCCCCTTTTACCCTTCTATCATCTAATGGTCCAACTGACTCTCTCACAGGCTTTTTGCTACGAATGTACTTGAAAAAGTCTTTATTACGCGTTTTTGCTTCCGTAGCAAGTTTCTTCTCAAATTCTCTCTTTGCCTGCCTTATCAATGTCTTGCATTTAACTTGCCAGTGCTTGTGCTGTTTTCAGTTTTCGTCATTTGGCTCTTTTTTCCATTTCCTGAAAGATGCTTTTTTGGCCTGACCTCGCCTTTAAACCATGTTGGCAGTTCTTTGGACTTCCTTCCACTTTTCTTAAAGCGTGGAATACAGCTGGTCTGGGCTTCCTAGATAGTATTTTTCAACAACACCCAAGCTTGATGTAAGTCTTTAACCTTTGCTCCTTTTAGTTTTTTCTTAACTATTTTCCTCATTTTATCATAGTCTCCCTTTCAAAAGTTAAAAGGTAGTACTGTGGATTTCCTTACCATCCCTCCTCCACTAATTAACTCAAACGCAATCACGCTATAATCGCTATTGCCAAGTGGCCCCACACCCTTATTTCTTGCACCAGATCCGGTGTTCCACTAAGGACTAGGTCCAATATGACTTCCCCTCTGGTTGGTTCATGAACCAGCTGCTCCAAGAAGCAGTCATTTATTTCATCTAGGAACTTTATCTCCCTAACATGTCCTGCCGTTACACTGACCCAGTCGATACCGGGGTAATTAAAATCACCCATTATTATTACTGTGCTGTAACTTTTGTTAGCTTCCTTGATTTCTTTGAGCATTTCATCATCCATTTGTTCATTCTGGCCAGGTAGTCGATAGTACACCCCCACTGCCATCGCATTCCCCTTCTTACATGGAATTTCAATCCATAGAGATTCTACAACAAATTTTGTTTCCTGCAAAACTGTAATCCTTTCTGACTCAATGCCCTCTCTAACATAGAGCGCAACCCCTCCACCAATTTGATCAGTTCTATCATTATGATATAGTTTGTACCCAGGTATCACAGTTTCCCACTGGTTGTCCTCCTTCCACCATTTCTCTGAGATTCCAATCATATCTAACCTCTCATTTAGTGCTATATATTCTAACTCCTATCTTATTATTTAGACTTCTAGCATTTGCATACAAGCATTTTAGAGACTGTATTTTATTCATATTAATCTGGCTATTGGTAGGCATGGGTAATTTGGAATCTTTAATCTCTGTCTGCGCCATACTCAAGGGCATTTGGGCTACTTTACTCTTTTTTGGAACCTATCTGCTTTTGGTAGTATCCTTCAAGGATACATGCTTCTGAACCATGTGCTCTTGGGTGACTGTCGGCTTTCCCTTATTATCTAGTTTAAAAGCTGCTCTATCTCCTTTTTAAAGGTTAATGACAGCCTGGTTCCATCCCGGTTAAGGTGAAGCCCATCCCTTCAGAAGAGCCCCTCCTTTCCCCAGAATGTTCCCCAGTTCCTAACAAATCCAAAACCCGCATCCTTGCACCATCGTCTCATCCACACATTGAGACTCCGGAGTTCTGCCTGCCTTTTGGGTCCTGCGCGTGGAACGGAAAGCATTTTGGAGAACACTACCCTGGAAGTTCTGGATTTCAACTTCCTACCTAATAGCCTAAATTTATCCTCCAGAACCTCCCTACCACATTTTCCTATGTCATAGGTACCGACATGTACCAAGACAGCAGACTCCTCCCCAGCACTATCTAAGACCTTATCTAGGTGGCGCGTGAGGTCCACTACCTTCGCACCAGGCAGGCATGTTACCAGGCGATTCTCACGTCCACCAGCCACCCAGCTATCTACATGCCTAATGATCGAATCACCAACTATAATGGCTGTCCTAACCCTTCCCTCATGGGCACATGGCCCTGGAGAAACTTCATCACCTGGAGGACAGGTCCTAGTTACAGGATCATTTCCTGCCACACCAGGATGATTCTCTCTTGTCACGTGACCTCTCTCCTCAATGGCAACAGGGATGCTGCCAGACTGGAGGTGGGAATTCAGGACTATATCCCTGTAGGTCTTGTCTATGTACCGCTCTGTCTTTCTTATGTCTTTCAAGTCTGCTACTCTAGCCTCTAGAGAACGGACTCATTCCCTGAGAGCAAAGAGCTCCTTGCACCTAGTGCACACATAAGACCTGTCACCAACTGGGAGAAAATCATACATGTTGCACCCGACTGGAAAGCCCCCATCTCACTGCTGGTCTGCTGTCTGCATCTTAGTTTTAAGCTTGTGTTTAGATCTTTAAGTTCTTTACTTACTAAGGGTTGCTGTGGATGCTTATACTAATAAAAGTGTATCTAATACGTTTAATATACCTTGTTCACCTGAAGTTTAATTAATCTCAGGTCCTTAATGTATGACTGATTTGGATAAAGAGCTGCACCTGAGACCAGCTCCTTTCCTTTAAGATGTGTAAGTACCTATAAAGCTACGATTATCCCAGGGGTGTGTGGGTGTTGGGGAGGGAGGGAGGGAGGGAAATAAGACTTATTAAAAGAGAGTTGCTACACAGTACCCAGTCCTGTGCTTCTAAGGTAAGCTGTGACCAACTTCCTGGGTGATTAACAGTCCTTGCTTGGATAGGAGTCTTTCAAAATGGCCTTTTGACCTGCCACCTGGCTTTAACACCTATTTAAAATGTTTCACAGGTCTCTTGCTCTCTTGGTAGAAGGCCTCTTTGTAAAGGTCTCTAGAAGACTTTATTTATTGCTCAAAGAATACTGACCCTGATTTGCCTTTTATGCTAAGTTAGCGTAGTTACTCACCTGTAACAGGTGTTCTCCAGGAGCAGCAGGAATCAGTCCTCACATATGGGTGACGTCGGTGCCGACGAAGCCCTCGTGCGGAGCATTTCCCCAGCTTTCAAAGAAAGCCTTTGGGAATGCAGCGCACATGTGCGTTCTCCTTCATGCCCAAGGGTGCCATCTTGCTCAGTCTGATGACATAGCTAAAAGACAGCAAAAATCAAAATGAAATATATATATGACTGCAACTCCAGGGGAGGAGGGAGGGTCATGAGGACTGATTCCTGCTGCTCCTGGAGAACACCTGTTATAGGTGAGTAATTACGCTTTCTCCAGGACCAAGCAGGAAGTCAGTCCTCACATATGGGGCTCCCCAGCTCTAGGCTACCATGAACCCAGAGCTGAAAAAATGGCTCCCTCTCAAGAGCCTCAGCATCCGTGATAAGAATGTTCTCTGAGAACGCATCCCGTACGGTAGCCCAACACAAAGGGCCGGAGGGTAGGAGCTGCCTAAATTTCAAAGAGATTACGGAGTACCGCCTGGCCGAAAACACTGTCCCATAGGGACTCTCTCTCCAGGCAGTAATGGGCTGCAAAGGTCTGGCTTGAAGACCAAGTTGCAGCCCGGCAGATGTCTGCCAACGGAACAGAGCGGAGATGAACTACTGACGTGGCCTTCGCCCTGACACGGTGGGCCGTGACCTGACCCTGCAAGGGGAGGTCAGCTGCCCTGTATGCCCAGGCGATGCAATCTGCTACCCAAGTGGACAACGTACGCTTGGAGACAGGTAACCCCATCCTATTAGGGTCAAAGGAGATGAAGAGCTGAGTAGCCTTTCAATGCTCCCACGTACGTTCTATGTAAAAGGACAACGTCCTGGACTGGGTATGCAAGACTGTCTCAGCCCGGCTGGAATGCGGCCTGGGAAAGAAGGTTGGAAGGCCACCTCCTGATTGAGGTGGAAAGAGGAGACCAGTTTTGGGAGGAACTTGGGATGGGTCCGTAGGACCACCCTGTTCCTATAGAACCGTGTGTATGGTCTATCAGAAACCAGAGCTTGCAGCTCACTCACATGTCTGGCCAATGTAAGAGCCACCAGGAAGAGCACTTTCCAAGAGAGGAAGCGCAAATGGCAAGTAGCCATCAGCTCAAATGGTGGACGAGTAAGTTGTTGCAAGACCACGTTCAAATCCCACTCAGTCACTGGTGGACGAACCAGATGCTTGAGCAGAAGCAGACCTCTGAGAAATCTGGACACCAAGGGGTGAACCGACAGAGACTGTCCCTCCACCAGTGAGTGGTGCACTGACAAAGCATTGAGGTGGACCCGAACAGAGTTAGACTTAAGGCCTAGGTCTGAAAGGTGAAGTAGATACTGCAGTACTACTGGCACAAGGCAAGAGAAAGGATCTTCATTGCGCTGAGCACACCATACCGTAAACCTACGCCACTTGAGGGCATAGGACTTCCTGGTGGACTGCCTCCTAGAGGCCAAGACCACCTCCTCCACCTCCTTAGGTAGAAGTAAGGGAGCTAGAACTATCCTTTCAGCAGCCAGGCCATCAGATTGAGGGACCTGAGATTGGGGTGCAGAAGGGAACCCTGCTCTTGAGACAGGAGATTGTGTTGCAGCCCCAGAGGGAACGGAGCTTCCACCGCCAACTTCAGAAGAAGTGGAAACCATGGCTGCCTCGTCCATCTGGGGGCTACAAGAATCACTGAGGCCTTGTCCCGGAGGATCTTGAACAGAGTTCGGGCCACCAGGGGCGTGGGAGGAAATGCATACAGGAGGCCCGTAGACCAAAAGATTAGAAAAGCATCTGCTGCCATCCTCAGGGGATGCGGTTATCTGGAACAAAACCTGGGCAGCTGACAGTTTAGTGGATTTGCAAAGAGATCGATAGATGGAAGTCCCCATCGGAGGAAGATCTACTGGACCACTAATGGATTCAACTGCCATTCGTGGGGCTGGAGAATCCTGCTTAGCTTGTCTGCTAGGAAGTTTTCCTGACCGGGCAGATAAACTGTTTTGAGAAACATGCCTTGTTTGACTGCAAAGGAGCAAAGGTCCTGTGCCTCCTGATATAGGAGCCTGGACCCTGTGCCTCCTTGTTTGTTCACATAGAACATTACTACCTGATTGTCCGTCTGAACTCGGACAGACTGTTGAGAGAGAGCATGGCAGAAGGTTTGCAGAGCTAAGCGAATTGCTCGCAGCTCTAAAAGGTTGATCTGCTGTGTGGCCTCCCGAGGGGCCCACAGGCCTTGAGTGCACGTGCCCTGGCAATGTGCACCCCAGCCCTTTAAGGATGCATCTGTCGTCAGCACCCTGGTGTGTGCTGGAGCCTGAAAAGGCACACCTTTGAGAAGGTTTGGTAGATGTAGCCACCACTGTAAGGAGTTCAGAAGCTGTTTGGACACCTTCACTCTGTCTCGAAGATCGCCGGTGGCTTGTTTCCATTGATCTCTAAGGCAGCACTGAGCAGCCCGCATGTGCAGACGGGCATTCGGGGTCACATGTACAGTGGATGCCATGTGGCCCAGAAGCCGCAGGTAGTGCCTGGCAGAAACCTGAGAATTGCTTTGGAACTGGTTTGCCAACTCCATCAATCTGTGGGCCCTGTCCCTGGGCAAGTAAGCTCTTGCCTGAAGGGTGTCTAGTCTCGCCCCTATAAACTCTAGGTTCTGAGAGGAGAGCAAAGTGGACTTTGCATAGTTTATGACAAAGCCCAAATGCTGAAGAAGAGAGACTGTGCGAAGAGTGGCCTGTCGGGCCTCCTGGAATGACTGGCCCCTGATTAGCCAGTCGTCCAGGTATGGGAAAACAAAAATCCCCTGATTTCTGAGAAAAGCCGCCACCACCGCCAGGCATTTGGTGAAAACCCTGGGGGCAGAGGTCAGGCCAAAGGGAAGTACCCTGTACTGAAAATGGTTTCCTCCCACCACAAATCTGAGATATTGTCTGTGGTCTGGATGGATGAGGATGTGAGTATAAGCATCCTTTAGGTCTAAGGAGCATAGCCAGTTTCCCTGCTGGAGGTAGGGCAGCAGTATCCCAAGGGTAAGCATCTTGAACTTTTTCCTCTCCAGAAACTTGTTCAGATTTCGCAAGTCTAGGAGAGGTCTGAGGCCTCCTGTTCTCTTTGGTACTAGGAAGTACCTGGAGTAGAAGCCTTGCCCTTCCAGGTGGTGTGGCACTGGTTCCACCACCTGTTCCTTTAAAAGACTTGACAACTCCTGAAGGAGGAGGTTCCTGTGCAGAGGGAGTCTTAGAGGCTCCCCTGGATAGTAGGAAGGGGGTAGTTGGTGAAAATGGAGCATATAGCCCTTCTGGACTATGCTCAGTACCCAGGTGTCCCCTGTGATGGTTGGCCACCTGTAGGCGTACATGCTCAGCCAATCCCCTGTGCTGAGTGGAGCCACCGGCTGAGGAGAGGCTATGCTGTGGAAGTCAAAACCCCGCTCCCTGCTGTGCAGGAGCCGGAGCTGACGGCTTGGGGGTTTTCTGCTTACAGGGCCCATGCCCCTGCCCTTTGGCCTGCTGGCCCTGTTGGGGAGCTAGAGAGGCCTGATACTGAGGGTAGGTTTTGTAGGCAGCACCCTTCCTCGGGAAAAAGAGCTTCTTTCCCGAGCCCTTCTTTTTATGAGAAGGGGCAGAAGTCTTTCTGGACAGTCTTGTCCTGGTGAGAGTCTCGGTCTCAATTTCTGCAACCTTCTCAGTCAAGAGTTTGCCGAATAGGTTGTCACCTCAGCAGGGGATATCGTCCAACTTGTCCTGTACCCATAACTCCAGGTCTGACGACTGTAGCCAGGCCTGATGGCGTGCACCGATGCCATCCGCGGCTACCCGGGCCGAAGCCTCAAAGCCGTCATAGGCTGCTTGAGATATAAACTTCAAGCACTCCTGGATCCCTGAAGGGCAAGGCTTTGAACCTCTGCAAGGGTTCCTCGGAGAGGCCAGCTGAGAATCTGGCAATCTCCTTTGCCAGATCCCGCAAGCACATGCCCATGTACAGCTGGTAAGTCTGGACACGGCAAGAGAGCATAGAGCCCTGGAAGTACTTTCTACCGAGGGCATCCAGGTTCCGGGCCTCCAGCCAGGAGGCACCAAGGAGTGCATCTTCTGACTTTTCAGACTGTGCATGGCCGATTCCACAACCATCGAGTTGTGCGGTAGCTGTGCCTTTTGGAACACAGGACTCTAACTTACTCGATAAATGGAATCGACCCGCCTGCTCAGAACTGGCGCCAAGGCCGGTGCCTCCCACATACGGAAGAGCAGCCATTCCAGCATCGGAGGAACCAGAACAGTAAAGGCTTCCTTTGGAGGAAAATCATACTGGAGGGCATCGAGCTCTTCGGCTCGAGGGTCCTCCTCAGCGTCCGCTGGGAATGCCAAAGCCTTGGCCATGTCCCTGACGAAATCTGAGAACTGGGTATCCTCCAGGGGGACCTTCTCCGAGGCTCGGACTCCAGGGAGTCCGACGGGACGCACTGGGTCCGGAAGATGTCAGGAGACTCCTCGTCCTCCATCTCCCACGCCGACTCCTCCAAGGAGTTGTCGAGTGGTTCTGGCCATCTGGGCCTCAATGCCATCTGCCCTGACACCGAGGGCACCGGCATTGACGACCTCGGCCCCGAACGGGAGGTCGAGGGAGACCGTGGCCAAGGATCGACTCGAGACTTGATTGACTTGAGGATTGGCTCGGCCTCCGGGGTCGACTTAGACGTCGAGGTCCCAGTGGTCGGGGCAGATGCACCGGTCAGACCGGCGATCAGTACCCGCTGCTGCTCTATGAAGGCAGCCAGGCTGCTCTCTAGGGCCGTCAGCCTGAGTCCAAGCTCAGGAGACTCCGCAGCCCCCGACTCGGGCCGCGACGGTTCATAGTCCACGAGGACAACAGAAGTTACCTGACTCGGGAACTCCAGCTCCAAGCGAGGTTCCTTGGTCGGCTGCTCCGACTCCGAGAGCCCGGGACGGCGGTCAGGGCTGCGCAATCTGGCACTCGAGGATCCAGGAGCCTCCACTTATGCCGCCCTCAAGAGCTTCTTCTTCCTTTTGTGCTCCCGGGTGGGAGACTCCCTCTCAGAGGACCCACGACGCCGCTCGGAGTCAGACTCCCGAGATGTCGAGGCCTCTGATGAAGTCCAGGCCCGGCCGGATGCAGACTCCGAAAAGATTCTTTCACGTTGGTGCTGACGGCTCCGAAGCGCCTTCAATGACATCTTGCCACACGGGCCACAGACCAGCGGGTCATGGTCGGGCCCGAGGCATTGGAGGCAGCAGTAGTGTATGTCGGTGAGAGACATAAGTTTCTTACACCGATCACATTTTTTGAACACACTGGCAGCCATCGGGGGGAAAAGGTCCCCTGCAAGGTCAAAAGACTGGGCAGCCAGTGAAAATAACAGAAAAAGCGTGAACGCTAGTCACAAAGGACAAAAAACGAAAAAAGACGTTCCAGACTCGATACCGGTGTACCGAGCCCAGGCGGGAAGGGGAACCGGCGTCGAACCGGATAAAGAGATGCGAAAATCGCTGAAAAAAAAACAACTTTTTCCCGGGTGACACGAACTACGTCCATTGGGCTCCATGGAAAAAGAAAGACTGAGCAAGATGGCACCCTTGGGCTGGAAGGGGACCGCGCATGCTCGCTGCATTCCCAAAGGCTTTCTTTGAAAGCTGGAGAAATGCTCGTATGAGGGCTCCGTCAGCGCTGACGTCACCCATATGTGAGGACTGACTTCCTGCTTGGTCCTGGAGAAATAGTCTAATTTGATTTAAATTAAAGCTCTTTGCTGCTGCTAGGCAATGACCTAGTATTAAATTTAAACTACAAGCTCTCTGATGGGTTCTAAATTTAACCAGAAAGCTCTCTTCTGTGTTTTAAATTCAAACTTAAACTGCTGCTACTAGGCCCTGACTGATTTAACAAATACACAGGGTTCACAGATTAATCAGCTTTAATCCAAAGAATTCCCTTCAGAAAAATTCCCATAAGCATATACTCACAATTGCAGATCTCTCTCCAGAAGTAGCAGTCCCCTTTTGTAGTCCTTCAAGACTTCAAGTTAAAAACCGAGTCAAATACTTAGGAATTACACTTGAGCAAAACCTCAACTTCCTTCCTCACAAAAAAATGTAGTTTAAACAGTCTACTACAAGACAAAACCCCTACACAATCTCCGTCCTCTGCTTGATCCTACAGATTTCAGAGATGTATGCCAAACTCTCATTATTCCAGTCATGGACTTTTGCAATATCATATATCGAGGGTTCCTGAAAGCAACCCTTCACCCAATCCAAATGGCACAGAACACAGTTGACAAAATCATAACAAATTCACCAAGAAGAAATCACATCACCCCAACATTGCAACACATACACTGGCTTTCAATTTATATGAGACTAAAATATAAAGCACTGGTAGCCACCTTCAGAATCATACATGACCTCTCTGCACCCAGCAACCAAACACTCATTCAGACGAACCACAGTTCAAGAGCAAAAAGAACAACCTCACAAAGCCTATTAAGAGTGCCAAAAAACATTATTAAATGTAATCAATCCACTGCCTTATGAGCCTTCTCTCTCTTCGCTCTCAAATTATGGAACTCCTTCCCCTTGGATATGCTTCTCATTGATTCCCTCAAAGACTTCAAAATAAACCTCAAAATACCTTTGTTCAAAGACCATTTCAACACAGGCACCTATTTATTTTATTTATTTATTTAGACAGGTTTGTATGCCACCTTATCCTTCAATCAAGGTGGTCACGTCACATCACAATTGGAGGGTTACATTTAACATCAGGGTACATTTAGACAGTACAATTACTTAACACCATTTAGACAATACAATTGAAGGGTAACATTTAACAAGAGGGTATTTAATAACGTAGTACAATAAACTTGTGTGTGTAGGTAGGATGAGTGTGTGCCTAGTTGGCTCAGGTGGTTGTATTTCTGCTTGGGTATTGGCTGTTGTCTAAATGCTCGTATGATTCTATAAATAATAGTGTGTTGAGGTCTTTGCAGAAGTCTGTGATGTCATCTAGTGCCCTCTGGCTCATTGGGAGGGTGCTCCATAGTGTGGACGCCAGTAGTGATGGAGCTCGTTTTGAAGTTGTTTGCTTGGTTTTGTGATAGCCTGCAGGTGTGCCGATCATGTTGTCGTTATTGGCTCTTCTTGGTCTATTGCCGATATCTCTTGCTATAATGTCTTGGAGTACATCTGCTGAGAGATGGTGAATGATTTTGAAGATGATCATAATTGTTTTGTATTTAGTTCTTGCCAGCATTGGGAGCCAGTGTAGTTGTTGTAAGACAGGGGTGATGTGTCTTTCCTTGGAGTGTCTGTAATGATGCATGCTGTGGTGTTTTGCACCATCTGTAGTGGGTGTAGTGTCTGCTGAGGGAGGCCTTGATATAGTGAGTTTCCATAGTCAAGCAGTTGTGTGATGAGTGCTTGGCACACTGTGCGGAAGTGGTCCTGACAGAGTATTGTTTTGATTTGTCTGATGGTCCTCAACCATTGATAGGCCTTGTTTGCGGTTTTGGTGATATGGGATTTCAGGTTCAATGCTCTGTCCAATGTGATGCCTAGATACTTGACTTCTTCTTTGACTACTATATGTTTGTCTAAGATGCTGATAGTTTGTGGAGGTATGAAGGTAGGGTTCCTGGTGACGAACATTTCCTAGGTTTTATCATAGTTGACTGTTAAGTTGTTGGCTATGAGCCAGTCATTCATGTCTTCGAGGCATTTGGTTATTGTTGTGGTATTTAGTGCTAGTAGGTTGATTGGAGCGTATAGCATGATGTCATCAGCATAAATGTGGTAGTGTAGTTTATGGTGCTTGATGATGTTGCATATGGGCTGGATGTAGATGTTAAAGAGCATTGACAATAGGGCTGAGCCTTGTGGTATTCCTTGCATGACTGGGAATTGTAGTGATTTCTTTTGGTCGCATTTGACTTGTTGTGTTCGCCCTTCCAAATATGATGTAAACCAATTCAGGGTATTTGTACATAATCCTATCTGTTGTAAGCGATGCAGTAGTGGGACACGGTGTCGAAGGCCGCTGAAATATCCATGAACACTAGCAAGAAGCCATTTTTTATGTTGTCCATGCCTCTTAGGAGATTGTCAAAGAGGGAGGTGAGTAGAGTTTCCACGCCGTGTTGGGGCTTGAATCCGTGCTGATGGATGTCCAGTGGGGCATTTATGTCAACATGGTCCTGAAGTTGTCTTTGCACTGCCTTTTCCACAATTTTAGCAAGGAATGGCAGGCTGGAGATGGGACGGTATGATTTTGGTTCGGATGGGCTTAGATTGCTACTTTTGAGTATTGGTCTATCATTGCGTGCTTTAGAGGTTGCAGCATGTATCCCTTGTTGGAGTGAATCTTTGACAATTTTTTGAATGTGATGAGAGAGTTGGCTTTTTGTAGCTTTGAGCCACGCCACAGGCATGGGTCTGACGGTGAAGTTGTTGTGTTTAGTCCAGATATAATGTCTTCTACTTGCTGCTTTGTTGGTATGCTGAAACTCTCCCATGCTTTTCTTATTTTGTAATCGTTTGTTTGTGGTATATTAGAGCATGTTTGGTTGGTGTTTTTTGACTTCATGTAATCTGCAATCTGCATATTTTTGTGGGTCAGGGTGGTGTGTACTTTGTTGTGTGTCATCCTTGGTGAGCTTTTGGACAATGCTAAAGAGTTCTCTTGGTCTATTAGTAGATTACATGATTAGGTTGGTATGGTGTTGCTGTCTACGCTCATTTATTAGATTATTATATTCCAGTTGCTTGGCTCTGTATTGGGTTTGGAGGTTGTGTGATTTGTTCCATCTCCATTTTCTTTCCAGTCTTCTGAGTGTGCGCTTTGCAATTCTGATTTCATTTGAATACCATGGGGCGTTGGATCTCTTGCGTGTTTGTGGTTCTGTGCTCGCTGGGGCAGATGCTGCGTTAGATATTATAGTGTTCCATTTTTCTATGTTTAGGTCAAGGATGTCGTATTCCTGTTGATTTAGTTTATGAAGGATTCTTTTTTTAATGTTTTAAACCTTCTAGTTGCTCTTTCATCTTCTTTGCGTTGTGTAGGGTTATTCAGGGTCATGGTAAATTCAATCACATGGTGGTCTGACCAAGGGACTGGCGTGATTGTTGGTTTTGTGGTCTTGTTCTGCTCCACTAATTGTACTGGCATAAAGACCATGTCCGGAGTTGTACCATGTTGGTGCATTGGGGTAGTGATTGTCTGGCAATATTTTAATGACTCCATGGCTTTTAAGAACGTTGCGGTCTCTCTGGTGGGTGCGGATGTTAGGTTGTAGTCTCCTAGTGCCACGAGGGGTTTGTGTCTTCTGCTATGTGCGCATATTGTTTCGATTAGTGTGGAGAGGTGTTTGGTTGTGGTTCCAGGTGGTCTGTATGTGAGGGAGATGCTTAGGTACTTGTTGGCTATAGTGAGTGTATTGGATTCGATTGTGTTAGTGGTGGCAATTGTTTTGAAACTGTATTCCTTTCTGGTAAGTATTAGTACTCTTCCTCCTCTCCTTTGTTCTCTGATGCATTTAAACGCTGAGTATCTTGTTGGCGTTACTTGGTTTAATATGACTTGGTCTGAATCGTCTAGCCAGGTCTCTGTGATGCATATTATATCCAGCTTCTTCTCATGGATGAGGTCAAGGATAGTATTTGGTTGGTTTCTGATGGATCTGGCGTTGAGTAGGGCACATCTGATTTTTGTGTTTATGATTGGGTTGGTGTGTTTATTATTTGAGTGGTGATCGGGTGTAAAACGTGTGGCATTTTGTGATTTGTGAGCTGTATGTTTAGGCTGCTGGCGTTCTTTGGATAGGTATGATGATGTGCATCTGGGTTGGGTGGTATGTAGGTTGATCAAGGGGATTTGCTCATTGAGTCTGATGCCCTGTGTGCAGGGAGCGAACATGTGGAGGAGTGTGAGGTAGGCCATAAGGTAGTGGGTAGTGGAGTGCATTTTGTAAATTGTATTTTGTATTTTACTGACCTGTGATTAGGTTTGTGGTTTACTGACCTGGGCTCAACTTGAGTTGTGGCCTATAGGTGGTGGGTGCTTGGCCCTTTTCTTGTTTCTGTGTGCTTATTTGTTCTTTTGTGCAGTTTCTTCTTTCCTGCAGTTCTGCATTGGTAGTGGTGTCTTTACTCTGTTTGTTGTATTAGTTGTGGTTTGTTAGCAGATGGTCAATGAAGTAGTACTGGAGTTAATAGGTTATGCAGTGTGAGTTATTTTACAATGCAAACAATGGGTAGCCAGTTCTATGCAAACAATGGGAAGTGAGTTCTATGCGAGCAATGGGAAGCAAGTTATTTATTATTATTTATTATTATTTATTAACAATTCTTATATACCGCACTATTAGACATCAGCGCGGTTTACATTGAACAGAAAACATCCGACAGTTTACACATGTCTGGTCGTTACATTTAACAGGAAGTATAACTTGGCGAAATAGGGGAAACTAAATACAATGCAGGGTTATCTGATAAAGTTCTATGCAAACAATGGGTAGCAAGTTCTATGCAAACAATGGGTAGCAAGTTCTATGTCAGTAGTGGAGATCAAGTACGCCAGGGATGGGAAACAAGCGCAAAGTAGAGTTACTTGGAGTTAAAGGGGTGGTGATCGAGAGTTGTTCGGGGTCAGGATGCGAATTGTGGAGTTCCTTTGGTGCCTGCTCTTTTCTTGACATCTTCAGTGGTTTGCTGGAGTTGGTTTGACGGCTCAAGCTGCGGCGCTCCCGGGCCCGCGCCTGCGCCTAAGGGCCATGCCAAAGGGCCCTCTGGCGAGGCCCTCAGGTGCGGGCCCGCCAGGCGTGGGCGTGCCCGATGGCGCTCTCCTTATCTGGATGCCGGCCGGATGTCTAGCTCCATCCCGATTGTTCGGGAGAGCTCGATGGAGGTGCCGGGTGTTGTGCAAACGCGCCCAATGGCGCTCTCCTTATCTGGATGGCGGCCGGATGTCTAGCTCCATCCTGATCATTCGGGGGAGCTCGATAGAGGTGCTGGGTGTTGTGCAAACGCACCCGATGATGCTCTCCTTATCTGGATGCCGGCCTATCGTCAAGAAGACCTCCAAGACATAACCAAATCATTATTCCTCCCTCACCCATAAGAAAACATTACTCCACTTCTATCCCCCTACCCATCCCTATTACCTGATCTCCCTTCAGCAGTCTTACTGTACTGTATACAGGTCTTTAACTTTTAGAAATGTTGTAATGTAATTAGTCACATCTTAAATCTCACATTCTATGTAAAGTTCTGTTCTTGTTCCTTATAAACCGCCTCGGCTACTAGATGAAGCAATATAAAAAAACTGTTAAATAAATAATATCAACTCCCAGATGATCTGTAATAAAGACCATGGCATCTGCTGGAGGAAGAGCAGCAGCCCACTGCCTTTACCTCTCACACACACCTCGTGACACGCTAGTGTCGCCTTTGCCTCTCTCTCTCCCCCCAGTTTGTGGCATATCATCACTGCCTTTGCCTCTCATGACACACTATCATCACCATTACCTCTCACATGTGCCTCGTGACACATCATCACCCTTTACTTCTCACATATACTTCATGACACACTATCACCATTACATCTCTGTCTCTGACTAGTAACATATTACTGCCTTTCCGTCTTACACACACCTTATGGCACGCTAATGTAATTAAATTTGACATTTCAGTGTAAAGTCCCTTCTTAGGAGTCAGAAGGTTTCATGTTCAAATCTTGATATTCCCCAGCTGAACCATGTCAATGTATACATACAGCCTATATGTGACATCATACGCACCTTCGATATCTCCACATTAATCTATGCTGACGACGTCCTACTGTTTACACCATTTAAAGTCAAACAACCAGACTTCACCAACCTTATTCACTGCTTCAACGCCATCACAGACTGGTTATTATCTCAAAACCTCCGTATAAACTTCAAGAAGACCGAAGTTTTGTTCATATCAAGAAACAAAGAATTCTCCCCTCCATCCTCCCTAAGAGTAAGAGATGCAGAACTCCCTAGTAAACCATCTATTCGCTACCTAGGCATTACACTGGATCAACATTTTGACTTTAAGGAACACATACGGAACACCACCAGATCTGTCTACAATAAAATCAGAACGCTAAGGCACCTCAGACCCATGCTACCTCATAACAACTTCCGGACCATTTTCCAGGCCCTCACACTACCTCACTTTGATTATGCAAACGTCGTCTTATACGGACTCCCAAAAAACATCATTAATCCGCTGCAACTCGCTATGAATGCGGCTGCTAGGGTGCTCTGTGGTCTAGCAAGATCAGACCATATCACCCCGATTCTCATGGAACTCCACTGGCTACCAATTCATTGCAGGTTAACCTATAAAATCCTCCTCATCACTTTCAAGATCATCAACAACCTTGCCCCCACATCCCTCAATGATCTCATCTCCCTCACTCCAAAAAACAGAATGAGAAGGTCAATAACGGACAACACCCTGATCATTCCCAAAGAGTCCATCAAATGCACCCAGACAACCAAGAAAAGGACCTTCGCCTTCTATGCACCTAAATGCTGGAATGACCTCCCACCTGAAATAAGAGCAATTAAAGACCTCACTCAATTCCGCAAGGGAATCAAGCACCACATTTTCCTTCTTCACTTCAGCACTCCTAAACCCAAACTTCAGCACTCCTAAACACAAACTTCAGCACTCCTAAACCCAAAAACTCTCAATCTCCACTCCCAATTCCCTCATAGGCAATTCCGCCTCAGGTTCTCTGCGGTCTTGCCTTAGCCCTCCTTGTGAATACTAAAGAATCTAATATGTTTTGTACATAGTTACAGTTTTACCCTGTTGTTCCAAGTTTAAGTTTCCTGTTATAATGTAAGCACACAACTGTCCTCCGAATATGCAAACTTTGTTATATGTAAACCGCACTGACAACAAATAGCGCGGTATATAAAAGATGTTAAATAAATAAATACATAAATAAATGCCACTCAGCTGGATATTCAGCGGCACTAACACTGTTAGTGCCACTGAATATCCTTGGGTGCCACCGCTACATGCCTCAATGCTAACCGGTTACACTGGGGCATGTTGGGGGTGTTCTGGAGTGGCACCTCTCCCTAATCAGGCAGTGGCAATATAGAGTAACTACTCAGTTAGTGACACGTGGCTATAGTAAGACGCAGCAAATGCTGGCCTTATTTTAGCCACAGAAGCTAGGCAGCAGCTGAATATTGCCACCGCCTGGTTAGCTTCCTGGTTCTGCAGCCAACCCAGATAATCACTACCAGTAGCTGAATATGGCCCGAGCATTGAATATCTGGGTCTAGGATCCAGCACAGAGGGCTAGGCACTATAGGAGCTCTAGCTGCTGGTGCTGAATATTGGGCCCAGAATGTTTAACACTATGGGGTGGTATTCAGCAGCGGTGGCTAGTGCTTCTAAAATGCATAGCCATCGCCGCTGTCATTTAGCCCCTGATATTCAATGCCGGGGCCATATCTGGCCAACAGCATTGAATAGCCAGTTTGCCAAACAGCAGCAATATTGAGCCACTGCCTGGTTAGCAACAGGTGCTACTTTCGCTCCACCCTGGAATGCCTACAACACACTCCATGTGAACCGCGTAGCATTGGGGCATGTAGTATAATCACTTGAAATCCGTTTAATATTTTAAACCCACCAACCAAGAACCTTTCACATATATCACCACACAAAATATATCATTATATAGAACACTGGCCTCAGTAGAATCTTATAGCACTACAGCAAGGGTGTTAACCCATTAACTGTGCCACTCAGCACATCAATGGCCCACTTCATATAACGATAAATTATGAAACTTAACCTATTACACAAACGCTGAGATCCTAGGAGTGAGCATTGTCCGAAATGAAAAGAACAACGGAAACGCGGGCAGCAAGATAAATGAAGCCAAATTGCACAGTTCCCTGATGAAACTTGAAGTGAAACGCAGGGGGTGCCCATAGTAGGCGTTGGATCGCGCAGCGGAATTGATTTTACTCCGGTCAGTCGGTGGTTTGCTGCTGATAAGTTAAGTGACTACATTCAGCTTTGATTTTCAACATTTTCAACATCAGATTTACCATCGGATACCACAAACAGTTTTATAATAGTTGTTCTGTTGGACACTATAAGAAGAGTTGAATACTATAAGAAGCCGATAATAGACTGATAGTGGAACCATTGGACACTATAAGAAGCTGTTGAATACTATACGAAGTCGACAATAGACAATAGACTGATAGTAGAATCTAGAGTCCCGTATATTGGCTATCATTGTTTGATATTTACACATTTCTTCAGTTTTATTAAGAATGCGAGGAGTGATTAACAGCTGAAGAAATGTGTTGTAGATTAAGCACACAAATATATCGTTGTTGTTGTATGTATATATTTTTTCAGCTTATATGAGAATTTAATGAGTGACAAATAGCTGAGTACATGTGTAATAGGTTAAGTTGCATAATATATCGTTATATGAAGTGGGCCATTGATGTGATGAGTGGCACAGTTAATGGGTTAACACCCTTGCTGTAGTGCTATAAGATTCTACTGAGGCCAGTGTTCTATATAATGATATATTTTGTGTGGTGATATATGTGAAAGGTTCTTGGTTGGTGGGTTTAAAATATTAAACGGATTTCAAGTGATTATATTAAGTTATACCGTTTAACAAATATTAGGCTACTTCCCTTGGGGCATGTAGTGGCAGCACCCGCTCAATATCCCACTAACTGGCATTTACACCCAAATGGCAAACTGGCTTCAGGAAAACAACCTATCAATCAACTACAGCAAGACGGAGGCACTGATCATCACGCGAAACCTGGCCTTCATCCCCCCACCCGACATCAAGATAAGAGATGCACTCATACCCATAAAATCAGAAGTTAAGTACCTCGGAGTCATCCTGGACAAAAAACTTAACCTCCAAGCACACATAGGCAGAGCAACCAAAAGTGCATACCTAAGAATGCGACTCATCAGAAGACTCAGGCCCTTCCTCGACCCAGAGCACTTTCGCACCATTTGCCAGGCGCTGATAACCCCTCTACTAGACTTCTGCAATCCAATATTCACCGGGCTACCAAAGCAGACCCTCAGACCACTACAACTGGCCCAAAACACAGCTGCCCGCATAATAGCCGGTACTACAAGACACGATCACATCACACCCATACTGAAAGAATTGCACTGGCTCCCAATCATCTCACGCATCAAATACAAGACTATCATAAACATATTCAAGATCAAACAACACTCCTCCGCCATAAGCCTACACACACTCATACAACCCGACACAAGCACACGGCCAAGAAGAAGAGGCACCTCCAATTGGGTTAACACCCCAAAAGACTTCACCAAGACCTGCAAAGACACCGCACAACGAGCAATCTCCCTGGCTGCTCCATCCATATGGAACTCCCTCCCAGATGATCTGAGACTAACCACAGAAATCAAGGACTTCCGAAAACAGCTGAAGACAACCCTGTTCATCGATTACTATGGACATACCCCCTGAACCAGCATACAAGTCAGATCATCAACCCCCCCCCACCCCAAGACTGTATATAAGACTGTATAATAGCTCATGATGTATAATAGTGCACTATGTAGATAAACCAAATCTAATCACATCCCTGCCAACACATACACACCACTCTGTACACTGCATGAAAACATTTGCCCCCTTGATTGTTTGCCGTGGAAACCGCTTTGATTGAATGATAAGGCGGTATATAAATACCATTAAATAAATAAATACATGGTTTGCAGCTCTGCAAACTGTGTAAATGTCTTTGAATATAGGACCCTATGTTTCTATCTGATCCTTCTGTATAGATATAATTCCTGAAGCTCATTGGTACCTCCTTGGGTGGGAGGACCTGCCTCCAAGAATGCAGTGGCCAAGGGAATTCTCCAGAGGAAAGCACCACGGTGAAAGGGTTGCCTTCTCATCTCTCAAACACCACCCAGCCTCAGCAGCCATATCCCATTACATCCGCTTCTTTAGAGGTGCAGAAGTAAGCTGAGGTGCTCAGAATACCTCTGGTCCATGCCTGAACCTTTATGGCGAGCCTTGACAAATTTTGTTTGGAGAGCCAGTGGCTGTGACCCCCTCACTTTCCCCTTCCGTCACTGCCTCCATTCTCTACTGATGTTCGTCCTTTTGCAAACTCATACGTGTTTGGGGAGGGTGGAAGAACTTGGAGAGATGATAGTGTGTCTCATTACAGTAGCAGAGGCTGAATGAGGCATCTCTAGAAATATATAGATAGCAATTGTCATGTGTGTGTGTATTGTGTGATGCAACAGTGATTTGCCTGTCTGTGTATAGGATGTGGCAGTGGGGTGCAGGGCTGTGGTGAATGAGTGTGTATGCTGTAGAGCTGGGGAGCCTCTGCATGTGGCGCAGAGTTGGGTTGCCTCTGTGTGTGTGCATGTGTAGTGCGGAGGTGAGGTGCTAGTGTGTGTGATGTCTGTTGTGCAGAGTTGGAGTGCCTATATGATGTGTTCCTATGTAGGTGGGGTGCTTGTGTGTGTTTGGGGGGTGGGGAACTACACCTTCTGGCATATACAGATTGTCCTTTTGTCATCATACATTCATCTCTTTAACCTCCAAGCCTTGCACCCTTCCCTCTACCCATCAACCCCTCTCCACTCTCTCCCCTTCTCCCTCCCCCCAGCACTCCCACCCCCTGCCTTCCATTTCCCCCATCATCCTTCCTTATTTTAGTGTCCCTTTACATTTTTGCTGCCTCACTCCCCCCCTCCCCCCGCCTAATCTTTTTTTTTTCTACAGAGCCTCGAATGGTGTTCTCTGCCTGCAGGGCATGCGATTCCTGTGGGCAGCCTGATGCCTCCAAGCCACAATTGCAACTGTTCCCTTCTGTTTTGCCTTTGGGGATCTGATCTCCCACAGGCAAACATAGGGGGCCTTTACAGCGATCATGGCTTGCTTCTCTCCTTCTGTCCATGGGCAGCTTGTGCCTTCAAAGCTGCTCCCCTCCTGTTCTGCCCGCAGGAGATCAGATCCCTACCGGCAGACAAAAGGAGTCTTTGCCGCAACTGTGGCTCTCTTCTGCCTGCGATCACTTTTTTTTATTAATAGGGGGGCAAGAAAACCCCAAGGGCGAGGTGCAAATTTCTGGTTGCCATTGTGACCTGGCACCTAGGATTTGTCAAGCCCTACTTTATGGGATTCTGCTGTTCAAGCTGAACAAGCCCTAGAAGAAAGCACTGCCAGGACAGAGGATGCACGTATCATCCCTGGACAGCATTCTGTAATGCCTAGTGCAAGGGTGCTCAATACACTCCTCACGGCACACCTAACTAGTCAGGTTCCTTGCCTAACTACTACTGCTTATCATTTATATTGCGCTACTAGGCATACACAGCCTTTAGAGAGCAAGCTAAACAGCGTAGTCTTCAGTAGTAACTCTCCATCAAAACCTGGCCACCTTACAACATGAGAAACGTTAAGCTGTGATGAAAGTTGTAGAATGTTATGACAAATACTTCTCTTCTTAAAGATGGTTACAGAGCTTTACATGTTATTATGCTATTTACTGCCATGATGCCTGGCTGAAAAAATATATCCTAAATCAGTGCCAAAGTGACCAGTGACTGCAGCTGAATTCCTCTACCCGAGGAAAAGCATGAACATGATTTGAATACCCTCATCTATTCTTGACCTACTGTACTTAAAACAGGAAGAAATTCCTAAAACACATGAAAATGAGTTATTTCCTCATAGAATCTGAGGTTTTTAATGAAGACAATGTTTAATTAAAAGCACAGCAAGGACTAAATGAGTTCCCCATAAATGCTGTCTGAAAAAAAAATGCTTCAATTGTGCATCACATTTACTAAACCTCATAAAAGCACATTCCAGTGTTCCTTGCAAACAGAGTCTTATGGGGGGTCCCAGCTATAAAGGAAATCTCTCCGCACAAAGCCTGAAAGACTCCAGCACAAATGAATGTTGGAAGAAGAGCATGCGGTAGCAAAAGGATACAAGATTCCCTGCCTTGAGGGGTAGGGAAGACAATACGTTTTATTGGATCAACATAATAATTAGCGAAAGATGCTGTCATGAGCTGAGACCACATCCTTACTTTCTTCAACTGTGGCTTCAAAGGATCATGTGCACCATCTCTAGATGTGTCTTAGGGTGGTCTGAACAAAGGAACCACAGGCCACAGAGAATTTGGCTGCTCAAACTACTCCGTCTAGATCTAGACTATAATGCACTGCGGACCAGAACACAGAGCGCACTATGGAGCTGAGTCATTAAAGACAATTTTAAAAATTAAATATTGTATACAAAACTGTTTTATGCGCAGAATTGTGCGTACAAACAGGTAATAGACTGCTTTACACAAGTAACACAGAAGACAAATTTCTTTCCTATGAAGTCTGGTAAATTAGGTCAAAGGTACAGACAGTTTTTGCCCTAATCTCCAATTTAAAACCAGACTTCCATATCATCCTGCTGGACCACTCCAGACAAGTGGATTATGCACCCTTGCCAGCAGATGGAGGCAGACTTGAGCAACTTTCCATGATGTCATCAGGAGATATAACCTACTGGTACAACACTGAGAGAAGCCAGTATTGTCTGTCTCCAGTAGGTGGCAAGATGCGTGTGAACTGGTATAGTAGTTGGATAGGCCCGGCTCTCCTCACCCACACCTTGGTGCAGAGGCCATGGATTGAGCCTGAAGGCCCCTTCAGAGTTTCAAGAAAAGGTACGCCCTTTGACTCTAGTTGACAATCACCCAGGATCCAGAACTGTTTCCCACAAGTTACTAATGCTTAATAGGATATGGAGGAGCAGCTGGATCCTTCGGAGCCCCTGAGAGCAGCCAGTAAATGGTCCCAGGGCCTCCTTTTCTCTTGCTGTCCCCTTGGTATGCTTGGATCCCTTTGGGTCCAAGTTAATTTCCTTTGTCTTGCTTTTTTTAACTTTCTTTTTTTTGCCCATTTTTTTCTATAGAAACACAGAAACATGACATCAGAAAAAGATCACATGGCCTAGTCTGCCCTTCCATATCAACCACTACAACAGTCCCCCTCTGTTCCTTTGGGCTCAACTGGCTGTCTTGCTGCATGAGGCAGCTTTAAAAAAAAAAAAGGCCGATTAGGCCTAAGCTGGCAGTAGGTCTTTCCCAGCCTGGGTGGGGGTGGGAGGGAGCTCCGCAAATCAGAAGCTATTCATTGTCCCCACTAAATCTACTCTGTACCTTGAAATCTATAGATTCATTGCTTTCAGTTTTACTCTGCTGTCCCTTAGGAATGCTCTTCCTATTAACCTTTGCCTCAAATCTTCATATAAATAATTAAAGACCGGAATAAAAACCTGGTTCTTTGAATATGCTTTTCAGTATGCTCCTGGCACCCAATTCCTCAGAACCTCTTCCTATGTGCTCCCTTAATGTGTCCAGTTATTTTATGTTTCTACACCTTTCTGGCTGACATTGTCCTACACATCATTTTCGTTCGTCTCCTGTTTATGTCCATCTGTTTTTTGTTTCTTCTGTTCCCCTAATACAGGGGTGGGCAATTCCTGTCCTGGAGGGCCACAGACCAGTCAGGTTTTCATGATGTCCCTAATGAATATTCATGAGATCTATTTGCATCCACTGCCTTCCATTGTATGGAAATAGGTCCATGAATATTCATTAGGGACATCATGAAAACCTGACTGGTCTGCGGCCCTCCAGGACCGGAATTGCCCACCCCTGCCCTAATACATGGATTGTAAACCACTTAGATATTTTTTATCCTAGCAGTATATAAATCTGACAAATCAATAGATCTCCCCAACTGGTCTGACAGCCTTTGGGTCTCCCACTTTCTCCACTTCAGTGATTTTTGTCACAGTTGCATTTTTGTCATAGTTTTCATGATGATGCACAGATCTTTTTCTGGGTGGTGGTTCCTAATGTGGAGCTTTGCATCGTGTCACCATAGTTTAGGTTCTCCTTTCCTACGTGCATAACTTTGTATTTGTCCCCATTACATTTCATATGCTATTTGGATGCCCACTCTCCCAATTTATCAAGGTCATTCTTGCAATTTTTTACAAGTCTCTTGAGATTTAACAACTTTGAATAATTTTGTGTCATCTGAAAATTTAGACTGCTTTACACAAGTAACACAGAAGACAAATTTCTTTCCTATGAAGTCTGGTAAATTAGGTCAAAGGTACAGACAGTTTTTGCCCTAATCTCCAATTTAAAACCAGACTTCCATATCATCCTGCTGGACCACTCCAGACAAGTGGATTATGCACCCTTGCCAGCAGATGGAGGCAGACTTGAGCAACTTTCCATGATGTCATCAGGAGATATAACCTACTGGTACAACACTGAGAGAAGCCAGTATTGTCTGTCTCCAGTAGGTGGCAAGATGCGTGTGAACTGGTATAGTAGTTGGATAGGCCCGGCTCTCCTCACCCACACCTTGGTGCAGAGGCCATGGATTGAGCCTGAAGGCCCCTTCAGAGTTTCAAGAAAAGGTATGCCCTTTGACTCTAGTTGACAATCACCCAGGATCCAGAACTGTTTCCCACAAGTTACTAATGCTTAATAGGATATGGAGGAGCAGCTGGATCCTTCGGAGCCCCTGAGAGCAGCCAGTAAATGGTCCCAGGGCCTCCTTTTCTCTTGCTGTCCCCTTGGTATGCTTGGATCCCTTTGGGTCCAAGTTAATTTCCTTTGTCTTGCTTTTTTTAACTTTCTTTTTTTTGCCCATTTTTTTCTATAGAAACACAGAAACATGACATCAGAAAAAGATCACATGGCCTAGTCTGCCCTTCCATATCAACCACTACAACAGTCCCCCTCTGTTCCTTTGGGCTCAACTGGCTGTCTTGCTGCATGAGGCAGCTTTAAAAAAAAAAAAAGGCCGATTAGGCCTAAGCTGGCAGTAGGTCTTTCCCAGCCTGGGTGGGGGTGGGAGGGAGCTCCGCAAATCAGAAGCTATTCATTGTCCCCACTAAATCTACTCTGTACCTTGAAATCTATAGATTCATTGCTTTCAGTTTTACTCTGCTGTCCCTTAGGAATGCTCTTCCTATTAACCTTTGCCTCAAATCTTCATATAAATAATTAAAGACCGGAATAAAAACCTGGTTCTTTGAATATGCTTTTCAGTATGCTCCTGGCACCCAATTCCTCAGAACCTCTTCCTATGTGCTCCCTTAATGTGTCCAGTTATTTTATGTTTCTACACCTTTCTGGCTGACATTGTCCTACACATCATTTTCGTTCGTCTCCTGTTTATGTCCATCTGTTTTTTGTTTCTTCTGTTCCCCTAATACAGGGGTGGGCAATTCCTGTCCGGGAGGGCCACAGACCAGTCAGGTTTTCATGATGTCCCTAATGAATATTCATGAGATCTATTTGCATCCACTGCCTTCCATTGTATGGAAATAGGTCCATGAATATTCATTAGGGACATCATGAAAACCTGACTGGTCTGCGGCCCTCCAGGACCGGAATTGCCCACCCCTGCCCTAATACATGGATTGTAAACCACTTAGATATTTTTTATCCTAGCAGTATATAAATCTGACAAATCAATAGATCTCCCCAACTGGTCTGACAGCCTTTGGGTCTCCCACTTTCTCCACTTCAGTGATTTTTGTCACAGTTGCATTTTTTTCATAGTTTTCATGATGATGCACAGATCTTTTTCTGGGTGGTGGTTCCTAATGTGGAGCTTTGCATCGTGTCACCATAGTTTAGGTTCTCCTTTCCTACGTGCATAACTTTGTATTTGTCCCCATTACATTTCATATGCTATTTGGATGCCCACTCTCCCAATTTATCAAGGTCATTCTTGCAATTTTTTACAAGTCTCTTGAGATTTAACAACTTTGAATAATTTTGTGTCATCTGAAAATTTGATCACCTCACTCGTTATTCCCATTTCCAGGCCATTTATGAAGATGTTAAAAAGCAGCGGACCCAGCACAGATCCCTGGGGTGCTCCACTATTCACCTTTCTCCAATGAGAAAATTGGCCATTTAGCCCTATTGTCTATCTTTTAAACAGTTCCTAATTCACAATAGTACACTGACCCTATCCCTGATTATCTCTAAGATACTCTAAGATATTGTAGGATAGCTAAATCTGAGTTCAGATTGTTCAGTTGTTTTTTGCTAATCATTTTGGAGTTTTTTCTCTGAGTTTTTCAGTTTTTAACTACTGCTTGGGAAGACTCTTACTGGCTTCTCTCAGTGTAATTATATCAGTAATTATATCTCCTGATGACATTAGGGAAAGTTGCTGAACTCTGCCTCCACCTGTTGGTAAGGGGGCATAATCCACTCATCTGGACTGGTCTAATAGGACGCAAGGAAAGGAGATTATCAGGTATGATTAAAATCTATCCATTGTGTATGACATAAAGCTTGTTATTAAATCTGTTAAGACCAACTATACTTGTGAACACTGATCAAGATTCACGGGTATGGGGGAGTACCTATTTTGAAAAAGAATATTTCTTACTCCACTGAAAATGGATTTGGTACTGGGATACTAGTAGTGGAGAGCTGTGAACCCAAAAGTATTGGCAGAATTGTTAAGATCAGTGATGCTGAATTTTTAGCAAGTATGTAGTTCTTGAAGATTTTAACTTACATATAGACAAACCTTTGCTAATTTCTAAATTAGTGGACTTTTTAGCAATTTTGAAGGTGTTAGGACTGAATCAATTGATTTCATCACATTTCTGTTACATACTTACCCCCAGATCCCTCCTTGCATATGGGGCTACAACTTCTTCCTGCCCCTTTTAAGCCATTGCATGTCACACGCTCATGCTACGACTGGCTCTGACTGTTCCTGAGAACTCCCTTCCTACCTTGCCCTTTGATAGGTCTCTCATGAGATCCCTAGGTGTGCCGATGTTATCTGATCTAGGAAGCTAAGCAGGATATACCAGGTGCTATAAACTTCCCAAGCATTTCTAATCTGACCAGTGTCTGATTCTTGACTATGATTTTGCCTGTCAGTTCTGTACTGATCCTGCTTCTCTGGTATTGTCCTGGCTTGTTTGACCACGTTCCTGTACATCTCCAGCCTCCTACTACCTGGCAACCAGCAGCTAAATCTAAACTCTGTGTACAGTAGAATACCTTGGAATGCATGTTTTAAGTCTCGGCAATTCCCGAGTACAGAGGGCTCAACCTGAAGAGAAAGAAGGTAAAAGGTGAATGCACAGCCTAGACCAAGTGCCCCAGATGAATTGTCTCCGGTTTTCACAATTTCTTTCAGGTAAGTTACTGCAGATTTATTTAATTTAGCATATTTATCAATGCCTTCCTGAAACAAAATTTCCACACAAGGTGAATTACAAGAATATATGAAAAATCTGAATATTAAACACATAAAACAAACAAAAATTAAACAATATAATATAAATTGTATACGACAGTTTCCATCAATAGCAGTGCTATGGAGATACCCTTACTTAACTTAATTTTCAATTGTTCTACCTAGAAATAAAATAGACCTCCTTCCCCCATAACATATAGCAGGTGTGGTGAACTTGATCATTGTAACTGAAATCCAAAGCTTCAGGGAAGGGTAGTGGCCTGGCATATTGTGTTTCCAGAGATTATCGATATGACTGTTCTGGTTACGACTTTGGTTACTAAAGGCTCCTATGCTGCATCTTGGTAAGTCAAATGCCAGCTTTGGAGAATACAGAGGAAAATCTACTGTGGGGGTCTACAGGGATAATTAAAATCAATTACTAGCAGATTATAGAAGCTTATTAACTGATACTGTTGAGATGGTCTATTTTACAGCAAAGTTTTCTGCCTAATTAAGTTGCCTACAAAATCTTTTTCAGGTAGTAAACTATAGTTGCTGTGTTAATTCACTTGGATAGTGCAAATAAAGGTGAATAAGCAAGTTGTAGGTTACAGAATTTTATTGGGCTAACTTAATATATGCTAAAAATTCATATGTATGTAAGTCTAAATATGCACCTAGGTGATAATGTTCTCCTTATTTGTCATCACTCTATTAACTAAATGAAAAATTGCGTACATTTTTTGTATCCACCAAGATCTTGGGATTGTTGCATAATATTAATAAGTAAACAAATAAATAATATGTGCGGCCTTTAACTAGGGCCCACCCAAAGCCCAGACCCCATAGTCTTTGCTGGCAAAAGAGAACATAAACTACAAATGCAACAGTCCTCCTGCCAATGACACTGCCTAGTAGTGTTTAGAAACATAGAAACATGACAACAGAAAAAGACCACATGGCCTATCTAGTCTGTCCTTCCATATCACCTACTACAAGAGTCGCCTTTTTTCTTCTAGAGATCCTCTGTGTTTATCCCATGCTTTTTGAATTTAGATACTTTCCTCATCTCTACCACCTCCACTGGGAGACTATTCCACGGATCCACCACTCTTTCCGTGAAGAAATATTTCCGCATATCACTCCTGATAGTATCTCCTTTCACCCTCATCCCATGTCCCCTCATAGCAGAACTTGCTGTCAATCAAAAGACGCTCTTCCCCCTGTGCATTTACGCCATGGAAGTATTTAAACATCTCAGTCATTTCACTCCTATCCCGCCTTTCCTCTAAGGTGTACATATTAAGATCCTTAAGTCTGCCCTCATATGCTTTATAATGAAGACCACTAACCATTTTAGTAGCCAACTTCTGTACTGACTCCATCCTGTTCACATCCTTTTGAAGGTGCGGTCTCCAGAACTGCACACTATACTCCAAATGAGGCTGCCCCAAAGACTTATACAGAGGCATTATCATCTCCTTTCTTCTGCTGGCCATTCCTCTCCCTATGCACCCAAGCATCCTTCTAGCTTTTGCTGTCGCCTTTTCTACCTGTTTAGCTACTTTAAGATCATCAGACACAATCACGTCTAGGTCCCGTTCTTCTTTAGTGGATAAAAATACTTCACCCCATATACTATATCACTGCCTTGGATTGCTGCAGCCCAAATGCATGACCTTGCATTTTTTCACATTAAATATCAGCTGGCAAATTCTAGACCATTCTTCAAGCTTAGCTAGATCCCTCCTCATGTTATCTGCACCTTCCTGGGTATCTACTCTATTGCAGATTTTGTTATCATCCGCAGAGGCAAACCTTACCCGACAGCCCTTCCGCTATATCCCTAACAAAGATGTTAAAAAGAATCGGACCAAGGACAGATCCCTGGGGCACACCGCCGCTAACCTCCTACTCCTCAGAGTGGGCTCCATTTACCTGTAACTTTGTCGCTCCCACTTAACCAATTTCTAACCCAAGCAGTAATTTTAGGGCCCATCCCTAAGGTGCTCAGTTTGTTTATAAGTCGCCTGTGAGGAATGGTTTCAAAGGCTTTACTGAAATCTAAATACACCACATCTAGGGCTCTCCCTCAGTCCATCTCCCTGATCACCCAGTCAAAGCAATCAGATTTGTCTGACAAGATCTGCTTCTGGTGAATCCATGATGCCTCGGAAACTGTAATCCTCTGGATTCCAGAGACCTCACTATTTTCTCTTTCAGCAGGGTTTCCAATAATTTACTCACCACCAAAGTTAAACTAACTGGCCTGTAGTTTTCAACCACATCCTTACTTCAACTTTGGGGAAAAGGGACCACATGTGCCTCTCTCTAGTCCTTTGGCAATACTCCCGACTCCAACGAGGCATTGAAAAGGTCAGTCAGTGGAGCTGCTAGAATGTCCCCAAGTTCCCTCAGTATTCTAGGGTGTATCCCATCCGGTCCCATCACTTGGTCTACTTTAAGTTAGCTAGTTTCTCACAAACACAGTCTTCTGAAAATTGTTCAAGATGCCCCTCACTTCTGATCCTGTTTGTGGGTGTTTTCTGAGGACCTGCTCCTGGTTCTTCATCTGTGAACACAGAACAGAAATATTTGTTAAGCAATTCCGCTTTATCCTCATCAGCTTCTACATGTTCCTCCCCTTCACCCTTGAGTCCGACAATACCACTTTTGCCCTTCCTCTTCTCACTAACATATCTGAAAAATGTCTTATCCCCCCATTTTATTGCATTAGTTATTTCCTCCTCTTTTTGAATATTTGCTTTCCTGACTATTTTGCTAGATTCTCTAAGTTTTTCCAAATATAGATACAGTACCTGTCTTCCTCTCTGGGTGATCTCTTGTATTCATGAAGGCTTCCCTCTTTTTCTTCACCTTTTCAGCTACGTCTTTCGAAAACCATAGCGGTCTCCTTTTCCTTTTACCTTTATTTACCATTTTAACAAAAAGGTTGGTTGCCCTAAAAATATCCCCTTTCAGTTTTGCCCACTGTTTTTCTACATCCCCCAGCTGTTCCCATCCCGCTAATGACTCCCTGAGGTATTGGCCCATCTTGGCAAAGTTAGCTATCCTAAAGTTTAAGACCATCGCTTTTGAATGGATTCTAACAGCCCTAGTCCTAATACTGAACCTCACCATCTGGTGATCACTGGATGCAAAATGATCTCCAACTATAACATCAGAAACACTTTCACCATTGGTAAGCACCAAGTCCAGTATGGCCCCTTCACATGTGGGTTCTGTTACCAGTTGCCTGAATAGTTCTCCCTCTAGAGAATCCAGGATCTCCTTACTTCTAGATCAGTGGTTCTCAACCTTTTTTGTACCGCGATCCCTTTTACCATTGGTCAACTTGTGATGACCCCCAATGATAAAATCAAATGCATCTCTCTTCCTTTACCATTAACACATTGTCGCTGTAATCATTTGTTGAATTATTAATATATTATAGGCCTCATACACTCAGAACACTGACCCTCATCAAGTACAGAAAAAGTGACTACAACTTAAAATAAAAATATGCAGATAAAAATTAAACTGAAACCCCAAGAAACCAGACTCTGTGTACAGTGTAACATCAGATAAACAAGGGATACAGTTCCCCCATACTATGTAAAATATAAAGATAGCACAAAGTCCAATCACTAAAATGAAAATACAATTATTTTTTCTGCCTTTGTTGTCTGACCATTTTATTCTCTGATCATGCTGGTCCCGATCTGAGGCTTCTGCTTTCCTGTCTTCTCTTAGCTCTCTTTCTATGGGGTCTTTAGTCCATCTGCCATTTCTTGTCTCTTCTTTTGTTTTCTTCACTTCTTTCCATCAGCCTATTTCCAGTCCCCGTAACCCTTCCCAGTATCAGCCCCTTTCCAGTCCTTCCTCCCAGTACCTTCCAATGTCACTTGCATTCCCATGACTGCCACTGGTGTCCATTCCCTTCCAGTCCTCCTCCTTCCCCACTGTCCAGCTCCTTCTAGTCCAAATACCATGGCAGCCTCTCTCAGCATCCACTCCCTTCCAGTCCCATTCTCCCATCCCCTTGCATCAACCCCCAGTTTTCTTCCAAGGCCAGAAGCTCTATCCTCCCCTCCCCACCATCAGCCTTTCCAGTTGAAGCCCCCCCAATCAGCTCACTTCCAGTGCTAGTCTCCCCTCAACCCCATTACCAGTGCTAGGCTCCCCTAATCAGCCCATTACCAGTCCTACCCCCCCCCCCCCATCAGCCTATTACCAGGCCTAGCCTCCCCTAATCAGCTCATTTCCAGTGCTAGTCTCCCCTCAGCCCATTACCAGTGCTAGCCTCCCCTAATCAGCCCATTACTAGTCTTACACCCCCCCCATCAGTCCATTACCAGTCCTAGCCTCCTCTAATCAGCCCATTTCCAGTCCTAACCTCCCCGATCAGCTCATTTCCAATGCTAACCCCCCCATCAGTCCATTACCAATCCTACCCCCCTATAAGCCCATTACCAGTCCCAACCCCCCACTGATCAGTCCATTCCCAGTCCTAGCCTTCCCTAATCAACCCATTACCAGTCCTAACCCCCCCGATCTGCCCATTACCAGTACTAGCCCCCCATCAACCCTTTATAATCCTAACCCGAACTGACTCTCCCCTTTGTCCAGCATTTATCCCTTGTCTGTCCAGTATGTCCCCCTGTCTCTCCCCTTTGTCCATGTCAGCCCCCTCCCTCCCTACCTCCATGTCAGCCCCCCTCTGTATGTCAGCCCCATCCCTCCCTCCATCCATCCATGTCAGCCCCCCTCTAGCCATGTCAGCCCCGTCCCTCCCCCATGTCAGCCCCATTGCAGGTTCCCTGCCCCCTCCTCCCCTCTCCCTATGTCTGCCTGCTACTGCCCTGTACTTCTGCAGCCGCAGTTCCCTGTCTCTTAGGGAACCGCAGCTGTGCCTATGAAGCCGTTGCGGAGCCTTCCCGTCTCTCGACAGGCTCCGTGCAGCATTGTTCCGCCTCCAAAGGAAGTTGTTTACCACTTTCCTAGCAATGCTGCATATGTCTTCAATTATCTCTCCATCCACCTCTTCCTCCTGTGAGGGAGGTCTGTATATCACGCCAATGCAAACTGATTTCTCTTTCCATCTTTCTAGTTTAACCCACAATGCCTCGTCTCTCCCTTTTAATCTCTGTAGTTCCAAAGCTTTAATATTATTTTTTACATATAGTGCCACTCCTCCTCCCCTTCTTCCTACCCTGTAAAGTATAGCCTGGTATTGTTACATCCCAGTCATGGTTTTCTGTGAACCATGTTTCTGTTCTAAATCCAAGTCAGCCTCTCCCATTAAAGCTTCAACATCTGGGATCTTATTTTGCATGCTATGGGCATTTATACACACTGCTTTCCATATGTTGCCCCTTTTACCCATTTCCATAAAGGTATTTAATGTTTCACTTACCTGGGGGCTTTCTTCACCCATCCCCAACAAATCAAGTTTAAAGCCCTCTTCAGTAGATTAGCCAGTCTGCTACTGAAGACACGTCAACCTTTGAGTCTTAACCTTAACTCACAGTGATTCAGTGAAGCACCATTAGGTGGTACCATTCAAAAGTGACGCAGTGCTAATAGGAAGGATTTACAGCAGTGAAGGGCCATCATGAATGGGGAAACCCTAATTAAGGATCAGGAAGATAAGCGGGGGGGGGAGGGGAGAAAATCAAAGGACTGGAGCGCCTAATTCTGAGTGGAAAGGATTTTCCTGTACTAACCATTTAAGCCAATTATCACAGTAATATGTGCAATACATACAACTACACATCCCCCAGTCCCTTTAAAATGGGCCTTTTGGAGTGTGCACACTTACATTTTGCATTTAAGTACTGACTGGTATGTTAACCCTTTCCTGGCCGAGCCCAAAACTCTTGGGATCCAAAATTCTGACTAAATATTCCTATCAAATGGTATATAATACATGACCATAGCAGAAGGAAAATCACTATTAGAACATATTGAATAAGACGGGTACAATTTTCCTGAAATATGCAAAAATTAACCCGGCTGCAGAATGTGGATTAAAATTTTAAAGTAGGCCTTCAAAGGATTAACAGTGACGTTTGCATGCATGCTTGTGCGTGTACTTCATGGCCTCGAAAATTGCAAATGTATACAATCACTAATATAGAAATGTACTGTGTGCCAAGAAAACAGCTCCCACAACCACCAGAAAATTCAAATGATGCTTAAAATGTTTGCAATAAAACTTCCTGACATAATCCTATAACCAGTCTGCCTCAAAACAGAAACTTTCAATTATGCACAGTGGCTGGCAACAACTTCATGCTCCAATGCCAGCCATCTCCTGTTAACAACTGGACTTACTCTGCTATGATCGGTTCTGCAACCAGCAGCAAAGGATATTTAATGATTAGCAAACACATGCACGACTGGGTAGCCTCTCTCAGAAAACAAGCTTCCATTCTTAATAAAGACAGATGTTTTTTAATGTGCTTCCCACTTTGCGTTGAAAAGTTCACAGCTGTCGCACATCAGTTACTAGGTAAAAGGCAAGATCTTACCACAGTAAAAAAAAAAAAAAAAACCTCTAGCATTTTTTTAAATTTCATGCCATTAGAGAATAATGACCGAGGAAAGTTGGGCAGGCAGAATCTTGAGATTATTTCCTACTGCTATTCTGACTGCTGCAGATACAGCAAAATTAAAGTCATTATGTTAACAATTTGATATATAGAAGAACTGATGAATGAAACAATAGTTTAAAATGTTAATATTTCCACTTTCTTTGTAGCTGGCTCATAATCTATTCACTCTCCCGAGTCATGTACTTGTCTATGGAGAAAACAAAGCTATTCACCTGTAGCAGATGCTCTCCACAAACAGCAGGATAAGTCCTCACAACCCCCCTCCTTCAGGCATTGTTCAGCTAAATTAGGAATGCGACTTAAGCCTTCAAACATGGTGGCAGAAGGTGGGAAAAGGCCTACGTGTGCAAAGAGCTTTCTAAAACCTTCTAGAAGGAGCTGAGAAGGTTTTCTGTGCAGGTCTTTATTGGTGATGTCAGCAATGAGAGGGTGTTATTACAATTTATTTTATTTATTACAATTTCTTATATACCGCGCTATTTAGTATCAGCGCGGTTTACATCATAACTTAACGACCATAACAACAAGCTGTCAGGTTTTACATCGAACAGGAATACAAACTTGGATAACGGGGTTAACTATATACATAAGCTATTTACACTGGAAGGATAGGTAAAACAAGATAATGTATGTAAGGGCCTTTCTAGATTGGGTCATTTCCTGAGAGGTTATAGCTAATAAAGAATTTTTACACAAATGGAAAAAAAGAGCCAAATGATAAAAACAGGAAACAGTATAAGTACTGGCAAGATAAATGCAAGGCATTGATAAGTCAGGCATAGAGAGAATTTGATAAAGAATTTGCTGTGGAAGCAAAAGCACATAATAAAATCTTTTCATGTACATTCATCGCAAAACAACTGTGAGAGATTCAGTTGGGCCATTAGATCATAGAGAGGTAAAAGGGGTATTAAGAGGACAAAGCCATAGCGGAGAAACTGAATGAATTTTTTGCTTCGGTCTTTACTGAAGATGTAGGAAACTTACCCATGCCAGAAATAATATTTAAAGGTGATGTATCAGAGGTGCTTTTAGCCATGCCCACCGACCCCACATCTCCTCTGCCTTGCTCCATATCGCAAACACGTTTAGCCACACCCACCGACCCCACGTCAAAAAGGTGACGTCAGGCACGAGGCTGAAGCCTTTATTTCTGCACCAGTGGTATTTGCACCACGGGCACACACCAGAAAAGCGTGCCTCAGGAGCAGGTCGTGCTGATTTGGTGAACTCCTTAGGGAGACTCCAGGGGCAATGTTACTACCGGTCCTCTACTATTACCTCACCTGGCTTTCCTCCTCCAGTGTAGACTGGCAGCAGTATACTTCTCACCTTCTGACTCCAGCTCCATGCCCTTACGTGTCTCTGCCATCCTCATTTATGGCAGTCGTACCAGCTAGATGGTCTTATTGGCCTCAATAGTTTTCATATTCCTCTTTCAAGTCAGGATTATCAGGTAAGAAATAATTTGCACTATTGCACTACTAATGCACTAAGGTTGTTTAAAGGGTCTTTTCCTACTCCTTTCACAGACTTGCATGTGGCTTTACTGAACTATAGGTCTCAGAAAGCCAAAACGGATTTGATCTTTGATATTATTAGTGCCCATAACCTGGACATCTTAGGGATTACTGAAATATGGCTTAAGGAAGGTGAAGATCCTTACCTTCATCAATGTTATCCCCAGTTATTCTGCTCTCTCGGCTCATAGATCCTCTCATAGGGGAGGGGTGTCGCTCTTATTTATAGGGCATTGCTCCCTCTCCTAGTATTAGCTGGGACTTCCTGAGCTTCTCCAGAAATACTGCTAGTGAAGATTGAAGTGATGGCGCACAATATATTAATATAAGAGGTGGAACAAGAAAGGAGGACCAAAGTGCACATTGGGATATAACTCAGCAAACCTTTCTTGAATTTATCATTTCTTTTCCAAACCTCCTGATTTTTGGAGATCTTAATATTCATTATGATTCTCCTCTTAGAGCCAGAGATAAACGGGGCCATTCCAAGGTGGAATTCAAAAAGCCAGAATGCTTATAGAAGAGGTGCATTTCTGCTCAAAGCAAAACGAATGATTTTCACACTTCAAAAAATGTGGCAATAACAACCAAAGTGAAAAGCATACAGTGGGGGTAACTTGCACAGAGCAGTCCTTACAAACCAAAGTAAAAAGCAAAGTAGGGGTAACATGCAAGGAGCAGCAGTTACAGACCTAAACACCTTGCTGGACATGCTAGATGGGCATTCTGGTCTTTATCTGCCATCCTTTACTATGTTGCTATGTAGCTTTTTGCCCAGAGAGAAGTTTTGATTTGCTTATATTTGATTCATGGATAACTAGAAATTTTGCACATGATCCAGAGAGCAAATTATGTGTTAGCTGGTAGGTGGCATAGTTCACCTATCAAGATAAAATCAGGCTGTTTATTTATTTATTTAACAGGGGTTTTTTTATACTGCTTTATCATGTCAGTCAAAGCTATTTACATTGTAACATATACTTGGTAATGGACATTAAACAGGGACATTGATAACTTGGATTTTTCTGAGGCAACGGAGGGTTAAGTGACCTGTCACAAGGAGTGTTAGTGGGTACCGAACCCTGGTAGCCAGTGCTCTAACCATTAGGCTACTCCTCCACTAAAGAGATTTTATTCAGATAAGGGATGGAAGCAGAGCTGCCACTTATCTGTTTAGCAACGATATTCAGTCCCACATGGAATTGGGCCATTAATGCTTGGGCTGATGCTCCAGGGAGTCTCTTCCAGAGGGCCAGTGGTGGAATCAATTAACCCCCACCCCTCAGAGAAAGAAAAGATGAAGCTGAGATCCCCATCCCCACCTTCTAAATCTCCGCACCCCCCCCCCAAATCCCTATACCCCCTATCCCTCCTGGTACCTACTGGGGGTAAGAAGTGGTCCCCATTTGCTCCTGCCCTGTCTGCACCTAAGTACAAAATGGTACACAAATCCCCCTAGCGGTACTACCATAAGATGACTGCTAGCGGGGATTTTGGAGCCATTTTTATCCTGGGGGCTGACAAGGGCAAGAGTGATACTCCTTAAATTCGTACCAGGGAGATCGAGGAGTAAGGGGATTTCAGATCTGGCGCTGTCAGAACGTGGGGATGTTAATGGATTACATCATGTGGTGTTCCTTGCTGCAGCAACACACAATTCAATGTGCTGGGGGAGCCACTAACCTGAGGTACGGAGATACTGCAGGTTAGTGACTTGCATGGTACAGTGGTGTGCAAAAGTCTGGAATCACTTGTGAGTTTTGCGTTTCTCGTACTTTCTAACGTTTTTTTTTTAAATTTTGTGTTAGCCCAGCATATTCATCTTTCTACCACGTTAAAAGGGATACATTTGGCTATTAGAGTTGACTTTTTTGCATTCCTTGCCTCCAATTTAAATACTTTACAGACACTGGGAGATAGCTACTGCGATTTTTGTGGATCCTGCGTCATAACTGGATCGAGATTATCCAATATGCACACGTTATTTCTGACCAATCAGGAGGCAGGTTTCACTAACCAATCACAATGCAGATATCTAGCCAACAGTGCAGCTATAAAAACGCGCGGAATTTTTGAATTTCATACGCTTTCTGGATCGACCATGAAGATGACTCGGACCCTGACGTTGGAGGAGCGAGTTCGTGTATCCTTTATGAGCGAGGAAGGATTTTCAAGCCATCAGATAGCCAGGAAATTTGGCTGCAGTCAGAGCGCTGTTGCTAAGATTGTACAGAAGAAGAAAGAAACGGGATTAGTGGTGGACAAGCCTCATTCAGGTCGTCCACATGCATCAATATCATGCCAGGACTGCGCATTACAACACATTTCACTGACTAATCACAAGTTGACCTCTCCTCAGCTACTTCGAGAGTGGTCAGACAAGAGTGAGATCAGTGTCGGCTCATCAACAGTTCGTCGCCGGTGCCTGCAGTTTGGTCTCCGGGGCTGCAAAGCACGGAATAAGCCACTCATGACTGACATACAAAGGCGCAACCGGATCGTGTGGGCGAGAAAGCACTCATCCTGGTCGACTGAAATGTGGGAAAAAGTGCTAGTCAGCGATGAAAGCACCTTCTGCCTGTTTGGTAACCAGGCCCACACCTATGTGAGGAGATTTCCTGGAGAGGAAGTCAAGCCTGAGTGTCTCAACCTCACTGTGAAGCATCCTTTGAAGGTCATGGTCTGGGGCTGCATGGCTGCCAGTGGAGTTGGATGTCTTCACATCGTCGATGGAATGGTCAACGGAGCCAAGTACATTACCATACTGCAAAAGTGCATGATGCCATCAGCACACCAACTATTTTCTGGCCAGTTCCTGTTCCAAGATGACAATGCACCCTGCCATCGCTCCAGACAGGTGGTCAGCTGGAAGCAGCGGAACAACATCAAGCCAATGGACTGGCCTGCCCAGTCTCCAGATCTGAATCCAATCGAGAACCTGTGGCACAAGGTGGCCTTGGAAATATCCAAGAGGCATCCGATATCAAAGTGCGAGCGATTGAGTCACTCATTGCAGCTTGGAACCGCGTTGTCACCAACGATCACCTTGTCAGACTGGTTCATTCAATGCCGACAAGGTACAGTCAGGTGATCAAGAACAAAGGGTGGCCCATCAAATACTGAGCCATCACTGACACATAAAAATGGCCTTTTTCATGGCCACATACATTAATTTGAAGGAAAACTGGCGTGAGTCCATAATATTTTAAAGCATACTTACAATAATATATCATTGGCCAATGATGTACATTACGTGATTTTCACAGAAAATCTATCAACAGGACAACTATGGGGAACAAACTCAGAAAATTAGGGCCAAACCAATACTAAAAGTTGGCTCTAATAGCCAAATCTATCACTTATCATGAGATACACAGAAAAAGCCACTGGGAGGAAAAAGAAATTAAGATATAAGGTCACGAAGTTGAAAAAAACGTCAAATTTACAAGTGATTCCAGACTTTTGCAGACCACTGTAAATTTGTCTGGAATAGAATTACAAATCTTACCACAGCTTAGTAACTATCCTTCTAAAGACCTTACGCCCTTTACTAAATCAATAGATATCAATTTATTTATTTAACCAATTTCTATACCACAGCACTTCCAACAAGTTGGATCAGTGTGGTTTACAACATGATAAAAAAGCAGTAAACAAGAAACAATACAATAACATTCAATGAGCAAATAACCAAGCTTTCAATTGTGTCCAAAATAAAACCATAGAGAACACATATTTCAAAGCCAAAGGCAATTTAGACCAGAGCTCCACAGCTTTACATGGCAAAGAACGCATAAAACATTTCTTACTAACCACCTCTCCCCCTCCTTCCCCCGACATGATGGAAACAACAATGTCTGCGCTTCCAGAAGCCGTTCAGACCTAACGCCCGTCAGAGTTAAAAAAGAAGACCAGCAAAACGGACAGGGACACTGTCATTAAAAAAATCTAAACTTTCTATTATGATGGTTATTTTTCCTATTTTGCCAGTGATTTCTAAGTGCATTTGTATTTTGTTGAATGTATGAAAAATTAATAAAAATTTAAATTAAAAAAAAAATCTAAACTATAACACATAAAACTTGAGCAATATTTTCTCTGAGACTCAAAGCCAATGAAACTGCCTAAATAATGGGGAGACAGATGTAAACTTGGGAGCCCCAAAAGCCATCCTAGTGGCCGTATTCTGACATACTTGCAACATTCAAAGCTGCTGCTGCGAACAATTCAGCAACACCAAATTACTATAATCCAGAAACACCAACACCGTACTCTGTACCAACACCCGAAAATAATCTACCCCAAAATACGTCCGAAGCCTTCTAAGGTACCACAACTGAAAAAAAAGAACGAGAAATAATTGAGCTAACATGCGCACATTAACAAGCAGTTTAACATACTTTAGTAAATAGGCCCTATAGGGATTGATAATACAGATAACACCAAAAATGAGATATCTGCATGCATACACCATGTGTGTGTGTCCACATTCTGAGGGTCTGCTATTCCCCACTACAGCTATGTAAACTTTATTTTACTTTATACTGGATCCAAAAAGGAAGGTGGGAATTTTCACTTACCATCCACACAGGATGACAGAGTCCTACTGAAAACAGCAAGTAAACTATCTAATCAGTGGAGCACATGAGGTCTTTCATTACCATTTTCACGTTTAACTCAATAAAACAATTCTTTTCTTCCTCTGAACTATAATAATATGAAAAAGAGATGCTCTTGAGGGGTACACTGCCTGCCAGCCTCCTGTCTACATATTTTACATCAGATTTCCCAGGTCGTTGTCTTTCTGGAGTGCAACTCTTGACTATAAATTCATCTGTAATACTTAGGAAGCTCCTGTTCACAGCGTTTCTAGGTGCCCATCAACAATCGAGTTAATCTTTTTCACTGAAAAAGCAAATGACCGCAGTGTGCTATTGGTCATACTTTTCCTTATGGTTACTTAACCTGTGTTGCTCTTGCTCAGACATCTTCCATGAAATTTTAGGCTCCTTTTTAAAATGCTGCATTAACATTTTAAAACTAATGTGCCTGAATGGTTAAAATTAACACATGGAACATGCCAAGCCTGTGTGTTAACTGTTGGGGGCGTGCCCACTCTCTTCCTATGCAGTAAATGGATTGTTTCTGTGTTGACTGTGTGCTAACTGCATTTTAATGCCACCTATTGCGATGACATTTTCTGCTGTGTGACCAGTTAACATGTGGTATCATGCCACATATTAAGTGTAAGGCACGGTCCTCACGCCATTATAACGTGTTCATTCTGCAAGTCTGCTAGCAGTACACATGCATTCTTGTGTAAACTTGCTTGATTCAACAATTGTATTCAAACTTTTAACTTTGTTTTTAAGATTTTATATGAAACTGGTCCTAAATATTTATATTCGTATGCGATTAGATATGTTACTATGATCTAGGATCATGCTCTTATATACAAGATTTGCATGAAGCCCCGCTGACTAAGACAGTTTGCTGAATGAGGAACTCCTACTAACAAAAAGACCAATATCAACACCTTCTGTGTTGTCTGTCTTGACTAGATTGTAAACTCTGGTGAGCAGGGACTGTCTCTTACATGTCTGTGCAGCGCTGCGTACGACTTGTAGCGCTATGCAAATGCTCAGTAGTAGTAGTAGTAGTAAATAGGCCACTATTGGAAACAGGATACTGGGCTTGCTGGACCTTTGGTCTGATCCAATAATGGCATATCTTATTTTCTTAACCAAAAGGCAACCTTATTTTGCACAACTGTCCCAAAGAATTTGGGAGAAACATGAAAAGCAGTGAGAAAGCACATTAAAAAAATCTAAGAATGTATTATTTACCTTGATGTGCCAGTATTATTAAATTCAGTTCCTGTACTGGATATAATAAAGGCAGTATCTTTGCCTTGGCTTTCAAAGATATGGGCAACCTAAATGAAATCAAGCATGAGGAAGAACACAGCAGTCTCAATGTGAAACAAATGGGAGATGTCATAAGCACTCGTCCTTGACTGCCAGGAAACTGTTTTTTGTGTGCATCACTCCACTGCAAAGTCCTGAGCTGCAACCCACCTAACAAATTCAGTCAGTCTAGTCTGGTTCCTGTATGCTGTTACCCAACTAACCAGATGAGAGGATTCCAAAGGAGAGCGATGAATAAGACGGGCCCGGAAAAAGGTGCTGCGTTGTGACTGCACAATTGGTGGCATGCATGCCAAGTTTTCTCATTCTCTTTTTCATGTGGTGACTCTGCTTTTAAGCACATCCCACATAGCAAAGCCTAATAAAAGGGATCTGATTACAAGCTCGTCCAGTTTCTCAAGGAGATCAATGGACGGCACTAACAAATTGTTGACAATGAGTAAAAAGTCTCATTCCACAATCAGCGGGAAGGATTCATGAAGAAACATACATATTAATCACACCATGAATCAGGTTTGCAGCAGGGGATTAACTGTCAACACCAAGTCTGGAAGCAGTTAAAACCTCACTTCATGTGCAACAGTGATCAGAGAAAACTCCCAGCATGAAACCAGTTGGATTTGATGTCTGCCATATTCACAGAAAAGGAGAAAGTTTTTGAAAATGAGTTTCACTGCTGTATATATTAACCACTTATAACAAATAAAGCTGAAGGATTTGCAAATGCAAACACTAGCAACATTCTACAGGGCAGGCAATAAAATGCAGAGTATGTAGGCACAGGCTAACCATTGACCAGCTACAGAAAATTACTATGCAATAAGTGAACTCTTACAGTGATACTGTACAAAAGACCTCTTCATCAAAGCATCCAATTAAGATGCACCACACATCACGCTTCAAAGACTTATAACCTCAGGATCTTTACTCCACTGCCTAAGATCATTACCAATGTATTGTTTCTTACTGGTTTATGGGTTGTTTCACATTTACCATCATTTCCTGCTCTGATTTGAAGCTAAGTAGATAAAAACAAAATATCTGATTGTAAAGTCAGATGTCAAGAACTCTTGAGTCATGCAATCAGGCTCTTCAAATAAATAAAAAAGAGCTCTAGGCACTGGCATCCAACCCTGGAAAATTAAACGTCCATCGTTATTTGTGTCATTAACAGTACCAACATCTGGCAAAAGTCCACAATCAAGCCAGCCAGATATCTACAAAGATCTGGAAAAGGAAGAAATGGCTGAGGTGATCAAATGTTCCCTGTAAAATAGTTATCTCCAAGCTATAATGCCCTGTTCAATGTAATTTCAGTTTGTTCAATGTAAACCGCACTGATGCAGAATAGCACGGTATATAAGAGAATAAATAAATAAAAATAAATATGCAAATAACACAAAATGACTCAAAACAGGTAAAATCAAGAAGACTGTCAGGACTGCAGGAGAACCTTGTCATGAATTACCACTCAGGAAAAGAACCTTGGAGCATGGGCAATACACTGAAATCCTCTGCTCAGTGTGTAGTTGCTGTCCAAAAAAAACCCACTCAGATAGAATGTTAGGAAATATTTAGAAAGGGATGGAGAATAAGATTGAGAATATTGAAATGCCTCTGTAAAAGTCTATGCTGTGAATGCCTTCTACTCCCCCCATCTCAAAAAATGATACAGAAGCACTAGAAAAGGTACCGAGAAGGAAAACAACGATAAAGGGAGGTGTAGCCTAGTGGTTGGGGCAAGGTACCACAGGCCAGAAGATAGGTGGTTCAAATCCCACTAGAGGACAGCAACCTTGGGCCGGAAGGACTGGGGTTTCTAGTCCCACAGGTGCTCCTTGTGGTCTTGGGCAAGCCACTTAACCCTCCATTGCCCATGTTCCCTGTAAGTATTAGTGTATGTGTGTCATATACCCTTGTGTTAAATGTATCCCCCAACCGCTTTGACCCAGTGAAAAGCAGGATATAAATGCAGCTAAATAAAGGGAATACAATGGGCTTCCTTATGAAGAAAGCCTAAATAGGTTAAAGCAGCCTGGAGAAGAGATGACTGAGGGAGAATACGATACAGGTTTATACATTCATGAAAGCTGTGGAATAGGTTAATAAGGAATGATTATTTACTCTTTCAGACAACACTAGGTCTGAGAGGCATGCAGTGGAAAACCCAAAAAGGAAGGCAGCAAACTGAAAGTGATAGCCAAGCATGAAAACAAGCAGATATTTTTGCTGATCTGCCCAGATTGGGATATGAAAATATGCCTTGGCCAGATCCACAGAAGCCAAGAACTCCCCTCGGTGCACTGCTTGAATCATGGAGCACAAGGATACACAAGTGCTTGTCGACCCCCTTGAGGTCCAGAATGGGCTGTAATGAATCATTCTTTTGGGCACCACGAAATAGATGGAGTATCTGCCCTAGCCCCACTCATCTAGCAGGAAAGGCACAGCAACTTGTCCAAGGTGATCCGTTCAGTGGCACTCTGAATTGCAGTCCCACAAAGGGAGATGACGAAGCCATCTGGAAGAGACTCTTGGCATTCCCGGACATAGCTGAACTTTTCTTTTCCTTCACTTTGCTGTTTTTTTTAAACACTTGTAAACCATTCTGATGCCTTAGCTGCCTAAGGTGGTATATCAAGAAACAGCAAAGATAAATAAGAAAGAACTGAATGGTGTCTAGCACCCAGCGATCCTTGGTAATCCGTGCCCATTCCTGAAAAAAAGGCAAAGCCTGCTTCGAATTGGAGAAACTAGAGAATGGCCCCCAAAACCTTCATTGTGCAGTCTGAGGGGGTCCTCCTCTGAAAGAGACAGAGTCCCTGAGCCCACGCACTCCATGAAAGGACTGAGAACAAGTCCAGAAGCAGAGGGGAAGAAATGTTTTTCAGGTCGGTAGTGATGACAGTCCCAAGACCCCCCGGGAATTCAGCCAGCATGCCATTGGTGAATGGGTGGAGACTGACGAGAAGGGGTACCAGCCTGCTTCAAAGACCCCTTGGATCCATCTTCCAGAAGGCGGTAGGATTTTGTCTTGCCCACGTTCTTCACCAGATACTCCAAATTGGCTCTAAACAGAAGTTTTCCCTTAAAGGCCAGTTGGGCCAACCGGGCTGTGGAAGATGTGTCCACTGTCCAGTGCCAGAATCAAATCCAATGCCATGACACCATTGTCAGGGCACTATCCATGGCCACCAAACATACAAAGTCATACATGGCATTAGAAAGGAAGATCATAGCTGACTTCAAAAGAGGGTAGTATTATCCGGCACAAGAGTCTGAATCCACAAGAGCAGGGCTCGAGACATCAGGCAGCACATACCACCAGCTGCAGAATAGCCACTGCCATGGCAAAACTGGCTCCTCAACCATGAATCCACCTTACAGTCCAGAAATCCTTTATGACCGATCTGCCTTCCACAGGAATGGTGGTCCATCTGGTAACTACTGTGACCTGCACATCAACCTTGGGAATGCCAAACCACTCAACACATTCCTCCTCTGGGAGAGCAGAGATCTTCTTACGCACCCTTAACCTTTTAGGCAGGGAGTCTGGAGAGTCCCACTCCAACCGGATCATATCCTTGATCACATCCAGAAATGGGAAGACAGTAGTGGATTTTCACACCCCTTGAAGGAGTGGGTGTACCTTTGGTTCCTACTACATGCCAGAAGCATCCATGAAGTTCAAGGCGGATGAGACACTGGCAATCAATGCCCCCAGCTCCTCCTTCTGGAATAGGTGGATCACACCAGCCTCCTCGCAGTCTTCTGAAAGTGAGAGTACTTCTACATCTATGTCAGAGCCCAGTAATGACCCATCTGAATCCAAGTCAGAGTCAAAATTTCTGAGCACTCCCAGCTGTTCCCCATTTCCAGGGGGTGCCCCATGCCAGGGATGCTTAGTAAAGGCAATCAAACAAGGCTTCCACTCTCCACCTACCTCGCATGAGATTGCACCTGGGAGCAGCCAGAGACCACAGGGGTCTGAATTCCACATGAGAAGGGCCAGGCCTGCTGCAAAAAAGAAAAGAATTCCAAGGAGGACAATCTGAGGTCCGGAAGCTCTCCTCTAGGAAAGGACCCCCCAACTCCAGGGAGTACAGGCACCACAGACCCCCTAGAGGATGAAGAGAAGCTCACAGCACAGTCACTGGACTCTCCAGCCAGTTGGTTATCCTTTCCCATAGTGCCATCCGTCACTTCCTGTTCTGAGGCAGGCAAGGCTGGACTAACTGCATCCCCCGGCTGAGAGAGGGGAAGCAGGCCCTCCAGGGACAACTCAGAAGCTGCCACACAAGAAGAGCAGAATCCAGAGATGAGGCACCTCGCTTGCCACAGGTCAAACAACATTTCCTGGAAGAAGACATAGAGAGATAAGGCAAGTGTCACAACAGCGTGCACTAAGGCTACGGCAGTCCGAAAGCATGCATTAACTTGTGCTTTTAATGTGACATGCATTGATTGTGCTTTAATTGTGGCATACGTTAACTGCACTTTTACTGCAATGCATGTTACAAGCGATAGGGTGGGAATGCGCATTGGAGTCACATGGGCAGTACACACATACAGATCGTGTGACCATCAGGCACACAAGAGGAGAAAACACTACTAATGTGTGCAGAAAATGGTGGGAAATCCCCACACTGCATCAATGGTCATCAGCAGTCTACTCCAAATTGCATCCCACAAAGACAGAATCAGGAGCCGCCAACAAGGACAACAATGAGGTGAAGCCTTGGTACTCACCCCCTGAGAGTCCTAGGTAAAGGATCCATGCCAGGTTCAACTCTACTCCCATATAATTTCACTGGCTTTTGCAGCACTGTGATTAAGGTGACTGGCAGGCAGATTCCTCTGAGAGCCTTCTGCAATCTTTGGGAAAGAGCAGTGAGGAGGGAGGGGGTAGGGGGCATTGAGGTTGTGTGGGGCTGCTGAAGTCTTCCAGATACTTCAAAATCCTTCCAAATTTGTGGCTGCTCAGCAGGCTCTTATGATAAGAGCGTGGAGCTGAACCAATTTCCCTACTCCTCTGGCAACTGAAGAGACCGCAGGCTACTGGAGCCTCACACATCATGCTCAAGTGAGAGAGTCACCCTCAAGTTGGTCGTTCATGAGCGTTTAATCAATTTTTTCCGCTCAATCCTCAGATTTTCTTCAGAGAGGAGAAATCCACCATCTGCTGGAGACAAAGAAATACCGAAGGATCCTCTGGTGGCTGAGGAGAATAGAGACATAAGAGTGATATAATTGAAACCTGGGCTTTTCATTGGTTCTTTGTCTTCACCAATCTGCTGGTAGGGAAACAAAATCCACTTGTCTGGACTGGTCTAGCAGGGTGATATGGAACCAGGGCCGGATTTACCTTGAGTGAGGCCCTACGCCAACAAAAATTGTGGGCCCCCAGAAAAGATAAAAACGAGCACGCCGGATCAGCTGCGCACTGTTGGCCCTGACGTCATAATTAAACTGGGTATCCCAAAAGCCAAACTTGGAATGTACAACACTGTAGAAATAAAACTATACATTAATTTGCTCTTGTACTAAACAAAGTGCAGACGTTAATGATGCACATTTACCAGAGCTGACATATTCCAATTAATAAATTCAAAATAAAGAGATATTTTTCTACCTTTTGTGCATTTTTTTCAGCTGCAATTGCTCCAGCCACTTTCTTCTGGTTTCTTCGTGTCAGCCCAACTCCAGTCTTAACCCCCCCAGCCCATTTCCAGTCCCAGCCCCCCCCCCATCGGCTCAAGTAAACTTTAATAAAAAAAAAATAAAATGCTGGCCGCTGCCACCGCAGCAGCATGGACTGTCCCGCGGGGGCCCCCTCTGCCCGGCTGAGCCCCTCCGTGCCGGCTTTGAGAGGCGCGGAGAGTGTCTCCCTCGCGTCTCTGTTAAGCCCGCAGGGGCAGATGGGCGTGCCGGCTTTGAGAGGCGCGAAGGGAGAGTGTCTCCCTCGCGTCTCTGTTAAGCCCGCAGGGGCTGATGGGAAATTTCCCATCTGCCCCTGCGGGCTTAACAGAGACGCGAGGGAGACACTCTCCCTTCGCGCCTCTCAAAGCCGGCACGGAGGGGCTCAGCCGGGCAGAGGGGGCCCCGCGGGACAGTCCATGCTGCCGCGGCAGCAGCCAGCGGGTTTTTTTTTAAATTTAATTTAAAAAAAGCTAACAATTTGTTCAATTTTTGTGGGCCCTTGACAGCTGTGGGCCCTACGCCATGGCGTAGTTGGCGTATAGGTAAATCCGGCCCTGTATGGAACACTTCTTTTTTCTGGAGTTCTGCCCATTAAGATTGCCAGGTACTTCCAAGATATCCAGACTGGCTACTTAGTGATAGGATACTGAGCTTCATGGACCCTTGCTCTCACCCAGCATGATACTTATCTTCTTACATTATTTTATATTGTAGCGATCCTGCTTCCTTCTTAAATACACGTCTAGATTTCAAGATCTTTTGGGGTATCCAAGGATGACAGGGCTAACACCTATAATACTGAAGGAAGAAAAGGAAGAGGTGGGAAAGAAAGCTAACAAAAACACAGTCCAAAAAACAATACCCCATAAAACTGCTGGTTAATACCTATTGTCTAGCCAAAGGAGGAGGATTCAGTATCTTGTCTACCTATATATGGGGCAATCACAAGGTATCTACAGTTGAAAAATGCTATTATCTTAAAAAGTCAAAATAGGAACGTGTGTCATCATACCACAGTCAAGAACATTTTGTCACACAGTGATGACATCATTGCATAAGATTATAAAACCAGTTCAATAAAATAAACATCATTATGTCTACAACACTTGATTATTGTATGATATCACTATGGCTCATCTTTAGTTTATTCAAATTATTGTTTCACCAAGAAATAATATCAACTGATGCAATCAGCAGCAAGTTCCAAGAAAGCAAATAGAATGCTAGGAATCATAAGGAAAGGAATAGAAAATAAAACCAAGGATATAATAATTCCTCTGTATCGCTCCATAGTGTGAATGCACCTTGAATATTGTGTGCAATTCTGGTCACCATATCTTACAAAGGATATAACAGAATTGGAAAAGGTACAGAGAAGAGCCACCAAAATGGTAAAGGGAATATAGAAGGATACCCCTATGAGGAAAAGCTTAAAAGGTTAGGGCTCTTTAACTTGGAAAAGAGACAGCTGAGGGGAGATATGATAAAGGTCTATAAAATAATGAATGGAGTGGAACAGATAAACGTAGATCGGTTGTTTAGTCCTTCAAAAAATAGAAAGACTAGGGGACATGCAAAGAAGCTACAGTGTGGCACATTTAATACTAATCAGTGAAAATATTTTTTCACTAAGCAAATAATCAAACTCTGGAATTCATTACCAGAGGATGTAGTAAAAGCTGAGTTCAAAACAGATTTGGATGAGTTCCTGGAGGAAAAGTCCATAAACAATTATTAAAAAGGGCTGGGGAAATCCAGTGCTTACCCCTGGGACAAGGAGCATGGAATGTGTATACCTTTGGGAACCCGACAGGTACTTGAGACCTGGAATGACCACTGTTCCAAACAGGATACTTTAGCCATTCACTATTCTGGAAGTATGCACGTAAGACCAATCATGCGTAGTTTCACTTTGGGCACGCACATGGGCAGAGCTTTATACGCCCCTATTTAATAAAGAAAAGTAGGCACCTTCTAGGTGCCTAAATCTAGGTGCCTAGTTATAAAATTACCTTCTAAACATACTTTGGCTGCATAAGTCACTATTTGATCAAAATTTTAACAGGCACAGAGAAGAGAGGCCAGGGGCATTGCAAGAGCAGAGGGGAAAGTTATCCTGGTCTTTCTGATTCTAGGTTGCTGCCCTAATCACTAGGCTACTTTTAAAATTACACAGGTACACTACCAAAAAACTGCCTCCATTTTTGCAACTGATTCCTATAGTTTTTGGGGTGCTGAATCCAGGAAAAATAGCCAAAATGTTCCATCACGTCACGTTTTCTTGCAAAATTAGATTTCTTACCCATATAAGGAATGTTCACATAATTTCTTTTTAGCCGACTGCAGTTTATTTTCTTGGCCCAAAATAGAGGTTGTAATGGTTAACTAACTAGAAACACTCCCTCATGATATTTTAGAGTGTTTTGTATTCATTTTATACATTAACAGGACAATTGGGAGGCGGGGGGCTAAATCCAGTACTCGCGCTGGCGCATGTTCTTTCCTGTTCGCCTCGCCTCGTTCGCTCGCTCAAACACGGTGGTTGCGACATGAACGTTCCTGTCAAATTTCAGTTTCTTGCAAGTTCATTATTACCTTTTGTTTGCTCAGTCGTAATCCAGCTTTATTCCGAAGTGGTTCACTACAGTTGTAGTTTGCAGTGCTGTGTATTTGTGATGGCTCACAGAGCCAGAGATTGCGTCAACTCTCCGGACAGTTTTTGTTTTATTTGTGGGGAATATACCGTGAAAAAGCGGCAGAGGAACATTTCTGCATTTATTAAAAAAGTATATTTCGCCTATTTCGGTTTGAAGTTAGGCGATCAAGACAAACTGTGGGCTCCTCACAAAGTGTGCAAGACATGTGAGGAAGATCTACGCTTATGGATGAAAGGTAAAAAACAAGCATTTAGTTTCGGAATACCTATAATGTGGCGTGAACAAAGAGACCACAGCAGTGACTGCTATTTTTGCTCTTGCACTGTGAAGGGATACAACTTAAAAAATAAGAACGTAATAAGTTACCCCAACCTTCCCTCAGCAATTAGGCCTATGCCTCATAGCAACGAAGTACCTGTGCCTGAACCACCAACATCTTTGGATCATATTTGCGTGGACGGTTCTGATCATGATGAGACTCATCAGATGGCTTTTCCCGATGAGTCCAGTACTTCCGAGTTTGAAACTGAACCAGATCCGAAACCTGAACTTTTCTCTCAAGCTGAATTGAATGATTTAGTCCGGGATTTAGGACTCCCAAAAGATGCTGCCCAACTGCTAGGTTCTCGGCTTAAACAGAAAAATCTATTGTCACCAGGAACAACTTTTTATTGGTACCGCAACCGCGAGACACAATTTTTGAAGTATTTCAGCAAAGAGGAAGATTTGGTATTTTGCAACGATATATACGGAGTGATGGAAAAGTTTAAACTCAAGTATGATCCTGCTGAATGGCGGCTGTTCATTGATTCGTCAAAAGACAGCATAAAAGGTGTTCTTCATAATGGCAACACATTCGCTTCAGTTCCTATTGCTCACTATGTTATTCTCCAAGAAAAATAAGAGAATTTGGCCCTGATTCTTCAGAAGATTCGTTATGATGAGCATAAGTGGATAATTTGTGGAGACTTTAAAATTCTATTCATGCTATTAGGGCAGCAATCCGGTTTCACCAAATATCCCTGCTTCCTTTGCTTGTGGGATAGCCGGGCCCGCGACCTACACTGGGGGAAAAAAAGACTGGCCAATTCGGGAGTATTTGAGACCCGGTGAGAAAAATGTTCTTCATGAGAGCTTGGTACCTCGTGATAAAATTCTATTACCACCTCTCCACATTAAGTTGGGTCTCATTAAGCAATTCATCAAGTCCCTTCCAAAAGATGGTGAGTGCTTTCGGTACCTTTGCTCAAAGTTCCCCCGACTTTCTGAAGCAAAGCTAAAGGAAGGAGTGTTTGTTGGCCCTGATATAAGGAAACTCATTTCAGATGGAGCATTCGCTGAAACGATGTCTGAGAAGGAAAAAGAAGCCTGGGATTCCTTCAAGGATGTTGTTCTCATCCCGCCTGTTCCCCAAGAATTTGAGAACTATAAGGATATTGTTGCCAGGATGCTCAATGCCTTCAAAGAACAAGGCTGTAACATGAGCCTGAAAGTCCATTTCTTGCACTCCCATGTGAACTACTTTCCCGAAAACTTGGGGGCGTACATTGAAGAATAAGGTGAAAGGTTTCACCAGGACATCAAGGACGCAGAGAGAAGGTACAAAGGAAGATGGAACACCGCTATGATGGCTGATTTCTGCTGGTTGCTGCTGCGGGAAACCCCAGATGAAAAATACGCCAAGCAGCTCACCAAGAGAAGCATTCGGGGGAAGAAGAAACGGGCCCATCAGGAGATTGATTGACCCAAGAATGACTTTAAAATCTAAACTGTGTTGACAAATATCGTGTTTTTACTAAACTTTGAAATAAAAATTTGCTAGTTATTACCACAGTGTCGGATCTCATTTATTAGAATTTTATTTTCACACCATCGGGTGTTTGTCTTCATGTATTGCAATGGTGCGGTTTGCGTTTTCTATTCTTACATACATACCTGTACAACATTTTTTGCACATTTCTTTGCTTTGCTTTGTGTCTAACCTCGCTCTTATATGCTCAATGTTTGTGCACATGTATGTGGCTGTTTTAAGTGCAGACAATTTTGCTACCATCACAGTGTGTTTTGTTGACATTACTCTATTCTTATGTGCTGCCTTGTTACAATTTTCTTTATTCTTATTTGAATAACTACTAAACAATTAGTATAAAGAATTCATCCAAGAAACTTTTATCTCGATCGCACTCAATCTGAAACGTTCACCTCAAACTGCTAACCCAATGTAGCAAAAAATCTGTACGTGATGGAGCAAATTGGTTACCAGATTTGGATTCAGCGCACCAAAAAACGTAAAAATCAATCGAAACATTAGAGGCAGTTTAAAAAAAAATTTTTTTAGTGTACCTGTGTTATTCATGTGAAGCATAGGAGTAATATCAGAAAATATATCTTCACTAAAAGGATAGTGGATACATCAGATAGTCTTCTAGGGAAGGCCGTGCAGGACTGTTTCGTTAACAATAAAGCTACTTAACAAGTGAAATTTTCCACTGTGTATCTGTATATTGCTGAAAGAACCCAAAGTGCTAGTTTCACAGACAGGGGCGGCCCAAGGGGGGTGCGGGGCCATGTGCAGAGACTCAGTGCGGGGCCTCATTTGCATAAATATTTGCATAATGTTACCATACACTAACTTTTAGCAAACATGCCTCTTAATGAGTGTATGGATAAAGAAAGACTAAAAGATTTCTACATTACTATAATCCAGTGCCAACTGCCAGGCACATCAGGAACTACTACAAACACTGCCCAGTTAGAACCCATAGCAAACCCGCCATATCGTAACAGCACTACCAGAACTAACAAAGCACCATACTCTACCAATCAAAAGGCAATACTGCAAATATTAAGCCAATACATTTCAGAGAATAACAATACATGACCTACTGGGGAAAAAGAACAAGTGGCAATGTCAAATAGGAATTACATAAACAGAATACCTCAGCTCACTTACACATGCAGAACATAGACAATCACCAAACAAGGAATCACAATTTAGAAACAGGAAGGCAATAATTAAACTGGGAACCCCAAAAGCCAAACTTGGAATGTACAACAACACTGTACAAATAAAACTATAAATTAATTTCCTCTTGTACTAAACAAAGCGCAGACGTTAATGATGCACATTTCCCAGAGCTGACATATTCCAGTTAATAATTTCAAAATAAAGAGATATTTTTCTACCTTTTGTGCATTTTTTTTTCAGTTGCAATTGCTCCAGACACTTTCTTCTGGTTTCTTTGTGTCTTCTGCTAACTCTCCATCGTCTGCAGTCCATTTGTCCTTACTTCTCTCTTCTAGTTTTTTTTCCATTCTCTCTCTACATCTGCTTTAACATACTAATCTTTCTCCTTTTGCTCTTTCCTCATTCTTATTTCATCCACTCAAATTTTACCCCTCGATCCTCAATCCCCACTTACTCTCCCAATACCCGTCCAATTGTAGATTTTTCTTCCCTCCCACACAAAATATTTTTCCCTCTCCATTTCACTCTCCCAGCCCCATCCCATTCTAATCCTCCCCCAACATCAGCTCCCATCTAGTTCCAGCCCCACCCAGCATCCGCTCCCTTCTAGTCCCTGCATCACCCCATTTTCAGTCCTAGCCCCCATCAGCCCATTTCTAATCCTATCCTAGCCCCACCATCAGCCCATTTCCAGTCCTAGCTCCCCCATCCTCCAGTCCTATCCAAGTCCCTCCATCAGCTCATTTCCAATCCCAGCCTCCCATCAGCCCATTTCTAGTCCTTTCCTAGCCCCACCATCAGCCCATCTCAAATCTTAGCTCCCTTCCACTCAGCACATTTCCAATCCAAGCCCCCCATAAGCCTACTTCCAGTTCTAGCCCCTCCATGAGTCCATTTCAATCCAAGACCCCACCACAGCCCATTTCCAATCTTAACACCCCCCAACAGCCCATTTCCAGTCCTATCCTAGTCCCTCCATCAGCCATTTCCTGTCCTAGCTCCCCCCCACTCAGCCCATTTCCAGTCCTAGCTCCCTCCCCTCACAGCCCATTTTCATTCCAAGCCCCCCTCCCCATCAGCTATTTGCAGTTCAAGCCCCCCTTCCACTCAGCCCATTTCCATTCCAAGCTCCCCTCCCCATCAACTATTTGCAGTTCAAGCCCCCCCTTCCACTCATCCAATTTTCAGTCCTAGCAACTGCCCAACCCATTTCCAGTCCTAGCCCCCCCCCATAGCCCATTACCAGTCCTAACCCCCATCAGCCCATTTCCAGTCCTAGCCCCCCATAGCCCATTACCAGTCCTAACCCCCCATCAGCCCACTTCCAGTCCTAACCCATCATTCCATTTTTATTCTTAGCCCCCCATAGCCCATTACCAGTCCTGAACCCCCCCATCAGCCCAACTCCAGTCCTAACCCCCCCCATTGCCCTTTAACATTCCTTTAGCCCCCATCAGTACACTTCCAGTCCTAGCCCCCCCCCATAGCCCATTACCAGTCCTAACCCCCCCATCAGCCCACTTCCAGTCCTACCCCCCCCCCCATAGCCCATTACCAGTCCTAACCTCCCCCCCCCTCCCCATCAGCCCAGGGAAATTTTAAAAAAAAAACCTGGCTGCTGTTGCTGCTGCCGCCGTGGCAGCGGCAGAATCGTGTCCCACAGTCCCAGCCCCCCCCCCCCCCACCTGCCTGGCAGAGCCCTCCCTGAATCAGTTCCTTCAGCGCAGTCTTTTCAGAGCCGTGAAGGGAGGGTTTCCCTTTCTCGCAGCTCTGTTAAGCTCGCTGGGGCTGATGGGAAACAGGAAACTCTCCCTTCGCGGCTCTGAAAAGCCGGCGCTGAGGGAACTGATTCATGGAGGGCTCTGCCGGGCAGGCGGGAGGGCCACTGCTGTGGCTGCGGGACACTTGATTCTGCCGCTGCCTTGGCGGCAGCGTCAGTCTTTTAATGCAGAATGTTGTTTTGCGGGGCCCCCTGAAACGCAGGGCCCTGTGCAAACAACATTCTTGCTCAATGGACGGGCCGGCCCTGTTCACAGAGTTCAAGTTTTAAGGTGCATATAGGAGCATGTTTACTAAGCCCCATGCCAGTAACGCACGTGTATGTTGCATTACCAGTGCAGGGCTCTTTGCTAATTGAAACAGGTGTGTACATCCAGTTCCTTGCAGTTACCATGCTTTAAAGTGGTAAACCTGCCACAGGTGCAACTAATGCTACCGAGGCATCAAGTGCAATTAGTGCATGCCACTAACAATCATGCTAGTTCCGTGGTGCCAGGAACACCCCTATCCTGAACAGTTGCCGCGCTGATGCACACTACCAGGGTTGCATGGGGTTTTTAGCAGGGTCCTCGTGCTATGTTTTAGCATAGCGCTGAAATCGCACCCTAATCCTGTGCTACCCTGGTAGCACACATTAGTAAACATGCCCTTTAGTGTGTTTCAGACCAATTTAGAGCACGGGATCTCGACCCAGTTTCTGGACACACCCAATCAAGCTGGTTTTCAGTATATTAACAATGAATATGTATGAGACAGATTTGCATACAATGAATGCAGTGCATGAAAATCTCTCTCATTGGCACTCACTGTAGATATCCTGAAAACCTCACTGGCCGGGTGTGTCCCGAGGATGGGAATGAAAACTGCTGTTCTAGAGCTTTTCTAAAATCCAAAACATCTCAAAAGTCTTCCATCCGTGGATTAAAGAATTATCTTGGATGTTATTTTCAAACCTGGCTCCTCAAAGACATCTGTTACAAGGCTTGCCCTTTATCGAGAGCGGGGTCACTCTGCTATTAAAAGCCCTGCCCCGCATATAATTACTAGTTTGTTGGAAAGCGACCGATTTTAGTGTACATATGTGACTTATGATTACAATGCATCCAAACACACACCAAAACACATACAATTTGCGGTTTCTGTCTTAAAAGAACCTCTCAAACATCTGAATGGATGTGAAAACTAAAAGGCCTATGTTAAAAGCCACTATTAACTAGCACCCTCTACTCTCAGGAGCAGCTCTTGGCAGTCAGCCTTGAAAGGAATGTGCTTGGAAAGTGTGCTCAGTAAAATCTGGTATCCATACACATCCATACTCTGAGTGTACCGTTTAATGGGAAAAGTTGAAAAAATGTATCCACATCTACTGTAAATACCTCCCTCTGTGTATTTACACCAATGGTTTTGGGGATGGTTCATCTAAGAATGAACCAGATCAATGCTGTTTGGATCTGCCTGAAATGATAGCAGGCGTTGAAGATGCAAAGTTCAGCTGATATGCAGCTGGACCCTTTTTCTGTCCGTTTCCTTTTTAAACAATGAATCCCTTCAAACAGCAAAAAAAAATTACAGATATCTCCCCCTCATGAAGTGATGCTTCTTCCTTGACAGCTCACATTTCCTCACTGTGGGAGCCTTGGTAAAATCGATTCTGTAGGCACAGAGGAGCACTAGCAAGATTTCTATCATGTGTCATCATTACATTGATTGTGAAAGGCATCTTAAAGAAAAGAAATAATTGCTAAGCAGTTTCCCCAAAAACTAGATCCATATATATAATGTTATTCAATTTTGGACTAGATCCATAGTTTTCTAGGGAAACATTATTTTATTTTTAACTTTTATGTAGAACCGTCTATCTTGAAAGTCTGGTTAGTGTAAACTGAATGGTTGAAGAGATAATAGAAACAGAGAAATATGGCGACAGAAAAAGACCACATGGCCTATCTAGCCTGCCCTTCCATATCAACAACTACTACAGTCCCCTTTTTTCATTTAGAGATCCTCTGTGTTGGTCCCATGCTTTTTTGAATTCAGTTACTGTCCTCATCTCTACCACCTCCACTGGGAGACTATTCCATGGATCCACAACTCTTTCCGTAAAGAAATATTTCCGCATATCACTCCTGAATCTATCCCCCTTCACCCTCATCCCATGTCCCCTCGTCGCAGAACTTGCTTTTCAATCGAAAGAGGCTCTCTCCCTGAACATTTATGCCACAGAGGTATTTAAACATCTCAATCATATCACCTCTATCCCGCTTTTCCTCTAAGGTGTACAAATTAAGATCCTTAAGTCTGTCCTCATATGCTTTATAATGAAGACCACTAACCATTTTAGTAGCCACCCTCTGCACCGACTCCATCCTGTTCACATCCTTTTGAAGGTGCCATCTCCAGAATTGCACACTATACTCCAAATGAGGTCACACCAAAGACTTATACAGAGGCACTATCCCCTCCTTTTTTCTGCTAGCCATTCCTCTCTATATGCACCCAAGCATCCTTCTAGCTTTTGCCGTCGCCTTTTCTACCTGTTTAGCTCCCTTAAGATCATCAGACACAACCACGCCTAGGTCCCGCTCTTCTTTAGTGGATAAAAGTACTTCACCCCCTATACTATATTGCTCCCTTGGATTGCTGCAGCCCAAATGCATGAACTTACGTTTTTTAACATTAAATCCCAGATGCCAAATTCTAGACCATTCCTCAAGCTTAGCTAGATCCCTCCTCATGTTATCTACACCTTCCTGGGTGTCTACTCTATTGCAGATTTTGGTATCATCCGCAAAGAGGCAAACCTTACCCGAAACCCTTCCGCTATATCACTAACAAAGATGTTAAAAAGAATCGGACCAAGGACAGATCCCTGGGGCACACCACTGGTAACATCCTTCTCCTCAGAGTGAGCTCCATTCACCTGTACTCTTTGTCGCCTCCCACCCAATCAATTTCTAACCCAAGCAGTAACTTTAGGGTCCATCTCTAGGGTGATCAATTTGTTTATAAGTTGCCTGTGAGGAACAGTGTCAAAGGCTTTACTGAAATCTAAATACACCACATCTAGGGCTCTCCCTCGGTCCAACTCCCTGGTCACCCAGTCAAAGAAATTAATCAGATTTGTCTGACAAGACCTGCCTCTGGGGAATCCATGCTGCCTCAGTTCCTGTAATCTGCTGGACTCCAGAAACCTCACTATTTTCTCTTTCAGCAGCATTTCCAATAATTTACTCACCACCGAAGTTAAACTACATCCTTACTTCCACTTTTGTGTAAAGGCACCACATGAGCCTCTCTCCAGTCCTTTGCCACCACTCCCGACTCCAACGAGGCATTGAAAAGGTCAGTCAGTGGAGCTGCTGGAACGTCCCCAAGTTTCCTCACTATTCTAGGGTGTATCCCATCCGGTCCCATTGCTTTGTCTACTTTAAGTTGAGCTAGTTTCTCACAAACACAGTCTTCTGAAAATTTTCAAGATGTCCCTCGCTTCTGTTCCTGTTTGTGGGTGTTTTCTGAGGTCCTGCTCCTGGGTTTTTTTTTATCTGTGAACATAGAACAGAAATACTTGTTAAGCAATTCCGCTTTATCCTCATCAGCTTCTGCATATTCCTCCCCTTCACCCTTGAGTCTGACAATACCACTTTTGCCCTTCCTCTTCTCACTAACATATCTGAAAAATGTCTTATCCCTCCATTTTATTGCATTGGCTATTTCCTCCTCTTTTTTAATCTTTGCTTTTCTGACTACTTTGCTAGCTTCTCTAAGTTTTTCCAAATATAGATGCCTGTCTTCCTCTCTCTGTGATCTCTTGTATTTCATGAGGGCCTCCCTCTTTTTCTTCACTTTTTCAGCTACTTCTTTCGAAAGCCATAGCGGTCTCCTTTTCCTTTTACCTTTATTTAGCATTTTAATAAAAAGGTTGGTTGCCCTCAAAATATCCCCTTTCAGTTTTGCCCACTGTTTTTCTACATCCCCCAGCTGTTCCCATCCCGCTAACAACTCCCTGAGGTATTGGCTCATCTTGGCAAAGTTAGTCTTCCTAAAGTCTATGACCCTCACCTTTGAATGGCTTCTAACAGCTCTAGTCCTAATACTGAACCACACCATCTGGTGATCACTGGATGCAAAATGATCTCCCACTATAACATCAGAAACACTTTCACCATTGGTAAGCACCAAGTCCAGTATGGCCCCTTCACGTGTGGGGTCTGTTACCAATTGCTTGAATAATTCTCCGTGTAGAGAATCCAGGATCTCTTTACTTCTAGATGATACTGCAGCAGGAATGTGCCAATGAACATCTGGCATATTGAAATGTGCACATAGACAGCAAATGCATGAGCAATATTTTTTTTGGGGGGAGGGGGCATAGTAACATACTATATGATGGCAGATAAAAGACTAGCATGATCCATCTAATCTGCCCAACAAGGTGGCAAGAGTAGGTGCACCTGCCATTCTGTGCAAGTCACCCCTCCCCTGCCTTTGTTTAGGGGTATATCCATCATTCTGTGCAGGTCACCCCTATTTGTTGAGATATAAGAGATAAGTTTATTTTGATTGTATCCTGTTGCTATAAAGGGATCCACTGTGTTTATCCTATGCCATTTTGAATATTGTCATTGTATTTCTGCATCCCAAGTACATGACACTGCACTTCTTCACATTAAATCTTAACTGCAAGCAATTAGACCATTCTTCCAGCTTTTGTAGATCTTTCTTCATGTTAACCACTCCCTCAGGGGAGTCCACTGTATTGCAAATTTTCGTGTCATCTGCAAAAAGACAGACTTTTCCAATTAGTCCTTCAGCAATATCGCTCATAAATATATTGAACAGTACCGTCCCCAGGATCGATCCCAGGGACACGCCGCTAATCACCTTCCTTTCATCTGAGTGAGTTCTGTTTACCGTCACCTTCTGTCATCTGTCAGTCAACCAATTTCTGATCCAGTTCACCACCTTTGGACCCATCCCCGAGCTGTTGAGTTTATTGATAAGCCACCTGTGAGGAACAGTATCAAAGGCTTTGCTGAAATCTAGGTAGATCATATCTATCACATGCCCTTGATCTAGTTCTCTGGTCATCCAGTCAAAGAACTCAATCATATTTGTTTGGCAAGACTGTCTTTTGGTAAAACCATGTTGCCTTGGATCATGCAACCTATTGGTTTCAAGAAAGTTCACTATTCTCTCTTTTAGGAGCACCTCCATTACTTTTCCCCCCATCAAAGTAAGGCTTACTGGCCTGTAGTCTACCACTTCTTCTCAACTGCCACTTTTGTGAAGAGGTACCACATCAGCCATTTTCCAGTCCTGTGGAACTTCTCCCATCTCCAAGAATCTGTTAAAAATGTCCTTCAAAGGCCCTGCAAGAACCTCTTTGAGCTCTTTTGGTATCCTGGGATGTAGGATTTTGAGCTTGCTGTGATTGGACTCAAACCACACTGTGTGATGAACACTGCTGCTCCGTTGTTGAGTACTAAATCCAGCAACAAACTTTCCTAGTTGGTCCAATCACCATTTGTCTTTAGCAATGCATTTTGGAAAGCATCCACAATTTTTTTACTTCTTTCCAGATTTGCAGAAGGAATACTCCAGTCCATATCAGGTTGATAAAGTCACCCATTATGATCACTTCCCCGTTCGTGGCCACCTTTGCAATATCAATAAGCAAGTCTCTATCCATTTCTTCTGTTTGAGTTGGAGGCCTGTAGACTACACCAGTATGGATGATAGTGCCATCTCGTCTTTCCAACACAATCCATAGCACTTCTTCTTTTTCCCACATACCCTGCATTTCAACAGCTTTAATATTGCTTTTCTCTTATTGGTCTACACTCTATTTTTATCTCAGGAGATCATGATTTTACTATTTTTCAATCACCATATAAATGATTCTCTAAATCCTTTCTGCATCTACTGCCATCTTCATTCATCCTTACTCTAAAAGGCCGTGTTGTTTTGCCTACATATATTAATCCACATGGGCATCGAATGCAATATACTACGTATCTTGCAGCTGCTCCTGAAATAGCCCCTGGCAACGTCATAAAAACCTTAAAGAAAAATTGAGTCCTGCTGTTTTACGACCCTTATTAAGCACGCAGGCAGAGCGTGCTTTGGGCCACAGTAAATGTGGAGAATGTAAGATTTGTGAAATTTCTAGTGAAATAATAGATTTTAAATATCATGGAGTAACATATAAACTCAGAAAGAAAACATCTTGTGGTACAAGATACGTAGTATATTGCATTCGATGCCCATGTAGATTAATATATGTAGGCAAAACAACACTATGGAACTCCCTCCCAACAAGCCTGAGGGCACTGGATGACATCACAGACTTCCGCAAAGACCTCAAAACACTGTTATTTATAGAAACATATGAGCACTCAGACAACAGCCCCTACCCAAACAGAAATACAACTACCTCCACCAACTAGACACGCACTCATCCTATCTACACATACAAGTTTATTGTACTACGTTATTAAATACCCTCATGTTAAATGTTACCCTTCAGTTGTACTGTCTAAATGTTGTTAAGTAATTGTACTGTCTAAATGTTTACAAGTACCCTAATGTTAAATGTAAACCTCCAATTGTGATGTGACGTGACCAGCTTGATTGAAGGATAAGGTGGCATACAAATCTGTTTAAATAAATAAATAAAACACAGCCTTTTAGAGTAAGGATGAATGAACATCGCAGTAGACTAAACTGTAAAACACGAGAAGCCCCAATAGTGGAACACTGTTTAGAACAGGGCCATAAATTTGAAGAGCTACGGTGTTTTTGTGTAGACATGACCCTTACAGGAAAAGATGGGAAATCAAGGGAACAGGTTTTAATGATCTGTGAACAAAGATGGATCTATAATTTACAATCTGTAATTCCAGGAGGTTTAAATGCCCAAATAGATTGGGGAGTCTGTGTTTAAAGTGCAAATGATGTAGGTTTAAGAAACAATAACAACTAAACAAGGTTTGAGTAGTTACGATTAGCCCACACAACCGTAGAAAGATCACGGAATGATTAAAGGTTGAAGAATCATGAGAGAGATGAAGCGACATAATGATGAAATGTTGTCAAGTGAATGAAGTAGCCTGATTAGTGGTATATTTAAATCCCAAAAATCGAAACTAGCCCGCATGCGCGGCATTGTCAGGAAGCCGACAGGCTCGGAGAAAAAAGAAGAAATAAGACGTTGGCAACATATAAAAGAATTATAATTGAGGTAATTCCCAAATATGATTAACAAACAAATGTTTTACCACAGATTGCAAGATAGATCCGCAGTAAATAATAGCAGATTTAGAAAAACAGTAGAGATGTGATTAACCAGTAAGATTTTTATCTGTTTCGCCATTAGTGCTTTAAAAAGAAAAAAACCCTGAAGAAACTTAACGAAGTGAAACGCAGAGAAGGCGCCGAGACATGGCATTGGGGAAGCTACATAGAGTATAAAATAAGCACTTTCTTACGTTAAAAAAATTATGTTAAAAAAATGTTTGGATGTGAAGGTTGTGTTGAAGGTTACAGATAAGGAAGGTCATTGATGCGAAATGGCACACAACATCTAGACAAGATAAAGGTCTGACGTTTAGTGCCTAAATGAGTCTGAGACCGCCTTTTCTTTAAAAATTGGAATGTTAATTGCACAGCTGATGCAGAAAGGATTTAGAGAATCATTTATATGGTGATTGAAAAATTGTAGGTCAGGTCAGTACTGCCACAAGAGAGCAGGCGGCCAATCTACATTCATTTACTTATTATTAGACAGGAGCAGTGTAGAGGTATACATGGGAACACATCTCCAAACTTTTAATGGAAGCCAGTAAAAAAATAAATGTGAATATATATGGAATTTTGATATATATAAAAAATTACAGGATTGTACCTGTTCCTTATATAGAGAAATTGTTTTTGCTTATCCACGTTTCATTATGCAACCACCATCAGCCTTTTGGAAAATTGGGAACTATGTAATTGTGTATGTTCTCATGGTAATTACAGTAAGTTCCACAGATTCTGGCCATGTTTGAAATGTTGTATTTGGCACACTGTGGATAACAAACTCTTTCATTAAGCTAAACTCAATAGTTAGTTCTGCTTTGCAAGATTATCAGGATTAAGGCGAGCATTTACATAATAAGAAAATCCATAAACCTCCCAGAGAGTACTACAAAACCAGAATCTCATTTTTAAAACGCTGTAAAAACCCATGTGAACACCTGTTCCTCAGTGCGAGTAATCGTTCTCTCTGAAGAAGAGTCCACAAAGGAAAGTGGTATTTACTAAGACACTCTACAGAATAATGTGTGTTTAGCATTGCCACACCTTAGTAAACAGAGCCCAGTCATCTATAAAAACTAAGGTCAAACTTTTTTTTTCTCTATGCAATTTGTGAATGGCTGTACTCTGAAGGGTAAAATAATAGGAAAAACTATTCTTGATAAAATCCTCTGGCACTTTACAGTTGAATATTTAAGAGCTGGATGCAGCAGCGGCATCGTTTATCTATTGGTTACCTGTTTTAGGATACACATTGGTCTTTTTTTTAAATCTCAACTGACATACTCTGAAAAACACATGTATTGTTTTCGATCAGTAGTTGATATCTGGAAAGCAATGCATCTCCCAAAGAGTCATCCAGCAATTTTCCAAGCAACTATTTCTTTATAAATTGCAATAAGTTCCTGGATTTCAATTTTTGAGTGCGTGCAGATGCATCCCAAGCATCATGCTTCTAACACACTTAAAGTTCAATCTCTTGAATGCCACAGGAGAGCTGTTTTGCGGTTCAAGGAAAATTAAATGTTATCCTGATCGTTATTTTCTAAAGCTTTCCAGACAGAGATTGTTCAGGGTTGGTTTTTTGTTGTTTAATTCTAAACACAAGGTCATTCCCTCTATTTATTTATTTTTTGCCCTGGCTGTTTCTCCTTTATCTTCCAGCTCAAGTCAGATTCCAATCTCGGTACCTCTGAACTGTTCAGCAATTGCTGGATCTAGCATATGTGTACTCGGGTCACCACGCCTGAACAGAGCACTGCCTGAGCAACAAAGGCTGACGGCAAGAAGAAATTATTAAATAGGGTCTCCACCCTCCCATCATGAGTCTCTTTCAGCACAGTGCTGCCTTCCACGGGAATTGTCATGTTCTTCATCACTGCTATGACCAGGGCATCCAACTTATAAACCCCAAAAAGCTGTTCCATCTCCCCTTAGAAGCCGATTCTGTACTTTCCGTCCATCCCCTGTATGGCCAATCTGAATCAGCGCATACAGAGTTAGACCCGATTCTGATCCCACGGGATCAGAATCTGGCCCACGGTCTGGACATGCACACCTTGCCCAGATTCCAATCAGTCGCATGCCCAGCCACATACCTAACTCACTCAGCCTGGTTCTGTAATGGAGCTGTAGGCCAGAGTGTCTCATTGCTGTAGCACTGCGGCTCCATTATGGAGTCGCGATCCCCCGCTGCTGACCCAACATCTTTTCCCCGCAGCCCAACCCCCGATCCAGCCTTCTATGGCCAGGGTTGGGCTGCGGGGTCCCCCTGAGCTCCCTCACCATTTCATCCTCACCCGGCGCTGCAGTCCCCCAGCATCCAGGGGGACTTATTCCACCTCCAAAGAATAAGAATTGGCCCTTTACGTCTGGGGTCATGGCCCACCCATGCCCCGCCCTCGCTCTGCCTCCAGACTGCCCCCTCCCGCCCCTGTCTAAGGCTCCCCGTACAACAGTGCTGTTCGTACAGAGAGCCTTTGTGGTGGGAGTGGCAGGGGGTCGTACATCCCCGCTGTTCATGGCACAGAATGACCCCCTCCCCAGGGTAGAGCATAATGCCAAGCCAGAATCTTAGTAACCCTCAGTCCTGAAAGAACACAAGCTTTCATAAGGGAACGGGAGGGGAAAGAAGCCAAAGAGATACTGCAATCCCTCTAGGATATGGTCCATTTATTAAACCTCCACTGGAAGGACTTCATAATGTGCAGAGCTGCAACAGCATCCTATATAAGAATGGAAAAGTCCTCCCTGTGAAAAAGACCTATCACAACAGATCTCCCTCCACCACTGGAAGCCCCCCTTCCTATGATGACTCCCCTGTTGTAGAGTCCTCCTCCTCCTCTCACTAGTCTTCACCTAAAAGGGACAGAGCTAGGATCTCAGAGGAACAGACAGGTGAAAATGAAGAGCAGAGATGCTAACTCCCTTATTGCCAGAGGGCCCCAAGCTTCCAGGGGTCCTTCTGCTCACTCTCTGGACCACAAATGCTGGATCCCATGGGTAACAGTGCTGGACACAGGGCAATTGTCTGTTCGAAGTGACAATGGGCATGCACAAGCTCCAAGCAAATACTGGGCAACGTTCTCAAACACAGAGGCCACAACACTATGATCTCAGCCAGCAGAGAAAGGTCTATCTATACTGCTGCACCAGTCCAGGCTTTAAACCAGGGGCTATTTCAGGAGCAGCTGCAAACAGGCCCTGGGACCCTCAGGGCTCTGGCAGCTTGAGCTTGTGGCCACCTCACCACACTCCCCTTCAGCCATGACGATGCAGCCATCCAACATGGCCACTGCTCCCACCAGCAGAAAAATCATGAAAGACAAGATAGAGGCAGCAAAATTTCTATTGAACTCTCAAAACCTGTGAAGGGTCCCAAAATCGCCAAAAAAAAAGTCATGAGGCTTCTCCATTGCACTTAAGGCAAAAAGAGCCAGCCGCAGAACTTACTCAATGGGAGCCGCAAGTAGCACACCTCCGTGCACTTGGCATCGCAGCAGAGCTCAAACGCGGTCAAAGAAAAAACATGTAAGGCAAAAGACTCAGATAGAAAAGAAAACCTAGGCAGAAAAGGAATCCTTGCAGCTGTCGGGATGCCACCCACACAAGCCTGGAAGGTCTGGCTGCCTGAAGTGATGTTTTATTTTTAAGCTGCTTTATTCAAGTAGCAACTCTAGAGAGCCAAATAAAGAAACAGGACAACAATAAAGAACTGGGAAAAATAAGCATAATATAAAGAAATAGGACAGTGAGAGAGAAGGTGGATCCAGTCCTAGATTTACCAACCCCCCTCGGGAGCTTCCAGGAGTCCTTCTGCCCACTCTCTGGCCCACAAATGCTGGATCCCATGGGTAACAGTGCTGGACACAGGGCAACTGTCTGTTCGAAGTGACAATGGGCATGCACAAGCTCCAAGCAGATACTGGGCAACGTTCTCAAACGCAGAGGCCACAACACTATGATCTCAGCCAGCAGAGAAAGGTCTATCTATACTGCTGCACCAGTCCACACACCTTGCCACCTGTTGGAGGCAGACAATTCCGGCTTCTCTCAGTGCTGCCCCAGAGTATATAATACAAGTGACAGCATTACTGAAAGTTGCTCTGGTCTGCCTCCACCTGCTGGCTAGGGAGCATAACCCAGTCATCTGAACTGGTCTAGCAGGATAAGTAAGTTGTCTTTAAAAAATAGGTGTTAGGTGCCCTGTTATAAAATTACCCTTCATGGACTTTGTTCAAATAAAAAGTTTCTTTGTTATGAGGAAACTAGTATATTAAACAGGGTTCTTAATCTCTTCAAAATGATGTATCAATGTGAAAGGATGAAAGAAGAATAAAGGAATATTAGATTGAACCCCTTATCAGATGGATTTAGGACTTCTGCAACCTGACTAGCTATATCATTTCTCCATGGTGGCTGATGCAGATAAGAAACAATTCACAAAGACACAAAAGTTGTCTTAGCAGCCCAACGTATTAGGAGACTCCAGGAGTTCTAGAGATGGAGGGGTGAGCATTTAAAGACAGCTGCGACTATGTGATGGAACAAACTCCCCCTTGTGATGAGGCAAGAATTCAATACTCCTATTCAGCCTCCCCAATCACCATGATCCCCACCTTTGCACCCCACCTATATGTAAGACTTTCCTGTATACCTTAAACCATACGCCACTAGATACCCTTATTCAATTATAAATGGTAAACCACTCCCCCTCCCTCCCTGCAAGACCACACCACTATGTCATGTTCCTTCTGCCAATCGATAATGTAAATAGTTCTGCCTCAGCTTTCGCTATACCTTTGTGTTTGTGATTAGCTGATATGTAAATAGTTCATTGTATTATAGATCAATATGTTCCCTGTAAACAAGTTTTGTTAAATGTAAACCGCCCCTGATCACTGGAAGGGGCGGTATATAAAAAACGTTTAAATAAATAAATAAGGAACTGGGCAGGGGATTTTCTATAAGTCTTTAAAGACATTTTTGCTCCCTAGCTAGGCTGCTATGGAGGGTGATCCTTGGTGGCAGAGGAATAGGTCCGATGAGGGTGACAGTCTGCTGTGTTCTTAATGCATCTTTATTATGTTCACATTTTATATTCCAAACCACTTAGAATGTGCTACATATTTGCGATATATACATGTTTTTAAATAAATTCTTCCCATTCATAAGCACTGCTGTTTATTTTAGACATAGAGCTCCATTCATCATTTCAATATGGTGTTTCTGTTATGATCTTTCTTCACTTTCTTGAAGTTGATCAAAAAAATAAGAATGGATAATCCATTAGGGTTGGCCTATTTCATTTGAAAACAGAGAAACACAAGGTGTAGCAGAATGCAGGAAATCCTTTATTTTCACCAAAAAGGACTGTGTATTGCAGCATCAGAATGAAATGTGTTTCCCTTCTCAATGTGTTATAAGAAATTAATAAGAAACAAAAAACTTGAAAAATTTAATTGTGATAGCCAGGCAACCATCTGTTAAAACATGATATGAGTCAAACGTCCATTGAAACCTCTCATTCTCTCTCTGGCTGAATCATTCATTTTTCATATTGCTGAATCAGAAATTCCTGGGTTGATTTCAGGTTCTGCAATGCTGTTGTGGTTATTTATATTTCTCCCTTGGCTTTTGCTTGTAAGCAAACTCAAACCATATGTAAAGTGATAAAAATGTGATGTAACCTGTAATAGCTATTAAATCAAATTGCAAGAGCGAAAAAAATTAAGAGAGCAATCTTCAAATCTTGCACTTAGGAACAAACCTCATGGGTACTTTTTGACCTGAAATTTTAAAGTACAAACATGTTCATTTTCAAACTTGCCCTGAATACAAAGCACCTGCAGACATTTCCATCTGGTCCTTCAGCGGGTATGTTTTTTCTTGGAAAATAGGGTGCATAGATTTGAAAATGCTATCTGCATGGTTTATTTTCCTCCCCTGATCAAAAGATGCCCATGACATGTTGCCTCTTAACCCTATCCAGGCCGGTCCCGAAACTCTCGGGATCCAAAATTCTGCCAAAATGGCCAAGCCCGAAATATTTGGGATCTGCGCAATGACAAATACTAAATATTAATGAGCGAAATACCCAAAGCTAATGACGACACACATTTTGACCAATGAAAAGAGAATTGTGCTAGTGTTTCTATTTATACACCAGGCCAAAACAGCCAGAAAATAACCAGCAAATAGGTCATTAGCAATAGGTAATTTAAATTTTAAAAGCCAAGTAAACAAGATGGAGTCAACTGGTAAATGAATACGTAAAGAATGATATAAAGTTGCAGAAGCGATTAGGTTTCTTACAGAAAGTGATGGTAACAGTAATAGCAGTGGCAAAGATGTCATTGATAATGAAACTGAAGAAATTTTCGCAAAAAATGTGGACTTTGAAGGCTCGGATGACAGTGACCCAGATTCAGTAGCGGCCGCAGCTGAACCTCCAGGTTAGCAATTATTTGTAGTCATTATTTATGTCACTTATATATCAGCTATGTCTTTAGGTATAACAAAACACTAAGGGGCTTGTTTACAAAGCCGCGGTAGTGGTTCGCGATCGCGATCGCAGCCGCGGCCCCATTGAAATCAATGGGGCCGCGGCTCCGATTACGATCGCAAACCGCTACCGCGGCTTTGTAAACAAGCCCCTAAATGTCACATTTATATTGATAAATTGTTCAGTTTGAAAAATATCAACTATAATAAAACATTTTTTTTATTTTCATTTACGGTTGTGGCCGCGGCTGAACCATCTGTAAATACAAACCGTCGTGGCAGAGGGAAGCTTCGCCGTCATACTGCAGACCGTGGTGATAGTGCAACTACATCACAAGTACGGACAAGAAGAAGCAGTCTTCCATGGAAAACAACTCCAAAAGATGTCCGTCAGTTTCCTTTCATTGCACAACCAGGCATAGCCAAACATATGGGTGTCAATGCAACTAAACTGGAGTTCTACAAGCTCTTTGTTACAGATGAACTAATTTCAATGATTGTTCTTGAGACAAATCGCTATGCGGCAGAACTGTGTGCTAAAATACCAGCTGACAAGCCTCATGCCCGAATGAGAAAATGGCAAGACATTGACCAGAATGCTATATGGAGAATGTTAGTGTTGACGATGGCTATGGAAATAATCAAGAAGCCAATGATCGACTCGTACTGGTCAGGTCAACAACTGTTAGAAACTCCATTCTTTCCATCAGTAATGAGCCTAAATACATATAAGCGAATATTACAGGCCCTTCAATTTCAAAACAATGCAACACAGAAACCCGAGGGCGATCACATTTGGAAGCTTCGTCTGTTCTATGACATTATCACAAAGCGATTCAAAATTGTTTATATCCCGGAACAAGACATTTCAATTGATGAATCTCTACTGCTTTTCAAAGGAAGGTTATATTTCAAACAATACACCCCTAAAAAACGCTCAAGATTTGGCATCAAATCATATGAGCTGTGTGAGTCACGTAGTGGATATACCTGGAAGTATATGCTATACTCAGATCAAGATGCAGTTCTAAGTGATGGTTTACATGGCAGTAGCTACTCTGTTGTGCTGAATCTGATGGATGGACTGCTTGATCAAGGCTATCGATTGGCTGTGGATAACTACTACAACAGTCCAGAACTCTGTATGGATCTGTATGACCGAGCAACATCCTGCTTTGGAACGATACGATCCAGTCAAGTTGGTATGCCTACTGACCTGCGTCTAAATGTAGATGGAAGCAAATTGAAACAAGGAAATGTCACATATCGTACAACAGATAAACTGCTAGCACTTTGCTGGTATGATAAGAATTATGTAACAATGTTGTCCAACTGTTATGATGGCACTGTAGTTGACACTGAAAAAAGAGATCGTAATGATCAGCCAATTCAAAAAGCACAAGTTATCGTGGATTACAACCACATAATGGGCGGTGTAGACAGAACAGATCAGTTATTGGAGTATTATGCTTTTCTGCGCAAAACTGTAAAGTGGTACAAGAAAGTTGCCTTTCATCTGTTGGACATAGCAGTACTCAATGCTCAGATACTCTGGAGCAAGTCCCATCCAGAGGAGAAAGTGACAGGACTTGACTTCCGTATGAAGCTTATCTTGGCTATCATTGAAGCCGCTGGTCCTGATGCTAGTGCATCTGATGTTGGCGGCTGACCAAGTACTGGTGTTTCCCCACTTCGTTTGACTGCTAGACATTTCCCTAGTCTCATTCCACCAACTGAGAAGAGAACTACTGTATTTCGACAGTGTCGCGTGTGCAATGAGAGTCTTGGACATCGTCATGTTGCTGGTAACAATCGTAAACGTGTGGAAACTAAATATCACTGTGCTGACTGTGGAAATGTACCACTCTGTGCTGCACCATGTTTTGCATATTTTCATAATAATGAAGACCTTCAATAACTTGCAATTTTTATGAGCAGTTAAACTTAAATCAAATGTATGCAACTAATAACAATTGCTTTTATAAATAAAGTGCACCTATTTTCATCTTTTTTGAGCCTTTGGTTATACATATTTGTGTTGCTGTCTCATTTTTCTATCAAATGGTATATAATACATGACCATAGCAGAAAGAAAATCACTGTTATAACATATTGAATAAGACGGGTACAATTTTCCTGAAATATGCAAAAATTAACCCGGCTGCAGAATGTGGATTAAAAATTTAAAGTGCGCCTTCAAAGTGTTAATGCAGCTAACAATGTGCACATTGTAGAGCAGGAATATGTAAGGAGAGCAATTTTCAGAGAGCAAACCTAGGCACACAAATCACTATTTACACACATAAATGGCTATGAAAACAGTCTTCCAAATTGGTAGGACTACTCCCAGTGTTTTATTGCAACTTGCAGGTGTTATTCATATCCTGTTAAAGCGTGTTAATAAAAACAAAAATTCTGGAAGAAAATATTTGCTCCAAGCATCGAGACATTTCACTGCAAAACTGCTGGAAATGAGTATCAAATGAGATCCTTTCTACTTGCAAATGTTAAGAATGGAAAGATTCTAAAGGGCAATATTCATTCCTTCCATCTGACTGTATTTAGCATGAAAATTACACACACATCTCAAGCACTGCTGAAGTGAGGAAAAATGTCTTATATGCACATCCATACACTGCAGGTCTCACATCCAAAGTTATGGCCGTGTGGTCGACAGCATGGGGCAGTGAACTACAAATCAGGGAAACCCCTGGGACTGAAATTCTACTCTTCCACAGATTATGATAAATTTGATCGGTCATTTTTTATCCATATGCTTCAGTGTAATTAATAATAGTAATATTAAAAATTCCATCCACCTTAAGGGAGCCATTATGTGGATTTATTTTACTGTTGGCAAGCAGGATGCCTTGCCCCAAGTGGCTCTATGTGTGTTACGCTTGGACAGTGAATTAGCTTTGCACAAAAGTTACTATATGTGAAGCTCCATTTTGCATAGGGGCTCAAAGTAGGAAATGCAACATCCAGACCAGGAGGTTCACATTTCCCTAGTATCTTACAAAAGGCTCCGCCGAACATGGAGCCTTTTGTAAAATATATAGAAGCATGGGAGCAAATACACGTGCATTTACCAGCATGTCCAGCAGGAGTAGTGATTTTTAAAAGCTGCTGGAAAAAAGAACAGCATCCCCCAGTATCTTCCATGAATAACTGCCGGTGATTATAAGAGAAAGTGGCCATTTTGCAACTTCCACGAATAAGTGCTGGCACCTATATGTATAGCTGCTTGATTTTACAAACAGTGTAGCTACTCACCTGTAACAGGTGTTCTCCGGGAACAGCAGGACTCATTCCTCACATATTGGTGACATCGGCGCTGATGGAGCCTGCGAGGAGCATTTCCCCAGCTTTTAAAGAAAACCTTTAGGCTATAGTACCACGCATGCGTGGTCCCCTTCCCGCCCAAGGGTGCTATCTTGCTCAGTCAGATGACACAGCTAGGATGGCAGTAAAAAACTAACACAAGGTAGAGAGGCAACTCCCAGGGGAGGAGGGTGGGTTGTGAGGACTGATTCCTGCTGTTCCTGGAGAACACTTGTTACAGGTGAGTAACTATGCTTTCTCCAGGAATAAGCAGGAAGTCAGTCCTCACATATGGGACTCCCTAGCTCCAGGCTGCCGAGAACCAAACCAAGACAGCACCAACAGCGATCAATCGGTGAACCGTGAGTTGCAGAAGGTGAGTGCCCATTGAGAGACTCTGCAGACCCTAGCGTCCAGTGACACTATCATGCCGGTAGCCTGAACATGGAAAGGTCGGAAGGCAGGAGTTGCCTACACCCCAAGAATATTATGGAGTACTGCCTGGCCAAAGGCAATGTCCCTGTGGGGCTCACTCTCCAGGCAGTAGTGAGCTGTGAACTTATGAATTGAAAACCATATGGTGGCCTTGCAGATTTCTGTCACTGGCACTGTGCGGAGGTTGGCTACCAATGCGGCCATCGCCCTCACACAATGCGCTGTGATCCAGTGCTCGAGGGAGAGGCCAGCTCGCTCATAGGTGAAGGCAATACAGTCTGCCACTCAAGTGGACAGAGTTCACTTAGTCACAGGGAGCCCCAGTATACTAGGGTCATAAGACATGAAAAGCTGAGGAGCTTTTCAATGGACCTGAGTCCGTTGCAGGTAGAAGGATAGGGCCCGCTTGCAATCTAGTGTATGAAGTATCAGCTTCTCCCTGCTGGCATGAGGCCGCGGAAAGAAGGTGGGGAGACCCACTTCCTGGTTGAAGTGGAAAGGAGATACCATCTTCGGGAGGAATTTGGAGTGTGTGCAAAGCACCACCATGTTCTTACAGAACCTCTTATATGGTGGGTCCACCACCAGGGCCTGGAGTTCACTCACCCTTCGAGCAGACGTGAGGGCCACTAGGAAGGCCACTTTCCAAGACAGGTATCTCAGGTGGCAAGTGGCTAGGCGCTCGAATGGCGGTTTAGTGAGCTGGGAGAGCACCACGTTGAGGTTCCATTCCACCACTGGAGGGCAGAGGGGAAGCTTGATAACAGGAGGCCCCGGAGGAACCTAGAGACCAGGGGCTGGTTAGAGAGGGGTTTTCCTTTGATAGGGTGGTGGTGCGCGGCTATGGTGCTCAGATGCACCCTCACCAAGTTGGATTTCAGCCCGGTGTGCGACAGATGCAGTAGGTACTGGAGAACCAGTTGCACATGATAATAGAAGGGATTCTCCTCCTTCTCTGCACCCAAGATGGAGAACCTTCTCCACTTAAAGGCATAGGCCCACCTGGTGTAGAGTTTTCGAGAGGCCAGCAGGACCTCCTTGACTTCCCCTGAAAGGTTGATGTGGGACAGCACTACCCTTTCAGCAGCCACATTGTTAGCGTTAGCAACCCCAGGTTGGGGTGCAGAAGGGAGCCCCCCTCCTGGGACAGGAGGGCCCGGGCCTGGCGCAGTGGGACTGGGAGTGCCACCAATAGGGATAGCAGCAGAGGGAATCAGGGTTGCCTGGGCCACCTGGGTATGATCAGTATGACTGACACCCCTTGCTCTGAACTTTGAAGAGGGTCTTGGCGACCAGGGGGGTCAGTTGGAATGCATATAGTAGGACCTCCGATTACGAGATTAGGAAGGCATCTGCCGCCACTCTCCCCGGGTGCAGCTGACGTGAGCAGAAGCGTGGTAGTTGTGCATTGTCCGAGGAGGCATAAAGGTCTATCACAGGCCTGTCCCATGGTGGAAGAGTTGCTTCGTTACTCTGGGGTTCAAGCACCACTCGTGTGGGCGGAGGACTCTGCTCAGCCTGTCTGCTGAGCAGTTGTCCTGGCCTGGTAGGTATACTGCTCACATGAGCATGCTGTTGCGAAGAAGGAGGCAAGCCAGTACTGACCAGTGGTGTTGTATCTCTCCTGCCAGTTGTATGAGGTGGTCTGCCCTTTCCCTTGGGACAACCTTGAAGCGTGTCCAATTGTGCCCCTATGAATTCCAGACTTTGGAGTGAAATGGGATGGGGTAGTTGATGACGAATCCCAGGTGCTACAGAAGGAGGGTTGTACGCTCTGTGGCCTGCCTGACCGCTGAGGCCGTACCGCCCCTGATTAGCCAGTCATCCAGGTAGGGGAAGACAAAAGCCCCTTGTAAGAACAAGTGAGCAGCTACCACTGCCAAGCACTTGGTAAAGACCCTTGGCGAGAAGGCCAGGCTGAAGGCCGACACTTTGTACTGGTAGTGCCCTCCTCCCACCACAAACCGTACGTACTGCCTATAAGAGGGGGTGGATCAGGATGTGAGTGTACGCATCCTTTAGGTCCAAGGAGCACAGCCAATCATCCTGGTGGAGGTAGGGCAGCAGTGTTCTAAGGGGCGGCATCTTGAACTTCTCCCTCACCAGAAATTTGTTCAAGTTTTGCAGGTCTAGTATGGGCCTGAGGCCACCTGTTTTTTTAGGGACAAGGAAATACCTTGAGTAGAAGCCCTTCCTCCACAGATGCCTGGGTGAGCAGACCTGCAAGCTCTGAGAGCTGAAGAGTCCGGTGAAGGAGAGGTCGCATTGGCTCTCCTGGGAAGAACCTGGATGTTACTTGTTGTAAGTGGAGGAAGTATCCCTCCTTTACCATCTGCAGCACCCATTGGTCTGAGGTGACCTTGGCCCACTTGTGGGCAAAGAGTGTCAGGCAGCCCCCTGTGGGCTGGTAAAGGTCTTCCAGGGGAGGGGAGGCCCTGCCCTGGGAATCAAAAGCTCCCCCCTGATTGGGCTGGAGCCGGGGCTTGGGGCTTCTAAGCTCCTTGGCCCTGCCTCTTAGGGTGAGAACCCTGTTGCTGGTCCGAGAAGGACTGGAATCAGTGACTCTGTTGGAAGTGCCCCTATTTCCTGCACAATAGGGGCCTTTTCTGCAAGAGTTTCTTGCGGGGAAAGGAAGAGGTCTTCTTTGAGAGCCTCTGGTGGGTCATCATTTCAGCTTCTATCCTGGCCGCCTTGTCGTAATGGGTTTGGCAAACAAATTCTCACTCGTGCAGAGGACGTCGAGCAGCTTGTTCGGGACCTACTGCTCGAAGTCCAAGGACTGTAGCCAGGCTTGGCGTCAAGCCCCAATGCCAGCTGCTGCTACTCAAGCTGCTGACTCAAATCCATCATAGGCCGCCAGGGAAAGGAACTTTGAGTAGTCCTTGATCCCGGAGGTCAGAGCTTAGAACCAATTGAGAGGTTTCCCAACCAGCCCCGCTGAGAACCTGGACAACTCCAGGGTCAGGGTCTTCAAATACATGCCTATGTAGGCCTGGATTTGACACCCCAGCATCGAGCCCTAGTAGCACTTGCGCCCAAGGGCATCGAGGGCTCTAGCATCCCTGCCAGGGGGGAGAGTAAGCCTTCTGACTTTTGAGTTTTTGCATGGTTGGCTCGACACCATGGAGTTATGTGGGAATTGGGGCTTGTGGAACCCGGACCCCTTCCTGACACGGTATATGGCGTCAAGACATTGGCTGACCACCAGCACCGATGCCAGGATCTCTCATATTCGCAGCAGTAGCCTCTTGAGAATCGGCTGTACTGGCACCATGAGAGTCCTTTTGGGTGGAGACTCCAACTGGAGGATATCCAGCTCCTCGGTGCATGGGTCCTCCTCTGCCTTGGTTTGCACCGAAAGGGCTCTGGCCATATCCCTGACAAAGTCTTGGAAGGTTACATCCTCCGGAGGAGAATGGCACCAGGGGAGACAGGTCTGAGGGGACATCTCAGTGCCATCTGGCTTCCAGGGAGGCCTTGTCATTGGTCTTCCACTCTGAGTCAAGGGGGGACAATGAGTCTGGGGTCCTATGACTCCTTGGATCGAGGCCTGCACTAAAGAGCTGGAGCCCTCCCGAGGACCTGAGGTCCGAGTCTCAGAAACTGGCCTGGAAGGATCGGATATCAGAGGAACAGGACTGGGACCTCAACCGAGGCTAAAGACTTACCTGAGGCCGGTGGCGCTCGGAGCTCGGCTCAATGACCGGGGACTCCCCTGCAGTCGGGGGCCTGGTCATTGAGGCAGGATGCAGACGAACCTGCCATCATTGCCTGCTGTATGACCAGAATAACAGTGATGTCCTGCTCCATGGCTGCCATTCTGGATTCCAAGCCAGAAGGATCCGCAGCTTTCAGTGCAGGCACTGATGATCTCAGGCCCGGCACTGTCACTCTCGCGAGTGCATCCTCGATAAGGACTACAGCCTCGAGGACCCTCTCACCATTTCCGCCAGCTGAGGTATCCTTTCTGAGGACCTTGGTGGGATTTCTCTCAGAGTCGGCTGAGTTCCTCCGGGCAGGCTTACCAGGTTTCTCCTGTAGAATCTCGATAGACTTCAAGGATTTTTTCTTTTTTCGCTCAGGGTCTGACGTCTTTTTAGAGGAGCCACTGCCACAAGACTCTGAGGACGCTCGGCCCTCTCAGGAAGTGCTGGGCTAGGGGCTCGGCATCAAGGAGCCAGTGCCGAGTCGGACCTGGGGAACAATTTCTCTTGCAACTCCGACCTCTTTTTATTGGTCTTAGGCATCATGGCTTGGCACAGGTTGCAGTAGGTCCTATTATGGTCCAGTTCCAGGCAGCCAGGCAGCAGTCATGGGTGTCGGTGATAGACATGGTTTGACTGCAGTGGTCACATTTTTTGAACCCACTGGGTGACATGGTGGGGAAAACACCCGGCCGGGGGTCAACAACACCCAGGTAAAAAAAGGGTGCGAATGCCAGTTGAGGCAAGCCTCAATCAAAAAAGAGCAAAAGAGTCGAGAACAGCGCCGAGCCGGTACTCAAACCGGGAAAGCTAATTTTCAGGATACTTAGCAAGGACGTTTTCCAGGGAAACTGGACCGACGTCCATTGGGCTCCACAGAAAAAAGGAGACTGAGCAAGATGGCACCCTTGGGCAGGAAAGGGACCATGCATGCATGGTAGCATATTCCAAAGGCTCTCTTTGAAAGCTGGGGAAATGCTTCTGCGTAGGCTCTGTTGGCGCCGATGTCACCCATATGTGAGGATTTACTTCCTGCTTGTTCCTGGAGAACTATTTATTTATTTTATTTATTTAACAGTATTTCTAAACCGCCTTATCTTAATAATCAAGGTGGTATCACAGCAAACAATCGGGTAAGGTGAGTGTGTTATACATGCAGTGAGGGTGAAATTTAGTTGGGTGAGTGTTGTATTGTGTGCTAGATTAGTATGAGCTATGTACAACGTGGGCTATATACAGTGGTTCTAAATACATTTTCTATACATACATTGTTTAGGCAGGGTTATGTGCTGTTATACATTCTCTGGGGTTATGTGATGTGTCCATAGTGTTCTATGAACAGCATGGTTTTCAACTGTTTTCTAAAGTCCTTGAGGTCTGTGGTTGCCCTCAAATCGTCTGGTAGTTTGTTCCATATTGTTGGAGCAGCCATGGAGAGTGCTCTGTCCGTTGTGTCTTTGCGTGTGTTTTTGTATTCACTTGGGGTGCTGACTCGGTTGTGTGTTTGTTTCCTTCTAGGACGAGTGCTGGTGTCTGGTTGTATGAGGGTGTGCAGGCTGTTGGCTGATGTGTGCTGTTTTATCTTAAATAGGTTTATGATGGTTTTGTATCTGATGCCTGACAACAATTAACAAGCAAGACCACCAAAGGGTTGGTTTTTTTACATTATAGATAGAAAAAATGAATAGATTAAGATTAAGGACAATCCGCAACCCCACCCCCTGTAATCCCTCCTTTAAAGCCTTAGCCAAAACAAATACTTTTTGCAATTTTATGCATGCCTTGGAGCAAGTGCAAAAGTAGGCAAGGAAATTGTTTTAAATAAATGCATAATCCCATCATAAAATGGGAACTACATGGAAATTTTTTCAGCCATCCCAACCATGCTGCCTTGCAATCTTTGTATCCAAGGGCGTTCTGAAATTGCTGATTATACATGTAGCCGTTCTACACAGGTAACTACCACTACCTATACATGCAATTGCTTCTAAAATAAACTTCTTATATCATTTTTTTGGGCAGCAGTATGTAAAGCAATTTGTCCAAGTAACTTCAGGCCTTACCTGGAAAATTGTTGGCATTAAAACGCCTTCATTCTTCACATCCCACAGACCATTTAAATTAAGGATGGATAAGTGTGCAAGGGGAAGTAGAAAAGCCAGATGTGGGTAACATCTGGCTAAACTAATCCAGTAAACGAGAACCATACAAGTAGCAGTTCTCAGATAAAGATATCCAGTTAACTTTACTGGCTATATTCACTGGTGCTGAATTAACCAGATATGTTTCTGAATTATCTGGTTTATTTTAACTAAACATTGCACCCCTAGATATTGATTGCTACACTGTGGGCTTGGAACAGATACCTGAAATCAGTGCATCAGGCTCCATCTCTGGTCCTGTTCATATCCAGGCTAAAAACCCACCTCTGAGTCTGGTTTTGGATCATGATCCTTTATTCTTCTATTTATCACTCATGGGTGTTAGAACTATCTCTTGTCCTCTGTTGCATTTGTCTTGCTTCGACTGAAAAATCTATTGAGCAAGGACTGTCTCTTATGTGTATATGTACAGTATAATGCTATATAAATAGCAGTAGCAGTAATAGCAGATCTACAGAATGTCACACAAAAAGTTCACTGCAGATGAGCATGCAAATCAAGAAAAACCTTCCATTGCTTCAAACACAAATTTAGATGTAAGATCACAAGGAGGAGCAGTGGGATTTGGACCTGACATCCCTACTTCTCTGCTGCTACTCCAAAGTGCAAACCCCCTCCCTATCCTTGCCCATGGGGATGAGACACTGCTCTGCTTTCATGCTACAAAAACCTCACTTAAAGGCTGTATAAGCATAATAGACCCAGAAATTGGGCGGACCTGTTTCTGTGGGTAAAGTATGATTTTATCTATGGAAATACTTTTCAAAATTGCCCTCCCTGTTACTATGTATGCTCCTTCTGGAATAAATTCCCCCCGCAAGCTTTAATGGTCATGCTGGGTACCTGCCTAAAGACTCCCTTAATCTCCTTGGCTGCCTCCTCCACTCTGCTCCTTCATATCTGTGCTCTCTCTCCAGTTAAGTAGGAAAATGCCTACTGTACCTGATTGTAACTCACCTTGAATGTCTCAGAAATGTCTGCTAGATATGATTCCCTTTCCCTGATCTAGATGTTTTAGAAAATTCATGCGTAAGCACGTAATTTAATCCAAAGTAAATGAGTTTCTGAGATGTGTTAAAATGATGCAATCTGCGGGCATGCCACACTTTTTAGATGAAACTGTTTATGCAAGGCACCCACTGGGACCCTCACTATCTCACTGTGCTCCAGGGAGCAGGACCATACTAACTTATAGTAGTGAGGTGAAGGAAATTATGGTACTATTGCATCCTTGCTGTGTGTACTGCAATGATTCTACCTGAGGTTTTATTAACAAGGATACTCTAATATTAGGTGTGCTATTTCTGTGGGTTTTAGTTTACTTTGGTTTGTCATTGGATACAACAACTTTTAAGTCCTTGGGGCAGCAAGACGGCTTAGAATAAACACTGAGAAAAGGAAGAAAGAAAGAAAAATAGTGTACAATTCACCTTTGATTAGAAGAAAAGTAGAGGGCAACCAGCATGTTCTTATCTTGTGAAAGAACTAGTCATCCTCCCAACAAGAAATCAGCTTGGAGAATGTGGCTTGCAAAGGAAAGAAGAGATAACTCCTAAATGGAGTTTGCCATAAGGAGAGAAGTACTGTTTTATGAGGAATTGCTACTGAGAAACTGGGCTCTGAAGAAGATCCCCAAGTGAGGGAGTCCCTATGACAGTAAATTTGGTATCTCAATTCAAGGGACTGGGTTTGCTCATCATTCAGGAAAGCTGAGATACAAGAAGAGAGGGATCACAGACACAGATGTCAAAGTGAGGATTTTGTCACATGAGATCCAAACAGTGCCTAGTTAAAGCTTTAAGGAATTGGATTTAGCTCATGCCTTTTTTTTTTAAGCAGTTCAAGGCGAGTTACGTTCAGGTACATTCCTATCCCCAGAGCTTACAAACTGAGTTTGTACCTGAGGCAAGTGAGGGTTTAAATGACCTACCCAAGATCACAGGGGACCGCAGTGGGAATCAAAATGGGTTTCCTGATTCTTGGCCCACTGCTTCTCCACTGCTAACCATGAAATAATAACTGCCTTGATGTAACTGTTTATTTCCACAAGCTGGAGTAAGTCTTTGTGCTTATTTGGTGAGTCTGGGAAAACACCTTCGGCCTTGAAGGGCAATCCCTTCCCCTATCAAAGAATCCATCCTGGGTGGTGAGAATTCAATGAAGAGAGAGAGAGAGAACCAGCACCCCAACCCCCCCTCCTCCCCCCCGCTTCCACTGGACATATGGACTTCTCCCCAGGGGAAGAATAGTACAGATTTGTGTAATGGTTCCTATATATCATATGCCTATTAAAATGAATGAATGGGATTAAATGAAAGGATGGGAGGAAGGAAAAATATCTGGATAAGTCAGATTGCGAGAACTGAAAAGGAATGAAGGGAAGGGAAAAAGGAGTTAGTTTTCTGGAGAGCGCTCCCAATATATAGGGGCATTATTGCAAGAAGTTAATGTGCGCTAAATGTTAACGCATATTAAGGGCCGCCGCAGCTCTTGTTACTATTGGAGCAGTGGCATTTAATGCACAAAAAACTTTGCTGATGCGCTTTAATCTTTAGTAAACATGCCTCAATGTCAGATTGATATTTAAGAGGTACTGGGGAAAATAAGGTCTTTCGTGAGAAATGCTGTGTGGTGGATTAAAAAATTAAACAATGGATTCCTCTTACAAGTCTTCTGAATGTAACTCAACGCCAAAGTTTTTTTCCAGCATAATTTCACACTTCATATCAAATATCACTAAAGTTTTGATGTATGTTAGTTGCTGATATTAAAATGATTTTGTAAAGACCAGCTGTTGTTGTTGTTAAGTGCCGTCAAGTTGGTGTCAACTCATAGAGACCCTCTGAATAGGTATCCTAAACTGTGTTCGGTCTTCAGTCAGGCGGCTCATTGTTGAAAGAGTGGCTCCCATAGCTGCTATTATTGTATCGATACATCTCATTGCTGGCCTTCCTCTTTTATGTTGGCCTTCTACCTTGCCAAGCACAAAGACTTTCTCTAATGATCTCTCTCTTCTTATGATGTGTCCAAAGTATGAAAGTCAAAGCCTTGTCATCTGAGCTTCTAAAGAAAGCTTAGGTGTGATCTCCTCTAGTACTGACTGGTTTGTTCTTCGGGCAGTCCATGGTATACACAGTATTTGTCGCCAGTACCATAATTCAAAGGCATCGATCTTCTTCCTGTCTATCCTTTTCACTGTCCAACGTTCGCATCCATATGTCGTTATTGCAAATACCATAGCTTGAATGAGTCAAACCTTTGTATGAAAAGAGATATCTCTGCTCTTGAGAATCTTGTCTAGTTCCTTCATAGTCATTCTGCCAAGAGCAATGTGTCATCGGATTTCTTGATTGCTTGTTGTTTCTTTATTGATAGCTGATCCAAGTAGGTTAAAGCCGTCCACTATTTCGATTTCTTCTCCATCAACAATGAACTTATTGATTTTGTCAGTTGTCAGGATCTTTATCTTCTTTACACTAAGGTGCATTCCCATTTTAAGACTATGTTCCTTGATCTTGAGAAACAAATGTTTCAGATCATCTTCACTTTCAGGCTCTAAGGTGGCATCATCAGCATAGCTAAGGTTGTTGAGTCTTCCACCTATCTTTACACCTCGGTTGTCTTCATACAGTCCTGTTTCTCTAATGATTTGCTCTGCATATAAATTAAACAGGTAGGGGGAAAGTATGCAGCCTTGTTGTACACCTTTGCTGATTTTAAACCGTTCTGTTTCTCCTTGTTCCGTATGAACGGTTGCTTCTTGATCAATGTAAAGGTTGTGCAAGAGAACTATCAGGTGTTCTGGTATACCCATGCTTCTTAATGTGGCCCAGAGATTTTCATAGTTTACACAGTCAAAAGCCTTGCTGTAGTCAATAAAACACATATAGATATCCTTTTGGTATTTTTTAGTCTTTTCAGGGATCCATCTCACATCCGCGATGTCTCTCTCGATCCTCGTCCCTTCCTGAACCCTGCTTACACTTCTAAGCTGCACAATATGGTGGAAATATATATTAAAAAATCTTGAATGCTAAAAATATGTGAGCACATGAAACGAAGCAAAATACTATCAACATATATTGTTAACAGCAATTATATAGGTTTATGGCATCTTCTATAAAAGGTAGAGATTAATGTACTTCATTATCTTGACAAAAATTCTCTACCCATTGGCTATACCAATATGACATACTATGCAGTGCACACAAACACACAGATAAGTCAGGTTTTATACATGTCTGTAAAGTTTAAAATGATGAGGCACAAATTATCAGGCTCTTCCCAGAAGGTTTAAAATTTCAAAGTGGCGGCTTTTACTACTACAGAGATCAGGTGCAGCAGCGCCTCAGCTTTATTATCAGACTGAACCATAGTGAAACAACTCAATGTGTATTTTATAGCAAAGTTATACAATTTGATATGAACTGTGGTAATGGCAACCTTTAAATTTTAAAAAGCATTTGGCAGGTTTACAAAATACACATTTTCCGTTACAGTATTTAACAAATGTACCTCTACAAACAGACTCATCAACAACACTTGGGAGGCCATGCAATCACAGCAACTGTAGGGAAATTGCCTCTTACTTTTTTCTTATCCTCATGGAATATGATTGACTTGAGATTATTTTGCAAACAAGAGTCATAAAAGAGACATTCGCTAGATGTTTGGCCCAACAGCCTAATAATAAAAGCCACCACAGACATTTCATTGATGCCCAACCTGTCTTCCCACAATCATCACCACAAGCAGCTAATCACCCAAATACAGACATCTTCTATTCAGCACTGGCAGCCCTCAGACACATCTTACTCCTTCCTAAGGTTTGGGAAACTCCATTCAGAGCAGGGCTACAGGCTTGTGTCCAGGAAATGCAATGTAAAGCCTTCTTAATTGTCACCCCTTTTATTGTTTCTATTAGCACACTTTCAGCTATCTCCACTTTAGAAGCTCAGCTTCCCGTCCTCTTCACCAGCAGATATTTTATTTATTTATTTAGATAGTTTTGTATACCGCCTTATCCTTCAATCAAAGCGGTCACAACACAATTGGGGGATACATTTAACACGCGGGGATATGAGACACATACACTAATACTTACAGGGAACATGGGCAATGGAGGGTTAAGTGGCTTGCCCAAGACCACAAGGAGCATCTGTGGGACTAGAAACCCCAGTCCTTCCGGCCCAAGGTTGCTGTCCTCTAGTGGGATTTGAACCCCCGACCTTCCGGCCTGAAGTACCTTGCCCCAACCACTAGGCTACTCCTCCCAGATGCCCACAATCTGTAGTGAATGAAAGAGGGAGAATCTTTAGCCCCCTCTGGGGGACAAGAACAGGTGCCTGACAAGCCCAGTTATTCCATACAACTTGCATATGGAGAATACAGAACCCCCTGTCAGTCTGGGGAAGCTGTTGGCCAACTGTTAAAGGAATCTGTGCAAAACTGTGTATTGACCTGACTTTCAGCAATCATGTTTGACAGGCTTAGTGGTTAAGTCGACCTAATTCAAATGAAAGTGCGCAAATGATTTTGTGCTGGCACAGTTTTATTTATGCACCGTTACTATGCATCTATATTTTTGTACTCATAACAGTACAAGATAAAAATTCAATGAGAGATATATTTGAATAGATGGCGAGAAAAAAAGAGTAACAGACACACAGAATTATATCTTAGGGAAAATTACCCACATGAAGCCCAACTGCCAAAGTATCCATGCACTCTGCACATAAGGGGGGTTATTCTGTGCCATAAATAGCGGGGATGGACGGCCCAATGGGACGTCCATCTCCGCTATTCGTGTCTTCACCTGGCCACAACTAACGTCCTCGCCGGTTGTGGGGGAAGATAGACAAGGGCTGGGGAGGGGCGGCTTGGGGGAGGAGTCTGAGCAGAGTCTGGGCAGTCGCCAGCCCTGGACGTCCAGGGCCGATTCTAATGTCGGCCCTGTACGTCCAGGGCCGAGGACATGTGCAGGGAAGTAATTCCATTTCCAAAGTGGAATAACTTCCCTGGACGTGTCATTTTTCAAATGCCAGGGTGCAGATGGGGCGGGGGGGGGGCCGATGACATTCTCCGCAGCCCGACCCTGGTCGTAGGAAGCCAGATCAGGAGTTGGGCTGTGGGGAATTAGCTTTAATTTCTGGTGGCTGGCATTGCGGCTCTTCAATGGAACCATGGTGCCATGGTAACATGATGCCATGGTGCCGTGGCTCCATTGAAGAGCCTTGACTGAGTTAGCCCGGCCTACATGTACAGGACTGTTCGCGATTCTGATTCCGCAGGGCTAGATGTGCCCCACGGGATCAGAATCACGATCCCCTCTGTACATCCGGTTCAGAATGGACATACAGAGGGGATCAATGTCCGGGATGGAATTGTGCCCAAACTGTTTTTCCAACACAGATACCTTTGTACCCTGAGTTTGAATACCGGGTGGTGAATGCAGCTAAAAGATGCATTTGCTGATTACCCGATACAGACTGCCTGAGCACCTGCACACCTACTAAATCAAGTCTAATCAGGGGCGGCCCAAGGGGTGTGTGGGGCCATGCATGGAGACTCATTGCAGGGCCTCATTTGCATAAAGGACCCTCATTTGCATAAATATTTACATAATGTTAACATGCGCTAACTTTTAGTAAACATGCCTCTTAATGAGTGTCTGGATAAAGAAAGACTACCCGATTTCTACATTACTATACTGCAGTGCCAACTGCCAGGCACATTAGGAAGTACTACAAACACTGCCCATTTAGAACCCATAGTAAACCCACCGTATCATAACAGCACAAAGCATTAAACCCTACCTGCAAATATTAAACCAATACATCTCCTACAGGGGAAAGAGAACAAGTGGCACTGTCACATAGAAACTACATGAACAGAATACCTCAGCTCGGTTACACATGCAGAACATAGACCGTCACCAAACATAGAACAAGTGATCACAATTTAGAAATACGAAGACAATAATTAAACTGGGAACCACAAAAGCCAAATTTGGAATTTACAAAAACACTGGAGAAATAAAACTATAAATTAATTTCCTCTTGTACTAAACAAAAATAGAAAGATGTTAGCAATGCACATTTCCCGGAGCTGACATATTCCAGTTAATAAATTAAAAATAAAAAAGTATTTTTCAACCTTTTGTTGCTTGGGCATTTTATTTTTCAGTTGCAATTGCTCCAGTCACTTTCTTCTGGTTTCTTCATGTCTTCAGCTAACTCTACATTGTCTGCTGTCCATTTGTCCTTTCTTCTCTCTTCTAGTTTTTTTCCATTCTCTCTGTACATCTGCTTTAACATACTGATCTTCCCATTTTGCTCTTTCCTCCATTTCTTTCTTTATTTCTTTTTCATCCACTTAAATTTCACCCTTCCATACTGAATCCCCACTTACTCTCCCAATACCTGGCCAATTGTAGATTTTTCTTTCCTCCCACACAAAATATCTTTTCCCCTTTCCATCTTCACTCCCCCAGCCACGTCCCCTTCTAGTCCTCCCCTAACATCAGCTCCCTTCTAATCCCAGCCCTACCCAGCATCCGCTCCCTTCTAGTCCCATTCTCCCAATCCTCCCGTATCAGCCCATTTCCAGTCCTAGCACCCCCCCATGAGCACATTTCCAATCCTAGCCCATCAGCCCATTTCCAGTCCTATCCCAGCCCCCCATTAGCCCGTTTCCATTCCTAGCCCCCCCATCAGCCCATTTTGAGTCCTATCCCAGCCCCCCATTAGCCCATTTCCATTCCTAGCCCCCCCATCAGCCCATTTTGAGTCCTATCCTAGCCCCCCATCAGCCCATTTCCATTCCTAGCCCCCCATCAGCCATTTCCAGTTCTATCCCAGCCCCCATCAGCCCATTTCCATTCCTAGCACCCCATCAGCTCATTTCCAGTCCAAGCTACCCCCCCCCATCAGCCCAATTCCAATCCTAGCCTCCCCATAAGCCATTTGCAGTCCTATCCCAGCTCCTCATCAGCCCATTTCCATTCCTAGCCCCCATCAGCCATTTCCAATACTATCAGAGGCCCCGACTCACCTCTGTACAGCACTGGAGTGAAGAACAGTGTGCTCCTTCACTCATGCTATGTTCGCATGAAGCCCGCTGAGTGCTGGGAAAAGTTAAAGGTCATTTCCTGTTTCCGGGCACTCAGCAGGCTTCACGTGAACACAGTGCAAGTGAAGGAGCACCCTTCCTTACTACTCCTATTCTATGTGGCCAAAGAGATGCGAGTTATGAAGGGATGAAAGCTAAAAATTCTCTTATCTAGCTATGGAAGATGCAGGGGCCTATAAAGTTTGAAGTGCACGTTAAGGCTGTTTTACATGTGCTATGCAATAAGGTCTTAGTAAGATGCTCATTAAGACTATCGTGCTAAAATTAATGCTTATCAAAGGAAAGAAAGGCACGTCATATTATTATTACTATTATTATTATCATCATTTGTACAGCATTAACTAGTGTATACAAGGCTTTATACACACAGTTCCTGCTATCTAAAGTTTACAATCTGATAAGACGGAGAGACAGACGAAACACCTGGGAGGGTTTTATAAGTTGAGGCCCAGGGTGAAGTATGGTGGTCACGCAGCTAAAGGGTCATCATTATTTATTTATTTATTACACAGATCTGCAAAAAATTTGTTTGAGAGCTGTTTTGGTTATTCCACGTAATCTTTATGTTTTTTGGTGCACTGAATCCGAAAATTACCTCCATTTTGTCATAGGACATCACGTTTCCTGACAATTTAGGTAACTATGTTAAATAAGGCAATACCTCAAAATAAATGGAAATAGACTTATAAAATTAAAGTTTTATTACAATATTTTCATGAAAATCCTTTTTTGAACTGAAATGAGCTCACCTACACAAACTAAACTCGATTCTTCTTCCTTGTGAGGCTCCTCTTGGTGCATTTACGCTTGTGAGTAGCATCTGGAATGTCTCTCTGAAGCATCCAACAGTAGTCTGCCATTATTGTAATGCTCCATTTTCCCTGGTATCTCCTTTCCATCTCTTTAATGTCTTGGTGGAATCGTTCATCTTGTTCCTCACTCACAGCTCCCAAATTTTCAGGAAAGTAGTCAAGGTGGGACTGGAGGAAATGCACTTTCAAACTCATCAGGCAACCTAAAGCTTGAAACGCTTTCAGCATTCGTCCGACGATCTTTTTGTAGTGAGGATCTTTGTTATTGCCTAAAACTTTCTGTATGACTTCTTTAAATGCAATCCACCCTTCTTTTTGAGGATCCGTCATGGCATTGACAAACTCTTGATCAACTATAAGCCTTCTAATGTCTGGTCCGACGAACACACCTTCCTTCAATTTTGCCTCCGACAGGCCTGGAAACTTGGTGACCAAGTATTTGAAGCATTCTCCATCTCTTGGAAGTGATCTTACGAATTGCTTCATCAATCCCAATTTTATGTGGAGAGGTGGTAGAAGAACTTTATGGGAAGGTACCAAAGTTTCTCGGAGGACATTTTTTTCACTGATTGTTAGCACCCTTGGCTGCCAACACTTTTTGGTCCAGTGATTCTGTCAGTCTCGACTGTCCCATAGACACAGAAAACAAGGATATTTGGTATACCCAGCTTGTTGCCCGAGCAGGATGCACAAGACCTTCAAGTCCCCACACATTTGCCAACCATGGTCTTCATATTTAAGTTTACGAAGAACCAATTCCAAGTTCTCGTAGGTTTCCTTCAAGTGTACGGAATGACCTACAGGTATGGAAGCGTAAAAACCGTTGTGGAGTAAAACTGTTTGAGACTTCTTTTTGAAGAATCTATAAAAAGACGCCATTGCTCTGAATCATATTGGATTTTAAATTGACCCATCAGACCTTCAACATCGATGCAATAAACCAGCTTGTTTTCCTGGGCGAAGTAAGGAACGAACTCCTTTTCATGATGTCTGAACCATGAAGATGACACTCCTGGCAACAATAAAATCCTGCTTTTCAGCCTTGATCCTAGCGTATGTGTCTCATATCCCCTTGTGTTAAATGTATCCCCCAATTGACCGCTTTGACCCGGTGAAAAGCGGGATATAAATACAGCTAAATAAATAAATAAATAAATAAATAAATAAATCCGAGTAACTCAGCGGCATCTTTGGGAAGATTCAAGTCTCTTACCAAATCATTCATCTCCTCCTGAGAAAACAATTTTGGTCTTGTATCATCTTCAAAGTCAGAACTTGATTCGTCATCTGGTTCAGGTATGACTTCACCTTCATCGGAGCTAGGTATCTCTTCCAAGGTAGCAGGGGGCTTGGGTACTGGTATATCTGTGCCATGGGGGATGGGACGAATTGCTGAGTGAAGATTGGGGTATGAAATGGAATGCTTCCATTTGGAATTAAACCCTTTCACATCGCATGAACAAAAGTAACAGTCGTCACTATGGTTCTTTTGCTCTCGCCATACCATAAGAATCCCATAACGGAAAGATTTTTTCTTACCCTTGAACCAGTTTCGGAGGTCCTCAATACACCGTTTGCACACTTTATGAGGCGCCCAGACTTTATCTTGATCTCCAATTTTTAGTCCAAAGTATGCAAAGTATACTTTTTCACAAAGTCTGTAATATTCTGCTGTTGCTTCAACACTGTATATTCACCACAGATGAAACAGAAACTTTCTGGCGAATTAATACACTTTCGCGGAGCCATAACATAATGATTGAAGAATGACGAGCTAACATGAATTGCGATGAAAAAGTGTGAACAGCCTAGAACCAAGAACCTGATGATGATTTGTGCACAAGTGTGGCATGCAGGAGAGAGCAGCTCTGTGTCTGTACACGAGACGTCACAGTGCTGGCCACGCCCCCCTGCACTGACCGGAGCTGCTGCTATCTGCCCTGTGTCTCCCTCCCACTGGATTCTTCAGGAAAGATTAACCTCTTCTACCATTAGAAGCACGGACTTAAAACTTGCTTAGCTTATGTATATATTGCTGACCATCAGATTTACAGTGCTATATTTTTTTTTACATAACTCGGACAACCCCTTTAAGGGTTTTTTTTGGCATTTTATATCTTAAATGCACTTATGTGAATTAATTAATAGTAATTTGAAAAAATTTGATAAATTTGAAGACAATTTTGCATGTTGTGGCAAATCATGACGTCTAGGAGTTTTTTCAATATTTTATTTGTTTTCAGCACACCAAAATACATGGAAATTAGATGAAAATAATCAAACAACTTTTTAGTCGCAGACCTGTGTTATTTACATTCTCTTTCTGCATCAGTGCGGTTTACATTGAACAAACTGAAATTACATTGAACAGGGCATTATAACTTGGAGATAACTATTTTACAGGGAACATGGGCTATGGAGGGTTAAGTGGCTTGCCCAAGACCACAAGGAGCACCTGTGGGACTAGAAACATATGCAAATGAAGCTCTAAGATTTCAATTGTAGTTCCTTTCTTTTCTTCTTTTGACTGTTTGTAAACTGCTTCGCTATGTTGTTGAGAGGCGGAATATCAATTTTTAATAAACTATAATGTGAACTGGAAACATTCCATCTTATATCCTCCCTGTCTGTATTTTGGTTGCATGTCATTTGTTCATTGTAATTTAAAGTTGCTACATGTAAACCGCATTGATCCTTGGAAATATGTATATAACAAATGTTAAATAAATAAATAGCATGGTATGTAATCCACCACATGCTGTTTTCTGTGCCTTCAATAGCTTTGAAAATGTAGAGCCTGCTTCAGGACAGGTATTAACATTTTACTTTGCACACTGCTGATAGGGCTCTGTTAATAGATCGCTTTAGGGATTTCTCAGTGAAGAGATGTGGAATAGAGGACAGGACAGAGGGAGAACGCGGTAAGAAATACAGCAACACACACTTGAGTACTTCAAAAAATAAATCTGCACTTATTTTACAAGCAAATGGTAAACAAAGGACAATGATTTTTCTAATACCGTTGTGCACTTTAATAAATGCAAGACATAATGATGTCAGGACTGGAAACAAAGGGCAATGCTACAAGCCTTAGCTAATGTCATGACTGCGCACAGCTGTTTCACAGCATGTTTCTTGCCTGCTGCATGATCTTAGAGCTTTCCCACTGTCTGCAAGACAGCTGTTGCAGGGGAGACAAGGCTACAGCAGGTGAAGGCACCAAGGGGAAACTAAAAAAAATGGTCAGCAAATAATCCTTGTCCCACAAAGCTTGGATCTATGTTTCCATCTGTGATCTGAGGCCATTCTACACCGTCTTTCCTGCGTACTCGTAGAAGGCCCTTATCCTGCACCTTCCACGTCCTGCATTCTCTTTTTGACCGACTACCTTTCTAAAAGATCCAGATCCAGTTTTCACTCATAGGGGATAATGGTAAAACAGGCGCCTATTTTGCATCCATTTTGTAAAGATAAGTAGGAGACTACTTATATTCACCACAGATGAAACAGACCAGACACCAGCACACGTCCAAGAAGAAAACAAACACACAACCGAGTCAGCACCCCAAGTGAATTCAAACACACACGCAAAGACACAACAGACAGAGCACTCTCCATGGCTGCTCCAACAATATGGAACAAACTCCCGAACGATTTGAGGGCAACAACAGACCTCAAAGACTTTAGAAAACAGCTGAAGACCATGCTGTTCATAGAACACTATGGACACATCACATAACCTCAGAGAACGTATAACAGCACATGATACCTCCTAACACTGTATGTATAGAAAATGTTGTATAGCCCAATGTATATAGCGCACATTGTACATAGCTCAAACTAATCTCGCACACAACACAACATACACTCAAGTCGAAGTCTCTCCCTCACTGCATGAATAACATGCTCACTTTACCCGATTGTTTGCTGTGATACCACCTTGATTAATAAGATAAGGCGGTTTAGAAATACTGTTAAATAAATAAAAAATAAATACTTGTCTTCAAGAAATACTTACACAAATCAGCGGCAAAAGTTCTAATGCGGGTCCCCCAAGCAAAATTTTACTTAGTGCCCCCCATTGTCATGCCCATGTCCCCCTCCCCCATGCATGGCAAACTTCTTACATTAATTTGTTTGCTGTGCTGCCTTTGCATCCTGGCCTGGTGGTTCTTACCTCCTGAGCCGAAGCCTCGCAGTGTGCCTGTTATCACGAGACTTCAGCCTAGGAGGTAACAGCTGCTGGGCCTGGAGCAGTGATAATGTGGCAAACAAATTAAAGTAACTTGCCATACCACCATATGGGTCCCCTTCCTGTGCAGAAACACCCCCCCCCCCCCCTTGCTTGGTTAGAATTTACACCACTGGCACAAACTGCTCCTAGATTGCAGGCGTGGACTTTATGCTTGCTCACAAGCAAGTGTAAATGTCAGCACATACCTTGTGTGTGTATGTCACGACTCCACCCATGCTCACACCAAACTCCACCCGGTGCACGCCTAATGTAAAGGTGCATGCGGACTTGCACTAGGCATACTTTTATGCCCAACATAATTTTATAAGAGCTCATTTATGCAACTAAAACAGCAGTTTAGGCATTCAAATAGTTTATGAAATTAACTTCATCTTCTCAAAAGAAGATCCTCTCCCACTAAGCCCAAACCACCTCCACCTGCTAGACCGACAACCTCAAAAGAAAAGCTGCAATTTGCAAAATAACCCCCAGAGAAAAATCAGTGTCCTCTTGCTATGGTTTTACAATGCAAATAATTCATCAGCTGGTCCCTGTTAGGACATAGGAACGTTTATGTGTGCTCAGTGAGGCTGCCAGTGACATCCCGATTCAGTGCTTGGGCACGGCATTAATCCAGTAACATGAGACAAACTGGCAAGATGCAAGCACCTGTCATCTTCCTGCAAAATGCATGGATTTATACATGCTTTTCACGGATGTTGCTTCTGATATTCTGATATCAGTATTTGATGTTCCGGTGAGTAGCTCTTAAGTCTGACAAAATCTGTGGCGAGTTATTGCCAAATTCACTTCTTGGCTGCCTGCATGTTTTGCAGTCTTTGCCAAACAGCACTACTGAGATTGTAGTACTAGCGCCAGAATCATGTTGTTCTTGGGTTGTGCGAGCAGAACATGCATTGGCAAGGACGTTCCGCAGCCTCCATTCCCTTCCCTACTTCTGATTGTTCAGGAGACCTAAGATGCGCCTTATTTTGTTGTTTTATTTCAACTGTAGTTTGCGTCCTCTCTTGGGTCTTGTTACTCCAAAAAACAGTATGTATCAGGCTAACATTTAAACTCTTTTGAAGAAAGGAAGCATCGCCAAGGGGAAAGGACTATGAGCAGGCTCAGTTTCACATATTCGCAAGAAATAGCCTTGTGCATAAATGCAGATGAATATTCAGCAGTAGCAGTGATTGGACTTTTTTTTAAAGATCGGCTGCAGCATTTATTTATTTAGTAGTTTTTAGCTCAAGCCTTTCCAGTAGTAGTTCAAAGTGCTGAAAATAAGTTTAAAGGCACATTTTAGATAGTACACGAAGATCAGAATTGAGATGTTGAGGCTGGGATATACACAATTCCGATGAAGAAATGCTCATGGATGTATATCCATGTGTCACAGGACAAGCAAATTAAAAAATTTACACATAAAAGTGACAAAGGAAACCAAGCAACTTACATGTGTAGGTGCCAGCATTTCACAACTTACACATATACATGTTGGCACTTAAATGTGCAGATGAGCCATTTTTTCAACAAAAACAAGCAGATGCTGTTACTGAACTACAGAGGATGTTTTAGTTAACTCATTTCAATTTGGAGGTAGAAATAAACTAGGGAGGATTAAGGAGGATAATCTCAATCCCTCCTGTCAAGATTGAGCTGAAATGCACCTTTTTAAAACTCATATGTGCCAACGAGCAGGTGTAAATTCCAACATGGAAAATTTTGATTTACGCGGGCATTCCCTATCTGAAATGGGGAATTAATGTGTAGGTGTTTGTCCCGCCCAGATATAGCCAAAACCATGCCCCTGACACGCCCCCACAAAACTCTCACGTATTAAGGTCATCCATGTATAAATCAGACCCTTTCTAAAATGGACATTTACACGTGGATGCAATTTACATATGTAAATGTGTGATTATATATGTGTAAATCAAATATGGCTTCTAAAATAACTGCCATAATGTGGTCACTGCTGCCGACTTCAGCAGTAATATTCAGTTACCATCCATATAACTAAGTGGTTTAATTGAGGACTGTGTTTTTGCAGGCTTAACTAAACCACAGCTATAAGGATAGTGGCTGAATATCACTGCTATAGTATACCTAGTCATTCTGCCCTAAATCAGCCGCAGCACTATCTGGATAGCACTGAAGCAGCTAGAAGGACCTCTGCTGGTACTGTCTAGATAGTTTATTCTTGCAATCATTACCAGCAGTCTATGTGATCAACCATCATACCCAAAAGAAACTGCTGACAAACTAGTGGAATAGTGATCGTAGTTCTTGAACAAAATGTGTTTGTTATATATAACTGTGTGCAGGAGGAAAAAGGCCTCAGAATATATATATCCTGTAGGTTATTCTTTTTCTTAAAATACCCTTACAATACTTTTCATAAAGACCGGGATTAATCCCCATAGGTTATTTTTAAAAAAAAACCTCTGTCACTGCCTATTCTAATATAAGGTGTAATTAGGCCTTACTTGCTAATTTTCTTTCCTTGAAACTCTCCATTACTATCATACCTAACCTGGTGGAGAAAAAAGGAGAGCTAAAAGCAAATTAGTACTTTTAACCCCCAACATAACCAGCATCCTAAAAGTCCCATTACCACCATGCAGTAAGATTCTGTCATTAATGATCATAAACTGACCAAAGCAACATACAGCAATTGTTGTTGTTGTTGTTAAATACTGTCGAGTCAGTGTCGACTCATGGCGACCTTCTGGATAGCAGTCCTAAACTGTATTCGGTCTTCAGTCAGACGGCTCATTGTTGATAGAGTGGCATCCATAGCTACTGTTATTGTATCGATCCATCTCATTTCTGGCCTTCCTCTTTGGTATTGACCTTCAACCTTGCCAAGCATGATGTTTTTCTCTAATGATCTTTCTTTGCATGATGTGTCCAAAGACCTCATCTTCGCACCCAACTACCTAACTGCAAGAGGCCTAATATCAACACCGACCACGACACCAGTACCATGGTCCAACCACCACATAATCAGAGTAAACATTGTACCACAGGAAGGGAACCTAGACAAATATCCGGACAACACATCCACACAAAGAAGATACAAAAGCTTTGACAGGGACCAGTTCCTACAAAACACGATACAACACTTAAACTCCGAGACAGATGACTTAGAAGCACAAGTCACCAACTGGAACAACACCATATACAACGCTGCCAAAGCAACAGACCATAGACACACGACACTGCGCTGCAACAAACTACAACACAAGCCGTGGTACTCAAAAACCATATGAGAAGAAAAGAGGAACCTCAGAAAAGCAGAACGGAAATGGAGACAGAACAAGTCACCCGAGACTCAGGAACTATACCTAACAAAGCAAAAACAATACAACAATACATCAACCAAACAAAAAGAGAATACCACACTAACATCATACGTAACTCCAACAACAAACCTAGAGAACTATTCAAAATCGTAAAAACCCTTACCAAGGATCAGAATACAGAAGACAAAGTGCAAATGGACCCACAAAAATGTTCAGACCACCTCCAAGAATAATTCCACTCGGAAGATCAAACAAAACGCAGCCCAGCCCCCATGACCTTTAACACTGCCTATGATGTTTATATATAACTACCCCTCTCGTTGAACTCACTTTTGTTAACTGAACATAGTTGATTGTACATAGTTCACCTAAGTTAATTGTCAGAGTTAAAATGTACATAATTCCTGCAATGTTTAATGTAAAAACAGATATGTTATCCTGTTTCCTTGACTGTTTTATGTAAACCGCACCTGATCACCGGAAGGTTGCGGTATATAAAAGATGTTTAAATAAATAATAAATATAAGACGAACAAATCCCGTAATACCTGGGAAACATTCAACACCCCCTCTACAGAGCAACTCTCACACATTATCACAGCAATCAAGACCAGCACAGCTCCCACTGATCCCTGCCCAGTGACCTGGATCAAGGCTACCAAGTCAAACTTCATCCAAACCATACACAAAATAGTGCACGCCTCCCTAACCTAAGGGTGCATGCCAAAGCAACTGAAGCTCGCCACTATAAGACCCATCCCAAAGAAATCGACACTCGACAAGAACAACCCAGCAGCATACAGACCCATATCCTCTTAGCAAAAATAAAAAAAACAGTATAACACCAACTACAAGAGCACATAGACAACCATGCTCCTCTGGACAACAACCAACATGGGTTCCGACCCAACCACGGGGTAGAAACACTGCTGACATACCTCTTCGACAGCGTTCTCCGCACCACAGACAATACTAAGAAAGGAATCCTAATGATCTTCATAGATATCTCAGCAGCATTTGACACAGTTGACCACACGACTCTATTGGAAAGACTTCAGAACATCGGTCTACATGGATCCACCCTGAAATGGTTCCACTCATACCTGACTGACAGACAAATACAGGTCAAGGTAGGCCACAACACATCCCGACCCATAAAAGTCACACAAGGAGTGCCGCAAGGTTCTGCCCTATCAGCACTACTATTTAACCTCTACATCCAGCCAATATGCGACATCATGAAAGATCACAACATACAATATACAATCTATGCAGATGACATCATGATTTATACACCCATCTCACTCAACAACCCAGACTACTACAAAATAACAAACTGCCTTACACATATGTCAAACTGGCTTCAAAAAAACAACCTCTCAATAAACTACAATAAGACGGAGGCACTGATCATCACGCGAAACCCGGACTTCAGCCCGCCACCTGACATCAAGATAAAAGACGCACTCATACCTATAAAATCAGAAGTAAAATACCTCGGAGTCACCCTGGACAAAGAACTGAACCTCCAAGCACATATAAGCAGAACAACCAGAAGTTCATACCACAGAATGAGACTCATCAGAAGACTTAAGCCCCTCCTCACCCCAGAGCACTTTCGCACTGTATGCCAAGCACTAATAACCCCACTACTAGACTTCTGCAACCCTATCTACACTGGGCTACCAAAACAGACCCTCAGACCGCTACAACTGGCACAAAATACAGCCGCCCGCATTATATCTGACACAACAAAACATGATCACATCACACCTATACTGAAAGATTTACACTAGCTCGTACCAATCATCTCACGCATCAAATACAAAACTATTATAAATATATTCAAGATCAAACATCACACTTCTGCCATAAGCCACACACACTCATACAACCCGACACAAGCACGCGGCCAAGGAGAAGAGGCACCTCCAATCGTGTAAACACCCCAAAAGACTTTACCAAGAACCGCAAGGACACCACGCAACGCGCACTCTCCCTGGCTGCTCCAGCCATTTGTAACACCCTCCCAGATGAACTGAGACTAACCACAGACCTCAAGGACTTCTGAAAACAGCTGAAAACAACCCTCTTCATCGAACACTATGGTCATACCACTTGAGCTAACCACCGAGACAGACCTTCAGTCCCTCCCCCACCCTAAGACTGTATAAATGCCTGTATAATAGCTCACGATGTATAATAGCACACTATATAGATATCTCACTTTAATCATCCTCCCGTCTCCACTAATACACAACACACACCACTGCATGAAAACACTTACCCACCCCTTGATTGTTTGCTGTGGAAACCGCTTTGATTGAAGGATAAGGCGGTATATAAATAATGTTAAATAAATAGGAGATAGAGCAGCTTTTAAACTAGATAATAGGGGAAAGCCGACAGTCGCCCAAGAGCGCATGGTTCGGAAGAATGTATCCTTGAAGGATACTACAAAAAGCAGAGAGGTTCCAAAAAAGAGTAAAGTAGCCCAAATGCCCTCGAGTATGGAGCAGACAGAACTTAAAGATCCCAAATTACCCATGTCTACCAATAGCCAAATTAATATGAATAAAATACAGTCTCTAAAATGCTTGTATGCAAATGCTAGAAGTCTACAAAACAAGATGGGAGAGTTAGAATATATAGCACTAAACGAGAGGTTAGATATGATTGGAATATCAGAGACATGGTGGAAGGAGGACAACCAGTGGGACACTGTGATACCTGGGTACAAACTATATCGAAATGATAGAGCTGATCAAATTGGTGGAGGGGTTGCGCTCTTTGTTAGAGAGGGCATTGAGTCAGAAAGGATTAAAGTTTTGCAAGAAACAAAATTTGCTGTAGAATCTCTATGGATTGAAATTCCATGTAAAAAGGGGAAGGCGATGGCAGTGGGGGTGTACTATCGTCCGCCTGGCCAGAATGAACAAATGGATGATGAAATGCTCAAAGAAATCAAGGAAGCTAGCAAAAGTTACAGTGCAGTAATAATAATGGGTGATTTCAATTACCCCGGCATCGACTGGGTCAGTGTCACAACAGGACATGCTAGGGAGATAAAGTTCCTAGATGAAATAAATGACTGCTTCTTGGAGCAGCTGGTTCATGAACCGACCAGAGGGGAAGCAATATTAGACCTAGTCCTTAGTGGAACACCAGATGTAGAGCAAGAGATAAGGGTGTTGGGGCCACTTGGCAATAGTGATCATAGCATGATCGCCTTTGATTTAATTAGTGGAGGAGGGATAGTAAGGAAATCCACAGTACTACCCTTTAACTTTCGAAAGGGAGACTATGATAGAATGAGGAAAACAGTTAAGAAAAAACTAAAAGGAGCAGTTGCAAAGGTTAAAGACGTACATCAAGCTTGGGTGTTGTTGAAAAATACTATCTTGGAAGCCCAGACCAGCTGTATTCCACGCTTTAAGAAAAGTGGAAGGAAGTCCAAAAAATTGCCAGCATGGTTTAAAGCTGAGGTCAGAGAGGCTGTTGTTGCCAAAAAAGCATCTTTCAAGAAATGGAAAAAAGAGCCAAATGATGAAACCTGGAAACAGCACAAGCACTGGCAAGTCAAATGCAAGGCATTGATAAGGCAGGCAAAGAGAGAATTTGAGAAGAAGCTTGCTGCGGAAGCAAAAACGCGAAATAAAGACCTTTTCAAGTACATTCGTAGCAAAAAACCCGTGAGAGAGTCAGTTGGTCCATTAGATGATAAAGGGGTTAAAGGAGCACTAAGAGGCGACAAGGCGATAGCGGAGAGACTGAATGAATTCTTTGCTTCGGTCTTTACTGAGGAAGATGTAGGGATGTTACCCACGACTGAAGTGGTATTTAAAGGTGTGGAAGAATTGAAGGAAATATCGATACATCGGGAAGATGTCTTACAACTATTAGATAAACTGAAGAGTAGCAAATCACCTGGGCCGGATGGTATACATCCAAGGGTGTTGAAAGAACTGAAATTTGAGATTGCAGACCTGCTATCAGTAATCTGTGAACTATCATTAAAATCATCTCTAATACCTGAGGATTGGAGGATCGCCAATGTAACACCAATTTTTAAAAAGGGTTCGAGGGGTGATCCGGGAAACTACAGACCGGTGAGCCTGACATCAGTACCGGGAAAAAATGGTAGAAACCATCATAATGAATAAAATTACTCAGCATATAGATAGTCATGACCTAATGGGAGACAGCCAACATGGCTTTAGACAAGGAAGATCTTGTCTTACTAATCTGTTATGTTTTTTGAAGGAGTGAATAAACAGGTGGACAAAGGTGAGTCGGTTGATATTGTGTATCTGGACTTTCAGAAAGCCTTTGACAAGGTCCCTCATGAGAGACTTCTGGCAAAACTAAAGAGTCATGGGATAGGAGGCAGTGTACTACTGTGGATCAGGAACTGGTTAAAAGATAGAAAGCAGAGGGTAGGGCTAAATGGCCAATTTTCCCAATGGAGAAAGGTGAATAGTGGTGTACCCCAGGGATCTGTGCTGGGTCCGCTGCTTTTTGACATATTCATAAATGACCTGGAAAGTGGAATAACGAGTGAGGTTATCAAATTTGCTGATGACACAAAACTATTTAAAGTTGTTAAAACCCAGGAGGATTGTGGAAAATTGCAAGAGGATCTTGATAAATTGGAAGACTGGGCATCAAAATGGCAGATGAAATTTAATGTGGAGAAGTGCAAGGTTATGCACCTAGGGAAGAACAACCCAAACTATGGTTACACGATGCAAGGTTCCACATTAGGAACCACCACCCAAGAAAAAGATTTAGGCGTCCTTGTAGATACCATGTTAAAACCCTCGGCCCAGTGTGCAGCGGCGGCCAAGAGAGCAAATAGAATGCTAGGTATGATAAGGAAAGGAATGGAAAATAAAACAAAAGATATTATAATGCCTCTATATCGTTCCATGGTGAGACCGCACCTTGAATATTGTGTGCAATTCTGGTCGCCGTATCTTAAAAAGGATATAGCGATTTTAGAAAAGGTTCAGAGAAGAGCCACCAAAATGGTAAAAGGGATGGAAGGCTACTCCTATGAAGAAAGGCTAAAAAGGTTGGGGCTCTTTAACCTGGAAAAGAGACGGCTGAGGGGAGATATGATAGAAGTCTATAAATTAATGAACGGAGTGGAACGGGTAAACGTAGATCGATTGTTTACCTTATCAGAATATAGAAAGACTAGGGGACATGCAATGAAGCTACAGGGTAAACTATTTAAGACTAATAAAAGAAAATATTTTTTCACTCAACGTGTAATCAAACTCTGGAATTTGTTACCGGAGGATGTAGTAAAGGCTGTTAGTGTAGCTGGGTTTAAAAAAGGTTTGGACAAGTTCCTGGAGGAAAGGTCCATAAACCATTATTAAAAAGGGACCCAGGATATCAATGCTTGAACCAATACAAGCATTGTGGAACCTGTGTCCCTTGGGGAAACTGCTAGGTACGTATGACCTAGATTGGCCACTGTTGGAAACAGAATACTGGGCTTGATGGACCTTGGTCTGACCCAGTATGGCATATCTTATGTTCTTATGTTCTTATGATATCTCAGCGAATACCAATTCCAAGTTTTTCTTCAATTTAACTACAGCTTAAAGTTGATTTAACAACTATTTGTAAATCCTGTAAATAGAAATATGTAAATAGTTTGAAATATGTAATAGTTTGTTTGTTATAGAACAAATTATTTACCATACATAGTTCAATCATGTTTAATGTATTTAGCAAATTTGTACATAGTTAACTAATGTTTCATGTTTCATGTAAAACAGACCTGTTACTCTGTTCATTTATCGTTCATTGTAAACCGCACCTGATCTGTGGAAGGTAGCGGTATTTAAGCAACTGTTAAATAAATAAATAAATAAATAAGTATGAAAGTTGAAATCTTGTCATCTGAGCTTCTAAAGAATGCTTTGATTTGATCTCTTCTAATACTGACTAGTTTGTTCTTCGGGCATTCTCCCTATATGTATTCTATGTCTATAGCTACTGTGTTGACTGTCTTTTACATGTGTCTGTGCAGCTCTGCGTATGACTTGTAGCACTATACAAATGTTCAGTACCAGTAGTTGCAGCAGCAGTAGTAGTCCATAGTATACACAGTATTCTTCGCCAGCACCATAATTCAAAGGCATCGATTTTCTTCCTGTTTGTCTTTCACTGTACAACTTTCACATCCATAAGATGTTATTGAAAATACCATGGCTTGGACAAGTCAAATCTTTGTATGGAGAGAGACATCTCTGCTTTTCATAGCCATTCTGCCAAGAGCAATGAATTGTCGAATTTTTGGACTGCTTGTCACTTCGTTATTGATTGACCCAAGTAGGTTAAAGTTGTCCACTATTTTAATTTCTTCTCCAACAACGATGAACTTATTGATTTTGCCATTTGTCAGGATCTTTGTCTTATTTACATTAAGGTGCAGGCCCATTTTAAGACTATTTCCTTGATCTTGAGAAGCAAATGTCTTCACTTTCAGCCAGTATTTCAGTATCATCAGCATACTGGCTGAAAGTATGCTTCTTGATGAATGTAAAGGTTGTGCAAGGGGAACTATTAGGTGTTCTGATATACCCATATTTCTTAATGTGGCTCAGGTTGTTGATGAGTCTTCCACCAAACTTAATACCTGCTTCTCTGATGATTTGTCCTGCATATAAATTAAACAGGTAGGTGGAAAGTATGCAGCCTTATCATACACCTTTGCTGATTTTAAACCATTCTGTTTCTCCTTGTTCCGTTCGAACTGCTGCTTCTTGATCAATGTAAAGGTTGTGCAAGAGAACTATTAGGTGTTCTGGTATACCCATGCTTCTTAATGTGGCTCACAGTTTCTCAGATAGAATATTATTCTAAACAAATTCTTTTTGCCTTCCTAATTAAGGCTCTATATCTTTTATGAATCAGCCTGTTAAAGGAGTTTTTATACTTGATCCACTTCCTTTCTGCCTTGCACAGCAATTCAATCTTCGTCAAAGTTTCATTGAGCCAAGTTAGTTATGAGGACATTTAATTAAGTTGATTCCACCCCATCATTGCAAACTCTGAAAGGTCTCCCCTTCATAAAAAATGGGAACCACTACCAAACTCGCCCTGCTATGCCTATTTTCCTCAATCAGGTAAGCTTTAAGTCATGGCCAATGGTTTCAAATGCAGCTATAATATCTAACATGATGAGTAGCATTTGACCCCTAATCTAATCAAAGTCTAAACATATGCTATGGTTTTGCCTGAAACCACATTGATGGACATTATAACCAAAGCACGCATTTTTCCATCACCTACCCATTAGAAACAGGATGATGACTTGCCACATGTGAGACATCAGCGTTCACCTTTTTAACGATTGGACGCACAATTGCTTTTTTTAAAATTATCATTTGTAAAGATCAATTAATAAATGACAGCAGTCCAGCAAGCTTCACATCACCCATACTTATAATTGGTAGAACAGGGGTCTAATATGCAACGCGTAGGTTTAACAGCTTGAAGGGCATAAAAATTTTCAATTAATAGCAGGCAAAATGATTCCAAACTGAATTCTCATGGACCTTCTATGCTTGCTGTGCATCAGCGCTATTGCTCAGCTTGATTTCATTATCTAACATTTATCACCCTTTGCTCAAAATACTGTGCTTGTTCCTCACCTTGCCTTGGTGAACCTTTGCATCACGCCTAGTAACCTTCTTTATCTAAGAGATGAGGTAATGCCAACTTTTATTTGTCAGAATTAGTTGCTTTATACATAGAAACTGGAAGTTTAGCTAAGTGCTGCTTTATATTCAACAAATAGGGGTGACCTGCATGGAGCGGTGGGTACACCCCTAAACAAAGGCATGGGGAGTGGTGATCTGCACAGAGCAGCAGGTGCATCTACTCTTGGGACCTTCCTGGGCAGACTTGATGGACCATACTGGTCTTTATCTGCCATCATATATTATGTTACTATCTATAGGATGATGATGCCATCATTGCTCAATGTGTCTTAGTCATCTCTTTTTCTGTTACAACTCCGCAGTATACCAATCCTTTACTGCCACTAGATGGGCGGGAACCCTTACACTCGTCAACAATTTTTTACAAAAGTCATGTTACTGAAATAAAAATAGTCATTTCTTATCAATTTTTATATGCTGAACACGAATATGACAGTGAAATTGCAAAGCTGGCTCTAGTTTTTTTGTAATCTACAAGAATTAATGTTTACATCATGAAATGCATGTCAATAGTAAATATAATAGGCCTTCAGTTAATACCTGTAAAAAAACAAGTCATAGACTACTTCTTAGATTTTTTTTGCCTGTCTCTTGTACAGCTGTTCGGGAGCTTCTCTGGGGAGTGTCCAGCAGTAGTCAGCCAGCATTGTAGTGGACCATTTTCCCTGGTAATCTTTGCTCCATTGTTGCAATATCCTGGTGAAAACGTTCGCCCTGTTCATCACTAACCATATCACAGTTGTCAGGAAAGAAATCGAGATGGGAATCAAGGAAATGGATCTTTAGAGACATATTGCAGCCAAGTTTCTGATACTGCATCAGCATGTCTTCTACTAGATCCTTGTAGTTTTCTGCCCTAACATTCCCGAGAAAGTTTGTTGACACTAGGCGAAAAGCATTCCATGCTTGTTTCGCATCACCCTGCAGCAAGCTGTTAAACCGGTCATCTTTGAAGAGCTCTCGAATCTGAGGACCCACAAAAACTCCCTCTTTAATCTTTGCTTCGCTGAGTTGAGGGAATCTTTCATGTAGGTATCGGAAAGCTGGTGAAGTGCGGTCCATGGCATTCACAAAGTTTTTCATCAAACCTATTTTGATATGAAGGGGTGGTAGCAGGATTTTGTGAGCCTCAACCAGAGCTGGGTGCTGGATATTCTTCTCTCCAACTGTTACATTTTGTCTGCGATTCCATTCCTTCCGCAAGTAGTGCCAATCCCTTGCTCGGCTATCCCACTCACATAAGAAACACATGTATTTTATATATCCCTGCTGCAGTCCCATTAAAAGGGCAACTACCTTCAAGTCACCACAGAGGTGCCAGATGTACTTGTTATAGTTAACTTAAAGCATCTACTGACTTCCATTATCGTATGTCTCTTTCATGTGGACGGCATGCGCTACTGGAATAGACGGAAGACGGTTTCCACTTTTGAAAAGCACAGCCTTCAGACTCAGTTTCGAAGAGTCTATAAATAGTCTCCAGTCTTGTGGGTCATGAGTGATTTTTAAGGCATTCATGAGGCTTTCAATATCGGAACAGAATACCAGACTACTTTCCTTTCCGACTGTGTATAGTACACTGCTGATGTCAGATGGCTTCAGCAGCCATCTGGCAGTAGTATTGCATTGCATCAGAAAATAATGCAATCAACTCTGGATGATGTGTGCATGCTGGTATTATGCAATGTGATGCAATATTACATCATTCAAGGCTTATTTGGGATGTTGTTGATGTCCTACTAGATAAATTTACACGGTGAAATGTCAAAAATGAACTACATGCAATATCTTCAAAACGAGAGCCAATAAAAAAATTGTAATGTTATATTCGTGTTCAGCTCACCAAGATACTACAGATTAGGGCCTTTTAAAGTCAGTAATGATTTCAATGTTGACCAGTGTTATCGGCCAAAGCAGAGCTAAAGTATCTACTGCATGTTACTGAAAGAATTCCCATAAAGCAACATGTTCATTAATATAAGTAATAATTGGAATCATTGTCTTCTCTCCATTCTTCCTTAAACATGGGTAAATCTATTTCAGGATGAAACGTATGAACTACCATGTTCCTAGCCTTATAAGATTACAGACATCCTGTGAGCACAAATGTTAATAAGTGATGATCAGACTAAGGCACAATTTCACCAAGTGTATCTGTACAGGCCTATACATATCTGGGACTCTAGGGGAAAAGAACTGATCCAGTGTATGCACAGACTCATGAGTGCTAAAATTCACCAATGGCTTCATACCTAACTCCAAAAGAACAGATAAAAATGATTCAGCTAGATTTGTCATCTAAATGAAGGCTAAAATCACCAATTTACATTAAGCATGAAAGACAATCTTTAACAAGGCTGACGCTACCCATTCTGCTAACAATGGATCTACTGAAATTGCATGTGAGGGACAATAGACCACAAACATCAATTCAGACCATTGGAGAATCAATGCCTCACAACTTTTCACATCTTTGAATAATGTTATAACCCAATAACTCTGTTTGTATTTTTAAAAAAGTACTCTTCCATCATTCTTTTCTACATGTGGTTGACACCAACAGCAATAATTGGGTGGACACAATTCATAATAAAAGTGTCACCCTCAATATGCCAAGTTTCAACTATACAAAAAATATCAGGCTTCCGCCTGATAACAGATCATACAAGATCTGCTCTTTGTTATGAATAGATCTGGCATTGCAATATAAAATGTTCATCTGCCTCACTCTAGGCAATTAACATTGCTCATACTGTTCATTTGAGGACTTATTAAGAAACCCAACTCACGTCTATAACAATGAATACTTTCAACATAAATGATCAAGGCCATAATGGCTCATATCAGTAACCACTGGAATGTCAGAAGATGGCTGACTCCTACACTGTATGGTAAGATTACCCAGTGATGAATCCATCAACAGAAGCACAACATACTCTACAATAGATTAAACATAATAAACCACATAATATAACATAAAAGGAAAACAAAATGGTGCGCAAAAGGGCATCATTCGGGCTTTGTCATGGGCAGATTATCATCTGATATTAGGAGAATTCTGAACGTCATCTGAAGGCAAAGAGGAGAGGGAACTCTGTTGTTCTGTTGATTATAGATGCAGAAAAAGCATATGACAGGGTCTAGTGGCCTTTTGGAGTGGAGGAGTAGTCCAGTAATTAGAGCAACAGCCTAGTACCCAAGAGATCAGAGTTCAGTTCCCACTGGCATCCCTTGTGACCCTGAGGAAGTCACTCTACATTCTATTACCTCAGGCCTTGCAATCTATTTCCAGTCATACTTTGTCAAGAAAACCTAGGGGCTGCTGGGTCGCCAGGAGTCAACATTAGCTTGATGGCACTTAAAAAAAATTGGCCTTTTATTCTCCAGACCTTGGAGAAACTGGGACTAGAAAAGAGGTTCAGATAGGCAGTTTAAATAATTTGTATGGAGCTTTACATCTCCAAGATTTTACTCTGCTGAGGTAGAACTCTCCGGTTAAGCAATATCAAGAAATACATTTTCTTGGAAAGGGTGGGTGATTCCTGGAATGCACTCCTGAAGGAAGTGGTGCGAGCAAAAACAGTCTTGGAATTCAAAAAGGCATGGGACAGAAAGAAAGGATCACTACAAAGCAAGGGGATGAAATCAAAGCAAACGTAAATAAACTTCATAAATAGAGAGGAGTAGGACTTCTTCAGAAGTCAAGAAATAGTATTTTAAATTGAGTTGTATTTATTAGGTGAAGCCAATGATGCTCATATAGGAAAGGAGTAACATGGGTATATCTCAAAGAATTGCAGAGTAGCCTAATGGCAGTATTTTGAACAGCCTAAGGTTTCCTGAATTCAGTTTGTCTGATTCCACAGTATACTGTGCTGCAGTAGTCCAAGCAGGATGCTATTAATGAGGGAATCAAGGTTATGTTGAGCTGAAGGGTTCAGATAACCTGTGATGGTGCAAATTGTTGTTAGGTACCATGACAGCTTACATCTACTTAAGAGACAGGCAAGAGCAGCAGAGAAGATTTGGCGAAGGTGCAAGACTCATGCTCTGTGTGCTATATAAAACAGGCAAAAGGTTCATATTTCACCTATATGACTCACAGTGACACAAAGATCTGGGATGCTCTCTTCAGTTGTTTCTAGCCTCTACTTTCCATCAGAAACCCACCCTTGATCAGTTTCCATTACAACTCAAAAATTATGGATGTTCAGTGTTGCTTGCTTAGTCCAGGGTTACTTCATAGTTGGTGGGGGGAGGGGAGGGGTCCATCCAATATACTGATGCACCAGTGTCTTCCATCAATTTATTTATTTTATTTATTTATTTAACATTTCTTTTATACCGCGCTCTTTATCATCAGTGCGGTTTACAGTTAACAGAACGACTCGAGGACCGCAGGGCACTCCCGAGTTTACATCGAACAGGGAAAACAACTTGGAGAAAACAGGGAAAACTATGTACAATTTACATACTGCTGTGTCAATAGTGTTACAAGGGTAGAACAGGGGGTGAGATCCACTGTGGACTGTGTTCCATTTACAATTCCCCTGAGATTAGCGCTCATTCTCTGTCTTCCTTTATTCTGATATCAAGGATAGCAGTCAAGAAGCTGCTCTCCACAGGTAAACCATTAACATACTCCATTGACCCCTTACCATCTTGGTGGGTTAAGGAACCGGTGCTGGGGCCTCCTACCCTATGCCTGTGCTAACATTAACCACAGCCTTAGCCCAGGGACTCTATCATTCGCCTAGTTTTGAAGAAGCCCACTTTAGATGCTACTCTCCCTGGAAACCATTGTTCAGTTTTGAACCTCACCTTCCAATCCAGGTTAGTAGAAAAGGTGGTTTTGTGGATAAGTTGAATATCCTCCACCCAGTCAGTCACGGTTTAGACCTGGGCACAACCAGATATTGTCCTGTGTCACCTTTTTCTTGCGAGAGCGTACATTCAAATTCTGTTGACCCACAGACCTTTTCCAAATGTCAGTCGCTGAATTGTAGAGCCCCACAAGACTTCACACTTTCAACTTTATTTTTTAACATCTTCATGGCCCACTTGCTACTTTAGTTCAGGATCACAGTATTAGTGGGCATTCCTATGCAGACAATATTCTCTTGGTAGCTCACATGGACATCACTTTTCCTAACCTCAGCCCTTTAAATTCTTGTCTTGATGCTATAACTCACTGGCTGACTGCCCACTAATTACTCCTGAATCTGTCCAAGTCACTGGAGATTTGGATTATGAGAAGATTCTCCTGCCTGGCGCTCCAACCTCTATTACTTGGCATGCCCCTTGCCTTGACTGACTCCCTGTGATATTTTAGGAGTCAATATTAACCCTCTACTCACTTTCAAAGCACAGGTTTCTGCTGTAATAAAATCTTCAATGACCTATGCTGGTAACATTTTGAGATACAATGTATCAATGGTACTATTCCAAATAAAATTATTTTACAGAGCCAAAACCATGGGATAGACCTATCTGGGTAGCAAAGGGTTTTAATGGGCATGAAATAACTTCTATAATGAATACTTTAAGGCTACAAATTCCATCACAGACTTTTAACTGTGTTGTTGAATAAAGCAGCTCCTTTATTGTAATATAATCCAGCTAGACATCTCTGTTTATGGCAGACAGACTAGTGATACAGTGCTAAACTGGTACCTCACTGGATTGCTGGTTGCACTGCTGGCCATGAAGGCAGTCATTTTTTTTCTTTCCTAAACAAGCACAGATTATTGAAATTCTGTAATGGGGAAAATTACTTCTGGTATTGTCTTTAAACTACTTTTTTATATGCTGCAAATTTCATAGAAACTTTTGTTGGCGAGTGTTCTGGGTTCTTATTTTTTTCTGAGTCAGTTCATTAGGCTCCAAATCTAGTCCTTTGCAAATCCAGGCTAAACATGTATCTCTTCTAGGCTTCTTTTGGATCCCGACCCCCTTATATTTTCCTGTCTACACACGTGTGTTTTAATCATTTCCCATAAGAACGCCCTAGTCTCCTGCAGTTCTGTTTGTCTGTTTTAGCAGATTGCAAGCTGTGAGGAGCTGGAACTTCTGTGTATATGTACAATGCTACGTACGCCGAGTATGCTAGAGAAATGATAAATGACAGTAATAATAGTAAAACCAAATCCAAGAACAATACTGTAGTTTAGGGAAAAGGTGGTATAGAATCACTAAATGAAAAAAGTCCCTTCCACTCACACCGTTTGGTTGCATTATCTTTCCTTCCCCCATCCCTAGCCATAACTGTCTGCCCCCATCCTCACTCCAATACCCTTTTCCCTTTACCTCGATTATTTCATTATTACTCTTCCTCCTGCTTACACTTTCTGGGACAAAAGGAAGACTGGGGAAATTAACTACGAGGATATACATTTACAAGTGTTTTCATTTTTTGTTTCATTTGTGGTTTATTTCATTTAATGTATTTGAAATGAAATAAAACAAAAAATAAAATTAAAAACGTCCGCCTAACAAAACAAGAAAAAAAAATTGTCTAGGGTATCTTCTCACCTGTCTAAACCCCCAGTGCTAACAAATCTTAAAAAAATAAACCTTTCATAGACCCACCTGTACCTCCCCTCTTATCCCCATCTGTGGGGATAGCTAGAGTCCATATGGGGTAGAATCAATCCTCAGATTCTCCTGCTCCAATGGATCCTTATTAATAGCAGTGTACCATTGAGTCAGTGCTGATTACTGCAGCCCCCGGTTTTTCCTGGCAAGGTGTTACTGGAAGTAGATTGCCAGGCCTTTCTTCCGAGGCAATGGAGGGTAAAGTGACTTGCCCAAAAATACGAGAAATGCCAATGGAAACTGAATCCTGATTTAGTGGTCACTAGGCCACTGCTCTAACCACTAGGCTACTCCACTCCAAAGCAGTATTGGCCTCAGATCCAGCCGGCACTATTTTCAGAGAAAGACCCATTTGGACTGGAATGACTGGAGATCACCCTGCCCCATTTGGACTTCAGCTATTCCCATGGATGGGATCCAAGATTTCTAGACGAAATGATTTGGAGATGCTTGCATTTTTTAGGTTTGGCTGTTTTTGGTGGAAAGGGGCCAGCCTAGGGGCTCTTGCTAAGGGAAACATCAGAACACAACAAAATATCCCTTATACTTCTTTCATTTCAATCTACAACCAAAAGCACATTCCCAGTTAATAATAGTCCAATGTATTTCTGCTTGTAAAGTACTAGACTTGATTTTTTTCAACAGGGTTAACAGACCTATATTTATCAAACTGCACTGAAATGGGAATCTAATGCAAACAAGAACAAGCAAAATTATGCTGGTGATCTAGAGTCTGCTGGAAATGCCACTAGAGGCCCAGGATTGACCTCCCATTTCTGTTTTATCAGCAGATTTCAGAGACAGTCTTCTATCAGCAAAACTGGAAGATACCACACCAGACAGAACATGCCATCTAATTGTATACTGCATTTTAGCATGGAATTCTGTAATTATGAAAGGGATGGACTGAGGCTGATATCTGGGGAGAAAGCAAGAACTGTAGGGCCCCTAATCTGTGCTTGCAAACTTGCAAATATCATTTTCTCAGGAGTATAATGTGTCATTCTGATCAAGACAGGACCCATCCTCAACCTAAAACATAAACAAGTGAGAAATAAATCAGCCACTACTCCCTCGGATTCCTCCCTACTCTTCCACAGAATCTCTCCTAATTAAAATAATGTCTTAACAAATCTCCATGAGGATCTTCCTTTCTTAGTCATGCTAATTTATTTTTTCTGCAAAGTATTCTACATGAAACATCAGCTGTTGTAATACATCAGGAAGACATGTTTCATCCTTATCTAAACTAACTATTTATTTAGTAGAAGCAATACATGTCCTCTATGCTGTGCAAGCAAATATGCTTGTGGATGAACTTCCTAGGCAATGTCTGAGAACTTGAGAAGTAGATTTTCCAACTGAGCTAGCTAGATACCTATGGAATTAGGTGGCTAGATTGGAAGTTTTGAAAATATTCCACAAATGAGTATCTCAATAATAGTCCCTAGTTTCAATAAGCAGTTCAATTTAATCAATCAATGGGAAATTCCTAAGGCGTGGCTAGATTTACAAATTTGTTAACGTGCGCACAGAATTTAGCTTGGTGCTATTCTGAAAGTGCATGCCATGGACCGATAGCACGTACTTTCACTATGGCTGTACACGTGGGTGGAGTGCAAATTTATGATTGGAAGTTCTAGAATCTGGCCCAATGCATGCAAGATACATGTGGCCATTTACGCCTGCTCTAAAGCAGGTGTAAGTGACCCGAGCTTCATTTTATGCACATCCATGGCCACTTACGCAAGCATTCCATAAAGTCAACTCTGTGTACATTCAACTCTATAGAATGGATGTGTCTAGCTGCCAATTACAGAATTACCTCCAAAATGGCAGTTTCTGATGGCATAGTTAGATTGGAGGAGGCTCGATATGGTGAGAGCGGTATATTAAATCCTTAATAAAGATAAAGATAAAGATGCTAAATTTTCATAGGCGGTGCAAGATATATCTGATACTTTTATAACTGCATAACCTTTAACAAACATTTTTTTTTAATTTGCTAAAAATTTATGTGGGTACAAAAAAAATCCAAATGTCCTGCTATTAGTGACAAATTTCCCATAATAACAAAACGGAAGAAGCTGACCCTTCCTAATATAAAATACATCTGTAACCAGACAAGAACATAAAAAGGGCCATACTGGCTCAGACCAATGCTCTGTCAACCCCAACATTCTGTAATTAAGATATCTGGAAACTACTCATGAGATAGCGATACAGCAGTTAATACAACAGACTATGGTAAATCTGATTTCAAATCCTACTGTTTTTAAGGCATATTGGGAAATGTACATTTCTCAAGCGTGCCTAAAATAGTGATACTCAAACCAAACCTTTCCCCTCACTCCTCCCCCCCCCCAACCACCTGGGTTTTCAAGATAGCCCTAATGAATAATGCAAGAAATAAATGTGCATGCACCGCCTCTAATATATGCATACACAGTATCTCTCATGCATATTCATTAGGGAAAACCCAATTGGCTGGGGAAGCCCAAGGGCCCTTTTGAACACCAGGAGGTCAATATTCAACTGCACTGGCAACATATAATTTGAAATATATATTTCTTCTCTGTCTGTGATTATGCTCCTCTTTTTTAAATTTTTTATACTGTAAACCATCTTGAATAGCAAGTTGTCACAAAGACGGTATATAGATATTTTTAAATAAATAAAAATCTAACTTAGTTGCAAATCATTACAAGCAGACTGGATGAGCCATGCTGTTCTTTATCTGACATCATTTACTATGTTGATATACATATAGGGGTATGTTTACTAAACTGCGTTAGTGCAATTCGCGTTAGGAGCCGCGGTAGTGACAGAAACCCCAAATAAGGACATGGGCGGTACATCGTCACCACTAACGCGCGTTAAAAAAATTAACGAGCGTTACCGGGCGCCGTGGCGCATTACTGCGCGTTAAACGTAAGAAGACGTACAGACACAAAGCACTGAAACAGAGCTGTAGCACAATGGTTACGGTACTGACCGCTGTTACAGGCAGCATGGGTTCGAGTCCCCAGTGTGCCTAATGCACAAGGCTGTCCCAGGCATCACCCTGTACATTACAGAGGGAAAGAGGAGGCATGTTTTTCGTTACGTTGAGTATTGGTGTCAGAAAAACACCCTCGGAGTGTGCCTAGCCACGTACGTTGGTGCGTGCGAGGTTGCATGCATTGGTACGTGCGTAGCCCCGTGCGAAGCTGCGCGCGTACAATCGTGCGTGGGTACATGTGTTTTTACGTGCGTGGATACGTGTGTTTTTACGTGCGTGGGTACGTGTGTTTTTACCAGTGTGGGCATCTTATATTACAGACTCTGTAGGGTGTCTTGCACCTATGCATTATGCTAACAGATGTACGTGTGATGGCCTATGGTTTATCAGAGCCTGTGAGCAGGTGCTGGAATTTCACAGGGTTGGATTGTGCCAGTCACACCCATGATGCACTGCACATGCAAATCAGCTGTCCACAGATACACACCATGGGGAATGCACCCCCACAGCACCTCGGCCTGATAGGGGGTACTGACCGTGTGTTGTACTGGCACAGAGTAGCTACACACCGTCACATTGTGCGGGTACTGTGCTCACCCTGAGGGTGCAGTGAGGCGCCCAGCACTAGGTCCACAGCACCGTCCATGGCTGAAAGAGGCCATGGCACAGGTCCAAAGCAGTGTTACTGTGTGAGATAGGTAGTTTCTGCAGGAACACCTTGGACATCTCTGTCTGTTTCAGTCAGGTGTAGCCCCCATGCACCACCACCCCCCTCCCCCAGGGCGGCAAACAGGGTCTCCTATCAAAAGATCCACAGTCTACCTCCCTGCAAAGGTGGCAGTAGAGGGGAACATTAACCCTAGTCCTGCTGAGGAACAGACACCCCACAGGGCAGTCAATGCAGCTCTGTACACAGCCATAACACAATAGCAGACAGACATTAGGCCTGGATATGCTATGCTGCACCCCACCACTATCTGATATTCCCCTGGTGCAAGCCATCAGCCACTGCACCCTGCAAGCCACTCCATCACAACACCTACCAGCTGCAAACAGTCTGCTAGTGCCCAGTGGAGATGCCTGCACCCAGAACTGGGATGTCAGCATACACAGCAAGCAGATACATCAGTGACTGTGCCCCAAAAGGAAACCCATATTTATCACATGAGAGAAATACTAGATAGCACTATGGGAGTGCCTAGCCATGCTGTGGTCACTGCACAGTCAGGGTGAGAGTGATCTCTCAGCAGGATATACTGAGGTCACCCTGTCTGTGTAGGTGGTGGCCGGGCACTACAATGTGCCTGTCACTGCCCTATGCCCTGTGCAGATGCACCCTGGCCAGGCCACCCTGTCCGGCCTATACCCATGGTACCTTGCTCCTCATTATGCACATTGGCAGCTCACTACTGGCAACATTGCTGGCAGTGTGGGCTGTGGAAGGTGTTTGCAGCCACCACACACTGGATAGACAGACAGCCACCCCCACACCTATGCCAGCATTGTGCTACTATAGAGGTGGTCAGCAGCCATACCCACTACACCAGTCCTGGGCATAGTACAGGCATGGATATGGTACACAAGACTGTTGGGGGGTCACTCCCCAGGGTGGTGAACACTGTCAGAGACCAGACCTGCAGCACACACCGCAGACATCAGAATGATTGTTATGGTGGAGCTCAATGAGCAAAATGTGCTTAACGTAGGAATTGATATCTGCCAGTTATCATAGGAAACGTTTGATAGCTCTGTACCATATACCCAGGTGTAGGGTGGCATTGTTAAGGTATGCAGCTGCTAGTATTGGGAGATACAGGCAGGGCCCAATGTCTTGCCTCTCCAGGAGGCATTGGCCAATGGGGCCTGTGGGTGGGTGTGTGGCCCTGTTGGCTGCTGCTTTACGGCAGAGTTCCCCAACTCCAGTCCTGGTGTTCCAAACACTGTTCGGGTTTTCATGCTGTCCCTCATAAATATGCATGAGCTACATCTGCATACCATGGGGGTGGTGCATAGCTATGCAGCACAGGCATCTTTATTAGAGGCAGCATGAAGCCGGAATGGTGTGGGGCCCTCCAGGACTGCATTTGCGGGACTCTGCTTTAGGTAATGTGCCTGTTTCTGGTGTCTGTGTTTGGTGTGGTAAAATATAGGCCATGCGTATGTTCTCTGCAATAAAGGAGTGTCTTTACTATCACTGTTTAGTGGTGGGTAAAACTATGAGGACTGGGTTGGCAGGAGCCCCAGCTGGGATTTGAACCTGTGACCCTCTGGTCATACAGGCACTGGCTGTGTCTGTTGCACCACACTGTGGCCACAGAGACAATGCAGTCCCTGGAGTTAGTTAAACCGGCCTGACGAGTCAGAAACCCTGCTCTACAACAGGTTTACTGTGGCCTCATTTACCTTGTATGCAGACAAAGGTGCACATAAACCTCAGAAAAGACCTCACATAAGGGGCACACACCCATAACCAAGCTGGGCAACAATGATATCATTGGGAAACATTACACACAACACTCCCAGGACAGCTCCATTACAATGAAATGATCTTTGAAAGGGTCTGCGGAACGTAGACCCTTCCACACATCATTTCTTTTTTTTTGGTGCTTTCCAGGGAGTGTTGTTCCTTGTTGCCCATTGCTATCACTGTTGCCCAGCTGAATTATGCTTTTTAAACTGTTTCTTGTGGTCATTTTTAACGTTTTATGTGACATTTTGTTCTGTGCACATGTATCACACTGCTCACGTTTTGTGGGTTTCCCCGGTTTTTCTGTACATTGCTGACGGAAATGGTTTCTCTTCCCTTTAAATGCCTTTAACGACAGGTTTTCATTCGCGTTGGAATTGAGCTCAGAAATTCAGCGCGTTAGTATGAGGGGAGCCTCTCCCCGCCCACTCTCCGCCCATTGACCCCTTCTCTCCGCCCACTCTCCACCTTCTGCGCTGTTTTAACGCGCCGCGGGACTTTACGATCGTTAACTATGCTTAACGCGCATAGTATTACGTTAACGGTCTTTAGCGCGTCGGTACGCGCGTTATACGGCACTTACGGTCGTTAACTCGTATAACGCGCGTTAGTCACGTTTACCGCACTTTAGTAAACATCCCCCATAGATTTAGAGACCAATTCTGAGATGTGCGTTCCCAGGCCGTCCAGACATCCGGGTGGCCCGGGGATGCACCCGATTCTGCTCCTGCATGAGCTAGACGGCCGTGCGGCAGCAGAATCAGGGCATAAGACCAGGACATCCAGGGCTTGCCAGATTCAGATGCCCCGGACGTCCCGACATTTACCCAGCTGGCCCAGCCAGGCTCCTGCATGGAACCATGGTGTCATGTTGCCATAGCCCCGCGACTCCATGCAAGAGCCACAATCCCCAGCAAACCTCAAAAGGTTTCTTTCCCTACAGCCTGACCCCTGACATCCATTTAGATGGTGTTGCCAAATATCCACATATGAATTAAAATGCCGGGCTCACAACAGCCAGTAGGAAGTTGGCAAGTGTTGGCCTCATGTCTTTTCCTTCATGTTCCCCTCCCCCCTCTCCCTCCTCTCTCCTTCCAAATGTTCCAACTACGTTAACTGTTCTGTGTCTTACTGACCTCTCAGTCTTTCCTTACCTGATTTTGACATTTTTTTCTGCCTCTTTCTCGAACACTGTGTTAACTGTCAACCACTCTGCATGTGTCCTGCTCAGTAGGGCGGTATATCAAACACTATAAACGATAAAACCTACTATTTGTGGGGGCCCATCTAGCTCCCTCTCTAAAGAAGCATTCAGAAACCTTGGGAAAGGTTGAAGGGGATCATAACTATGATTTCTGATAATACAGTTTACTTTTGACTCCTTAACTTATAAATACTTTATACAGCTTTTAGAATAAGCACAATTTCCAGACCTATTGTTTTTTAATGAATGAGAAAAAATATGTTGAGGACTATATGGGTTGAACTAAGAAAATTAAGAGAAAAATATTTGAGCAGCTGAAATATTCATTCTCTTCTTACATAATTGTGTGGATTTTTAAATGTGTTTACATCATTGTGCTCATTTTTTAGGAGTACAGCGATAATGACATAAGAGGCATAAGTGCTGATATATACCCCAAAGTTGATGAGCTCCACCTATTTATTAAACTGATCAAGTTACAAGTGTTACACATTGATTTCTGGGAAATGCAGGTTTTTGGTGAGGGGTACGCATTAGTATTTAAATTAATAAAGGTAGAGAGAAAGAGAAAGCTGGTGGGGGGGGGGGGAGTATACAATTTTTGGGAACAGAAAGCGAAGGAGACGGCCTAGAATCACAGGAGATTTCAAAGGAACAATGTTGCAGGTAGGAGGAGGACTACCTGAGAATGGTACTGCTAAAGCTGATGAGGCACAGTCACTGCAGATGATGAAGTTGGTCAACAGGTCAAAAGTGGAAGAAAAGTCCAAGGAGATAAGAATGACAATGGCCATGATTAAGGGATGTCACAATTCTATTCAGAGGTACAGTGACTCAGTGCTGTGGCTGGGACAAAACCCAGCCTGATGGGGATGGAGGATTAGAGCTTTATCTAAAAAAAGAGTAAGCTATCAGAAGACAATTTGGTCTAGGATCTTAGACAGGAAAACGAGGCTGGAGATGGAACGAAAGTTATAGAGGTTGGGAGATCTAGGGAGGGTTTCTTGAGCAGAGGAAAAATGATGGTGTCTTAAGAAGGAGAAGGGACATAACTGGAGGAGAGACTTGCTTGAAGGAATGGCAGAATACCAGAGGAAAGGGTAGCTGTGAGTTTCAGATTGAGGTGGGTGAGCCAGAGGTCAAGGGGAGAGAAGGAGGGGTGAAGAGAGTGAAGGGCACAGTCGAGGAAAAATGAGGTGGGAAACAAGGACCAGGAAGAGGAGAGAGGAAAGGAAGGGGCAGGAGGATTGACAGGAAGGAGAAGGGACTAGATAGAGGGGAGGAAGGAGGGAGGGGAGGAAGGAGAAGAGACAGCGGGGTGAGTGGTGGGAAAAAGAGGAACAAAGGGAAGGAGTGGAGGAGTGGCCTAGTGGTTGGGGCAAGGTACTTCAGGCCGGAAGGTCGGGGGTTCAAATCCCACTAGAGGACAGCAACCTTGGGCCGGAAGGACTGGGGTTTCTAGTCCCGCAGGTGCTCCTTGTGGTCTTGGGCAAGCAACTTAACCCTCCATAGCCCATGTTCCCTGTAAAATAGTTATCTCCAAGTTATAATGCCCTGTTCAATGTAATTTCAGTTTGTTCATTGTAAACCGCACTGATGCAGAATAGCACAGTATATAAGAGAATGTAAATAAAAATAAAAAAAATAAGAAAATAGGCCCCATGAGAGAGAGGACATGATGAAGTTAAAGAAGAGGCAGTGCTGGAAGCCAGGTAGATTTGCCATCTAGACATAAAGGGCCTGATTCTGACATGGACGTGGCGGCCCTCTGTGTGCCCAGTCAGAACCGGACGCATAGAGGGAGCCAGGATTCTGATCCCGTGGGCACATCTAGCCCTGTGGGATCAGAATTGCGACCAGGCCTGTACCAGTGCCATGGCATCCGGTTGACATGACAATGTGGCTCCAATGAAAAGCCGCGATCCTTGGCTGCCGGCTGCAAATGTGCTTTCCCTACAGCCCAATTCCCGATCTGGCCACCTAAAGCTAGGGCCGGGCTGCAGGGAATGTTCTCGGCTCCCCTGCCCTTAGTGCGCCCCGGGCCCGCTGTCCCCCACTGACTAGGGGAACTTATTCCACCTCCGAGGTGGAATAAGTTCCCCATTCAAGCCACTGGCCCAGGATGTACAGGGCCAACATTGGAATCAGTCCTGTACGTCCGAGACTAATGACCACCCACTGCCTGCCCTAACACCACCCGCGATCCACCCCATTCCCGCCCCCATCTACCTTCCCCATACAATGAGCGGACAAGGTAGACAGGATCGGGAAAGGGCCAGAATAGCAGGGATGGATGACCCAAGGGGACATCCATCCCTGCTATTCATGCCTCGGAATAACCCCAAAAATGCATACATTTAAGTGCTTAAAATCACAGTTTAGACATATAAGTTATATGGCTAAGTGGAACCATCCCTGGAATTGCCAAAATCCTGCCCGTTTTATGAACAAATAGCTTTGGGCATATAATAAATATATATGTTCAAAATAACTCTTCAACTGCCTTGGATTTTTAAAAAAACACACTTAATGCAGTCAATACCAGTGTTGATGGCAGAAGAACTTTTGAAAATTGACCTCCACTGCTTTTGGAGTCAATTATTTTGCTTTTCCTTCCTAAATAAAATAGTTAACCTTAATATGTAATGAATATTTTCTAAATCACAACTCTGTATCCTAATAAAGCGTAGTTACTCACCTGTAACAGGTGTTCTCCAGGAGCAGCAGGAATCAGTCCTCACATATGGGTGACGTCGGCGCCGACGGAGCCCTCGCGGAGCAATTTTCCCCAGCTTTCACAGAAAGCCTTTGGGAATTGCAGCGCGCATGCGCGGTCGCCTTCCCGCCCAAGGGTGCTATCTTAGCCAGTCTGATGACATAGCTAAAAGACAGCATAAAAATTTGCAAAAAAACTTAAGCAGATGATTGCAACTCCACGGGGAGGAGGGAGGGTTGTGAGGACTGATTCCTGCTGCTCCTGGAGAACACCTGTTACAGGTGAGTAACTACGCTTTCTCCAGGACCAAGCAGGAAGTCAGTCCTCACATATGGGACTCCCAAGCTTAAGGCTACCGGAGACCCTAAGCACAAAAATGAGCTCCCTCGAGCTCGGCAGTACAGAAGGATTGAATCTTCGCTGACTTATTACCCACCGGTAGCCCCCATCCGGGATGGAGGGTAGGAGTTGCTCAAACCTCGAAGAGATTTCGGAGGACTGCCTGTCCGAAAGCACTGTCCCTGCGGGACTCCCTCTCGAGACAGTAATGGACCGCAAAAGTCTGGCTCGAAGACCAAGTAGCGGCCCGGCAGATTTCTGCCAGCGGAACAGAGCGGAGGTAAGCCACTGACGTAGCCTTCACCCGAACACAATGAGCCGTGACTCGACTTTCTAAGGAGAGTCCGGCTGCCCCATAAGCCCAAGCGATACAGTCAGCAACCCAGATGGACAGGGTACGCTTGGAGACCGGGAGCCCCAATTTATTGGGGTCAAAAGACACAAAAAGCTGAGCAGCTTTACGGTGCTCCCGCGTACGGTCAAGGTAGAAGTTCAATGCCCTTCTACAGTCCAGGGTATGCAGGACTCGTTCAGCTCGGCTGGAGTGAGGCCTGGGAAAGAAGGTTGGAAGTACCACCTCCTGATTGATGTGAAAAGGGGAGACAACTTTTGGAAGAAATTTTGGGTGAGTCCGTAGGACTACCCTATTTTTGTAGAACCGAGTGAAGGGAGGATCAGACATGAGGGCCTGCAATTCACTGACGCGTCTAGCGGAAGTGAGGGCTATCAGGAATAAGGTTTTCCACGAAAGAAAACGCAGAGAACAGGTAGCCATCGGTTCAAAAGGCGGACAGGTGATCCGCTGTAAAACCACATTCAGATCCCAGTCAGGTGCTGGCGGGCGCAGAGGTGGTTTTAGTAGAAGGAGACCTCGGAGAAACCGTGCTACAAGAGGGTCGCTGGAAAGAGGTCTGCCGTCCACCGGCACATGGTGTGCTGACAGAGCATTGAGGTGGACCTTGACTGAGTTGGACTTAAGTCCCAGATTAGAGAGGTAGAGCAGGTACTGCAAGATCACCGACACCGAGCAGGAGAAGGGATCCTGAGACTGCTGTACACACCAAACGGAAAAGCGACGCCATTTAAGGGCGTAGCATTTGCGGGTAGAAGGTCGCCGAGAAGCTAGGACGACCTCTTCCACCTCTGCCGGCAGGAGAAGGGGAGCAAGGACTACCCTTTCAGCCGCCAGGCCATTAGATTGAGAGATCTGAGGTTGGGGTGTAGCAGAGACCCCTGATCCTGTGTTAGGAGATCCGGATGAAACCCCAGAGGGAACGGATCCTCTACCGCTAATTGCAACAGGAGTGGAAACCACGGCTGTCTGGGCCAGCGAGGAGCCACCAGGATCATGGACGCTTTGTCCTGGAGAACCTTGAACAGAGTTCGGGAGACCAGCGGGATGGGAGGAAAAGCATAGAGAAGGTTTTCCGACCATGAGAGCAGAAATGCATCTGCCGCTACCCGAAGGGGATGTGGCTGACGCGAGCAGAAGCGAGGAAGTTGCCGGTTGAGAGGACTGGCAAAGAGATCCATCGTGGGGAGGCCCCACTTCAGAAAGAGTTTCTGGACTACCAAGGGATCCAGACGCCACTCGTGCGGCTGGAGTATCCTGCTGAGTTTGTCCGCCAGGCAATTCTCCTGGCCTGGGAGATAAACTGCTTTGAGAAGAATGCCGTGACTGACGGCCCAAGAGCAGAGCTTTTGAGCTTCTCGGCAGAGAAGGAAGGAGCCCGTGCCGCCCTGTTTGTTCACGTAGAACATGGCAACTTGATTGTCCGTCTGGACAAGGGCGGACTGGTGAGAAGTCAGGTGGGAGAAAGCCTTGAGCGCCAGACGAATAGCTCTGAGCTCCAGGAAGTTGATCTGTTGAGCAGATTCCCACGCGGTCCAGAGACCTTGAGTACATGCCCCCTGGCAGTGAGCTCCCCAGCCCAGGAGGGAAGCATCGGTCGTCAGCACTTGAGTCGGCTGAGGCGACTGAAAAGGCATTCCGAGCACCAGGTTCGGCCGATGAAGCCACCACTGTAGGGAAGAGGCCAGCGGACTGGAGAGGCGCACTAAGTCGGCTAGGCCGCCGGTGGCTTGTTGCCACTGTTTGCGAAGGCACCATTGAGCCGGCCGCATATTCAGGCGAGCATTGGGGGTCACGTGGACGGTGGAAGCCATGTGGCTGAGTAATCTCAGGAAGCGCCTGGCGGAGACCAGGGACTGGCTGCGAAAACGGCCGGCTAGGTCCATGAGCCGTTGAGCCCTGTCGAGAGGCAGGAAAGCTCGAGCCTGAGGAGTGTGCAGTCTTGCGCCGATGAACTCGAGATCCTGTGAGGGGAGCAAAGTGGACTTTGCGAAGTTTATGACAAAGCCCAAGTACTGCAGAAGAGTCACCGTGCGGTGTGTGGCATTGGTGACTGCCGGAGGGGACGACGCTCTGATGAGCCAGTCGTCGAGGTACGGAAAAACATAGAGGTCGTGAAGCCTGAGATAGGCCGCCACCACCGCGAGACATTTTGTGAAGACTCGCGGTGCGGAGGACAGGCCAAAGGGCAGTACTCTGTACTGGTAGTGATTTCCGGCCACCACAAACCTTAGGTATTGGCGGTGGCTTGGGTGGATGAGGATGTGCGTGTAGGCATCCTTTAGATCCAAGGAGCATAGCCAATCTCCCTGCTGGAGGTAGGGCAGAAGGATTCCAAGGGTAAGCATCTTGAACTTTTCCCGCACAAGGAACCTGTTGAGGTTGCGCAAGTCCAGGATGGGTCTTAGGCCTCCTGTCCTTTTTGGTATTAGGAAATACCTGGAATAAAAGCCTTGACCTCTCAGGTGGTGGGGCACCGGTTCCACAGCCTGGTCCTGAAGAAGAGGGAGTCGCGGAGGTTCCCCCGGAAAATAAGAGGGAGGGACCTGATGGAAGTGGAGAAGATATCCTTCTCGCACGACTTGAAGCACCCAGGCATCTGAAGTGATGTTGGACCACCTGTGGGCGAAGTGAACCAGCCGCCCTCCGGTGCTGGGAGGGACCAGCTGAGGGGGAGAGGCTATGCTGAGGAAGTCAAAAAACCCCCACCCTGCTGAGCAGGGGCTGGTGGTGCAGGCTTGGGGGCTTGCTGCCTACGGGACCCGTTACCCCGTCCCTTGGCCTGCTGACCCTGTTGGGGAGCTGGAGGGGCCTGATATTGGGGGTAGTGTTTGTAGGCAGCCGCCTTTCTCGGGTAAAAGGACTTTTTTCCCGAGCCCTTCTTTTTCTGGGAAGGGGCGGAGGTCTTCCTAGAAAGCCTGGTCCTGGTGAGAGTCTCCGTCTCGATTTCTGCAGCCTTTTCAGCCATGGGCTTGCCAAAGAGGTTCTCACCTCTGCAGGGGACATCGACCAACTTGTCCTGCACCCAAGGCTCAAGGTCAGACGACTGAAGCCAAGCCTGTCGGCGGGCACCGATGCCGGCTGCGGCCACACGAGCCGATGCTTCAAAGCCATCATAGGCTGCTCGGGACATGAATTTGGAGCATTCCCGAATACCAGATGTTAAGGCCAGGAACCTCCGCAAAGGTTCCTCGGACAGTCCAGCAGAGAATCCGGCTAGCTCTTTAGCCAGGTCTCGGAGATACATGCCCATGTATAGCTGGTAGGTCTGGACACGACAAGCCAGCATAGAGCCCTGGAAACACTTCTTACCAAGGCCATCCAGGTTACGGGCCTCCCTGCCAGGGGGCACCGAGGAGTGCATTTTCTGGCTCTTCAGCCGATGCATGGCCGATTCCACTACCATGGAATGGTGTGGTAGCTGTGCTTTTTGGAAGCCAGGACTCTTGCGGACTCGATAAATGGAATCGACCCGCTTGCTCAATACCGGCGACGAGGCCGGACTCTCCCACATGCGGAAGAGTAGTCGTTCCAGCATGGGAGGCACCGGTACAGTAAAGTGCTCCCGGGCGGGAGAGTCATACTGAAGGGCATCGAGCTCTTCGGCTCGAGGCTCCTCCTCGGGATCCGCCGGGAAGGCCAAAGCCTTGGCCATATCCCTGACGAAGTCCGAGAACCGGGCATCCTCCGGAGGGGACTGTTTCCGAGGTTCGGACTCAGGTGAGTCCGAGGGGACACACTGAGTCCGAAAGGAATCAGGTGACTCCTCCTCTTCAGACTCCCAGACCGACTCCGAGGAGGAATCAGTGGGGTCGGCTCGGGCAGGCGGAGGCGTCGGCCGCCCCGACGCCAAGGGAGTCGGCGGCGACGACCTCGGTCCCGAACGGGAGGCCGAGGGTGACCTCGACCGAGGATCGACTCGAGTTCGCATGGACTCGAGGATCGGCTCGGTCTCCGGGGTCGACTTAGACGTCGACGTCCCGGCGGTCGGGGCAGCGGCGCCAGCGAGGCTAGCGATCAGTACCCGCTGCTGGTCCATGAAGGCAGATAGTCTGCTCTCCAAGGCCGTCAACCTGAGTCCGACCTCAGGTGACCCAGCAGTCCCCGACTCGGGCCCCGACGGCGTCAGGCCCGACGTCGGACCTCTCGGAGGCGAGTCCAGAAGGACCACAGGACTTACCCGAGCAGGCAACTCCGACTCCAGGCGAGGTCGCTTCGGGAGGTGCTCCTTCTCCAAAGACCCGGGACGGCCGTCGGGGCTATGCGACCTGGCCCTCGCGGAGCCAGGAGCGTCCACCGACGCCGCCCTTGCGGGTTTTGTCTTCCGTCGATGGTCTCCGGAGGGAGAACCCCTGTCGGAGGAGCTTCGGCGATGTTCAGAGCTGGAGCCTCTGGATGCCGAGGCCTCCGACGAGGTCCGGGTACGGCTGGGGTCAGCGAAGATTCTATCCCGCTGATGCCGCCGACTCCTCAACGCTTTGGAGGACATTTTGCCACAGGCTCCACAGATCATTTCTTCATGATCCGGGCCCAGGCAGCGGAGGCAATTATCGTGTGTGTCAGTGAGTGACATATTTCTGTCACACTGACCACACCGCTTGAAACCACTGGCAGCCATCGGGGGAAAAAGGGCCCCTGCAAGCTCAAAGGACCGGGCTGCCAGGGAAAAATCGAAAACGAAACTGACTAAAATCAGAAAAACCGAAAAATAAGGGAAGGACTCGCAACGGCGTCGCGAGTCCGGGCAGGAAAACGACCGGCGTCGAACCGAATTGAAAAACGAGAAAAACTCACGAAAATCAACTTTTTAGCGGGGACACGACGGGTACGTCTGTAGGGCTCCGCGGAAAAAAGAAGACTGGCTAAGATGGCACCCTTGGGCGGGAAGGCGACCGCGCATGCGCGCTGCAATTCCCAAAGGCTTTCTGTGAAAGCTGGGGAAAATTGCTCCGCGAGGGCTCCGTCGGCGCCGACGTCACCCATATGTGAGGACTGACTTCCTGCTTGGTCCTGGAGAACAAACAATTTAAACTCACTATATTGCAGTAGGATTCCAGAAACAGGGCATCCATTCTATGTTTGTTCAAAAATGGCATGGCCTACTTCTCAGACAAAAAAACAAAAGAGTGGCCGGTTCACACACACAACTCTTTTATTAACCAAATAATAAGTGGCCTAAACCCAACACAGGACCGTGTTTCGTAGCATACTTCATCAGGGGTTATCAGGACACACTAAAAAACATATAAATAAATAATACAATTACAAATTATTGTTAAAAAACAAATGAAACAATACTTTAAATAAAAGGCTAAAAACAATATGTATAAATAATGATATATAAATATTAATAAGTTAGAAATTACATATTATTCCATAACGGGCTTTAGTCTCAGTTGAAACGCAAAATATATTTAATCTCTAATGTGTCCCATAAATACAATATGATTTTCAAAAATTGACTAAAAATACAATTAAAAGTACAATCAAAAGTATAATTCAAAGGGACAAAATCTGTACAGATATTTAATATGTTGCGTGCAACTGATATGGAACACAAAAACAACATTAAAAGTGCACAAAATTGTTAAAAATTATAATTAATAATATTCAAAATAAATGAGACTTAAAATGAAGGATCAGAATGTGATAAGATAAATCAATCATCAGATCTATCTGCTAAGACATGAAACATGAAAGAAAAACTACATGTAAATCAAAGAAAAAACTAGAGGGATGAGGAGAACAAATGGTAGAGAGGGAAGGTATTTAAAACAAATTACTAATGCCAATCAAAATTTGATATTACCTGACTGGTTGTGATGATCACAAACTACACAATACACTTAATTGTGTGATTGAAGCTGCTAACATCCTAAACAAAAAACTCTTCTGTAAAAAAGAACATAACTTTAGAGAAATCAAGCAAGAAAACAATTATAAATACGGCCAGAAACAGATAAAATATCCATTATCAAAAAAAGGGGGAGGTATATAACAAGCCTAGGGCTGAGAGAAACCTTAAACCATCTGCAGTGTATCATGAACAATGATTGAACAGCTAAGTGTGTCTATGGTGGCAAAAATGACTCTTGTCTGTATCTTTTTATAGACTCATTAATCCCAAATAATCCACAAAAAACACCAAAGACGGTTAACCATATCGAATATTGAAAAATGTTACAAGGGCAGAAGTAAAAAATTTTATTTTAGAAGGCTAACAAGATTGCCATTAGACAACGACCGTTGTATATCAAAAAGTGAACATTTAATCCTTTAATCATCTGACTTGGAGTGAACAAGTATCCAACGAATATTATGCCAAAGGGTAAATACAAAAACCGTGGCACTCAAAAAATACAAAAATAATGTTTAATATATAAATGATCTATATAGGTAAAAACGTTACTCAATACAGGGAATACCCCTATGGGATATAAACCTTTAAACAGATCCTCAATAGCGTTCTCTTATCCTTATATGAATTCGAGAAAGCAAGTACTAGAGCTTGTACCAAGTTTCAATTTTGCAATGTCTATCTTCAAGACTTACAAAGTTGTTAAAAATCACTTCTGTATATTTTAAAGGAATCAAGGGATCAAGGAACCACAACCAACCTATGCTTCTTATGCACATCGAAAGGAGTGCCGGTACAATACTCCACAAAGAGGGCAATATATCTACAAAACTTAAAGAACATCACCGTTCTATGCCTTATAAAAATGCTTTTCGTTAAAAAACTATTTACCAACTAAAACTTTTACCTGTTCACAAGATTCCAAAGAGACGACTATAAGCGCGTATTTTTCCTTCAAGCACTGAAAAAGCTTAAAAAACGCTAGCGCATGCGTATTAAAAGGATTACAAAACCCGGAAGTGCCAAGGGCTAAGAACTTAATACAATGACCTACTCAAAAAATATATCATTATGAGATTTATAAATTCTAAAAAGAGATCTTACTCTTAAGTTAAATTGTATAAAACCCTGAACGAATCTGTTAAAACCTGAACCGCCATGAATATAATAATGTCACAATATTATGCACCCCCTTAGAACCGGCAAAGGTACTTTAATCAAAGGTAGAGACTAATCGCCTCTATGAAATGGATTACAAAAAACATATAAATCACTCTAAAGGAAAACCTTTAAAAATACGAATAAAAACCTAAAATCCCTTGGACGTTGTTCACACCAAAAGAAAGTGTACCAAAAACTGACCAATGTAGTCAATCTAAAAAATGTGTGTAACCCATATGGAATGAAATAAAATGGGTATCCATGAAAAATAAAAAGGAATAGGAATTCTAATAGAGAAGATATTAACCGATGTAGTCAATCTAAAAAATGTGACCCATCTGAACAAAGGAATGTGAAAGTATGTAAAAATATCTAGAGAATAGAATGGGTATCCAAAGCAAATACGGGAAGGAAATTCTAATATGCATCCAAAAACGGCAGATGTAAATTGACTTGATATTTATAAAAGGGACTATAACAAACCCATTCTGCACAACGGTTAGGGTCTAGCCGAAAAAATGGCAATTTTTTGATCTTCTGCAATAGGTATTAGAATAAATATTAGAATACATTAAATAAACAATACAATAATAAATATAATTGTCAATATGATAAATAAATAGTGTAATCAGCTATAAAAGTTTTGAATAAAAGGTCAATTAAAAAAATAAATAAGGAATCCAGAGATGTCAATTAGTAAAAAACATATTGACCCAATGTTCAAAACGATATAATCGCTGATATGACACAGAGAGGAAGGAAATAATTCAAGCTGCTGCCGTGGATCTTAAAAATATTAAAGGACAATGAATATCTTAATATCTTAATATCTTCATCGTATCCATTCAAGAGTTATAGCAAATAACCGTCACATCCATAGAGAAATATTCTGATCATTTCCCTGAAAAATGTGGAACAGCCCAGCACATCATTAATAGAAAAACACGTTTAAAAAGATTCAGAGGCTGAGGCTGTAGTGCATGCAGGCCAGGTCTGTGCACTAGGCGACCGCCTAGAGTGGGCGGCGGCTGCGGTGGCACACATGGGCGGCTGTGCCCCCCCCCCAGCTGCTGCCGATTCCATTTATGGAGGGGAGGTGGGCAGCGGCAGCATTTCCAAAAGTGGCTGCTTTTTGCCGCCGCTTTTTGAAATACTGCTGCTGCCGTTGCCCGTCTCCCCCTCCCAAGATGGAATTTGTAGCAACTGGGGGGGGGGGGGGCACAGCAAGGCTGGGGTTTCTGGCTAGGGCAGAAGAAACCCTCGGGCCGGCCCTGTGAAATGCGTGATACGGATTCAAATGACCAACTTGCCCGAGCTAGCTGCTCCTAGACACTTGGGCCTGATAAAGGGGGAAGACACTGTAGACCCTTAAAGGTAAAGAGAAGTGCTGAGGCTGTGCCATGCCATCCAGAGCAAGAGAGGATTCAAAGATGGAAGGGAGAAAGAGGGCTAAAAATGAGAAAAGACTATGCAGATTCATGCTCATTTTTAATTCAAAAAGCATTTCCTATCAAAAATACAATACATATTTCCTGTGACTAACCTTTTTTATTAAATAAACAGGGGACATTAATTTCTTGTACATGAATACTTAACTAGCTGCTCTCTCTCTAAAATGAGACCAAGGAGTAATGGAGAAATGTGAACATAATTAAATGTCTCCTTCAGGCCGGAGATACAGAATACAAGATCTGAGTGAGTTCTTCTTTTCACCCGATCTTTCCAGTGAGCTATTAGTAGTTCTTAGCACAGCTCGAGCTGCCATCTCATCTTCCTGGCTTGGAAGCTTTGAACTCACACTGCTGCAGTATATGTGGGACACACAGGGAAAAGGGCAGCTGCTACTTACTTACAGTTTGTCCTCACTTCTGCACTTCCTCTGCAGAAGCTGGAAGGAAATACAGCATCATGTGTACCAGGAAGCCCCGAGCCAGGACACCCAAGTCAGCAATTAGGGATGTGCACAGGAAAAAAAAACCCGTCAGTTCATTTTCAGATGTTTGGTCTTTTTCCCCAATTTTCAGACAACTTTTCAGATTGTTTAATAAAAAATGTAATGCATATTAATTCATAGGTGAACACACATTAAATCAATTTTGTATATATTTTAATTCGTTAAGGCATGATTACGAACCCAATGTGTGCTAACTAGGGCATATTTCTAGCAATTATAAAAATGGATGAAGCCAATGAGTTGAACAGGTAACTCACAAATCACATTACTATTCAACCAGCACAATTCCAGTGCATAATAAGTAGAGCTGAATAAATCTGAATATTTAGGGCCAAGCCAGAAAAAGTAGAGTTACGTGGAATGTCATGCTTGCAACCTACCATAAGTGGAAAACTGGAATGACCTCCCTATAAAAAAAAATCAGAGCCATAAACATTACATCCTTTCAGAAGGAAATAAAAACACCTCTTTTCAGAGAACAATTTGGAGAAAAAACCAAACATGACACAGCCAGCCATGATCCAGCAATTGCTCACACAAACTCTGTGCATCATCACTCAAACAGCAACATTGGAGAATCGCATTGTAACTATACACTAAAGTTATGACAGCCCAGTAAAATAAGCATGTGCATTCCTCCATACACTACGGCATGTATAGCATGATAATGTATCATGTCTATCATTTCAAACTGAACCCCACAAAACATTATGGCTCTCGGGTTCTTTCTTTCCACCTTCTCTCAGCCCCTCTCTTATGGATTATGCATTTCAACTGTCATCCAGCTTAGATATCTTGGTATTATCTTAGATTCAGCTCTTTCCTTTCAGTTCCATATTAGGGCCATAGTGAAATGATGCTTCTACACTTTACGAAAGATCTGTGCCATTCGTTCTTTTCTCTCTCCATCATCTATCACGACACTTCTGCTTACTCTTGTTATCGCTAACCTAGACTATTGCAACATCATCTATCTTGGTCTTCCTCATTCTCAAACTAAATGTCTCGTCAGTGCAGAATACGGCCATATGATTACTTCATCATGCATCCAGATTTGATCATGTCATCCCCACTTCTCATACAATCACATTGGCTTCCACTGTCTCACCGCTCCCAATACAAGATGCTTACAATTATTCATAAAATTCTTCATTCCGGTATCACCTCATATCTTTCCTCCTTTTTAGTTCCATATGCACCTTTTTGAGTCCTTGGGTCCATGCATGCGAATTGGCTATACCTAGCTTCCCCTGAGCAGGCCTGGTTAGAACGGACCCAACATTCTGCTTTTTTCTTCTTGGGTCCATCATTATGGAATTCCTTGTCATCTGATCTTAGACTGGAACCCCTATACTCAAAATTTAAGACCTCCTGACAGCCTGTATAAACCATCAGAGATAGCAAGAGGTCTAGGACATTAAGGAAAATCTGTTTTCCATTGTCTTTGACCTCCCCAATGTTCCTTGATGTCCTAGACCTCTTGCTGTCTCAGATGGTTTATACAGGCTCTCAGGACTCTTCCTCCTTGTGTTCTGACCTCGTTCCCTCTCTTCCTTGTTATCTTTCCCTGCATTTCTTTCTCTTATACTGTCCTGTCTGTATGGCATTGTTTTCTTCTTCCAAATGATGTTTTTATTGTACACCACTTTGTCGTGAAGGCAGTAAATCAAATGTCTTAATAAACCATAAACCATATATGTACATTAGAAACGAATACAACTAGTGTTAAACGTTGTAACCCGACCTGTTACCTGTTGTGATCACGTTTTGAGTACCTACTGAAATGGTTCAAATGTAAACCACCTTGATCTAAGGAAAGGCAGTATAGAGTAGTTACTCACCTGTAACAGGTATTCTCGAGGAGCAGCAGGAATCAGTCCTCACATATGGGTGTCATCGACGCCGATGAAGCCCTAGCGGAGCATTTCCCCAGCTTTCCATGAAAGCCTTTGGGAATGCAGGCACGCATGCGCAGTTCCCTTCCCGCCTAAAGGTGCCATCTTACCTCAGTCAAATGACATAGCTAAGAACAGCACACAAAAAAGAAAAACAAACTAGGTACAACTGCAACTCCCAGGGGAGGAGGGAGGGTTGTGAGGACTGATTCCTGCTGCTCCTGGAGAACACCTGTTACAGGTGAGTAACTACTCTTTCTCCAGGACCAAGCAGGAAGTCAGTCCTCACATATGCGTGACTCCCTAGGTCTGGGCTACCGAGGAATCCAGGCTGAACAAGAGAACTCCCTCTAGTCCCAGCATCAAAGAAAGGCTTTTCACTGATACAACCTCCACCGGTAGCCCAACAGAGGGCAGGAGGGCAGGAGTTGCCTAAACCTCAAAGAGATTCCGGAGTACTGCCTGCCAAAAGCACTGTCCCTACGGGACTCCCTCTCCAGACAGTAGTGGGACGCAAAAGTCTGGCTTGAAGACCAAGTTGCAGCCCTGCAGATGTCTACCAACGGTACAGAGAGGAGATGAGTCACTGAGGCAGCCATTACCCTGACACGGTGGGCCGTGACCCGACCCTGCAAAGGAAGGTCAGCCGCCTTGTAAGCCCAGGAGATACAGTCAGCCACCCAGATGGACAAGGTAAGCTTGGATACAGCCAACCCCAACTTATTAGGGTCAAAAGATACGAAGAGCTTAGTAGCCCTTCTATGCCTCTGCGTACGGTCAAGGTAGAAGGATAAGGCCCTCCTACAGTCCAGGGTATGCAGAACTGCTTCAGCCTGGCTTGCATGAGGCCTAGGGAAGAATGTTGGAAGAACCACCTTTTGGTTAAGGTGGAAGGAGGAGACAACTTTAGGGAGGAACTTTGGATGAGTCCTAAGGACTACCCTGTTCCTATAGAAGCGAGTGTAAGGCCTGTCACAGACCAGGGCCTGAAGCTCACTCACTCGCCTGGCCAAGGTTAGGGCTACCAAGAAGAGTGTCTTCCAGGACAGGAAGCGTAGAGGGAAAGTAGCCATCGGCTCAAAAGGTGGGCGAGTCAGTTGCTGCAAGATCACATTCAACTCCCACTCAGGAGCAGGAGGATGGATTGGAGGCTTGAGCAAAAGCAAGCCTCTAAGAAACCGGGACACCAAGGGGTGAACCGAGAGAGAATGTCCTTCCAGCAGTGAGTGGTGAGCTGCTAGAGCTGAGAGGTGGACCCGAACAGAATTGGACTTAAGTCCCTGATTGGATAAGTGCAGTATGTACTGAAGCACTACTGGTACAGTACAGGAGAAAGGATCCTCTGTACATAGCTGACACCACATAGAAAACCTTTTCCATTTGAGAGCATAGGTTTTCCTAGTGGACTGTTTCCTAGAGGCTAGGACAACCTCCTCAACTTCCTGAGGTAGGCCCCAGGGAGCCAAAACTACCCTTGCAGCCTCCAGGCCATCAAACTGAGAGCTTTGAGATTGGGGTGCAGAAGGGAACCCTGATCCTGGGAGAGAAGGTCGGGTTGCAACCCGAGAGGCAGTGGGGCATCCACTGCCAGTTGAAGGAGAAGTGGAAACCAAGGCTGTCTCGGCCACCTGGGAGCCACCAGCAGGACTGAGGCCTTGTCCTGACCACCAAAGGCGTGGGAGGAAACGCATACAGGAGGCCCTGAGACCATGGTATCAGAAAAGCATCTGCTGCCACCCGCAGAGGATGCGGCTGTCTGGAGCAGAATCGAGGCAGCTGGTTGTTCAGTGGACTGGCAAAGCGATCTATCAAAGGAAGACCCCATTTCAGGAAGATCTTCTGAACTACCAAAGGATGCAGCTGCCACTCGTGGGGCTGCAGAATTCTGCTCAACCTATCGGCCAGGTAGTTTTCCTGGCCTGGGAGGTACACAGCCTTGAGGAGCATGTTGTGCTTGAGGGCAAATGAGCAAAGGTCCTGTGCCTCCTGACAAAGGAGCCTGGACCCAGTCCCGCCTTGCTTGTTCACATAAAACATGGCTACCTGGTTGTCTGTCTGAACCAGGACAGATTGATGAGCCAGGGCAGGAGAGAAAGCTTTGAGTGCTAATCGAATAGCCCTGAGTTCTAGGAGATTGATCTGCTGTGCGGCTTTCCAGGGAGACCACAGGCCCTGGGTGCACTTGTTCAGACAATGAGCCCTCCAGCCCTGCAGGGAGGCATCTGTGGTCAGTACCGTGTACCCAGGAATTTGAAAAGGCACCCCTTTCAGTAGATTGGGTGGGTGCAGCCACCAGTTGAGGGAGTCCAGAAAAGGTCTGGACACCCTTATCCTGTCTCTGAGGCTGCCTGTGGCCTGTGACCACTGACTCTGAAGGCACCACTGTGCAGGCCGCATATGGAGCCTGGCATTGGGGGTCACATGAACTGTCGAAGCCATGTGGCCAAGCAGCCTCAGGCAGAGTCTGGCGGAGACCATTGACCCGCTGAGAAACTGTGTTGCCAAGTCCATCAGTCTTTGGGCCCTGTCTGTTGGCAAGAATGCCTTTGCCAGGATAGAGTCCAACCTGCCCCTATGAACTCCAAGTTCTGGGAGGGGAGCAAAGTGGACTTTGTGAAGTTTATTACAAACCCCAAGCTTTGAAGAAGAGCAATAGTTCGGAGGGTGGCCTGTCGGGCCTCCTGGCACGTCTGATCTCTTATGAGCCATTCGTCCAGATAGGGAAAGACAAAGATGCCCTGATTTCTCAGGTAGGCCGCCACCATTGCCAGGCATTTGGTAAAGACTCTGGGTGCGGAGATTAGGCCAAAAGGCAGTACTCTGTACTGATAATGGTTTCCTCCCACAATGAACCTGAGGTACATTCTGTGGTCTGGATGAAAGAGGATGTGAGTGTACGCATCCTTTAGATCTAAGGAGCATAGCCAATCTCCCTGCTGGAGGTAGGGCAGAAGTGTTCCAAGAGTAAGCATCTTGAACTTTTCCTTCTCTAGGAATTTGTTGAGGTTTCTGAGGTCTAGAATAGGTCGAAGGCCACCAGTTCTTTTGGGTACCAGGAAATACCTGGAGTAGAACCCTTGACCTTGCAAGTGGGGAGGCACAGGCTCCACCGCCCTGTCCACCAACAGACCTTGGAGCTCCTGGAGGAGAAGATCTGTGTGCAGGGGAGGCCTTGGAGGCTCTCCTGGAAAATATGGAGGAGGCAGTTGGTGAAAGTGTAGTGCATAGCCCCTGTGGACTATGTTTAACACCCAACTGTCCCCAGTGATGTGGGGCCACTGGTGAGCAAAGAGGGCGAGGCAACCTCCTGTGCAGGATTTGGAGAGCAGGGACGGAGAGGCTATGTTTAAGGAGTCAAAAACCCCCACCCTGCTGAGTGGGAGCAGGGGCCGGAGGCTTGGGGGTCCTCTGCCTACGGGGCCCATTACCCTGCCCCTTGGCTTGCTGACCCTGGGGTGCAGCTTGGGCAGCCTGATACTGAGGGTACTGTTTGAAGGCAGCGCCCTTCCTCGGGTAAAAGGGCTTTTTACCCGAGCCCTTCTTCTTGTGAGGAGGGGCAGAGGTCTTTCTAGACAGCCTTGTCCTTGTAAGGTGCTCGGTCTCGAGCTGTGCGGCCTTCTCGGCCATGGGCTTGCCAAAAAGGTTCTCACCTCGGCAAGGGACATCGACCAACTTGTCCTGAACCCATGGCTCGAGGTCCGATGACTGCAGCCATGCCTGGCGTCGAGCCGCAATGCCGGCTGCCGCAACTCGGGCCGAAGCCTCGAAGCCATCGTAGGCAGCGCGGGACATAAACTTGGAGCATTCCCGAATCCCCGAGGACAAGGACTTGAATCTCTGCAAGGGCTCCCCAGAGAGACCAGCAGAGAACCCGGCCAACTCCTTGGCCAGGTCCCGCCAGTACATGCCCATGTACAGCTGGTAAGACTGGACACGGCAAGCAAGCATCGAGCCCTGGAAGCACTTTCTACCAAAACCATTGAGGTTTTGGGCCTCCCTGCAAGGAGGCACCACGGAGTGCATCTTCTGACTTTTCAGGCGATGCATGGCCGATTCCACCACCATGGAATGGTGTGGTAGCTGCGCCTTCTGAAAGCCAGGGCTCTTCCAGAGTCGATAAATCGAATTGACCCGCTTGCTTAGAACCGGCGCCAAGGCCGGTGCCTCCCACATCCGGAAGAGGAGCCGTTCCAGCATCGGAGGAACCGGGACAGTAAAGGTCTCCTTCGGAGGAGAGTCGTACTGCAGGGCCTCGAGCTCCTCGGCTCGAGGCTCTTCCTCGGTGTCCGCTGGGATAGCCAACGCGGTGGCCATATCCTGGACAAACTCCGAGAACCGGGTATCCTCCGGAGAGGATCTACTCCGGGGTTCAGACTGCGGTGAGTCCGACGGGACGCACCGAGTCTTGAATGTGTCGGGGGACTCCTCATCCTCCGTCTCCCAGGCAGACTCGTCTGACGAGGAGTCAGGGTCTGACCCCGCGGGGCCCGGGAGCACCCGCCCCGACGCCGGAGGCACCGGCATCGACGCCCTCGGTCCCAAACGGGAGGTCGAGGGAGACCGCGACCGAGGTCGACCTCGAGCCTTCATGGTCTCGAGTATCGGCTCGGTCTCCAGGGTCGACTTCGATGTCGATGTCCCGGTGGTCGGGGCAGATACGCCAGACAGGCTGGCCATCAGCGCCCACTGCTGCTCCATGAAGGAAGACAGTCTGCACGCCAAGGCTGTCATCCTGAGACTCAGCTTGGGAGATGCAGCAGCCACCGACGTCGGCTCTCTGGGAGGAGAGTCCTCGAGGACTACAGGACTTACGTGTCCAGCAGACTCCGGCTCCACGCGATGAACCTTGGCAGGCTTCTCGTGTTCCACAGGCCCGGGGCGACGGTCGGGGGTCTTAGACCTGGCCCTCCAGGAGCCAGGGACCTCTTCCGACGACACCCTCACGAGCCGCTTCTTCCTCTTGCGTTCCCGGTCGGGGACCCCCTGTCCGAGGAGCCACGACGGCGCTCGGGATCCGAATCCCGAGATGTCAAGGCTACAGATGAGGTCCGGGCCCGGCCAGAGGCTGAGTCAGAAAAAAGCCTCTTTCTGCTGCTGGCGACTTCTCAGTGCCTTGGAAGACATCTTCCCACATGGTCCACACGTCTTAGGGTCGTGATCAGGACCGAGGCCTCGAAGGCAGCAGTCGTGGGTGTCAGTGAGAGACATCAACTTCTTACACCGATCACACTTTTTAAAACCGCTGGAAGCCATCAGGGAAAAAAGAGTCCCCGCGAGGTCAAACACCCGGCCTTCCAGGGAAAAAGCAAAAAAGGGCATGAATTTATTTATTTATTTAACAATTTTTATATACCGTCTTTCTATATTTCAACTGTTTACATGAAACAAGATAACAATGGATATATAAGGTAACAAGATAACAATGGATACATATGTTAACAGGAAGAACTAATTACAGAGATCAATGATCAACTATTTACATATAAGTTTACAATGAGTCATCTGGTTGTATAGAAGGATTTGAGTAATGCAGAAGGAGAAGGGAGGAAGGTGGAAGGGAATGTGAATGCCAGCCATGAAGGGCAAAAACCGAAAAAGAAGAAACGGGCTCGATACCGGTGTACCGAACCCGGCAGGAGGGGAACCGGCGTCGAACCGGAGAAGAAAAATAGCGAGAATCGCCGAAAAAATCAAACTTTTATCCGGGATGACAGGACACATGTCCGGTGGGCTTCTCGGAAAAAGAGAGACTGAGGTACGATGGCACCTTTAGGCGGGAAGGGAACCGCGCATGCCTGCCTGCATTCCCAAAGGCTTTCATGGAAAGCTGGGGAAATGCTCCGCTAGGGCTTCATCGGTGTCGATGACACCCATATGTGAGGACTGACTTCCTGCTTGGTCCTGGAGAAATAAAATTGTTAAATAAATAAAATAAAGGCTAAATTAAATCACTAAATATCGCTTCAGCTAAGTTTCAATGAACAGCTTCACACACACTTAGGGGTATGTTTACTAAACCAGGCTCTAACAGTTAACCCGGGCTATCTACAACTAGTTTCCATTGAATAACATGGGCCTTGTTGCAGATAGCCCAGGTTAACCAGTAGCCCAGTTTAGTAAACATACCCCTTAGCTTATATGCTACAAAACAGGGAAGACATTTTTTAGAATCATCAGAACTCAGATGAGAGTCACTTCATTTGCTTCAAAATCTCTCTTGCTTTATCATTTAACCCCCCATTGCCTCAGAAAAATCCAAGTTATCAATATCCCTGTTTAATGTACATTACCAAGTTTATGTTTCAATGTACACTGCTTTGATTGAAATGATAAAGCGGTATATAAAACAAGTTCATTAAATAAATAAATAAATCATCAGTCCAGATTTCACATATAGCTCATAATATGTATCCGATACTGCAAATTCATTCAGCTTATCTTATTAGTAATTCATAATATCCCTCATTTTTTTATTTTTTTTGGAGTATAGGCTAAGTGCATTTGAAGCTATTTCATAAAGGCAACATAAGTACCTATATGCTTTTATAAAATAGGCACCCAGCCCTTGTAGCAAGCAACATATTTACACGCTCTCCACAGCAGGTGTAAAAATGTGCATGTACTCATGTATTTTATAAAATATGTGCATACATCGCAACTCTGCTCTTGCTCAGCCCAAACTACACCCCATCCAGCAAGTGTTCAAGTGTACACCATCTTATTTATTATTTTAACAGGTTTTTTTATACCACTTTATCATTTCAGTCAAAGCGGTTTACATTGTAGCCTAAACATGGTAATGTACATTAAACAGGGACTTTGATAACTTGGATTTTTCTGAGACAATGGAGGGTTAAGTGACTTGCTCAAGGCCACAAGGAGTGCAAGTAGGCTACACCTCCACTCCATCTTGTTGCCACATGTACTTATACACACATATACCACTGTGAAATTTAATAAAAGGCCCTGCTCACATGTCAAAAGAGGCTTTATAAAAGCATTACTCAGCCAGGCTCATCATATATTATCTTGACCAAATTATAGGGGAAATGTATTTTGGCATTATAAGTGGAATTTTAGAAAGGGCAATCAAGTGAAATCTGGGACATCCAGGACAACACGTACAGTAACATGCTAGGGATATCTATGTTTTGGCCTGATTTTAGAAACATAGACACCGATGACGACACTCGCACCATCGTCCACGTAGATGTCCCCACAATCACTACTTGAGACATGGACAACTATCTCCTGCTGGTTTGCATACAGGGACATCTATCGGTGTGTCACAAAATAAGAGCTCTCATTCCCCTCTGTGTTTGTTATCAACATGGAGAATACAGGGGATATACCTCCTTCTCCACACCCTCTGTATGTTTGGCTGGAAAACCAAACACTTTTCCGGTGCCTGTTGGTACCTGAACCAGGTACAGTTGTGGTCAACATTATTGGCACCCATGCATTTTAGGTATTTTGTGTACAACATCTTGAAAATAATTGGAAATATTCCAACTGTATGTCATCATAATATTTTAAAAATATGTTCAAAGATATATAGCAACAATAAAAGATGTCTGTGCAATAAACATAGTAATTTCTGAGAAAGAAACAAAATATGACCTGGACAGAATTAATGGCACCCTTTACTATAATTGCACAACCCTTGGCAGTGATGGCAACCTCCAAACATTTCTTGTAGCCATCTATACGTTTTGGACATCTGTCTGCTGGTAGTTTCTCCCACTCCACTGAGATTTGTTCCAGCTCTTGAATGTTTCCAGGATTCCTTTTACCAAAGGCAGATTTCAGCTCTTACCAAAGGTTCTCGATTGGAGTGAGATCAGGACTCACTGCTGGCCAGTTTAAAAATAGTCCATTTTTTCCTTTTTAACCATTCTTTTGTACTTTTGGATGTATGTTTTGGGTTGCTGTTCTGCTGGAGGTCCCATGATCTTCAACCCAGATCTAGCTTTCTGTCACTACAGTAGGTAGCACATTTCACTCCAAAATACCTTGGCAGTCCTCTGACTTCAGGATTCCTTTAATATGTTCCAGGCCTCCAGTCTTGAGGCAGCAAAACAGCCCCACAACATTATGGAATCTCCACCATATTTAACTGTAGGAAGGGTGTTTTTTTCCTTAGCTTAATTTCTTTGCCTGTAAATGTATTGCTGGTCTGCATTGCCAAAGAGCTCAAGTTTGATTTCATCTGTCCACAGAACATTTTCCCAGAAGGATTGTAGTTTCTCAGTGTGGGTTTGGACAAGAATCAGGTGTGCCTTTTTATGTCTGTCTTTGAGCAGTGGGGTCCTCCTTGGTCTTCGCCCATGAAGTTCTTCTTTGTTTAGTGCCCGGTGTATGGTGCGGGTTGAAACCACCACTCCAGATTGCTCCAGGTCAGCCTTAGCTCTTTGGATGTTGTAAGTGGCTTTTTTCTAACAGTTCACACTAACCTTCAAAGATTTCTTCGATTAATTTTCCTCTTCCCTCCACATACTGGGAAGTTCTTGACAGTTCCTTGAGCAGAAAACTTCTTAATAACATTACGAACTGTAGACGCAGGAATCCCAAGGTCTTTGGAGATGTCCTTGTACTCCTTTGAAGTGTGATATTTGATGATAATGGCTTTTCTAGGCAGCTCTCTTGTCTTCTCCATTATGAAAATGGAAAAAGAAGTGAATGTGGCCATTTTAAACATTAGAGCCATCATTCATTGGTTGATTAATCATGTGAGTATTGACAATTGATCATAGGTGTGTCTAATTTTATTGCAATTGGAATGTGGTAGTTCTGTTCAAACTAATTTGAATTGTTTATAAGGGTGCCAATAATCATTCCTTATATTCCAAAAAGACTAATCAGGTTCACTGCTGTTATATCCAAAAAATAAATTTAAAACCCTTTAAAATTATTTATATTCCCTGAAGCTAAAAGTTATATTCCTAAATAATTCTAATTTTTGTCAGATTACTTCCCTGGAAAGGATACCCTCTCTTGTAGCAAGCCTTCCTTTTTCTCTTATAAAGATAGCCAAAAGTTAATCAGGGGGACAGCACAAACATGTGATCTCTCAGATTTACTTAGCTTTTTGACGATCTTCTCTATTGCCTCCGAAATGTAAAAGATTCTCTAGAGACCTCTTCCTGCCATGCAAAACACCAAACCTGAAGAGGTCTCTACAGAATCTGATGGCTGCACATTCTGTACAACTTGGCTTGAGCAAAAGCAAGCCTGATCTTCACCACTGCTGACAACATAAAAACGCTTTGGACTGTGCAAAGCAAACTTAAATAATTTCATAAATAGAGGTAGTAATCCACATGGTCTGATGCGCATTTTTACAGAATAGGGATAGACTACATTACACTCATACATGGTCACTTATGCATTTGGGCCTGATATTCAATTGGGAAGGCTATGTGCCACTATGGCGCATAGCCATCACCGCCGACCTCTAACCCTGAATATTCAATGCTGGGGTCATATGTGGCCCCAACACTGAATATCCAGGGTCACTGCACAGCCTCCGAAGCCACAGAAGCTAATAGAGTAGTGGCGATATTACACCGCTACCCAGGTAAAAATTGGCCAGCCTTTGCTGCACCTAGTTTTACACACAGGTTGCTAACTGGGTAAGTGGTGCAATATCAAATCTATCCGGTTAGTGTCTGTGATCTCCAGGAACAGCAGGAATTTAGTCTTCACATATGGGTGATGTCGGTACCAATGGAACCCGTGTGGGAATGCTCCCCAGGGTCCAATAGGAAAGATTTTGGGAGCATCCCACTGCACCTGCATTGCTGCCTTCCCAACTCACTCTCCTCAGTTGAGTTTGTAGCTGAGAGAAAAGGAGAGAAGAAACCTATAACCCCTAGGGGAGAAGGGTGGGTTGTGAAGACTAAATTCCTGCTGTTCCCAGAGATCATATGTTACAGGTGAGTAACTATGCTATCTCACATATGGGACTCCCTAGCTTCCGAGATGCCAGAGAAAATGACCTAAGAACCAGTAGGTTTGCCTCAGGCAGGCTTCAGGAGGCCATGAATCCCCTATTGATGTCTGGTATCATTCTGGGACAGAGGGTAGGAATTGCCCTTAAGTCTGAAAGAGATGCTGGAGAACAGCTTGACCAAACATGGCATCCCAGCGGGCATCTTTGTCTAAACAGTAATGAGCAGCAAAGGTATGGACCGAAGACCAAGTTGCTGCTTTGTAGAGCAAGAGACCTCTCATGAAGTGCACTACAAGCAGCTGTGAAGAAATTGGTTGTCCATCCAGGAGATGGTGAGAGGCTGCAATGGCACTCAGGTGAACTCTTACCGAGTTGGCTTTGAGACCAGAAAAGGATAGATTTATTTCATTTATTTAAAAGGATTTAATATACCATTCTTTCTTTAAATCAAAGCTGTTAGCACATCAAACAATCAAGAGTGTGGAGGGTGAATACATGCAGTGGATACATCGACTTGTGTGGTGTGGGTGAGCAGTGTGATTGATTAACTGGTGAGCTATATACATTGTGAACTAAACAGGGGCTATATACATTGTGAACTATGAACAGAGGCCATATACAGGTAGCAGGGAGCTATATACATAGATGGAGGAGATACTGGAGGAGCACCTCCACTGGAACCGAGAAGGGATTAAGGTCCTTCTGGGAACATCAGATGGAAAATCTACGCCACTTGAAAGCATAGGAATGTCTGGTGGATGACTTTCTAGATGCTAAGAGGATCTCTTTTACTTCCTGAGTAAGGTTAAGATCCTGTAAGGCTATGCTTTCAGCAGCCATGCCATGAGATGGAGAGACTGTGGATTGGGATGTAGCAGGGTCCCCTCCTCTTGAGAGAGGAGATCTGAAGCAGATCCGAGATCTAGGGGTTGAGTCTGAGACAGACATAGTAGCAGAGGAAACCATAGTTGACATGGCCAACTTGGGGCTACGAGTATATTGAGGCCCCTGTCCGCTTGGAGCTTGAAAAGTGTCTTGGGAATCAGGAGAATGTGAGGAAAAGCATAGAGGAACTCTCGATCCTAGTGGAGGTGAAAAGCATCCACCTCCTGTTTGCCTGACATAGGAGTCCTGGTGCAGAAGTGGGGAAGTTTGGCATTCTGCGGAATGGCAAACAGGTCTATCTTTGGGGTCCTCCAGGTCTGAAAAATGAAGGATGCTGTCTCCGTGTGGAAGAGGGATCCGGCTTAATCTGTCCGCTAAGACATTTTGCTTCCCCGGAAGATATACAGCTTGGAGGTGTAACTGATGAGTAATGGCAAAGGACCAGAAATGGACAGCCTCACTTCAGAGGTGCCAAGATCCTCTTACATAGTAACATAGTAACATAGTAGTTGACGGCAGATAAAGACCAGCATGGTCCATCCAGTCTGCCCAGCGAGATGGCAAGAGTAGGTGCACCTGTTGCTCCGCGCAGGCCACCCCTCTCCATATCCTTGTTCAGGGGTAAACCCACCACTCCATATAGGACACCCCTATTTGTTGAGACGTTATATGGTTCGGAAGTTAGATGGTACCGTTTATTTTGTTTTTTTTCCTCTTCTCCCTTGTTTGTTCACATAGAACATGGCTACCTGATTGTCCTTTTGGACTAGGATCCTCTGAGAATTTAGATGTACCTGAAAGACTTTGAGGGTGTTGTATATTGCCAGATGTTCCAGTAGATTTATCTAGAGCTTGGACTCCTCCTCCGTCCAGAGGCCCTGAGTGGAGAGGGACCATAGATGGGTCCTCCACCCCTGTTTAGAGGCATCCATTGTCAGGGTACATTGATGTGGAGGCATCTGAAAAGGTGACCCGACGAGGAGATTCTCTGGGGAACACCATCATAAGAACATAAGGTATGCCATACTGGGTCAGACCAAGGTCCATCAAGCCCAGTATCCTGTTTCCAACAGTGGACAATCTAGGTCATACGTACCTAGCAGTTTCCCCAAAAGACACAGGTTCCGCAATGCTTGTACTGGGTCAAGCATTGATATCCTGGATCCCTTCTTAATAATGGTTTATGGACCTTTTCTCCAGGAACTTGTCCAAACCTTTTTTAAACCCAGCTACACTAACAGCCTTTACTACATCCTCCGGTAACAAATTCCAGAGCTTGATTACACATTGAGTGAAAAAATATTTTCTTTTATTAGTCTTAAATAGTTTACCCTGTAGCTTCATTGCATGTCCCCTAGTCTTTCTATATTCTGATATCGTAAACAATCGATCTACGTTTACCCGTTCCACTCCGTTCATTAATTTATAGACTTCTATCATATCTCCCCTCAGCCGTCTCTTTTCCAGGTTAAAGAGCCCTAACCTTTTTAGCCTTTCTTCATAGGAGTATCCTTCCATTCCCTTTACCATTTTGGTGGCTCTTCTCTGAACCTTATCTAATAACGCTATATCCTTTTTAAGAACCGGCGACCAGAATTGCACACAATATTCAAGGTGCGGTCTCACCATGGAACGATATAGAGGCATTATAATATCTTTTGTTTTATTTTCCATTCCTTTCCTTATGATACCTAGCATTCTATTTTCTCTCTTGGCTGCCGCTGCACACTGGGCCGAGGGTTTTAACATGTTATCCACAATGACGCCTAAATCTTTTTCCTGGGTAGTGGTTCCTAATGTGGAACCTTGCATCGTGTAACCATAGTTTGGGTTGTTCTTCCCTAAGTGCATAACTTTGCACTTGTCCACATTAAATTTCATCTGCCATTTTGATGCCCAGTCTTCCAATTTATCAAGATCCTCTTGCAATTTTCCACAATCCTCTTGGGTTTTAACAACTTTAAATAGTTTTGTCTCATCTGCAAATTTGATAACCTTACTCGTTATTCCACTTTCCAGGTCATTTATGAATATGTCAAAAAGCAGCGGACCCAGCACAGATCCCTGGGGTACACCACTATTCACCTTTCTCCATTGGGAAAATTGGCCATTTAGCCCAACCCTCTGCTTTCTATATTTTAACCAGTTCCTGATCCACAGTAGTACACTGCCTCCTATCCCATGACTCTTTAGTTTTGCCAAAAGTCTCTGATGAGGGACCTTGTCAAAGGCTTTCTGAAAGTCCAGATACACTATGTCAACCGACTCACCTTTGTCCACCTGTTTATTCACACTTTCAAAAAAACATAACAGATTAGTAAGACAAGATCTTCCTTGTCTAAAGCCATGTTGGCTGTCTCCCATTAGGCCATGACTATCTACATGCTGAGTAATTTTATTCTTTATGATGGTTTCTACCATTTTTCCCGGTACTGACGTCAGGCTCACCAGTCTGTAGTTTCCCGGATCACCCCTGGAACCCTTTTTAAAAATTGGTGTTATATTGGCGATCCTCCAATCTTCAGGTATTAGAGATGATTTTAATGATAGTTCACAGATTACTAATAGCAGGTCTGCAATCTCATATTTCAGTTCTTTCAACACCCTTGGATGTATCATAGGAGTGATGTGGCCAGAGGGGCAGACACTGATATTTTGTCTGAGAGATGGTCTGAGGCCTGTGTCCACTGGGAAGTCAGAGATCATTGGGCTGTGCGCATATGCAGGCGTACATGTGGCACCACATGTACTGTTGAAGCCATATGACCTAGAAGCTGTAGCATCTCTCAGGCAGTGAGATGATCTTTGACAAGGGCCTGAGATGCCAGCTGAATGAGAAGAGAACAGCAGAGCTGAGGTAGAAACGCCCTCGACTGTTGAGTATTTACGAGAGCTCCTATGAACTCTAATGTTTGAGTAGGAGTGAGATAGGACTTTGGAAGCTTTATCACAAATCCCAAGTGTTGAAGTACCTGCATGGTATAAGAGAGAGGACAGGTGAACCTCTTGGGAGATTCTTGCACTTATGAGCCAGTCGTCTAAGTAAGGGAAGACAAAGATCCCTAGAGATCTTAGAAATGCAGCCATGACCGCCATGCACTTTGTGAAGGCTCTCGGGGCAGAGGTGACTCCGAATGGCACGACCCTGTACTGATAATGTTTTCCTTGAAACATGAAGCATAGATATTTCCTGTGTTCTGGATGAATCAGGATATGTGTGTACGCTTCCTTGAGATCTAGAGAACAGAGCCAGTCCTGACTCTGGAGATAGGGTAGGAGGGTTCCTAGAGAGACCATCTTGAACTTCTCACAGACAATAAACTTGTTAAGGTTTCTGAGATCCAGGATGGGTCTGTATCCCCCGGTTTTATTTGGTATGAGAAAGTGCAGGGAGTAGAAACCCACTCCTTGCTGGGATGTTGGGACCTCCTCTATGGCACCTCCTGACAACAGAGAGGTAACCGCTTGAAGCAAAACAGCAGTGAGAAGAGGTTGAGAAAGATATTCCCTCACCATCATGGAGGGGGGCAGAGTCTGTAGGTGAAGTCTGTATCCTTTCGTCACTATGGTCACAGTCCAGTGCTTTGAAGTAATTAGATGCCACCCATGGACATAGTGATAGAGTCTGCTGGCAATGTTGGGAGAAGTGGGGGTCTCTGGCAGCAGAGTGGCTATGCTCTCTAGGAAAAAGTCTAAAAACAGGTGCAAATTGAGTCTGCAGAGCTGGCTGTTTTTTAGGAGTCTGTGGCTTCTTCTGGTGCTTGGGAGGCTGTTGCCTCTTTTGAATACTCTGAGGTTGGTACTGCGAAGCAGGAGTGTAAGAAGGATAAAACTTCTTACTGAAGAAAGTCTTTGCAGCTGCTTCCTTCTTAGCCCGGTGACAGTGGTTTTAGAAAGCCTGTTTAGGGTAGTATTCTCAGAATCCAACTGAGATGCCTTGTCTTGCCAGTCTTTGCCAAAAAGGTTTTTGTCTGTGCAAGGAATATTGCCCCGTTTATCGTGAACCCATTGCTCAAGATCTGACGCTTGAAGCCAAGCAATCCTGTATGCTCCAATGCAGATTGAGGTGGCCCTACTGGTACACTCAAAGCAATCAAAGGTTGCTCTATTTACAAACTTTGACATGTTCTCGGCATGCTTGACCAATGTGAGATAGTCAGCTCTCTTATCATCAGGGAGAAGAGGAGCCATAGACTCAAGATCTCTAGTAACCTCCCTACAGAACATACCCATATAGAGTATGTATAAACTTATCCTGGCTGAAAGCATGGAGGCCTGAAAACATCAATGCCTGAAAGCATCGAGAGTCCTCGCTTCTCTACCAGGAGGGTTCAAAGAATGAGTCTTTGAACTTTTAATTTGAAAACATTGCCGATTCCACCACCATTGAGTGATGAGGCAACTGAGTCTTTTGGAATCTAGGAGACTCCGATACTCGATACATGGTATTGAGTCGTCGAGTATGGGGAGAGATGGTAAGGGGCATCTCCCACATCTCGAGCATGAGGTCCTGGAGGATGTGGTGAACTGGAAGGGTGGCAGCCTCTTTAGGAGCCATACGGTATTGGAGGATTTCTAATTCCTCAGCTCTAGGTTCTTTTTCCGATGTTACTATAATAGACAGGCCCCTAGCCAGGTACCGAATAAATTTGTGAAAAGACATGTCCTCAGGAGAGGACATACAGCGTTCCAGAGAGGGAGAAGGATTCTCTTGTATACTTTGAATCACTCGAGTACCAATCTATTCCTCATCAGATGAATCAGAATCAGAGGATTCAAAGTATAGGACGAGAGCGATGTCCACACTCTGCTAAGGTCTGGTACCGATAGAAATTGGTATCGGATCGGGGAGGTTGCCTGGAAGAGCCACTGGTATCAGGGATGGACTCAAGGGCAGGCAGGGGTGGTAGTGGTTCAATGGGTACAAACCCCGATGCAGATTGCATCGGTACCCTGGACGGTGCCGGTATTGGTGGTACCGTCAGTAAGGGTTTGATCGGAACCGACGCCGCTAGTAGGGCTGCCAAGCTGTACTCGATGGTGAGGATATGTTGATCCATAGAGCCCACCAATGCTTGGGTATCGGTACCAGACATGCGGGCTACCGTCCCAGAGCATGGCACCAGGAGCTCTCCAGAGATGGAGGCCTTGGGAGCATCCTGGGATCAAGTAGTTTGGCTGGCCGATCCACCTCTAGGGCTACGCACAAGGCATCTCGATTCTTAAAAAGAGATCTATCCTTGGGGGACAGGTGTGTCTTCAAAAACGTATGTTTTGATAACTGAGATCCATGAAAGGAAGACTATGCTGTCGATGATGTCGATGCTAAAGAATGTGCCTAACTTTGCAGCTCAATTCTGCAGGCCTCTCTTTGTCATCTTCCTACATAAAGGACATTCTGAAGGCTGGTGGTCGGGCCCAAGACATTTCAGACACCAGTCATGAGTGTCGGTAGCCGAAATGGTACTGCCACACTTAGAACATTTCTTAAAACCACTTGCTTGTTTTTCCATTATGCCGAAGCAAATGGTAGGCTTAAGGCCTAAAATGGTGTTGATGCGCTCAAGAAAGTTCTAATTTACTTTTTAGAAAAAAGAAAAGAAGAGAAAAGAAAAGAACCGACAGTAGTCAGTCCTGGCGTTGACGGGAAGGCAGATGCGACCACAAGAAACAAAAGAAATTAAACAAATAAATTTTCTGCAGTGACAGGATTTGCTTCCTGCTGGCTCCACAGAAAACAAAGAATTGAGGAGGGAGAGTTGGGAAGACGGGAAGGCAGTGACACAAGCGCAGTGGGATGCTCCCAAAAGCTTTCCTATTGGACGCTGGGGAGTATTCCTGCACGGGCTACATTCCTGTTTCTTCCTGGAGATACCATGTAAATGCCTTTAGAATATCGGTCCCAAAAATCACTAAAATGTCATCATTTACACACATGGTAGGCGACTCTTATAAAATTACCCTTATAAATTACAACTGGGCATGACGGGAGTTGAAATGCCAAATATCTGTTTGCCAATGATTTAAGTGGCCTGTAAACTAATGAAGTAAAGGGAAGGGCAGAAATTATTTCCGCCTGCCATAGGGTTGTTCTTTCTTCCATTCATTCTTGGTTCATTTATTCCTGTCTTGACATGGACATTCATTGTTGCTGGCATTATGAATATATGTTGCAAACTATTGTTGCAATTTCTAATGGACAATGCTGGGTCTAGAGCAGAGAATGGATTGAGAGGAACACAAGAGAGAGGGAGACTTGTGGTAAATTGCCATTATCCCTTTAAGCTAGCCTAATACCTCCAAATTTGATGTAAGATGCTTCCAGAGGCGAACCAAGAACTACTGCTGGCACATTTCCTTATTTCACTTCCTTATGAAGAAAAGCAAAACTTTTATCCTAGTTAAGCCAATAAATTCTGATAGGAGACTTAAAACAATCCGAATGCTTCTATGTTAATGAATTGCATGGTCCTCTTTTAATGAGAAATGCAAAGGGCTCTGAGTTTCACTGGAACCCTTTTATATATTAGACTTTATTGCTACATTCATTATGAAGAAAGCTTGGGGAGTTTTTGCTAAGGAGAGCGAAACATATTAATTACTAAGTCATGCTTTACAGTGCATAACTGTGCTGAAGGGGTTCCTGAGTGATCAAAGACACCTATGTACAGTAGTTCTATAAATGTTCAACCAGTAGGAAAACAGGAAGTCTGTTCATGTCCCTTGACATCTGGCTCACACTGCTCTTATTGGCAACCCTTTTGCCTCTGTAACTTTCTTTAGTGGAGCAAATCTGAAGTCTGTTTTCAAATAAATACACACATGCATCGACAGTATGTTATTACTGCCTTATAGTCTTAATTGGTTGGGCTCATACCTGGGAGCAGCTCCTCAGGAAGATATTTAGCCATTTTTCTTTCCTTTTTGTGAAAAGAGAATCGGCACTATCTTCATAACCATGACATAAATCTGCACACGGTATTCTTACAGGCCTACAATATTAGCTAAGGCAGTTCATATAGAACCTCAGGACATCAATTTCCCAGGAAACGCCAGGCCAATAAATCCCCCTCACATGTGTGCTAATTGACATTAATTTGTGTTATTTGATAGACTGATGATGAAACAATAAAAAAAACAAAGCTGAAGACACTTCATTATGACATCTGGAAAGCTGCTACTACTACTACTACTATTAATTATTTATACAGTGCTACAAGGCCTATGCAGCACTATACATGAAGAAAGATGGTCCCTGCTCAAAGACCTTACAATCTAGCTAGGACACACAAGACAATAGGAGAAAATGGGTACAAATAGGGAATGGTAAGGAGACACATGGAGAACAAGAGATCAAGATCCAAAAGCAGCTTCAAAGAGATAAGCTTTCAGAGTAGATTTGAAAATGGGCAGAGATGGAGCCTGATGTATTGACTCGCGTAGTTTGTTCTAAGCATAAGGAGCAGCAAGATGAAAGGATCAGTCTGGAATTGGCAATGGAAGAAAGGGCATAGAGAGAAGCAATCCAGTAGAAGAGCGGAGCTTACAAGGAGGGGTGTAGTGAGAAAGGAGAACGGAAAGATAGTGAGGAGCAGCAGAATGAATGCATTTGTAGGTCAAAAGGAGAAGTTTGAATAAGATATGGCAATGGAAGGGGAGCCAATGAAGTGACTTTAGAAGAGAGGTTATATGAGTATAGTGGGGCTGACGGAAGATTAAGCACACAGCTGAGTTCTGAACAGATTGAAGGGGAGAGAGATGACTCAGAGGGAGACCAGCAAGGAGGAGGTTACAATAGTCAAGACAGGAGGTGACTAAAGAGTAGATAAATGTTTTAGTACTGTGTTCAGAAAGGAAGGCGCACGTTTTGTTAATGTTAAAGAGGAAGGAATGACAGGTTTTAGCTATCTGCTGGATATGTGCGGAGAAGGACAGGGAGGAGTCAAAGATGACCCTAAGGTTGCGGGCTGAGGAAACAGGAAGTATAAGAGTGGTATCAACAGAGAGAGAGAAAGGAGGAAGGGGGGAGGAGGGTTTAGGGGGAAAAATAAGAAATTCTGTTTTGGCCATGACTAATTTCAAGCTACTGTGTGTGTTAAAAAAAGTGAATATAGGATTCTGCAAGCAACATAAAATATGTTTTAATGTAATGTACACACTTTGAGCTCAATATTCAAAACAACTGAGATCCTAAATTTCAGAACCCCTTTTACAGACACTTAGCACATGCCCTGTCTGCTGCTTACAACCCAATTTATTCCCATGGGCGCAGCAGCCGATAGTGGACACAAATACCCATTAGCAGGGCTAAGCATTAGGAAAAGAGTATCTGACTTGCTGCTTATTTTTTATAATTCAGCCAAATTTATGATTCTATGTTTTTTACTACTACTACAGAGTATTTGTATAGTGCTACAAGAGGTGTGCAGCACTGTACAGACATGTAAGAGACAGTCCCTACTCATCAGAGCTTACAATCTAGGCAAGACAGACAACACAGTAGGTGTAGGTGTAGACAGGGATACATCTAGGGGGAATGGTAAGGAAATAGAAAGAACCTAAATGTACAAACCTCAAAGTTACGTTCCTAAATTTGGGCCTGCCAGTCATTTTCGTAAAATTTAGGAACTTAATTTACGAGATGCCTGGTCATAAAAAGCAGTGCTAAGCCCCTAACTTTATTTCCCCATCTTACATCCATCTCTGTTGTTGGGGAGGGGGGTGCAAACAGGGCAACTGCCCTGGGTCCCAAAACTGCTCAAAGCTGAAGAAAGTGCAGCATGCCAGTTTATTTTGGAGCCCTCTCCCAAATTTCTGCCCTGGGCTTCAGCATGTCTAGCACCAGCCCTGGTTACTACCTACTTTCTAGGCTTAGAAATTTAAGATCCTAATGAAACTAGGAGCATAAATTTCTGTACTCATCCCTAGTAAAACTATAAAGGGGTCTATTTAGGAGCCTAACTCTCAAAGATAGGAGCTTCAACCCTTTGAATATTGGCCTCTAAAGGTAAAAAGTGGACTGTTGTAGTTGTTGTTATGGAAGGACAGACTAGATAGGCCATGTGGTCTTTTTCTGTCATCATGTTTCTATGTTTCTTTGTTCATAATATTGTTTTAGATTTATCTGGCATATTGTCAAAATAGTAAAGCAGATTGTAAATAAAATTTAACAATGATAATGGGGCTTCCTACCCTAAAGGTTACACAAGCTAACAAGACATCGCAGAAAGAACACTAAAGAAGATGAAAGCCTGAGATACAGTGCTGAGATAGACAAAGACTAATGGAAGGCCAGAGTCAATAGCATCAGAATGGCGAAGAACTAGAACACTGAGGCAGTAAATTAAAAATCACACTTGAAAAACAAAATATGGCAATACTTCAACACAACCAGTTAATGCAGAATTAATATGCAGAAAACCTAGGGGTATGTTTACTCAAGGGCATTAGCTGCTAAGTGGAGCTAACATGGAATTAACACCTGGTGGTAGCAGCTAACAGGAAAAATGCAGACATCATGGCACTTTTCTGTGATGTCTGCATTTCGCATGGTAGGTGTAGGCTTGGGCGGGATTAGGATGGAAAATGGGCATGTGTGCAAGGTACAATTACCACAGACATTACCATTGCATGGTAATCATCAAAGTTGCAGACATCATGAGTGCACCTAATGCCACCTCAATGGGTGGCAATAGCTGCATCCATGAAGCTGCCACCCCATTATCTCTGTGGTATCTGCAGGGGAAATGCTGATAATGCCTCCTGCAGAAACCATGGGACTTTTGCTGCTAACACCAGTTTTTTACAGCTATCGCCCAGTGTTGGTTGCAAAAGTCTAACGCGCCTTAGTAAACATATAGGGCCCAATTCTGATCCCAATGTCCATCTCCTTTGTACATCCGGGCTGAGCTGGACATACAAAGGAGATCATGATTCAGGGGAAGTTATTCCAGGGGTGGAATAACTTCCCCGGCCATTTCGCCAGCCCTGGACGTAGAAGGCCAACATTAGAATCGGCCCTATAGGTCCAGGGTCGGCGACCGCCCACTGCCCGCCCCCCGACTAACTTCTCCGCACAACCGACGGGGAAGTTAATCGGGGCATGCAGCCGGCATGAATAGCCCACATAGCATATGCTTGGACTTAAAGCACTTGGATTGAAATACAAGTTAGAAAAACAGCTTTCCTAATTCACTCCAGAAAATTATTCTTTTTCAATTCTTAAATACTATATTGACTTTGCTTCTATTCTTTTTACAAACATATAATAAAGGAAGCAGGGCCTGAATACTTTTGTTCTGAAATCTATTTCCTAATGTTGCAGCATACTCTAACTTTAAATGGGACTAATCTAAATCTTTAAATAAAATTAAAAAAATTGACTCTTCCTTGTTTTTCCAACATTAAATAGAATCAAATTAAACATTCTCAAATTATTCAGCACAGTCTGGACCCATTATCTTCCTTCACGGCCAAAAATCTACATTATCAGAAGATATAAAACAAATCCATCATGAAATCATCTGAGACCAACAACACTGACTAAGCAAAGTAAAGTCTCTGGGTTGGACCCTTGTTTTACTAGCCAAACTGTAAATAAGTAGAACACAGCGTGGAAGAGGCTTTAAGACAGCTGCAAGCAGCTGCAAGTTTTAAAGCAGGAAATACTACTGAGTTCTTTAAAATATCATCACGCCTCCTCTGGGCTCATTACCATCCTTTGCTGGTTTTCTCTCCTTTCATTGCTATTCTGAGAGACACAGCATGTTCGTGTTATGGTTCCTGGCCCACGCCTAAAAATCTTTGCATGCTGCTACACACATCTTGTCCTCAAAATGGGTTGACCTGTGGCGACAATCACCATGGGCCCTTTGCAAGGCCAGCAAGTCTTCTCATCATGCCAGAGGAATAAAACCAAGACAGAATCAGCCAGTTGGTCTCCCTGTCTTCTGGAGGGAGACTTTAGAACAGTTTCAGATTGTTGCTACTTCTCTGATGCATTTTGATTGGAAATGGAAAACTCTGAACTACAAATCCCACAATGCACTGTCGTAGAAGTTTTAAAAAACCCACATACATAAGATACCAAGGGTTTCACTCCAAAAACTAGGTTCACTTGCAAAAGATTATTAAGCTGATGATGCTATTGCTTAATCAGACTGAATGTGACATTCCAGAAAGAGACCAGCACTATAGCATAAAAGGAACTCAGCCCATGGACTACTATCCTGCATAGTTGCTCCAAAGAATTACAAACTGGAACGAAGTTCTACTTTATGAGTATCCAACATCTGAAGAAGCCCCAAAAGAGTAATATAACGCCAAGTTTAGCTTACCCATTAAAATCAAATCTGCAGGAATCTCAGAGATCTCTTCTGGGAAAACAGCAGAGGAAAGCAGAGCAATGAAGGCTGCCTTTAGTGTATAAGAAAATGTGATATTTCAGATGGTATTGGCTCTTTTTTGCTTGCAGTAAAAGGGGTGTAGCACAGTGGAGGGAAGAAACCTGGCCAAAAGAGGGAGGAGGATTCATAGCTGGTAGCAACTTTGATCAGTTGTCACTGAAGCTATTTGAGGTCCACCCTACTTTACAATAACGATTTTGGCTTCAGGACAATGGAAGCACTTTTCCCACCGATGACTCAAAGGATAGGTGTTTTTCTTTCTTCTTTAAAGACAGCACTGTATTTTCCGACATCCCTGAGAAAACTATCCTAAAACTGTAATTCAATTTATCTTCCTTTTATTTGGTGGGGGAGGGTAGGAGGAATTAATAGGCCTTTCATCCGACCTAGTACAATCTGTTGGTAGCACAAGGTGCAAAGACATTTCTCAGAAGGAAGATCACATATTCCATGGTATTTCCATGTACATGGTAGTTGCTAAACTGGAAGGAAAGGGATGGAATAACAGCAATACATGTAGCAGTTAGACAAGGGAAGGCTCATTTTCTAAGCTACTTCCATAGATAAAACAGCACTTTAGCCATGGAAATGGGTTTTTATAAACTTGTTTATTCAATGTGTGTTGAGCCATTTCATGCATACTTTACCCACTGTAGGAGGTGGTGTTCCTATGGGCAGAGTCTGGAGCTATGCACATATTTAGAATTTTCAAGAGCATGCATGCATTTTTACTTGGAAATATTGGCACACATTAGCAGATATAAATATATGCAGATATTTTTTCTGGAACAATTTTCAAAGTGAAGGAATGCATGCATTTTATTATGGAAGTCTTGCAAAGTCCGCACTCCCACTTTTCACCAATGCAAGAAGTTAAAAATTATTCCAGGAAGATTAAGGGCATTTGCAACGTGTGTAATTCAAAGGTCTTGTCTACGACTTCATACCCACATTTAAACTGCAGAAAATGAAGAGTAAAATGCTAGCAAGTTTAGATACTTGTGTGATTTTGAAATTCTACATCTTCAAGCAAGGATTTTAATTCTCTACCATTTCTGAAAGGGGGGAAAATGTTTGTAGCCAAAAATCAGGAAAGTCAAACTTCAGACAAAAGTGTTTTTTGGGGTTTTTTTTTTTTTTGCAAGAAATGCTCATTTAGAAATGGCAGAATTTCATAGAGAAGGACAGGCCTCATGATTTTTTTTTTTGCCTTCATAGAAATCGCATGACATTAATGGGCAATTTTCAAACCACCTTATTTGTTTATAGGCCTGTATCTGTGGGACTGCAAGCCACAGATTATTCCTATGAAAATTTGTGCCAGTGAAGGGAAAGAAGTACTTTGCTCTGACTGTGAGGCAAGTTCAAGGTAGGCATGAGAAACTATACATAGGGCTTTCAAATTGAATTCCCTGTGACTATTTTCTCTCCTCCTGACCTAAGCCCACCCCATTTTGCCACAGGTAAAAGAACTTGCAGTCTGAAATACATGGGTATATTAATGGCATGGGAGTGGGGATTTTTCATCAGCCCTTTTTTACATGGGTAAACTACTATGTATCCATGTAAAAATAGATGTTGCCTTTCAACGCTTTAAGGAGATCCGACTTCATGCACATTTTCTATCTGAAACAAGCCTGAAGCACAATTTTTTTCTATATTTCCCTGCCTAAATCCTTCCCCTCCCCTCCTCCCCCCAGTTAAAATCAACTGATCAGTGTCTGCAGGAGGTGAAGTTGAAAAATGTGAAAAAGCAATTTTGCTCACCTGTAGAAACATAGAAATATGGCGACAGAAAAAGACCACATGTCCTATCTAGTCTGTCCTTCCATATCAACAACTACAACAGTCCCCTTTTTTCCTTTAGAGATCCTCTGTGTTTGTCCCATGCTTTTTTAAATTCAGATGCTGTACTCATCTCTACCACCTCCATTGGGAGACTATTCCACGGACCCACCACTCTTTCCGTAAAGAAATATTTCCGCATATCACTCCTGAATCTATCTCCCTTCACCCTCATCCCATGTCCCCTCATAGCAGAACTTGCTTTCAATTGAAAGAGGCTCTCCCCCTGTACATTTATTCCACGGAGGTATTTAAACATCTCAATCATATCACCTCTATCCCGCCTTTCCTCTAAGGTGTACATATTAAGATCCTTAAGTCTGTCCTCATATGCTTTATAATGAAGACCACTTACCATTTTAGTAGCCACCCTCTGTACTGACTTCATCTTGTTTATATCCTTTTGAAGGTGCGGACTCCAAAATTGCACACTATACTCCAAATGAGGTTCACCTCCTTTTTTCTGCTAGCCATTCCTCTCCGTATGCACCCAAGCATCCCTCTAGCTTTTGCCATTGCCTTTTCTACCTGTTTAGCTACTTTAAGATCATCAGACACAACCACGTCTAGGTCCCGCTCTTCTCTAGTGGACAAAAGTACTTCACCCCCTATACTATATTACTTCCTTGGATTGCTGCAGCCCAAATGCATGACCTTACATTTTTTAACATTAAATCCCAGATGCCAAATTCTAGACCATTCTTCAAGCTTAGCTAGATCCCTTCTCATGTTATCTACAACTTCCTGGGTGTCTACTCTATTGCAGATTTTGGTATCATCCACAAAGAGGCAAACCTTACCCAACAGCCCTTCCGCTATATCACTAACAAAGATGTTAAAAGAATCGGACCAAGGACAGATCCCTGGGGCACACCACTGGTAACATCCTTCTCCTCAGAGTGAGCTCCATTTACCTGTACTCTTTGTTGACTCCCACCCAACCAATTTCTAACCCAAGCAGTAACTTTAGGGTCCATTCCTAGGGTGCTCAGTTTGTTTATAAGTCGCCTGTGAGGAAAAGTGTCAAAGGCTACTGAAATCTAAATACACCATATCTAGGGCTCTGCCTCAGTCCAACTCCCTGGTCACCCAGGTAAAGAAATCAATCAGATTTGTTTGACAAGACCTGCCTCTGGTGAATCCATGCTGCCTCGGATCCTGTAATCTGCTGGACTCCAGAAACCTCACTATTTTCTCTTTCAGCAGGTGTTTTCCTTTGACAGCAAGCTTGATAAGACGCACAAGTGTGTGACATTATTTGACAGCATCATGATTATTTGAAACTCCAGATCAAAAAGCATATGTTCATCTAGTGGAAGGTTTTCTAGCAGCTATTAATATGTCCTAGATGGTGCTCAATTTCCAGGCTGTGAGGTCGAGAGACTTTAAAAGTCTGGATGAAGATGGCAGCCCTCTTGTTGAGTTATCAATACTGAGAATTGAAGTTGCTTATGAGGAGGAAGGATTGATAGTCTCTGTAGTAAAGGAAACCAGTTCTGTTGAGATCAATAAGGCACTATAAGAATTATGGTGCTGCAGCTTTGCTGGAACTTGTGGAGAACGCTTGATATTTATTTTATTTATCAGCTTTTTTATACTACTTCATCATTTTAGTCAAAGCAGTTTACATTGTAACTTAAACTCTATAATGTACATTAAACAGGGACATTGAAAAATTGGATTCTTTTTGATATGAGAGGAATTGGAGGGCAAGCATAGAGGAATGACCAAATCCATGGAATTGCAAGGGCATCCAAAGCTAACCTCAGGTTGGAAGGAACAATAGATTATAGAGATGAAATTTTATGTTCTCTATTGCTCACAAAGAGGACAATCTGAAACACCACCCTTTCTCTCTTTCCTTCTTTTAAAATGTTTATATACTATCTTTGCGATTTCCATCATTCAAAATGGTTTACAAGCTAAATAAAAATCATTGCAGTTTGAAAAAAGCAGAATCAGACATTAAAGTACTGAGCAATAAATAAACCCTTAAGTCAGTGGCAACAAAAAATCCTGTTATTCCTCCAAAGGAAACAAAGTTTTTACTCCCTTTTTAAAATTTAATAAATTAGTTTCTAGTCTCAAATTCAAGAGTAGCTTATTCCAACTTTCTAGAGCTGCCACACTAAAGGAGTGACCCCCTCCAGTGAGATTTACGATATAATGTCACATCTGGAACCTCTAAAAGATTTTCCCGAGAGCAACACAGTTGACATCTAGGCAAATATTGTAGCCTATTTTTTTTTTAAATACAATGGATTCTCATTTCTCAAATCCTTAAAAATTAACACCAGCAGTTTAAAATGATATCATTTTCTAATGGGAAGCCAGTGTAATTTCCTTAACAAGGATGCACACTCTCTGTTTTCTTTCCTCCCAATAAAAGTCTAGTAATTGTATAAGGGACATAACAAAGTCAGATCTAAGGATCACTTGTGAGGGAGAAGTACTCTGTTGAGTCAATTGGCTAACTTTTTTTTTGGCCTGGGAACTTAGGTAGCATGTATCCAGATTTAATTTGCAAGAGCAAAGTACCAGATCCTGGCTGCCTCTCAGGAGTGGCAGAGGCGGCCCATGCCCCCTTGTTTGTTCTCATAAAACATGGCAAACTGATTGCCTGTATGACAGAGGAAGGCTTGCAGTGCATAGAAGATTGGTCTGAGTTCTAGGTGGTTGATATTTAGAGTTATCTCATATCTTGATCACATTCCCTGCGAATGGTAATTATCAAGACAGGCACCCAAACTTCAATTCAAAACATCTACAGTGAAGGCTAGGTGATGTTGCCCATGGTGCAAAGGATCTTTAGCTGATAGACTGGATTTGTGAGTTCACTATTGTAAGATGAGATGACGTTAAAGAGGCAGGTAAATTATCAAAGAAAGTGGTTGAGTGCAATGATTCCGCTGGAATTTGAGACCCCATTATGGACATCACATTTTTAAGCAGGCTAAAGGGACTACATGAATCTCCACCACCATGTTTGCAGCATTTGTAAGTACACTTTGGTAGTGACTCTAGGTGTGGACTATTTGGCACACAAATGAGAGATCAGAGTACTCCTGTCTTTCTGAAGAAAGGCTTCGGACTTAATAATGTCTAAGACCACTTCTATAAAGGAAATTATGTTGGAAGGATGTAAGGTAGACTTCTGAAAACTGCAAAAATAAATCACAATCTCTCATCTTCAATCTCTTGTATTTGTTAGGAGCATTAAGGTCTGGGATTCCAACTGAGCTACTAGTAACTAATCTAAGGTAGAGAAATACAAATGCTCCTGTTTGTGTAAATGAGCAACTGCGACAATGAGACATTTTGAAAATATACTGGGTGCCAATCAGAGGCTAAAAGGAAGGACTTTGTACTGAAAATGATATGACTGAAGAGTGAACCCGAGGTACATCTTGTATCATGGGTGTACTGGGATATGTGCTTATGTCTGTTTGCGGTCCACTCTCCTTTGTTGATCAATGGGAGAATGGAGGTAATTGTGGTCATTTTGAACTTTGCTTTGAGGAGGAACAGGCTGAGATCCCTGAGATCTAGTAAGGGACGCAAGTGTGCAGTCTTCTTTAGAATGAGAAAGTATCTTAAGTAGAAACTGTGGTTCATCTTGCTTGGTGGGAAAGGTTCTATAGACTTTGCCTATAGGGGAAGACATATTTCTTCTTCAAGAGACTCAAATGGTCGGAAGGCCGTTCAATCAATAACATGATCCAGTGGATAGCTGAGAAATCAGAGGTGGTAATCACTTCAGATTATGTAAAAAACCCTGAGTCTATGGTGATTTCTTGCTAGGCTGGATGGAAAAAGTGAACCCGAATCCCCACAAGAGGGAAGGGTGTGTATTTGGCAGAGGCTTGAAAGATTTAAAAAAAAAAAAAAAAAAGGCTGTTTAGACTGAGCAGTAGCCACTTGTTTAGGCTGTGCCCTTTCTCTTTGTCACAGTTTTACAGCAACAGCTCATTAACTCTATTGGGGTTGCTTCTAGTAATGACAACATTGATACTGGTTGAAAAACATGTGCCTAAAAGATGAGAACAAAGTAGCAGAGTGAACTGCTGAGAGATGCTGAAGAGTAGTACAATGATCTTTAAATCGTGTCCATATTTTGTTTTGTTTTGTTTTTTTACTTTCTTTTCTAAATAGCAGGTGTCCTGTGCAAGGAACATCTGTCAACTTGGAATGGACATCCTCCCTCAATCTCAAATCTCACAGCCCCACTATCAAGCTACAATATCAAAAACAGATACTTTAGACAAGGTTTCAAAGATGTCATAGGCTAATCTTATAAGATGCACCTTGCATTCAACTGCTTCCATTATATAGCAGTCAACTGGGATTGTTTCTGTCTGGGTAGCTTAGGAAATAAAATCTGCACCTTCTGAAATATAGCGTGTTTAAAAAGTCTCTGCTGTTTTTGCTTTTTCTCATGCCCATTTTGACAACCACTGAAGAATTAAAGAGCTGAACTTTACTGAAACCTGATGAGGTTTGGACCTTGTACTTCATGACCAACCTTTTTGACACAAGTTGCAGTTAATGGAGTGGAGGAGCAGCCTAATGGTTAGAGCACTGGCTTGGTAACCAAGAGACCAGCATTCAATTCCCACTAGCACTCCTTGGGCAAGTCACTTAACCCTCCATTGCCTCAAAAAAAAGGCCTGGCAGTCTACTTCCAGTCACACTGCCAAGAAAACCCAAGATATGCTCGAGGCCGCGGGCCGGGTCCCGCGGCCGTCAGTAACCTGGGCCCGGGCCCGGCCTCGGCCTCCAGCATACTGACGGAAGGGGGGGGGAGGGTGGAGAGCGAGACGGCTGTGCGCGGCTTTTGAAATCGCTCCGTCACACTGTCGGAGCGATTTCATTGGCCGGCTGTCGGTGGGGGGGCTGCGCTGTGTCCGCGAGGAGCCGCGTGGCCGTCTCCTTCTGGCCGCGGCTCCTCGGGAAGCGGTCGCGTTGGCTGTCCGGTGAGTTGGGTTCGTTGGGGGGGGAGTTCTCGCTACGGGTGTTGCGTTCGGCGGGGGGGTGTTTCGGCCGGGGTAGGGGGGGCGTTCTTCAAAAAAAAAAAAAAAAACAGGGAATACAGAGGAGGGCAGCCTGATTTAATTCTTGCCTCTGCGGCATAGTGGGAGGGGGAAGCACTGTGCAGGGCAGCAGCATGGCTGGCTGCAGCAAAGCCAGGAGGACTTCGGGGGCACGGGCTGGGGGTAATCGGCGGGGGTCCCGCGGGGCGGGGGCAGCACCGGGTGCCAGTGCAGGTCGTGGGGATGTGCGGGGGGGTGGTAGGAATGCAGGAAAGCGTGGGGTAGGGGCTGGGAAGCGTGGAGCTCTCCCTGCCCCTGCAGCCGGCTTGAGTAGTCCTGGGGAGGTGGGGAGCCCCCCGGTGGGGGTTGCTGGGCCTGGAGCTGAGGAGCCCGAGGGGTTGTTGGGGGGGGGAGTGACTGAGGGGAGGGTGGTAGATGTGAGCGTGCCTCAGGAAGGGGGGGGGGATAGGGTGGATTGGACGGGCGGGGGGGCCAGGGTGGGTTCAGGCCCCGACTGGTGCTTATGGGCCCCTAACTATGAGTTGGGGTAGGGCTGGGCTGCATGGTGGAGGGTGGCCGGCTTGGTCCCCGGGACATGGTCAGCCTATGGCATGTGGGGCGGGCTGGGGTGGGGAGTATTGGGGCGCCGGTCTTCCAGCTGTTGGGCAGCCCCCCTGGGGGGCTGCAAGCTGGGCAGCCGGGGGGTTAGGATCCTCGGGGGGGGCACAGGGAGGGGGTGTTGGGTGGGGGGTGGGGCCTTACGGGTGGGTGCCTCCAGGGACTGGCTTTCCTCCTTCCCCGTGTGTTGGCTCTCCTCTCCCGTTGCAGGTTTCGGGGTCTGCACAGGTTCCAGCGAGTGGGGCTGTTGTCGGAGCGACTGAGATGTCGTCGACTGCGAGCCAGTCCGGCCCGACCTCGGTGGAGCAGTCGGAGTCCACTTCGGAGGCGCAGGCGACGGCGGCGCAGGTGGCAGCAGGTGAGTTGTCTGGGATCACTGCGGGGGGTGGTGGGGTGGTGGTGCTGCCGGCCGAGTGTGCGCTGCCGGCTCGTAAAGCCAAGGTGAAGCGGAAGCACCGGCGGTGTCGGCGGCGGAGCGCGTCGTCTTCCTCCTCATCGTCGGGGTCCTCAGCCACTTCCTCGGCTGACTCCACGGTCGTCCCGCGGACGGGAGAAGGGGCGGGTTCCTCGGTGGTCCGTTGCGCGGAATTGTGGGAGAGTGTTCCGCGCAAGTTGCGGCGGCGAATCGTGAAGCGGCGATATCTGGATATTTTCCGGCTGTTGGAGGGGAGGAAACGTTCAGGGGAGAGTCGCAAGAAACGCAAGGAGGATGAGAAAGCGGGAGGGTATGGAAGGTGTCTCGGAACACTTTGAACTGGACGCGGGCCTTTTTGCGGTTGGCGAGCGTATGGGGCCATGAGGACCCGAGTTGTTACGGCGAGCTATTAGCTTATGCCGATGCTATCTTGTCGGCTTCCCAGGCGCACGAAGGGTGGGCCTGGCTTAATTATGATGAGGAGTTCCGCGATATGATGGAAGAGAACAAACAGTTGTCGTGGGGAATGAAGGATATCAACCTTTGGCTCACGCAAATGTCGGCGAAAAGGGGCGGAATGGGGGGGTGCAGGTTCGGGTAAGGCGGCGGGCACGGCAGCCCCGGCGGGCCTTCGGTCCTTTCGGCCAGCGGGCCCGGGGCCCGAGACGAGCAGAATGGGGGCGAGCGGTCCCGGCGGGGATTTGTGCTGGCGCTTCAATAAAACGTCCTGCCCCTTCCCGGACTGCAAGTTTCGGCACGCTTGTTCGCTTTGCGGCGCCGGTCACTCGGCCGTCAAGTGCAGCCGTAGAGCGGTGCCGGGGGCGTCGGCCGCAAGTAAGTGACGGGACGGTGGAGGGGCTAGCGCCTACCCCCATTAAGAGGCTGGCGCTGCAGCCGTGGTTGGAGCTCTATGCGGCGACCAGGCATGGCAAGGCGGGGATGCTGTTGTGGGCGGGGTTTTCCGAGGGCTTTCGTATCCCAGTGCGGGGGGTGGTTAGGGGGTTGGAGAGGGGGAATGCGGTCTCGGTGATGCGGTTGGCGGAGGTGGCCCGTGAAAAGATTGCGGCGGAGTGTGCTCTGGGCAGAGTGGCTGGGCCGTTTGAACGGCCCCCCTTCTCGCCTTTTATTGTATCGCCGCTGGGGGTCATCCCGAAGAAAGAGCCGGGTCGTTATCGGCTGATCCATAATCTTTCTTGCCCCCTCGGGGCCTCGGTAAATGACCATATCCCGCGTGAGCTGTGCTCCGTGCGCTATGCGTCCTTCGACGAGGCATTGGAGCTGGTGCGCCAATGCGGAAAAGGGGCTCTGTTGGCGAAGGTTGACATTGAGTCAGCCTTTCGTCTCTTGCCGGTCCACCCGTCCGCCTTCCCCTTGCTGGGATTTCGTTTCGACGATCATTATTATTATGACAAATGCATGCCCATGGGTTGCGCGATTTCGTGCGCTTACTTCGAAGCCTTCAGCTCTTTCTTGCACTGGGTGCTGGTTCGGAGGTCTGGGCGGCGGACTATAGTGCATTATCTTGACGACTTCTTGTTCGTCGGGCCGGCCCAGTCCGCCATGTGCGGATCCTTGCTGGGGCTTTTCCTGGGCCTGGCGGCGGATTTTGGCATCCCTTTGGCAGAGGGTAAGATGGTTGGGCCGGTGACTCGTATTTCCTTTTTAGGGATAGAGATAGACTCGATCGAGTTTGTGGTCCGTTTGCCTATGGATAAAGTAGAGCGGCTGCGGCTCTTGGTGGCGAAGGTGGGCTCCGCTGCGAAGGTGACGTTAACGGAGCTTCAAAGATTGGTTGGCCACTTGAATTTCGCGTGTCGGGTCATCACTATGGGGAGGCCCTTTGCGCGGAGATTATCTTTGGCGATGGCTGGGGTCCGTTGTGGGCACCATCACATCCGCGTGAATGCGGGGATGCGAGCCGATCTGCGTGTGTGGGACGCGTTTCTGGCGGATTACAATGGCTGCTCGGTGTTACAGTCCGGGGAGCTGTCCAACCGGGATTTGGACTTGTTTTCGGATGCGGCTGGGGGTTCGGGTATGGGATTGTACTTCCAGGGCGCGTGGTGTGCGGTGCCGTGGCCAGCATCGTGGTCTGCATGTGGGTTGACGCGTAACGTGACGTTCCTGGAATTGTTTCCGATTGTGGTGGCCTTATGGGTTTGGCCGGAGAGGTTACGGGACAGGCGGGTAGTTTTCTGGTGTGATAACGCTGCGGTGGTGCAAGTCATTAATCGCCATTCTCCCAAGTGTCCGCGGGTGGCGGCGTTGATGCGGGTGTTTGTGCTGGCTTGTCTTCGTCTTAATGTCACGGCTCGGGCGCGTCATGTGCCGGGTGTTCAGAATGGGATTGCTGATGCTTTGTCTCATTTCCAGTGGGAGCGGTTTCGGGAGTTGGCACCTGGGGCAGACGAGACCGCGGCTGTGGTGCCGGAGCACCTTTGGTGGCTTGGGATGCCGGAATAATCTCTTTGCTGCGGTCTTCCCTGGCTCCAGGTACGTGGAAGGCTTATCTGCGGGGGTATGCACGGGTTCGTGATTTTCTGTGGGGGAAGGGCTGGAGGGGTGGCAGTGTTGGGGACCTTTTGGCAGGGTCTTTTATAGTGTGGGCAAAGGAGTGTGGTTGGTCCCGGGCGGCGGCACGAGCGGCTTTGGCTGGTTTCTCCTTCTTCAGCAGGGCGGCGGGCTGGGGCAGTCCGGGTACCTCGTATGTGGTGAGGCGGCTCTTGGCCGGTTGGGCACGAGTGCAGCCCCCCGCCCCGGATCGGCGCCGTCCCGTTTTGCATGACTTGCTGCTGCGTATTTGGGGTGTTCTACCCGAGGTCGCGACTACCTTGTTTGAGGCCGTCCTGTTCCGGGCGTTGTTCGTCACAGCGTTCTTTGGGGCCTTCCGAGTTAGTGAGCTGGTCCCTCAGGCGGGCGGACGGGGTGGGCGGGGGGGGTTGCGGGTGCATCAGGTGGACCTGCAGGAGCAGCTTGTACGGATATTTCTGGCTCGCTCGAAAACCGACCCGCAGGGGCGTGGCCGGTGGGTGCTGTTGCGGGCCATCCCTGGTCTGGGATCTTGTCCGGTGCAGAATTTGAGGACGTACCAGCGTCAGCGTCTTGATGGGGCTGGCTGTTTCTTTTGCCATGCGGACGGTTCGGCTGTCACCCAGTTTCAATTCACGGCTGTCTTCCGCCTGGCCTTGCGGCGGCTGGGCGTGGACGAGCGCTGTTATGCATCTCACTCCTTCCGGATAGGTGCGGCGACCAGCGCTGCAGCTGCGGGCCTTGGGGGTGAGGTGATTCAACGCATCGGGCGTTGGAGCTCTAGAGCCTACACGGGCTATGTGCGCCCGGAACAGTTGTGAGCTGCGGGGGTGTCGGGGGGTGGGTGCGGGGGTTGGTATTAATGCTGTTTTTCTTTTCCAGGAGTTCTGCGGAGCGTGCCGACATTGAGTGCTGCACGGGGCCCGCCGGGCGTCTGGTGGCTGCTGGGACATTCCTTCGTCTACTGGGCGGAACGTAGAGCCTCCACTCGTCCGCTGGGTCTGCACCTGGGCTTGGTGTCCTGCAATTTCCGGCTGGTGTGGCTCGGCCAGCGGGGCATGCGTTGGTGGCAGCTACTTCCAGTAGTCCGGGAGCACGCGGAGCGGCGGCAGCGGCTGTTGGGACTGCTGATACATCTTGGAGGGAATGATCTTTCCGGTTGGACGTGCCGGCAACTCATTCGCGCAGTACAACGAGATCTGCGGTCGCTGCAGGAGCAGTGGCCTGACTTGGCGATTGTGTGGTCGGACATCATCCCGCGGCCGGCCTGCTTGTCGCAGCGGCGGTGGTCGAGAGGGCTGGCCAAGGTCAACAGGCAGATCGGCCGTTGGTTGCAGCAGGCTGGCGGGTGGCAGGTCCAGCACCCTTGGGCGGACCCCCTGTGCGCTGGACTCTACCGTACCGACGGGGTACATTTGTCCCCGGTCGGACAGGACTTATTGCTTAATGATTGGCAGGAAGCTCTGGAAATGATTGGTCGCAGCTTTATGGGGGGGGCGGTGCGAGGATAGTGTATACCTCGCACCGGTGGCGGGGTACAGAGCCAGCGCTCGCAGGAGCGGCGCGGGCTTGACCTGGTTACGAGCAGTGGGGGCGAAGTGCTCCTCGGGGTGGGGCGAGACAGCCCGGTTGGGGGTCTCGACCCGGTAGCGGGGGGGTGGTAGCCGGCCTTTGCTACTAGGATGGCGAGGCAGGCGGCGGGGTTTGGGGGGGAGGCGGATGCGCCGCCTAGCTACTACGCGGGCGGGTGGGGGGCATCCTCCGGAAAAGGGGTGCGTGGCTGGGTTATGTTCAATTGTTATTCAGGCCCTGGTTGGGTCGGTTTACAGGTTGTAAATAAAGCTGCGACCAAAAGGTTGGTACCATATACAGTGGTTTGTGAATTTGTTGGGGGAGGGGGGGGGCGAAGTCCTTGGGGGGGGGGTTAATGCTGGGGATGGAGGCGAGGAGGGCTTCCGGGTTACCAGAGTTAATGCTCGAGGCCGCGGGCCGGGTCCCGCGGCCGTCAGTAACCTGGGCCCAGGCCCGGCCTCGGCCTCCAGCATACTGACAGAAGGGGGGGGGGGAGGGTGGAGAGCGAGACGGCTGTGCGCGGCTTTTGAAATCGCTCCGTCACACTGTCGGAGCGATTTCATTGGCCGGCTGTCGGTGGGGGGGCTGCGCTGTGTCCACGAGGAGCCGCGTGGCCGTCTCCTTCTGGCCGCGGCTCCTCGGGAAGCGGTCGCGTTCCCGCCCGCCCGCCCCTTTGTTGGTGGTGGTTTCGGGGTTGTCGCAGCTGGTGGGGTTGGGGGTACAGAGCCAGCGCTCGCAGGAGCGGCGCGGGCTTGACCTGGTTACGAGCAGTGGGGGCGAAGTGCTCCTCGGGGTGGGGCGAGACAGCCCGGTTGGGGGTCTCGACCCGGTAGCGGGGGGGTGGGAGCCGGCCTTTGCTACTAGGATGGCGAGGCAGGCGGCGGGGTTTGGGGGGGAGGAGGATGCTCCGCCTTGCTACTAAGATGGCGGGTGGGGGGGCATCCTCCGGAAAAGGGGTGCGGGGCTGGGTTATGTTCAATTGTTATTCAGGCCCTGGTTGGGTCGGTTTACAGGTTGTAAATAAAGCTGCGACCAAAAATGTTTGTACCAAATACAGTTGTTTGTGAATTTGTTGGGGGAGGGGGGGCGAAGTACTTGGGGGGGGGTGTTAATGCTGGGGAAGGAGGCGAGGAGGGCTTCCGGGTTACCAGAGTTACTGCTGAGTCGCCAGGAGTCAGCATTGACTTGAAGGCACACATTGCATTGAACAGTGAATGCATTTTGCCATATTTATTTATTTAATATTTTTATATACTGCCTACACATTTCCACTGAAATGATCAAATCAGTATACCACAACAACATAATAAAAAACATCCCTCCAACATCCACCCCCAACATATTCCTACCTCACCTCCCTTTACTAGCAGCAGGCAAAATCCTTCTCCCATCCCCACATCTCCTTTTCATTTAGGAAACAAGCGGGTCTTCAATTTTCTGAGGAACTGTCTATCTGGAACTGTTTCAGAAGCAGCACCATCAACTGTACCTACTGAATTGATCATAACTGGCACATACCAGCTCAACTTCTCCATCTGCAGCCTTCCCCTCGTAATACTCTGAATGCTAAACAGTGCAATCTGCTATTGGTCTTTGAGCAGGTCATGGACAGGAATAGCTAGTGTCATTTTAGGGGCCTCAATATATTTTAGAAGGCCAGGAATGTCAGATTTCTGTTCTGCTTCCTACTTAAACAGGAAAGGAACTTCCTTTTATATCTTTGTACAAACTTGGGGAGATCAATTTCTTGAGGGCGGAGGGGAAAGATCTGATAGTATCCCAGTACAGCCTGCTGCTCCATTATCTGGAGGGGGCAATAGATTGTCAAAAGGATCAAGGAGATCCTCCATATTTGAGTTGAGAGCATTCAGAAATGAGGGAGGGAATTAATGTGTAGGTTCCTGCTCAGCTTCTGAAGTAGATGATAGGGAAACAACAGATCTGCATATGAATGTTTCTGTGTTGGGATAAGTCCAGAAGAATGAGAGGGCTCTTTAGGTAGCTGTGGTAAAGGCACGTAGCCATATTATTGAAGTAGCCCTTCATAAAATCAGCAAATATCTTTTGCAGACAAGAATAGAACAGAGACCAAAAATGAAGACGACTCAGCTACATTAACTAATAATGGTGCAAAAGGAATAGGATTTTTTTGTTTTGTTTTTTTTATTTAACATTGCTGATATACCGCTTTTCACCAGGTCAAAGTGGTATACATAGAACAAGGGGGCATTAAGTACATAAAACGTTAATTTATATACAAAGACCAGTGGCCTTGGATACTTAGAATGCTACCTTATATACATGGAGACCAATTCTGTTCGGGGGGACGTCTGGCCTGTCCAGACATCCAAAATCTGGATGGGCCAGATTTGCATCCGATTGTGTACCCACAGAAGCTATACATTCCTGCAGGAGCAGAATCGGGGAAATTGGACTGGCCGGGTGGGCCCCGATTCAGCAGCATTTCCAGCAAAGACTCCGCCTAATCCAGCCAATACTCCTGCATGGAGCCCCAGTAAAGAGTAGTTACTCACCTGTAACAGGTGTTCTCCAGGAGCAGCAGGAATCAGTCCTCACATATGGGTGTCAACGGCGCCGATGAAGCCCCAGCGGAGCATTTCCCCAGCTTTCCATGAAAGCCTTTGGGAATGCTGGCACGCATGCGCGGTTCCCTTCCCGCCTAAAGGTGCCATCTTACCTCAGTCAAATGACATAGCTAAGAACAGCACACAAAAATGAAAAATAAACTATGTACAACTGCAACTCCAAGGGGAGGAGGGAGGGTTGTGAGGACTGATTCCTGCTGCTCCTGGAGAACACCTGTTACAGGTGAGTAACTACTCTTTCTCCAGGACCAAGCAGGAAGTCAGTCCTCACATATGGGTGACTCCTCAGCTCTGGGCTACCGAAGAACCCAGGCTGAACAAGAGAACTCCCTCTAGTCTCAGCAGCAAAGAAAGGCTTTTCAAGGACACAACCTCCACCGGTAGCCCAACAGAGGGCAGGAGGGCAGGAGTTGCCTATACCTCAAAGAGATTCCGGAGTACTGCCTGGCCAAAAGCACTGTCCCTATGGGACTCCCTCTCCAGGCAGTAATGGGCTACAAAAGTCTGGCTTGAAGACCAAGTTGCAGCCTTGCAGATGTCTACCAAGGGCACAGAGCGGAGATGAGCCACTGAGGCAGCCACTGCCCTGACACGATGGGCCGTGACCCTACCCTGCAAAGGAAGGTCAGCCGCCTTATAAGCCCAGGTGATACAGTCAGCCACCCAGATGGACAAGGTACGCTTGGACACAGCCAACCCCAATTTATTGGGGTCAAAAGATATGAAGATCTGAGTAGCCCTTCTATGCCCCTGCGTACAGTCAAGGTAGAAGGATAAGGCCCTCCTACAGTCCAGGGTATGCAGGACTGCTTCAGCCTGGCTAGCATGAGGCCTAGGGAAGAAGGTTGGAAGAACCACCTCCTGATTGAGGTGGAAAGAGGAGACAACCTTAGGGAGGAACTTTGGATGAGTCCTGAGGACTACCCTGTTCCTGTAAATCCTGGTGTAAGGCCTGTCACAGACCAGGGCCTGAAGCTCACTTTCTCGTCTAGCCGAGGTAAGGGCTATCAGGAAGAGCGTCTTCCAGGAGAGGAAGCGTAGTGGACAAGTAGCCATCGGCTCAAAAGGTGGGCGAGTCAGTTGCTGCAAGACCACATTCAGCTCCCACTCAGGGGCAGGAGGACGGATGGGAGGCTTGAGCAAAAGCAAGCCCGTGAGAAAGCGGGACACCAAGAGGTGACCAGATAGAGATTGTCCCTCTACCAATGAGTGGTGAGCTGCTAGAGCTGAGAGGTGGACCCGAACAGAATTGGGGTTTAAGTCCCTGATTGGATAAGTGCAGTAAGTACTGAAGAACTACTGGCACAGTACAGGAGAAAGGATCCTCTGTACGTAGGTGACACCACACAGAAAACCTTTTCCACTTGAGAGCATAGGTTTTCCTAGTGGATTGTTTCCTGGAGGCTAGGACAACCTCTTCAACTTTCTGAGGTAGGCCCCAGGGAGCCAAAACTACCCTTGCAGCCTCCAGGCCATCAAATTGAAAGACTTGAGATTGGGGTGCAGAAGAGAACCCTGGTCCTGTGTGAGAAGGTTGGGTTGCAACCCCAGAGGCAGTGGAGGATCCACCGCCAGTTGAAGCAGAAGAGGAAACCAAGGCTGCCTCGGCCACCTGGGAGCTACCAGCAGGACCGAGGCCTTGTCCTGGAGAATCTTGAATAGGGTTCGGGCCACCAAGGGCGTGGGAGGAAACGCATAGAGGAGGCCCTGAGACCAAGAGATCAGAAAAGCATCCGCTGCTGTCCGCAGAGGATGTGGTTGCCTGGAGCAGAACTGTCAAACGTAACTGGTCTCTTCTCCAAACGTGAACTTTATCAATAGCAAAAAAAACCCACGTTCATTCAAACCAATGTAACAAAGTCAATTTCATTCCAATTGTAACACCAAATGGTAATAGGGTCTCAGACTTATATGGCACTTTAACTTCAGACTTACGTCTGTTCAAATAGTGCTATAATTTGCATCAACGACCTTATAACTGTGTGAATTATAATCAAATGTCCTTGCTCCGCTGTGTAGACTCTCAAAAACACAATAACAAACTTAGCTTAAGCTGTCCTCCGAGTCATAGCCAGCGATCATGAATGGATCCCGACGCTCTATTTCGGCGCCACAAGGCGTTTCAATGCGATATTTTCTTCAGGAGATCTGCTCATAAGATAAATTAAATGTTGCTGCCCGCGTCCCCTTCACTCATCTTCCATGTGCATAACTGCTACCAGATTTCCCGAGGACGCCACACATCAGTTTTTCCTTTGTGGTATATTGCTCTGGCAGTTTTATTTACTTGCGGTGTGAAGGACAGGTGTTGATCCAAGTAATGCCGAGATATTTCACTTCAGGTTGGACTTTTACTTGGATGTTATTCAGTGTAATGGAAGTAGGGGGAATGAAAGAGTTGTCCTTGGTAATGAATAGGGTCTCCGTCTTGTTGTAGTTACCTGATAGGTTGTTTCTTGTTAACCATTGTGATACTTCCGAGAAGCATTGTAGGAGGTTTGTGTAGGTAGGCTGCTTCGTGTTGAATGGTACGTAAAGCATGATTTCATCAGAATATATGTGGATGTGGACGTTGTGCAATTTGATGACTGGGCTGCAGATAAAGGTTGAAAAAGAGTGATGACAAGGTGGATCCTTGTGGAATGCCTTGGGTTTATGGTAGGGGGAGGATATGGTAGATCCTAGTTTATTTGTTGTCTCTTTGTTAGATAGGATTGGAACCATTGTAAGACAGTGTTTTGAATTCTGGTGGATTGTAGTCAAAGGAGGATGGAATGGTTGACAGTGTCAAATGCAGCAGAGATATCCAGGAAGATTAGGATGTATCCTTGATAAGAGTTTTGAATTCCTTTTATAAGCATGTTTAAGAGGGAGAGCATTAGTGTTTCTACTCCGTGGTAGGGGTGGAATCCATGTTGCTGGGGGTCAAGGAGAGCATGTTTGTTGATGTGGTCCTGGAGCTGCTGTTGGACAGCTTTCTCGATGATTTTTGCCACAAAGGGGAGACAATTGGCTGTATGATGCTGGGTACATGGGGTTAAGGTTAAGCTTCTTTAGGGTGGGACATATGGATGAGAGTTTTAGGCTGTCTGGCATTAATCCTTGGTGCAGGGATTTTTGAGTGATTCTTGTGAGTATGGGGCTGTTCTTGTTTGGCTGCCTTGATCTAGCTTATTGGACAGGGGTAGAGGGGGGAGATAGTTGTGTTGAGGGATGAGATGATGGATTCTATGTTGTCTCTGCTGATGGAATCGGAGGAGGACCATGTGCTAGTGAGGTGGGAGTTGAGTAGCTGGGTGTGCAGGGTAGGTGAAGGGGGGGGGGGGTAGGCTAGGTGTGAAGTTGCTTGTAACGGTTGACTAGATGATAGGGGCTGATAGGGATGCCTAAGGTATTGTTAGAAAGTGGCTTTCCACGTTGTTTTATAAGGTCAAAGAGTTCTCTAGATCAGTTGAGAACTTCATTGATTAGCTTGGTGTGGTATGCTTTCTTGGTGTTCTGTTGCAGTATTTGTCCAATAGCTCCATGTAGAGATTGCGGTCAGTCTTAAGTTTGGATTCTGCCACTTCCGCTCGAGTCTATGCTGCTGCATTTTAAGTTTTTAGAAGCTGGGGTATACCATGGGGCTTTCAATTGTTTGTTAGTATTTTGGTGTGTGGTGGAGGTAGTTGCAATCGCTTGTTTTCCAGTGATCTGGTTCCAGTTTGTTGTGACTAAGTTCATATCATTTGATTCTGTTTCCAGTTGAGGGAGGATGTGGTTAAGGAAGTCTTCCTTATTAAATTGCCTGAATTGTCTCCTTGTTTGTTGATGTGTGGAGTGGTTTGTTGGTGTGTTGACAGGCAAAAAGAAGGTTATTAGTCTGTGGTCAGACCAGGGTATTGGGAGGGTTGGCAGTGTATAAGAACATAAGAACATAAGAACATAAGACATGCCATACTGGGTCAGACCGAGGTCCATCAAGCCCAGTATCCTGTTTCCAACAGTGGCCAATCTAGGTCATACGTACCTAGCAATATCCCCAAAAGACACAGGTTCCACAATGCTTGTACTGGGTCAAGCATTGATATCCTGGGTCCCTTTTTAATAGTGGTTTATGGACGTTTCCTCCAGGAACTTGTCCAAACCTTTTTTAAACCCAGCTATACTAAAAGCCCTTACTACATCCTCCGGTAACAGATTCCAGAGTTTGATTACACGTTGAGTGAAAAAATATTTTCTCTTATTTGTCTTAAATAGTTTACCCTGTAGCTTCATTACATGTCCCCTAGTCTTTCTATACTCTGATAGCGTAAACAATTGATCCACGTTTATCCGTTCCACTCCATTCATTAATTTATAGACCTCTATCATATCTCCCCTCAGCCGTCTCTTCTCCAGGCTAAAGAGCCCTAACCTTCTTAGCCTCTCTTCATAGGAGTAGCCTTCCATCCCCTTCACCAATTTGGTGGCTCTTCTCTGTACTTTTTCTAATAACGCTATGTCCTTTTTAAGATACGGTGACCAGAATTGCACACAATATTCAAGGTGCGGTCGTACCATGGAGCGATACAGAGGCATTATAACATCCTTTGTTTTATTCTCCATCCCTTTCCTTATGATACCTAGCATTCTATTTGCTTTCTTGGCCGCCGCTGCACACTGGGCGGAGGGTTTTAACATGTTATCCACAATGACTCCTAAATCTTTTTCCTGGGTGGTGGTTTCTAATGTGGAGCCTTGCATCGTGTAACTATAGTGTGGGTTGTTCTTTCCTAGGTGCATAACTTTGCACTTGTCCACATTAAATTCCAGATCCTCCTGCAGTTTTCCACAATCCTCTTGGGTTTTAACAACTTTAAACAGTTTTGTGTCATCTGCAAATTTGATAACCTCACTAGTTATTCCCTTTTCCAGGTCATTTATGAATATGTCAAAAAGCAGCGGACCCAGTACAGATCCCTGGGGTACTCCACTATTCACCTTTTTCCATTGGGAATATTGGCCATTTAGCCCTACCCTCTGCTTTCTATCTTTTAACCAGTTCCCGATCCACAATAGTACACTGCCTCCTATCCCATGACTTTTTAGCTTCACCAAAAGTCTCTGATGGGGGACTTTGTCAAAAGCTTTCTGAAAGTCCAGATACACTATATCAACCGACTCACCTTTGTCTACCTGTTTATGCACACCTTCAAAAAAACATATCAGATTAGTAAGACAAGATCTTCCTTGTCTAAAGCCATGTTGGCTGTCTCCCATTAGGCCATGACTATCTACATGCTGTGTAATTTTGTTCTTTATGATGGTTTCTACCATTTTCCCTGGTACTGACATCAGGCTCACCGGTCTGTAATTTCCTGGGTCACCCCTGGAACCTTTTTTAAAAATTGGTGTTACGTTGGCGACCCTCCAATCTTCAGGTATTACAGATGATTTTAATGAAAGTTCACAGATTACCAATAGCAGGTCTGCAATCTCATATTTCAGTTCTTTCAACACTCTGGGATGTATACCATCCGGTCCAGGTGATTTGCTACTATTCAGTTTATCAAATAGTTGTAATATATCTTTCCGGTGTAGCGATATTTCTCTCAATTCCTCTGCAGTATCACCTTTAAATACCACTTCAGTCTTGGGTAACATCCCTACATCTTCCTCAGTAAAGACCGAAGCAAAGAATTCATTCAGTCTCTCTGCTATAGCTTTGTTTCCTCTTACTGCCCCTTTAACCCCTCTATCATCTAATGGTCCAATTGACTCTCTCACAGGCCTTTTGCTACGAATGTACTTGAAAAAGTCTTTATTTCGTGTTTTTGCTTCCGTAGCAAGTTTCTTCTCAAATTCCCGTTTTGCCTGCCTTATCAATGCTTTGCATTTAACTTGCCAGTGCTTGTGCTGTTTCCAGTTTTCATCATTTGGCTCTTTTTTCCATTTCCTGAAGGTTGCTTTTTTGGCAGCAACAGCCTCTCTGACCTCACCTTTAAACCATGCTGGCAGTTTTTTGGACTTTCTTCCACTTTTCCTAATGCGTGGAATACAGCTGGTCTGGGCTTCGAGGATAGTATTTTTAAATAACACCCAAGCTTGCTGTAAGTCTTTAACCTTTGGAACCGCTCCTTTTAGTTTTTTCCTAACTATATTCCTCATTCTATCATAGTCTCCCTTTTGAAAGTTAAAAGGTAGTACTGTGGATGCCTTTACTATCTGTCCTCCACTAATTAAATCAAACATGATCATACTATGATCACTATTGCCAAGTGGTCCCAACACCCTTATTTCTTGCACCAGATCTGGCGTTCCACTAAGGACTAGGTCCAGTATGGCTTCCCCTCTGGTCGGTTCATGAACCAGCTGCTCCAAGAAGCAGTCATTTATTCCATCTAGAAACTTTATCTCTTTAGCTTGTCCTGCTGTGACACTGACCCAGTCGATACCGGGGTAATTGAAATCACCCATTATTACTACTCTGTTGTGACTTTTGTTAGCTTCCTTGATTTCTTTGAGCATTTCATCATCCATTTGTTCATTCTGGCCAGGCGGTCAATAGTATACTCCAACTGCCATCACCTTCCCCTTCATAAATGGAATTTCAATCCATAGAGATTCTACAGCAAATTTTGCTCCCTGCAAAACTTTAATCCTTTCTGACTCAATGCCCTCTCTAACATAGAGCGCAACACCTCCACCAATTTGATCAGCTCTATCATTACGATATAGTGTGTATCCAGGTATCACAGTGTCCCACTGGTTATCCTCCTTCCACCATGTCTCTGAGAGTGCAATCATATCTAACCTCTCATTTAGTGCTACATATTCTAACTCTCCCATCTTATTGTTTAGACTTCTAGCATTGGCATACAAGCATTTTAGAGACTGTATTTTATTCATATTAATCTGGCTATTGGTAGGCAGGGGTAATTTGGAATCTTTATGCTCTGTCTGCTCCTTACTCAAGGGCATTTGGGCTACTATACTCCCTTTTGGAACCTCACTGCTTTTGGTAGTATCCTTCAAGGATACCTTTGTCCGAACCATGCACTCCTGGGTGACTGTCGGCTTTCCCCTAATTTCTAGTTTAGTGTGTGAGGAGTGAGTGTGTGTATTGTATGGTTGCTGATGAATATTAGATTCAAGTGTGTTCCCCTTGTCATGTGTGGGTGACTGTATGATTTAAGAGAAGTCCATAGCTGCCATGGCATCCAGGAAGGAGGCAGCATGTTTGGTTTGATTGAGGAGATGCTGAAGTCACCTAATAAGCCTTTGTTTGGTTTGGTGCTCTCAAACACTCTTTCCAGCAGTTTGGATAGATCTGTGGTCAAGGTTGTTGGGCATATTGTTAGTTGCTTATTTGTTATGATGAGGGTGTCTGTTTCATCGGTGCTTTTGGTGGAGTTATAGTGGAAGTGGAGGTGTGATTTGGTTACAATTAGGACTCCTCCTCCTCTTCTGTGTGATCTTGGGCAGTGGAAGAGGTTGTATCCATTTGGAGTCAATTGGTTCATCAGTACTGTGTCTATGTCAGAGAGCCAGGTTTCCATTATGCAGAGTATGTCTAGTTGGTAGATTGTGAGGAGGTTCCTGATGATGTGGATTTTGTTTCTCACTGATTGGGTGTTTATGAGAGTGCATTGGAGCATTTGCATGAGCGTTGTGATTGCTGTGGCTGTGTTCGTTTCCGGTTTGTATGGTTAAGAGGAGCTGTGCAATCCGCTGCTTAGTGTGGATATGAGTTGTATTTGTTAGATGGTGGGAGCGGGTTCTGCATGGTGCCATTTGGTGTGTAGGAAGTGGGTAGGTATTGTGAGTGGTGACAAGTATAATGAGTGTGAGCAGGGTGTATAAGGTTACATATATTGACAGCATGGTTGTAGTATATTCGCAAGTCTTCGTGCTTGGTGTGGTGCTTTTTTAATGGAGGTCATTATTTACTGGTGGGGTACGCAGTTTGGGTTGTAGGGATGGATGGATTCTCATTTGATTTGTGTCCATGCTTTGTGGTCTGGTCCGTGAAATCTGGCAGCGGGCTGGGCCGGTTGCCTTTGCAGTCCCCGTCTAAGAGTCCAGGTGCAGGCCTGCCAGTTGCAGGCACACCTCGGTGACTGTTAAATATAAAGAAGCCTGTAGGCACTGGTGAGTGATGTAAGCTGCGTGGGAGGAGATTACCTCCATGTCGTTGTTCTGGTAGTGCTCTGCTTCCTTCTGAGGCTGTAAGTGCAGATCCAGGTGGGCAGGAAGATCAGGAGGTGAATGAGAGAGAGAGAGAGTGTGTGTGTGTGTGTGTGTGAATGTGCAGATGCTATTCTCCTCGGTGCACCTTGGTGTCTATTTGAATATAGAGAAGCTTGTGCACAAGGGACTTGCACAGAGAGAGGCTGATCAGCACTGAAAAGGTCTTTAGCAGTGTCAGAAGGCTCAATGGAAGATGCACAGCAGTTGTTGCACTGAAAATGAGGTCAAGCACTTCCTTTAAGCAGTAGTTCTTCAGGCAATTTAACAAATGGGTTAGTTTTGCACAGATGGTGATAATAATGAACCTCACTCCTAAGCCAGGGTACGAGAAGCATGATCTAGGTCTCTCAAATTTAATGCTAATGCTTGACATAGTACTTACATCATGCCAAAGAGAGCTTCCTTCTGGAGTTCATAAGATATGACATGTTTAGACAATTTATCAAGGTGTACTTGGAAATTTCTCTTAATCAAGCCTTTGGCATGCAATACAATGGTAAATATCCCTATATCTTTCTGTCACATTTTCTTAGTTTCTGACTGAATTTCTTGGTACTTGAGGATCTTCTCCCTCTCAATGCCATTCACAGAATACTCGCTTGGAACTGGTACCTCTATATCAATACTATTCTGGTGGTCTTCTCCTTTCCCCCTATGTCCAACTTCCCTGCATCCAGCTTTTTACTGGTTGGAATGGGAGAATCCCAGGGGAATCATAAGCTCTTCATGCTCCATAATTCCCTTAAGATCATAACCCAGTGTTTTTTTTTGGTACAGTGATGCTGTAATGTTTACAATTTCCAATGGGTGAGACATTTTCACCAGACATTTGCAGGCACTTGAGAAGTGGCTGCAGAGTTAGCCTGAAAACCTCATGAAGTGTCCATCACGTTTTGACCAATGTCCAGCAGTCCCCTTGGGCAACTGGATTCTTACAGTCACTGTGCCTGAGGTCTGACAGCCTTTCTATAAAAGATTCTCAACTTCTATGCACGGGGGTTGATGTTTTCTCTGTAGATGAAGCCTTCTGTATCGACATTTTGAGAAGTAACTTTTCTCAGCTTCAAAATGTTCTCAAAGGTGATTCAGATGATCTCTCCTTGCTTGTGGAGACATTCAAACACAATGTTTGCATTCTTTCAGATCATGAACAAGGCCCAGACAAAAAAGACACCTGGAATGCATGTCAAAATTTGGAATTTTTCTTCTGCATTTTGGACAAGGCCTGAGACCTAACTGGCAACATTTTCTGTCTTTTAGCAATTGCTTTCTTCATTGTGAATGATGAATGACATTGTTGAAGTTAAAAAATTAAGCAGAAGAGCTTTGTTTTGCATCCATTTCACAGAATGGAAAAAACAAAATTGAGGGCACTGCACATGGGAAGAACCACACACACTCAGAACGTTTCACTAAATTCTGAGCTGTGGGAGAGCAGTTCCATCCTGTGTGCCTGACTCAATCTTGATTGTTTACAGGAAAAAAAAATCTTCTCCTTCACAGCAAAAATATCTGAAATCTTACTACAGATTTTTTTAAGTGCTATCAAGTCAATATTAACTCCTGGTGACCCAGCAACCCCTAGGTTTTCTTGGCAAGGTATGACTGGAAGTAAATTACCAGGCCTTTTCTTCTGAGGCAATGGAGGGTAAAGTGACTTGCCCAAGGTTACAAGGAGTGCCAGTGGGAATTGAACCCAGAGCTATTTGGTTGCTAGTGCTGTTGCTCTAACCATTAAGCTCCTCCTCCACATTATTACAGATATCTCTATTTAAATTGTATGTTAACCAGATAGGACAGGCATATAGTATAAGATTGTAGCCTATTATCAAAACTATGGATATACATCATGTTTGGAACCCCAAACACATCATATTTGTTGCTTTAGGAGAGTGTTTCAGATAGACACCACAGTTCATTCTCTTTACAGAATCCACACACTACATTAATTTTATTCTGAATACTATGCTACTGTTTTACATGCAAAAAGGGGCTTTTATAAAACTGTGTGACCACATACGCACATAAAAAGCATTTGAATGGAAAGTGTGTGTCCACTTTTACCCAATCTGCGTATAGGCGTTCCTAAGAACATAGTTTTGCAGAACAGAGGTGGAACCGGGAATTTTATAAAAGCATTATACATGTACACAATTATACCTTCTTCAGAGCAAGTGTAAATTTGCACATTAGTATTTGGGTACTAATGGGGCTGCTTCTGGGAAACTATTTTATAACGTCACTTAGGCATCTATATTGCCATTATTTATTTAAGAGTCTAGGCGATTTACAACAAACAAACATGCCAAGTAGGCTTTACATAGAGCAAAAACAAAAGGAGTTACTACATAAGTATAATACTATATAAGGGGCAAAATAATTTATTTATAAAATAGCCACTTGTTTAGACTTCTCACAGAAGCGTCCTGTTATAATCTTAAGCCTTTATTATCTAATTAAGTGGTTAATAGGCATGATTCTGTGACACACAAATCCAGGGCTATATTTTGAGTACATATTATTCATTCAAAGTTTTACCATAAATTTTCAGATTTCAGCAAACAAGTCTGAGGGACAACTGCCCCTATAATAACAAAGACTGTTATACTGAGATTGTAAGCTCTGATGAGAAGGGACTATGTAGCGCTATACAAATAAGTAGTAGTACTTTGGAGCCCCACTATGCACCGCGATCTTCCTGCATTTGTCCACAAGCCAGTAAATATGCAGACTGAAGCCAAATAATTCATGTTAAATTGATCAAATTTTACCCACTGGAAGCAAGATGTTTTTAGTTACCAGTTCCCTCGGTAGACAAATCAGAACAGCTTGAGTGGGAATTACAGCAATTCTGTGTTCTTTGCCATTCAAAAATCAAGGAAACTGGTGCCAGGGCTTCTCTCCTTTCTATTTTAAAGACACGATGCATCTCTTTGAAAGTATCTACAGCTGCTTCTAATATCATAACCCCCATTTTCCTTGAATAAACATCTTTGTAGTGCGGCAAATACGTTGCGTGTGTATTTAAACCAGTGCTGCCACTTTTACCTAGAAATATGTATTAATGATCTCTAGCCAACAACCAGTGGTTGTGGGATCTATTCTAAACCTAAACATCTGTAAATGGTAGACCTATCCTGGTTTACTAGGAAAGATACATCAACTGTTGTGCAGTGATTCTCAGCGCTATCCTCAGGGCACACCCAAATACTTGCGTTTTCAGGAAATTCATGACTACTATGCATGTGGCAGATTTGTGTGCACTGCCTCCATTGTATGCACATTTATCTCATGCATACTTATTGTGGATATCTTGAAAACCTAACTGGCTGTGTGCCCCCCTAGGACTGGGATGAGAATCACTGCAAAGACATACAGATCTTGGAGAACCCTGGGATAGTTGTAAATTATGACTTTTTATTGGAACCACTACCACCGAAAGAGATGTAGGATATGCTCTTTAGTGACCAAAAATGTCCCTTCTTCAGATGCTGAGATCTATATGTCTTCGCATCTCACATACTACAGCATCCTTCTAATTGGTCCAAAAAGCAGCATCACAACCTATAGCGAATTTTGCTAGTTTACTACTAATGTCACATAGAAACATAGAAATATGACGACAGAAAAATACCACATGGCCTAGCTAGTCTGACCTTCCATATCAACAACTACAACAGTCCCCTTTTTTCCTTTAGAGATCCCCCGTGTTTGTCCCATGCTTTTTTGAATTCAGTCACTGTCCTCATCTCCACCACCTCCACTGGAAGACTATTCCACGAATCCACCACTCTTTCCGTAAAGAAATATATCCGCATATCACTCCTGAATCTATCTCCCTTCACCCTCATCCCATGTCCCCTCGTAGCAGAACTTGCTTTCAATTGAAAGAGGCTCTCTCCCTGAACATTTATGCCACGGAGGTATTTAAACATCTCAATCATATCACCTCTAACCTGCCTTTCCTCTAAGGTGTACATATTAAGATCCTTCAGTCTGTCCTCATATGCTTTATAATGAAGACCACTAATCATTTTAGTAGCCACCCTCTGCACCGACTCCATCCTGTTCACATCCTTTTAAAGGTGCGGTCTCCAGAATTGCAGACTATATGCCAAATGAGGTCGCACCAAAGATTTATACAGAGGCATTATCACCTCCTTTTTTCTGCTAGCCATTCCTCTCCGTATGCACCCAAGATTCCTTTTAGCTTTTGCCGTTGCCTTTTCTACCTGTTTAGCTACTTTAAGATCATCAGACACAACCACGCCTAGGTCCCGCTCTTCTTTAGTCGACAAAAGTACTTCACCCCCTATACTATATTGCTCCCTTGGATTGCTGCAGCCCAAATGCATGACCTTACAGTTTTTAACATTAAATTCCAGCTGCCAAATTCTAGACCATTCTTCAAGCTTAGCTAGATCCCTCCTCATGTTATCCACACCTTCCTGGGTGTCTACTCTATTGCAGATTTTGGTATCATCTGCAAAGAGGCAAACCTTACCGACAGCCCTTCCGCTATATCACTAACAAAGATGTTAAAAAGAATCGGACCAAGGACAGATCCCTGGGGCACACCACTGGTAACATCCTTCTCATCAGAGTGAGCTCCATTTACTTGTACCCTTTGTCGCCTCCCACCCAACCAATTTCTAACCCAAGCAGTAACTTTAGGGTCCATCCCTAGGGTGCTCAGTTTGTTTATAAGTCGCCTGTGAGGAACAGTGTCAAAGGCTTTACTGAAATCTAAATACACCACATCTAGGGCTCTCCCTCGGTCCAACTCCCTGGTCACCCAGTCAAAGAAATCAATCAGATTTGTCTGACAAGACCTGCCTCTGGTGAATCCATGCTGCCTCGGATCCTGTAATCCGCTGGACTCCAGAAACCTCACTATTTTTTTTATTTATTTATTTATTTATTTATTTATTACAAGTTCTTATATACCGCACTATTCGGCATCAGCGCGGTTTACATTATAACATAACATTTTCTCTTTCAGCAGCCTCATATAGCAGCTGAAAAAGCGCTGCACTGATGAGACTAGTCTGGATCTCCTATCCTTCCAGGCTTGGCTGGTTTGGGCTGAACAAAGCTGGTAGCAGTGTACTTAATCCCTGAGACTGGAAAGTGGCACGTAATCAAATTAAAGCACTTGAAAATCTACAGTTTTATTAATATTAGTTATACTAGATCAGAGATCTATGACCAACTCCAACAGATATGTATAAGTCATCATATTATGTTTGACAAGTCAGCATTAAAATGTTATTCAAGTTGGCCTCTCCCAGTCCTACAGACAATGTCAAGTTCTCATGTTAAGCAAAAAAACTTACACAAAGAAACAAGACACGCTACACAATTATCTGTTTGTGTGTGCATGGGTGGGAGTATGTATGTTTGCATTTGTGCTGGTATATGTTGGTTTGCAGGTGTTTTTATTATTTCCAACACAATGAAACTTCAAAAGAATTATATAAAAGGGGCCACGAATGTCTGCCTGGGGGCAAAATAACTCTGAAAATTTAATGGAATGAGATGAAACTTGGCATATGGAAAAACTGGTAAAGAGAAATTGGATCGGGGGTTCCAGAGAAATAAACCCCCAAAACACTAGTCCAATATATTTCCATGCATGAAGGACTTCCGGCTTCTTGTAGCGCTATAGAAATGATTATTAATTATGGTACTAGTAGCTCCATGGTTCTCATTGTGTCAGTATGTGGCATATTAGAGGAGACTATGCACAAAAACAAGTCATAGTTTTCATATACAGTATATAGAACAGTGTCCCCCAATATTTTCCTAGAGACTTACCTAACCAGTCTACTGTTCAGGACATCTGCAATCAACATGTATGACAGAGATTTGCATACAATGAGTCTCTTACATGCATATTCACTGGCATAATCTTGAAAACCTGATCAGCTAGATATGCTTCTAGGAGACAGCTGGAAAACACTGAACTAAAAAACCCAGAGGTGGTTAGAGGAGGGATTCAAGATGGTGGAATCTGGATGAGCTCAGATGACTATGTTAAGAAAATGGGCTAGAGGAAGGGGAAAGCAGATGGTAAACCCTCCTTCCTGGCCTTACCTGTTCAGACCTCCATGGAAGCTGTTTTAATTTTGCTTTTTCTTGTGATAGTCTGCAACTGCCTTCTGTTTTCCTGAACAAGATGTGTATGCTTTTTATATGGAATACTTGATAAAAATAAACTTCCCCCTCCCCGAGCTGCAAATCAAAGAAGTACTCCCTGTGCTTTGACTATTGATATTCTTTCTACTAGACAAACCTACACGTATAATGTAGTCTCTAAGAAAATGAGAACACTATATATTACTTCACATATTAACGGGGAGACCTTCTTTAAAACACATTTTAGTATGAACAAAAACCCCTCACTTTTCATTGGCATAAATATATAACATGCATATGTGATCCTCTTCTGATAACAAAGACCCCAAGCTATTCCCATTATAGCAGGAAATCTGGTATAGCAATGTCTTCTCATGCAATTCAACTATCCAGTTCCACTGCTGGTCATATTCAATTTTTATTGTAAGACAAAATGTCTAGAGAGCAACTCTTATTACCACTAAATCTGTGTCCTGTATCTGTGTCTGCTCAAAGAGTGATGTGAATGCTCAACAATGGTTTGTTAATGCCACAAAATGCACGGTCACAGCCCAAGCAAGTAAAATGCAATATGGCTTATGCCTTACTTACCCACTTACAGAGTCACATACGAGCCATGCATTTATTCCTGCTTGATGAAAGAGCTCTTTCTGGGTGTTTTGGGGTTTTTTTGCAGAGCTCATGAGGAAGTCATCTTTCTATACACCGCTATTCTAATTGCTAAATGCTTTGTGCTGTGAATTTACAGATGTTCTGTAAATCAGGTCATGATGCACAACAGGAAGTATCCACTGCCAGGTCCTTCGGAATAAGGCCAGCAAAATAAAAAATAAAAAAGGACCAGTCCAGGTGCTAGAAATCTGAGCTATGTGTCTGTAGGAAGCGGGTATGCTTGCTAAGGATAAAACTTTTGCTGATGTGTTCACATAGGAGTAACCAGATTTGCTGAAATGCAATGCAATGATTATTTCAACAGCACTCAAAATGTGAACTTTTGTCCTTGCTTGGTCTCATCCCTCATGTTTCCAAAATGATTTTAGTCCACATTTTCAAAAAGGTGGGGGAGGGGAGGTATAGGAAGCATTTCTTCAAAGAGGGTCTCATAGATGTCTGGAAGAGTCTCTGAAAAGAAGGTAATAGGGCAAAACCTGGAGGGTAAGGGGGAGTGTGGCAGAAAGCCAGGAAGTGAAGGAAACTGCAGGAAAAAAATCCAAGGGCCAACTTTCAAACTCATGATACAGTGTTTTATTCTTAGAAGGGCTTCTGAAAACGGCTCAACACATACATGTATACACAGACATAAAGGCCATAGGAGGGGCAGTAGAGAAGGTGGAAATGTGGAAATGCAATCTACAATCTGCCTGTCCCTCCCAGAAAGATAAACACCTCCACTGACAATTCAGGAATGGAAACGTATAGAATAGAAGTCCGGACACGTCTAGGGAGATAATCGATTTTAGAAACATACACGTGTGAAAGAATGAGGTGGAGTGACTGAGTGACAGACATGTCAGCAGCAGTATTTCAGGACCTATATGTGGATATGTTGCTATATCCATGTATGGACCTGCCATTTTGAAAACAGATACGTGCAGGGGCATGACAGTAAACAAAGAGGCCTCAATATTTACCAGCTGTTCTTTTAGGAGAGATAAATTATGGGATTTAGATGACATTTCTCTGTTATTCCTACTGTTAAGAGCGCCTGGAAATGAGCAGTTTTGAAATGCCTGTTTGTGCCGGGGGGGGGGGCAGATCTAAATATGATGTATGTACCGACAAGCTTAAACATGCAGCGCTGTTCTGAAATCAGACGTGTGTGGAGTTTTTCTGGACCATTCTGGACATGCCTCCAATACACCCAAGTATGACTTCGATGTGATCGGGGCAGACGTATGTACATTCGGCCAATTTTTAAGTTGCTATTGGGACGTGAATCTGATTTGCACATATCAATGATCTTTTTCACATGTGCAAATCACAAACATGGCTTCTAAATGGCCACTACATTGAATAAGTGTGCAAGTGGGCGCATGTATTGGGAAGGCGTTCCATGCAGCAACAGTACACTTACATAGATACTTTTCAATTTCCAATAATGTGAGCCTAAGTTTCATATTAGAGGCAGGTGTGTGCATACCTTACTTGAATCAGTTTGCACAAAAAAAAAGGTTTCCCTTTGAACACGGATGTAAAGACTGGAGGTAAAACAGTACCTGACAACTTTAGACATGTGCTTTGTTTGAAACTTAACCTCTTTATGATATTCTTGGTGACCCCTTATCCTCCTGTCTTCATCCATTTGTATTTTAATCATTTCCCTAAGAATTCCCTTCTCCCCGGTTGTTCTGTTTGTGTGCCTTAGCAAATTACAAGCTCTGTGGAGCAGAAACTGTCTTTTTCTGTGTATTCGTATGGCGCTGCGTATGTCTAGTAGTACTATAAAAATAAGTAGTCTTATTTGTTATTTTTGTCACTGAGGGTTTTTTTTTCAATTTAAAAGGTTTTATTAAGGTGAAATAGCAGTACACATCTACCAAATACTCCCAAAGATCCATATTTGCAGGGAAATAAAAGGTCCAGTACAGACATTTGTTCACTACAAATATAAAAGATAAATGAAAAAGAGATGATAATGAACAGTAAAGGAAAAAACATAAATGGTAACAATAACTGAATAAATTAACCTCCCTCCCCTCACCCCTCTTATGTCACTGCATGTACCAGGCCTTTCAACCTGTATGGGGCCTGCTTCCATATCCGCTTACAGGAACGTTCATTTTTCAGGGTGACAATGTAGCGATTTCAGAAGGCAATTTATATGTGCCTTCCTTCACTGCTGCCACTGACCTGGATTTTTGAATGTTCTGCTCTGGATGTCCCAGATTCCAACTAGATGGCCCTTTTAAAATGCCACTTAAGAAGCCTAGAACAGTGGCCACCTTTCAGGTCTTAGGAATGGAGAGTAAAGCCAAGGATATTATAATGTATCTGTATCGTTCCATGGTGTGACGGCACCTTGAATATTGTGTGCAATTCTGGTCGCCGTATCTTAAAAAGGATATAGCAGAATTAGAAAAAGTACAGAGAAGAGAAACAAAAATGGTAAAGGGGATGGAAGGATATGAGGAGAAGCTTAAAAGGTTAGGGTTCTTCAGCTTGGAAAAGAGACGGCTGAGGGGGAATATGATAGAGGTCTATAAATTAATGGAGTGGAATGAGTAAACATAGAAAGACTAGAGGTCACACAATGAAGCTACAATGTAATCCATTTAAAACTGATAAGAAAACAATTTTTGTTACTCAACACGTAATCAAACTCTGGAATTTATTATCAGGGGATGTAGTAAAAAGTGTTAGCGTAGCTAGGTTTAAAAAAGGTTTGGAAACGTTCCTGGAGGAAAGGTCCATAAACCATTATTAAAGAGGACGAGGACATGGGAAATCCACTGCTTACTCCAGTACAAGCATTGTGGAACTTGTGTACCTTTTTTGGGAAACTGCTAGGTACTTGTGACCTGGATTGGCCACTGTTGGTTACAGGATACAGGGCATGATAGACCTTGGTCTGACCCAGTATGGCATTTTTTATGTTCTTATGTGATATTTAAATATTAAGATGTTATACTAAAGGCCCACACCGGTAACATGCATGTGGGCTGTGCTATTAGCACGGGGGGGTTCAGCACTAACATCAGGGGGCATGTGCTTCCATCCCCTTGCAGTTAGCGCAGGCCCAGAAGGTGGAATTAGATGTACCCATGCTAAAGGCATCAAGCACAGTTAGTACAGCCCGTAAACACCCACACCAGCTGCACTGTGCCAGCAACACCTGCGTTCTGTCCCTGTCCCGCAAAGTCCTTGTCCCAACATACACTACCAGGATAGTGCAGGATTTAAATGCTAGGATCCATGCTATGTTTTAGCGCAGCACCTGAGCCACATGCTAAATCCTGTGCTACCAATTAGAGCGATTTAGTAAACAAGCCCCTAAGTGCTGTTGTGGCACTTAGCACACATTAATGTTTGTTATGTGTGTTAACCTTTAGTAAACATGCCCCTAAATGTATATTGAGGAGGTAATTTTATAAATTTTTTTCTCATGTAAAGCTGGTTATAAAATTGTATGGCCGTTTACATGTGTGCACCTACAAGATCACCCATCCTTATACAGGCACTGCATGAGATGCTTCAGGGGCTATAGTTTGGGCAGAACGGAGGTGGAGTTGTGATATACGCATGTATTTTATAAAATACCAGGTACTCCCATAGACTGCATGCACATATTTATACCAACTTTGGAACAGTTCTAAATGTGTGTGTTGGCATTTGCGCACTATTGAGATTGGTTCTGGAAACCTATTTTATAAAGGCACCCAGGTGCCTACATTGCCTTTATAAGACAGGCGCCTTTTTGTTACTTGGATATGCAATGCAAATGTAATGTTTGCCTTCGAGTGACATTGCCTATTCTAGATTGAGATTAGTTTGCCCTTTAATTTGAAACTTTCCTATTTTCCATGATTTTGCCACCTGGGTTACACAGTACAAGCAGTGGCTAGCTCATGTGCAGGGCCAAGCAGACCAATAGGCGAGCTAGACGGTGGGCTCAGGAGGGTGGTGGCAGCGGCACGCACGGGCAGCTGTGCCCTCCCTCCCCCCCCCCCCCCCCACAGTTGCTGCCAATTCTGTTTGTGGAGGGAGGCAGGCAGTGTCTGTATTTTCAAAAGTGGCGGCAAAAAGCTACCACTTTGAGAAATACTGCCGTTGCCGCCTCCCCTCCTGAGATGGAATTGTCAGCAGCTGGCGGGGGGCAGGGGCGGCGGTGGTAGCTAGGGGGTGGTGGCAGCTGGGGGGGGGCAGCAGTGCCAGGGTTTCTGCCTAGGGCAGCAGAAACCCTTGGACCAGCCCTGTTTATGTGGAGGAACTTTACCCAGGAGAACAGATCAGTCCAGCTTTTAGCAGACAAAATATTATGAAGGCCTCAACTGGATTGTAAAAAGTCAAGTTTCATCTTCCAATAAAAACAGAAAACAAAAGTTAGTCACCCTCAAAAAACTATTTCTAGAATGCTCAAGTTCACACAGGACATTCATCCAATCAGCTGCAGAGAAGAAAGAGGCACCCTTAATCCCCAAACATTTGAGCTGTCAACGGGTCATTGTTAACGCAGGGAATTAACTCAAACACTATTTCCTATAGATCAGGTCAACCTGAAGACTGCCTTTGTTCTCAAAAATACTCCCAAATCCTTTCTCGCACTACAGGCACATGCACCATAAATATGCCACTTGCTTTTTCTCATGGCATTCCTGATCAAGGTATGGCTTGGGATACGTTTTTAACAAAACATGCCACTCACCACTATAATTGATGCTGTTGCCGCAAATGCCATTGCCAAAAGAAAACAATAAAGGCACAGAAGCTCTGCAGTCAGAGTCAAGGCTGAAAACAAAGGAAGATATGCTGTGCTTTCAGCAACCTCTATCTCTCCTGGATGCCCCTATTCTGCTCTCTGGTGGAGCAATGGCCTCAAAAATGTGTCATCTGGGGGATAAACTAAGTACAGGAATAAACCTGGTTCTTGGACCACATGCATAAAAATATCTCTTCTGAATATTCCTTGTAGACAAACCAAAAGTTAGACCAACTTGTAGCCCTTGGGGACGGAGATTGAAAACCCCAAACGCAGAAAAATAATGACAAAATTCCTACATTGCATCAGACACAATTTTGACCATGAAATTATCATTCTTCTTAGAACCTGCACTGTTTCTTCATTGATCTAATGAACAGAAAATAACTCTAGAAAGCTTAAATAAAAGGAAAAACCTAAAAGGAAAAAAAAAGGTGATACCTTCTTATTGGACAAAATACATTATTGGACTAGCTTTGGAAGGTTAAAACTTTCTGCAGGTCAGGACAGTAGAAAGTTTGTCACAGATATATTTAGTTTGATTAAAAGGTCTTACCTACAACTTGTTTATTGACTGCTATATTTCCAAGAGCACTGACACAGCAACCTCAATACTTTGACTAGAAACCGAGGGAGTAATATTCAAAGGCACTCACCTAGTTAGCAGCATCTGCAAATCAGACAAGTATCGCTGAGCCTGATCTCCAGACCATACCGCTGAATATTATCTCTGACCACTTCGGTGCTATTACTATGCCTACTTATCATTTGTACAGCGCTACAAGGTGTTCGCAGCTCTGTACATATATGAATGGGAGACCGTCCCTGCTAGATAGAGCTTACAATCTAAGCAAAACAGACACACAACAGAGAGGGCACATGAGTGATACAGGAGTGTAAGGGCCAGGATTCAAAAGCAGCAACGAAGAAGTAGGTTTTTAGCCTGGATTTGTTGGCGTGGCAAGGGGACAGAGTTAGCATTTATCCAGATAGCAGCAAATTTCAGCACCACTATCCAGATAAGAATCCATATAACTTAGGACAGATATCACTGCTATCCGGACACTGCTGGTGCTGACCACTCTCTCTGGATCTTCCACGGCAGCCATTATCCGCATGCTGCCTCTCAGTAGCTGCATAATTTTACTGGTGATGGGCAGCATTAAAAAAAAACACAGACTGACACAGGCTGAATATTGACCCCAGAAAATGCATGATGTCAGTCTCTAGCCTGGCATTCCTAAACTGTTCCCCTTTCTTTTTTTTAAAGGAAACTGGCAAAATGATTTAAGATCACTCTGAGCTAAAATCTTGATTCATAATAAATCTCTTACATAAGTTGTTTTCAGTTAATGTTTACTGCTTTTTAATATAATTACTTGAGTTCTATTTTAACTTGCAGCAAAACCCAAAAATAGAATATTATTAGAAAATTACTCTGTACAGAGTCCCATTTACAAGCTTCTTCAAAGTTAGAAAGAAAATAGGGCCAGCAAAGTACATTGCCATATGGGAGATCTGAATTTCACTCACAGGCCAGACTTCTCCTCAGTCTACCAGAGAAGTCAACTCTCATTCATTAGGAGTGTGTCACATTCATATGAAGGCTCTCTCATTTTAGGATTTTTTTTTTCATTTGTAAAGCAATATGGCACTTACATTGTTCTAGATTTATACCCCAGGCACACCATCTGAAAAAATGTCCTTCTTTGGCATGATACATCTCATTATTTGGGATGGTCCACTCTTGGCTTCTCTGGAATTCCAGGACTGGGGTGACTGAGGCAATGTTCACAGTACCTCAGGAGCAGGAGGGTAAGAGGGTCTCCAGGGGCGGCTCAAGGCAATCTGCTGCCTGAGGCGAAGAATGAGATGGCGCTCCCCCCCCCCCCACACACACCTCAGAGGGGGCGGGGCTTTTCAGAAATTCAATCAGAGACTGAACCAAACCAAAAAGCCAATTAGATCTATGGAGGAAATGCAAGGTGTTTGCACACAGGGACGAATCGAGCTTCAATCGCTCCCTGTACGACTTGCAGCTCAGGCACATGCCCCCCTCTCCCTCCCCATACCTCCATCCAGTGCTGCCTGTTCTTTTCTGGCTGCTGCCGCCGCCACCCTCTGTTTTTTTCACAGCGGCGCCAGCAACAGGGAAAGAGCAGGCAGTGCTGGACAGAGGTATGGGAAGGAGGAGGGGGGCATGCGCCCGATCTGAAAGTCGCCGGCACTTTAAGCAGATCTGTCCCTCCCTGCTCTGACATCACGTCGGAGGAGGGAGGGACCAGACCTGCTTAAAGTGCTGCAAAAAGGCTTGGGGAGCGCATTTCGTCTGCTTGCTATTGTCCTGCCAGCGGCGGCAGGGCAACAGCAGACATGCCGAAATGCGCCCCCCAAGCCTTTGCACCCTGTGCGGCTGCACCGCTTGCACAGGGCTAGTTACGGTCCTGTTTCCACACCAAGGAACTAAAAGACAGCAAGAACCAACAGCACAGTTTCTAAAACTAAATTATAACTCGTTTTTATTTTGTTGTTATAAACTGCATTGTGGTTCTTGCTTTTTCTTTTTCAACATATATTTTGCATCCACAGTAGGTGCAGAGCAGAACCAGGACATTCATCCACAGAACTCAATATTTAAAAAAAAAATCTGATTCTGATCATATCACTAACAACAACAACCACTATTCTCCAGTACCAGGCATATTGTGAACTAATACAAAACCCTACAACAAAGAGCAAACCTACCATACCATATCAGCACAAACTTCCAAAACTCTCATAAGGAGCCCATCCAAAAAAAGCATCACTGTAAATACTACAGCGGGCTCTGGAACATCCATACAACTATTTGAAAAGCTGAACAAGTCAAATTACTACAGTACAGTATAGATCTTTATGTACAAACACCATGTTAACAGAACACCTGACCTCAGTCACACACTCACAACATCGACCCTCACCAAGTACAGAAAAAGTAACCACAATCTAAAGTAAAAGTAAAAATAAAAATATGTAGACAAAATTTAAACTGAAACCCCAAGAAGCCAGAGTCCACATGCAGTGCAACATCAGATAAATAAGAGATGCTGTTCCCAAATACTGTAAAAAATATAAAAATAGCACGAAGTCCAATCACTAAAATTCAATAAAATTATTTTTTCTACCTTTGTTATCTGAACATTTTATTCTCTGATCATGCTGGTCCCGATCTGAGGCTTCTGCTTTCCTGTCTTCTCTTAGCTCTCTTTCTGTGGTCTATGGTCCATGGTCCATCTGCCATTTCTTATCTCTTCTTTTGTTTTCTTCACTTCCTTCCATCAGCCCATTTCTAGCTCCAGTAACCCTCCCCAGTATCAGCCCCCTTTTCCAGTCCTCCCCTCCCAGTACCTTCCAATGTCAACTGCTTTGCATTCCCACGACTGCCACTGGTGTCCATTCCCCCTCCTTCCCCACTGTCCAGTCCCTTCTAGTCCAAATACCATCCCAGGTATCAGCTCACGTCCACTCTCAGTGCCACCCCCCAGTCAGGTCCCTTCCAGCCTCCTCCCCATTACCCAGCCACCTACCACTCCCATCCCCAAGTGTCAGCTCCCTTCCAGTCCCCCTCCAGTACATCCCAGGTGTCAACTCCTGTCCAGCCCCCTCCTTCCCCTGTGTCAGCTGTCTTCCTGCCCTCTCCTTTCCCTAGCAGATCCTCTCAGTATCTGCTCCCTTCCAGTCCTATTCTACCATCCCCCAGCATCAGCCCATTTGTAGCCCTAGCCCCTAGTTTTCTTCCAGGGCCAGCAGCACTCTCCTCCCCTCCCCCATTAGCCCATTTCCTGTCCTAGCCCATTTCCAGTCCTATCCCCCTTATAAGCCCACTCCAGTCCTAGCCCCCCAATCAGCCCATTACCAGTCCTAACTCATTTCCAGTGCTAGCCCCCCATCTGCTCATTACCAGTCATAACCCCACCAATCAGCCTATTACCAGTACTAGCCCCGCCTCCCGATCAGCCCATTTCCAGTCCTAGCCCCCCCGATAGCCCATTACCAGTTGTAGTCCCCCTCCCGATCAGCCTATTTCCAGTTCTAACCCCCCCATCAGCCCATTACCAGTCCTAGCCCCCCCATAGCCCATTACCAGTGCTAAACCCCCCATCAGCCCATTTCCAGTCCTAGCCCCCCCGATAGACCATTACCAGTCCTAGCACCCCCTCACCATCCGCCCATTTCCAGTTCTAAACCCCCATCTTTTCATTTCCAGTTCTAACCCCCCCCCCCCATCAGCCCATTTCCAGTCCTAGTTGCCCCGTAACCCATTTCCAGTTTTAACCCCCCTCCATAGCCCATTACCAGTCCTAATCCCAGCATCAGCCCATTTCCATCCTAGTCCCCCCTCCAGGGAAATTGAAAGCATACAAAACACCACCTCCGGAACAAGAAGCAGCTGCCGCTGCAGCCACAGCAGCGGCAGAATGAAGAGCCCCGCAGCCATGGCCCCTGCCTCCCCGGAGAGCCTGCCAGGCAGCGTTTCCCCTCTGTGCCGGCTCAGCTTTTGCAGAGCCACGCAAGGGGAGAGTGTTTCCCTTTCATGCGGCTCTATTAAAGATGAGCCCGCGGCACTGATGGGAAACAGGAGGCCGGGGAGGTGGCGGCCGCAGGGCTCTTCCATTCTGCCGCTGCTGCGGCTGCAGTGGCAGCGGCAGCTGCTTATTTTGCCGGAGGTGGTTTTTTTTTTTTAATTTTGAAGGCCGAGTGAGGTGGTCTTTTGAGGGCAATTTTGCTGCCACCTCACTCGGCCTCATTATAGAGCCACCCCTGAGGGTCTCGGTCATCACTGCACATCAGTGGCAACTGGCAGCAAGACTTAAGACTAGCAAGTACCAGGCACCAGTCTATAGTCCTTGGTTGAGAACAGGATATGATTTAATATTTTCACCCTGATAGGCAGGACTGGAGGGTGAAGGCAGACATCTTGTCTTGGAGCTCAGAGAGACAAGGGGGTAGCAGTGCTGGGCCAGAATGTCATGATAGTGCCTCTGAAGCTGCACCAGTAGACGGCTCAAAAGTAAGGCAGTTTCTTTTTGGCTTGGGTACTTGATGCCCTCAACTTGTTATACCTAGGCAGTTGCCTGACCACAGACTATCACTGTGCTGACTAGACAGGACTGGACTAGATGAGAAGGAGAAAAGGATTAGAAATGGAGGAAACCCCCGTTAGTTGCAAATGAAGGTTTATGTTACCAAAGCACCTATAGTCAATTTCCAATTGGACTGGAAGCCTAAAGGAGCCAAGGAAACTGCAGGAAAAAGAAGGTCAACCACAGGAATTAATGTTGCACAAATGTCTGAGAGATGGATATGTTTGAGCACGCAGTTCTTAAGAGACTGGAACTAATACCTACAGAAACAAGGGGTACAAAATTAGACCAGTCACTTCCTCCTATATGACATGGAGATGTTTGTTCTATCTACAATTATGGTGTTACAGAACGGACATTGTGATTAGTGAAATGATTTGACCCTGCCCTTCTGGGGTATATCCAAACAAAGCAGCAATTTAAGCCACCTTAGTCACCAAGTACCACCTGTATCGAGGTTTCAGTAAAAGACAAAATCAGTCAATTTGATTTGACAATTCAGGCTTTCATGACTTGTGTATGATGTAGATATGTGTACCTTGGAGGCAGTAGTAGGACGTGAACCGGATGGGACCCAGTTTGGTCCATCCCACCATCGGTCGGGATGCACGGGTGGCAGCCCGGTACATGGTAGCGTTGTGGGAGCCACACGCTGAGTCAGCTGCCATCCGCATCAGAAGAGCAACTCCCTGGTGGGCCAGCAGCCCGATCCCTCCACCCATCAGTAGACAGATGTCATTGGGGGCTGTTCCTGATGCTGCAATCCCCCCAATGCCTTCAAACCACTGTCGGGTGGTGGGGGAAGATTCTCGCTATTCCAAAGCCGGCATTGCAATGCTGTGTTCGGCCCAGTTCGGCGAATGTATGCTGCATCAGGAACTAATTCTCACAAACTAGGCGAAACCTGCTGAATCCCACCACTGCTTGGAGGTGAGAAAGGTTGGGAAGTGGACCAGAGGGATATGTTATAGACATTGAAATAGTTGAAAGCTATTAATAAAACAAATGTTTTTTGATGGAAAGGAAGTTGTAGAACTACTAAATAAAGCTCAAAGGGCATAGACTCAGGAAATGTTAGAAAATGTTTTGTTATAAAAATGGTGGTGGATATAACTGTAATATCTTCCCTAAATGGTGGTAGAGGCTAAATGGTATTAGGCTTTGAAAAGGCATGGGATAAACACTGCAAATTCTTCCTTTCTAAAGGTGAAAGGATGGCGGAAACATGAGCTAGTATATAAACAGGGGCTGCCATGCTATGAAAGGTCACCACTAACTCACTGCATTCTGCATCTAGCAGTAAGGAGATCATGGATTCTCTACTGGGAGATTCTCTACTGGGTATAATTCTTACTACACTTCTGAATTTTTAGAATAAAGACCCAATGAAAAGTGCTTTCCAGACTTCTAAAATGTATTGTATCTGTACCAATGTATCCCTGAACTGATCACCCTAAGTGGTCCCCAACCCAGTCCTATGGGGCCCACCGGCCAGTCAGGTTTTCGGGATATCCCTAATGACTATGCATGAGATATATATGCATTAGAGATATCCTGCCAACCTGACTGGTTTGTGGCCCTCCAGGGCTGGATTTGGAGACCCCTGCCTTACACCTCTGTCATTTAAGATTGTGAGTGGGCAAGGTGCAGATGTCCAAGACATCAAAAAGGTTAGATAGAATTTGTCACAGTCCTCCTCACTTCTCACCACCACCAAAAAATTGTCTATTAGACAACTTTTTGGTGGTGGTGAGAATCAAGGAGGAATGTGACACATTCTATATACCCTTTCGATGTCTAGGACATCTGTACCTTGCCCACTCACAATCTTAAATGACAGAGGTGTAAGGCAGGGGTCTCCAAATCCAGCCCTGGAGGGCCACAAACCAGTCAGGTTGGCAGGATATCTCTAATGCATATATATCTCATGCATAGTCATTAGGGATATCCCGAAAACCTGACTGGCCGGTGGGCCCCATAGGACTGGGTTGGGGACCACTGTTAGAAAATATGGCATTTAAATGGCTGCTGTAGCTGCTGGCCTCAAATTACAAAGTGCCCTCCAGCACAACATATGATCCCAAGCTTGTACACTCGATGCTATGCTCAGATGCAGGCACAGCTGGCCAAAACAGAGAGGCCAGACAGAACACCACACATGCCAACCTTGCTCTAATAGAATCCTGATGGCAGCTGGATGAGGCAAAAGTAGGCATCACTTCTAGTAGGTGTGACCAGCTGGATACAGGTGATGGACCAAAGCTATACTATGGCCCACATTTTAGAGGAGATGGCAGACAGATGGCATCAGCAACATGTTCAGGGCAGTGAGCAATGAGTGCTAGAAGTGTATCTGATGTTTTGCATATCTGCAGCACCTGGCAGTAAAAGATGACCTTGAGTTATGAGGAAAGAACAGCGGCAGCTTCTTCCTGTGGGATATAACAGAGGTGCAGGAAAATGGCATGGCATGTCACCTACGGTATGAAAGGGGAAAGAAACTATGAGAAAAGCAAGAAGTGCCTCTGAAGCTCCTTATGTGAAGATACATTATAGACAGCATATGGGGATAAGAATTGAAACATAGAAACATAGAAATATGATGACAGAAAAAGACCACATGGCCTATCTAGTCCGTCCTTCCATATCAACAACTACAACAGTCCCCTTTTTTCCTTTAGAGATCCTCTGTGTTTGTCCCATGCTTTTTTGAATTCAGTTACTGTCCTCATCTCTACCACCTCCACTGGGAGACTATTCCACAGATCCACCACTCTTTCCGTAAAGAAATATTTCCACATATCACTCCTGAATCTATCCCCCATCACCCTCTTCCCATGTCCCCTCGTAGCAGAACTTTCTTTCAATTGAAAGAGGCTCTCTCCCTGAACATTTATGCCACGGAGGTATTTAAACATCTCAATCATATCACCTCTATCCTGCCTTTCCTCTAAGGTGTACATATTAAGATCCTTAGGTCTGTCCTAATATGCTTTATAATGAAGACCACTAACCATTTTAGTAGCCATCCTCTGCACCGACTCCATTCTGTTCACATCCTTTTGAAGGTGCGGTCTCCAATATTGCACACTATACTCCAAATGAGGTTGCACCAAAGACTTATACAGAGGCATTATCACCTCCTTTTTTCTGCTAGCCATTCCTCTCCGTATGCACCCAAGCATCCTTCTAGCTTTTGCCATCGTCTTTTCTACCTGTTTAGCTACTTTAAGATCATCAGACACAACCACGCCTAGGTCCCGCTCTTCTTTAGTGGACAAAAGTAATTCACCCCTATACTATATTGCTCCCTTGGATTGCTGCAGCCCAAATGCATGACCTTACAGTTTTTAACATTAAATCCCAGCTGCCAAATTCTAGACCATTCTTCAAGCTTAGCTAGATCCCTCCTCATGTTATCTACACCTTCCTGGGTGTCTATTGCAGATTTTGATATCATCTGCAAAGAGGCAAACCTTACCCGACAGCCCTTCCGCTATATCACTAACAAAGATGTTAAAAAGAATCGGACCAAGGACAGATCCCTGGGGCACACCACTGGTAACATCCTTCTCCTCAGATTGAGCTCCACTTACCTGTATTCTTTGTCGCCTCCCACCCAACCAATTTCTAACCCAAGCAGTAACTTTAGGGTCCATCCCTAGGGTGCTCAGTTTGTTTATAAGTCGCCTGTGAGGAACAGTGTCAAAGGCTTTACTGAAATCTTAATACACCACATCTAGGGTTCTCCCTCGGTCCATCTCCCTGGTCACCCAGTCAAAGAAATCAATCAGATTTGTCTGAAAAGACCTGCCTCTGGTGAATCCATGCTGCCTCGGATCCTGTAATCCGCTGGACTCCAGAAACCTCACTATTTTCTCTTTCAGAAGCGTTTCCAATAATCTACTCACCACCGAAGTTAAACTAACAGGCCTGTAGTTTTCAACCACATCCTTACTTTTGCTTTTGTGTAAAGGCACCACATGAGCCTCTCTCCAGTCCTTTGGCACCACTCTCGACTCCAATGAGGCATTGAATAGTTTAGTCAGTGGAGCTGCTAGAATGTCCCCAAGATCCCTCAGTATTCTAGGGTGTTTCCCATCTGGTCCCATCGCTTTGTCTACTTTAAGTTGAGCTAGTTTCTCACGAACACAGTCTTCGGAAAATTGTTCAAGATGTCCCTGTCTTCTGTTCCTGTTTATGGGTGTTTTCTGAGGTCCTGCTCCTGGTTCTTCATCTGTGAACACAGAACAGAAATATTTGTTAAGCAATGCCACTTTATCGTCATCAGCTTCTACATATTCCTCCCCTTCACCCTTGAGTCTGACAATACCACTTTTGCGCTTCCTCTTCTCACTATCATATCTGAAAAATGTCTTACCCCCCCCCCCCCCCCCATTTTATTGCATTGGCCATTTCCTCCTCTTTTTGAATCTTTGCTTTCCTGACTACTTTGCTAACTTCTCTAAGTTTTTCCAAATATAGATGCTTGTCTTCCTCTCTCTGTGATCTCTTATATTTCATGAAGGCCTCCCTCTTTTTCTTCACTTTTTCAGCTACTTCTTTTGAAAGCCATAGCGATCTCCTTTTCCTTTTACCTTTATTTACCATTTTAACAAAAAGGTTCGTAGCCCTTAAAATATCCCCTTTCAGTTGGTGCCCACTGTTTTTCTACATCCCTCAGCTGTTCCAATCCCGCTAACGACTCCCTGAGGTATTGGCCCATCCTGGCAAAGTTAGTCTTCCTAAAGTCTAAGACCCTCACCTTTGAATGGATTCTAACAGCCCTAGTCCTAATACTGAACCACACCATCTGATGATCACTGGATGCAAAATGATCTCCCACTATAACATCAGAAACACTTTCACCATTGGTAAGCACCAAGTCCAGTATGGCCCCTTCATGTGTGGGGTCTGTTACCAATTGCTTGAATAGTTTTCCCTATAGAGATTCCAGGATCTCTTTTCTTCTAGATGATACTGTAGCAGGAATGTGCCAATCAACATCTGGCATATTGAAATCCCCTATCAGTAGCATTTCCCCTTTCCTAGCAATGCTGCGTATGTCTTCAATTAACTCTCTTGTGAGGGAGGTCTGTATATCATTTATTTATTTATTTAGCATACATTTGTATACCGCTACTTCCAGCGATCAGGAGCGGTTTGATTACATGATGGAAACTGTCAGATCAGGACAAAACATTTTCAAAGATGTACAAATTGATCTACAGGATGAGAAACATTTTCAAGGATATACAAATTGATCTACAGGATAAGAAAATACAAATTGATCTACAGGCTAAGCACGACACACAATGGTTGGGAAATTTGATCTTTCTTCCATTAGAAAAGGGGGGGGGGTTATTTACATATCTACATAAAGGGGGGGGGAATATTTACATATCTACATATTTACACGTAAGTACATTGTTGTTATAACGGATGGTGATAGAATGGTTGTCGCTGTTTAGGTCATGTTGTAGGACAGTTGAAATAAGTAAGTCTTAAGTTTTTTTCTGAAGTCCAACAAGTCGTTGTTTGAGCGTAGCTCAGGTGGGAGTTGGTTCCAGAGTGTGGGTGCTGTGTATGAGAATGCCAATGCAAATAGTGTGGGTGCTGTGTATCATGCCAATGCAAATAGATTTCTCTTTCCCTCTTTCTAGTTTAACCCACAATGCCTCCTCTCTCCCTTTTAAGCTCTGTAATTCCAAAGATTTAATAGTATTTTTTACATATAGTACCACTCCTCCTCCCCTTCTTCCTACCCTGTCCTTTCTGAATAAAGTATAGCCAGGTATAGTTACATCCCAGTCATGGTTTTCTGTGAACCATGTTTCTGTAACTGCCACTAAATCCAAGTCGGCCACTCCCACCAAAGCTTCAACATCAGGGATCTTATTTCCCATGCTACGGGCTTTTATACACACTGCTTTCCATATGTTACCCCCGTTACCCATTTCCATAAAGGTATTTAATGTATCACTTACCTGGGGGCTTTCTTCACCCATCCCCAACGAATCTAGTTTAAAGCCCTCTTCAGTAGATTAGCCAGTCTACTACTGAAGACGCGTTGATCTTTCTTGGACAAATGGATGCCATCTCTGCTCTGCAACCCTTGGAACAGCATCCCATGGTCTAGGAAACCAAAACGTTCTCGATGACACCATCCATGCAGCCATGCATTCATCTCCAGGATGCGAGCCTCTCTGCCTTGGCCTTTACCCTCAACAGGTCATAAGAACATAAAATATGCCATACTGGGTCAGACCAAGGTCCATCAAGTCCAGTATCCTATTCACAACAGGGGCCAATCTAGATCATAAGTACCTAGCAGGCTCCCCAAGAGACACAAGGTTCCACAATGCCTGTATTGGGTTAAGCAGTGATATCCCAGGTCCCTTTTAATAAGGGTTTATGGACCTTTTCTCCAAGAAATTCTCCAAACCTTTTTTAAACCCAGCTACACTGAGAGCTTTTACTACATCCTCTGGTAACAAATTCCAGAGTTTGATTTCACGTTGAGTGAAAAAATATTTTCTCTTATTAGTATTAATAGGTTACCCTGTAGCTTCTTTGCATGTCCCCTAGTCTCTCTATATTCTGATGACGTAAACAATCGATCTGTGTTTACCCGTGCCACTTCATTCATTAATTTATAGACCTCTATAATTACTCCCTCCTCAGCCGCCTCTTTTCAAAGAGCCCTAACCTTTTTAGCCTCTTTTCATAAGGGTATCCTTCCATCCCCTTTACCATTTTGGTGGCTCTTCTCTGTACCTTTTAAAATAATGCTATCTCCTTTTTAAGATACAGCGACCAGAACTACACACAATATTCAAGATGTGATCGCCCCATGGAACGATACAAAGGCAATATAATATCCTTTGTTTTACTTTCTGTTTCTTCACTTATAATACCTAGCATTCTATTTGCTCTCTTGGCCGCTGCTGCACACTGGGCAATGCCTAAATCTTTTTCCTGGGTGGTGGTTCCTAATGTGGAACCTTGCAAAGTGTAACCACAGTTTGGGTTGTTCTTTCCTAGGTGCATAACTTTGCACTTGTCCACATTAAATTTCATCTGCCATCTGAATGCCCAGTTTTCCAATTTATCAAGATCCTCTTGAAATTTTCCACAATCCTCATGGGTTTTAACAACTTTAAATAGTTTTATGTCATCTGCAAATTTGATAACCTCACTCGTTATTCCCATTTTCAGGTCATTTATGAATATGTTAAAAAGCAGCGGACCCAGCACAGATGCCTGGGGTACTCCACTATTCACCTTTCTCCATTGGGAAAATTGGCCATTTGGACCTACCCTCTGCTTTCTATCTTTTAACCAGTTCCTGATCCACAACAGTACACTGCCTCCTACCCCATGACTTTTTAGTTTTGCCAAAAGTCTCTCATGAGGGATCTTGTCAAAGGCTTTCTGAAAGTCCAGATACACTATATCAACCAACTCACTTTTGTCTCCCTGTTTATTCACACCTTCAAAAAAACATAACAGATTAGAAAGACAAGATCTTCCTTGTCTAAAGCCATGGTGGTTGTCTCCCATTAAGCCATGACTATCTATCTACATGTTCAGTAATTTTTTTCTTTATGATGATTTCTACCATTTTTCCTGGTACTGACACAGGCTCACCGGTCTGTAGTTTCCCAGATCACTCCTAGAACCCTTTTTAAAAATTGGCGTTACATTGGCCGGCCTCCAATCTTCAGGTATTAGAGATGATTTTAATGATAGTTCACAGATTACTAATAGCAGGTCTGCAATCTCATATTTCAGTTCTTTCAACACCCTTGGATGTATACCATCCGGTCCAGGTGATGTACTACTCTTCAGTTTATCAAAGAGTTGTAATACATCTTCCTGATGTATCGATATTTCTTTCAATTCTTCTGCAGTATCACCTTTAAATATCACTTCAGTCATGGGTAATATCCCTACATCTTCCTCAGTAAAGACCGAAGCAAAGAATTCATTCAGTCTCTCCACTATGGCCTTGTCCCCTCTTAGTGCCCCTTTTACCCCTCTATCATCTAATGGTCCAACTGACTCTCTCACAGGTATTTTGCTATGAATGTACTTGAAAAAGTCTTTATTATGCATTTTTGCTTCCACAGCAAGCTTCTTCTCAAATTCTCTCTTTGCCTGTATTATCAGTGCCTTGCATCTAACTTACTAGTGCTTGTGCTGTTTCCAGTTTTTGTCATTTGGTTCTTTTTTCCCATTTCCTGAAAGATGCTTTTTTGGCAATAACAGCCTCTCTGACCTCACCTTTAAACCATGCTGACAGTTTTTTGGACTTCCTTCCACTTTTCTTAAAGCGTGGAATACAGCTGGTCTGGGCTTCCAAGATAGTATTTTTAAACAACATCCAAGCTTGTTGTAAAGTCTTTAACGTTTGCAAGTGCTTCTTTTAGTTTTTTCTTAACTATTTTCCTCAGGATATACTAAATTCTGATGATATTTAGAAACAGCACTGCTAAAAGTGGAGCTTTTCCTAAAATACAAATAAGGAGGAAATACAAATTTACAAGTGGGAAAAATTGATGGGGCGAAACAGCAACTTACACGTGTAAGTGCTGCCATTTCACAATGTGCACATGTAAATTTTGGCACTTCCATGTATATCTGAGTCATTTTGCAAATTTAGACATGCAGATGCTGTTAATTACAAAGGACTCTCTCTTTACCTCATTTCAATTTTGAAGGGGAAAATAAACATTGCAGGATTAAGGGGAATAACCCCCCCCCCCCCCATTTATCCCTCTTATAAAGACAGAGCAAAAAGGAGCACTTTTTAAATATCTATTTGCGTCAGGGAGTAGGTACAAATTCAGACATGAACAATTTGGGGTTTACACAAGCGTTCCCTATATGAAATGGGAAATATATGTATAGATTTCTGTCCCACTCAGGACAAGCCCCTGACACATCTGAGTGTTCTTTCAATGTGATATGGACACCTACATGTAAAATGACCCTTTTCTAGGATGGCCATTTGCACATGAATGTAATTTGCATGTATAAATGGTCGCATTTCCACATGTAAATTGTGACTAGGGCTTCTACAATAACCCCCTTAGGATGTGGGCGCCAGATGGAATTCTAGCTACCTCATAATGCAGAGGTTAGAGAAGCAGCCCATGGAGGCTAACATCTGTTCGATTTCCCCTGGGCCTATATGATATACACTTCAGCTAATCTGAGGGGAAACTGGGAAGAAGAGTGCGGCAAGATTACTCTAATTTCTGATTTTTTGGAACCCATGTCTCTACATATAGTGGTGTGGAGATCCTTGTCCATTCAAGCTAGTCTTACCAAGGCAAACACTTCCTTACTAGATTTCCTAATGACTCTGGCAATTAAGTTGATTGCTAACAATTGCAAAAACATTTTTGGGGTGAATATGAATGCATGATGTAATACATCATATCCATACAGGTTATATGAGAAAGTAGCCACTGAGCAGAACATCGCATATTGTAGTTCCCTTCTTTTTCTGGCATTAGCCATTTTATTGATTGTACACCGTCCTGATGTAACGAAGGTGTGGTATATCAAGTGACTGAATAAACATAAACATAAGAACATAAGAAATGCCATACTACAGGCATGTCCAACTTCGAACAGGTCGTGATCTACTTTTTCCGGCCAAAAGTGCCGGTGATCTACCACCATGAAAGTTACGTTTCAAATTAGTTTCAAATCAAATTTTTAACCCAATAAAGTTGGAGGATTCCCCCCCCCCCATTTTTAATGAACCTTCTGTCATTTACTTGGATGTGATCAGCTGTTAAGCAAATTAAGCAAAAACAAAACAGAGAGACGAAGATCCAGTAAGAACTGCGAGGGGAAATGGAAAGTACATTTTTTCTTAAAGTTTTATTGAGTAATAACTTTCTTTAACTGTCTTAATAACTTTCTTTAACTTTGATTGAGTAGTTTGTGTTAAATTTAGGTCGAGTATTGATCCAGGCTGATCTTGCACAATCTTTAATATTTCGCTCTTGCTCATTAGTGAGACGTCTGAGCCTGCATTTCATCCACCAGCTTTTTGAAGTTGGGTGAATATTGCGTGAGGACCAGTCTCAGGGAATCCTGGAGATGTTCATCTGTCATGTTGGAACGTTGTGTACTCTGTCATTTTCAGATGGGAAAACGCAGATTCACACAAATAAGTTGAACCTTTACTGATAGCAGCTGCAGTTTCTTTAATGTCCACATCTACTTTGAATGGGTATGACAAGTACTCCACAACTGTTCCAATTTTTTGAAAGTCACAGAATCTATTTTGGAATTCCTGGATAACAGAACAGATTTCTGTCACATACTTCTCGTTCTGAAAAACAAAATTTGGATATTGTCCCAGATGGTCCTGCGTATTAGGAAAATGATCAAAAGTGTTGTTTGCAAGGTCAGTGTCATCATTAGCTCAAATTTGCTCTTGTAGGATGAAACTGTACTCATCATCTCGCCAATGCATTTGTTTTTACCTTGTAGTTCAAGGTTCATATCGCTTAGTTCGCCTGTAAAGTCAGCGAGAAATGCCAGATCACATAACCACTCCTCATCTTCCAACTCTGCTTGGTCATCTTCCCTCTCCTTCAAAAAACTTCTTATTTCATTCAGCAAATCACAAAATCTTTGCAGAAATTTGTGCCTACTTAGCCACCTTACATCTGTGTGCAAAATGATTTCCGCAGCCCCTTCATCAAGAGCAAGATTGAAAAGGCATCTTTGAAGTGATCTTCCACGAACTGAATTTACAGTTTTGAAAGTGATGTCCATGACAGTCTTTGTATTGAGTCTCTTGCTTGCCAAAACCTGCTGGTGAATGATGCAGTGGTAAGAAAGGAAATCTGGGAAGTCGTCATGCTGTCTACAGAGGGCTATGAAGCCGTTAACCTCACCTGTCATTGCTCTTGCTCCATCAGTAGTAATGGAAACAAGTCTATGCAATGGAAGATTACACTTTGTCACAAAAGAATGGAAAGAACTGAATATTTCCTGACTTGTAGTTCTCCCTTTTAAAGAAATCATTCCAAGTAGTTCTTCTTTAACACTGAAGTCTTCAAAAACCAAACGGATAAAGACTAGTAACTGGGCTATGTCTCTTATGTCTGTAGATTAATCCAGTTGGAGTGAGAAAGCAACGCAATTTGAAACATCCTCCAACGATTGTTCAGTTGTCTCTCCACACATCTTTTCTAATCGCCGCACGACGGTGTTTCTTGACAATTGTACATTTGAATAGCAGCTATGATCTCTTTCTTATTTTTAAATCCTTCAAAAAGATTGTCAGCTGCTTCAAGAAAACAATCTTTTACAAATTCCCCTTCAGTGACAGGTTTTCATTTCTTTGCGATCAGGTTGCTGACCTTGAAGGATGCTATGGTTGCATTGACCGAATGTGACCTTGGCTTCGCCATCAACTGTTGCTGAGTAGCCAATTTCGATTTAAGTTCTTTGAGCTTCAGTTTATGAATTTTACTTTTGGGTGGAAAATCACCATCAAACTTATTGCTATGCAGAACCTTATGACGATGTTCCAGATTACCCTTTTTGGGCAAGGATACTGGGGCATTACAAATTAGACAACAAAACTTGTCTTTCAGCATGATGAAGAAGTAGTCCATTTCCCATTCATCATGAAAGTGGTGGGTTTTGCTCTTCTTTGGAACACTCATCTTCGTTATACTGGGGTGGCTGGATGTAAGAAGGCCAAATCTGCTAAGTTAGTATAAACACCGGCTGAATCTGATCCAAAACTGTCACTGTCCCAAAGTATTAAAGATCAACAGAAACTGAAGACCTCTGGATGATGTGTAATACAAGGACTGGAGATGCCAAAACCACACATGCAGTTCTAAAAGTAAAAATAAGAATTCATCATACTGGCGCCAATAATCAAATACCACCAAACAATCATCAAAAAAACTCAAACACCTGTCCAGAAAACCAGATAAAATCAAATACCGCCAAACAAGTTCAAATACCACCACACGCGATTTAAAATTCTGCACAGTGTAGAATCAACGCAATGGCTAGGCAAAATAAAATTGCAAAGGCAAGCAAAAGTCACAGTGGTTTGAATCAATTCAAAGGCAAGGCATAGGCAAGTTAGAACAAAATTGGAAAAGCCCGCCAAAATCACCAAATTCTTGACACTTTGTTGTGTCTGCCCAAAAACGTTTAATGAAAGTGAACTATAAAGCGACCAACGACCAGCACACGACACAACTAATACGGTAAGTGTATTCAGGTAAAGCCCAGGCAAATGGATATCACCCGGTATATAACACACTTCTAAGGGGTGTTAGGGCGGGGGCAGGAATGGGTGATTCTGAGAGGCAGGAGACCAGGTATGACGCTGGGCCTGGGGTTCCCACAAACTATTGGCACGAAAACAACAAGCGCCCCTAATACACCCACAGGCAAGATTCCCACAGGCAGGGAAAAAAGACAGGCAAAGGATCAGCAGCGGTGGCAAGCCCTCGGCAGATGACCTGCCGGCACGAGCTCTCTCCTAGCAACGGGGTGAGCTGCTGGAGAGATGGAGCCAAGTGGGGCTGGCGATCTACCTTTGACCCCTCCGCGATCTACAGCTAGATCGTGATCGACCTGTTGGACATACCTGCCATACTGGATCAGACTAAGGTCCATCAAGCCCAGTATCTTGTTTCCAACAGTGGCCATTCTAAGTCACAAGTACCTGGAAGGTTCCCAAAAAGGCACACAGCTTTCACAATATTCATCCCAGGGTAAGCAGCCTATTTCCCGGGTCCTCTTTAATAATGGTTTATGGACCTTTCCTGCAGTAACTTATCCCCTTCTTAAAAGGTATTCAGTAAATGGGAGAGTTTAGACAACTATCTAAGTCCTAATGGTATATATTTCTTGGACTCCTCTGTATAGCCTGTGTTTAGTTCTTACTGGTTTAGGCAAAGAGAGGATATTTTATTTTATTTCTTCCTTCTGTCTGTGGTTTGTATTTTTGGAAACTTGAACACAAAAATGAAATGAATGACAGAATGAATTAAATGAAATAACCCGGCACTACAGTTTTCCTACACCACTTCTTGTAAGGTGAAGTGTGAGAGGAAGATCATGAATGAAAACACAGAACAGAGGAAGGGAAAAAATGAATGTGACAGAGTTGGGAGAAGGGGGCTGAGAAAAGAAGAAAATGTGGGTCCATGGTAGAAAAGCAACAAACGTATATTTGCCTCAGACCCTCATAGTTTTAATCTCGCCCTGGAACTTGCAGCTGGTGTCACCACATCCAGAGCTACTCCCTGTAATTTCCCCTAAGCCATTTCAGGAGAGGTGAACTGGAGAGAAAGACAGCCTGGGAAAACGATCATGAAAGACCCCAAGGAGCATAGGTGCCAGTTTTGTTGGTGCTCTGGGTGTTTGGCCATCCCCAAGCATAGAGAATCTTTATAGTGAAAGGAAGGGATCGTAGAACTTAGAGATGGTATGGCTTGGCAGACTGAATAAGGCCATATGGCCTTTATCTTCTTTCATTTTTCTCTGTTTCTATGTAATATTGAGCATACTCCTTCACTGTTTTCATGGAGTGGTAATTTCCTTTGAGTTTAGCACCTCAATTATTTTGAAAAGTTGAGTCCTGTGCTGAGGAGGAAGGGGGCGGTGAAAGAATGAATGTGGCTTTGCCAGGAGAAGATCAAAGTGTAAATGGGGATTCACAGTGAGGACCCACATGTATATTTTAGCCTATGACCCAAAGTCTCTGCAAAAGGTAAAAAAACAAAAATGGCCAAAATGGATGACCGAAGAAACTGAAAACTGCCCAAAAATTCAGAGAAGATGGAATGAATGCAAGGTCATTATACCATAAATATCAAGTGAATCAATAGCAATTTCAACTTTTACTTTACAATCAAGAACCATTGGTGAAGGAAGATGAAGTCGAAGCAGCATTGAAAGCATCACAAAGGAACAAAGCACCAGGCATTGATGGCATTCCCACTGAAGTATTACAGCAATCAGATGCAACTGTTACAATACTTACAAGGCTCTGCCAGGAAATTTGGAAGACAACATCATGGCCAACTGACTGGAAAAAAATCTGTTTATACCAGTACTGAAGAAAGGTGATCAAACTGACTGTGGAAATTATTGTGCAACTTTATGCTGGATTTAGGAATAGGCAACACAGTCATGTCCAGGGTGCTAAATTCTGAAGTCTCCCAAAAACTAGACCTTGGCACTCCACTTTTTAGGGATTCCCCTCTCTACCAAAGGCTGGCCAGTCCACCAGGCGGGCAGCAGCCTAGGGTGGTAGACCATGGTGGGTGGCATGGAAGCTTTCTGCCACCCCTTTGGTGCCCATGATAGGCCATGTGCTTCTGTACACATGGCCTACTGCTTCTGACCCCCCTCCAATGCAACTTCCTGTCGGGGGGGTCAGAAGCAGCAGGTCATGTGGCTGAAACATATGGTCTGCTGTAGACATCAAAGCGGCGACAAAGCTGCCACTTTAAAAACGCTGCCACCAGCCCCCCAGAAGAAAGAATCAGTAGTGGTAGCAGGGGGGGGGGGCAGTGACGGCACAGCTCAGCATGGAGGGGGGGCGGCATGGTCAGGACTCCTGCCTCGGGTGGCAGAAACCCTTGGGCCAGCCCTGCCTCCACCAGTCCTCTGCCTTTGGGCACCATGATCTCAAAGCTGGCCAAGAGCCCACTACACTATAACAATGATTCTCTAACCTGTCCTGGGGGCAGGTTTTCAGGATATCTCCCATGAATATGTGATGAGATAGATTTGCATACACTACTGTCATTGCATGAAAACCTCTCATACACATTCATTTCAGACTGACTGAAAACCTGACTGGCAGGTACTCCCCCCCAAGTATGAGAGCTACTGAGCTAAACAAATGATCAACTGAAACATTTGCTTTTGGTAAGAGATCAAGCAGAGCAAAAACTGCATTACTAATGCTTGATGAAACATAGATCACAGTGCAAAGCAGATGAGATCTGACAATACTAAACTATCATTTTGCCAGTCTTTCATGATGTTTAACGTTTTTCAGTGAAGACTTCAGATGGCAAAAGCATATACAGTATACTCAACAGCTGCAAAACCTCCAAAAATGCTCTTGGTCAGTTATTAAATTCCCCTTAAAAAATTAAAATAAAAAAGCTACATAAATAAAATCACACTTTATACTCTCCACTGTAATCCCTCTTTAGAAAGAGGCTGCTGGCAGATTAACAGACCTGTGTACTGCAAAGAGGAGTTACTACCACAGAAAAAGACTGTAGATGTTACTCTGCTGAAGCCAAGCTCTGTTCAAAGGAGGCACCTCTTGTCAAGTCCACAGACGAGTTGGGTATGCAACGCAGATGAGCCAGGCAGGCAAGACACAGATAAAAGCACCAGTTTAATTTACTATCTTCAAAACCAATGCTGGCAGGCTTCTGGATCTAGGGAAGTCAACAAAGGTGTCAGACGTTTTCAGCAATCAGGTGTATGGCAAGCAAAAGGCAGGAGAGGGATTCAGCTGGGCAGCAAAGCTAACTGGTCCAGTGCCATCTACTGCATCCCAGGCATGAAAAATTTCTACAGCAGCACTACACTGATAGTACCAGTAAAATCATCTGACTACATGGGCCAAATGCTAACCACCTGCTCATTCACAGGTATCACCATCCTTGGAAGGGAGGGTAGCCTTTCAGCAATATACAGTCTCCTTGTAACTTTTGAGATTTCTTCAACATTTCAAGCCTGCTGTTCAGCGTGGAAGCGCTCACATTTCAGCATTCTGATTACCCCGTGAAGGAGTTTGGTAACTGACAATACTTTTAATCCTTAATACTTCTCATTCCATTATCAGTGGAAGTTTATTGATGAGATGCATGACGGAGAGTGAGATACGGACGAATAAACTAGTTTGCCAATAAAGACAGCAGCCTTTGGACAAGGAAGTGTTGAAAACGCACTATTCAAAGCTTATCTTTCATTGTGAATTAAAGGCAGTTGGTCACAGCAAAATACTCTCAAACTATATTTTAAATAATTTGTCAGAGATAAAATAAAACCATTACTAAAAAGGGGGTTGATATCAAGGGACTCTCTGGGAATGAATTTTTTAAACTTGGATAAAACCATAAAATGAATGTACAGCTTGCTTTATGATGTATTCATATTTACAGATGTATACAGACATCACAGAACTGACAAGCAAAGGTCTATCTGTACAACCATAATAAAGAGCAGATTTGCTTTAAATCCCTGTAGTAAAATCATTCAATGATGTTAGGTTTGCCTGTCCTTTTTTCTTGATCTTCTTCCTTATGCAGGATTCTCACAAGCACCCTCCTCCAGTAGTTTTTGGAAATGTTTCAGACCAGATCAGCGCAGTGTGGGTTTACCTCAGCAGTCCCAGTAATCCTGGCTGCTGGGGTCAAAGAGCTTCAGGATGTAATGTAAAGAGGTGTGACCATAGCTCAGGTAATACACACACAGCATCCCCCCTCTGCATCTCAACCCCCATGACAGCCACAAATGTGCAGGAAAGGGATTATAAGAAATCATACAATACAGTACACATCACAGTATACTTTAAGAAGTTATTTCATATACAAATACCCAGTGATGAAGCTAGTTCTAGTAAGGCATTTCTTATCAAGATAAGACAGACTTAAATATTCTTATTAAATTGCCCAGTTTTTAATTAGTGCCTGATGGTGTCGATTATAGACCTATTTACTGTATTGTAATACACAAATAAGTGTGCAGTATATAAATTGTTCTGATTAACCTATGCAGCTGCACTGTACGGGAATGATTTTTGTTACTGCCTTCCACCAGTAATCATCTCTTTTGGCAGCTCCTATTGAACACGGGTGATCCTAGTAACACGTACTTATCAACGTGTGCACTTTCCGGCCATACACGTGCACAAAGCTAAAAAGGCAACTCGTATTTCTCCAATATAGAAATGATAGCTCTAATCCACAGAATTTATTACTGCGCAGGCAGCGCCCACCCCGTTCTTTCCCAAATCGGCACTTTGTTGTGAGGAGTGGGCCAGAGCTCCAGCAGGCAGGTATCAATCAGAACTAACCTTGCTATCCTCGGTCTCCTTTCTGTCTCCTTGCAGCGTGCGCTTTTCTGCAAAGTCACAAGTTGACTTGAACGTGAGCTGACAAGGAAGCATCGCGTTCTCTGCCCCCGGGAGCTCCACGGTCCTTGTAAAGCAGCGCTGTGCCATAGTCCTGCCGAGATTGGGGATGGGAAGAGCAGTATGAACAGGCTTTGACCCTACAGCTGGCTGTCTTAACTTTGAGGCGACGCCAAGTTCAGGCATGGCTTCTACAAAAATAGAAGACTCTTCCTGATGCCAAAAAAAATTGTTTCTGACCACAGCCTGGCAGGCTGTACCTCCAGTTAATTGCAGAACAAAAACACCTTCAGACAGCAGCAGCAGCAGTTCTCTTCAAAACATCTTTGCAAAATAGTCATAAGCATCACAGGGTTTCCTCACTGTGAGCTCTCTGGCACATGGTCTCCGTGTGACTGCTCGCTCAGGCAGGCAGATGCAGGGCTGAGACTGAACACCCCTCTGGGGCGTGAACTTTCTCTGAAGGGAGCTGTCGAATTGGCATTAAAGAACTCAGAAGTTTGGTTTTCATCTTCTATGCACCCCCAAGCAATCCATCTCTGGCTTTTCCCTGAATGAAAAGGAAAAGGGGTGGAGAGAGAAAGCGTGTACTGCAACTGTCCAAACAGCACATAGACCACAACACCGAAGACACAGAGACCGCTTCCTGACTATAGGAATAGCCAGCCCACAATTCAGGAAAAAAATGTAATCTGAGCTTTGGCCAAAGCAAGCAACTGTTGGAAATGCTTTAAGTGCGGAAACAATCTCAGCAATGAAGTTGTTCGTTTGATTCCTGCTTATTTTTCATTGCTGACGATGTCCTTCCTTTTCCTCACTTATCCCGTGAAATTGCGTCTGGTCAGAGCGCAGCTAATGACAGACTCTGAGTCATATGTTGTGGCAAGGTTTAGGATAGTTTAGTTTTATTAATTCACTTAACTGCCTTTAGCAAACATCAGGGCAGTTAACAGAAATTAAATGGGTAAACCAAAGCTTAAAATCACGATCGTAAACAAATTTACTCACAGACTCGCTATGAAATACAGAAAGGGCATTGACCTACGCTGAATCCAAACATGCATGTAACAAATACAAATAAAAGAACTGCAAGGAAAAACAGAGTGAAGCAGAACGACACCTTCACCCCTGGACCAAGAGATGCTCTCCCCATCAATCTAATGCATAAGGGACCGTGGTGGCAAGCCCTTTACATTAGTATGAAAGCTTTGGGAAGAAGCCATTTCTTTACACCAGGCTGTGAATAATTCATACTAAGACAGCGCATGGGATATACAAAATCCTTCAATATTGTCCTTTTACTCAGAGTTTTTTTTATTTTCAAGTATATTTTCTTTGTACTTATGACACGTTTCATTTTCTGAATATTGGAATAAATCTAAAGGATGAAAGAGTGCCGTTCATCTACTCTACTCTGCAAGTTGTATTTAAATCATTCGTCATATGCATCTTAGAAAAAAGTAAGTTTTTTTGATTAATATGTGATGTTGCTACATACTTGCACATGAAGTTACCTATATAAATGTGAGGCTGTCTTTAATTGGCTGGTCCTTATTCGTTGACTGGCTCCAGGAAAGCCCCAGAATGGAGTTTTACACATGTCAATTTCTGTTCTCCATCATTCAGGACATTGAAAAAAAAGAGGACTTTGGGATTAATCTGTTCATGCCTGCTTGCATTATGTGAGGTGACAAGAAATGCCTGCCCACAGCATCTCTGTAATTGAAGAGGCACTATTTCCTGTTGCACAGGTCCCAGTGAATCGTTGGGGTCTGGAAGTTAGAGGTGCACCCCCCTCCCCCATGGAGTGAGTTCTGACTCCCTCCAGTACCCGTTTTCTAGCCAGAAGGTATGATGAACTAATGGTCTCCTTAATCCAGCAGGCATCAAGGATTTGGCTGCTACCACCTGTCCTTGCCTCAGAGCACTAAAAAGAACAAAACTATGATCCAACCAGCAAAAAGAGTTAGTAATCGCCAAGTCTGTGTGTAGTACTCTCCTCATATCCACCAGGTGCATACAGCGATCTGTCCTCGGAGTAGGAGGGGAGGGCGAAGTTCTGACTGAGATGGAAAGGGAACAGTACTTTTGAGAGAAGGGACGGCAGTCCATAAGGAAATGGAAACCATTGTGAAGAACAAGACCTGCAGCTCCAACACGCAGCTGGTGGATGCAACAGCCACTAGGAAAACCACTTCAAGGGTCAAATCCTTGCCACTTGCTGGAGGCAAATACTGGCTTCTTTCAGTGCTGCACCACAGGATATATCCAAATGATAACATCACTGAAAATTTCTGAATGACCATAAGGAAAGATATATTTGCAATTGCAAAGTACTGGGGTCTCTTTGGGAACACACTCAAACAATACAAGGCCCATGCATACCAGCAGTTGTGTGAGGTTCATGCAGCCAATTAGTACCTCACTGAGGTGGGCTTTAGCAAGAAAGGTCTGTTTCTCTAGAAATTGAAACTTATAACAGAGCAAGCAAAACCCAACATCAGTAGGAAAAAAATGTCCTTACTGTAAATATCTTTATTGAGCAAAGCCAAAAAAACAATGATAAGTGATGTGTAGTTGTTCCTTCTGCACAATAGCACCCACAGCAAGAAAAAGAGATTCAAACCTTTCTGGGTATAACACAAAACAATCCCCATCCCCCACCAATGTTCCCTCTAATTTTCTGTAGGCTGTGCGCGCATAAAATATCAGCTGTGCAGCTTTTGAAGGAAGATTAAATTTTTGTGCACCACATAACGACACTCGGAGTTATATACTTTAAAATTTGATTACATGTCAGAATACAGTATGTACACCATATTGATTGCACTAGAAAATATTGTAGAACTTGTGAAAGCAATAAATACACAACAACTTTTAAATTTTAAGACATCTGTGTTGTTTTCTATCAGAATCAGAACCAAAATTTTTGTGTGCTCTGTTGTAAAGTATGTGCGCGCGCGCGCGCACGCACAGCTTAGAGGGAACAGTGTCCCCCACCCTCTATCACAACAATGACAAGCAACATCAGGGCTAAACACTCCTAATAATTACTGATGCTAATAAGGTAGGTAAACAAAACACCGAAATAGCAAACTCAACAAAACTACTGGGGCATTGGATCTACCTGCTGAGCACCAGACTATTCAAGCAATGCAAAAGGGATTTCCACTAAGCCTCCCAAAAAGGTTGAAAAAAATCTCTAACAATATGTTTATTACATTTGATATACCGCTCAGGCCAAAGCATCAGAGCAGTTTACAATATTACATAAATGATACTGAAAAAAAGGAAAAGAACGCCATTAATAAGATAGGACAGAATAAGAGATACAGTGATAGTCAAGGAAATAGAAGAGATAAGAGGAAAGGCACATTATAACATCCAGAGAGGCAGAATATCATACCACCACAGCTCAGTCCTTCCAAACAGACTTGACCATATTCTTTTCTCATCACAATTCAAGCCAGGCAGGAATACGCCGCAGAAATGGCTGCTTGTAAACCGCTGCTGCCTGGATGTACTTGACAGAAGCAGGTGATGAGGCAGAGCTCTCACTCACAGCCTCCGACATCGGCTTCATCCCTCCACTGTCCCAATTGCCACGGCAAGCAAACCAAATACAGCAGTTTACCTGCTCCAGCACGGTCCAACGCCACTTTCCATTCCAGTAACATCAAATCAAAGTGCAGGCCATAGCATCAGCATAGGTGACTATGTAAATCACCATTTAGAAAGTATATACTTGTGGGCCAAAAAAAGAGCCTTTGAAAGAACATTTTTGTACCTTTCTTCAATGTCACAACATGGGAAAAATCAGAAAAAAGCAATACCTTCTCCACCACTGGAAAAGATACATAGAATTCTGCTCCCAAAGGTTTCAGACCACTGGACAGGCTCAGAACCTACTGTACAATATGACCCAGATGAACTGGTTCAGCCCTGAATTTAAGACAACTGCCTATACTGCAAACCCTCCTCGAAAGGCCTGCCAAGGGGCTATGTAAGCCCTCATTAAATATTTATATTGGGATTCCCTAAGGAATATGTTCAAGGACCAGCCAGGGAGATCCTTGAAATTTTGACAGAGAAGATCAGGCATTAGCTGAAAGCCCACCTCACCTCCTGTGTCCATTGGGTGCAAAGTCAAGCCCTCCCTTCCAATGCATGTAAGGAACAATGATTCACTGCAAGTTCTATTCAAGTCTCTGCCTGCAAACATAGGAACAAATTCAAAGACCCACTAAGCTCCCAAGAGACAGACAGACAGACATTACCGACCCTTTTTGTATAATTCTTTCCAATTTCTGTTTGGTTGGAAAGAATTAAAAATGGTGACAAGGCTACATTTTATTTAGCCAATGACTACAAAAAAGATAATGTTAACCTATTACACTTTCTTTGAAAAAAAAAGCAAACGTGCAAAAGTTGGATCCTTTGCTCTTTTTTTTTTTTAATATTTATGCATTTATACAAGGATTCACACAATCACTTGCATAGGAAATGAGGTAGAACTTTGAAATCCATCATCAGAAAAACATATAGCAAGATTTAACAAAAGCTATCTCTCCTCTAGCACACCACTAGGGAACGCGACAACAAAAAAGATTTTTAAAAAAATGATGATATTCTCAAGAAAAAAGGCAGCAATTTAATCGGCTATATAATATTACGGAGTAGAAGTGTTGCCTAATTCCACCCCTTGAGCCTCATGAGCATTCAAAAAAGAAATTAACTGTGAAGGAAAAAAGAAAATATAGGAAATACCTTGAAACTTCATGAGATATTTACAGCAGTTTTCAGAAAAAATAACCCACCTAGCTGCAGCACCTGAGGCCATAGGATCAGGAACTCCCTCATATGCCTAGGGGTTTCCTTAGCTAGGTTAGGGAAAATTCGAACCAAGCAACCCTTGATAGACAAATCTTTCTTTTTGAAAAACAATTTGAGAAGACATTCCTATCCAGTGCTAACCCTAACGCAATCATACAAGTAGCAGAGGTACTAAACCTATATCTGAGGTCTCTAATAAAGATGATATATTCAATACATTTGCAATTTGGGATCCAGGAATCTCAGTACTGGCCAGAATTTTCTGGCTAGTGGGACGATAATATGCCTTAGCCAAAGGCGGATGGGACTCCTGAGGAACCCCCCAAATCTCCGACATATATAACTTAAACATTTCTTTAGCAGAAATATTAGCCACTTTTGGAAAATTTATTAAATGTAAATTGCTCAATCTACTACAATTAACACGTTGTTCAAACCGAGCTGTCAAAAAATTTGCATCTTTCATAAAGGCTTCAGAATAAGTCTCTAAGCGATCAATTCACTGAAAACGATCTTGAACAGAAGTCTTTAAAGTTTCAGTCATTTCAGAAGTTTTAGAACATATATCCTTGTTACTTTGTACTTTTGATTGTAGCGCCTGGATCTGGGGCTTTATGGTCTCTCACAATGATTTAATCACAGTCCATGTTGCCTCTAGGTTAAACTGCTCAGGCTGCTGTAACACGAATGAAAAAGATGTACTGCCCCATTCAAGGTGCACCATAGCCTCCATAGTCATGGACTCCATGGAGGAGGGCAGAGCAGCTTCCCCTGCCACCATCGATATTGTTCCACTTCGAGGCTGTGCGCCGCACTGAAGTTGACCCAGCAGGGCTACCGTAGCTCCTGTAACATGCCTGGAAGGCATCCCCAGCAGAGGAACAGGAGCTGCAACACGGGAGGACTTAGAGCCTCCATGCCATCTGGACTAACACCGGAATAGGCCTGCTTGGAGTGTCTCTACAAAACTGTTGCCCGAAAGAAGATCCAAGCTACTCAGCTCCGGAGACGTCACAGCTGGGCTTTCCACTCCTGATAATGCAGACTGCTGCTCTTGACGCTGCAAAAAAGCATCCATGGGACCAGAGGTAAACTGAGAAGAAGCCAGCTGGGGAGTCTGGAGCATCTTGCCCAGCTTAACTTTTCTCTTCCTCTAAACAGCAGTGTAGCACAATGGTTAATACACTGACTGATCATACAGGGGTCATGAGTTCGATTCCCAAGTGGGCCTGATGAATAATAATACTTAGATAACATGAGGAGGGATCTAGCTAAGCTTGAAGAATGGTCTAGAATTTGGCAGATGGGATTTAATGTTAAAAAATATAAGGTCATGCATTTGGGCTGGAGCAATATAGTATAGGGGGTGCAGTACTTTTGTACACTAAAGAAGAGCAGGACCTAGGCGTAGTTGTGTCTGATGATCTTAAAGTAGCTAAACAGGTAGAAAAGGCGACGGCAAAAGCTAGGAGGATGCTTGGGTGCATACGGAGAGGAATGGCTAGCAGAAAAAAGGAGGTGATAATGCCTCTGTATAAGTCTTTGGTGCGACCTCATTTGGAGTATAGAGTGCAATTCTGGAGACCGCACCTTCAAAAAGATGTGAACAGGATGGAGTCAGTGCAGAGGGTGGTTACTAAAATGATTAGTGGTCTTCATTATAAAGCATATGAGGACAGACTGAAGGATCTTAATATGTACACCTTAGAGGAAAGGCGGGATAGAGGTGATATGATTGAGATGTTTAAATACCTCCGTGGCATAAATGTTCAGGGAGAGAGCCTCTTTCAATTGAAAGCAAGTTCTGCTACGAGGGAACATGGGATGAGGGTGAAGGGAGATAGATTCAGGAGTGATTTTATTTATTTATATTCTCTTATATACCGCGCTATTCTGCATCAGTGCGGTTTACATTGAACAAACTGAAATTACACTGAACAGGGCATTATAACTTGGAGATAACTATTTTACAGGGAACATGGGCTATGATATGCGGAAATATTTCTTTACGGAAAGAGTAGTGGATCCGTGGAATAGTCTCCCAGTGGAGGTGGTAGAGATGAGGACAGTAACTGAATTCAAAAAAGCATGGGACAAACACAGAGGATCTCTAAAGGTAAAAAGGGGACTGTTGTAGTTGTTATGGAAGGACAGACTAGATAGGCCATGTGGTCTTTTTCTGTCATCATGTTTCTCTGTTTCTGTTTCTTCTTACCCATTAGGAAAAAGCATTAGAGCCCAGAGCTCCGCCTTCCACCATTTTGGTTCCCCTGGATCCTTTGCTTTTGACAATATGTTAAAAATATATATTATTCCGGGCGGGGGGGGGGGGGGGGCAACAAAGAGGTCGGTGGCATCTTTCTTAACTTATTTGAAACATGAACTTTCCAGGAACCAAGCAAAGAAGGGGAAAACAGCTTTGAAAACAGAATCCAGGCTGTTTATCCAAAAAAAAAAACCTCATAGGACCAGTCAAATGGTTCTAACTCACATATGAAGGCCCAGCACAGTCCTCAAAATAGATTCTATTGTTTTCTCTCTATTACTGTCTAAAACTTATCTAAAAATCCCAGTAAATACACAGAAGGTGCATCCTGCTTACCAGAGGAAATCCTTTTGCTTTGCCAATTGTAATGCCTGTGTAAGGAAGAGCAATCAATGGGTGAAAAGTTCCCAAGTGTACTGTGGAAACAGCATGGAAATCCCTGATTGATTTGTCCTGCAAAGCTCATAAAGTGAGTTTACAATATTCAATTGGGAGGGGAGGAACACAGCTGGTTCTTCCAGTGGAAGAAGTGCTTCTTCTGATTTTCAGCTGTAACTCAAATAGTATAAAATACAGGGAGATGCGCAGAGCAGAAGGTAGGCAAATGCAGACAGCAGTTGCCTTCAAGGATATGATTTTCGCAATGGGTGTGTGCTCGCTGCCAACTTCTTTGGGTTCAGTTATCAGTTTTCTATAAGCAATAAGACTACAAAAGAAAATATGATGGAAAAACAAAAGAAAACCACTAAGAGCAAGTCCCCAGCCAGCATCATTTATCTGATACATGATGAGCATTGTTATTCACAATACAGATACATACACTCACTAACTTTATGGACAGCTGATTATATTTAATATAAAGAGAGTTCATTCTCTTCTGAGTGACACTTGGACCAGCCTTTTCTTTTCTGATAGGTGCTTAAAGTTCAGAAAGCCAATCAACAGAAATTTTGAAACTCTACAGCTCTTAACCAAATTCCTCTTTACCCCGCCCCAACCACCAAGACCAACATGAGGTCATGACAGTCAAAAGTCCTAAGCAAGGTAATTATGAACACCTACAAAATAAAATGCTCAGTTTCTGCATATGACAACCGAATAGAAGAGGTATGGAGTTTGAAAGCTACATAATACGCATTTTCTCAGATTAGCAATTATACCTTAGACCCCATGCCCCACATGAGTAATAAAAACTTTGAAACTACATTTTCTAATGCTCTATCAACTATTATTAACGCCTCATTGAAAAGGGAATTAGCTCTCCATGCTTAGAAAGGCAATTGTTCATCCTTGTTCGACAAAACCTTTGCTGGATCATTCAGTTCTATAGAATTACCAAGTCATTTCTAGTTTACCTTTCTTTAGGGAAGATTCTGAAGCAGGCTGCTTTGTTGTAGCTGCAGGATTATGTAGAAATTATCAATCATTATTGTACCCCTATCAATGTGGGCTCCATAGGGGACATGGGACAACAACTTTACTCATCTCTGTTCTGGATTCAATTTTGTATGAACTAAATGGTGGGGTAGGGTGTCTGTTGTGATGCTTTTCTGGCTATATCAACATTTGGTACCCTTTATGATACTATCATGTTGACTCATCTGCAAGATCGGAATTTGTCAAAGGTTTTGAAATGGTTTGTCTTTTGTTTTTTTAACCAGACAAGCTTGAACAGGTAGGCAGAGGACAGGGGGAATCTAGCTGGTATCCCTTGGAATCTGCCCCATTGCCCATGTTGTTCAGAAGATGAAGCATTTGGTGGTAATCAGACTCAAATTTGTTACTATGTCATCACGTTAGGAATATGATGCATGTTGCTTTTTATAAATTGAGGATGGCTTGAAGGTTAATTTTACTTTCACAATCTGATTTTTACTCAGTACTTCAGGGCTTTGGTGTTATCAGGCCTGGATTAATATAATGCTATTTTATTTATGGTGAATATTCAAAAGCACTTACTGTATATGTTTAGCAGTGGGGAACTAAACATATAAGTTCTCTATCTGTGAATTTTCAGCAGCAGTATAGATATAGTGCCATTGAAAATTCTTACTACCCTGATAATATCCAGATAGTGCCAGGATAGAACGAGAACAGAGCACAAGCATTCTGCTCTATACAGAAAGACTGAGCCACTATACATATAGCTACACATTTTAATTTAAGTCGGCAATCCAGGCTGGCCTAAATTAGATGCTTAGTTATATGGGTGACAGCTGCATATCGCTGCTATACATACTGCTCAACTGTCAATGTATATTCAGTGACTGACTATATACTTGACCTTTCTGTTGCTTTTGACAGTGTTGACCACCACCTTCTTCTCAATACCTTATCCTCGCTTGGTTTTAAGGGCTCTGTGCTATCCTGGTTCTCGTCTTCTCTCTCCAACCGCACTTTCAGTGTTTGTTCTGGTGGATCCTCTTCTACTGCTATTCCACTCTAGGTGTACCCCAAGGGTTTGTCTTGAGTCCACTCCTTTTCTCTCTATGTCCTGTCTCTTGGTGCACTCATCTCCTCCCATGGTTTTCAGTACCATCTTTACACTGATGACTCTCAGATCTACTTCCATACACTCCAAATCTCTCCAGCAATCCAGGCTCGGATATCTGCCTGCCTATCTGACATTGCTGCCTGGATGTCGCACCACTTTTTGAAATTGAACATGGCCAAAACAGAACTTCTTATTTTTCCTCCTAAACCCACCTCCCCTCTTTCTGTTTCCTCTAGTTCGCAACCTTGTGTCATCTTTGACTCCTCCCTCTCCACACATATCCAACTGATAGCTACAACCTGTTGTTTCTTTCTCCACATCAGCAAAGTTCACTCCTTCCTTTCTGAACACATTACTAAGACACTTACCACTCTTTAGTTACCCCCGTCTAGGCTATTGCAACCTCCTCCTTGCTGGTTTCCCTCTGAATCATCTCTCTCCCCTTCAATCTGTTCAAAACTCAGCAGCATGGTTAATCTTTCGCCAGCCTTGATATGCTGATAATACCCCTCTTCTCAAGTGGCTTCATTGGCTCCCTATCCATTTCCGTATCCAGTTCAAACTTTTCCTACTAACCTATAAACACACTCATTCTGCTGCTCCTCACTACCTTGCCTCTCTTATCTCTCCCCAGGAACTCCGCTCTACTGGCAGATCCCTTCTATCTGTGCCCTTCTCTTCTACTGCCAATTCCAGACATCAATCCTTCCACCTCGCTGCTCCCAATGCCTGGAACAAACTATGTGAGTCTGTACTTCAGGCTTCATCTCTGGCCTTTTTCAAATCCAGGCTGAAAACTCACCTCTTTGAGGTCATTTTTGGATCCTGATCCGCTTAATCTCCTATGTGTTTTCTGACCATTCCCCTAGACGTCCCTTGTCCGCAGCTGTTGTGTTGTTTGTCTTAACTAAACTGTAAGCGCTGTTGAGCAGGGACAGTCTTTTATTTAATTTATTTAAAAGGATTTATATACCGCTTTATCGTGAAATCAAAACGGTTTACGCTTCAAACAAATCACGTGGGAGTGTGCATGCAGTGATTGAATCAACATCTTATGTGTGTGTGTAATGTACATATGTCTGCACAGCACTGTGTACACTTTGTAGCGCTATACAAATGATCATTAGTAGTATGTACTGTATTCAGCATCACTGAGTATATGCACATTTCTTAAATGCTGCAGCTAGTGTTTAAAAAAAAAAGCAATGACTAAGGTTTAAATAATGACCAGTTAGGGCTCGTCCACTTACGTTTGCTCTCTACAACTGATGCAGAACGCTGAGGCAAGGTTAATCATGGCAAGTAAGATCAGAGAACATATTTCATCAGCAGTGTGAGCCAGTGGGGTACTTTATCAGATTTGAAGTTTTGTGTTGAACTGTAGTAGCGAAGTGCACGCAACGAATACACCAGGAGTCTATTTACTAGATTTCAAACCAGTTTATTTGTGCACAGTCTCAGACGCTTGTCAATTGTCACTTTCAAAATGGTCTGAGCATGGCGTTCAGTAAAACAGCAGCATTTATAGCTTTCTTCATCAGTTCTATACAGACAAACTCCTCATTGGTCCCGGTGGCCCCCTCACCCCCCCCCCCCCCCATCCAATGGAGGCCCACACCGCTCTCCCCCTGCTCTCAGGCCTTCCTAGCCATGGCTCAGTATCTAGACATAACATATTCTGCCTTGCTTTTTGCTTACAAGGTCACTCTACAGTACAGAAGCTGTGTGGAAAGCAGGACTCTGAAATACATCTGTGAATAACATAACAAACTCAATGGAAAAGTTTTACTTTCTTATCAGAGCAGCTTGAAGCAGATTTCTGTTTTCTCTGGCTTTCAGCTCTGTTCAGCTATAATATTCTGAAGTGGGGGTTGGGGACTCAGGCCTAACCTACAGGCTTCTGCTACATAACATACATTTACAGGCTATTCTAGGCCATAGCCTATCACATTACCTTTCAGTTGTTGAAAGGAAAACGGTCATGTTTTCTGACACTGCTTGAAGACTATTACAGTTCATTACATATCGTTTGGACAACTACTCCTTCAGCTTTCTTCTGCTGTTTGGTAGAGACTCAGGCCCATGCAATCTCTGTAGCTGGCCCATTCTTATGGAATAATCTTGATGTTCAGCTGTGATTAGAAAATAGCTACTTGTGTTTTAGGAAGATGCTGAAAACTACATTTTTTTTAGGGAAGTGGTAAGTGATTGCTTTGAAGACAGTTTTTAACTTTTAGACGTTTTACACATTTTCTTAAATAAATAGATACCCAATTTGAGAATACCTTTAATACATTGACCCAAGTGTAATACATAGGATTTATCTGCAACATTTTTCTCTACATAAAAGCGGAAGGGGTGACAAGAATAGAAAGTTGTCAAAAAATCATGCATGCTTTCCCATACCAACAAAACATGTTTATTATTGTAACCTTCATGCTAACACAGGCAGAATTAGTGTCCAGGGCTTCCCAGTTCCACCAGGAGCTAATTTGACTTCTCGACACTAACACACTTGTGAGGCAAGCCACAGCAAGACTCCACCCCTCCATGATGTTATTATGGATGATCATGTAAGGCTTCCCCGGAGGTATGGATGAGGGCCTGGCACTAAAGTAAAGTAATACATGGTTTTCCTCCAAGAGGAGGGAGAGGAAAAGTAGGAAATGCCAAACAAAGGCGGTACTTAAATTTGTATTCTCTCTTGGGGTTAGCTAAGTAAATGGTAAATAGGATGAGAACACCACATTTGGTAAATAAAACAAGCAAATATACATAATAGCAGTTGATTCAGCAAACTCAAAAGTCACTGCATTTTTCAGTAGGATAACCACCCCAAAAATACTAGTTTCACTTTGTCCCTTGAAAGGTCAAATGTCAGTAAACTGTATTTATGCTCCAAAGGACTGGGCCTCATTTCTGCAAAAGAAATTCCTAGCAACATACAAATCAAAATATATTCACATACTATGGAAGGGATTTAGCTGGCCCAAATATCTAACAGAAAGCTCATCATTTTAATATCCTCCGGCTTCTGACCTAGCGTTTTGAGATGCTCTATTCCCCCATCACTTACACAATTTCCAGCAGCCTCCAATGTAAAAGTATCTATGGTAAATAAGTTGAAAGATAATTAAGCTATATGCTGAGGCAGATGTTAACTTTATAACCTAACAAATCATGCCTTTTAACTTTATGCTTTGTTTAATTTAATTTAATTCCCCTCCCCCCCATTTAACTTACTCCTATTTAATTTTCACATATTTTTCTGTAAATGCAATCATCTGTAATATATCTTTCTCCATGTAAATCGCTATTATGCGCTATTTTGTTCTATGTAAACCACTTTCATTGTATGATAAGGCGGCATATAAAACCCACAAACAAACTTACAACACACCAGCAATATCAACACCATCAGTAATGTGTTTACTACTGATGTCCCTCCCTCCTACCGCGGCTGTCTGTGTACATGTCACTGCCTTCCTCTGTGGCTCCTGCTATCCTTCTGGCTCTTGTTGCCCATGGCTATGTTCTTGCCCTCCACCACTGCTGCCACTGTTTGATGCCCCCCACAGCTCTCCTTTCCTCTCGTGCTGTAGTTCTCACTGCTCCGTCTTCTGCCACAATTCTTCTTTGCCTTTCTCCTCTCCTATGGCAGTGAGCCAGCCCTCTTCCAGATTCATGGGACCTAGACCACTGCTGTAAGTTTAAGATTTGCTTTTTTTTCATTATGTATTTGTCCTTGATTATCTATCTCCTTATTGTACATTACTCAGCTCAGCTTGCCAGGTATGCAGTTTGTAAATAAACTCAAAGAAAAAGAAATATTGGGGCAGCCCCAGGACACTATGAAGGGAATTCAAGTTTAAACAAACTTAAAGAGATGTAATATTCCCTGTAGACAATTGTTCTGAGAATGATTTTACTTCTTCTAGTCCATGTGTGTTGGCAGTATAGCAATCCGGGTGGATGCCCATTTGAGCAGCAGTGATCATCACACAGTGTGGTTTGCGGTAAAAGCCAAGGCAGAATACAATCACATCAGTCCTGGACTTCAAAAATGCTGACTTCAGTAAAATGGGAAGTACCTGAAAGGAGGAGGCAGGGTGGGAGGAGGTAAGAAAGTGGAAATGAAGTGGGCTAAACTAAAACAGGGAATAAAAGGGGCAAAGGATATATACAGTATGTAAGGAAAGTAAATAAATACAAGAGGAAAAGGAAACCTATATGTTAATCAAACAAGTGACTACCCAAAGACAAAAAACACAGCTTTCACAAAATTCAGAAGATCACAAAAAGAGGAACATAGAAAAGAATACAGGATAAAGCTAAAAGAGCCAAAGAAAGAAATAAGGATAGCAAAAGCAAAAGCGGAAGCGGAAGAAAAGACGGCTAAAGATGTGAAGCGCGGAGACAAAACATTTTTCAGGTATATTTGCGAGAAGAGGAAGATCAGAGAAGGAATTGCAAGACTCAAAAGTCCCGAGGACAAATTTGTGGAAAGTGACATTGAAAAAGCAAAAATGCTAAATACTTCTATTTTGTATTCACAAAAGAAAATCCTGGAGAAAGACCACATATTACTGATAAATACAGTATACGAATGGGAATGGAGTTGATTCCACGCCATTCACAGAAGATGCTGTTTTTGAACAGCATGCAAAACTAAAAGTGGACAAGGCCATGGGACCAAATGAGCTCAGAGATGTTCTGGCAGGGCCTTTAAAGAATGTTTTTAATAGATGCTTGGAGACCAGAGGTCCCGCAGGACTACAGAAGGCCTAAAGTGGTATCTCTTCACAAAAGTGGTAATAGGGAAGAAGTGACAAACTATAGACCAGGTAAGCCTTACCTCTGTGGTGGCAAAAGAAATGGAGGCTCTCTTGAAAGAAAGAATAGTGGATTTTCTGGAAACCAATGGATTGCATGACCCAAGGCAACATGGTTTTACCAGGGGAAAATCATGCCAAACAAATTTGATTGAGTTCTTTGACTGGGTGATCAGAGAACTAGATCAAGGGCATGCGATGAATGTTATATACCTAGATTTCAGCAAAGTCTTTGATACTGTTCCTCATACGAGGCTTATCAAACTGAGCAGCCTGGGGATCGGTCCCAAGGTGGCGAACTGGATCAGAAATTGATTGACTGATAGATGACAGAAGGTGGTGGTAAATGGAACTCACTCAGAAGAAAGAAAGGTGTGCAGTGGTACGCCTCAGGGATAGGTCCTAGGACCGATAATGTTCAATGTATTTGTGAGTGATATTGCAGAAGGATTGAATGGAAAAGTATGCCTTTTTGCAGGTGACACTAAAATTGGCAACAGAGTGGACACTTCTGAAGGAGTGGACAACATGAGGAAATATCTACAAACACCAGAAGAATGGTTTAATGCTTGGCAGTTAAAATTTAATGTGAAGAACTGCAGAGTCATGCACTTGGGATACAATATGCAATAGGGGGCGAGAGGTTGATGTGCATGGACCAGGAGAGTGACCTCAGGGTGCTAGTGACTGAGAATCTCAAGTTGGCGAAACAGTTCAACATGGTGGTAGCCAAAGCCAGAAGAATGCTGGGCTGCATACAGAGAGGAATAACCAGCAGAAAAGGAGGAGGTATTAATGCCCCTGTGCAGGTTATTTGTGAGGCCTCACGTGGAGTATTGTATTCAGTTTTGGAGACCATATCTCACAAAGGATATAAAAAGACTTGAAACGGTTCAGCAGAAGAAGATTAAAATGATTTGGAGTCTGTGACAGAAGACATATGAGAAGAGACTTGAAGACCTAAATATGTATACCCTGGAGGAGAGGAGGAACATGGAAGATATTTAAGACTAATAAAAGAAAAAAATTTTTCACCCAACGTGTAATCAAACTCTGGAATTTGTTACCGGAGGATGTAGTAAAGGCTGTTAGTGTAGCTGGGTTTAAAAAAGGTTTGGACAAGTTCCTGGAGGAAAGGTCCATAAACCATTATTAAGAAGGGACCCAGGATATCAATGCTTGACCCAGTACAAGCATTGTGGAACCTGTGTCTTTTGGGGAAACTGCTAGGTACGTATGACCTAGATTGGCCACTGCTGGAAACAGGATACTGGGCTTGATGGACCTTGGTCTGACCCAGTATGGCATATCTTATGTTCTTATGATACAGACCTTTAAATACTTAAAGGGTATTAATGAACAAACCTTTTTCAAAGAAGGGGAGGCTGTAAAACTAGAGGGCATACAATGAAGTTGCAAGGTAGTAAACTTAAAAGCAACATCAGGAAATACTTTTTCACTGAAAGGGTGGTAGATGCTTGGAATGCCCTCCAGATGGAGGTGGTTGTGGAAAATACAGTGAAAGAATTCAAAATGGCATAGGACAGAAGCAGTGGATCCCTTTATAGCAAGAGGATGAAATCAAAGCAAACAAATATCTTTTATACTTCAATAAATAGAGGGAGGCTGACCTGCACGGAGCGACAGATACAACCCTAAACACAGGCATAGAGGGGGCTGACCGGCACGGAGCAGCAGGTTCCACCATAAATATAGGTATAGAGGGGGGTGAACAGCATGGAGCGGTAGTTACAACCATTCTAGCCACCTTACTGGGTAGACTAGACAGATCATACTGGTCTTTATCTGCTGTCATATACTATGCCACTATGTATACTGGAGCTTCTGTGCCCCGAAGCAGTGGTTATATGAAACATGGAGTTGTGTCAGGTTGATGACCAGAGATCATAGGGGAGTATGGTGTTTTCATTGCTTTTTAATTGGATGAAAAATATAAAAGAAAAAAGGAAATAAAGAAGAACATGAGTGATTTATAGAAGAACATGAGTGATTATAACGTGTGATATTAACATGGCGCAGCGTTGTGCCGCTCTTAGGGGCAGCTTCTCTAAATAGGCTAATTTTACATATATCAGTCATGAACCTCACTCCTAAGCAAGTGTATGTGGAGTATGATCTCAGTCTCTCAAATTTACTGATAACCCTTACCATAATACTTGCATTGTGCCAAACAGAGCTTCCTTCTTGTCATCTGCTACTGAACATTTTTTATCTGCTTAAGTCTCAAATGCAGTCACTTTCATGAGTGATTCTTGGATAAGACTGCCAACGTTTTGAAAGAAATACCCCCCATGTTGAGGGTGGGACAGGGAGCAGAGCAGGGTGGAGGGTAGTAGTGCAGGCTTCATCATCTCCAGGCTACCCTCTTCAGCCACCATTAAGCCACAGTTCCCTCCTCAGGTCCCCCGCACACATAGGGGTGTGTTTACTAAAGATTAACCCATGTTAAATGCCACTATACCCATGGAAATAAAAGGATCCTGGGCACTTAGTACATGTTAAATCCTTTAGTAAAGATGCCCATATACTCTTCCGCACTGTATGAAATCCGAACATATATTCCACATCAGCAGAACCACCACCATCACCACCTGCCTTTTTCCCCAACAATCAGTGCAGAGTTAGGACTTTTCCCCATAAAACTTGCCATACAAAAGAATTCTCAGTAACAGAAACTCAAACCCTCTCAGTACCAGACTTACTGTGAATTAATACAAAAAAGTCATTCAGGACAAAGAGCTAATCTACCATGCCAGCACTAACTTCCAAATCTCCCACAAAGACCCTACCTAGGAAAACTGAGCATCATAAATATTGCAGTGGACAACAGAATATCAGTAAACACTATTAGGAAAACTGATCAAGCCAGATTATTACACATTCTTAAATAGAAAACCCAGCTGGCCACATATGCAAAACACAGATAGACCTTCAACAAATAAAAAAAATAAGTGACCACAAAGTGAAACTAGAAATATGTATTCAAAATTTAAACTGAAACCACAAAATGTAGACTCTGCATGTACAGTAGAAAAAAAACAGAAAAAAAGATGTATTTTCTCCTGTACTGTGCAAAATAAAAGACAGCAGATGTTAGGATTGAAGTTAGGAGGGATGCAACCAGAGAACCTGCCCTGGAACCCCAGGTCAAAGAGGGTCTCAAGCCTTTCTGAAGCTGAAGGTGGCACAGCTTGCTAGTGGGCTTTAGGGTCCCCTCCCAGATTTTTGCTGTGGACTGGGTCCTAGCCATGCCAAACACCAGTTCTGGCAGACGTACATTCCAAAAACTGACTTGTTCCAATCAATAAATAGAAAATAAAATCTTGTTCTACCTTTGCAGTCTGGTCATTTTATTTCTAATTGTGTCAGTACCAGCCTCTGGTTTCTGTTTTTCTCTGTCTTCTCTTAGCTCTCTTTTCATTGTCTCCTGTCCACTTACCATTTCTTCTCTCTCTTCCTGTCTTCACTTCCTTCCTTACATCAGTCTCTAATGCTGATTTCTTTCTTTTGGTTTTCTTCCATTTATTTTTCTGCTTCTGTATCCTGATTTCACTCCTTACCAATCACTCCTCAATTCCACCCTCTTTACACTATCTAGCTATTGCTTTTCACTCTTTCCCTCACCCCAACCCTCCCATTTCCCATCTCTTTCTCCTTCCCTAGCCTCTTATTTCCCAGTCTTTCAATAACTCTCCCCTTCTTTCCCCCCCATGTCCAACAACGCCCCCTCTCCCCTTCCTGTCCAATGTTTCTCCTCCTACTTATCGAGGCATCTCCCTTCCATCCTCCATTCAGTGTCTTCCTATCCCTGCATCCCTCTGTGTCCCTATGCTCCTGTGTCCAGCATCTCCTTTGTGTCACTATCCCTATCCTCCCCATGCCCAGCAACCTCTTTCTATATTCCCAACACCAGCATCTCCCCTTTCTTCATCTCCCTGTCCAGTTTCTCTGTATTTCCGTAGTTCCCTTATATCTAGCATCTACTCGGTCTCCTTCACTCCTATGTCCAGCATCCCATCTGTCATCTTAAATCCCTCCTTCCATATCCAGCATCCTCTGTCTTTCTAGTTCCTCCCACACCCCCACATCTTCAGGTCCAGCATCTCCTCTTTCTCCCCCTAATTCCCCCTTGTTCATCATTTCCCATGTCCAGCATCCCCTTTCTGCCTCCCTAGTTCCCCCCTTCATATTCAGCATCTCCCCTATCCCTCATCCGTCTTCCAGAACTAGCATCTCACTCCTGTGATCCCCTCTAGTCCAGAATCACCTGTTCCCTTCCAGGGCCGCAGTGCATCTCCCCATATCCCACTAAGAGCTGCAGCAGCCATAGTAGCAGAACTTCAAGCCCACCCCTGAACAAAAGGGTCAGCCATGTCTCGCTCCCAAAGAAACAGGAAGATTGTATGGAGAGTGGGACATGGCTGAGCTTTCTGGACAGGTGCAGGCTTGAGGACCTGTGCTTAAGATGCTTCTATCCGGCTGTTGTAGGTCTGGGCCTGGGTCGGGGTAGGGGGAGAGAGAGAGAGAGAGAGAGATGCGCTGTGGACTGCGGTTGATTGGGATTTGAGGCTTGTGGCTTGCAATCCCAAAAGGGGAAAAAAAGGGTCAGAATGGGAAGTTGAAGGTACTAGTGGGGCTGCGACATTGGCCAGTTTTCTCTCCTGCTGTCGGCCTCCCATGAAGAAAACCAGCCAGACTGGTCAAATACCATATGATTGGCAACCCTATTCCTGGGTTTTGGCATGTTTGGCTTCTACAGCTTAAAACTATCTCAGATTACTTTTCTTTCTATCATAAAGTCTCAGTTTTTCATGTCTTGAGATCTGCAAGTTTGATAGTTAAGAACTTAAGAAATGCCATACCGGGTCAGACCAAGATCCATCAAAGCCCAGTATCCTGTTTCCATAAGAACATAAGAAATGCCATACCGGGTCAGACCAAGATCCATCAAGCTCAGTATCCTGTTTCCATAAGAACATAAGAAATGCCATACTAGGTCAGACCAAGGTCCATCAAGCCCAGTATCCTGTTTCCAACAGTGGCTAATCTAGGTCATACGTACCTAGCTGTGGCTAATCCAGGTGACACAAGTACCTGGCAGGTTCCCAAAAAGGTACAAATTCCACAATGCTTGTCCCAGGGTAAGCAGTGGATTTCCCAGCTCCTCTTTAATAATGGTTTATGGACGTTTCCACTAGGAACTTGTCCAAACCTTTTTTAAATCCAGCTACACTAACAGCTTTTACTACATCCTCCGGTAACGAATTCCAGAGTTTGATTATGCATTGAATGAAAAAATATTTTCTTATTAGTCTTAAATGGGTTACATTGTAGCTTGCTATTGTCTTCTAGATTTGTGATTGTCTGCTAAAGTTGTGATTAAGGACAGGGGTTGGGTTAGCTTTGGGGAGGGAGTGGGCCCAAAGAAGGTGGCATTGTATGTGTTCGTATTTTGCACAAGTGGATTGTGTTAAGTGATTTTATGGTTGTAGGGCTGCCATTGTACATTATTATTTTAATAACTGGTTGTATATCTTGAACTGCTGTTCCTCTCTCTCTCCCTCTCTGTACACAACCATCTGGCTGAAAAAATGGGTCATAAAAAACTTAGAATTGAACTGAATATCTCACAGATATGACAGGTATATTCAGATCCTAGATATTCTGGGTGCTTTCTTCATGCTGCTGGCCACATTAAGGTCTGAAATACTACTTTAACAATGTGGCATGAAGTAAACATATTGCAAGGATTACTGATGTTGGATTTATGTTCTAAGGGAAGAACTGCTAGGTGAGAAATTGTTTAAAAAGCATCATTCACAGTATCTCAGCTTGATCTCTAGCGAGCAAAGGTAGGATAACTTCAATCCGTTTGACTACTTTCGCTTATTGTCTACCTGCTTTATGGACTATTCTGGCCCAAGAATTGAAAGAAATTATTTGCAGTTTGGAAAGTAATTAAAAGCCAGGCTGTCCTCCAGGAGGAGTCGGGGAGGTGGTGTGAACCAGGCAGCAAGAAGCAAAAGGTGGATGTTCCAGACCTAATGGCAGGGTAAGAACACTGCAGATGAAATATTTATGTTTATGCAATTTCTTGATATACCACCCAGGCTGAAGGGCATCAGAGTGGTTCACAATCACTACAAACAGATACTTGATACATTCCCTCATCCCCAAAGAGCTCATAAGGGACCTTGTCAAAGGCTTTCTGAAAATCCAGACACACTACATCGACTGACCCACCTTTGTCTACCTGTTTATTCACACCTTCAAAACATATAGCAAATTAATGAGACAAAACTTTCCTTGGCTAAATCCATGTTGGCTTTCACCCATTAAACCATGACTAACAACATATTCAGTAATTTTATTATTTATAATGGTTTCTACCATTTTGCACATTACTGATGTCAGGCTCACCGGTCTGTAGTTTCCCAGATCACCCCTGGCACCCTTCTAAAAAATCTTATTACCATATTTGTGAAGCAGCTACAGTATTAAAGCTGGCTCCATTTGTTCAACACAGACTGGCTTTACCCCATGGCATGAATTAAAATGACCATCCTATTATTCTTAGGGAAATATGAAATTCAAATTTGTAATGGCAATGTGGTAAAATCAGGACCAGTCCTGTTATTTATTTATTTACATTCTCTTATATACCGCGCTATTCTGCATCAGTGCGGTTTACATTGAACAAATAGAAATTACATTGAACAGGGCATTATAACTTGGAGATAACTATTTTACAGGGAACATGGGCTATGGAGGGTTAAGTGGCTTGCCCAAGACCACAAGGAGCACCTGTGAGACTAGAAACCCCAGTCCTTCCGGCCCAAGGTTATAAAATGGGAGCTGGATGGTAACACCCCACCCTCAATGCAGCTTACAGCAACACTTAGAGCAGAGAACAACAAGCTAAATAGCTTGTACTTCTAAGAAATCCAGCATAGAAACAAAAACAGAAGCTTTGTCTACACCATGAAAGAGAAAATTAGTATATTCCTCAAAAGCATTAAAACAATGAGGCATTTAATATCAGTACCACAAAGTGAAGGGAAGGTTGGGGAAAACCAGGTTTCTTTTTAATTATTTGGAATTAGCTTTCGTCTTCTCAGTACTAGCTCCATATGACTTACACTTCAGTACATTGGATATTTACCTGTACCCAGAGAGCTTATACCTCAGTGAGGTGTAGTTAGCATTATGCAAAAAGTCGTCCATGAAGACTTTTTCAGAAGCTTATTTTTGAAAAATCCGTAATAAGCTGCTTTGCAGTTTATTGCATCAGAGCAGATCATTAATTTTAAATCTGAATTCAGTTTTGCATGTAGCAAATTGCATGAAATCTTATTACTGCAAAGAATTAAAACCATGGAGAAGTCCACAAACAGAGCTTAACCGGGAAGCACAAACCCCCAGAATTCCATTCTTCATGTGTTTTGCATGTGAAGCCCCATTTGTGGACGTTTCTGTAGATTAGTATATCAGCATCAAAGATTACTCATGCAAAGCTTTTAATAGTTGACAATGAAGTCAAGCATGGGCATGTTTGATCCATATAGGATCTGCCTGCCTTAAGCATCAGTGCATGCTCCCAAGACAAGCAGAATCCATCCTGTACACCACCACCAGCTAACAGCACTCATACACTATGTTCTGTTCACTGCTAGAATGGCAAAAGATTCTGCTTCTTCAGTAGGTAGTGGTGTATATTAAAAATTAGCAAGTTCACAATTTAAGAGGCTGCATAGGTTAAGAGAATTGGCATGGGGTTATAGTCCTTCACCACTGAGTTACCAATTTAAATCTCATCCAATTTCCAATGGATTGTGACTTTTTTTGTGGCGTGGAAAGCAAACTGCCCTTAATTGTCACCATTGTAATCAGTCTCAGCAGAGGTGTCTGGGGGGGGGGGAGGGAGGGGGATCTTGCACAGGTGTGGAGATTGAATTACCCTCTTATTCTTAGACATGGTCCCTTTAGGGCTGTAAACCTGTCACCAGTCACATGTATTAAATTCACTAGAACACAAAGTTTTAAAAAGCAAATATAGACAGAAGCATATGGTAATTCTGTGAAATCCTATCCTGGAAGGAGCTAGCTAGATTATCATTCTAGTCCATTCCCAATTGAACCATGCCAGGCCATTCTACCTTAGGTGTCTGAGATAAAATATGGGACAAAACACCTTACACTCAAGTAATTTACTGAAAAGATGATAAATGTCACCATTTTCATGTGCTATAATTTAGATAGTGCAGAAAATCTTGGTGAAGTTAACATTCTCGCAATAAAAACTACTGATGATTCACGCACTTGTAAAGACTTTCATCCTGGTTCTCCTTTCTTCTGTCTGATCAGTTTTTCAAAAAGTTTATTACTGAGCATATTATATTACTGCTTTCTAGTCATGAATCCTATGACTAAGTAATTTTAACCAATCCAAGCTTTTAATAGCATGGGACTTAAAACATACCATGTGCATTAACAATTCTACTACCAGATGAAAACGAATACTCGCTTTCTCAGGGCTCCTCCACCACATGCACTTACAACTTTTTGAGGAGCTTAAGTAGTAAACCAAGCTTTCAATATACTGCTATTAATGATCCCACTAATATCAGGACACAATTGCCAAGTGCCAATCAACAAATTCCCTCAGATGTTAAAGTCTAAAAATTATTTTCGTGTCTGACTTCTTTTTTTTTTACCTGAAACCAGCACCTCCTATGCTGTTTCAAGTCATATCCACTTAGTCCATTTAACTTTATTTAATACAGTCCCAGCTTATAGACTCACATTTTTTACTACATGAACATCAGGGAGAAATTCTCCTTACTTGCGAGGTTGGCCCAACCATTAAGTGAACTAGCTGGTTGCCTAGGGCTGCAGCTCCTGGGGGCAGCAAAAAACAAGCGTTGAAAGCTAAACAATAGAGTCTGACAACCCAGGGGAGGGGTATAAGGCTTAAGGTTTGCCTAGGGCCAGCCCTGCATACCTGCTTATTTCCTCTCTTTGAATCCTGCTAGACCAGTGCAGACAAGGGGGTTACATTCCCCAGCAAGTAAAGGCAGACCAGAACAACTTCCAGTGTATATATGCTGGTGCATGGGGGTAGTTTGCAACAGTACATTTCAGATATAATTTTGACAAGACGAGGGATGTGCATTCATTAGCACACATTCGGTTCATTAACTAGTCTTAGAAATGTTCATATGTGCAAAATCAATTTAGCATAAATTAATCTAAAAATGAATGCCCATACAATTAATTTGAGTGTGTTAAAGAGTTCTAATGTGCATTTTAAAAAACCCTGCAAAATGAAGGCATGCATAAAAAACAATGAAAAAAGTCACAGAAGGGGCAGCCAAAAATGGTTTGCATGGGATGGCAGAAAATCTAGAAGCATCCTGCCTTTAAAGAAAATGAGATATAAAAAAGACATTCAAGTGCCTCAAAGATATAAATGAACAATGTTTCAGTAAAAAGAGCGCTGATTTTTATATGAATTGCAAAGGGAGACAAATTCAGAAGTAATAAGAAAATATTCACAGAAGGGGTAGTGGATGCATGAATCCTCCTCCTAGTGGAGGCAAAAACAGTACAAAATCATGAAAGAATAGAAGCAGCCTAGAGAATCCATAATTCTAAATATGTGACAGTAAAACTGAGATTATGACATTTGCTACAGGAATGGAAATGGGTCAGCTGGATGAGCCTTGTGGTCCTTATCTGCACTATCCTATTATATGTTTCTATTGGTGAACCATTTCTCATTCAAATGGGTCTATGGCAGTGGTTCTCAAACCTGTCTTGGGGCTCCACAGTCAATCAGGTTTTCAGGATATCCACTATGCATCTTCATGAGAGAGATTTGCATGCACTGCCTCCATTGTATGTAAATCTACCTCCTGCATATTTCATTGTGGATATCCTGAAAACCTAACTAGCTGTGGAGCCTTCAGGACAGTTTTGGGAACCACTGTTCTATGGCCAAGGCATAGATTAAATGAAAGTTTTGCCTTGTTTCCTGCTAGCTACGTCGGTATTTCCTGATTGCCGCGGGTGGAGGAAGAGATGTGCAGCTGATGTCTCCCCTGCCAAGCTTAAATCTTTGGCATGATGCAGGGCACAGCCATGGGTACGTGTCTGAAGGGGCATGAGCTTTTGGTGCTCGGAGGCGTCTAGTTTTCAAAGGAAGGTCTGTATGTGGAAAAGGAAGAAAAAGGTGCAACTGGCAGTCTTGGCAAAATCTGTTAAAATTATTATTACGATGGATCGACAAGTTCTGCAGACTTCCTTGGACATCTCTACCCCAGCTGCTATTTCTTCTGAACAGCGAATACTTTCTTGGATAAGTCTTCTCCGATGATTTTGGGTCTTACCTGCCCAACCAGGAGGCAACTAAAGGAGCGGACTCCCCCTTGGCTAAGTTAGGGGGAAGGGAGTCCGTCTTCGGATTCCCAGATCATGTCTTCTGAGCTGGATTGTGGAGTAAGTGTGACTGGGATTAAAATTCCTGAACCTCTTAGCTTTTCGGTTCCCTTACATAAAATAAGTGAGCTAAAGGATATTTCATTGCAGGACATATGGCAGGTTGTGACACGTACTGAAGTCTCACTTTGGTCATCTTTAACCCAGATTTCTCATTTTATTACTGAGGTGGCTCCTAAGATTTCTGAACAAAATCTATGTCTTACTAATTGTAACTCTGCTGTTGTGAAGTTGGAGGGGCAAATGTTTCTTGCCCAAGCTGCTCTCTCGTCAGTTCGTGACAGTTTGACAATCTATCATCATTTAGAGTCACTTGAGAATGCAGCTCGGGCAAAGAATTGGGTTTATTAATTTCCCCCATTCCTTGTCGCCTCTTATCAAATATACTTATAAGAAAATTTGCTAATTAATGATCTTTATCTTTATTATTAGTCTTGATTAACTGCCCTTCAAAACATCAGGGTGGTTTACAAAGTTGCAAAATGCACAGTGGCCAAGACCAGAAACAGAAAAGGAACTACAATTTTGACAGGAAAGCACACAGTCATACCAGAGGAGAGGAAAGAGAGGAAGGGGAGCAGAAACACAGGAGACTTATCCTCACAGGTCGGAGGAGGGGAGGTCATAAGCTAAGCAGAAAAGATGAGTTTTGAGAAGTGCCTTAAATTTAGCATAGAACTGTTTTTGGCAGAGGGAAGCGAGTTCCTTAGGGAGGGACCCAGAAAGAAAAATGCAGAATGGTGAGTCTGTTCCAGATGGGCACATGGTGGAGATGGAAGATGTAAATGGTGATTGTGAACAGAGCAGAGACTGCAGGGCACGGAGCGAAATTGCAGGGTGTAGGCCAGGTACTACGGGATTTGCATGTGGAGTGCCTTATGGGTGAGAATCAGAAGTTTATAAGTAATGTGGTAAGAAACAGGTAGCCAGTGCAGATTGATGAGATGGAGCATGATAGGACTATAGCGAATGGTATGTGAAAGAATTCTTGCTGCTGTGTTTTGGATCAGTTGAAGGTAGTGAATCTGATGTTGGGGGCGGCCTGCAAAGATAATATTGCAATAATCAACCTGGGAGATCACGAGAGAGAGCAAAAGAGTGGTAAGAGCAGCTGGGGCAGGACAGCTCGAACAGCGCAGATTTGACGGAGATAGAAATACGAGCGATGAGAAAGGGCAGTGATGTGGTCATGAAAGGACAGGGCTGGGTCCAGAATTACCCCAAGGTAATGTATGGAGGAAACCAGTGGAATCGGTGCACCAAGAATGGTGGGGGACAGTGCAGGGGGAAGGGGAGCCAAGGGAGAATCACATCGTTGAAATCTTAGCAGGATTAAGATGTAGGAGGTTTGTGGACAGCCAGTTGGCAACATGAGACAGGCAGGTATTAAGGGGACAGAGGTCAGGATCGATAGGAGAAGTATGATGAATCAGGATAACATCATCAGTGTAGTAGTACGCAGAAATGTCAGACTGCTGCACCAGAAGAGTGAGGGGAGCCATAAAGATGTTAAAAAGCAATGGTGCAAGGTCAGAACCTTGAGGCACCCCGCAGTGCAGAAGGATAGGACCAGAGGTGCAATACTCAGAGGTAACAGAGAAAGAACGAGAGTAGAGGAATGAGTGAAACCACCGAAGTACAGTGCCCCGGAGACCTGCAACAAGATCAAAGGCAGCCAATAGGTCCAAAGAAACAACTATAGAGATGTCACCCAGGTCGTGAGAGATGTGAAGTTCATTAAGAAATCAAAGAAGGATAGTCTCTGTGTTGTGACCTGAGTGGAATCCTGATTGTCGGGGATGTAAGTAGTGAGTGGAGTCTAAATATGAAGAGAGTTGGGAGAATATGGCCTTTTCAAGAATTTTACATACAAAAGAGGGGTTAGAAACTGGACAATAGTGAGCAGGAGTACTGGGGTCAAGGGAGGGCTGTTTGAGAGGGGGACGGAACAATGCATGTTTCCAGAGTGTGGGAAAGGTACCAGATGAAAGACATGAGTTGAGCATAGAGAGCAGGGGAGGAGAGCAAGGGAAGGTTCCAAAAGCCAGCGTGGGGGGATCGGGTCAAGAGGACAGGTTGTTTTCCAGGTAGAAGAAATAGAACTGAAGAGTTCAGAGGAAATGATGGGCTGAAAAGAGGACCAGGTGTAGGACAAAGATGTAGAGGAGGGTGGCGAAGGAGGAGGAGGGGACAAGAGTGGGGGGGGGGGGGGAGTGACTGAGAAGGAGCAGCAGAGGTGTTGAATCTTTGTGGCAAAGTAACTGGCCAGCTGTGAAGAGGTAGGAGCAGATTGACGAGCACTACAAGTTAGGGGATGATATAAGTTAGATAAGGACCTAAGTGTTGAATAGAGGAGATGAGGTTGTAATAGTAGGAATGTTTGGTTTCTAGGATAAGCAAGCGGTAATGGGGATGGCATAGGTTAAAGTGTTGCAGGGAATCAGGCGTCTGAGCCTTCCTCCAAAGGTGTTCTGCACGTTGGAATTGCATATGCTGCAAATGAAGGCTGGTACCAAGGGCAGTGAGGAGAAGACCGAGGGGTGCAAGGGTGCAAAGGGGCCAGGTAATCAAGTATGGAGGAGAAACAGGAGGTCCAGAGGGAGGTCTGTATTTCAGCAGTGAAGGAAGGAAAGTCTGAGGGAAGAAGCTGGTTGGCAGGGGGAAGTGCTGAAGGGTGGAGGTGGTGATCTGGCAGGTCTGGCAGAGAGGGTCTGCCGTGGAATACAAGCTTCGATGGGTGACCCTGCAAAAAGAGGGGGATTGGACGGAAAAGGTGATGCAAAAATGGTCTGTCCAAGGCAGGGGTTTGGTGCAGGGCCGGCCCGTCCATTGAGCAAGAATGTTTTTTGCATAGGGCCCCGCGTTTCAGGGGGCCCCGCGCAAAAAACATTCTTCATCCCAAATTTAAAACAAAAAAAAAAAACCAGCTGCTTCTGCCGCAGCAGCATCAAGAGTGCCGCCGCGGGGCCCCCCCTCCTGCCCGGCAGAGCCGCCCAGTCCCTGCATCGTAGGCTAGCTTCATCCCCGAACGCGGGCTTCTTTTCAGAGCCGCGAGAGTTTCTCGCGGCTCTGAAAAGAAGCCCGCGTTCGGGGATGATGCTAGCCTACGATGCAGGGACTGAGCGGCTCTGCCGGGCAGGGGGGAGGCTCTGCCGGGCAGGAGGGAGGGCCCCGCGGCGGCACTCTTGATGCTGCCGCGGCAGAAGCAGCTGTTTGTTTTGTTTTTTTTTTAAACTTGGGATGATAGGGGGAAGGGGGTTTAGGACTGGTACCAGTGGCTATGGGGGGGGGGAGGCTAAGACTGGAAGTGGGCTGATAGGGGAGGGTTAGGACTAGTAATGGGCCGGGGGGGTAGGACTGGTAATGGGCTATAGGGGGGGCTGACTGGAAATGGGCTGATGGGGGTGTTAGGACTGGTAATTGGCTATGGGGGGGGTCTAGGGCTGATGGGGAGGTTTAGGACTGGTAATGGGTTAGGGGGGGGCTAAATCCCATCAGCCCCGGCGGGATTAACAGAGCCGCGAGAAAGGAAACTCTCGCGGCTCTGAAAAGAAGCCCGCGTTCGGGGATGATGCTAGCCTACGATGCAGGGACTGAGCGGCTCTGCCGGGCAGGGGGAGGCTCTGCCGGGCAGGAGGGGGGGCCCCGCGGCGGCACTCTTGATGCTGCCGCGGCAGAAGCAGCTGTTTGTTTTGTTTTTTTTTTAAACTTGGGATGATAGGGGGAAGGGGGTTTAGGACTGGTACCAGTGGCTATGGGGGGGGGGGGGAGGCTAAGACTGGAAGTGGGCTGATAGGGGAGGGTTAGGACTAGTAATGGGCCGGGGGGGTAGGACTGGTAATGGGCTATAGGGGGGGCTGACTGGAAATGGGCTGATGGGGGTGTTAGGACTGGTAATTGGCTATGGGGGGGGGTCTAGGGCTGATGGGGAGGTTTAGGACTGGTAATGGGTTGTGGGGGGGGCTAAGACTGCAAGTGGGCTGATGGGGGAGGGTTAGGACTAGTAATGGGCCGTGGGGGGATGATAAGACTGGAAGTGGGCTGATGGGGAGGATTAGGACTGGTAAAGGGCTATGGGGGGCTAAGACTGGAAATAGGCTGATGGTGGTTACGACTGTAAATGGGCTATGGGAGGGGTTAGGACTGGTAATGGGCTGATGGGGGATTAGGACTGGTAATGGGCTATGGGGGGCTAAGACTGGAAATAGGCTGATGGGGGGGCTAGGCCTTGAAATAGGGTGATGGGGGGGTTAGGATGTAATGGGCTGATGGGGGGTTAGGACTAGTAATGGGCTATGGGGGGGGCTAGGACTAGTACTGGGCTATGGGGGGGCTAGGACTAGTCATGGGCTCTGGGGGGGGCTAGGACTGGAAATGGGCTGATGGGGGGTTAGGACTGGTAATGGGCTGGGGGGGGCTAAGTCTGTTAATGGGCTGGGGGGGTTGCTAGGACTGGAAATGGGCTGAGTGGAAGGAGGGCTTGAACTGCAAATAGCTGATGGGGACGGGGGCTTGGAATGGAAATGGGTTGTGAGGGGGAGGAAGCTAGGACTGGAAATGGGTGAATTGGCGGGGGGCTAGGACTTGAAATGGGCTGATGGAGGGGCTAGAATAGGACTGGAAATTGGCTGTTGGGGGGTGTGCTAAGATTGGAAATGGGCTGTGGTGGGGGTTTAGATTGAAATGGACTCATGAAGGGGCTAGAACTGGAAGTAGGCTCATGGGGGGCTTGGATTGGAAATGGACTGAGTGGAGGGGAGTAGGATTTGACATGGGCTGATGGGCTCATGGGGGGCTGGGATTGGAAATGAGCTGATGGAGGGACTCGGATGGGACTGGAAATAGATGGGGGAGCTAGGACTGGAAATAGGCTGATGGTGGGTCTAGGATAGGACTGGAAATGGGCTTATGGGGGGCTAGGAATGGAAATGGGCTGATGCGGGGACTAGAAGGGAGCGGATGCTGGGTGGGACTGGAACTAGAATGGAGCTGATGTTGGGGTAGGATTAGAATGGGATGGAGCTGGGAGAGTGAAATGGAGAGGGAAAAATATTTTGTGTGGGAGGGAAGACAAATCTACAATTGGCCGGATATTGGGAGAGTAAGTGGGGATTGAGAATGGAGGGGAAAATTTGAGTAGATGAAATAGGAATGAGGAAAGAGCAAAAGGAGAAAGATTAGTATGTTAAAGCAGATGTAGAGAGAGAATGGAAAAAAACTAGAAGAGAGAAGAAAAGACAAATGGACAGCAGACGATGGAGAGTTAGCGGAAGACCCAAAGAAACCAGAAGAAAGTGACTGGAGCAATTGCAGCTGAAAAAAAATGCACAAAAGGTAAAAAAATATCTCTTTATTTTGAATTTATTAATTGGAATATGTCAGCTCTGGGAAATGTGCATCATTAACGTCTGTGCTTTGTTTCGTACAAGAGCAAATTAATGTATAGTTTTATTTCTGCAGTGTTGTACATTCCAAGTTTGGCTTTTGGGATTCCCAGTTTAATTATTGTCTTCCTGTTTCTAAATTGTGATTCCTTGTTTGGTGATGGTCTATGTTCTGCATGTGTAACTGAGCTGAGGTATTCTGTTTATGTAATTCCTATTTGACATTGCCACTTGTTCTCTTTCCCCAGTAGGTCATGTATTGGTATTCTCTGAAATGTATTGGTTTAATATTTGCAGTGTTGCCTTTTGATAGGTAGAGTATGGTTCTTTGTGAGTCCTGGTAGTGCTGTTAGGATACGGTGGGTTTGCTATGGGTTCTAAATGGGCAGTGTTTGTAGTAGTTCCTAATGTGTCTGGCGGTTGGCACTGGATTATAGTCTTTTAGTCTTTCTTTATTCATACACTCATTAAGAGGCATGTTTACTAAAAGTTAGTGTATGGTAACATTATGCAAATATTTATGCAAATGAGGCCCCTTATGCAAATGAGGCCCTACACCGAGTCTCCGCACATGGCCCCGCACCCCCCTTGGGCCGCCCCTGGTTTGGTGACAATATTCATGGGCATATACGGGGATCCTAGAGGGGTAATTAGAAGATCAAGATTGCGATGAGCTACGTGGGTAGGCACAATGACATGTTGCTGGAGATCAAGATCCTGGAGAAGGGTGAGGAAAGAGCAGACACAAGCAGAAGTAGGGGAGTGGAAGTGAATATTGAAATCACCAAGAATAAATAGATGTGGGAACTGCAGGGAAGTCTCTGAGATGGTAAGGATAAGGTATTCCCATAGAGGGGGGCGCAGGAAGGATGGCACATACAGTAGAAGAAAGTAGATGGGGGGGGGCATGTGCAAACATAGGAGAAGGGATTCTGGGTAGTGAAGGGCAGATAATAGTGAAGGGTAAGGTCAAGTGGAAAAGAGCTGCCACCCCACCCGCGGTATGCCCCAGGTGGGGGTAGCTACGGCTGAGAAGCCAGGAGGAAGGCAATGGGCAAGGAGAGGGTCCTCTCTCTCACAGCCATGTCTCAGAAAGAGAAAGTCTAGCTGAAACTGAAGGAGGTGGTCCTGTACCAGAGCTGTTTTACTCCAGAGAGCTCTGCAATTTAGGAGGCCTGTGTGCAGCATCTGGTCAGGGGGACACAGAAGGGTGGTACATGGGCAAGGTAGGCAAAGAACAGATTAGAGGTAACCCAGCAGAGTTGTCCAGGGGACATGGGTGTATGTAGCAAGGAACGCCGTCCCCAGAAAGAAGGAATGGCAAACATATTCATAGGTACATAGAAGGGAACTAGTGCACACAAAAGAAGTAATACTGAGAGTACAAGGACCCACTGTGGATTGCCCTGTTGTGTAGCCCACTGACTATATGGAATTCACTACTGGTAGAGAGTGTGCTGAGTAAGTCATGGATTCCGGGAGTCGTCCCAAGGACCTCGCCCAAAGAGCACAACCTGCTCCTTGGGTGCGCTCCTTCGGCATGCACCGCTGCAGCATGGACCGCCACAGAGGGCTGTCCATTGTACTGGAAGAGATATATTATGGTACCTGGTTGAGCATGGCAGCGTGCCTGCGGCCGCATCACTTCCGCAGGGGGAAGAGACTGTGATTGGTAGCTGAGAGACCTGGTTGAGCACAGTCGCGAGCCCACGGTCACATCACTTCCGTGGAATCGATAAAATTTTCCGCAAAGTCAATACAATTTTTGAATCTCCATTATGTACCTCAAGTGTTCAAGACTGAAGCACAGGTTGATAATCAGTTTGATCACTTAGTTCCAAATGGGAATTTGGATGTCTCAGCTTTTTTAGAATCCTTAGAAGACGCTATTTCTACTCACGCTACATTAGTAGTTTTATTTCTTTCTTTGGCTGATAAAAATATGGTGATGCGTTTATGTACCTTTTTGTGGTAGGGCGATTCAAATATTTCCTGATGTTTGCAAGATTATCCAAAAGCACCTCAGGTCTTGGCCCTGGGGCCTCTTTTTACTTAAAATATCCATGTAAGTGCCTTATGAATCACGGGAATGATAAATATGTATTTTTTGATCCTGTCCAATTGGAAGCTTATCTTTCTGGGAAGAAATCGGATAGTTAATTGACCTAATATTGTCTGTATTTAATTGTTTCAGCCTCTTGGTTTAGGTTAATGTGGGTACTATTTCCATGTATTTCGCGTATTACGCACCCAGATGTTGGAACAACCTACCTCCCAACATTAGAGCTATTACCGACCTCAAGCAATTCAGAAAAGCCATAAAGCACCATCTCTTCATTCTACATTTCCAAAGCACATCATCAACCCTCCAACACTTACAGTAAAAGTGTAAATGCCTTAAGATGATAAGAATTTCTATACTGTGTATATAGGTTCTTCTCAAGTTACAAATATGTACAAAGTTCCCCAAAGTTATAATCCCAGTTGTATTATCCTGTTATATGTAAACTCAACAGTCTGTTGATTGCAATGAGTATTCCTGTTTTAATGTAAACCGCGCTGATGAAAAAGAGTGCGGTATAAAAGAACTATAGATAAATAAATAAATAAATAAATGCAGATCAGTAGCTCTGACTTGTTTTCTTCGTTAACTCCTCTTAATTGATTAATGCCTTTATTTCTATGATTTGTAACTATCAGGTCGACTTCCTTCTTGACAGGGGACTTTGTGCATTTCCTACTTTATTATTAATAAAGCATTTTGAAATTTAAAAAAAGCTATACCTAGGGTTGCTATCTAACTCTATGTCATAAACAGGATAATCCAGGTTGGATTTTACCCTACTGTATGTATGCATTTGTAGTATAGGTATGCTTGAGAAACTGTGGGACAATCAGAACTACAAGTTCATGTATGCAACAAGGGAAAATCCAGGGCTGGGTTAGCCTCTTCCTTATGACATGGAATTAGGTGGCAATCCTACCTATAGTTAGCTTTTTCACTGAAAATGGGTGACAGTATATTCATTATCTGTTTGTGTCAGACATAGATATCAATTACTTTTTATCCATACAACTCTGGAGTTTTAAAGTCCAGAGGTTCCAAGTTACCCAGTTTCAGAAATGAAATTTTTTGCCAGTTCTGGTTTTAAATTTGTATTACAATGCAGTCTTATTTGTAGTCCCTAATTTTGCCCACTGGAATCAGTGCTGCAGGTCCCATAATGCATCAGAATGAGACTGGCAGAAATTCAGGACTGGCTTAAAATCCCACTCCTGAAACTGGTTAACTTGGCAACTCCAAAAGCCTTGTGTCATGGTTGTTTTTTAGAGGCTGATTTTATAACAGAATGCCTATGTGAGCAGTCCAAAGTCAATACAGGTATCTATGACCCTTAATAAAACAGGCCTTCCTGTAGTGTACAAAGGCCAACAAGGCAGGTGTAAACGTACAGGTGTACTCTAATCATACGAGGTGTGACAAAAAAGAAACGAGACTGTGGCAGCCACGCCTATGACTCAATGCCAATTGACTAACCGCTTATGTTATGTTACTGTGTTTTGCAACATCTCGCCACTATTCTGCTGTAATATTTTTCATCTCTCACTCTGTTTTTCTTTTTCAGGTGTTTTTGTAGCACACCGCTCCATTGCTTTGTCACGCAACTGGAGGTGGCAGAAATATGGAGCAAAGAATCAACTTGAAATTTCTGGTTAAGTTGGAGAAGGGCCCAACTGAGTGTCTCCAACTTCTCCAAAAGGCTTATGCAGAAGATGCAATGTCAAGGCCGCAAGTCTTCGAGTGGCACATATGCTTCAAGACTGGCTGCAAGGAGGTGGAAGATGACCCCAAGTCAGGACGACCTTCCACGACAAAGACAGCTGAGAACACTGACAGAGTGAACCAGCTGGTGCGGAGTGATCACAGATTGACAGTGCAGCTGATAGCTGAGGAGCTCAGCCTTAACAGGGAGTCAGTGCGGACCATCTTGGTGCAGGAGCTGGGGATGCGGAAGGTATGTGCCAAGATGGTGCCCAAGCTTTTATCGGATGACCAGAAGGAGCACCAGGTCAATGTCTGTCGAGACTTGCTAGAGAAGATCAGAGAAGATCCAGAGTTCGTTGGCCGAGTCATCACAGGAGACGAGACTTGGGTCTTCAAGTACGACCCTGAAAGAAAGAGACAGAGCCTGCAGTGGAAGACCTGACTTTCACCCAAACTCAAGAAGGCACGCATGTCCAAATCAAGGATCAAGGTCATGCTGATCGCATTCTTCGACCAGAAGGGAGTGGTCCATCATGAGTTTGTGCCTGAGGGTCAGACAGTCAACCAGCACTTCTACCATCAGGTCCTCAATCGCCTCCATGACCGGGTTCGGCGCAGCAGTCAGGCTCTGTAAAGAGACAAGTCGTGGCTGCTCCACCACAACAACACGCCTGCACACACCGTGCTCAGTGTGAAGCAGTTCTTGGACAACAAACAGATCACAGCTCTCGACCATCCTCCTTATTCCCCAGATCTCGCACCATGCAACTTCTGGCTCTTCCCCAGGCTGAAGACTGTGCTCAAAGGAACTCATTTTGCCTCTGTAGAAGAGATCAAGGCCACTGTGACAAGGGAGCTGAAGGACCTCAAGGAGGAGGACTTTACCGAGTGCTTCCGTACGTGGCAGAAGCGAATGCAGAAGTGCATTAACTCTGGGGGGATTACATTGAAGGGGACAATGCATAATTTCTCTGTAGATTTTGTAATAAATCATTTATGGGACAGTCTCGTTTCTTTTTTGTCACATCTCGTATACTCACATATTTTATAAAATACGTATATGTATTGCAACTCCACCCTGTTCCCCCCAAACTATGCCCCCGAGAATGCCTACACTTGGCGCATGTGTAAGTATATGCCATCTTGTTGTTACATGTACTTATGCCTCTGTATACCACCATGCAATTCTACCAAGGCCTTTTCTGCATGCAAAACTTGAAAAAAAAACTTTTATAAAACTATTTCCTTAATGTATATGCTGCACCAACATTACTGTATATACATATTAGAGCACTGCACTCTACTTAATTTTTTTTTTATCTGTTGCTACAGGACTCAACAGTTTACAGAATAAGCTGATCTATTATAACATATCTAGTAAACAGATATAGATGACAATTAACAGAAATATTGGTCAGGGCACAGTTTTAGAGTTGTGTTCTCACAATATTATACAGGGGTAGTTTAACAAGGAGTCTATAAGAAATGTCAAAAATGCATTTATTTTATTTCCTTTTATAGGGGCAATACAGAAGTCTACGTGCCTCTATAAAATAGACTCAATTGTAGTACAAATTCGCACAAATTCATAACTGCTCCAAAGGTATAAATGTGGGCATATGCTCTATGACAGTACAGGTGTATTCAATAAAAATTGCAAGTACACTGCAACTCTGTCCTAGTTCCATCCAAACTACAACCCTGGGGACACCTACAAATGGTTCATATAGAAGTACATGCACTCGTTGGCTCCCATACTTCTACGTGTGTATAATCCCATGCAATTTAACAGCCATTCTGTGTGTGTAAAACATACTTTTCATACAGAAAATGCTTTATAATATTACCCCATAGAGTGGGGAATACTTTCAAAAGCAAATATGGTCTTACCTAATCTAATTCTGCTCAGGAAAAGTCACGACGTATGGAGGACAAATGGTTATAATCATTTACCGGCTTATATCTTTTCATACATTCCCAGCTGTTATTAGAATTGTGCATTTTGCTTTCATTAAGTTCCAACATGTACTCTTCCAATTTACAGTCTAGCAAGAACTGGCGCTAGAAATTCATCTATTTAAACCACATCAATGTCACTTTAACCGAGGAAAGCTGAGACAAAAGTGAAAATCAGAGCTTACTTTTTTCCCATACATGGTATAGTCATAGAGTTTTAAAGGGGCTACAGGCATGTCAAAAACTATTTTAATAGAGTGTCTTGATTATTTTTTTAATACAACAAAGGTGACAAGCCAATAAAAATATCTTTCAAACTGTTTTCCATCCCTGGGAACAAGACATTCAAGTATAAAGCTGATGCTGTTTTAGATCTGAAGTCAAACTGATCTGTGATTTACCCTGGAGAAAAAAAAAGCCTAAAATAGTGTGGTTTGGCTACAGAATGGAAGTCAACATTTAATTGCACTTTTCATGCAACGCAGTTCAAACTTTAGAGAAGAAAATAAACTACTATAATTTATTTTTCATCGTACAAGCCAAAGCACACTGCGCACTTTTTGGGTTCATATCTTTATTAATTTTCCATTAACATACCAAAAACAATTGTAACATCAGTCACATTATCAACACAAAAAATATTTAAAAAACACTCAAAATAACAGAAGAAAAATATCAATACGAAAAAGTACTGACCATCCACAATTATAGGGTGATACCAACCACAATAAGACATCACAAAAATATTAACTCGAGCTGAAGCAGGAGACACTCATACATTTACAGAGCACAAAGGCCTAACTATCTGACAGCAGGAGAAGAGGCAACAGATGGCCACTATGCCAGATAACCAGATGCAAACCTGGAAGGCTGTGGTGGGTCATAAAACAAGTATTTAACATTTATGATATTTAAAATGCTCTTGCATGGGAAGTTTAACCAAAATAATACACCAAGCTGAAATACTGCAGGTTTTGAAAGCAAGAACTGTTTTCTTTTAGCCTTCACAACATCTGGAAGCATTGTCATTCCTTAGAAGAACATCTCTGTCCAAAACTATAACTAATTTCACAATATAGTAAGAATATGCGGCTCTTCTAATGACATCCACGTAATCTGCTCATTGTAATATAGATGGCGATACTATACCCAAATCTTTCTTCTTACAAGTGCAAGGTAATAAGTTTAAAAGGAAAAGTGTTCTCTGGAATCTTCAATACTTCCAACATATACTTCTTGAAAATCTCTTAAGGTAAACTAAATTAAGCTTGGGAATATTCATCAACCTCAAATTTTGTTTATATATAAGAATTCCAAAGTCAGTTTTCCGTTCAACTAACAAATTTCCTTTAACCCAAGGGTGTCCAATCCTGTCCTGGAGGGCTGCAACCCTGGCAGGTTTTTGGGATAGCCCTAATGAATATGCATGAGATATATATGCATTAGAGATATCCTGCCACCCTGACTGGTTTGTGGCCCTCCAGGACTGGATTTGGAGACCCCTGCCTTACACCTCTGTCATTTAAGATTGTGAGTGGCAAGGTACAGATGTCCTAGACATTAAAAGGGTAGATAGAATTTGTCACATTCCTCCTCGATTCTCACCACCACCAAAATGTTGTCTAATAGATACCCCTGCTTTAACCCAAGCTATATTTTCCTGTTGGAGATGCTCTACCTTTTCTACATCTTATCAAACCATTTCTTAGCCTGTTCCACTTCACCATTTAAAGTTTGAACAGTATCTTGTGAATGTAAAAGAAATCCAGATGTTATCCAATGAGACTGCTTGATCTGAAAACTCCAGATTAGAAGAACCATCTCTTCAACTGCCCTAAGAACATAAGATATGCCATACTGGGTCAGACCAAGGTCCATCAAGCCCAGTATTCTGTTTCCAACAGTGGCCAATCTAGGTCATATGTACCTAGCAGTTTCCCCAAGAGACACAAGTTCCACAATGCTTGTACTGGGTCAAGCATTGATATCTTCGGTCACTTCTTAATAATGGTTTATGGACCTTTCCTCCAGGAACTTGTCCAAACCTTTTTTAAACCCAGCTACACCAACAGCCTTTACTACATCCTCCGGTAACAAATTCCAGAGTTTGATTACACGTTGAGTGAAAAAATATTTTCTTTTATTAGTCTTAAATAGTTTACCCTGTAGCTTCATTGCATGTCCCCTAGTCTTTCTATATTCTGATAATGTAAACAATCGATCTACGTTTACCCGTTCCACTCCGTTCATTAATTTAAAGACTTCTATCATATCTCCCCTCAGCCGTCTCTTTTCCAGGTTAAAGAGCCCTAACCTTTTTAGCCTTTCTTCATAGGAGTATCCTTCCATCCCCTTTACCATTTTGGTGGCTCTTCTCTGAACCTTTTCTAAAATCGCTATATCCTTTTTAAGATACGGCGACCAGAATTGCACACAATATTCAAGGTGCGGTCTCACCATGGAACGATATAGAGGCAATTATAATATCTTTTGTTTTATTTTCCATTCCTTTCCTTATCATACCTAGCATTCTATTTGCTCTCTTGGCCGCCGCTGCACACTGGGCCGAGGGTTTTAACATGGTATCCACAATGACGCCTAAATCTTTTTCCTGGGTGGTGGTTCCTAATGTGGAACCTTGCATCGTGTAACCATAGTTTGGGTTGTTCTTCCCTAGGTGCATAACCTTGCACTTGTCCACATTAAATTTCATCTGCCATTTTGATGCCCAGTCTTCCAATTTATCAAGATCCTCTTGCAATTTTTCACAATCCTCTTGGGTTTTAACAACTTTAAATAGTTTTGTGTCATCTGCAAATTTGATAACCTCACTCGTTATTCCACTTTCCAGGTCATTTATGAATATGTCAAAAAGCAGCGGACCCAGCACAGATCCCTGGGATACACCAGTGGTGCCGTAGTGGTCTGCCTTCCACATTCTCCCCAATAAGGCTTCCAGCCATTGTTCCAGCCTGCACTAGGGGAAACCCCTGATAGCTAATCCACTGAGCTGCACTGCTCCATATTCAATTTACTCTGCTGCAATGTGGTGGCCATACACTCAGCTGTTCTCTCAAATGGAGCCGGGAGGAGGAGAAGTATGCTGCTCCAGACTAAACATAACTTCTGGATCCAGAGTCTGAAACTGCACCACCTCTCCTGCAGCTGACTTCAAGGACTACCCTGAGATGCCTGCTGGAGTGTATTCCTGATCTCTGCAAAAAAAAGTGGGCCTTTATTGGGTCATGATATGCTTGTGTAGAAGACGAAGCCAAGCCTTGCCCTTCTACTTACCCATTAAGACAGGCAAAATTGTTTAGATAAACGGGAAAACCCTAGGAGATGGGCACACGGTTACTTCAATTCTGCCATCTTGCAACACCCCCTAGAAAAGTGCATACTTTTTAATGCTTGTAGGCAAACTAATCATGAAAGCAAAGAATGCAAAAATGGTGAGTGTGCTATTCTTTGATTGGTAATACAGACAATGTGAATAAAACTGCCCTCAGTGTCTTGAAAGAGGTAAATTATGGGCCTCTTTCTTGTGAAGTGGGGATTACTGAGTTAGAAGGTGAGTTGAGAGATCTGAATCCAAAAATGTCTGTTTTAGACCTGACTGAAACCTGGCTGGGAAATTGTTATTTAGTTGAACTTGTAAAGCTTGTTCATTCTCTCAAGGATGGCTACTTCCCTTCTTTACTGGAAAAGTCTGTGGTAAGCATATACACAGGCTTCTCTAATTCAGTGTTAAAGGGTTTCAAATAGGCAAGATATTCAGGGATATCCCTAATGAATATGCATAACCCTCCATAGCCCATGTTCCCTGTAAAATAGTTATCTCCAAGTTATAATGTCCTGTTCAATGTAATTTCAGTTTGTTCAATGTAAACCGCACTGATGCAGAATAGCGCGGTATATAAGAGAATGTAAATAAAATAAAATAAATAATACACTCCCACAATCATTCAATATCTCAAACTATCAACATTAATACTTCAACAGGATTAAAATTGCCCAAAAAGGGTCCCGCTCTATAGATCTAGTCTTAAAAAGAAAGAAAGATCAGCCAGTCATACAAATCTCAACATTTTACCAATCAGGGAAGAAAAAGCCTCAGATCATCACAAGCCTCTATGCAGCAAATCACAGCCGTAGGGGAACTAGACCACTCAACATCACTGGCGTTAAAAAAACTCCTCCTTTTTTATTCAAATGTGTATTTAAAATGAAAGACTTAAAAATTGATTAAAGAAATATAGGAGATTGAAAAAGTATTTTTTTATCTCTGCAATTTCTATCTATGCACTATTCAGTAGTCACTGGTACCCTCTTTACCCATAATCTTTAAGAGGTAAAACCAGATCAAATATAGTGATCACCCGGGGAATACACAGGGAAGCTGTTACACGTACCAGCTCAAAGGCAAACAAAATGGAGCACAGCAGTTAAAGACTTTCACAAATGCTTCCACAAAGTCCCCACCAATGTACTTAGTTTAGGAACTGCCGACGGCTAATAAGGCTAGCTTCTGCTGCCCAACAAATGTCTTCGTTTCACCATACAGGCTTAAGGAGGAATTTCTGCATGATGGATCAGATGTAGCACTGCTTCTTTTGGATCTCAGTGCTGTGTTTGACACAGCAGATCATTAAAGGATACTTGTAAGCTTAAAGATCTTAAGGTAGCTGGTGTGGTATTAGAATACCTTTTTCATTTTTGACAGATAGATAATGGGCAGTTATAATAAATGGTATGTTGTCTGTTTTTTTTCCTGCAAGTTGTAGAATATCGCAAAAATCATTACTGTCTTAATTATGTTTTAACATCTATATAAAACCAATCACTCGCATATTGGAGACTTTGAGGCCTATTTATTAACCTGCAATCAGCTGCAAATATTTACTGCAGCTAGTGAATCCCATGTTAAATTTGAATATTGCATGTTGTGGCAAGGAGTCCAAGGATAGACCCCAGCCAATGTGGATTGCATTGTAATAAAAGAGCTATTTGAATGGAGAAACAAAACCTAAAATATCAGGGGTGCCAGACTCCAGCTGTCCCCAATGAATATTCATGACTATATTTGCATACAATGGGGGCAGCACATGCAGATATATCTCATAAATATTCATTAGGGACATCCTGGAAACTAGGCTCGATTGTGGCCCTCCAGGACAGGAGTTGGATACCCTTGTAATAGATATTTCCCCTTTAAAAGGAGGGAAACTATTGAAGCTTTCGGTAGTGGTTGCTAGGGGCATTTTTGGTGTGTACAGACATGAGTCATAATGTGCTCTCTACCATCTCTGCTGTTTGTTTTCTCTTTCTTTTTGTAATGGCATTTCTTTCTACATGCGTTTCTTATGTGTTGATTGTGCTTTTGTGATTTGTAAACAGCACTCTTCTTTTCCTTCTGTCTTCCGGTGATATTAATCGCAACCCTCACCCACCTTAACTTTTCTCTGACTCCCATATTAGTTTCTCTCTACTGCCCCTAATCTCATCCATATCCCTCTCCTTTCCCCCTCCTCTCTTCTCCTCTCATAAGCCTTAGAATGCTCATTCCATTTCTAATAAATTTCTCTTTACCCGTGATCTCTACCTCTCACACTTTCCATCTTCTAGCTCTTACTGAGACCTGGCTCTTCCCTAATGACACGGTTTCAGTCACTGCCCTCTGTCATGGTGGCTACCAATTCTCCCACACTCCTTGTGCCACTTGCCACGGTTGTGGTATTGGGTTTCTGCTCTCTTTCTTGCCAATTTCAACCCTTCCTTCTACATCAGTCTCATTCCTTCTCCTCTTTTGAAGTCCACACCATCCATCTTTTTAATCCCCTCCCTCTCCGGATTGCTGTTATCTATAGACCTCCTGACAAATTCATTTCTACCTTTCTCACTGACTTTGAATTATTGCTTTCCTTATTTCTGGATTCTTCTTCCCTCTCCCTTATTCTTGGTGACTAATTTCCATATTGATAACCCTTCTGACCTCTATGTCTCTAAGCTCCTTTCCCTTACCTCCTCATACAACCTTCAGCTTTGCTCTTCTGCCCCCACTTGTCACCATGGTCACTGCCTTCACCTCGTTTTCTTTTCTAAACGTTTACCCTCTAATTTCTGTACCTCAGTTCTTCCCTTATCCGACTGCCATCTGTTAAGCTTCACTCTTCATCACTCCCTGCCTCAATCTCGCCCAGTCTCCTTCTACCTTTTTAGGAACCTTCATGCTATTGATCTACTGACTTTTTCCACTACTGTCTCATCACCTCCTTCTTCCACTTTGTCCTCTAAATCTGTTGACGAGGCTATAAAGTCCTATAATACTGCTCTCTCCTCTGCTCTGGATACTCTTGCTCCACCCATACCACATCCTGTGAGGCACACTTTACCTCAGCCCTGGCTAACTTCAACTACCTGCTACTTACACTCCTGTGCCCACTCAGCCGAGCGCGCTTGGTTCAAATCCTATTCCTTTTCTGACTTTCTTCACTTCAAATTCATGCTTACTTCCTTCAAGTCTGCCATTGCTCTCGCCAAGCAAAACTATTTTATCCATTTATCTATCTTGCTTCTGACCCCTGCCGTCTCTTTTCAACTATCAACTCTCTTAAGGCGCCGCCACCTCCAATCCCTCCTTCTCTTTCTGTCCAAACCCTAGCCGGCTATTTTGATAACAAAATCCATAAGATTACACTCCAGTTGACCACTAGATTTTCTTCACCCCCCTCTTCAATATGACTTTTCCCCTCAACCTCTATCACCCTTTCATACTTTTCTAAGATCTCCAATGAGGAAACCTCTCTTCTGTCCTCCTCTAAACTCACTACCTGTTCCTCTGATCCCATCCACATCCATCTCATTAAATCCATCTCCTCCTCTGTCATCCCTTCCATCTCACATATTCTCAATCTTTCACTCTCCACTGCAACTTTCCCTGCAGCCTTCAAGCATTCTGTAATTACACCTCTCCTCGAGAAACCTTCACTTGACCCTACTTGTCCCTTCTAATTATCAACCCATCTCCCCCTTTCCTTCATTTCCAAACTTCTTGAATGTGCAGTTCTCCACCACTGCCTTGAATTTCTGTCCTCTCAAGCCCTCCTAGATCCACAGTCTGTTTTTTGTCCCTTTCATTCTACTGAAACATCTCTTGCCAAAGTTTCTAGTGACTTGTTCCTGGCTAAGTCCAAGGGTCTTTACTTAGTTCTTATTCTTCAACCTTTCTGCTGCTTTTGACATTGTTGACCACCTCCTTCTCCTCGATCCTTTGTCCTCACTTGGTTTCAGGGGCACTGTATTGTCCTGGTTCTCTTCTTACCACTACCATCATTCCTTCTGTGTTTCTTCTGGAGGATCCTCCTCTATTGCCATCCCTGTCTGTTGGTGTACCCCAAAGGTCTGTTCTGGGCTCTTTCCTTTTCACTTTCTATACCCAGAGTCCCTTGGTGCTCTCATCTCTTCCCATGGCTTTCAGTATCATTTTTATGCTGATGACTCTCAAATCTAAATCTCTGCCTGCTTATCTGACATTACTGCCTGGATGACTCACCGCAGCCTAAGTTGAATATGGCCAAGACTGAACTTCTTATTTATCCCCCAAACCCTCATCCCCCTTCCTCCTTTTTCTATCTCCATTAATACTCTTCTGCTTCCTGTTTCCTCCGCCGGCAACATTGGGGTTATCTTTGACTCCTCCCTCTTCTTCTCCATGCATATCCAAGAGATAGCTAAAACCTGTCATTTCTTTCTCTATAACATTAACAAAATTTGCCCCTCCCTCTCTGAACACACTACTAAAACTCTTATCCACTCTTTGGTCACCTCCGGTCTCGACTATTGCAACCTCCTCCTTGCTGGTCTCCCTGAGAGTCATCTCTCTTCTCTTCAATCTGTTCAGAGCTCTGTTGTGCGGCTAATTTTCCACCAGCCTCAATACACTCATATAACCCCTCTTCTCAAATCATTTCATTGGCTCCCCTTCCATTTCGTATCCATTTGAAACTTCTCTTTTTGAACTATAAATGCATTCACTCTACTGCCCCTCACTACCTTTCCTCTGTCCTCTCTCCCTACACCCCTCCTCATGAACTCAGCTCTTCCTCTGTCTTTCTTCTCTCTATGCCCATTGCTTCCAATGCCAACTCCAGACTTCGATCTTTTCATCTTGTTGCTCCTTATGCCTGGAGCAAACTTCCTTAATCTATACGTCAGGACTCATCTTTCCCCCTTTTCAAATCCATGCTAAAAGCTCACCTCTTTGAGGCTGCTTTCAGATCCTAATTCCCTTGTTCTCTTTGTGTCTCCTTTCCCTTTTTAAAACTTTTTATTCTCTTATATTGTACTTCTGTCTTGATTAGATTGTAAGCTCTAATGAGCAGGGCTTATCTATTATGTTCTTTTACAGCACTGCATACACCTTGTAGCGCTATATAATTAATAGTAGTAGTACTAGTTTTGTTTGCGTGCAAAAAGGCGATATATTAAAACCAATAAACCATTAAAGGGCTCTGAAGGCCACCATAAGTGCCTACATCTCTCATGAGTCTGTAGGGCAAGGCTAGGGAGAGTAAGCTGGTGAGTGGAGCCAGAACAGAGATAAGTGTACCCATTACAAGCCAGGAACCTGCCAGGTACTTGTTAAACCTAGTTAAAAAGGTTGGTGTTCTTTAAGATATGGCTGCTGTTGCTACTGTTGCCAAGTAGGAAGAGGTCTAACCAAAGACATTTGTGTATACAACCAGAGGGAAAGATCTGCCAGCTGAAGAACAGAGCAACTAGTCCTTTGTGAGGCACAGCAGGGTTCAGGACTGTGTGCTCTATAAATTTTACTCCTGTCATGACAGGCATAATGCTGGAAGTTTAGTAGTTTGACTATATGATTGTGGATGGCTGGCTGCACATGCAATTAATGGAGAGCTCTGAGAGCCAGGGGCATAACAAGCCTCCTTACTGTAGCAAAAAACCTATGAGAGAGTCAGTTGGACCATTAGATGATAGGGGAATAAGAGGGGCACTAAGAGGAAACGACGACATAGCGGAGAGACTGAATGAATTCTTTGCTTTGGTCTTTACTGAAGATGATGTAGGGAATTTACCCATGAAATGAAAGAATATCGATAAACTGGGAAGATGTATTACAAATATTTGATAAACTAAAGAGTAGCAAATCACCTGGACCGGATGGTATACATCCAAGGGTGTTGAAAGAACTGAAATATGAGACTGTAGACCTACAATTAGTAATCTGTGACTAATATTAAAATGATCTATAATACCTGAAGATTGGCAGACAGCCAATGTAACACCAATTTTTAATAAGGGTTCCAGGGGTGATCCGGGAAACTACAGACCGGTGAGCCTGACGTCAGAACCGGGCAAAATGGTAGAAACCATTATAAAGAACAAAATTACTGAACATGTAGATAGTCATGGTTTAATGGGAGAAAGCCAACATGTCTTTAGCCAAGGAAGGTCTTGTCTTACTAATCTGCTATATTTTTTTGAAGTTGTGAATAAACAGGTAGACAAAGGTGAGTTGGTTGATATAGCATATCTGGATTTTCAGAAAGCCTTTGACAAGGTTCCTCATGAGAGACTCTTGGCGAAATTAAAAAGTCATGGGATAGGAAGCAGTGTACTATTGTGGATCAGGAACTGATTAAAAGATAGAATGCAGAGGGCAGGGCTAAATGACCAATTTTCCCAATGGAGAATGGTGAATAGTGGAGTACCCTAAGGATCTGTGCTGGGTCAGCTGCTTTTTAACAGATTCGCAAATGACTTGGAAATGGGAATGATGAGTGAAATAATCAAATTTGCAGATGACACAACATTATTCAAAGTTGTTAAAACCCAAGAGGATTGTGAAAAATTGCAAGAGGACCTTGATAAACTGGAAGACTAGACATCCAAATGGAAGATGACATTTAATGTGGACAAGTGCAAAGTTATGCACCTAGGAAAGAACAACCCAAACTATGGTTGCACGATGCAAGATTCCACATTAGGAACTACCACCCATTGTACCATGGTACAATGCACTTTGAATATTGTGTGCAATTCTAGTCGCCATATTTTAAAAAGGATATAGCATTATTAGGAAAGGTACAGAGAAGAGCCACCAAAATGATAAAGGGGATGGAAGCATACCTCTATGAGGAGAGGCTTAAAAGGTTAGGGCTCTTCAACTTGGAAAAGAGACGGCTGAGAGGATATATGATAGAGGTCTATAAAGGAGAAATTAGGCCTTACCTGCTAATTGTCTTTCCTTGAGTTCTCTCCAGGCCAGTCCAGGAATGTAGGGTAGTCAATCCCTTCCAGCAGCTCTGAGGACTGAAACACTGAAAAAAACTCTTTGCTGACAGGTCCAGTAGCTCCCCCTGGTGTCAGAGAGAGTCAGTCTCATGGTAACAAAGCAGTGGAACTAAAAACGCTAAACTAAGACACTAAACTAACAATGGAAACCCCCCGAAAACTACTGTCAACACTTCTTTCTGCTTATCACTATTAATCCTTTTTTTTGTTTTTTTTCTTATTTACTAAAAAGTCTGCAGAATCTCTTAAGTAAAAGAATCCCCAGCGTTGGTTACCAGCATGGTAATCCCCAAACGAAAAATCATCTGGCCGAGGATCATAACAGCTTTAACTCTCGCAGCACAAAAAGAGGGAGGGTCCTGGACTGGCCTGGAGAGAACTCAAGGAAAGACAATTAGCAGGTAAGGCCTAATTTCTCCTTCCTATTCGTCTCTCCGGGCCAGTCCAGGAATGTAGGGCAGTACCAAAGCAGTACTCATCCTTGGGAGGGCCCTGCGAGCCCCGCTACAATAGCCTAGGCCCCCACACTGGCATCCCCCTGCGCATGGACATCCAACCGATAATGTCTCGCAAATGTATGCAAAGAAGACCACGCCACCGCTCTACAGATGTCCACCGGCAGAACTAAGGCAGATTCCGCCCACGACGTAGCCTGCCCCCTAGTCGAGTGAGCCCTGATTCCTACGGGAGCCTGCATGCCTTTGGCCTCATAAGCCGCTCGGATGGCATGCTTCACCCACCGAGCGATCGAAGCCTTGGTCGCCACTTTTCCCTTCGCCGGCCCTCCAAAAAGCACGAATAGCCGATCCGATCTCCTAAACGGCTCTGTCACTCTGAGATACTTCCGCAACACGCGCCCCAAATCCAACTTCTTCAGCGACCGATCCCGCTTGGCCCCTTCCTGAGGGCGAAACGTGGGCAAGAAAACGGCCTGATTCATGTGAAAGCTAGAAACCACTTTAGGCAGAAAGCATGGAACCGGTCGCAACACTACCTTCTCCGCCGAAAAATGAAGATACGGCTCTCTGCACGACAGCGCCTGTAGATCCGATACCCTGCGAGCGGAACACAAGGCTACCAAGAAAGCTGTCTTCCAGGAGAGCTCTCGTACATTATCCGCCGCTCTGGACTCAAACGGCGGTTCCGTCAAGGCTTCCAACACTAAATTCAGGTTCCAAGGCGGTACCATTTGCCAAAGCGGAGGCCGAATGATGCTGGCTGCTCTCAGAAACCGTCGCACATCTGGATGGGAGGAAAGCGAACGACCCCGCACCTTTCCTCTATAACAGGCAAGCGCCGCTAGCTGTACCTTAAGAGTATTGAGGGCTAGACCCTTCTCTAAACCTCCCTGCAAGAATTGTAAAATGTCTGGCAACTGTACACCGGAAGGCCTAATCTGTCTCTCCGCACACCACGCTTCAAAAATACGCCATACCCGAACGTACGCCAAGGAGGTAGATGTCTTCCGAGACCTCAACAAGGTGGCTATCACCGACGGCGAGTAACCTCTGCGTCGCAACCTTGCCCTTTCAAGAGCCAAGCCGTAAGCAAGAACTGATCCACTTGCGGCATTAAGACGGGGCCTTGAAATAACAGATTCATCCGAGCCGGCAACCACCACAGAGGAGCCACCAGCAGCTGCACCAGATCTGCATACCACGGACGCCGGGGCCAGTCCGGAGCGATGAGGATCACAGTACCGTCGTACCTTGCTATCCGCTGGATGATTCGGCCGATCAGCGGCCACGGAGGAAACACATACAGGAGCCTACCCGACGGCCAAGGTTGTACCAGCCCGTCCAGCCCCTCCGACATATGTTCCCTGCACCTGCTGCAAAACCGAGCCGCTTTGGAATTCGCCTGAGTGGCCATGAGATCCAGCACCGGCTGGCCCCACCGCTCTGTGATCTCGTGAAACACTGCGCAGTTCAGTTCCCATTCTCCGTGATCCAATGCATGCCGACCGAGATAGTCTGCCTGAATGTTGTCCTTTCCTGCCACATGCGCCGCTGAAATCGCCAAGAGGTGCGCTTCCGCCCATTGAAACAGCCATTGGCTCTCCTCCAGAAGGCTGGCACTGCCCGTGCCTCCCTGCTTGTTGATGTAAGCCACGGTCACCAAGTTGTCTGAGAACACCCGCACTGCGCGCCCGCGAAGCTGATCACCAAACTGCATGAGGGCTAACCGTACCGCTCTGAGTTCTAATCGATTGATCGACCAAAGACTCTCCTCCGCCGACCAGGCACCCTGAGCTATCTGGCCCACACAGTGCGCCCCCCAACCGGACAGACTGGCATCCGTTGTTAGCAAAACCCAGTCCAGAACCGACAAGGGGACTCCCGCCTGAAGATGAGCCGGAACCAACCACCACCGCAGACTGAACTGCACCTCTGTGGGACACGGCAACTGCTGGGAGAGAGGATGATCCTGCGGCGACCACCTGGACAGCAGGGCCTGCTGAAGCGGCCGCATATGCGCCCTGGCCCACGGAACTAGGTCCAATGCCGCCGCCATAGAACCTAACACCTGCAAATACCTCCACGCAGTCGGAGCCGGCACGCGCAGGAAAGCCGTAACCTGGGACGTCAGTTTTTGCACTCTTTCCGCCAGCAGAAAACCGAGCCGACCTCTGTATCGAAGAAAGCGCCCAGATAAGTTAGCCTTCTCACTGGTTCGAGATGACTCTTTGACCGATTGATGACCCAACCAAGCTGCTCGAGGAATGTCACCACCTGAGACGTCGCTGCACGGGACTCTGCCTCTGACGGAGCTCGAATCAACCAGTCGTCGAGATAAGGATGAACCTGAATCCCTTCCTTCTGAAGCGCCGCCGCTGCCACTACCATCACCTTGGTGAATGTCCGAGGCGCCGTAGCTAGCCCGAACGGTAGCACCCGGAACTGAAAATGACCCATGGGCACTGCAAATCGAAGGAATTTCTGGTGCTCTGATCTGATGGGAATATGCAAATATGCTTCCATCAAGTCTATGGACGAGAGAACTTCCCCCTGTTTCACCGACTGGATAACAGACCGTAAAGTTTCCATCCTGAAATGAGGCACCCGCAAACAACGGTTGACGTGCTTGAGATCTAGAATCGGCCGAAAGGAACCTTCTTTCTTGGGCACTACGAAATAAATCGAGTATCGACCTAACCCGCACTGGTCGGCGGGTACTGGTACTATTGCTTGAAGGCGTAACAAGCGCAACAAGGTGTCTTTGACTGCCACTCTCTTTGAAGGCGAAACGCATGGAGACGCCACAAAAGTCTCTACCAGTGGGTGAGCAAACTCCAGAGCATAACCTTCCCAGATAATTTTGAGCACCCACTGGTCTGTAGTGATAGCAGTCCAGGCAGAGAGGAACCCCTGCAAACGACCTCCCACAGGGATCTCCGCCTGGACCAGCGCCCCTTCATTGCGGCTTTTTGGGCGCGGACTGCTGAGCATTAAAGTAGCTCCTATTAAATCCTCTGGCTCCTCGAAAGGACTGTCCTCTATGTACAAAATGGCCCTGCTGATGAGGCGTAAACCGGGAACCCCGGAACCTGCAAAAGTCACGCCCTTGTCCTCTCTGACCCGGAGCCATTTTAGACGCTCGAGGACGATCTTCAGGAAGACGACCCCCTTTTGAATCCCCCAAATCTTTGACAATCTTTTCCAAAGCTTCTCCAAAAAGAAGCCTGCCCTTATAGGGGAGCTTACTGAGATGAGCTTTAGACGAAGCATCTGCTGCCCAGTTCCGCAACCACAGAAAACGCCGAGCTGCAATAAGCGACGCCATTGACTTCGCCAAAATTCTCACCAAATCATAAAAAGCATCCGCCAGGTAAGCCGCAGCCGACTCCAGCTTCGCTCCTTCCGCTGCGGACTCCGTCTCCTTTCCTGCGCTGTCCTCCCCCTGAAGCCAGCGTATGGAAGCTCGAGACACATACGCTCCACACACCGACGCCTGAAGCGCCAAAGCACTGGAATCGAAAGCTTGCTTTAGGAGCACTTCCAAACGACGATCCTGAAAATCCTTAAGAGCTGTACCCCCCTCTACTGGGATGGTGGTCTTTTTGGTAACCGCAGCCACTAAGGCATCCACCTTAGGCATGCACAATAATTCCTTTTCCTCGTGGGGAACAGGGTATAAGTGAGACAGCGCGCGACTGCCCCTCAAGGAGGCTTCTGGACACTCCCATTCCGAATCAATCATCTGCTTAATAACCCTGTGAATGGGGAAACAGCGCTGCTCAGACTTGAAACCCTGCAACAAGGGATCTTCCAAGGGCTCTTGCGGAACCTTAGGGAGTACCATATTTAACGCCGCTAGAGAATGTGCAATTAAGGCACCCAGTTCCTCTTTTCTAAAAACGCGAAACACATTAGGGTCCTCGCCAGGCCCTAACTCCCCCTCTTCTAATTCCTCTGGCCACACATCTACTCCAGGCTCTGAGATCACCTCTGCCTCCTCTGGCACCTGAGAGCCCTCAGCTAGAGGACTAGTTTCCAGCAAGGGAGCCTCCATACCTAAACCCAAAGAGAAGACCCCCTCCTTAGGGTCAGTATCTGAGTGCTCCCGCTTGCTCACCCCCATCCTAATATCAGTAGAGGAGGGGTCCGTTGCTTGAGATTTCTTTATTAGAAAGGCCTGATGCAGCGCTAAAATAAACTCCGGGGAAAGAAGGGACTCCCAAGAGTTTTGCCCCGCAAAGACTGCTGACGCTCTCCCTCTGCAGAAGGAGCTGTGCGCTTCTTTGATTTGCACTTTGCCGGCTTCAACGGCAGCGCAGGAACTGAGCACGGCTGTGAGAAAATGGCCGCCATTCCCTCCCGATCTGTAAGGGCCTGAGGGCAGAGTAAACCCTCGTCTGCCAGTCCCTTAGGAGCTTCCATGCCAGAACCGAGCAGCTACAAGCGAAACCTGACCCCCACAGAGACACCGAAGGCAAAGCTCACACGGAAGGGAACCGCCGCGATCTCCGTGAACCGGGAGAAAAGACACCAAAAACAAAAAGAAACGCGACAGGCAACGTGCTCCACTAGTCCAATCCTGACTCCAAAAACAGCAATCCAACCTAAAGGCACTAGCTAGCACACCCCCTCCTACCTGAAACTCCAGCGAGAGGTGAAGCTGCCAGGATCCGCTGCACCGCAGCCAGCGGGAAACCGGAACCGCAGCCCACAGAGACAGGGAAGAGAGATCCGGGGCTCCCAGACCGTTCCCAAAACCCTCAACTTGTATTGTTCAAGTGGCAGGGTAAACTAAATTGCACCGATTAGGTGCCCGAGGGTTCTTACTCGCTCCCTTCGCCCTTCTGTGGTTTTTTTTTTGTGTTGCTTTGATAAGCAAAAAGCAATGAAATAGCGCTGAGCTGATCTGCCCTGCTAGGGCCAAATAGTCAGCGCTTCGAAGGGCTGTAACCTCTTCAAATAAGGTTCAAATTTCCTTCACTCCGTTGAAAATCACCCTGCCGTTCCTATTAGTCTCTCTGAGGAGCCTGTCAGCTATACATCTTCCTCCGCTGCTGAGGACTGAAAGACTGACTCTCTATGACACCAGGGGGAGCTACTGGACCTGTCAGCAAAGAGTTTTTTTCAGTGTTTCAGTCCTCAGAGCTGCTGGAAGGGATTGACTACCCTACATTCCTGGACTGGCCCGGAGAGACGAATAGGAATTAATGAATGGAGTGAAACAGGTAAACGTAGATCGATTGTTTATGCCATCAAAAAGTAGAAAGACTAGGGGACATACAATGAAGCTGTAACCCTTTAAGACTAATAAGAGAAAATAATTTTTCACTCAACACAGAATCAAACTCTGGAATTCGTTGCCGGAGGATGTAGCAAAAGCTGTTAGTATAGCTGGATTTAAAAAAGGTTTAGACAAGTTCCTGGTGGAAAGATCCATAAACCATTATTAAAGAGGACCCAGAACATCCACTGCTTGCCCCAGTACAAGCACTGTGGAACCTGTGTGTCTTTTTGGGAACCTGCCAGGTACTTGTGACCTGGATGGCCACTGTTGGAAACAGAATACTGGGCTTGATGGACCTTGGTCTGACCAAGTATGGCATCTCTTATGTTGTTATGTTTCTAGCCATGCTTGAAAGTCAATTCTGAAATGGGGTCAAAAAAACAAAACCCAAGCAGGACTGTCAGACCAGCAATGTTTGCTGTGCTTGCTGGAACATGGAAGAACCAGACCAGGATGGGTTGAAAGGAAAAGTGTGGGATTGCTGCACTGGCTATGAAAAGGTCAATGAATTTACAGCACACTTGAACTGTCTGGTAGACAGACAGTCTGGCTGGAACCTGGAATGAGACTGTTTAAAGAGGTTGCAGCTGTTTTTTCATGAACCCTGAAAAAATCTGTAGATGATATGATGGATTTATCACAGCAAACTGATTTTTGGAAATGTGTTTACTTATGAGATATTAAAATATTAAGAACCCTGAAAGCCCTCTCTCCAGTGCTCAGCATAATCTCAGAAAGCCTTTGGAAACGGTGCTCAAGCATGGAGAAAGGTCCGGTGGCTGAGGGACCAGAGGGAAGCACTTTGCCAGGATGCTTGCTATCACAGCATACCCGGCTTCAGCAACAAAATTTAAAATGGCCAGGCTAGTGCTTATTAATCCCCTCCAAACCCACCCAATCCAATCTCTTTTCAATACCGCCACCTATCCTTCCCCTCTTCCCTATAGTAGGGTGCTTCTGCCCCAATGGCTCCCAAACTCAGAATGGCAGCCTCAGCCCCCTAGCAGTGGTTTCATGGAACTACCAGTAGGGATCTGGCTATCAAATAAGGGCAGACTGCAGCTGTTTCAAGCCACTGTCTTTTTAAGACCAGTGGTTCTCAATCTAGTCCTCAAGACATACCTAGCCAGTGAGGCTTTCCACATAACTGCAATGAATATGCATGAGAGAGATTTGCATGCACTGTCTCCATTGAATTCAAATCTCTGTCCTTACATGTCTTACATGTCTGTACAGTGCTGCGTATGACTGGTAGTGCTATATAAATGCTCAGTAGTAGCAGTAATAGTCTGTCCTGCATATTCATTGTGGTTATCCTGAAAACCTGACTGGCTAGGTGTGTCCCAAGGACTGGGTTGAGAATACCTGCTTTAAGATAATTGTGTCTTATCCATCCTTTTTTTGATCAAAATGTTTGCAATTTATTTCTTTATGTGATATTAATATCATGGTTATATTATTGTAACAGTCTCTTCTTGAGTTGATGTGAAAAGGAAATGACAACTTTTTCAAAATTCGGTAGTTCAATTGCTGATTGGAGTGATTTGGAGGGAACATATTTCTCTGGTGTGCCAGAATTCATTTTAAAGCTATTAATATTTAGAGTTCCACATGATCAGAGCAACCAATACATGAGGGAGAAGTGGAGAATCTATACTCCAAAATGTCTGTTACACTCCTATTCCAGCTGTGGAGAAAGTTTGTGTCAGCTAAAGATAAAGCACTTGCCTTTTCTCTTCCTTGTCATGGAAGGGATTACAGCAGAGGATGCAAAGTGCGGAATGGAACTCACTTGAAATTTTTAGCAAAAATAATTTCACCTAATTAGTTAGTGCACAGAGAAGCTATCTGGTGAGAAGCAGCTTGGTTTTTAGGGGGGCGGCCAGAGCAGAGGAGGAAATAGACAGGTCCTGCTCCAATGATGTTATCCATCTTTGCGAGCAGCAGCAGAATGACCTCAGATTGCCTGAGTCAGGATGATTTTCAGGGATCTTTGGTTATAAGGAAACCCCAAATTCCCTATTATGGGTGTTTAAAGGAGGGCTTTTTTGTTATAATGGGCCCAATTTTCAAAAAGACCACTATCCAGATGCCACAATGGTCAGTCGTGGCACTTAATATTAGCAGGATATTAAGTGGGAGCATCCGGATAGGCGATGTCGCTGAATACTGTCTGGGCTCAGCAGCCCTCGTTATGTAAGTGCCAGCACTTATCCAATTAACACCATTTATAGCCAGCACATCCAAATTACAACTTAGGCCTGTTTTTCATACAGCCTAAGCTGCCTGGATAGCACCAAAACTGTTCTCGCTCCGCCCAAGGACTCCCCCCTGCACTAACATGATAGTGCTGGGATATTCTGTGGAGATATTCAGCGGCACTACCCAGATATTGCATCCTTATTTAGACAGCATCCCATTGGCCATCCAGCTAAGGGTTCTGAATAAATGCTATTACCTCTCCAACCCCAGGTACTCTGCCACATAGAAAACAAGCATTGCAATGTATGGCTATACCTTTATTACATTTAGCACTTCAAAAAGAATTATACTGCATGCTAGCTTCTGACTATTCAATGCCATTTCTTTTGCAATCTGGTCATTGCCACTGGTTGGGCATATGGCTGCTTCTCATATATGGCTCTGCATTCTGATACATCTTTTTTGTCCCTGAGACACAAAGTTAGAAGAGCAAGGTCAGAGGCAGCGCTTCACTAGAACATTCATTATTATTCTCAGGGGGGACCATATGCAGAGATACTGAGACAAATCGGCCATTAAATACAAATTATTACTTTAAATGAAAGTACCTGACCCTAGAAATACAGTACAAGGAATGATGGTGGCATATTGTATACTAAAAGGAACAAAGCATTGCATTGCTCATGGTAGTAATCTGCACACATTAAAGCCACATCGTGAAGTCAGCAGTTGTCATCAGTTCTTAGGTTGCTTTTTTTTTTTTGGAAGTGATAATGGACTGGCTTTTAGTTTCAAAATCACATTACTGTATTTCATGGTTATATGATTAACAAACAATATAAGTCTGCTTAATATATCATGGCTTAAAATGCATGATGTAAAAATATGACATTGGAAGAGTATTTTGGGGGTAAGTTACTAAAGTGTGTTACTGGAATAATACGTGTTATTTGGCCCTTAATGCATATTAAAGAGCAATAGAATGCATTATTCTACCAAAATGATCAATTTGCCACTGCTCCCATGCATTGAATAATGATGAAATTCAAAGTATGCAAAACACCTCATTATTCAAATTAATATCGCAACTTGTAGTAAATCACCACACACTGCATTCATTCTTGGAAAAATAATGCCAACTTACTTTTCTGCTAGGAGTCACATATTAACAGGGCCAGTGTTGGAAAGCGATCACCGATGGGCAGAGAGTCCCCTTTTGCCAGCAACAGCATGGAGTCAGGGACATGCCTCCTACCTCCTTAGGCCTCTCTGGATCTACTTCTAAAGGTAGCATGGTGGTCCAGGGGTACCTGGATGGGAGCGAACACCCCCCCCCCCACTTGCTCCTGTCTAGATTGGCATCAATTTCAAAATGGTGCCCACAATCCTCTAACAGTTGACCTCTAGCAGTAGTACTGCAGGACTACCACTAGAGGATTCTGGGTGGCATTTTGCACCTGGTGCCAGCCTGGACAGGACAAGCAGGAGTTATTGCCAGCCAGGTAGCACTGAACCACAAGGTTGCTTTAGAGGAAGGACTAGGGAGGCCTAAGGGGAGGATGACGGTCTTAGGATTAGGGTCTGGGGGCTTTGTGGGGAAGAGTTTCTGATTGAGCCTTGGGAGGTGAGAGGAGGATCAGAGGTATGTGTTGGGAAGGGACGTTAACCTGGTGGAGGGTCTGTGACTCCATGGTGGTGCCAGGGGGAGGATCAGCTTTAACACTCAGCTTTCCAATGCTGGCCTTTTAAATATGTGGTCTAGAGCATCGGCTGCGTGTTAGAGGCCCAGTGCTACCGGCCAGAAAAAATGAATTCTTTTGGAGCTGGCGTTTTTTCCCCTGGAATAATGCAGATTGCAGTAACCACCGGAGCTTAGCAACCATCCCCCTTTGTATAGTAATGCTGAGTTGTGTTTTCCTTGGAACCTTAAAAAAAATCTACAAGACATCAGAATACAATTTCTCCTGCTTAAAAGAAATGTCACCTAGACTATTTTTAAAAACATTTGGTGAAATCTGTTTTCCCAGTCCATTCAGACTACAACAATCTCAATTTAGGCACCAGGAGAAAATGAATGCATGTCTGTGAGTGATGTCCATAGCATGAGTGTCAGCAGTTCATCAAAGGGAAAGAGAAAAAGTATAAAAGTGCACATACTTCAACTGCAAACCTTTGGAAAATACAATTCATTTGGTGCAAGGCTTGTTCTGGATAATGGGTATTTTCTGATGCTAATAAAAATAAATAAAAAAATAAGATAATATGAATTATTTTTCTGCAAATAGAACAAAGCAAGCCAACCAATGTTCTAATAACAGTAATTTTTCTTGATAACAGATTACAGGTGAAGTTTGTGATTTTATTTTCAAATGGAAAAGAGATGGCTAAGGAGAAATATGATAGAAGTCTATAAAATAATGAAAAGAGTAGAACGAGTAAATGTAGCTCAGTTGTTTACTGCTTCAAAAAATAAAAAGAACAGGGAACAAGCAATAATGCTACAATGCAGCACATTTAAAACTAATTGGATAAAATATTTTTTTCACTCAATGTGTAATCAAACTCCGGAATTTGTTGCTAGAGGATGTAGTAAAAGCTGTTAGTGTAGCTGAGTTTAAAAGAGATTTGGGCAAGTTCCTGGAAGAAAAATCCATAAATCATCATTAAAGCGGACTGTGGAAATTCCCTGCTTACCTCTGGGATAAGCAGCATTGAAATCTGACTACCTTTTGGGAACCTGACAGGTACTTGTGACCTGGATTGGCCACTGTTGGAAAGAGGATACTGGATTGATGAACCTTTGATCTGACCTAGTATGGCATATCTTATGTTCTTATGTACATAATACAAGCTTTTGGATAAAGGACATAAGGTGCTCTCTATGTATAAAAATGTCTCTTTTGAGAAACTCTTCATTTTGCCATATCTTAGAGCGGCAGCTTAGTATTTTTGTTCTCACAGTAACAAACAAAATCACCTTGAGAACCAGAGTCATTTCCTTGCTGCCATCTTGGCTATAAGACCTCTTTTATAATACAGAAGAATATAAATACAACTGTAACATAACTAATCATAGCACTAGATGTAGAATGTTTTGTTAGCCTGTGCTAACTGAAAACACAATATCACCCAATGAAGAAGTCAGAAATAGCCTTTATGAAGGACATTTTCAGTCTTCCGTTTTGCTTGCAGGGGCAAACCATGTGGAGGGAAAACAAGAATCACAAAGGTGCACAAATTTGAAGACCCTCAGCACCACCCATTTTCCTTGTAGAGGAATGTATGTACATTATCTCAGAGCTAGCCCAAGGATTTCTGTCGCCTAGGCAGAAGCCCTGGCCATGCCGCCTCCCCCCGCACATCAAGCCGTGCCACCCTCCCCCTCCACTGCCCCTTCCCCATACTGCCATCCTCTGCTGCCACCGATTCTGATGGCGGGGTCAGGAGGCTGCTTGGCGGCAGCGGCAGGCCATGTGCTTCGGTACAGATGGCCTGCTCCTTCTGACCTCTCTGACACAACTTCAAGGTGTCAGAAGCAGCAGGCCATGTGCACCAAACCACTTGGCGTGCTGCAGGCCGTTGCCACTGAGCCTAGCTGACTCTGCTGCCATAATCATAGCAGTGGGGGGCAGTGGTGTGGCGCAGTACTGGGGAGGGCAACAGGCCATGTGTGGTGTGCTGTGCTGCTCACAGAGGTCTGCCACCCTAGGTGGCCACCTAGCCCACCTAGTGGAGGAGCCAGCCCTGCACTGGCTGCTGCGTGCACAGTTTTACTTACGGAAGACCACAGACAATTTTTTTAATTGGCAACGGGCTAAGTGCATAAATCCCTTTGATAACTATGTATGTGAATATTATACAGAAAGAGAGAAAGATGTAAGTAACACAGAAGTAACTACTAGAATAAATAGCTCCTTTCTGAAAACAAAGTCAATCAGTTTGAAATCTGAGTGCACAAAGGTAGGTCTTACTCAATACTGAGCAGCAGATATCCTGAAGCTTTCTGCTTTGAAAGTTAGAATATAGTCTGTTTTCTTCATCTAAAAATAAAGCAATATACTTAGACTAGAAGTAGAAGCAGAAAACTAAAATTGTGATTCGTGATTGCAGTCAAACAATTTATTAAATGTCATAATCCCACATCATAAAAATACTATTTGGATAAATTGCTTAAAATTTTTTAAAGTCCTTTCTGTTCATTATGATGCATTTTTTTATCACCTCAAGATCTAGATAACAAGAGTGGAAAGGATGGCTCATGAAATTCTTTCCAACCCTGTGCATGCATGTGCACATGTATGTGTCTGCGTGTGTCTGTATCTTTGTGGGCTGCATGTCTGTATATGTCTATATGTATGTTTATTATGTATGTCACTGCTTGATGGGTGTCTGTGCATGTTTGCATGCATGTGCATCTCTGTGTGCATGGACATTTTTTTTATTTTTATTTATTTACATTCTCTTATATACCGCACTATTCTGCATCAGTGAGGTTTACATTGAACAAACTGAAATTACATTGAACAGGGCATTATAACTTGGAGATAACTATTTTACAGGGAACATGGGCTATGGAGGGTTAAGTGGCTTGCCCAAGACCACAAGGAGCACCTGTGGGACTAGAAACCCCAGTCCTTCTGGCCCAAGGTTGCTGTCCTCTAGTGGGATTTGAACCCCCGACCTTCCGGCCTGAAGTACCTTGCCCCAACCACTAGGCCACTCCTCCACTCCATGTTAGTATATGTGTATGTGGGTCTATATCTGTGTAGTTTCTCTGTATCTGATCATAAGAGATGAAAAGGGGAAGGCTGGTTGACAGGTACAACTGCACTGCTATGTTATTATGAATCAGGATTAGTATGCTGCAGTTATTGGAAGTGCTTTTCCTAGTGAAATGCACAGAGACATTTTTGGGGTAGAAGCTTCATTTTTCTTTGATCTCCCACCACACAGAGAAACTAAATTTGTACAGCACAGGAACTTCCCCCAGCTCACCTCCTCCCTTTCCCATGATTAGAGCAGCATTCCAGTGCTACGCCTTTCATAGCTTTCCCATTGGCTGGACCCGACCCATGTTCTCTATTGCTAGCTACATTGGAAGCAGGCAGGGCACACTCACACAGGGAGAAGAATTAGAGAACTCAGAGATTTTAAGCTCTGAAAAGCACCCAGACATACTAGCCTTCCTTCTACTTTCCATACATTAACAAAAATCAGCAGAGTCCTGAAAAAAGGCCAAGCAGTTGTCAGTCCTAACCTCTCGAGTGCTCAGCACATCTAACAGGGCTCCGTAAACTTTGGGACTTAGGTATATTCTTAGCTTGCCAATTTCTTTTTTTAATTTAATTTAATTTTATATTTATGCATTTTACAAAACAAAATAAGCATACACTTTACACTTGATAAGAAAAGGGAACTGCTCCAAAACATAAATATAGGAAATAATCAGGAAATACAGACCTAAGCCAATAAAACAAAACAGTTCCCACTACAGCCCACTATTAAGGAGGAAGAAACAGGAAACATAATAAACCAAGATCCCAGGAATTCATAGCCATACCTCAGACCACAGTGAGATTTCCATTAGCTACAGGAGGTCTACAAGCACTCAAGAAAGCCCGCAACTGTGCAGGCAGGGCCGGCCCGTCCATTGAGCGAGAATGTTTTTTGCACAGGGCCCCGCGTTTCAGGGGGCCCCGCGCAAAAAAACATTCTTTTGTAAAAGTAAAATTGAAAAAAAAAAGAAAACCTGTCTCCTGCCGCTGTCGGGGCCGCCGCGGCAGAATCGAGCGTGCCGCGGGGCCCCCCTGTACCCGGCACAGCCTCTCCTCCCTGTAGCAGCTCTCTCTTCTGAGCTGCAGTCAGACGCGCCGGCTTGCAGAGCGCGAAGGGAAGAGTTTCCCTTTCGCGACTCTGTTAGGCCCGCGGGGGCTGATGGGAACTTCCCATCAGCCCCCGCGGGCTTAACAGAGCAGCGAGGGAAAAACTCTTCCCTCGCGCTCTGCGAGCCGGGGCGTCTGACTGCAGCTCCAACGAGAGAGAGCTGCTACAGGGAGGAGAGGCTGTGCCGGGTACAGGGGGGCCCCGCGGCACGCTCGATTCTGCCGCGGCGGCCCCGACAGCGGCAGGAGACAGGTTTTCTTTTTTTAAAAAATTTCCCTGGGCTGGGCTGGGCAGTAGGAGTGGTGCTGGGCTGGGCTGGGCTGGGGGTTAGAAGTGCTGCTGGGCTGGGCTGGGCTGGGCTGGGGGGGTGGTGTTAGGAGTAGTGATGGGCTGGGCTGGGCGGGGGGGGGGTGTTAGGAGTAGTGATGGGCTGGGCTGGGCTGGGCTGGGGGGGGGGTTAGGAGTTGTGATGAGCGGGGCTGGGGGGGGAGGTGTTAAGAGTAGTGATGGGATGGGCTGGGCTAGGCTGGCTGGGGGGGGGTTAGGAGTGGTGATGGACACTGGGCTGGTTGGGGGGGTTAGGAGTGGTGATGGGCACTGGGCTGGCTGGGGGGGGTAGGAGTGGTGATGGGCACTGGGCTGGCTGGGGGGGTTAGGAGTGGTGATGGGCGCTGGGGGGGTTAGGAGTTGTGATGGGCGCTGGGGAGGGGTTAGGAGTGGTGATGGGCGCTGGGGGGGCTTAAACTAAAAATTGGGTGATGGGGGATTAGGACTGGAAAGGGGCTGGTGGGATTAGGACTGGAAGTGGGTTGATGGGGGGTTAGGACTGGTAATGGGCTATGGGAGGGCTTAAACTAAAAATTGAGTGATGGGGATTAGGACTGGGAGTGGGCTGATGGGGAGGTTAGGACTGGTAATGGGCTATGGGGGGGCTTAAACTGAAAATTGGGTGATGGGGGATTAGGACTGGAAATGGGCTGGTGGGATTAGGACTGGGAGTGGGCTATGGGGGGGGGCTAGGACTGGTAATGGGTTGGGGGGGTTGCTAGGACTGGAAATGGGCTGAGTGGAAGGGGGCTTGAACTGCAAATAGCTGTTGGGGATGGGGCTTGGAATGGAAATGGGCTGAGGGGAAGTGGGGGGCTTGAACTGCAAATAGCTGATGGGGACGGGGCTTGGAATGGAAATGGGCTGAGTGGAAGGGGGCTTGAACTGCAAATAGCTGATGGGAAGGGGGGCTTGGAATGGGCTCTTAGGGGAGGGAGCTAGGACAGGAACTGGGCTGATGGATGGGCTAGGATAGAACTGAGAATTGGGTGTTGGGGGAGCTAAGATTGGAAATGGGCTGTGGTGGGGGCTTGGATTGAAATGGACTCATGGAGGGGCTAGAACTGGAAGTAGGCTCATGGGGGGCTTGGTTTAGAAATGGGCTGAGTGGAGGGGAGCTAGGATTTAACATGGGCTGATGGTGGGGCTAGGAAAGGACTAGAAATGGGCTGATGGGAGGCTGGTATTGGAAATGAGCTGATGAAGGGACTCGGATAGGACTGGAAATGGATGGGGGAGCTAGGACTGGAAATGGGCTGATGTGGGGACTAGAAGGGAGCGGATACTGGGTGGGGCTGGAACTAAAAGGGAGCTGATGTTGGGGGAGATTAGAAGGGGATGGGGCTGGGAGAATGAAATGGAGAGGGGAAAAATATTTTGTGTGGGAGGGAAGAAAAATGTACAATTGGCCGGGTATTGGGAGACTAAGTGGGGATTGAGGATGGAGGGGTAAAATTTGAGTGGATGAAATAGGAATGAGGAAAGAGCAAAAGGAGAAAGATTATTATGTTAAAGCAGATGTAGAGAGAGAATGGAAAAAAACTAGAAGAGAAGAAAGGACAAATGGACAGCAGACGATGGAGAGATAGCAGAAGACACAAATAAACCAGAAGAAAGTGGCTGGAACAATTGCAACTGAAAAAAAAATGCACAAAAGGTACAAAGATATCTCTTTATTTTGAATTTATTAACTGGAATATGTCAGCTCTGGGAAATGTGCATCATTAATGTCTGTGCTTTGTTTAGTACAAGAGGAAATTAATTTATAGTTTTATTTCTACATTGTTGTTGTACATTCCAAGTTTGGCTTTTAGGGTTCCCAGTTTAATTATTGTCTTCCTGTTTTTAAATTGTGATTCCTTGTTTGGTGATAGTCTATGTTCTGCATGTGTAACTGAGCTGAGGTATTCTGTTTATGTAATTCCTATTTGACATTGTCACTTGTTCTCTTTCCCCAGTAGGTCATGTATTGTTATTCTCTGAAATGTATTGGTTTAATATTTGCAGTGTTGCCTTTTGATAGGTAGTGTATGGTGCTTTGTGAGTCCTGGTAATGCTGTCAGGATATGGCGGGTTTGCTATGGGTTCTAAATGGGCAGTGTTTGTAGTAGTTCCTAATGTGCCTGGCGGTTGGCACTGGATTATAGTAATGTAGAAATCTTTGTCTTTTTTTATCCATACACTCATGAAGAGGCATGTATACTAAAAGTTAGTTTATGGTAACATTATGCAAATGAGGCCCCTTATGCAAATGAGGCCCCGCACCGAGTCTCCGCACATGGCCCCGCACCCCCCTTGGGCCGCCCCTGTGTGCAGGATCATAAAAAATATAGGAATTAGATTATACCCTTATAGCACATTGACAAGGAAATTAAAAAAAAAATTGAACTCCCAATTGCAGGACACCGGGCCGCAGGAGGAGGAATTCACACCTCTTGCTCTGAATGGCCAGATATAAATCAGGAAAATACACAAACCCTAAAATCCTTAAATAATATAGATCTTCTATGAAAAAACATTTTTAGAAACCAATCACGGTCGCTTGACAATGTAAATGTAACCAACAAGAGTAGCTGGAGTATACATATCTGACCCTGACATTTCAAGAATTTCAGAGACATCAAAGTATCAACTGTTGAACTCCAGGGATATTCCCAGATCGAGAAGATCTACGACCAATTCAAACATAGAACAATTTATTAATTGGAGGATGGGATTCCTCCACAGCCCCAAACACTCCCACCATATATTGTTTAAGCAATTCCTTAGCACTAATAAGAGCAGACTTCAGAAAGTTTGTAAGTCTCAGGTTTTGATACCGAGCAAAGTTCTCCAAGTGTTCTATTCTAGCTTTAACACAAAGAAGATCCTTGCATAACTGTTTAGAAGTATCTTCCATGTGACCAACCTTATCAGTCCAAATGATCTCTAATGTAAAAACCACCAGACGACTCAGAGAGAAAGCCAAAGCTCCCTCCACTCCTGGTCTGAAACTTGAGGCTTGCAGCACTATTTCTGCAGCTAGGACTTCACCCGGCTCACCTGCCGGGGTCACACTCTTTGACTCACTGGCACAATGATCTGGATTGGGAGAAACTCTCCCTTCCTGCTGCTCCTGAGTCACCCCTCCAACAACTGCTGATTCATCAACACGGGTAACAAGAAGCGGCACCGCCTGACCTTCGGAGGAGCTTCAATCCAGGACGACCACCTTGGAGGTTTGCCACTGCACCAGTGACATCTGTTCCTGGGCTGCTCAACAGGCTCTTAGCCCTTGATGTGTGACCAATGGGAGCCCGAAGCACTGGTAATCTAGTGGGCTGCTGCAGTGAGCAAGAAAGGAAATCGTCCAAAGTCAATTGGGCAGGTAATGTAGGGGGAGCTGCCAGGGGAACAGAGTGCTTCCCCCCCCCCCACCTTGGCTTTCCTCTTGTCTATTCTGCAGGAAAACACTATGCCGCCAAACACATGGCTAACGCCATCTTGGAACCTCCCCAGCTTGTCAATTTCTTAATCTAGCCCTGCCCATGACAACAGAAACCAGCTGGCAACACACATAGCCACCAATATGAAAGAAGTGCAATTCAGTCAGTAGCTTTCACAGTAGAAAAAACAGCAGAGAAAATGAAGTGTGTATGTGTGTGGAGGGGGGGGGGCTGGTTCATATATTGTGTAAATCTCTGATATGTGTGCTGTGCATGTTTTGTATCTATGATGAGGTGGTGGGGCAATTCTAGAGGATGTAGTTTTGGGGTTGGTGACGGCTGTGGGGAGGTACTTCTTGGGGGTAGGGTAGTTTGCAGGGTGGTGGGGCAATTACCGTGGGGAGTTTGGGGATGGGGTATATGAAAGGGAGAGGTTATTGAGAGTGGGGCAGTTTGGGGGTGGAGCAATTGAGGTTTTTTGGAGTGGAAGTGGTTTGTGGGTGGTGGGGCAGATGCAGGGGCATTTGGTGAGGACCAGTTGCTGGGGATATTTTTTTGGAGGATGGGTGTTTTGCAGGATGGTGGGAAAGCTATGCGGTAGCTTTTAGGGGCAGGGATAGATTTGTGGAATGGTAGGACAGTTGTGAAGGGGTAGTTTGTGGAGGCGGAGCAATTAGTAACATAGTAGTTATTTATTTTATTTTATTTATACATCTCTTCTATACCGCCACTTCCAGCGATCAGTGGCGGTTTACAAGTAAACAAAATTTAATAATAGCATGCTATTATTTTACATAGAACGGGTTTAGAAACTATTTTACATAGAACAGGTTTTGAACTATTTTACATAGAACATTTTAGTAAAAAGAACAGTAAATACAAAGAATAGTAAATAGAGAACAAGGGTTTTTACATAGAACAAAATTATAAACGTAAACATTTAACTATTAAATTGCAACTCAATAATACAATGAAATAACTGGCTATCAATAGTAAATCATCGGCAATGGAATATATTACATTAATTATACTTATTCACATTTTGCTTTCAAAGGGAAAGTTTAATTAGGTGAACAATGTGAATGAGTGAAGGGTTTTATGCCTGTCTAGGTAGGGTCAGTGAGTGACTGCTGATCAGAAGTTTTCTCTGAGTTAGGGTTATCTTCCTTGTGGAGGTTATAGTAGTATAGGGTGAATAGGTGGGTTTTTAGATTTTTTCTAAATAATTGAAGATCCTTAATTTCTCTGATTTCAGCTGGTAGGTTGTTCCATAACATAGGAGCAAAGTATGAGAACGCTGAGTTGCTTGTTTTTTGACTTGTTTTTCGGATAGAATCAGGTACTTGTAGCATGTGAAGGTTAATTCTTCTTCTTGATCTGTTTTCAAGCGGGATGTTGATAAGAGTGGATAAGAAGGAGGGAGCTATATTGTTAAAAATCTTAAAAGTATTGATTAAGGATTTGTAGGTGATTCTGCATGATACTGGAAGCCAATGGAGAGAATAAAGAATCGGAGATATATGATCGGCAGATAAAGACCAGCATGGTCCATCCAGTCTGCCCAGCAAGATGGCAAGAGTAGGTGCACCTGTCGCTCCGCGCAGGCCACCCCTCCCCATATCCTTGTTCAGGGGTAAACCCACCACTCCATGTAGGACACCCCTATTTGTTGAGACGTTATATGGTTCAGAAGTTAGATGGTACCATTTATTTTGTTTTTATCCTATTTCTGTAAAGGGATCCTCTGTGTTTGTCCCATGCCTTTTTGAATTCCGTCACCGTGTTCGCCCCTACCACTTCCATCGGGAGGGCATTCCAAGCATCCACCACCCTTTCAGTGAAAAAATATTTCCTGACATTGCCTTTCAATTTACCCCCTTGCAGTTTCATGTTATGCCCTCCAGTTTTACAGGTTCCCCGTCTTTGGAAGAGGTTTGTCTGTTCATCATTTCTCTTTAAATATTTAAAGGTCTGAATCATATCTCCCCTGTCCCTCCTTTCCTCCAACGTGTACATATTTAGGTCTTCAAGTCTCTTCTCATAAGGCTTCTGACGCAGGCTCCAAATCATTTTGGTCGCCTTCCTCTGAACAGTCTCCAGTCTTTTTACATCCTTTGCAAGATATGGTCTCCAAAACTGAACACAGTATTCCAAGTGAGGCCTCACCAGTGACCTATACAGTGGCATAAGTACCTCTTCTTTTCTGCTGGTAATCCCTCTTTGTATGCAACCCAACATCCTCCTGGCTTTTGCCACCACCTTGTCGCACTGTTTTGCCACCTTGAGATCAGCAGAGATAATCACACCAATTGTGGGAAGGGGTTTTTGAGAGAGGAGACAGTTCTTTTGGGGTGATGGAACAGATATAGGGGCATTTGGTGAGCTGGTGAGAGTTACAGGGGGTAAACATTTTGGGGGTTGCAGTTCATGTGATGTAAGACAGTTGCAAGGGAGTGTTTTTTAGGGGTAGGAGCTGTGTGTAGGTCACGAAGATTTGGGGGTGGGGTAAATGGCAGGGTAGTGGGGCAGTTGTGAAGGGGTGGAGGAGGAGCAGGGGTATAGGTTTTGCAGGATGGTGAGGCAGTTGCAGGAGGCTGTATTTTTGGGAGACAGTTGTGGGGATGTAGTTTTTGGAGGTGCAGCCAGTTTGCAGAGTGGTGTGGCATTTGTGTGGAGGGATTTCTTTTTGTGCTGGTGGCGGCATCTGGCATGGCAGTTGCAAGGGAATATTTTGGGGGGTTGAGGCAGTGTGTGGGATGGTGGGGCAATTCTGAGGGGGCAGTTTGGGTGTTGGAAGAATAGCAAACAGGGAGAGGAAGTATAATGGGGCAATTTCCAAGCAGTTTTTGTTTCGTTTTTTTTTTACTGTATGTAAGTTTCTATGCTACAGAAGCTGTAATGCCTTCTCTCATAAAAGTACATTGGGCTAGTTTTTCTCTAGAACTCCTGATCTGATTTGGCCCAGGTTCAAATTTGATGTGTCTTTTTACTTGTTTTTCCCTCATACCAAGTTTCATCCCATTCTGTTAAATTTTCAGAGTTATTTCGCCACCCGATGTACTCTTTTGAATAATTCTTCCAAATTCTGTTGGCTTGGAAAAAATAACAGTGATCATTTTCTACAAGTTTAAGAGTTACATCCATTTTCACAATTTCTGCTGTTCACATCTCTCTAATATTAATGCTCTAAATATTGTGCAACAGCAACATTTGCCACCTTGGCATGTACCATAGATTTTGCAGAAAAAAAATCAGTTATTGTAATTGCTTATGATTTTTACAAAATGAACCACCAAAAAGATGTTCTCAAAACACAGAACCCTGTTTCGCTTTTCCCATCTGAATACCAGCTGTGCACATTCACTTTTAAGAGTTCCACATTTAAAAAGGCAAAATAATAACGTGACAGTTACTTCCAATATGTACAATTATTAACAAAATTTAAAAATGCAACAAACAGAATACATAATCATGAAATCATGTACAGTCTGCTTTCGCATCCTGCAATAACTCATGAATATATGACAGACACATAATAGCCTTCTTTAGATGACATGAAAACCAAGATCATGTAAGCAATTATCGAATGTTCCCGCTAAAACTAAATATTTGATCAAAAACATTACCTTTGGGTAGCCTCAGAAATAACTGCCAAACATTTACGCTTTGATGTGGCTTTCATTATAAGAGAAGTTATAGCTCTAAACTATAGTATAGAGAGGGGAGAAAAGACATTGCTTGTTAAGATTTAAGCAATCCATAAAACCAACATTCAGTTCAAATAGTATATTAAACTGCCCTAAGCACAGCTTCCAACACTTGGCATGAAAGAATATATTAGCCTGTCTGAGATTCTGTAGCAATAACACTGCAGTAGGAATGTACCATTGGCAGATCAAGTATATAGATTAAAACAAGATCCATGAAACTTTCTTCAATACTGGTCTTGATTTTGCAGACTCATCCTTATTTTGCTAAAATACGTATATCCCTATTTACCCTTACTCTATGCAGAGATGAACCTTAGGGCCATGGGAATGTCATCATGTCATGTAGCGCTTTTTTTTTTTTTTTACCTAACTTGGATTTTATATCTATCATTCTCACCATAAAATCAAAGGAATGAGAAGCAGGGGGGACTAAGTAAGACAACTGGTATTATTAGTGCTTAGCATATGCTAACAGATGTTAGGGTGTGCTATCTGCCATCTGCCACTGGGTCCATAGGAATAGAAAGGTGTGATGGGGTATATAGGAAGTTCAGGCACAGGGGGAGTTAGAGCACTTTCCTAGCTCAGTTGTCCCAGGCACTACAGAGACCGCAATGCCACTCTCCAGCACAAGTGCTTATAAAATGACAGCTGAAGATGAACCTGATCACTTTTTGGTGAACTTTGAGCGAACCCTGCACATGGCTGGGTGGCTGGAGGCGATATGGACTATTTATTTGGGGAATCTGCTAACGGGTAGCAGTCAGGCTGCATTCCAGGATGCCAACCCAGATGGGTGAACCACATACGTAATCTGTCAAGGCTGCTGTACTGGAATGGACCAGCTGTACACCAGAGGCCTACCATCAGTGATTTAGAAAAGGGGTACTCTAGATAGAAGAACTTCAAAGGGCTCTCTTCTATCAAATGAAGGATCTCATGTGAAAGTGACTATAACCAGAAGGAAAGACTGGAAATGACATAGCCAAGATTGTGGTATTGGAGCAATTTTTATAGGGCTTGACCACTCCGATAGAACACTGTATATGTCAGGACCCCAAGCTTATACTGGAGTGCACTGGAAATAGCGGAAGGGTATTATGAAGCACAGCCAGTGACTGGGGAGGGCAGTGTGAAGGGGAAAATGTCAACCATTAGGCCAGGATGCCGGAAGGGGAAGCCAGAGCAGATTTGGCTCCCATGTTTCGAACCCCAAAGTCACGCCTAGGCAAGGGCATGGGCCCAGTAATTATCCCTTCATCTGTTTAGGTATGGAGCCCAGGAACACTTTGCCCAGTAATGTCCCCTGGGTACAGAGGAACCCATGGATGTCAGCCTAAACTACCCCTCACATGTGAGCTTTTGTGAACATTCCCCGTCCAAGTACACCAAACTTTGTGATTCCAGTGAATCTTGAGGAAGACTCAGGGATTTTGCGAGGAATCAAACAGATTTCAAATCGATTATGCAAAGACTAACATTGGCATGTGTGTTTGGAGACCAGAGACAGTATCCAATGGCACAGGTTTCCTCAAGACTCTGGCAGTCTGACACGTTTGAGGCCGTAGTGCTGCCCTGGTTCCCATACCCAGTAGTGATCGGCCGAGACTACCCAAGCTTCTGGGTGATATGGGCCCAGATAACTGATGATTCTGCTAAATCAAATCAGGAAAGTTTCCCAGAGGTTTCAATAGGAAAGTGTTCTTCGGTTCAAACTGACTTGAATTGTTAATAAGGGTGTCAGTAATCAAGTGCTACTTTAATCAAAGATCTCACTGTTAGAGAAGTAGAATAACCAATATTCATTCAAACTCAATCCCACACTCTTCAAGCTTCCACAAAATTTAAACCATGTAGCTGGTAATAACTAAAGCAACAAACAGAGAATCCATCAGATCTCAATCACAAGGACTATATTCAAGGGTCAAACCCTCAGTTCTTAAAGTCCTGGCATTATTATTCATAGGTCTCTCTCATCTGTTAGTGCCAAAATACATTCGATTCACTACTTCACAGACATGACATCGTGTTTCAGACTTATACGTCTTGCTTCAGGGACATGCACTCAAACAGTAACCAGCCACCTTAGCTGCCCAGCCATTCAGTAATTCAGACAAGCCTTTGTTTAAGCTGTTATACAAAAAGTGAAGTTAGCACACTATTTTTATTATTGAAGCACATTTTTATAGATTATTATATTTATTTTATGTACTGTATTTTTTAATTTTATTTCTGAAGTATGTTATATTTTTATGTACTGTTGACCATTTGTATAGCTAAATAGGAAACAAGTAAATAAGACAACTCATGTTGTACCCGAGATGGCCACTTGGCTATGTAGCATAAGATAGGAAAACATTTTCCTACCATACATTACTGTGAAGGTGCTACACCACCTGTATACTCCACCGCGCCTACTCCAGCCTTGTAGCTCATATCCATCGCCAAGAAGAAATGCTGTCTGCTCAGGTTGCAACAAGGAGACCCATGTTGTGTGGCTTACGGCAACAGCAATAGCAATATAACTATAGTATATAATCAAATTGTAATTATTTTTCCATTTAGAGTAGTTACTCACCTGTAACAGGTGTTCTCCAGGAGCAGCAGGAATCAGTCCTCACATATGGGTGACGTCGGCGCCGACAGAGCCCTCGTGCGGAGCATTTCCCCAGCTTTCAAAGAAAGCCTTTGGGAATTGCAGCGCGCATGCGCGGTCCTCTTCCCGCCCAAGGGTGCCATCTTGCTCAGTCTGATGACATAGCTAAAAGACAGCAAAAAATTAGCAAAATAAATCATATGACTGCAACTCCAAGGGGAGGAGGGAGGGTTGTGAGGACTGATTCCTGCTGCTCCTGGAGAACACCTGTTACAGGTGAGTAACTACTCTTTCTCCAGGACCAAGCAGGAAGTCAGTCCTCACATATGGGACTCCCCAGCTTAAGGCTACCGGAGACCTCAAGCCAAAAAAATGAGCTCCCTCTAGCTCGTCAGTACGTAAGGAAGGAATCTTCTCTGAGAACGCCCACGACCGGTAGCCCAACACCAGGGCCGGAGGGTAGGAGTTGCCTAAACCCCAAAGAGATTATGGAGTACTGCCTGTCCGAAAGCACTGTCCCTGCGGGACTCCCTCTCAAGGCAGTAATGGGCCACAAAAGTCTGGCTTGAAGACCAAGTAGCGGCCCGGCAGATGTCTGCCAACGGAACAGAGCGGAGATGAGCCACTGACGCAGCCTTCGCCCTGACACGATGAGCCATGACTCGACCCTCCAACGAGAGAGGCCGGCTGCCCCATAAGCCCAGGCGATACAGTCAGCGACCCATATGGACAAAGTACGCTTGGAGACAGGTAACCCCAACTTATTGGGGTCAAAAGAAACGAAGAGCTGAACAGCCCTCCGATGCTCCCGCGTACGGTCAAGGTAGAAGGACAACGCCCTCCTACAGTCCAGGGTATGCAGGACCATCTCAGCCCGGTTGGCATGCGGCATGGGAAAGAAGGTCGGAAGAACCACCTCCTGATTGAGGTGAAAAGGGGATACAACCTTAGGAAGAAACTTCGGGTGAGTCCGTAAGACTACCCTATTCCTGTAGAACCTAGTGTAAGGGGGATCAGACACTAGTGACTGCAGTTCACTTACTCATCTAGCAGAGGTAAGAGCTACCAGAAACAAGGTTTTACAGGAGAGAAAACGGAAAGGGCAGGTAGCCATAGGTTCAAATGGCGGACAAGTAAGCCGCTGTAAGACCACATTAAGATCCCACTCAGGGGCTGGTGGACGTAAAGGAGGCTTAAGCAGGAGGAGGCCTCTGAGAAAACAAGCCACCAAAGGGTGGTTGGAAAGAGGCCTCCCGTCCACCGGCGAGTGGTGCGCTGAGAGAGCACGGAGGTGAACCCTGACAGAGTTGGACTTAAGGCCTAGACTGGAGAGGTAAAGCAAATATTGCAATACTACCGCTACCAAGCACGAGAAGGGATTCTCGCTGTGCTGAGCACACCAGGTGGAGAATCTACGCCACTTAAGAGCGTAGGATTTCCTGGTGGATTGCCACCTAGAGGCTAAGACCACGTCTTCTACCTCTCTAGGCAGGAGTAGGGGAGCCAGGACTACCCTTTCAGCAGCCAGGCCATCAGATGAAGGGACTGGAGGTTGGGGTGCAAGAGAGACCCCTGGTCCTGAGACAGGAGATCGTGTTGAATGCCCAGAGGCAGGGGAGTGTCCACCGCCAGTTGCAACAGGAGTGGGAACCACGGCTGCCTCGGCCACCTGGGGGCTATCAGAATCATTGAGGCCCTGTCCTTGAGGACCTTGAACAGTGTTCGAGACACTAGTGGCGTGTGAGGAAACGCATACAGTAGGCCTTGGGACCACGGAATCAGAAAGGCATCCACTGCTACTCGGAGAGGATGCGGTTGTCTGGAACAGAATCTCGGGAGTTGCCGGTTCAGAGGGCTGGCGAAGAGATCCATGGTGGGGAGTCCCCACCTGAGAAAGATCTGCTGAACCACCAATGGATTCAATCTCCATTCGTGTGGTTGCAGTATCCTGCTCAGTCTGTACGCCAGGTAATTTTCTTGACCGGGGAGGTAGACAGCCCTGAGGAGGATTCCGTGATTGATGGCCCAAGAGCACAGACGTTGTGCCTCCTGACAGAGAAGGAAGGATCCGGTGCCTCCTTGTTTGTTCACGTAGAACATGGCAACTTGATTGTCCGTCTGGACCAGTACAGACTGGTGAGACGTGAGGTGGGAAAAGGCTCTCAGAGCTAGGCGTATCGCCCGTAGCTCCAGGAAGTTTATCTGCTGAGCAGCCTCCCAAGGAGTCCAGAGACCCTGAGTACATGCCCCTTGGCAATGTGCTCCCCAACCGAGAAGAGAAGCATCTGTCGTCAGCACTTGAGAATGCGGGGGGGGGACTGAAAATACACCCGAGTACCAGATTTGGAAGATGAAGCCACCACTGTAGAGAGGAGACGAGCAGGGTGGAAACTCTCACCGAGTCTGCAAGGCTCTCCGTGGCCTGATGCCACTGAGTTCGAAGGCTCCAATGAGCAGGCCGCATGTGTAGGCGGGCATTGGGGGTTACATGAACCGTGGAAGCCATATGGCCGAGAAGTCTCAGGAATTGCCTGGCGGAGACCAGGGAATTGCTGTGAAACTGCCTGGCCACATCCATCAACCGGAGGGCCCTGTCCACTGGCAGAAAAGCCCTCGCCTGAAGAGTGTCCAGCCTTGCTCCTATGAATTCCAAGTTCTGGGACGGGAGCAAAGTGGACTTTGCGAAGTTTATGACAAACCTCAAGTGCTGAAGCAGAGCCACAGTGCGAAGGGTGGCTTGACTGGCCTCTTGGGAAGACTGTCCCCTTATGAGCCAGTCGTCCAGGTAAGGAAACACAAAAAGACCCTGAAGCCTCAGGAAGGCCGCCACCACCGCCAGGCACTTGGTGAACACCCTGGGAGCGGAGGTTAGGCCAAAGAGAAGTACTCTGTACTGGTAGTGGTTTCCTCCCACAACAAATCTGAGATATTGCCTGTGGTCTGGATGAATAAGGATGTGTGTATAAGCATCCTTTAGATCTAAGGAGCATAGCCAAGCTCCCTGCTGGAGGTAGGGCAGCAGGATTCTAAGGGTAAGCATCTTGAACTTTTCCCTCTCCAGGAACTTGTTGAGGCTGCGCAAGTCTAGGATGGGTCTGAGGCCTCCTGTTCTTTTTGGTACCAGAAAGTACCTGGAATAAAAGCCGTGACCTCTCAGGTGGTGGGGTACCGGTTCCACAGCCTGTTCCTTTAGCAGACTTGCTAACTCCTGAAGGAGTAGGTCCCTGTGCAGAGGGAGTCTTGGAGGCTCCCCTGGAAAATAGGAGGGGGGTACCTGGTGAAAATGGAGAAGATAGCTCTTCTGGACTATATGGAGCACCCAGGTATCTGAGGTGATGGCGGGCCAGCCGGCCTCCTGTGCTGATGTGAGGCAGCTGAGGAGAAGAGGCTATGCTTGCTGAGTCAAAAAACCCCACCCTGCTGAGCAGGGGCCGGTGTAGGTGGCTTGGGGGCCTTCTGCCTACGGGGCCCATGACCCTGCCCCTTGGCCTGCTGACCCTGTTGGGGAGCTGCAGAGGCCTGATAATAAGGGTATTGTTTATAGGCAGATGACTTCCTCGGGTAAAAGGTCTTTTTTCCTGAGCCCTTCTTCTTCTGAGAAGGGGCAGAGGTTTTCCTGGACAGCCTAGTCCGGGTAAGAGTCTCGGTCTCGAGTTCTGCAGCCTTTTCAGCCATGGGCTTGCCAAAGAGGTTTTCACCTCGGCAGGGGACATCGACCAACTTGTCCTGCACCCATGGCTCGAGGTCGGATGACTGTAGCCAAGCCTGTCGGCGGGCACCGATGCCAGCCCCGGCTACTCGGGCCGAAGCCTCGAAGCCATCGTAGGCTGCTCGAGAGATAAACTTTGAGCACTCTCGAATACCAGTGGACAAGGCCTGGAACCTCTGCAAAGGTTCCTCGGAGAGACCAGCAGAGAACCCAGCAATCTCCTTTGCCAGGTCTCGGAGATACATGCCCATGTAGAGCTGGTACGTCTGGACACGGCAAGCAAGCATAGAGCCCTGGAAGCACTTCTTACCGAGGGCATCCAGGTTCCAGGCCTCCCAGCCGGGAGGCACCAAGAAGTGCATCTTCTGACTTTTCAGTCGATGCACGGCCGATTCCACAACCATGGAGTGGTGCGGTAATTGTGCCTTTTGGAACCCAGGGCTCTTGCGGACTCGATAGATGGAATCGACCCGCTTGCTTAACACCGGCGTCAAGGCCGGGGTTTCCCACATGCGGAAGAGCAGCCGCTCCAGCATCGGAGGAACCGGTACAGTAAAGGCCTCCTTCGGGGGAGAGTCATACTGGAGGGCCTTGAGCTCCTCGGCTCGAGGCTCCACCTCGGAATCCGCGGGGAAGGCCAAGGCCTTGGCCATATCCCGCACGAAGTCAGAGAACCGGGTATCCTCCGGTGGGGATCGTCTCCGAGGTTCGGACTCCGGCGAGTCCGATGGGACACACCGAGTCCGATAAGTGTTGGGTGACTCTTCGTCCTCCGTCTCCCAGCCCGACTCCTCGGAGAAGGAATCGAGCGGCTCCGGTCGGGCGGGCACCGATGCTATCCGCCCAGACGCCGAGGGTACCGGCGTCAACGACCTCGGTCCCGAACGGGAGGCCGAGGGAGACCGTGGCCGAGGATCGACTCGAGCCCGCATGGACTCGAGGATCGGCTCGGCCTCCGGGGTCGACTTGGACGTCGAGGTCCTGGTGGTCGGGGCAGATGCACCGGTGAGACCGGTGATCAATGCCCGCTGCTGTTCCATGAAGGCAGCGATGCTGCTCTCCAAGGTCGTCAACCTGAGTCCGAGCTCAGGAGACCCAGCAGCCCCTGACTCGGGCCCCGACGGCGTCGGGCCCGACGTCAGCTCCCCTGGAGGAGAGTCCACGAGGACTACAGCACTTACATGTCCAGGAGACTCCATCTCGGGAAGAGGATGTTTGGCAGGCCTCTCCGACTCCGAAGACCCGGGACGGCTATCGGGGCTATGCAACCTGGCCCTCGAGGAACCAGGAGAGTCCACCGAAGCCGCCCTTGTGGGTTTCTTCTTCCTGTGATGTTCCCACGAAGGAGACCCCCGCTCAGAGGAACCCCGACGCTGCTCGGGGCCGGAGTCCCGAGACGTCGAGGCCTCTGACGAGGTCCAGGCCCGTCCGGACACGGAGTCAGAGAAGATCCTTATCCTTCTGGTGCTGCCGACTCCTCAACGCCTTCAAGGACATTTTGCCACAAGGACCACAGATCATCGGGTCATGATCGGCTCCGAGGCAGCGGAGGCAGCAGTCATGTGTGTCGGTAAGAGACATAAGTTTCTTACACCGATCACACTTTTTAAACCCGCTGGTAGCCATTGGGGGAAAAAGGGCCCCTGCGAGGTCAAAAGACCGGGCTGCCAGTGAAAAAAGAAAAATGCCGCGAACGCTAGTCACAAAGGACAAAAACCGAAAAAGAGAGAGTGGACTCGATACCGGCGTATCGGGCCAAGGCGGGAAAAGGATCCGGCATCGAACCGAAGAAAAATAGAGAAAAAACAGGGAAATCAACTTTTTCCTCGGGGAAAAACGAACTACGTCCGTCGGGCTCCGCGGAAAAAAGAAGACTGAGTAAGATGGCACCCCTTGGGCGGGAAGAGGAGCACGCATGCGCGCTGCAATTCCCAAAGGCTTTCTTTGAAAGCTGGGGAAATGCTCCGCATGAGGGCTCCGTCGGCGCCGACGTCACCCATATGTGAGGACTGACTTGCTGCTTGGTCCTGGAGAATGAAAGGTTTGGTTAATATTTTATTCTCTGATTTGACAGTCAGGGATAGAGCTATTTAAACAATGCTGTTGACAAAGGCCGTTATCTCTCACTTCAATACATTTAAGAGAGTTTTCTTTTCACTCCTGCTTCTTTAAAGCTGTATATATGTAGCAGCTATTTAACACCACTAACTAGTGGCCTGTGGGCATGGCTCACCCACCTATGTGATCAAGCATTCTGTTTCAGTAACCTTCTGATCAAGTTTAAAAGCGAAAGAACTAATTAATACTGGATGAAAGTGTATTTGGCATTCTCTGTTATTAGTACGCTTTACAGAATATGGCAAGTGGGGAAAATCTAACAATTTAGCACAATGCAGGGGCTCAAAGACTCAGTGTAACACAATGGTGCACTTCTTTTTCTTCCACTTGCAGACTTAGGTATGTTTGTGTGGGGGACTCAATGGGAAGACATATGGAAGTGTGTCTCAGTAGGCTGGCAACGGTTTTGTAAATGAGGGGGAGGGAAAGAAATGTGATGTGGTGCATATATCTTTATCTATGAGAAACGTGTGGGTTTAATAAAGGAGTTTACAGATAAAGCAATAAACAATATGAGTGATACAGATAATAATAATGCAAAGAACAAGTAAAAACTGATTGCAGGCCTGGCAAGGAAACACAATTAGTAGATATTAGAGGGAGAAAACCAAGTGAAGACAGTTGCCCACTGTTCTCAAGCCCAGCTGTCAAAAACCCTGCTCAGTTTTGAGTTCTGTCTTAAACTTTCAACAGATTTGTCTCTCCTCTTAAATAAAGAGGTATTGAATTTCATAACATGAGTGCCTAATAAAAGCAGTTCTAAGAGTAGTTTCAAAATGAGGAGACAGAGAAAGACCAAGTTGTGCTGGAATCAAAGGGCATGGTAAGGGCCATCGGGTACTCTGGCACCCCTGTGCATAAGGCTTTAAGGGTGGAATATGAAAATCTTGACCTTGATTCTCTGAGACACTAGACGCCAGTGTTCTGTGATGAAAAACGGAAGAAACATGGTCAAATTTGTGTGTGTAGGTGTGTATCTGTGGTAATGTGTGGTGTGAGAAGGGTATCTATGAGGGTGGCTTACACATTTATGACATTGCTGCCTGGATGACTCACCGCCGCTTGAAATTGAAATTATCCAAGACTGAACTTCTTATCTTTCCCCCTAAAACCTCCCCTCCTCTTCCTACTTTCTCAGTCTCTGTGGATAGCTCTGTACTCCTTCCTGTTTCCTCGGCCCGCAATCTAGGGGTTGTCTGACTCCTCCCTCTCTTTCTCCACACCATCTCATAGCTAAGACCAGCCGTTTCTTTCTCTATAACATTAACAAAATCCGCCCTTTCCTTTCTGAACACACTACTAAACGAAGTGCGATCAAAAAGTATCGAGACATGTACAACACAAGTAGTATAACACTGACAGTTATTGCTCTCAGTCTCCTTCAAAGTAGTCCCCTTCCTATAAAACACTTCTTCCAGCGTTCCTGCCACTGCTGGAAACAATTTTGAAATGCCTTTTTCATTATGCTGTGAAGCTGCTGTGTTGAATTTTGCTTAACGGTCTCCAAGTCATCAAATCTCCTTCCTTTCAGTGGTAATTTTTGTTTTGGAAACAAGAAAAAGTCACAGGGTGCGAGGTCAAGTGAGTACAGAGGCTGACAGACTTGCTCGATTTGGTGTTTGGCCAAGAACTACTGAGCAACCATTCACCATTCCTGTGCAACTTTGGCTTCTTACGATGAACTGCATCTTTCAAACACGTCAGAACTTGGACATTGTTGATAGTTTGGCCTTTTGGAGCATACTCATGATGAACAATACCCTGGTAATCAAAGAAAACTATAAGCATGACCTTGACATTGCTCCTCACCTGATGGGCTTTCTTGGGTCTGGGAGAGTCTGTACTCTTCCATTGTGAAGATTGAGCCTTAGTTTTGGGGTCATAGCCATAAACCCATGATTCATCACCAGTAATCTTTTTGATGAAATCTGAGTCATTTTCAACACATTCCAACAACTCCCTGGTTGCAGTCAATCTTTTTGATCAGTAGACAAGTATTTTGGCACAAATTTTGTAGACACACATCTCATCCTCAAATCGACAGTAAGAATAAACTGTACCAACCTGAAACTGATGCCCATGTCCTCGGCAAGCTCTCTGATAGTCAATCAACAATTTGCATATTGCAGCATGCATTGCTTCAACTTTGTCCTCATTCCTGCTCATGGTTGGACTTCTAGAACATTCTTTACTGTCAACACTTTGGTGGCCCTCTTGGAAACATTTGTACCAATCAAACTCGAGCACGACTCATGCATTCATCACTATACACTTGTAACTTGTCATAAGTCTACTTGCACGAATCTCCAAAAGTTTAATGTAAATTCAATGTTCAATTTTTTCACTCATCGCAAATCTGATGAACCAAACATTACATGATTTAAAAACGTACAGCTGTACCGCAACCAGGCTACACTCTGCACATGCAGAGCACATAACTAGGTCACTGCATAGAAACAGAAACATGATGGCAGAAAAAGACATGGCCTGTATAATCTGCCCTTCCATATCAACTACAATAGTCCCCTTTTTAACTTTAGAGATCATCTTTGTTTGTCCCATGCTTTTTTGAATTCAGATACTGTCCTTGTGTCCACCACCTCCACTGGTAGACTATTCCATGCATCTACCACTCTTTCCATAAAGAAATATTTCTGCTTATTACTCCTGAGTCTATCCCCTTTCACTCTGATTCTATGTCCCCTCGTAGCAGAGCTTGCCTTCAATTGAAAGAGACCCTCCTGTGTATTTATGCCATGGAGGTATTTAAATGTCTCTATCATATTGCCCCTATCCTGCTTTTCCTCTAATATATACATATTAAGATCTTCAAGTCTGTCCTCATATGCTTCATAACAAAGACCACTAACCATTTTAGTAGCCACCCTCTGAACTGACTCCATCCTGCCAATATCCTTCTGAAGGTGCAGTCTCCAGAATTGCACACAATACTCCAAATGAGGTCGCACCAGAGACTTATACAGAGGCATTATCACCTCCTTTTTTCTGCTGGCCATTCCTCTCCCTATGCACCCAAGCATCCTTCGGGCTTTTGCAGTCGCCTTTTCTACCTGTTTAGCTACTTTAAGATCATCAGACACAATTATGCCCAGGTCCCGCTCTTCTTCTGTGGATGGAAATACCTCACCCCCTACACTGTACAGCTCCTTTGGATTTTTGCAGTTCAAATGCATGACCATGCATTTTTTAGCATTAAATTTCAGCTGTCATATTCTAGACCATTTTTCAAGTTTAGCTAGGTCCCTCCTCATGTTGTCGACACCTTCCTGTGTGTCTACTCTATTGCAGGTTTTGGTATCGTCTGCAAACAAACAAACCTTACCTGACAGTCCTTCTGCAATATCACTAACAAAGATGTGAAACAGATTCAAACCAAGAACAGATCCCTGGGCACACCACTGGTAACCTTCTCCTGAGAGTGAGCTCCATTTGCCTGTACCCTTTGTCACCTCCCACTCAACCAATTTCAAAATCCAATCAGTAACTTTAATAGCAACGTGGTGTGATGTATTGTTATATAGTTACACAACAAGTCTTGATACTTTTTGATCACACCTCGTATATGGATGTAAACCACTTTGTTGTTCTTGTGATGCAAAAGACATTTAAGCAAATTATGAATGCAATTTAATATAACACTGCTAAGGATATATCCCAACTGCCAGTTGAAGCATTACCACTTGTCTTCCCCTTTAATACTTCATCGTGAGTAGATGGGCATACTAGTTATTTCACAATCAATACTCCTCTCTTTCTCTGACAAGCCACAAAGCCATTATGCACTCATCCAGCCTCTGAAATCCCCTTCATAGGCTGCCAGATAGACTTCATTATGTGAACAATGGTATTTCCACTAAAACCTCTAGTTATTAATGCATCTGCAATCTGCCACAGAAAGCCAGCTGCTAGTTTAATTCTATAATTAAAATATTAAAATGACTGGAATCAATTTGATTTTCATAGCAATGTGATGTTGAGAAGACTACTGAAACCAGTAAAATAATGGCAGGAGGAACATTTGGTGGGAAAGAGGACTGCCTGTGCTATTATACGTACATAAGAATATAAGATATGCCATACTGGAACAAACCAAGGTCCATCAAGCCCAGTATTCTGTTTCCAACCATGGCCAATCCAGGTCACAAGTACCTAGCAGGTTCCCAAAACACACACAGGTTCCACAATGCTTGTATTGGGGCAAGCAGTGGACTTCCTGGGTCCTCTAATAATGGTTTATGGACTTTTCCTCCAGGAACTTGTCCAAACCTTTTTTAAACCCAGCTACACTAACAGCTTTTACTACACCACCTCTTCTGGATGTTGCAACACAATTTAGTTGGCTGTAAAACTTCAAAATTAGGAGAAATGAGGATCTTTATTGTGACTTTCTGAGTTGAATAAGCTTGCTTTACTTATGAAAACTTTCTAAGTGGTTTTAGGATTACAGCTTTGTAACAGGAATACCAACACTGGGGAAAAAAAAGGAAACATAAAAGTGCTAATCTATTTCATGTGGAAACTGGAAGTGATGGCTCTTCTGCCTAGCATTTCAATCTGTAAAGATGGGATATATAGGCCCAAAGTCTGGAACTACTGCCTCAGTCTTTTATCTTCCCAAGGTAGATGAAATAATCAGCTCTAAATGGATAATAAAATATGAATTCTTGCTATTAGGGTTTCAATTTGTCCTCAGCACCTTTTTTTCGGTATGGGTTTTAGTATACCAACAATGAATATTCGTCGTCTATATTTGCATATAGTCAGGTTAGTTTTGTGCATTTTGGTTATGCTGAAAATCAAACCTGATCAGAAATTTAGAAGGGTGAGTTTAGGAAACCCCAATCCAAAATGTAAGGCTAACACACATTCCTTACTAGGCAACAATATGTTTCTACTAGGGGAGCACATAAGATACAGGTTATAGGAATAGTGTAATTTTAATATACACACACCCTAATGGGTATGGCAGAATTTAGGATTAATAAAAGGAAGAGTTCAAGACATTTGGGGCTCTCTCTTCTCCAGTGGCCTCAACTGAAGATCGGAGTGAAGTCTTCAGAGATGTTGAGTACCTGAAGCAGCTTAAGAGGGAATCTAAAGCCGATTCCTGGGGTGGAGAGTTTCCACACCCACTCTTTGTTCTGCTAGGACTTAATTTTCTCAGTGTCTTGAATAACATGGGGAGAAATAAGGGAACAAAGTATGTTTCAAAGTTTATGCATTTGTAGAAGTTCTGTTATCCAAGTGAATGGCCAACAGGAACTTCTCCAGAGCTGGTACTATCAATGGAAATTTAGAGGAGAGTCTACAAGAATGGAGGAGAAATTATCCTTATCTAGGTTATCCTAGCATGTTCATCAAAGGGAATTTAGAAAAGCAGGAGAAACCCAAAAGCAAAGGGAAGCAAAGATTAAACCTTGAATATCACCAGATGAAAAAACATGCACTTTGCCATATTTGGTTATACATTAGTAAACTCTCTTCATTTTGGAACAAAGCTTTCTGGTGTGGAGATGTCATCTCAAGACCACAGAATATGTTAGTAGCTGAAACAAGACCTCTCTCTTGTCAGAAAGTTGCATGATAGCCCAGCAGCTCCTCGGTGTATTCCTTTGTCAAATGAGGTAATGGAAGGTAGTACTACCCAAAGTGGTAGAACACAAGGGGAAGACTATGTGATGCAAGGAAGAATTAGAGGACAATGGTGGGAAAGGGGAACACAGTAAGATGTGGGGGGGATTTTTTGTACATTAAAATTTGCCATCATTAACTGTTGGAAGATGGTATACAGTGAGAGAAAAATGTTGAGGCAACAGAGTGCAAAAAGAATCAAAATTCAAGTAATTATGATTATGTTGACAATCAACACCTATTAATTAAACCAGCTTTGGATTCTATAACCATTACTAACTAAAATATTTAATTAACAGCAAAACTGCTGAGCCCATTTGTTTTGGAGGGTTGCTTTAGATTATTTCACACTTTCTAATGAGTAATCTGCACAAAAATTGGGACACAGCCACTTGTTTCTATGAATGGAAGCATTAATTTATACTCAACTGTTTAATGGAAACAAAATTAAAATTACTGTACAGCTTGTGCCAACATGTTGGGCTTCTTGGAATTTCATTCCCATTATCAATGCTTAATTTCACAAATGTTACTTTGCAATATTGATTTGGTTTACCAGAGAGAAAATATCAAAATATCAAGATTTACTTACTACACTTCTCTGTTTCAGTGTCTCAGCAAAGTTTTTCCTATTACAATTCTCTTTTTCCCTACCTTGGCAAAGGCTTAACTTTTGATCTTACAGTTTGTTCAAAATGCCAAAATCCTTCCTGTGGGAAAAACTGTGATTTTACATTGACTATGAGGGTATGTGCACTTAAAAAATACAACCAAAAAAAAAACAGAAAGGAAAGGTCTTGGTTCTCTAAAGATCTATTTGAAAGAAAAAGCTCCCCAAATGGCTAAAAATTAATGTCCTCAAATATTTGAGTCTCTACAATTTTTTTAAAGATAGATTCTTAAATTATTATCCCACCAGGAAATTTTAGCACTATATCTGTTGGATCTTGCCAGTAGAAGTGTTTACATGGGCAAGTGTTGAATATGTATCAAGAAACATTTAAAATCATAATGCAGAAAGGCTTATAAACAGCATGCAGATATTTTATGACAAATTCACTGAAAGTCTGCATTCTCTATACCAGATAACCAGGTTATTTACCTGTAGCAAATATTCTCCTTGGACAACAGACTACAAGTTATCACACCATGGGTGATATCACCTAAAACGTTCAGCTTGCAAAACGGTTTCCCAATGTAGGATTTTTCCAAAAGCTTTTGGAAGGTTTCAACACACGTGTACCACTTCCTGCCTGACGCTGTCATGTGGGACCACCTCATTCTAACACTTGAGCTCAGTATGGAAGTAGAGTTGCGAATTGGCTCCAGATTTGCCCAACCGATTGGATCAAGTTCTGGGTTTACCCGACTGCATGCAGAGACTTGTCGTCTTGCTTCTCTTATGGCGTATAATAGAGAAAGCTGAACTACAATGTATGGAGTCGGCTGTACCAAACTGGAAATGTGCCTGTGAGAGTTGCAAACCTGGCGCCCTCCCTTCCTAACGATCTGCAACATTGAGGTCCCTAGACAATGTGGGTGACTTAATGGGAGGCTTCAATAGAAGCAAGCCCCGCATAAATTGAACTAACTAAAGATTGTATAGAGATTGGTGTACTTTCTACATAATGGTAATATGTGCTAACTGCACTAAAGTGAACCCTAACAGAGTTTGTCTTTAATCCTGACTCAGACAAAATAAAGAGGTATTCAAGATGTTTTTGAGGGCTTTTCCATCACACCAGATGGCAAACCTCTAAAACTGTATGACGTTCTAGTGGAAGCCAGAATAAGCTCTTACGTTGTAATAGGCGTATTCTCAGAGTGTATACTCACGTATAAAACACTAATATTATCACTCTATACTAACTGACCACCCCAAATCTGAGGAACTGATGCCATCTCTGTAGCGCTTCAACGCGTTTCTCCTATCTGGTTTCTTCAGGGGAAAATCATTCCAGATTATACGCCCTAAAAAGGGACCAATATATCCAAACTGTTTGTGTAGAAAAGTTCCTTCTTTCAATGGCTTCCTATAGAGGCACAAGAACAGTCGAAACATCATCGGTTAGAAATCGCATTCAAATGGTTATGTAATACAATGCCGTGTTAACCTACGATAGTATCGCCAAATGATGAAACTCACTCGCTTTTACACGCTTTTAACGGTAGGATTAAAGGAAGTTGAATTGGAACTTCACTTTAAACATCAAATTGAGGAAGTCAACAAGCAAGTGGCAGTGGTGCAACAGGAAGTGAAAGCCACGAAATTGAAAAAGTTGAGGAGAGATTATGAGGATTACACGTCTGGCTATGTCTATCCTTGGATGGACGTTAACCGTAATAACAGGAAGTTTAAAAAACAAGTTAACTTTGAGACAGCATCCGAAGACACCTCAGACTCTGGGAGATCGGTGCGAGAGGATTTTACCGACGACAACGACGAAGAGAAGAAGAAGAAAAAAGGAGGAGGGGGCAGAGGCAAATCCACAAGTCGGGGCGGTCAGCGGCCGAGGTAGAAGCCATTTCGAATAATTTGGTGGTCAATCTTTTGGGAATACCATTAACTTCGGGGCAGACACAATTGTTGGAGAAGGGTCTTTCTTATGTTCCAGAAATTAAGTATGATCCCTTTCAGACACGAGTGGATTTAGAACACTTGTTACGAAAACTACATTTGAAACATTATTTTGCTATCCATTCATCAGCTATAGATAGGCATCAGCAGTCAGGCGATATAGATGATATAGTATCCATAGACACGACTTCTATTATACCTCGACTCCCTTTGCCAGTGAAATCTACATGGTCCCCGTCGGATCCATTACCGCTGGCTCTTACAATATTTAAAACATTAGTTTTGAGAGAACTGAAACAACTGGAAGACCGTACTTCTTGGCCATATCAGCGGAAAACCACATTAACTGCAACTGAGAAACAAGCACTTCGATCATTGCAAACACAAACTGAGTTGGTTATCCGCAGAGCGGACAAGGGAGGTGCGATCATAGTCTTAAGTCGACAACAGTATTTAGCTGAGGCTGAGCGTCAATTGTCTGACAGACGTGCCTATGTGAAACTATCAAGGGACCCCACCGCGGAAATTAGTGCCACGATTAAGTTGATAACGTCCAAGGCATTGCAGGCAAAACTTATTACTAAGAAAGAGTGGAGATTTTTAAATCCCTCCTCTTCAAATGTAGCAAAATTTTACCTAGTGCCAAAAATGCATGAGGACTTACATAATCCGCCTGGGCGATCCATAGTTTCTACTAGAGGATCGAATTTGGAACCGCTGTCTGTGTTTTTAGACACTTTTTTACGGCCTCTAATGTCTACGATTCCCTCTTACGTGAGAGATACTTCCCACTTTCTGAGTATTTTAGAAGCGCATCAACATTTGGCTATTGAGGACAATATATTGCTGGTCACGATGGACATAGCGGCACTATATATCAGCATCCCGCAGGATTCGGCGTTTGAAATGGTTCGAACCGCTTTGTAGGCCAGGGGTGACCTGTCAGACGTTTTTATAACGTTCCTGATGCGCTTGGCACGTTTAACTATTTTCGATAATTATTTTCAGTTTGAAGATGCCATTTTTCAGCAAATTTCAGGAATAGCGATGGGGTCCACATGTGCCCCCTCCATAGCAAACTTATTCATGGGGGAATTTGAGGCCAAATGGCTGATTGCAAGTCCCTTTCAAGTATATGTTAAGCTATGGTGCCACTATATAGATGACATCTTTATTATCTGGCAAGGGGCAGAAGCGGAATTAAGACAGTTTTATGAGTGGTTGAACCAGCTGGATTTACATATACAATTTACAAGCACTTCAAATGCTCAAGTCATTACGTTTTTGGATGTGGTGATCAGCCGAACCCCGGTGGGTTGGAAAACCTCGGTATATAAGAAGCCGATAGATCGCAACACCTTGTTACATTATAAGAGTGCCCACCCTCGGAACATGAAGAACGGATTACCCTTCTCTCAATTTATTAGATTCCGAAGAAATTGTTCTCAAGTTGAGGACGTCAAGACACAATCCCAAGAATTAATTACTAACTTTCGTGACAGAGGATACCCGGGAGATGTTATTGGTCGAGCTTACCATCGTGCAAAATACAATCACAGAGCGCTCCTATTGGGCACACGGCCCGCAAAGGAGCTAGATGACACCAAAGTTAATTTTGTCACTAAGTTTTCTCCTTTAAGCTTTAAAATACAAAAAATTATAAGAAAACATTCCAATGTTTTACAGGGCATGGCTGGATTGGAAGAACGCCGCATCAGGTGTGTATGGAGACAGAATATGAATTTAAAAGAACTCTTAAGTCCGGCAGTGTTACGACATCCGCAATGGCACACTGGCATGGATGATGAAAAGAGGGGGCATTCCCCTTGTGGCCATTGTAATATGTGCATGATAAATCAAGAGGTAGAGAGTTTCACCTATCACGACATGACTTATCCCTTACGTGGCTCCACCTCCTGTGACTCTACATTCGTTGTATATGCCATTCAGTGCCCATGTAATCTTCTGTACATTGGTAAGACCATTCGATCTCTGAAAATTCATTTGGGAGAACACAAAAGCCATATTAAGTGTCGAATAAAGGAGGCTCCACTTGTGCAACATAGTATTGCATTTGGTCGTTCCTTTAAAGAATTCCGATGCTTTGCCATAGAACAAATACACACGGAACAATATGGAAAAACACGGGAACAGACCCTGTTGTTTCACGAGCAATGGTGTATTCTTACACTGCAATCAGTGGAGCCCACAGGATTAAATACTATGATAGAATGGAAGGCGTGCTCTGTTTAGTAGTTTGCGAATTAGGTGTGCACACATCATGTCCATAGCGGTGGGGTTCCCTATAAAAGCCCAATTGAGCAACGAGCCTGCATGCGCGGCGTTTTTTTTTACGACAAGATGCGAGTTGTCACCCTGCTTGAGAACGTGGGCAGCATCAATGTACTGTTATCATTTGGAATGGAATGTTTAAAAGTTTTGTAAATGCGAGTGAGTTTCATCATTTGGCAATACTATCGTAGGTTAACACGGCATTGTATTACATAACCATTCAAATGCAATTTCTAACCGATGATGTTTCGACTGTTCTTGTGCCTCTATAGGAAGCCATTGAAAGAAGGAACTTTTCTACACAAACAGTTTGGATATATTGGTCCCTTTTTAGGGCGTATAATCTGGAATGATTTTCCCCTGAAGAAACCAGATAGGAGAAACGCGTTGAAGCGCTACAGAGACGGCGTCAGTTCCCCAGATTTGGGGTGGTCAGTTAGTATAGAATAAGCTCTGAGACATTGTCAGGCAGGTATAGGGAAGCCAAGGTTACACCTTCAACATCCAAGATATGAGGACAAGGGACTTGATGTTGGGATTTAATAGCATTGCTTGAGCTTGCATCATATCAATGCTGGAGAACTGCCTAGTCTTATGAGACTTGTTGTGGAAAACTCCAGAAGAGGGGGGGAACCAAACTTGCCGTGGGCAATAATAGCTCCTGGTCTCATTTGAGTTTCTGGAGAGTTTTCACTATGAGAGATATTAGAGGATACACAAATAGAAGGCCCTTACCCAATCTAAGAGAAAGGCACCCAAAGCTAGTGTGCAATATGTCCCTATTTTGAAACAGAATGGAGATGCCTTCTGTTCTGGGGAGTGGTGAATAGATGTATCGATGGGGTGTCCCACACTCAAGAAATCCTTGAGCCATGTCCCTGTTCTGGGACCTACTGATGTGGATGAAGTACAGAACTCAGTTTGTCTGCCAGGACAGTGCCTTTTCCTGCCAGGTACAAGTCCCGAGAGATGACCAGTTCCACATTCTGTTTCCCAATACAGGAGGGCAGGACCCTGATCTTCCCTGCTTGCTGATGTAATACATTGCAAGTAGTGATGTTTCTCTAATTCCAATCTTAGATCCATTCCAGTCACAGGAAGTATCTGTATGTGTGTGTACACATCCTTTAGATCCAGAGGACATAACCAGTCTCCTTTCTGCATATAAAGGATGAGAGTGTCCAGGGAAAACATTCTGAATTTTTCTCTTACAAAGTTATTTGTTAAGAGCTCCCAGGTCTAAAATGGGACCGAATTCCCAGTGGGTTCAACTTCCTCTAAAAGGGAAGAAATCTCCTTTGAAAGCATCTCCTAATGCAGAGAGCCTGACCAAAACACTCTTGGTGATCAATTTGGTGGAACATCCAACAGATAAAGACAGTATCCTAACTCTAAGATGTTTAGTACCAAACAATCACTAGTTATAAAGAGACAGTGATTTGTGTAAAATCCTAGCCTCTCTCCTAACGGAAGGTTGTCAGGTACACACCACTGGAACACTGATTGTGTTCTCATGAGGGCAGTCAAAACCCCACCCCTGGTTTTGGATGAGAAGCTCACTGGGAGCAAGAGCCCTGTCTTAATTGGGAAGAATGGGAGGGAAGAGGTTACCTATGCCATACAATAATAGAACCTCCTTTGCCCTCCACTCTGATATCTATCTCCTAAATGAAGAGGAAGTAAGGTTAGATGAGGGCTTGGAAAAGTGCCTTAAGAGCATCACTGTGCTGATTTATTAAAGCTGCAGCTTCATGCACATTATTGCAGAAGAGATTCTACTCATAGCATGGCACATCAGCAAGCTTCTCCTGGAGAGTTTGAGGCCCACATCTCAGCAAGTCTTCAAGCGCCAGTTCCCATGGAGCTGGATCCTGATGCAGTTTTGAAAATATAGATCATCTATTGTGCCTAATAGATTTGTGTCAAATAATACCAGGTTCTGTCTCCATTTGATGCAGGTGGCTAACCAGTTGGAAGAGCCTGCTTTTATTTATTTATTTATTTTAAATCAGTAGATACTGAAAAATCTTTTGATAGACTCGAATGGCCCTACCTGTTTCAGATGTTAGAGTAGTTTGGCTTTGGGCAAAATTTTCAATGTATGTTTGCAGTTATTTATAGTATACCTTTGGCCTGATTGCACTTTACAACTCCCTTGAGTTAGGGCAGGGTTGCCCACTGTCCCCCCTTTTTTTTGTTATGGCATTGGAGCCTTTGTTATTAACCCTTTAAAGGCTAAAACATATAAACTATTAAACTAGGCTGATGATGTATTGCTTTATCTCACTAAGCAAGAATCTTCTTTGAGGTGTTGGTGTGCACTATTGATGAATTTGGCATGTTTGTAGGTTACAAGATTAACTGGTCAAAATCTGAAATTATGCTATTGAACGTGTACAGCAATAGGGATATGATATTGCATTCTCCTTTTCAATGGTGCGGGTAGGGGCTGAAATACTTAGGCATAATGTTAAAGAATGAAATTAGCTCAACTCTTACTGAAAATGAACTGCAAGTGCTTAAAAATGTTTGTAGTATGTGTGCAAAATGGTCACCACTGTTTCTTTTGTGGTGGGGAGGGTTGAAGAAGTGAAGATGTCAGTAGACCCAGTGATTCTATATTATTTTGGGATGCTCTCACTACAGTTCTCAAAGAAATTTTATGTTGAGTTGGACAGAATTCTGACTAGATTTTTATGGAAAAAGAAAAAGCCACAAATCTCAATAAGCTGCGGATACCTAGGGGATTTGGTAGTAATTTTCCAAATTTTCTACATCATCGCACTTTTATTTTGTGCCAGGGGATGCTTTGAATCTGCAGCACACCTGATGAGCCTTCCCGAAGTTGGTTTCAGTTAGAAACTGACAGTGGGTTAGAAATCAGTGAAAGAGAAGGATACGGCTGATGAGCTATGTTGGAGCTGTGAGGTAAAAAAGAGAAACCTAGTAATAGAATAATTAGAAGGTCAGAGAAGGGGCCAGCCAGATATGGAGACAGGAGCCTCTAGTGCAAAGGGCTTTAGCCAAAATGGTACAAGGAAGTCACAGATTCGGCAGTAAGATATGGATGGAGAGGAGGGGTAGAAAGAGACAGACACAGAGGCTGGGGAAACAGATGCCTCCCTCTCTTCACCCTCCAATGCTTTGCCATAATCTGCCCCATTCTCTATGTTTTTAATTTGTTGCAATTGTGATCAACATTTTTAAGACTTAATTTTTGGCAACCTAATACTACCACCATTAATAAAGTCAGAGTGGCAAAATAAATGTTGTTCCCTTTGCTGTAGGATTTCATAGGATTGATGAAAAACATTTGGTGTTGAATCTTTCTATAGAAACACATCCATATAAATGGTGAATGCATTGTTAGAGACTGAAATAGCAATGTTGCCTTGTATCCACAGCAAATTCCTAAAAATAGTCTCTTAACGTCCATAGTATTTTAGCACAGCTTTTCATCACCTAAAAGAACACAATGTGGCTCTCCAAAAGATTTATGTACCTTGTACTTAAGTTCCACATAAAGAAGATGGCCCCTTAGGGAAATCTGTCAAAAACAAAGAAAAAGCCCATAATTACTTTAGCACCCTCGGCTGTAACTGAATGCATCTCCAGCAGGTTTAAAAAGCATGAGGACAGAAATGATACAGAAGAATGAACTGCAACATTAAATCGTTCCTTGGCTGGGAATTTGCTGCTGAATTACCTGGTGTAACATAAATGAAAGGACTGAAACCAGCTTGCGTGTGAGAGAATGCTAAGCAGAGCTGTACCTCCAACCAACCCTGGCTTGGGGCTAGTGAGAGACAAAGTGGATGCTTGGTTTTCAATTACAGAAATGCAGCAACGGATAAATTGATAGCAGATAAAGACTGCCAGGCCCATCCAGCCAACCCATTTTTCCTTCTGCCTGCCACAGCACAGACCTATAGAAACATAGAAGATGACGGCAGATAAAGATCATATAGCCTATCCCAGCTATGGCGAACCTATGGCACGCGTGCCAGCTGTGGCACGCGAAGGCCTTGCAGCTGGCACGCGGGAAGGTCGCACATTAAAAAAAAAAAAAAAGCTGTCCGCTGCCGCCGCGGCGGCATGGAGTGTCCCGCGGGGCTCCCTCTGCCCGGCGGGACTCTCCCGGCGCTGCTCAGCCCCTCTCTGCCGGCTTGCAGAGACGCGAAGGGAGAGTCTCCCTCGCGTCTCTGTTAAGCCCGCAGGAGCTGATGGGAAATTTCCCATCTGCCCCTGCGGGCTTAAGCGAGACGTGAGGGAGACTCTCTCCCTTCGCGTCTCTGCAAGCCGGCAGAGAGGGGCTGAGCAGCGCCGGGAGAGTCCCGCCGGGCAGAGGGAGCCCCGCGGGACACTCCATGCCGCCGCGGCGGCAGCGGGCAGCTTTTTTTTTTTTTATTGCCATGAGCCGAGGGAGGGGGGTTAAGACTGGCAATGGGCTAGGGAGGGAGAGAGGGGGGTTAAGACTGGCAATGGGCTAGGGAGGGAGAGAGGGGGGTTAAGACTGGCAATGGGCTAGGGAGGGAGGGAGGGAGGGGGGTTAAGACTGGCAATGGGCTAGGGAGGGAGGGAGGTTAAGACTGGCAATGGGCTAGGGAGGGAGGGGGGTTGAGACTGGCAATGGGCTAGGGAGGGAGGGAGGGAGGGGGTTGAGACTGGCAATGGGCTAGGGAGGGAGGGGGGTTGAGACTGGCAATGGGCTAGGGAGGGAGGGAGGGGGTTGAGACTGGCAATGGGCTAGGGAGGGAGGGAGGGAGGTTAAGACTGGCAATGGGCTAGGGAGGGAGGGAGGTTAAGACTGGCAATGGGCTAGGGAGGGGGGGAGGGGGGTTGAGACTGGCAATGGGCTAGGGAGGGAGGGGGGTTGAGACTGGCAATGGGCTAGGGAGGGAGGGAGGGAGGGGGGTTGAGACTGGCAATGGGCTAGGGAGGGGGGGTTAAGACTGGCAGTGGGCTGGGGAGGGGGGTTAAGACGCAGTGGGCTATGGGGGGGAGTTAAGACTAGCAATGGGCTGTGGGCTGATGAGGGCTGGCAATGGGCTATGAGCTGATGAGGGCTGTCTGGAAATGGGGTGATGGGGGGGTTAGGACTGGTAATGGGCTATGGGGGGGTTAAGACTGGTAGTGGGCTGATGGGGGGGTTAGGACTGGTAATGGGCTATGGGGGGTTAAGACTGGTAGTGGGCTGATGGGGGTGTAGGACTGATAATGGGTTATGGGGGGGGCTAGGACAGGAAATGGGCTGATGGGGAGGGGTTAGGACTTGAGGTGGGCTGATGTGGTTAGGACTGGTAATGGGCTGTGGGCTGATGGGGGGGTTTAGGACTGGCAATGGGCTATGGGGGGCTGACTGGAAATGGGCTGATGGGGGGTTAGGACTGGTAAAGGGTTATAGGGGGGGGCTTAAACTGAAAATGGGGTGATGGGGGTTAGGACTGGAAGTTGATTGACGGGGGGCTAGGACTGGTAATGGGTTGGGGTGTTGCTAGGACTGGAAATGGGCTGAGTGGAAGGGGAGGCTTGAACTGCAAATAGCTGATGGGGAGGGGGCTTGGAATGGAAATGGGCTGTGAGGGAAGGGAGCTAGGACTGAAAATGGGCTGATGGAAAAGCTAGGATAGGACTGGAAATGGGCTGTTGGGGGGAGCTAAGATTGGAAATGGGCTGTGGTGGGGGCTTGAATTGAAATGGACTCATGGAGGGGCTAGAACTGGAAGTAGGCTCATGGGGGGGCTTGGACTGGAATTGGGCTGAGTGGAGGGGAGCTATGATTTGACATGGGCTGATGGTGGGGCTAGGAAATGAGTAGAAATGGGCTGATGGGGGGGCTAGGATTGAAAATGAGCTGATGAAGGGACTTGGACTGGAAATGGGCTGATGCAGGGACTAGAAGGGAATGGATGCTGGGTGAGACTGGAACTAGAAGGGAGCTGATGTTGGGGGAGGATTAGAATGGGATGGGGCTGGGAGAGTAAAATGGAGAGGGGAAAAATATTTTGTGTAGGAGGGATGAAAAATCTACAATTGGCCAGGTATTGGGAGAGTAATTGGGGATTGAGGATGGAGGGGTAAAATTTGTGTGGATGAAATAGGAATGAGGAAAGAGCAAAAGGAGAAAGATTAGTATGTTAAAGCAGATGTAGAGAGAGAGAGAGAATGGAAAAAAAAACTAGAAGAGAGAAGAAAGGACAAATGGACAGCAGACGATGGAGAGTTAGCAGAAAACATGAAGAAACCAGAAGGTGGTGGCTGGACCAATTGCAACTGAAAAAAAATGCACAAAAGGTAGAAAGATATCTCTTTATTTTGAATTTATTAACTGGAATATGTCAGCTCTGGGAAATGTGCATCATTAACATCTGCGCTTTGTTTGGTACAAGAGGAAATTCCTATTTGATGTTGCCACTTGTTCTCTTTCCCCAGTATTCTCTGAAATGTATTGGTTTAATATTTGCAGTGTTGCCTTTTGATAGGTAGGGTATGGTGCTTTGTGAGTCCTGGTAATGCTGTCAGGATACGGCGGGTTTGCTATGGGTTCTAAATGGGCAGCGTTTGTAGTAGTTCCTAATGTGCCTGGCGGTTGGCACTGGATTATAGTAATGTAGAAATCTTTTAGTCTTTCTTTATCCATACACTCATTAAGAGACATGTTTACTAAAAGTTAGTGTATGGTAACATTATGCAAATATTTATGCAAATAAGACCACTTATGCAAATGACGTGCTGGCACTTTGAGGAAATTCTTTGGTTTTGTGCGGCAGTTTGGGCACTCGGGCTCAAAAAGGTTAGCCATCACTGGCCTATCCAGTCTGTCCATCCATGCAATGCAGGATGTCAAGTCAGTGCTGACTCCTGGCGACCCAGCAGCTCCTGGATTTTCTCGGCAGTGTGACTGGAAGTAGAATGCCAGGCCTTTCTTCCAAGGCAATGGAGGGTTAACTAACTTGCCCAAGGCTACAAGGAGTGCTAGTAGGAATCAAACACTGGCATGTTAGTTACCAAATCCCTGCTGTAACCACTTAGCTACCCATCCCCCCCCCCCATCCATAAGAACTATTAAGTTCTACAATCCCTTTCCTCTCTCTGAGAGCTTCTGTATTTGTCCTATGCTTTCTTGAATTCAGATAAAATTCTCCTTTCTACCACCTCCAATGAGAAGCTAGTCCATGAATTCACCACCCTTTCCATAAATAAATATTTCCTGAAATTACTCCCGAGTCTATTCCTTTTCACCTCTATTCTATGTTCCCTCATTTCAGAGCTTATTTTCAACTGGGAGAGACACACATCCTGTGCATTTAATTCATGGATAAAGTGGAATTGCTTAACAAATAATTCTGTTCTGTGTTCACAGATGAAGGGCCAGGAGCAGAACCTCAGAAAACACTCACAAATAGGAACAGAAGTGACAGGGATCTTGAATGATTTTCAGAAGACACTGTTTGTGAGGAACTAGCTAAACTAAAAGTAGATAAAGCGATAGGACCAAATGGGATACATCTGAGAATCCTGAAGGAACTTGGGGATATTCTAGCAGCTCCACTGACTAACCTTTTCAATGCTTCTTTGGAGTCAGGAGTAGTCCCGGAGGACTGGAAAAAGGCACATGTGGTCCCTTTTTTTTTTTTATAAACTTTATTTATAAACACCAAACAACAGCAAACAACAAGCTCCGAGCGGGGTGGACTCTGATCCCCACCTCCGAGCTGAATTAACAGTTAGGTGTTATTTACTTATCCCCCTCTCCCCCCTCCCCGCCCCCTCCCCCTCCCCCCACCCAGTCACCATCCTGTCCATAAATTAACCAGTATCAGGGAAACTAACAGCCCATTTGCAAGACCTCATTATGAACACCAGGGCTCAGCACTTGGATATAGGGGTCCCAGAGCCTCTGAAAGGCCGGCCACCGCCGTGTACTACCCCGAGCTCGGCGACATTCCCACAGCATCAATTGATGAAAGGCATTACGCCATTCCCAATAGGAGGGCGGCTGCGACTCCCGCCACCCTCGCAGAAAGGGCCCCTTACCCACCAGACAGGCTTTGCGCACCAACAATCGCTCCCATTTCCCCTTAGGCTGGGTGGGGCGCAGTCGATCCAGTACCACCAGGGGTCCATCCCAGCACACCCGCTGTCCCAGCAATCGCACCAAAAAGGTACAGATTTTTGCCCAGTAAGGCCGTATGTGGCGGCACCCCACCACATGTGAAACAGTGTAGCAAGGGGCGCAGAGCAGCGCGGACAGCTCCCGTCAGAGGCCAGATGACTGCGGAAGGCCCGCCGGGGAGAAAAGTGCACCCGAGTGATGCATTTAAATTGTATTTCTCTCCAGCGGACCCCCACCGCCAACTCCGCAATATGCTGTAAGGCCTCCAGCACTGCGCCAGGAGGGACCGCGCTACCCATTTCCGCCTCCCACGCAAGTTCCACCGGTCGGTAGTCAGTTACCGGCCTGAAGGGGGCCACCCCATTCCGCAGCCCGCGAATGGTGGGTGTTTCCACCCCTCCCAGCCCAAAGAACTCAATAATTTGTGCGGAACGCTCCGCCCGAAGTTCCGCAACCGGCAATGAGTGTACATAGTGAGCTAGCTGCATGTACGCGAAATATTGACCTGACCGCAACTCATATTCCTCCCGTAGGGATTGAAATGGTTTGCATTTCCTGGAGGGCTCCACCACATGTCCTATATTCCGGATGCCCTGCCTCGCCCATTCGGCAAACGCTCCCGTGTCCGTCCCTGGGGTAAACTGCGCGTTACCCTGGAGTGGGATCCAACTTGAGACTCTCCAATTCGCCCCCCAGTACCCATTTAACTGCCGCCAGGTCCGCCGAACCGACCCCAGGATCACGCTGTCCTCCACTCTGCCCCAACACAACCGATTCTCCAAATGCAGTAAGGCTAGCAAAGAATTTGGAGCCGCTAGCGCCTCCTCCATTGCCCTTGGGGTAAAAACGTCTGTGCCCCCCAACCAGTCTCCCAGATGGCGTGACTGGCAGGCCAGGGCGTACGCCTCAATGTCCGGGAGCCCCAACCCGCCCTGCTCCCATTTCCCCACCAAGCGACCATAAGGGATCCGTGCCTTCTTACCATTCCACAGAAACCCCCGGAACACCGCCTCTAGCCTGCGGAGGTCACGCCGCATCAGCCACACCGGAAGGGTTTGTAGCCAGTACAGTATCCTCGGCAAGATAACCATCTTAAGCACCGCTATCTTCCCCGACAGGGATAAGGGGAGAGATCTCCATGTCAACAATTGCTCCCGTAGCCGACCCAAGGTCCATTCGAGATTGCTGCCATACAACCGAGACGGCTGCCCCGTTAGTCGTATGCCTAAGTACGTAAAATACTCCGCGGCCCATCTAAGCGGGAACACTCCCCGCCACCCATCACGTAAAAGGCCCAGCACATCTAAAGCCTCAGATTTCTCCATGTTAATAGCTAAGCCCGCAAAGCGTCCGAAAAGGCGCAATTCCTGCAGCAAAGAAGGTAATGAGGCCTGAGGGGAAGTCAAATGGACCAAGAAGTCGTCTGCAAAGGCCGACATTTTAAACTCATGCGCCTATACGGATGCCCTTGATCTCTGAGGATTGCTCCACACGCCGTATGAGTGGATCTAGGGATAGCACAAAGAGTAACGGAGACAGGGGGCAACCCTGCCGGGTCCCGTGGTATAAGGGGAAAGGATCGGATAACACCCCATTACAGTAAATGGTAGCAGTCGGATCCGTATACAAACTGTGAACCATCGTACAAAAGGCCGGTCCCAAGCCATAACACGGGAGCAGATACGTGATTTACTTAAGGTACTGCCAGTCTACCCTGTCAAATGCTTTCTCCGCATCGAAGCTCACCAATAACGAGGGGATCCGACGTCGATTTACCCATTCCAGCGACGAGAGGATTTTGCGGAGGTTACGGACTGCGTGGCGCTGCCTGACGAAGCCAACCTGCGATTCATGAATCAGCTGACCAAGCACCCCCGCCAAGCGGTCTGCTAGAATCTTGGCCAGTAGCTTAACATCAAAGTTAAGCAGTGAAATGGGGCAATAGGACGCTGCCTGCAGGGGGTCCTTCCCCGGCTTGGGAAAGAGGGCAATATGGGCCTGGTTCCCCCCCATCGGAAGCCGCCCCGCTCCGCTCTTTTAGTGTGTAGGGCCACCAACAGTGGGGATATATAATCGTTGAGAATCTTATACATCTCTGCCCCCAGTCCGTCCGGACCCGGGGATTTGTAGCAGCTCGCCCTGGCAATAACCTTTTGTACCTCTACAATAGTCAGTGGCTGGTCCAGCAACGCCTTCTCAGCCCCACTCAACCGCGGCAAGTCCAGCCCCTGAAGGTAGGATACCATCCGCTCTGGGGATCCCGCTTCCGCCGTGTAGAGCGTCTGAAAAAATGAACGGAAAACTCGGGCAATCTGTTGGTTATCCCTATGAAGGGTCCCCTGATCATCCCTCACAGCCGCTATCAAGCGTGACCCTCGGGGACCCCGCAGGCAACGCGCCAGCAATTTGCCCGGTCTATCCCCCTGACAGTACAATTGGTATCTGTAATACGTAGCCAATTTCTTTGCCCGCTGATGCAGGAGCTCGTTCAGAGCCGTCTGCATTTCCCATAGTTGTTGCTTAAGAACCGGACTAGGGGTATTGGCCTGCCGTCGGCGAAGCTTCATGACAGTTTTCTCCAGGTGGATAATTTGCTCCGCTCGGAGCCTCCGCTTTCGAGCCATGTAGCCTATGATGTCTCCCCTTAAAACCACTTTGGCCGTCTCCCACACTAGCTCGGGATCATCTTGATGGCCGGCATGGTCTGATTCGAATTCCTGCCACCGACGCACCAAGAACCTCCGGAATTGGGTATCTTTGTAAAGCTCCAGCGGGAAGCGCCAGATACGCACCCCCTGACTGTCCCCCACCCCCGGCAGCGTAAGCCAGATTGGCGCGTGATCGGAAATTTCCGTCGGGCCTATCTGTGCCTCTACCTCTTTGGCAAACAGACTTTTAGCAGTCAACAGGTAATCAATCCGCGCGCTTGTCCCATGTGCCCGGGACTGATGAGTGTAATCCCTTTCGTCCGGATGGAGAAGCCGCCACGGATCTACCAACCCCAGGCGGGTACACAACCGTAAGAGCGCACGGGCCGACTGATAGCGTTCCCTTGGCCCCCTCCCCTCGATGTATCCAGTGTGACGTCCATTACGCCATTAAAATCGCCGCCCACAATCAGAGGTGTGTCTGGCAACTGCTCAATTTGTGATGCCAGGCGGGAATACAAGGCAGTGTCCAGCACATTAGGGCAGTAAAGATTGCCGAGAATGATGGGCTGCCCCCCCAGGCGGCCATGCAGCAAGATATACCGCCCCGTAGGATCAAGAACCCGCTTGAGAAGTTCGAATCAGGTGTTTTTATGGATAAGCACTACCACCCCCCCTTTCTTACCCGTGGTGGGGGCTCCCCAGACCTGCCCCACCCAGCCTCGTTGAAGTTTGCGATGCTCGTCCTCTGTCTGGTGGGTTTCTTGGAGCAAGGCGATGTCGGCTCGCTGCCGCGCCAGCGCTTGCAAAATTTTTGATCGCTTAATGGGGCTCCCCAACCCGCATACGTTCCAGGAAATAATTTTCAGTTTAACAGTATATTAATTAGCAGTTTTAGCAGAGCAGGCATCCTATATCTTGAGGAGAGCCCCCCCAGCCTGGGACTCACCTCCCCACCTACACTGTGTTCCCTCCTAAGATATCGGCTTTCATACCCGGATGTGACTATAATACCCCCCCACTCCCCCCCACCTCCCCACCCTCCCCTCTGTCCCCCCCCACCCACCCCCCTTCCCCCCTACCTCCCCACCACCCCACACTCTCATTCTCCCAATCTTCCGTCGACCCAGCTGGGTCACGGAGATCCTCCCTTCTGGATCCGTGAGAGGCGTATGGTCTGCCCCGGCCACTTATCTGGGAACTATGCACTCTACATTTAGACGGTGGGCCTGAGGACCACTCGGCTAGTAGGCCTCGAGGTTGCGGCTCGCATAGCTTAGTGCAGGGGCCCCGCCCTCGGGGGGCCATACCCTCCACACCAATCCACCCGGGCCTTCTGACCAACAGGCTAGGAGCGGATTATGGAGAACGCCCAGGTAATATCATGGGCGGCCCCCCAGGATGGGGAACCGCTCAAGATGCCCGGCCTATCTCCGCTCCGCCTGCAGGCCACGGGGTTGTCCCCGCCCTCTCACATTGCCACCCCCCCAGACCGCGTCCCCTCTATACTCTAACAGAGCCCCCCACACAGGCAATCAGGCTTCTGCATTTAGAACGTTGTACACATAAACATTATAACATAAACCAACAGGCCTCATCTGCCCGCCCAACCGCCTCCGAGTATTGCAGGCAAGGTGTAGGAGCCACCGATGTCTCCTTTAGAATGATGTCCGGAGGCATTCGGGTATTATGTTCCCCACTGGCTCGTTCGTCTCCAATGCCAGGCAGACAGGTCCCGGCCCCTGTGTCTCTCCCGGCAGGGCTCCAGGTTCCGCTGAGCTGTTGCTAAGGGCAGGCCCGGACAGGGCCTGCTGTGCCACAGCCGGGCAGAATCACACCGCAGCTGCGAGACACGCCCTCCCCCAGAGGGACCGGTACTGTACTTGTTACTGTCCGCTTTCCAACGAAGAAATATATGGCCCAGCCTCCGCTGCTGATTCAAAGGAACGGTGGCCGCCGGCGTGATACACGTGCAGCCGAGCGGGATACTGCACAGAGAACTTGATATTCAAAGCTATCAGTTTGTGGCAAAGGGGAGCATAGGCACGGCGTTTTTGGCTAAGCGCTACTGAATAGTCCTGCGCAAAACGAAGTGTCATGTTGCCATGCTTGATTTCCCCCTTCTGCCGTGCGGCTCGGAGTATGGCCTCTTTTTGGGGAAACTGAAGGAATTTCGCCAATACCACTCTCGGGCGCTGGTCCCGATGAGCCCGCTCTATTTGCACTTTACCGCCCTCTGCCAGACCTTCAAATAGCTGCGGCAGCAAGGTCTCCAGGTAATGTACAAGTTCTTTATCCGCGATGGTGTTATCAAGGCCCAGCACCCTTAGATTATTTCTTCTGGAGCGATTTTCTAAGTCATCCATTTTAGCTTCATAGGCTTGCAGCTGGGCCTTCAGTTGGGTAAGGTCTGACCCCAGGGTCTCCAGGCTATCCTCTGCCTTACCCAGTCGGTCCTCCGCCTCCTGAAGTCTGGTGCCCAGAGCCCCAACCGAGATCTGAAGATTGTCCATTTTCTCATGTAAAGCTGTAAATTGTGCCGACAGGGCCTCCGCTACTGCCGCAGAGACCTCCTCGACGAAAGCCGGCATGGTGGGGGATTTCGGCATGGCTGGGTTGTCGGCCATTTTAGCCGCCGGAGTAGTCCTCTCCTTCTCTTTCTCCCGCCGCGAGGTTTTTACCGCGGATGCCATCCCGACCACCGCTCCGAGTAACAGACACCTTCTGGCCCCTGCTACTGCAGATTCAGCCCAGGCACGGTATTTAAGCTGGCTTTTAATGCTCGGTTTGGGCCGGGGAAGACCGGAGCGCTAGCAGACACGACCTATTGCTCTCACCGCATCACGTGATCTACATGTGGTCCCTTTATACATAGAGATGTTTAAATACCTCCATGGCATAAATGCTCAAGAGGAAAGCCCCTTTCGATTGAAAGTAAGCTCTGGGGAGGGGACATAGGATGAGAGCGAAAAGGGATAGCCTCACGAATAATATGTAGAAACATTTCTTTATGGAAAGTAGTAGATGCATGGAATAGTCTCCCAGTGGAGGTAGTAGAGACGAGGTCAGTATCTGAATTCAGTAAAGTATGGGACAAACACAGTAGATCTCTAAAGGAAAAGAGAGGACTATTGTAGCTGATATGGAAGGGCAGACTAGATAGAAACATGAGGGCAGAAAGAGACCACATAGCCTATGTTTATATATCTCCCCTCTCCTAGCTTTTCTGTAAAGTATACATATCGAGATCTTTAAGCCAATCCCTATATTCCTTATGACGAAGACCACTGACCATTTTAGTAGCCATCCTGTTTATATCATTTTGAAGGAGCGATCTCCAGTACTCCAAAGTGAGGTCTCACTAGAGATTTATATAAAGGCACTAACACCTTCTTTTTCCCACTGGTCATTCCATACACACCCTATGCACTCAAGCATCCTTCCACATTTTGTCATTCCCTTTTCTAGCCACTTTAAGATCATCTGATACAATCACCCTTCCCCCCCCCCCCCCACCGGATATGCTCTTCTCTCATGAAATGAAGTACTTTACCCCCATACTGTACTGCTCCCTTGGGGGTTTTGCAGTCCAAATGCTGACATTGAATTTTTTAGCATTAAATCTTAGTTGCCAAATCCTTGGCCATTCCCTCAAGCTTTGCTGAATCCCTCCTCATGTTAAGTACACCTTCTGGGATGTCTACCCTGTTGCAGATTTTGGTTCCATTTACAAAGAGACATACCTTTCCCAAAAGATCACAGGCATAGTTTGGGGGAAGGGGATACTGGAAGGGGTAGCATGGAGGCAGCACAGCATCTCCCAGATGATCCAGGTACTGGTCCAAGAGAATTGTGGAAAATTGCAAGAGGATCTTGATAAATTGGAAGACTGGGCATCCAAATGGCAGATGAAATTTAATGTGGATAAGTGCAAAGTTATGCACCTAGGAAAGAACAACCCAAACTATGGTTACACGATGCAAGGTTCCACATTGGGAACCACTACCCAGGAAAAAGATTTAGGCATCATCGTGGATATCATGTTGAAACCCTCCACCTAGTGTGCAGCGGCGGCAAAGAGAGCAAATAAAATGCTAGGTATCATAAGGAAAGAAATAGAAAATAAAACAAAGGATATTATAATGCCTCTATCATTCCATGGTGCGACTGCGCCTTAAATATTGTGTGCAATTCTGTTTGCCGTATCTTTAGAAAAGATATAGCATAATTAGAAAAGATACAGAGAACAGCCACCAAAATGGAAAAGGGGATGGAAGGATACTCCTATGAAGAGAGACTAAAAATGTTAGGGCTCTTCAACCTGGAAAAGAGACGGCTGAGGGGAGATATGATAGAGGTCTATAAATTAATGAATGGAATGGAACGGGTAAACGTAGATCAATTGTTTACATCATCAGAATATAAAAAGGCTAGGGGACATGCAATGAAGCTACAGGGTAACCTATTTAAGACTAAGAGAACATTTTTCACTCAAGGTGTAATCAAACTCTGGAATTTGTTACCAGAGGATGTAGTAAAAGCTGTTAGTGTAGCTGGGTTTAAAAAAGGTTTGGACAAGTTCCTGGAGGAAAGGTACATAAACCATTATTAAAAGGGACACGGGATATCACTGCTTGACCCAATACAAGCATTGAGGAGCATGTGTCTTTTGGGGAAACTGCTAGGTACATACGACCTATATTGGCCATTGTTGGAAAGAAGATACTGGGCTTGCTGGACCTTGGTCTGACCCAGTATGGCATATCTTATGTTCTTATATTACACCTCCTTCCCTATCAAGATGACCTCTCCACCCTTTGCAACTCCCCCTCCCCCAAACTAAGCAGGCAAACTACATACCTACGGACGACCCTACTGGATCCTGAAAGGAGATATGATAGAAGTAAAATCATAAGTAGGTTGGAACAGTTCAATAGGGAATAGGGAATGCTTATTTGCTCTTTCAAACAGTACTAGGACTAGGACGTTCAATGAAGTTAATAGCACTTTTAAAACAAATCAGAGTATTTTTTTTCTCTCAACATACAATTAAGCTGTGGATATTGTTGCCAGAGGATATGGTGAAAGCAGTTAGCATAGTTGGGTTTAAAAAGAGTTTAGACACATTCCTGGAGGAAAAGTCCATAAACCATTAGCCATGTAGACTCCCCTGAGCATATGCAATAAAGAATGGCTCTTTGCAATTCGGTCATTCTGGACTTGAAAGACCTTTAGTCTAACCCAGAGGTTCCCAACTCCAGTCCTGGAGGGCCAAACACCATTCAGGTTTTCAGGCTTTCAGGCTGTCCCTAATAAATATGCATGAGATGCATTTGCATGCACTGCCCCCACTGTATTCAAATGTATCTCATGCATATTCATTAGGGACAGCCTGAAAACCTGAATGGTGTTTGGCCCTCCAGGACTGGAGTTGGGAACCTCTGGTCTAACCCATAGAAACACGACAGCAAAAAAAGACCATATGGCCTCTCTAGTTTGCCCTTCCATATCAACTACAAAAGTCCCATTTTTTCCTTTAGAGATCTCCTGGGTTTGTCCCATACTTTTCAAATACTAACCTCGTCTCTACTAACTCCACTGGGAGACTATTCCATGCTTTCTTGAATTCAGATATTGCCCTTGTCTCTACTACCTCCACTGGGAGACTAATAATCCACGCATCTACCACTCTTTCTGTAAAGAAATATTGCTGCATATTACTCCTGGGCCTATCACCATTCACCCTCATTCTATGTCCCCTCGTAGCAGAGCTTGCTTTCAATTGAAAGAGGCTCTCCTCTTGCCATGGAGGTATTTAAACATATCATATCTCCTCTATCTCTCCTTTCCTCTAATATATACATATTAAGATCTTTAAGGCTGTCTCCATATGCTTTATAACAAAGACGACTAACCATTTTAGTAGCCACCCTCTGCACAGACTCCATCCTGTTTATATCTTTTTGAAGGTGTGGTCTCCAGAAATGAATGCAATACTTCAAATGAGGTCGCACTAGAGACTTATATAGGCACTATCACCTCTTTTTATCCTGCTGGCCATTCTTCTCCCTATGCACCCAAACATCCTTCTGGCTTTCAGCATTGCCTTTTCTACCTGTTTAGCCACTTTAAGATCATCAGAAACAATCACGCCCAGGACCTACTCTTCTTTCATAGATAGAAGTACTTCACCCCCTACACTGTACCACTCCCTTGGATTTTTTGCAGCCCAAATGCATGAGCCTGCATTTTTTGGCTTTAAATCTGAGCTCCCAAATTCTTGACCATTCTTCAAGCTTAGCTAGATCCCTTATGTTTATTGTTTATGTTTATTAAAACTTGATTGACCGCACTTCAAAATAAAATCAGAGCGGTTTACAATAAATAAAAACCAATAAAAGTAAGGCACAAGGCCAGAAAAGGAAAAGAAATTACAATTTTATAAAAGCAGAGTGGGCTGAGGAACAATAGAGGGAAGAGAGTAGAGCTATAAGGAAGGAGGGGAGGTGGGGAGGTTAAAGGCTAGGGAAAAAAGGTGGGTTTTTAGCTGTTGTTTGAATGCTGCGTGACAGGGTTCTAGGCGGAGAGAAGTGGGCAGGGAGTTCCAAAGTGCAGGACCTATAAAGAAAAAAGCCAAAGAGCAGGTGGATTGAAGATGGGCGGCAGAAGGGGGGGGAAGGGTGAGACGGTTTAAATGGAATGAGCTGGGGGTGTCTGGGGGTGTGAAAGTGAATAAGATCAGCTAAATATTGTGGGGTACTGGTGTGTAGGGCCTTGTGAACCAGGGTGAGTAGTTTATATTGGGAACGAAAGGAAACGGGTAACCAGTGTAGATGGATAAGAAGAGGGGTTGTATGGTGATAAGGAGATGAATGAGAAAGAAGGCGAGCTGCGGTGTTTTGGATTCTCTGAAGATGGTGAAGATGGGAGGAGGCCAGGCCGATTAGGATAGAATTAGAAAAATCGACCCGGGACATGACTAGAGAGAGAAGTAGAGTAGAGAGAGCGGAGGGGGAGAGGAAGGGGTGAATAGCGCGAATTTGACGTAAGAAGTAAAAAGAAGTTTTGGTAATGTAAGAGATTTATTTATTTATTTATTTAACATCTCTTCTATACCGCGCTATTAAAAATCAGCGCGGTTTACATTGAACAAAATATACTGCAATGCATACAGGCAACATTGAGTTTACAGAGAACGGGGCATATATAACATGGAATAACAGGGATAACTATGTACAATCAACATTATATTATATATATACTTAACTATATACAAAATTCAAGCTTGAATGGATATTGTGCATGTATTCAAGTGGGTGTTACGGGTAGATGGTAGTCTTGTGGGCTACCGTGTAGTCTAACCATTTTCTGGTTGTATAAGGGTGCTAAGGTGTCTGGTGTATGTGGGAGGCCTGTTGGTTGTGAGAGTATCCATGATCACTTCTGGGTAGAATTTTGTGAATAGGTGATGCTTCACGGCTTTTCGGAATTGTAATAGACTTTTGATGCCACGGATTTCATGGGGGAGTGAATTCCAATTTATGGGTGCGAATATTGAGAAAGCTCTGTTCGATGTAGCTTTAGTACATGATGTCATCAACTTGGGAACTATTAAGGTGTTCATAGCAGTAGTCCTTCTGTTCCTATTTTCGAGGGTGATATGAATTAGTTTGCTGATTGGTGTCGGTGGGTAATTATTCATGGCTTTGAAGGTCAGGACTAGTGACTTATATAGTAGTCTGGCTTGTAGGGGTAGCCAGTGGAGGTCTTTCATGATAGGCGTTATGTGAGCAGATTTTGGTGCCCCAGAGAGGACTCTTGCAGCTGCATTCATAGCCAAACGAAGTGGATTTAAAGTTGATTGAGAGAGCCCGTGGAGGATGATGTTTGCAAAATCAAGATGTGGGAGGACTAATGCCTGAAAGGTTGATCGGTAGTCAGCATAATCAAGTAGGGGGCGGAGGTGTCGCAGTGTTCTGATCTTATGATATACTCTTTGTCACATTCTTCACATGCGTTGACATATCCAGGTGTTGGTCCAATGTGATGCCGAGATATCGGATTGTGGGTTTGGACGTCAGTTCTATGTTGTTGACCAGTAGCGACGGAGGAGGTACGAACTTATGGTTCCTTGTAACAAAAAGAACATCAGTTTTGCTATGATTTATTCTTAAGTTTTGGGTCAGCAGCCATTCAGCTACTGCTCCGAAACAATTGATTACACAGGTACACTACCAAAAAACTGCCTCCAGTTTTGCAACTGATTCCTATAGATTTTGGGGTGCTGAATCCAGGAAAAATAGCCAAAATGTTCCATCACGTCACGTTTTCTTGCAAAATTATATTTCTTACCCATATAAGGAATGTTCACATAATTTCTTTTTAGCCGACTGCAGTTTATTTTCTTGGCCCAAAATAGAGGTTGTAATGGTTAACTAACTAGAAACACTCCCTCATGATATTTTAGAGTGTTTTGTATTCATTTTATACATTAACAGGACAATTGGGAGGCGGGGGCTAAATCCAGTACTCGCGCTGGCGCATGTTCTTTCCTGTTCGCCTCGCCTCGTTCGCTTGCTCAAACACGGTGTTTGCGACATGAACGTTCCTGTCAAATTTCAGTTTCTTGCAAGTTCATTATTACCTTTTGTTTGCTCAGTCGTAATCCAGCTTTATTCCGAAGTGGTTCACTACAGTTGTAGTTTGCAGTGCTGTGTATTTGTGATGGCTCACAGAGCCAGAGGTTGCGTCAACTCTCCGGACAGTTTTTGTTTTATTTGTGGGGAATATACCGTGAAAAAGCGGCAGAGGAACATTTCTGCATTTATTAAAGTATATTTCGCCTATTTCGGTTTGAAGTTAGGCGATCAAGACAAACCGTGGGCTCCTCACAAAGTGTGCAAGACATGTGAGGAAGATCTACGCTTATGGATGAAAGGTAAAAAACAAGCATTTCGTTTCGGAATACCTATGATGTGGCGTGAACAAAGAGACCACAGCAGTGACTGCTATTTTTGCTCTTGCATTGTGAAGGGATACAACTTAAAAAATAAGAACGTAATAAGTTACCCCAACCTTCCCTCAGCAATTAGGCCTATGCCTCATAGCAACGAAGTACCTGTGCCTGAACCACCAAAATCTTTGGATCATATTTGTGTGGACGGTTCTGATCATGATGAGACTCATCAGATGGCTTTTCCCGATGAGTCCAGTACTTCCGAGTTTGAAACTGAACCAGATCCGAAACCTGAACTTTTCTCTCAAGCTGAATTGAATGATTTAGTCCGGGATTTAGGACTCCCAAAAGATGCTAGGTTCTCGGCTTAAACAGAAAAATCTATTGTCACCAGGAACAACTTTTTATTGGTACCGCAACCGCGAGACACAATTTTTGAAGTATTTCAGCAAAGAGGAAGATTTGGTATTTTGCAACGATATATACGGAGTGATGGAAAAGTTTAAACTCAAGTATGATCCTGCTGAATGGCGGCTGTTCATTGATTCGTCAAAAGACAGCATAAAAGGTGTTCTTCTTCATAATGGCAACACATTTGCTTCAGTTCCTATTGCTCACTCTGTTATTCTCCAAGAAAAATACGAGAATTTGGCCCTGATTCTTCAGAAGATTCGTTATGATGAGCATAAGTGGATGATTTGTGGAGACTTTAAAATTCTATCCATGCTATTAGGGCAGCAATCCGGTTTCACCAAATATCCCTGCTTCCTTTGCTTGTGGGATAGCTGGGGGAAAAAGACTGGCCAATTCGGGAGTATTTGAGACCCGGTGAGAAAAATGTTCTTCATGAGAGCTTGGTACCTCGTGATAAAATTCTATTACCACCTCTCCACATTAAGTTGGGTCTCATTAAGCAATTCATCAAGTCCCTTCCAAAAGATGGTGAGTGCTTTCGGTACCTTTGCTCAAAGTTCCCCCGACTTTCTGAAGCAAAGCTAAAGGAAGGAGTGTGTGTTGGCCCTGATATAAGGAAACTCATTTCAGATGGAGCATTCGCTGAAACGATGTCTGAGAAGGAAAAAGAAGCCTGGGATTCCTTCAAGGATGATGTTCTCAAATTCTTGGGGAACAGGCGGGATGAGAACTATAAGGATATTGTTGCCAGGATGCTCAATGCCTTCAAAGAACAAGGCTGTAACATGAGCCTGAAAGTCCATTTCTTGCACTCCCATGTGAACTACTTTCCCGAAAACCTGGGGGCGTACAGTGAAGAACAAGGTGAAAGGTTTCACCAGGACATCAAGGACGCAGAGAGAAGGTACCAAGGAAGATGGAACACCACTATGATGGCTGATTTCTGCTGGTTGCTGCTGCGGGAAACCCCAGATGAAAAATACGCCAAGCAGCGCACCAAGAGAAGCATTCGGGGGGAAGAAGAAACGGGCCCACCAGGAGATTGATTGCCCAAGAATGACTTTAAAATCTAAATTGTGTTGACAAATATCGTGTTTTTACTAAACTTTGAAATAAAAATTTGCTAGTTATTACCACAGTGTCGGATCTCATTTATTAGAATTTCATATTCACACCATCGGGTGTTTGTCTTCATGTATTGCAATGGTGCGGTTTGCGTTTTCTATTCTTACATACATACCTGTACAACATTTTTTGCACATTTCTTTGCTTTGCTTTGTGTCTAACCTCACTCTTATATGCTCAATGTTTGTGCACATGTATGTGGCTGTTTTAAGTGCAGACAATTCTGCTACCATCACAGTGTGTTTTGTTGACATTACTCTATTCTTATGTGCTGCCTTGTTACAATTTTCTTTATTCTTATTTGAATAACTACTAAACAATTAGTATAAAGAATTCATCCAAGAAACTTTTATCTCGATCGCACTCAATCTGAAACGTTCACCTCAAACTGCTAACCCAATGTAGCAAATAATCTGTACGTGATGGAGCAAATTGGTTACCAGATTTGGATTCAGCGCACCAAAAAACGTAAAAATCAATCGAAACATTAGAGGCAGTTTAAAAAAATTTTTTTTTAGTGTACCTGTGTTATTGGTGCAAACACTGGTTGGTCAGTTTTGAATGGCATGTATATGAGGATGTCATCTGCATATGCCAAGCATTGCACGTTGAAGGATCGGATCAATTCACATATCGGCTGCATATATATATTGAACATTAGTGCCGATAGGGAAGATCCTTGTGGTACACCTTGAGACTGTAGGAATGGTTCGGAGGAGTCCTGGCCTGTTTTAACTTGTTGCCACCTATTGGAAAGGTAGGATTTACACCATTCCAGTGCTGTGCTTCGAATCCCCTTCTCTATCAGACGTTGCAAAAGTATATCGTGGTTCACAGAGTCGAAGGCGGCGGAAATGTCAAGAAAGATGAGGACAAATCCTTGTTTGATGCTGTTTATTCCTGTGATCAGATCATTGAATAGGGTTGTAAGGATTGTGTCGACTCCATGTGCTTCTCTAAATCCATGTTGTGATTTGTCCAGTGGAGCTTCAGTGTCAATATGATGTTGGATCTGTTGTTGGGCAGCTTTCTCGATGATTTTTGCAAGCTGGGGGATGCTCGAGATTGGTCTAAATGAATCAACTTTGGATGGATCAAGTTTACTGTTTTTCAGTAGGGGCTTGATAGAGGTGTGTTTCAAACTCTGGGGAAATGAGCCTGTTAGAAAGGACTGGTTCAGTATTTTGCACAAGATTTGGCTTAGATCATGTCGCAGATCTTTGATCCAGCTGGCTGGGCATGGGTCATTAGGTGCAGTGCTAGGATTGATGGAAGCAATGATGTTCTCAATCTCATTAGTTGATATTGTATTGAAATTGCAAAATGGAATTATTTGAGATGCCTTAGGTGATACAGAAGGATTGTTGGTAATTGCGCTCGTGCTGGCCTTAATCATTTTTGATTGCAGGTAGTTTGCATAGTCCTGTGGTTGCGGCATTGCAGGTTAGGCTGAAACTGGCTCTCTTGTTATGGATTTTACTAATCTGAACAGTGTATGTGGTTTATTGATGGAGCGTTTCAATAGGTTTGTGTGGTAGAGCTTCTTACTCAGTGTTATCTTCTCACGGTGGGTAGTTAAGTGTGAGTTATATGTTTCAAGGGCCTCTGGAGAGTGGGTTCTTCGCCATTGTCTTTCAAGTTTGCGTAAGTGGATGAGAGATGTACGAAGGTCAGTAGAGAACCATGGCGCGTGTTCTCGTTTTCTTGTTTTCTTATCATTGTGTAATGGACAAGAGGCGGCTCTGAGGTTCTCGTCCCATTTGGATATAAGGTCATCTAAGTTGAGGGAGTTGTTGGTCATGAGTGGTTGAAGGTTATCTAGGACCTTGTCACGGTTGAGAGGTTGAAAGCGGGCTGTGTGGGTTCCAGGTGAATTGAATGGTATGAGATATGAGATATGAGGTATGAGATATGAGAGATATGAGCATGAAAGGAAAGGTCTAAATCAAAAAGGACACCGAGATAGCGGAAAGTGGTGACCAAGGATATGGGAGTGTCGGAAAGGGATGGAGCTAGAGAGGGGGAGGGATGACCGTGGGGGAACCAGATGGCAGTGGTTTTGGCAAGATTGAGGTGAAGGCAGTTCTGGGTCAACCAGTGGGTGACGGCAGTGAGGCAGTTATTTCATATTATCTACTCCTTCCTGGGTGTCTAACTCTATTGCAGATTTTGGTATAATCCACAGAGAGGCAAACCTTACCAGACAGTCCTTCTGTAATATCACTAACAAAGATGTTAAAAAGAATCGGACCAAAGACAGATCCCTGCGGCACACCACTGGTAACATTCTTCTCCTCAGAATGAGCTTTATTTACCTGTACCCTTTGTCACCTCCCACTCAATCAATTTCTAACCCACTTTAGGGTCCATCCCTAGGGTGCTCAATTTGTTTATAAGTCGCATGTGTGGAACGGTGTCAAAGGCCTTACTGAAATCTAAGTACAAGACATCTAAGGCTCTCCCTCGATCCAACTCCCTTATCACACAGTCAAAGAAATCAATCAGATTTGTCTAACAAGACCTAACTCTGGTAAACTCATAATGCCTCGGATACTGTAAGCCATTGGACTCCAGAAACCTCACTATCCTCTATTTTACCAGCATTTCAAATAATTTACTCACCACAGAGGTTAGACTAACTGGCCTCAACCTCATTCTTACTTCCGCCTTTGTGTAAAGGGACTACATGTGCCTTTCTCCAGTCCTCTGGGACCACTCTCAACTCTAAAAAGCATTAAAAGGTCAGTCAGTATAGCCACTAGAATGTCCCCAAGTTCCTTCAAGATTCTCGGATGTATTCCATCCGGTCCCAACATTTTGTCTACTTTTAGTTTAGCTAGTTCCTCATGAATACAGTCTTCTGAAAATTGTTCAAGATCCCCTTCACTGCTGTTCCTATTTGTGGGTGTTTTCTGAGGTTCTCTTCCTGGCCCTTCATCTGTGAACACAGAACAAAAATATTTGTTAAGCAATTCTGCTTTATCCTCATCAGCTTCTACATATTCCTCCCCTTCACCCTTGAGTCTGACAACACCACTTTTGCCCTTTCTTCTCTCGCTAACTTGTCTGAAAAAATGTCTTATCTTCCACTGGACTCCTATTTCTCTGCTGCACAGAATCTAAAACAATGTAAGAAACATTTGAACAACAACATTACAGATTCCCCTGCCAAATTTGACAGCATGATTCATTAAGACTTCTCCCAGAGAGAGAGAGAGGCGCTCTAACTAGTATGCATATTTTAAACAGTAATCCAACTTATTTTCCAAGGGAATACATATATACAGAAAAAAGCAGCAGCAGTCTCCTGGTTTAAATTGTTTTTTTCTTCTGCAGCATATTCCTCCACCACTTCCTCCTCTGGCTTTCAGCTCAGTTGGAATATCCCCAACTAAGTTTACAGTGCAATGAGGCTTAACGGCACTACCATCCCTGCCCATTTTTATTTAATTTTTCCCTTCGTTGTTTTATACATCACCTGTATAAAAATTGCTCCCATTAACTTCAGTTAGATAGAAACAAGCCATGATTTCAAAGATCTGGAATAAGATAGTCTCTCCAACAAGATATTACACCAAAACTGATAAATGTAGTTAATACGATATGAGAGAGAGAGAGAAAGAGAGAGAGGGGGGGGGGGCAATAAAGCAGCATGGAGCATGCGGCAGCAAGAACCAAGGAAAGAAGTCGGCAGAAATAGTTGGTTTATGTTTTGGGGATTATGCTGATTTTTGTATTTGCTTTTCCAATGATTTGTTTTGTACACCAGACTACAGTTTTGGATTTGCAGTTTAAAAATACGTATGAATGAATAAAACAAACATCAGGTAAAAAAGAGATGCACAGTGTACTGGACAACAAACACTAGACTAAGAAAATGTTAGATATACTTGCTATGTAAAAAAACACTCTAAAATTCAAGTGAAATTCTCAAATACAGTCTCCTGTATGTGAGATGTTTTCATCATGTAACTTCCTTATTGTATTTATTTATTTAACACTCATTTATATACCGCATCTTCCAGAGCTCAGTTGCAGTGTACAATTAACAACAATTAACAAAGCGCAGTTTGTTTTACATAGAACATCTAAATTTTACATAGAACATCTTAAGTTAAACAAAGCAAAGTGTAATTAACTAAACAGTATATTTAAGCTAGAGCAGTGTGAGTAACAATTAACTAACAAAATGTGATGTCTAAAACAGCATAAGACAGTACATAACATATACAACTATATACATGTGGATGTATTTGGGCATAAGAGCTTGGGTCATCGTTTCGTTTAAGCTATATGTGTTGTCCATTTAAGTAGTAGGATTGTACTTGATGTGGTCGTATGTATGTTGAACCATAATATCTACCATCAAACCTTTTGCAGAAGTGTTCTTAGAGCACTTTGGGTATCCAGCAAAACTTTAACATTCTGCTAGATGCAGGGCTCATGAGTCAGTGGAATTATAGAAACATAGAAATATGACAGAAAAAGACCACATGGCCTATCTAGTCTGTCCTTCCATATCAACAACTACAACAGTCCCCTTTTTTCCTTTAGAGATCCTCTGTGTTTGTCCCATGCTTTTTTGAATTCAGTTACTGTCCTCATCTCTACCACTTCCACTGGGAGACTATTCCATGGATCCACCACTCTTTCCGTAAAGAAATATTTACGCATATCACGCCTGAATCTATCCCCCTTCACCCTCATCCCATGTCCCCTCATAGCAGAACTTGCTTTCCATTGAAAGAGGCTCTCCCCTTGTACATTTATGCCTTGGAGGTATTTAAACATCTCAATCATATCACCTCTATCCCGCCTTTCCTCTAAGGTGTACATATTAAGATCCTTAAATCTGTCCTCATATGCTTTATAATGAAGACCACTAACCATTTTAGTAGCCGCCCTCTGTACCGACTCTATCCTGTTTATATCCTTTTGAAGGTGAGGTCTCCAGAATTGCACACTATACTCCAAATGAGGTCGCACCAAAGACCTATACAGAGGCACTATCACCTTTTTTTCTTCCAGCCATTCCTCTCTGTATGCACCCAAGCATCCTTCTAGCTTTTGCCGTCGCTTTTTCTACCTGTTTAGCTACTTTAAGATCATCAGACATAACCACGCCTAGGTCCCACTCTTCTTAAGTGGACAAAAGTACTTCACCCCTATACTATATTGCTCCCTTGGATTGCTGCAGTCCAAATGCGCAACCTTACATTATTTAACATTAAAACCCAGCTGCCAAATTCTAGACCATTTTTCAAGCTTAGCTAGATCCCTCCTCATGTTATCTACACCTTCCTGGGTGTCTACTCTATTGCAGATTTTGGTATCATACGCAAAGAGGCAAACCTTACCCGACAGCCCTTCCACTATATCACTAAGAAAGATGTTAAAAAGATTTGGACCAAGGACAGATCCCTGGGGCACACCACTGGTAACATCCTTCTCATCAGAGTGAGCTCCATTTACCTGTACACTCTTTGTCACCTCCCACCCAACCAATTTCTAACCCAAGCAGTAACTTTAGGGTCCATCCCTAGGGTGCTCAGTTTGTTTATAAGTCACCTGGTGAGGAACAGTGTCAAAGGCTTTACTGAAATCTAAATACACCACATCTAGGGCTCTCTCTCGGGCCAAGTTCCTTGTCACCCAGTCAAAGAAATCAATCAGATTTGTCTGACAAGACCTGCCTCTGGTGAATCCATGCTGCCTCGGATCCTGTAATCCGCTGGACTCCAGAAACCTCACTATTTTCCCTTTCAGCAACGTTTCCAATAATTTACTCACCACCGAAGTTAAACTAACTGGCCTGTAGTTTTCAACCACATCCTTACTTCCGCTTTTGTGTAAAGGCAGCACATGAGCCTCTCTCCAGTCCTTTGGCATCACTCCCGACTCCAACGAGGCATTGAAAAGGTCAGTCAGTGGAGCTGCTAGAACGTCCCCAGGTTCCCTCAATATTCTAGGGTGTATCCCATCTGGTCCCATCGCTTTGTCTACTTTAAGTTGAGCTAGTTTCTCATGAACACAGTCTTCTGAAAATTGTTCAAGATGTCCCTCGCTTCATTTACATCTTAAAAGCAAAAAAAAAAAAAAAAAGATCTTGCCAGTACTGCTAAGCATTTGTATCCCAACCAGTATTTTTTTTTTACTTTACTTTGGAATGCAACAGGGCTTTCTAAATTCTGAGCCTATTCAGCTAGAGATGTAGAGCAAGTGGCAAGAATGGTTTTAAACTCAGTTAATGTTCACAGAACAACAGTTCTATCTATAAGCTATATAAATACATTATAAAAGGATGATATGTGGGGAAGTAGCAAGATGGCGACAGGAAGCTCTGACCGGTGAGTTGCATCCTTCTTGGCTGCTGAGGGTTCGTAGCCTGCTCCTGAATTTTCTTCGATGGGGCGGAAGAAGCGGAAGCAGGCTGCCCTTCCTCCTGGGACAGTTCTGCCGGTGCCATTGACCCAGCGTACCTTGATGGAATGTGGATTCGCGGCCGGAGGAGGAGCAGGGTCTTCGGCAGTGGCGAAGAGAGAGGTGCCATCGCTGAGTGCATCGGGGATCTGGTTTTCACTGGAGGAGCGTTACCCCCCCCCCCTACACCGCGTCCCAGAAGTGTTATCTCGCCAGAAGTTGCTTTTCCTGTCAGCTTGCGGGTGAGCACGCCGGTGGATGGAGTGGCAGGAGGTGCTTTGGCTGAGAGCTTTTCCCCTACAGAGGCCGGGGCAGCAGAGGACTGCGCTGAGAGGAATTTCTTCGGAGAGACGAGTGGAGGTGATACCTGGTCGTGTAGAGGGCCTTTCGGGGCTGCCAGTGCTGAAAAGACCTGCGGTGATAACAATGGAAGCACTGTGGGACGGTCTAGCAACGCTGAATGCTTCCCTCAAGAATGTTTTGAGCTTTGTGAGTACTGAGATAGTTGGGGTTCAATCTTTATGTGGAACTCTTTCTGGTGTACAGGAAGAGCAAGTGGAGAGACTTTCCAAGGTGGAGCAAGAAGTTGGGCAGTTGAGGGAGTTGGTGACTGCCCAGGTTAAGGACAGAACTTCTCTTCCAGGAAAATGGAATATTTGGAGAATCAGGTTTGGCAGTGTAATCTGCGCTTTCTGAATTTTCCACGGTCTCCTTTATTGTCACCAATGGAGATGGTGAAAAAGTATTTTGGAGAGGTTTTGAAGATCTCCCCAGATCAGTTTCCACCCCGGTGCGGGCGCAGTATTTGTCCTTGGGGCAAAGGGATCTTGGTTCCATTGCCCCTTCTGCTCCCCCTGATGTGGGTGACCTCACGGGGTTTTTAGAATCTTCCCTGGAGGTCATTACTGATAAGTCTACCCTTCTTGTTACCCTAGCATTGGAATCTGATAATTTTTTTATCCTCAGATTGTACTTTAGGAATTTTAATGAAGTTTTCCTAGGGTCTAAAGTACGTATATTTCCTGATATATCTCGTATTACGCAGCTGAGAAGGAAGGACTTTTTGGTTCTTCGCCCCAGGGTTGTAGCACTGGGGTCTACCTTCCAGCTTAAATTTCCTGCAAAATGTTGTGTGGTTTTCAAACAAAAAGCATACTTGTTTTTTGATCCTAGGCAACTATTAGAGTTCCCTGAGGCAAGGGAAGTTGTAATGGTTGATGTTGCTGAACCCTCTCACTCGGCTGATGCTTAAGTCTTCACCTGTTGCATTAATAATGCTGATTAGATAGTTTAGGACTGTGTAGGCCCTTTACTTTCTGTATAGGTTGTTTTTTCCTAGTACTTCCTTATATTACCTAATGTTTGAGGTCTACATTTAAATGGGCACTGATTATTTGTTTTTCTTCTCTTAATCTCCTTGTTGGAGGGAGGGTTTCTTTTCTATAGAATTGTCTGTACAAGTATGCCCATTTTTGTAATCATTCATTGATTTGTTTTCTTGGATGTAATTTTGTTATAATTGATAAATAAAAAAATTAAAAAAAATAAAATAAAAGGATGATCATCCTTCATGTGTTCAAGAGTATTACTATATGTAGCCAGTAATCATGGGACATAGAAAGAATTTTAGAAATATCATTCCTGCCTTTTTCGTGTTCGTTTTTTTAACCTGTGCAAAGGGCTGCCTGGGTAGAAGCATGTGTGGACAGGCTAGACCTAGGGCAGAAGCAGCACCAGACAGAACAGGAACCAGAAGAGAGTCAGGAACGAGGCCAGAGTCAAGAGCAGTAATTCTAGCAATGAGCAGTAAGAAGGAGCAGTGAACGCTTGGAAATACTTCATTAGAAAAGTAAAGAGAGTTGCATTGGCAATAGATGCAGGACAGACCCACTAAAAACTGTTGAACTAGTAAGGGTGTGTCTGCCTGGCTCTCCTATTATATGGTCACTGATAATACACACCTGTCGTTGGTCCAATGGGCTCCTTCAGAGGCAGGTTTCTTCCTCACCTACCTCTAATTATTTAACATATTTTTTATACTGTTTTTCTACAAGTCAAAACCGTTTACATGGAACTGAGTTGATACAGTGAACGAAGTACAACGAACATCAAAAATCATTTACAATAAAAACATGAAAACTATTTTAAATGTGAACAGAGAACAATGAACCTTTTGTATATATCAATACATTTGAATCAAACTGGGCAGACTAGATGGACCATGCTGGTCTTTATCTGCCATCATATACTATGTTACTATGTAATACTTATCTAAAGAACTATGTACATAAGGGTGAGGGGGGTGTGCGGGGGTTATAGAGGCTTTATGGGGGTAGGGTGGAGGATGAAGTAATTGTTTGTATGGGGTAGTCCTTATCTGTGGTTGTTGGGTGTCTTTTGCAAAAACGTTCCATGAAGAGGTGGGTTTTGAGTTGTTTGCGAAAGGCTACGGTTGATTTGATACTTCGAATTGAAGGGGAGAGTGAATTCCAGAGGGTGGGGGTGTACAGAGAGAATGCTCATATTCTTGTGGTTTGCTTAGATTTACGAGTCTGTGGTGGGAGAGACTGAGGTGGTTTTGGGTGCTCTTTCTTCTTGATCCATTGGAGTTCAAGGTTTGAATTAGTGCTTGGAGGTGCTCTGAGGATTGTTTGTCCAGGGGTTTGTGAATGAGGGTTGGAACTTTGAATTGTATTCTGGAGCTGATGGGAAGCCAGTGGAGGTGTTTGAGTATAGGAGTGATGTGGGTTTGTCTTGAGGCTTGGAAGATAGATCGAGCAATAGTATTTTGGGCAAGTTGTAATGGGAGATACTGTATTTAGATATTTTATCTTCCCTAGATTAGCTTCAGGTTGAGCAGCACCCTGGTCCCCATGGTTGTTGGGTTCCAATCCTAGATGGCCTGACAATCTGGTACAGGTCATTAATTCTAGTGGCACTGCCACAGACAAACTGGTCTGCAGTACTATCAGTAAACGAATGCAGTTCCATATATGATGCTGTGGTGATGTGTTTTTTACTATTGTAAATAAGCATTTATAAAGAAAAGAGCCTATTGTTTTTAAGACAGGTGCAGCTTTCAAAGTCAAAGTCTCCTACATTTATTCATCACAGTGTTCATACACAACAGAATTTCTTGAAAAAATATTTAGCAGCAGTCTTCCCTTAGAACAAGGAAGGATATTTTCATCTACATCTTTGGAGAAAAAAATAACTATTAAAAAATAAAGCAATCTCAATTACCAAGCACAATACATAGATGATCATTTTCAAATGCAGTAGTATATATTTGAGTACAAAATTCCATCCATTAAAGAGGACCAGAATGTAACAGATACACAAATTGCCTGGACCTGCCAAAACTACAGCGATTAGAAAACTTTATTCTAATGTCAGATTATAGACAACCATTACTTAAATTCATGTTCACATGCAATAATATGTACTGCAAAATGTTTTGGAGCAGTCACTAGACAACTGCCCGAGGCTTCTGCTGCTGTGCTAGAACTTGTGTTAACGGGCAGAAGAGATCAATGTCTTCTCTGGAGTATTCTCTTCCACTGTGCTATCAGCACCTCTCAATTTTTGTTTTTCTTCCTTTCTGCTTTAAGGCACAAGAATACCTCATCTGTATTATAAGAAAGGGCAACTATTTTGCATCTTTTAAAATGAAGTGGGGAGATGGATCATTCCGAGGGTAATTCTTAAACCCCTTTCCATGGGTAAAAAAGTACGTTACCCTCAGAAATAGCTCTTTACTGAACAGTTCACCCTATGTGCAGATGAACTTATGTGCATATATTTACCAAGAGTTTTAAGAGGCAGTCCTGGGAGCAGGGTAGACGAGGGTTTGCCCTTATATGCTTACTTTTAAGCTTTCAAAGGTAGGCACACATTTTTTTCTCATCCACCCGGGTTAGCAGATGTAAATGCATGTGGGTATTTTTCTTGAGATAATTTCCAAAGTGAAAGTACTTGGGCCAATATTCAAAGGAAATTATACATTCACCAGCCACCAATGACTGTATAACTTACTATCTGTACAATGGCCAAAAATTCCTCTAACCAGCCCAGTACCATGAGGGCAACTTCATCAAGCGTAGTTACTCACCTGTGACAGGTGATCTCCAGGAACAGCAGGAATTTAGTCTTCACATATGGGTATCATCGGTACCGACGGAGCCCACGCGGGAACGCTCCCCAGCGTCCAATAGGAAAGCTTTTGGGAGCATCCCACAGTGCATGTGTGCTGCCTTCCCGCCTCTGTACCTCTTTCACGTCAGTTGAGTTTATAGCTGAGACCAATGGAGAGAAGCAGAGAAAGAGAGAGATAGAGACAACTCCTAGGGGAGGTGGGTGGGTTCTGAAGACTAAATTCCTGCTGTTCCCGGAGATCACCTGTTACAGGTGAGTAACTACTCTATCTCCAGGAACAAGCAGGAATGTAGTCTTCACATATGGGGACTCCCCAGCTGAAAGATACCAAGGGGTGACCCCAACTAGCTGAGAACCCAGGTGAGATGGGGTCATGCTTTCTCCCATGGACCTTAGGCATCCAAACTGTGGATGGTGGGTAGGACTTGTATTAAGTATGGAAGAGATGTTGTAGAACAGCCTGGCCAAATGAGGCATCCCGATGGGAGGCCTTGTCTAAGCAATAGTGGGCTGTGAAGGTATGTACCGAAGTCCAAGTGGCTGCTTTGCAGATGTCATCAATAGAGACAGAATGAAGGTTAGCCGTTGAGGCTGCCACTGCTCTCACATTGTGAGCTGTGACACAGCTTTCGAGAGAAAGTCCCTTACTCTGATATGTATAGGATATGCAATCTGCAATCCAATTTGACAGAGTTCTTTTAGAAACTGGAATTCACAAATGACTAGAGTCAAAAGCCACAAAAAAGCTGAGAAGATTTTCTATGTGGCTTAGTTCTTTGGAGATAAAAAAGCCAAAGCTCTTTTACAATCCAATGTGTGAAGATTCCTTTCCGCAATGGAGGCATGAGGCCTAGAGAAGAATATAGGAAGATAAACCGACTGGTTTAAATGAAAAGGCGATACCACCTTTGGCAGAAAGTGAGGATGAGTCCTGAGGACTACTTTATCATGGTGAAACCTTGTACAAGGAGGGTCAGCTACTAACGCCTGTAGTTCACTAATGCGTCTTGCAGAAGTGATGGCAATTAGGAAAATAACTTTCCATGAAAGAAACTTTCGGTCTGAAGTGGCTAAAGGTTCAAAGGGTGGTTTCATAAGCTGACCAAGAACAAGATTTAGATTCCATGCCACTGGTGGTGGCTTGATGGGAGGTTTTGTTAAAAGTAGGCCTCTGATAAATCTTGATATAAGTGGATGAGAGGAAATAGGTTGTCCATCGAAAGGTTTATGAAAAGCAGCAATAGCACTAAGATGGTCCCTAACTGAATTGGTCTTCAGACCAGAATTTGATAATTGTAGAAGATACTCTAGTAGCAACTCTACAGGTAGTAAAAGGGGGTTAAGTCCCTTTTGTGAACACCAGATAGAGAACCATTACCACTTGAAAGCGTAGGAACGTCTTGTGGAAGGTTTTCTGGAAACCAAGAGGATATCCTTTACTTGTTGAGAAAGGTTAACATCTTGGAATTCTAGGCTTTCAGTAACTAGGCCCTGAGATGTAGGGACTGGGGATTGGGATGCAGTAAAGATCTGTCCTCCTGCGACAGGAGATCTGGAGCATTCCCCAACTCCAGAGGAGTGGTTTGAGAGACGCAGAAGAAGAGGATACCACGTCTGCCGTGGCCAAAGTGGAGCTATGAGTATCCTATGACCTTTGTCTCTCTGAAGTTTGAATAAAGTCTTGAGAATGACGGGAATGGGTGGGAAGGCATAGAGGAAATCCTGTCCCCAGTGGAGTAGGAAAGCATCTCTTGCCTGACAGTTTTGAACCGGAATTCTGGAACAGAATCGGGGAAGTTTGGCATTCTGTGGACTTGCAAAGTAGTCTATATCTGGTGTTCCCCAGATTCGAAACACTCGAGCAAGCTGGAATTTGGAGGGACCACTCGTGTGGCAGCAGTATTCGACTGAGTTTGTCTGCCCACAAGTTTTGAATGCCGGGAAGGTATACCGCAAACAGGTGAATTTGTAACTCTCTGGCGAGAGCCCATAGTCGCAAAGCATCATTGCATAGCGACAGAGAGCCTGTTCCGCCTTGCTTGTTCACATACATCGCTACCTGATTGTCGGTTTGGACCAGAACTGTTTTGTTGCTGAGATGGCCCTGAAAAACTTGAATAGCATTGAAAATGGCTCTCAGCTCTAGGAGGTTTATGTGAAGGGAAACCTCCTGTGAGGTCCAAAGACCCTGAGTGGGGAGATCGTGCAAGTGGGCCCCCCAACCCATCTTGGACGCATCTGTCACCAGAATGGTTTGCCATAGAGGCTGATGGAAAGGACAGCCTACAAGGAGGTTTTCCAGGGATTGCCACCATTGCAGGGATGAAATCAGACGTGTGGTAGTTCTGATTTTTTCTATTAGTTGACCCGAGGCTTATGACCACTGAGAGGAAAGGGTCCACTGGGCTGCTCGCATGTGCAGGTGAGCATAGGGAACCGCATGGACAGTGGATGCCATGTGTCCCAGCAGTTGAAGCATCTCCCGAGCAGTAAGGAATACCTTCATAGATGCTTGAGATGATAGTTGTATTATATATAGACAGCATGGCTGGGGCAGGAAAGCCTTTGACTGCCGTGTGTGTAGACGAGCCCCTATGAATTCTAGAGATTGAGAGGGGGTGAGAAGAGATTTTGGAAGGTTTATGACCAACCCCAAGTATTGAAGAATTGTCATTGCTCGAGAGAGAGCGAAGCTGGCCTCTGGAGCTGTCTATGCTCGAATGAGCCAATCGTCTAAGTAAGGGAAGACAAATATCTCCAGAGTCCTCATAAATGCTGCTACCACTGCCATGCATTTTGTGAAGACTCTCGGAGCAGAGGCAAGTCCGAAAGGAAGAACTCTGTACTGGAAGTGTCTTCCTTGGATCAAGAATCGAAGGAACTTCCTGTGATCTGAGTAGATGAGAATATGCGTGTATGCATCTCTTAGATCTAGAGAAGATAGCCAATCTTGACTTTGAAGGTATGGTAAAAGTGTTCCAAGGGAGATCATCGGACTTTTCTCGGAACAAATACTTGTTTAATTCTCTGAGGTCTACTATAGGCCTGTGTCCCCCTGTTTTCTTTGGAATAAGAAAATAGGGTGAGTAGAACCCTGTACCCTGTTGGGATATGGGCACTTCTTCAATTGCTCCTTGAGCCAAAAGTGACGTGACCTCCTGCCACAAGAGGTCGGTGGCAGGGCCCTGAGAATTGAACCGTCTGAGAATTGTAGGCGGGGGCAAGATGAGGAAATGAAGCTTGTATCCCAATCTTACAATGGACAGAATCCAATTTTCTGATGTTATTTGTTGCCATCTTTTGACAAAATGGCATAGTCTGCCTGGAATGGTGAAGGGTTCTGGACCTTTTAGGGGCAGAATGACTAAGTTCTGTAGGTGGAAGTCAAAGACCCTGAGGGGGCTGGGTCTGTTGAGCCAGTTGAGCTTTTTGAGCTTGTGGCTTTCTCTGTTGTCTGTTCTGTTGTTGCCCCTTTTGGGAAACATGAAGTGGACAGGGAGTTTGATGGGTGTAAGATTGATAAGACTTATTTTTCTTACTGAAAAAAGGTTTCTTGAATGTTTTCTTTTTTGCTGGGTTGGCTGTAGCCTTTGACAATCTGTTCAAAGTAGTATTGTCAGATTCAAGCTGATTAGCCTTGTCTTGCCAGTCCTTACCAAAGAGATTTTCTCCTGTGCAAGGAATATTTCCCAGCTTTTCTTGCACCCATTGTTCCAAGTCTGATGCTTGAAGCCAAGCAATACGACATGCTCCTATGGATATAGCAGAGGTTCTGCTAAGACATTCAAAACAATCAAAGGTAGCAGAGTTCATAAATTTAGAGACATTCTGGTAATGTCTGACCAGAATAAGGTAGTCTGCTCTTTTTTCCTCTGAGACAGAAGGACTAATGAGCTCCAAGTCTTTTGTGACTTCTTCCAGTAACATTCCCATATACAGAATGTAGGAACTGATCCTGGCTCCCAGCATGGAGGATTGAAAACATCGATGGCCAAAGGCATTGAGTGTCCTGGATTCACGGCCTGGAGGATTAGAAGAGTGTGTTTTTGCACTCTTGATTCTTCACATGGCCGATTCCTCTACCATTGAATGGTGTGGTAACTGAGTTTTTTGAAAACCAAGACAACTTGGCACTCAGTACATAGTGTCCAGGCGTCGGGAATGTGAAGATATTGTTAAAGGAGTCTCCCACATTCTCAACATCAGATCATGTAAGATCTTGTGAATGGAAAGCATAGGTGCTTCCTTGGGAGCCATAGGGTATTGTAGAATTCTTAATTCCTCTGCCCTAGGTTCTTTTTCTGGAATCACAGTGATTGCAAGGCTTTTTGCTAAATCACATATGAAGTCCTGGAAGGACATATCTTCTGGAGGAGACATCCTGCGTTGAGGAGAGGGAGTTGAATCTTCTAATAGATTCACTCTGGTACCAGTAGAATCATCAGAGTCATCGGAATCGGAAGACTCAAGCACCGGGTGCTCCTGTGATGCATGATATCGGTACCACTCGAAGTCAGTACCGAAATGATTCGGTTCCTGATCCCCGATACTGGACATTGGCATGGGGGGAAGCAGTCCTGTCGAAGAAGGTGTTGTCGGTACAGGTACCAATACCTGTGAAACCGTCTGTTGTGGTCTTAGTGGTACCGAGGATGCTAAGAGGGCCGCTAGACTGCGTTCGATAGCGAGGATTCTGTGATCCATCGCTCCTGCCAATGCCTGGGTACTGGTGGATGCGGCCACGACCCCAGAGCATGGCACCAGTAGTTCCATAGAGGTCGAGGCCTCTGGAACATCCTGGAGCCCTGTTAATACTTTGGAGCTTGAAGACTCCCGCCGGGGCTGTTTTGCCAGTGAAGTGTCCTCGAGGGAAACGCCCATGGCATCTCAATACTTCGAAGGAGAGTTTCCCTTCGAGGACCGGCTGGTTTTACTTTTGGTTACCTGAGATCCGTGGGAGGAAGATGAAGCCCTGGAAGACGTCGGTGCAACTGACATCGTGTTGGAGGCAAAAAGGGTACCGAGTTTTGCAGCTCTATTCTGCTGGCCCCTCTTGGTCATCCTCATGCAGGAGAGACACGTCGTTGGACAATGTTCAGGACCCAAACATTTTAGACACCAATCATGGGTGTTGGTGACGGACATGGTACCACCACATTTTAAGCATTTTTTGAAACCACTGGCTGGTTTCTCCATGCTTGAAGAAAAAAATGGGCCTGGTGCCCAAAATGGCGCCTAGCACCCAAAATAGGGAAAAATCCTGAAGAAAAATATATGGTTTGGTTTTTTTGTGTGTTTTTTAAAGAAAGAGGAAGAAGAGAACCGGCGGTACCGGTTGGCGTCGAATGAAGGCAAACGTGATCACAAAAAATAAGAAATAAAGGTAGATTTTCTGCGGTGACAGGGTAACGTGTCCTGTCGGCTCCACGGAAAATGAAGAACTGAAGTGAGAGAGGTACAGAGGCAGGAAGGCAGCACACATGCACTGTGGGATGCTCCCAAAAGCTTTCCTATTGGATGCTGGGGAGCGTTCCCGCGCGGGCTCCGTCGGTACTGACGATACCCATATGTGAAGACTACATTCCTGCTTGTTCCTGGAGATAGGGTTTTTCATGTATAAATTGGCTTTTATAAGGTTACTACAGGGCTTATGTGTGTAAAAGTACATTCAGTGCCAAGAAGGCATACACTTTTATGCGACCCATGTGTAGCCGTGTTCAGGGGTGGAGTAAGGCAAATCATAGGCGATGTCATAATTTACATGCATTATTTAGTTTAATATTTTTATTGAAACACTCAAAGAGCAAACATAAGCCAAAATTGTAAAACCCTTTTACCCTCGACATTTAACTAGACTATAACACAGCATCTCAGACCAGAACAGCTTAGCGCCCCTGCTCCCCACTCTCCCAGCAGATACACATTAACCTCACACATATACCCTAATAGAATCCTACCTCTTCAAACATTCAGAATCATGCTGTAACTAATAAGGATTCAATATAGGGAAGCCAAAGGGCCAAAAATGTCTTAAACCCTCATTTCCCCAGCACTCTAGCTGACATATGCTCCATTTCCATTAATTAATGTAATTGGTTTTACCACTACTGAAACGCTGGCCCACGCTCACTTTCTTAGCCATTAAAATCACTTTCTTAGTCATCAGAAATGCCTTCATTCCTTGATTGGGCAGGTCATGGGAGCCAGAGACACCAAAGAAGCATACCCTATCCGTGGAAGGGACGGAGAGAGGTTACCATATGTCTGGAAGGCAATTCTGGGACACATATTTAATGGACTCTCCCATCTAAAATTGTAGTAATTTACTTTCAAAACATATCTAGAAGCACATTCTTTAATTTACATTACCACAAAATATTTTAGGCCCAATACAAATACTACAAAACTGGTAGTTATGTCTGCATAAAAAGTATGCACCAGTAAAACTCAAATTAACCAACAAAATCCAAGTATTCCTAAAATAAATTCTGTGTGGGAGATATGTATAGGTCAGGGGTGGGCAATTCCGGTCCTGGAGGGCTGCAGACCAGTCAGGTTTTCATGATGTCCCTAATGAATATTCATGAGATCTATTTGCATTCACTGCTTTCCATTGAATGGAAATAGGTCCATGAATATTCATTAGGGACATCATAAAAACCTGACTGTTCTGCGTCCCTCCAGGACCGGACTTGCCCACCCCTGGTCTAGGTCAAAAATTTTGACCTGACTTCCAGGATATTTTACATAAAGTGTAGTTACTCACCTGTAATAGGTGATCTCCAGGTACAGCAGGAACTTAGTCTTCGCATATGGGTGATGCCAACACCGACTGAGCCCGCGTGGGAATTCTCCCCAGTGTCCTACAGGAAAGCTTTTGGGAGTACTCCACTGCACCTGCATGACTGCCTTCCTGCTCTTCTGACTTTCTCTCCTCAGTTGGGTTTGTAGCTGAGAAGGAAGAGTAAAAATAACCCTACAACTCCATGGGGAGGAGGGTGGGTTATGAAGACTAAATTCCTGCTATTCCCGGAGATCACCTGTTACAGGAGAGTAACTACACTATCTCCAGGAACAAGCAGGAGTGTAGTCTTCACATATGGGACTCCTTAGCTCTCAGATCTAAAGATAGTTGGAAATCAGGTCAGAGATGTTGAACTGAATTCAATTGGACATAGACATCCCTGCCATGGAGATTTGGATAACAGTGTGTGCAGGAGGTGGAGTTGTAGCTATGTTCTAAAGAAATACTGGAGGACCGCCTGGCCGAAGGCCGCATCCCAGCGCGCGTCCTTGTCCAAGCAATAGTGGGCGTAAAAGGTGTGGATGGAGAATCAGCTTGCTGCCTGGCATATTTCATCAATGGCTACTGAGCGTAGGTTAGCTACAGATGCTGCCATTGCTCAGACATAGTAAGCTGTGACATGTCCTATGAGGGAGAGTCCTGCCTTATCATAAGTGAAAGCAATGCAGTCTGCTATCCATCTGGAAAGTGTTTGCTTAGTTACCGGAAGCCCCAGATGAGTGTGGTCAAATGACACGAAGAGTTGTGAGAACTTGTGGTGATCCTGAGTCCTCTGGGGGTAGAAGACCAAGGCCCGTTACAATCAAGTGTGTGCAGGATAGCCTCTGCATGGAGGAATGAGGTCTTGGGAAGAAGACCGGAAGTATGATGGATTGATTTATGTGGAATGGCGATACCACCTTTGGTAATCAGTGTGGATGTGTCCAGAGGACAACCTTGTCATGATGGAATCTGATGTATGGTGGGTGAGCCACCAACATCTGCAACTCACTAATGCGCCTGGCTGAGGTCAGGGCCACAAGAAAAATGACCTTCCAAGTCAAGTAGCGCAGGTGGGTTGTTCTCAGGGGTTCAACAGGGGTTTGAGAAAATGGGCCAAGACAACATTGAGATCCCATGCCACTGGAGGTAGTCGAATGGGTGGCTTACAGAGGAGGCGGCCTCTTATGGTGAATCTGTTTTTTATTCAAAAGAACCAGCAAATACAGCACCATAACAGATACAAAAATACAACCAGCACAAGGAAATGTTGGAACACAAAGCCTAAATCAAGGCCAACCAGTACAATCCAAAACACAAAGATATACAAATCACCAACAGTAACAAGGTGCAGAATCCCCAAATGTTCAGTAAGACCCCCCCATAGGAGCCCCAGTCCCAAGTCCCCCCACCCTCAGCTAAAGACATAAGGAAAGTTGTATATATACCCATATTTACATATAGAGACATATAGATAGTAAGAGATACCAAGCTACCCCCTCAACGCCCCGTTCCCCAGAAGGGGATAATACGTCCCCTCAAGAGGCCAGCCAGGCTTGGGGTTGACTCTGCTCCCAAGCCCGCCGGCAAAGACCAGATCGCATTGATGGGCCATTGCCTCCCCGCCTTCTCCCCCCCCCCACCCACACCCCCCTCCCCCCCCCACCCACACCCCCCTCCCCCCCCCCAGCCTACCCTGGGCAACAGAGGGATTGAAAACACCAAGCCGACCCGCCGGTCCGGCAAATCTGACACAAAGGTTGGATAGTGGATATGCTGGAGAGTGAATATGCAGCCCTCCCCTCCTTCACGGCCCCTAGGGCCTCCTCATTATCCTACTGCGCACTCGCCAGGGAAGCAAGTGCAAGTGGGGTCCCCAGCCCTCCAGGAACCTCTGCCACCGCTGCTCAGTCCCCTGGGCCCAAAGCTGCTCCATGAGCAGAAGCTTATGAAGATGAATGCGCCAGAGACCATACTGGGGGTCCTTAAAATCAAGCCACTGCTGCAACACAGTCACTCGTGCGGTCACCAACACCAAACGCATCCATTTCCAGCGCACAGCCCCCAAATTATCCAACCATTCTGGGTCCCAAACATCCAGCACCACATTCTTAGCAGTCCACCGCACGTTCTGTCGAAAACATGCAGACAGATAAGAGCGCACCTTCTCCCAAAACACCTGAACGGCCCGGCAACTCCAGAACATATGGCCCAGCGTGGCCCTGGGTTCACCACATCTAGGGCATCGATGGTCGTCCCCCACCCCCGCTCGCCACGCCCTGACAGGGGCGAAGTAGAGCCGGCGCAGACGTTTATACTGGGCGTCACGATGGGAGACCAGAATACTCAATGAGGTAATGTTTGCCAGCCCTTGCAGAAGCTCGTCGGCACACACCGCCTCCCCTAAGTCGATAGCCCATGCGGACGCCAAGGACGCCAAGTCCTGGGGGGGGACCTCCTCCCAGAGCATCTTATATAACCCCGACACCCGCATACCATGTTCACCCCCCAACAACGCCACCTCAACCACCGTGCTCATGTCACCTGTCCGAGATGCCTGGGGGACTGTACAGACATAACTACGAATCTGGGCGTAACGAAACGCATCAGTTGGACCCAATGGATACTGCTGACACATAGTAGAAAAGTCAACCATCCCCCCTTCCGGGGTCAGCACATGCTCCAAATTGATAATCCCCATGCGGCTCCAGCCCATGAAAGGCGAGCTCCCCACACCCGGAGCAAAATCCTCATTGCCACAAATAGGAAGATACGGGGTGTACGCCGCCGTCAAGCGGCGACCCGTACAAAAGTACCGCCAGGCCCATCTAACCGGGTCGAGGAGAATGCGCCTAAGAAGAGGAGGACCCCCCAGGTCGCGGATCGTTTTAGCATGTAAGAGATATCTCAAGTGCAACGGAGAGACCACAGCCGCAAGTGCTCCCACCGGGGAGTAGTCCTCAAAGTCCCATAACCAGTCACGCACACACCGCAACAAACATGCAATGTTATACCGCCGCACGTCAGGAAAGCCTAAGCCTCCCAACGCACGAGGCTGACTGAGTACACTCAAACGTACCCGAGGTCTCCTCCCCCACCAAAGCAGCCGATTAAATACCCGATCGAAACGACGAATGTCGGAGCGTTTAAGAAACAACGGCAGCATCTGAAGCAAATAGAGAAGTTTAGGAAAAAGCGTCATCTTACACAGTGCTACTTGCCCTCCCAGAGACAACGGTAAGTCCCGCCATTTGTCCACCACCGACGAGATGGACGTAAATATCCTGTCAACGTTCAGACTGTAGAGGTCCCCAAGATCCGCCGGCAAATAAACCCCCAGATATTTGAAAAAACCAACCGCCCAACGCAAAGGGAAGTCGTCCGGCCAGGCTTGTCCCACCTCAGCCCCTAGTGGCAACGCCTCTGATTTATCCAGATTAAGCTGGAACCCCGAGACCAGTCCATACTCCCTGATTAGCTGTAAAAGATAAGGGAGCCCAACACGCGGGTCGCCAAGGTGCACAAGCAAATCATCCGCGAACGCAGCCACACGGAACTCCTCCCGTCCCATGGGAATCCCCCGAAATGGCGTAGCCACTCGGATCTTATGCAGAAGAGGTTCCAATGTAAGGACAAATAGGAGTGGGGACAACGGGCATCCCTGCCGGGTCCCCTTCTGGATTGCGAAGTCTGCCGTCACCGCGCCGTTCACCAAGAGGGCCCCAAGTGGGGCAGCATACAACAGCCGGACCACGTCCACAAAAAAACCGGCGAAACCCATCACCTCAAGAACTTGGTACATAAAACCCCACTGGACCCGATCGAACGCTTTTTCAGCGTCAAAGCTCATAAGTAAAGAACCCTGGCTCCGGACACGCTCGGCACACATGGAAAGCAGAATCCGCTGTAGGTTTTGGGACACCTGTCGACCCCTAACAAAGCCCACCTGATTAGGGTGGATCAAAGTTGGCAACAAAGGGGCCAGTCGATCCGCCATAATCTTAGCAAAAAGTTTAATATCGACGTTAAGAAGCGAAATTGGTCGGTAGGAGCCCGGCAAAAGCGGATCCCTCCCAGGTTTAGGTAAAACAGTAACGATGGCTTTATTCGCCTCAAACGGGAAGTGTCCTCGCTGCACCAAATCCTCATAATATCCCACCAAGGGGACCACCAAGGCGACCCCCAGAATCTTATAAAATTCTCCGCGAAAACCATCGGCCCCCGGCGCTTTGCCATTTTTCAAATGCTTAATGCCCTCCTGAACCTCCCTCCCCGTGAGAGGCCTATTAAGAAGCAACAGTTGATCAGCAGTGAGCCGCGGCAAGACACAGCCATCCAAAAAATCCCGACCCTCCTCCTCCCGATCCCCCTCGTTCGCATAAAGGCGCCGATAAAAGTCAATGAACACAGCTTCGATCGCCTTCCTGTCTCTCTGAATGACCCCATCCGGCCGTTTAATGGCTCCAATATGCCGGGCACCCACCCCAGGGCGCACCAGGGCCGACATCAACTTACCAGCCTTATTACCGTAACAATAAAGCTTAAAACGATAATACAGCAATGATTTCTGTGCTCGGCGATGAAGTAACGTTTCCAATTCCAACTGAAGATCCCGCAATATGCGTTGATTCACCGCAGATTTATCCGCGGCTACCCTCCTCCGAGCTTTGGTCAGGGCTCTCTCCAAAAGCAGAATCTGTTGGTTCAAGCGCTTACGCTTCTGACCATGGTAGCTAATAATCTCCCCACGCATAACCGCCTTGCCAGCTTCCCAAAGAAGAGCGGGGGAAACCTCTGGCGTGTCATTAATGGCCAGATATTCCTCCCAACGCTTCCGTATGTGAGCCTCAAACTGAGCATCTCCGCTGAGGTCCAACGGATATCTCCAAAGCCGTGTACCGGCGGGGCCAGGATTACGAAGCTCCAGCGCGACCAGCGCATGGTCAGAGAGAACAGAAGACCCAATCGTCGACGCCTCCACCCGCCCAAACAGGGCCTCCGAGATCAAAAAGTAATCAATACGGGACCACGTCCCATGGGCCCGGGACATATGAGTATAATCTCGCTCCCCTGGGTGTAGGACCCTCCAAACATCCAACAGTCGATACGCCTCACAGAGCCCCCACAGCCGTTTACGAGCTCTCGAACTCCTGCCCCCCCCTCCGCCGGAGCGGTCAAGAGCGTTATCTAGCACCTCATTGAGATCCCCGCCCATCACTACCTGGTAGCCCCCAGTATCCTTCAAAATATTGGCCAGATCTCGGTAGAAACCAGCTTCGTATCCATTGGGCCCATATACCGAACAGATAGCCACCTTCACCCCATTGAGCGTCCCCCAGACACAGACATAGCGGCCTTCCGGGTCTGCAGCAACACGCTCCTCGACCCAGGCAACTGATTTGGCAAACAAAATGGCCACTCCTCTCCTCCTACCTAAAGCTGGGGCCCCATAAACATGAGAGATAGGTCCCCGGCATAATTTAGCATGTTCCGCCGCCGACTGATGTGTCTCCTGTAACAGGATCACACTAAGACGATGACGCTGCAAATGCTGCATCACCTTATAACGTTTAATGGGAGAGCCGAGTCCACAAACATTCCAAGTTGCAAATCGGACAGCACTATCCAGCATCTATACTCCAAGCGAGCCACCAAAAAAGGACAACCTGCCCATCGAGGAAACGGAGACCCCCCCAGCCTGGGGCCTCCCCCTCCGTCCACATCCACTCCAGCCAAAGCTGCCGCAGCCACCGTCGAAACGGCCAACACTCAACCACACTCCACCAACACGCATACCAACCCAGTCACACACAGACACGTAATCCCCACCGACATCCAGTATCGCTGTCACCCTTCTGTATTAACCCCATTCCTAACCCTAATCCTCCCCCGCCCCCTCCCCCCCAGCCCCACCCTCCCACCCCCCCCCCTCCACCACCACCGCTTCCTCCCCCTGCCAGTCAACCCACGCTGGCACCACCACGACTTCCATTGCGTGCAAGGCCCCCCCCCCCACCCAATCAACAAGCAGATCCCAGACTGCGCAGGCAATGGCCAACCCCCACACAGGCACGCCCCATACACTCACGCTCACTCACACTTGCACTCAGAACGTCACCCGCCCACTGTCTAGCCTACCCTCCCTACAAGCAGTCTAGGACCTCGCCTCCCGGCCTACCCAATGCCAAACCCAGACCCACAAAAGAACAAAAGGGACTCCCCCCCGTCCCCCCCCGCCCCACCCCCAGTGCTGGGTCCCGCTCCACATTTCCCCCCCCTCCCCCCCAACCCCCCATGAAACAGTAGAACCCAAAAGAGAAATAAGAAGGGGAGAGGGTGGGGAAAACGGAGGAAGCCCACGGGACAAAGAACCAGTAAAATAAAAGGGGGAGGAGGAAGGGGGTGCGCTAACAAAAAATAGAGAAAAGAGAGTCAACTCCACAAGACCCCCCTCCGTGGTCCAGCCTAAGCACCGAACGGCTAACCGGACCCTGCAGTCTCTAAAAACCAGATCCTGCAGTACAGACAGCCTTATATATACAGTACAGAGAACATTATTTAAACCAATGTACAAAGTGTTACAGGCAATCCTTAAATACAAACAAAACATTACCCCCCGGCTTATTCGCAGCCCAGAGAGAGGAGAAAGAAAATAGGGAAAAAAGAGAAGAAGAGGGAGAAACACGTAGCAGCCCCGTCCATCTGCCACAGTCTCAGCCATTCCGCCGCCAAGTCTGCCGCGTCACAATCAGCAGCCGGCTACAGTACTACGAAAGGGGAGTAAACGAGAAACAAAAGGAAAAGCTAAACAAAAAAGAGAAAAAAAAAGAGAAAAAAAGGATAAAAAATAAAAATAAAAAGGGGATAAATAAACATCCAGGATGTGACATACAGGTAATAACAAGACGATTAACAGAAGCCGTGCAAATAATATTAAGAAAACAAATACTGATTAACATAGGTATTAAACAAAGGTCTAGGGCTCCCACGAGACCCGACAGCTCAGCATGAGAGATACTCCAACAGGAGGGCTACCCGAAGCCCTATCATAGGGATAGTAAAAGCAGCACACTGTAGGTAGCCCAAATTCCCACGAGCCAGTCCATAGAAGAGCCACATGAGAGCCCGAAGAAATCCAATCGGGCCTTCACTGAAGCAGGTGCATCGGGGGCTAAGTCCCGTGGAGAGGAAGAAGAAACTCAGTCCGCACCAGGCCTCAGAGGGCCAACACCCCCAAACAGTACGGAGCAGTCACTGTAAGCCCAGACCTGTCGCCTCATCCAAGGCCGTTGCAGAAATCCATGGCTTCTTGTGGTGAGGAGAAGACCCGGCGGCCAGTCTCGGAGTCCACTCTGAGGGTAGCCGGGTACGGCAGAGTAAAACGAATACCCCTTTCCACCAAACAGCCACATGCTTCCCTGTAGGCTTTGCGGCGCAGTGCTACTCCGGCAGAGTAATCTTGAAAAATAAGCACTCTGTTGGCAGTGGGTCCCGAATGCCGATAAAGGCGGGAAGCTCGCAGCACCCCCTCTTTCTGCGCTGCATTCAAGAACCGGGCGATGACAGCTCGCGGCCTGTTGTCTCCGGCCCGGGAAGCCCCCAACCGGTGCGCACGCTCCAGCACAATAGGCCCCACTTCGCCCTCCAGAGGCAGATGATCCGGGATCCATTTTTCCAAGAAACCGCGCAGGTCCTTCTCCAACACCGTCTCAGCAATACCAATAAAACGCAGGTTGTTGCGCCGGCTGCGATTCTCCAGGTCTTCGATCTTGTCTTGTTGCTTGGCCAGGGTCTCCTCCAACCGCTTAAGCCGATTTTCATCTCTCACTTGGAGATCTTCCAGGGCGCCAATGCGAGTCTCGACCCGTTCCACGCGGCCAGCGAATTCCGCCACCGCTTGTGCCACTGCCGCAATTTGCGTTGCCAGCCTGCCCAAGCGATCTTCTAAGGCGACCACCGCCGCCTTGGACACTTCCTCCACCAGCGTTGGCACAGCTTCAGTTGTCGGACCTTCCTGGGCCCCCTCCGCCATTTTACCAGCACCTCCACGTGGCTTCTCGCGGCGGGAGGATTTTGTCGCCATACAAGCACTCCCCAGGCTCCGCAGCCACCGGTACACAGCCCCGTGCTGTTAGAATAGGTCCCCTGCTGTTCCGATTGGATTCGAGGCTATCACACGAAAATTAAAGGGCAAAAGGGGAGAAAGAGCCTCGGAGCTAAGAGGGCTGCCACCCGCTCAGCTCACCATGCTACCGGACGTCCCGGAGGCGGCCTCTTAACATAAGAACATAACATAAGACATGCCATACTGGGTCAGACCAAGGTCCATCAAGCCCAGTATCCTGTTTCCAACAGTGGCCAATCTAGGTCATACGTACCTAACAGTTTCCCCAAAAGACACAGGTTCCACAATGCTTGTACTGGGGTCAAGCATTGATATCCTGGGTCCCTTCTTAATAATGGTTTATGGACCTTTCCTCCAGGAACTTGTCCAAACCTTTTTAAACCCTGCTACACTAACAGCCTTTACTACATCCTCCAGTAACAAATTCCAGAGTTTGATTACATGTTGAGTGAAAAAATATTTTCTTTTGTTAGTCTTAAATAGTTTACCTTGTAGCTTCATTGTAGTCTTTCTATATTCTGATAACGTAAACAATCGATCTACGTTTACCCGTTCCACTCCGTTCATTAATTTATAGACTTCTATCATATCTCCCCTCAGCCATCTCTTTTCCAGGTTAAAGAGCACTAACCTTTTTAGCCTTTCTTCATAGGAGTATCCTTCCATCCCCTTTACCATTTTGGTGGCTCTTCTCTGAATCTTTTCTAATATCACTATATCCTTTTTAAGATACGGCGACCAGAATTGCACACAATATTCAAGGTGCGGTCTCACCATAGAATGATATAGAGGCATTATAATATCTTTTGTTTTATTTTCCATTCCTTTCCTTATGATACCTAGCATTCTATTTGCTCTCTTGGCTGCCGCTGCACACTGGGCCGAGGGTTTTAACATGTTATCCACAATGATGCCTAAATCGTTTTCCTGGGTGGTGGTTCCTAATGTGGAACCTTGCATCGTGTAACCATAGTTTGGGTTGTTCTTCCCTAGGTGCATAACTTTGCACTTGTCCACATTAAATTTTATCTGCCATTTTGATGCCCAGTCTTCCAATTTATCAAGATCCTCTTGCAATTTTCCAGAATCCTCTTGGGTTTTAACAACTTTAAATAGCTTTGTCTCATCTGCAAATTTAATAACCTCACTCGTTATTCCACTTTCCAGGTCATTTATGAATATGTCAAAAAGCAGGGGACCCAGCACAGATCCCTGGGGTACACCACTATTCACCTTTCTCCATTGGGAAAATTGGCCCTACCCTCTGCTTTCTATCATAGAAATATGACGACAGAAAAAGACCACATGGCCTATCTAGTCTGTCCTTCCATATCAACAACTACAACAGTCCCCTTTTTACATTTAGAGATCCTCTGTTTTTGTCCCATGCTTTTTTGAGTTCAGTTACTGTCCTTATCTCTACCACCTCCACTGGGAAACTATTCCACGGATACACCACTCTTTCCGTAAAGAAATATTTCCGCATATCACTCCTGAATCTATCTCCCTTCACCCTCATCAAATTTCCCCTCGTAGCAGAACTTGAAAGGCATTGATAAACCAGTTCCTGATCCACAGTAGTACACTGCCTCCTATCCCATGACTCTTTAGTTTTGCCAAAAGTCTCTGATGAGGGACCTTGTCAAAGGCTTTCTGAAAGTCCAGATACACTATATCAACCGACTCGCCTTTGTCCACCTCTTTATTCACACCTTCAAAAAAACTTAACAGATTAGTAAGACAAGATCTTCCTTGTCTAAAGCCATGTTGGCTGTCTCCCATTAGGCCATGACTATCTACATGCTGAGTAATATTATTCTTTATGATGGTTTCTACCATTTTTCCCGGTACTGATGTCAGGCTCACCGGTCTGTAGTTTCCCGGATCACCCCGGGAACCCTTTTTAAAAATTGGTGTTACATTGGCGATCCTCCAATCTTCAGGTATTAGAGATGATTTTAATGATAGTTCACAGATTACTAATAGCAGGTCTGCAATCTCATATTTCAGTTCTTTCAACACCCTTGGATGTATACCATCCGACCCAGGTGATTTGCTACTCTTCAGTTTATCTAATAGTTGTAATACATCTTCCTGATGTATCAATATTGCCTTCAATTCTTCCGCACCTTTAAATATCACTTCAGTCATGGGTAACATCCCTACATCTTCCTCAGTAAAGACCGAAGCAAAGAATTCATTCAGTCTCTCTGCTATCGCCTTGTCACCTCTTAGTGCCCCTTTAACCCCTCTATCATCTAATGGACCAACTGACTCTCTCAGTTTTTTTGCTACGAATGTACTTGAAAAAGTCTTTATTTCGCGTTTTTGCTTCCGCAGCAAGCTTCTTCTCAAATTCTCCCTTTGCCTGCCTTATCAATGCCTTGCATTTGACTTGCCAGTGCTTGTGCTGTTTCCAGGTTTCGTCATTTGGCTCTTTTTTTCCATTTCCTGAAAGATGCTTTTTTGGCAACAGCTTCTCTGACCTCACCTTTAAACCATGCTGGCAGTTTTTTTGACTTCCTTCCACTTTTTTTAAAGCATGGAATACAGCTGGTCTCGGTTTCCAAGATAGTAGTTTTCAACAACACCCAAGCTTGATGTAAGTCTTTAACCTTTGCAACTGCTCCTTTTAGTTTTTTCTTAACTATTTTCATCATTTTATCATAGTCTCCCTTTCGAAAGTTAAAAGGTAGTACTGTGGATTTCCTTACTATCCCTCCTCCACTAATTAAAACAAAGGCGGTCATGCTATGATCACTATTGCCAAGTGGCCCCAACACCCTTATCTCTTGCACTAGATCTGGTGTTCCACTAAGGACTAGGTCTAATATGGCTTCCCCTCTGGTTGGTTCTTGAACCAGCTGCTCCAAGAAGCAGTCATTTATTTCATCTAGGAACTTTATCTCCTTAGCATGTCCTTCCGTGACACTGACACAGTCGATACTGGGGTAAATGAAATCACCCATTATTATTACTGCGCTGTAACTTTTGTTAGCTTCCTTGATTTCTTTGAGCATTTCATCATCCATTTGTTCATTCTGGCCAGGCGGTCGATAGTACACCCCCCACTGCCATCGCCTTCCCCTTTTTATAAGGAATTCCAAGCCATAGAGATTCTACAGCAAATTTTGTTTCCTGCAAAACTAATTCTTTCTGACTCAATGCCCTCTCTAACATAAAGCGAAACCCCTCCACCAATTTGATCAGCTCTATCATTACAATATAGTTTGTACCCAGGTATCACAGTGTCCCACTGGTTGTCCTCCTTCCACCATGTCTCTGATATTCCAATCATATCTAACCTCTCATTTAGTACTATATATTCTAACTCTCCCATCTTATTTTTTAGACTTCTAGCATTTGCATACAAGCATTTTAGAGACTATTTTATTCACATTAATTTGGCTATTGGTAGACATGGGTAATTTGGGATCTTTAAGTTCTCCATACTCGAGGGCATTTGGGCTACTTTACTCTTTTTGGAACCTCTGCTTTTGGAAGTATCCTTCAAGGATACATTCTTCCGAATCATCCGCTCTTGGGCGACTGTCGGCTTTCCCCTATTATCTAGTTTAAAAGCTGCTCTATCTTCTTTTTAGAGGTTAATGCCAGCAGCCTAGTTCCATCCCGGTTAAGGTGAAGCCCATCCCTTCTGAAGAGCCCCTCCTTTCCCCAGAATGTTCCCTAGTTCCTAACAAATCCAAAACCCTCATCTCTGCACCATTGTCTCATCCACGCATTGAGACTCCGGAGCTCTGCCTGCCTTTTGGGTCCTGCGCGTGGAACGGGAAGCATTTCGGAGAATGCTTCCCTGGAAGTTCTGGATTTCAACTTCCTACCTAAAAGCCTAAATTTAGCCTCCAGAACCTCCCTACCACATTTTCCTAAGTCATTGGCACCGACATGTACCAAGACAGCAGACTCCTCCCCAGCACTATCTAAGACCTTATCTAGGTGGCGCGTGAGGTCCGCTACCTTCGCACCAGGCAGGCATGTTAACAGGCAATCCTCACGTCCACCAGCCACCCAGCTATCTACATGCCTAATGATCGAATCACCAACTATAACGGCTGTCCTAACCCTTCCCTCATGGGCACATGGCCCTGGAGAAACTTCCTTGGTGTGAGAGGGTTTTACATCACCTTGAGGACAGGTTCTAGTTACAGGATCACTTCCTGCCGCACCAGGGTGATGCTCTCCTGTCACGTGACCTCTCTCCTCCATGGCAACAGGGATGCTGCCAGACTGGAGGTGGGACTTCAGGACTATATCCCTATAGGTCTCGTCTATGTACCTCTCTGTCTTTCTTATGTTTTCCAAGTCTGCTACTCTAGCCTCTAGAGAACAGACTCGTTCCCTGAGAGCAAAGAGCTCATTGCACCTAGTGCACACGTAAAACCTCTCACCAACTGGGAGAAAATCATACATGTGACACTCAATGCAAAAGACTGGAAAGCCCCCATCTCGCTGCTGGACTGCTGTCTGCATCTTAGTTTTAAGTTTGTGTTTAGATCTTTAAGTTCTTTACTTACTAAGGGTTGCTATAGATATTTATACTAATTAGACTGTACCTAATATGTTTAATATACCTTGTTCACCTGAAGCTTAATTAATCTCAGGTCCTTAGAGTATGACAGATTTGGGTAACGAGCTTCACCTGAGAGCACCTCCTGTCTTTTAAGATGTGTAAGTACCTATAAAGCTACGATTATCCCAGGGGTGGGTGGGTGTTGGGGAGGGAGGGAGGGAAATAACACTTATTAAAAGAGGGCTGCTACACAGTACCCTGTCTTCTGCTGCTGAGGTAAGCTACATTCTGATTTGATTTAAATTATAGCTCTTTGCTACTCTAGGCTCTAACTTATTATGAAATTTAAACTACAAGCTCTCTGCTGGGTTCTAAATTTACCAGAAAGCTCTCTTCTGTGTTTTAAATTTAAACTAAAAGTACTTTGCTGATGCTAGGCCCTGAGTGACTATTAAATTTAAACTACAAGCTCTCTGCTAGGTTCCAATTTTAACCAGAAAGCTCTCTTCTATGTTTTAAATTTAAACTAAAAGTACTTTTCTGATGCTAGGCCCTGAGTGACTATTAAATTTAAACTACAAGCTCTCTGCTAGGTTCCAATTTTAACCAGAAAGCTCTCTTCTATGTTTTAAATTTAAACTAAAAGTACTTTTCTGATGCTAGGCCCTGAGTGACTATTAAATTTAAACTACAAGCTCTCTGCTGGGTTCCATATTTAACCAGAAAGCTCTCTTCTGTGTTTTAAATTTAAACTAAAAGTACTTTGCTGATGCTAGGCCCTGAGTGACTATTAAATTTAAACTACAAGCTCTCTACTGGGTATGAAATGTAACCAGAAAGTTCTCTTCTGTGTTTTAAATTTAAACTTAAACTGCTGCTACTAGGCCCTGACGGATTTAACAAAAAATAGTGGGTTCACAGATTAATTAGCTTTAATACAAAGAATTCCTTTTAGAAATTTCCCAGAAATATATACTCACAATTGCAGATCTCTTTCCAGAAGTAACAGTCCCCTTTTCTAGTCCTTCAAGACTGAGGATCACAGAGCTCTGGTTGAGCTATTTATGCCTGTGCTGCTGAGGTAAGCTGTGACCAACTTCCTGGGTGATTAACAGTCCTTGCCTGGATAGAAGGAGTCTTTCAAAATGGCCTTTTGATCTGCCACCTGGTGTTAACACCTACTGAAAATGTTTCACAGGTCTCTTGCCCCCTAGGTAGAAGGCCTCTTTGCAAAGGTCTCTAGAAGACTTTATTTGCTGCTCAAAGAGTACTGACCCTCATTTGCCTTTTGTGCTAAGCTATATTCTGATTTGATTTAAATTATAGCTCTTTGCTGCTGCTAGGCTCTAACTTATTATGAAATTTAAACTACAAACTCTCTGCTGTGTTCTAAATTTAACCAGAAAGCTCTCTTCTGTGTTTTACATTTAAACTAAAATTACTTTGCTGATGCTAGGCCCTGAGTGACACACTTATGAAGTGTGCCACTAAAGGGTGCACTGAGATGGATTGGCCAATAGATTGGTTTATGAAAAGCTGCAATGGCACTTAGGTGAATTCGAATGAAATTGGTCTTAAGCCTGAAGAGGACAAGTGCAGTAGATATTGAAGGATTGCAGATACTAGTATGTCAAATGGATTGAGATTCATATCTGCACCATTTGCAGGAGTACGTCCTTCTGGTGGAGGGTTTCCTTGAAGCCAGGAGGATGTTTTTTACTTCAATAGACAGGTTGAGATGCTGAAAGGCTACACTTTCAGCAGTCACACAGTCAGACGGAGTGACCTCAGATTGGGATGGAGAACTGTTCCGTCTTCCTGGGATAGAAGGTTCGGACTGCAGCCTAGACAGATTGGATTCATCTGATGTAGTCAAAGAAGAAGGGAAACCATGGTTGTCAAGGCCAGAAGGGGGCTATGAGTATCGCAGTAGCACCAGCCAGCTGGAGCTTGAAAAGGGATTTTGGTATTAGCGGTGTGGGGGGTGGGGGATGCACAAAGCAGTCCTTGACCCCAATGTAGATGTAAGGCATCGTTTGCTTGGCTGAGTTTGGATGGAACTCTAGAGCAGAAGTGCAAAGGTTTGGTGTTCTGTGGGGTAGCAAAGAGGTTTGAATATCTGGGCAACCCTGTTCAAATGTAGACTCCACTCGTGTGGGTGGAGAATCTGATTGAGTCTGTCCGCATGTTGATTCTGCTCATCCGGAATATATACAGCACAAAGGTGTATGTGGTGAGAGATGGCAAAGTTCCTCACAAAGAGGGAGTGAACCTGTTACGACCTGCTTGTTCAGATAGAACATTGCCACTTGGTTGTCTGTCCTTACCAGAACATGGCTGTTGGTGAGGTGATAGTGAAAAACCTGTAGGGCTTTCAAGATTGCCCGAAGCTCCAATAAATTAATCTGTAGGGATGACTCCTGGGTTGTCCAGATGCCCTGAGTGGAGAGTAACTCCAAGTGGTCTCCCCAACTGACCTTGGACACATCTGTTGTAAGGGTGTATTGAGGTTGAGGCATCCAAAAACGTGACCCTTCAAGCAGGTTTTCTGGTGTGCACCACCACAGTAGGGAGTGCACTAATTGGTGGGTGATCCAAATGATTGTATTCAATTGTCCCATGGATTGTGTCCATTAGGATGATAAGGTCCATTGTGCTAGGCACATATATAGATGTGCATATGGCACTACATGCACTGTGGATGCCATATAGCCCAAGAGACACAGGTAGTCCCGAGCCATTGATGATGTTTGTTGGCACATGTGAGTGACTAGGTTGACTAGTCGGTCCATATGGTCAAGTGGTAGGAAGGCCTTCGATAGCTGAGTGTCGAGTCTTTGAGTTGGGGTTAGTTAAGACTTTGGGAAGTTTATTATGAATCCCAGGTGTTGCAACATTGCTATGGTGATCTGGCATGAAGAGCAGAGTCCTTCTGGAGAGTCTGCCTTTACCAACCAGTCGTCCAAGTAGGGGAAGACAAAAATGTCCTTGCTCCACAGGTGGGCTGATACCACTGACATGCATTTTGTGAAAACTCTGGGAGCCAATGCCAGGCCGAAGGGGAGGATTCGGTACTGGTAAATGGCCCCCTAGAAAGTGAAACAGAGATATCCCCTGTGTCCTGGACGAGGAAGGCGCACCGGCGCATAGATAAATCTAGTCGAAAGGAGTTCTAATGCCTCCACTTGATTGATGTTGGTGTATAAGGCAGCAACGTCTAATGTTACCATCAGAAATGGCAAAGTGGGGAATTCAGATTGTGCCAAAAGTTGAAGAAAATGAGCTGTGTCACGCAAAAAAGAGCGTACTTGTCCCGCTTGTTGACTCAAAAAAACATCGCAAAATTGAGATAGGGGTTCCAGAACAGACGCCCTACAAGACACTATAGGTCTACTCGGAGGAGAAACCAACGATTTATGTATCTTAGGAACTAGATATAATATCGGAACTTTAGGACTTGCTGGTGTTAAAAAAACGATATTCCTTTCGTGTCAGCCATCCTGAGCGGTATGCTTCTTCCATTTTTTGAGTCAAGAAGCGGGACAAGTACGCTCTTTTTTGCGTGACACAGCTCATTTTCTTCAACTTTTGGCACAATCTGAATTCCCCACTTTGCCATTTCTGATGGTAACATTAGACGTTGCTGCCTTATACACCAACATCACTAGATTTATCTATGCGCCGGTGCGCCTTCCTCGTTCATTTTTGATGGACCTGATCACATTAGTTTTAACACGCAACTATTTTTTGGCATTGGGGCAGTACTATTATCAGATTTTTGGTATAGCGATGGGGGCATCAGTGGCGCCCTCCATTGCTACCCTGTACATGGCCGATTTTGAAGAATGTTATTTATATAAGTCACCTTACTTTCATCAGATCCCTTTTTGGAAACGTTACTTAGACGATATTTTCTTCTTGTGGACAGGGTCCAACCTTGAGTTACAAGATTTTTTGACTTGGTTGAACTCTATAAAAACCAATATATCCTTCACAGCTACATTCTCTGACCATCAGATTGATTTTTTGGATATAACGGTGTATAAGGAGCCGGAAGGATTTCGTACCTCTCTATCGAAAATCCGTACAGCGAAATAGTCTCCTTCAATATCAAAGTTTCCATCCACAACCTTTGAAAAGGGGCCTTCCGTATGGTCAATTTCTACGGATTCGACGCATCTGCTCTACTTTGGATGACTTTAAAATACATGCAGCGGAGCTTGGTCAACGACTACGGGCTCGGGGGTATCCCCATAAAGTTATTCGTCTAGTATACCGCAGGGCATTATACACACATCGTGAATGGCTGTTTCTTCAGCGAACTCCCTCTCCAGAATCATCATCATTACAACCTATAGTTGGCATTCTGCCCTATATGTCATTTAGTACAGCTGTGGCAGCTATTCTACGTAAACACTGGTCAGTGTTGGAACTTCTTCCTTGTTTTCGTCGATCATTCATGATCGCATTTTCAAGAGGAGCCAATCTAGGTGATCTTGTGGCTCAAACTACTTTACCGATTGACAGACCTTTGGCTCCACCATTTCAACATAGGGGACATGACATTTGTCACAATTGTACACACTGTGCATTGTCCTTGACGGGACTACATTGGACTCATCCTTCGTCTGGTCGATCTTATCGGAGAAGATGGGAGACTGATTGTACCACAACTTTTGTAGTTTATTTAGTTCAATGCCCCTGTCCCTTAGTTTATGTGGACCGTACAAAACACGCTATCAAGGTGCGCATGGGAGAGCATGCTTCACGATTATGATCACATGTAGAGACAGCTCCTATGGTGGATCACTGTCAGCGTTTTCAACATCATTACCAAGATCTACGCTGGACTGTTATTGATTTTGTGCCCCCTGATCCTCGTGGAGGCGATAGAGTCAATAAGCTTCAACGATTGGAACAGTCATGGATCTTTCGTTTGGACACTGTCCAACCCACCGGGCTCAATAAAGAAGTTGAATGGATGAGTTTTGTTTGATGTCATCCGATTGGTTGAGGTACTCCCTGATTAGTGGGAATCCCCTCTGGTTCCAATTGGTGGCCCGATTGAGTGAAGGCAGAGTATAGCCATTCACATAAGTTTTGTCCTCTTAAGAAACAGCTGTTTTGCAGCGTCCCATTAAGGATTTGCACATGATATGTTAGCACTTGAAACAGGGTGTCCTACCCGAAACATGCACGTCGTGCTCCAGCTTTCAAATCAGCTAAGTAACAAGATATTACTTTTGAGATGACTTCTCGAGTTTTTTAACTATAATGATTAAATAGGATATCGCCGTGTGGAGAACATGGTTTTCAGTCCATGTCCCTTTCCGGTATTATCCAACAAAAAAAGTTGAGTGTGTTTCACAGGGGTTTGGTGATATTATTACGTTTGGAGAGATCATTTGGATATCACTACTTGGGGGCTTTTCTTGTTTGGTTTGGTAGTTCTGGGCTTCTTAGCCCATTTGGTCCCATGCTGCTCGCCCTGCTATTTGAAAGGGGGCTATGAGTAAGAAGGGTAGAACCTCCTCTTTTTAGGGTAGAAGGGCTTTTTTATTGCTGGCCTCTTCTTTGAGGGGTCAGCAGTCTTCTTGGAGAGCCTCTTTAGGGTAGTGTCATCAGTTTCAAGCTCTCCAGCCTTTTCTCTCCAATTCTTACCAAACAGGTTTTCCCCAGTGCAGGGGATGTTACCTAGCTTGTCCTGGACCCACTGTTCAAGGTCCGAGGCCTGTAAACATGCTAGTCTTCTAGCACCGATGGCAATAGCAGATGCTCTGCTGGTAGATTCAAAGGTATCGAATTGCTGCCCTATTAACAAATTTGGAGACATTTTGACTGTTGAGGACAGTTTCAAAAGCTGGCTTTTGGTCATCTGGGATGAATGTAAGGAAGGCCTCCCAATACTTATTAATCTCCTTTAGAAACATTTCCATATATAAAGTGTAGGAGTTGATCCTACTTGCCAGCATGGAGACCTAGAAAGACCGTCAGGCAAAAGCATCGAGGTTCCTTGATTCTCTTCTGGGAGGTATCGATGCCTATGCTTTGCCACTCTTTGCCACTCTTTGCCAAGTTGATTATCCTGTTCATATGTAAACACAAAGTACTATTGGAAATGTGTATGTTCACTGTTTGTTGTGAACCGCGCTGATGCTGAATAGCGCGGTATAAAAGAGACTTTAAATAAATAAATAAATATGCATCGTTGACTCGACCACCATCGAGTGATGTGGTAGTTGTGGTTTTTGAAAACCTGGGGCCTCCAGTACATGATACATGGTATCAAGATGTCTGCTGATCGGTGCTATTGTAAGCGGGGTCTCCCACATGCGAAGCAATAGGTTGTGAAGATCTTGTGTACTGGTGTTTCCTTTGGTGCTGTGGGATACTGGAGGATTTCCAGTTCCTCCACTCGAGACTCCGGTTCCGCCGCTGCTGGTATTTCCCCTGAGTCAAGGAATTGGACTCTCAGCTTGGAGAATGCTGATGGTGCCGATGACTGTGCGAACAGTGCTGTTGGTGCCAGTCATGCTCCATGTCCTCACCATGCTGAGTAGTCAGCAGCATCAATTGTGGCACTGCCGATGGAGTACCAGGCGTCAATGCTGGTAGAGGAGCAGTATAGATTTGAAATGGTAGTACTGGTAACAATACTGAAGGAGGAAAAATTAAGAAAAAATATGGTACCGGAAGCAGGAGCGATGTCGGTGAGGAGACAGGAAGGCAGAAGCGCAATTCTGAAAAAAAAGATTTCTGCAGTGACAGGAAAAGTGGGATATTAATCCGCTGGCTCCGCAAAAAAGATGAACTGAGGAGAAGGAGTCAGAAGAGTGGGAAGGCAGTCACACAGGCGCAGTGGAATACTCCTAAAGGCTTTCCTATAGGACGCTGGGGAGCGTTCCCACACGGGCTCTGTCGGTGCCAATGTCACCCATATGTGAAGACTACATTCCTGCTTTTTCCTGGAAATAGTTATCATCTATCAGGCAATAAAAGTGTCCAATCTTTGGTGTCTTTGGCTCAGCATCTAACAAAATAGGTGTGTGAACCCACCTCCCTTGCCCTCACACACAACACATACAGAGGGATTGAAAAAATATCCCATGAGCCATGCTCTCCATGCTTCCCCCACTTGTTAATATTCTCTATCTGGCAATAAAAGTGCCCAACCTTTGATGTTTCTGCTTCCTTTTCTGGCTGAGTATCTTTTTTTCTCTCTCTCTCTTTCTCTGGTGTCTTCCCTTCATTTCCTTCCTTTAGTGTTTCTTTTGTTATTTCCATATTTATTTATTTAACTGTATTTATATCCCGCTTTTCACCGGGTCAAATAGCACCATATTTCTGCTCTTTTCTTGATTCTCTCTTCTCTTCACCTTGTCTCATCTTCCTGTTCTTCTACCTGCCTGCTCTTTCCATTCCTCTTCCTTTCTCCTATCTCTCCTGTATTCCTCATCCTCTTCCTCTTCCATTATTTCCCAGTATTCTAGCCCCACCAAATCAAGGGCCTTGCTCTCACAATCTCATCTACCTCCCCCCTCCATCACAGATCCTGCCTACCTCTCTGTTCACCCCATACCTATTCCTGTCTCCCTCTCAACCTTCCCTCTGTCCAGCATTCTCCCTCTCTCTCCCAGTTCCCGATCTTCTCTCACCAGATCTCTTCTCCTCTATATGTTTATGTTTATTACATTTGATATACCGCTCAGGCCAAAGCATCAGAGCGGTTTACAATATTACATAAATGATACTGAAAATATGAAAAGAACGCCATTAATAAGATAGGACAGAGTAAGAGATAGTGATAGTCAAATAAATAGAAGAGACAAGAGGAAAGGTTCATTATAACACCAGAGAGGCAGAATATCATACCACCACCACAGCTCAGTCCTTCCAAACAGACTTGACCATAATCGTTACTCATCACAAATTCAAGCCAGGCAGGAATACGCCTCAGAAATGACTCTCTTCTCTCTCCCTATTTCTAAGTCATTTCTCAATCTCAATCTTCCCAATGCTTGGTCTTCCCTCTTTCTCCATCCTACATCCTCTTTCCAATTGTATCATCCTACTCTTTATCCATAGTTTTTTACTCTTTGCTCCTCTCTTTCCCCCTCTTCCTCTCCCAGGTCATCTCTCCTGCACTCCCCCTTCTCCTACCAACTCTCTCTTGGATCACCTTCCCTTATATCCAATCTTATTGCCTTTCCTGCCTAGGTTGATCTGTTCTTCCTATATTGTCCCTTAATATACCTTGTATGCTCTACCTTGCCTCTCCTTTTATGTCCCAAGTTCTCCTGTTTTTCTCCCCATTCCTAGCTGCTTAATACCATGTTAGTTCCCTATGCACTCTCCAAACATTCACATCTCTCCAAATCACACTAAACAATCACCAATTAAGCATTTCATCCCTTACAATATTCATCCCTCTTCACTCTCATCCCCACCTCAAATCATTATCATCTGAGAGGGACTTCAAGTGACTCCCTCCTCCCACCTGCTGTCAACTGAGTCTAAGTCTTAAGTTGCGGCAGCACAGGACTCTAGGATCTGGGTACCCATAGAGGGGGGCCACAAAATTAATTTGGAAATCAGGGAGGTTCATTCCAAGACACTGAAAATGTGGGCCAGGGTTGCTGGGCTAAATTGATACAGTGGTTCCTTCCTCTTTTGAAATGACACTACAGCATAACACTCAAGTACATGGGAGAATGGTCCTTTTTTGCCCAGGTATTAGATACCGTCCAAAAGTGAGTACTCTAGGAAGTGTTCTGTCTTTCCTAGGCTTAAAGCTGAGCATGAGCCTGAGCCTGGGGCAGTATGTGCCTGGACAAGACAAGAAGGACTGGAGTAGGGAAAAGATAAGGCTCTTCTATAGTTTTCACTATTGCTATATGGACTCCCTGTTTCCTTCTCTTCTGCAATGCTGCCTGGTTGCCATGAGGATAGAAGGAAGGGGCTGAACAGGAGATGCAGGGCACTGTCCAACAGAGTTGAAGCAAAGGTCTATGGAGGAGGATGATACTGGGACTGCCACCAATGAGGCATAGGAAGGGGGTTTTGAAGCACCAACTACTATCTATTGTTCTGTGTTGTCTTGACTAGATTTTAAGCTCTGATGAGCAGGGACTGTCTTTTTGCTTATATTTCTGTACAGCGCTGCATGCGTAGCGCTATATAAATGCTAAATAGTAGTAGTAGTAGATCTTGTTAGTGGTCACAACTCTGTCCCAGAAGCAGACCTAACCAATCTTGCTTCCAGAATAATCATAATAAATATTCATGAGAGAGATTTGCATTCGAGTCCCAGCATATAAAAATCTCTCAAGTCTCTATTTTTTTAATGATATCATAAAAACAAGACCAGTAAGTTTGCCTCTAGAATGGAGTTCAAATTTACTGTAATATAGTCACAAACTAACGTGATAAAGATGGTCACAAGTCACTTTCCACACTATTTAATTTGTTTCATGTTTTACACCAAAAAGAAAAATCAATGCCAAGTTTAAATTAAGAACAAAAGTCCAAGTAATTGGTGCACTAGTTGAGGTTTGGCAATAGTAAAAATAAAAGAAAAAAGAAAAAAAAACAATAAGATAGACTCAAAGAAAACCTTTTTATGGAAACCAAATATTGACCACAACTAAGACATAAAGACCGCCCAAGCAATCTAAACTGCTGCATAAACAAAACAAAATGACAGAGAAAGCAGATACCCACTCTTGATGGCAGACGCCAAAAGGAAATAAAAAACAAGAGTCAGGAGACATTTGATACTTTTGGATAAGATAGACTTTTGTCTTTTGAATAACATACAGTTTTTAAGACCTTCAAAAGCACTGTACTATGTAAAAACCAATCATTCAACTGTAAGAGCACTGTTTGAATTTGCTAAAACAAAATTCCAAAGATGTTATCATGGAATAAATGGATTATATAAGAAATTCCATAGGAGATAAAATGATCTCTCTCGACTACTTGGGTAAAACCCATGAACGCAGGGGGGTGGAACAACCCTTATAAACTATCTTCTGCTGAAACTAAGACCCACTGAACTTAAATCCAGGGCCTTTAATTTAACCTTTAACCCTTTTCACAATAACTCCGAATATATGAGTTTGCATTTGACACCACTTCCTTTTAGTAGCTGTTTGTGGATCAGACAATGGATTTTTCAGAAGGTTCTTAAGTACAAAATATAAACTGGAAAGCTTTTTTCTTCTTAATTAGGACTGCATTTTCAGAGACATGGGGCATGTTTTCAAAACTTCATTGTTAACACACTCTTTAGCATGCGCTAATCAGCTAGCAAGGGGCCATGGTAGCTTCTATCATGCACTAAAATGGCACATTTCAAAATCTGCACTAACTGCATAGCATACGATGGGGTAGGAAATGGCAGGTGAGGAGTGGAAAGTGGGCATTGAGTGCACATTGCACTTAGAACAGGGGTTAAAGCATGCCAATTGTCAATGCTGCAGTTAGCACAGATGCACTCAAAGGCACCTCAATGGGTGGTCTTAAGTGCACCTGCGTTAAGTGCAAATAACACTGCTTCATGTTAAGGTACATTTCAGTGCAGTATCTGCTGGGAACATGCTGAACACGCCAAGAAAAAGCACATGATTATTGTACTTACTGCATGTTAGTTTTTAATTCAAATGTGCGTTAAGTGCAAACCTTTAGTGCACTTTAGTAAACATGCCCCATAGTATCTTAACTGGAATTAAAAAGTGATATCTGAGGCTGTACTCCAGAATAGTTCAGATGCCACATTTTTTTTAAAATTTCCTGAAGGACATTTTGTTTTGCTATGAAAAGAGTCAATCTGCTCAGAATGATGAACGACCAGGGTCAGATCAATTGCTGCTGAAAGTGAAAAACCCTGAGGTTTGCCCTCTTCTGTTTAATACCTCAGTAAATACATTAAATGGTAGCCTATACAAGGGCAGCCTTTTCTTTGCAAGCAAAATTCAAGCAACAAATTATAATGTACCAATCCCCCAAACCTATGCATGCTTTTGAATGAAAAGCATGCGACAAGGTAATCAAACATGTTTTTAAACAGGCTGTAAAAAAAACCAAACCCTAATAAGTTGTCTATCCAGGCTAATGAATATGGTACTTTGAAAGTTTTAAGCATCTTGTATTGCTGAGTTGTTGAAATGTCAAATTACATATTAAAGATATAACAGAGTATTTCTGCCACAGCAGGATAAAGGATTAAGGCTAAGTCTTTTCACAATTCAAGTACAGACAAGGCAAAGCCCCACAAGGGAGATTGTCTTGGTGTTTGGTTGCTGTCATGAGAAGAGCATACCACCCTTCTCTAGAGACTAACAGCACAACTTCAGCTATATAGCTGCACTAGTTTCTACAAGTTGTCTCATTTCTTATTTTACTGCATTAAAAATGTAAGAAAATGCTTTGCTATAAAGAAAGATTTGGGGTTTTTTGTGAATTTTCAGCCATAAGCATTTCATTAGAAAAAGTCGAGTGCTTATAACATCTGGGGTTTTTGGGGGGTTTTTTGTTTGTTTTTAACATGTGCTTGTTATTTTTATTGTGGTGAACAATGAATATTTCAAAGTTAATAAAAAAAAACCCTCTTCTCACGATAAAACCGAAAAACCAGGGCTGGCGCAAGGATATGAGGTGCTCTAGATGGCACTTAATAACAACAACAGGTGAACCTCATCCCTTGCACACACACACACCCCCCCCCCATGCCCCCACTCCCCTCCCTGGCCCCCATTGCTATCCCTGTTATCCATTTCTGTGACCTTCAGCAGCAGCAACAATGGCTTCAAACAGCCTCGTAGCACTTACCTAGACCTCCAGCACTGCAAGGCTGTTGGGCTTCTGCCCCCTCTGATACAGACTTCCATTTGCATGAGGAGGAAGTGGTTAATTGGATGCTTCCGCCCCAATGCAAACAGGAAGTTGACACTGAAGGGAGTGGAAGCCAAACAACCCTGTAGTGCCAGAGGTCTAGGTAAGCGTCTTGTGGCTGTTTGAAGCCAATACCACTGCTGCAGGCCTTGGGGAGGCATGGCAGCAGTAGCAATGGGTTGCCCCAGGACCATTGGAACTTGACAACTGCCTAGTTTACCAAATAGTTGTATTGGTCCTGCAAAGAACTAATGCCATTTATCACTGGTTTTAGTGTGCTAGTGCTCTTGCTAAGAGAAATCAGCCCATGCCACTTCTCTATGGCCCATTTGACAACATGGCTTAAAGAAATCTACCCAGATCATCTACCTACTCTGAGACATCTCAATTCAAAACAAGTTTCTATACAGCCTTTGACACCTCGCTATAAAACTAAAACCTCTTCTTTATAATGATTCAGTATATTTTATACTTATGTTCCCTCTATGGTACCTTGATAAGGGGCCATTTTTACTAAATGCCGTTAACAGTTAATGTGCATTTTAGTGAGCGGTAACTGGCCGTGGTGACCTCTAGCGCATGGGCATGCCAACTACCGACTGCTGAGACGCACATTAATTGGCACTAATGCTAATGTGGGCAATGGGTGAGTTAGAGGTAGAACGTGGGCATGGCAAACTCAAGCAGGTGAGTGTATTTGACATGGCACTTAGTGCGGGTTCATCTAATGGTATCCACATTACTTTGTTGTTCGATACAGTATCCACTCATTCATTAGCTACTGAGAACATGCCGGTCACATCCTTGACTACTAATGTAAAGGTTTTGCAATTAACAAGTGCAAAACCCTAGCAATTTTTAGTAAAAAGGCCCCAAAGTGTTAGAGCAGCCAAAAATACATTTTAAAAAAAAACTAACTAAGAAACCCTATAAATACTGAGATCATAGTGGATTCTTTATTGGAAGACACATTCTATGAATGGTTTTAATCCTATGATTTGGATTCTAACCAAGAATCTAGAAATAATGTAGGTATCGGTGCAAGATATAAGCTGTTCCAAGTAGGGGAGTCCTCTGTAGGATTTTTGGAGTCAAGTCCAGTAGGTCAAAACTATGTAAACATTTAGGAAGTCCCTTAGGCATAGCCTCAAGAGCTCCAAATACAACTGATGTTACAGTAGATATTTTTCTTCCAAAGCTTTTCAACTTCAGTCTGAAGGTCTGTATATTTTATCAGTTTCTCTCATTATTTGTTCGCAATTCTGGTATAACTGGCATTTATTTAACCAGTTTTGTATACCACCTTATCCTTCAATCAAAGTGGCTGACAAGACAACAAAGGCTAACATACTGAGGGTATGGGAAAACAAAAATGATACATTACAATATAAATACAAAACAAAACAGTATGTTATAATACTATATCATAGTGAAATTAAATATATATAATGGTTAATTTAAGTTATTTCACCAAATGATTCTATAAACAAGTAAGTCTTTAAAGATTTGCGAAAGTCCTTAAGGTCTTCCTGAGTTCTTAAGTCTTCAGGAATAGAATTCTGGTGCCATAAAGGAAAACGCTCTTTTAGAAGTCATTTGTTTTGATTTGTTGAAGTTCACAGGAGTATTAAGTTTATTGATATTTTGATATCATCTTAGTCTTATGCTCTTGTCTTTTGAAATAATAGGTTGCAGAATATCCGCTGAGGATTGGTGAAAAATTTTGAAAATAGTCATTAGGTTTTTATATTTTGCCCTTGCAATAACCGGAAGGAAATTTAACTGTCTGAGGACAGGAGTTATGTGTTCAAATTTTGTAGAGCCAGTTATAATACGTGCAGTGGTGTTCTGAACTAATTGGAGAGGATGGATAGAGTGTTTAGGAAGACCTTGATACAAGATGTTTCCAAAATCAAGTAGAGGTGTTATGACTGCCTGACATACCGGGCAAAAGTGATTTGTATTTAGTATTGGTTTTAGTCTTATAATCTTTAAACGATGGTATGCTTTTGATGCAATTTTGTTTATATGAGATTTTAAATTTAAATATGTATCTAATGTTACACCTAAATATCTTACTTCATCTTTAATTTTTATTTCTCTATTTAATAAATTAATTTCAATTGGTAGTTTTAAGGACTGGCATTTAGATATGAACATTGCTTCTGTTTTGTCAGAATTTATTTTTAAGTTGTTATTAAGCCAATCATTCATATCAGCCAAACAGTTATTAACTTTTGTTGTATCAAAGGTATTTTGGTCAATTATAGTATAAACCACAATGTCATCAGTGTATAAATGATAATTAATTTCATGAAGATTAATAATTTGACATATGGATTGAATATAAATATTAAAGAGAATAGATGATAAAGCTGAACCTTGAGGTATGCCTTGTCATATCAAAAATTGAGAGGATTTTTTGTCACCATATTTTACTAACTGCGTACGATTAGTTAGATAAGAGGCAAACCATTTTAATGTATTGTTGCATAAGCCAATATCTTGTAGACGTTGTAACATTATTGTGTGAGACACAGTATCAAAAGCTGCTGAGACATCGATGAAGATTAACAGAAATAACTTATTTTTTTCAAGGCCTGTTATAAGATGATCAAAGAGAGAAATAAGTAGAGTTTCCACATTGTAATTACGTTTAAATCCATGCTGATGTATATCCAAAGGGGCATACGAGTCAATGTGATCTTGCAGCTGATTTTGCACTACTTTTTCTATAGTTTTTGAGATAAATGGTAAACTCGAAATAGGACAGAATGACTTAGGGTCAGTGATGTCCAGTGATTTCCCTTTATAGACTGGTCGAATTATAGCACTCTTTAGTATAGGTGGTAAGTAGCCTTGTTTTAAAGAATTATTTACAAAAATTTAAAATGTGAAAGCTAAGGTGAAATTAGACTTACCTGCTAATTGTTGTTCCTTTAGGAACTCCAGGCTAGTCCTGAACCTTTGGGGTCTTGCTCCTCCTCCAGCAGCTTTGGAGACTGAGATACGTCACGTCTTTTGATGTCACTGGTATAAGTACCCTGGATCCGCCTCCAGACATCAGTAACCTATTGACAAAGCAACTCACCAGAGCAACAATTAAGTAGTAACTCTACTAACAACTCATTAACAATCCTATAGCTAGCCCCAACTGGACCGATAGGCGATTCACAATACACATTGAACATTGCCCCCCCCTCCCCGAAACCAACTCTCTCATGTGCTGAGATACTTGCCGTCTGACAGAATAGAATAAGAGCTGTAATTACTGTCGCTTACCTGTCACACCTGCACCGCTTCAGGCGCTAGCTCCATTTAAATCCGGGAGGGATACAGGACTAGCCTGGAGTTCCTAAAGGAACAACAATTAGCATGTAAGTCTAATTTCACCTTCCTTAGCGTTCCCCTCCAGGCTAGTCCTGAACCTTTGGGGATGTAACAGAGCAGTGCAAAGAATCAATGGGAGGGACCAGCTATCCTCGCCTGAAGCACTGACGAACCAAAACCGGCATCCCCCTGTGCCTGCAAATCCAGCCGGTAATGCTTGATAAAGGAATGCATAGAGGACCAAGTCGCTGCCCGACGAATCTCCACCGCCGGGACTAAACTATGCTCCGCCCATGACGCAGCCTGCGCTCTCGTCGAGTGCGCCCGCAAACCTGTCAGAACTGGCCTACCCTTCAAGAGATATGCCGACGCAATCGCCTCCTTCAGCCACCTCGCAATGGAAGCCTTCGATGCAGCCTGACCTTTGGTAGGCCCGCCAAACAGCACAAATAGTCTATCCGTACGCCTGAAAGAAGCCGTAGCCTTCAAATATCTCTTTAGCGCCCTCTTAATGTCCAACCTATGCAAATGCTGACTCACGCTCCCTTTCCCACCGTCCGCAAAAACCGGCAGGGAGACTGCCTGATTCACATGAAAAGGCGATACCACCTTAGGAAGAAAGGATGGCACCGTCCTCAACACCACTTTGGGCTTGCTGAAAACCAGAAAGGGTTCCCTACAGGACAAAGCTTGGAGCTCCGAAATTCTCCTGGCGGAAGCAATCGCCACCAGAAACACCACTTTCAAGGTCAGATCCTTCAAGGACGCTCTAGCCAAAGGTTCAAATGGCGCCTGCACCAAAACGTACAGAACCAAATGCAAATCCCATTGCGGAACTATGTGTCTACGTGGCGGACGCAGCAGCACCACCGCCCGCAAAAATCGCTTGACATTGGGGTGTCCGCCCAATGCTTGACCTCATATCTCACCGCGGTAGCAAGACAGCGCCGCTAACTGCACCTTCAGAGAAGCAGCCGCTAATCCCTTATCATGCAGAAAGGCCAGTTCTGCGGAACCGAAGCCTGTAAGGCCACAACCTTGTGGAGCACACACCAATCCTCGAACACTCGCCACACACAAACATACGCTAAAGAAGTTGACTTCCTCCTAGCCTTCAACAACATGGACACCACTGCCGATGAATAACCCCTCACCATCAGCCTTGCCCTCTCAATAGCCAAGCCGTAAGCGAGAACCGATCCACCTGAGGCATCAACAGAGGTCCTTGATGCAACAGATCCCTCCGAACCGGTAGCTTCCAAGGCTCGTCGCTCAAGAGTCTGATCAGATCTGCATACCACGGCCTTCTCGGCCAATCCGGCGTGATCAAAATTACGGGCCCCCTGTGAAGCTCGATGCGCTGCAGAATCCGACCTATTAAGACCCACAGTGGGAACACATAGAGCAAAAGATCCTCCGGCCAGGGCTGAATCAAGGCATCGAGGCCCTCAGACATTCTCTCGCGTCTTCTGCTGAAGAATCGACTGGCCTTTGCGTTTAGAAATGTTGCCATAAGATCCATGGCCGGGGTGCCCCATCTCTGCACTATCATCTTGACGACCTGCGGATGAAGGGCCCATTCTCACGGATCTACTCTTACCCGACTGAGAAAATCAGCCTCTACATTCTCCACGCCGGCCACATGCGCCGCTGACACCGCTACCAGGTGCCTCTCGGCCCACAGAAACAACTGTTCGGCCTCTGCTTCAAGCACCTGACTGCTGGTTCCCCCTTGTCAGTTGATATAGGCCACCATCGTTGCATTGTCGGAGAATACCCTTACGGCCCTCCCGTAGAGGCTCTCCCAGAATGTTTCTAGCGCCAGGACCACCGCTCGTAACTCCAACCGATTGATGGACCACGTCCATTCCTGAGCGGACCACACATCATGTGCGAACTTCCCCTGGACATGCGCCCCCCCAACCTGAAAGGCTGGCGTCCGTCGTCAGGGGGATCCACTCTGGCACCTCCAACGGCATCCCTTTTTCCAGCGACTCCGTCCGCAACCACCATAACAGCGAGAGACGAGTCCCTGTCTGACAGGGCAACCGCTGAGACAGACTGTCATTCTGATGGGACCACCAACGCAGCAACGCTCTCTGCAGAGGCCGCATGTGCGCCCTCGCCCAGGGCACCACCTCAATCGTCGCCGCCATGGTACCTAACACCTGCAGGTACTGCCAAGCAGTCGGACACCTGCGTCTGAGAAACCTCCGGATCAGACCCCACAAACCTTGCGCTCGGCTCTGCGGAAGGAATACCTGTCCGGCCCTTGTATCGAACCGTGCTCCTAGATACTCCAGGGTCTGCGAAGGCCTCAACCTGCTCTTGGCCTGATTGACCACCCAACCGAGGCTCTCCAAGAACGCCACCACTCTGCCCGTGGGCTCCTCGCTCTCCCTTTCGGACTTTGCCCGAATCAACCAATCGTCCAGATAGGGATGCACCAAGATTCCCTGCCTTCTCAAAGCCGCAGCCACTACCATCATCACCTTGGTGAAAATCCAGGGCGCTGTCGCCAGACCAAAAGGCATGGCTTGAAACTGGAAGTGCCCCATCGAAACCGCGAACCTTAAAAACTTCTGATGCTCTCGACGAATGGGGAATATGCAGATATGCCTCCGACAAATCTAGAGACGTCATAAACTCGCCCGGGCGGACCGCTACTATGACTGACCTCAACGTTTCCATCCGAAAATGAGACACCCTTAGACAGCGATTGACGCGCTTGAGATCCAAAATCGGCCGAAAAGACCCTTCCTTCTTTGGTACCACAAAATAGAGTATCGACCGCATCTGCATTGGTCTGGGGATACTGGCACTACCGCCTTGAGGGAAAGCAGCCGATTTAGAGTCTCCTCCACCGCCACGTATTTGGCCTGCGCCTTGCACGGGGACTGCACGAAGGCATCCGTCACTGGCCGCTGAAGCTCCAAGGCATACCCCTCTCAGATAACTTCCAGAACCCACTGATCGGACATGATTTGGGTCCAGGCAGGATAAAATTTCCACAGGCGACCTCCTATCGGCTCCTGCCCCGCCTGGACCCTCCTGGCTTCATTGGGATTTCTGGGTATTGAGGGTCGAGGAGGATTCAAACCCCCTGCTTGCCCCTCGAAACCCCTGACTACGAAAGGGAAACCGCCCCCTCTGAGCCTGGCCAAACCTAGGGTAACGAAAACGCCGAAACTCCCTTGGTTGCCCCTTAGCGGGTGGACCTGAGCGATCCTGCTTCTGCTTATCCTCCAGGAGTCTGCCCCCTTTTGACTCCCCCAAATCTTTCACCAGCTTCTCCAGATCCTCTCCAAACAGAAGCTTTCCTCTGAATGGCAGCTTGCTCAGCCTAGATTTCGAAGAACTATCCGCCGACCAATTCCACAACCACAAATATCTCCTGGCCGCCACCGCCGAAGCCATACTATTAGCCAAACCATGCACCAGATCATAATGAATATCCGCCAGATAAGCTGCCCCCGTCTCTAACCTGGCCGCCTCTGCCACCGATTCTGCTGCTTGCTCCGCCTGTAGCCCCTGAGCCCAACGCAGGCAAGCCCTGGCTACCCAAGCCCCACAAATGGACGCTTGGAGGGACAGCGCATTAACATCAAAAACCTGTTTCAACAAGGTTCCAATTTTCTGTCCTGCGCATCCTTCAGCGCAGCGCTCTCTTCCACCAGAATGGTAGTCTTTTTCGTAACTGCCGAAACCGCGGCATCCACCTTAGGGGACTTGAACAATTCCCGATCCTGCTCCGCTAAGGGATAGAGCCGAGCCATCACCCTGGACCCCTTTAGTCCAGCTTCCAGCATATCCCATTCACTCTGAATCATCTCTTTAAACACCCTGTGCAACGGAAAAACCTTCTGAGACTTACGAAAAGCCTGCAACAGAGGGTCTTACAACTCAGCCTCCTCTGTCTGACCCCCTGTCGGCATATTAAGCGCTTTAAGTGCCTCGGAGATGAGTGCTGGCAACTCATCCCTTCGAAAAATCCGAACTACTCGGGCCTGGTCCTCCTGCTCGATAATCTCTCCTTCCTACAGATCTTCCTCGATCTCCAAATCCTGACCCAGCTCCTCCAAATCTACGCCCTCCGAAGCCACTGACGGCGCTGACGGCTCCTTACTGGACCGTACCCAAGCTTAGAGGAGTACCCGGGCGCTTTTCTCCTAAACCCCCCTCCGCCGAAGCCGAGGAGGGAGACGCCTGCGCCCCTGCAAACACCTGCTGAAGGAGGGATACAAACTGCGGGGAAAAATTGCTTCAAAACCCCCTGGGACCTGCCCCTGCGCCACCAGGCCCCCCCCTGAAGGGAAGAAGGCCCTGGCACGGGCTCCAGGGTGGGCTCAGCCAACCTCTTCTGCTCAGAGATGTCTGTGGCCCCTTCCTTTGGATTTTCCCCACTCTCTGCCAGCCCTTGCTCCATAGAGACTGCTTCTCTAAAACAGCTTCAGCAGACCCCTGTCTCAGAAACAGCCCCTCTCTTAGAACCACACAGTAAGCAGAGAGACCTAGATGGCATGCCGCCTGCCCAGGAGAAAAGGAACACCCTACGCTGTTGTCCCCAAGCGCCTGCAGTCCAAGCCCTGCAACGTGGCCACAATTTGGGGCGTGTGGGGTTTTTTGTTTTTTTAAATCGAGCCTGCTTCTGCCACTGCCTGCACCTAATTACCCAAGGTCAAAATACAAAACAAGGCTTTACCGCCTGAAAGAAGCCGCAAGCAATCTGCTCCCAGAGAACCCCAGCGTTTTCCCGCGGGCTCCACACGCGGCCCAACCGCGGGCTCCACACGCGGCCCAACCGCGGGCTCCACACGCGGCCCAACCGCGGGCTCCACACGCGGCCCAACCGCGGGCTCCACACGCGGCCCAACCGCGGGCTCCACACGCGGCCCAAGAGCACCACATTAAACTGAAGAGTACCTCGACGACCCCGGTCCCTTACCTTGCCCCAGGCACTGTTCTTCGTGGCAGCTAGCCCTCCGGTGCTCAGCCGTGATCGCGGCTTCGGCGCCCGGGGCTGCACACTGTCTTCCGCTCTCCGTAGGGCCTGCGAAGTCCCGCCGGAAACCACCTCGGCCTCAGACTTGCAGGCTCGCTGGCTTTGACTTGAAGCTCCTGACTGCCCGTTCCTCACCCCCGAAGGTGGGTTCGGGAACTGGAGGACAGCCCACCTTCCCCAACCAGTCCCCTTACACAGGAACGAACTGCAACAGCCCTGCAGAGCAGCAGAATCGGAGGGAGGACCAAGGGAGGAGGGGAGAGTATAGAAAGCAACAGAGAAGAGATAGCTGAAAAAACAGACAGAAATCAGCAGCTCAGCACAGCAACTGTCCCCTCCAAAGACCCTAAGCTCCAATCCTCAAAAAAGACTGCAACCACTGCTTAATTGCTCCTCCAAGTGAGCCCCAACCCCGGGCTCACCAGCCCTCCAAGCTGCTTGGAGACTGAGAATACTGATGTCTGGAGGCAGATCCAGGGTACTTATACCAGTGACATCAAAAGACGTGACGTATCTCAGTCTCCAAAGCTGCTGGAGGAGGAGCAAGACCCCAAAAGTTCAGGACTAGCCTGGAGGAACGCTAAGGAATATGATTATTAGTACTTTTAATCCATTCTACTGGATATGGGTCAGCTGGTGAAGTTTATTTACATTCTCTTATATTTATTTACATTCTCTTATATACCGCGCTATTCTGCATCAGTGCGGTTTACATTGAACAAACTGAAATTACATTGAACAGGGCATTATAACTTGGAGATAACTATGTTACAGGGAACATGGGCTATGGAGGGTTAAGTGGCTTGCCCAAGACCACAAGGAGCACCTGTGGGACTAGAAACCCCAGTCCTTCCGGCCTGAGGTTGCTGTCCTCTAGTGGGATTTGAACCCCCGACCTTCCGGCCTGAAGTACCTTGCCCCAACCACTAGGCCACTCCTCCACTGTTGTATTAAGTGTGCTGATTATATTTTTCAATCTGTTTTAAAGTTGATAAAGAAAAATCCTTCCAGACTTTTGCGGATTCAGTGCAAGGTTTAAACCAAAGTTGGTGGAATTGTGATGTAGATAAGTTGTTTGATGAAAGAGCATTCTTGCTTATCAGGTAATTTGCAAATTTTTGGGGGTCTATTTGAGGATCACCATATAAAGTGGTCACTTTTGTAAGTTGTTGAACAATGTTGAATAGTTCCCTTGGTTTGTTAGTTGCTTTCATTATTAGATTTGTATGGTATTATTGTTTATGGTCATTTATTAACTTATTATATTCCATGTGTTTTACATTAAATAGGAATTTTACATCTTGAGATTTAGTTAGTCTCCATTTACGCTCAAGTTTTCTTAGCAGGCGCTTTGCGCCTCTCTGATTTCATTAGAATACCATGGTGCACTCTTCTTCCTATGCATTTGTACTTTATTGTTTTTTGGGGCGAGCGCAGCATTTGAAATGATATTATTCCATTCCTCTTAGTCTCTCCGGGCCAGTCCAGGAACAGAAGGGTTGTCAATCCCATTCAGCACCTGAGGACTGAAAACTGAAAAGTTTCTCCTGTCAGACTATCTAGCTCCCCCTGACGTCAGCTACTCAGTCTTTCAGTCCTCAGCAGCTGAATAGGACGTGTAGCCTGTTGGCTCCCGGAGAGGCTCAGAAGAATCATCAGTTAGGAGTTTGGTTTTAGCCAGGAATGGGGGTTTTTAGGTGTTCTGGCAGAGCATCCTTCCCATACCAGTTTGGCTACTTTATCTTTCTCAATGTAAAAAAAAAATACAGTGTAGCTGGCAACGGTATTTGAGATCGGGGGCAGAGCCTGCTCACCGCCTAAATACCATCGCAGCACAGCTAGCAAGGGAGACGCTGGGAGCCCCAGATTTTCCTCCCTTTGCCATTTATTACTGTTCCTCCATGTCTCGCTAGCAGCGGGAAGTGGGAGTGCGGCCAGTCCGGTGAGTTTGGGCTGTTTATAGTCTCGGTAGGCCCGGGGAGTGTTGCGGGGTGCTAGGGGGCCGGGCGGGCTTCTGTCGGGCTCTGCTTCCTTCAGCCTTCGCTGCCCGTTTCAGCGGGAGCGCATGTTGACAGCATCGATGGGTTGTCTGCAGTGTGGGAACCGCCGAGGACTGGCCGGACCGGGGGTCTGTAGATCGTGTTTTCGCGGCAGCTGTCAGTTGGAGAGAGTGTTTGGGAGCTTAATGGACACTGTTTCGCCATAGGGCGATGTCGGGGAGGCCTCTAAAGACAAGCAGATTATGGCGGGAACGGCGGCCATTTTATCTTCAGGAACTCCTTCCTCCGCGCCTCAGGGAAAGCCGGAGAAAAGGAAAGCAAAGTCCAAGAAGCCCTCCTCTACTGAGGAGGGGACTAAAGGGCTCCCTGAGAAAGTTTCTCACAGTGTGGAGTCGTCGTTTTCCCCGGATTTCATTTTGGTGCTCCATAGAGCATATCTTTTGAAAGTAGAGCAGGCTGGCAGCACAACTTTATCACAGCCCTCCGTTCCCCCTCCCATCTTGGCAGAGCCGCAGATGGTACTTCAGGGCTCAGATCCAGGTGAGGGAACCTCTAAAGTGGATAGACTCCCAGGTAATGGGGCTGATTTCTTTGGGCCCTCGCTCCCTGCCACTCCTTTGGGGGAGGAAGGAGAGCTCATCTCTGAGGCAGATTTGGTTTCCTGGTCAGGGGAACTGGAAGAGGGGGAGATTGCACCGGGCGATGACCCTAATGTTTTTCGGGTATTTCGCAAGGAGGAGCTGGGAGCTCTGATTGTGCAATCCTTGGCAGCGCTTAATATTGTCATGCCCACGGTCCCACAAGAGCCGTTAGAGGATCCCTTATTGCAGGGGTTTAAAGTGGAGCATCGGTGTTTTCCGGTCCATAGAGTGATCAAGCAAATGATTGAGTCTGAGTGGGAATGCCCGGAGGCGTCTTTGCGCGGTAGTCGGGCTATGGGGCATCTCTACCCGGTACCGCAAGAGGAGGAGGACTTGTTACGCATGCCTAAAGTTGATGCCTTAGTCTCCGCGGTAACAAAGAAGACGACCATTCCGGTGGAAGGTGGAGCGGCTCTCAAGGATCTTCAGGATAGGCGGTTAGAGACCATTTTGAAACAAGGTTTTGATTCGTGTGCACTTGCGCTGCAAGCGTCAGTTTGCGGAGCGTATGTGTCATGAGCTTCCATCCGTTGGCTCCAGGGGGAGTCTGGAGGGGACAAGGAAGGGTCCTTGGGGGCCGAGGGAGCGAAGTTAGAGTCCACGGCGGCTTACCTGGCGGACGCCTTCTACGACTTGGTTAGAATTTCTGCAAAATCCATGGCATCAGTTGTAGCTGCTCGTAGATTCCTCTGGCTGAGGAATTGGGCAGCGGATGCATCTGCTAAGACTCGGCTCAGTAAGCTGCCCTATAAAGGTAAGCTACTTTTTGGGGAGGCTCTGGAAAAAATTGTGAAATATCTATGAGATTCCAAAGGCGGGCGGCTGCCGGAGGATCGTCCTAAGATGCTGAGGCCCGGATCTCAGCTCAGGGGTCAAGCCAGAGATACTCGAAGATTTCGAGGACCTCGTTTTGCACCTTATCAGCGCGGTCGATTTAGTTCAAGGGGTCAGCCCTTTCGTGGAGCGAGGGGGTTTGGTAGAGGATACTTGCCCCCTCAGCAGAATGCCTCCAAGAAGCCACAATGAAGGGCGGCAGGTCCAGGCAGGAGGTGCCGGTGGGCGGCCGGTTGCAAGGGTTCCTCTCCATCTGGACCTCCATAACCACGGACCGTTGGGTCCTAGAGATCATACGCGAAGGTTATGCGTTGGAGTTTGCTCAGCCTCTGCCAAACTGCTTCATGAGGTCTCCGTGCGGGTCTCAAGCACAGAGGAATGCGGTGCGGGACACGCTTCTGCGGTTGTTGCGGCTCAAGGCGGTGGTTCCGGTGCCACCCGACCAGTGCGGCTTAGGTCGGTACTCGATTTATTTCATTGTCCCCAAGGAGGAGGGATCTTTTCGACCCATCCTCGATCTCAAACACGTCAATCAGTGTTTGCGGGTGCCTCACTTTCGTATGGAGACTCTGCGATCCGTGATTCGAGCGGTGCAACCGGGCAAAGTGCTCTCGTCCATAGAACTCACGGAGGCGTACCTTCACATCACAAGTTTCTGCGTTTTGCCGTGCCAATGGGTCACTTTCAGTTTCGGGCATTACCGTTTGGATTGGCATGCCATGGTGGTCATAGCGGCGGCATTGCGGGAGGAGGGGATCCACGTTCACCCCTACCTCGACGATTGGTTGATTCGAGCTCGTTCTCATGCGGATTCAGTTTCCTCAATGGCTCGGGTGGTGCAGGTTCTGCAAAGTCTAGGTTGGATAATCAATCGGGCGAAGAGTCGGTTATTGCCGACTTGTCGTCTTACTTATTTAGATTGGATCCGTGTTTCTTCCTGAGGAACATGTTCACAAGATTCTACGGCAAGTGCAGGCATTTCTGTGGTTGAAGGCTCCCACGGCCTGGAGGTATTTACAACTCCTAGGGTCCATAGCGGCGGCCTTAGATCTCGTTCCGTGGGCCAGGGCCCATATGCGGCCTCTACAAAGCTTCTTACTGAGCCAGTGGTCCCCTCAGCTCCATCCCCTGCACTGCAGGTTGCCGTGTCCGGAGGAAGTGGCGTCCTCGCTTCATTGGTGGCTCGACCCTCTCCATCTTCAGGCTGGAGTTCCCCTAAAAGAGCCAGATTGGATGTTGGTCACGACAGATGCCAGTCTCGTCGGGTGGGGAGCTCATTGTCAAGCTCAGGTGGCGCAGGGCGCCTGGTCCGCAGCGGAGAGCGGGACGCCAATCAATTTGTTGGAACTCCGAGCGGTGCGGTGGGCGCTGCTGGAGTTCCAGAGCCTCGTTGTGGGCAGAACGGTTCGCGTGTTCTCGGACAATCTGGTAACGGTTTCGTATATCAATCGACAAGGGGGCACGGGCAGTGCCGCCTTGTTGGCAGAGAGCCGGCTTTTGATGTGCTGGGCAGAGACTCATCTGTTGGCGCTTTCGGCAGCGCACGTGGCGGGAAAAGACAATGTTCAGGCCGACTATCTCAGTCGCCATACCTTAGATCCCGGGGAGTGGGAGCTCAATGCGGCGGTCTTCCACAACATCTCCGTACGGTGGGGTCAGCCGGTCATGGACCTGATGGCGACATTCGCCAATGCCAAGGCGACTCGATTTTACAGCCGACACAGGGAGCGTATGTCGGAGGGCCTGGATGGTCTGGTACAACCCTGGCTGAGGGACGTCTTGCTTTATGTGTTCCCGCCGTGGCTGATGATCGGCAGAGTGGTTCAGAAGATTGTGGGTCACGAGGGTACTGTGATTCTCATAGCTCTGGATTGGCCAAGGAGGCCGTGGTATGCAGATCTGGTGCAACTGCTGGTGGCTCGCCCTTGGCGCCTGCCCAACAGGTCCAATCTCTTGTATCAGGGTCCGGTCTTAATGCCGCAGGTGGATTGATTCTCGCTTATGGCTTGGCTATTGAGAGGGAGCGCTTCCGGCGGAGGGGCTACTCCACGGCCGTGATCGCTACTTTGCTAAAGTCCCGGCGCAAGTCTACTTCCCTGGCTTATGTTCGCGTGTGGCAGATTTTTGAGGCTTGGTGCTTGGAGAGGGGATTGCGTCCTTTTTCCGCGCCTCTTCCAGCTGTTCTCGCCTTCCTTCAAGGGGGGCTCGAGAAAGGTCTAGCGCTTAATACCCTCAAGGTTTAGCTAGCGGCACTAGCGTGCTACAGGGGCAAGGTGCAGGGCGCGGTGCTGTCTGAGCATCCGGATGTGCATCGCTTCCTCAGGGCGGCCAAGAATATCAGACCGCCATGGCGTTCCATGATGCTGGCTTGGGATTTGAATTTAGTTTTGGAAGCCTTGACCCAGCTGCCCTTCGAAGCGGGTACATCCGTTAGTTTACAGCATATTTCCTGGAAGACGGTTTTTCTAGTAGCCTTATGCTCGGCACGTAGAATTTCAGATCTACAAGCTCTTTCCTGTCGCAGCCTGTTTCTACAGTTCTCGGCAGAGAAGGTGGTTTTGAGACCAGTCCCGTCCTTCCTGCCTAAGGTAGTGTCAGAGTTTCACGTGAACCAGACAGTTTCTCTGCCAACTTTCTCGAGCGGAGGAGGAGGGGAGATACCCAGATCGTTGAAACTCTTAGATCTGGGCCGGGTGCTTTGCAAGTACCTTCGCAAGACCAAGCCGTTTCGGAGATCGGATCGACTGTTCATACTCTTTGCAGGTAAACGTAAAGGGCAGGCAGCGTCTAAGGCGTCCACTGCTCGTTGGGTGAAGCGGGCGATAGAGTCGGCGTACGAGCTTAGAGGTCAGTCACCTCCGGGCTCCGTTAAGGCTCATTCTACCCGGGGGTTAGCGACGTTGTGGGCGGAGTTGGCCTTAGTTCCACCGGTAGACATCTGTAGAGCGGCGACGTGGTCTTCCCTTCACACTTTTTCTAGACATTATCGCTTGGACGTGCATGCAAGGGAGGATGCGAGGGTTGGGGCTGCAACTCTTGTGGCCGGGCTCGCAGGACCCTCCCGTGTTTAGGAACTGCTTTGGTACTTCCCTTCTGTTCCTGGACTGGCCCGGAGAGACGAAGAGGAAGAAGAAATTAGGCCTTACCTGCTAATTGTCTTTCCTTGAGTTCTCTCCGGGTAAGTCCAGGACCCACCCGTTGTAGTTGCGAGCTGGCCCCTAAGAGCACGCGGCTGGTTGCTATAGCTTCCATGGGTGGTGATGCATGGGGAGCAGTAAAGGTGTTTAAGGCATTCAAACAGAGTATGGCAACACTTAATGATGATATTACAACCTTAAGAAATACATATAGAGTAAAAAAAAATAAATAAATAAAAGAAATACATATAGAGTAAAAAAAAAAAAATAAATAAAAGGAGGGATGCAACGCAGAGTGCAGTTAGCGGGGCTTTTTGGTTTGGTTTGTACATAGTTCCGCAGTTACACTGATTGTTTAGGAGGTTTTTTGCTAGTTGGTGAGCTGCTTTGACAGTAAGTAGACTGAGTAGCTGACGCCAGGGGGAGCTAGATAGTCTGACAGGAGAAACTTTTCAGTTTTCAGTCCTCAGCTGCTGGATGGGATTGACAACCCTTCTGTTCCTGGACTGGCCCGGAGAGAACTCAAGGAAAGACAATTAGCAGGTAAGGCCTAATTTCTTCATTTTCTATGGCTTTATCCAGTTCAGTGCAATTTTGTTGCAATTGTGGAACAATGTCCTTAAGAAAATCCTCTTTATGGAAAGCTCTACATTTTCTAGTCTTGTAATCATCTTTTAAGTTGTTAGGGGATGTTTCTAGTTGCAAGGTAAATGAGATAATATAATGATCAGACCAAGGGTACTAGGGTAGTTTTTGAGACTGTAATTTGGTTCTGTGAAAAGAGTTGCATTGCCACATTTATAAACCATACTTTTTTCTTTTTCATAGCAGTATATCAGGCATCCCTCACTTGGTTTGCAGCTTGTCGTGCTGTGAGGGCTTGTGTGCATCAGTGATGCTGAGAGCTAAACTATCGGTAGTTTAACTACTGGCAGGGTCTCCCTAGATGGACAGGTCTCAGCTGAGGTGCCAGACGAAGACAAACCACCCATCTGGGCAGCAGCAGAATGGGATAGTGTTGACGGCGGAGGATCACATTTCTGTGACAACGGCAACAACACCAAACTTAAACTGCGCGGAAGGAAGGCCCGGCAATCTACTTCTGTATCTTGCCATGAAAACCCAATGGATAGTTACAACAAAACAAATTGTGCTATGGTGCTGGAAGATGAGAGTCCCAGGTCGGAAGGCACTCAACTAGCTACTGGGGAAGAGCTGAAGACTTTTCAGAGGAAAGCCAGCATTTATGATGTGGTTGGATCAAAGCCTTCGGGAAGTCTGACTGCTGATGTAGCTGCGCATGAAATGAGAGTCAGAAGCTGTAAAGATGTCTTACACATTGGAACATGGAACGTACGAAGCATGAACCAAGGGAAGTTGGAAGTGGTCAAGAATGAAATGGAACGTGTACAACTTGATCTGTTGGGTGTCAGCGAACTGAAATGGACTGGCATCGGGCACTTTGCATCAGATGATCACATGGTCTACTATGCTGGAAATGAAAGACAAAGAAGAAATGGTGTTGCATTTATAATAAAGAAGAAACTTGCAAGAACTGTAATGAAATACAATGCAGTCAGCGAACGCTTAATCTCTATTCGTCTACGAGGATTGCCTATCAACACAACTATAATTCAAGTATATGCCCCAACAACAGCTGCAGAAGAGAATGAAATTGAAGAGTTCTATGAACAAGTACAAGCTGAAATTGACAGAACATGCAAACAGGATATCCTGATAGTCATGGGTGACTGGAACGCAAAAGTTGGCAACAAAGAAGAAGGCAAAGTAGTTGAAAAATATGGACTTGGCAACAGAAATGAAGCTGGAGAAAGATTGATAGAATTCTGCAAGACCAATGATCTATTCATCTCAAACACCTTCTTTCAGCAACACAAGCGACGACTGTACACATGGACTTCACCCAATGGATTGTATAAAAATCAAATTGACTACATCTGTGGAAGTCAACGATGGAAAAGCTCTGTAACATCAACAAAGACAAAACCTGGAGCTGACAGTGTTACAGATCATCAACTACTAGTATGCAAACACAAGCTAAAGTTGAAAAAGAGCAAACCACTCATGAATGCACCAAAATATGACCTTGAGAATATACCACTGGAATTTAAAGACTGCCTGCAAAATCGATTTGCTGCCTTAGATACAAATGACAGAGCTCCGGAAGAGTTATGGAATGACATCAAGAAGGTTGTGCTGGAAGAAAGCGAGAAGTCTCTACAAAAGGTGAAAAAGCAAAAACGGCCAAAATGGATGACGGAAGAAACTCTGAAAATTGCCCAGAAACGCACAGAAGCTAAAGCCAAAGGAGAAAGAAAGACAATCGCAGAACTCAACAGAGATTTCCAACGTGCAGCAAGACAGGACAAGGAAAAGTACTACAATGACACTTGCAAGGAAATAGAAGCAGAAACTCTTAGAGGAAGAACAAGATCGGCTTTCCTAAAGCTGCGAGAGTTAAAGAAAAAGTTCCAGCCTCGAATTGGAATGTTACAAGATGCTCAAGGTTCTATGTTGAATGATGCTGAGAAGATCAAGAAAAGGTGGAAGGAATATACAGAGTTTTTATATGATAAAGATCAAGTGGACCAACAGCCGTTTCAACCTATACCTTATGATCAGGAACCATTGGTGATGAAAGAAGAAGTTGAAGCAGCATTGAAAGCCTTATCAAAGAACAAAGCACCAGGCATTGATAGCATTCCCATAGAAGTATTGCAGCAATCTGATGCAGCTGTTACCGTACTTACAAGGCTCTGCCAAGAAATATGGAAGACAACATCATGGCCAACTGACTGGAAAAGATCTGTGTTTATACCAATACTAAAGAAAGGTGATCCAACTGACTGTGGAAATTATCGCACAATCGCTCTGATCCCACATGCCAGCAAGATTCTACTGAAGATTATTCAAAAGAGACTACAGCCATACCTAGAACAAGAACTACCTGAAGTGCAAGCAGGGTTCAGGAAAGGGCGAGGAACGAGAGACATCATTGCGGATGTGAGATGGATCCTTGAAAAGACTAAAGAATACCAAAAGGATATCTATTTGTGCTTTATCGACTATAGCAAGGCTTTTGACTGTGTAAACCATGAGAAACTCTGGGCCACATTAAGAAGCATGGGTATACCAGAACACCTGATCGTTCTCTTGCGTAATCTGTACATTGATCAAGAAGCAACAGTTCGAACGGAACAAGGAGAAACAGAATGGTTTAAAATAAGCAAAGGTGTAAGACAAGGCTGCATACTTTCCCCCTACCTGTTTAATTTATATGCAGAACAAATCATCAGAGAAGCAGGACTGTATGAAGACAACAGAGGTGTGAAGATTGGTGGAAGACTCATCAACAACCTTCGCTATGCTGATGATACCACATTACTGGCTGAAAGTGAAGATGATCTGAAACATTTGCTTCTCACAATCAAAGAACATAGTCTCAAAATGGGCCTGCACCTTAATGTAAAGAAGACAAAGATCATGACAACTGGCATAATCAACAGGTTCATCGTTGAAGGAGAAGAAATTGAAATCGTGAACAACTTTAACCTACTTGGATCAACTATCAATAAAGAAGCAACAAGCAGTCAAGAAATCAGACGACGCATTGCTCTTGGCAGAATGGCTATGAAAGACCTAGATAAGATTCTCAAGAGCAGAGATGTCTCTCTCCATACAAAGATTCGACTTGTTCAAGCCATGGTATTTTCAATAACATCATATGGATGTGAAAGCTGGACAGTGAAAAAGACAGACAGAAAGAAAATTGATGCCTTTGAATTATGGTGCTGGCGGCGAATACTGTGTATACCATGGACTGCCCGAAGAACAAACCAGTCGGTACTAGAAGAGATCAAACCTAAGCTTTCTTTAGAAGCTCAGATGACAAGACTTCGACTTTCATACTTCGGACACATCATGCGAAGAGAGAGATCATTAGAGAAAGACATCATGCTTGGCAAGATAGAAGGTCAACGCAAGAGGAAGGCCAGCAATGAGATGGATTGCTACAATAACAGCAGCTACGGGTACCAGTCTGTCAACAATGAGCCGCCTGACTGAAGACCGAACACAATTTAGGATAGCTATCCAGAGGGTCGCCATGAGTCGACTCCGACTCGACGGCACTTAACAACAACATATCAGGCATATGTTCTAAACTACAAAACACAATATCCTCCTACAACGTCTCTGCACCTATAGAATCCAAGGCAGAGTACTCAAATGGTTCACTTCCTACCTCACAGATTGTCACTAGCAAATAAAGACTGGACGAAACACCTCCACCCCATACAAGCAGGCCCAATGAGTTCCCCAAGGATCCACCCCCTCTGTCCTGCTTTTCAACCTCAACCTTCGACCACTCTGCACAATCATTAGGTCACATAACCCACTGCTTCAATTTGAAAAGGGAATGTCAGCAGGTGGAAAGGACTTGCTCTCCCCACACAGACAACCCCAATCGGCATTAGGACAGAGTGGGACACCAAAACTCCTCCTGCTCTCCATCTTAAGGACAATCAGGGCCCACCACTTCTATTTCAAAAAGGGAATGCCAGGAGGCAGGCCAGCACCTGAGGGCCTCGCCAGAGTGCCCTTTGGCATGACCCTTAGGTGAGGACTAAGGGCAAGGACAAAATAAATCCTGAAAAAACTTCTGGGAAGATACAGCCTGACTAACCCCCGAGAAACCAACGACGCTAAGCGCATACAACCTAAAATGACAAATGAAAAAGGACAAGCAACATATACAAGCAACGGCAATGCCAACTGAAAACAATCAGAAAGACAAGGTAAAGCTGAGCTCATGCCTCCTTTAGCAACACCATACCTACTTCTAACATTTTTTCCTGCACAACCTTATGCAATTACCCATACCAGCACAATTCACAAACCAATATGTCTCCTACATAGCATACCACAGGAGCAACAGGTATCACACACCCCCAGCAAAACACAACCACAACAAAGATTCAAACCCATCTCACTTATACCAGGGCACCATATATCACCAGTGCCCACAAGACCACTACAAATCGCACTCATAAACACACGTCCAGTGAGGAACAAACTCCCCATCCTCCAAGACCTCATCACATCTCAAAAGTTCGATATCCTCTGTATAACAGAAACGTGCTCATGAACCAGATCACACCCCAAGGATATAATCGCTATAATTAACTGGATCACCATCATAGCCACAGCAGCATGTACGATGACAACATACAAAGGAACCAAAATGAGACCAGCAAAAGCACGTTGGTTCACACCAGCAATACGGACATTAAAAACACAACTTAGAAGAGTTGAGAGGAGATGGAGTAAAACAAAAACCGAAACTGACAGGACAAGATACATGGATGCTCTAAATAGCTATCGTATTGAAATGGACACACGAAAAGCCTACCACTCAAAACTCATAAATGGATCATTTAACCGGCCACATGAGCTTTTTAACATCGTCAAGCACATCTTAAGTATCGTATGCAATTTTGGTTGCCACATATCATAAAAGATAAAGCAGAATTAGAAGAGGTACAAAGAAGGGCGACCAAAATGATAAAGGGGATGGAACTACTCACTTATGAGAAAAGGCTCAAAAGATTAGGGCTCTTCAGCTTGGAGAAGTGATGGTTGAGAGGAAATATGATAGAAATCTATAATATCCTGAGTGGAGTGGAAGAGTATCAGATATAGAATTTGATATACCACCATTCATACAAACATGAATTGTTTATTGTTTTCAGAAAGCAAAAAGACTAGGAGACATGTCATGAAGTTAGAAAGTGGTACATTTAAAATAAAGATGAGAAAATACTTTTTTTTTTCTCTCAGCACATAGTTCAGCTTTGGACCTTGTTGCCGGAGGATGTGTAGCATAAATAGGCTTAAAAAGTTTCAAATTATTCCCTGGGAAGAGAAAACCATAAACCATTATTAAGGTAGACTTGGGAAAAGCTACTGCTTATTCCTGGAGATAAGTAGCAAGGAATCTGGTTACTTTAGGGCTATGCCAGGTACCTGATACCTATATCGGCCACTGTGGGAAACAGGATACTGTACTTGATAGACCTTTAGTCTGACCCAATATGGCAATGTTTATTTCTATCTGCCAACCCAAATAATTTACATAAGCAAATACCAAATGTCATCATGACATACCAGACCCTCTTTCCCTATACATTCACCTCTAAAATACAAATCTAAACACTCTTATAGAATAAAACCCAAAGCTCCTATGCCCATCTTACCATTCCCAGTCCCTACAAATCTCTACCCCAATGGAATGCTGTCTTGAATTTAGATACTCTTTTTGTCTCCACTGTCTTGAAAGTCTGGGCCATGTTCACATTGCTATGTAGAAATATTTTCTTGTGTTAATCCTAAATGTACTCCATTATAGTATCACACTATGACCTCTTATGCCTGAACTTGCTTCCCACATAAAAACACTATCAAGATCTCAGAGATCTAAGATTTGGAGTAGATGAAGGGTTTCACCTCTAAAGTTAGAGAGCAGACATTAGAGACCTATGAAATAGAGGATTTTTTCATAGCACACCAGTAGTTTCATTTCCCGACAGCACCTTCTAGTAGCCACCATTTGCAAACAAACCAAAAATCCTGAATAATGGTTAAGACTGTGCAAATCCAATATACAATGAACCAAAAAAAGCGGGTACAAAAGACTGGCAGATTTCAGGTTTCAGAAAACCCCTTTTATTGACCCCTTTGTTGCTCTGTTTGGTTTTCCAAATCCAATATACATACATATATATATATATATATAGAGAGAGAGAGAGAGAGAGAGAGAGAGAGAGAGAGAGAAAGAGAGAGAGGTGACAAATGACTGAAAATAAACAGATTCAGTTAGGGCTTTGATGGCATCAATATGAAATGATATGAGTTTTAAATGTTTACCAATTGTGTGGCTACTAAAGCAATAAATTCCAGGCTATGCTATTCAAGTTATATTCTTGGTGGTAGTGGACTCTGCAGCCAAATAAATTGCCCGCTAATGCAATTAAATGCCTCATGACAATGGCAAGCATGCCAAGGAGGTGGCAAAGACATTTAATACAAAACATTTCACTACTACATTTCACTTGTACTAGAAAATAGAATTTAAAAGAATTTCTCTCTTATTTTATATTCCACTTCAATTGCAAGTTCCAGCAGGGCTAATACTGCAGGATAATACCCATTGGAGCTTGCCTCCAATTGTTATAAAGAAATAGGCCAGGCTCTAATCTCGATAAACTGTTACTCCAATACAAAAATATGAGGAGACCAGGTCTTTAACAGGAATAAAAAAGTCCCTTACACACTGGCTATTGCTGAAATTAACCATAGAAACTCAGCAGGTTCCATTTTTAGTGGAACATAATGCAGGTAAAATCCATCTAAACATTTACAATTTTGCATTCTGAATACAGGAAGAGCCTTGTTAAAGCAGTAGTTGGCATAAATATGTTTTAGTTTTGGGGGTTTTTAAACAGCATCACCTTTGAAGGTGTATACTCAGAGTTACATAGTAGATGATAGCAGAAAATCACCAAATGGCTAATCCATTCTACCCAGTTATTCTTTTCACACTGTTAAGTTGCCAGCCAGGGACCATGACCACCTGCAAGATTTCTCCTTATTCACAAATGGGCTTTTTTTTGTTCTCTTCATTTATATGCCATCATCTTGAGGAAAAATACTCTGGTTGGCCTCAGACCAGCACTATGTTTGGACAATAGGCCAGGACTTTGCCTTTGAACCACATGGCTGAAAACTAAAAACCTATAGTCAAAGCTAGGTCCACGACAAGAGAGCGCAACTCAGATCTTTAATAGATATAATTTTAAGCTAGCTAAGGCAATGCAAAAAAATCATGCCAGACTGGGAAAAAGGGCATGAAAGAAGAGGGGGGGGGGTGGAGAAAAAGAGAGAGGTTGGGGAGGATGTGGTGTGAGCTAAGGATGAGAAAGAGATAAGGGAGGAAAGTTTAGATGGCTAGAGAAGAAGGAAAAATGCAGACAAGTAAAGGGTAAGAGACTGAGTGAAAACAAGTGAGACAGAGGGTGAAGAGAAACCAAGACAGCAGGGATAAAAGAAAAGAAGAAAATAGAAAAACTGGTGACTCTATAACTCACTATACACAGAGAGCCCGATTCTGACCCGCACGTACATCCTCACTTTGTACATCCGTTCTGAGCTGGAAGTACAAAGGGGAGTACGATTCTGATCCCATGGGGCACGTCTAGCCCCGTGGGATCAGAATCGCAACTAATCATGTATATGCAGGCCAGGACTGCACGTACAACCACAGCCCAGCTAACTCAGTCAGGGCTGTTAAATGAAGCCGCAGCGCCATTGCTCATATTGCCATAGCACCGCGGCTCCATTTAAAAGCTGCGATGCCGGCCGCTGGGTTAAAGTGATTATTTCCTGCAGCCCGACCCCCGATCCGACCTCTTAAGGCCAGGGTCGGGCTGCGGGGAATAATCCCTGGCCACCCTCCCAGCCCCATCCGCACCCCTGGCATCACTAAAAGGAAACGTCCAGGGAGGTTATTCCACCCCGAGGGTGGAATAACTTCCCCGGTCATTTTGCCGGCCCTGGATGTACAGGGATGACATTAGAATCGACCCTGTACGTCCAGGGCCAGCGACCACCCACTGCCCGCCCATTCTCTGCCCTCGACTAACTTCCCCACACAACCGGCGGGGAAGTTAGTCGGAGCTGCCGCTGGCATGAATAGTGGGGAATAGTGCTATTTGTGTCTCAGAATAACCCCCAGAGGAAAGAGAGAGAAAATGGATTTGAAGGGAAAAGTAAATTGAGCGGAAGGCTGAAAAAGGAATGAAAAGACATATATAACTGAGATGGAAGATACCAAGCAAAAGAAGGAATAAGAGAAAAAAAAGACTTCCTATCACCACTTCTGTTTTGTATGGTACTTAATCCACTAAGTACTCTCATAAAGTCTTTGGGATATGGACTTTATCCTTAATCCTAGAGAAAGTAATAACCCAGAGGTATCTTACTTATTGTTGATGCCCTGAGGTTTTACAGTTTCAGAGATCAACAATTAGCAGAAGAATTGCATGTAATGACAAACTTCTCAGATGATAAAGATGACATTGGCCTTGACAAATCAGCTAAGGCAACCTTTCTTAGAGGAAAATTAAACAAAATTGAACACATCTCCTTGGGATATCAAGGAACCTGAACACAAAAGCATATAGAAATACCTACAGTAAGAGTAGAGAAAGAAGCGGTAATCAAGTAAAAATAACTGTGAGAAAATATCACAGGATATTAAAATACTTACTGAAATGTGCTTTAACATAACTGAATACAATACAGCACTTGCTCTCACATGCCACTGGTAGTGCTTCATGAAGATACTCAAAGAGGACCAGGTAGCCACTTTACAGATGTCCTCTGGTACATCAAGGTAGATTCAACCCAGGAAAAGGCCTGTGAACTAGTTGAGTGAGCTTTGATTCCATCTAGAACCTATTTAGCGGTCAGAAGGTATGCTGAACTAATGGCCTCTTGGATCCAGTGGGAGATGGAGAACTAGGCCATTGCTTGACCCTTCCTCAACCACTGAAAAGCACAGATAGTCTGACCACTGAAAGATGTTAATCATCTTCATGTATCTAAGCAACACTCTCTCCGCACATCAAAGAGATATAGCAAAGGTCCTCCGTAAAGGTGGGCAAAACAACTACCTGATTTAGGTGAAAGGGGGAAATCACCTTCAGAAGGAAGGATGGAACAGTCTGCAAAGGAGATGGAAGTCATGGAAATCAACAAAAATGGCTCCTGACAGGACAGCCAGAAGCTCTGAGGCCCATGTTGTGAAAGCCACCGCCACCTCAAAAACCATCATAAAAGTCAAATCTTTGAAAGTGGCCTTGCGAATGGGCTTGAAAGGTGACCCCTTCAGTCCCTTCAATACCAATGAGAGGCTCCACTGAGGGATGATCAGGTGCACAAGAGGCCGAATGTGCTTAGCTGCCCTAAGGAAGCAAATGACATCTGGGTGAGTCAACAAGGACACTCCCTGTACCCGCCCCCGGTAGCACATCAAAGCCTCAACCTGAACTTTGAGTGAGTTCAGGGCCAAGCCATGGTCCAAGCCTACTTGCAAGAAAGCTAGCATGGTCCCCCGATATCCGCTTTGTTAGCCACCAGAAACTGAGAAGAAACACCAGCTCTCAAAACACCTCCACACTGTGGCATTTTCTCTTGGAATGCACCCAAATCACTAGGAACAAAAGGAGTCTGCCACAGAGCTCACTCTGTGGGTGCCACACTGGGACAGGTTTGCCCTGCTCCATGTGACTGAGGTTAAAAAAAAAGTCCAAGAGATGCCCATTTTAAAAAAAAAAACAGCTCAATGTGCAAAAAAAAAAGGTGACCATAGCAAAAATCACTGATCCAGAAAAATTGGGAATCCGGAAAAGAAAGTCCCTGTGCCTGTCAGGATGGTCAGAGAAACCTGAATTCCCACTGCTACGTTAGGCATAAATGGCCCTTTTTAAGCTACTTATTTTATTTATTTTTTTTATTTATTTATTTATTTACATTCTCTTATATACCGCGCTATTCTGCATCAGTGCGGTTTACATTGAACAAACTGAAATTACATTGAACAGGGCATTATAACTTGGAGATAACTATTTTACAGGGAACATTTATAATTTATACTTATGCAGCTAGACAGCTAATTGAGCCTATTGACATGAAAGGGCAACCCCCCCTCCCCCCCACACACACAAAGTTAAAGATAGTAAAAAGCTAGAAAAAAGGGATAAGCTTGGATCAAAAGGGATCCAAGGATACCAAGGGAACAGCTGAAGGGAAGGGGGGCCTAAACCCAACTTATTGACCCCCCTCAGGGGCCCAATGGGGTCCAGTTGCTCCTCAGCCCACCAGACACTAGTAACCCATAGAAAACTGCACTGGAGAGTTGTTAATGAGAAGCTCACAGTGAAACATGTAAATAGTACACCACTGTCCTGTCTCATCTATGAAAAGGGAAGTTATTGCTGAGTTCCTAACATACAGAGCTAACATAGAGGAGCCAATCATGTGAAAATGCTGTTATAACCAGAAGTATATTAATTATGAAATTGAGAATCTACATGGTTTGGAATGGTTAAAGGCACTGTGACCAAAGCCCACCGGCAGGGGCAGCTCAAGGGGGTGAGGGGCCATGTGCAGAGACTCACTGCGGGGCTTCATTTGCATACATATTTGCATAATGTTAGCATGTGCTAACTTTTAGTAAATATGCCTCTTAATGAGTGTCTGGATAAAGGACGGACTACCAGATTTCTACATTGCTATACTCCAGTGCTAACCACCAAGCACACGTTTAAGTTACAACGTAAACCGCTTTGATTGAAATGATAAAGCGGTATAAAACAAACTGTTAAATAAAAATAAATAAATAGAATAAACATTAGCAAGTACTATAAACACTGCCCGTTTAGAACACATAGCAAACCCACCGTACCATAACAGCACTACCAGGACTCACAAAGCACCAAACCCTACCTATCAAAAGGCAACACTGCAAATATTAAATCAATACATCTCAGAGAATACCAATTCATCTCCTACTGGGAAAGAGAAAAAGTGGCACTGTCAAACAGAAACTACATGAACAGAATACCTCAGCTCAGTTACAAATGCAGAACAGACTTGGAATGTACAACACTAGAGAAATAAAACTATAAATTAATTTCCTCTTGTACTAAACAAAAACGCAAAGACATTAGCGATACACTTCCCAGAGCTGACATATTCCAGTTAATAAATTCAAAATAAAGTATTTTTCTATATTTTGTTTGGGCATTTTATTTTTCAGTTGCAATTGCTCCAGTCACTTTCTTCTGGTTTCTGTGTGTCTTTTGATAGCTGTCCATTTGTCCTTTCTTCTCTCGTCTAGATTTTTTCCATTCTCTGTACACATCTGCTTTAACATACTGATCTTTCCCCTTTTGCTCTTTCCTCCATTTCTTGCTTTATTCCTTTATCATCCACTCAAATTTCACTCTTCCACCCTCAATCCCCACTTACTCTCCCAATACCTGGCCAATCATAGATTTTTCTTCCCCCCCACACAAAGTATCTTTTCCCCTCTCCATCTTCATTCCCCCAGCCCCATCCACTTCTAGTCTTCCCCCAACATCAGCTCCCTTCTAGTTCCAGCACTACCCAGCATATGCTCCTTTCTAGTCCCATTCTCCCATGCCCCTTATCAGCCCATTTCCAGTCCTATTCCAGCCCCCATCAGCCCATTTCCAGTCCAAGCTCCTTCCCATCAGCCCATTTCCAGTCCTAGTCCTCTCCATCAGCTCATTTCCAGTCCTAGCCCCCCATCAGCCATTTCCAGTCCTATTCCAAACCCTCATCAACCCATTATCAGTCCAAGCTCCCCCATCAGCCATTTCCAGTCCTATTCCAGCTCTCCATCAGCCTCTTATCAGTCTAAGCCCCCCACCATCAGCCCATTTCCAATCCTAGCCTCCCATCAGCCATTTCCAGTCCAAGCTCCCCCCATCAGCGCATTTCCAGTCCTAGCCCCCCATCAGCCCATTTCCAATTCTAGCCCCCATCAGACCATTTCCAATCCAAGCTCACCCCCATCAGCCCATTTCCAATCCTAGCCCCCCATCAGCCAATTCCAGTCCTATCTTAGCCCCCCCCCCATCAGCCATTTCTAGTCCTATCCTAGACACCCTCTTCCCCACCCCAAAGAGCCCTGTGCCTGTCTAAGCAACTTCAGAGCGAGCTGGGGAGGCTGCCTGAGATCCTGGCTCACCTCTACACAGTCGCCAGCATGAAGAGCAGCATTTTCCCTGACGCTGGCAACAGTGTTCTCTAAAGTGGATTGAATGCCAGAAAAGGTTAAAGGGTATTGCTCGGCACTTGCACGCGCTTCACGCGAGCACAGCTGCCATCGTGAGGGAAAACACTGCTCTTCACGCTGGCAGCTGTGCAGAGGTGAGCCAGGGCCTCAGTCAGGCCTCCACCGCTTCCTCTGATACTGGCATTTCAAAAAGCACTGTATGAGAATGAAATTTGCGCAGGGCCAAGTGTGAACAACATTATCGCAGAATGGATGGATCAGCCCTGCCCATCGGGGATGTGATACCATCACAACCACTACTAAAACAGAAGGTGTTAACTGGATCAAAAAATAGATTAACTGAGCGTATTACTTAAACATTAAACAGAGATTAAATTACACTTTTTATTAAAGTGGGGCTATTTTTATATATTTTGATAAACATGTATGTCTGCATGGTTTTACAGCAGGAAAGTGTGTCCAGTCAATAATGCTCTATAAATGTATGGCACAGTATGTGTTTAGCTCTGCTATTTAGTCAACTATAACTCTCCTAATAAAATAAAGAATATAGCCATCTGGACCCTCTTCAGGGTCCTGATGCGGGAAATACAGTACGGCATATGCTTTCTCTTTGGAGATGGACATTACAGAATCTCATTAAAGACTCGAACCCAAGTCTTGGAGAGAGAATGTTTTCATGAAAAACTACCACCAAAATTGTTGCACTTACTCCCTATACTTCAGTCTTTGTAATATGAACTGCTCTCTTTATCTTCAAAGGCACAGACTGTGGTTTTATGTCAAATTTAATACACTGTCATTCCTATAACCCAGCACCACATCCTGCTGGAAAAACAGCTACCAGAAAATAACAGGATAGCTAGATACAGATTTTAAACCATTTTCAGGACTACAGACTATCTGAGGAGGGTTGGAACTCCTTTGCCTCTGCAGACCAATTCAACTGATTTTCATAATGTCCCAGAATGTAACACTTTGGCTTTACAATGAGCTATAGAAATTTGTTTTAAAAAAATGGGATGATATGGAAACCAACAGTGTGGTCAGTATTGGATGCAGACCGCATGAGTGATTTTCTGGGCACTTTTACAGAAAATCTTTACCTGCATAAACTGCTATATGACCACGCTTTACCAAGCCAAGGAAGAGTAGGATGTGAAGCAGGCTGATGGCGGGGCCAGAAGTTCTATGAATAACAGTGACATTCAACTACTGTACTAGGGGGGTCATTCTGAGTCGCATTTGGACGTCCATCCTCGTTAAACGCCAGGGGCCATTTTCAAACACAGAGCTCCCTGTAAGTATAGAGGAGATGTGCAGGGAGTTCTGGCCAAGGGTGGGAGGGGGGTAAGCCAGAGGCGGAGCAAGGGCGGGCTGGAGGCAGGACAATGACCCAGATGTACAGGGCCGATACTGGTCACGGCTCTATATGTCCGGGTCTGCTGACTTAGATGGGAGACTTATTCCACCCTGGAAGTGGAATCCCCCCAAGGGTAGGGGATCACCACCCGCAGGCTGCCAACAGCAGGTAAGGTACAGCAGGGATTCCCCGCTGTCTAATCCTGGCCATGGCAGGCCTGATCGGGGGTCAGTGGCGGGAATATGAGCAGGGGAGCTACTTGCCGGCAATCGGGACTCCTGCATGGCATCCTGATTGCCATGGTGACGGGATGCCATGGCACCGGGATCCACACAGGAACCCCTGGTGGGTTGTACGGGGAGTGGCCTGGACATACAGAGGCCCAGAATCAGGGCACACCCAAAAAACAGCAAACTGCCACGTGGGCAACAGGAAACCAGTCAGAGAACATGGCAGGAGGTTTCAAAGTCGTCTTTATTGTTCCACAGATCAGGTGTGCCAAACCCAACACAGGCCGTGTTTCGTGTATCACTTCCTCAGGGGTTAAGGGCTCACTATAAAACATTCATATACATGTTTAAACAAAAAACAGCAAATAAAAAACTTCTATATGAATATAATAACCAAGCATAAATAAAGCACAGTTACTTACCTGTAACAGGTGATCTCTGGGAACAGCAGGAATTAGTCTTCACATATGGGTACGTCGGTACCGACGGAGCCTGCACGGGAATGCTGCCCAGCTTCCAATCAGAAAGCTTTTGGCAGCATCCCTCGCGCCTGTGCAGTGACTTCCCGCCTTCTCCACAGCCTCTCTTCAGTTGAGTTTCAGAGCTGAGACAAAGGCGAGGAGAGAAAAGGAAGAAGATAAAGATGCAACTCCTAGGGGAGGTGGGAGGGTTGTGAAGACTAATTCCTGCTGTTCCCAGAGATCACCTGTTACAGGTAAGTAACTGTGCTATCTCCAGGAACAAGCAGGAATGAGTCTTCACATATGGGGACTCCCTAGCTGGAGATGCCAGGGGGAGATCCCATAAAAATGCAAGTGCCTGGATCAGGGGTGCATTTTGACTCCAGGAACCCCCGGCATCCAATGTGGGATGGAGGGTAGGAGTTGACAATAAAGGAGCTGTGAGGAAAGAACAGCATAGCCAAGGACTACAGAGTTGTACAAACTACAGGAGTCCTTGGTAGACATAATGAGTAGCATTAAAAGACATTTAATGTACACTTAAAATATGCAGCTTACCTACTGTATTGTAGGAAGTAGAAAGCATGATGGAGTCTACTGGATAAGCAGTAGCAGAATCTTCAAGGTGACCTCTCAGCAGTGAGGATGAAGGTCCAGACCTGGAGGTAGTAGATGATCCAGGTGTCAACTGGGTAGGATTTGACGTCAGGTCTTCAATGGAAAGCTTTATGGGAAAAGCTGAAAACTCCTTTAGGCATAGGGTCATTAACATTGAGGACTAAAGGAAGAAGACTGACGGAGTTGGACAACTAGCCCAGTCCTGGCGGGAAAAGGGGAACAGGAAAAAATCCCCTATTCCCACGGAAAACAGCTGTGTACTCAAGATAAAGAGGTACACTGTTTTTCCTAGCTGGCGAGAGATAGGAAAAATATTGAAGCTTGATGCTTCATAGACTTAAAGAAAAAATGGAGATGTTAGCACCAAAGAGGGTATTGGTGCCTAACAGTTTCTGCATCATAAGATGGCATGGGACGTAGGGCGACAGACTGTCTAAAACCTCTAGGAGGTAAAACATGTAGTCTAGACAGTAAGGGTGATAGTGTGTAAGACAGATCAACTCTTAAGAGGCCCCTTATCAAACACATATATATATATAGGGATATATACATGTGGCTGGAAAATATATGTATATATTTATATATATATATATACATATACATATATACATATGTTCAGATGTGTATATATTAGGATATGGGTGGTGAAATATATCAAATATATATATAGATATAGATATGATATACCTGAAGATATGTAAATTTGTGGGGCTTGATTTAGCACCCCCAGAGCAATGATATAGGTATGTAGACATATATGGAGATGCTACATACAAGGCAACAGGTTGAAGATACACGTTTACCACCCAGCCCCATAATTGTACATGGGGAATATAAAAGAAAAAGATTCTGTGCTCTACAAGAGGGTGAACCCACTTGGGATATGAATAGAGAATCTATTTTCATGGATTGAGGGATGCAGAAAGGCAATCTAAGCAGATAACCGTGATGTTCGCGTGAGAACAGATGAACATATGAATCTGTAAAGAACAAGGCGGGAGTTCCACAGAACACTGACATGGTAGATGTGGAGAAACGCAGGGAAGATACCAGAGGGACCTATGGAAGGACCCAGAGGTAGCATGCGTAAACAGAAGCCTTGGATTTTCACACAGAATAACTGATATCTCGTGTTAACACCCCAGGCTAGAGGGGGTGTGGAGAACTCTCACAGGCATAGGAAGGGTTTAAGTTTTTCCCTACTAATAGAGAAACCTCAGAGACAAGGTCAATGCTCTATAGCAAGGCCCTCATAGTAGAAAGCTTCTCTGAAGACTGCAGAGAGCATTGTGCAGGAGAGTTATGAGATAAACTGACTGAAGTCAGGTGTGTTGCCATAGCCTAGGAGAGGAGATGGTTAGAATAATATGAGAAAGCCTAAACGAGTAGGAGGATCCAAGATAGTTTGGAATCACTACTGAGGCTAGACAAAATTTTGAAGAAGGGACTGGAACTTGGAAAAAGTTCCAGTAATACAATTACTGTAACTCTTGCAGGCAGAGCTGCTGACGGAAACAGCAGAGAGATTGTCCTGTGCTGAATAAAGAAAAACAGACAAGAAAAGAGAGGAGATATCTCTTCTCCCTGTCTGGGGAACGAGCTTGGCAGAGAAGCTGTTCAGTATGGTAACCCTCAATTGATTGGAGGGTGACGTACCCATAGGGTAAGTCAACTGAAGGAAAAAATGTCCAGTTGGGATAGAAACTATCAGGGGATAGTTGCAACTGCTCTTCTAGAGACTAAGAGGAGGAGAAGTGTGTTGTCCCTGAACAAAAATTTTTTTTCCCGTCAGGTTAGTACACTGAAAAGAAAAGCACAGTGAATAAACTTCTAATATGTAGAAGTGAAGTGTAAGTTACAATTCCCGGCCCCTATGGTTGCTGGGAATGCTGAGACTGGCCAGAACTGGAGGACTTCAGACTAGGCTGAGGCGTCCCCTGTTTAGGTACAGCCGAATGATGGGCAGGAGATGAATGAAACGTTCTTTTCTTAGGGAAAGAAGGTTTGGTAGGACATTTCCTACTCTTTGAAGAAGGAGGTGGCTTAGAATGGTTTTTAGTGGAAGGAGAGTCAGTGGAGCATTGAGCAACCTGACGTAAAGCCTCCTTATTGAAGAGACCTTCTCCTGTACAAGGAGAATGAGCCAGTATAGTTTGTGCCCATCTGCTCAAGTCTGAAGCTTCAAGCCAGGCTCTGCGACGTGCTGCAATGGCAATAGCAGAGGATCTGCTAATGGACTCAAAAGAGTCTATAGAAGCACGAGATAGGAACCAAGATATATTCCGGCTGTGATTGATGAGCAAGGAATAATCCGTAGCCTTGGGCTATGGTAAAAAAGGAGTCAAAAGAGACAATTTCTCTGTGACTTCCTGGAGTGTTAGACTCATATGAAAAATATATGAAAGAACTCTGGAGGCCAGCATAGAGTTTTGAAAGGCTTGACGATCAAAAGCATCGAGTGTTCTTGAAGAACGACCCGGCGGATAAGAAGAATGCTTCTTCTTGCTCTTAACTTTCCTCAGTGCCGATTCCACTACAAGGGAACGATGAGAAAGTTGAGGCTTTTGGAACCCTGGAGAGGGTGGCACCCGGTACCGAACCTCAATGTCTGTAGAGACTGGAGGAAGTCGTAAGGGCGATTTCCAGACCCTGAGAAGGAGATCCTGCAGAGCAGGATGTAAAGGAAACTTTATATTCTCTATTTGTGCCGGTGAGCCATGAGTAGGATCACAACCAGGGATAGAAATATTAAGAAAGGTTGCCATATCCCGGAGAAAAGCCTGAAATGACTGATCTCCTATGGGAACCATCCCTGGTAAGGCTAAAGAAAGAGCCTGAGCACCAGAGGAGGTACAGGGTACTGCACCAACGCAGGTATCGGTGCAAGAATAGGCATCGATACTGATACAGGATTAGCAGATGAAGTATCCATCGGGAACTGCTGCAGTGGTACCGAGATCATGAGGGAGTTATGGCTATGATCTTCGGAACTGCCTATCTGGAAACGACAGGAGTCGGTTCCGGGACGCGTCGGTACGCAGTCCTCGAGACTAGATATCGGCTCAAGACTCGGTATCGAAGTAAGCGATACTATCGATGCATGTTGCGAAGGTGCCGATACCACTAAGGCAGACTGGGTTACATCGATCGATACCGACGGTACCGAGGATATCCGATGAGCACCTCTTGCAAAGGGTAAGGTGGTCCACCTCGATGCCGATGCCAGGGTATCGGAACCAATCGACGCCGGTACCGTCCCGGAGCATGGCTGAAATTGAGGAAAGTCAATGCGGTGCGTATCGATCGGTCCCGAAGGTACCGAGGATGCCCGATGACGATCCCTGGTGAAGAGTGAAATACTCGACACCGGTGCCAATGCCGGAGGCTCGGTACCGCTCGAAGCGGATACCACCCCCGTGCATGGCTCAGGTATGTTCTGTGAGGGGTGAGCCCCAGGAACATCCTGAAACCCCTTTAACGCTTTGGAGCCCGAAGACTCCCGCAGGGGTAATGCCAATGGGTTCTTGAGGGTAAGGCCGGAGCCGTCACCATGCTGGGCATGGGACATACCACTCAAGCATTGGCTAGTCTTAACAGACTGTTTTTGGGTTACCTGATCCTGTGAAGTAGAGAAACCGGGTACCCTCACTGCCGAGGAAAAAACGGTATCGAGGGAAACTCTAAATACTGAAGGTTTCCTCACAAAATTATCTCCTGACAAGTCAGGGGAAAAAGGGTCAGGACCCACACAGTTGAGACACCAACTATTGGTGTCTAAAAAGAAACAAGTGTTTCGACATCGAATGCACTTCTTAGGAAAAGAAGGCTCCATAATGAAAAAGTCCTAGTAGGCCCAAGAAGTTAAGGTAAAAAAACTGAAGAAAAGTTTCTCAGAATTTAGTCAAAAATCCACCGGTGATACCGGTGGTAGCGGGAAATACAGCCGCGACCACAAGAAAACAAAAAACTAAAGTAATTAAAGCAATTAAAAAGAAAAGTTTCTGCGGTGACAGGAGGATGTCCTGCCGGCTCCGCAGAAAAACTAAAACTGAAGAGAGGCTGTGGAGAAGGCGGGAAGTCACTGCGCAGGCACGAGGGATGCTGCCAAAAGCTTTCTGATTGGAAGCTGGGCAGCATTCCCGTGCAGGCTCCGTCGGTACCGACGTACCCATATGTGAAGACTCATTCCTGCTTGTTCCTGGAGATAACCATATATTCCATCTCACAAAATAAAAAAATAAAATATAAAAATATAAAAAATATAATGATAAAATAATAAATAAATACATAAATGAATATATATTTTTTTATAATGTGATAACTCACTAATTAAAGACATATACTATAAACATACATTATAATAAACATTTCTAACAATACATCATAGATAAAAATAATAAAAAATACATCATAGATAAAAAATAACAATAAATAATATGGTAATAATAATAATAAAGGAACTAAGCTTAAAACATCCGTGCAACAACTGTATTTATACACACATATATATGAGACAATCGGAATACAGTTAAAACCATAACCACAGGAGAAAAGAGAGATGAGGAGGAGTGGAAGGACATATTATAAGCACAAATGCTTATATGAAGGTTATAACTAAAAATAACTTACATATTATACACCGACAAGCAAGAATTAAAAATAAAAAATAAATAATAAATAAGAGTAAAAAATGATTAAAAATTAAAACCAAAAAGTGGAGTATAGGGAGACCACTATAAAAATGAACTACTCACAAAGTGTACATTAAAAAATCAAATTACAAATAAAAATTTAAATTACAAATAAAAATTTAAAATAAGAATAAAAACCTACCACTGTAACCAGCCAGTATGAAACAAAACTTCTTTCATTGGCAAAAACGTGGAACCCACCTGCCTCTATTGCGTGATGTAATATGAACTGTATTTAACTAAATGAATAAACGAAATAAAACGAACAGGATCAATTAGCAATCATGTCATATAATCATACTGTTATCTCCAGAAAAATTGTCATCATGAAATAAAATGAGGCAGGTGTCCCACCGGCCGTCACTTAAAATCAAAGGAACTATATACCATCGGGAGGTACAGTGTTTATACCAAAAAACAGCTCAAGGAGAGATGTTTGAAAATGAAGGGAAAGATTACTTACTTTTTATCATACCATTGTGAAATGTATTGTCACACCCCAAAAACATATTGAAATATTAAAATATAACTAACTAATCAATTGTAGGGGTGATGAAACCACCCCTTAGTCTTAAAACAATAATCGCCGTTATTGGAAGCTAATTTTGGTCTGAGATGACGTGCAGCGTTACATAGTTTGAGAAGTATTTAAAGGGAACTGCTAAACGGATCAACGGGTCCAAAGTGAGAAAATGAAAAAAAAGAGGACAACAACTAATCGATTAAATGAATTAATTAAGAGCTGTTGCCTCAGCTAGGTTTCATCGATTTTTGCATTTTTAATTCGTGGTCAAGTTTTAACTTTACGGACAATTTTTGGGGAAATAGATTTTCCACTTAATCTGAAAATAAGGACCAGTTTTAATATATAATAGTTTGCACTTTTAATTTAATAACCGTTGGGCCTCTTTATTTAATTAATTCATTTAATCGATTAGTTGTCCTCTTTTTTTTCATTTTCTCACTTTGGACCCGTTGATCCGTTTAGCAGTTCCCTTTAAATACTTCTCAAACTATGTAACGCTGCACGTCATCTCAGACCAAAATTAGCTTCCAATAACGGCGATTATTGTTTTAAGACTAAGGGGTGGTTTCATCACCCCTACAATTGATTAGTTAGTTATATTTTAATATTTCAATAAGTTTTTGGGGTGTGACAATACATTTCACAATGATATGATAAAAAGTAAATAATCTTTCCCTGCATTTTCAAACATCTCTCCTTGAGCTGTTTTTTGGTATAAACACTGTACCTCCCGATGGTATATAGTTCCTTTGATTTTAAGTGACTGCCGGTGGGACACCTGCCTCATTTTATTTCATGATGACAATTTTTCTGGAGATAACAGTATGATTATATGACATGATTGCTAATTGATCCTGTTCGTTTTATTTCGTTTATTCATTTAGTTAAATACAGTTCATATTACATCACGCAATAGAGGCAGGTGGGTTCCACATTTTTGCCAATGAAAGAAGTTTTGTTTCATACTGGCTGGTTACAGTGGTAGGTTTTTATTCTTATTTTAAATTTTTATTTGTAATTTAAATTTTTATTTGTAATTTGATTTTTTAATGTACACTTTGTGAGTAGTTCATTTTTATAGTGGTCTCCCTATACTCCACTTTTTGGTTTTAATTTTTAATTGTTATTTTTTATTCTTATTTATTATTTATTTTTTATTTTTAATTCTTGCTTGTCGGTGTATAATATGTAAGTTATTTTTAGTTATAACCTTCATATAAGCATTTGTGCTTATAATATGTCCTTCCACTCCTCCTCATCTCTCTTTTCTCCTGTGGTTATGGTTTTAACTGTATTCCGATTGTCTCATATATATGTGTGTATAAATACACTTGTTGCACAGATGTTTTAAGCTTAGTTCCTTTATTATTATTATTATTAATATTACCATATTTATTGTTTATTATTTTTTATCTATGATGTATTTATTGTTAGAAATGTTTATTATAATGTATGTTTATAGTATATGTCTTTAATTAGTGAGTTATCACATTATAAAAAAATATATATTCATTTATGTATTTATTTATTATTTTATCATTATATTTTTTATTTTTTTATTTTTTATTTTGTGAGATGGAATATATGGTTTTATTTATGCTTGGTTATTATATTCATATAGAAGTTTTTTATTTGCTGTTTTTTTGTTTAAACATGTATATGAATGTTTTATAGTGAGCCCTTAACCCCTGAGGAAGTGATACACGAAACACGGCCTGTGTTGGGTTTGGCACACCTGATCTGTGGAACAATAAAGACGACTTTGAAACCTCCTGCCACGTTCTCTGACTGGTTTCCAGAATCAGGGCACGCCCTGCCCATCCAGGCCAGTTGCACCTGATTCTGCGCCCGCGGGGACGTTTAGCCCCCATGTGATCAGAATCGGGTGCAAGTCCTGCAAGTCCAAATTTTGGACGTCCGGATGGGCCCCAATGGGAATTGGGTACTATCTGTATAATTTATGCATTCAAGTCTGAATGCAGACTTGGGAGTCAAGTAGCTGCCTAATGGTTAGAGCAGCTGGCTAGAACCAGAGAAGCAGGGTTCATCTCCCACTGATGCTCCTTGTGATCTTGGGCAAATCACTTAACCATTACCTCAGATACAAAACTAGCCTGTTAGCCTTCAGGGACAGTAAAATACTTACTGTACCTGAATGTAATTTGTCTCCAACTTCTGAGAAACGGCGTGTACTAAATCCAATCCATATATAAAGTTATCCCTGCAAAATCAGTATAAACGTATGCCAGCATTTGGCTTCAGGTTCACTGAAAACTAGCACAAAGATCTATGAATAAATAAATCAACCTTTATGCGGTCACTAGACCACTGAATACTGACTTCCATGTTTCCAGCACAGTTTTCCAAGGGAAAAAATATATGCAATGAGCAAGCTTGATAGGTCTATATGAGAAGTGTGAGATGTTCCTACCCTCATTTAGTATTTGAGGGAGAAGGGGTTAGCCCTTTGGTACCTGTGATCAACCCTTAAATCCCGCTTTCTGAGATGGTGAAGTTTCTATACTAATTGAGGGCTTTATTTAAATATGTAAAACTTTGTTTCTTCCGATTCATTTTCCATTAGCTTATGTCATGATTTTAAGGTTTCTTGCCAGATCACACAGATAAATTGGCCAGCACAGCTTGACTGAAGGTGCCGTTCTTTACTGAGGCTTTATCTAAGCACTAAGGGAATGATGGTATGAAGAAAGGGTCAAGTCACTACCTTACAAACCATATGCAGCAGAGCAAATTTTAGGACAGCAACAGTAGATGCACTAGCTCCGATCTGGCGAGACTTTACTGTTCAAAGGAATATGAGTTATTCATTATAGAACTGGATGCAGGATTGGTATGAAGCTTTCAATAGACTATAGGTAACACTGTTTCCTTATTGATATGGAGAGATGTTACTACTTTAGGATGAATTCAAAGAACCACTTTGTTATGATGTAACAGCATGCACAGTTCGTAGGTTACTAGTGCTTGGAGTTCACTTATCCTTCTAGCTAAGGCAACAGTTCTTAGGAAGAGTACTTTCTATGTAAGATGCTTAAGAAAATCAGACTATAGCAGTTCAAATGGCTAGTTCATGAAAGAAGTCAAAACTAGATTATGGCCGCATGGCACAGGGGGTCTTCTGAACTGGTAGTTTGACATGGAGAAGCCACTTCATAAAATGCAAAATAGGACATTGAGAAGCAGGAAGACTATCAACCGGAGTGTAACATGTGGACAGAACACAGATGTACCCTAATGAAAGATGCTGAATCCAAAACTGATATGAGGACTGGAGTACTGTGTTAGATAGACACACAATGGGGTTGCTGTTGTGCCTATTCCTGAAACACCAGATGGAAAATCTCTTCCATCTGAAGGTGTATGTAAGTCTAGTAAACTGTTTTCTTCAGGCTATTAGTATGTATTGGATAGGCACTGGAAGACCTACAGTTGCTGAAAATCCACACTGTGAGGGCTAGAGCCTGGGATGGAGATGGCACTTGTCTTGCATGATTATCTCAGAAGTCTGCATGGTGGTCGAATTGCAAGCCTGTTTAGAAAAAGAAACCAGTTTGGCCACGGCCAGTATAGTGCTATGAGAATAGTAATATTTGGTCATGGTTGAAATTTGTGTGAGGTTTTATAATGAAAAGAAGGGGGTGGGTAGCATAAAGAAACCAAATCCAGGGAACTGTAAATGCATCTAGTGCTAGTCAGTTGGAAGATGGAAGTTTCAAGCAGTAGAGAGGTAGCTTTAGATTCTTGCTGCTAGCAAAATGATTGACTTTAAGCAGCCCTCATGCCAAACAATCTGAAAGCTTTCTTTTTTTAATCTAGGGACCATTCTTGAGGCTGCAGAAGTCTGCCAAACTTGTTAGCCGTGCAGTTCTGAAGACTAGGGATATATAAGCAGCCTGAATTTGGATGTGACGGGCTATGACCAAGTTCCAAATCTTTGCTGCTCCTTGGCAGACACAGATGGAACCCATTCCCCTTGTTTGATAACACAAAACATAGCCACTATGTTGTTGATTTGAAATAAAAAATGATAGACCCTGGAGCAGATGAAAAAATACTATAAGGGCACAGTAAATGGTCCAGAGCTTCAATTGGCTGAAGTGAAGAAGCTTCTCTGTCTTTGATTATGTTCCCTGCCTGCGGTGAATTCCCTAGCCCACCCTTGGTGCATTTATGGTTAGGACTAGGCAGCACTGCAATACAGCAAAAGAAATATTCACCACTATAGCATAGTTTAAAGTTCAAAGATGAACTGAAGGGCAAAGGATGGTGGAAACATGGTGTGATAAACTGATTTTATTGAAACTTGAGGGTCCCCTTGAGGTTACCTCATTTTCAATCATGCAAAAAGCACTATATGGATGGTTGCTAGTAAGTCCTAGCTGTGACCTCTGGCGCAATTTGAATACTGTAAAATGTGAATTGAGGGCCTATAATCTGTTTAACGGGAAGACTTTTGGTTGAACTGCATTCAAGATGATTCTTAATGATTGAAATGGTGTTCATAAGGCACCAGGTAGATTTTTGAAAACTGATGAAGCAGCCAAGGCTCTGGAAAAGATAGACCATCTTGTCCCTAAGGGCTATAGCTTGTATTTCTGAAGGAATTACCAGAAAGCCAGTGGTTGGGGATGGAAAGACTAAAGTGACCTTGCTTGTGAAGGTGGGAAGCCAATGGCAGCCAATGAAAGGCCACATGGAAAAAACTTGTATTGAAAATTGTCGGCCTGAAGAATGAATCTCAGACACTTGTAGTGAGGATGGACTGATATATATGTAAATGTATCCTTGAGCTTAAGGGTACGTAGCCAGTCCCCTTTAAGAACAGTAGAATGTAGGAAAAAGTATTTATTTCACATTTTCGCTCATGAAGAAACTATTTAACTGTTTTATATCCCACCTTATCTTACAAGTCAAAGCAGGTTACAGAGAACATGGAATGCTCCTAACTTTTGGGAACAGCACATTAGGAGTTACATTGAACAGAGTAAGAACATGATGTAAACATAACCAAGTAGAACATGTTTAACCTATTTACATATTGTGAAATGAACTCAACATTTAAACATTTTAAATAATGGATCACTGGAAAGGTAAGGGGGAGGGAGTGGGGATGTTTGAGGGTAGGTGAGGGTGTGATGGAGTGTGATCCGGTATTAAATCCGAAAGTATTCTCTAATAAGGTAGGTTTTTATCTTTTGAAATTCGCTGAGATCTTGTGTGCTACATATGTCTTGAAGAGTTTGTTCCAAATGTTTGGTGTATAGAACGAGAAGGCTCTGTTTCATGTTGTTTGTGTACTTGTCCTGTGTGCAGGAGGATAGCGAGAGTAGATTGTCTTTCTCCCCCTCTTCACTCCCAACTCCCCCCCCCCACCTCTGCTGCCCTATGATCTCTGAGGAGGAAACCACACACCTTCTTTCCTCCTCCAAACTCACTACCTGCTCCTCTGATCCTATTCCCACCCATCTCCTAAGCCCCATTTCCTCCACTGTTGTCTCTTTCATCTCTCATTCTCAATCTATCGCTCTCCACTGAAACTGTCCCTGCGGCCTTCAAGCATGCTGTGGTCACACCTCTCCTCAAGAAACCCTCACTAGACCCTACTTGTCCTTCAATCGACCCATCTCCCTCCTCCCCTTCGCTCCTATACTACTTGAATGTGCGGTTCACCACCATTGCCTCGACTGTCTCTCCTCTCAAGCCCTCCTGAATCCGGCTTTTGTCCTTTATATTCTATTGAAACTGCTCTTGCCAAAGTCTCCAGTGACCTGTTCCTGGAAAAATCCAAGGGAATTTACTCAATCCTCATCCTTCTTGACCTTTCTGCTGCTTTTGACACTGTTGACCACAACCTTCTCGATACCTTGTCCTCACTTGGTTTCAAGGGTTCTGTACTATCCTGGTTCTCTTCTCTCCCATCGCTCCTTTAGTGTTTGTTCTGGGGGATCCTCCTCTACTGCTATCCCACTCTCAGTTGGTGTACCCCAAGGATCTGTCTTGGGTAAACTCCTTCTCTCTATACCAAGTTCCTTAGTGCACTCTTCTCTTCCCATTGCTTTCAGTACCATCTTTACGCTGACTCTCCCTGGATCTACCTCTTTACACCTGAAATCTCATCGGCAATCCAGGCCTGGATCTCTGCCTGCCTTTCTGACATTGCTGCTTGGATGTCTCATCGCCGCTTGAAATTGATCATGGCCAAAACTGAACTTTCTTATTTTTTCCCCTAAACCCTCCTCTCCCCTTCCTCCTCTCTCAGTCTCTGTGGATAACTTTATACTCCTCCCTGTTTCCTCAGCTCACAACCTTGAGGTTGTTTGACTCCTCTCTCCCCTTCTCCACACACATCCAATTGATAGCTAAAACCTACCATTACTTATAACATCAACAAAATCCACCCATTCCTTTCAGAACACACTACTAAAACACTTATCCACTCTTTAGTCAGCTCCAGTCTAAATTATTATAACCTACTCCTTGCTGGTCTCCCTCTGAATCATCTCTCTACCCTTTAATCTGCTCAACACTCTGCTGTGTGGCTAATCTTACGCCAACCTTGTCATGCTCATATTGCCTCTCTTCTCAAGTCACTTCATTGGCTCCCTTATCCATTTCTGCATCCAGTTCAAACTTCTCCTGCTGACTTATAAGTGCATTGAATCTGTAGCTCCTTGCTATCTTTCCTCTCTTATCTCTCCCTACACCATTCCTCAGGAACTCCACTCTTCTGGCAAATTGTTTCTATCTGTGCCCTTCTCTTCTATTGTTAACTCCAGACTTCGGTCCTTTCACCTTGCTGCTCCTTATGCCTGGAACAAACTACCCGAGTCTGTATATCAGGTGCCTTCTCTGGCCCTTTTCAAATCCAGGCTGAAAACTCACCTCTTCACTGCCACTTTTGGATCTTGACTCACTTGATCTCCTTTGTGTTTCCTTACCATTCCCCCCTAGCTGTATCCCTGTCTACATCTACTGTGTTGTCTGTCTTGACTAGACTATAAGCTTTGATGAGCAGGGGCCAATCTTTTATATGTGTCTGTGAAGCGCTGCATACATCTTGTAGTGCTATTCAAATGCTCAGTCGTAGTAGTAATAGTAATTTGAGATAAATTAATATTCAATATGAAAGACTTCACCAAGCTCTACAATAGAAAGATCTCAATCATTACCAAACAGATATACAAGAAAACATCAAAGACCATTCCACTACCAAATAAAATCATTCATTAACAGCTCCTCTACCCTCCCAAAATGGAAAAAATAAAAATCTAGCAATAGAGCTAAGCAAGGCCAGGAAAATAATAAGACTGACAATTCCGGCAGTGCCCAGAAGATGGCATGCCACCCATATAATGGGAAAACCTCCTAAAAATATATTAATGCATTAAGAATATTAAAAGTGATATAAAGAGGAATTTTAATACAAGGATTGTATACAATATAAATTGGACTGAACTATATCAAATAGTTGCAGAGCTGCCCAAACAAAGATCTGCCAGGTATGTACAATACTGCCTGAAATTATGCATCTCATGTACGGCACAGTACTACCACTGCACTCCTTTGCCACACAAATGAAATGACACTCTCAGCCATTTAAGATTCATAATGGGTGGATGGTTGACAGAACATATTCTATCAGTTGCTTGATCACTGGGTTACCATGGAATTCTGTTTAGACAGGCCAATAAAATGGTAATGGATGTGCTCAGAGCATTCAAATGCCATTCAAAACAAACATGCCATGTACCAACAACATGAATATGTTAGCAAAACTGCCTGCCTAGTAAATTCCATTTAAAAGAAAAATAAAATCTTTGCTGTTGCTGATAAAGCAAAATAGGTTCTCAGCATCTCTAGATTCAGATCAATACTGTTTTACAACCATAAGTTTAATGGGAATATGCTTTTGTTATATTACTCATAGTAACATAGTAAATGACGGCAGATAAAGACCAGCACGGTCCATCCAGTCTGCCCAGCATGACGGCAAGAGTAGGTGCACCCGCCGCTTCGCCCCACGTCCCTGTTTAGGGGTGAACCCACCACTCCATGTAGGACACCCCTATTTAGATGGTTCAGTTTATTTTGATTTTATCCTGCTGCTGTAAAGGGATCCACTGTGTCTGTCCCATGCCATTTTGAATTCCGTCACCATGTTTGCCCCCACCACTTCCATCGGGAGGGCATTCCAAGCATCCACCACCCTTTCTGTGAAAAAGTATTTCCTGACATTGCCTTTCAATTTACCACCTCGCAGCTTCATGTTGCGCCCTCTAGTTGTACAGCTTCCCTGTTGTTGGAAGAGGTTTGTTTGTTCATTATTTCCCTTCAAGTATTTAAAGGTCTGAATCATATTTTCCCTGACCCTCCTCCCCTCCAGCGTGTACATATTTAGGTGTTCAAGTCTCTTCTCATAAGTCTTCTGACACAGGCTCCAAATCATTTTGGTCGCCTTTCTCTGAACAGTTTCCAGTCTTTTTACATCCTTTGCAAGATAGGGTCTCCAAAACTGAACACAGTATTCCAAGTGAGGTCTCACCAGTGACTTGTACTGTAGCATAAGTACCTCTTCCTTTCTGCTGGTGATTCCTCTTTGTATGCAGCCCAACATCCTCCTGGCTTTTACCACCGCCTTGTCGCACTGTTTTGCCACCTTAAGATCTTCAGAAATAATCACACCAAGGTCTTTCTCCTGATCCGTGCATTCTAACCTCTCGCCTCCTATCACGTACATTTCCCTTGGATTTCTGCTACCCAAGTGCATGACTCTGCACTTCTTTGCATTAAATCTTAATTGCCAAGCATTAGACCATCCTCCCAGCTTTTGTAGATCTTTCCTCATGTTAACTACTCCCTTGGGGGAGTCAACTCTGTTGCAAATTTTCATGTCATCTGCAAAAAGACATACTTTTCCATTCAGTCCTTCAGCAATATCACTCACAAATACATTGAACAGTGCTGGGCCCAGGACCGACCCCTGGGGCACCCCGCTAATCACCTTCCCTTCATCCGAGTAAGCTCCGTTTACCATTACCCTCGTCTGTCAGTCAACCAATTTCTGATCCAATTTACCATGTTAGGATCCATCCCCAAGCTACTGAGTTTATTGATAAGCCTCCTATGAGGAACAGTATATCAAAGGCTTTGCTGAAATCCAGGTAGATGACATCCATAGCATGTCCCTGGTCCCTGCTCCCTGGTCACCTGGTCAAAGAACGCAATCAGATTTGTTTGGCAAGATCGTCCTTCGGTAAAACCATGTTGCCTTGGGTCTTGCAACCTGTTGGTTTTGAGAAAGTTCGCTATTTGCTCTTTCAGGAGCGCCTCCATTACTTTTCCCACCACCGAGGTAAGGCTCACGGGCCTGTAGTTTGACACTTCTTCCCTGTCACCACTTTTGTGTAGAGGTATGACATCAGCCGTTCTCCAGTCCTGAGGAACCTCTCCTGTTTTCAAGGATCTGTTGAAAACATCCTTTAACAGCTCTGCAAGAACCTCTCTGAGCTCTTTCAGAATCCTGGGATGTATCCTATCTGGTCCCATGGCCTTGTCCACTTTCAGTTTTGCAAGTTGTTCTAACACATCGTCTTCTGTGAATGGTGTGGTATCTACTTCATTCCCATTTTTATAATATTTGGGAGTCGCAGGTGGCCCTTCTCCAGGACTTTCTTTAGTAAAAACAGAGCAGAAGTATTCTTTTAGTAATTTCACTTTTTCAATGTCACTTTCCACCAGTCCGTTCGCAGCACTTCTGAGTCCTGCAATTCCACCTCTGATCTTCTTCCTTTCCCGAATATACCTGAAGAAGGTTTTGTCGCCACACTTATCATTAGCCATCTTTTCCTCTGCCTTTGATTTTGCTATCCTTATTTCTCTCTTTGTCTCTGAGTTTGATCCTGTATTCATTTCTGTGTTCCTCTGTTTGCAAGCTTTTGAATCTTGCAAAAGCTGTGTTTTTTGCCTTTATTTGAGCAGCCACTTCTTTGGAAAACCAAATGGGTTTTCTTCTCCTCTTGTTTTTGTTTATTTTTGTTACATATTTATTTGCTGCCCCTTTTATTGCCACCTTTAGTTTAGCCCATAGCAATTCCACTTCCCTAATCTCCTTCCATCCTGTCAGCTCCTCCTTTAGATACTCGGCCATTTTATTGAAGTCGGTGTTTTTGAAGTTTAGGACTTTGAGCTTGCTATGATTGGCTTGTACCTTGGCTTTTATCTCAAACCACACCGTGTGATGATCACTGCTGCTCACAGGGGCACTCACGCAGACATTCAACACGCTATCACCATTGGTGAGCACTAAATCCAGCGTTGAGCTTTCCCTGGTTGGTTCCATCACCATTTGTCTAAGTAACGCATCTTGGAGAGCATCCACTGTTTTTTTGCTTCTTTCCAGATTTGCAGGAGTAATCCAATCCACATCAGGTAGATTAAAGTCTCCCAATATGATTGCTTCCCCTTTTGTGGCTATCTTGGCAATATCTATAATCAATTCGTTATCTATCTCTTCAATTTGTGTTGGAGGTCTGTAGACTACAGCAGTATGGATGACAGTGCCATCTCCTCTTTCCAACACAATCCAGAGTGCTGCTTCTTTTCCCCATGCCCCCTGCATTTCAGTAGCTTTAATATTGCTTTTGACATACAAGGCTACTCCTCCTCCTCCTCTTCCATTTTCTCTGTCTCTTCTGAATAGATTATAGCCAGGTATGACTATATCCCAATCATGCGATTCGTTTAGCCATGTTTCTGTAATGGCCATAATGTCCAAATCCGTTTGCACCATTAGGGCTTCTAGGTCCAGAACTTTGTTGGCTAAGCTTCGAGCATTTGTGCTCATTGCTTTCCAACATTTACCTGGCTTGTCACAGTTGAAAAATCTGAAATATTAAAAATAAGTTATTGAAGTGAAGGAGGAGGAAGAGGTGGTCTCCTACATAAAACTGTAGCGTGGATTTGAAAACTGTCTGCTCTATGGGAAAAAAATGGATATTTCAACTGAAGAATTTTGGCATACCACAGGAAAACTGTCTATGTTAACTGAAATGGAAGACTATGGGCCTGATTTAGTAAGATTTTATTCTCATTCTTTGTCTTGGAGGAAAAAAGCCTATTAAATTAAGCCCATATGTGTTACAAATAAATAGATGTAGGAATACTTTTAAGGCCTGATTCACCAAGTTTTTTTCCCCATTTTGCATCTATATGGAGAAGAAAAAAGCTTTAGTGACTCAATCCCTGAGGACAAGAAGCACCACATTTTCAGACTTGTTTTCTGAATCCAAGTGCTAGTTTATGAAATAGGGCTCAGGCAATGTCACAACATTTGTACAAAGCCTGTCATTCATATTCAAGGCTCTACAGAGCTCATGCAGACAAAAACTCCTTGGTAGCATGGATTACACTAAGAAGGTCTGACAATTTATCAAAGATTATTCAGACTGCATTAGGAGGCCGTATTCAGACACCAATACATTAACCTGCTCCTCTGATAGAATCATTCCAACTCCTCCTATTTTACATGGAAATACCAATGATGCCTTCGCAGCCAGAAGATGCAGTATACCATTAAAACAGGCATAAACAATGGATGCAATTAACATAAGGAGGTCATAGACAATAACTGAGTTGTCAATCCGACGCATAACACTAATTGCATTTTTAACGCTGTTAAAACAAACAGGTTTTATAGTGGTGAAATCCCACTTGACCACCATTGCCACCTGTCTTTTTCCTTCACTCTGCTGTAGAATGGCACTGGGGCCTTTGGCTTCGATATGCCTGCAATGATCAGTTTACATCCTGCCCTCTTAATCTCAAAGCAGACAGATAATTAATCATAAAAAGGAACACATTTGAAACATTAAAATATCTACTTAAACAAAACTTTTACAGGAACAAAAATGACTTGAGGTCTAATGACTATCAAAAATGTTGTCCTATCATTCCCAAGCCAAATAGATGAATGTTTCCACTTATGCTAATCCAATTATACAGTTTAATGTATCTTATCGAGTCTGTTGTCCCTTGGTATAATAAGCAGCTTATTTCTTAGAATGAATAATACTTGTAAAATCAGATTATGGATTTTCAAATACTGTATTCATTAAGACCCTTCATAGATTTGTCTCTATCTATCCATGAATTGAATGGTAAACATTGTGGCATAAAAATCACTACTGTGTTAGAATTCAGTTAACCAGTAACCTTTTAAAGCCTCAAAACTTCCTACACTTGCACTGTGGAAGCATTTTTGTGTTTCAAGAAAGTCGGGGATACACAATTCTACTTTAAGCTTAGCTAGTTCCTCATGAACACAGTCTTCTGAAAATCGTTCAAGATGCCCCCTCACTTCTGTTTCTGTTTGTGGATGTTTTCTGAGGTCCTACTCCTGGTTCTTCATTTGTGAACACAGAACAGAAATATTTGTTAAGCAATTCTGCTTTATCCTCATCTAAACCAGTCATATATCCCGCTAAAAGCAGTGTAGTGAAAGACTGTCCTAACATTATGTGTTTTTTCAATCTGGCTAAATATTGTCATTGACCAAACTGCAAAACTGCAATCCAGGCAAACTGAATATGCACTGGCGCTGAATATGTCCTTCCCCTCATGTGTTTTGCTTCACACCTTAGAAAACCATTGCTAGCTTTTAAAGATTTTTCATACAAATGTAAAGACTATTAAGGTCCTGTATCTTTGACTAGAACTTCTACTGGCTCCACCAGAGTAGTACCATCTCATTTATCTGTAACCAGCCTGTTTATAGAACAGGAGGGAACTTTCTTTCCAGCTGATCTCAATGCTGGGAAGGCCCTTGACTTGATGTGAGTTGGAAGGAGGAACGTAATTATGGAGAGAAACTGTAATAGGTATAAAACGTCAGTGCTAATTCAAATTTAGGTTTTGAACTTCATAGCCATTGCACCGAAGGGTGGGGACTTTGGTCAAGCACCTAATAGAGGAAGGAAAAGTGGTACAGGGGGTTTCTGAGGAGGGGTAATTGAGGCTGATCCTGATGAGGCACTATAGGGGATTCATCAGGAGCTACAGGGGGGGAGCAGCTAGAGGCAACATCCACTGAGGAGGAGGAGGTCAGGGAGACAGAGATGTTGGGGACTCTGAGCCACAGAGAAACTGGATATTGAGGGGGAACAGTGTCTGCTGTTTCTAACAGAAAAGACCCTGGTTTATTTACTCCCTGGAAAAAGGAGAGGGACTGAGTGTGGAGTAAAACTGTAGCAGCAAAGCGCAGACAAACCAATGATACCAGGAGTCTGTTCAGAAGGTCCAAATCATTTATTTGTGCACAAGTCTCAAGCAAGGCAATTTCAAAATGGCTGAGCAAAGTTTTCAAGCATTACAACAACTTTTATAGACTTCCGTTCCATTCTAGGTATAGAAAAACAATTCATTGGTCCCGGTACGCTCCCGTACCTCCCGTAGCCCTTCTATTGGTCCCGGTACTGATAAGTTTCTCCAATTATGTTCCTTCTGTGGGCTTCTGTAGGCATGACACCTGCCTGCCCCCCTTCTAGTCCCAATTACAATGGTCAGTTCATCAACTTGTTACTTTCACACTTTCAAGGCTATGGGACCATTTGTGCGTGCAGAAGAGCAAGGTTCTGTAACTCATCTGTCAGCACTCCTCAATATTTCTCTGCAAATGTACTCTTTCTTATCAGTAACTTTAAAACACATCTTTTCTGTATTTTTCCATTTCTTAATTCTGCAATTCTGCTTATCTAAGCTAATTCAATATTTCTACTGAGTTCTTTCTTACAATAGCAGCATATTGGGGGATGTGCAATCCTATATGCCTCTCCACAGGCCTCATTTACAGGTCAAGCTAGCCATGCTGGCCTGCCTATGTCAGACACCGTGGGTCACAGGCCTGCACCTGCCACATTCCCCCCTTTGATTAATCTCACCCTATTACTTAATAAGGTGTGAGAATTAAATCACTTTCTGAAGAATCACATCATGATTGAAGGATTTCTACTAGGACTAGCTTTGTATAAAGCCATTATTTTAGTTGCGGTCTTCCGCTCTACTGTACTATCAATAGCACTATGAAGGGAACGCATACAACAGGGGATTAAACATGGTAAGCAGAGGACAACAGCAACAAGGATTAGTACTAAGATAACGAAAGTCTTAAATCCTCCCAGCCAAGAGAAAAGGTTAGCAAACCAATTAGGAAATTTCAAGGCGTGCCAAGTCTGTACTGGCACATAAGCATGTCTTTGCATATCTTTAGCAATTTCTTCAACTACTTGACCTTTATCATCTATTTTCAAACAGCAATTGGTTAAATTCAGTTTACCACATACTCCTCCTTCAGCTGCTAGCAAATAATCAAGTGCTAAACGATTTTGGTATATGGCAGTGCGCATCTGAGTACTTTGTCTAGCTAAAAGCGTGAGAGCATGACTAGTTTCATTGGTTATTATTTCAACTACTGCTTGTAAGCGAATAATACGATTAATCATATAAATTGGGGTACGATAACCATACATACCATCATCATTCCAAGTGGCAGGTCCATAATACTCAATAATTCTTTCTGGTGGCCAATCATCACCTTGCCACTTCTCCCACTTGCCTATCTGTAAGGCCTCTCTTCTCTGTCTAGATGCTCCTTTGTGTTTGTGGGTAGTATATACAGGGTATCCTAATTGTTCTCCATGTTCAGTGTTTAAAAGAAAGAAAGAAGGTCTGATGGTTCCTAAGACACATGCTCCTCCCCATTGTGGTGGGAGTTGCGCATATGCTCGGTTACCACAGATCCAATATAGGCCAGGTGGGGCTTGCCAGGCTTGGACTTTGGCAAGGTTAGTCCATAGACCTGCAAGTTCAGGAAATCTGGCTAATGGGTTAGGAGGTTCAGGATGTCTGATTCCTGACCACCATGCTGTCTTTTTAGTCGTGGCATTATAGTACTTTTGGCTAAGACAGACCAGCTGTCCTACCTTTTGGGTGAACTGGGGTCCAGTTCTGGCAAAGCAAAGACGTCCAACGATTGAGTGCGCTAACACCCATTCACTGGTTGTCTTGTGTAATTCAGTCTGATTGTAAATCATGGAATAATTTAATTCTTGGGCTTCCCAGGGCCATTGATCTCCCATTTGGGTTCCGCCACAGAAATAACAATCTGTGATCTTAAGACTAGATACTACTGCTCCGGCTAATTCTAGAAACAAATTCTGTGAAGGGTGAGGGATCTCAAACTTATTTACATGCATAGCTTCATAAAAGGTATTATGAATATGATATTTAGATGACTTGTGGGCTTGAGTATTCAATCTAATATACACAATGGTCCCTGGATCTGTTCCTCCTCCAGCAATACGTAAACCAAACTTATATCCTTGTTTCCATGCATGGGGGTTATGTACACGCAAATGTAAAGGGTTACAAGCATCTTTCTGACATTTATCATTTGTGGTTGGCTTGGTTAGAGTAGCCATCCGCTTATCTATTTTCTCATCAGTTATACCAGTGTTCCAGGTAGCATAGAAAACACATTCCCAATACGGGCAATAGTAGTCTGCCGCTGTAGCAGTACTATACCCTGGTTCCTTTTTACCTGTACACTTCCTCCATCCTGTGGCTCCTTCTGGACACATATACTTATGGTCATTCCGATACGCTTTCTCCCATGTACCACAGGTGGACTGACTATCTCTATTAATAGCATTACATGCATCAAAATTCAAAACAGCAGGTTTAGTAATGTCCTTAAGTGGTGGTGTAGCAGCTAATATAGGTCCATCTGCATCCTTCCATCTTATTTCCAACGTGTAATAGGATGGATTCTGATGCGGATTATAGCATGCTTTAATTTTGCCATGAGTGCAAACATTTAGTTCAGTGGTGTTATAGATACACCGAGTTATTGTTCCCTTGCAGGTATAATAAGAATGGTAAAGCAAAGTCTGAGTTACTTTCAGTCCAGTTCTAGTAGAGGTAATACAAGCTGTGCATGGAGGTAGAGCATAAGTCTGTTCAAAACCTCCAAAGAAGGCAACCAAGGCAAAGCAGAAGCAAAGATACATGTTGATGTTGATTGGAGTTCTTCTGAATCCTCAGCTTGCTGATCTTGATCACGACGGTCTATTATTCTTCGTCCCGTTTGCTAATGAAGCAATTTAACGGGTGCTGAGTGTTGATTGAAGATCCTCAAGATGTCCAGCACACATTAACCAACTTAGCAATTCAGTTGGCTTGTGAAGTCTGGCTGAGTCAATGTAGTCTCAAAGTAGTAGTGTGTCAAATCACACACAAATCGCGTTCGTCGAAACAAAACTGTTGCTGCATGGAACACAGCAATCCTCTTCGAAAGACTTGGCTACTGCAAAGCACCTGTGATGAAGTGTCTATGCTGCTGGTTGCCGTCTCAAAGTAACTCGCAAGGGTACATCAGGGTGCTGCTCTGCTGTCCACCGCTCTGGTTCAGGATCGGCGGCGGGCTTGACTCGGCTGTGGTGGATCCAGGCGTCGATCTCGGCTACCTTTACTGCAGTTGGGGTAGACAGGATGACGGTGTACGGTCCCTTCCAATGGGGTTCCAACGGTATCTTCTTCCAATCTTTGATCCACACCGAAGTTCCAGGCTGGTAGGGATGCAAGGGTTCCGTCAAGTTGATAGGCAACTGGTCTTGGATCCACGTATGGAGAGTCTGCAGAACAAAACTAAGAGCTAGGAGTTCTTGTCTGGTTACTTCTGAACCAATCTGGGCTAGATTTCCTTTGACTCCCTGCACTATTGGTGGGGGTTTACCATACAAAACTTCAAAAGGGGAAAATCCTGTTGACTTTACAGGGGCTGAGCGTATTCTGAGTAAAGCTATGGGAAGCACTTGGGGCCATTTCAAGTGTGTCTCCTGACAAAGCTTAGACATTTGGGCTTTCAAGGTACGATTCATTCGCTCAACTTTCCCTGAACTCTGGGGTCTGTATGCAGTGTGGAGCTTCCACTGTATCTGCAAAGCTTTTGCTAACTGCTGAGTAACTTGAGAGACAAATGAGGGTCCATTGTCTGACCCTATTACTGCTGGGATTCCAAATCTGGGGACAATCTCTCTCATTAAGGCTTTGGTAACTTCTCGGGCTTTCTCAGTTCTGGTTGGGAATGCTTCTACCCACCCAGAGAAAGTACAAACTAATACTAGTAGGTAATGGTATCCATTGGCTTTTGGCATTTCGGTAAAATCAACTTGGAGGTTGTGCATGGGGGTCACACCTCTTGACTGAACTCGGGGTGCTGTAATAAGGCCTTGCTTGGCATTATTCTTGGCACAGATTTGACATTGTCGGGCTACTGAGGCTGATATGGTTGTCATCAGAGGGATGTAGAAATGTGGTCTGAGTGCTTTCTCCATAGCACTCTTTCCATAGTGGGTGGCTTCATGAAAAGCTTTGACAAAGGATGGTCCTAACAGTTCAGGAATTACTATTTTTCCCGGAGGTTGACTGCCTTCTTCTGGTGGCAGCTCAATCCATCCGTCTTTCAATACTCCATTTTCTTTGTCACAATAGTAATCCAATTCTTTGGTGGTATATCGTGGGGTCCATAGATTCAAGGGTACTGGAAACAATGCTGCTTGCATTGGCATAGCTTGTGGGGCAATTTGTCCTGTCATAGCTGCTTGTCGAGCTGAGGCATCTGCAAATCTATTCCCTCGAGCAACTTCTCCTTTTCCTGCTTGATGTCCTCTACAATGCATGACAGCTACACGTGTTGGGGCCCAGACTGCATCAAGTAACATCAATATCTCGGGACCATATTTGACTGATTTTCCTCCGGATGTGATGAGTCCTCTTTCTTTGTAGAGAGCTCCATGGGCATGCAAGGTAGTGAAAGCATATTTGGAATCTGTATATACATTCAGCACAAGTTTTTCTCCTAACAACAATGCTCTGGTGAGTGCTATCAATTCGGCTTTCTGGGCTGATGTGCCTGAGGCTAGAGCTGATGATTCAACTACTTCATGTTGAGTGACGACTGCATATCCGGCACAGCGTCGTCCATCAAGGATGAGACTGCTCCCATCAACATAATAGATCTGGTCGGGATTGTCTATGGGCACATCTGTTAGGTCGGGTCGACTAGAGAACACAGTTTCCATGACTTCGATGCAGTCATGTTCTGGGAGTTCTTCACTGATGGGTATCAAGGTAGCTGGGTTCAAGGCATGGCTCACTTCAAGTTGTATCTGTGGGTTTTCACATAACATGCTCTGGTACTTTAACATTCGGGAATTGGTGAGCCAGTAATTTGCTTTCTGTTCCATAAGGGCAAGGACTGCATGTGGCACAGTGACTCGTATGTTCTGTCCTAGTGTGAGTTTGTCTGCTTCACTCACTAATAGTGCTGTAGCTGCAACTGCTCTCAAGCAGGGTGGCCATCCCTTGGCCACAGGGTCCAATTGTTTCGATAGGTAGGCTACAGGTCGTTCCCAATTTCCTAATTTCTGAGTCAACATGCCTAAGGCATTTCCCTGTGCTTCATGTACAAACAAGTGGAAAGGTTTGTGGACATCTGGTAGTCCAAGTGCTGGTGATGACATCAATTCTTCTTTTAACTTCTGGAAGGCTGTATCCTGCTCAAGTCCCCACTCCAGTGGTGACTTCTCTTCTCCTTTTGTGGCTTCATACAGTGGTTTGGCAATTTGGGCAAAGTTGGGTATCCAGATTCGGCAATATCCTGCTGCTCCCAGAAAGGCTCTGACTTGCTTTCTGGTTGTTGGAGTTGGAATTCTGCATACTGCTTCTTTTCTTTCTCTGCCTAATCTTCTGCTTCCTTGGGTAATACGAAAACCCAAGTATTTCACTTCTGTTTGGCATAGTTGTGCTTTGGCTCTGGAAACTTTATATCCAGCTTCATTTAGTAACTGCAAGAGATCTTTGGTGGCTAATATACATTCTCTTTCTGATACGGCAGCTATCAACAGATCATCCACGTACTGGAGAAGTACTCTCTTCCCCGGGGCTACTGGATAGCTTGAAAGGTCTTGATTTAGTGCAGCACTAAAGATGGTAGGTGAATTCTTGAATCCTTGGGGTAATCTTGTCCAGGTGAGTTGGCCCCCTCTTCCAGAGATGGGGTCCTGCCATTCAAATGCAAACAATATTTGGCTTACAGGGGCTAATCTTATGCAAAAGAATGCATCTTTTAAATCCAGTACAGTGAAATGGGTAGCTTCAGCGGGTATCAATCCTAGAAGAGTGTAAGGATTGGGCACAACTGGATGTATAGTTTCAACTGCATCATTTACTCTTCTCAAATCTTGCACTGGGCGATAATCATCTGTCTCAGGTTTCTTCACTGGCAAAAGTGGGGTATTCCATGGGGATTGACATACTTTTAGTAGGCCATACTCGAGCAATCTCTGTAGGTGGCGATGAATGCCTTCAATTGCGGCTCTTGGGAGAGGGTACTGTTTGACGTGCACTGGGGTAGCACTAGGCTTGAGGGTTACAATCACTGGTGCTATATGCTTGGCTAGGCCTGGGGGACTGCCTTCTGCCCACACTTCAAGTGGTGCATGAATGTTCTTTAAAGTTTGTTCAAAATAGGTATCTTGAATCGAATCATCAATGTAGTATCTCCATTCTTCTTCTCGGGGTACTGTCAGCAGCATTACTCCTGCTGGTTTGGCTTGGGAATTCACTGTCATTTGCATTTCTCCTTGCTCAGAGAAAGATATTTGGGCTTGAAGCTTGGCTAGCATATCTCGTCCCAGTAGGGGTACTGGACATTCGGGCATGTAAAGGAATTGATGCGTTACTTGCTGTCCTCCTAGACTGCATATTCGGTTTTGTAGAAAAGACTTTGTGGCTTTGGCACCAGTTGCTCCTATAATGGTGACTGCTTTCTTGGTGAATGGGGCTATCTTTTTGTCTATTACTGAATGTTCTGCTCCAGTATCAACCATAAAGTTCATAAATTGGTCTCCTATTTGTATTTCGACCATAGGCTCCTGGAGACCTAAAGCAAACTTGGAGCCCGGTCTGTCCTAATCCACGTCATCCTCATCATGGGCCTGTGTGGCCAATGCTTGGATGGCTCCTCCTCCCCTCTCTCTCTGGAATTGTTCTCGATTGGCTCCTCCTCGGCCTCGGGGACGGCCTCGTCTTTCTTCTCGCCACTGATGATCGTATTCGTCATCTTGCTGGGCGTCTTCGAGTTGCGGGCAAGTATCTCTCCAATGTCCTTCTTCTTTGCAATAGGCGCATTGGTTCACGCCTAGTCTCTGGGTCCGGCCTCCGCCTTGACCCCGCCCTCTTCCTCTGCTCCTTCGATTAGGGACACCTCCCCTTTTCTTTTCAACTATGGCCGCAGCCAAAAAATCAGCTTTCTTCTTCATCTTTCTATCACATTCTCTCTGTCTTTCAGTATCACGATTCACATACACTTTATGAGCGACTTCCAATAACTGTGTTGCATTCATGCCCGCAAACCCTTCTAATTTCTGTAATTTACGTCTAATGTCTGGTTGAGACTGGTTTACAAAAGCAGAATTCACCATGCATAAACTTCCTGGTGCCTCGGGATCATAGGGAGTATACATTCTGTAGGCTTCAGTTAATCTTTCATAATAATCTGCTGGGCTCTCATCTATTCCTTGGATAATTCCTGCTACTTTGGAAAGGTTCATAGCTTTTTGGCCCCCCCTTTTCAGGCCTTGTAAAAAGCCTTGGCGAAAACGGGCTAGGGCGGTGGATCCTTCATCTGTATTTGGATCCCATTGGGGGTCTTCATTTGGGAATTCTCTCTGAGCTGCTTCTCTACGATCTATTATATTCTGCCCCTGCGCCGGAGCTGCAGGGTTTTCTGCCATCCATTCAATAGCTGCTTTTCTAATTCTCGCTCGTTCTTCTGTAGTGAATAGGGTGGTCAGGAGCTGACGGCAATCTGGCCAAGTGGGTTGGTGAGTTTCCATAATACTAGTTACTAATTCTGTCAGCTCCTGGGGCTTGCTAGTATAGGAGGCATAATGCGACCTCCAATTTAATAAATCAGTTGTAGAGAAGGGGATATACACATAAGTTAGGGGTCCCGCTACCACTTCATCATTATCATTCTTTACGGGCACCCCCGGGACTTGCCTTAAGGGAAACAGTTTGGCTGTCGTCCCAGGCGTCATTTGGGTCTGGGATCTAAGGGCTATTGTCGTTGTCTTTGCAGGAGTTGCTTTCTTTTTCTCAACTGGTTTTGCTTTGGGTTTTTCTTTCACTGGCTTGCTAGTGCTAGCGCTAGCTTTCTCAATTATTTGTACACTGTCCTCTTCTTCTTCTTCTGGGGGATTCCCTCCTTCTTCTTCTAGCTCCGCTTCGGGCTCACTTTTTACATCCTCCTCTTCTCTTCCCGCTAATTCTGTCTCTTCCTCTCCTCCAGGAGGAGGGGGGTCAGGGGTTGGGTCTCGCCTCGGCTCCGGCGGTCTCTGGGGATCTGGGGCAGGACGCCGCCGGGCTATTCTTACTGGACCTGGGGTTCGGGGCTGCCTGAGGACTACTTCTGGGGAATCGGGATCTGCCAAGATGGGTTTCTTCTTGGCTTTCTTATCCTGCTCGTTCATTCTAGGCTGTTCCTTTTTCTGTCTAGAATCTGTTTTAGCTAACATTATTCTGCACTGTTCCTCATAACAGCGCTGCGCCCAGGAGGGCGGATCTTCACAAATACTTAACCAGGAATCTATATAAGGGTACTGATCGGGGTGCGCTACCCGCACTCTACGGTGTATTGACTGGATAATCTCTACGGTGAACGTTCCCTCTCGGGGCCAGATGGGGTCTAGATCGGGCCACTCCCTAGTACACAAAATCTGCAAACGGGCTGCTGTCATTTTAATACCATAATCTCCTGAATATCCCTCTTTAAAATGTGCGATCATACATTCTAATGGAGTGTTCCTAGTAGACTCCGCCCCTCCCATTTCGATGTGTGCGCGCAACAACAGACAGAAGGGAAAAGGTGGGCGGACCGTGGGTAAGGGGTCCTCACGGCCCTGGAAACGTATAGGGAGTACAAATAACAAGACAAGACGACAATCGCTTCCCCCTTTTCGCGACCTGAACGCGGTCGCCCGGTCAGGAAATGCGCTAATCAGGGGTCCGCCTTCACTTGGTCCGTGCTGCCAGACCTCTCAATCACACTTCGTTCACACAATCATGCTAGCAACGTATTCCCAGAATGCATTCGTTTCTATCTGTTCTGACTAGTCTTTTCCCAATTACAAAAAGGATGAGGGTTTCACCTAGCGAATTCCCATGCCAGGCTACTCGGCTCTTCCTTGAGAGTTGATCATGCTCTCTTACCAATTCCCAATATCTCGAGATTACAAATTCCAAATTCCAAGTTCCAATGGCAGTACTGCTCTTTCTATTTCTGTCTAGACCCAAAATCAAAACTATACTCACCGGATCCGGTCCTCAAACTTCCCAAGCAGGCGCATGAGTTGGACCTCGGACTCCCCTCACTCGGGTTCGAGGCGTTGACTCCAGCCGGGCTCGTCACCCGCCGAGGTCCGACCAGCTCCCTCCGATACAAGGGACCGGTGGCGCCAGGGAGCGGCCCTCGTCGGAAGGGCGCGATCCCGGCAGGACCAAGCCTATAGAGGCGGAAAGTCGTGGTATATTGCCCTATATACACTTTGATTCCACAACTTCCCGGCCAACGCACCAAGGAATATGTAGCAGCAAAGCGCAGACAAACCAATGATACCAGGAGTCTGTTCAGAAGGTCCAAATCATTTATTTGTGCACAAGTCTCAAGCAAGGCAATTTCAAAATGGCTGAGCAAAGTTTTCAAGCATTACAACAACTTTTATAGACTTCCGTTCCATTCTAGGTATAGAAAAACAATTCATTGGTCCCGGTACGCTCCCGTACCTCCCGTAGCCCTTCTATTGGTCCCGGTACTGATAAGTTTCTCCAATTATGTTCCTTCTGTGGGCTTCTGTAGGCATGACACCTGCCTGCCCCCCTTCTAGTCCCAATTACAATGGTCAGTTCATCAACTTGTTACTTTCACACTTTCAAGGCTATGGGACCATTTGTGCGTGCAGAAGAGCAAGGTTCTGTAACTCATCTGTCAGCACTCCTCAATATTTCTCTGCAAATGTACTCTTTCTTATCAGTAACTTTAAAACACATCTTTTCTGTATTTTTCCATTTCTTAATTCTGCAATTCTGCTTATCTAAGCTAATTCAATATTTCTACTGAGTTCTTTCTTACAATAGCAGCATATTGGGGGATGTGCAATCCTATATGCCTCTCCACAGGCCTCATTTACAGGTCAAGCTAGCCATGCTGGCCTGCCTATGTCAGACACCGTGGGTCACAGGCCTGCACCTGCCACAAAACTGCTGTATTGAGGCCGCTGAAGGACTTGGACTGGAGTACAAAGTCAGAACACTAAGTTGACAGAGTGAACTTCCTGTTTGTTCTAAATTGAAAGTGATCAGCTGTGTTTGGATATTTTTCTGAGCGACTTTGATTTGTTTCACCTAAACTTTACCAGGTTCAGAATTAACATTTGACCTGAACCGAGTTTTCATGTAGTGAATGGGAGTGGACAGAGCAAACTGTGAGATCGCTCAGAATATTCTGGTTCCTCCCCAAGAAAACTTATACCAATTCCACAAATCAGATCTACATAGTATCCCTGGAAGTTCTGCCCCAGACGGCTTAACAATATTCCCAGGGACTACACAAAAACAATGTCAAAATCAAGAGATCATGATATAAAGCTGTAAGGTGGGAAAATCTCAGTGGTAGATATCTGGAATCATTGGCCAAGAGAGATGGTAGCAACCCAAACCATGATAGAAAACAAGCATGCTCAGGTCAGTCACAGAGGGTCATGGTAAAGGCCAGAGAAGGAGAACGAAATATCAGTGTCATCCATAGGCAGGCTTTCAGCATGTACTGAGCTTTCCTCCCCCCAGCAGCTCTAGGTTTTGGCATCACACTTCCATAGTTCTTTGTCATCTCTCGCTCCCTCCACCTTGGTCTGCCTCTTCAAATCTTCTGGGGCACAGCTCCTTTGTTCCTTTCTTTATGATAAGTCTGCACTTAGAAAGAAAATGAAGCTGTCGCACTCATGCTGAAGCATGTTGGAAGCCTCTGCTGGTCTCACCCCCAATTTATTTTATTTAACAGGTTTTTATACTGCTTTATCATTTAGTCAAAGTGGTTTACATTGTAACTTAAACTGGGTTATATACATTAAACAGGGACATTGGATTTTTCTGAGGCAATGGAGGGTTAAGCGACTTGCCCAAGGCCACAAAGAGTACTAGTGGGAATACAAACCCTGGTCTCTTGGTTCCCAAGCCACTTCTCTAACCATTAGGCTACTCCTCCACTCCAATGGCAGCAGGAAGTGCATGCAGGAGGCAGCATGACCGACAGGGCCTTCTAGCATACTTCAGCATGAAGATCCACAACGGTTTCATTTTCTTTTTAAGAGCTGACTTGCCACAAAGCAAGGAAAAGTTCTACTCTAGTAGAAGTGAATGGAATTCAGTGTAAAAACAAACAAAAATAAAACATCTTTTTCAGAGGTAAAGAAAGACATCCTTAACTATTTTTTAAAATAACCCTCAAGGGAGGTATAAGGATGTGAAGCATGTAATCCCCAATTAAGTAATTGGGCTCTGCTTTCCCTCCTCTCAAACACAGATTGTAAAACTGGGTCCTAATTCTTCCTAAATACTCAGGAAGTAGCACATTTTGACTTTACATTTTGGAATTATTTATAATGTAATCCAGTCATGCCACTATGAGCTCTGCTACCAAATTCTTGATTTCTGTGTCAGAGAAAATGTTTACGAGTCACTTTGCTGTGAATGCTATTTTTATTTGAAGTCTTAAACAAAGCCCCTTTTCCTGTATTATGTTTTCACTGGCGTTTGGATTGTAGTACACCACCAGCTAGTCAACTGTCCTCATAAATAAGAGTGCCCAACATTTCTGCCACGTTGAAAGATTTAAGCCAAACTGGTAATTATAACATAAATGAAAAGGAAAGCATAACCAGAAGGCTGTCTGTAGAACATGGACCTGTGGAGCCAAGTATATAAATCATAGCGGACCCAAGGGTATTGCCACAGAAGAACAGAGCAATCACAGTTCCAGGGAAGGGTCCTGGACTGGTCTAGGAGGACTCAAGGAAAGGACATTATCTGGTAAGTAAAATGTCACCTTCCATATCGTCCTGCTAGACCAGCCCAGACAAGTGGGATGTACCAAAACTATACCTCCAGTGGGCAGGAAGAAGACAGCAGCTCGCAAAACCTTTGAGCCAAAGGCAATGTCCGTCCAAGCGTGGACATCCAAGTGGAACTGCTTGACAAAGGTGGAAAGTGATGCCCACATTGCCGCCCAAGAAATGACTGCAGGCACTACCGAGCTCCACTCCTCCCATGAGGACGCTAGAGCTTTGGTAGAATGGTCATGCAAACTCTCCAGAACCGGCTGGTTCCACAACAGAAATGCAGAGGCAAAGGCCTCCTTAACCCAGTGCCCCAATGCAGACTTATTTATGTATACATACAGATTTATATACCACTTTTTCCTTCAATCAAAGTGGTGGTTACAAAGGACGGGTTTACATTGACTAAAGGATAACATAACATAACTTACAAAGGGATAGTATTACATTAATGCCTGTTTGTAATATATAAATTTATGCATAGTTAAATGAGTTCATAAGTTTCTTGGTTACAAAATCCCATAAATAGAACTGTCTTAAGGGATTTACGGAAGTCCTTTAAATCTTTTGTGTCCCGCAATTTATCCGGAAGAGAGTTCCAGAGTATTGGTGCAATTAATGAAATTGCCCTAGTAGAGGTGGTTTGTTTTGTTTTGTGGAATCCAGCAGGCGTTCGTAATTTATTAGCATTGCTAGATCATCTAGGTCTGTCATTGATGTCTTTGGTTAGCAGGCTGTAGAGAATATCTGCTGTGCATTGGTTCAAGATCTTGAAGATGATTGTAATTCTTTTAAATTTTACTCTCTCAGCTATTGGTAGCCAGTGCAATACTTAGCCACCATGCTACCTTGCGTGGGCCAGCAAACAGCACAAAAAGATGGTCTGACTTATAAAAAGAATTCATAACTTCCAAGAACCAGAGAGGCACCCTCCAGACATCCCCAAGGTGAAGATCCTTACCATTCCGCTGATACTGCTTAGAGGAGGGAGGCAGGCAAACCACCTGGTTCACATGAAAGGGAGAAGTCATGTCAGGGAAGAATGAAGGCACAGTCTGAATGGATATGGCCTCCTCAGAAAAAGACAGGTAAGGATCTTGACAAGACAGAGCTGGCAGCTCGGAATCCTCCTTGCAGAACAAATTGCAACCAAGACAACTATTTTGAGTGTCAAATCCTTCAGAGTAGCGCGCTTTAACAGCTCAAAGGGCTCCAACATCAGGACCCCGAGCACCAGACAGAGATGCCAGGAAGGGACCACAGACTGGAGGGGTGGATGAAGATGCCACACCCCCCTAAAGAAGGTGCGAAACATTGAGTGAATGGGATGCTTCGGGGAGCTAAGAGAAAAGGTCCTTTCCTGCAAAAAAGGCCAACAAAGATGGCATCTTGGCCGCCTCAGGAGCCAGTTGCTGTGTGCTGCACCAGCACTCAAGTCATCAGACCTACACTTATACCAGGTTGGTAGACCTCCTCCAGGCACTGAGTTGAGTGGAAAAACCATCACTGGAGAGTAGCCCATACGTGCTAACAGTCTCCTTACAGAAGCCAAGCCATAAACAAGGAGGGAACCAGATCCTCCAGAATGGCCTCCGACATAATACACCCTGAGACGAAGGCAATCAAATATCTCTGAATCAGACTCTCCTTAGCCAATCCAGTGCCACCAGAATAATCCTTCTCGGGTGGCGTTACATATGCCAAATCGCATGTCCCACCAGCAGCTATGGAGGAAAACTATACAGCTGGTGTTGACTTGATCAAGGTGAAGCTGGGAGCCAATGCCCTTGGACTCCATCTCCATCTCCATGCGGTGACAAGCAGCAGCACACTTTGACATTGGAGAAAATCACCATCAGATACCTCTCGGTGTAACTCCAGCAGCGCAAAACCACCACCATGATCCTGACTCAACTTCCAGTCTCCTGGAACCAGAGAGTGCCAGCTGAGAAAATCAATTTCCACAGTATCCACCCCGGCAATGTGTAGGGCCAACAACAGACGGGCAAACAGTAGAGCCATCTCTAGGGCTACCCCAGAACTCCTCATGCTGCCTTGCTGACTGACATAAGCTACCAGAGCGGTGTTGTCCAAAAACACTAGAGCCATCCAGCCCTCAACCGGGGGCAAGAAACACAGAAGAACCAACCTGATGGCCCTTGCTTCAAGGCAGTTGATGGACCACAATGCCTCCCTGCGGTTCCAATGGCCCTGGACTGTTTGGCCTGGGTAATGGGCTCCTCAGCCCAAGAGACTGCCATCTGCTGTCTGTAGAATCCATGAGCAATCATCCAGGGGCACGCCCTCTTAAAAGACTGGGCTGCTGCCACCACCAGAGGCTTGCCATCATCATCACTGGGAGCAGGAGCCTGAGCTTGAACCGATGAGAACGCGAGGACCACCGAGTCAATAAGGATTGTTAGAGTGGCCGCATATGAGCACACGCTCACAGTACCATCTCGATTGTCGCTGCCGTCAATCTAAGGAGCTGAAGAGCAACCCAGACTCTGGGAGCCTGCTCTGAACAGAACAGAACAGCATTAGGCAAGCCCTTTGACATTTTCCTCTGGCAGGAAGCCTCTGCACACTCAAGTATTGAAATGTGCTTCCAGGAACTGGGAATGCAACAACTTGCTCTTTCCCCAATTGATCACCCAGCTGAGGCTCATCAGAAAGGACACCACCAACAGAACAGATATGGGTGCACACATAATCCCTGGTGCAATAGCGCGGCAGTCCGTAAGCAGAGGGGAAGAAAGGCTTTCCAGGCCGGTACCAATGGGAGTTTGACCAGCATGCCCACAAGGAGCGGGAGGAGGATGACGGAAAAGGGGCTCCTTCCTGCTTCACAGGCCCCTTGGACCTATCCTCCGGAAGGCAGAAAGATTTCATCTCACCTGTCCTTCACCAACTTCTCCAAAACCGGATTCAACAGAAGAATCCCTCTAAAGCCAGATGGGCAACTGGACTTTAGAAGATGGGTCCGCTGCCCCATATCAGAGCAAAGCCAATGTCATGTCACCATCGACCGGGCACAATCCCCAGCCACTAGATGTACCACCATCAACTAGATGTACCACCATCAACAGGGCACAATCCTCAGCCACTAGAGAATCCCAGGCACAGAATCCATGCCAGGCTCAGTTCTACTCTCCTGAAATTGTTCAATCAGATGACATAGCTAAAAAAACGGCAAAAAAAAGATGGTAAAGAAGCAACTCCAAGGGGAGGAAGGAGGATTGTGAGGACTGATTCCTGCTGTTCCCGGAGAACATCTATTACAGGTGAGTAACTATTCTTTCTCCGGGAACAAACAGGAAGTCAGTCCTCACATACGGAACTCACCAGCTACAGGCTACCAAAAGCCCTTAGCGAAAAAACACGGTCGCCCTCAAGGGGAGCAGTGAGCAGCAGCAATCGAGTCCGTGGCTACAGATTACAGTAGGACCCCTGTGTCCAATCAAAACCAGTTTGTCGGTAGCCTGAACACAGAAGGGTCAGAGGGTAGAAGTCACCCTTTCAGCAGCCACGCCATCAGTGACAGGGATCCCAAGTTGCGGTGCAGCCCTCCTCCTGTGGCAAGAGCCCTGGATAGTTCCCCAACGGGATGGGAGTCTCCACCGATAGTCGGAGGAGTAGCAGGAAAGCGGCTGCCTGGGCCATCGAGGGGCTATCAGGATGGGCGAGGCCTTGTCGCAGAGGGTCCTGAATAATGTATTGGCAATCAGAGGCGCGGGAGGAAAGGTGTACATGAGGCTCTCTGACCACGAGATGAGGAACGCATCCACTGCCACCCTGGAGGGATGGGCCTGCCGGGAGCAGAAGCAGGGTAACTGGTAGTTGTCCCGGCTGGCGAACAGGTCCATCACGGGTTCCCCCCAGAGCTGGAAGAGCCTGTCAGTCACACTGGGGTCCAGCAGTCACTCGTGCAGCTGGAGGACCCTGCTCAATCTGTCAGCCAGTAAGTTGTTCTGGCCTGGCAGGTGTACTGGCCGTAGGAGTATACTCTGAAGGACTGCGTAGGAGCAGAGGACCACCGCCTCTCGGCAGAGGGCATGGAACCCTGTGCCCCCGTTTGTTCACACAGATCACTACCACCTTGTTGTCCTTCTGAACCAATACCGGCTGGTGATGTAGGCGGTGGCAAAAAACTAGGAGGGCTAAGTATATTGCCGGTAGTTCCAGGAGATTGATCTGCTGGTTGCTCTCATCCTGCGACCAGCAACCCTGGGAGCGGAGTTCCTCGCAGTGGGCTCCTCAGCTGAGCAGGAAGGCGTCCGTGATGAGGATCCTTAAGGGGCTCAGAGCTTGAAAGGGGCTCGAGATATTGGGGAGTCTGCATGTTAGCCTTCCTTCTGGCTTCTAGTCATTAATTTAATAGTCAATAGAATCATGAAAAAATACCCAGGATTGGATCAAGCCTGTCAGGCGCATCTGGGACCAGTAGGCAACCCTATTTGTCCATGTTATGTCTATGGTGGAGTAGCTGAGGGTGGTGAGACATTTATGAACAATGTCGTTTTGGGAGCTGGTAACAGTTCTGGAGAGGCAGTTTTGGGATGGGGTAATTCGCAGAATGAAGGGGCAGTTATAATGGAGAATTACTGGGGGTGGGGCATTTGCATGGGAGCAGTCTTTGAGTGGGGGGCGCTTGCAGGAGGGAATATTTTTGCTGGGTGGAGCAGTTTGCAGAGGAGTAGTTTTGGGGGCAGGGAAATTGCAGGACGTTAGTTTTATTGGAATGGAAGCAATTTGTGGGATAGTGGGGCATATGCAGAAGCATTAGGTGAGGTGTTCGGCTAGCTGCAGAGGGAAGTTTCTGGGGTGTGCATTTTTGCAAATTGGTAGGGTAGTTTGGGGAATATTTTTTAGGGGTAGAGGCAATTTTTGGGATGGTAGACCAGTTGTCAGGGAGCGTTTGTTAGGGGTAGGGGCACTGTGCGAGTTGATGGGGCAGCTGCAGCATGGTAGTTTTCCCGGTGATGAGGTAGCTGCAAGAGATTGATTTTTAGGATGGGGACGGTCATTGGTATGGTAGGACAGTAGTGGGGGTATAGTTATTGGGGATGGGGTACTTTGCAGGGTCATGTGCCAGTTGTTGGGGGAGAGTTATGGTGACAGCATTCGGCAGGTTGGTAGGGCAGTTGAGAGAGAGTATTTTTTTGAGGGGCAATATGCGGGGTTAGTGGGGCATGTTTTTTGGTAGGGGTAGTTTAGGAGATTGGAAAAGAAGAGAAAGGCAGTATCAGCTTGAAAGGAGCAATTCCCTGCTATGTTTCACTGCATATAGGCTTGTATGCAACAGAAGCTGAAACGCTTCCTCCCACAGTATACCATGCATATGCCTTGTAGCGCTATATAAATGATTAATTATAGTAGTAGTAGAAGAAATTCACTGGGCTAGTTTTTGTGGGGCCTTATGTATCTGGAACCCCTGAACTGATTTAGTCAATATTCAAACTCAATGCATCTTTCTACTATTTTTTCCCACATGCCAAGTTTCATCGTATTCCATTAAATCTTTGGAGAGCTATTTTACCCCCAAATTGCCAGAGAAGCAGATGGATGGACAGACAGACATACTCGTCCATTTTTATATAATTCTTTCCAACTTCCATTGGGTTAGAAAGAATAAAAGAAGCCAAAAAGAGGAGGAAATCACCAGTATACTATAGCTGAGGAATAAGAGAGGGAGGGGGACGAGGAGGAAGATAGTGGGGAGGGGAGAAGGTCCTGTCTGGCCGAAGGCAATGAGTGACACCTCAAGTCCTACAATGGTGATGGGCAAAATATTCAAATCATTTTGCTATCAAGATATCACAATCTGGGTTACTCATTTTAGCTAGTAATTGTCATTTCTTTGTTATCTGAAGTTACCCAGGTGAGGCTGCATGTTCAACCCATGGGATTAATTTTAATGTTCTTAGAACTTTTTACCTCCTGCAGAAAGTTAATCCAACAGGAAAACACATTAAAGATATTACATTAGCTTATATTTACCTAGGCATTTTTGTCAGCTTTGCGTCATAACTGCTTATGAATACACATTTTTTATTCATCGATAACTTAAACTTTCTTTTTCTTATGTGAAAGTTTTGCCAGCTATAGGGTCGATTCAATGCAGCGTTTAGCAGTGATGGATGTCTGATTCGGACGTCCATCCCTGCTAAACGTTTGGATAGCAATGCAGCCGACATAGCTCCCCACACATAAAGCAGAGATGTGCGGGGAGCTCTGTACGGAGGCAGAAGGGGGGCGGGCTGAGGGAGGCATGACGCCTGTCCCAGACGAATAGGGTCAATTCTGGGGTCAGCCCTGTAAGTCTAGGGTCTGCCATTTGGACAGGGACTTCTTCCACCTCAGAGGTGGAATAAGTCCCCCCGGATGTCGGAAGATGCAGGGTCCAGACAGGGAAAGGGAGGTAAGGGGGTGCAGGAAGTTCCTCACAGCCCGACCTTGTCCACGGAAGGTCCGATCGGGGGTCGGGCTGCAGGGAAAGCAACCTTTCAGGGTCTGCCAGGGATTGTGGCTCCTGCATGGAGCCGCAGTGTCATTGCAACATGGCTCCATGCAGGAGCCCGGCTGGGCTAGCCGGGTAAGTGTCAGGACATCTGGGGTGCCTGAATCAGGGCACGACCTGGATGTCCCGGCCTTATGCCGTGATTCTGCTCCTGCGGGGCTGTCTAGCCACCATGGGAGCAGAATCGGGTGCATCCCCAGGTTGTCCAGATGTCTGGATGGCCCAGGGATGCACATCTTGAAATTGGCCTCTATTTTATTTGCCTTTTTGGAATTACCATGTCAAACTACTTTTACAAGAGAAGCTGTGGTGACCACTTTATAAATATGTATCAAAAGTACTACTAGCAAAGGAAATCTTTAAGATCCTTTCTTTATAAAGTCATAAATCAGTACAGATTTACAAGCTTTTTCTTAGGAGAAATGCTATACAGTCTGGAATTCAACAGTAGTCAGTAGAAAGGATGTGCTTAGTATCTTCCACTAATGTTCACTAATGTGAACTCTCTAAATGATTCATAAGGAATTACCAAGGTAAAGATTAAGATCTACTGAATCATTCATACAACATACTAAGCCCAAGTCTCTTGTAATGCAAGCTGATTTGAAGAGATTAAATTTTAAATTCAAAATGCATGTGAGCTGTAAATGCAATTATTCAATGTCAGCAAAGCTTAACTTTTGACAAGAAACATCAGCTCTATACTATACAAATCCAGGAAAAACAGAAAGAGACATGACCCAGTATGCTGCTGAGAAACTAAATTTTGATTATATTGCCTAATATTTATGGCTTAAAATCTTACTAATATATTTTGCTTCATTTTTATCTGAAAAATGAACAGCACTGACTTAACAGCACTGGTTAACAACTGGAATGATACCATATCTCCAAAGCACCAAAACGGACCACCACAAGAACTCAACATGCTCCTTGATATTCCTCTGAAATCTGAAATAAGACAAACCAAATGGATTGAAGACACTAGAGACCCACTCCTCCTCATGAGTACTCATCCAAACAAATCAAATACAACCACGTCATCAACAAAAAACAGAATACCATAAAAACCTAATTGCAGGGGACAAGGGGAAAAGAAACGCTGTGGATTGTGTTGAAAAGAGGAGATGGCACTACCATCCTTGCTAGTGTAGTTGACAGGCCTCCAACTCAAACCGAAGAAATGGATAGAGCCTTCATTATTGATACTGCAAAGGTAGCCATGAAGGGGGAAGTGATCATATTGGGTGACTTTAATCTACCTGATGTGGATTGGAGTATTCCTTCTGCAAATCTGGAAAGTAGTAAAAAAACTTGTGGATGCCTTCCAAGATGTACTCCTTAGACAGGGAAACAGACCAGGGGAAGTTCGAAGCTGGATTTAGTACTCACCAACGGAGAAAGCGTGTCGAATCTCTGGGTGGGTGCCCATGTGAACAGCAGCGATCATCAAATGGTACGGTTTGAGATAAAGGGAGGAGTAGCCTAGTGGTTGGGGCAAGGTACTTCAGGCCGGAAGGTCGGAGGTTCAAATCCCACTAGAGGACAGCAACCTTGGGCCGGAAGGACTGGGGTTTCTAGTCCCACAGATGCTCCTTGTGGTCTTGGGCAAGCCACTTAACCCTCCATTGCCCATGTTCCCTGTAAGTATTAGTGTATGTGTCTCATATCCCTGCGTGTTAAATGTATCCCCCAATTGTGTTGTGACCGCTTTGATTGAAGGATAAGGCGGTATACAAAACTGTCTAAATAAATAAAATAAATAAATAAAAAAAAGGTTAAGACAGACTCCCCTCACAGCAAGTTCAAAGCCCTAGACTTCAAAAACGCCGACTTCAGGAAGACGGCCAAGTGCCTGAAGGAAGAGTTGGCAGGGTGGGAGGAGGTAAGGGAAGTGGAATTGCAATGGGCTAAACTAAAGGAGGCAATAAAAGGAGCAATAGATACGTATGTAAAGAAAGTAAAGTAAATAAAAATAAAAGGAGTGGCTGCACAAATAAAGGCAAAACACAGCGTTCACAAAATTCAGAAGTTCGCAGAGGAACACCGAAAAAAAAAACCCAGGATAAAGCTAAAAAAGAGACAAAAAAGAAATAAGAATAGCAAAATCAAAGGCAAAAGAAAAGATGACTAAAGATCTAAAGTGTGGTGATAAAACATTTTTCAGGTATATTTGTGAGAAGAGGAAGATCAGAGGTGAAATTGCAAGAATCAAAAGTGCTGAGAACGGATTCATGGAAAGTGATGTTGAAAAAGCGAAAATGTTAAACAAATACTTCTGTTCTGTTTTTACTAAAGAAAATGCTGTAGAAGAACCACCTGTGATTGAAAATATGCAAATGGAAATGGAGCAGATACTACACCATTCACAGAAGATGGTATGTTTGAACAGCTTGCAAAACTGAAAATGGACAAAACCATGGGACCGGATGGGATACATCCTAGAATACTGAGAGAGTTCAGGGAGGTTCTTGCAAGACCTTTAAAGGATGTTTTTAAAGGCTCTGCAAGACAGGAGTAATTCTGCAAGGCTGGAAAAGGGCCAATGTGGTACCTCTTCACAAAAAAAGTGGTAATAGGGAAGAAGTAGCAAACTACAGGCCAGTAAGCCTTACCTCGGTGGCAGGAAAACTAATGGAGGCACTCCTGCAAGAGAAAATAGTGGACTTTCTTGAAACCAATAGGTTGCATGATACAAGGCAACATTGTTTTACCAAAGGACAATCTTGCCAAACAAATCTGATTGATTTCTTTGACTGGGTGACCAGAGAACCAGATCAAGGGCATGCAATGGATGTGATATAGAAATTACACTTACCTGGTAATTGTAGTTCCTGGAGGGTCCAGTTTAGTCTTCCACATCAGGGTAGTGCGCCTCATAAGAACATAAGAACATAAGACATGCCATACTGGGTCAGACCGAGGTCCATCAAGCCCAGTATCCTGTTTCCAACAGTGGCCAATCTAGGTCATACGTACCTAGCAATATCCCCAAAAGACACAGGTTCCACAATGCTTGTACTGGGTCAAGCATTGATATCCTGGGTCCCTTTTTAATAGTGGTTTATGGACCTTTCCTCCAGGAACTTGTCCAAACCTTTTTTAAACCCAGCTATACTAACAGCCCTTACTACATCCTCCGGTAACAGATTCCAGAGTTTGATTACACGTTGAGTGAAAAAATATTTTCTCTTATTTGTCTTAAATAGTTTACCCTGTAGCTTCATTACATGTCCCCTAGTCTTTCTATATTCTGATAGCGTAAACAATTGATCCACGTTTATCCGTTCCACTCCATTCATTAATTTATAGACCTCTATCATATCTCCCCTCAGCCGTCTCTTTTCCAGGTTAAAGAGCCCTAACCTTTTTAGCCTCTCTTCATAGGAGTAGCCTTCCATCCCCTTCACCAATTTGGTGGCTCTTCTCTGTACTTTTTCTAATAACGCTATGTCCTTTTTAAGATACGGTGACCAGAATTGCACACAATATTCAAGGTGTGGTCGTACCATGGAGCGATACAGAGGCATTATAATATCCTTTGTTTTATTCTCCATCCCTTTCCTTATGATACCTAGCATTCTATTTGCTTTCTTGGCCGCTGCTGCACACTGGGCGGAGGGTTTTAACATGTTATCCACGATGACTCCTAAATCTTTTTCCTGGGTGGTGGTTTCCTGCAGCAAGGAGACTGGACCAATAAAATCTTTCCCCTGTCAGGATGTATACTGCTGGAGCTCCCATCAGCCCCCCAGTGACTGTTAACAAAGCAAACTCAAAAAGAAATATGTACCCATAACAGAAATGATACCCCTCCCCAAATAACTCGACTCCTTCCTCAAACGAGCGAGCCATAACTGTGCACATCGCGTCCACTTCGACAACTGAGCCAAAGGAAAGGCACTGCCGCAACGCCAAAGAAAAAACAAGTGATCAAAAGAGAGCGGAAGACCCCCAACTCGAAGACCACAGAAAAATCGCTTAACCAGCTCTCCCTCACACTGCATTAGCGCGCCGAATGGAAAAAGGAGAATCTCTCAGGAGGGAATGAGGACTAAACTGGAGCCTCCAGGAACTACAATTACCAGGTAAGTGTAATTTCTATTTCCTGAGCGGTCCTCCAGTTTAGTCCTCCACATCAGGGATGTAACAGAGCAGTAATTAATGGGAGGGACTAATCCAAACGGCGCGCAAAACAGCCGAACCAAAGCAAGAATCCTTGGATGCCAGGACATCCAGCCAATAATGCTTACTAAAGGCATGGAGCGACGACCAAGTAGCCGCCCTGCAAATGTCCACTGGCGGAACCAAACTGTGCTCCGCCTGCGCCCTAGTGGAATGGGCCCGCAAGCCCAAAGGAACCGCCCGGCCATTCAGAATATACGCCGACGCAATTGCCTCCTTAATCCATCTGGCAATGGAAGACTTCGCCGCCGCCTCTCCTTTCCGCTTACCACCAAACAGGACGAACAGGCGGTCCATCTTACGAAAAGACTCGGTGGCTCTCAGGTATCGGCGGAGCACCCAACGAAGTCTAGCCGATGCAACCAATCGTCAGATGCGCCCGTCCCTGGGGAGTGAAAGACCGGGAGAAAAACAGCCTGATTCAAATGAAAAGGAGAAACCACCTTAGGAAGGAAGGAAGGAACAGGCCGCAAGACTACTCTGTCCCTAGAGAACGATAAGAACGGCTCTCGACACAAAAGCACCTGCAACTCCGAAATCCATCGAGCCGAACAGATGGCCACCAAAAACACAGACTTTAATGTGAGATCCTTCACGGACGCCAGGCGAAGAGGCTCAAAAGACTTCTGGACCAAAGCTTGTAATACCAGATTCAAATCCCACGGAGGAATCATTACCCTGCGCAAAGGCCGCAGCCGGAACACAGCCCTCAGAAACCGTTGAACATCCGCGTGAGCCGGATATCGTGCTGCGAACACCAATCTTCAAAAATTCGCCAGACGCACACATACATGAACAACATAGAAGCTTTCCTCGCCCAAAGAAGAGTGGCAATGACTGCTGAAGAATAACCTTTTCGTCTCAACCTAGCCCTTTCAATGGCCATACCGTAAGTGAGATTCGATCCACCTGCGGCATCCGCAGCAGACCCTGAAGCAATAGATCCACCAAGGGCGGCAGCCGCCACGGTTCTCCGTCGAGAAGCCGAATCAGATCCGCATACCACAGACGTCTGGGCCAATCCGGTGCCACTAGAAGAACCTTTCCCTGATGCGCCTCTATGCGTTGAATCACCCGACCGATCAACGCCCACGGAGGAAAGACGTAAAGGAGCCTGGAGTCCGGCCAAGGGCGAATGAGAGAGTCTATGCCCTCTGACATGCGTTCCCTTCATCTGCTGAAGAACCGAGAGGTTTTGGCCGACTGAAAGGTCGACATGAGATCCATGACCGGAGGCCCCCATCTTCGGACTATTTGAGCATACACTTGCGGGTGGAGCTCCCACTCCCCGGCTTCCACCTGCACTCTGCTGAGGAAATCCGCCATCACATTCTCCTTCCCGGTGATATGCACCGCTGAAATGGCTAGTAGCCGAGGTTTCACCCACTGGAACAACATGTCAGACTCTTCTTCCATGGCTCTGCTTCCCATGCCACCCTGACGGTTGAGGTATGCAACGGTCGCCGAGTTGTCTGAGAGGATCCGCACCGCCCGGCCCATCACTGAAGATTCGAACACCTGCAGTGCCCGCATCACCGCTCGCAGCTCGAGGCGGTTGATCGACCAAGAGGCTTCCAGAGCTGACCAAGCTCCCTGCGCGAAGAGACTGTCGCAATGAGCTCCCCAGCCCGCCAGGCTCGCATCCGTTATCACAGGCATCCAGACCGGCTGCTCTAGAGGAACTCCCGCCTGCAACGCCTTCGAGCTCAGCCACCATCGTAACGACTGCCGCACTCGCCTCGGACAAGGCAGCCGCCTGCTCATCGAATCCATTTGGTTCGACCAACGATGTAAAAGGGCTCGTTGTAGCAGACGCATATGAAACCTGGCCCAGGGGACTACATCCAGAGTCGCTGCCATCGTTCCCAAGACTCCCAAGCTGACGGCGCCGGGAACACTAAAAACTTGCGAACCAGAAGGCGCAAGGCTCGTGCTCGGCGGTCCGGCAGAAACACTAAACCTTTCGCCGTATCGAAGCGAACTCCGAGATATTCGAGGGACTGAGTCGGCACTAAACGGCTCTTTTTCTCGTTTACCACCCAACCGAGACTCTGCAATAGAGCTATCACTCTGCCCGTGGCTTGCAAGCTCTCCCTCTCGGTCTTTGCTCGAATTAACCAATCGTCGAGCTAAGGGTGAACCAGAACACCTTCCTTCCGCAATGCCGCCGTGACCACCACCATGACCTTGGTGAAAACACGTGGCGCAGTGGCCAGGCCGAACGGCAGCGCTTGAAACTGGTAATGACCCCAAGGAAGGGCGAACCGTAGGAACTTTTGATGAGCCGCCCTGATCAGAATATGCAAGTAGGCCTCCGAAAGATCGAGAGACGTTAGGAATTCTCCCTGACGCACCGCAACTAAGACGGATCTTAGCGTTTCCATGCGAAAATGAGGCACCCGAAGACAACGATTCACACCTTTGAGATCCAGGATAGGGCGGAGGGACCCGTCCTTTTTTGGCACCACGAAATAAATAGAGTACCGACCCGCACCGAGATCGGAATCTGGAACAGGCACCACTGCCCCCAAGGCCAACAGGTGGTGCAACGTTACGCGAACTGCTAACACTTTTTGAGGACTCTTGCAGGGCGACAGAACGAAGGCATCCCGGAGAGGACAAGTCAGTTCCAGAGCTTACCCCTCCCGGATGATCTCGAGGACCCACTGGTCCGATGTTATCTGGACCCAGGAAGAAAGAAAGTGACGAAGCCGACCTCCGATCACCTGACTTCCTTCCGGGGTCCGCCTCGCTTCATTGCGGCTTGCGACCAAAGGAAGAGGAGGACGAAGCAGAGGCAGTCGAGAACCCTCTACCTGCTCCTCGAAACCCTCAAAAACCCGAGGATCTAGCTGCCAGTCTTTCGCGCTGGAAACCCCCAAGACTGCAAAACCGGAACCTGCGAAAGTCCCGAAATTGACCTCTAGCCGATGACACACCCCTATTCTGCCATGGCTTATCCTCCGGCAGCATCCTGCCTTTAGATTCCCCAAGGTCCTTGACTAACTTATCGAGGTTGTCCCCAAACAGCTTGCCTTTAAAGGGGAGCTTGCTGAGGCGTGCTTTAGAACAGTGTTTCCCAACCCAGTCCTATGGGGCACACCGGCCAGTCAGGTTTTCGGGATATCCCTAATGACTATGCATGAGATATATATGCATTAGAGATATCCTGCCAACCTGACTGGTTTGTGGCCCTCCAGGGCTGGATTTGGAGACCCCTGCCTAACACCTCTGTCATCTAAGATTGTGAGTGGGCAAGGTGCAGATGTCCAAGACATCAAAAAGGTATATAGAATGTGTCACATTCCTCCTCACTTCTCACCACCACCAAAATATTGTCTATTAGACAACTTTTTGGTGGTGGTGAGAATCGAGGAGGAATGTGTCACATTCTATATACCCTTTCGATGTCTAGGACATCTGCACCTTGCCCACTCACAATCTTAAATGACAGAGGTGTAAGGCAGGGGTCTCCAAATCCAGCCCTGGAGGGCCACAAACCAGTCAGGTTGGCAGGATATCTCTAATGCATATATATCTCATGCATAGTCATTAGGGATATCCCGAAAACCTGACTGGCCGGTGTGCCCCATAGGACTGGGTTGGGAAACACTGCTTTAGAAGACCCATCAGCAGCCCAATTACAAAGCCAAATAGACCTGCGTGCCGCTACTACTGAAGCCATGCTGTTAGCCAAAGTCCTGATCAAATCATAGTGAACATCCGCCAAATACGCTGACCCCGATTCTAAGCGGGTTACCTCCAACAATCCCTGTTGGTCCAGACGAGAGTCCTGCCGCAAATGTTGAGCCCATCTCAAACAGGCTCTAGAGACCCAGGCCCCACAAATAGACGCCTGTAAAGCCAAGGCATTAGTCTCAAAGGCCTGCTTCAATAATCCATCCACCTTTCGATCTTGAGTGTCCTTCAAGGCCGCACTGCCCTCAACCGGAATTGTCGTTTTCTTAGTCACCGCCGAAACCGCTGCGTCAATCCGTGACAAAACTTCTCTTTGTCCTTGTCTGCCAGAGGATAGAGACGGTTCATCATCCTGATACCCTTCAAGCCTAACTCAGGTTGATCCCACTCAGCCTGAATCATCTGATCAACCACTCTATGGACCGGGAACACTGTTTGAGAATCTCGCACCGCTTGAATGAGAGGATCTTCCAAAGCCTCCTCCTCCCCAGGTCGCCCGACAGTCAGATTCAGGGCTTGCAAAGATTCTGTAATTAATGGAATCAGTTCTTCTCTGCGAAATACTCGGATGATCCGAGCCTGGTCCTCAGGTTCCAGAATCTCCCCTTCCTCTAATTCGTCGGTCCTGTCTTCGGGTTCCACATCAGACCATTCCGGCTCTTGCCACGCCATATCAGGGAGTTCCATTTCTGAAACCCGGGACCGCTTGGCCGCTTTAGGAGTGTCCACTCTCACCCTCTCTCCCTTGAGAGACGGCGGAGCCGGTGAAACCGCTCACGGCTCAGAACATTTTCCCAAGCGTCCCTTCTGGAAAGCTTGATGCATAAGAAGCAAGAAATCAGGGGAGAAATCCCCCCAAAACGTCTCGCTGGCCCCCACTGCCTGCGAGCCACCCGGCACAGACGGAGTAGGGGAAGAGGAAGGCACGATAATCCCTGGAGCCAGCTCCTCTCCACCTGAAACTGGTGGGTCCACGGGCTCCAAAAGTACACTGGCCTCCATTTGCTGCCGTAGATCTGGGGGAGCGCAGGCGCAGCCCTTGCAAACCCCAGCGTCAGAGACGGAGCCTTTGCGGGACCCACAGATCACGCACTGTGGCCGCCGGGACATGGAAAAAGAACCCACAGTAGCGCAGAGCTGTTGAAAGAATAAGGTAGGCCAGGCCACAAGCAGGACTGCAACCAACCAATGTGACTGAACTTTTTTTTATTTATTTTTTTTTTTTTAACACCCCGGCTCACTGTTAGGAAAAGGAACAAGGGCAATTCTGAGCCAGGTTGTAAAGCCCAGGATACGCCGCAGCACGGCCCCCCCAAAAAAAGCGGGAACCGAAAAACAAAATGGCCGCCGGCACCGGAAAAAGGCACGAAAAAAAACCTAAAGTAAAAGCAAAGGAACGCAAATAAAATAAAACCGCACTGATCCCGCTACCACAAAGATCTCCGGGAACCTCAAAACCGGCAAAAAGGTCACTTACCCTGTAGCCGCGAACCTGGAAAAACAACAGAGCTGAAACGGAGAGGGAGCTAATCGCTAGAGCCCCGCAGTGTGAGGAAATCACAGACCGGAGAGCTAAGCGTTCTGGGGTCCTCCAAGCTGCGAAATCGCCGTGCTGAATCTTTCACCAAACCTATAAGGTGGTGAATTATCAGCCAGATTCCTCCTCCGTGCCTTCCAGGAGGGGAGATCATAGGCTACTGACTGCACCTGACGTGCCGTTACCCAGCAGACGGCAGACGGGCAGTGCAAGCACGGCTCCCTCCTTTATCGCATTTAAAGAGACAGACCCTTAAACTGAAAGAAATCAAAATACACTACAAGGAGCAAAAAGGCATGAAAATAAGCCAAACAAAAACTAACTATATTGTCCTAAGCCCCAAAGTGAGCCCTGAGAAGGCTCACACCGCCTCCTGCTGCAAGGAGACTGGACACACTGGGGGGCTGATGGGAGCTCCAGCAGTATACATCCTGACAGGGGAAAGATTTGATTGGTCCAGTCTCCTTGCTGCAGGAGGAGGTGCACTACCCTGATGTGGAGGACTAAACTGGAGGACCGCTCAGGAACTACTTAGATTTTAGCAAAGCCTTTGATACTGTTCCTCATTGGAGGCTTATCAATAAACTGACCAGCCTGGGGATGGGTCTCAGAAATGGTTGACTGAGACAACAGAAGGTGATGGTAAACTGAACTCACTCAGATGAAAGAAAGGTGATTAGTGGTGTGCCCCAGGGATCGGTCCTAGGGCCGGTACTGTTCAATGTATTTGTGAGTGATATTGCTGACAGACTGAATGAAAAAGTCTGTCTTTTTGCAAATGACATGAAAATTTGCAACAGAATGGACTCTCCTGAGGGAGTGGATAACATGAGGAAAGAGCTGCAAAAGCTGGAAGAATGGTCTAATGCTTGGCAGTTAAGATTTAATGTGAAGAAGTGCAGTGTCATGCACTTGGGATTCAGAAATCCAAGGGAATTGTAAGAGATAGGGGGCAATAGGTTGGTGTGCACGGACCAGGATGACAACGACCTCGGAGTGATTGTTTCTGAGGATCTCAAAGTGGCGAAACAGTGTGACAAGGTAGTGGCCAAAGCCAGAAGGATGCTGGGTTGCATACAGAGAGGAATTACCAGCAGAAAGGAGGAGGTGTTAATGCCACTGTAGAACTTGCTGGTGAGGCCTCACTTGGAATATTGTGTTCAGTTTTGGAGACCATATCTCACATAGGATATAAAAAGACTGGAAACGGTTCAAAGGAAGGCAACCAAAATTATTTGGAACCTGCACCAGAAAATGTATGAAAAAGACTCCAAGACCTAAATATGCATACTCTAGAGGAGAGGAGGGTCAGGGGAGATATGATACAAACCTTTAAATTCTTAAGTAATATTAATGAACAAACCTTTTTCAAAGATGGGGAAGTTGTAATACTAGAGGGCATGGCATTAAGCTACAAGGGGGTTAACTGAAAGGCAACACTAGGAAATAGTTTTTCACTGAAAAAGTGGTGGATGCTTAGAAAGCCCTCTTGATGGAAATGGTGGGGGCAAATACAGTGACAGAATTCAAAATGGCATGGAACAGACAAAGTGGATCCCTTTATAGAAACAGGATAAAATCAAAATAAACTTAACTGTCTCTGATATCTCAACAAGTAAAGGTGACCTACATGGAGCAGTGGGTACACCCCTAAAGAAAGGCATGGGAGGGGTAACCTGCACGGAGCGGCGGGCGCACCTACTCTTGGCACCTTGCTAGGCAGACTAGATGGACCATCCTGGTCTTTATCTGCCATCATATACTATGTTACTATGTAGCTCTAAGCTCATTGAACCGCCCCAGAGAACTATTTGATATAGTGAAATCCCTCACTTGGGACCCACCACAGTAACAAAACCAACTGGGACCGCAAGACATAGTACTCTTCCTCCAGAACAATGGCCTGATCTTGATCTTGGTCTTAACCCTCACCCACCCTCTAACAACACTCAACCATTACAGAGATGGATAACCTTTGCCTCAGTTTCAGCCGAACAGCTAGAACACATCCTTACCTCTATTAACACCACCTCCTCTCCACTTGATCCATACCCGGTCTCATGGATCAAGATGATTAGAGACAAACTCTCCCACACCATACTCATCATCATAAAATTATCCCTCACTCAAGACCACATGACCACCAAGCTTAAACCACCTCTATAAGACCCATCTTAAAGAACACCTCCCTTGACCCCAACCTCCCAAGCTTCTACAGACCCATTGCAAGCATCCCCTTTCTAGCAAAAATAATCAAAAATATTTTACAGCTCCAATTACAAGAATACATAAACACATCTGCCCCCTCAATCCACAACATGGTTTTAGACTAGGTCATGCGTAGAAATCCTACCCGCCTTGCTACCGAACACACTAATCAAAGGAAAGGAAAAAAAAATCGAACAAGGCTTTATACTAATATTCATCAACCTCTCAGCTGTTTTCAACTCCATAAATCACAAGCAGCTCATTGAAAGCCTTAAGGAAATCGGAATATCAAAAACCCCTCTTGCATGGTTGCGCTACTACCTTGCAGACCACACCCAACAAGTCAAGATGGGAACCCAAACATCCACCAAGTTCAACCATCTTCAAGGGATACCCCAAGGTTCCTCACTATCCACACTCCTATTCAATCTCTACTTGCAACCAATTTGTAACCTCAAACACAGCATACTTTACCACCTCTCTGCAGGTGACATAATGCTATATGCCCCTTTCTCTACAAAATAAACAGTCCACACAGCAATCAAAGAATGCTTCAAGGCAGTCACACAGTGGCTAACCAAACACAAACTCTCGATTAACTACAGCAAAACCAAAATTCTGCACATAACTGATGACCCAACCTACATACCCCCAGCAATCATCAAGATCGACAACAATGAAATAAAAATAAAATCCATTGGAGCGTGCTCTTTGAAATTGTCTTGTTACCTGCATTGAGAGTGGAGCTCCTGAGCCGTGCCGGTGTGGACTGCCGACCACGTGACCAGTGAGGGGTATAAGAACTCACCCCCACCGCGGAGTTCCCTTGAGCGTGCTCTTTGAAATTGTCTTGTTACCTGCATTGAGAGTGGAGCTCCTGAGCCGTGCCGGTGTGGACTGCCGACCACGTGACCAGTGAGGGGTATAAGAACTCGCCCCCACCGCGGAGTTCCCTTGAGCGTGCTCTTTGAAATTGTCTTGTTACCTGCATTGAGAGTGGAGCTCCTGAGCCGTGCTGGTGTGGACTGCCGACCACGTGACCAGTGAGGGGTATAAGAACTCGCCCCCACCGCGGAGTTCCCTTGAGCGTGCTCTTTGAAATTGTCTTGTTACCTGCATTGAGAGTGGAGCTCCTGAGCTGTGCCGGTGTGGACTGCCGACCACGTGACCAGTGAGGGGTATAAGAACTCGCCCCCACCGCGGGCGCGTGCCCGAGGGTGCGTGCTCTGAAGGGGCGTGGCCAAAGGGGCACGCCCCTTTTGAGCCCCTTCGGAGCACTGAGGAGTTGAGTAGCTGCCGACTATTAACATCTCGATGGGGAAAAGGAAAAAGAAGTTATTATCATCTACTGCTACACCTACAGGTAAAGCGGTGAAGGTGGTGGGCCCCTTGGACTCTCATTTTAAGTCCGGGGCGCCTCTCCTTCCCGCTGATATGTCTGACTCCTCCGCCACCGTTAGTCCCAGCTCTCTGGAAGGTACTCCTCTTCCGCGTAGGGTTTGTACCCCACCCAGCGATGGACCTAAGGTATTAGGTAAGGCCCCCCCTCAAGCTTTGGGGGATGTCCTTCCCTTATCAGTTGAGCTTCCTGATTCATTTTTGAGTCTGCCTGCTTCTGCTGTTAATATGCCTCATCCTTTTGACTATACGTATACACCGGATGAGATTAATCCTCCTAAAGAAATATCTCTTTTAGACATATGGCAGATTGTGTCACGAACGGAGCTTTCGTTGAAATCTTCCTTGTCCCAGTTGTCTAAATTTACCTCTGAGACAGTTTCTATGCTGACCGAGCATCGAGATAAGCTATCGTCTCTTGAATTTCAGGATACTAAAATGGCCGGCCAAATATCATCGATGCAGCGGGCCCTGACATCTTCAGTTCAGGACTCTCTGCTTCTCAATCGCTGAGATGAAATGCTAGAGAATATTCTACGTACAAGGAATCTTCGTTTATTGAATTTCCCCCGCACTCATTTTCTTTCTCCAACCATTCTGTTTTCTAAATATTTGCGAGACGTCCTTAAGATTCCTGAACCGGACTCTATTTCTTTGTCAAAAATTTATTATCTACCTTCCGGAATTAAAGTGAGTCCGGCTCTTGAATCAGGGGCTGCGAATATTGAGGCGGGGGAAATGGATCAACTCTCTGTTCAAAGTTTAGATTTGTCCACTTATTTGGAAACTTCCTTAGAGGAAATTCCTGTTCGTGCCACACTTTTAGTTTCTTTTTCCATAGAGAAAGATAAAGATAAGATTTTTCAAGCTTATTTTAAACATCGGCGGGATAAATTTTTTGGTCAGGAGGTACAAGTATTTCCAGATGTCTCTCGCCCTACTCAATTACGGAGGAAGGCTTTCCTTGCATTACGCCCTCGGGTACTTGCAATGGGAGCGTCCTTTATGCTTAAATATCCCTGTAAATGTCTTGTCTCTCATCAAAACAATTCGTATTTTTTTTTGAATCCTCACAGTTAGAGACCTTTTTGCAAAAGTCAGGATGATGGCGTTAATTCTTCTTTTTATTAATTGTGGTTCTCGCTAAGTAATAAGGGGTCATATAAATTTTCCACTCTCGTTCAGGATTTCCTATTTGTTGTTTCGCAACTGATCACGCTTCATTTTGTGGGCTAGTTTTTGGGGGATGATACATATTTGTATTTGTATTTGATGTGTCTTGTGCATTTCCTTGTATTACCTGAAATTTTCCAAATAAATAACTTTTTAAACTTGAAAAAAAAAAAATAAATAAAAAAAATAAAATCCAAAGTCAAATACCTGGGAGTTACCACTAGACCAACAGCTAAACTTCCAACCCCACATCAAAAGAACTACCCCAACAGTCAAACACAAAATCAGGATCCTCCATAAACCATGCCCACTGTTAGCCACTGAACGCTTTAGGGCAGTATGTCAGGCACTAATAACTCCCCACTTAGATTATTGCAACTCTATTATCCACAGACTCCCACAACATGCAATACAATCATTACAACTAGCCCAAAACACAGCAGTATGCCTGATTACTGGAATATGAAGACAAGATCACATCACATCCACCCTTAAGACCCTACAACTGGCTCCCACTCCAAGCACGGATGAAATACAAAAAAAACAATCAATACATTCAAGGCTATTCACAATCTATTGTCAGAATACCTACAAATCTTTCCTTCAGAAGGATCCGGATACTAGAGTGAGAAGACAATTGCACCAAAACCTTCTCAACATATCCTGCAAAACCAAAAGCTCACAAACCACATACAACTAGACCTTCTCCATATTCAGATCCACAAACTGGAATGCCCTTTCAAGCAGCCTAAGAGCCACCAACGACCTAACCAAATTCCAAAGGCAGCTAAAACACTTCTATTTCAAGAATCCTTTGGAACTGACACCTAAACATCCCACCCATAAACCCTCCAACCCCTTATCCTTAACCACCACCAACCATCTCCCAACCCAAACCTACCCCACCATTCAACCCACTATATATAAATTGACCATTTAAAGTTATAATGTTCCCAACATACCCCTTCCCCTAATATTCTCCGTATCAAGTTTTTTTCTCTATAAACCGCTTTGATAGCTTGAAAAGTGGTATATAAAAAAAGTTTAAATAAAATAAATGCTATAAAATGAGGAAAAACATCACCTCCCATGCTTAACCATCAAGGCACATCACAATAATCAGCTTTATGCTTTAGACCAGTGGCAATATTGTGCCAGGACTTGGTGCATTATAGAACGGCCTAAAACAAAGAAAAGCAATTTATGGCCCATTGCCCATCATGGAAATATATTCTAGCTCTTAGCTCAGACTTAATTTAAATTGTCAGCTATGATAATTAACATCTTATTTGATCCTACTATAAAGTAAAGCTCTGAATTATGAGAACTAGCACCTGGATAGTAACCTTTAAACTGGAACACAGACTATTAGTGCCTTCATATTCTTTTTATTTATGCAGCTCACAGTATGTTAACTTTATGCATTCACAACCTGGATACGTTTCCCATGTAAGGAGCTTCACGTTTATCTGATTGAAATTGCTAAATACTACTACTGCTTATTATTTATCTAGCACTATCAGGCACATGCACATAAGAGACTAAGTTCTGTGGAGCAGGGACTATCTGCTTAATGGTTTTGCAAACTTATCTTGAAATATTTCTTAAGCTAAAAATCTCTACTCAACTTCTTTCAAAGGCTCCTTATAAAAAGAAATCTAACTTAGTACTTTAAAAATTGGATTTAGAAAGGATGTCCAGGTCACCATGTCCAAAATACGGGGGGAGACCAGCAAGGTGCATCAATCCCCTCTTCGATCTGTTCAAATCTTAGCTGCATGGCTAATCTTACACCAGTATCGCTATGTTTACTTAACCCCTGTTTTCAAGTCACTTCATTGGCTCACAATCTTATCAAACTTCTCTCACTCACCTACAAGTACATTCTTTCTGCAGCTCCTCATTACCTCCCCTTATCACTTTTATCCATGCCTTTTCTTCTACTGCTATGCCTAGAATAAGCTACATAAGTTGGTACATCAGGCTTCATTTCTAGTCCAAGTCAAATCCAGACTTAAAATCACTTCAAGGCTGCTTTTGGATCCTGATCTCTATATTCTCCTCTCTATACCCAGGTGTGTTTTAATCATTTCCCTTTGACAAATGACATTAGGGTAATTGTTAATCTGTCTTAAACAGATTGTGAGCTCTGTGGGGCAAGGACTGTCTCTTATGTGCATGTATACAGTGCAGTATATGCTTAGTAGCTCTATAGAAATAAGTAGTAGTAGCAGTGGTAGTATTAGTCTTCATTAAATGATCTTGGGTAGAATCTTGCTGGCATGTGATATCAGAATGATTGGAAAATAATTTTCATAGTCAGGTGGATCACACCTTTTCCAGTCAGTCAGCCATAATGTTGTCTTACAATAACTCCAAGGCCCTGCCAGGAAATTTGGAACAGCTGCATCTAACTGCTGTAATACTTAAATGGGAATGTCATCTATGCTCAGTTTTTTCTTCTTTAATGTTTTCAATGCTGCTTCAACTTCTTTTTTCATCAGCAATGGTTCCTGATTTAAGGTACAGATCAAGATGTCTGTTGATCCACTTGACCTTTACGGTATAATAACTGTGTATTATTTCTACCTTTCCGTGATCTTCTCAGCACAATTCAGCATGGATCCTTGAACATTTCTGAGTATTCCAATTCGAGGCTGGACCTTTCTCTTTCACTCTCGATGCTTTAGGAAAGCCAATCTTGTTTTTCCTCTAATCTTAGTTTTTTATTCTATTTCATTGCATGTGTCATTGTAGCACTTCTCTCTGTGTTGTCTTACTGCACATTGAAAATTTCTCTAAGTTTCATAATTACCTCTTTCTCCTCTGGCTTTAGGTTCTCTGCATTTCTGAGCAATTTTCAGAGTGTCTTGAGTCATTCATTTTGGCCGTTTTTGCCTTTTCACCTTTTGCTTTCTTTGAGCGCAACTTTCTTGATGTCAACCCATAACTCTTCTGGTGCTCTGTCATTTGTAGGCAAAGCAGCAAATCAATTTTGCAGGCACTCTTTAAATTCTAGTCATATTTTCAAGATCATCCTTTGCTACATTCACCAGTGGCTTGCTCTTTTTCAGCTTTAGTTTGAGTTTGCATACTAGTAGCTGGTGATCTCTATCAGTCAGCTCCAGGTTTTGTCTTTGTTGATGTTATTGAACTTTTCCATCATTGGCTTCCACAGATGTAGTTAATTTGATTTTTGTACAATCTCTTGACCTAAGTCTGTGTGTTCCTGGAAGGTGTTTGAGATGAATAGGTTGTTGGTCTTGTAGAATTCTATCAGTCTGTCTCCAGCTTCGTTCCTGCTGCTCAAGCCATATTTTCCAACCACTCTGCCACCTTTCTTTGTTATCAAATATTGTGTCCCAGTAGCTCATGACTATCAGTATTTGCATGTTGTCAATTTCAGCTTCTACGTTTTCATAGAACTGATCAACTTTGTCCTTTGCTGTATCTGGTGCATATACCTGAATAATAGTTGTGTTGATGGACAGTCCTTGTAGACAAACAGAAATTAAGCGTTCGCTGACTGCATTATCTTTCATTACAGTTCTTGCAAATTTTTTCTTAGCTACAAATGCAATATCATTTCTTCTTTGTCTTTCATTTCTGGGATAGTATACCATGTGATCATCAGATTCAAAATGCCCAATACCAGCCCATATCAGTTCACTGAGTGCATTCCATTTCATCTTTGACCACCTCCAGTTTCCCTTAGTTCATGCTTCATACATTCTATGGGCCAATATGTAAGACATTTCCAGCTTCTGACTTTTGTTACATGCGCAGCTATATCAGCAGTCAGATGTCTCAAGGACTTTGTTCCAACTGCATCATAAATGCTGGACTTTACTCTGAAGAGTATTCAGCTCTTTCTCAGTAGCTCGCTGAATGCCTTCTGACCTAAGGGACTCATCTTCCAGCATTATATCACATTTATTTTGTTATGATTATCCACTGGGTTTTTGTGGCAAGATAAAAAAAAGAGAGCTTGCCAGGTCTTTCTTCCATGCCAGTAAGGAGAAATTTACATATCAGATTTTCCTTCTTGAATCCTGCAGGTTGGAGTCGGTGCAGAGGGTGGCTACTAAAATGGTTAGAGGTCTTAGTTATGAAGCGTATGATGACAGACTTAAAGACTTTAATATGTATACTTTAGAGGAAAAGCGTGATAGGGGTGATATGATAGAGACATTTAAATACATCCATGGCATAAACGCACAAGAGAGTCTCTTTCAATTGAAGGCAAGCTCTGCTACAAGGGGACATAGGATGAGAATGAAAGGGGATAGACTCAGGAGTAATATGCAGAAATATTTCTTTAAGGAAAGAGTGGTAGATGCGTGGAACAGTCTCCCAGTGGAGGTGGTGGACACGAGGCCAGTATCTGAATTCAAAAAAGCATGGGACAAACACAGAGGATCTCTAAAGTTAAAATGGGGTCTATTGTAGTTGATATGGAAGGGCAGACTAGATGGACCATGTGGTCTTTTTCTACCGTCATGCTTCTATGTTTGTAGTCCAGAGAAGTAGGTTATGCTCCCTTGCCAGGAGGTGGAGGCAGATTTGTCAACTTTCAGTGATGTCATCACTCGTTATATCTTCTGGTGCAGCACTGAGAGAAGCCAGTATGACACTTCCCAAGCAGTAAAGACGACCGAAAAACTCAGATAAAAAAGCTTAGTAACTATGAATGTTAATAACTAATCAGAAATTGTAACAAACATTTGGAACAAGTATTTGGCTCTCTTACCATAATTAGCACTGCATCAGGCACTGATATTGGTAATGCAATCAAAAGGAAGCAGGGCTTCCAAACCTGTAGGAATAGTCTTCCAGGGCAAGTCCTAGACCGATCTAGCAAGATTCAAGGAAATAAAATTATCAGGTTATTTAAATTTCTCCTTCCTTATCATTCTGCTAGACTAGTCCAGGAGAGTAGGACATATCCAAGCAGTTGTGACTAGGACTGGAGGTGCCCTAGGTGGTCCCTCCATCCTGACACCCCCATGGCCCCCTGCCACTATTGCCACTGCTGCTGTTCCTTCTCCAGGGCTTGCAGTGGTAGCAATGGGACCAAAACTGTGATACAGCACTTACCTGCACAGGCCGGTGGTTCGGCACTCTAGGCAACTGCCTAATTTGCCTAAGAGTAGTAAAGGCTCTTGTCATGACCCAAGGTGATAGGAAGCCGATTCTCTGTGAAAGGCACAATCTGCTCTAGCTCTCATATGCAGTCTGTAATACTTCACACAAAGGTGCGCAGGGTCTGAACGTCCTTCTTTGAGAAGGGCAAGACAATGGCTTGACAGATGAAAAGGGGACAGCACCTTTGGGCAAAAAGGACAGCACAGGATGCTTATAGATGACCAAAAAGGGATCCTGACAAGACAAGGCCTGCAGCTCTGGCACTCAACTGATGGATGCAGTAGTCACTAGGGAATACACCTTAAGGATCAAATTTTTGAGAGAGGCCCTATGAACAGGCTCAAAAGGTGGTCCTTTCAATGTCCTCAACATCAAAAAAAGACTCCACTGAGGAAACCCTGGGAACCCTGGTGGCTGAATCTGCTTTACTCCCTTCAGGAGATGAGACACATCATGGTGCCCTGCCATGGAGATGCTTTTGCATATGTTGCTAGTAGCAGGCCAGTGCTACCACCTGAACCTTAAGAGGGTTCAGGGCCAAACTAGACTACCCTCCAGGGCCTCAGAGGAACACCACCTCTCAAAAACTCTTCAAACTCTCACATAGACTATGGATGTTGAGATCCTGTAGGCCTTCAGAAGACTATCCAACTTACACATCTATCACCCAATCTGGTACTTCCAGATGGATCCCTCACTTGTGCAGAAATACCACCACCACCACCACCATGGCCTTCAAGAAGGTGCCAGGAGCAATGGCCAGACCAAACAGCAGAGCCCAGAACTGGAAATGGCAACCCAGAATTCAGAAGTGGAGAAATCCAGGTGGGAATATGGAAGTATGCCTCAGCAAGATCTAGGGAGATAAGAAACTCCCCTTAACAAAAGGATACAATGACCAATCTGATAGTCTTCATGCAGAAATGGAAGACTCCAAGTTTGATACTGACCACTTTCAGGTCCAGAAAAGGCCAGAAAGAACCTTCCTTTTTGGACACCATAAAGTAGATGGAACAATCCCCCAACCTTGCTCTGCAGAAGGCACATGTAGAATAGGCTGCAACAACTTCAGGAGGGCACTACAGAGTTTCTTCAAACACCACCCACTTGAGCAGAAAGCTGCAGAGATACACTACCAAGGCATCCCTCAACAGCTATTCAAATTCCAGCATGTATCCCTGACTCAGAACCTCTAGGACCCACTAGTCTGATCTGAAATGGGTCTACTCACAGAAAAACAGCTGAAGCCGCCCCCCTAACCAGTTCCAACTCAGAAAGAACCTACCAGATCTGATTGCGAGAGCTTACTAACTCCTGGAAGGAGCTACTGAAGAGTCATGAGATTGCTGAAAGCTTCAGAAGGACTGTCCCTTCTTGGTTCTAGGTCCATAGTCGGAATAGTCCCTACCTAGACTTCTAGCACTCCAAAGGCATCTCTATGCTCCATGTGAGGTCTTTCGAGAGGCAGATCTAGCACCCTGGGCCTGTCTTCTGGGAGCCTTTTGAGAGCATGTCTCTCCAAGGTTTTTCATTGATTTTTCAAGATACTCTACAAAACACAACTTGCCCTTGAAGGGACACTTGCTCAGTCGCGACTTGAAAGCGCATCAGTTGACTAATTGTGAAGCCAGAGTCATCACCTAGCCATAACTGCTGCTGCTGCTGCTGTGGACATAGAGAATATACTGATGAAGTCACAGAAAGCATCCACCCATGTACATGGCTCTGGACTCCAAACTGCTGAATCCAGCCAGTGCGGTTGCTGTTGTCACAAAAATGTGATCCTCTATTGCAACACCATCCCATACTGCTGCCGCCTGGATGGGTGGTTTGTCTTAGTTTGGCACCTCAGCACAGATCTGTTCACCTTGAGAGATTCTGCCAATAGTTAAGCTACTGATAGCATAGCTCTTACCATCTCAGTGATGTGCGCATGCCCTCGCGGGTTAACAAGCTGCAAACAAAGCGAGGACAATTTTATATGCACTATTATTTAAGATGCAAATTGATTACATACTAATAAATGCATATTCCTAATTCAAATATAAACTTCATAAAACATATCATAATAATCCAGATTAAGATATAAAAATTGTGCACAACGGATATAAAACCAAAAATGAAAATTACATCAGCATACGAATTATAAAAATAATGTCATAATATATGTATGTATATCAGTATAGTGAAAGCAACTAGAAATCACCTCCAAAGTGTAATTTCTGCACAGGGATAACAGGACCTTTCCTCATAATTCAATGTACAATAATTCTTTAAACAGTAAAGTAAGGGGCTTGCAAACTGACAAATTAATTACTACATGGTCTAAGAATTCATTTGCTCAACCATATTATACTGTAACTCTATCATCAAATTCTTCCTATGGGGCATTTTATCTAATTAGTAATAATCATGACACTTGGCTCAGACGTTAATAGCCGTCAGGTCAACTGCTGCATTTTGTTCTTCATGTTAGGCAATAATCTCCATGAATTCAGTCAATAACACCAGTTGCAACCAGTCTGAGACTTTGCTAGATTGCTAATCTCTCAAAATAAAATAGACTGTCATATTCAGCACATTAATCAGAACTAGCCATAATACAATTTCAAGCAAAGCACATTAGTTTTAATAGTATTATTACAGAAAGAGGTTTAAGCTGTGCACACCCCAGTTTATCAATTCTAAGTGCCTCTGTTCAATGGCGAGATCTCCATAGGAAACAGAAGCAGTGCCACAGGCCCAAGAATGGCTGGTCTTAAAACCGTCATACTCTCTACGCTCTCTCTCTCTTCCACTGCACAGTGCATCATCTCTTTAGTTGCTGCAGTAGAACGCAGGGAACACTTGGCTAATCTGGTTTTTAGAATATAGAGATTCGCATACAATGGAAAAAGCCCATGCAAATTTACCACATACTTGTTCATGGTGGATTTATTTATTTATTTAACATTTCTTATATACCGCGCTATTTCTCATCAGTGCGGTTTACATCGAACAATAAACACTTGGACGTATAGATTTTGTCCTACGTTTACATAAAACAGGGTTTTAACATGGAATAAACTGGGGAAACTATATACATATGAGATTTAGCTACAAGTGATTAACAGTTGAACTCATAACAATTTTTACAATTCAAGTTAAATTACAGCGTGTTTGTACTCTGCTGGATAAGAAGAGTTAAAGTGCTGTAATATCCTACGGTGTACAATCAGATTTCAGTTTTAGTGTGAATGTGTTCTCCGTTGACATATATATGTATTTATGTATATATGTAAATGAACTCCCCCATAGCTAAGAAGTGTTAACTCTGTATGATGTGCTTTTCTGACAATCTGTATGTAAACAAAATTTGTACCTGCCTTGATTCGGCAGTTTCACAATAGTAATCCTACCCGCTTCTGATCGCTGGAAGGAGCGGGCTACAAATGCTTGCTAAATAAATAAATAAATAAAAAATATATGGGCGAGTGTGCGGGTAGGGGGGGGGGGATCATCAGGCTGTGTAAATCCTGAAAACCAAACAGAACAGAAATCCCTGACTGGGAATCTCTGTGCTGTGAAAAGCATAAATGGAAAGGAACATTCTTGTTAACCCTAACCGGCTAAAGTTAGGACAACTGAATATCGCCGCTGAAAAAAAAAAAAGAGTCACTGATCTTTCAAAAGCACCTACTATAGCATTAGGCACCAATGCATGACTTAGATATGTGGAAAACTACTTCAAAGCGGCACACTTCCAGAGCTGCAACAAACTTCCAACAGCAAAGGAAACAAACTAAATGTCTTTAGATGACAAAAAAAACTACATTGGGGGGGCACGTGATGCAAAGAATTCAAGATGACGTGTTTCTCCGAGCTCCAGGGTTCCTTACCCCTAAAAATGGTGGCAATGCTATAAAATCGCACCCTGGACCCCAGTAAGTTAAAGGGGAACATGTATTAGCACCTCCAGAGCAGAGACAGACCAAAAGAGAGCCCATGACATCAAGAACATCGCAGAAAGATCAGCAGGAACAGATCAAAACCCACGAGCCCAAGATGGCAGTGACCCCTTCGGTGAGCCCAAAAGAGGCTAATGCTTCTGGTAACCTGGTGGAAGAGGTGACTAGCGCTATAGTAAAGGCGCTTGATGGTCGCTTCCAGGGATTAGCAGACCAGCTTGCGCAAGTTTCCCAAGTTGTGTCAGAGTTTCGGGAGCACATTGGAACAGCGGGTATCTGACCTGGAAGACGCAGTGCCGGAAACTCTGGGAGCACACTAGAGGATGGAATTACAATTCGCACAGCATGAGGCTAAGCTGGACGATTTAGAAAACAGAGGCCATAGGAAAAATCTTAGAATCGCGGGCATAGCAGAATCGTTTGTGGAGAGAGAACTGCGTGGCTTTCTGGATACTTGGCTCCCTGCTGAGTTACATCTCACAGAGCTGCAAGATAAACTGTTGGTAGAGCGAGCCCACCGTCTAGGCCCCCGGAGGGAAAGAGAGAGTAGGCTCTGGGTGACCACTGCATGTTTTCATAACTATTTACATAAAGAGTTGATCCTGCAGGCAGCTCACGAAAAATGAGGTGCAAGCATGAGGGGCGTAAAACTTTGATATTCCAAGATTATTCTTCCGCTGTGACTAAGAAGCGCAATGAATCTGCGGAGCTGTGTAGCAAGTTAGTGCAGAGGGGAATGAAATTTGCCTTGCTGTATCCACCTAAGTTGAAAATCATGGCACAAGGCAGAGCTACTTATTTTATTTATTTAACATTTCTTATATACCGCCTTTCATGATATCAAGGCGGTTTTACATTGAACAAACTGAAATTACATTGAACAGGGCATTATAACTTTGAGATAACTATTTTACAGGGAGCATGGGCAATGGAGGGTTAAGTGGCTTGCCCAAGACCACAAGGAGTACCTGTGGAACTAGAAACCCCAGTCCTTCCAGCCCAAGGTTGCTGATCTCTAGTGGGATTATGACACACCCACTGCCACAGATGCGTTTCTCAACATATTGGCGAGCTCATGAGGAAAGGCCATGGAGGCGACAGAACATGGAGTTAAATGTGTGGACATAACTTTGGACACCAGGAAATTCCCAGAAGGGCGGTTGTGAACTGCAATATTTGTGTCATGCATGCTGGACTGAAAAGTAGGATTGGACATTGAACTAAGAGAACAGGAGAAGCTGGAGCTGGAGGCAGGAAGCAGCTTTAATGGCTGGCAGATTTTGAAGATCTCGACGGCACCACAAAGCGCTTCATTTCTCGGACACATTGTCTCTGCCTTTATGAAGTTCTGTGGGACAGGCTGTGGGTACAGGAGGATGTAGTGGAGCTGGGACAGCAGAAGGACCATAATTGGCAGAGACTTATAGAGACATCGTTTCATGAGTCGATACTTCCCAGAAGCACAAGAGATGATTAACTGTTTGCTGTCCCTATCTGTTCTTGAATTGTCTATATAAAGAACAATTGTTGCAGATTGATTAGGGATCAGTTAAGGACTGGGAGGGTGGGGGAGGCAGGCTGCAGGTGGGGGAGGGTAGTGCTGATAGACTCCTCTTGGCTGCGCCTCACCTCTCATGTTGTTGGGTCCCGCAATTGCAGTGCAGGGCATTGCAGTTGCGGTGTGGACATATGAGCAGGAGTTTGGCATGCTGGCAGATAGGACTCGGAATTCCAGTATCGGGGGCCAACAGGGGCCAGAGTTGATTGGAACTGTGGCAAGCTCTGAAAGGGAAGAGGGGATGAAGAAGTGGAAGGGCTAGATTATAGATTGCGGATGGAGGTAGGATGGCAGAGGGGGGGCATAGGGTTTGAGGGCGAATATGATGTGGTATGAGTACAAGTGAATTGAGGGAGAAGAGAGAGGGGTGGAGGCGGGGTGCCCCAATGCATCACCACACATTGGAGGGCTCCAGAGGGAGCATAAGGGAAAAGAATGGAAGTTAGAACAGGGATGAGGGGGGAGGGGGTGAAGCAAATCAGGTTGGGGTGATGAGGGCACTGGAAGGCTCTGGGCTGGGGGGATCTACACTGTCACAGCAATGTGTGAAAGTAGGAGTGCATAAGATGTTCTTTATGATCTTTAGGAATAGTTTGTGGAAGCTGGAGAGCGGGGGGACCTGAGGCTGGGCAGGGACCTGGGAAGCAAGGCATGGTGTTTAGAGAGAAATTGTATGCAAGCAGTGTGCAGACATGAATGATCAATTAATTCAATGTCTCTCATAGAATATTTGTGGGATGGGATCCCCAATCAAAAGATATAAAGTGTTGAAGCAGCTGAGAGATCTGAAGGCGGACGTGGTGTTTCTTCAGGAAACCCATATGGATGATTCTGAACATGCAAAACTCCAGTAATGGTGGGTGGGACAGGTCTTCGGGGCAGCAGTGAACTCTTGTAGTGCAAGGGTATCCATTCTTTTCTGTAAGGGTCTAGATTTTGTGCTGGAACAGCGGATTGTGGACCTGCAGGGACGATATATAATTGTAGCTGTGAAGCTGTGAAATAAAGAGTACACATTTTGTAATGTGTACGGGCCTAATGTTTCAGATCGCACATTTTTTGGGGACCTGGGGAAGATGCTAGATAAGTTCCCCCATTATTCTTTGATATTAGGAGTCTTCATTAGTGTTCTGGATTCAGCTCAAAATAGGGTGCCCCCAAACAAGGGAAATATGGCGGGATCAGGACAGGGAATCGAGAGTCTATGTGAACTCAAGGACTTAGTGGGTGTCTGGCGGATTCTCCACCCACAGGAGCGAGATTACACCCACATATTGAGGGCTCACAGGACTCTGTCACAGATAGACTATTGGTTGACCTCGGCGGCACTGTTGCCGCAGGTACGAAGGGCAGAGATTGAGGCTATAGTGATTTCAGATTATGCACCGATATGGATAGAAATGGGGTCACCAGGGAAACAGCAGGGTACTAGGTGGTGGCAGTTTCCCATATACTTGAAAAATGACCCTACCTTTCTACGTTTCCTAGAGGAAACACCATGCCTTGCTTCTTATGCCACAGCGAATGCCGCTCACCAAGATAATCCCACGTTGTTCTGGGAAATGGCTAAGGCAGTTTTAAGGGGGCTAAGGCAGTTTTGAGTGTAGTCGGCGTAAGAGAATAGACTCTCAAATTTTATAATTGACCAGGCAGATTAAGGAGGTTCGGACACAGCTAGAGGGATGCCCGTCACAAGAAAAAAAAGAGAAGTTAATCGCACTCCAGATAAAGTTAAATACTCTATTGCACCAGAGGGCCCGAAGGTCTATGATATATTATCAATATAAACTTTATAAATATGGCAAAAGGGCCGGAAGGCTCATGTCTGCCCTGCTCAAAAAGCATCAGGGGTCTCGAAGGGTCACGGCTCTCTGAGATGGGGGAAAATGGTAACTGAAGATAGTCAAATACTGGCAGTATTCCATAAATATTGTCAGACTCTTTATGCCCTTGGGAATGGGACAAGATTAGGTGACATGGAATGCTTAGAGGGGGCGGTACTCTCAGTGCTCACAGACAAGCACCGGGGGCTTCTGAATGGACCTATTTTAGAGAAGGAAGTAGAGTATGCGATTGTGCAAGCCAAGGCGTATAAGGCTCCTGGACCTGACAGCTTCAGCAATGAATGATATAAATTGACGAAAGACCAGTTAAGAGTCCCCCTACAGAATGTGTTTACCCAAATCCTTGAAATGCAGACCTTTCCATATGGGAATAATGTTGCACATATACTGTAGTAGTTTTGCCAAGCCCGGTCGAGACTCCTTGCATGTAACATCGTTATAGGTCAATTTCACTACTTAATTGTGATAACAAATTGTTAGCAAAAATAATGGTCAATCGCTTAGCAAGGGTTATGCCAGATCTGCTTCAGGAAGGGCAGGTGGGTTTGTACGAGGCCGTCATCCTGTGCTAAATGTGCAATGAGCACTGACTGCACTGGCAGCAAGTGACATGGAACAACCAAAATCCATGCTATTGAGTTTTGATGCCAAAAAATCTTTTGATTTGGTTGATTAGGGGTTTCTTTTAAAGTGCTGGAGGATTTTGGTTTTGAGGGGCAGTTCATGCAGGCGCTAAGGTTATTGTATAATGCGCCTTGGGCGGCAGTGATAGTTAGTGACCAGGTGTCCGAGGAATTTTTACTAGGAAGGGGTACCCATCAGAGCTGTCACCTCTCACCTATGCTTTTCTTGCTGTTCTTAGAGCCTCTACTGCATAAGGTCCAGGCCGAGGAGACAGTGGAGGGGATAAGGGTAGGAAGCCAACAATTCAAGATTTCAGCATTTGCAGATGACATTCTGGTGCATCTGCATAATCCTAGGAAGTCACTATCGGTTCTTTTAGATCTTTTTCATGAGTATGGGGCATGTTTGGGTCTGAAGTTAAATATGGATAAATCAGAGGCTATACCCCTAGATCAGCAATTGCCGGACACCTGGCAGGAAACGTTCCCATTAAAATGGGCTAAAGAGCATTTTAAGTATCTGGGGGTGCAGCTCTCAGCTAAGGTAGCACAGTTGTATCAATTGAATTACCAGCATTGATGCGGAAGGAGAAAGAGCAATTGCAGAAATGGAAAGACCTGCTGTTGTCGCTCCTAGGGAGTGTTGCACTATACGACGCTCTTTCCTAGATGGCTGTATTTGCTGCAGGTGTTGCCGATAGGTCTATTAAAGAGAGATCTACAAAAGTCTGGCGATACACCCTCAGTCATTTTTTGTGTAGGGGACAAAGGCCCTGTATTACATTTGCTTGGATGTTAGGAAGTCTCCGAGTTCCAGATTTGGAGCAATACAATATAAGTTATCAATTGTGTCATGTGCAAGATTGGGTATATAGTGGAAAGGTATGCACCCCCCCTTGTTGATGGAAAGTGAATTTCTAGGGGATTTGAGCCTTATTTATGTGCTGCATGCACAGTGGTCACGACTACCTGGGCAGATTCATGCCTGTCCACTGGTAAGGTCAATGTGGGGCACATGGCAAGCCCTCTGTCATAGAATGGGACAGGTGCCAACCCATTCGGAGTTCCTACCCCTAAGGGGTAACTTGGACCTCCAGCGGGGGATCTAAGGATTTTAGAATATGGGATCGGCAAGGCCTTAATTAACTGTCTCAGTTTGTAATGAAAGATGGACAATTTAGGCCCCTGCAAGAATTGAGGGTGGAATATCAGCTCCCGCTTGGGGGAGATTTTGCGTTACATCAGGTGCAACATTATATAAGGACGTTGGGGAAAACTGTGGTGGGGCCCGATTTTGTTGACCGTGTCACCGGATTTTTTGAAATAGAAGAGCAGGGGGAGGTGTTGCTGGCCATGAGGAGGAAGGCCTGGATGGCACTGTTGCAAAGGCAGGAACATCAGGAATTGGCACAGAGGTGGAATGCAGAGCTAGGAACAAGTTGGGGGGAGAAGCCCTTGCTGAGGTTATGAAACGAATGTCTCAGTCACCACAGACGTAGAGCTATGTGAGATCCAATACAAAGTCATTCTGAGAGCATACATCCCGCCGGTGAGAGCTCGGGCAGCAGGGTTGGTGGCAACCAGCAATTATCTAAAATGAGCAGAAGCATGGAGCACCTTAGGATACCAGTTTTTGGAGTGCCCAGGAGTGTGAGAGTTCTGGGAGAAACTGCAGAAATATGTGGTTGCTGTGCTTAGGCAATCGTTTGCTCTCCAGGTACAGGGAGTGGTGCTTGGGGACCCGGGGGGGGGGGGGGGTTTGTGTTTGAAAGAGAAAGTGAAAAAGCTATTTGTGTGGAAGGTATGTTTACTAGGATTACAAAGCACTTTGAAGACTTGGGTGGACTCGGACCCCCCCCCCCCAGCCTATTAGGCATGGCGAAATAGTCTACACTGATTGATGCAGAGTGAGAACATAGCAACGCAGGGGGTGGCTTCTAAGCGTTTGCGATTTATGAAGATTTTGGAACCTTATATTCAATTCCTCTCCCCCAGGGGGCACAGCATGGCTGTAAACTATGTGTTCGTTTGAGCCTTATGATGGATCTCTCAGCTGCTTACAGTAGTAGCGCTCAAGGGCTGTTTATTTTATTATTTATTGCTTGTCTTAGTGGTGTGCTCGTTCAGCCTTCTCAGCTATAACTTGCCTTGCCTCTCTCAACTAACTGGGCTTTGTGTGGTACCCCCTTCCCCCCTGCTGAGGGTTCAGGACAGGGTACCTTGTAACTGCCCTCTTTAATAGGACTTATCTCCCTCCCTCCCTCCCCAGCACCCACCCACCCCTGGGGTAATTGTAGTTTTATAGGTACTTGCATATCTTAGAGGAAAGGGGCTGCTCTCAGGTGCAGCTCATTATCCAAATCAGTCATACACAGAGGACCTGAGATTAATTACTTAAGCTTCAGGTACACAAGGTGTATTAGGGGTATTAGATACACTTTTATTGGTATAAGCATCCACACCAATCCTTATTATATACAGAATTTAAAAGACCTAAACACAAGCTTTTAACTAAGATGCAGACAGAAGTCCAGCAACGAGATGGGGGTTCTCCGGTCTTTTGCATTGAGTGTCACATGTATGATTTTCTCCCAGTTGGTGAGAGGTCTTACGCATGCACTAAGTGCAAAGAACTCTTTGCTCTCAGGGAACGAGTCCGTTCTCTAGAGGCTAGAGTAGCAGACCTGGAAGACAAAGACAGAGAAGTACATGGACGAGACCTACAGGGATATAGTCCTGAAGTCCCACCTCCAGTCTGGCAGCATCCCTGTTGCCATGGAGGAGAGAGGTCACGTGACAGGAGAGCATCACCCTGGTGTGGCAGGAAGTGATCCTGTAATTAGGACCTGTCCTCCAGGTGATGTAAAACCCTCTCGCACTGAGGATGTTTCTCCAGGGCCATGTCCCCATGAGGGGAGGGTCAGGACAGCTGTTATAGTTGGTGATTCAATCATGAGGAATGTAGATAGCTGGGTGGCTGGTGGAGGTGAGGATCGCCTGGTAACATGCCTGCCTGGTGCGAAGGTAGCGGACCTCACGCACCGCCTAGATAGGATCATAGATAGTGCTAGGGAGGAATCTGCTGTCTTGGTACATGTTGGTACCAATGACATAGGAAAATGTGGTAGGGAAGTTCTGGAGGCTAAATTTAAGCTTTTAGGTAGGAAGTTGAAATCCAGAACTTCCAGGATAGCGTTCTCCGAAATGCTTCCTGTTCCACGTGCAGGACCCAAAAGACAGGCAGAGCTCCGGAGTCTCAATGCGTGGATGAGACAATGCTGCAAGGATGAGGGTTTTGGATTTGTTAGGAACTGGGAAACATTCTGGGGAAAGGGGGGGCTCTTCCGAAGGGATAGGCTTCACCTTAATCAGGATGGGACCAGACTGCTGGCATTAACCTTTAAAAAAGAGATAGAGAAGCTTTTAAACTAGAAATTAGGGGAAAGCCGACAGTCACCCAGGAGTGCATGGTTCGGACAAAGGTATCCTTGAAGGATACTACCAAAAGCAGTGAGGTTCCAAAAGGGAGTATAGTAACCCAAATGCCCTTGAGTAAGGAGCAGACAGAGCATAAAGATTCCAAATTACCCCTGCCTACCAATAGCCAGATTAATATGAATAAAATACAGTCTCTAAAATGCTTGTATGCCAACGCTAGAAGTCTAAACAATAAGATGGGAGAGTTAGAATATATAGCACTAAATGAGAGGTTAGATATGATTGCACTCTCAGAGACATGGTGGAAGGAGGATAACCAGTGGGACACTGATACCTGGATACACACTATATCGTAATGATAGAGCTGATCAAATTGGTGGAGGGGTTGCGCTCTATGTTAGAGAGGGCATTGAGTCAGAAAGGATTAAAGTTTTGCAGGGAACAAAATTTGCTGTAGAATCTCTATGGATTGAAATTCCATTTATGAAGGGGAAGGTGATGGCAGTTGGAGTATACTATCGACCGCCTGGCCAGAATGAACAAATGGATGATGAAATGCTCAAAGAAATCAAGGAAGCTAACAAAAGTCACAACAGAGTAGTAATAATGGGTGATTTCAATTACCCCGGTATCGACTGGGTCAGTGTCACAGCAGGACAAGCTAAAGAGATAAAGTTTCTAGATGGAATAAAAGACTGCTTCTTGGAGCAGCTGGATCATGAACCGACCAGAGGGGAAGCCATACTGGACCCAGTCCTTAGTGGAATGCCAGATCTGGTGCAAGAAATAAGGGTGTTGGGACCACTTGGCAATAGTGATCATAGTATGATCATGTTTGATTTAATTAGTGGAGGACAGATAGTAAAGGCATCCACAGTACTACCTTCTAACTTTCAAAAGGGAGACTATGATAGAATGAGGAATATAGTTAGGAAAAAACTAAAAGGAGCGGTTCCAAAGGTTAAAGACTTACAGCAAGCTTGGGTGTTATTTAAAAATACTATCCTCGAAGCCCAGACCAGCTGTATTCCACGCATTAGGAAAAGTGGAAGAAAGTCCAAAAAACTGCCAGCATGGTTTAAAGGTGAGGTCAGAGAGGCTGTTGCTGCCAAAAAAGCAACCTTCAGGAAATGGAAAAAAGAGCCAAATGATGAAAACTGGAAACAGCACAAGCACTGGCAAGTTAAATGCAAAGCATTGATAAGGCAGGCAAAGCGGGAATTTGAGAAGAAACTTGCTACGGAAGCAAAAACACGAAATAAAGACGTTTTCAAGTACATTCGTAGCAAAAGGCCCGTGAGAGAGTCAATTGGACCATTAGATGATAGAGGGGTAAAAGGGGCAGTAAGAGGAAACAAGGCTATAGCAGAGAGACTGAATGAATTCTTTGCTTCGGTCTTTACTGAGGAAGATGTAGGGATGTTACCCAAAACTGAAGTGGTATTTAAAGGTGATACTGCAGAGGAATTGAGAGAAATATCGCTACACCGGGAAGATATATTACAACTATTTGATAAACTGAATAGTAGCAAATCACCTGGACCGGATGGTATACATCCAAGAGTGTTGAAAGAACTGAAATATGAGATTGCAGACCTGCTATTGGAAATCTGTGAACTTTCATTAAAATCATCTGTAAAACCTGAAGATTGGAGGGTCGCCAACGTAACACCAATTTTTAAAAAGGGTTCCAGGGGTGACCCAGGAAATTACAGACCGGTGAGCCTGACGTCAGTACCAGGGAAAATGGTAGAAACCATCATAAAGAACAAAATTACACAGCATGGCCTAATGGGAGACAGCCAACATGGCTTTAGACAAGGAAGATCTTGTCTTACTAATCTGATATGTTTTTTTGAAGGTGTGCATAAACAGGTAGAAAAAGGTGAGTCAGTTGATATAGTGTATCTGGACTTTCAGAAAGCTTTTGACAAAGTCCCCCATCAGAGACTTTTGGCGAAGCTAAAAAGTCATGGGATAGGAGGCAGTGTACTATTGTGGATCGGGAACTGGTTAAAAGATAGAAAGCAGAGGGTAGGGCTAAATGGCCAATATTCCCAATGGAAAAAGGTGAATAGTGGAGTACCCCAGGGATCTGTACTGGGTCCGCTGCTTTTTGACATATTCATAAATGACCTGGAAAAGGGAATAACTAGTGAGGTTATCAAATTTGCAGATGACACAAAACTGTTTAAAGTTGTTAAAACCCAAGAGGATTGTGGAAAACTGCAGGAGGATCTGGATAAATTGGAAGACTGGGCATCCAAATGGCAGATGAAATTTAATGTGGACAAGTGCAAAGTTATGCACCTAGGAAAGAACAACCCACACTATAGTTACACGATGCAAGGCTCCACATTAGAAACCACCACCCAGGAAAAAGATTTAGGAGTCATCGTGGATAACATGTTAAAACCCTCCGCCCAGTGTGCAGCGGCGGCCAAGAAAGCAAATAGAATGCTAGGTATCATAAGGAAAGGGATGGAGAATAAAACAAAGGATGTTATAATGCCTCTGTATCGCTCCATGGTACGACCGCACCTTGAATATTGTGTGCAATTCTGGTCACCGTATCTTAAAAAGGACATAGCGTTATTAGAAAAAGTACAGAGAAGAGCCACCAAATTGGTGAAGGGGATGGAAGGCTACTCCTATGAAGAGAGGCTAAGAAGCTTAGGGCTCTTTAGCCTGGAGAAGAGACGGCTGAGGGGAGATATGATAGAGGTCTATAAATTAATGAATGGAGTGGAACGGATAAACGTGGATCAATTGTTTACGCTATCAGAGTATAGAAAGCCTAGGGGACATGTAATGAAGCTACAGGGTAAACTATTTAAGACAAATAAGAGAAAATATTTTTTCACTCAACGTGTAATCAAACTCTGGAATCTGTTACCGGAGGATGTAGTAAGGGCTGTTAGTATAGCTGGGTTTAAAAAAGGTTTGGACAAGTTCCTGGAGGAAAGGTCCATAAACCACTATTAAAAAGGGACCCAGGATATCAATGCTTGACCCAGTACAAGCATTGTGGAACCTGTGTCTTTTGGGGATATTGCTAGGTATGTATGACCTAGATTGGCCACTGTTGGAAACAGGATACTGGGCTTGATGGACCTCGGTCTGACCCAGTATGGCATGTCTTATGTTCTTATGTTCTTATGATATTGGGCAGTGTTCTGTGTGAGCCTGAACCAGCTTTATTATAATAGGAATCTAGTTTATGGTAGCAAGACCAAAATAGCAACTATGAAATTATTATAGTGTAAGGTTATGCTGTTAACTATGATATTATCAAGGGGGAGGGGGGTTTGGGAGGGATGGGGAAGTTAAGTTAGTTAATTATATATCAGAATGACCAACATGCAGTGCTTACGACTGCCTTGTTGCTGACGTGTAAGTGTCCTTCTCAGGGCACAGCAATTAGTATTGTATTTGCTGTGTAGTAATTAGTAATGCATTGTACTAGATCTGTATTATAGGATTGGTCAACAATAAAAATGATTAAAAACAAACTGCATAGTCCAGCTCGACATCAATGTTTCAGCTCAAAAAAGAGCTTGCATCAGGAGCTACCACAGTCTAGCCACTGCAAAAAGTCAAAACCAAAAAAAGACGCGCAGGCTCAGCTGAAAGAACGCTGGTTAAATACCATGACGGAAAAAAAAGCGTCAAAAGATGACATCTTAAAGAAACCCACACCCTGCTACCTTAAAAAAATACTTTAAAGATGAAGCTGCCACGAGTGATGGGGGATGCCAAAACCCAGCTCACAGGTATCGCAAAATGCAGTCAATGTGCAGAACTGACTCTAATAGAAAACATTCTATTCCAGTTCAGCATTAAGACCATGAGGAGTGACTGTATGGAAATGATAAATCCAGCGTTGTTCCCACTGAAAGAGGAACTGGTCAAGATCACTGCCAAGAGCAGGCAACCATACATGCTTCAACAGAGCACATCAGAAATCAGTAAAAGCATGGTGAGACATCTGACAAAGTTGGATTAGAGAAGCATTGTCGTGGCCATAGAAAATATGACTTTTATATTCAGTCAAACGAATACGCCAAGAATGAAGAGTCTTGCCCACATACATCAAAGCACATGCACAAATTAACAAATACACAACACTGGTCATGGTACAGTCACCAGAAAAACGTTAACAGTCCGAGAGCCAGGTAAGTATAAAGGAATCCCACAACAAAGTTGACTGCAGAACTGCAATGCTGATATGGATAAAGTCCTATATATACTGCTGATGGAAAACAGATCATATGAGAAGGCACCAAAATCGCTTTTAAAATCCTCTCCCATCTGTAAGAAGAAAGGGGGGGATCCTTAAATACTTCATGATCCTGCAACAAAAACCAGTGACGCTGGATAATACGTTGAACTGATAGATCTGTGATGAAAAAGGCAATACACACAGAGACCGGGAAGCATTTTGACAATGAACTTGACATCCCCTAGAGTTCAGCAAAGGCCACCAGTCTGAAAAACGTGCCCATAGGTAAGCAGTCCAGACACAGGCTGGTTGATTGACTATCAGGGAGCTTGCTGAGGACATGGACATAAGTTTCTGGTTGGTACAATCCATTCTTACTGTTGATTGGGGGAAGAAACAAGTGTCTGCAAAATTCGTGCCGAAACTCCTGTCCCTTGACCAAAAAGAAGATCGACTGTCTGCAGCCAGGAAATTGTTGGAATGTGTTGAAAATGACTCCAATTTCATCAAAAAGATTATTACTGGTGATGAATCATGGATTTATGGTTATGACCCAGAAACTAAGACAATCCTCACAATGGAAGACTCCAAACTCTCCTAGACCCAAGAAAGCCCATCAGGTGAGGAGTAATGTCAAGGTCATGCACACAGTTTTCTTAGATTACCAGGTATGGTTCATCATGAGTATGCTCCAAAATGCCAAACCAACAATAAGGAGTACTACATCCAAGTTCTGACTCGTTTGAGAGATGCAGTTCATCTTAAGAGGCCAAAGTTGCACAGAAATGGTGAATGGTTGCTTCATCATGATAACGCCCCAGCTCACACATTACATCTTGTCCAGCAGTTCTTGTCCAAACACCAAATTGAGCAAGTCCATCAGTCACCGCACTCACTTGACCTCACACCCTATGACTTTCTTGTTTCCAAAACTGAAATTACCACTGAAAGGATGGAGATTTGACAACTTGGTGACCATTAAGCAAAATTCAACACAGCAGCTTCACAGCATAATGAAAGAGGCATTCAAAATTGTTTCCAGCAGTGGTAGGAACGCTGGAGGAAGTGTTTTAATTGGAAGGGGTCTACTTTGGAGGAGACTGAATGCAATAACTGTTAATGTTATACTTCTTGTGCTATTGTACAAGTCTTGATACTTTTTGATCGCACCTTGTAGATTGCCAAGCCTTTCTTCTGAGGAAATGGAGGGTAAAGTGATTTGCCCAAGGCCATAAGGAGTGCCAGTGAGAATCAAACCCTGGTCTTTTGAGCACCAGGCTACTCCTCCATTCCCAGAGTCGAGATAAATCTCATTTAGCCTTTGAGTAATTAACTCCATTGATGAAATACAGCCTCATTGTGGGGGGGTTTTGCCACCTCAGCTGTGGTTTAGAGCTTTCATGCATTTCCGTATTAGAGAAAACATTTTAATTATTTTTATACCATCTAGATGTTCTTATTTGAAGGGCATGTCCTGATATTTGAAGGGCATTTTCACAGTTTGCAGACTAGTAAACTGTGTAAATGCCTTTGATGGAGATATTCAATGGCACATACATGGGTAGTGCCGTTGAATAGCCTCATCTATTCCCTTATGTGCCCCCGATGCTATCTGGCTGGCATCGGGGTGTGTTGGGGTCATTCTAGGGTGGAGCTGAGGTGTGGGTGTGGGATAACCGGGCAGCAGCGATATTGCATACTACCCAGTTAGTGCTCTGCACCGAAAAGATAGGCAAGGAAAACTCACCTATCTTTATGGCACGGGCGATAACCGAGCAACATGCAATATCGCTGCTGCCCTGTTAGCTTCAGCGGCTTCCGGGTTCTGCGGCGATACCCGGATATCCAATGCCGGGGCCGCATATGACCCCAGCATTGAATATCTGGGTTTAAGGTTCGGCAGGCAGGGCTATGCACCAACACGTCACATAGCCTGCCCAGAAGAATATCTGACCCATCTTTTTTACTTTTTACATCATTGGGAAGAAACAGATTCCTAAGGTATGAAATAAGATCTTTGATATCAACCAAAAAAAAAAATATACTCCATGCCAGCAATACTGCCAACTTGCACATCGGGGAAGACTGTGGTTTCATATAGTTACAGGTCTTCTGGGAGCTGATCCATCTAACTGGAGAAAACTACACGTCATTCCATTAAACGACCACAGCCTATCCTCAGAAATCCAACATTATTTCCATTGAAAAAGCAAGCAACAGTCCCTTAATAAGAGTATTTTTTGCTGCAATCAAAAGAAATTAGACCACACTTTCAAGATAGAGTTGAGAATTGCAAGACTTGAAAATGAGATTGGATCTCTGTAGAAAAATAAGTATAAAGTGGAGGAGTGGCCTAGTGGTTGGGGCAAGGTACTTCAGGCCAGAAGGTCAGGGGTTCAAATCCCACTAGAGGACAGCAAACTTGGGCCGGAAGGACTGGGGTTTCTAGTCCCACAGGTGCTCCTTGTGGTCTTGGGCAAGCCACTTAACCCTCCATAGCCCATGTTCCCTGTAAAATAGTTATCTCCAAGTTATAATGCCCTGTTCAATGTAATTTCAGTTTGTTCAATGTAAACCGCACTGATGCAGAATAGCGCGGTATATAAGAGAATGTAAATAAATAAATAAATAAAGAGTGATACCTAGAGTTTCCTAAAATACTCAGAAAGCTACAGACAATGTTATGACCTGAAATGCATATACGCTGATTCGTTCGCTTTAAGTGCAATACGCAGCTATGAGGAACACTGGAGGGAAAAACATACCTCTATATAACTTTGGATTGTTTTGGAGAACATGTTCATCCCAATGTGACTGTATTCCTCCTATGGCAACACTAAAAGAATATATTGATCCCTTTCCCTTTGTCATAGGAGTGCTTATATCAAGCTACCGATTTTTGTCGTGCAGTAAGTCTCTGTTGCATGTGAAAAGCTGACTTCTGTTGAGAGAAAATTCACTGCTCCAGCACAGGACACAGCAATTCAAATTTTCCTCATGGAAATTTTAGTGCATTTTATATTAGTATTTTACTGATTGTACATAACCTTGTGTTGTAATCGAAAGGCAGTAAATCAGATTGAATAAACAAACTTTATAATTGAAGTAACCACAAATCTTATGTGCAGCATTCAGCACATCATGCATGCCCCAGTTATTTTTCAGAAAGCAGGCTAATAGTGTGTGCAAAACCCAAAAGAAACATAGAAAGTCACAAACTCTGAGGGTGCACACTTGCTCTTATAAAGACCCATGGGATCCTTATTAAGCAATATATGTCTTGGTTTTGGATGCTATGTCCCAACAGTAAAGGGAGGTGGACTGAACCATTTCTTGAAACATCCTCCCCATAGGAGGATTCTAATAAAGAACAAGAAGGGTAATTTTATAACAAGGCACCTATGCTGCAAAAGGCACATAGGTGTATATGTTGTGCCTATGTTATAACAGCAAAATCAAAAAACATCAAACCAAGCACTCAGACTTGATAAAGCTTATGAAACATACCCAAGAAACTACAGTAGAATACATCTTCAAACGCTAAATTTTTAAGTTTGAGGTACCAAATGTGCATCATCACAAAAATTGTATTGTTATAGCTTTGTGATACTCAGTGCATCATATGCCTTTTTTTAAAAAAAGTTCACATTTAAATATCCCAAGTGTCTTATGTATAGATGTAACATCTATACATAAGGGGGGAGTGGTCTAGTGGTTGGGGCAAGTTACCTCAGGCCAGGTGGTCAGGGGTTCAAATCCCACTAGAGGACAGCAACCTTGGGCCAGGACTGGGGTTTCTAGTCCCACAGGTGCTCCCCATGGTCTTGGGCAAGCCACCCAACCCTCCATTGCCCATGTTCCCTGTAAGTATCAGTGTATGTGTCTCATATCCCCCCATGTTAAATGTATCCCCCAATTGTGTTGTGAACACTTTGATTGAAGGATAAGGTGGTATACAAAACTGTCTAAATAAAATAAATAAATAAATAACATAGCTGTCACTGAAAGAACATTTAATCCAGACATCAATGTTTCAACATACTGCCTGCTTCTGGTCAAATACCTTTGCTTTCTTCTGAAGTCTCATGTCTAAAGACACCTATGAGGATCTTGAGTGCACAGAGTATGAAAAGCTATAATAATATAATTTTTATGATGCACATTTGATGCCTCAAACTAAAACGTTTGGAGGGGAAATTTAGAAGGAATGTCCACGTGTAATCTGGGATGTCTAAACCAGAACATCTGAAAAAATGCAGGCACATCCAAGTGCAGGCACTATTTCATAAATGTGGGCTGAAGCTTCGACAGGGGACCGCCAAGGTCGTCTATGCCAAGGTCAATGCCAGGGGCAATGTTGAAACCTCAGAACCAATCAGAGATTTCCACTGCTGTTCTCATTTCTTAAGCCCCTTATGTGTCATTTGAAAGCAGAGAATGCAGTCCAAGCGCTCGTGGTCAGGCCCGCAGCATTGAAGGCACCAGCTGTGGCGGTCTGTGATGGAAATGGTCCAGCCACAATGGATGCACTTCTTGAAGCCACTGAACTGTTTTGACATGGTAGGGAAGACGGTTTCCACCAAGTCAAAGGACTCCAACATCCTCACCAACCAAGGGGGCGCGAGAGGAAAATTCCACATGCCAAAAAGGAAAAAAGCTCGAACAAAGTGTGGCGCAGAGGCACTGATGTTCCTGGAAATAAGACGATGCTAAGCACACAATCCGAAAAAATAGTAAAACTAGCAAAACTAAAGAAAAAGGGATCAACTAGATTTCGGGACACAGACAACATCTGGAGGGCTCCACGGAAAAAAAAAGACTGAAGTAAAGATGGCTCCTTGGGGTGGGAAAACCAGCACATGTGCATGGAACACCTTCCAAAGGTTTCCTTTGGAAGCTGGGAAGCATTCCCTCACGGGCTCTGTTGGTGACATCACCCATATGTGAGGGCTGACTTCCTGCTTGTTCCCGGAGAAAGAGGGTTACCTCAATAATATCAGTGGCAACTTCTCAATGCACTGTGAAGTAAGTAACTTGGTTGACAGGACATCTTGGACCATCTTATGCTCCCCTTGACAAGTCCCCTAGCTTTGCTGCATGTGGGTACAACAGGGTCCTTCTCTTCATCCCCCTCCCCCCACCAGCCCTCAAGCTTATGCTCTGAATTTAAGTAAAGTGTACCCTTCTGCCCCACTACTGCCATCATTATTTCTGCCTGCGTTATGGGACAGCTGGGGCCTGGATGACTTTAGGCTTCTGTTTGGGAAGTAGGTACATTGCTATTTTATTGGTGCACAGCTGTTTTGTTTTGGGGTTTTTTTTAACCACTTGTGAAAAATGCTACCATACGACCTTCCTGTTTCACTTTTTCTGTTATCAATAAAGAGCTGCCTCAGAGATTCCGAATGTAGAGGACAAACACTAATACAGTGCCCATTACTCAATGGAGCCCATTGTGGCAACTGTAAGCAGACTACAGGATACCAAAGAGATTAAAATTCAATCCTTAACGTCTATGGTGCTTCTATCTAAACAAATCTAAGTGGGGTTCACCTTGTGCAGACTGCTTGGATGTTAGATGTTTCAGAATATAAAATGAGCATAATCAGCACAATGAGTGGAAGAGTAGCCTAGTGGTTAGAGCAACTGCCTAGTACCCAGAAGATCAAGGGTTCAATTCCCACTGGCACTCCTTGTGACCTTAGGCGAGTCACTTTACCCTCCATTGCCTCGGAAGAAAAGGCTGGCAATCTACTTCCAGTGATACATTGCCAAGAAAACCCAGAGGTAGCTCGATCGCTATGAGTCAACACTGACTTGATGGCACAAAAAAAAAATAATCAGCACATACAGCAATACTGTAAGAAAAGCACATTAGGTGAATGGACTGTTCTTCAAAAACCTTTCCAGCAGGGTAATCCTAGGATAGCATTTCTGTGAAAGTTCTATGTGGGTACTATGGGATTTACAGCTGTCTTCTCTAAGTTTGGTTTTAAAAAAAGTCAACTATTTTTGTTAAAGAACACAGTGACAATTCATATAATTTTCTTATATGGTTACTGCTTATAAAGTCTGTGGTTTGACCAGGAAACAAACCTTTTAAATGATACTTCTTTAGATGTATCTGGGGGATTTTGTGGTTTTGTAATGACTGCGCTTGGCATTTTTTTGGTGTGAATATTTGGGAAGTTTCCTTTACAGGGATTTGTTTGTGGAAAAAAGGCAGCTGTTTACAGAAATGATGGCTATGAAAATTTATATTACAGTGCAGCTCTGCAGAAATCTAACATCCCTCTTGCTCTCGATTTGTACAACACTACAAACTTAAAAGTGTCTCTTTAATGCTGAATTTGGAAAATAATTGCACAGATTGTTCAAGAGATGCCTTGAGATAATATGTGAGTAGACAAGGAAAACTGTGCAATGTACAAAGAACCACTGACAGGCTACCCACAGCTGTCTATGTACATAAATTTCCCAAAATGGCAACAGTTTTTTGGCAAGGTATGCCATATGAATCTAAAATCCCAGATCGCATTGCAACAGAAACCAGAATTCATGATTCTCTGATAAACATATGGATAAGATATATCCCACTGGCATATCTGTGTGAACATACATGTAATAGCAAAGCCACGTTTATGTGTGGATACTGTTTTAAAGAACTTGCTGTTGTAAAAGAAATATGATCAAATTGTTGAACCGAGGCAAAAAAGGGCCTATACACACACTCATACCATCATTTCTTTTAGCATTCACATCATAAAAATGTAATGTGTACATTAAAATGTGACTTAACAAGCAATGTACTAAAGTCTTACCTGTATTAGCTACAAAACCCCACAGTAATAAGTAAACACTATTAACATGCATGGTGGAAAAAGAATTACCATGTACATGTTAGGAATCATTCATGCTAACTGGTTCAAAGTGAAAGAGGCAGTTATCACAAGGGAAATTGTTGTGTCCCCTTTCCCCAGCTCAGACTACAGACCAATGGCTCACGCCCCTGATGCAGCCGTGCTCATTTTCTCACCCCATCCTAACATATTTCAGTAATCTGATTGCCTCACATGTCCCCTCCCACAAACCAGATAAAGGCGTTTTGCAAACCTGATCCTTCTCCACAGCACACAAAAGGAGCTTGAGAGTCCAAACATCTGCCAGCCCCTCCTCAGTAAACACACAAATTGGCATGGACTCTGAAGCCTCAAAAAGACAACTTCCCTACAAGTCCCAGAATCAAGGAGCCTCAATGCCCCAATCCCACTCTTGAGAACCCTACCCCCTGGCGTGTCTGTCCTTCAATACCTACTCCTTCTGAAGAAAGCTAATCATCATCACAGGAGCAAACAAGCCTCTCTCTTGCCCTCCTTCCAGTTTCTTAGAAAATGTATATTCATTGTAGATGTAAATTTTAGCCTATGCCTTTTAAGTAGGAGCACAATGCAAGTCACATTCAGGTACAGTAGATATTTCCCTGTTCCTGAAAAGCACAGTCTAAGTTTGAGTTTGGTCACTTGCTCAAGGTCGCAAGGGCTTCAGTAGGACTTGAATGTTGCATCCTTGGTTCTCCACCCACTGCTCTAGCCACTAAACTACTGATCCACTCCAGAACTCTGTCAACTTGAAGAAAAAAAAAACTAAGGACAAGAAACAATGTGAAGTATAACATTTGTTTAGTATTTTTTTTTTTCAATTTTAATTAACATAGGATTCCAGGATACCAGTATTTCATTAGCTAAAACACTCTTAAATCCACGACTACATCTCTTTCTTTCATAATAGAAAATTCAGTTTCTCCCTGGACAAGCAGGATTTCATCAGCCACACTTGGTGACGTCATCTGACGGTGCCAGGGACGGAGTGCTCTCCTATAGCTCAGAAAGGCGAAGCATGCTCCAGAGCCCTCACCCCTGGGCCCGCCCCTACCTGGCTCAGTTTTTTTTTCTTCGTCCGCCTGCCTGCAGGACGGAATCTACAGCTCTTCTAAACCTTTCACCAACATGGAACAGATCAACAAGGACAAACAAGAGAGGAAAAGCTCCAAACCTGGTTTTAAGAAATGCCCAAACTGCACAAGGAAGATGAACTCCGAGGATGCCCACGACTCTTGCATCCGTTGCCTGGGGAAAGCTCACCACGTGGAGGATTGTTCCCACTGTGCCCGCATGTCCCCCAGAGCTAGAAAAGCGAGGAATTACACCCTCAAAAAATTCCTCTCCTCTTCTGGAAGCGCCACGAGCAAAGTTCCAAATCCCGGGAACGGAAAAGCAACAAAGACCAAACTCCACTAAAAGCAAACCCGGTGCCAGCAGGAAAGAGGTGAGCAACATGGCCGCCGCCATCTTGGCCGCCTCTGAGACCCTCCTCCTCCGCAGCTCCTCCGGAGGCTCCGACCTGGCCCACTGATGTCTCCCTGGCTGCTCAACCTCCTCGGCGCTCCTCCGAGTCGGCCCAGGCAAAAGGAAAGACTGCCGCCTCATCCGGATGATCCTCCGAGCTCTAGCCCTCCTCCAAGCAGCCTCCCTGCGCTGAGAAAGCATAGGTGCGATGAAACTCCTCCCACCGATGATGTCGCGTTGCATCACTTCCGCTCCGACGAGGAATCTCCCCATGGCTCCAGACCATGGCGACAGAGATCGAAAACCTCCTAGCATTGCATGCCATCGAGGAAGTACCCCCAAGCCCAGCGGGGACGTGGGTTCTACTCAAGAAATACCCAAGAAATCCAGCGGCCTCTGCCCCATCCTCATTCTCAGGGCCCTCAACAAATTCATCCGCAAAGAACGCTTCTGGATGTATTCTCTGGGGTCTATCCTGCTGCTTCTGCGACTGCACCACTGGCTGGCTTTGCTGGACCTCCAAGACGCCTATGCCCACATCCCCATCCACATCTCACAGAAACAAAGACACCCTGCACAATTCAAGATCACTGGGGGACAGCGTGCAATCAAGAGAAACACGGACAGCGCTCATAGAGCTCCTATCCGAACTTATCTCACAATGGGACTCCAGCCGGCGCTCCATGAGGACTCGCTCCCCGGATCCAACAAGGCGTTCCCCATCACCCTCTTCAAGGTCAACTCCACATGCCAGGATGCCTTCCCCACCTGCATCACCGGTGCTAACCGGCTTCTCACCAGAGCCACTAACGGACAGCGATGAGGAACATGCGGCAGGGCTGACTCCCCTCCAGTCGCTCCTCCAGCAAAGAACGTTCCCGCTCACCATCACCACCAATTCCGACGCTGCCACCTCTGCTGCCGTCTCCACCAGAGAACCTAACGTACCCCAGATTTCTACAAAAGATATTGACGTGTCTGGTACTCACACCCACGGACATACCAGACCCCAGGAATGAGGTCCTGGGCCTCCTCAAGTTCCTAAACACAACAAAGTCCATTATCTCCATTCCAGTGCACCACCTGCTCCTGGAGAACCTCAACAAATTTTGGCAAACCCCCAGTGTCCAGCGCGGTGACTTGAGGCAAAATACCAAGTCACCACTACTCCTGGCTTTGACAAGACCCAGCTCCCCCACCAATCCATCGTGGTGGAGTCAGCAAACACAACAAGAGCACACAGACACACTCCAATGCCCCCCTGAGCAAGGACTATAAAATGCTAGATGACTCAGGGAAAAAGACTTACCAAGCGGCCATGCTAAGCGCAAAAATTGCATCGCACCCCTGCCAACAGGTGCCATACCTTGACTCAGTGCTTGACAACCTCAAGGAAGCGGTCAAAGGGCTTAACACTGAGACAAAAGCTCCCTTCCAGCCTATACTCAACAACTTGAAAGAATGCGGCAAACACCTCATCTGCGCCGCCTTCGACTCCTTCGATTCGGCGGCCAGGATAGCTACCAACGGAATTGCCTCCAGACGCTGGGCATGGCTGCAAGCTTCTGGCCTTCAAGAGGACACCCATGAAAAGCTGGTGGATGCGCCATGTGCAGGGGACAACCTCTTCGGAGCAAAAGTCAAGGAAACAGTAGACGATATGAAAGACCGCTGCTCCACCCTCAAGACCTTAGCCTCTGAAGGCATGGAGCGCAACTCTATCTCACGCAACAAGCAGGGCCCTTACCAACGCAGGTCATTCACATCCTCCAAACACTACCAGCCATACCAGAAGTGGCAGCCCAATAGACCCAAGCAGCAGCAGTACCAGTACCAATCCTACCATCAGAAGCCACGACAGAAGGATCACAGACAGCAAAAGCAGCAGTCTTCATCCTCTGGAAAGAGCACACCATCCTTTTGACCCTCCGCCAAGCAGGACCCCACAGGTGGGAGGGCGCCTCTCGGCATTCATACAAGCCTGGGAGAGCGTCACAACCGACTCCTGGGTCCTACAGATCATACGCACAGGATACAGGATGCACTTCTGCACAACCCTGGCAAAGGCATTCCTTCCAGCGCCAAGAGCGGATGCCATCATCCCCCTCTCCACGTCAGTGGCCAAGTCCAACAGCGTGTCGGCCAAGACGATGCTACGCCTCCTAGGCCACATGTCATCGACTACACAAGTGCTACCACATGCCAGGCTCCACGTGAGGGCCATTCAGTGGCATCTCAGAAAGAAATGGAACCAAAGAAAACAGCCCATGTCCGCAAGGATCAACATCAGAGGACGCGAAGCGCCCTCCGCTGGTGGCGCATCCGGGAAAACCTGGCCCAAGGAAAACCTTTCCAGGCACCCCACCACAACATGGTCCTAACCACAGACGCCTCCAACATGGGATGGGAAGCGCACCTCAGTCACCTGCGCACGCAAGCGCCGTGGACTGGGTCTGAGCACAACCTGCATATCAACCTCCTCGAACTCCGCGCAATCCGCTATGGCCTCCAGGCCTTCTCGAAGTGGATACGCAGAACCACCCTGCGTGTTCAGACCGACAACCAAGTTGTGATGTTTTACGTCAACAAACAAGGGGGCATGGGCTCCCTACCTCTCTGCAAGGCGGCTCTCCAAACCTGGACCCTTGCGCTCCACATGGACTGTCAACTACAAGCAGTATACCTACCGGGCACGGACAACCAGATGGCGGACAGGCTGAGCTGCCAGTTGCTACCTCACGAGTGGTCCCTCAACCAGAAGGTAGCAGAGGACTTATTCCAGCAATGGGGCCATCCACAACTGGACCTCTTTGCTCACCCGTCCAACACCAAATGCCTCCACTACTGCTGTCGGCACCCGTCTCAAGGGAGGACGGCAGCAGACGCCTTCAATCTACACTGGGGGGAGTTCCAGCTACAATACACCTATCCCCCCCCACTCCACTGATCCCCAAAGTACTGCAGAAGATTTTGCACGACAGCGCCACAGTCATCCTTATCGCGCCCTACTGGCCTAGGCAGATGTGGTTTCCCATCCTGAGCGAGCTCTCATACAGGATGCCCATCCGGCTACCCGCGAGACTAGACCTCATCACCCAGGATGAGGGGAACACCCTTCACACCAACCTAACTATCCTCGCACTGACTGCTTGGAGCTTGAAAGGTCCCAGCTGTCTTCAATGCACCTGACAGCAGAAGTCCAGCAGTTCATTCTCGCAGCTCGCAGGGACTCCACACGCCACTCCTAGGAGATGAAGTGGAAACGCTTCGATGCCTGGTGTGTGGGAGAGGGCCTACACCCTATCTCCTGCCCCCTGCCACAAGTCCTCCGCTACCTGACCACCCTCATCCACAAAGGACTCAAAGCATCATCAGTAAAGGTACACCTCTCAGCCATCGCTGCCTTCCACAAACATGTGGAGGATAACCTGATCTCCACCCATCCATTAACCACCAGGTTCATGAAGGGCCTCTCCAACCTACACCCACCACTACAAAAACCGGTACCTCAGTGCGACCTACCCACCGCCTCAACGCGCTCACCGAGAGTCCCTTTGAACCTCTCGCAGAGGCGCCGCTGAAATTCCTCTCCTGGAAAACCCTCTTCCTGATTGCTGTTACATCCGCTAGAAGAGTCAGCGAACTGCAAGCCCTGGTAGCTCACCATCCATATACGGTCCTGCACAAGGACCACACCTCACTATGGACACATCCCAAGTTTGTACCCAAAGTGATGTCCTCCTTCCACGTCAACCAGAGCATTGAGCTCCCAGACTTCTACCCCGAACTGCATGCCAATGCCGAAGAGCGCCGCCTCCACACCCTCGACTGTGTGCGGGCTCTGCGTACCTACCTGAGCAGCACAGAAGGACACCGCAAAGTGCCACAACTCTGTGTCTTTTGACCCTGGCAAACCGGGTCACCCCGTCATGAAAAGAACCCTCTCCCGCTGGATCTCATCATGCATCACCTTCTGCTGCTCCCAGACGGGGACGCATCCACATGTGGCAAATGCACACCAGCTCAGGGCCATGCCAACCTCCATGCCGTGCCTATCCAACATATCTACAAGGCTGCCACATGGTCCTCGGTGCACACTTTCCAGCAATGTTTCCTCTAATTTTCTGCAGGCTGTGTGCGCATAAAATATCAGCTGTGCAGCTTTTGAAGGAAGGTTAAATTTTTGTGTGCCACATAACGACACTCGGAGTTATATACTTTAAAATTTGACTACACGTCAGAATACAGTATGTACACCACATTGATTGTAATCAAATTAAATGAAAATAGACGATTACTAAATGAAGCAGAAAATTTCTAGTAATTACAATCACAACTTTTACATTTTAAGACGTCTGAGTTGTTTTCTATCAGAATCAGAACCATAATTTTTGTGCGCTCTGTTGTAAAGTATGTGCGCTCACTCGGTGAGGTGTGTGCGCGCGCACACGTGCACAGCTTAGAGGGAACAGTGCTTTCCAGCGACACTACTGCTTAGACCAGTTGGCCTGCAGCGACGCCTCCTTCGGACGGACCGTCTTGAGCACCAGCACGGACGTGGGACAGCCTTCGGGCCCTCCCTCCTAACACCTGCGCTTTTGAGCGTGACAGTGTTACCCTGCTCTAGGCTGTACGACGCAATTGTTGAAAGATACGTTATGTGTGTTAAGTTGAGTTGCAGTGCCAGCTCAACCATTTATGTGGTATCGCAGTGCCAAAACAACCTGTGTTATGTGATTGCTTGTGATTGTTAATAAATTTGCTAATAAATTCCACATAACCGAGATCACGTGAGCACATGAGCGGGTGAGGACGTGTCCTCCGAGCGCTCCTGGATCGTCGCCTGTAAACCGCAAGAAAACTGCAGTAACGGAGAGCGAGTGTGGGTGGAAGCCGACGGCTGAGAGTTCCGGTGCCCTTGCAGGTTGGACGAGCTCTATAACGGTCGGTGTGGTGCCTAATACTCATGCGGTCGGCCGCGAAGAAGGAACGGGACAAAGCACATGGGACCCGAGAAGCTAAGATGGCGCCTACCACGCGGCCTAGCGGCTCTGGGGGATCCCCGGGTTCCTCTCCCTCTACATCCCCCGGTTCGGGGACCGGCGAATCCGGAGCAGAAGACCTTGCACAGGATGTTGCTAAGCTACTGAAGCCACAATTCGACTCTATCTTGCAAAAGTTAGATTTGATGGCGGAGACCTATGGCGAGCTTACCCGGAGGGTAGAGGAAACCGAACATCGCATTGCGGCGTTGGAGGAGGGCGAGGGGAAGCATGATACTATTATTGCTTGCCAGCAAAAGGACATTGCAGCGCTGTTGGAAAAAATGGATGATTTAGAAAACCGGTCACGCCGTAACAACTTGCGGCTGGTGGGGGTGCCCGAAGCTTGGAATGATCAACAACTCACCGGCCTCTTTGAATCGTGGCTCCCGAAAGAACTGGGCCTTGCGGATTTGGTTGGCCGTATTACTGTGGAACGAGCGCATCGCCTGGGACCGAAGCGGGGCCCTACTGAGCGACCACGGCCGGTATTGGCCAAGCTCCTAAATTTCCAGCACAAAATGGCTTTGCTACAGGCATACCGTAAGCAGCGCTCTTTGCAGTTGGACAACAAGCCTATCCTTATGTTCCAGGACTATTCTGCCGCCCTGGCGTCCCGCCGTAAGGAGTTCTCCCCTCTATGTGGTCAGCTGGTAGATGCGGGGATTCGCTTTGCACTGGTATATCCCGCTGTGCTTCGGATCTATCATGAGGGGAAGACCCATGCCTTTGATCGAGCTGCAGCGGCTAAACACTTTGTGACCACCCTGACGGGCAGTCGGAAGGACGCAGGAGTGGACAATGGATCCTGAATTGGCCTTATGTTTCCTGGTTCACTAGTGTTTTGGCTGGGCGGACTCCAGATCACCTAGACTAGCTATGAGTGTCTAGTGTGATGGAGATGACCTAGCTGTGCTGCTATCGGTATAGCACTATTTCATATTTTGTTTCTAGTTATGTGCATAATGTTCAATGGTTTACTCACTTCGATACTACTGCACTAACACCCTATCGTTATGCATTATGTTTGCCTCGTTCACTATCGAAGTGCTCTGCTTGTTAGCTGCCCACATGGGCTCTTTGTATGGTAGGCTTTCGAGGGGGGGCGATCCAGAAGTGTGGTTGGTGATTTTCCCATTGGGGTGTATGGTTTTTGGAGTGGCTGGGGGGCGGGCTGGAGTAGTGGGGGGTCTAGTGGGGACTGACCGGGGGTTGGATAGTTGGGAATTGGACAGGCGGGTAGGGGGGAAGGGAGGAGGGGATGAGGGAGTGGGGACAGAGGTGGGTGGGGGAGGGAGGGGAGGGGAGGGGGGGTGGGGGTAGGGGGGGAAGAGGGCAGGGTTAGGAAAGTTTTTAGACTGGAGCGCGCTAATTGTATGGGTAACGGTTGCACAGCATGGCAGTTTAGGCCTCTGAGAGACTTGGGCCTTCAACCTGGGGATGAGGCTGGGCGTCCCCGGGTGGGTTGTGGATGTCTTCTCGACTGGTTCTTCTGGAGGTGGGGCTATGCCTGAGATAAAGATAGTGTCATGGAATGTTGGAGGCATTGGATCCCCGATAAAACGTACTAAGATTCTTCAAGGTCTGAAGCGTAAGGGAACGCATATTGCCCTGCTGCAAGAGACTCATTTGAGCGCTAAAGAGCATCAGAAATTGAGGCGGGATTGGGTGGAGATTTCCTATGGGGCTGATTCTGGAACGAGAAAGGCGGGGGTGGTGGTGTTAGTACGGAGAGGGGTGCCTTTTGATGTACACGCGGTACAGGCGGACCCTGGTGGCCGATATCTCTTGCTGCAGGGCAAACTATATGCCGACCCTCTTTGGATACTGAATGTTTATGCCCCAAATGTTTATGAACATGTTTTTTTTACTAAACTGTTGGGACTGTTGCAAGGAGCTGGGCGGGCTAATATCGTAGTGGCGGGGGATTTCAATTGCCCTCATGACCCGACATTGGATAAGTCTCACCATCGGGAGGTGGGAGCCTGGTCCCGTAAGGGAGTTAGTTATCTCTGTAGGCAAGGGGATTTAGTGGATGTATGGCGCATGCTGCACCCTGGGGAACGGGAGTACACACACCAGTCGAGAGCGCACCTCACTTGGTCCCGCATAGACTCCATCCTGGTTAGTGAGCGGGGGGTTACGCGTGTCCTCCGAGCTGAGATTGAACCGATATGGATATCGGATCATGGGATGGTTTGGATAACTTGGGAGTGTAAGGGGCCGACGAGAACGGGATGGCGTTTTCCTGTGTATTTGTGGGAAGATGAGGAGTTTCGTGGATACCTTGCCCAACAATGGGAGGATTATGTCTCCTTTAATGACACCCCGCAGTGCCCTCCGTTAGTGTTTGGGAGGCTGGGAAGGCTGTGATGCGGGGAGCGATTATCTCCTATACCGCCCGTCGGCGCAAGCATTTGGACCGAAGTGTACTGTTGTTGGAACGTGAATTACGAGTAATGCAGCGGCGGTTGGGGAGGCGCAAAGATAGAGCCCTTCAGCGGGAGTATCTACGCGTACAGACGGTTTTGAATGAGTTGCTTCGGAAACGGGCGGCGCTTACGATACAGTATTATAAGCACCGTTTGCATTTATTTGGTAATCGATCTGGGAGGTTGTTAGCGAGACTTGTTCGGGACTCCAGGGGGTCGCGCTTTATCCCTGTGTTGCGGGATGAGATGGGTACTCTCCATAATCGGTCGGAGAACATCGCGGGGATCTTACGTACCTTTTACATGCAGCTGTACAGCGAGGAGGAGAGGGATTACTCTCGGGGGGTGGCTTTCCTGCAGACCCTAACTTTACCGCGCCTCTCGGAGGCGGCATTAGAACAACTGAATGCGCCGCTGACGGTGGCTGAGCTTCGGGCTGGTATTAAGCGGGGGAAGACTCATAAGGCCCCGGGACCGGATGGTTTTAGTATGGAATATTACAAAGTTTTGGCTCCGAGTCTGGCCCCTTCTATGGTGGTGATGTTTGACGCGGCGCGAAACGCTGGTGTGTTTCCCCGTGACATGCGCTGTGCGGACATTACTGTGATACCAAAACCTGGGAAGGATTCGGTGGACCCCGCATCCTACCGTCCGATATCTCTCATTAACTGTGACTTAAAGCTGCTGGCCTCTGTGTTGGCGAATCGGCTTGCTCCCCTCCTACCCTCCCTTATTAATGAACGACAGGTGGGTTTTGTACAGGGTCGAGAGGCCTCCTGGAATATTACTCGGCTACTTTTGGGTATGGACCAGTGTCTGCAGCGAGCTGAGGAGCTGCTCCTTGTAAGTTTGGACGCTGAAAAGGCCTTTGACCGTGTGGCGTGGGCGTATCTTTGGGAGGCTTTAGGGGCCTTTGGTTTTCAGGGAGAGTTTATGAGCTGGCTCCGGGCGTTGTATTCTCGACCCACTGCGCGAGTGGGCGCTAACGGTGTTTTCTCAGATCCCTTTGAATTGGCTAGGGGAACGAGGCAGGGCTGTCCTCTCTCCCCGCTGTTATTTGTGCTGGCCTTGGAGCCGCTGCTCCGGGCGTTGCAGGATAGTTCGGAGATTGTGGGAATTTCAGTGGGGGGTGAGGACTTGAAAGTTTGCGCCTTTGCTGATGACATGTTGCTTTGCCTCACGAGTCTGCCTTCCTCGTTACATAACGCGCTGAGCTTGATACAGGAGTATGGAACGTTTTCTGGCCTAAAAATTAATTCTGCGAAGTCGATGGTTCTTGATGTTGGGGGTCGGGTGCGCCATCGCTGGTTAGGGCAGTTTCCGTTGGTATGGGCAGATCGACAGCTTACCTATCTCGGTATACAACTACCGGACTGTCCTGCCGATTTATATCGCGCTAACGTGCCCCGCTTACTGTCCCGAAGTAGCCAGACTATGCGGAACTGGTGGGGTCTCCCATTGTCTCTACGAGGGCGGGTAGCGCTGTTTACTATGGTGGAGTTTCCGCGGTGGCTTTATGTTCTCCGTATGCTCCCGCTCTGGGTTTTAGACAAGGATTGGAGGCGCTTGGAGCAGTGCCTCCGAGCGTTTTTATGGGGAGGTCATCGAGCGCGTATACCTCTACGGGTCCTGCAGAGTAGGCGGGAGGAGGGTGGTTTGGAATTGCCTTCCTTACGTAACTATAATCTTCGATATCTGGCTCGCCATATTCGGGCTCTCCTGGACGGTTCTGCGGGGGGGGCTCTGGTCCGACAATTGGCGGCAGTCTTTAGCCCTTATCAAGCATTATACCTTTTGCATGTTGACCAGCTGCCTAGGGTGACGCGACTCGGGGTGGGGAGGGGATATCTTGCGGCCCTGCGGCCTGCCTGGAAGACCCTCTGTCGGAGGTTTGGCTGGGATTGGCGGGTGTCCCCGTTACTTCCCTTAGTGGGGAACCCGGACTTTGGCCCTGGCTTTGTACCGCGTAGTATTTTCTCTGTTTGGGCGGAGCGGGGGCTGGTGTGTCTCGGGGATTTGTATTTGCACATTGACGGTGTTTTGGATAGCTTTAGGCAGGTACAACGGCGGTATGATATTCGACCTCAGGACTTCTATGGCTACTTGCAAGTGCGCCACTATTTAACTTCGCTAGATGTGAGTGGCCGGGGTTGGACTATCTCTCTTTCCCCTCGCCTCGTCCTAGGGAAGTTAGAGGAGCGTCTGCCGGGGGAGGAGATCTGTCGGCAGGTGCTTCGGCCCGTTGAGGGAGATGTGCTGCTTCTTGGACTTGCTTCTAGGTGGCGAGGCGATGGCGTGGAGGAGATGACGGTGGATATTCTCCGGGTGGCATTTGCGGGGATCCCGAAAGGCCCCAAGTGGGTCTATCTCCAAGAAATGCAATATAAATTTTTGTGGAGAGCCTATACTAGTGAACATTGGGCTGTGCAGGCGGGGTTACGGCCTACTGGGGTTTGTCTGTGGTGTGATCAGGCAACTGGGACCTTGCTTCATAAATTTTGGTGTTGCCCGAGGGTGCGTGATCTATGGCTGCGAGTCTGTGCTAAATTGCAGAGGTGGTCTGGATCAGAGTGTGCCATACAGAGAGAGGTGTGTCTTTTTCATAACTGGCCGCTAAGTTTTGTCCAGCTGCCATGTTGGCGGAGGGCATTTTTTGAGCGGGGCTTCTTGTTGGTCAAACGGGTGTTGTTGACTCGCTGGGTTTCTTCCTCGCCCCCCTCTTTGGGGATTTGGGAACAAGCTATGTTTGACCTGATGACTATGGAAAAGATGACCGCTCAAACAAGGGGAGGTAAACGCTGGGAGGAGTTTTGGGAACTGTGGTCCCCCATGCTTTCTCTCACCTGCCCCCGAAAGGGCGGAGTACGCTGCTCAATGTCAGTGGCTGACGCTATGTCTTAGGGGGGGCTGGTTCAGCTAGGGGGATCCCCTTGCCACTACGGTCTGGCTTGTATCCTGGCTGCTGTCCGGCCACAGTATGAGCTTGCTACCTGTCCCCTGGATGCGTGAGGGGCTGGTGCTCCTCCTGTCTCTTTTGCTCCTTTTGCTCTTTTGTCCTTTATATTGCTCTTTCTTTCTTCTCTTTCTCCTTCTCTGCTAGGTGGGCGTTCTTTACCCTGGATAAGGCGCCACGTACGCAGCTGGGTAGCCTAATGTTTGGCCTGTGTCTTTTGGTGGGTTGTGAATTGGAGGGATTCAGCCATGCTGTGGGGGTGGGGTGGGGGGAGGGGAAGTAGGTGTGTTGGGTATGTTTTGTGAGTTCTGGGATTGACCCTGCATTTGTGTTGTTGCTGTATATTGTTGTCTTGGTTAATATGCAAAATTTCAATAAAAATGATGTGAACTAAATTCCACATAACCATATACTGGTCTCCGGACTCACTGTACCCTGCTATGACTCTCGAGCCATCCGCCCACAGCATGATAGGCCTCCAGCCTCACTAGGGAGTCACCAAGTGTGGCTGACGAAATCCTGCTTGTCCAGGGAGAAAGTGGGGTTACTTACCTGTAATGTACGTTCTCCTTGGACAGCAGGATAAGTCAGCCACACATTCCTGCCCTCCTCCCCTACGAATGGCCCGTACGTCCATCGACATTAAGGCCTGCACCTACCTGCCGGAGACGCTACTCTTGGCACAAACTGAGCCAGGTAGGGGCGGGCCCAGGGGTGAGGGCACTGGAGCATGCTCAGAAAGGCTTTGCCTTTCTGAGCTATAGGAGAGCACTCCATCCCCAGCGCCGTCGGATGACGTCACCAAGTGTGGCTGACTTATCCTGCTGTTCAAGGAGAACCTACGTTACAGGTAAGTAACCCCACTTTACTGCACAAGTTCAGATTAACAGCCTGAACTACTTATCTTTCAAAAATTCATAACCATTTTTCAGAGCAACAACTCAGTGCAGACTGTAAATGTAACTGTCTGGAAATGCAGATTATTCCTCTAACATAGGGAGAAACACCATGTCATGTATTTACAACCTGCACTCTCCTCTATACAGAGAGCTTCTGCTTTGCTTATACTGTAGCATATTTCCAGAAGAAAGGACTACAATTGTCCTTAAAGCTTTTATCTTTTTTTGGCCTGGCAGTTTCCTCTTGCTCCTTTCAGATTCCAGTGCACTCAGAACTGGCCTCTATTGGTCTGCTGTTGCATGCGTTACACATTGATGCCAACTGCAGGTGACCCATTCCCTGTGTTTTCTTGGCAAGATGCTATTGAATGTCAATTATTAGTAATTGAAAGTCAATTACTTCTGTGGAGTAAGCCTACCATTTCTGATATCCAAGGTGGTCTTCCATCCAAGTACTAACCAGGCCTGACCCTGCTTAGTTATCAGATGAAATTGGGCTTATTCAGGGTGGTGTGGTCCTAGTCTACAGAACCCATAAAGCTTCTTCACAGCTACTCAAGATTTCGTCCCTATTCTTTTATCTTCCTCACAACTCACTCCAGCCATTACTATGATGATCCTCAGCCAGGGGCTATATGCCATGAATCTCTCCAGAGCCCCGTTAACATAGATACTAAATCCAGCTAGAAGCATCAATGTTAAGTGATGATAGAGATTTGGTCCCCCCCCCAGGCTTAGGCGCGACCTCTGTGGGCAGAAAACTTACATGTATAAAATGCATCATTGCTATTAATTCTATTCTTTCAATGAACTATTGAACACATCTAAAGTTCTTTTTCTCTTTTTAGATTTTATAAAATATCTGCTCCATAAGCCAGCATTTCTTTGTAGTGTAGTCACATTACAATTAATTTTATTTATTTATTTAACATTTCTTATATACTGCATTTCATGATATCAAGGTGTTTACATTGAACAAACTGAAATTACATTGAACAGGGCATTATAACTTGGAGATAACTATTTCACAGGGAACATGGGCAATGGAGGGTTAAGTGGCTTGCCCAAGACCACAAGGAGCACCTGTGGGACTAGAAACCCCAGTCCTTCCGGCCCAAGGTTGCTGTCCTCTAGTGGGATTTGAACCCCCAACCTTCTGGTCTGAGGTAACTTGCCCCAACCACTAGGCCACTCCTCCCTATTAAAGGAGTGACTACTGAATCCTAAAATTATCTTGCTTCTAATCTAAATGGCACAAATACTTAGGAATCTAATAATTAGTTGATATACAATAAATCATATTAAACATGCTATGCTCATTGCATGATTTAAGTAGAGGCCTTCAGAACCTTTGAGGCCAATTCCAAAAATGTGCATGTCTGGGCAGCGGGCACATCCAAATGGAAACATGCAGAAATAGAGCCGGATTCCGCATCATGCAGGGATAAATGCAGCCACATGCACAGAATCATCTACATAGATGTGCTAGGCACGGTCCACGCACAGTAAGAGTAGTTACTCACCTGTAACAGGTGTTCTCCAGGAGCAGCAGGAATCAGTCCTCACATATGGGTGACGTCGGCGTCGACGGAGCCCTCGCGGAGCAATTTCCCCAGTTTTCAAAGAAAGCCTTTGGGAATTGCAGCGCGCATGCGCGGTCACCTTCCCGCCCAAGGGTGCCATCTTGCTCAGTCTGATGACATAGCTAAAAGACAGCAAAACAATTAGCAAAAACGAAATGATAGGACTGCAACTCCAAGGGGAGGAGGGAGGGTTGTGAGGACTGATTCCTGCTGCTCCTGGAGAACACCTGTTACAGGTGAGTAACTACTCTTTCTCCAGGACCAAGCAGGAAGTCATTCCTCACATATGGGACTCCCAAGCTTAAGGCTACCGGAGACCTCAAGCACAAAAATGAGCTCCCTCTAGCTCAGCAGAACAGAAGGAAGGAATCTTCTCTGAAAACGCCCCCGACCGGTAGCCCAACACCAGGGCCGGAGGGTAGGAGTTGCCTAAACCTCAAAGAGATTATGGAGGACTGCCTGTCCGAAAGCACTGTCCCTGCGGGACTCCCTCTCCAGGCAGTAATGTGCCGCAAAAGTCTGGCTTGAAGACCAAGTAGCGGCCCGGCAGATGTCTGCCAACGGAACAGAGCGGAGGTGTGCCACTGACGCAGCCTTCGCCCTAACATGATGAGCCGTGACCCGACCCTCCAACGAGAGGCCGGCTGCCCCATAAGCCCAGGTGATACAGTCAGCTACACAGATGGACAAGGTACGCTTGGAGACAGGGAGCCCCAAGTTATTGGGGTCAAAAGAAACGAAGAGCTGAACAGCCCTCCTATGCTCCCGCGTATGGTCAAGGTAGAAGGATAAAGCCCTTCTACAGTCCAGGGTATGCAGGACCATTTCAGCCCGGCTGGAGTGCGGCCTGGGAAAGAAGGTCGGAAGAACCACCTCCTGGTTGAGATGAAAAGGAGAAACCACTTTTGGAAGAAACTTAGGGTGAGTCCGTAAGACCACCCTATTCCTGTAGAACCTAGTGTAAGGAGGATCAGACACTAGGGCCTGCAGTTCACTAACACGCCTAGCAGAGGTAAGGGCTACCAAGAACAAGGTTTTCCAAGAAAGAAAACGAAGAGGGCAGGTAGCCATAGGTTCAAAGGGCGGACAGGTAAGCCGCTGCAAGACCACATTCAGATCCCATTCAGGGGCTGGTGGACGCAAAGGAGGCTTAAGCAGGAGGCGGCCTCGAAGAAAACGAGCCACCAAAGGGTGGTTGGACAGAGGCCTGCCATCTACCGGTGCGTGATGTGCAGAGAGAGCACTGAGGTGGACTCTGACAGAGTTGGACTTAAGGCCCAGATTGGAGAGGTAAAGCAAATATCGCAAGACCACCACCACCAAGCAGGAGAAGGGATCCTCAGACTGCTGAGCACACCACACGGAGAAGCGACGCCACTTAAGAGCGTAGGACTTCCGGGTGGAGGGCCGCCTGGAGGCCAAGACCACCTCTTCCACCTCCCGAGGCAGTAGGAGGGGAGCAAGGACTACCCTTTCAGCAGCCAGGCCATCAGATGAAGGGACCGGAGGTTGGGGTGTAGGAGAGACCCGTGGTCTTGTGTCAGAAGATCGGGCTGAAACCCCAGAGGAAGAGGAGTGTCCACCGCCAGCTGCATTAGAAGCGGGAACCAAGGTTGCCTCGGCCACCGGGGAGCCACTAGGATCATCGAGGCTTTGTCTCTGAGAACCTTGAAGAGCGTTCGAGACACCAGCGGCATGGGAGGAAAGGCATACAAGAGGCCTGTGGAACATGGAATCAGAAAAGCATCCGGCGCTACTCTGAGAGGATGCGGTTGTCGAGAGCAGAATCTGGGCAGTTGCCGGTTCAGAGGACTGGCGAACAGATCCAAGGTGGGGAGTCCCCACTTGAGAAAGATCTGCTGAACCACTAATGGATCCAATCTCCACTCGTGTGGTTGGAGGATCCTGCTTAGTTTGTCTGCCAGGTAATTTTCTTGACCTGGGAGATAGACCGCTTTGAGGAGTATGCCGTGGCCGACTGCCCAAGAGCACAGCCGGCGTGCCTCCTGACAGAGAAGGAAGGAGCCTGTGCCTCCCTGTTTGTTCACGTAGAACATTGCTACTTGATTGTCCGTCTGGACCAGTACAGACTGTTGAGAAGTGAGGTGGGAGAAGGCTCTCAGAGCTAGGCGGATGGCTCTGAGCTCCAGGAAGTTTATCTGCTGCGCAGACTCCCAAGGAGTCCAGAGGCCTTGAGTACATGTCCCTTGGCAATGTGCTCCCCATCCCAGGAGAAAAGCATCGGTTGTTACTACCTGAGAAGGAGGAGGAGATTGAAAATCCACTCCCAGTACTAGGTTTGGCAGATGAAGCCACCACCGCAGAGAAGAGACCAGCAGGTCCGAGACTTATACTGAGTCCGTCAGGCTCCCCGTGGCCTGATGCCATTGAGTGCGAAGGCACCACTGGGCAGGTCGCATGTTCAGGCGGGCATTGGGGGTCACATGGACCGTGGAAGCCATATGGCCGATCAGTCTCAGAAATTGCCTGGCAGAGACCAGGGAATTGCTTCAAAAGTGGCTGGCGAGATTCATGAGCCTGTGGCCCTGTCCAGAGGCAGGAAGGCCCGCGCCTGAAGTGTGCTTAACCTTGCGCCGATGAATTCGAGATCTTGAGAGGGGAGCAAAGTGGACTTTGCGAAGTTTATGACAAAGCCCAAGTGCTGGAGCAGAGACACAGTGCGATGAGTGGCTTGAGTGGCCTCTTGGGAAGACTGGGCCCGGATGAGCCAGTCGTCCAGGTATGGAAACACAAAAAGGTCTTGAAGTCTGAGATAGGCCGCCACCACTGCCAGGCATTTGGTGAAAACCCGTGGGGCGGAGGATAGGCCAAAGGGCAGGACCCTGTACTGGTAATGATTTCCTCCCACAACAAATCTGAGATATTGTCTGTGGTCTGGATGAATAAGGATGTGAGTATAGGCATCCTTTAGATCTAAGGAGCATAGCCAGTCTCCCCGCTGGAGGTAGGGCAGCAGGATTCCAAGAGAAAGCATCTTGAACTTTTCCCTTGCCAGGAACTTGTTGAGGTTTCGCAAGTCCAGGATGGGTCTGAGGCCTCCTGTTCTTTTTGGTATCAGAAAGTACCTGGAATAAAAGCCGTGACCTCTCAGATGGTGGGGCACCGGTTCCACAGCCTGTTCCTGAAGAAGACTTGCCAACTCCTGAAGGAGTAAGTCCCTGTGCAGAGGGAGTCTTGGAGGCTCCCCTGGAAAGGAGGGAGGGAGGTACCTGGTGAAAGTGTAGAAGATAGCCCTTCTGAACTATATGAAGTACCCAGGTATCTGATGTGATGGCTGACCACCTCTGGGCAAAGTGGACCAGCCGGCCTCCTGTGCTTAGGGAAACCAGCTGAGGGGAAGAGGCTATGCTGATGGAGTCAAAAACCCCCACCCTGCTGAGCAGGGGCCGGTGTAGTGGGCTTGGGGGCTTGCTGCCTACGGGACCCATTACCCCGTCCCTTGGCCTGCTGACCCTTTTGGGGAGCTGCTGAGGCCTGATACTGAGGGTAGTATTTATAGGCAGCCGCCTTCCTCGGGTAAAAGGGCTTTTTCCCCGAGCCCTTCTTCTTCTGAGAAGGGGCAGAGGTTTTCCTGGACAGCCTAGTTCTGGTCAGAGTCTCGGTCTCGATTTGTGCAGCCTTTTCAGCCATGGGTTTGCCAAAGAGGTTTTCACCTCTGCAGGGGACATCGACCAACTTGTCCTGGATCCATGGCTCGAGGTCGGATGACTGAAGCCAAGCCTGTCAGCGGGCACCGATGCCGACTCCGGCTACTTGAGCCGATGCTTCAAAGCCATCTTAGGCTGCCCGAGAGAGAAACTTCGAGCACTCTCGAATCCCAGTGGACAAGGCTTGGAACCTCTGCAAAGGTTCCTCGGAGAGACCAGCCGAGAACCCGGCAATTTCCTTTGCCAGATCTCGGAGATACATGCCCATATAGAGCTAGTAGGTCTGGACTCGACAAGCAAGCATAGAGCCCTGGAAACACTTTCTACCGAGGGCATCCAGGCTCTGGGCCTCCCTGCCGGGAGGCACCGAGAAGTGCATTTTTTGACTCTTGAGTCTATGCATGGCCGATTCCACCACCATGGAATGGTGCGGTAGTTGTGCCTTTTGGAAGCCGGGGCTCTTGCGGACTCGATAAATGGAATCGACCCGCTTGCTTAACACCGGCGCCAACGCCGGGTTCTCCCACATGCGGAAGAGAAGTCGTTCCAGCATCGGAGGAACCGGTACAGTAAAGGCCTCCTTCGGGGGAGAATCATACTGGAGGGCATCGAGCTCCTCGGCTCGAGGCTCCTCCTCGGGATCCGCGGGGAATGTCAAGGCCTTGGCCATATCCCGCACGAAATCCGAGAACCGGGTGTCCTCCGGGGGGGACCGTCTCCGAGGTTCAGACGGGCGAGTCCGAGGGGACACACCGAGTCCGAAAACTACCAGGGGACTCTTCGTCCTCTGATTCCCAGTCGGACTCCGCGGAGGAGGATTCGAGTGGCCCCGGTCCGGTGGGCACTGATGCCCTCTGCTCCGACGCCGAAGGAGTCGGCGTTGACGACCTCGGACCCAAACGGGAGGCCGAGGGAGACCGCGACCGAGGATCGACTCGAGCTCGGATGGACTCGAGGATCGGCTCGGTCTCCGGGGTCGACTTGGACGTCGACGTCCCGGTGGCCGGGGCAGACGCATTGGCAAGGCCAGCGATCAATGCCCGCTGCTGGTCCATGAAGGCAGCTAAACTGCTCTCCAAGGCCGTCAACCTGAGTCCAAGCTCAGGAGACCCAGCAGCCCCTGACTCGGCCCCGACGGCGTCGGGCCCGACGTCAGCTCCTTCGGAGGTGAGTCCACGAGGACCACAGTACTCACGTGTCCAGGCGACTCCATCTCGAGACGAGGATGTTTCGAAGGCCTCTCCGACTCCGAGGACCCGGGACGGCTGTCGGGCTATGCGACCTGGCCCTCAAGGAACCAGGAGTGTCCACCGACGCCGCCCTCACGGGTTTTTTCTTCCTATGATGTTCCCGGGTAGGAGACCCCCGCTCAGAGGAACTCCGACGATGCTCAGGTCCGGAGTCCCGGGACGTCGAAGCCTCTGACGAGGTCTGGGCCAGACCGGACGCGGAGTCAGAGAAGATTCGTTCTCGCTGATGCTGCCGACTCCTCAAAGCTTTTGAGGACATTTTGCCACACGGACCACAGATCATCGGGTCATGATCGGGTCCGAGGCAGCGGAGGCAGCAGTCGTGTGTGTCGGTAAGAGACATGAGTTTCTTACAGCAATCACACTTTTTAAACCCGCTGGCAGCCATCGAGGGAAAAAGGGCCCCTGCGAGGTCAAAACACAGGGCTGCCAGTGAAAAGGAAAAAATTGGCGCGAACGCTTGTCACGAAGGACAAAAAAACCCCAAAAAATAAAGAAACGGACCCGATACCGGCGTAACGGGTCCGGGCAGGAAAAAGAATCTGGCGTCGAACCGAAAAAGCGGTGAATACAAACAGCGTCTGTAGGGCTCCGCGGAAAAAAGAAGACTGAGCAAGATGGCACCCTTGGGCGGGAAGGGGACCGCGCATGCGTGCTGCAATTCCCAAAGGCTTTCTTTGAAAGCTGGGGAAATTGCTCCGCGAGGGCTCCGTCGGCGCCGACGTCACCCATATGTGAGGACTGACTTCCTGCTTGGTCCTGGAGAATTACGTTGTACGAAGACTGGTATATGCAGACAACGGCACTGCACGTTCCCTCTCACTGTATTCTGAAAAGATATATGTCTGTGACACTGCTTATCACACTGATATACGCACAAATGGCCACGCCCCCCTTCAGAATGTGCAGCTTTTAAGCAGCTGTAGCCACGGACAGTGCTGTTATGAGGCAGAATTACAATGTAAGTTGACGATACCCATAGAAGGATGCAAGTTAGATGATAGAAACTAGTCTATGGTATGACTCGTTTGGGTGAACATGCCTCGCGCCTCCGACAAGCGGTTTTGACAGCCCCAATGGTGCAGCATTGTCTGGATTTACATCATTCCTTTGATGAGTTGAAATGGACCGTGATAGATCATGTTCCCCTAGACCCTCGGGGTGGGGACCGTACTGCTCGGTTACGAAGACTGGAACAGCGGTGGATTTTCAATCTACACACAGTTGCTCCGGGTGGCCTTAATCGGGACCAACTGGTTGGGACTATGACATTTTGACATTCCATTTTTCACTATGGGGACCCTCATTTTGGTTGGGGCCCCCTGTTTTTTGGTGATTGGTTCTAAGTAAAGTAGGCGTGTCTTTTGTCAGCCAATCCTGAGGGACTCTCCTCTACTTTTTCCGGCTTTCAAGTCGGCGTTTTTTATCAGTTACGTGCAGGCGAGCACACACACTACATCTCCTTTGGAGGCACTTGATACAGGGGCGGCTGCCCCGAAACGTGCACGTCGTGCGGTGGATAAGTTAAGTGTGATTTGCTCTCTTTTTGGCTGATTTTAAATCACGATGAAAAAACCACGATGAAAATGATTTATATCTAATCAAAAAAGGGGCATGTACCATTCGTGAGTGGCAGAGTGGTTTTGCCTCTCGCTTGGTTTATGCCCGACAAATATTGATAGTGGCTGGTGGAGAGTACTGTTAGTATTCTTTTTTTTTGTATGGTTTACTATTTGAATACTTACTTTCGGGTTTTGGCATTTTTGGTGGTTTCCCAGCCGGCAGACAATAGTGCACAGCATAGGTTACACATCCATTCACCACTATGGGCTGCAAGGTAGAAATGTTTCTAAGTCCTACCTTTATTCCACTTTTCAGCAGGTATAACCTGGACATCTGTGGGAACTACCATGGACGTTCATGGGTAGCACCAGAATACGCTTTATACGTCTCGGTGGTTGGCCACGACCCCATTAACCCCCTCCCACCCACATCCTGGGATCCCCATTTATGTGCCATGTATGTGCAGGGCCGCAAGTGTGAAGAATACTGTTTTAGATGTTTTTGCAAGATAAATGTCTATCCTGCACATACAGGCAGCTTTATTCATGGTTCAGCATGACCCCCTTTATGTACAGGCAAATCAAAAGAGAAACATTTGATGAAGACCTATTTCTCAAAAACAAATCCATCTATTTTCACTCAAGAAACGTGTCCCCCTTTGCCACTTCAGTTCCTGTACTTTAATTTTTGTCTGATTTTAGATCCTACTATCCAAAAACAATGCTTTCACCCAATTCAAACATAGAGTTAATACCTATTCATTTGTTTTTGCTTTTTTGTTTATACACTTTAAACTTTTTCACAGAATGGAGTTAACAGGAGTGTTTAGGGATTTAATAACACATTCTTCTATTATTTTAGTGCCTAGAAATCACTTCCTGATGAAGCCTTCGGCAAAACGCCAATAGAGTTGCGGAAAGTGTTTGAGTGGCAGAGACAATAATTGATCTAAGATGAAAAACAACAAGATAAAAAATAAGTGCAGTAGTTAGTTTTGTAGCTATAGTCTGTAGAGCTATCAGTATATTCCCATAAGAGAAAAAGATAGTTACTCACCCATAGCAGGTGTTCTCCATGGACAGCAAGAATAAGTTCTTTTGTATAGGTGACGTCTCTGTTAGAGCCCCGCGCAGGTACGCTCCCCAGCTTCTATTGGAAGCTTTTGGGAGACTGCATTGTGCCTGCATATCTGCCTTTCCACCTGCTGCTGCAGCACCATCTTCTCCAGTCTGATAACAAAGCTGTAGCAGAACATAACTCCTCGGGGAGGTGGGAGGGTTGAGGACTTATTTCTTTTGTCTACAGAGAATACCTGCTACAGGTGAGTAACTATCTTTTCTCCATGGACAAGTAGGAAGTCAGTCCTTACATATGGGACTCCCAAGCTACAGGCTACCAAAAACCAAGGAGGCCAAGAAGCCCAACAGAACAAAAGAACAGAAGATATGCCATACTGGGTCAGACCAAGGGTCCATCAAGCCCAGCACTCTGTTTCCAACAGTGGCCATTCCAGGTCACCATTACCTGTCAGGTTCCCAAAAGAATCCATGCTGCCCATTCCATGGGCAAGCAGTAGATTTCCCCAGTCCTCTTATTTATGGACTTCCTCCAGAAACTCGCCCAAATCTATTTTACATCCAGCTACACTAATAGCTTTTACTACATCCAGAATTCCAGAGTTTGATTATGTGTTGAGTGAAAAAATATTTTCTCCAATTAGTTTTAAATGTGCTACATTATAGCTTCATTGCATGTCCCCTAGTCTTTCTACTTTTGATGGAGTAAACAACCAATCTACATTTACCCATTCCACTCCATTCATTATTTTATAGACCTATATCATATCTCCTCCTCAGCCATTTCTTTTCCAGACTGAAGAGCCCTAACCTTTTAAGCCTTTCCTTATAGATATTCTTCCATCCCCTTTACCATTGTTGCTGCTCTTCTCTGTATCTTGTTTAGTTCTGCAACTATGTCCTTATAATCAGGATACTCAAAGGAATGTAAGACTTTTGAAATTAAAATGATCTGATAGTTTGGAATCAAAGAGAGAGAGAGAGACTTACCAAAGGTATTAGTTTCCTAACACATTATAAACATTAAATCCTCTTCCTCCCAGCAAATTTTTCCCCTTGAGACTTTTATGGGAATACTTTTTATGATTCACTTATAATTTTTAGTAATGTCAGGCCAGATATTCAGCAGCATTTACGGTACATGTTTTGTATACGTGCAAACCATATAAATGCCTCCTCTTGTCATCTGCAAACACAAATTACAAGAAGAGGGCTAGTAATTGGGACCCAGACACTGGAGGCACCAATTGTGCCTGTCGGTGACAGAGATGGTCCTGGCACACTTGGTGCACTTCTTGAACCCGCTGGCTGGTTTCTGGGACATGTCAAGATGGCCGTGGCAAAATCAAATGTCTCGATGGTATCTAGGGTCCAGCTGGGCCACAGGGAAACAACCGAGAAATTATAAAGTTATCAAAAAGCACCAGAACCGAATAAGACACCACAACCGACAGAACCGGCATTATCGACAGCAGGCACCAACACGAAAATTGCCAGAAAGGGCCCTAAAGAGGAAAATCCCCACATTTACCTGCATAGAACCAAAACAATGTCCATGGGACTACGCAGAAAAACAAAGGCTGGAGAAGAGGACATTACGATGGCAGGCAGGAAGGCAGACATGCAGACATTGAGCAGCCTCCCAAATGTTTCCAATAGAAGCTGAGGACCATTACCGCACGGGGCTCCATCGGAGACATCACCTATACGTCACGGCTTACTTTCTGCTTGTCCACGGAGAAATTTATATATGCAGGGGGTTTTTCTTGACCCATGATGTACAGTAGTACTAGAGCCATTGCACTGGCAGAAATTCATAAGAAGCCTGAAATTCGTGAGCTTGCACTATACTGAGATCTTTTTCCTCCTGTTAACTCCATTCTATGAAAAAGTATAAACAGAAAAGCAAAACCAAATGAATAAGGAAACACCACCACATTATCTGAATTGGGTGCAAGCATTGTTTTTTGATAGTGTGGTTGTTAAGCTTCACTTTTGATTGGGTACATTGGACTTTAAATCCTGACATTAAAAGTGAATAGCACAATCCCATAGTTTTCTAAGGATGGGCACGAATTACTTGTATCATTTTCACTAAATACTGTAGATTTGACCATCTTCTAGCATTTAGGTCACACACTGAGTAGAGTTTTCTAACTCAAAGAGAAAATATTACTTCACATCCAATGTCTCTGTTTACCTGACTTATTTATACACTCTCTTAGGGCCTGATTCCTGTGCAGGACAAATTCCAAAGGAAGCTGAGCACCTGACCTAAGGGTGCCAACTTTAGGTGTTGAAATTTGGCTGATATTCCAGCCAAAATTAGATTCTTAAATTATTAGGATAAAATTTTGTATAACTATCTAAATTTTAAGCCTACTATTCACAGGACTAAACACATAGGTACTTAAACTAGGTACCTAGTGCTGGAAAATCAGCATCTAACTTTCTTTCCCTGCCCTGGCCTCTAATCTATTTTTAGGCACCTAAAATTTAGCAACTCAGCCTAGTGGATATTTAAACAGACAAAACTTGGAACTTAGCTCCAGTGGTGCACCAAGGGGTGGGCATGGTCTCTTAAAAATCTTGGAAATCTGCATGCATGAACAAAAAAACCATATCCACAAGATAATTTACAAGAATCTGTATGCTGCATGGAGCCTCAAGTTGAAGAAATGGGTCTTATGGAGATAGAAGCTTTATATATAAAATCTTGAATAGGCCTCCTTGTCTACCTTACATTGTCAACAAATCCAACTATGCAAAAAGTGTTAAGAGTAAATGGCCAGAATTTATCTCCATCATTAAACTTAAACAAGCATTCTGACAAACAGAAGGAATGAGTAAGAACACATCAGTACACGTGGAGCCCGATTCAGCAAGGGGCACATCCGGGCTATCTGGACAGCCCTGAGCAGGATGGGCCCGTTAGGACCCGATTCTGCACTGCAGGAGCAAGATGGCCCTGTGAGTGCAGGATCAGGACCGTGGAGATAGCCCAGCATGCCCTTGCATCATCGTGCCAACGTCCTCCTGGTGGCTAGATCTGCCCACTGCCTCGGATCCCTGTTTCCCCGCTGCCCAACCCCGATAGGAACAACTGGGACCTGGATTGGGCAATGGGGACACCCCTTCTCTCGGCCGGCTGCTCGGGGGGGGGGGGGGGGAGGACGACAACCAGCACTTATTCCAGCTCCGAGATTGAATAAACTGGTCCCGTCCCCCACCCCGGCGATCCTCAGACAGACAAGGCCATCATACTAGAATCAGCCCTGTACATCTGGGGGTTGGCCCTGCCCATGCTCTGCCTACTCTCTGCTCATCCCCTGCAGCACACAAAGCGACTCTGTACATGTAGCGAGGCCGGAGACAGAATCATCTGAGGGCAGATAACGTGGCTATTCGCTTTCCTGGATTGGGCCATTAGGGAAGGAAACAGAATTTGTAAAACAAAAGAACAAATCTTTAAAGAATTAGATCAACAAACAATTAAAAATAAGTGGCAAATGCACAAATACAGTAAGAAATACAAAGTGTTACTCCAGGAATCTACATGGGTAAGGAGAGATGATCTGAAATCTAAAAATGAGAGATTAATAGTCCAGGACAATGGATTATGGACAAGATGATTCACAGCAAGCATAGAAGAACTGGTAAAACAGGCATAAGTGTGTAACCCCCTGCCTGTCCATAGCCCTTGCAGCAATCTGCACCTACTGCTTCACAATCATCTAAGACCAACACACAGTCTTTCAGTTTCTACTCCTAGGCAACAATTTGAGTTCTTTCAATGGGCCCAGTATACACTGGAGTACTTGGAACTTAACATCCATTCAGTATACTTCCCTTCTCAAAAACAACTGAGACCAGGCCAGAATTGTGCTGTGAACCAAGGATTTACTTAAAGAACTTTAGGATCACTGATATAATAGCAAAATACTACAGCCAGAGACAACAATGCAACTATATTACAAAGAGCTCAGTCTCAAAATATGTTACAAGCGGATGAATTCTTTCTTCTCTTCCATAACTATATTACAAGCAGTTTAACTCCTCCTTTTATCCCTTACTTATATTACAAGCAGTTTAATTTTTGTTGCTTCTTTCTTGATGTTGGAAATTTATTCCAAGCCTCCCCATTCTTCAACTCTCCTCAGGATTGCTATGGTAACTCAAAGGGAATCTCTTCCTCCGGCACTACTTGGTTTCCCAGTGTACCTCCGAGTTGGTGGCTTCTACAGATGCAGGCCTCTGGTGCTGCGCTGCAAGTATTCCTGACTGATGTCAGTGAGTTTTTGAGATGTTTTACCTTTCTAGATCCTCTCTCCTCATCTGGAGTAGGGGGCTTCCTTCTTCACTTCTTTGTTCCTTCCCTTCACAGGCAAAGAGGCTGTCCTTCAGAGCTAGCAGGGGTACTGGCAGGGTTTGCAGTCACACAGGAACTTCTTGGTGTAGACACTTGCCCCACTAAGGACAGACACCTTTACCCCCTCTTCATGGTACAGTGGCAGGCTACCTAAGAGTTCTGCCTTTGGGTACAGTTTATATACTACTTGGATTTTCCCTTCCAGAGGATTATCCTCCCAGCACAATATAACGGAGTAAGGGTACCCTGCCCTGTTCTGGAAAATGTTAAGTTCATCTCCTGGTTACACTGTATTACTTTAGTAGGGCTACTGGATGAACTGCAAAGGGTTACTAATTTCGTGGCTGGCTGCAAAGTTCTGATGGGAGAAAACTTCTATACCAAAAGGCATAATAAAGAAACTCTGGAGACTGTAACATCATTGTATCTCTAAAGCACCAGGATCATGACTAACAGAAGTATGGAAAATGAAGCAGTTATGATCACCTGGGACATTTCCAGTCCAACCGATAAGAAGTCCAGTGCAAGAAAACTGGACATAGTGGTAAAGGAGAAAAACACACAAATAGCATTGATAACAGTAGTGTCATTGGCAAGTAATAATTCTATGCATTTTGTGAAAAGAGAGCAGGCCCTCAAATACCAAGCAATACAGTCAGACCACAAAAATGGGTCAGAAAGAAAATAGTTCCCATCGTATTGGATGGTACGGGCTTGATTGAAAATTGCTTTTAAGCACATCTTGATAGGATGCCTTGTTGTTAAGTGCCGTTGAGTCGGAGTCGACTCATGGCGACCCTCTGGATAGCTACCCTAAATTGTGTTCGGTCTTCAGTCAGGCGGCTCATTGTTGTACCCGTAGCTGCTGTTATTGTATCGATCCATCTCATTGCTGGCCTTCCTCTTTTGCGTTGACCTTCTATCTTGCCAAGCATGATGTCTTTCTCTAATGATCTCTCTCTTCGCATGATGTGTCCAAAGTATGAAAGTCAAAGTCTTGTCATCTGAGCTTCTAAAGAAAGCTTAGGTTTGATCTCCTCTAGTACCGACAGGTTTGTTCTTCGGGCAGTCCATGGTATACACAGTATTCGCCGTCAGCACCATAATTCAAAGGCATCAATTTTCTTCCTGTCTTTTTCACTGTCCAGCTTTCACATCCATATGATGTTATTGAAAATACCATGGCTTTAACAAGTCGAATCTTTGTATGGAAAGAGACATCTCTGCTCTTGAGAATCTTATCTAGGTCTTTCATAGCCATTCTGTCAAGAGCAATGCGTCGTTTGATTTCTTGACTGCTTGTTGCTTCTTTATTGATAGTTGATCCAAGTAGGTTAAAGTTGTTCACAATTTCAATTTCTTCTCCTTCAACGATGAACCTGTTGATTATGCCAGTTGTCATGATCTTTGTTTCTTTACATTAAGGTGCAGGCCCATTTTGAGACTATGTTCTTTGATTGTGAGAAGCAAATGTTTCAGATCATCTTCACTTTCAGCCAGTAATGTAGTATCATCAGCATAACGAAGGTTGTTGATGAGTCTTCCACCAATCTTCACACATCTGTTGTCTTCATACAATCCTGCTTCTCTGATGATTTGTTCTGCATATAAATTAAACAGATAGGGGGAAAGTATGCAGCCTTGTCTTACACCTTTGCTTATCTTAAACCATTCTGTTTCTCCTTGTTCCGTTCGAACTGTTGCTTCTTGATCAATGTAAAGATTGCGCAAGAGAACGATCAGGTGTTCTGGTATACCCATACTTTTTAATGTGGCCCAGAGTTTCTCATGGTTTACACAGTCAAAAGCCTTGCTATAGTCGATAAAGCACAAATAGATATCCTTTTGGTATTCTTTAGTCTTTTCAAGGATCCATCTCACATCCACAATGATGTCTCTCATTCCTCGCCCTTTCCTGAACCCTGCTTGCACTTCAGGTAGTTCTTGTTCCAGGTATCTTCAGTAATCTTCAGTAGAATCTTGCTGGCATGTGGGATCAGAGCGATTTTTGATAATTCCCACAGTCAGTTGGATCACCTTTCTTTAGTATTGGTATAAACACAGATCTTTTCCAGTCAGTTGGCCATGATGCCTATAGGACTCCAGAAGGAAGTTCTCTGGCACGATGCAAGCACTACAACAAGTTTTGGATCATACTCTGCATACCCAGAGGGCTTAGGAGTGAGGTTCATACAATTAGAAAACTAAATACTTTCAAACTCCAACTTTTAACATTTTGCACATATACATGGAATGGGGAAAACACCTCAGTAAAGCAGGCTCTTCATCTCACATGGACAAACTTGAAACATCTTATAAAATACCATTCCATGACTTGTGCAGTGTCAAAATCTAGTCACAAAGAAATACAGTATCAATTTAAAAAAAATCGAGGGGCAATTTTCAAACTATGCATTTTGGGACAATGTTCCACAGACGTTGTGACCCAATTTTCAAAGAAAAGGTAAATGTGCTGGTTCTATTAGCCTGTAATTTGGCTGCATGCCTTTTTAAATGATAAATCATGCCCATTTTGAGGGATTCTATTTCCTTGAACAGACAAACTTGAGTTTGTACACTCCCATTAAGCAATTAATGGAACAGATTGTGAGTTGCCATGGCAACAATGGGACTCCTCTCCTCCCCCTACCACTTTTAAATGAAAGAATGAACACCTAGTAATTATCACCTACCATATGGCTTACAGCATTCTTGGCTTTTACATATCACATCCTTTTCTGTGTCCATCTCCACTCTAATTGAATTTTTCACAACTGAAAACTAAGAAAAAAATCTTAAAACCATGATACCTTTTATTGGGCTCAACATAAGAATTCTCCAAAAGATGATACTGTAGATGAACTCTCCAGACTTAATAGGGTCCCTTGGGGAGCTCCTCTGGAGGCAAATAGGCTCATTGTACTGCTTTCTATTAGAGAAAGAGGAAGGGTAGATCCAATATATTGGCCAGAACAGGCTACATCGAGCTCCTGATAAAGGTTGAGATAGCATTTACTTCTACCATTTTTCTATGATTGATAAGTGAAGGGAAAAAAATTAGGCATATCCCTCAGGACCCTCTGAGAAAAAGCGTTGCCAGCTTCCAATTAGGAGCTTTATAGTATGTCAAATTCTGTGGCACCTAAAGATGCAATGCAGGTAGTGGTGGTGGTGGGGAGGTTTATTTTCCATCATGGAAAGCAGGAGGTTCATTGCACCCAGAATCATGTACAATGCATCCAGATCCTACCTGTATCTACGCCAAAGGTATTTCAAACCCTTCCTCTCAGTTTGTACAAATTAATAAAGAGTTTCTGCAGCATGAGGAACTGCAAGAGAAAGTACATAAGATATGCCATACTGGGTCAGACCAAGGTCCATCAAGCCCAGTATCCTGTTTCCAACAGTGGCCAATCTAGGTCATAAGTAGGGAGCTGGCATGTTTGAATTTGGCATTACATAACTTTACAAACTGAAGATGTAACTGGCAGACTTGATAGAGAAAATTTTAGCAATAGGATCCTGTTCTGCCACTAGTATTGTGGATAATACTTCTGCTAATATTTCAACCTTCTGCAAGTTCCAAACCTTATATACAAAACTAAACAGCACACAAGTAATAAGGCATTCAGATACACAACCCCTATACTTTGGAACACCCTCCCTGACCAAATCAGAGCTACCAAAGATCTTCTAACTTTCCGTAAGGAATTGAAAACACACCTTTTCTCACAATATTATAATGCTCACCTAATACACAATACCTCCAATAACTCCACCTAACACCTCCCATTTCCCTCCCTTATTTCAATGCATATAGCTAAGAAAATCCAGCCATCACTATGCCTCTGTAATGGTATGTATACAGTTATCGTTCTAACTTCCTTGTTTAAAGTGTATTTGTTAAAAATGTTCCATGTACCACTGTGTTTTAGTTCCATGTAAACCGCCTGAGATCACTGGAAGGAACGGTATAAAAAAACCATTCAAATAAATAAAATAAACTGTAGCTTACTACTGTGACTTTAGACTCAATTTGGACTGTCTTAGAGAAGATTTTTCTACTACCTATACTGACTGTAAATATACATAGAGGCTCAAGAAATGAGCAGAAGGAAAAACTTGAAAGCCTTTTTTTTTAAAAGCTCTGGGAGGCATATTCAGCAGTAGTGACTGTAGCTGCTTTAAATAATGCCCAGATAGCAAATTAGCTATCTGGTCGGCGGCGATATTCAGCCAGCCACTGGCCAGATTGCTAAACCGGCTAAAGTTGAATCAACTTTATCCTAACTTTAGCCGGTGAAGGTTGAACGGCCAGCGGCTTAATATTGCTGCTGATTGACTAATCCTCTGTGGCACCCCCACCTTGCCCCTGGAACGCCCCAATGCTAAGCAGTTAGTGCTGGGACATTCAGAGGCATTAAGAGGATATTCCAGCAGCACAAAAGAAGATCAGGTCAAGTCATGATTCAGTAGCTGAAGATTAGAGTTGCACTGTTTTGTGACTGTAGAATTTGGTTGTTCCCTCTATACCAGGGGTTTTCATACACTGCCTCCATTGTATGGAAATCTTTTATGCATATTCATTGTGATTGTTCTGAAAACTTGACTGGCTAGATTGAGATCCCAAATATTTTTTGCAATATTTTTTTGCCTTTTTTGGGCTATTCCTAAGCATTTTGATTACCCTCAACGTTTTGGCTAATTGAAGATATATAGAGACATTTATTTTATTATTTTGTTATGTTGCTAAAACTTATACATTATCTAGCCAGTGTTTTTCAACCTTTTTTGTGCAAAGGCACACTTTTTTCATGAAAAAAATCACGAGGCACACCACCATTAGAAAATGTTAAAAACATTTACCTCTGTGCCTATATTGACTATATATAAAGTAATTCTCTTGAATAGGAATCAAACACTCACACCAACCCCCCTCCCCTGCTGGTTCACTCACACCACCCCCCCCCCCCTCCACTGCTGGTTCACTCACCCACCCCCCTGTCACTTACTCACCCCTCCTGCTGGGTCACTCACTCACTTACCCCCCCTCCCCTGCTGGTTCACTCACACCATCGCCCGCCCCCCCCTCCCCTGCTGGTTCACTCACACCATCGCCCGCCCCCCCCCCCTCCCCCTTGCTGGTTCACTCACACCACCCCCCCCTCCACTGCTTGTTCAATCTCACTCGCCCCCACTTTATGGTTAACTCACACTCCCCCCCCCTTGCTGGTTCAATCACACTCCCCCCCCTCCCGCTGGTTCACTCACACACACACACCCCCCCCCCCCTCTGCCCAACAGCTAAAGTTAATTTGAAAAGGAAAGACAGCCTGTGAGGAGCCCGCCCCCATGACATCACTTCCTCGGGCTCTGCATGATCGGAGGGCTCCTGACACAGTTTCTCTTTACTTTTCAATGTAAGTGTAGTGCAGCCGCTGCTCTGTACAAAGCAGAACCAGCGGCTGCACTGCTATAGGGAATCGCGATCGCGTTCGCGCCACGGACTTCGGCACAAAAGCCGGTTTTTTGCTCTGGCCGCTCCCGATCTTGCGGCCAGAGCAAAAAACCGGCTTTTCAATGGCCGGTTTTACAACTGTGCTGGCAGCCGGCCTGGCCATGGAAAAACCAGCCAGGCCGGCTGAAAAACGGCCGGTTGGCAACCCTAATTTGTGAGCCGAGGCCACATGTTACGGATGAAATTGGAATTTTTCCCACGGCACACCAGACAATATCTCACGGCACACTAGTGTGCCGCGGCACAGTGGTTGAAAAACGCTGATCTAGACAGCTTGCAAAACAGCTTAAGAAATGAAAATACAAATTGGCAACAATGTAACAAATCAAGTGAAAAGAACAGAGCAGTGATAACCTTCAAGGAGCAGCAGCTATAACCCTAAACACTTTACTATGTAGACTGGATGCGCTGTGCTGGTCTTTAAAGCCATTTACTATGTTACTACATATCAGAAGGGAGAAATTTTTCAACCAAAAACAGTAGGAAGGGCCCCAAAAGTAATATAGTGTTGCTCCTGAAATAGAGAAGCTGGTCTCCCTCTGAATCATCCCTCTCCCCTCCAAACTGTTCAAAACTCAGTTGCATGGCTTATCTTCCACCAGTGTCGCAAAGCTCATGTAAGCCCTCTTTTTAAGTCACTTCACTGGCTCCCTATCAGTTTCCACATCCAGTTCAGACTTCTCCTACTGACCTACAAAGTACATTCATTCTGAGGCTCTTCACTATCTTTCCTCTCTTAGCTTGCTCTACACCCCTCCTTGGGCTCTGCTCCTCTGGTAGAACCTTTTTAGATCCCTTCTCCACCACTACCAACTCCAGACTTCATTCATGCCATCTTGCTGCTCCATATACCTGGAACAAACTACCTGAGTTTATGCGTCGAACCCCTTCTCTAACTTTATTCAAATCAAGGCTAAAAACCTACCTCTAAAGCTGCTTTTGGATCCTGATGCTCCTCAATCTCTTGTTCACCACTGGTGTATCTTAACATACTCTAGTCCTCAGTTTCGCTATGTGTTTTGTCTTGATTAGATTGTAAGCTCTGATGAGCAGGGACTGTGTCTTACATCTATATACACTAGCGAAAAAAATTGTAGATACACCTGTAAAATTTGAGCTCTCCGTGATATCTGTCTTACTTACATTAATTAAGTATTCTATATATTATATACTCTATGCAAATTGTTGCCATAACATTTGGGAACATATTACAAACGAGAAAGAAACCTTTTCTGAATATTCAGCAGAGAAAACGATGACTCCAGTGGGCTAAAGAGCACCTAAACTGGACTGGATCGAACAGTTCGATCAGTAAAGGACACACCAAGATCCATAAGTTCCTGATTGATGTCCTTGGCAGATTTACGATTTTTTAAAGCCAGCCTAACAATCATTCTGTCAGTTTTTGGAGTTATAGACTTTTTCCTTCCTCTTCCCTTCTGAGTTGCAACACTTTCAGTGACTTTGAAGTGAGCACACAACGTTTGTACACTAGATGCTGTCACTCCATGGCCCATCTTCTGAACGATTTCACGAGAGCTGTACCCCTCATTTCTCAAAGTAATGGCTGTTGCTCTCTTTTTAGGAGACCAGTCAACCCTCTTTGTGGCTGCCATCATTAATCTACAAAATATAACATATTCCAAATTGGAAACTTTTTATTAAGCATTTGACATTTTTTAAAAAAATATTTTTGCTAATAAAATAAATTTGTAAAAATAACAAAAGCACAAATATGACTTCGATACAGCTTGTATACACCTGGCAGTATAGCACACATTATCTGAAGTGTCAGCTTATACATGAGATTCTGCATAAAACCTGCTTAAAGTGGATCGACAGTTTCATGAAAAATATCATTTTCCTGAGAAAAAGACATCAATTACCTTGTCTGACTCCAAATCAGAGTTTTTTCTGATAAACGTTGATGATATTCATTTGTAATATGTTCCCAAATGTTATGGCAACAATCTGCATAGAGTATCTAATATACAGAATACTTAATTAACGTAAGTAAGACAGATATTATCACGGAGAGCTCAAATTTTACAGGTGTATCCACAATTTTTTCACTAGTGTATATAGCGCTGAATACACCTTGTAGTGCTATACAAATGTGATTATTATTAGTAATAAGACCTTAGACTGGAAACTCCTCAATCAAATGATAAATTTAAAAAACATTTTCAGGCCTGCCTTGAACCTCAGAATAGACTCTTTGCCTCTTAGGTTCAACAAGCAAAGAGATCCAGAAGGAGGGGCCTAAGAAAGAAAAGGTAGCTTGTTTAAGTGTCTCAAGACAAATTCTTGAAGGAGAAACAACAAACAAGAGACTGCCTTGCAAAGAGCAAAGGAATCTTGAGGATACATAAGGAGCAAGCAGCAATGATAGACAGAGGCATACCTGAGGAATTGGCATGGAAAGCTAGTATAAGAACTTTATTTTTGATTTTGGTGGCAGTGAGAAGCAAATGGGCCTATCCTCCAGCCGCTATCATGATCGCAATCATGAATTTAGACAAGATCCTGATTAAGCTGTACAGGACATAAGCTACAAACACCACTCCAGACTCTAAATACATCATCTCTTGGCTCTCCAGCCACTACAGGATCCAACATAAAAGCATTTGGGAAACCATGCCCACACCAATTGCTGCCTGAGTGCCCAAGGCTGAAGCTGTGAAGGCACTCTTAATGAGGGGGCTTACTCACCTATCATGAGTTTTCTTTAGCACAGGACCCATCCCACCAGAAAGCTGTTGCAAAATGCACAACCAATGTGACCAGGGCATTCACCTTAGGGACTTCAAACAGCTGTTCCATCTCCCCTTGGAGTACAGGATATAGATGAGCTAGCACCTCAGTGCCTCTCAGCCCCAGCTCCGGTGTCTCCCATTGAGAGGACATGAGCTGCTACAAGAGCCTCAGGGAGAGAAAGAAACCAGAGGGATGTTGCAGTCCCTGCATGATGAGGGTCCACTTGTGAAACCCTCACTTGAGGGGGCTCAGCAATGTGCAGGGCCACCATGGCATCCTGAATAAGGGTGGAGAAAGCATTCCTGTGAAAGATGAAAATCACTGATGAATCCTCTTTCTCCACCAAGAGAAGCTCCCTTCATCTGCTAAGTCACCCGTTTGAGACAGGGAATTCTCCTCTTCTCCAAGATACATCACCCCCCCATAGGGGACAAAACTGAACTCAGATGAACAGATAGGTGAAAATGACTGATGGGGCATTTAACCTCCTTGCCACCAGAGGGGGAGACATCAGGGGGGGGCCTGGATCCCCCACTGGGGAGAGCAGGACCGCAGATCCCAATTGATGAGGGATTGACACGCATTTACCAGAGATCGAAATCAGCCCATGAGCTGTTTAAGGGGGTCTGCTTAAAGCCGGCTGAGAATAGGCCCTGGGGCCTTGAAGGACCCTCGGGGATCTACAAGCCAGAGGTTATGGCCTCACCTCTCTCTCCATCTACCAAAACCATGTGGACATCCAAGATGGCTGCTGTTCCTGCAGCAAAATAAATCATGGGAGACCCAAACATCTGCCAAAATTTGCCACAAGGCCTCTCCATTGTGGCGTGCACTGGATGGGCAACATAGACAACATATTTACATATACCTGGCATTGCAGCTGAGCTGGAATGTGGTCAAGGAAAAAGAATTGTGAAGAGAAAGTCCAATGGAAAAACAAAGCCATGGCAAAAAGGGAACCTCCAATCATAAAGTAATCCCTGCACCAGTCAGGCTAGCTGGAGAAACCAAGAAGGGCCTCCCCAGTCACCCACATAGGACTGGGAAAGCTCAACTGCCTCAGAGCTTTTTTTTTTTTTAAGTTGCTGTATTCACACAGCTGAAGACAGCCAATTAAAAAAATAGAAAAAGAGCAGAACATGTACAGGGGCGACTCTATAGTAAGGCCGAGTGAGGCGGTAGCCTCAAGAGGCAACTTTTTGGGGGCGGCGAAAATTGTCCCCAAAAAGACTGCCTCACTCGGACTTCAAAATAAAAAAAATAAATAACGAAATAAACCCAGCTGCAGCATCAGAATGAAGTGCCCCATGACCGCCGCCTCCCCGGAAGAGCCCTGCCAGTGTTCCCCCCCCCCTCCCCGCGCCAGCTCAGTTTTGCAGAGCCGTGCGAAGGGAGAGTGTTTCCCTTTCCCGCGGCTCTGTTAAAGCTGAGCCCGCCAGCGCTGATGGGAAACAAGCATTTCCTGTTTTCCATCAGCACCAGCGGGCTTAGCTTTAACAGAGCCACGGGAAAGGAAAACACTCTCCCCTTCGTGCGGCTCTGCAAAGCTGAGACAGCACGGAGGGGAAATGCTGGCAGGGCTCTTCCGGGGAGGTGGTGGCCACAGGGCATTTCATTCTGCCGCTGCGATAGCAGCTTCTGCAGCTGAGTTTTTTTGGGGTTTTCTTTTTTCAAATTTCACTGGGCGGGTGGGGGGGGGGTAGCACAGGAAATATTAACGGGCTGATGGGGGAGGGCTAGGACTGGAAATGGACTGATCAGGAGGGGGGCTGGGAATGGTAATGGGTTATCGGGGGGGGGCTAGGACCAATGTTCCCTCTAATTTTCTGTAGGCTGTGTGCGCATAAAATATCAGCTGTGCAGCTTTTGAAGGAAGGTTAAATTTTTGTGCGCCACATAACGACACTCGGCGTTATATACTTTAAAATTTGACTACACGTCAGAATACAGTATGTACACCACATTGATTGCACTAGAAAATATTGTAGAACTTGTGAAAACCGTAAATACACAACAACTTTTCAATTTTAAGAATGTCTGTTTTCTATCAATCAGAACCATAATTTTTGTGCGCTCTGTTGTAAAGTATGTGCGCTCACTCAGCGAGGTGTGCGCGCGTGCACACGCGCACAGCTTAGAGGGAACAGTGGCTAGGACTAGAAATGGGCTATCGGGGGGGCTAGGACTGGTAATGGGCTATTGGGGGGGCTAGAACTGGAAATGGGCTGATGGGGGGTTAAGAATGGAAACAGACTGATCGGGAGGGGGTTAGAACTGGAAATGAGCTGATCGGGCGGGGGGCCTAGGACTGGTAATGGGCAGATGAGAGGCTAACACTGGACATGAGCTAGGACTAGAGTGGGCTGATAAGGGGGATAGGACTGGAAATGGGCTGGGACTGGAAATGGGCTAATGGGGGAGGGGAGGAGAGTGCTGCTGGCCCTGGAAGAAAACTAGGGGCTAGGGCTACAAATAGTCTGATGCAGGGGTATGGTAGAATAGGACTGGAAGGGAGCGGATACTGAGAGGGTCTGCCAGAGCAAGGAGGGGGCAGGAAGGGAGCTGACATGGGGGAAGGAGGGGGCTGAAAAGGAGCTGACACCTGGGATGTACTGAAGGGGGACTGGAAGGAAGCTGACACTTGGGGATGGGAGTGGTAGGTAGCTGGGTAATGGGGATGGAAGGGAGTTGACAAGCGAATAGCATTGGAAGGGGGATGGACAGAAGGTAGGGCAACTGGAAGGAATCTGATTGGGGGGTGGCACTGAGAGTGGACGTGAGCTGATACCTGGGATGGTATTTGGACTAGAAGGGGCTGGACAGTGGGGAAGGAGGGGGACTGGAAGGGAATGGACACCAATTGCAGTCGTGGGAATGCAAGGCGGTTGACATTGGAAGGTACTGGGAGGGAAAGACTGGAAAGGGGGCTGATACTGGGGAGGGTTACTAGAACTGGAAATGGGCTGATGGAAGGAAGTGAAGAACTGATGGAAGGAAGTGAAGAAAACAAAAGGAGATAAATAATGGCAGATGGACCATAGACCACAGAAAGCGAGCTAAGAGAAGACAGGAAAGTAGAAGCCTCAGATCAGGACCAGCATGATTAGAGAATAAAATGGTCAGACAACAAAGGTAGAAAAATTAATTTTATTTAATTTTAGTGATTTGACTTTGTGCTATTTTTATACTTTACACTGTATTGGGGAACTGCATCTCTTATGTTGCACTGCATGTGGACTCTGGCTTCTTGGGATTTCAGTTTAAATTTTGTCTACATATTTTGATTTTTACTATAGGTTGTGGTTATTTATTCTGTACTTGGTGAGGGTCGATGTTGTGAGTGTGTGACTGAGGTCAGGTGTTCTGTTAACATGGAGTTTGTACATAAAGATCTATACTGTACTGCAGTAATTTGACTTGTTCAGCTTTTCAAATAGGTGTATGGATGTTCCAGGGCCCACTGTAGTATTTACAGTGATGCTTTTTTTAGATGGGCTCCTTATGTGAGTTTTGGAAGTTTGTGCTGATATGGTATGGTATGGTAGGTTTGCTCTTTGTTGTAGGGTTTTGTATTAGTTCACAATATGCCTGGTACTAGAGAATAGTGTTTGTTGTTGTTAGTGAGATGATCAGAATCAGATAGTCACCTTATAGATGTCCTCTGGAGACACCAAAGCAGACTTATCCCAGGAGGAGGCCTATGCCCTTATGGAATGAGCACGGACTCCTTCCAGCATCCACTTCCCAAACAAGAGGCGGCTGCTGTTAAATGCCATTGAGTCGGTATCAACTCCTGGAGACCCTCTGGATAAGTTGACCTAAATTTTTTGCGGTCTTCAGCCAAGCGGCTCATTGTTGATAGTGTGTTATCCATAGCTGCTGTTATTTTATCAATCCATTTCATTGCTGGCCTTACTCTTTTACGGTGACCTTCTATCTTGCCAAGGATTGTGTCTTTCTCCAATGATCTCTCTCTTCGCATGATATCTCCAAAGTATGAAAGTCAAAGTCTCCTCATCTGAGCTTCTAAGGAAAGCTTAGGTTTGATCTCCTCTAGTACTGACTGGTTTGTTCTTCGGGCAATCCACAGTATTCATCACTAGCACCATAATTCAAAGGCATCAATTTTCTTCTTGTCTATCTTTTTCACTATCCAACTTTCGCATCCATTTGACATTATTGAAAATCCCATGGCCTGTACAAATCGCATTTTGTATGGAGAGAGACATCTCTGCTCTTGAGGATCTCGTCTAGGTCCTTCATAGCCATTCTACCAAGAGCAATACGTCGTCAGATTTCTTGACTGCTAGTCCTTTCTTTATTGATTGCTGATCCAAATAAGTTAAAACTGTCAACTATTTCAATTTCTTCTCCATCAATGATGAACTTATTGATTTTGCCAATTGTCAGGATCTTTATCTTGTTAATATTAAAGGTGCAGACCCATTTTAAGACTATATTCCTTGATCTTGAGAAGCAAATGTTTCAAATCGTCTTCACTATCATCCAGTAATATGGTGGCATCAGCATAGCGAAGGTTGTTGAGTCTTCCACCAATCTTCACGCCTTGGTTGTCTTCATACAGCCCTGCTACTCTGATGATTTGTTTTGCATAGAAATTAAACAGGTAGGGGGAAAGTATGCAGCCTTGTCGCACACCTTTGCTGATTTGAAACCATTCTGTTTCTTAGTTCCGTTCGAACTGTTGCTTCTTGATCAATGTAAAGGTTGTGCAAGAGAACGATCAGGTGTTCTGGTATACCCATGCTTCTTGATGTGGCCCAGAGTTTCTCATGGTTTACATAGTCAAAAGCCTTGCTGTAGTCAATAAAACACATATGGATATCCTTTTGGTAATCTTTTGTCTTTTCAAGGATCCATCTCACATCCGCAATAATGTCTCTCATTCCTCACCCTTTCCTGAAACCTGCTTGCACTTCAGGCAGTTCTCGTTCCAGGTATGGTTGTAGTCTCTGTTGAATGATCTGGAGTAAAATCTTGCTGGTATGTGGGATCAGAGCAATTGTGAGATTATTTCCAGTCAGGTCACTTTTCTTCAGTAATGGTATAAACACAGATTTTTTTCCAGTCAATTGGCCATGAATTTGTCTTCCAAATTTACTGGCAGAGTCTTGCAAGTATGGTAACAGCTTCATCCGATTGCTGTAATACTTCAATGGGAATGCTATCAATGCCTGGTGCTTTGTTCTTTGATAAGGCTTTTAATGCTGTTTTGACTTCTTCTTTCATCACCAATGGTTCCTGACCATAAGGAACAGGTTGAAACGACTGTTGGTCCACTTGATCTTTATGGTATGACGACTCTGTATATTCTTTCTGCCTCTTTTTGATCTTCTCAGCATCATTCAACATAGATCCTTGAGCATCTTGTAGCATTCGAATTCGAGGCTGGAATTTTTTCTTTAACTCTCGTAGCTTTAGAAAAGCTGATCTTGTTCTACCTCTAATACCATCTGATTCTATTTCCTTGCATGTGTTATTGTAGTACTTCTTGTCTTGCCTTGCTGCATGTTGGAAATCTGTTGAGTTCTGCGATTGCCTCTCTTTCTTCTCTGACTTTAGCGTCTCTGCATTTCTGAACAATTTTCAGAGTTTCTTCAGTCATCCATTTTGGCAGTTTTTGCTTTTTCACCTTATATAGAGACTTCTCGCTTTCTTCCAACACAGCCTTCTTGATGACATCCCATAACTCTTCTGAACTCTGTCATTTGTATCTAAAGCAGTAAATTGATTTTGCAGGCAGTCTTTAAATTCCAATGGTATATTCTCAAGGTCATATTTTGCTACATTCATGAGCGGCTTGCTGTTTTTCAACTTTAGCTTGAGTTTGCATACAAGTAGTTGGCGATCTGTACCACAGTCAGCTTCAGGTTTTGTCTTTGTTGATGTTATCAAGCTTTTCCATTGTTGTCTTCCACAGATGTAGTCAATTTGATTTCTGTATAATCCATTGGGTGAAGTCTACATGTACAGTCAGTGCTTGTGTTGCTGGAAGAAGGGGTTTGAGATGAATAGATTTTTTTTTTTTTAAAGTGCCTTCAAGTCAGTGTTGACTCATGGCGACCCAACTACCTCTGGGTTTTCTTGGCAATGTATCACTGGAAGTTGTTTGCCAGCCTTTTCTTCCAAGGCAATGGAGGGTAAAGTGACTTGCCTAAGGTCACAAGGGGTGAAAGTGGGAATTGAACCCTTGATGATCTGAGTATGAGGCAGTTGCTCTAAACACTAGGTTACTCCTCCACTCGAATAGTCTTGCAGAATTCTATCAGTCTTTCTCCAACTTCATTTCTGTTGCCAAGTCCATATTTTCCAAACACTTTGCCGCCTTCTTTGACGACAACTTTTGCGTTCCAGTCACCCACGACTATCAGGATATCCTGTTTGCATGTTCTATCAATTTCAGCTTGTACTTGTTCATAGAACTCATCAACGTCTTCCTCTTCTGCAGCTGTTGTTGGGGCACACACCTGAATTATAGTTGTGTTGATGGGCTTTCTTCGTAGACAAATAGAAATTAAGCATTCAATAACTACACTCTTCTTGCAAGTTTCTTCTTAATTATAAATGCAACACCATTTCTTCGTCTTTCATTTCCAGCATAGCAGACCATATGATCATCAGATGCAAAGTGCCCAAAGCCAGTTCTTATCAGTTCACTGACACTCAGATCGAGTTGTACACCTGCCATTTCATTCTTGACCACCTCCAACTTCCCTTGGTTCATGCTTCGCACATTCCATTTCCCAATATGTAAGACATCTTTGCAACTTCTGATTCTCTTTTCATGCGCAGCTACATCAGCAGATTCAATCACATCATAAATGCTGGCTTTACTCTGAGAAGTCTTCAGCTTATCCCTAGTAGCCATTTGAATGCTTTCTAACTTTGGGGGTCTCATCTTCCAGCACTATAGCGCAATTTGTTTTGTGACTATCCATTGGGTTTTCATGGCAAAATACAGAAGTAGATTTGCCAAGCCTTTCTTCCGTGCAGTTAATTCCAATGTTGTTGCATTTGTTACAGAAATATGATCCTCCGCTTACAACACTGTCCCATTCTGCTGCTGCCCAGATGGGTGGTTTGTCTTAGTCTGGCACCTCAGCTGAGACCTGTCTATCTTGGGAGACCCTGCCAGTAGCTAAGTTGATAACTTAGCTCTCAGAATCACTGTTGCACACAAGCCCCCACAGCACAAGCAGCTGCAAACCAAGTGAGGTAGTCTGAACAAATAACTCCTTAATCCAGTGGGCAATTGATAACTAGGTCACAGCCTGTTCTTTCCTCAGACCACTGAATAAGACAAAAAACTGATCTGAGCTATGGAAGAAATTAGTAATCTCCAGATCCTTCAACACCGTCTTCCTCACATCCAACAGAAGCAGTAAGGGGCCTGCTCGGAGATCCTCCTCTACAAAAGCAGGTAGAATCACAATCTGGTCAAGACAAAAAGCGCTAGCACTTTGAGGAGAAAAGGATGGAACATCCTCAGAGACACAGGCGCTGCCAAAATGACCAAGAAAGGCTACCTGCAGGACAGTTTCAACAACCTCCTGGCAGATGCAACAGCCACCAGGAATACCAGCTTATGGGTAATGCCTCAAGTGAGGCCTGCCAAAGGGCTCAAGGTGGGACCACTCAGTGCCTTAAGTACTAGAGAGACTCCACTAGGGTACAACTGGACACACAGGTAGAAGGATCTGCTTTGAGAAAGCGGGACACATCAGGGTACACCACTACGGAAACTCCCATTTCATGTAAGGGCTGTCACATGACCCTTGAGAGAGTTCAGTATCAAGTCCTGGTCCAGCCTGGACTGTAAGAATAGCAGCACAGTTACATCATCTGTCTTTCTGTCATCCAGGGCCTGGGAGGTCCACCATATCTTGAAGACCCTCCAAACTCTGACATAGTACTACTAATGTTGAGGACCTCCTGGTATTGAAAAATGTGTCAACTACTACTCTTGAGTATCCTCTCTTAGAAAGCTTATTTTATTTATTTTATTTATTTATTTTATAACTTTTATATACCGCGCTATTTGTTATCAGTGCGGTTTACATACAACAAGGGTGCACAGTCAGAAGTCTGTTCTGTGCTTACATTGTAACAGGAGTTTAAACTTGGAACATACATTGTAACAGGAGCATAAACTTGGAGCAACAGGGGAACTAAAAACAAAAAACAAAAAACTAAAAACAAAAAACAAAAAACAGGGGAACTAAAAACTAAAAAAGCCAGGCCATAAGTGAGAATAGTGTCCACTCGAGGAAGTATACTTGAACCATTATCCACATTTATAGATTCTTTTTTACGACCTTTGTTGATTACCATACCCTCATATTTGAAGGACACTACCCACTTCCTTAATGTGCTACAAGATATGGCTGAGTTGTCAATGCAGCCAGATGTTTTATTAGTCACACTAGATGTGGTATCATTGTATACCAATGTTCCACAGTCAGCAGCATTACAGGTAGTGGGACGTGTTTTGGAGAAACGGGGGGACGTTTCTGAGGCACTTAAGGTTTTTCTCCTTGAATTAGCACAATTGGCTATCTGTAGGAATTATTTCCAGTTTAAGAGTACCTTATATCAACAAGAAGTTGGAGTGGCTATGGGCGCTACTTGCGCCCCAAGTATTGCGAACTTCTACATGGGGTTATTTGAGGAGCGGTGGTTAGCCCCTTCCCCTTTTATTTCTCAGATAGCAATTTGGAAACGTTATATAGATGACATTTTTAATGTGGAAGGGTTCAGAAGAGTCTTTGCTTGGTTTTTTATCTTGGATTAATACCTGCGATAAGAATATCAAATTTACATATGTTTATCATGTAAATACCCTGACATATTTGGATGTCCTAGTGACCAGGGGGGTAAACACCTGGGAAACGACTATCTATAGAAAACCTACGGATAGGGTTACTTTTCTCCGGTATGACAGCATGCACCCTAAGCGACTGAAGGAGGGTTTACCGTTCTCTCAATTTCTGCGTTTTCGACGTAATTGTTCAAGTAAGGAGGACTTTAAATCGAAGTCCGAACAATTATTTCAAGATTTTGAGAGCCGGGGTTATCCGAAACAAATTTTAAAAAGAGCTCGTTCTCGTGCTTTATGTAATCATAGGGCAGCGCTTTTGACAAAGCGCTCCCCCAGTTTAGCACTTGAATCGGACGATATTAATATCAATTTTGTTTCAAAATTTTCTCCGTTAAGCAGGGATATTCAAAAGATCTTTAAGAAACATAGCAATATTCTCACAGTGATACCGGGACTTCAAGATAAAAAGGTTAGGTGCGTCTGGCAGCGCCATAGAAACTTAAAAGAGTGGCTTAGTCCAGCTGTTTTGCCTATCGTTAAGGGACCTGCTGAAAGGTTAGATCAAATAGGACATCAAGCTTGTGGTGGATGTGATATCTGCGATGTAACGATTACAGCCCTGTCTTTTGAGTATCAAGGCATTTTGATTCCGGTAAAACAAGCTACGACCTGTGCGTCTTGTAATGTGGTTTACGTGATAGTATGACCGTGTGGTTTATGTTATGTGGGCAAGACTATTCAACCTTTTCGAGTACGTATGCGAGAACATCGTAGTCGTTTGAACTGTAAAGTATTAACAGCTCCATTAGTACCACATTGCTTGAATAAGAATCACGTTTTTGACCAGCTACGGTGTTTATGTTTGACCCAAATCCAGCGGGGAAAAAGAGGGGAAACTCTGGATCAAACTTTAATTTTGAATGAACAACGTTTTATCTATACCCTTAATACTCTGGAGCCTAATGGCTTGAACAGCACTATAGACTGGGCAGCATGTTGTTAACATTTAATAGCTAACATAGTGGATCATTTTTAGTAAAGGAGTATGAGAGCAAAGTATGATAAAAGGAGGGCTACACAATAGGTAGTACCAGATACAGACATACACTAGTAGAAACATGAGTAGTTGAGTAATCTTTCCGTTTTGACATCAGCGGGATTAATGAGATCGGTCATAATTCAATGAGGGAAGGTTAGTTAGTTTTTTCGGTAAGAAGTGGTCAATGTATATGGAATTCGGTTCGCGAGAGGGTGTGTTTTCTTTAACGAATGACGTGCGTGATATGTAGCACAGCTGAACGAGTGGGATCATTAAGCAGAGAAACCTCTAAAAGCAAGGGTAGGAGCGCCAGTGGGCATGCGCGGCGTTTTTTTGAAGTTGAATTTTCTGCACTCTGAATGGGTGTAAGCAGAGACGCGGTCAGCATCTTTGGTGAGTTCAGTTTTTAATTAATTTCTAAATTTTTGATAGGGTGGTTTTGTGAATGGGTTAAGGTTTTTTGAAATTTTATATTAAAGAGTAGGATTGGAATTTGAAGGTTCTTTCGTTATTTTGTTTGTAGATCTACCTTACGGTTCCCTGAACAAACAGAATTGTGAAATGTCTAGTGGTACCGGGGATTGACGTTGGAATCAAAAGTAAAGAAATTAGGAATCAAAAGCACTGAGAAGAAAATCCAGCAGACCCCTAGCAGTTTCGATAGATGGTCGCAGAGCATTTCTGATTGAAGATAGAGACGACCTCTAGTTTAGTTATACACTAATAACTAATGTTGCTAGTAAATTAGGGAGCTGATTTTCTGCTTGGAGAGGTCATTGATGTGAATGGGCTAATGGTTGAATGTAGAAGTGATTTTACAAAACCTAGCCATATTTTATACTGAGACCTCTAGGAAATTCAGTTGTTTGATTGGGTTTCTCCAGTCTGAGACTACAGTTGACAGTGAACGACGTTTTCTTCATTTTTTGAGTATATATCGTTCAAGAAGGAGTGGGCCATTAATAAGTGAGAAGGAAGCAATTAGAGGATTCTGTTGCAGAAGAACTATCTCCTGTGGGGGACCCTCTCAGAAAGGAACCCACCAACAGTTTCAACTGATTCTAGAGTTTTCAGTGGGATGAAGCAGAGGATGTGAAGAGCTCTGCTCAAGTACATCTACTCCCTATGGCTGTCGGACCGGAAGTCCGATCTGACCCATTTTTGAACTCAATATGCCTTTTCACTTTTTTTTCCCCCACAACATAAAAATTAGTCCAATTCTATAGAAAGTTATTTTTGGCTCCAGACATTGAGACCCCTTATGTATAATTTCTTTCAAACATTCCATTGGGTTGAAAAGAATTAAAACCAGGTTTGCCTCTGAATTTACTTGCTCCCACTCCCATCGAGTGGAGGTTGCCAAGCAAATGTATCATGTGACCTCTATGGCGAGTAGATCATCATCAGCTTCATGGCCTAATGGTGCCAAATGCATACACCTCACACTAGTGTTCCTCAGTCCTGCCCCTTCTCACACACACTCATATAGAATTCAAAATTCATATATAGTAGCAGTGATGGCCCAGCATCAGTCCTTGTACCAACCTTCTTCAGATTCTTCTCAAGCTTCTCTCCTATTGCAAACCACATCCATTAACTTGCAGCTCAGCCCTTATGGATGGTGATGCACAGGTCCACATGTGGTGGCCCATTCTTCTAGAGGCTGCAACAGTACTCCATGGCCCCTAACAGCATCTTTGCACAATAGCAGCTGCTTATATAAGACTTCCGCTACAATCTGCTGCCTTGTCTCCCCCTCCCCAGCCAGATTGACAGTGATGAGATGTACCCAAGTTCCCCTTCAAGCACACATTGCCAGCTGTCACTCTGGTCTGCCTCCTGCTCCTCCCACTCAGCTCTCCAGCACCTATTTCAGTATAGCAGACACTCTCCTTCAGGACACCAGCAGACCCAGCACAGTGAACTTGGCTTCTGACCATGGCTGTTACTGCTCTTCCATACAACCCAATGCACGAGATCAGTAATTGCTCCACCAAGCCTCCGTTCAGTGCTGCCTGTCTCCTACCAGTCCTTTGAACAAGAGTCCACACAGCCCAAAGGATCCTTGTTACCTCTCAACGTATTTAAATTTATACAAAAAAAAACATTTTTCATTTACACTGAGCATTTTCCCATAGACAGAAAATGGGAGAAAACCTTTGGCAAATATGTGTCACCACCATTACCGTCACCTTATACAAGAAGCTAAGCGGACTTATTATTCCCGGCTTATCTCCACATCTGCTAATTGTTTCTGGTCATGAAGTCTTTTTCCACTACTCAGTCCCTACCTGCTCATACCAACATCATCCTGCAGTCGTCGTCCCCCCCCCCCCCTTGTCCTTCCCAGCTGGTTACCTTCTTTGCAGAGAAGGTTCTGTCTCTGTGCTCTTCTTTCCCCACCTGCCCACCCCCGCTCTCCCCCCCCCTTCTCTCTCCCCCCCCCCCACCCTCCTTGGACTCACAGTTGGTCTACATTCTCACCTATCTCAGCAGTCGCTCTATCCAAATCCCTTTCACCAGCCAGGAAAACCATATGCTGCTCAGACCCTATTCCCTCAGTCTGGCTCTTAGAGCCTTCACTTGCACCTCCCATTTATCCAGCTTATTCTGAACTCCAGCCTCACATCTGGTGTCTTTCCTTCTCCCTGGAAACATACCCTGGTCCATCCGCTGCTAAATAAAAAGCCCTCTTGATTCCTCTGTGCTGTCTCATTATCGGCCTGTCTCTAATCTCCCATTTCTGTCAAAAGGTTTGGAGCAATTTGTGTTCACACAACTTACCCAGTACTTGGAGTCCATTCACTGCCCGCACCCCCATCAATCTAGTTTCAGATCCAGACACTGCACAGAGTCTATTCTAATGGCACTTCTCAACAAACTTCACATTTCTCACAACCGGGGTGATATATCTATTGCTGTCTCTCTCGAACTATTTTAGGCATTTGATCAAGTCGATCACCACATTCTTCTTTGTCATCTCCATGCAGCAGGTTTATCTGGGACAGTTCTACACTTGTTTCGTTCTTTTCTTCTCTCTCGATCCTTCTCCGTTTTCTCAGGTTCTGCCTCTTCCATTTCACTTCCACTTACCTGTGGTGTTCCCCAGGGTTTCATTCTTGCTCCTCTCCTCAACATCTTTTGGTCCCCCCTCACTCTACAGATTCAATAAAGCGGTGTATTGGCATATTACTATGCCAACGACATTATTTTGCACCACACCTCTCCAGTAGCCCCTGATCTCACTCCACTGAACTTTTGTCTCTCTCTGGTAGCTTTCTGGCTTTCGTCTAACTTCCTGCACTTGAACGCTACAAAGACCTCTGTCAGCTGGTTTACTTTTGGTGGCCCCATTCCTGCTCTTACCCCCCTCATCTCTGGGTCTTCGGTCTCCATGGTCACTTCCCTCCGCTATCTCAGGGTTACTCTAGACTCAGCTCTTTCATTTCATAAGCACATTTCACTGTTAGTACGTCCTCTCTTTTCACGCAGACGATCAGATCTCTGTGTCCCTTCCTTGACCCCCCTTCACTACCCTGCTTCTCTCCCTGGTGATGTCGTGTCTTGATTATTGCAACTCTGCCCTTGCAAGTTTCCCATTGTCACAGCTCCACCGTTTGCAACTTATTCAGAATACTGCTGCTCGGATCCTGTCGCACACAATTCGCTAAGAGCATATCACACCGGTTCTTATCAATCTTCATTGGCTCCCTGTTCAGTACCGTATACACTACAAGATACTTATCACTATACACAAGGCAATATATACACAAACCCCACAGTATCTTTCTGACCGCCTTCAATTCCACAACTCAGCTCGTAGTCTCCGTTCAGCCCATGTTAACCGTCTTCATCTCCCCTCCCCAAACAATGCCCACCTGGAATCTACCCATCACTCTACCTTCTTCTTCCTGGGTCCCTCCCTCTGGAATTCCCTCCCATCTCCTCTCCACCTCAAACCCTTCCTCACCCGGTTCAAATCTCTCCTCAAGACGTACCTGTTCCTCTCTGCTTTTGACCTTCCCTCCTCTACCTCCTAACTCTCTCCCCCTGTTCTAACTCCTTCCTGGTTGTTCTGAATGTTTTCTCCTGTCCTATCAATGATTGTAGATCCTTTCCTTTTCGGCCTGGCCCCCCCCCCCCCCTCTTAATTTTCTAATATTGTAAACCGCTTTGGAGTTAAGAGCGGTATATAAAATGTGTGTATAACGATAAAGAGATGAACTAGAGGACCATCTTGTGTACACAAGCTCTTAAGTAATTCATCTTTAGGTTGAGTTTTCTAAAGTCTGTTGCTCACCAATTTATGTAACAGATATTCTCTCTAATCATTGCTATAAGTCGACAGTTGAATTCTAGCAAGCCAATGATGCAACTGCCTACCTTATTTGCATAAGTAACCCAAGACTAACAATGTGCAGACCTTTCCTTTAAGGTGGCACAAAAGAAAGCACTAGTCTAGAGGTTTTCAGTTCCTTGCCAACTAAGGAAACTGTTCTACTATTTTATTTCTTTGCAAGGTATTTTGTTCTCTGTCAGCAATGGCAATTTTTTAACGAACATGATACCTTGCTGGTAAACAAATGAATGTAACCTTTCCACATGAGCACACAGTGCCTACAGATTCATCAGCTAGGAGGGAGAAATCAAACATGATTTCACTGGCGCCAATTAAGTGGTTTGGAATAAAAAGAACCTGTTTGTGAGCTGCCTGGCTACTTGATGTACTTCTGTGAAAGGATATCTAACTGAAAAAATTCATGCCTCAAGCACAGTGGTCTACCCAGACAATCAATACCTACTTACCAACAACTCCTCTCTCCATTTCATACCCCATCAGCCTGCAGACCTCAAGATAAACAAAAGAATCATGTGTTGTTCTGTTCCTATATTACTGAAATTTGAAGAAGGTGGTCTACAGATGCAACATAAACATCATGCAAATTTTAATTATTATTTCAGTCTGATTGGTTAGTCTAACACAAATGGAAAGCTTTTATGTCCTTTTACTTGAGACTGTAGGAAGCATCGGTATTTTGTAGTGGTTAATGGAATCTGTACTGTCCTATAATGCAGTACATCAAAAGCACACACAGAAAGTACCTTCTTATTGGACTAGTGTGATATGGTTTTGATCAGCTTCAGACAGCACAGGAAATAGCTAAGGCAAGCATGCTGCTTTGTATTTAAACAATTTATTGCCCATATTACCTAGCATCGTAGGCAGGATACAACATAATCAAAATCTAAAACAAGAACATTAAAAGATAAAAAGTAACTCATCCAATTAAAACCCACATCTCTGACATGTCACCTAGGGACATGTTTACTAAAGGTTAATAAACATTAATGAAGTTAATGTGTGTCAAGTGCCACTGAGCCCATAGAAATAAAAGGGCTCTGGGCATTTAACATGAGTTAATTTCCTCAACATGTGCTAAATCCTTTAGTAAACATGCCCCTTAGTTTTGCCCCATTATGTTTCCTTGTGGAACTCTTTACCTCAAGAATTGTGGGACATACATTTTTTTAAAGCATTCAAAGACATGTCTCTTTATTCAGATTTATGTGTACGGGATCTATGTTTCAATCAGAATAATGAATAGTAGGTCTGTGTTTTGAGTTATGATTTTATTTGTATTATTGTTTAACTTTTACTGTATTATACTTTTAATTTTATATTGAAGACTGCTTAATTGTTTACACATAGAGGTATATAAAGTAAATACAATAGAATGGAATTAGATAATAAAAGCATTAAGCCCCCTGGCAATGAATAAAGATCTCTCTCATGAAGTCATTCTGTCTTGAAAATCACATTGACTAGAGGATACTCCAGGACCAGTTTGAGAAATACTGGGGCATGTTTAAAAAGCAGCGCTGTTAGTGTGGGATTGAGCATGAGCTATCCAGCATGTGCTGACTCATACCAGCAGTTAGTGCCGGTGCTAGATAGCACGAGGTTATTTCTGTGCTGTCTGCTTAGCATGGCATGGAGTGTAGTGTGCGTGTCAGCCAGTGACATTTACCATGCTAGCTGTCATGACTGCACAAAGTGCAGCGGCATTACCGGCAGCACAGTAGCAAAGTCGCTGCCCAGAGTAAAATGGGCGGCCATGCCATGCTGGCAATTCCTTCTCCCAAAAAACAAAATCCCCTTTCCAATTAAAGGACCCCCACTCTCTCAACCCCTTCGGGTCTTACCTGCAGGCTTGTCTGGTAGCCAAGTGATGAATGAGATAGGAGTATTCCCCCTCTTTTACTACTCCATCTCCAGTTCCTTTCAAAGTGGCACCAGTCTCACGGTACTGACCTCTAGCAATAGTACATTCTGAGGGAGGGAAAGTGGACCCATGCAATACATGTCTGCCCTGTATGTTAAATGCAGATCAGATGCTGGGCACCCCCCTCCCCTCCCGCATTTAACACACAGGGTTTGCATATTTTGCCCTGTAGGTACAAAGAAATCTTACTGCACCTTCCTCAACATGTCCCTTAGTCTCTTGACCTCACCTGGCCCAATTGCTGACCTCCAACAATGAGCTGTGAATCACTTTACATCCAACAGAGATAACATTAATCAAACAACTGAGCAAAGAAAAAGGCATTCAGGTTTTCCTTTAAGAAGAAAAAATTTAAATACACACCCTTTTCCACAAAATAATAGGAAATGCTAGAACACTTACAGTGAATTCTTCAACTTTATTTTCAGCTTTGGCAGAGCAACCCCAGTGTAATACTAGTCAGAGACTGTTCCAGCTGATAAGGCTAATGAGGTAGAAAGGACCCTCTGTATGCTCTTTGGTCCCTGGCTCAGTGTGTGTTTTTCAGACAAAAGTAGTTTGCCTCTTTATGCATAATCACCTCCAAATGACTGCAGAATGAACTTCTAAGCACTTTCTCCTGAACAAAACTCCCCCCCCCCTTCTCCTGGCCAGCCTAAAGATTACTCATGGGATGCAGTACCATATAAAGGATAAAAATAATGTAAACATAGTGAGCCCATGTATTAGAATACATTTTATGAAACAGCTCATGTAGATAGTTTCAATGTATATTAGTGAAGTACTTTTGTTTCATTTTGAAAAGCAAATTTTTATTTATTTTTTTGTTTTGCTTACAAACCCTACCCCTGACTGATTAGATGTGCTGCCCAACTTTAAAAAGCCCTCCCTCCCAACTTGTCCAGTATGGCCATATTCCAAAGGGATTAGGAGCAATGTCCAGTCACCCCTGTAGTACTCTTTGAACCCCGGGGACATCAGTAAGCTGGGGGGGGGGGGAAGATAGGAGAAATCCTTGTTTGTTCCTGTAATAATTTGGCAGTATTTTGGTCTGCAAAATGGCAAGGCTGACACAGAAAGAAAAAAATGAACAGAAAAACATGAACAAAATTAACAAACCTGCCAATGAAATGAAACAAATGAGGAATATAAAACCTTATACACCCCTAATAGATATAGATATAAATATATATAGAGAGAGGGGCAATATTCAGGAGTCTAGTGACCACATGAAGATATATGGATACACATGCATGCAAAGACCCTAGCCACTCCAGCAGAATTCACCAAAAGTAATTCTTCTACATCCAGCAGATCCTTCTTTCTTTATGTATCAGGACTATGGAACTCACTCCCAGAGAAAATAAGATCCACAAAAGACTGTCAAGTATTCTGCAAACTTCTAGAAACATGGTTATTCCAAGAATACCTTGAAGAGGCAGTCACCTGATCAACACCCAGAACACCTCAAGTGACTACTAGCTACGTATAACCCACCCTACTAGACTACCGATCAACAAAGTATTTACCACCATTATACATATTCAAGTTCCATAAAAATCCTGTTACTACAAATGTAACCGATACTGTAAATAATAACTTCAATGCAAAATAGTTACCTGTTCTGCAAATGTCACATGGGATCGGAGATTCACTTATTTGTAAAAGGTTACCTGTTATTTGCAATGGTTAATTGTTCTATGTAAATCGCCTTGATTTAATGATGGGGTGGTATATAAAATCACAAATAAAATAAATGTGGTACTAATTTTGTATGGATAAGATATGCATATAAAGTTAGGCCAGCTTTTTTTGCTGTCTGATTTATAATTTTGATTTTTATTTAGTACAGTACCAAGTAACATCATTTTTCAACTGCTTTACAAAACAATGGTATAATCTACATCCAACTCTATCCATCATCCCAACATGTACCTAATCACCATTCTAGCCTTCCTTTACATTAATCTATGCTTCTCTCCATTTTACCTGTACAATTTTTTGTTTAATATTTCTTTCTACTCCCCTCCTCCCCCTCCCTCCCTCCCCCCCCCTGGATCCTGCGGTGTTCCCCTCCTCCTTTTTAACAATTCCCTTCGATATTCTTAATTAGTTTCAGCCCACTACCTCATTATCCTCCTTCTGTAATCACTCAATGTACTTTTGCCATTTCCTTTGAAAGCTCTCAGCCTTGTGCATTTTATATGCATTGATCTCACTCATCCTATAAATATATGCTAATCTACTTAATATCCTCTCAGGGCTGGTGCTCTCTCAGACCTCCATCCCTTCGCTATTTCCATCCGCACTCCAATTGCAAGCATCTTCAACATATGCACCATATCGCTTTTCGGATCTCCCCCCTCCCCATTCATTCATTAATACTTCCGCTGGTGTAATATCTCCCACCCAGCCCACCATCTCCCGCATGAGATCCTTCAGCCACTGCCACATTTGCTGTAAGACTGGGCAGCTCCACCACATATGCATATACTCCCCCCGTTCTCTGCACCACCTCCAACACATCGCATCATTATATCTCCCCATCTTACACAACCTTACTGGGGTTAAATACATTCGGAACAGCATCTTATAACAGTGTTCTTGGATTGCTGCAGAGACCACCGGTATTTTAACCCCACCATATACTTTTTCCCATCTCCGAGCGTCCCAATGACCCCCCAAGTCTGCCTCCCAGGCCAGCATATGCATTCCTTGATCCATGGAGCTACTCAAAGCCTTATATAAGCTAGAGATCACCCCTCTTGATAAGTCCCCCACTCTAAGCATCTTCTCAAAGAGTGTGTCTGTGCTTTTCAGGCCTTCTTTTATATCTTTTCCCCCTAGAAAGTGTGCCAATTGAAAATAGCCCAACCAACCACTCTTTTCTATTTGGAACTCTCGCTGGAGCGCCTCAAACAACCTTAATTGACCCGCCTCAGTTAGTACCTGCCCCATACACTGTAACCCATTCTCCTGCCATCTCTGGAAAATGCCAGAACTTTCCCCCACCAAAAACCCCTCACATTGTGTGATCCGCTGTGCCCTAATACTTCCTCCCTTATGTGTTAGCACCTTATATTTCCTGTCCCAGGCTCTGAATGTACTTATGTATTTATTTATTATTTTATTTATTTAACATTTCTTCTATACCGTGCTATTATAATCAGCGCAGTGTACATCGAACAGAAGCATACTACAATGCATACTGGCAACATTGAGTTTACAGTGAAACAGGATATTAAACATGGAATAAACCGGGAAAACTATGTACAAGCTAACTTTATACTATGTACACTTCTCTAACTCATCTAGTTGGGTTCTTAACTAGGCCTCTCTCTCCTCCCTATTCTTCACAACAAATCCGTAATGTAGTTGAGTCTTACCATCAACTGCTCTATTCTGCTCCATTGAGGCCCATCCTTCTCCAACTTCCACCCCATTATCGCTCGCAGCTGTGTCGTCTCATAATATCTTGCAATCTCAGGGACCGCCAGACCACCTTCCTTTTTTTCTATATACATTATTTTCCTTTGCACCCTAGGGGGCCTGCGTCTCCAAATAAAGGAGAAGATTCTTCTCTGCACCAAGTTTATCATTGCTTTAGGAACTTCTACAGGTAAGGTCATAAACAGAAAGAGTAATCTGGGTAGTATATTCATCTTCACTATGGCTATCCTTCCCATCCATGAGAAAATGGGCCTATCCCATCTTATTAAATCCATTAACACGTTCTTTACTTTTGGCTCATAGTTCATCTTATATAGCTCAGACCCCTCTGCACTGACTGGATCCCCAGGTATCTCACACTTTCACTAGCCCATTTAAACGGAAATGTTTTCTGTATCCTACCCTCTTCCTGTGAATTCAACCTTAATTTGAGCACTTCTGTTTTCCCATATTGATTTTATAGCCTGATACCGCACTATATTTCATAATCTCCTGTACTAGTGCTAGTATCGATTTCTCAGGTTGTCCTAATGTGTACATCACATCGTCCACAAATAATGAAATTTTATATTCTTCCTCACCCACCTTTATTCCATGTATTTCCTTATTCTGCCTAACAATTTCAGCCAGTGGTTCTAACGCCATTGTAAACAGCAAAGGAGAAATCTGTCAACCCTGCCTTGCACCCCCTGCCTAACTTAAATTGTTCTGAATACACCCCATTTATCCGTATACGTGCCTTAGGCTCTTTGTAGAGTGCCTCTATCCATTTCTGAAAATTCTCTCTCAATCCCATCTTCTTCATAACTGTAAACATGAAAGCCCATTCTACTCTATCAAAGGCTTTCTCCACATCTACTGCAATCATTATAGATTCTGTATGCTCACTTCGCACTTGCCATATTAAATTCAACAATTTACGTACATTATCACTTGCTTGCTTGCCTGCCTGGGATAAACCCTGCTTGGTCCTCCTTTATTAGCCTTGGAATATATTTCTGCAATCTAGCCGCCAATATTTTAGCTAATATCTTAGCATTCAAATTTATAAGTGAGATGAGTCTATATGACTCACACTTCCCATGGTCCTTCCCGGGTTTAGGTATAACTACCACTCCAGCTATCTCCATAGAGCTTGGTAACTTCTCACCATTCAGTACTTCATTAAAGACATCCCACAATATCGGACTAACCTCCTCACAGAATTTTTTATAAAACCTGGCTGTAAATCCATCCAATCCTGGCACCTTACCCTCCTTCAAGCTCTTTATAGCCTCTACTACTTCTTCTCTAGCTCTCTCTCTATTCATCCACTTCTGTTGCTCTAAATCCAATTATTTCAATGTAATCTCTGCCAGGTACCTCTCTATATCTACTCCCTATTCTTGTTGCTCCAATTCATAAAGCTTCCCGTAATATTTCCAAAATACTTTCTGTATGTGTTCCATACCCCGAACCCACTTTCTCTGTTCATCCTTTATTTTCAGGATCTGCTGATGCACCTTTTTCTCCCTTAATTTTCTGGCAAGATATCTACCTGGCCTATTTCCCTGTACATAGAACTCATGTTTTAGTTGGTTTAAACCTATAGGCCTCCTCAGCTTCAAGTAAGCCCCCTAATTCTTCTCGTATTTTCCTAATTCGTTGTAGCTGCTTTCTTCCCCATCTCTGCTTGAGCATTAGCTCTTCTGATCGCAACTCTTTTAGCAACTCCCATTCTTTCTGTTCTTTTCCTCTTGTCTCACCGCCAGCGCAATACACTGTCCCCTTACAACCGCCTTCAACCCATCCCATACACCAGCCAGCCCTACTTCACCCCCCTCATTATGACACATATACTCCCTTATAGTGCTCTGTATACCTTTTTGCCATTCCATCTAATCTATAAGGGACTCATTCAACCTCCAAAAGCGCAGACCTCCTCCTTCCTTTTGTAACCTCAAGGAAGCCTCCACCGTGGCATGGTCTGACCAACTTATGGGAACTATCTCCACCATTTAGACCTGATCTATTATCCTCCCATCTACCCATATCATATCTAATCTGCTGTAGCTCTTATGTGGGTGAGAGTAATGTGTATAGTCCCTCTTATTCCCATGTATGTGCCTCCAAACATCCACTGAACCCTATTTATGCAACAACTTCCCCAGCTTCTTACTTACCCCCTTTGGCCGACCCTTGTTGTCCCCCGTAGTGTCTATTCTGGGGTTCAGTGTTGCATTAAAGTCCCCTCCTAACCACTGGTCAACATTGAAATCGTTACAGACTTTAAAAGGCCCTAATCTGTAGTATTTTGGTGAGCTGAACATGAATATAACATTAATAAATTTTATTGGCTCTTGTTTTGAAGATATTGCATGTAGTTCATTTTTGACGTTTCACCGTGTAAATTTATCCAGTAGGACATCAACAATATTCCAAAGAAACCTTGAATGATGCAATATTCCATCACATTGCATAATACCAGCATGCACACATCATCCAGAGTTGATTGCATTAATTTATTTACATTTTCTTATATACTGTGCTATTCTGCATCAGTGCGGTTTACATTGAACAAACTGAAATTACACTGAACAGGGCAATATAACTTGGAGATAACTAATTTACAGGGAACATGGGCTATGGAGGGTTAAGTGGCTTGCCCAAGACCACAAGGAGCACCTGTGGCACTAGAAACCCCAGTCCTTCCGGCCCAAGGTTGCTGTCCTCTAGTGGGATTTGAACCCCCGACCTTCCGGCCTGAAGTACCTTGCCCCAACCACTAGGCCACTCCTCCACTCCATCATTTTCTGATGCAATGCAATACTACTGCCAGACAACTGCTGAAGCCATCTGCCGTCAGCAGTGTACTATACACAGTCAGAAAGGAAAGTAATCTGGTATTCTGTTCCGATATTGAAAGCCTCACAAATGCCTTAAAAATCACTCATGACTCACAAGACTGGAGACTATTTATAGACTCTTCGAAACTGAGTCTGAAGGCTGTGCTTTTGAACAATGGAAACCGTCTTCCACCTATTCCAGTAGCACATGCCGTCCACATGAAAGAGACGTAAGATAACTTAAAGCATCTACTGACTTCTACTCCTTTCGCACTCAGTTTATGTTACTTACTCTAGTTCACAGGGCTCTTCACACTAGTACTCCACAATACCTGGCAGACCTTATTACATTCCACACCCCCAGACACACTCCCCGCTCCTTCCACCTTAACCGCCTTAATCTCCCTTCCCCCTCCCTCGCTCACCTTCAGTCCACCCACTCCTCTGCTTTCTTTTTCATTGGCCCCGCATTCTGGAATTCACTCCCCACCTCCCTCCAGTTAGAACCCCATCACGCCACCTTCAAGCGAGACCTGTTTCTAATTGTTTGTGAATTGTAAACCGCTCTGATTGATAAAATAGGGTGGTATATCAAATAAATAAACAAACATACAGCTGGCACCTCTGTGGTGACTTGAAGGTAGTTGCCCTTTTAATGGGATTGCAGCAGGGATATATAAAATACATGTGTTTCTTATGTGAGTGGGATAGCCGAGCAAGGGATTGGCACTACTTGCGGAAGGAATGGAATCGCAGACAAAATGTAACGGTTGGAGAGAAGAATATCCAGCACCCAGCTCTGGTTGAGGCTCACAAAATCCTGCTACCACCCCTTCACATCAAACTAGGTTTGATGAAAAACTTTGTGAAAGCCATAGACCGCACTTCGCCAGCTTTCCAATACCTGCATGAAAAATTCCCTCGACTCAGCGAAGCAAAGATTAAAGAGGGAGTTTTTGTGGGTCCTCAGATTCGAGAGCTCTTCAAAGATGACCGGTTCAACAACTTGCTGCAGGGTGATGCGAAACAAGCATGGAATGCTTTTCGCCTAGTGTCAACAAACTTTCTCGCGAATGTTAGGGCAGAAAACTACAAGCAACTAGTAGAAGACATGCTGATGCAGTATCAGAAACTTGGCTGCAATATGTCTCTAAAGATCCATTTCCTTGATTCCCATCTCAATTTCTTTCCTGACAACTGTGGTATGGTTAGTGATGAACAGAGCGAACGTTTTCATCAGGATATTGCAACGATGGAGCAAAGATACCAGGGAAAATGGTCCACTACAATGCTGGCTGACTACTGCTGGACACTCCCCAGAGACACTCCCAAACAGCTGTACAAGAGACAAGCGAAAAAATCTAAGAAGTAGTCTATGACTTGTTTTTTTACAGGTATTAACCGAAGGCCTATTATATTTACTATTGACATGCATTTCATGATGTAGACATTAATTCTTGTAGATTACAAAAAAACTAGAAACAACTTTGCAATTTCACTGTCATATTCATGTTCAGCATATAAAAATTGATAAGAAATTATTATTTTTATTTCAGTAACATGACTTTTGTAAAAATTTGTTGACCACTGTTACCAGACTCTGTAGATGGGGTTCCACAACCTCATGTAGCTTCCCATAAAACTGCCCTTGCTGTGTAATTGGCGCGTATATACTCCCCACTACTATGGGCCTTTCTTCTATTTTCCCTTTCCACAAAATATAGCGCCCTTCCAGGTCTCTCTCCACATGCTCTTCTTCCACATTCAATCCTCTTGCAAATATTATTCCCACACCTCCCCTTTTTGGCGATTCCCGGTTATGAGCCAGATACACTTTATCACATTCTTTACTCATCAACCACCTTTCTTGTACTTTTTTTTAAATGCGTTTCTTGTATAAGAAGAACATCCGCTCTTATTCTTCTGTCATCTTTCAATAGGGCCTGCCTTTTATACCAGGAATTAAGGCCTTTCACATTTATGGTTACAATCTAGCATTCATCAAATTGTTTTTGATTACTACCCATAACTTAAATTCTCTACACTTCCTCTTCTTACACACACAGGATATGGGTACCCTCCCTCTGCCCGCCCCTTCCTCCCCTCCCTTAGTTCCCTTCCTCCCAGCTTCCCCCCTCTCCTCCTTCTTTCTACCATTTAGTAGCTTCCACTTTCTCCACGACATCATCCTCCCCCTCCCCCTCATGTTACACAATTCACATTACACACTTCTTATTTTAATCTCCCCCCCCTTCTTATCTCTTCACATTTAACCTTACCTCCCTCATATCAGAAACTCAGTCCAACTTTGCGGCTTCTTCAACCTTGCTGTTTTCCATTCTTTTGTATTTCTCTTTCCTCTGTTTATTTGCTGAGTCCCATGTCCTTTCTCTTTTGCATCACACGTTTACTCTTTCTCTCTTTGATCTCCACTCTCTGCCATCTTGTTGTCTGTCCGTTCACTGGTTTTCTCATTTCTCCCACCTCTGGTAAGGGTGTCACGCCTGCTTCCTTCATCTCTGCCGCCAACTGCGTTGCTGTTAACGCCCGCTTTGTGATGCCGCAAAAATTGCCACCTTATTGCCTTTACACTCTAGGGGGCCTGCTCCCCTTACCTTATTTATAATGGCAATATTCAGCTGTTGTCTGTATAGCTTATCTGAATAAGTTTAGGCCTCGTCACCAAAAAACTCCCCTACATCAATATATGGCCAAAAATTATCCATTCTGCAACTTAAAAATGTAAAAAAACAAACCAAATTCCTGGTTATAAATCTCTCTACTGGGGGCAGTTTCTCCAAATGGGTTAGGTTTGTGTATACCAACACAGGCATGAACATCACTCCTAAGCCAGGGCATGGGGAGTATGATTTCCCTGTAAAATAGTTATCTCCAAGTTATAATGCCCTGTTCAATGTAATTTCAGTTTGTTCAATGTAAACCGCACTGATGCAGAACAGCACGGTATATAAGAGAGAATGTAAATAAATAAATAAATTTCAGTCTCTCAAACATTACTGCTAAAGCTCAGCATATTTGCATCGTACCAAAGACGGCCTCCTGTTGGAGATCGCAAGATGTAACATGTCTCCTGGCTGTGAAGAATGTGTGATGCTGTTATCTGCATTTATTTTATGCTATCTTGTTGTTCTCAGCTCTCTGGTCCAATATTCCTCTTGCACTAGCCCCCTTATGATTCTCATCATTCTAATTCCTACTGCTTCAGGGTGCTCATTCCGATTCCCTTGAGCACTATTACTTTCATGTTCACTTCTGGTATGGTCAAGGTAAGGGACTTATTAACCACTGTTCATACTCTAAATTCTCAATAGTGGTAGATTTAATTCTATTCTAATCGCTTGTCTTTCAGAAACATGGCTAAAAGCAGGCAACCTCACCTATTTATGTGACACTTGTCCATTAAGCTTCACTTATTTTCATCCAGATAGGTTTATGAAACATGGAGGTAACAATCATCCTGTTACCCAAACATTTTTGTTAACACTGTTACCTTTTTCTGAAGGACTATTAGTTTGTTTCTCACATCCATCTCCCCTTCCTGTTCTGCTCGTCTACCATCCCCTCCAACTTCCTCTAATGAATTATCAAGCATAATTGCTGAAATAGTGCCAACACACCCAAAGTTTTAATTATGGGTGACCTCAGTCTCCACCATAACTTTGCTAACTCTGTAGCAGCTGATTTTGACTTGCCAATTTTGGTTTCACTCAACTAGTAACTTCCCACCAAAATGGTCATTCACTTGGTCTTGTCTTTTCTTCTGCTCCTTCATTTATTTTTAACTTCAGCTTTGTCTTCTCCCAAATTCCCAACTGGGCTTAAATTTCTCCAAATACAAGGATATGCAAATTTCTAAATATTCTTCTCCACCATCTCCAATCCCCATATAAAGGAATCCCTCATCCCCGTCCATAATTCAGTGGCTTCTCTAGGCTTTCATAGTGACAATACTACTTTTCTGTTCACAAATCTCCTAGGTCATCAAATCTTGCTTCTTTGCTTTAAGAAGAATCCTTTCTATCAATTATCAACACTCATGACCTCAAAATTTTAATTCATTTAATTTTAATTCATGCATTAGTTCTCTCACACATCGACTACTGCAATATTCTATACAGTGGCCTTCCTTTAGTTTCACTGAAAATACTATGATTAATACTAAATAACAGATGCATAGATTTTGTGTGGTGCCAAAATATTTGACCTTGTATCATTATCATCAGTTTTCCCTCCAAAATGGCAGATCCAGCCTATGAGGTGGAACGCGTGCATCGGGAAACACGGCAAAAGCCAGGACCTAACAAAAGACCTCACGTGCTCATTGTACGACTCCTGCGCTAACGGGAGAAAGAGTTTGTTATATTGGAAGCACATAAATCTAAGAGTGTGACTTATAATAGCTGGAGTCCATCGCAGAGCAAGGCAATACTCTACCTGAAAGCTCTCAAAGGGGTTTTGGTATTTATTTCTAAAAGCTGTCTTTTTCCTATGCTGCAAAAGGGGAATTTTTTTATGTTTGCTTGCGATGTTGGGCAAGACTGTCAGAGTTCATTGTCTTTGCTCCAGCTACCCATTCACAGCTAACTCTTTGAAGCCACTGACCTCATCAGGTATTAGGTCCCTCCCTACTCACCATTACACCCACCCACCCCATATGAGCACTCTTGCTTTATAGGGCAATTCCCCAATTAGTTACACATAGGGACACAGAACAGCACTGTTGGAACACACTTAAAAGAGGTTAACTGCTTTTCCTCTTAAAGGACAGCTGAGGAACAGAAGGGCTTTGGTAAGTCTCTCTCTTTTACTTCAACAGGTACCAGAGCTCCATCAACTAAACAATAGCTGGGAAAAATCATACTGCTAAAACTGTTGCCACAGTTACAGCTTCTGCCTCTGTCCAGACAGAGATCCCAATGGCAGTTGAAGGACCAATTCCATGTGCAGGATGCCTGCATGCCGAGGTTCTCAGGAAAGGAGGAGCTCAGGGAAGAGGTGGCAAGGCTGAAAAGCATTCAAGACTGTGAGAAGTACATTGATGAAATGCTTCTTAAAACATCCAAGCTTTCAGACAGAGGTGAAGATGGGTGGCTACAGAAGGAAAAAGGTTGGACACGAGTCATCACAGCCTGCAGTATACAACATTCCAACTCCTCCAGCCCTTGAAGTGAAGAACCAGTATGCAGCCCTGGAAGTGATGGAGGTGGAAGCATCTGAGGAAGGGGAAGAACCACAGCTCGAACATCCCAAAGTTGCAGAATCAGTCACCACAAGGAAGCGAAGAGTAGTTGTGGTTGATGACTCTTCTGGGAGGTACTGAGGCGTTCATCTGCTGACTAGATTTGATGTCCAGAGAGGTGTGCTGTCTGCAAGGTGCCAAAATCCAAGATGTTATGGAGAGTTTGCAGAGACTCATCAAGTCTACTGACTATTAACCGATGTTGCTCATCCATGTCAGCACAAATGCTACTGCTAAGTATTCCTCAGGAGCACATCAAAAGTGAGTTCATGGCTCTGGGACAGAGGGTGAAGCAGATAGGATTGCAGGTGATATTCTCTCCAATCCTCCCTGTTGAGGGTAAAGGCCAAGGCAGAGAAGCTTGCAACCTGGCGATGAATGCATGGCTTTGTGGATTGTGTCACTGAGAGCATTTTGGTTTTCTTGGATCATGGGATGATGTTCCAAGGGCTGCAGAGCCAAGATGGTGTCCATCAGAAGGGTTGATGTGTCTTCAGCAGCAAACTAGCTAATTTACTGAAGAGGTCCTTAAACTAGATTTGATGGGAACGGGTAAAGAGAGCCCCCAGGTAAGTGAAACATTAAATCTCTCTGTAGAAATAGGTAACAGGGGCAACATAAGAATATAAGATATGCCATACTGGGTTAGACCAAGGTCCATCAAGCCCAGTATCATGTTTCCAACAGTGGCCAATCTAGGTCACAAGTACCTAACAGTTTACCTAAAAAAACAGGTTCCATAATGCTTGTATTGCGGCAAGCAGTGGATATCCCAGGTCCCCTTTAACAGTTTATGGACCTTTCTGCCAGGAACTTGTCCAAACCTTTTTTAAACCCGGCTACACTAACAGCTTTTACTACATCCTCCAGTAATGAATTCCAAAGCTTGATTACATATTGAGTGAAATTTATTTCTCTTATTAGTCTTAAATAGGTTACACCTTGTAGCTTCATTGCATGTCCCCTAATCTTTCTAAATTTTGATGGCATAAACAATCCACCTACGTTTACCTGTTCCACTCCATTCATTAATTTATAGACCTCTATCATATCTCCCCTCAGCCATCTCTCTTCCAGGTTGAAGAGCCCTAACCCTTTTTTCTGCACCATTTCTAATAACGCTATATCCTTTTTAAGATACGGCGACCAGAATTGAACACAATATTCAAGGTGCGGTCACACCATGGAACAATACAGAGGCATTATAATATCCTTTGCTTTATTCTCCATTCCTTTCCTTATGATACCTAGCATTCTATTTGCTCTCTTGGCCATCCCTGCACACTGGGCGGAGGGTTTCAACATGTTATCCACGAAGACTCCTAAATCTTTTTCCTGGGTGATGGTTCCTAATGTGGAACCTTGCATCGTGTAATCATAGTTTGTGTTGTTCTTTCCTAGGTGCATAAAACTTTGCACTTGTCCACATTAAATTTCATCTGCCATATGGATGCCCAGTCTTCTAATTTATCAAGGTCCTCTTGCAATTTTTCAAAATCCACATGGATTTTACAACTTTTGAATAATTTTGTCTCATCTGCAAATTTGATTACCTCTCATTATTCCCATTTCCGGGTCATTTATGAATATGTTAAAAAGCAGTGGACCCAGCACAGATCCCTGGGGTACTCCACTATTCACCTTTCTCCATTGGGAAAATTGGCCATTTAGCCCTACCCTCTGCTTTCTATCTTTTAATCAGTTCCTGATCCACAATAGTACACTGCCTCCTATCCATCTGTAAAGTGGTGTGTATAAATGCCCGTAGCATGGGAAATAAGATCCCAGATGTGGAGGCTTTAATGGAAGAGGCTGACTTATTTATTTTATTTATTTACAGTCTTATATACCGCACTATTCAGCATCAGCGCGGTTTACATGGAACAAAAATGCTCAGTACAGTTAACACGTATGAGTTTACAGATAACAGGGCAAAAAACTTGGATAACAGGGGTAAACTATTTACAAAACTTGCTACATAGAGTCATATGAACAGGAGTTTCATAGAGACATATGCACCACTAAGGGTTAGAGTATCTGTCTTGGCGTGTTGTTGCGATACCATATATTTGCTTAGTGAATTGTATCGTTGGACTTGGATTTAGTGGCAGCTACAGAGACATGGTTCATGGAAAACCATGACTGGGATGTAATTATACCAGGCTGTACTTTATTCAGGAAGGACAGGGTAGAAAGAAGGGGAGGTGGAATGGCACTATATGTAAAAAAAAAAATATTAAAGCAAGGAAGAGAGGAGGCACTGTGGGTTAAAATAGAAAGAGGGAAAGGGAAATCCATTTGCATTGGAGTTAAATACAGATCCCCCTCACAGGGCGTAGAAGTGGACGAAGATTTAACAGAAGACATACACAGTATTGCCATGAAAGGAGAAGTGCTACTGATAGATGATTTCAATATGCTGGATGTGGATTAGCACATCCCTGCTGCGTTGTCATCTAGAAGTAAGGATATCCTGGATTCTCTACGGGGAGAGCTATTCAGGCAACTGGTAACAGAACCCACATGTAATGGGGTCATAGTGCTTACCAATGGTGAAAGTCTTTCTGATGATACAGTGGAAGGTCATCTCGCATCCAGTAAACACCAGATGGTATGGTTCAGTATTAGGATTAGGGCTGATAAAATCCATTCAAAAGAAAGGGTCTTAGACTTTAGGAAAACTAACTTTGCCAAGATGGGACAACACCTCAAAGAATCGTTAGTGGGATGGGAACAGCTGGGGGATGTAGAAAAACAGTGGGCAAAAAACTGAAAGGAGATATTTTAAGGGCAACAAACCTTTTTGCTAGAAAGGTAAATAAATGTAAAAGGAAAAGGAGGCCGCTATGGTTCTCAAAATAGTTGAAAAGGTGAAGAAAGAGAGGGAGGCCTTCATGAAATACAAGAGATCAGAGTATGGAAAACAGGCATCTATATTTGGAAAAACTTAGACTACCAAAGTAGTCAGGAAAGCAAAAGGTACAAAAAGAAGAATAGCCAGTGCAATAAAATGCAGGGATTAGACACTTTTCAGATATGCTAGTGAGAGGAGGAAGGGCAAAAGTGGTATTGTCAGACTCAAGGATGCAGGGAGGAATATGCAGAAACTGATGAGGATAAAGCAGAATTGCTTAACAAATATTTCTGTTTTATGTTAACAAATGAAGAACCAGGAGCAGGACATCAGAAAACACCCGCAAACAGAAACAGAAGCGAGGGGGCATCTTAAACAATTTTCAGAAGACTTTGTTCGTGAGAAGCTAGCTAAACTAAAAGTAGACAAAACCATGGGTCCGGATGGGATACATTTGAGAATATTGAGGGAACTTGGGGACGTTCTAGTAGTTCCACTGTCTGACATTTTCAATGCGTCTTTGGAGTCAAGAGTGGTGTCAGAGGATTGGAGAAAGGCACAAGTGGTCCCCTTTACAAAAAAACAGACATATGGATGACATTGAAAACTACAGGCCAGTTAGTCTAACCTCTGTGGTTAGTAAATTATTGGAAAGGCTACTAAAAGAGAATAGTGAGGGTTTTTTTTGAGTCCAATGGATTGCAGGATCCGAGGCAGCATGGATTCATCAGAGCCAAGTCTTGTCAGACAAATCTGATTGATTTCTTTGACTGGGTAACCAGGGAGTTGGACCGAGGGAGAGCGCTAGATGTGAAGTATTTAGATTTCAGTAAAGCCTTTGACACCGTTCCGCACAGGCGACTTATAAACAAACTGAGAACCCTAAGGATGGACCCTAAAGTTACTGCTTGGGTTAGAAATTGGTTGAGTGGGAGGTAACAAAGGGTACAGATAAATGGAGCTCACTCTGAGGAGAAAGAGGTTACTAGTGGTGTGCCACATGGATCTGTCCTTGGTCCAATTCTTTTTAACATTTTTGTTAGTAATATTGTGCAAGGACTGTCGGGTAAGGTTTGCTTGTTTGCAGATGATATCAAAATCTGCAATAGAGTAGACACACAGGATGGAGTAGATAACATGAGGAGGGATGTAGCTAAGCTTGAAGAATGATCTTGAATTTGGCAGCTGAAATTTAATGCTAAAAAATGCAGGGTCATGCATTTGGGCTGCAAAAATCCAAAGGAGCGGTACAGTGTAAGGAAGGAAGTACTTCTGTTCACAAAAGAAAAGTGGGACCTGGAGTGATTGTGTCTGGTGATCTTAAAGTAGCTAAACAGGTAGAAAAGGTGACGGCAAAAGCTAGGTGTATAAGAAGAGGAATGGCCAGCAGAAAAAAAAAAAAAAGAGGTGATAATGCCTCTGTATAAGTCTTTGGTGCAACCTCATTTGGAATATTGTGTGCAGTTCTGGAGACCGCACCTTCAGAAGGATATAGGCAGGTTGGAGTCAGTGCAGAGGATGGCTACTAAAATGGTTAGTTGTCTTAGTTATGAAGCATCTAAGTACAGACTTAAAGATCTTAATATGTATACTTTAGAGGAAAGGCGGGATAGGGGCGATATGATAGAGACATTTAAATACCTCATTGACATAAGTGCATAGGACTGACTCTTTCAATTGAAGACAAGCTCTGTAATGAGGGGACATAGGATGAGGGTGAAAGGGAATAGACTCAGGAGTAATATGCGGAAATATTTCTTTACAGAAAGAGTGTTAGATGCGTGGAACAGTCTCCCAGTGGAGACGGTGGACAAGACGACAGTATCTGAATTTTAAAAAAGCATGGGACAAACACAGAGGATCTCTAAAGGTAAAAAGGGGACTATTGTTGATATGGATGGGCAAATTAGATAGACAATGTTGTCTTTTTTTCTGCCATCATGTTTCTATTTTTCCAGATGTTAGTGCTGAAACTGCATGCAAATGGAAGGCACTTCTCCCTTATAGCAACTCCCTACCCAAGGCCAGAATCAAGGAGGCGATTTGGTTTCCTGCCAGATTTACAGCACTCGGCAATGAAGAGCACATATTTCTTAATTCCCCAGAGGATGTTGAGTAGTTGTTTCAGTGCTTGAGCAAGACAAAAGATACCAACAGGGCTCTCTCTGTCATCATCAAAATAGTGACGAAAACGTCCAGGGCGTTCCATGCACCCCACATCCCCTTCACCAACTAGCTCCAGCACTTCAGAGAGCCTGTGGGAGTCCTCTTCACCAACTCTGTCCCCCTTAGTTGAAGACAACTTGGCGCAGCCACAGGAGAACAGTGAGCGCATGGAGGAAAACAGTGTGGAGGATCAATGTCTGTGTCCCTTGATATGCTTCTCTACAGAATGTTTGTGACATTGGTAGTGGTCTCTGATCCCTTTATGTACAGCTGTTGAGTGTCTACACTTCTACTACAGGGCCTTGCTAAGAGCTTGTTTGCCCTCGTTTCCCAGGTCCTTAGTTGGCAGGGAGGAATATGTGGGTGTCACTCCTACCCTGTTTGCGAGTGAGGGTAAATGTGAAGCCTGGCAAGCCTGTGAACTTGGAAAGCTCGAGTGTTCACCGGTTGCCTTCATCTTATTGTTTTGAAAAGAGGATTGTTATTGTTCTTTGTTGTGTATGGATGCTTGGTTCTTAGGAAGGGACGGATGGGAAGAGTAATGTGAAGGGGGGAATTTACGTTTGGGGGATAGTATAAGGCTGTTGGAGGGAGGGGAGAGGGAGGTAGGTGGTGAGTGTGCTTGGGATATGGAAGAGCATGATAGGAGAAATGAGGGGGATGGGTGCTTGAGAGTGTTTAGATGGAGTATTGTGATGTATATGGCACTGGCTATGTGCGAGACAGGGAAATGAAATTGGTGTGGTGGGGTATGTTTCGGGGAGGGGGGAATGAGGGGAGCTGGAGCAGTTGTACTCAATTTGTATTAGCCTCTGTCACACAGCTGCTCTTCTTTTTGTGCAGAAACGTCTCTTAAGATTTTAACTTTAAATGTCGGGGGCTTTAATAGCCCTAATTAAGTGGAAGAAGGGTTCTTGCCAACTTGCAGAGGGAGCGGGTTGATTTGCCCTTCTGCAGGAGGTACGGTTGACCTCACTGGAAATGGAGAAGCTGCGAGCAGGGCACTGGGAACAGGTTTACTTTTTCTCCCACAACTCTAAGAAAAATTAGGGTGGCTATTCTAGCAAGTAAAAGTACCCCATTCATTATGGCGCTCTCTTGCGACAACTCTTGTGGCCGGGTGGTTTTGGGTGGTGGGGCGTATCGAAAACCAAAAACTTTCACTTTTGAACCTTTATGACTCCCAATAGACCCAAGTGGCTTGGAAGCGGAGGAAGGGGAGATAAGACATGTTCAACGTGGCACATGCAAGTGCTATTCAGCCGGCTCGTGCCTCAGACGCAGGTAAACATTTTGGACGTCCCCGCGCCTACCATATTCTGAAAGTTAAACATTTCAGATCCTGCCCATCCCCGTGATGTACCCACAGACACCACACCCCTTGGGGAAAACGTGTATCTCCTAAGCTGCCCATCACAGACAGTAGTCTGCTGATGCACACAAGACAAATACCAATGAAAAATGACAGCTGCTACAACCTAGACCATATACCAGTCCCCCTCATACCCTAAAAAGTGCTAGGTAAGCCCACTGCATCCCAATATGGTATAAGAGAATGTAAATTAACATGTATGTCAGGACATACCTTGCATCAAATGGTACGTGACATTAGGAACTGGCCCCAGCGATTCCTGCCCTGGTCATCTCTAAAAATATGCCTTAAACTGCTAGGGAAGGACCCTCACCTAGTGCACAAAACCCCAAACTAATCTTGCAGATCCCCAAAGGATGCATAATATTGCTGAACAACAAATGTATGCCCTTTTTGTGCCTATGGCTCCGCACTAACATTCCCCTCTTCTCTCTCCCTACACCCCTCCCCATGAACTCCACTCTGTCAGATTGCTTGTCTGCGCCCTTCTCATCTACTGCCATATCCAGACATCATTCCCTTCACCTTGCTGCTCCTTATGCCTGGAACAAACTATATGAGTCTGTAAGTCAGGCTTCATCTCTGGCCCCTCTTAAATCCAGGCTGAGCGCTCACCTCATCATTGTCGCTGTTGGATCTGATCTGCCTAAGTTCTCTTGTGGTTCCTGACCATTCCCCCTGAATGTATCTCCTGTCCACAGCTGTTGTGTTCTGTCTAGACTAGATTGTAAGTTCCACTGAGCAGGGACCATCTTTAACATGCTAGGTATGATAAGGAAAGGAATGGAAAATAAAACAAAGGATATTATAATGCCTCTATATCGTTCCATGGTGAGACCGCACCTTGAATATTGTGTGCAATTCTGGTCGCCGTATCTTAAAAAGGATATAGAGTTATTAGAAAAGGTTCAGAGAAGAGCCACCAAAATGGTAAAGGGGATGGAAGGATACTCCTATGAAGAAAGGCTAAAAAGGTTAGGGCTCTTTAACCTGGAAAAGAGACGGCTGAGGGGAGATATGATAGAAGTCTATAAATTAATGAGCGGAGTGGAACGGGTAAACGTAGATCGATTGTTTACCTTATCAGAATATAGAAAGACTAGGGGACATGCAATGAAGCTACAGGGTAAACTATTTAAGACTAATAAAAGAAATATTTTTTCACTCAACGTGTAATCAAACTCTGGAATTTGTTACCGGAGGATGTAGTAAAGGCTGTTAGTGTAGCTGGGTTTAAAAAAGGTTTGGACAAGTTCCTGGAGGAAAGGTCCATAAGCCATTATTAAGAAGGGACCCAGGATATCAATGCTTGAACCAATACAAGCATTGTGGAACCTGTGTCCCTTGGGGAAACTGCTAGGTACATATGACCTAGATTGGCCACTGTTGGAAACAGAATACTGGGCTTGATGGACCTTGGTCTGACCCAGTATGGCATATCTTATGTTCTTATAACATGAGTATGTGCAGTGCTGCGTATGCCTTGTAGCGCCATACAAATGATCAGTAGTAGTTTTAGTAGGGCTTTCTGGCTATGGCATTTGAGGGCTACCTATCTGGGTACTGGCAATTATCACAGCAGCTACACCTGTCCCATCGTGGCGTATGTCGGTCTGTAAACATCCACTATCTGTGGGGCAATCTTGTCTGCCTTCCCAGTCTGCTTGCGGCACAGCTCCCCTGGTCAGGGCTGCGTGAGCATGGGAGGGGGGATTCCTGTGCCATCACACCAAGTAGCCTGACTTCAGATATATCACCATGCTCACAGCTCTCATTGATCCTGGCCTGGGTAGGGATGAAGGCCTGATGGGACAATATGGGGAATGTTGGCACTACCATCAGTAGTGTTTCCCAGAGCCAGGCACAACGGATGTATGGCTGTCCTATCACACTGCCAACAATATCTGATCTTATTAGAGTACCCTATGTAAAATAATCCAAAAGGAATCAGCATTGGTCCCCTATGAATACATTTTTTTTTTTTTAGCAAAGTTTTATATACCACCCCTTCCTGAGATCAGGGGCAGTTTACATAGATCATCATAAGTTTTACGATGAACAATGTAACTATATACATAAAACATTCCATAACTATATACAGATAACTTTGTACAATATGGTTGCTTAGGTTATTTACCCTAAGGGCACTCCATAATTTTAAGAAAATGTCAAAACATATCCCTGTCAATAAGGGACGCTCAGAATAAGGGCATTCAGCAGTGCAAACAGCACTAAAGCATAGTTACTCACCTATAACAGGTGATCTCCGGGAACAGCAGGAATTTAGTCCTCACATATGGGTATCGTCAGTACCAACGGAGCCTGGCGGGAACACTCCCCAGCGTCCAATTAGAACGCTTTTGGGAGCATCCCACAGCACCTGCATGCTGCCTTCCCGCCTTTCCCAACTGCCTCTCTCCAGTTGAGTTTTAAAGCTGAGACAAAGAGAGAGAGAGGGAAAGGGAAAGAGGTAGATAGAGAGATACAACTCCTAGTGGAGGTGGGTGGGTTGTGAGGACTAAATTCCTGCTGTTACCGGAGATCACCTGTTACAGGTGAGTAACTATGCTATCTCCAGGTACAAGCAGGAATGTAGTCATCACATATGGGGACTCCCTAGCTTTAGATGCCAAGGAGAGACCCCAGAAGTTGTGCGTCCCTGAGAAGGGCTCCACTTCCCCCCATGGATCTCTGGCATCCTACCAGGGATGGTGGGTAGGAGTTGATTAGGTATGGAACAGGTGTTGGAGAACAGCCTGACCAAACAAGGCATCCCGGCGGGAGTCCTTGTCCAAGCAGTAATGGGCTGTGAAGGTATGAACCGAGGCCCAGGTGGCTGCTCGACAGATGTCGTCGATAGACACAGAGTGCAGATGAGCCATTGAAGCTGCCATGGCTCTCACATTGTGAGCTGTGACATGGCCCTCCAGAGGAAGATTCTTACTCTGATCGGCAAAGGAAATACACTGAGCAATCCAGTTAGATAGTGTTCTCTTGGAGACTGGAAGTCCCAAATGAGAAGGATCAAAAGCAACAAAGAGTTGAGAGGACTTTCTATGTTGCTGTGTTCTTTGTAAGTAAAAAGCTAAAGCTCTTTTGCAGTCCGAAGTATGCAGGTTCCTTTCTGCATTTGATGCATGAGGCCTTGGAAAGAACACAGGTAGGTAAACCACTTGGTTTAGATGAAAGGGCGAGACCACCTTTGGCATAAAACGTGGATGAGTCCAAAGGACTACCTTGTCATGATGGAACCTTGTATAAGGTGGATCAGCTACTAGTGCTTGCAACTCACTGATGCGACATGCTGATGTGATTGCAATGAGAAAGATAACCTTCCAAGAAAGGAATTTCAAGGAGGTAGTAGCTAAGGGTTCGAAAGGCGGCTTTATGAGCTGACCAAGAACCAAATTTAAGTCCCATGCCACAGGAGGTGGCTTAAGGGGAGGCTTAGTTAGCAGAAGGCCTCTCATAAATCTTGCTATAAGAGGATGGGAGGAAATAGGTTGTCCATTTAGAAGCTTGAAAGAAGCTGCAATAGCATTCAAATGGACTCTTACTGAGTTAGTTTTAAGACCTGCATTGGATAAATGAAGGAGATACTCCAGTAATGATTCCAGAGGTATTGGAAAGGGGTTAAGACCCTTCTGCGAACACCATATGGTAAACGTTTTCCACTTGAAAGCATAAGAGTGTCTTGTGGAAGGCTTCCTGGAAGCATAAAGGATATCCTTTACTTGCTGAGGAAGGTTAAGATAATGAAGATCTGGGCCTTCAGCAACCAAGCCCTGAGATGCAGAGACTGGGGATTGGGATGCCATAACATTCCATCCTCCTGAGACAGGAGATCTGGAGAAGACCCTAACTCCAGGGAGAGAGCTTGAGAGAGATGTAGAAGCAGAGGGAACCACACTTGCCATGGTCAATGTGGAGCTATGAGAATCATACGACCTCTGTCTCTCTGAAGCTTGAACAGGGTTTTGGGAATTAGGGGAATGGGTGGAAAGGCATACAGGAAGCCTTGACCCCAGTAAAGGAGGAAAGCATCCCTGGCCTGAGCCGGGGTTCTGGAACAGAACCGGGGAAGTTTGGCATTCCACGGACTTGCAAAGAGGTCTATGTCCGGGGTTCCCCAAATTTGAAATATCTTGGCTACCTGGTCTGCATGCAGAGACCACTCATGTGGAAGCAGAACTCGACTGAGTTTGTCTGCCCAAGAGTTTTGTATGCCTGGAAGATACACCGCCAGGAGATGAATCTGATGCTCTCTGGCGAGGGCCCATAGTCGCAAAGCTTCGTTGCAAAGCGACAGAGAGCCTGTTCCCCTCTGCTTGTTCACGTAGAACATGGCTACTTGATTGTCCGTATGGATGAGGACTGTTTTGTAGCTGAGCAGGGTGTGGAACACTCGAAGAGCAAGGAAGATTGCTCTGAGTTCCAAGAGATTGACAGGTAGATGAGTCTCCTGTGGAGACCAGGTGCCTTGGGTGGAGAGGTCTTGCAGATGAGCTCCCCAACCCATCGGAGAAGCATCTGTTGTGAGAGTTGCCTGGGGTGAGGGTTGTTGAAAAGGGGACCCCAGCAACCGGTTTTGAGTGGACTTCCACCACTGGAGGGACAAAATAAGGCGACTTGTGTTTGCTATTTTGTCTGACAGGCATCCTGATGCCTGGGTCCATTGAGTGGATAAAGTCCACTGGGCTGCCCTCATATTGAGGTGAACATAGGGAACCACATGCACAGTAGATGCCATGTGGCCTAGTAGTTGTAGCATTTCTCAGGCAGCGAGATGAGGTTTTAGCACTGCTTGAGAAGCTAACTGCACCATGCGAAGGCAATGGGCCTGGGGGAGATAGGCCCTTGCCTTTCTGGTATCCAGCAACGCTCCTATGAACTCTAAAGACTGAGTGGGAGTTAGAATGGATTTTGGGATGTTTATTACCAGACCCAAATACTGAAGGATACGCATTGTGCAGGAAAGAGAAATCCTGGCCTCTGACTCTGTTGGGGCTCGAATGAGCCAGTCGTCTAAGTAGGGGAAGACGAATATCCCTAGAGTGCAGAGAAATGCTGCTACCACAGCCATGCATTTCGTGAACACCCTTGGTGCTGAGGCAAGGCCAAAAGGAAGCACCCTGTATTGGTAGTGCTTTCCTTGAAAAAGGAACCGAAGGAACCTTTTGAGAGTTGGATGGATGAGAACATGGGTGTACGCATCCTTGAGATCTAGAGAACAAAGCCAATCCTGACTCTGAAGGTATGGCAGCAGAGTTCCAAGAGAAATCTTGAATTTCTCTTTGACAAGGAATTTGTTCAATTCTCTGAGGTCCAAGATAGGTCTTTATCCCCCCGTTTTCTTTGGGATAAGGAAATAGGGAGAGTAAATCCCTGTACCCTGCCAATGGATGGGTACTTCTTCTATTGCCCCTTGGGCAAGAAGCATAGTGACATCCTGACCTAACAGGTTGATGAGAGAGGTCAGAGAATTGAACTGCCTTATCATTGTGGGAGGGGGCATGCTCGAAAAATGAAGCTTGTACCCCTCTTATGATGGAGAGTGTCCAATGCTCTGCTGTTATCTGCCCCCATCTGGGGGCAAAGTGACACAACCTTCCTGGAATGGTGGAAGGCTCTGGTCCCATGAGAGCCAGGAAGGCTAAGTTCTCTAGCTGAAAGTCAAAGGCCTTGTGGAGGCTGAGACTGCTGGGACGGCTGAGGCTTAGCAGTCTTTGCCTTTCTTTGTTTGGGTGGTTGCTGACCTTTCCTGACAAGCTGACCTGCAGAATGTCCCTGATGAGAATAAGCAGGATAATATCTTTTCTTTTTAGAAAAGAATGGTTTCTTGAAAGATTTCTTTCTTGCAGGATCAGCTGTGGATTTGGACAATCTATCCAAGGTGGAGTTGTCAGCATCCAACTCATTGGCCTTTTCCTGCCAATCTTTACCAAACAGGTTCTCACCAGTACAAGGAATATTTCCCAGTTTGTCTTGTACCCAGAGCGCCAGATCAGATGCCTGGAGCCAAGCAATTCTACGTGCACCTATGGCAATGGCAGAGGTTCTGCTTATGCACTCAAAACAGTCAAAAGTTGCACGGTTGACAAATTTAGAAACATCCTGGGCATGTTTGACCAATGTGAGAAAATCTTGTCTTTTATCATTAGGAAGAAGAGGGCTCAAAGCCTCTAAACCTCCTGTGACTTCCTTCAGGAAGATTCCCATATATAGACTATAGGAACTGATCCTGGCAGAAAGCATGGAAGCTTGGAAGACACGACGTCCAAAAGCATCCAAAGTTCTGCACTCACGTCCTGGAGGATTAGAGGCATGTCCCTTTGCACTCTTGATCCTTCTCATAGCTGATTCCACTACAATAGAGTGGTGAGGAAGCTGAGTTTTCTGGAAACCAGGACAAGGAGGGACTCGATACAGAGTATCTAGTCTACGAGAGTGAGGAGAAGTGGTAAGAGGCGTCTCCCACATTCTTAGCATAAGATCTCATGGATGGGCAAGGTAGCTGCCTCCTTAGGAGTTTTAGGATACTGTAAAATTTCCAACTCCTTTGCTCTGGACTCTGTTTCAGGGGCCACAGTAATGGACAGACCCCGAGCCACCTCCCTGATGAAATCCTGAAAGGAAATGTCCTCTGGAGGAGACATCCTGCATTTGGGGGAGGAAGGCTCCTCCGGGAGAAGTATTCCCGCATCGACAGAACTGTCAGAATCCTCAGATCCCTCTGAGGACTCGAAGTATCTTCTGTCGGGATGCTCTTGAAGAGCTCGATACCTGTACAAATCGAAGTCGGTACCGAGGGGAATCGGTACCGGTGTAATGGTACCGGAAGGCATCGCATGACTGGGTGCCAGCAATGCGGACGCCAATGCTGTCGGTACCGGCTGAACTGACGCGATTACAAGGGTGTCGATGCCGCAAGGAGAGCCGCCAGACTGCGTTCAATAGCCAGGACCCTCTGGTCTATCGACGCTGCTGATGCCTGGATGTTGGTACCGGAGAAGATCGCCGGTACCCCAGAGCATGGCACCAGTAGTTCTGCCGAGGTCGAGGCCTCAAGAACATCCTGGAGCCCCGATAATGCTTTGGAAGCCGAAGCCTCCCACCGGGGCAATTTTGCCGGTGCAGAATCCTCAAGGGCAACGCCAGAGGCATCTCGATGCTTAGAAGGAGATCTACCCTTTGAGGACCGGCTAGACTTATGTTTAGTTACCTGAGATCCACAGGAGGAAGACAAAGCCCTCGAAGATGTTGATGCCACCAAAGCTGCATCAGAGGGAAACAGGGTACTGAGCTTGGCAGCTCGGTTCTCTCAACCTCTCTTGGACATCATGGCACAGGCCATACATTCCAAGATGGAAGGGTCAGGACCTAAACATTTCAGACACCACTCGTGGGTGTCGGTGACGAAGATGGTACCGCCACACTTGGTGCACTTTTTAAAACCCGAAGAGGGTTTTTCCATCGTGGAAAAAATCTTGGGCCTAAGGCCCAAAATGGCATGTGCACCTGGAAAAAATGGGAAAAAAGTACTAAGAAATTATTATTTTTTTTTTAGAAAAGAAAGAAAGAAAAAACGGCGGTACCGGTAAAGCGTCGAGGAAGGCAGACGCGACCACAAAAAAGAAGGAAAGTTTTCTGCGGTGACAGGAACATGACCTGCTGGCTTCGCGGAAAACGAAGAACTGGAGAGAGGCAGTTGGGAAAGGTGGGAAGGCAGCACGCAGGCGCTGTGGGATGCTCCCAAAAGCTTTCTAATTAGACGCTGGGAAGCGTTCCCGCGCAGGCTCCATCGGTACCGACGATACCCATATGTGATGACTACATTCCTGCTTGTTCCTGGAGATTACATGATCAACAGCAACACCATTGGTTCCAATATGTGCATTATAGACATGCATTATTGCTCTTTTCAGTGTTTAGTGTCCTTATTCTGAGGTTCCCTTATTATTGAGAGAGATATGCTTTGAAATTTAGCTACAGTGAACCCTCTCTGCATTTGACTGCCGAATCACACTGGCATCTAGTGGCGCTGTGGTCATCCATACTATCCAGGTACTGGCCAGGCTTTCATGTCCCCCCTGAATTGCAGATAAGCACACCAGATACCCCCATGCACCCCTCAAACCAGACACACACTCACTTTCTGTCACAAAAACATGATTCTGCAAAAAAAGATGCCCTGAACCTATACATAACAATTATGACAACCACATGGGGTACCAGGACTACAAATAGGATCTCTGTTTCTCACCCAAAAAAAGAATCCTTTCCCTGCTCATGCCCATACTATCCTGGTCCCATAGATTGGCTCCTTTAGCACAAAAAGCACATTAGTACATACTACTACTATTACTGAACATTTGTAGAAATGGCATATATCTAGGGGGAATGCTAGGTTAAAACAAAGGAGATCAGGCGAGTCGAGATCTGAAAGAGGTAGCAAAGAGGTGAGTTTGTAGCCTGGATTTGAAAAGGGTCAAAGAAGGTGCCTGACGTACAGACTCAGGTGGTTTGTTCACGTATAAGGAGAAGCAAGGTGAAAGGAGCAAAGTGTGGAGTTAGCAAGAGAAGAGAAGGGCACAGATAGAAGCGATTTGCCAGAAGAACAGAGTTCCCGAGGAGGGGTGTAGGGAGAGATAAGAGAGGAAAGGTAGTGAGGAGCTGCAGAGTGAATGCACTTATAGGTCAGCAGAAGTAGTTTGAACTGGATAGGGAACTAATGAAGTGACTTGAGAAGAGGTGTAATATGAGCATGTCGAGGCTTGCAGAAGATTAGTCATGCAGCAGAGTGCTGAACAGATTGAAAGAGAGAGAGATGATTCAGAGGGAGACCAGGAAGGAGTAGGTTACAATAGTCTAGATGGGAGGTGACTAAGGAGTGGATAAGTGTCTTAAGAGTGTGTTCAGAAAGGAATGGGCGAATTTTGTTGATGTTGTAGAGAAAGAAACGGCAGGTTTTGGCTGTCAGCTTCTTCCTCGTCAGAGATCTCTTCAGCCGCAGAAGACAGCAATGAGGGGAGCTCCTTCCCCACTCCTCCAAACAGGCGGTCCGACAATCTGTTTAATTTTAAAGGGCTAACAGGCAGATCTGTACCTAAGGGACACGTCCAAGGACCCTTAGAGTGGCCTCAGTGCCGGTAACCACAACCTCCTGTGCCATCTATGTCTTACATATATGAGGAAGGCGGGGGTACTTTATTAGCCAATCAGGTAATACCAAACTCCACAACAGCTCTGCACAACTATTGACGAACAGCCTGCAGCTTACCCACCATCTAAACGAGCACAAGCAGTACCGCAGTCTAGAGGCTACTAACCCCCTCTCCCCTTGTAAAATGCAATTACTTTAATTTCTCACATTACCTGCTATAAAAAAAACCTAAGATATAGTTTATTTGACATTGCCTGGTCATACCTGTTAGTTCCTTTATTGCATCTCAGTCATTCTTGGCTGCGAACCCTTATTCCCATTGCATGGAGGCTGCTCACATGACTTCAATCGATCCATGTCTGATGTCTCTAGTATTTTAATATTTTATATTTTACACTTTATAGACTTATATTCGTAGTCTGCTTGAGATAAGGCTTGCTTGCCTACTATTTTCACTCACTGATATTTGATTATTTCCTCTGCTAATTAGTTTCCCTATCCGATAATCTTAGTGTCTTAAGACTTTTACTTATCTGTATCTTATTCTATTTTATTTTATTTATTTTACCTTTATTCCCCTACTACCTATTATCCCTCTCCTTCTTCTAACATTACTTGCCCCCTCTGCCATTTCTTATGGCTCCAAATCATTTTTTGCTCCTTTTTCTGATCCTCCCTATCCTTCTTCCCTCACTCCATCAATCTAATACTCCCCTCTTTCTCACTCTCTCTATTTCCTCCACCCTTTCCTCAGTTCTTGTTTCACCTTCTCCTTTCTCTCTTTCATCTCTAAAACAACCTCATCCCAGTTTCCGATGTGCTGTCTCCTCTCTCCCTCACATTCTTCTACTCCCTTCTATCCTCTGGTGACATTAATCCCAACCCTGGTCCCCTTCACTTCACTCTCACTCCCATATTAGTTCCTCTCTTCACCATCCTAACGTCATCCACATCTCCTTTCCCCCTCCTCCCTCTACTCATGTGCTTGATGGAATGCTCATTCCATTTCTAATAAACTTCCTTTTATCCATGATCTCTTTAGCTCTTGACCTTTCTATCTTCTCGCTCTTACTGAAACCTGGCTCTTCCCTGATGACACCTTCAGTTGCTGCCCTCTGCCACAGTAGCTATCAATTCTCCCACTCTCCTCGTCCTAATGGCCGCAGTGGTGGTGTTGGGTTTCTGCCTTCTCCTTCTTGCCAATTTCAACCCCACATTTTCCCTCCATCTCATTCTTTTCCCTCTTTTGAAGTCCCTGCCATCCATCTTTCTAATCCCCTACCTCTCTGGATCACTGTCTTCTATAGACCCCCTACAAATTAGAATTGGTCAATCTTGTCAGAGTAATGATTGTCAAAATATATATGCCACTCTGAACTTAAAATTTGAAAGTATATGTTATTAACAAGATCTTTCTATTATAAATCCCATAGAAAGTTAGATAGTTTTATAATGACTGACAGGGTCTCAAACTCTAGGCTATCAAAATCTCAATGAATCAATTGGAATAAGCCCGTTATTGCATCAATGACCCTTAGTGTCTAGCCATATAGAATGTTAACTTTCAGAATGTTTTATATATAGTGAGCAGTAAATAGTGCTTAGCTTTCATTGTTGTCTTCCCCAACGCTATCAATGGCGCTTCGTTTGCGTTTCACCTGCTTGGTTTCTTCAGGGGGTAACTTGAAAGCACTATAATGCAAGCCATTTCGAGATTCAATGAATACATACATCTATAGACCCCCTGACAAGTCCTCTTCTACCTGCCTCACTGATTTTGATTCTTGGCTCTCCTTATTCCTGGATTCATCTTCCCCCTCCCTTATTCTTGGTGGCTTTAATTTTCATATTGATAACCCCCCTGTGTATCCCAGCTCCTTTCCCTTATTCCTCTTTAAACCTCCAGCTTTGCTCTTCTGCCCCCACTCATCAGCTTGGTTACTGCCATGACCTCATTTTCTACTCTTTTTATTTTCTAATTCCCATATGTCTGCTTTTCCCTTATCTGACCATCACCTGTTAAGTTTCACTCTTCATTACTCCCCACCTCAATCTCGCCATATCCTCCTATCTTTTTTGAAATCTTCATACTATCGATCCACCGACTCATCTCTTCTCTTCCACTTTGTCCTCCAAGTCTCTTGATAAAGCTATAGCTTCCTATAATACTGATCTCTCCTCTATTCTGGATATCCTTGCTCTGCCCATTCCATGTCCGGTGTGGCGCACCTTACCTCAGCCGTGGTCATCTTCAACTACTCACTACCTACATTCTTGGGCCCACTCAGCTGAGTGCACTTGCATCAAATCCCACTCTCTCTCTGACTTTCTGCAATTCAAATTCATGCTTTCTTCTTTCCAGTCTGCCATTGCACTCACTAGGCAAAACTATTTTCTCCATCTGTCTTGCTTCTAACTCTCGCCGTCTCTTTTCTACTCTCAGTTCTCTTAAGGCACTTCCACCTCCAATCCCTCTTTCTCTCTCTGCCCAAACCCTGGCAAACTATTTCCATGACAAAATGCATAAGATTACCTTTCAAATTTCCCACTAAATCTTTACCCACTCTTCCCCCTCTCCATTACTAAATTTTCCCCTCAACCTCTATCACCCTTACTTCCTTTTCTAAAATCTCTGTTGAGGAAACCTTCTTTTTTTCTCTAAACTCATTACCTCTTCTTCTGATCCTATCCCCACCCATCTCCTCAACTCCACCTCTTCCACCATCATTCCTTTCATTTCACATATGCTCTTTCACTTTCCACTGCAATCTTCCCTGTAGCCTTCAAGCATGCTGTAATCACTTCTGTCCTCAAAAAAACTCACTTGACCCTACTTGTCCTTCTAATTATCGACCCATCTCCCCCTTCTCCAATTCATTTCCAAAATTCTTGAATGTGCAGTTCTCCACCGCTGTCTCTAATTTCTCTCTTCTCAAGCCCTCGTTGACCCACACTTCAATCTGTTTTTTCGTCCATTTCATTCTACTGAAACGGCTCTTGCCAAAGTCTCCAGTGATCTGTTCCTCACTAAGTCCATAGGCCTTTACTCTGTTCTCATTCTTTTTGATCTTTCTGCTGCTTTTGATACTGTTGACCATCTCCTCCTCCTTGATACTTTATCCTCTCTTGGTTTTAGAGGCCCTGTACTATCTTGGTTCTCTTCCTATCTCTCCAATTGCTCTTTCAATGTTTGTTCTGGAAGTTCCTTCTCTTCTGCCATCCCTCTCTCAGTTTGTGCACCTCAAGGGTCTGTTGGGCCCTCTCCTTTTCTCTCTCTATGCTCCGTCTCTTTGTGCCTTCATCTCTTCCTATGGCTTTCAGTATCATTTTTATGCTCTAGACTCTCAAATCTATCCACACCTGACATCTCTCCTTCGCTCCAAATTCGTATCTCTACTTGTTTATCTGACATCGCCACCTGGATGTCTCACCACCACGTAAAACTGAATATGGCTAAAACTGAATTTCTTATTTTCCCCCACTAAACCCTCCTCCCCCCTTCCTCCTTTCTCTATCACTGTTGACAACACTATTCTTCCCATTTCCTCGGCCCACAACCTTGGAGTCATCTTTGACTCCTCCCTTTCCTTCTCCACACATAGTCAACATATACCTAAAAACTTGTCATTTCTTTCTGTGCAATATTAATAAAATTCATTCCTTCCTCTATGAACACACTACTAAGGCTCTTGGTCCACTCTTTGGTCACCTCCAGCAAAGTGTCAAGAGCAAGAAGATGGAGAGCATTAGCGATAAAGAAATCATGAGTAAAGGCAAGTTTATCTGAGATGGAGTGTGCATTCCACAAGGCACATGAGAGAGGAAGGGTAAAAGGAGAGGGATATGAATGAGATTTGAGCTTTTGCATGAAGATCTGTTCTGGGAGTATGACAAACGTTTAGGGGGGCCAGGGTTGGGGTTGATATTTCCTGAACAGAAACATGATGGCAGAAAAAGAACACATGGCCTATCTAGTCTGCCCTTCCATATCAACTACTACAATAGTCCCCCTTTTTGACTTTTGAGATTCTCTGTGTTTGTCCCATGCTTTTTTGAATTCAGATACTGTCCTCATCTTCATCCTATGTCCCCTCATAGCAGAGCTTTCTTTCAATCAAAAGAGGCTCTCCTCCTGTGCATTTATGCCATGGAGGTATTTAAACAGCTCCTCCAGTTCTTCTTAATGTTTCTATAAGGGTGTTTATTAACGTGTCTAGACCTTACAACATTCCTTCACATCTGCTCCCCGTACCTTGTGTTTTTTCAGACTGCAGTCACACCAGTTCAAAACATACTTGTCACAACCATTCTTCAATATGGGCCACATTGCAGAAGAATTTTTTCTAAGTCCTGGCCTTATTCCATATTTCAACAGGAATAATGTGGACGTTTCCGGGAAACACTTAAAAAGTACACGGTCCTTAACATGCCCCTGTTCCCACTACAACTACTATTATTATTAATCATTCATATAGCGCTACAAGGCATACACAGCGCTGTACAAGAACATATAGAAGATGGGCCCTGCTGGTTAGGGCTTACAATCTTCTGGGCACATTCTGAGATCCCCATACTACTAGCACCATTGACGTGCATGTCAGCAGTGTTTCAGAATATATTAGGGGACGTTTTTGGCATATAAACATCCCTGCTGCATGTATAAACTCCTTATTCGTTTTCTGTAATGACCCCCATACTGTATACACGCGCACACAAACACATAGAACAAAAAAATCCCAGCATACAAGGGTAATTTCTAATCACCATGGCAAGCTGGTGCCTGAGATCTTATGAGCCCTGCTGTAAATGAATATGAGCTCACAAAGAAATCAGGGCCAGATTTAAGATCAAGGTAGCTGAAAGTAGAGTTGGGGAGGGGTCATCCTAGAGACTGGAGAGTAGGGAAGCTTGGGGTATCTCCCTCTGAGATCAGAGGTCCCACTGTTGGCCAAGGTCAACATTTGGCAGCAAAGACATGAGCTTTTTCTGCCTAAATTCCTACATTTTAGAATTGCAGTACTGAAAAGAACTGGAAGATCTTTCAGCAAGTCAGGAACAGAAGTACATCAAGCCTAACCACATTTTTTTTGGCTGGGACACAGAAGGGGAGCAGAGGAGAGTGTGCACTGAACCAAGAACAACAAGCAGCAGGGAAGGCACTAATCAGAAGAGGCAGAAAGAGTTCGAATGGCATCACCAACATGAGGAAAAGCTAAATTATTCAAATACTTTGAGGAATGAAAAGGAACTTTCTACAGCAGCAAAGCAGCACATCCATCATTCTGCCCTTGTTATGATGTGCAAGCTGACAATTCAAAACCATAATCGCTTCAGTGCTTGCTGCTCCATAAATTAGCCACTTAGGGTTTAAATATTTGTGTGCATTATGCATTCAGCAGGATCACTAAAATACCTTGGTCTAATGTATTTGCCTCAATGTTTGCTATATTGCTGATGGCATGCTATGTTATATTGCAGAAGTACCATTGGCCAAGATAGCTGTATTATCATTAATATTAGTACAATGCCAATTTGTAACAAATGGGGAAAGTATGCAGATTATACCTCAAGGAATTCTTTCCAACCCTTCTGCATTTGTGCAAGCTTAACTTGTTTGTGTTTGTATCTATTTCATATGTGTTGTATGTGTGTGCGCATGTATTTACATCTCTGCTGGCTATGTATCGCTGATAGGAAGAAGAGATGATAGGGGCGGGCAGCTTGAAAGGTGCAATACCTTAATCACTAATTTACAGTGAATCAGTATATGTATGCTGCTGCTTCTTCCAAAGAAACGTATTAGGACATTTATTTTGGAGGAGGCATTTTTCTTCTACTCCTACATATGCAGTAACGTCACTTTTACAGCACAGAAACTAGCAGCAAAGGCTGTGAGGGTGGAGCACAGGAAAGTTGCTTTAATCACAGGAAGGGAGAATATTATTTGTTCCTTTAAAGAAAGAAGAAAATAATTTAAATTTGTCCTTTTGTCAAAATAAGATAGTTTTGAAAAATTTTTTTTAATAAAACCTGAAAAAAGTCAAACAGCATCAATTCCAATGTCTTAAGTCCTGTGCATATCTCACAGGGTCCTCCCTAAACATTTGGACTGAAGTATGTGCGTAGATGGCCAGTGCTTTGACTTTGCCCTGCCCACAGCAGCAGATATTACAGTTGCCAGTACACTGGCAACCAGGGCCGGCCCATCCATTGTGTGGGAATGTTTGCACAGTGCCCCACACTTCAGGGGACCCCGCGCCAACTTCATTCTGCACATGGTTTTCGGTTTGCAGGGCCAGCTTCAGAGGGAGCCGGGAAGGCCCAAGGCCCCGGCTCAGCCGCTGAAGTGAAGAGCAGTGTGTTCCTTCACTCTGTGGCTCAGTTCTCGTGAAGCATGCTGAGTACCCAAAAACAGAAGATGCCATAGGGGTAACATTTAGACTGTACGAAGTAATTAACAACGTTATGTTTGTTTAGGGTGAGTGTTTGGGGTGAGTGGGTATTGAGTTGATGTTATGTCATTAACTTATATGCCTATTCGGGATGAGCGAATATCGAATTATTGGCAGTAGATGTATTACTGTTTGGGTGGGGAGTGTTTTCCGTCTGTTGATAAGTTTCAATAAAGAGATATGTTTTGAGGTCCTTTCTGAAGTCCATTAGGTCATCTACTGCTCTCAGGCTTGTTGGGAGTGAATTCCAGAGTGTGGGCGCTAGTAAGGAGGGAGCTCTTTTTGAAGTTGTTTGTTTAGTCTTGTGGAATCCTGCAGGTGTGCCGATCATGTTGTCTATCGGTTCTTCTCGGTCTGCTGCAGGTATCTTTCGTTATGATATATTGGAGTGCCTCTGCTGAGAGCTGGTGGATGATTTTAAAGATGATTAGGATTATTTTGAATTTTGCTCTGGACATCATGGGTAGCCAGTGCAGTTGCTTTAAGACTAGGGTGATATGCTCAGATCTTGGAGTGTCTGTAATGATGCGTGCCACAGTGTTTTGCACCATTTGGAGTGGGTGTAGGGTTTGTTGAGGGAGGCCTTGATATAACGAGTTTCCATAGTCAAGCAGAGGTGTAATGAGTGCTTGGCATACTGTGCGGAAGTGATCCTGGCAGAGTAATGGCTTGAGTTTTCTGATGATCCTTAAACGTTGATAGGCCTTGTTTGCAGTTTTTGTGATGTGGGATTTCAGGTTTAGTGCTCTATCCATTGTGATGCCCAGATATTTAACCTCATCTTTAACTACTATAAGCTTATCTAAAATGCTTATGGTTTGTGGTGGAGTGAAGGTAGTGTTTCTGGTGATGAACATAGCTTTAGTTTTATCGTAGTTGACGGTCATATTATTGGCTGCGAACCAGGTGTTCATATCTTCAAGGCATTTGGTTATAGTTGTGATGTTGCGTGCTAGTAGGTTGACTGGTGCATACACCATGATGTCATCAGCGTAGATGTGATATTGGAGTTTGTGACTTTTGATGATGTTACATATGGGCTGGATGTAAATATTAAAGAGCATTGATGATAGGGCTGAGCCTTGTGGTATTCCCTGCGTAACGGGGAAATGTGATGATTTCTTTTGTGCGCATTTGACTTGACTATGTCAACTCTGGGAAATATGCATCGCTAATATCTTTGCATTTTGTTTAGTACAACAGGAAATTAATTTATAGTTTTATTTCTCCAGTGTTGTACATTCCAAGTTTAACTTTTGAGGTTTCCAGTTTAATTATTGTCTATTTCAAAATTGCGATTCCTTGTTCTTTGTTTGGTGATGGTCTACGTTCTGCATGTGTAACCGAGCTGAGGTATTCTGTTCATGTAGTTTCTATTTGACAGTGCCACTTGTTCTCTTTCCCCGGTAGGGGATGTATTGGTATAATATTTGCAGTGTTGCCTTTTGATAGATATGGTTTAGTTCTTTGTGAGTCATGGTAGTGCTGTTATGATACAGGAGGTTGGCTATGGGTTCTCAATGGGCAGGGTTTATAGTACTTCCTAATGTGCCTGGCGATTGGCACTGGAGTATAGTAATGTAGAAATCTGTTACTTTCCTTATCCTCACTGCCCATGTAAATGGTATTCAGACACTCATTAAGAGATATGTTTATTAAACATAATGCGCATTCACAAATGTTATTGTGCGTTAGATGCAGGAACACCCATTTATTTCTATTTGCACAGTGGCACATAATGCACATTAATATTTAGTAAACATACCCCAAAGTCTTTGCCAGGAGAACAAGACGGCTTGTGAAGGGCTCCTTTGAAAGCTGCCTAATATTTGAGATGGGAAACATACATTTTAAAATAAAATAAATTATGTTTATGCAAATGAGGCCCTGCAAGTAGTGTCTACACATGGCCCCGCATTACCCTTGGGCCACCCCTGCTGGCAACCAATAAGAAAATTCTACTCCCTGAATTATACAGTTAAAGAAAATTAAAAATAGATCAGAATGACTGAAAATGCAGCTGGGGGGGAGTTTGTTAGAAGATAAGGCAGTTGTAGGGAGTAGTTTTGGGATGTGGGGACAAATTGGAAGGTTTGGAGAATAGAAAGGCAGTTTCATTTCATTATTTACAACTTAAAAATGCAATTCTGGTAAAAAACTGTTCAATGCTGTGTACATAGAAATATCCATAACAAAGAAACACGACTAACAAAATTTACACATAACAAATAATTCCCCCTCCCAACCCGTACCTTTAATAAATTAACATAGCAAAAAAAATAATCAGACCTCCAAGTAGCTACCTTGTTCTATAACTGCTATGAAAAAAAAAGTATCCCAATCCATTTTTTAAATATATCATCTACTGTCCAATGACCTGAAGGACCCACATCGTCCAAAAACTGGCTGTGCTATCAAATGGCTAAAAATGTATTCCAGCTGGCTCTTTTCTATGCCTTTGAACTCTGTAGGACAGAGATCCAATAAGCATAACTGCATGCTTTAAATACTGTAAAGTGACGTCTTAAAAAGTAAACATACTAAATATTTTTGCTGAAAACTATGCACAGGTCTCTCCCCTTGATCTAGTTTCTGCTTTTCTTTTGCATTTGACACCAGCAATAATATGCTTATTCTCCAGTCCCGCTGTACCATTTCTCCTGAAGCAACCATTAGAAATTACATTGGCGAAACGTGAGTCAAATACTGGTCTAACGCCTGGGAAGGTTATGCAGAGTTTCCCGTTATACCAAGCTAAGAAGCTTTTTATAAGCATTTAAAAACTAAAAAGTATATAAACTTGGTTTGATAAGGACCGATGAAAGAGACTAATCGGGGGTAGTTTTGTACCCGCAGCCTTGCATACTGCTAAATATGGTGGGGACACCCCAACTGTGGTCTTATCAATTTATATATAGTATATATTTTTTGCTATTGCATAGTGGCATCCTTTATAATCAAAGTTACTACTTGCAAGATTCAGTTAGGGGTGTCTCTCTCTGGGATGGCCATGTTGTGAGTGAGCACCATTTTTGGAGTTTTTGTGGATTAGTGGTTACAATTTTATGTTAGCACACCTAATTTCTTAATAGTGCACATTCATTGATGTGAAACAAAAATGATAAAAGAAAATGCATATCCTTAATTTGTGTTTGATGATCCAGTTGGTTTTGACTGTAAAGCACATAGATACTTTGTCAATAACAGCTTACATAAACTTCACCTTTCAAGAAGCAATTTTTAAACTGCCTGCATTGCTGCAAAATTCATGAATACATGTTACCTATGGTCTTTGCTCTAGTATTTTTAGTGAAAGCATAAGCATACATTCACTTTGAAAACTGCCCCAAGGCAAAATACCACAGTCATTTGCAACTACTTTTACTGTAGATACATTTTATACGATTGATTGAATTTTCAAATGTATACATATTCTTTATGTGCACTTAGGGATCCTTTTACTAAAGTGCCTTAAGCACTTATCAGGGGTTTTACCATGTAGTAACTGTTAGCTCAGGCTCAGGCTAACACCTATATGGAAAGCAGTGTGTATTAATGCCCGTAGCATGGGAAATAAGATCCCTGAGGTTGAAGCTTTGGTGGGAGTGGCTGACTTGGATTTAGTGGCAGTTACAGAAACATGGTTCACAGAAAACAATGACTGGGATGTAACTATACCTGGCTATACTTTATTTAGGAAGGACAGGGTAGGAAGAAGAGGAGGAGGAGTGGCACTATATGTAAAAACTACTATTAAAGCTTTGGAATTACAGAGCTTAAAAGGGAGAGAGGAGGCATTGTGGGTTAAACTAGAAAGAGAGAAAGAGAAATCTATTTGCATTGGAGTGATATACAGACCTCCCTCACAAGAGGAAGAGGTGGACAGAGAGTTAATTGAAGACATACGCAGCATTGCTAGGAAAGGGGAAGTGCTACTGATAGGAGATTTCAATATGCCAGATGTTGATTGGCACATTCCTGCTGCAGTATCATCTAGAAGTAAGGAGATCCTGGATTCTCTACAGGGAGAACTATTCAGGCAATTGGTAACAGACCCCACACGTGAAGGGGCCATACTGGACTTGGTGCTTACCAATGGTGAAAGTGTTTCTGATGTTGTAGTGGGAGATCATTTTGCATCCAGTGATCACCAGATGGTGTGGTTCAGTATTAGGACTAGGGCTGTTAGAATCCATTCCAAGGTGAGGATCTTAGACTTTAGGAAGACTAACTTTGCGAAGATGGGCCAATACCTCAGGGAGTCGTTAGTGGGATGGGAACAGCTGGGGGATGTAGAAAAACAGTGGGCAAAACTGAAAGGGGGTATTTTAAGGGCAACCAACCTTTTTGTTAAAACGGTAAATAAAGGCAAAAGGAACAGCAGACCGCTATGGTTTTCGAAGGAAGTAGCTGAAAAAGTGAAGAAAAAGAGGGAGGCCTTCATGAAATACAAGAGATCACAGAGAGCAGAAGACAGGCATCTGTATTTGGAAAAACTTAGAGAAGCTAGCAAAGTAGTCAAGAAGGCAAAGATTCAAAAGGAGGAGGAAATAGCCAATGCAATAAAATGGGGGGATAAGACATTTTTCAGATATATTAGTGAGAAGAGGAAGAGCAAAAGTGGTATTGTCAGACTCAAGGGTGCAGGGGGGGAATATGTAGAAGCTGATAAGGATAAAGCGGAATTGCTTAACAAATATTTTTGTTCTGTGTTCACAGATGAAGAACCAGGAGCAGGACCTCAGAAAACACCCACAAATAAGAACAGAAGCGAGGGACATCTTGAACTATTTTCAGAAGACTGTGTTCGTGAGAAACTAGCTCAACTTAAAGTAGACAAAGCGTTGGGACCGGATGGGATACACCCTAGAATACTGAGGGAACTTGGGGACGTTCTAGCAGCTCCACTGACTGACCTTTTCAATGCCTCGTTGGAGTCAGGAGTGGTGCCAAAGGACTGGAGAGAGGCTCATGTGGTGCCTTTACACAAAAGCGGAAGTAAGAATGTGGTTGAAAACTACAGGCCGGTTAGTTTAACTTCGGTGGTGAGTAAATTATTGGAAACGCTGCTGAAAGAGAAAATAGTGAGGTTTCTGGAGTCCAGCGGATTACAGGATCCGAGGCAGCATGGATTCACCAGAGGCAGGTCTTGTCAGACAAATCTGATTGATTTTTTTGACTGGGTGACCAGGGAGTTGGACCGAGGGAGAGCTCTAGATGTGGTGTATTTAGATTTCCGTAAAGCCTTTGACACTGTTCCTCACAGGCGACTTATAAACAAACTGAGCACCCTAGGGATGGACCCTAAAGTTACTGCTTGGGTTAGAAATTGGTTGGGTGGGAGGCGACAAAGAGTACAAGTAAATGGAGCTCACTCTGAGGAGAAGGATGTTACCAGTGGTGTGCCCCAGGGATCTGTCCTTGGTCCGATTCTTTTTAACATCTTTGTTAGTGATATAGCGGAAGGGCTGTCGGGTAAGGTTTGCCTCTTTGCGGATGATACCAAAATCTGCAATAGAGTAGACACCCAGGAAGGGGTAGATAACATGAGGAGGGATCTAGCTAAGCTTGAAGAATGGTCTAGAATTTGGCAGCTGGGATTTAATGTTAAAAAATGTAAGGTCATGCATTTGGGCTGCAGCAATCCAAGGGAGCAATACAGTATAGGAGGTGAAGTACTTTTGTCCACTAAAGAAGAGCGGGACCTAGGCGTGGTTGTGTCTGATGATCTTAAAGTAGCTAAACAGGTGGAAAAGGCGACAGCAAAAGCTAGAAGGATGCTTGGGTGCATACGGAGAGGAATGGCTAGCAGAAAAAAGGAGGTGATAATGCCTCTGTATAAGTCTTTGGTGCGACCTCATTTGGAGTATGGTGTGCAATTCTGGAGACCGCACCTTCAAAAGGATGTGAACAGGATGGAGTCGGTGCAGAGGGTTGCTACCAAAATGATTAATGGGCTTCATTATAAAGCATATGAGGACAGACTTAAGGATCTTAATATGTACACCTTAGAGGAAAGGCGGGATAGAGGTGATATGATTGAGATGTTTAAATACCTCCGTGGCATAAATGTTCAGGGAGAGAGCCTCTTTCAATTGAAAGCAAGTTCTGCTACGAGGGGACATGGGATGAGGGTGAAGGGAGATAGATTCAGGAGTGATATGCGGAAATATTTCTTTACGGAAAGAGTAGTGGATCCGTGGAATAGTCTCCCAGTGGAGGTGGTAGAGATGAGGACAGTAACTGAATTCAAGAAAGCATGGGACCAACACAGAGGATCTCTAAAGGCAAAAAGTGAACTGTTGTAGTTGTTATGGAAGGACAGACTAGATAGGCCATGTGGTCTTTTTCTGTCGTCATATTTCTATGTTTCTATGTTTCTATCATCTAATAAAAACAATGCTACTGCACTCCTTTGCTCCTGCCCAGTTGCAGCCCAGGTTTAAAGTGATAGATCTGAACCCTAGCAGTAATCTCATGATACTACTACTGCTGACCCTAACAGTAGTACCGTGAGATTACTACTAGGGATCAGATCTGTCATTTCTAACCTGGGCTGCAACGGGGAAGGAGCAAAAGTGGATAGCTCCTGCCCCATCCATTAGGGATAACACTGGGGTGTTGGGGAGGGAGGTGAGGGGGAGTTGAGTCTTCAATTGAGGAAGGGTTATGATCACAGAATTGCTGTTGGGGGGGTCAAGATGTTGGGAGGACTGGGCTCAGGAGCGAAGGCTCTTGCTGATGATCAGGGTGAGGATGGGGGGGTGTTTCTAATGATGATCAGTGTTTGGATCAGAGAGGATGAGTGGGAGGGTATACCTGTCATCAGCAAGTTCCAGCGCTGCCTTTTTTAAGGGGGGGGGGGGTAGGTGAATTGCATCGAGCCCCAGGTTACAAACATCAGCTGTCAGCATGGGTGCACCTCTGCTATCTCTCAATGCACAGAATGCAGAGCACACACACTAAGTGTCTGCCCTGTGTGGTAAATGCAGGGCAGGTGCTAGGCAAGCCTCATGCATTTAATGCATAAGCTTTGCACTTAACTGCAAACCTCTCGTGGACTAAGATGCAGTAAATGCAAAATCTTACCATAAATTTAAAAAAAAAAAAAAAGTCCCAATTTTCTTCCACACCTCCTAAAATGTCTCTTCCTAATACAGCTAAAATTATGTTTGCTGTGGTGCACTACGTGTACTTTTGGCCAAATAAAGGGTGGTAATTTTCATCTGTTTTGGACAGGCCTTGACACATTTTCTTGGAATCTAGGAGCTTGCCACCAAGACTTTCATCAAAGTGCCACCCCTCCTCCCTCACAAAAAGGTGTATCACAGCTCTTTTTAAAGGATCTGATTTACTGTTTTCCCGTTTTCCATGGGAAAAGAAAGCTTAATAAAACAGGCGCTTAACACGCCATTACACAGTGCCAACAGAAGGTAGTCCACTGTCCCCAGATCTTTCCTGCAACTGAAAAAACTCTGCACATCTGCAGTTTTATGGCCACCCAGGACAATGCACATCAACTGGCCCCACCTTCCACACAAGTAGGCTGAACACAGATGGATTGAGTTCCCACTCCCCAGGATACACAGTGATGCAACAGCCTGCAAGCTGTTGGCTCCTAATACATAATCCATCAACTGGGCCAGCTGAGGACTTTCTGCCCAAATGCAGAGCTCCACCACTTCTGCTGCATGTTGACCTAAGTCACTGCCATGACACTGTACAAAAACACACTGATCGCTTTGACCAGCAGGAAGGTCTGATATTTCTCCAAGGCCAAGCGAACTGTCCTAGTCTCCAACTTGTTGAAGGACCAGGCAGCTTCCTGAGGAAACCAAGCCCTTGGAACCAGTTGTCCTGAACAATGAGCTCTGCAGTCCCAAAGGCTGACACATCCATGGTGACAATCACTCAGATTGGTGTCTCCAGAAGCATCCTGTCCATCAGATGGTGACTCTGTAGCCACTATTACAAGAGCTCTGTGAACTTCTATGGAAGAGGCAGGCATTGATTGAAGAACTGAAAGCAAGGAGAACAAGTCAGGTGTGCTTGCAGGGGGGCATGTGCACCTGAGCCCCAGGTACCAGCTCCAGGGTCAAAGATATGAAGCCCAGAAGCTGCAGGTAGTCTCAAGCCTTGTGAGCTGCCTGAGAACAAAACTTCTGAGCTGCAGCTTGCTCAGTCTGCTCAGATAAAAAGACACTCTGCACAAAGATTTTAACATTTCTGATGCTCTCCTTTCCCTGAATCCTGCTAGACCAGTCCAGATAAGTGGTTCGGCCTCCTGGGCTTAGTTGATCACTCTTGAAGTGCTCCCAGGTGGCTTGTGGAGGTTATTCAGTTGATTCCTCTGGAAGGTAGTCTGTAATGTTTGTAGTCTTCCTCCCACCCTAAGGCCTGACTGCTTGGGTATATTCCACTTGTCAGGACTGGTCTAGCAGGATGATAAGAAAGGAGAGATTTTAACGTACCTGATAATCTCCCCTTTCTTATCCTGCTAGACCAGTCCAGATGTGAGGGTTGGGTCCCCCTGTCAAAAGGTGGAGATAGACTTGAGCAACTTTCACCGATGTCATCACCTGATATATCCGCTGGTACACAGTACTGAGAGTAGCCAGTATGACACTTCCCAAGCAATAAGCAAAAGTGAAAAATCCCAAAACACACACACATCCTTGGCACTAAGACAGTGATTAAGTACTTGGTTCCCTTATTATGAAAAAGGATAGCCAGACCACAAGGCTTAGACCTTCCATGGCAGCCAGAAGCCACCAAACCTGCAGAAAGAATCTCCCAGGCATTAACATCGTTAATATGACCAAAAGGCAGCAGGCTGTCCAACTACAAAAGAGAGTCATCCAGGGCGGGTCTTGGACTGGTCTAGCAGGATTCAAGGAAAGGAGATTATCAGATATGTTAAAACCTCTCCTTTCTTATCATACTGCTAGATCAATCCAGATGAGTGGGATGTACCCAAGAGGTCAGGACTTGGGGGCGGGGGGAGAAGACTATCAACAGGACAGACTACCCTGCAGAAGAGCCATCTGAATAACCTCCATAAGCACCCAAGGGGCCTCAAAAGGTGATCAACTAAAGCTAGGAGGCCACAGCAACTCACCTGAACTGGTCTAGCAGGATAAGGAAAAGGGTGTTCAACCAGGTGCCCAGATACTCCAAATCCTAAAATGGAATTAGACTGCCCTTGGGGTAAGTGATTACCCATTCCAATCTCTCCAATCACTGGAGTGATTGGGCTGTCTCTCGTGGGGCTTGAGGTTTGGGTGAAACCAAATCCCTGTCTGCACAGAAAGGCCACACCACTGCCACCATGACATCTGAAAAGCCTTGGAGTGCCAAGGGCAGTCCATGAGGGAGGGCAGAAAACCATAATCAGCAGCCTAGAATGCAGAAGGATAAAAACCACCAATAACACTCCCTGACAGAAATCTAGAAATATACCTCGTAAAGGTCCAGGGATGATAGGAACTCTCCATGCTGGACTGACAAAAATGACTGACTGAAGGGTCTCCATGTGGAAGTGTAGCCCTTTCCACTTGGCACTGACCAGGATGGGGCTGTAGGACCCTCCATTCTCTGTTATCACAAAATGGATGGATCATCAACCCTGACCTCACTCCCCAGACAGCACGGGTACTTCCACCACTTTCCACAGGGAGACTTCACAGAGCATCCAGAAGTTCTGCGAACTCCAATACATCCAAAAATACAAGTGAGGGCACTTAGACCCCTGCCATCAGACGGCAAACTCTGGAGGGCCTTGATTCCCCCACAGAAGTAGTCAGAGTTCAGATCCCATCACAGGGGGTTGCCAAGTAGCTGCTAAAGACTGAACACAGCCTGTAAGCATTTCAGGAGCTGCTGTTCAACCTAAATGAAAGCAGCGGCCCTGAAGGCCCCTCAGAGGCTTACAGGCTTGAAGCTTCAGCCGCCCCATCACAGGCACTATGTAGCCATTCAAAACAGGGAAGGCTCCTCCACAACAATATCCGATGGCTCGATTTAGGGCACATGATTGAAAAGTTGAAGGAGAAGTCCTGGTGTATGTTGCCAGCCAAAGATTACCGTAGCAATGACCAGACTAAATGAGTTCAGAGGTTATACTAGTTTCATTAAATAAATATAACATCGGAGGGAAAAATCCCTGGGCCGGTGTAAATAAAGATTTATGGAGCCGATTGAACTGAAAGCCCAAACAAGCAAAAGGAAATTTCTGTCCCCCTCCCCACCCCCAAAAATGTAATTCTCAGTGACAATAGCATTGCCAATGACTGTAGAATATTAGTTTATAAAAATAAGTTGGCAAATATTCCTGGCACATAAATGCAAAATGAAAAAATCAACTGCAATGCACTCAAGCTGTTTATTTCACAACTAATGCATTGCATTCAGTGGAAGGATTATGTTACCACCATCGCTGGAGTGTGTAATTTGTCCTGCAAATTGGAAGTTTTAATAAAAATAAAAATGGATGACAGCCAGGTCTAATTTCATAAACTGGCCCATCTAAGCTAAAAACAGAAAAAGGTACTTTTTAATCTTTATTCTAGACATCTGGAGGACTTCTCCTCATCAGGAGCTCATCCAAGCTACACCATTTGCTGTAGATACGATAAAGCACAAAAAAGGTGGTTAAGCAAAGAAAATAAACATGAAATGAACAGCAGCCGAGTGAGAATTATTTAACAGGTTTTTTTATAGCGCTTTATCCTAGAGGTCAAAGCGGTTTACATTAAACACAACTTACTACATTTTAACAAAATAAACTCAAGAGGGTGGATGAGAGAGAAGAAACAAGATGGGAATAAAGAGTAGTTACTCACCTGTAACAGGTGTTCTCCAGGAGCAGCAGGAATCAGTCCTCACATATGGGTGTCATCGGCGCCGATGAAGCCCCAGCGGAGCATTTCCCCAGCTTTCTAAGAAAGCCTTTGGGAATGCAGGCACGCATGCGCGGTTCCCTTCCCGCCTAAAGGTGCCATCTTACCTCAGTCAAATGACATAGCTAAGAACAGCACACAAAAAATGAAAAAATTAAACTATGTACAACTGCAACTCCAAGGGGAGGAGGGAGGGTTGTGAGGACTGATTCCTGCTGCTCCTGGAGAACACCTGTTACAGGTGAGTAACTACTCTTTCTCCAGGACCAAGCAGGAAGTCAGTCCACACATATTTTATTTATTTATTTTATTTAACAGTATTTTTAAACCGCCTTATCATATTAATCAAGGTGGTATCACAGCAAACAATCGGGTAAAGTGAGTGTGTTAATCATGCAGTGAGGGTGCAATTTAGTTGAGTGTGTGTTGTATCGTGTGCTAGATTGGGGTGAGCTATGTACAAGGTGTGGTGTGTTGCGTGCTAGAATGGTTTGCTAGGGTGACTCCCTAGCTCTGGGCTACCGCGGAACCCAGGCTGAACAAGAGTACTCCCTCTAGTCTCAGCAGCAAAGAAAGGCTTTTCACTGACTCAACCTCCACCGGTAGCCTAACAGAGGGCAGGAGTTGCCTAAACCTCAAAGAGATTCCGGAGTACTGCTTGGCCAAAAGCACTGTCCCTACGGGACTCCCTCTCCAGACAGTAATGGGCCGCAAAAGTCAGGCTTGAAGACCAAGTTGCAGCCCTGCAGATGTGTACCAAGGGCACAGAGCAGAGATGAGCCACTGAGGCAGCCATTGCCCTGACAAAGTGGGCCGTAACCCGACCCTGCAAAGGAAGGTCAGCTGCCTTGTAAGCCCAGGTGATACAGTCAGCCACCCAGATGGATAAGGTACGCTTGGACACAGCCAACCCCAACTTATTAGGGTCAAAGGATACGAAGAGCTGAGTAGCCCTTCTATGCCCTTGCGTACGGTCAAGGTAGAAGGATAAGGCCCTCCTACAGTCCAGGGTATGCAGAACTGCTTCAGCCTGGCTTGCATGAGGCCTAGGGAAGAATGTTGGAAGAACCACCTCCTGGTTAAGGTGGAAGGAGGAGACAACCTTTGGGAGGAACTTTGGATGAGTCCTAAGGACTACCCTGTTCCCATAGAAGCGAGTGTAAGGCCTGTCACAGACCAGGGCCTGAAGCTCACTAACTCGCCTGGCCGAGGTAAGGGCCACTAGGAAGAGTGTCTTCCAGGACAGGAAGCGTAGAGGGCAAGTAGCCATCGGCTCAAAAGGTGGGCGAGTCAGTTGCTGCAAGACCACATTCAACTCCCACTCAGGGGCAGGACGATCGATGGGAGGCTTGAGCAAAAGCAGGCCTCTGAGAAACCGGGACACCAAGGGGTGAACCGACAGAGAATGTCCTTCCACTAGTGAGTGGTGAGCTGCTAGAGCTGAGAGGTGGACCCGAACAGAATTGGACAAGTCCCTGATTAGATAAATGCAACAGATACTACAGGGACAGTACAGGAGAAGGGATCTTCTGTATGTAGCTGACACCACACAGAAAACCTCTTCCATTTGAGAGCATAGGTTTTCCTAGTGGACTGTTTCCTAGAGGCTAGGAGAACCTCCTCAACTTCCTGAGGTAGGCCCCAAGGAGCCAAAACTACCCTTGCAACCTCCAAGCCATCAAATTGAGAGCTTTGAGGTTGGGGTGCAGAAGAGAACCCTGATCCTGAGACAGAAGGTTGGGTTGCAACCCTAGAGGCAGTGGGGGATCCACTGCTAGCTGAAGCAAAAGTGGAAACCAAGGCTGTCTCGGCCACCGAGGAGCCACCAGCAGGACAGAGGCCTTGTCCTGGAGAATCTTGGAGAGTTCGGGCCACCAGAGGCGTGGGAGGAAACGCATACAGGAGGCCCTGAGACCATGGGATCAGAAAAGCATCTGCTTCTATCCGCAGAGGATGCGGTTGTCTGGAGCAGAATTTTGGCAGTTGCTTGTTCAGTGGACGGGCAAAGAGATCTATCAAAGGGAGACCCCATTTCAGGAAGATCTTCTGAACTACCAAGGGATGGAGCTGCCACTCGTGGGGCTGCAAAATTCTGCTCAGCCGGTCGGCCAGGTAGTTTTCCTGGCCTGGAAGGTACACTGCCCTGAGGAGCATGTTGTGCTTGAGGGCAAATGAACAAAGTTCCTGAGCCACCCGACAAAGGAGCCTGGACCCAGTTCCGCCTTGTTTGTTCACATAAAACATGGCTACCTGATTGTCTGTCTGAACCAGGACAGATTGATGAGTCAGGGCAGGAGAGAAAGCTTTGAGAGCCAAGCGAATAGCCCTGAGTTCTAAGAGATTGATCTGTTGTGCAGCCTCCCAAGGAGACCACAGGCCCTGGGTGCACTTGTTGAGACAATGAGCCCCCCAGCCCTGTAGGGAGGCGTCTGTGGTCAGTACCACTGTGTACTCTGGAATTTGAAAGGGCACCCCCTTTAGTAGATTGGGTGGGTGCAGCCACCAATTGAGGGAGTCCAGAAATGGTCCAGACACCCTTATTCTGTCTCTGAGGCTGCCTGGGGCTTGTGACCACTGATTCCGAAGGGACCACTGTGCAGGCCTCATATGGAGCCTGGCATTGGGGGTCACATGTACTGTCGAAGCCATGTGGCCTAGAAGCCTCAGGCAGAGTCTGGCGGAGACTAGTGACCTGTTGAGAAACTGGTTTGCTAGGGCTATCAATCTTCGTGCTCTGTCTTCTGGCAAGAAAGCCTTTGCCAGGAGAGAGTCCAGCCTTGCTCCTATGAATTCCAAATTCTGGGAGGGGAGCAAAGTGGACTTTGCGAAGTTTATTACAAACACTAGGCTTTGAAGAAGAGCAATAGTTCTGAGGGTGGCTTGTCTGGCCTCCTGGCACGTCTGACCCCTGATGAGCCAGTCGTCCAGATAGGGGAAGACAAATATTCCCTGATTTCTCAGGTAGGCCGCCACCACTGCCAGGCATTTGGTAAAGACTCTGGGAGCAGAGGTCAGGCCAAAAGGCAGTACTCTGTACTGATAATGGTTTCCTCCCACAATGAACCTGAGGTACTTTCTGTGGTCGGGATGAATGAGGATGTGAGTGTACGCATCCTTTATGTGTAAATCTGTTTTTATTATGATTCAACAAAAAAAAAAAAAAAAAAGGGAACATCTCCAACAAACAAACAAGGCAAATCACGTAAAAACCAATCAACAGATGTATGTCAGGATACATAGCACATACATATAATTCCTTCCCATCCCAACTTCATCCCCCCCCGCCCCCCGCATGTCGAACCCAATGGTGCTAACACCCACAAAGCCAATCACTCATCAACAGTAACGCACGGCGGGGGGGTACTCTTACACCCGCCGGCGCTCTTTAGAAAATATTGTGCCTATGGGGGACAACACCTATAACGTGCTGTACAACCATCCAGCTTCCTCCCCCCCCCCCTACCTCCCCCCTCCCTCCCCCCAGGCCAGGCAACTTAGAAATCAATATCCCAGCACATTAAGGATTCGGCTCCGCTCTCGCGGGGTCAAAGAGTATAAGTAGGGGCCCCATTCCCCCAGAAACTGAGCCGCAGCTCTAGCCCCGTGTGTGGCCCCTTGCTGTTCCAACAATAGCAACCTATGCACCTCTCTTTTCCACTGACTCATAGTCGGGCCACAGGGGAGCAGCCAATTCAGCAGAATTACTCTCCTAGCTACCATTAAGACCTTACTAACCCAACGCCTCAAGTTGCCCCCCAGGTCAGCCAGCCCACTCACCATTCCCAACACCAATACCCGGGGGTCCCAATGAATTGAACAACCCAAAACCTTAGTGAGCCAACCCACAAGGGCCTTCCAAAATCGGACTATCATCGAGCATTGCCACCACATGTGTCCCAAATCTGCGCGGCCCGCTCCACATCGTGGGCAGCTGGCTATAGCCCCACACCCAGCCCTACAGGGAGCAAAATGGCATCGTCGCAGAATGCGATATTGCAAATCCCGAAACTCCGCCGACTTAAGACGGCGGGGGATCTCCGCTAGCAGCGACCGCATATCGTCCCCCCTAAGCTCTACCCCCAAATCCTGTGCCCACGCTTCCGCTAAAACACGTTCTTCCGGAAACCCTTTGAGAGAGAGGTATTCCGCATGCAAGGTGGACACCCGGGCCCGAAGTAGGCTCCCTGCGTATAGTAATTCCTCAAGTCGAGAGCAAATGGTAGTGTGAAGATCCCCGCCCTCCAGGCTCCGAAGATAACTGCGGAGTTGTAGATAGGGGAACCAATCCCGGGGGACCAGACCATAGCTAGTCTGGAGGTCCGAGAACTCCCGCGCTTCCCCCCTTTCAGTCACGACTTGTTCCAGGGCCACAATCCCTTTAGCCTCCCAGCCTCGGAATGCCCCTCCAGGCATCCCCGGTTTGAAAGCCCCATTCCCATACAGGGGCAAAAAGGGGGTCGCCCCAGGATTCCACGAGTATAAAGAGCAAACCCGACGCCAGACTCGCCGCATGATTCGAAAGACCGGGTGTCCACCTATCAAGGGGGGTAAGGCAGCCGCCGGCGCATGCAAGACATAGCATAAAGCCAAGGGTTTCGCCACCTCCTGCTCATAGGCCAGGGGCGTGTAATCCGCCGAGGTCGCCAACCAGTCACGCAGATTCCGCAATTGGCACGCAATATTATAACTCCGCAGATCGGGGGCTCCTATTCCCCCACCCCCCCAGGGTCTCTGCAGAATCTTAAGACTGAGTCGTGGCCTCCGCCCTCTCCAGTAGAAGCAGTTCAAACTCTTTTCCACTTTAGCTACCTCTTTACCTGTCATCAATAGAGGCAAATTCTGCAACATATATAACCATTTGGGGAATACCACCATCTTGTACAAGGCCACTCTGGTGCTCAAAGAGAGCGGCAGATCACGCCAAACGTACAAACACTCTGCCGTCTGCGACCGCAAAGCCTCTAAGTTAACCTCCTGCATTCGGGAGACATCCGCAGTTAAATAGATCCCCAAATAGTGCAACTTCGTCCCTGCCCATTTTAAGGGGAAATCTACCCAGTCTCCAGACAAAGTCTGCCGCAAATCCAAAGCCTCGGACTTATCCAAATTCAACTTCAGTCCCGAAAACTGCCCAAACTCGGCAACCACCCTCAGCAGTACTGGTAAAGTCTGCCGTGGGGTCCCCAAGTACACCAAAAGATCATCAGCAAAAGCCGAAATACGAAATTCCTGTGCGCCCACACGAGCTCCCAGCAAGCCCTTGTGTGTCCGAATGCGCTCCAGGAGAGGTTCCAAAGTCAAAACAAACAATAGTGGGGACAGGGGACACCCCTGCCGAGTCCCCCTCCGAATTGGAAAATCCTGTGAGAGGGAACCATTAACCAAGATCCGCCCACAAGGGTCCGAGTACAAAAGCTTAACCGCATCCAGAAAAAAGCCTCCGATCCCCAGTTCCTCTAACAAGCGGTACATATATGACCACTCCACCCGATCGAACGCTTTCTCAGCGTCAAAGCTAATTAATAAGGCCGACTCTCCTGCCTCTGCTGACATATATAAGGACGAAACAATCTTGCGCAGATTCTTAACCGTATGCCGACCCCGCACAAACCCCACTTGGTCCTCCTTAACCAATTGGGGGAGATACTCCGCCAGCCGATTAGCCATGATCTTGGCCAGAAGTTTGATATCCACGTTTAAAAGGGAAATCGGCCTATACGATTCCGGCAGTAACCCATCCCGACCCGGTTTAGGAATCAAGGTGATCACCACACTATTCTTCTCATAAGGGAAAACCTGCCGTTCGACGAGGGCCGAATAGTAACGTCGCAGGGGCCCAATCACCCTATCTCCTAATGTTTTATAAAATTCACCCCGGTATCCATCGGGTCCCGGCGCTCTACAAGAACTTAGCAACTTCACGGCTCCTCGGATCTCCTCATCCGTGATCGGGCCATTGAGAGATGCACTCTCCTCCAATGAAAGACCAGGCAGCACAACCTTCGCAAGAAACGTTTCAGCTTGCCCCCGGGCCTCAGCATCAGCACTATACAATGTCTGGTAGTATTCACGGAAACGGCGTTCAACGTAAATCTGCCCAGTCCGAATCACCCCCTGATTATCCCGTAAGGCCCCTACAGTGGCTTGCCCACGGCTAGTCTTCACCAGTCGGGCTAACAGTCGCCCCGCCCGGTTTCCATATCGATAAAGTTTATATCGATAGTAGAGTAGGGACTGTTGCGCTCTGTCCTGTAATAGCGCATTCACTTCCTGTTGCAATCTGTTATATTCCAACTTCTGGGAGGGCGTAGGGTGCTGCATCCACTTCCTCCGCGCTTGACACAACTGGCGTTCCATCCCGATTAAGCGAGACGCACCAATTTTCCTTTTCCGGGCCCCATATTCAATAATTCGGCCTCGCAAGACCGCCTTGGCAGTTTCCCAAAAAAGAATGGGATCTGCCTGATGTTGCCCATTAAATTCCTCAAACTCATCCCACTGCGAGTGTAAAAAGGTCTCATACTGGGCACCCCGGGTATAACTGAGCGGATATCGCCACAAGGATCCACCCCTGTGCCCCTCCCATCTCACATCCATCCACACAAAGGCATGATCCGATACCGCCACCGGCCCAATCTCTACCCTAGCAACTTTTGTAAACAAGTCACGCGACCCCAGGAAATAGTCTAACCGGGACCCCGTGTCATGGGCACGGGAGACATGGGTGTAGTCCTTGTCCAATGGGTGTAATACCCTCCAATAGTCCAAGAGGTTAAAGGTCTCACACACTCCCCGGATCCAGTGAGTCTTCCTATCTCTAGTCAATCCACGATTCCCGGAGCGATCGATCGTGTCATCTAACACACAATTAAAATCGCCCCCCATAATGAAGGGCGTTGGGCCGAGAGTACTCAAACATTTATGAAGCCGGGCATTAAATTGCGCATCGTATACATTAGGAGCGTAAACATTCACTAATCCCAGTTTAACCCCCTTTATGTTTCCCACTATTAGAACGAACCGTCCTTCCGGGTCACATGTGGTATGCTCGATCTCCAGGTTCACCCCCCGTCTGAGTAGTATCGCTACCCCTGCTTTCTTCCCACCCGAGGAAGCTCCATATACCTTCTCAACCCATCCCCTTGCAAGCTTCCCGTGCTCCTGGGCACTCTGATGTGTCTCCTGAATAAAGGCCACATCTGCCCGCTGGTCCCGGAGAGTTCTCAGGACCTTATAACGTTTCACCGGGGACCCTATACCACACACATTCCACGTCACCAATCGCAACCCCTCACCCATGGTCATCAACAGCCATTCGGACCATGCATTGATAAAACATCACATACAAATGGGAAGAGAGCTCCCCCAGCCTAGAGCTCTCCCCCTCACCTACCCACACACACACTTGCCGCTGTCGTTGCGTATCCCGCCCTTGTTGGAGCCCTTTCCCCAGCACTTGATCCTCCAAGGAGCCCGGCCTGTATTCCCAACCCACCCCAATCCCCTTCTCGCACCCCCCTCCGCAAACAACCCCCGCCCCGCTCCCCTCCCCATCCCTTCCCCACCCCCTCCCACCTTCAGTCCCATTCAAACATCCCCCCTCCCCTCCCCCCATACCCCCAGAGACACCTCCCCTCCCACTTCCCCAAATACCCCCATTCATCAACCCGTTGGCCCGCTGCGTCAGGCCGGAGCTCCACTCCCTGACGCTACAGGGCTGTCCTATCCTGCCCCCCGCAGAGAACCCACTTTCTCTACCAGGGTAGCCAAGTCCCCTCAAGCCTCATTACCCGCTTACCATAGGGACCGCAGGTGGGGTAGTCCCCTACATAAAAACTATAGCCCCATGGCATCCCCATCCGATCTCCCTACCCACCCCCTGCATGTTATAGATCTTCCCCAAAGCCTCCCCCCTCTCCCCTTGCACTTATCGCAGGACCCCTCCTCCCTCCCCAAACTCCATAACAAGGGAATAAGAACCCAAGAGAGGGAGAAGGATGAGAACTACAGTAATGGTAGCAAACAGTAGTAAAAACACTTCTTGAGTCAAAAAGAATAAACAGAACTATGGCAGCAGAGCAGCCCCACTGCAGAGTCCCGCTGCGTTCGCTGCTCACCACGGGACCCCGGTTGCCAGGCCTTCCCCCTTCAGCACTCTGGCCAGGCCAGGTCAACGGCTCCAACATCAGGGCACCTGGTCCTGCACAGTCGAAGAACCTTCCGCCTTATTAGGTAGGCCCGCCAAAAAGTTCTGCGCCGCCGCAGCCGTCTGAAAAACTTGATTCTTCCCTGCATGTGTCACTCGAAGCGCCGCTGGAAACGCCAACGTGAATCGGATTCCCCGTTGAAAAAGGGCCGCACATATCGGGGAGAATGTCTTTCGCTGTTGCTGAGTAGTCCTGGAACAACAACACTTGCTTATTGTCCAATTGCAAATCTCTTTTTTGTCGGAACGCCTGCAGAAGCTGCCACTTGTGTTGGAAATTCAGAATCCGCGCTAAGACTACTCTGGGCCTCTGCCGGTTCTCTGTCCGGGGCCCCAGTCTGTGCACGCGCTCCACACGCAGTTGAAACACGAGGCCCTCTAGGCCCAGCTCTTTGGGCAGCCAGGATTCCACCAGCGAGACCAGCATGGCGTCGGTTTTTGTTTCTGGAACCCCCACTATGCGCAGATTGTTGCGCCTGGATCTATTTTCCAGGTCGTCAACCTTCTCCAACAAAGCGTCGAGCTGTTTGCGCATAAGGTCGGCTCCGCGGGTCCGCTGGCCCTCCTCCTCCTCCAACACCGACACTCGATGTTCCACCTCATCCAGCCTCTGGCTGTATTCTGTAAGCGACTCCCCCATAGTCTCAAGTCTGCTCAAGATGAGGTCGAATTTGGGCTCTAAGAGTTTTGCCACCTCCCTAGCTAGTTCCTCCGCTCCCGAATCGGAGCTCTCACCCCCCGGTGATCGGTGCTGTGCTGGGCTGCTAGCTGGGCCCGCTGTCGTGGGAGCCCCAGACTTCGGCGGCTTCTCCCGTTCTCGATGCGCCGGAGGCGGCATTGGAGGGTCCAAAATTTCGGGGTTACACCACTGGGTCTTCCGCAGTGCTCCCGGATGTTTACCAACCCTCTATGTTGAGGCAAACACACCAAATTTGCCGTTTAATATCGGGACAGCCCCGGAGCGAGCAGATCAGCGTCCTACTCACTCATGCGTCACCGGAAGCTCCCGTACGCATCCTTTAGATCTAAGGAGCATAGCCAATCTCCCTGCTGGAGGTAGGGCAGAAGTGTTCCAAGAGTAAGCATCTTGAACTTTTCCTTCTCTAGGAACTTGTTGAGGTTCTCGAGGTCCAGAATAGGTCGAAGGCCACCGGTTCTTTTGGGCACCAGGAAATACCTGGAGTAGAACCCCTGACTTTGCAAGTGAGGAGGCACAGGCTCCACCGCCCTGTCCACCAACAGACCTTGAAGCTCTTGGAGGAGAAGATCTGTGTGCAGGGGAGGCCTTGGAGGCTCCCCTGGAAAGTATGGCGGAGGCAGTTGGTGAAAATGAACAGCATAGCCCCTGTGGACTATGTTCAACACTCAACTGTCCCCAGTGATGTGGGGCCACTGGTGGGCAAAGAGGGCGAGGGACTGAGAGGCTACGCTCAAGGAGTCAAAAACCCCCACCCTGCTGAGTGGGAGCAGGGGCCGGAGGCTTGGGGGTCCTGTGCCTACGGGGCCCCATTACCCTGCCGACTCTGCGGTGCAGCTTGGGCAGCCTGATACTGAGTACTGTTTGTAGGCAGTGCCCTTCCTCGGGTAAAAGGGCTTCTTACCCGAGGCCTTCTTCTTGTGAGAAGGGGCAGAGGTCTTTCTGAACAGCCTTGTCCTTGTAGGGTGCTCAGTCTCGAGCTGTGCGGCCTTCTCGGCCATGGGCTTGCCAAAAAGGTTCTCCCTTGGCAAGGGACATCGACCAACTTGTCCTGAACCCATGGCTCGAGGTCCGATGACTGCAGCCATGCCTGGCGTCGAGCCGCGATGCCGGCTGCCGCAACTCGGGCCGAAGCCTCGAAGCCATCGTAGGTGGCGCGGGACAAACTTCGAGCAGTCCCGAATCCCAGAGGACAAGGACTTGAATCTCTGCAAGGGCTCCCCGGAGAGACCAGCGGAGAACCCAGCCAACTCCTTGGCCAGGTCTCGCAAGTACATGCCCATGTACAGCTGGTAAGACTGGACACGGCAAGCAAGCATCGAGCCCTGGAAGCACTTTCTACCGACACCATCGAGGTTCCGGGCATCCCTTCCAGGGGGCACCGCAGAGATCATCTTCTGACTTTTCAGACGATGGATGGCCGATTCCACCACCATGGAATGGTGTGGTAGCTGCACCTTTTGAAAGCCAGGGCTCTTCCGGAGCCGATAAATCGAATCGACTCGCTTGCTTAGAACTGGCGCCGAGGCCCGTGCCTCCCACATCCGGAAGAGGAGCCGTTCGAGCATCGGAGGAACCGGGACAGTAAAGGCCTCCTTTGGAGGAGAGTCGTATTGTAGGGCCTCGAGCTCTTCGGCTCAAGGCTCTTCCTTGGGGTCCGCCGGGCTAGCCAATGCGGTGGCCATATCCCGGACAAACTCTGAGAACCGGGTATCCTCTGGAGGGGATCTACTCCGGGGCTCAGACTGCGGGGAGTCCGACGGGACGCACCGAGTCTTGAACGTGTCGGAGGACTCCTCATCCTCCGTCTCCCAGGCGGACTCGTCCGACGAGGAGTTGCGGTCCGACCCCGCGGGGCCCTGGAGCACCCGCCCCGATGCCGGAGGCACCGGCATCGACGCCCTCGGTCCTGAACGGGAGGTCAAGGGAGACCGCGACCGAGGTCGACCTCGAGCCATCATGGACTCGAGTATCGGCTCAGTCTCCGGGGTCAACTTCGATGTCGATGTCCAGGTGGTCGGGGCAGATGCTCCAGACAGGCTGGCCATCAGTGCCCGCTGCTGCTCCATGAAGGCAGACAGTCTGCACTCCAAGGCTGTCATCCTGAGACTCAGCTCGGGAGACGCAGCAGCCACCGACTCGGGCCCCAGTGGTGCCGGGCCCGACGTCGGCTCTCTGGGAGGAGAGTCCTCGAGGACTACGGGGCTTACGTGTCCAGCAGACTCCGGCTCCACGCAAGGAACTTTGGCAAGCTTCTCTTGTTCCACGGGCCCGGGGCGACAGTCAGGGGTCTTAGACCTGGCCCTCGAGGAGCCAGGGACCTCCTCCGATGACGCCCTCACGAGCCGCTTCTTCCTCTTGCGTTCCCGGTTGGGGGACCCCCTGTCCGAGGAGCCCCGACGGCGCTCGGGATCCGAATCCAGAGATGTCGAGGCCTCAGATGAGGTCCGGGCCCGGCCGGAGGCTGAGTCGGAGAAAAGCCTTTCTTTCTGCTGCTGGCGACTTCGTAGTGCCTTGGAAGACATCTTCCCACATGGACCACACGTCTTAGGGTCGTGATCAGGACCGAGGCACCGAAGGCGGCAGTCGTGTGTGTCGGTGAGAGACATCAACTTCTTACACCGATCACACTTTTTAAAACCACTGGAAGCCATCGGGGAAAAAAAAAAGAGTCCCCGCGAGGCCTTCCAGGGAAAAATCAAAAAAGGGCGTGAACGCCAGCCACGAAGGGCAAAAACCGAAAAAGAAGAATCGGGCTCGATACCGGTGTACCGAACCCGGCAGGAGGGGAACCAGCGTCGAACCGGAAAGAAAAAATAGCAAAAATCGCCGAAAAATCACACTTTTATCAGGGATGACAGGATAATACGTCCGGTGGGCTTCTCGGAAAAAGAGAGACTGAGGTAAGATGGCACCTTTAGGCGGGAAGGGAACCACGCATGTGCGCCTGCATTCCCAAAGGCTTTCTTAGAAAGCTGGGGAAATGCTCCGCTAGGGCTTCATCGGCGCCGATGATACCCATATGTGAGGACTGACTTCCTGCTTGGTCCTGGAGAAAGGAAAATTGCAGAGGTTAAATCAAGTTAAAATCACATGCTCCCTTCAGTAAAGTATGATGAAAATAGATACATCTTTAGAGCTCTTTGAAAAGATAAGTCCTTATGTTAGATGGGATTGAATGCCAAAGTTTTGGTGCATAAAGTGAGAAGGCTCGTCTTGATGTAGTAGTGTTAGATTTAATAAAAAGTCCTGGGGTGCTTAAAGTATCGGTAATCCTGAACAGCTTGAACAGTTGTCTTTAGTTTCATAAAGTAATGAGCAAAGGTAGGTGGATGATAAACCATTGAGCATCTTAAAGATTATAAGTATGGCTTTGAATCTTGAGTGTTCAGCAATAGGTAACCAATGGAGTTGCTTTAATAAAGGAGTAATGTGTTCATTCGTGCATATATTGGATGAAGTAAGTGCTGCCATATTGACAGCCAGTTGTAGAGGATGAACTGCTACTTTTGGTAGGCCTTGGAGCATGATGCTGCAGAAATCCAGATGGAGGAAAATAAGGGTTTGAAGAACTGTACGAAAATCTTGCAGGCTTAAGAGGTTTAAGGTGCTGCACTGTCCTGATTTTGTAATAAATATTTTTAATGTTATTAATTTGTGTAGAGAATGTTAGGTGCTGATCTAGTATTACACCCAAGTAGCGTACTTGTTTTATCTTAAGTTCAGTTCCATTTAGAGTTATTGTGCTGGTGGAATAAAGTTTGTGTCCCTGGTGATAAATAGGGCCTCTCTTGTATTGAGCTTTATGGACATATTGTGAGAGGCTAGCCAGGAGATAATATTAGTGAAGCAGTTAGCTATGTTTGTAAAGTCAGGACTTTGCAAGTTGATTGACATATAAATCATATCATCTGCATAAATATCATAGGGAATATTGGATGCTTGAATAATTGAACAAATTGATTGAATGAAAATGTTAAATATCAATGCTGAGAGAGCTGAATCTTGAACTCCTTGAGTTTGACTATACTCAAATTGTTAATCAACCTATGCATGATAAAGAAAATACCCTTGACATTGTTTTCCTCCCCCAGAACACTGAGGACAATCATATCTCAACCCCAACTATTGTTGATATTTCATGGTCAGATCATAAACGTCTTAGTTTTTTTACCCCAATGTACACTTGAAAAGAGCCATCTTCTGCATGAACCACACTCTACTTGCAGATTCCTTAACCTAGAAAAAAAACTTCTAGCAAAAATAACACCCATTTTGCAGACGACTCCTAATGATATTGATGTGCTAGTGCAATTTTGGAACAAAATCTTATCCAATGCAGCCTTAATGCCACAAAACCACCTAAAAAAGTTGTAGATCAGCCATTTGGTATACAATACAATTAAAGAATAAGAAGCACACTCTTAGATCCTCAGAAAGAAAATGGAGAAATTCAAAAACATCAGATAATTTCACATCATACAAACCAAACTCAAAGAATATCATTCAGCCACCTTACAATCAAAGAGAGAATATTACACTAAGTTGATGCAAGAATCTTGCAACCATCCTCGTGAACTTTTTAACAATCAAATCTGTCATAAAAGATAATTCTTATAAATTAGAAGAAACATCTAACAGCTCAAGATAGGGCAAACTACTTTGAAAATCCAACATCTCTGTGGGATGCCAAGCCATTCCTCCGATTCTTTGTCGATTCCCCCTCCCTCTCCGCCTAATCGAGCTCTTGCCCATACTTGGTCTTCCTTCCAGCCAGTTATTTCTGCCGAGGTCTTGCAGGTTTTGTCCAAATCAAGAAGGACCACATGCGCATTGGATCCAATCCCGTCCAGATAGTTATCTGAGCCGCCCTTACAACTTGTGCCATTTATCACTACCATTATTAACTCTAGTCTGTCGTCTGGCCTCTTTCCATCTGTATGGAAATCTGCAGTTGTCCGCCCCCTTTTGAAGCAATCTTCCCTTGACCCCTCTGTCTTGTCACATTGGCGCCCAGTCTCAAACCTCCCTTTCTTAGCTAAACTTCTGGAATGGTTTGCCTTTGAATAGTTGAATTCTCATGTCGAGGCCACCAATACTCTCCACCCCCGTCAAGCAGGTTTCCGGCAGGGACATAGTATGGAAACTGTTTTGTTAGCACTCTTAAATGAACTTCATGTTGCCCATGACCGTGGTGATGTCACTCTTATTGTTTCCCTTGACCTTTCCGCAGCCTTTGACTTAATTGATCACCGGACTCTCCTTTCTCGTTTATCTGATATAGGGTTGCGGGGCACGGTCTTACAATGGTTTCGTTCTTTTCTTACAGCTCGCTCTTTCAGTGTCCACTCTGGTGGTCAGTCCTCTCTCTCTTCCACTCACCTGTGGTGTCCCTCAGGGTTCTGTCCTCTCCCCCCTGCTATTTAATATTTTCCTTGCTCCCTTGCCTCTTGATTCAACAATATCCTGTATCCTCGTATATTTATGCAGACGACATCATCCTCCTTTGTCATGTTTCTCCGCTCACCTTGGATATTACCCAATTCAATAACTGCCTCTCCCATATTGCCTCTTGGCTTTCTCAGAACTTCCTTCACTTAAATCCTGCTAAGTCTTTGGCTATGTGGGTATCCTTGAGTGGTTCCTGTCCTAATGTTGCCCCCTTGATTGACTCAGTCCCCATCCCACTTGTCTCTTCTTTTCGTTATTTGGGAGTTACTCTGGATTCTTCACTTTCTTTCCATAATCATATCACTTCCCTTACCAGTCGTTCATTTGCAGTCCTCCGTCAGATTCGGGCCGTTCGTTCCCTCCTTCCTTTTGGTTCTTTGGTTACCCTTGTTCAAGCACTAGTTATCAGTAGACTTGATTATTGCAACGTTCTTTTGGCTAACCTTCCAAATTATCAACTTCAGCGCTTACAATCTATCCAAAACACTGCAGCTCGTCTTATCACTTTTGCTCATCGCTTTGATCATGTTACTCCCATTCTCCTTAAATTGCACTGGTTACCTCTCCGGTTCCGTTTTCATTATAAGTTCCTCATTCTAACACATCACACCATTCATACTGACAATCCCCGGTATCTTGCTGGCCTTATTTCCCTTCACACTCCCTATCGTCAGCTACGGTCCCTTTATGGAAACCGTCTGTCCCTTCCCTCCCCATCACAAGCCCGCCTAGAACAAACTCGACATTCGGCTTTCTTTTTCCTCAGTCCCTTCCTTTGGAATGCATTGCCACCTTCCCTCCGGCTGGAACCCTCTTACTCCCAGTTCAAATCACTATTCAAAACTCATCTGTTCCAACAAGCTTTTGATCTCCCTCCTGGTGCTCCTCCCTGAAGTTATTTGTTTATTGTGTTGTTCAGTGCTTTTCATGTACGTCTGGTCCCCCCCCCCCCCATTTTTCCTCTGGTCTTTTGTGTCCTTTGGTGTCCTTGGTCTAGTCCTGTGATTATAACCTTTGTGCCCTAAACTTTCTTTTGCTTTCCTGTTATTTTATGGCGTTCTATTCTCTTTTCTATGATTTGCTGTGCTGACCTTTTTATTGTACACCGCTTTAATGCTTCGGCCAAAGCGGTTTATCAAATTTTGAAGATAAAAATAAAAATAAAGATCTCCTAACAAAAGCAGCATAAACTACTTACAACTACAGAATTAGGGAGCAGACATTTACTGTAGGTGTTATGGCCCTAAACTGTGGAACAAAAACAGCCACCGGATATCTGGATGACGAGTGCATACCTGGACTTTAGGCAAATGCTTAAAACATTTCTGTTTTAAGGAGGCACTTAGAGGGGTTAAGCAGACATTACTGGGGATCATGAAGTTGAGGGGGGATGTTGCAGTAGAGAGTAGATCAACAATGCAACTATGCGGTCTGCTTTCAGAGCGGAATTCACTGTTTAATCCTTATTAACACACGCTCTATTTATATCTTTTAGATCATGATATTATTTAATTTCAATCATTAATCTTCATGCTACTCAATACATATCTTAACCCTTTCACTATTGGGATAATGAGTTTGAATTAATTATGGACAAAAGGTCTCAGACCTATCAAAAACGCCAACTTTCAGACTTATAGCGTATCTAATGGCTGTGCGTCTTTTCGCATCAATGACCTTGTCCTTATACCATTAGTTTTTTTTCCCCAAAAAATCTATTTTCTTTATCCATATGTTTTTTCTTTTTTTTCTTTGTTTTCCAAAACATGAAACAGTGCTTAGCTTTTCTGTGCTTTCCCCAACGCCATGCCTCAGCGCCTTCTCTGCGTTTCACTGTGTTGAGTTTCTTCAGGGGGGTTTTCTTTTCAAAGGCACTAACAAATAAAATATAAATTTTACTAATGTATCATGTCTGTGCTTATTTTTTTATGTCTACTAATGATTACTATCGATTTGCCCAAACCATCATGTACTACTCCACTATGTTTCCTTGGATTACCACCGTTATACAAGTACTATATGAACGCTGTCAGCTTTACATTCATCTGCTTTTCTCTGAGCCTCTCTTCTTCCCAGCTGTATTGCGCATGTGAACTGTCATCAACGTTCTGCGTTTAAATAGAACCGGTCCATTTCCTCCACTCACCTGTGTTTTTTTTGTATTTTTCCTTTTCCCTAGATGCATCCAAATGTTACTGATGATTTCCTGCCCTTCACCTGTGTTTTAATTTGATCTTTGTCAGTCACTTTAACTATTAATTTAATCCTAGTTTGTCTATAGTTTAACTAATAAATCCTTATCTTGCTGTTGTTCTGCGTTGCTTGTTTTTAACTTCATATGCAGACGCCCCAATGTATTTGGGCATTTAAACCTCCTTGGATTACTGATTGTAGATTTATATCCACCTTTGCTCAAGGGTCAATAGGACTTGTTCTCTTGATTTCCCATTATTACCAACCACCACTTGATCTATACAGATACATTGTAGCTCCTCAAACTTGTGACTTTGTTCCAAACAGTGATCTACTATCGGCGCCTCTCATTTTGCAGTGTAACACAGGTACACTAAAAAATTTTTTTTTAAAACTGCCTCTGTTTCGATTGATTTTTACGTTTTTTGGTGCGCTGAATCCAAATCTGGTAACCAATTTGCTCCATCACGTACAGATTTTTTGCTACATTGGGTTAGCAGTTTGAGGTGAACATTTCAGATTGAGTGCGATCGAGATAAAAGTTTCTTGGATGAATTCTTTATACTAATTGTTTAGTAGTTATTCAAATAAGAATAAAGAAAATTGTAACAAGGCAGTATATAAGAATAGAGTAATGTCAACAAAACACACTGTGATGGTAGCAAAATTGTCTGCACTTAAAACAGCCACATACATGTGCACAAACATTGAGCATATAAGAGCGAGGTTAGACACAAAGCAAAGCAAAGAAATGTGCAAAAAATGTTGTACAGGTATGTATGTAAGAATAGAAAACGCAAACCGCACCATTGCAATACATGAAGACAAACACCCGATGGTGTGAAAATAAAATTCTAATAAATGAGATCCGACACTGTGGTAATAACTAGCAAATTTTTATTTCAAAGTTTAGTAAAAACACGATATTTGTCAACACAGTTTAGATTTTAAAGTCATTCTTGGGTCAATCAATCTCCTGGTGGGCCCGTTTCTTCTTCCCCCGAATGCTTCTCTTGGTGCGCTGCTTGGCGTATTTTTCATCTGGGGTTTCCCGCAGCAGCAACCAGCAGAAATCAGCCATCATAGTGGTGTTCCATCTTCCTTGGTACCTTCTCTCTGCGTCCTTGATGTCCTGGTGAAACCTTTCACCTTGTTCTTCACTGTACGCCCCCAAGTTTTCGGGAAAGTAGTTCACATGGGAGTGCAAGAAATGGACTTTCAGGCTCATGTTACAGCCTTGTTCTTTGAAGGCATTGAGCATCCTGGCAACAATATCCTTATAGTTCTCATCCCGCCTGTTCCCCAAGAATTTGAGAACAACATCCTTGAAGGAATCCCAGGCTTCTTTTCCTTCTCAGACATCGTTTCAGCGAATGCTCCATCTGAAATGAGTTTCCTTATATCAGGGCCAACAAACACTCCTTCCTTTAGCTTTGCTTCAGAAAGTCAGGGGAACTTTGAGCAAAGGTACCGAAAGCACTCACCATCTTTTGGAAGGGACTTGATGAATTGCTTAATGAGACCCAACTTAATGTGGAGAGGTGGTAATAGAATTTTATCACGAGGTACCAAGCTCTCATGAAGAACATTTTTCTCACCGGGTCTCAAATACTCCCGAATTGGCCAGTCTTTTTTCCCCCAGTGTAGGTCGCGGGCCCGGCTATCCCACAAGCAAAGGAAGCAGGGATATTTGGTGAAACCGGATTGCTGCCCTAATAGCATGGATAGAATTTTAAAGTCTCCACAAATCATCCACTTATGCTCATCATAACGAATCTTCTGAAGAATCAGGGCCAAATTCTCGTATTTTTCTTGGAGAATAACAGAGTGAGCAATAGGAACTGAAGCGAATGTGTTGCCATTATGAAGAACACCACCTTTTATGCTGTCTTTTGACGAATCAATGAACAGCCGCCATTCAGCAGGATCATACTTGAGTTTAAACTTTTCCATCACTCTGTATATATCGTTGCAAAATACCAAATCTTCCTCTTTGCTGAAATACTTCAAAAATTGTGTCTTGCGGTTGCGGTTGCGGTACCAATAAAAAGTTGTTCCTGGTGACAATAGATTTTTCTGTTTAAGCCGAGAACCTAGCAGTTGGGCAGCATATTTTGGGAGTCCTAAATCCCGGACTAAATCATTCAATTCAGCTTGAGAGAAAAGTTCAGGTTTCGGATCTGGTTCAGTTTCAAACTCGGAAGTACTGGACTCATCGGGAAAAGCCATCTGATGAGTCTCATCATGATCAGAACCGTCCACACAAATATGATCCAAAGATTTTGGTGGTTCAGGCACAGGTACTTCGTTGCTATGAGGCATAGGCCTAATTGCTGAGGGAAGGTTGGGGTAACTTATTACGTTCTTATTTTTTAAGTTGTATCCCTTCACAATGCAAGAGCAAAAATAGCAGTCACTGCTGTGGTCTCTTTGTTCACACCACATCATAGGTATTCCGAAACGAAATGCTTGTTTTTTACCTTTCATCCATAAGCGTAGATCTTCCTCACATGTCTTGCACACTTTGTGAGGAGCCCACGGTTTGTCTTGATCGCCTAACTTCAAACTGAAATAGGCGAAATATACTTTTTTAATAAATGCAGAAATGTTCCTCTGCCGCTTTTTCACGGTATATTCCCCACAAATAAAACAAAAACTGTCCGGAGAGTTGACGCAACTCTGGCTCCGTGAGCCATCACAAATACACAGCACTGCAAACTACAACTGTAGTGAACCACTTCGGAATAAAGCTGGATTACGACTGAGCAAACAAAAGGTAATAATGAACTTGCAAGAAACTGAAATTTGACAGGAACGTTCATGTCGCAACCACCGTGTTTGAGCGAGCGAACGAGGCGAGGCGAGGCGAACAGGAAAGAACATGTGCCAGCGCGAGTACTGGATTTAGCCCCCCGCCTCCCAATTGTCCTGTTAATGTATAAAATGAATACAAAACACTCTAAAATATCATGAGGGAGTGTTTCTAGTTAGTTAACCATTACAACCTCTATTTTGGGCCAAGAAAATAAACTGCAGTCGGCTAAAAAGAAATTATGTGAACATTCCTTATATGGGTAAGAAATCTAATTTTGCAAGAAAACGTGACGCGATGGAACATTTTGGCTATTTTTCCTGGATTCAGCACCCCAAAATCTATAGGAATCAGTTGCAAAACTGGAGGCAGTTTTTTGGTAGTGTACCTGTGTAATCGGCTTCGATGTTCATTCATTCTTACTTTGAAAGGCCGAATTGTTTTACCTACATAGATCAAGCCGCATGGGCATTGGATACAATATACCACGTGATTGGTGTTGCAAGATGTTTTCCTTCTGAGCTGATAGGATCTGCCAGGATATTGAAAATTTGTTAATTCCAAAGTAATTTCACAAATTCTGCAGTCTCCGCATTTCCTGTGTCCTGCCCAATCATCTATCGATTGAGTTAATAAAGAACTGCTAGGCTTAATCTCTCTTAAAATTTTATGGCGTTGCCACACACATCGGGTATTTTTATCTTCCAAGCCTGGAATGATCTTTAAAACATTCATATGTTTCTTTATGATGCGTTTTATCAGGGTACTAAAAGGTGACTACTTTGTACTTAAATTTATGTTGGTGTCATCCATTATTTCTTTTCTATGAGGTTGTAACAGTAAGGCGCTATTGTTGAACGATGCCCTCTTATATGCTTGTCATATCACACGTTCTGGATATCCTCTTTTCCGCAAATTATTTTTTAAAAGTTTTGATTGATTTTTGAAATCTCTATCATCTCAACAATTCCTCCTATATCTAATGAATTGTGAAAATGGTAAACTATCTTTTAATTGCATCGGGTGGGCGCTGTTGTAGTGTAAAAAGGTGTTACTATCTGTAGCCTTTCTGTGGACTGAAGTAATCCACCCTAAAGTGCTTTTCTTCACTACTACATCCAGAAATACTACTATACTGTTACTGTGGTAAGAGTGTGTGAATTGTATGTTTATATCTCTTGTATTTAACCATTCTATGAATTCCTTCAAGATGTTAATTGATTCTTTCCATAGCCTGAAGATGTCGTCTATGAAACGGCACCACATTTTTAAATGAGGTTCATAAAGTGATGATTTTATCCACATTTCTTCATAGGAACCCATAAATAGGTTTGCAATGGATGGGGCACAAGTAGCCCCCATTGCCACCCCTGATATTTGATGATATAATACCTCATCAAACAAAATAATTTTGATATACTGTCAACTTGGTTAATTCCAGTATAAATAATATAAGCTGTGCAGATAGATCTCCCCTACCATTTAAACATGAGGCAACACTTTCATATGCTGCTACTTGAGGTATACTAGTGTACAGGGCTGTTACGTCTAACGTAACTACCAGGCCGCGGGCAGGGTCCCGGCGGCCGAGGCTAACCGGGCGCGCGGCCCGGCGCGGGGACCCTGAGCGCGGCCTGGCCGGGGTATGTATGCTCGGCCCTCGGCGGGCACGAGCGCGCGTCATTCAAATTGATTGGCTCCCGGGGGGTGGCTGCCCCTCGGGAGCCAATTGGAGCCGCTGTTCTTGGGGCGCGAGGGGGGATCGGGGCCGAGCAGCCTCCGCGTGGTCAGTCGTGCGGAGGCTGCTTCGGTGCCGGCGTCCCTACCTCGTGGCTGCTGCTGTTGTCTTCGGGCAGCGTTCCTGGCTGAGCGGTGGAGTCGTGAGGAGGGACTGGGTGAGTGCTGGCTGTGTGCTTGCCGGCTTCCGTCGGGTTCTGCGCGGGGGGGGGTGTTTCGGCGTTGCAGCTTACTGGGGGTTTTTCAGGGGCTGCCGGTGTCTATTAAAATAAAAAAAAATATATATATATATAGATATATATATATATATATATATATATATATATATATATATATATATATATATATATAAAATAACAACACTCAATATATTTTATTATTGTTTGAAGGATGCCTGGCAGGGCAAAGGCTGGGGGCCTGGCCCCTAAAAAGGCTTCTGCTAAGGGGCGGGGGTCCAGGTCACGGGGGGGGCGCCGTGAGGGGTGGGGGGTTGCCCGGGCAGGTTGGTGAGGGGGGGGTGGGGGTGACAGCTTCGGGAGGATCGGGGGACGGGGGCCGTGGAAGTGGGGTGCGTGGCCGGAAAGGCAGGAGGGGTGCACTCCCTACCTGTGGCTCACAGGGGGTGGGTGAGGGGTTGCTGGGAGCGGGGGAGGTGAGGGGGGATGTTGGAGGGGGGCTGGGGTGGGGGCTATCGGGGGGGTGGGGGGGACTTCGGGGCGATGGGACAAGGGGGTGGGTTGCGTCCCGATGGGGCACCTTGGGTGGCTTCCTGTGGTGGGCCCGTGGGGTGGTTCTCGGGCCCCGGGGGGTTTGGCTCGCCAGGGGCGGCTTCCTCATGGGAGCAGTGGATGTCTGGGGGGCAGGGTACTTCTAGGGTGGGGTGGGGGGGCTCTTGGCCGCCGGCATGGCCGGTGTCGGTTTCCCCCCCTGTTTTTCCCCTTTTGTCTCCGCAGGGCCAGTTTATGGCGCAGACTTCGTGGCCCGTGGAGAGAACTGGGTGAGTTCCCCGGTTGGAGCGGAGCCGCAGCGCGGAGCGACAGCGGAGGCGGCCCAGCGGTGTTCGAGGGATTTGGCCTGCGCAGATGGCGGGGACCTCGAGGTGGCTGGGGAGCGGATGGCTTTGCCGGGTGAGTTACTTGGGGAAGGGGGTGTGTCGTCCAGGGATGTAGGGGGGGCTTCGCGGAAAAAGCATCGGCGGTCGTGTCGGCGACGTCGCAGCTCTGACTCGTCCTCATCTTCCTCGTCCTCGAGTAGTTCGTCTGGGGGGTCGGACAGGCGGGGGGATCGGCAGCTTTCGGGTGTTGGGGGGGGAGTGGGTGTAAGTTGGGGGGCCTCCTCGGTGGTGTCTTTGCCGGAATTATGGGCAGGGGTGCCACGGAAGCTGAGGCGTAAAATCCGCAAGCGGCGCTATATTGACATCTTCCGTTTGCTGGAAGGGCGGAAGCGCTCGGGCGTAAGCAGGAAAAAGAGAAAAGATGATGAGAAGGCCGGGCGGGTTCGAAAGGTTGCGCGTAACGTGGTTAACTGGACGCGTTCCTTTTTACGGTTGGCCAGTGTGTGGGGACAGAATGATCCGTCGCAGTACGAAATGTTGTTGGCGTATGCCGATTCCATCCTTGAGGCGTCTCAGATGCACGAAGGCTGGTCTTGGCTGAATTATGACGAGAAGTTTAGGGATCGGATGGAAGAAAGCCGCGCGCTTTCGTGGGGCACCCAGGATATTAACCTGTGGTTGACCCAGATGTCGGCTAGGTCCGGGGCTAGTTCGGGTGGCGGGGCCAGGAGTGGCGTCGGGGCGGTGGGGGGGGGGGGGCGGCACGGCCCTTTCGAGGAGGGGCGGCCGGGGTGCCTGCAAAGGCAGTCTCGGCTGGGAGCGGTGACGTGTGCTGGCGTTTCAACCGTTCCACCTGTCCCTTTCCCGATTGCAAGTTCCAGCACGTCTGTTCCTTGTGCGGGGGTCCCCATTCCGCGGTCAAGTGCATCAAAAAAGGCACCTCTGGCATGGCCGCCTCTGCCCCAAAAGGACAGTGAGTGGCGCGGGCGCGCCCCCTCCCCGGTGCGGGTGGAGGCGTTGGTAGGGTGGCTGACTCTTTATCCCCGACGGCGGGAGGCGGCGATTTTGGGCTCTGGGTTTCGACACGGTTTCGTGATCCCGGTGAGGGGGGTGGTATTGGCGCCTTCGGCCCGGAATTCCCCCTCGGTTCGTCGTTGGGTGACGGTGGTGCAGGACAAATTGTTGAGCGAATTGCGATTGGGTAGGGTGGCTGGCCCCTTTGCGGAGCCGCCATTTCCCAACCTGGTGATTTCGCCTTTAGGTGTTGTGCCCAAGAAGGAACCGGGTAAATTCCGCTTGATTCACAATTTGTCCTGTCCCGTCGGGGCTTCAGTGAATGATTTTATCCCGCGTCATGTGTTCGGTTCGTTATGCTTCTTTTGACAAGGCGGCTTCGCTGGTGCGCGGGGCCGGTCGGTCGGCGTTGCTGGCGAAGGTGGACATTGAATCGGCTTTTTTGTTGGTACCTGTCCATCCGGCTTCATTCCCATTGTTGGGATTTTGTTTTCAGGACGAGTATTACTTTGATAAGTGTATGCCGATGGGATGTTCTATCTCTTGCGCTTACTTTGAGATGTTTAGCACTTTCTTGGAGTGGGTGCTGGTTAGGGTATCCGGCTTGTCGTCTGTGGTGCATTACCTGGACGATTTCTTGTTTGTAGGAGCAGCAGACTCTGGGGAGTGCCAGCGGCTGCTATCGGGCTTCGTGCGTTTGGCGCAGGAGTTCGGGGTCCCCTTAGCGGACGGGAAGACTGAGGGTCCTGCTACGCGGTTGACCTTTTTGGGCATGGAGTTGGATTCTGCGGACATGGTGGCGCGGCTGCCTCGCGATAAAGTCGTTCGCTTGCGGATTTCAGTGGCTAATGTGTTGTCGGCTGGTAAGGTTTCCTTGCGGGAGTTGCAGTCCCTTTTGGGGTCTTTAAATTTTGCCTGTAGGGTGATTCCGATGGGGAGAGTGTTTTCCAGGAAGATGGCTTGTGCGACGGCTGGGGTGCGGAAACCTCATCATCGGATTTGGGTGACGGCGGCAATGCGCGCAGATTTGCGGGTGTGGGATCGTTTTCTGGAGGATTTCAACGGGACTTCAGTGCTTTTGGAGCCTGAAGTATCCAGTAACGATTTGCAATTATACACGGATGCGGCAGGAGGGGCGGGGTTGGGAGTGTATTTCGGGGGGGCCTGGTGCGCTGACCGGTGGCCGGCGTCTTGGTCGGCGGCGGGGCTGACCAGGAATATCACATTTTTGGAGCTCTTTCCGCTTCGGGTAGTTTTGGAGCTCTGGCCGGACCGTCTGCGGAACAGGAGGGTGCTTTGGTGGTGTGATAATGCGGCGGTGGTCAGTGTGATTAACCGGTACACTCCAAGGTGCGTGTGGGTGGCTAGCTTGATGCGGGAAGTTGTCCTAGCGTGTCTGCGGCTGAATGTGGCGGTGCGGGCGCGTCACATACCAGGGTCCACTAATGAGATTGCTGATGCTCTTTCTCGCTTTCAGTGGGAGCGGTTCCGGGAGTTGGCCCCCGAAGCAGACGAGGATGGAGCGGTGGTCCCAGAGAAATTGTGGAGTATTGGCCTCGAGAGATGTTAGACCTTCTGAGGAGTTCGGTGTCTGCAGGGACCTGGTCTGCGTACTGTAGGGGGTGTGACCGGGTGGTCGCTTTTTTGTTGTCGTGCGGGTGGGGAGCTGGGGGTGTCCCGGAGGGTTTGCTTGGCCAATATATTGTGGCGGCCAAGAGCGCCGGGTTTTCGCGATCGGCGGTGCGCTCGCATTTGGCGGGGTTCCACTTTTTTGCGAGTGCAGTAGGTTGGGGTCTCCCGGCTGGGGGGGCCTTAACGCGCAGGTTGCTGCAAGGTTGGGAGCGGGCGCAGCCGACCCCGCGTGATGCGAGGTTGCCGATCACCCACGGGCTCCTCGTGCGGGTGTGTGGAGCTTTGGAGCAGGTGGCTTCCTCTGCATATGAGGCCTTATTGTTCCGGGCGGTTTTTTGCTTGGCATTTTTTGGGGCGTTTCGGATTGGGGAACTGGTTGCGGGTTCTGGGCGGGGGGGGGGGGGTGTTGGGGGTCTGTTGGCGGGTCATGTCCGGATAGTGGAAAGGGGGGCGCGGATTCTTTTGGCTAAGTCCAAAACGGATCCGTTGGGTAAGGGTTTGTGGGTATGTCTTGGTGTGGGCGCGGATCCACGGACCTGCCCGGTTCGGGCGCTGCTACAGTTTGTGGCAGTGCGTCCGGCGGGTGCGTTGGGGTTTTTCGTTCACGCGGATTCGCGGGCTGTAACCCGTTTCCAGGTTTCCGCGGTGTTGCGGCTGGCGTTGTCCGCGGTGGGGGAAGATCCGCTTCGATTTGCTCCCCACTCTTTTCGGATTGGTGCAGCCACTAGTGCGGCGGCTGCGGGGTTACCGGCGCACGTCATCCAGGCCATTGGGAGGTGGCGTTCTTCAGCTTTCAAGGGGTATGTGCGGCTGTAGGGGCTTGGGTTTTGCTGGGTGGGTGCCTTAACTGTTTATTTCTTTTTCAGATGAGGGTGTCGGTCCTGGTGGCTGTTGGGTGGCTGGCCACTCCTTTGTCCATTGGGCGAGTCTGCGCGCGGTAGACCGCCCTATCGGCGCCAATTTGGGATTGAACCCGTCGTCGGTGGCTGTCCAATGGCTGGGTGTGCGAGGCATGCAGTGGCCGCATCTGCTGCCTTTGCTGCGAAGCCACGGGAGGACGTCGCGGTGGCCGGCCGCCCTGTTGGTGCATCTGGGCGGAAATGATCTCTCGTCCTGGTCCTGCCTGCAGTTGATCCGGGCGATTCAAGAGGATCTCGGACTTGTGTCGCGGATGTTTCCTGGGGTTATTGTTCTATGGTCAGACATTATTCCAAGGCCGGCTTGTCGGGAGCAGCGTCGTTGGTCCCGGGGGTTGACCAAGGTCAATCGTCAGATTGGTCGTTGGGTATGTGAGAGGGGGGGGGTACCAGATCCTGCATGACTGGGCTGATGTGGGGTGTTCGGGGCTTTATCGGGCTGATGGGGTTCATTTGTCGCCGGTTGGCATGGACCTGCTTCTTAATGATTGGCAGGAGGCCTTGGAATACGTGTCTGGCCATGATGTTCGCTGGTCGCAGCTTTTAGCCGGGGGGGGCGGCACATGAACAGGGTTATGTGCCGGTGGCGGGATCCCGGAGGTTTCCGGGGTCCGGAGCAGCAGGCTACAGTTGGGCGGGGTGCCCCTGACCCGGTTAAACCCTCGGACGACTTTTGCTTCCATGGCGAAGTCGGGGAGAGGGGTATGGTAACTTGCCGGGTGGCGAGTTACGGTATTAGCGGTGGCAGGCACTTTGCTGAGGATGGCTGGTGCAGCCGGGTGCCGCTAATTGAGTGGTTTTGAAAATGTATTTTGTTGGACTGTTAAATTTGTTGGCTAATAAAAGCTGCGACCAGTTCTGTTCCATAAAATGTTGGTGTGTGGTGTTTTTGTGGAGGGGGGGTGGGTTGTTGGTGGGGGGGGAAAGGGGGGTGTAAGGCAGGGGCCTGCAGCGCCGGGTCCGCCTGCCTTGGTTACTAAAATGATGTCTGGCTCAATTGCCCATTGTACTGTCCTGTTAATTTTTGTAAAAAGTGAGTTGTGTCTCTGATATATGATGGTATTTCCTTTATTAACAGTCTTAAATATGAGTCTATATACATTGACAAAGGTTCCAAAACCGTACCTCTTGTGGACACTATAGATCTACCAGGTGGATCAGATAAACTCTTATGTATTTTTGGTACTAAATATAATTTGGCTATTGTTGACCCTGGTTCATTCACAAAATTCCATTCTTTCTTTGTTATCAAATTTTCTGCTAGAGCTTGAGACATGATTGTTTTTGTGTTTCTGTAGCCACATTGTTGGATCTTCTGTCAATTTCTTGTATGTTTCTGTAGCTGACAGTTAAATTATAGACAAACTAGGATTAAATTAATAGTTAAAGTGACTGACAAAGATCAAATTAAAACACAAGTGAAGGGCAGGAAATCATCAGTAACATTTGGATGCATCTAGGGAAAAGGAAAAATAATACAAAAAAAAAAGGGGAGTGGAGGAAATGGACTGGTACTATTTAAACACAGAACGCTGATGACAGTTGTCAGACGGCTGCCTGGGTGAGAATCTTCAGTCTTAGCAAGTGCATATATCTATATGATTTGCAAGGGATTGTGGGCAATGCAGTTCATTCACACCAGACACAGCTGCTCACAATAATTAGTTGTGCTTTTGGGTAAAGCCAATAAGATATTTATTTATGGGGTTATTTCTCCCAACACAGATATGCTTGGTAGCACATAAATCAGGTTACTTGCTTTCAGTGTTAAACTTGAAAAAACAAAATCAGGAAAACAACATTTTAACTTATCAGGCAATCAAAGCAAAAGAAATAAGACCTGGTTGGCAACAAACTAGTCTTTTCTGTAGGCTTTAGCTAATATTCTCTTAGCAATGTCAAACAAACCAAAAGCCACAAAGAAAGAAAAAAACCTGTTCTTTTCAGGTAAACTTCTTATATCTTCCCACATAGATTCCGAAGTGATTCTCTCAGAGCCCACAAGCAATTAGGTAAGGCTCAATTGCTAGCAGTTATCCAGCTGAAACCCCTTAGCTGGCTTGCTTTCTACTGCGTGGCTAGAAATCCTACACAGGAGCTTTTCTGAGTAGATTAAAGAACAAGTTTGTATTTCTTTGTGATGGTTGCTGTACTTTATAACAGAAAATCACCAAAGGAGTTTAGACAGAGAGCAGTCCATGTAAACAGATTCTTCATCTGCTATCACCCCCTCTTCTTCAACAAGCATGGGTTCAATATCATGGATTGGCACAGATGAATCTCCCAATGGAGCACTTTCAGGAGAATACTTGTTTCCCTGCTGTCTTTCAAGGTTATAGCTAGGGCATAGATCAGTGTTCATACCTGAGCTTCCATTGCTGTTAGAGTTCCTCTCTATATAGCCTGGCCAGTATGTAGTCCAGTTCTTATGTCCAGCCTTCCAATCCAGATCCCTGGACACTGGATCTCTCTTCACATACCTTCTGGCACAGGTCTTAGGGTCCCTTCCACGTGCAGCCGTCTCCCTCACAGGTACCGTCTGGAGATTCCTAGTTCTGCAGCACCATTCCTCTGGCTTTCCCCAGTCCAATGGTGTATGCTGGCCCTTGGAATGCCTCCCAGTATACGTACTGCTCTGGACTCTTCTAGACCTCTCAAAGGCTTTTCTCCTCTTTCTTCCAAAGGGTTTCTTTCCCTCTCTGTCCGTCCGGTTTGGCTTCTGCTTCTGATGATCCTCCTGATGATGAAGATGATCAAGCTCAAGCTGCTTCTCTGTAGAATAAACTCTACCTTTATTCAGCTTAGATGAGTGCTCCTCCCTAACAGCGCAGCTGTGCTGAATCAGGCCCTGCCCTTTGAGATGAGTGCTTAGGGATTACCTCATAGCCCTCCTGATTGAACACACGTTTCCCCACTTCAGCTCCTCTAATGGCTGTTGGAAACCTGGTGCATTCTGGGACTGGTAGTCTTTTATGGGAAAATTCTGTTTTTTATTTCTACCAGAACTGACAGGTTGCTTGTTCAGAGTCACTTCACCTTTTCTATAGCTCCTTCCTGAGCTATGATAAGCTTCCTTATCACACAGTTCACATGTGCGATACAGCTGGGAAGAAGAAAAGCAGATGAATGGAAAGCTGACAGCGTTCATAGTACTTGTATAACGGTGGTAATCCAAGGAAACATAGCGGTATAGTACATGATTTGGGCAAATCAATAGTAATCATTAGAAGACAAAAAAATAAGCACAGACGTGATAAATTAGTAAAATTATTATTAGTGCTTTTGAAAAGAAACCTCCCCCTGAAGAAACTCAACACAGTGAAACGCAGAGAAGGTACTGAGGTATGGCATTGGGGAAAGCACAGAAAAGCTAAGCACTGTTTCATGTTTTGAAAAACAAAGAAAAAAAAGAAAAAAACATAATAAAGAGGAGAGATTTTTTTGGGAAAAAAAACGAATGGTATAAAGACAAGGTCATTGATGCGAAAAGACGCACAGCCATTAGATACGCTATAAGTCTGAAAGTTGGCATTCTTGATAAGTGAGACCTTTTGTCCATAATTAATTCAAACTCATTATCCTAATAGCGAAAGGGTTAAGATACGTATTGAGTAGCATGAAAATTAATGATTGAAATTAAATAATATCACGATCTAAAAGATATAAATAAGTAGTGTGTGTGTTAATGAGGATTAAACAGTAGAGAGTAGATCTGCTATTTTTCGTTTCACCGTTAGTGTCAACTCTGTTGAGTGATGTTTAATATATATGATGCAGTGTGATGTTTTTATTATATTTGGATCTGTATTTTATATTTTAATGTTGTGTATCTCTTCTTCAGCTCTAGTAAATGAGAATAAATAAATATCTTGTCTGATATCAGTAAATGCATGTTTTATTAGGGACCATCACTCAATTACTGCTTCTGTCTAGTTAATATAGACCATACCAAACGACACTTTTTCAGTAGCCTAAAGGAAATAAAGTTTATAGGATCACCATGCCTATTCTGTGTCTGTCCCCAAATAGCTCCCCCTAACAACTTCTGTGTTTGGTGTTCCACCCAAATCAAATTTTCTGGAAATGTCAGGAGGGCCAAGAAGAGCCAAAAAAGGTAAAATTAGACCTTACCTGCTAATTATCTTTCCTTAAATCCCTCCAATCCAGTCATGTGGGTTATCTCCCTTCACCAGCAGCTTAAGACTGAGCATGTCAGCTTTGTGATGTCACAGTAGAAGAGCTCCTTCCCCTGACTCCAGAACCAGTATTCTACTGACAGACTCCAAAGAGAGCACAAATGAGGTTAACACTAACCTTTTATAATTTTTTTTAACGGAACCTGTCAGCTTAATGAACTATGCACAGCCCGAACATGTACAAGATTAAGAGACATGGTTGTCACCGCATCGACAAGTGCCCGAGAAGGACCCTGAAAATTTACCACTTCTCACCTTCAGAACTTCAACAGTACTCTCTTATGAGCCCCTCTAAGACACCGGCCTGAGCTCACCTTCACATTCAAATCTTGAAAGACAGACATCAGAATGGAAGTGTTGGAGACTGAACTGGAGGGATTTAAGGAAAGTTAGATAATAAGCAGGTAAGGTCTAAATTTCACCTTCCTTATCGTCCCTCCAGTCCAGTCCAGACGTGTAGGATGTACCAGAGTAGTACTCAACTATGGAAGGGACCCACAAGCACAGCCTAGAGCACAATGGTGCCAAACCTCACGTCCCTGGAAGTTTGCATATCTAAACAATAATGATGCATGAAAATATGCAGCAAAAACCAAGTCACTGCTCTGCAAATGTCAAACAGTGGTACCAGACCATATTCAGTTCAGGATGCCACTTAAGCCCTGGTCGAATGCGCCCGCAAATCAGGCAGGGGCTTATGCTTCAACAGGTAGGCTGAAGTAATGGCCTCCTTCACCCAACAAGCTACCAAAGCCTTGAATGCCATCTCTTCCTTGTGCAAACCACCAAACAAGACAAAAAGGTGACTTGTCGCTTGACATAGTGACGTAACATTCTGCGCACATCCAAGGAGCACAACTATCACTCCCCCGAAACCTCCACTGAGGAAGGAAAGACCGGGAGAGTCACGTCCTGATTCAGATGAAAACCCGAGACAATCTTGGAAAGAAAAGATGGAACCAGCCTCCACACCACCTTTTCCCTGGAAATAAACAGGAAAGGTTCTCTGCAAGACATCATCTGCAACTCCAAACTCCTAAGGGCCGAACAGATAGCGACTAAAGAGACAGTCTTAAGCATAAGATCTTTTAGGGTGGCCTGTGCCAGTGGCTCAAAGAGCACCTCCATCAGTGCCAAGAGAACCAAATTGAGATCCCACAGGGGGGCAATCGTACAAACCAGCAGATGGATTTGTTTTACAGCTCTGAGGAACCAGACCACATCTGGGTGCACTGCAAGAGACCCCTTGCACCCAACCCCGGTAATACGTCAGAGTCGCTACTTGGACATGCAAGGAGTTCAAAGCCAAACCTGCCTGTAAGGCAGTCAAAATATCCGGAAGGGAGGACAAGAGAGCCCGAAGCAGTTGTCCACACACCAACTCTCAAACACACGTTAGACTCTAATATGCAATAAAGACAGAGCGCTTCCAAGCCTTCAACAAGGTGGCCGCCACCGGTGCCAAATAGTCCTTACATCTCAACATCACCCTTTCAAAAGCCAGACCCATAAGAGAAAATTGATCTGCTTGTGGCATGAGAATGGGGCCCTGTGAGATCAAGTTGACCACAGTTGGCAGCCGCCATGGCTCCGCTATCAACAACCTGTGGAGATCAGTGCACCACGGTCTCTGGGGCCAATCTAGGGTAATTAAGATCATCTGGCCCTGGTGCACTTCCATCCGCTAGATGAGGCAGCCGATGAGATGCCATGGAGGGAACACATACAAGAGCCCCTCTCTTGGCCACTGCTGCACCAAAGCGTTGAACCCCTCCAACATTCTCTCTCTGAGCCTGCTGAAAAATGGTTCACCTTGGCATTTGAGGCTGAGGCCATCTGGTCTTTTGAAAGGGGATTGAAAGGAAGTTTTGATGTGAATGTCTTCATGCTCTAGATTCCGGAGCTTTCTGTATCAGTGGAAAGATATTCAGCTGATTGGAAGTGTATGGTTTTAAACGTGATCGTTAGTGCCTTATATTTAATATGGGATGGTAAAGGGAGCCAGTGTAAGCTTTTTAGCTATGGAGTAATATGTTCCTGTTGTGCAGCTCCTGTGATTAATTGAGCTGCAGTATTCCGAGCTAGCTGTAGGGCATGGATAGTGTGCTTGGATCAAATTACAATAGTCCAGGTGTGAAATGATTATGGTCGGGCATATGGTGTAGAAATGGTTGTGGTCCAGTAAAGGGCGGAGGTTCTGAAGGACTTTCATTCTGTAATAAGCAGTAGATTCCATTTTCTTGATCTGCATCTGTATGTTTAATCACTGGTCTAGGGTCACACTCCAAGATATTTCACCTCCTATTGCCCTGTCTCACTGCCAGAACAACAGACTTCAGCGTTTCCATATGAAAGTGAGGAACTCTGAGATTCCTGTTTATGTGCTGGAGATCCAGGATAGGCCGAAAGGAGCCCTTTTTCTTGGGCGCCATGAAATAGATGGAGTATCTACCAAACCCTAATTGGTCGCTCAGGACCTGTATTACCGCCTCCAGATGAAGTAGCCACTATTAATGTGTCCTGCAGTAGCCGAACCTTCACAGGAGCTTTGTAGGGCAACAGCATGAAGGCAATGGAGAGCAGGCAAGCGAATTCAAGGGCATACCTTTTGCAAATGACCTTTAGCATCCACTGGCTGGACATTATGTTGGCCCAGAGTAAAACTGCTGTTGCAGACCGCCCACAGGTATCAAGTCTGTCTGAGCCAGCCTCGCTTCATTGGCGCTTCTTGGGAGGTACTGAGGCTGCAAAATAATAGCCTCTGCTGGCCCCCCTATGGCCAACAAAAGGGCTGGCCCTGGGATGCCTAATGACCATGCTGAAAGGGGGCAAAATGGACCACTTGAAACCATCAAAAATCATGAGGCTGACTGAAGACACTGGTTTCGCCCCCCCTCCCCCACCTTAGGTCGATCTTCTAGAATCAGAGACCCCCTTGGAGTCTCCCAGATCCTTGACCAACTTATCCAATGCCTCCACAAACAAACGTTTACCCTTGAAGGGAAGATTATGGAGGCATGTCTTAGAAGAAACATCAGCTGACCAATTGCATAACCAGAGAAAACATCTGGCCACAATGACTGAAGCCATACTCTTGGCAGAGATCTGTACTAAATCATAAAACACAACTGCCAGGTAAGTTGAGGCTGACTCCAGCTTAGCCGCCTCAAGGAGTGGATGACCTGTCAGTGGATGACCTGTCTCTAGATCCATGCCCAATAAATTCTGGGACCAGTGTATGCATGCCCTTGTCACATAGGCTCCACAAATAGAAGCCTGAAGGGGTATGACACTGGTATCGAGTGCCTGCTTCAAGAGGATCTTGCACACTTTTCAAGGCCACTCCGCCTTCCACAGGAATCACAGTCTTGTCACTACCGAGACCAGAGCATCCACCTTTGGTATCTTAAAAAGATTTTTCTCTACCTGTGGGATGGGGTACAGATGAGCCACAGCTCTACCACCCCTCAACCCTGTTTCGGGCACCCCCCTACGCCATCTCTATTTGTTTAATGAACCTATGAACCGGGAAGGAGGTCTGAGAGAACAAACTCCTGCAGCAGAGGATCTTCCAAAGGTTCTTTTGTCATCACTGATGCCTGGGCAATGTTAAGCGCTGCAAAAGAATGGCTAATAAGAGAAGCCAGCTCCTCTTGCCTAAAGATCCACACCATATTAGGGTCTTCCCCTGGAGGAATCTCATAATCCTACAAATTTGGGATTGCCATCTCACCCCAGAGATCTGACGGCCCCTCCAAAGGATCCTCCGAGACACCTGACTGAGGAGATACTTGCTCCACCCATCGGTCTTCTTCCATATGCTTCCTCTTTTGTGGAACCAGCTACTTGATCAAATGTCCTTTTTACTGTCCCCCTTTGCACTGAATTGCTGCCCAGGCTCTGCTTTAAGCAGTAAGCCTGGTGGCAGCAGTAACTCAAAATCTGGCGAAAAAGGGGTCATGAGGAGCCAGAAGTACTTGAATCTGAAGTTACTGATGCAGAAATGTGAGTTGGCTGCTTTGTTTGCAATCACGTCTACATCTGATTGTAAAATGAAGGAAGGAGGGAATATGGTCACGGTTCCTGCAAAAACTGCAGGAACCACCGAGTGAGGAGAAGGGTGCTCTGAAGCCTCCAACAAATTCTCCATGACCCCCAATGGTTAAAACACCCAGGGAAATAATTGCCTCCGCTGATTTCCCCTCATGAATGGAAAGATCTGCATAGCCCCGCAGCCGATGAGCCCCAATAACTGCCACAAGCAAAACAAGGAGAATTTTGCCATTTGCATGAAAGCCACACAGACAAAACAAGCCGACAGCCCAAGGAAAGAAAGAACAAAACCGAACACTCACCAAACTGAAACACGGACCAGCTCCATGGTTAAACAAACCCAGCTGTTTGCCTGTCCCCGACTTCGATGGCGTTCACTGGCTTAAGGCTCCTTTTTGAGATTTTTTTGTGTTTGTTTTTGTTTTTTTTAAAAGGTACAGCACCCAATCTAAACAGCCGAGGATTGCAAAGGGAAGTCAGTCAGCCTTACTCAAATGGACTGCTGGATTGCCCAGCTGGGGGGGGGGGGAATGGGCCTGGTCCATCAGATGTTTAATCCCGAAGGGCACCTAGCCAACCAAAAGGCCTCAGAGAAGTGGGAGCAGTCCCTGCCTTCTGCACACCAAACCGTGAACAGCATCCTCAAGCTGTCAGAATGCCCATCCAAATAAGTCTTGTTTGTTTTTTATTTTATTGTCCTTTCAGTGGAGTCCAGCCTATGCAAAAGCTCCTCACCAGCTGCTGGAGGCTGAGATACTGGTTCTGAAGTCAGGGAAAGGAGCTTTTCTACTGTGACATCACAAACCTAACATGCTCAGTCTCCAGCTGCTGGTGAAGGGAGATAACCCACATGTCTGGACTGGAGGGATAAGGAAGTAGTATTTGTGCTTGGATCCACATATATATGCGCAAGTAGCTTGGAATCAGGTTCCATTAGTTATTATTTGGAAGTTATAGTAATAAAATCAACCAGATGCTATTCCTAAACTAAAAGCACTACATTAACAGTTTTATGCCAAACAATATTAGAAAAACTGTATAATTGTTTCTAAAAAATATATCTATGAAGAATGCTAACTTGAAGCACCCTTTCCTATGAAACAAACCAGGCAACTTAGAAGTGAAGGACAGTAAAGCACAAAATTGGTGGAGCAAAATAAAAAAAAAATCTGTGCTGATTTTTTTGTGTCTAATCAATAATTTTGGACAATAATATTTAATATGCTGGAGGATGTCATGGGTAATACCAGGAAAGGTGACTACTCCATCTTTGTTTTAGTATCAGACTGCAACTGCCTGACTGCAACCTTTGAAGAAAATGACAAAGATTCAGTCGTCACTCTGACATATTTCGCAAGAGATACATACAATGGTCATTTTTGAAAGAAAACAGAATAATTAATCTTGGACATGTTCAATTGACCCCGATAAAAGTTCTCTTTTGGAGCTCTGCTCTAACAGAATCTGCTTTGAGGTTTACATCAAAATTGTCTTTACTGAGGTAATCCTGGGTGCAAGAGGACTGAAGCTACTGAAATACATTTAATGTAAAACATGTATCCATCATAAAGACTGATACCTCCACCCACAGGAGAAAGCTTTCTATGAAGGTTCAGCAAAGCAGAAATGTTCATGAGTGAGTGAAGGCCCGTTGTAAAAAAACACTGTAGTTGTGAAGGACAAAGGAGATTAATGTTTACTGTGTATTATTGTTGCCCAAGGTTGCTCTACAAAAAAATTCAGCCCTTGATCATATCTGTGTTGAGAGATTACCATGTCAGAAACAGCAATCAAAATAGTTGTGGATTCAGTCTTGAGAGGATGTTGACATCTGTGATGTTGAGGAAGTTACAATGAAGGGATAGCAATGATTATGCCTGCATGAGCTCATTCTTCTGAGCAGTCATAAGATGAAGAAGTGTACAAGTCTTTCAGCATGTTCATGACTTCTGTACCTACTTAGTCACCATCATTAGGTACCATCTTTGATATGAAAGTTTGAACTGTGGTGTACTAGTTCTCTCTATGCTCTCCTCAGTACTGCACCCCAGGGTTACCAGATCTTTTACATATTTTGATATCAGCACCCCAGACTACCCTGTCCTCCTTGATGTCATCAACAAAATACATCCAGTAAACATCCATAAACAAGAATGGGCCTTCACATGAAACATGCTTTAGAAAATGAAGAAATCCACAACAAAAGCAACCCAAAAACTGTAAGCCAACCCAAAAATACTAGTTTATGAACAAAAAGACCAAACCCAAAACAGAGTAAACCAAAACATTTAAATACTTTTTTTTGTCGGCCTGTATCAAAGTGAGGAACAAACCCCTACTTATGAAATGTCCATTTTCCTCAATGAATTGCAGTAAAAGAAGCAAACATGATTTAAGCAAAACACAAAAAAGCTGATTTGAGGAGGACAATCTTCACGCACTGGTTTAAAAGTCAAGAATGCACGACGCAGTACCGTGTTTCGGGTCCACTGCACATTTTCAAGAACCTGCATCAGGTGTTGATTCTCTTTGAATGGTGTAAAACAACAGAAAGTGTTCGTCGCACAAAGACTACAAACAATGAGTGAACTACTCTTTTTAAAATCCAGCGTCTGACGTCACCACTAACCTGCACTTTTACAACAAAGCTGATTGAAGGCTGAGAACAACCAATGTAATCACACCTGCAAATAGCAAAGAGATCCTTGAAGACAAGACTATGGGCTCAGTATCCCCATATGGACTAAATCTTGAACTGAATTAGCAGTGTTTTGTAGTCTTGCTTATTATGTCAGACGCCGTTTTTTAAAAAGAGTGATTCACTCACGGTTTGCAGCCTTTGTGGGACGAACACTTTTCTCTGTTTTACACTGTTCAAAGAGAATAAACACCTGACGCAATCTTGAAAATGTGCAATGGACCTGAAATGCGGTACTATGTCGTGTATTCTTGATTTTTGAACAAGTGTGTGAAGATTCTCCTCAAATCAGCTAAGTGTTTTGTGTTTCGCTTAAATCATTTTTGCTGCTTTTATTTATTGAGTAAAACGGACATTTCATAAGTTTGTTCCTCACTTTGATGAAGTCAGACAAAAAAGTATTTAAATGTTTTGGTTTACTCTATTTTGGGGTTAGCCTTTTTGTTCATAGATTAGAAAATAATAAGACAGCATGCACAGGCTCAGTCTTTCAGAAATCAATAGTTAGAAAATAGCTTTCTGAATTTAAAAACCATTAAAAGTCTATTCTGAGAGAGGATAGTACAAGAAAGACAGACGCCTACAGTAATTCAAAGCTACGCTCTACAGCTGCTGCCCAGACTAGAAGGCAGCACAAGACAGATTCTAATAGACAAAGCCTATATATTGGAAAGCCACCAAGTGCACTGTTGAAAAGTGAAGGATGCTGCAGATGTTTCCACTCCCATAATGAAAGCAACTTTAATTCAATTTCTCTAAATGACATGGTACATGTTCTTATTAGAGAACCATACTGCACATGGTGGGCGACTAAGAATATCACAACAGATCCATTTAAACATCTTCAGAATCGTAGGAGATCCTCTCAAATCTGCAGCTATGATACAAAATAGCACTTGGGTGCTCCTAGGACTAAACATAGTTCATATTTAACTTGTCCATTACACATTTGAAACAGACTTCAAAACAATTTTCAATGCATTCTGTATTACCGGTATTTGCCAATTACATCCAAGAATTTTATGCAGAATTTATTAGTGTGTGTTAATTCACATAATTTGCCTGCATACAGGGGCTGGGCTGGTGAAGGAAGTGGTAATAATGGGAAAAAAAGCATGCTCATAGATTGAGAAGTAGGCAGCAAATGACTGACAGTGCTGACTGTGCTGCTGCTCACCTACAGCCAAACTTCCAACACATTGTGCTTCCTGACTGGCTGAGAGCCTGTGTGCGCCCCCTCCCCCCAAAACGCCCTGTGACCTTTGCCATGCATGAGGGGTCCATCCATATGAAACTCAGCTGCCATTACTGTTTCCTGGCTCCTCATATTGTGCTGCAGGTCCCCAGTTTGCAGCCTCTGCTAAGACAAGGCCTGTAAGTCTCCGCAGCCTCACAATACCAACCTTGTTGCAATGGTGCCTGGAAGCCTCACATCTCCAGCTCTGCCTTCGCTATAGCGGTCCCACAATATGATTGTCTGAGCTACTGTCTATTTGACTGCTTCTGCAGCTTCACCCTTCTCCTTTCCTCCATGCTGACTTTGACACTGACCTTATCACTGCAGGTTTCATCACTCGCCTGCGGGTGGCTTAGCTTATTTAGGTGGCTAATGACGATATTTTCCTTATGTACAGCTGATCTGTTATTATTGATTTTAGAATATTGATAATTTCCCTATTGTGTTCTAGTATCTCAAGTATTTTGGTTATTATTTCCACATATTTTGCTCCGATTGTATTTCTACATTTTATTATGGCTTGTAGCTCCTGCTATGTATGGCCTCTTTTATCTGGATTTTGTAAATAGCTTTGATATAATTTTTTTATTATGAGGTGTGATATCAAATGCTAAATAAACAAACAAATAAAATAACTAAATAAAATAAAACAACAGGAATGTCTGGCCTAGATGACATCTGTGGGTAGGTGGTCATGAGTCAATAGGCTCTACTAGGCTACCAGAATGTCTTGCTTCCCTCCATGGTTGCTGCTTCCTCTCAAGGGCTATCTTATTCCTATTGCATTTATATTTAAGCCCGGTCTTGAGTCTCTTTACCAGAGGTTGGTTACCATTGCCTCAGCTGCTTTCTTGGGCCTTAATCTCTAGTTATTTGGACTCAGATTTTACTATTACTTATCGTCATTTGTATAGTGGGGAAGTCCTTGTCACTCCAGTATTTGCCATCCAGCCATGTGTTTGCTTCATTTGAACTCTGAGACTTTTCAGTGAGCACGGGTGCTCCACTCCCCAAGCCCCACAGACATGCAGCTAAGGCTTGGTGGCTGCCAGTAGAGGAGGGCTACTACTATTACTTATCATTTGTATGGTGCTACAAGGCATATGCAGTACTGTACAGATACAGCTCAACCTAAAGGAAGGTGACCACAGTAGGCAGAAGACCATGCCTGCTGGCCTGAGTCAGCATCAAGTGAATACTACACCAATTTTTTCTCCAGGTCTTCTCACCCCTCCTGGTGTGGCAGACTAACTAGAGGTAACACTACAGTTTGTTCTAATGAGTAATAGGAAGACCCAAGGATAAAGGGGTAGGTATGGAGAAGGTGGTACCATGATGGGGGGGGGGGCATGTAAATGAGCTGGCTGCTGGTGGAGGAAGCATTCTGAATGCCTTTATGGGAAGTGGGGAAGAAAAGGCCTGAATGGGGAAGGAGGTGCCTAATGGGGAAAGGATGAGAAGGCAGCTCTGAGGAAGCCACAGCAGATCAGGTTCTCAGGGGCATGCTACAAGGAAGACCTAGATAGGAGGCAGAAAGGGGAAAGATATCAGGGTGAGAAGGCAACATAAGAAATGCCATACTGGGTCAGACCAAGGTCCATCAAGCCCAGTATCCTGTTTCCAAGAGTGGCCAATCCAAGTCACAAGTACCTGGCAGGTTCCCAAAAAGATACATAGGTTCCACAATGCTTATCCCAGGGTAAGCAGTGGATTTCCTGAGTCCTCATCAATAATGGTTTATGGACCTTTCCTCCAGAATTTGTCCAAACCTTTTTTAAACTCAGCTACACTAACTGCTTTTACTATATCCTCCAGTAATTAATTCCAGACTTTGATTATGGGTGGAGTGGACAAATATTTTCTCTCATTACTCTTAAATGGGTTACATTGTAGCTTCATTGAGTGTCCCCTAGTCTTTCTACTTTTAGATGGAATAAACAACCTATGTTTACCCATTCTACACTCCATTCATTAATTTATAGACCTCTATCATATCTCCCCCTCAGCACCACTTTTCCAAGTTGAAGAGCCTTAACTTTTTAAGCCTTTCCTAATAGGGGGTTTCTTCTGTCCCCTTTAAGAGAGGGGCAACAGAAGAAAAATAAAGAAAAAAAAACTACTAGTTTGAACAAAAATGTTTATTTCCTTCTACTTTCAACTAATTTAGTACAAAGTTTACAGTCATGGTGATCAAATTATTTTATTCTCATGTTGCACTGACAGTGATACCACCATATTAGATATGGGATTTTCACATTATGCATATGTTTGAGAGATGAACAGGGGAGCCCAAGTAGTATTCTTTTGTTCATTATAACAGTGATAATATCATTACAGTGTGTTAAAGTACCCACAAATGCTTCCAAAAATGTTCAGCTACTGGTTATATTTAATATATTATGTAAAGAATTATACCAATTTTTTTTCTTTTTAGTGCCATCAAGTCAGTGCTGACTCCTGGCGACCTGGCAGCCCCTGGGTTTTCATGGCAGTGTATCACCAGAAGTAGATTGCCAGGTCTTTTCTTCTGAGGCAATGGATGGCAAAGTGACTTGCCCAAGGTCACAAGGAGTGCCAATGGGAATTGAACACTTCATCTTCTGGGTACTATGCAGTTGCTCTAACCACTAGGCTACTCCTCCACTTCTTATACCAATTTAAGATATTTTTCAGCTTAATTTAGAATTATTTGGCACAAAATTCTGTGGTGAAAACCTTCACTTTTCTAATGTAACATGGAACTGAAGCAGCCCTACCAACTATGTCAGAAGAGAAATGTAACTGACCCAACAGAGCCTGGCCATAATTCCATGAATGTTAAGAGTGGCCTGTATTTACTTTTGGAATGAAAGTCTTCATCTGCAGTTCCTTGAAATGGTGGAAAGAGCCCAGAAGTGTGACTTGTCTACCAGTAAAATAAAGAAGGGTGGCGGCTTACGATTCCATCTCTTACATTTGAGTTTACACCAACAAACTTTGGACCGTGATGAATCCTTGTTTTATTACTGCATTTGACATGAAAGTATGCAGGAACACAAGCACATGGCATTTGAAAGACTAAGGGGCTTGTTTACAAAGCCGCGGTAGTGGTTCGCGATCGCGATCGCAGCCGCGGCCCCATTGAAATCAATGGGGCCGCGGCTCCGATTACGATCGCAAACCGCTACCGCGGCTTTGTAAACAAGCCCCTAAGGCCTATCTAAAATTTGCCTGTTTTCAGGTTGCATTTTTATTTATGTAACATTCACAGGCACTTTCTTGGCAAATTAGCCAATTTTATAAGCAACAACTTTCCGGGCATTTCCTTTTCCAAGGGTGTGGATTTTATAGCTAAATCACCAAAAATGTATGTGAAAATGCTTCAGAAATAAATCTATCATAGTAAATCACAACCCAGGCAACAATATTCACTTCCCAGAGGCTGCAAAAGTTCCTTCATGTTCAAGTTATTCAGCTTCATTGTAGTTGCTAATTTGATGTAAATGTATTCACCCCAACAATTAATGGCATGCAAGACACAATAGGACTTTCTGCTCATAAAATACTGGCTAATTTTGAGTGAATTAATATGCAGGCTTTGTTTTTTCTTGCCCAGGATATCACCTCTCTTCAAAGCATACTGAGCTGTTTGGCCGCTATCTTGGGAATCAGTCAGTGAATCTCACTCTCCTCCCCCTTTCACCTGTTAACAATGGTATATAAACAAGGGATCCTTTAGAAAAACCTTTTTATGCAATATTTTTGAGGGAAAAGTTATTTTAGTAGACACTGTGATGAGTAAAAGAGGATTATTTTCATACATAGAAACATAGAAACATAGAAATATGACGACAGAAAAAGACCACATGGCCTATCTAGTCTGTCCTTCCATAACAACTACAACAGTCCACTTTTTGCCTTTAGAGATCCTCTGTGTTGGTCCCATGCTTTCTTGAATTCAGTTACTGTCCTCATCTCTACCACCTCCACTGGGAGACTATTCCACGGATCCACTACTCTTTCCGTAAAGAAATATTTCCGCATATCACTCCTGAATCTATCTCCCTTTACCCTCATCCCATGTCCCCTCGTAGCAGAACTTGCTTTCAATTGAAAGAGGCTCTCTCCCTGAACATTTATGCCACGGAGGTATTTAAACATCTCAATCATATCACCTCTATCCCGCCTTTCCTCTAAGGTGTACATATTAAGATCCTTAAGTCTGTCCTCATATGCTTTATAATGAAGCCCATTAATCATTTTGGTAGCAACCCTCTGCACCGACTCCATCCTGTTCACATCCTTTTGAAGGTGCGGTCTCCAGAATTGCACACCATACTCCAAATGAGGTCGCACCAAAGACTTATACAGAGGCATTATCACCTCCTTTTTTCTGCTAGCCATTCCTCTCCGTATGCACCCAAGCATCCTTCTAGCTTTTGCTGTCGCCTTTTCCACACTTTGAAACAGTTAGGACCCACCCAAGCCTGTTCCCCTATGGCTAGTGCCACGGTCCTCTTATAGGAGGAGATGGCTAGAACACTATATTTTTCTAGGTGGCACACTATCCCATGGCTACCAGCCTGCTACACAGTATAAAACAGGCACCGATTCTCTACAAACCCCTTGGCAGCAGCATCTCAATGTTTACTGAATAGCAGCAATCAGGCATCAAGAACTGAAACCTTCACATTTTGCATCAGGGTAAGCACAGAGACTATCCTGCACCCCTTTCTATTATAAAACCTTACAATGTGAAATAAAAGGCTCTCCTGAAGACTCAGGATTTCAGCTAGGCACATGAATGTTGTGGGCTATTTCAGTTCTGCCATTATCTGATGAGATCAGTTGGCCTACCAGGTTACGCTACACACGGATGACACGCATAGAATTATTCTATGTAGTGTGTGCTCAAAGATCACAGATGTGCTGAGCAACCCAGCATTAAACGAGCAATGGGAGTGAATGACACAGCATTAAGCACTTGTAAATCCATCAAACAGAACTGCTCTTCAGCCGTACTGAGTTTTTCAAGAAGCACTGGGCTTTGGTCATGTAAGTCCTGCGCCTCTCAATCACCACACCACACAATGTTAGTCTTATTTTTATTTAGCTCATGTTTTTAACACAGCTCCCTAAACATCAGACTACCTGAAAGTGAAATAGGAGCATGCACAGAAGAGCAATCAAAATGATAAAAAGAATGAAAAGGCTCCCTTATGAAGGCTCAACACATTACAGCTTTTCATTATGAAGACAACATTAATGAAAAGATACACTAGGGGTCAAAAGAACCATGAACGGGGTGAAGCAGGTCCATTGTTAACAGTTGTTGAGCCTGTTAAATAGTACTAAGAGTACAGAGATGGGGGGTAGTCCATCTAACTCCCTCATAGCAGATTTCATTAATGCACAATGAACCTTGGGAAGGTGTTGCTGGAGGATGTAAAAAAGCTGCTGGTCGGGTTTAAAAGAAGTTTAGACAAGTTCCCAGCAGGAAAGTCCATAAATCATCATCAGCTAAAGACCACCGCTTATCCTTGGGTATGAGGAACAAATGATGGGCCTGCTCTTTAGTACCCCAGGGCCGGCCCATCCATTGAGCAAGAATGTTTTTTGCACAGGGCCCCGCGTTTCAGGGGGCCCCGCGCAAAAAACATCTTGCATCAGCGATCAGCCCAGCTAGATAATAAAAAAAAAGCAGACTGGCTGCTGCCGCCGTGGCAGCGGCTGAATTGAGCACCCCGCGGGGCCCCCCCTGCTCTGCAGTGTCTTCCCCTTTCAGCCTCAGCTCCCTCAGCATCAGCTGCCAAAGCCGCGAAGGGAGAGCTTCTCCTCTCGCGGCTCTGTTAATCCCGCCGTGGGGCTGATGGGATTTCCCATCAGCCCTGTGGCGGGATTAACAGAGCCGCGAGAGGAGAAGCTCTCCCTTTGCGGCTCTGAAAAGCCCGCACTTTGGGAGCTGAGGCTGAAAGGACGACTCTGCAGGGCAGGGGGGGCCCCACGCGGTGCTCGATTCTGCCGCTGCCATGGCGACAGCGGCAGCTGGTCTGTGTTTTTTTATTATCTAGCTGGGCTGATGGGGGGGGAGGGGGGTTAAGACTGGTAATGGGCTATGGGGGGGGGCCTAAGACTGGAAGTGGGCTGATGGGGGGGTTAGGACTGGAAGTGGGCTGATGGGGGGGTTAGGACTGGTAATAGGTTATGGGGGGGTTAGGACTGGTAATGGGCTATGGGGGGCTAGGACTGGAAATGGGGTTATGGGGGGTAGGACTGGACGTGGGCTGATGGGGGGCTAAGACTGGTAATGGGCTATGGGGGTAGGGGGCTAAGACTGGAAATGGGCTGATGGGGGCTTAGGATTGGTAATAGGCTATGGGGGGCTAAGACTGAAAATGGGGCGATGGGGGTTAGGACTGGAAGTGGGCTGATGGGGGATTTGGACTGGAAATGGGCTGATGGGGGGCGTTAGGACTGGTAATTGGCTATGTGGGGGGCTAGGACTAGTAATGGGCTATGTGAGGGGCTAGGACTGGAAATGGGCTGATGGGGGGGTTAGGACTGGAAGTGGTCTGATAGCGGGTAGGACTGATAATGGGCTGTGGGGGGCTTAGGACTGGTAATGGGCTATGGGGGGGCTAGGACTGGTAATGGGCTGGGGGGTTGCTAGGACTGGAAATGGGCTGAGTGGAAGGGGGGTTTTAACTGCAAATAGCTGATGGGGACGGGGGCTTGGAATGGAAATGGGCTGTGAGGGGAGGGAGCTAGGACTGCAAATGGGCTGAGTGGGGGGGCTAGGACAGGAAATGGGCTGACGGAGGGGCTAGGATAGGTTTGGAAATGGGCTGTTGGGGGTGCTAAGATTGGAAATGGGCTGTAGTGGGGGCTTGAATTGAAATGGACTCTTGGAGGAGCTAGAACTGGAAGTAGGCTCATGGGGGGCTTGGATTGGAAATGGGCTGACTGGAGGAGAGCTAGGATTTGACATGGGCTGATGGTGGGGCTAGGAAAGGACTAGAAATGGGCTGATGGGGGGCTTGGATTGGAAATGAGCTGATGGAGGGACTCGGATAGGACTGGAAATGGATGGTGGAGCTAGGACTGGAAATGGGCTGATGGTGGGGCTAGGATAGGATTGGAAATGGGCTGATGCAGGGACTAAGGGAGCGGATGCTGGGTGGGGCTGGAACTAGAAGGGAGCTGATGTTGGGGGAGGATTAGAATGGGATGGAGATGGGAGAGTGAAATGGAGAGGGAAAAAATATATTGTGTGGGAGGGAAGACAAATCTACAATTGGCCGGATATTGGGAAAGTAAGTGGGGATTGAGGATGGAGGGGTAAAATTTGAGTGGATGAAATAGGAATGAGGAAAGAGCAAAAGGAGAAAGATTAGTATGTTAAAACAGATGTAGAGAGAGGATGGAAAACAACTAGAAGAGAGAACATAAGAAATGCCATACTGGGTCAGACCAAGGTCCATCAAGCCCAGTATCCTGTTTCCAACAGTGGCCAGTCTAGGTCATACGTACCTAGCAGTTTCCCCAAAAGACACAGGTTCTGCAATGCTTGTACTAGGTCAAGCATTGATATTCTGGGTCCCTTCTTAATAATGGTTTATGGACCTTTCCTCCAGGAACTTCTCCAAACCTTTTTAAAACCCAGCTACACTAACAGCCTTTACTACATCCTCTGGTAACAAATTCCAGAGTTTGATTACATGTTGAGTGAAAAAATATTTTCTTTTATTAGTCTTAAATAGTTTACCCTGTAGCTTCATTGCATGTCCCCTAGTCTTCCTATATTCTGATAATGTAAACAGTCGATCTACGTTTACCCATTCCACTCCGTTCATTAATTTATAGACTTCTATCATATCTCCCCTCAGCCGTCTCTTTTCCAGGTTAAAGAGCCTTAACCTTTTTAGCCTTTCTTCACAGGAGTATCCTTCCATCCCCTTTACCATTTTGGTGGCTCTTCTCTGAACCTTTTCTAATAACGCTATATCCTTTTTAAGATATGGCGACCAGAATTGCACACAATATTCAAGGTACGGTCTCACCATGGAACGGTATAGAGGCATTATAATATCTTTTGTTTTATTTTCCATTCCTTTACTTATGATACCTAGCATTCTATTTGCTCTCTTGGCTGCCGCTGCACACTGGGCCGAGGGTTTTAACATGGTATCCACAATGACGCCTAAATCTTTTTCCTGGTTGGTGGTTCCTAATGTGGAACCATGCATCGTGTAACCATAGTTTGGGTTGTTCTTCCCTAGGTGCATAACTTTGCACTTGTCCACATTAAATTTCATCTGCCATTTTGATGCCCAGTCTTCCAATTTATCAAGATCCTCTTGCAATTTTCCACAATCCTCTTGGGTTTTAACAACTTTAAATAATTTTGTGTTATCTGCAAATTTGATAACCTCACTCGTTATTCCACTTTCCAGGTCATTTATGAATATGTCAAAAAGCAGCGGACCCAGCACAGATCCCTGGGGTACACCACTATTCACCTTTCTTCATTGGGAAAATTGGCCATTTAGCCCAACCCTCTGCTTTCTATCTTTTAACCAGTTCCTGATCCACAGTAGTACACTGCCTCCTATCCCATGACTCTTTAGTTTTGCCAAAAGTCTCTAAAGAAAGGACAAATGGACAGCAGACGATGGAGAGTTAGCAGAAGACACGAAGAAACCAGAAGAAAGTAGCTGGAGCAATTGCAACTGAAAAAAAATGCACAAAAGGAAGGAAAACATCTCTATTTTGAATTTATTAACTGGAATATGTCAGCTCTAGGAAGTGTGCATCATTAACGTCTGCGGTTTGTTTAGTACAAGAGGAAATTAATTTATAGTTTTATTTCTACAGTGTTGTACATTCCAAGTTTGGCTTTTGGGGTTCCCAGTTTAGTTAGTTATTGTCTTCCTGTTTCTAAATTGTGATTCCTTGTTTGGTGATTGTCTATGTTCTGCATGTGTAACTGAGCTGAGGTATTCTGTTTATGTAATTTCTATTTGACAGTGTCACTTGTTCTCTTTCCCCAGTAGGTCATGTATTGTTATTCTCTGAAATGTATTGGTTTAATATTTGCAGTGTTGCCTTTTGATAGGTAGAGTATGGTGCTTTGTGAGTCCTGGTAGTGCTGTTAGGATACGGCAGGTTTGCTATGGGTTCTAAATGGGCAGTGTGTGTAGTAGTGACGTAGGCTATGGCCTAGCATAGCCTGCTATTATGAAAGGCCTGTAAGTTAGGCCTGGATCCTAATTTCCATTATAGCTAGAAAAAAAACCATAAATCTGTGAAAAATGAGAAAGATGTTTTAAAATGCTTAATAAGAAGTTTTTATGAATGCATAAGTCTTCTATTATTCTCTTGTATGTGAAAGAACAGAAAAGTAACAGTATATGCATTCCAGAAGCTGAAGTTAACCTTGCAGTAGAAAAGTTACCAAGACAAGACTATACTATTGTTCAAGCAATCCTAAAGGAGGGGGCCGATTGCTAGGTTCCGGAGGGATTTCTAATTGGACAAATGAAGGGAATGTATAACCAATGAGAAGTTTGCATGTATCGAGCTAGAACCAATAGAACATTTTCATGTATCAAACTGAAAAAGCGGTATAAAAAGTTATGTCTCTGTATAAACCTTCGCTCAGTACCTTTTGCTGCTTTGACTGACTGGGCATTGTGCACAATAAACTGACTTGGACCCTGTCAATCGACTCCTGGACTTATTCATTGACTGCACTTTGCTACAGCATATTCTTGGTGCGTTGGCCGGGAAGTGCGAGTGGTAAATGGTATTCAAGTGAATAATCCACGTAATTCGCCTTGAGGTTTGGCCCGGTTGGAACAGTGTCTGTGCGACCGCGGGGGAAACCTCAGGCGCCACCGGCCCCTTTGTGCCAGAGAGGGTTCCGCCTGCCTCGGCAGGCCATCGGGTCCAGCTGGCCAACACCTCTGACCCGGGGGAGTCCAGGTTCCAACTCAGAAGCTGGTGTGGTATCAGGGACCGGATCCGGTGAGTAGACAATTTTGTAATTAAACAGTCAGAAAGAACAGCCTGGGACAGCGTCTTGCGAGTACAAGACCAATTTGGTAAATTTGGTATAGACTAACTGGGAAATCTGGGAAATCTCGCATGAGTGTGTGCGAGATAAAGGAGCCTGATCACCTCCTATAAGGGCGGTCCTAGTAAGCTCTGCGTAAGGAAAGCGGAAGCTGAAACTATCGACCCTTCTTGTTTGTTTGGAAAAAAGTCAGTTAGTCAGAAAACCTGGGCACATGAAATATTGAAATATGATATCTTGTGGAAATATGCTTGTGCGTGTGAGTGAGAGGTCTTGAAATTTATTTTTATTTATTTATTTATTTAACAGTTCTTCTATACCGCGCTTTTCAGATCAGTGCGGTTTACATTCAACGTCAACTATACAACACAGGCATTCTGAGTTGTAAACTTTACAATAAACAGGGAAATCAACATGGAAACAACTGGGGAAAACTATCTACATTGTATTTACACTATTACCTTTTTCAAGCAGGGTCTATCTACATCTTATTACTTTTGAAGGATCAGGTGGGTTAGCCTTTTTCATACTGAGTCTGATTGTTTAGGTGTGGTGCGTGATTGTCTGAGGGGCAACATGTATGAATACTGAGGCTGGATTCAGGGTAGTATGTGGTGAACAGGTGGTGCTTTAATGCTTTCCTGAATTGGGTTAGGTGGGTGATGTTTCGTATATAGGTGGGGAGGGCATTCCATGCTCTAGGTGCATAAATTGTAAAGGCTCTGTTTGTTGTTACTTTCGTGCATTTCGTTGTTGCCTTTGGGACCTCGAGGGTGTTTTGCGTCGTGGGTCTTCTGTTTCTGTTATGTGGTACTTTGTGTATCATCTCGCTGATAGCTGTGGGAGTCAAAGTGTTTAACGCTTTGAAGGTCAAGGTTAGGACTTTGTGGAGGATTCTTGCTTGAACAGGTAACCAATGGAGGTTCATCAGTACTGGCGTTATGTGCTCTCTCCGTGAGGCCCCTGTTAGTACTCTCGCAGCAGTGTTCATTGCGAGCTGGAGTGGTGCTAGTGTTGATTGGGGGAGACCATGTAGGATTACGTTGGCGTAGTCAAAATGTGGTAATATTAATGCTTGATAGATTGATCGATAGTCGCTGAAATCTAGTAGTGGTCGGAGATGCTTTAAAGTCCTTATTTTCATGTATACTGTTTTTACTGTGTTTTTTATGTGGGTTTTCAGATCCAGGTGTTGGTCCAGAGTAATGCCAAGGTAGCGGATTGTTGATTTGGTTTTCAGTTCTGTGTCGCCGATTTTTAAGGAGGGTGGAGGGGTGAAGTCCTGGTTCCTTGAGATGAAAAGGACATCTGTTTTGCTGTTTTGCTGAAATACAGACCAAGCGAAAATTGACTCCTAAGTAGCGCAGTTCCTGGCCGGGCGACCGCGACCAGGTCGCAAACAGGAGGAAGCGAGTGGTGTTTGTCCCCCCAGTGTTTTGTGGGCTGTACGGACCCCTTACCTACAGCCATACTACCTACCCTTATTGTTCGTTGTCTTGTACATCATTACATGTACGTAGGTACGTAACGTACGCAGGTACATTGAGTACGTAGGCAGTAGCATAGGCAGGTACGTTTACATTATGGGAGGGACGGAGTCCACGCAAACTTCATTGGCATGTATGATCAAGAATTTCCGTAAAGGATTTTCGGGCGATTATGGTATAAAAATGACTTCCTCCAGATTAAAGGTTTTATGTGAAAGGGAGTGGCCCGCATTAGCTGCTTCATGGCCCCAAGAGGGCACCTTTGATTTTGAGACAGTTTTACAAATTCATCAGCTTATATTGAGAGTGCATCCCGACCAGTTCCCCTATATAGATTCCTGGTTGAGTGTATGCGAACAGCAGCCCTCATGGATGAAGCGCTGTTATGAGGAGCACTGTAAAATATTTGTAGCTACTACTAGGGGAGCCACAAAAGCTAAAGAAGAAAAGCCACCAGTATATTCTGACCCAGAGTCCTCAGATATTCTGGATAATTTACCCCGGCACCCACAGAAATTAGCCCCCACGGCCCCACAACTTGAAGTAGAGCCAGATGAGGAGCCCCAGAAAATACCGAAGCAACAGCCTAAGAAGCGCCCTACCCCGAGTGAAAGTTCTGGGTGAGGCCCCAGTACAGCAGGGGGGCTTGAGTCTTCTGATGAGATAGAAAGCGGAAGTTCTCCTACCAGTTCAGGGTCACCCACCAAGGAGACTAGTGCCTGGGAGCCTTACGAATTAAGAAGCGTAACTCCCAAGAAGAAGGAGAAAGCAGGGCATCTAATGCCATTACGCCAAGTGCCTGGAATTCCTGTTTTGAATGATCAGGGCCAGATGGTGCCAGGACCAACCAGCTTAGTTTATGTACCTTTTTCTACTACAGATTTATTAAATTGGAAAACGCATTATGCTTCCTATACAGCCAAGCCTCAGGAATTAACAGAATTAATGTCTAGCATTATGCAAACCCATCAGCCTACCTGGGCCGATTGTCGCCAGCTCCTGTCCACCCTTTTCACTACTGAGGAGCGAGGCCGGATCGGGCAAGCAGCCCTCCGGTGGTTAGAAGAGAACCCTGTAGAAAGGGGGGCAGTAAATCCCCCACAGGCCGCAGCTGCAGAATATCCCAAAGAAGATCCCGGGTGGGACCCAAATGACTAAAGGGGGGCGGCGGCCCTAACCAGATTTCGCCAGGCCTTAGTGCAGGGCCTGAAGAAGGGAGGCCAGAGGGCCATGAATATTGGAAAAGTATCGGAAGTTCTCCAGGGTTCAGATGAGAGCCCAGCGGCCTTTTATGAGCGGTTGTCTGAAGCTTATAGAGTATATACCCCATATGATCCCGCCGCTCAGGAGAATTTACGCATGGTAAATGCAGCTTTTGTTAGTCAGTCCCAGAGACATAAAACGAAAATTGCAGAAATTAGATGGATTTGCGGGCATGAATACAGCTCAGTTAATGGAAGTCGCTCAGAAAGTATTTGTGAATCGTGAGAATGAACGAGACAAAGAAAGTGAACGAAAGATGAAGAAGGCAGATGATCTTGCTGCTGCTATAACCGAACGACGTGGAGGAGGTTTCCCTAATCAAAGGACCAGAGGACGTGGAAGAGGCCGTGGAAGCGATAGGCCTCCATTAGATGCAAATCAATGCGCCTATTGCAAGGAAGGAGGACATTGGAAAAATGAGTGCCCGCATTTGGACTCCGCCCCTGCGAGGGGAGGAGGGAGTCCCTGGAGGCCAGGAGGAAGATTTCAAAGGAGAGGAGGAATGAATTGAACGCAGTTCCAACAAGAGAGGGAAGAAGCCATTGAGGGAGTGGCAGTAGCAACGGGCTATGACCTGGACGACATAGATGAAGACTAGGCCAGACCGGGCTCCAAGTTCACCCTGGGTCCCCAGGAGCCTATGGTCAGTTTGAAGATAGGGGACCAATATATGGAATTCATGGTAGATACAGGAGCAGAACATTCAGTAGTAGCCAAGCCAGTAGCTCCACTGTCCTCACGATCTGTCACCATAATAGGAGCCACTGGAAATAAAGCCACAAAACCATTTTTGCAGAACCGCATGTGTGAGCTAGGGGGACAGAAGATAACGCACCAGTTCTTGTATATGCCTGAGTGCCCTATTCCACTATTGGGCAGAAACATGCTTGCCAAACTCCAGGCCCAAATATCCTTTGCTGAAGGGGGAGAAATAAAAATGACTGTGAACCCAAAGCCTGCTGGATTAATGGTGCTGACTGTTCCCCGAGAAGAAGAATGGGGGTTCTATAATGCACCTGCAATAAAGTCAACCAGTCCCTGTATACCTACCAATCTTATAGCCCCACCTGAAGTTTGGGCAGAAGATAATCCACCTGGCCTAGCGAAGAACATAGCCCCTGTCATTGTCACCCTCAAGCCAGGAGTGGAACCAGTACATGTGAAGCAGTATCCTCTCCCTCGACCAGCCATTGAAGGAATTCACCATCATCTGATGAAACTGCTGAAGTATGGACTTCTCAAAGAATGTCAGTCACCGTGGAATACTCCCCTTCTCCCAGTAAAGAAGCCTGGGACAGGGGACTACCGCCCAGTACAAGACCTAAGGCGAGTAAATGATGCAGTTGAAACTATACACCCAGTAGTACCAAATCCTTACACTCTCTTGGGACTGATCCCCGCTGAGGCTACTCACTTCACCGTCCTGGACCTGAAAGATGCCTTTTTCTGTATGCGCCTAGCACCCACCAGTCAACTTTTATTTGCTTTTGAATGGCAAGACCCCACAACAGGAAGGCGGGGTCAACTCACCTGGACTAGATTACCCAAGGATTCAAGAATTCACCTACTCTCTTCAGTGCTGCTCTGAATCAGGATCTCTCAAGTTACCCAGTGGACCCAGGAAAAAGGGTTCTTCTTCAGTATGTAAATGACTTGCTCATAGTCACCAACTCAGAAAGTGAATGCCTGCAAGCTACTAGTGAACTTCTGTACCTTCTCAAAGATGCCGGATACAAAGTCTCAAAGGCCAAAGCACAGCAATGCCAAACTGAAGTCAAGTATCTAGGATTTCAGTTGTCCAGTGGGATCCGACGTTTAGGACCAGAACACAAAGAAGCTGTATGTAATATCCCGACTCCAACCACTAGCAGGCAAGTAAGAGCCTTCCTGGGGGCCGTAGGATATTGTCGCATATGGATCCCCAACTTTGCCCTGATTGCAAAACCACTATACCAAGCCACCAGAGGAATGGAAAAATCCCCACTAGATTGGGGACCTGAAGATGATGTAGCATTCCAAACTTTGAAAAGGGCCCTGATGTCATCTCCAGCTTTAGGTCTTCCAGATGTTCAGAAGCCTTTCCATCTCTTTGTCCATGAGTCACAAGGAAACGCATTGGGAGTATTGACCCAATCTCTTGGATCCTGGCAACGACCAGTAGCTTATCTGTCAAAACAATTGGACCCTTCAAGTCATCGTGTCACACTCTGTCCTGACTCTCATGGAACATAAAGGAAACTTGCTGTGTGAGAACCCTCAGATACAGTTGAAAGTTAGCCAAGCTCTGAACCCTGCTACACTGTTTCCAACTGGTCCTGGGCCACCTGATCATAATTGCTTAGAAACCATGGACACTGTATTTTCAAGTCGCCCTGATTTGACTGATGTCCCTCTAGAGGACCCAGAACGGACTTTCTTTGTAGATGGAAGCAGTCTGGTCATCAATGGACATCGTTGTGCTGGATATGCGGTGGTGACCCTAGATCTGGTAGTTGAGTCCTCAAGCCCCGACCCCTGGAACTTCTGCACAGAAAGCTGAATTGATAGCCCTCACCAGAGCCTTGACATTAGGAGATGGACTCCGCATAAATGTGTACACAGATTCCAAATATGCTTTTACTACTTTGCATGCACACGGAGCCTTGTATAAAGAGCGAGGGTTAATCACCTCAGGGGGTAAAGACATTAGGTATGGGCCCGAGATATTGATGTTATTAGATGCTGTATGGGCCCCAAAACAAGTAGCAGTCATGCACTGCAGAGGTCATCAGGCAGGAGCAGGAGAAGTTGCTCGAGGGAATAGATTTGCAGATGCCACAGCCCGAAAGGCAGCCACCACAGGACAAGTAAGGACACAAGATACTGCAATGCAAGCAGTCCTATTCCCCGTGCCCCTTAGTTCCTGGGCACCCCGATATACTACACAAGAGTTAGACTATTATTGTGAAAAGGAAGGAGGAGTCTTAACAGAACAAGGTTGGATAGTGCTACCACCTCCAGAAGATAGTCCACCCCCAGGTCCTAGAGTCATCCCTGAAGCACTAGGACCAGCCTTTGTCCAAGCATTCCACCAAGCCACACATTATGGTAAAACCGCCATGGAGAAAGCCCTCAGACCCCATTTCTGTATTTCATTGCTAGGATCTCTGACTGCCTCAGTGGCACAGCAATGCCTGACATGTGCCAAGAATAACGCCAAGCAAGGTCCTGTTCCACCCCCAAGAATTCAGCCAGTAGGGGTGACCCCCATGAGTGATATACAGATAAGACTTTGCTGAAATGCCCCGTGCAAATGGATATCACTATATGTTAGTGTTAGTCTGCACATTTTCAGGGTGGGTAGAAGCCTACCCCACCCGAACTGAGAAAGCCCGAGAAGTCACTAGGGCATTGCTCCATGAGATCATGCCTCGATTTGGAATACCATCAACTATAGGGTCAGATAATGGTCCATCATTTGTATCTCAAGTGACCCAACAGTTAGCTCAAGCTTTGCAAATAAAATGGAAATTACACATTGCTTACAGACCCCAGAGTTCAGGGAAAGTAGAACGCATGAATAGAACCCTGAAAGCTCAGTTATCTAAGCTTTGCCAAGAAACACACTTGAAGTGGCTCCAGGTTTTACCCATAGCCCTTCTTAGGATACGTTCAGCCCCCACCAGATCCTTAGGAGTCTCCCCTTTTGAGATTTTGTATGGGCGACCTCCACCCATAGTGCAGGGAATAAAGGGAGACATGAGACAGATAGGATCTGAAATAACTAGACGAGGACTATTAGCTTTAGGTTCTGTTTTGCAGAAACTTCAAACGTGGGTGCAAGACCGACTACCCATCAACCTGACTGAACCTCTGCATCCCTTCAAGCCAGGAAGGTCCGTGTGGGTGAAAGAGTGGAGAAAAACCCCACTGGCGCCGCATTGGAAAGGACCATATGTCGTTATCCTGTCAACACCTATTGCTGTAAAAGTTGCAGAATTCGAACACTGGATCCACCACAGTCGAGTGAAGCCAGCAGCTGCTCCTGATCCTGGCCAATGGACATCAGCTAATGATCCCGAGACTCCATTGTGACTCACCTTGAGGAGACAACCAGTATTATAGAAGAAACTTCAGAATCCACTTACGTCACGTGAAAGTGACCATCGCAGCAGAAATAAAAGAAAACTCAACACAGATCATCATTCTCAACTTTCCAGTTAACTTCCAGACTATAATCATCATGTTCTTCCACTATTGCCTTGTGGGAGTGGTGGTCCTGGGAATCTTGGAAAAGACTTTTGCTCTACCCCCTTGTGCAGCTTGCATAACCACCACCCGAACTGGACAGAAGATTACTCAGACTTTGCTCTATCATTCCTACTATACTTGCACTGGTACAGTCAGCCAGTGTGTTTATAATGGTACTGAATTGAACATTTGTACAAAGGGGAAAAGTAAGACTTGTTATAACCCCCGACAGAATCCATCCTACTATACATTTGAGATACGCTGGAATGATGAAGATGGAGCCATCTTGAATATAACTAAACCTCTCACCAACCCCACAAAACCTAGCGTCTTGAACTTTGATGCTTGTGGTGCCATAAATAAAAATGCGTACCACAGATGTGCGTCTTGGTCATGGGAGCGAGCATATTACCATGATAAGTACATGTGCCCAGAGGGAGCCTATGGATGGGGAAAATGTACTGGAAAAAGTACAACAGCCACCATCTACACCACTGCATCTCGACATGATTACTTTTGCCCAAAATGGGAGTGTGTGTATTTTGCTACCTGGAAGAACGCACCAACGGGACGGGATGGAGATCATCGAAAAGGCAGCCTAACAAAGATTAGACTGTCAGAACCCACGAAATGTCAGAAAGGAGCTTGTAATCCTCTCCAACTCTTCATAGCCAATCCCAGCCACTGGAAGCAAGGATACAAGTTTGGGTTGCGTATTGCAGGAGGAGGAGTAGATCGTGGGACTATTTTATATCTGCGATTAAATACCAACACCCATGTATCCTCACCCTATCGTATACATCACTCTTTCTATGAAGCCATGAAATCAGAGTTTGAAATTCCTCCTGCTTCCCAGAACTTATTTCTTGAATTAGCGGGTGCAGTCGCATCTAGTCTCCATGTTACAGACTGTTTGTTTTGTGGAGGAACGACAATGGGAGACCAATGGCCTTGGGAGGCACAAGAACTGAACTATTCTGTTCCATATAATCAGACCAATATACACAATACCACAAATGAATGGGTATTGGCTCACTCCATTGCGGGCAACTTATGTTTTTCTCGTTATGGACCCATGTTTAATATGGAAGTGGGGCAGCTGGTCTGTCTCAATCAGAAGTTCTACAACAGTACCACTAAGAAGACATCTTGGTGGTCCGGCGTCAACACTACTGAACCTCCCAATCCTCTTGTTCAGTTCCCTAAACTTGCCATTATTTGGACTAATTTAGCAGCATATAATTCTTGGCAAGCACTACCTGGACTGTACTGGATTTGCGGGACCTGAGCATATGCTAGACTTCCTCATCACTGGGGAGGTGCATGTGTATTGGGAACCATACGACCTTCCTTTTTCCTTCTGCCTACATCCCAGGGAGAACAGCTGGGATATCCTGTGTACAGAAGTCGACAGCTGAAGGAGGCCTTGAAAATAGGCCAATGGGACAAATGGGAAGGTGATGAATGGCCACCGGAAAGAATCATCACATACTATGGACCTGCTACTTGGGAGCAGGATGGGACTTGGGGATATCGTACCCCTGTTTATATGATTAATCGAATAATACGTTTGCAAGCTGTTGTTGAAATAATAACCAATGAAACTAGTAAAGCACTAACCCTTCTAGCGAAACAGAGTACACAAATGCATACAGCCATCTATCAAAATCATTTAGCTCTAGATTATTTGTTAGCAGCTGAAGGTGGGGTATGCGGGAAATTGAATCTAAGTAATTGTTGTTTACAGATTGATAATAATGGGCATGTAGTTGAAGATTTAGCCATCCAGATGAGAGAGCAGACATTTGTGTCGGTCCAAACCTGGCACAGTTTAAAGATGGATGGGTGGTTTGGGTCATTGTTTTCTTGGATTGGTGGTCTGAAATCCCTTATGTTGATTGTCTTATTCATTTTAGCCATGTGCTTATTGCTCCCTTGTCTCCTACCCCTTTGTTTACGCATGATAACATCATCACTTGACAGCACTATAGAGCGGAAGGCAGCTACGAAAGTATTAGCTATGTGGCGATATCACCCCATACCCCATAATGCTGATGCTGTTACACCTGTATAATATGTTAATTGACTAATGAGTGATTTAATTCTCACCCTTCCTCACTTGCGGGTGAGAATAATCAAAGGGGGGAATGAGGTAGGCTATGGCCTAGCATAGCCTGCTACTATGAAAGACCTGTAAGTTAGGCCTGGATCCTAATTTCCATTATAGCTAGAAAAGAACCATAAATATGTGAAAAATGAGAAAGATGTTTTAAAATGCTTAATAAGAAGTTTTTATGAATGCATAAGTCTTCTATTATTCTCTTGTATGTGAAAGAACAGAAAAGTAACAGTATATGCATTCCAGAAGCTGAAGTTAACCTTGCAGTAGAAAAGTTACCAAGTTAAGACTATACTATTGTAGCAGCAAAGCGCAGACAAACCAATGATACCAGGAGTCTGTTCAGAAGGTCCAAATCATTTATTTGTGCACAAGTCTCAAGCAAGGCAATTTCAAAATGGCTGAGCAAAGTTTTCAAGCATTACAACAACTTTTATAGACTTCTGTTCCATTCTAGGTATAGAAAAACACTTCATTGGTCCCGGTACGCTCCCGTACCTCCCGTAGCCCTTCTATTGGTCCCGGTACTGATAAGTTTCTCCAATTATGTTCCTTCTGTGGGCTTCTGTAGGCATGACACCTGCCTGCCCCCCTTCTAGTCCCAATTACAATGGTCAGTTCATCAACTTGTTACTTTCACACTTTCAAGGCTATGGGACCATTTGTGCGTGCAGAAGAGCAAGGTTCTGTAACTCATCTGTCAGCACTCCTCAATATTTCTCTGCAAATGTACTCTTTCTTATCAGTAACTTTAAAACACATCTTTTCTGTATTTTTCCATTTCTTAATTCTGCAGTTCTGCTTATCTAAGCTAATTCAATATTTCTACTGAGTTCTTTCTTACAATAGCAGCATATTGGGGGATGTGCAATCCTATATGCCTCTCCACAGGCCTCATTTACAGGTCAAGCTAGCCATGCTGGCCTGCCTATGTCAGACACCGTGGGTCACAGGCCTGCACCTGCCACACTATTGTTCAAGCAATCCTAAAGGAGGGGGCCGGTTGCTAGGTTCCGGAGGGATTTCTAATTGGACAAATGAAGGGAATGTATAACCAATGAGAAGTTTGCATGTATCGAGCTAGAACCAATAGAACATTTTCATGTATCAAACTGAAAAAGCGGTATAAAAAGTTATGTCTCTGTATAAACCTTCGCTCAGTACCTTTTGCTGCTTTGACTGACTGGGCCTTGTGCACAATAAACTGACTTGGACCCTGTCAATCGACTCCTGGACTTATTCATTGACTGCACTTTGCTACAGCAGTAGTTCCTAATGTGCCTGGCGGTTGGCACTGGATTATAGTAATGTAGAAATCTTTTAGTCTTTCTTTATCCATACATTCATTAAGAGGCATGTTTACTAAAAGTAAGTGTATGGTAACATTATGCAAATATTTATGCAAATGAGGTACCTTATGCAAATGAGGTGCCTTATGCAAATGAGGCCCCGCACTGAGTCTCCGCACATGGCCCCGCACCCCCCTTGGGCCACCCCTGCCTGCAGGGCATTTGTAACAAACTGGCCATTGTCAGAAACAGAATGCTGGACGCTAGGGACCTAAGATCTCAACCAGCATGGCACATCTTAGGATTTTATGTAGGCTCAATCACTCAGTAAACCATAATATTTAAACACTTATTTGCACAAACCTTCATTAGTATTTAGATTATTATACAGATTCACGACTGGGTCAGCTGATCTCAAAATGGTCAGTGACATCATAAAGGCATTCTGATTGTAACAAAATAAAATGGCCCAAGTCACAGTGGGGGTTTTCTTTAAAGAAAGCTGTTACTCATATCATGAGGGGGGACAATTTTTAGGATAGCAACATATTTTAGTTGTGGAAAGGGGAGCTTTAGAAAACTTTAATGCACCTTCAACATAGGCAAAATTACCTACATTGTTCTACAATACAGGCAACTCCTGGACTAATACCAACCCCCCACCCTTACTCCCTCATGTACATAAGATTGTAAAGTAGCTCATGCTGTAAATAGCCCACCACGAATCAACGCCAACTTACACACACACTCATTCACTGTATAACACTGCATGACCATACAAATATCAATTTATTTGATTGGTTGCTGTGTACACCGCTTTGATTAAAGGAGAAGGCGGGATATAAATCCTTTTAAATAAATAAAAATAAATTTTGCCTACATTTTTTGGAGGTGTTCCCAGGAGCAGAGGAAAGGCAGGCTATACAAACACACAGATAGTTTATTTTATTTTAACAATACCATGCGCACAATTTTTGATGGTAAAATTTCCCACACAAAGTAGATGGAGATATCTGTGGGTAATTTTTTCAGGGACAATAATCAAAGAAAAATCACCTGTGCAGTTTCTCTTTCATTATGGGTAAAAATCCTATGGGCAAACTATCCCATAGGCATGGCCGGCCCGTGCATTGTGCGATAATGTTTGCACAGGGCCCCGCGCTTCAGGGGGCCCCGCACGAACACCATTAATGCACACTATGGACGGCAGCAGAGGGAGCTGGGGAAGCCCACGCGAGGCCCTGGCTCCCTCTGCACAGCCGCTAGTGTGAGGAGTCTTTTCCCTCACGCTAGCGGCTGTATCTGTGAAGTCACAAATGCCGGGGGAGGTTAAAGCAAATGCCCTTTAACCTTTCCCAGCATGCGAGGCTTCACAGATTCAGCCGCCAGCGTGAGGGAAAAGATTCTTCACACTAGCGGCTGTGCAGAGGGAACCAGGGCCTCGCATGGGCTTCCCCGGCTCCCTCTGCCGTCCCTTAGATGGCTGCGGGGCTGTTCGGGAGGGGGGCTAGGACTGCAAATGGGCCATGATGGGGGGGCTAGGACTGGATTGGCCGTGATGGGGGGCTAGGATTGCAAATGGGCCATGATGGGGGGGCTAGGACTGGATGGGCCATGATGGGGGGCTAGGATTGCAAATGGGCTGTGATGGTGGGCCTAGGACTGGATGGGCCGTGATGGGGAGGGACTTGGATTGGAAATGGGCTGTGAAAGGGGGGACTAGGACTGCAAATGGGCTGTAATGGTGGGGGGGCTAGAACTGGAAATGGGCTGTAATGGTGGGGGGGGCTAGAACTGGAAATGGGCTGTAATGGTGGGGGGGGCTAGAACTGGAAATGGGCTGTGATGGGGGGCTAGGACTGCAAATGGGCTGACGAGGGAGCTGGAAATTGGCTGATGGGGAGCTTGGAGTGGAAATGGGCTGAAGGGGGGGCTGGAATGGAATTGGAAAAGAGCATATGGGGCTAGGACTAGAAATGGGCTGATGAGGGAGGTAGGATTGGAAATGAGCTGATGGGGGGGCTAGAATGGAACTCGAAAAGAGCATATGGGGCGCTAGGACTGGAAATGGGCTGACGAGGGGGCTAGGATTAGAACTGGAAAAGAGCATATGGGGGCTAGGACTGGAAATGAGCTGATGGGGGAGCTTGGACTGCAAATGGGTGATGGGCTGGAATAGGACTGGAAATGGCTAATGGGGATACAGGACTGGAAATGGGCTGATGGGGGCTGGAATAGGACTGGAAGCGGCTGAGGGGAGTTGGAATAGGGCTGGAAATGGGCTGACAAGGGGGCTAGGATTGGAAATTGGCTGATGGGGGAGCTTGGAATGGAAATCAGCTGATGGGGGGCTGGAATGGAACTGGGAAAAAAGCATATGGGGGGCTAGGACTGGAAATGGGCTGATGTGGGGGCTTGAGAGATTGGGACTAGAAGGAGTGGATCTTGGGTGGGTCTAGAACTATAAGGGAGCTGATTTTGGGGGAGGACTAGAAAGGGTTGGGGATGGGGAATGAGAATGGAGAGGGGAAAAGATATTTTGTGTGGGAGGGAAGAAAAGTCTACGATGGGCTGGGTATTGGGAGAGTAAGAGGGGATTGAGAATGGAAGGGTGAAATTTGAGTGGATGATAAAGGAATAAGGAAAGAAAAGGGGGAAGAGCAAAAGGGGAAAGATCAGTTTGTTAAAGCAGATATAGAGAATGGAAAAAATCTAAAAGAGAAGAAAGGACAAATGGATAGCTCGCAGAAGACACGAAGAAACCAAGCAGAAAGTGACTTTAGCAATTTCAGCTGAAAAATAAAATCCCAAACAGAAGGTAGAAAACTACTTTTTATTTTGAATTTATTAACTGGAATATGTCAGGTCTGGGAAGTGTGTATTGCTAACATCTTCGTGTTTGTGCTTAGTGCAAGCGGAAATTGATTTATAGTTTTATTTCTCCAGTGTTGTACATTTCATGTTTGGCTTTTGGGGTTCACAGTTTAATTATCATCTTCCTATTTCTAAATTGTGATCCCTTGTTCTTTGTGTGGTGATGGTCTATGTTCTGCATGTGTAACCAAGTTGAGGTATTCTGTTCATATTGTTTCTATTTGACTGTCTCACTTGTTCTCTTTCCCCCAGGGAGATGTATCGGTATTTTCTTAGATGTACTGGTTTTAATATCTGCAGTGTTGCCTTTTGATAGGTAGGGTTTTGGTGCTTTGAGTGTCCTGATAGTGCTGTTATGATACGGTGGATTTGCTATGGGTTCTAAATGATCAGTGTTTGTAGTACTTCCTAATGGGTCTGGTGGTTGTCAAAGAAATATAGTAATGTAGAAATCTTTTAGTCTTTCTTTATTCAGACACTCATTAAGAGGCATGTTTACTAAAAGCGCATGTTAACATTATGCAAATATTTATGCAAATGAGGTTTCTTATGCAAATGAGGCCACGCAATTAATCTCCACACATGGCCCCACACCACCCTTGGGCCGCCCCTGCCCATAAGGTGTGCACCAACAGAAGCAGCTTGATTATTCCCCCATCCCCCAAAAGTGCAGGCGATGCTTGTCCATAAGGTATACAGTTCATTTGCCAAGGTTTTGGCACACAACTTGTATAGTAACTGGTTCAAAGTTCTCAAGACCGGCTGATTAAGTCCCTTGTTTTATTCTGCTGAAGCATATCCTTATGCTTTTTATTTCCTACTTTAGGTCATTATTGCTTAATTCTGCTTAGCAGTACAGCAATGGTATTCACCGATAATCTGCAAGGGTTACAAACAGATTGCACTTTCAAGAGTTTTCTTGTATTGCAGGCTCTCTCCATTGTATGTACATCTCTTAAATGCAAATTCATTGGGGATATTCTGAAAACCTAATCCATTTGTGGTTCTTTGAAATCTAGAAGTGAATATTTCTTGCCTAGAAAACACAGCCCTGTAAGTCTATACTGTACATACAAGGGACAGGGAAATAAAACCAAACTGGATTCTATCCTGAAATAAGGCAAAATTAGACCTTACTTGCTAATAGTCTTTCTTCTTCCAGTCCAACTTGTGGGTTATCTCCATCCACCAGCAACTAGGATATGAGTATGTCAGATTTCTGATGTCACAGTAGAAGAGCTCCCTCTTTAGGAACCAGAAACCAGTATCCTGTTGACAAAGCAGATCCCTAGAGAGCATAGCTAGTTATACATGTGAAATAAAACCTCCAGCATACACCAGAAAAGAGTAATAAACTGTCACCAAACGAAGACTCTATGAAACTATGCACACTATGAGAGGAAAAAAAGAAGCTAGGCTTATACTTGCCCCTCCACTGATCCCCTTCCATGAGGACTCCAGGGAGAAAAACAATGGAATTCTGCATAGAGCCCTCCAGTGCGAACAGCCGGACACATCCACTCCACTTGACCCTAAAAATGCAGAGAAAAGAGACATTGCCAAACAAGGGTGGGTCATGGACTGGAGGGATTCAATTAAAGACAATTAGCAGATAAGGTCTAATTTTACCTCCTTAATCATCCCTCCAGTCCAGTACAGCCCAGCCCTTGTGGGTTGTACCAGAGTAGTGACTGAATGGGAGGGACCTGCAAGTCCAGCTTGGAGCACCGCTGCCCCAAAACATGCATCAGCAGACACCTAAACATCTAAGGCTGTAATGTCGCATACAGATGTGTGCAAACAACATGGCTGCCCTACAGATATCACCTGCTGGAACCATCCTGTGCTCTGGCCAGGTGGTCACCTGAGACCTCGTGGAATGGATTTTAAGACTATCCAGTACCGCTTTCCTTATGAGAATATAGGTCGAGGCAATAGCTTCCGTCACCCAGCACACCACCAGGGCCTTAGAAGCTGCCTCCCCTTCGCAGAGAACACCAAAAACAAGACAAATAAATGGTTCAATCCACAGATAGATGCCATCTGCTTAAGGCAATGGCACAGGACTCTGCGCATGTCCAGTCAGTGAAGCTGATAACCCTCCTCGATGTCCATAACATGGGAACAACCCGGCAGGGTCAGAGTTTGATTTACCTGAAAACTCGATATCCCTTAGGTAGAAAGGACAGTACAGGCCACAGAACCAACTTCTCCTTGGATTGGAGCAAAAAGGTTCTGCAAAATAGATCTTGCTACTCGGAACTGTAACGAGCCTAGCAAATGGAAACCAAGAACATCGTTTTCAGAGTGACATCCTTCAGTAAGGCCCAAGATAGGGGTTCAAATGGTGTGTTGGTTAAGGCTATTAGCACCAGGTGGAGATCCCACAGTGGCACCGTGGTATGCAAGGGCAGAAGCACCTGTTTCACTGCCAGTATAAGAGGGACCACATCTAGGTGAGCCACCAAGAAGCAACCCTACACCTGTCCCCGGCTCCATGTTTGCGTTTCACAACAGTGGATTTCTTCAGGGGGGTTCTCAAAAATGATGCGTGGTGTTTTTTTGAAGCCGATAGGCTCTGAGCACTACGCTAAGCAGCGGAGAACCACACCAGCAAGTTTTACAACAAAGTGCTCTACTTCTGAAAATACACACCGAGCAGCACAGAATACTGGTGCAGCAAACAACAAAGTGCTTCAATTTTGAGAACCCCCCTGAAGAAACCCACTGTTGTGAAACGCAAACACGGAGCCGGATGGTGGCGTCAGGGATTACATAAGATAAGCACTACCAATTTGAAAATTTTGAAACATTTGGGTTAGAATTAATCAAAAGAAAAAGTAATTGAACCAACGAAGGTCGTTGATGCAACTGGCACAAATCCAGATATAGTCTGGTAAATAGTGCCACTAGGAGTCTGAGACCGTATGTTCTTTCTACATCCATGATCATATATATTTAGTTCAATGATTTTTGCATATTAAGAGATATAATTGAAAAGAATCATAGCCTGGGAATAACTAGAGGGAGGAACAGTTTTAAAGTAAACAGATAGCCCTCTGTAAACTGACTTATCACTTGACATGAACTTCAGAGACAGACGTCAGATGCTCCTCCCCCCAAACAGCAGAGGAGACCATGCCTACCATTGGATTTGTCTGGCTGCAGTCACTAAGAGTTGTGCTCTTGTGGTGAGCAGGCAAATCAACCATCACGATATTGGGTGGTGTTGCAGTCTGCAGATGCCACATGGGAGCCATTGCCCATGAAACTAGGTCCAAGGCCGCCACCATGGAATCCCGAAGTTCTAGGTAATGCCACGCCAAGGGTGTCTTCATATCCAAGAAGCTCCGCACCTGAGATTGGAGGTTCCAGGACCTCACTAGCGGAAGATATATGCATCCTAGCTTGGTGTCGAAGCATGCTTCCCAGTACCCAAGGTCCTGAACTGGCTCAAGCAGACTGTTGGTCAGGTTCACTACACAACTAAGGCCCTGAAGAAAGGCAAACACTTCCTGAGTGGCATCTGCAGTCTCTCCATACAACTACGCTCTAATCAGCCAGTCATTCAGGTAGGAGTTGAACCAAAATGCCTTCCTGTTGTATAGCTGCCACTGCTTGGTAAAGGTGCCTGGGGCAGTGGCCAGACCAAAGGACAATGCCTAGAACCAAAAATGACCCTATGGCACCACAAACCTTCAGAACTGATGATCCGGTCAGACTGGAATGTTCAAGTATGCCTCCATGAGGTCCAGCGTTGAAAGGAACTTTCCCTTCCTGACCATAACAATAATGGAGCGTAACATCTTCATGCAAAAATGAGGGACTCGCAGGGCATGGTTTACATGTTTGAAATCCAGGAGAATGCACACTCCACTGCCTACACGCAGTCGGTAAGGAGCCATAAGCAGCCCCGCTTAACCATGCAATGCAATGTGTGCCTTCGAGTCAGTCCTGACTCCTGGCGACCCAGAAGCTCCTGGGTTTTCTTGGCAGTGTCACCAGAAGTAGATTGCCAGGCCTTTCTTCTGAGGCAGTGGAGGGTTAAGTGACTTGCCCAAGGCCACAAGGAGTGCTAGTGGGAATTGAACCCTGGTTGCTTGGTTACCAAGCCAGTGTTCTAACCACTAGGCTACTCTGCTTAACCATAGCAGCCAACTTAATTGAGGATAACCCAAGCAAACCTTAGATCTTCCTAAAATTCACCTTATATGAAGCCACAAATAGGGCAGAAAAAAACAACCTCTGCCGACCCCAGGCTTGACTTTTTTTTTCTTTTTGTAGCCTTGAGTAGCATCCACAGAAGAATAGCTCCTTAAGTCACAGACCCCAGAGCTAATGGTGAGACAGGACCCAGCCAAAAATCATTGATGCTCCAAACGAGCCACCAAAACCAAGACTGAAAACATACTAGCCTATTGACAGGATTCCTCCTCTGTGGAAAACCCATTATAAAAGAGGGCATGCTGAGCTGAGTCCATAGATGAACCTAGAGCAGCTGAAGTTAGGGTAAATCAAATTAAACCAGATCCACTTAGATTAGCCAAGATCATATGAATTCAGATCAATGCAGCTGTCCTCAGAATAACTTAGCTGAGATCACTCCAGGTACAGCATTAACACACAGAAAAACTCAATTTAGGTAAATCCAGGGCAAACCAGACTAACCCAGTGCACTCAGGTCACCTCAGTCTAGGTTAATGCCCACTAAACCAGAGCCACATAGCAGAAGCCTATTTAGACTATTTCAGAGCAAATCAAACAAAACTAAGGCATTTAGAGAAACTCTAGGTTAAAAGAAATTAACAGAGACCTTCAGAAGAATGCAGTCCAGAGCACGGCCTACTAACCAGAATAAATTTGAAGCATCTAGAATAACTTAATGTTGAGCTACATCCAGAGATAATTAAATTAATCCAGTTTACATGAATTCAGAAAACTCTGATGAAAATAGATGCTCTTAGCATGACACAGATTACATTAACTCTAGGTAAACGAAAGACCCTGGGAGTAATCCTGTTTAGATGATCCAGAGGAGAAAATGAGGCACCTAGAAGAAATTAGATTAAACTAGTTTAAAGGAATACAATTAAACTAGAGACCCAAGGGGGATCCCTGATCCTGATAACACCCCACAACAAAAGAAACACCTCAGGAGACTGAGGCCCTGAAAAAAAATTCAAAGACATGAAATAAACTTCAGCAGTTACCAAAATAGCACCTGAACTCAGAAAGAACTACTTCTCCGCGTGAGGAAGCCATTGCCGCCAATTCGCTCAAACGTCCCAAAAAGAACAAAATATGATTGCATTCACACCAAAAAGAGAGGGGGGGAAAAAACAACCACAACAAGGTTTTGCAATGATATTCCTTGACATCAGTGCAGCTTTTGACCATCTCACAACACTCTTCTCACCAAGCTTAAGAACATGGGCCTCCACAACAGCACTCGAAATTGGTTCTCTTCATACCTCACCAATAGACGTCATCAGGTAAAAATCTGCTCCCTTAAATCAAACTAGTTCAGCCTAAACCAAGGCGAACCCCAAGGATCAGCCTTGTCGGCTCTTCTTTTTAACATTTACATCCAACCCATCTGTGACCTACTTAGAAAATTCAACATGCACTTTCACCTTTACACAGATGACATTCACACCCCCTTTCACACCCTAACTATGGACTTCTCCACTATCTCAGACGGCTTTTCAGCCATCACTGACCTCCTCAGAAGCCTAAACCTAATAGTGAACAGCAACAAACCGAGGCTCTACTGCTCACAAGAGACCCCCTCCTTCACCCAACCAGCAAAGTTAATACTCCATCATACCGAAACCATGATAAAAGAAGAAATCAAAAACCTGGTTATAACTCTGGACAAGAACCTCAACATGCACCCCCACATCAAGAAAGCAGCCAGCACCGCATATCTCAAAATAAAATCACTCCAGCACCCATGACCACTACTTCACAGCGACTACAGAACTGTATTCCAATCTATCATAACACCCCACCTAGACTACGGCAATATCCTATACCAAGGGCTCCCAAAACACGCTCTCTACCCCCTCCAATTAGTCCAAAATACTGAAGCCAGAATATTAACAGGCACTTCCCACTCTCAAGAGCTTACACTGGCTACTAATAGCCCAGAGGATAAAGCACAAGGTTGTAACCACTAAACACAAAATCCTACACAACTTAACCTCCTGCCTCAACTCACTGATCAGAAGAGCTCCTACAACAAGTGAAAGAAGATCAACGACCCAAAATTTACTAGTTGCCCCTCCACTCAAGGCAAAATGCACTCAGCAAACAAACAGAACCTTCATCCTCTTTGCCCCCTCAATCTGGAACTCACTCCCAGCTCCCATAAGATCTGCACAGACAACTCAAAACGTTACCAAAAACACGCCTCTTCAAATACTATGGCACTAATGAAACCACATAACATTCCAAAAGATAATCATCCTCCTCTCCCTCCAAAATAAGCTATAAGTATAGAAAACCTGTTAAATAAATACATAAAACAACTACTGACAACGCAAAACTGGCTTGAGAGATAGTCCTGCTCTCTGTGACAGGATGGCTGCACTTATCTCCTGCGAGTCCAAAAGAAGAAACCAAACTGAGCATAAATAAACAAAAACAAAAAACAATGAAGTCACGGCCATAGAATCATGCAGTTTACTAGGGAACCCAAATGCCCAGCTTAGGGAGAAGAGTACTGTTCAAATAGACAAAGGAGTAAAGCAACTCTGAGGTGCTCCGGTGCAAACCACCCATGTCGCAGCCAGGGGCGGCCCAAGGGGGGCGCGGGGCCATGTGCGGAGACTCGGTGCGGAGCCTCATTTGCATAAGGGGCCTCATTTGCATAAATATTTGCATAATGTTACCATACACTAACTTTTAGTAAACATGCCTCTTCATGAGTGTATGGATAAAAAAAGACAAAGATTTCTACATTACTATAATCCAGTGCCAACCGCCAGGCACATTAGGAACTACAACAAACACTGCCCATTTAGAACCCATAGCAAACCCACCGTATCCCAACAGCACTACCAGGACTCATAAAGCACCATACACTACCTATCAAAAGGCAACACTGCAAATATTAAACCAATACATTTCAGAGAATAACAATACATGACCTACTGGGGAAAGAGAACAAGTGACAATGTCAAATAGGAATTACATAAACAGAATACCTCAGCTCAGTTACACATGCAGAACATAGACTATCACCAAACAAGGAATCACAATTTAAAAACAGGAAGACAATAATTAAACTGGGAACCCTAAAAGCCAAACTTGGAATGTACAACAACAATGTAGAAATAAAACTATAAATTAATTTCCTCTTGTACTAAACAAACACAGACATTAATGATGCACATTTCAATTTTATTTTTAGAAAAGAATGTTTTTTGCGCGGGGCCCCCTGAAACGCGGGGCCCTGTGCAAAAAACATTCTCGCTCAATGGACGGGCCGGCCCTGCTCTCGGACTCAGGCTCTATATTTTTTAAATTTTTTACATAATGTCAAGAAAAGCTCTGATTACAGAAAAGATAAGTTATCTACCAATAATCAAAATAAAAGAAACATTACATTTTAAGAAAAACAAATCAAAGGAATTAAAAACAAAGGAAATAAACAGTAAATATGCTGCAGTTAATCAAGCTTCAGATACCAACACCCCCAACATCCTATGAAGAGGTTACAGATACTGATATATCCTGATCTGCAATCTTCAAAGACTTATTTCAAATCGTTTTTATTAAGCTTTTCACATAAGTTAGAAACATAGTAAGCTGGCTAGGTTCCAAAAAAGTATAATGAACCCCTTGCAATTTTACTAAGCATTTATATGGGTAGTGAAGGAAAAAGAGACCCTCCCCGCCAGTTGAAAAATCCTATGCCTAACTAAAAGAAACTGTTTCATCCGCCTTTGAGAAAGCTTAGAAACATCAGGAAAAACTCTTATACAGAATCACATGAAAAGATCATCTCAAACCCTAAAAATCAATTTCAATAGCCAATCATGATCAGGCTCTAAGGTCACCATTATCAGTAGAGTAGCAGTAAAAATTTGCTCTGATTCAGATTTTTCTAAAAACACGGTCAAATGAAGAGAGTCAAAAGAGAGTATTCACTCCTGCGCAAGACAGGAAGTGCCTCTGTTTAACTTCCAGGAAGTCAGTGGCACCAATATCTGCAACTTCTGACAGCCATGGGAGCAAAGGCAAACATAGCTGTGCAGAGGTGAACCAGGGCACCGGGCTTCGGAACTTACCGGCTCCCTCTGAAGCTGGTCAGGTGTGTGTGGGGCCCCTTGTGCCCATACATGTCCAGGTCCAGCCCTGCTTGGGGGGGGTGGGGACATCTAGCAATGGTGTCCCTCAGAGGATAGCACCCCCTTGTTGCCCTTACCCCGCTTACCACATAGCACCAGCCCTGGTCACAGTGGAGGTACAGGGAGAGGAGAAGCAGTCCTCTTTCTGTGACCCCATACTTTGATTATGTGACCCCATTTAGCATCCTGACCCACAGTTTGGGAATCACTGCCATATGGTTTCAAGATTAACCTGCTTAGGTCTAACCAATTGTGTTCTCAGACCTGAGGACTCAAAACTTTGGGATATCCAACAGGGTAACCTTCTCTGGACCATCAGCCAATTGAGAAGAAGACATCAGAGCAGGAACTGTGTCAGGCTGCACTCAGCACCTTCATCCACTACTGCCAAAACTGGCGGTTCACCCATAGCTGGTCTTCCTAGGATTGAATTTGCTGCCTGGGCCTGACTCTCCATGGCTGGACCCAAGATCTCCTGGCAGCACTCCCCAAGGGCAAAAGTGATGTCATGTACAGAGGAGTGCTGAGGGTCGCCTTCTGCCCCCCCCCCCCGTACCTCCTTGTGAACAAACCAGAGGCATCCCCGCAGTTCTGGGCCTCAAGATTGATGGGGTTATGTCACCCCTTTCTACTGACATTAAATGAGATACTTTTCATGCTGTTTTGTGGCACTGGGTATTTCCCATGTAATTATCTGTATAAACATGTAATATCCCTCTAATAAAATTTAAAAAAAAGAAAACCTGTCTGCTGCTGCTGTGGGGGCCGCCGCGGCAGAATCGAGCGTGCCGCGGGGCCCCCCTGTACCCGGCAGAGCCTCTCCTCCCAGTAGCAGTTCTCTCTTCTGAGCTGCAGTCAGACGCGCCGGCTTGCAGAGCGCGAGGGAAGAGTTTTTCCCTCGCTGCTCTGTTAAGCCCGCGGGGGCTGATGGGAAGTCCCATCAGCCCCCGCGGGCTTAACAGAGTCGCGAAAGGGAAACTCTTCCCTTCGCGCTCTGCAAGCCGGCGCGTCTGACTGCAGCTCCAGAGAGAGAGCTGCTACAGGGAGGGGAAGCTCTGCCGGGTACAGGGGGGCACCGCGGCACGCTCGATTCTGCCGCGGCGGCCCCCACAGCAGCAGCAGACAGGTTTTCTTTTTTTTTTTCAATTTTATTTTTAGAAAAGAATGTTTTTTGCGCGGGGCCCCCTGAAACGCGGGGCCCTGTGCAAAAAACATTCTCGCTCAATGGACGGGCCGGCCCTGGTCGCAGCAGCCCCACAGCTATGTCCTGAAAGAAAATTCAAAGCCAACTTTGTGATGTCTGACTGCTCTCCCACCAAAGGGAGTGGCAGCTGTTGAGACTTTTCTTGTCCTCTGCCTGCTCCCCTCACCGGAGCCTACTGCCTACTGTCCCCCACTTACTGGTTTCCTCTTCCACTTAAAGAGATGTTCCCCGGGAACACCACGGCTTCCTCACCACTTAAGGAAATGTCAGCCAGTAAAACTGAGATAGCAGAGATACTTTGCAATGCGGCCTTTCCTTTTTTTTTTTTTTTGGTTTCAGTCTTTTTGCATCAAAAACTCAAAGAGCCAGCACACCATGAAAGCTCTATGAAGGCAGTCAGAGAGAGAGCCAGCCAGCTACTTAATCAAAAGTACTGTGCTGTCCAGCTTGGGGGGGGGGGGAGTGACCCGGACCACTGGGTTTTTTAATCCCTGCCCTGTACCCTACCCACTAAAAGGCTCAGGCAAGCAGGATCTGCCTCCTGCTTTCCTCCATAGTAAAACTACACAAGTGACCCAGCCAAAGTAAGGTATGCTTTAGAGAAGTTTCACCTGCTTGCTGCCATAAGTCTCTCCTTCATTATATTTTTTTTTAAGGTAGGCAATCACTCCAACCGTGAATTTGTCCAGTGGAGCTCAGTCATGCAGAAGCTCCTGCCCTAGCTGCTAGGAACTGAGATACTGGTTTCTGGTGCCTTTCTGTTTATGTAGCATGTAAGGGAGGAGGTTTTAAGCATCAGTATTTTAAAACACTTGTATTAGTGAGGATGCATTCTGAAACACAAACATCAGTGGCATTATCTGGCAGGCTGAAACACAGACATCTTTAACACAGGTACACTAAAAAAAATTTTTTTTAAACTGCCTCTAATGTTTCGATTGATTTTTATGTTTTTTGGTGCGCTGAATCCAAATCTGGTAACCAAATTGCTCCATCACGTACAGATTTTTTGCTACATTGGGTTAGCAGTTTGAGGTGAACGTTTCAGATTGAGTGCGATCAGGATAAAAGTTTCTTGGATGAATTCTTTATACTAATTGTTTAGTAGTTATTCAAATAAGAATAAAGAAAATTGTAACACGGCAGCACATAAGAATAGAGTAATGTCAACAAAACACACTGTGATGGTAGCAAAATAGTCTGCACTTAAAACAGCCACATACATGTGCACAAACATTGAGCATATAAGAGCGAGGTTAGACACAAAGCAAATCAAAGAAATGTGCAAAAAATGTTGTACAGGTATGTATGTAAGAATAGAAAACGCAAACCGCACCATTGCAATACATGAAGACAAACACCCGATGGTGTGAAAATAAAATTCTAATAAATGAGATCCGACACTGTGGTAATAACTAGCATATTTTTATTTCAAAGCTTAGTAAAAACACAATATTTGTCAACACAGTTTAGATTTTAAAATCATTCTTGGGTCAATCAATCTCCTGGTGGGCCCGTTTCTTCTTCCCCCGAATGCTTCTCTTGGTGTGCTGCTTGGCGTATTTTTCATCTGGGGTTTCCCGCAGCAGCAACCAGCAGAAATCAGCCATCATAGTGGTGTTCCATCTTCCTTGGTACCTTCTCTCTGTGTCCTTGATGTCCTGGTGAAACCTTTCACCTTGTTCTTCACTGTACGCCCCCAAGTTTTCGGGAAAGTAGTTCACATGGGAGTGCAAGAAATGGACTTTCAGGCTCATGTTACAGCCTTGTTCTTTGAAGGCATTGAGCATCCTGGCAACAATATCCTTATAGTTCTCATCCCGCCTGTTCCCCAAGAATTTGAGAACAACATCCTTGAAGAAATCCCAGGCGTCTTTTTCCTTCTCAGACATCGTTTCAGCAAATGCTCCATCTGAAATGAGTTTCCTTATATCAGGGCCAACACTCACTCCTTCCTTTAGCTTTGCTTCAGAAAGTCGGGGGAACTTTGAGCAAAGGTACCGAAAGCACTCACCATCTTTTGGAAGGGACTTGATGAATTGCTTAATGAGACCCAACTTAATGTGGAGAGGTGGTAATAGAATTTTATCACGAGGTACCAAGCTCTCATGAAGAACATTTTTCTCACCGGGTCTCAAATACTCCCGAATTGGCCAGTCTTTTTCCCCCCAGTGTAGGTCGCGGGCCCGGCTATCCCACAAGCAAAGGAAGCAGGGATATTTGGTGAAACCGGATTGCTGCCCTAATAGCATGGATAGAATTTTAAAGTCTCCACAAATCATCCACTTATGCTCATCATAACGAATCTTCTGAAGAATCAGGGCCAAATTCTCGTATTTTTCTTGGAGAATAACAGAGTGAGCAATAGGAACTGAAGCGAATGTGTTGCCATTATAAAGAACACCTTTTATCTTTATCTTTATCAAAATTTATCTTTATCTTTATCTTTATCAAAATTTGATATACCGCTATGGCAATAGCATTAAGCGGTGTACAATTTAAAATTTGATTTGCACCACAATCCAGGAAAGGGAACGCCAAAGTTAAAACAGGAAAGAGGGTACAAGAGAAAGAGAAATACATCACACAGGACACAACAATAAATCATAATAGATTACACATAACTTATATTAACAATTTGCCTCAAATCATACTATAACAAATCATAGAAGTAATAATAACAACCAACCAGGATACAGAAATATAGATGGACAAACACAAACAATACTTGGGTTAAGCACACAGACAGACCAATTAGGGAGGGCTTCGGAGGGCAGATCAAATGCTTTCTGAAAGAGATACGTTTTGAGTAATAGCTTAAACTGAGGTTAAGATGACTCTAAACGCAGTGAGGTGGGTAACATATTCCATAGTGATGGGCCAAGAAAAAACCAGGCTGAGTGTCGTGTCTGTTCCAGATGGGCTTGTGATGGTGATGGCAGAGACAGACGGTTAGTATGAGTAGAACAGAGCTGTCTTTTGATGAATCAATGAACAGCCGCCATTCAGCAGGATCATACTTGAGTTTAAACTTTTCCATCACTCCGTATATATCGTTGCAAAATACCAAATCTTCCTCTTTGCTGAAATACTTCAAAAATTGTGTCTCGCGGTTGCGGTACCAATAAAAAGTTGTTCCTGGTGACAATAGATTTTTCTGTTTAAGCCGAGAACCTAGCAGTTGGGCAGCATCTTTTGGGAGTCCTAAATCCCGGACTAAATCATTCAATTCAGCTTGAGAGAAAAGTTCAGGTTTCGGATCTGGTTCAGTTTCAAACTCGGAAGTACTGGACTCATCGGGAAAAGCCATCTGATGAGTCTCATCATGATCAGAACCGTCCACACAAATATGATCCAAAGATTTTGGTGGTTCAGGCACAGGTACTTCGTTGCTATGAGGCATAGGCCTAATTGCTGAGGGAAGGTTGGGGTAACTTATTACGTTCTTATTTTTTAAGTTGTATCCCTTCACAATGCAAGAGCAAAAATAGCAGTCACTGCTGTGGTCTCTTTGTTCACGCCACATCATAGGTATTCTGAAACGAAATGCTTGTTTTTTACCTTTCATCCATAAGCGTAGATCTTCCTCACATGTCTTGCACACTTTGTGAGGAGCCCACGGTTTGTCTTGATCGCCTAACTTCAAACCGAAATAGGCGAAATATACTTTTTTAATAAATGCAGAAATGTTCCTCTGCCGCTTTTTCACGGTATATTCCCCACAAATAAAACAAAAACTGTCTGGAGAGTTGACGAAACCTCTGGCTCTGTGAGCCATCACAAATACACAGCACTGCAAACTACAACTGTAGTGAACCACTTCGGAATAAAGCTGGATTACGACTGAGCAAACAAAAGGTAATAATGAACTTGCAAGAAACTGAAATTTGACAGGAACTTTCATGTCGCAACCACCGTGTTTGAGCGAGCGAACGAGGCAAGGCGAACAGGAAAGAACATGCGCCAGCGCGAGTACTGGATTTAGCCCCCCGCCTCCCAATTGTCCTGTTAATGTATAAAATGAATACAAAACACTCTAAAATATCATGAGGGAGTGTTTCTAGTTAGTTAACCATTACAACCTCTATTTTGGGCCAAGAAAATAAACTGCAGTCGGCTAAAAAGAAATTATGTGAACATTCCTTATATGGGTAAGAAATCTAATTTTGCAAGAAAACGTGACGTGATGGAACATTTTGGCTATTTTTCCTGGATTCAGCACCCCAAAATCTATAGGAATCAGTTGCAAAACTGGAGGCAGTTTTTTGGTAGTGTACCTGAGTTATTTAAATCTAATGTATCATCATGACCTACCCACTTTCATTCATTTCCCTCTCTGTCCAGACTTTGCTGTTCATGGTACTGGGACTATAATCTGGTTGAGTGACTCCAGTGTTCTGTTTACTACTGAGTATACACACAACAAAGCTATCTTGCTCTAGTTTTTCTGCCAGAGGACACAGCACATACTTCTTAGGTACGTTCGTTGAGTTCAGCTGCCAGTAAAGTTCCCCCATGCTATCAGTTTGGTGGATTATGTTGCCTATTGAGTTAAACTGAAAAAGCCCATTAGGAACCCTTCTGAAGAAAAAATGGCTTTTAAATCCAAATTATTTCACTAGCATGCTATCAATATTGCCATTAGTAATAAAAGAGATTCTATGTTAATGTGCTGGGTTTAATTTTAATCAACAGCAGAACATTTTTATTCATTTATTTTTAAGAACACTGCGCACACTATTTAATTTAATCAATTTTTTATCCCCCCCAACCATTAGATCAGGGCAACTTACAAGAACATGTAGAACACATGTAATAACGTACAGTATACAGAACAAATAGTTTTGGAGACCATATCTCAAAGGATATAAAAGATTGGAAAAGGTTCAGAGGAGGGCGACCAAAATGATTTGGAGCCTGCGTCCAAAGACATATGAGAAAAGACTTGAAGACCTAAATATGGAGGAGAGGAGGGATAGGGGAGATATGATTCAGACCTTTAAATATTTAAAGAGTATCAATGAACAAACAAACCTCTTACAAAGACGGGGAAGCTGTAAAACTAGAGGGCATAACATGAAGCTGCAAGGGGGTAAACAAAAGCAATATCAGGAAATACTTTTCACTGCAAGGGTGGTGGATGCTTGGACTGCCCTCCCGATGGAAGTGGTGGGGGCAAATGCAGTGACTGAATTCAAAATGGCTTGGGACAGACACTGTGGATCCCTTTATAGCAACAGGATAAAATCAAAATAAACATAACTCTTATATTTCAACAAATAGGGATGACTTACATGGAACGGTTGGTACACTCTTAAACAAAGGGGTGCCTGCTCTTGCCGCCTTGCTGGGCAGACTAGATGGATCATACTAGCCTTTATCTGCCATCATATAGTATGTTATTATGTAAAACAATACTAGTCTGTTAAAACATTCTATATATAAATCATAAAATCTCTATTCCTCAATGTTGTTAAAATATTTTACAAATAGCCTTGTTTTAATAATTTCTGTAACTAAGTAATCTCTTATTCCTTACAGCCACAAGTACAGACAGGGAAATGCACATGGTATGTGGCTTTGTGGAGTTGTGGTAAATGTGTGGCAATCATGCATTGGATCAGTTGGCTCCACATTCCTGATTAGGAAGAAGGTTGCAAGTATGGCATAGCGTAGTGTGGCAACATAGTTTCTCATCATCTCCAGGAACAGCAGGAATTTAGTCTTCACGTATGGGTAACGTCGTTACCAACAGAGTCTGTGTGGGAACGCTCTCCAGTGTCCAATTGGAAAGCTTTTAGGAGCACTCCACTGCAACCTGCATGACTTCCTTCCTCCTTCCCAACTCCCTCTCCTCAGCTGGGTTTGTAGCTGAGAAAGGAGAGAAAAAGAAACCCTATAACTCCTAGGGGAGGAGGGCAGATTGTGAAGACTAAAATCCTTTTGTTCCTGGAGATCATCTGTTACAGGTGAGTAACTACGCTATCTCCAGAAACAAGCAGGAATGTAGTCTTCACATATGGGACGCCCTAGCTCCCAGTTGAAGTGACCTCAGAAATGGTGGAGGTTCACCTCAGAGTAGCCTGATGAGGTCATGATCCCCCACATGGCTTTCTGGCATTGTCAAAGTCTGGGACGGAGGTAGGAGTTTCTAAATCTGAAAGAGGTGCTGTAGTACAGCCTGCCCAAATATGGCATCCTGACGAGGGTCCTTGTCAGGACAATAATGGGCAGCAAAGGTATGGACAGAAGAGCAAGTTGCTGCTTTGCATATCTTGTCAATGGCAACAGAGCGTTTGTTTGTCATTGAGGTTTCCATTATACTTTCATTGGGAGTTGTGACATGCCCTTCCAGGGAGAGTCCTTTGTCATAGGCAAATGAGATACAGTCCGCTATCCATCTGGAGAGCATATGTTTAGATACAGGGAGACTTAGGTGACTGGGGTCAAAGGAGATGAACAGCTATGAGGCTTTGCAGTGCTCTTGAGTCCTTTGGAGATAGAAAGCCAATGTACACTTGCAATCAACGATGTGCAGGGCTGCTTCTGCTCAACACTCATGCGGTTTGGGAAAGAAGACTGGAAGCAAAATTGACTGGTTTAAATGAAAAGGAGAGACCACATTTGGCATAAAGTGTGGGTGAATCCTAAGAACAACTGTCATGGTGGAACCAGGTATAGGGTCAGTCCACCACTAATGCCTGAAGCTCATTAATGTGTCTAGCTGAAATGAGAGCAACTAGGAAGATTACCTTCCAAGGCAGGAACTTTAGTGAGGCCATGGCCAATGGTTCAAAGGGCAGCTTGAGAAGCTGTGTGCTAGAACGATGTTAAGGTCCCATGCTACCAGAGGTGACTTAATGGGCAATTTGGACAGGAGAAGACCACTCATGAAATGGGCCACTAGCAGTTGAGAGGACATTGGCTGTCCATCCAGTAGGTGGTGAGAGGGCTGTGGTTGCATTGAGGTGGATTCTCACCGAGTTGATCTTCAGACCTGTTGATGACAGGTGGAGTGACTCCATTGGAGCCAAAAAGGGATTGAGATCCTTCTGAGAGCACCAGACAGAAAATCTCCGCCACTTGAAAGTGTATGAACGTCTGGTGGAAGGCTTCCTAGAAGCCAAAAGGATATCCTTAACCTCTTGGGTAAGGTCAAGGCCCTGGAAAGCTATGCTCTCATCAGCCAAGCTGTGAGATGGAAAGATTGTGGATTGGGATGGAGTAGAGAGCCATTGTCCTGGGAGAGGAGATTGGATGCAAATCCCAATCGCAGAGGTTGAGCCCAAGTCAGACATTGTAGCATAGGAAACCACGGTTGCCTTGGCCAGTGGAGGGCTATAAGTATCATGGAGCCTTTGTCAGACAGAAGCTTGAAAAGCATCTTGGGAATGAGGTGTATAAGAGGGAAAGTGTAAAGCAGACCCCAACCCCAGTGTAGGTGGAAGGTATCCACTGGTTGGATGGTGGATGTCAGAGTTCTCATGCAGAAGCGAGGAAGCTTGGCATTTTGGGGAGTTGAACAGATCTATGTCTGTGGTTCCCAAGTCTGGAAGATGTAGGACGCTGTGTCTGGATGCAGAAACCATTCGTGGGGAAGGAGGATGCGACTCAGTTTGTCTGCCAAGACATTGGACTCCCCCTAGGAGGTACATCGCTTGGAGGTGTTTTTGATGAGCAATGGCAAAAGATCACAGGTGCAGTGCCTCCTCGCAAATGGCCCAGGAACCTGTTCCTCCCTTCTTGTTGACACAGAACATGGCAACCCGATTGTCCGTCCTGACTTGGACCTGTTGTGTCCTGAGTTGGTGTTGAAACACTCTGAAGGCATTAGAGATAGCTCAGTGTTCCAGGAGATTGATCTAGAGTTGCGACTCTTGTGTTGTCCATAGCCCCTGTGTAGTCAGTTTGCAAAGGTGAGCCCCCTAACCCAGTTTGGAGGCATCTGTTGTCAGGATGCATTGAAGTGGAGGTATCTGAAAAGGTGACCCTACAAGCAGGTTTTCTGGAGAACACCACCACTGAAGGGATGTGGTTAGACAGGAACTTGGATCCTGTCCTGGAGACAGCCATAGGCCAGATTCCACTGGGAAGCCAGAGTCCATTGGACTATCTGCATATGTAGTCGGACATATAGAATGACATGTATTGTAGAGGCCTTATGCCCAAGGAGCTGCAGCATCTCTCGGGCTGCCAGATGGTCTTATAGGAGTGTCTGGGTCACCAGTAGAACTAGATGGGCACAGCAGAGCTGGGGCAGGAATGCCCTGAACCGTTGGGTGGCTAGTAGAGGTCCAATGAACTCTAGTTTTTGAGTTGGAATGAAGTGGGACTTTGGGAAGTTTATTAAAAAGCCCAAGTGTTGCAGCACTGTGATGGGACGATGCAAGGAGAGCAGTACCTCTTGGGAGGTGCCTACTTTTATTAGCCAGTTGTCTAAGTAAGGGAAGACGACTATCCCCAGAGTTCCTAGGCATGCGGCTACAACTGTCATGCACTTTGTGGAAACTCTTGGGGCAGAGGCGAGTCCAAAGGGGAGGATTCTGTATTAGTAATGTTTCCTTGAAAAGGGAAGCAGAGAAACTTCCTGTGTCCCAGGGTGAATGAGGATATGTGCGCACACTTATTTATTTATTTATTTAATAGCTTTTATATACCGCACTTTTGATATCAGCGCGGTTTACATTTTAACAATTTTGTACTTAAACATAGAACAAATGTTAAGTTTACAAGGAACAGGAGATAAACATGGATAACAGGGTTTAATAAATAACAGATATTTCTTTTGGATTTAGAGAACAGAGCCAGTCCTGACTTTGGAGGTAGGAAAGAAGAGTCCCCAAGGGAAATCTTGAACTTTTTGTGGACTAGAAACTTGTTGAGGTTTCCGAGATCCAGATTGGGCCTGTACCCTCCTGTTTTCTTTGGGATGAGAAAGTAGGGAGAGTAGAAGCCCAATCCCTGTTGGGATGTGGAAACGACTTCTTTGACGCTCTGAGACAGAAGAGAGGACACCTTGTCCTGTAGGAGAGCAGTGAGTGGGGGATGCATTTGATATTCCCCCGTGTAAGTGGAGGAGGGCAGAGTCTGTAGATGTACTCTGTACCCTTCCTGGACTATAGTTAGTATCCACTGTTCTGAGGGGATGAGGTGCCATCTGTGGACAAAGTGACAGTCTGCCTGCTATGTGGAGAGGGTGGGGTTCCTCCAGAGGCAGGGTGGCAATATTAACTAGGAAAGAGTCAAAAACAAGGCTGAGGCTGCAGAGCTGGTTGAGATTTAGCCACCTGTGGCTTCTTCTGTTGCTTAGGAGGCTGCTGCCTCTTTCATGGGGCCTGACCCTGGCACTGAGAAGTAGGTGGATAAGAAGAGAAAAACTTCTTATTGTAGAAAGACTTCTTTGCAGATGTCTTCTTCCTAGCAGGGTCAGCTGTGACTCTGGACAGTCTCTTTAGAGTAGTGTTCTCTGACTAATTGAGAGGCCTTATCTTGCCAGTCCTTGCCAAAAGAGGTTCTCCCCTGTGCAGTGTTTGTTCCCAAGCTTATTTTGAACCCACTGTTTAAGATCAGAGGTCTGAAGCCATGCAATTCCACGGGTCCCAATGCATATGGCTGTTGCCCTGCTTGTACATTCAAAGGCATCAAAGGTGGCCCTATTGACAAATCTGGATACATTTTAACTATGCTTGACTAGGGCAGGATAGTCTACCCTCTTGTCATCTAGGAGGAGAGGAGCAAAGGCCTTTAGATCCCTGGATACCTCCTTGAGGAACATTCCCATGTACAGAATACAGGCATTAATCCTGGCCGAGAGCATGGATGCCTGGAAGCATCGCCACCCAAAGGCATAGAGAGTCCTCAATTCCCTACACAAAGGATTTGAGGAGTGAGTCTTCGAGCTTCTGATTCAGCGCATCGCCGATTCAAACACCATGGAGTGGTGTGGAAGCTGCGGCTTTTGAAAACTCAGACACTCCGGTCCTGGTACATGGTATTGAGTCGACAACTGTAAAGTGAGACTGTAAGAGGAATCTCCCACACACGAAGCATAAGATTATGTAGGATGCGGTGCACCAGCAGAGTGGCTGCCTCCTTGGGTGCTGTTGGGTATTGGAGGATCTCCAATTCCTCCGCCCCTTGCTCCTTTTTTGATGTTATGGTGATGGAGAGACTTTAGCTAGGTCTCAAATGAATTCCTGGAAGGACATGTCTTCTGGAGGCGACACACGTTACTGCTGCGGCAGGGAAGGCTCAATGGAAGGTCCCAGGGCCCCCAGGAATTGAGTTACTCTGCATCCGAAGCACTGGAATCGGATAACTCGAAGTATCGACAGGCAGGGTACTCGGCCGAAGCTTAATGCTGGTACCAATGCTCCGAGGTATTGGTCTCAGTAAGCCACCTGGGCTGGGTACTGGTATCAGTGATAGACTCAAGAGAGGGCATAGGTGGTAGCGATATCGATGGCATCTGCATGGGTGTACCCGCCACCGGTGTCTACATCAGTGTCGGTACCGGTACTGACAGGGTGGTGCCTGGCACCAACGATTTTATAGGTACCGACACTGCCAGGAGAGCTGACAAGCTCTGCTCGATGGCCAGTATGCACTGGTCCACTGATGCTGCTGATGTTTGGGTACCGGTGGCGAGTACTTGCACCACAGTCCTAGAGCATGGCACCAGCAGTTCTCTAGAGGTCGAGGTTGAGGCCTCGGGAGCATCCTGGGATCCCTCGATAGCTTTGGAGGACAGAGCCTCCCACCGGGGCTGTTTGGCAGGCCGATCCTCCTCCAGGTCAACGTCCAAGAGATCTCAATGCTTGGAAGGAGATCTACCTCTGGAGGGTTTCTCCTTTGTCGATATCTGCGATCCATGGGAGAAGGATGAGGCCCTCAATGATACTGTGTCTGAGAGGAAGAGTGTCCCAAGTTTCGAGGCCTGGTTCTGTAGGCCTCTCCATGTCATCTTTTGACAAAGGGGACAATCTTTTGGCTGGTGGTCTGGGCCGAGGCATTTTAAGCACCAGTCATGGTGTCAGTCGCTGAGATAATGTTGGCACATTTAGCACATTTTTTGAAACCACTAGTCTTTCTCCATGCCGTCAGTAGAGGGGTATTGTAAGCTTAAGGCCTAAGATGGCTTTGAGGTGCCTGAAAATTTTTTTTTTTGGAATTAAGTAAAAAGAGGAAAGACAGAAAGAAAGGGGAACCAGCGATATCCTCGATGATGCCGGCGTTGACAGGAAGGCAGACACTATCTACAAAAAAGACGTTTTTTCTACAGTGACAGGATTTGCTTCCTGCTGGCTCCACGGAAAATGAAGAACTGAGGAGAGGGAGTTGGGAAGACAGGAAGGCAGTCACGTAGGCTCAGTACAGTGCTCCCAAAGCTTTCCAATTGGACGCTGAGGAGCGTTCCCACGCGGTCTCCATCGGTGCTGACATCACCCATATGTAAAGACTACATTGTTGCTTATTCCTGGAGATAACAGGCCACCCAAGGCTGAGATGGCAGAGGAAACTGGTTTCTTTTGCAGTAACTGTAAAGGAGAAAGGGAAGAGGGGTATGGGGCAAGAGGTGAGAACTTAGATTTTAAGCGCTCCAGGGGACAAGGAAATATCTTCTGTACCTGAATATAATTTGCCTTAAGATACTACTGGAAATATGTGAGCTAAATCCAAATAAAGAAATAAAATGAATAGTTAACTGGGAAGCATGAGGAAGATAAAAGAAAAGTATGGGAGTGAGAGGAGAGAAGTAGTTCAACAGAAACATTCATTTAACCCCCAATATTTTTCATGTTTCAGACTGTATAGATGATATTTTAAGCTATTCTATTTTTACTGTAATGTATATTTGGGAAAATGTAAAAATGTGCAACAGAAAACACTTAAAAAAAAAAAAAAAAAAAAAAGGAGTATCTCGGCCTGGGCATACTCGCATTATCTGGGCTTGAAATTAACAGATATACTCATTGCCTAGCAGTGCCTGTATGGAGGCATCCTTATTGGGGAAGTGTTCTTTAGTACAGCTCACAGCTGGTATCCAGAGCTCCATGATGTAGAAAAAAAAATAAAACCATCTATTTAGGATTTCCAGATGTTTTATTTGAAGATGGTGTTGCTGCTTCCAAGCCAGGATTTTTCATTTGAATTGTGAATACAGGAGGAGGAGAGTAATGGACAAAGGTATTGTAGCAGCAGCAGCAGCACTTCAATATGTGAAACAGTACAGAAGAAAACGCTGCCTTTTGGAATATATTTTATACATTTGAAAAAAGGTTTTGCAATGCAGTCAAAAAATATGGAGGGACATTATATTTTCTTAAGGGGTAGAATTATTCATTAATATTACTACTTCTCATCCAAACAAATATTAAGGATCAATTTAGAGAAGAGCATTCATATCAATTAACAATGCATGCAATGCTGTTCATAGAAATCAGACTGCATATACACTCAACAATCAAAGCATGTTGCAGTAAATTCTCTCCATCCAGATTAATCTGTCATACCATTAAAATAAGACGGACCTGAAAACCCACCTTTTTTTAAAATAGGCCTTTAACATTGAATCCTATTTATTTTCACACTGTCTTCCCTGCAGAATATTTGTGTTTATATGTGTCCTGTGTAACCTTGTTCGCCACTTGTTTTACCTTTTAATTTGGATTTTTTTCTCCCTTTTATGATTTCTAAACCACTCTGATGTTTGAAGGGCAGTATAGAAAGTTTTAATAAACCATAAACAGCTTGTAAGGTGCATGTATTGGTCACTGTGTGCCCTGAACCATAAAAAACCCATACATGCACTGTGCTCATGAGAGAATAAGGACGCTTATTTGAAAAAAGACACCATTTGAAAGCATAAGAATGCCTAGTAGACGGCTTGCATGATTCAAGTAAAATGTCTGACCTGTTGAGGAAGGCCGAGGTCAGCAAAAATTATGCTCTCAGGTGCCACACCGTGAGATGGAGGGCTTGTGGATTGGGATGGAGAAGCAACCCTTCATCCTGTGATAGGAGGTTGGGCACATGCCCCAGGATGAGAGGTGGAGTCTGTGCTAGTCAAAGCAGCAGAGGAAACCATGGTTGTCACGGCCAGTAAGGGGCTATTAGGATCATGGAGCCCCTGTTGACCTGTAGTTTGAACAGAGTTTTGGAAATTAAGAGGTTAGATGGGAATACGTAAAGCAGACCTTTCCCCCAATAAAGAAGAAAGGCATTTGTTACATGATCTTCCTTTGGAGATAAAAAGCCAACGTACACTTGCAGTCAAGAGGGTGCAGAGTTGCTTCTGCTCAAGATGCATGTGTTTTAGGAAAGAAGACTGGTAGGTTAATTGACTGGTTTAAATGGAAAGGAGACACCACCTTTGGCATAAAGTGTGGGTGAGTCCGAAGGACAACTTTATCATGATGGAACCGGGTGTAAGGGGGATCTGCCACTAGAGCCTGAAGTTCACTAATGCGTCTGGCAGAAGTGATGGCAATTAGGAAGATTACTTTCCAAGAAAGGAACTTTAAGGAGATCATGGCCAATGCTTCAAAAGGCACCTTGAGAAGCTGGAAGGAATGACATTGAGGTCCCACGCCATCAGAGGCGGCTTGATGGGTGGTTTGGACATCAGGAAACCTCGCATGAAACGTGCTACTAGTGGATGCAAGGAGAAGGGCTGTCTATCCAGTGATTGGTGATAGGCCTCAATGGCACTGAGGTGGGCTCTCAGAGTTGGTCTTTAGACCTGTTGAGGAAGGTGGAAGAGATACTGGAGTAGGGACTCCACTGGGGCCAAACTGGGATTGAGATCCTTCTGGGAACACTAGAGATCTATGCCACTTGAAAGTATATGAACATCTGGTGGAGGGCTTTCTAGAAGCAAATAGGATATCCTTAACCTTTTGTAGAAGGTAAATGCCCTGCAATGCTATGCTCTCAGTAGCCAAGCTGTGAGGCAGAGAGAATGTGGATTGGGATGGAGTAGTGAGCCATCTTCCTGGGAGAGAAGATCAGGCACAGATCCCAATCACAGAGGCTGAGTCTGACTCAGACATAGTAACAGTGGAAACCATGGTTGCCTTAGCCAGTGAGGGGCTATGAGAACCATGGAGCCCTTGTCAGACTGAAGCTTGAAAAGTATCTTGGGAATGAGGGTATAGGAGGGAAAGCATAAAGCAGACCCTGACCCCAGTATAGGTAGAAGGTATTCATTTGTTGGTTGCTGGATGTTGGCGTTCCTGTGCAGAAGTGAGGAAGCTTGGCATTCTGCAGTGTCACAAACAGATCTATATCTGGAGTTCTCCAGGTCTGGAAGATGTAGGATGTTGTGTCCAGGTGGGGAAGGAGGATCTGGACTCAGCTTGTCTGCCAAGACATTGAGCTTCCCGGGGAGGTACACCACTTGGAAGTGTATTTGATGAGAAGTGGCAAAGAACCACAGGTGGAGAGCCTCCTCAGAGGGGTCATGAGCCTGTTCCTTACTGCTCGTTCACACAGAATAAGGCAACCTGATTGTCCGTCCTAAGACCTGCTGTGCCCTGAGGTGGTGTTGAAACACCCGGAGAGCATTCAAGATGGCACAAAGTTCCAGGAGATTGATCTGTAGTTGAGACTCTTGTGCTGTCCAGAGCCCCTATGTAGACAGATTGCTCAGGTGTGCTCCCCAACACAGTTTGGAGGCATCCATCATCAGGGAGTATTAAAGAGGAGGCATCTGAAAAGGTGACCAACAAGCAGATGTTCTGGAGAGTACCACCACTGATGGCGTGTGGTTAGAGGGACAGTGACCTGGATCCTGTCTCAGAGCAGCCCGAGGCTTGCATCCATTGGGAGGCTAGTCCATTGGGCTGTCCGCATATGTAGATGAACATATGGGGCAACACGTACTGCAGAGGCCATGTGCCCAAGGAGTTGCAGCATCTCGTGGGCAGTCAGATGGTCCCGTTGGAGCATCTGGGATGCTAGCTGGATTAGATATGTGCAGCAGAGATGGGGCAAAAAAGGCCCTGGACTTTTGGGTGTCCAGCAGGGCTCCGATGAACTCTAGTTTTTGAGTTGGAGTGAGCTAGAATTTTGGGAAGCTTATGACAAATCCCGTGATGGTATGATGCACAGAACGCTGTACCTCTTGGGAGGTGTCTGTTTTTATGAGCCAATTGTCTAAGTAAGGAAAGACAAATATCCCCAGTTACCTTAAGGTATGCGGCCACGATTGCCATGCACTTTGTGAATACTCTTGGGGCAGAGGCGAGTCTGAAGGGAAGGATTCTGTATTGATAATGCTTTCCTTGAAAGGTGAAAGGTAGATATTTTCTGTGACTTGGATGGATGAGGATATGTGCGTACGGTTCTTTTAGATCTAGAAAACAGAGCCAGTCCTGTCTCTGGAGGTAAGATAAAAGAGTCCGAAGAGAGATCATCTTGAACTTTTCACAGACCAGAAACTTGTTGAGGTTTCTGAGGTCCAGAATAAGCCTGTATCCTCCGGTTTTCTTTGGAATGAGAAAGTATTGAGTGTAGAAACCCATCCTTTGCCAGAATGTCAAGACATTCTCTATGGCATCCTGAGATAGAAGAGCACACCTCTCCCTCCAGGAGAGCAGTGAGAGGGTTGAGTTTGAAGTTCCCCTAGGAATGTTGGGGGGGGGGGGGCAGAGTTTGGAGATTAAGTCTGTACCCCTCTTGGACTATGCTTAGTGTCTACTGCTCTGAAGTGATGAGGTGCCATCTGTGGGCATAGTAGCACAGTCTGCCTGCTATGTGGAGGAGGTGAGGGCCCTCCAGAGGCAGGGTGGCAATGTTCTCAGGGAAAAAGTCAAAAACCAGGAGCAGACTGTGGCTGCAAAGCTGGTTGGGGCAGCCACCTGTGGCTTCTTTTGCTGCTTAGGAAGCTGTTGCCTCTTCTGTGGCCCCTGTCCCTGGTACTGAGAAGCAGGAGGGTAAGACAGGTAGAACCTCTTCTTACTGTAGAAAGAAAAAGGGCAACTGCAAGGAAATCTAACAGGGTCAGCTGTTGTGCTAGTCAGAAAATACTACTCTAGAGAGACTGAGAGGCCCTATCCTGCCAGTCCTTGCCAAACAGGTTTTCATCTATGCAAGGGATGTTGCCCAGCTTATTTTGAACCCACAGTTCAAGATCTGAGGCTTGAAGCTATGCAATTCTGCGGGCACCAATGCAGATTGCTGAGGCCCTACTTGTGCATTCAAAGGCATTGAAGGTTGCCCTATTAAACTTTGATACATTTTGGCTATGCTTGACCAAGGCAAAATAGTCTGCCCTCTTGTCATCTGGAAGGAGTGGGGCAAAAGCCTTGAGATCCCTTGATACTTCCTAGAGGAACATTCCCATGTAGAGGATATAGGAATTAATCACAGCCAAGAGCAGGGATGCCTGGAAGCACCAAAGCCCACAGGCATCGAGGGTTCTGGGTTCTCGATTGTCTACCTGGAGGGTTAGAGGAGTGGGTCTTCGAGGTTTTGATTCGGCACATTGCCGATTCAACCACCATTGAATGGTGGGGAAGCTATGGCTTCTGGAAGCTGGGACACTCCGGTATCCAGGTACAGGGGGGCACCCCACCTGCAGATTAGATAGGCACAAGAAAGGAGCAGGACGAAATAGAAATTACACTTACCTGGTAATAATTGTTCCTTGAGGAACTCCAGTTCAGTCCTCCACCTCTGGGTAGTGTACCTCCTCCTGCAGCTTGGAGACTGGGCATGTCAAAACCGTGACATCACTGGATGCACCCTGCTGGTCTCTCCCATCAGCCTTAGTGAACTATTGACAAAGCAGACTCAAAGGAGCAACAAATAAGTAGCTATAATATTAATTTCAACCTTACACTCAACATTAACTGACAACGTATGTTTAACTAACACCAAATAAGAAGAAAACGTCTTCTTGCACTTCCCCCCCCCCCAAGCCGAGTAAGAGAGAAGGAGGCAAAAAGAAAGAAGTCAGAGATAAAGAAACACAGCGATCCCGAGACTATTAAGGTTTTTCCACACTTAGGGACTGGTGCTCCCCCCAAACCGAAAACCAACCTCTGAATTGATCATCCCCAGGCAGGATTGAGGACGGAACGGGAGTTCCTCAAGGAACAACAATTACCAGGTAGGTGTAATTTCTATTTCCTTATCGTTCCTCCAGTTCAGTCCTCCACCTCTGGGATGTAACAGAGCAGTAATCATTGGGAGGGACCTTTCAACCTGAATCGCAACACCGCTGACCCAAAACAGGCATCATTCACTGCGAGAACGTCCAGGCAGTAGTGTTTACTGAAGGTATGAAGAGATGACCAGGTGGCCGCTCTGAAAATCTCCACTGGCGGAACCAAACTGTGCTCCGCCCATGACATTGCTTGCGCTCTAGTAGAGTGAGCCCGTAGCCCCGCTGGCACCTGACAACCTTGCAAAATATATGCTGACACAATTGCTTCTCGCACCCATCTGGAAATGGAAGCTTTAGCAGCAGCTTCCCCTTTACAGGAACCTCCAAACAAAACGAATAGGCATTCAGACTTGCAAAAAGACTCAGACCATTAAGTATTGCCGCAACACTCTCTTTATGTCCAAGCGGCGTAGACTACGGTCTGAGGTGCTCCCCTCTACAGATCCTATTACTGGTAAAGAGACCGATCGATTCAAGTGAAAAGGAGAAACAACCTTTGGCAAAAACGACGGAACTGGCCGTACCACCACCTTTTCCCTAGAAAAAAGGCAAAAAAGGCTCTCGACAGGACAACGCCAGCAGCCCCGAGACTCGCCTCGCCTCGCCGAACAGATGGCCACCAGAAACACCGTTTTTAAAGTTAAATCCCTAACTGAAGCCTAGTGCAAGGACTCAAAGGGTTCCCTTAGCTAATGCCCCCATAACCAAATTGAGATCCCACGACGGCACCATTATTCTGCAAGAGGGCCGAAGCCTAGATAGCGCTTTAAGAAAATGCACCACATTGACGTGAGAACCCAAGGCCACTCCCTGGACCTTACCTCTATAGCACGACAGAGCTGCTAGCTGGACCCTTAAAGAGCTGGCTACCAGGCCCTTATCAAATCCATCTTGTAGGAAGCTTAACAGTACAGGAACGGATACCGTAGCCGCACGAACCGGTCGCCATGAACACCAGTCCTCAAAAATATGCCATATACACACATATGCGAGGGATGTGGACTTCTTTCTGGCTCGAAGTAAGGTCGCGATGACCGCTCCAGAATAACCTGTTTTCCTTAACCTCGCCCTTTCAATGGCCAAGCCGTAAGGGAAAACTGATCCAACAGAGGAATTCAAAGCGGGCCCTGGAGCAACAGATTCTCCGTTAACGGTAACCTCCAAGGATCCCCGTCAGGCAGCTGAACTAGATTGGCATACCACGGGCGCCTCTGCCAATTCGGAGCCACCAACAGCACTCTTCCTCGATGAGCCTCAATGCGCTGAACCACTCGTCCTATGAGGGCCCACGGGGGGAAGACATAGAGGAGACCCAACAACGGTCAATGTTGTATCAGGGCGTCGATCCCTTCCAACATCCTCTCTCGGTGCCTGCTGTAGAAACGACTCGACTTTGCTGACCGAAAGGTCGCCATGAGATCAATAACACAGGTACACTAAAAAATTTTATTTTTAAACTGCCTCTAATGTTTCGATTGATTTTTATGTTTTTTGGTGCGCTGAATCCAAATCTGGTAACCAATTTGCTCCATCACGTACAGATTTTTTGCTACATTGGGTTAGCAGTTTGAGGTGAACGTTTCAGATTGAGTGCGATCGAGATAAAAGTTTCTTGGATGAATTCTTTATACTAATTGTTTAGTAGTTATTCAAATAAGAATAAAGAAAATTGTAACAAGGCAGCACATAAGAATAGAGTAATGTCAACAAAACACACTGTGATGGTAGCAAAATTGTCTGCACTTAAAACAGCCACATACATGTGCACAAACATTGAGCATATAAGAGCGAGGTTAGACACAAAGCAAAGCAAAGCAATGTGCAAAAAATGTTGTACAGGTATGTATGTAAGAATAGAAAACGCAAACCGCACCATTGCAATACATGAAGACAAACACCCGATGGTGTGAAAATAAAATTCTAATAAAAGAGATCCAACACTGTGGTAATAACTAGCAAATTTTTATTTCAAAGTTTAGTAAAAACACGATATTTGTCAACACAGTTTAGATTTTAAAGTCATTCTTGGGTCAATCAATCTCCTGGTGGGCCCGTTTCTTCTTCCCCCGAATGCTTCTCTTGGTGCGCTGCTTGGCGTATTTTTCATCTGGGGTTTCCCGCAGCAGCAACCAGCAGAAATCAGCCATCATAGTGGTGTTCCATCTTCCTTGGTACCTTCTCTCTGCGTCCTTGATGTCCTGGTGAAACCTTTCACCTTGTTCTTCACTGTACGCCCCCAAGTTTTCGGGAAAGTAGTTCACATGGGAGTGCAAGAAATGGACTTTCAGGCTCATGTTACAGCCTTGTTCTTTGAAGGCATTGAGCATCCTGGCAACAATATCCTTATAGTTCTCATCCCGCCTGTTCCCCAAGAATTTGAGAACAACATCCTTGAAGGAATCCCAGGCTTCTTTTTCCTTCTCAGACATCGTTTCAGCGAATGCTCCATCTGAAATGAGTTTCCTTATATCAGGGCCAACAAACACTCCTTCCTTTAGCTTTGCTTCAGAAAGTCGGGGGAACTTTGAGCAAAGGTACCGAAAGCACTCACCATCTTTTGGAAGGGACTTGATGAATTGCTTAATGAGACCCAACTTAATGTGGAGAGGTGGTAATAGAATTTTATCACGAGGTACCAAGCTCTCATGAAGAACATTTTTCTCACCGGGTCTCAAATACTCCCGAATTGGCCAGTCTTTTTTCCCCCCAGTGTAGGTCGCGGGCCCGGCTATCCCACAAGCAAAGGAAGCAGGGATATTTGGTGAAACCGGATTGCTGCCCTAATAGCATGGATAGAATTTTAAAGTCTCCACAAATCATCCACTTATGCTTATCATAACGAATCTTCTGAAGAATCAGGGCCAAATTCTCGTATTTTTCTTGGAGAATAACAGAGTGAGCAATAGGAACTGAAGCGAATGTGTTGCCATTATGAAGAACACCACCTTTTATGCTGTCTTTTGACGAATCAATGAACAGCCGCCATTCAGCAGGATCATACTTGAGTTTAAACTTTTCCATCACTCCGTATATATCGTTGCAAAATACCAAATCTTCCTCTTTGCTGAAATACTTCAAAAATTGTGTCTCGCAGTTGCGGTACCAATAAAAAGTTGTTCCTGGTGACAATAGATTTTTCTGTTTAAGCCGAGAACCTAGCAGTTGGGCAGCATCTTTTGGGAGTCCTAAATCCCGGACTAAATCATTCAAATCAGCTTGAGAGAAAAGTTCAGGTTTCGGATCTGGTTCAGTTTCAAACTCGGAAGTACTGGACTCATCGGGAAAAGCCATCTGATGAGTCTCATCATGATCAGAACCGTCCACACAAATATGATCCAAAGATTTTGGTGGTTCAGGCACAGGTACTTCGTTGCTATGAGGCATAGGCCTAATTGCTGAGGGAAGGTTGGGGTAACTTATTACGTTCTTATTTTTTAAGTTGTATCCCTTCACAATGCAAGAGCAAAAATAGCAGTCACTGCTGTGGTCTCTTTGTTCATGCCACATCATAGGTATTCCAAAACGAAATGCTTGGTTTTTACCTTTCATCCATAAGCGTAGATCTTCCTCACATATCTTGCACACTTTGTGAGGAGCCCACGGTTTGTCTTGATCGCCTAACTTCAAAACGAAATAGGCGAAATATACTTTTTTAATAAATGCAGAAATGTTCCTCTGCCGCTTTTTCACGGTATATTCCCCACAAATAAAACAAAAGCTGTTCGGAGAGTTGACGCAACCTCTGGCTCTGTGAGCCATCAAATACACAGCACTGCAAACTACAACTGTAGTGAACCACTTCGGAATAAAGCTGGATTACGACTGAGCAAACAAAAGGTAATAATGAACTTGCAAGAAACTGAAATTTGACAGGAACGTTCATGTCGCAACCACCGTGTTTGAGCGAGTGAACGAGGAGAGGCGAACAGGAAAGAACATGCGCCAGTGCGAGTACTGGATTTAGCCCCCCGCCTCCCAATTGTCCTGTTAATGTATAAAATGAATACAAAACACTCTAAAATATCATGAGGGAGTGTTTCTAGTTAGTTAACCATTACAACCTCTATTTTGGGCCAAGAAAATAAAATGCAGTCGGCTAAAAAGAAATTATGTGAACATTCCTTATATGGGTAAGAAATCTAATTTTGCAAGAAAACGTGACGTGATGGAACATTTTGGCTATTTTTCCTGGATTCAGCACCCCAAAATCTATAGGAATCAGTTGCAAAACTGGAGGCAGTTTTTTGGTAGTGTACCTGTGTAATCAGCAGTCCCCATCTGCGGACTATTTGAGCAAACACTTCCGGATGGAGTTCCCATTCCCCGACATCCACCGGGACCATGCTGAGAAAATCCGCCATCACATTGTCCTTTCCTGAAATGTGTGCCGCCGATATCGCTTGTAGTCGAGATTCTACCCAAGCAAACAACGCCCCTGCTTCTTCTTCCATGGCCACACTTCCCGTGCTGCCTTGCCGATTGATGTACGCCACTGTTGCGGAATTGCCCTATAGCACTCGCACCGCCCGGTGTTTCACCACGGCCTCGAATGTCTGTAGTGCTAGAAACACTGCTCAAAGCTCGAGATGGTTGAGACACTATTGGCCCTCCTGGTCGGTCCAAGTACCTTGCACAAAGAGATCCCCACAATGTGCTCCCCATCCCACAAGACTCACGTCTGTCAACAATGGGAGCCACTGCGGCTGTTCCATCGGCAGGCCCACCACCAGATTTCCTGGACAAAGCCACCACTGAAGGGACCGTCTGACCCGGAGAGGACAGGGAAGATGTTTGTTCAGCGAATTGTTCTGGTGAGACCATCGGCGAAGCAGCACCCTCTGCATGTGAAATCTGGCCCACGGGACTACATCCAGGGTCGCAGCCATTGTCCCTAGTACGCGAAGATAGCTCCACGCTGATGGTGACGGGGTGGACATGAACTTGCGTACTAGTTGAAGGACTTGAGCTCAATGATCCAGCAAAAACACAGCTCCTCTCCGTCGAAGTGCACCCCCAGGTATTCTAGATCCTGGGACGGGACTAAACGACTCTTGACCGAATTGACTACCCAGCCGAGGCTCTGTAGAAACTTCACCACTTTGTCCGTAACCTGCACGCTCTCGGCCTCGGACTTTGCTCGAATCAACCAATCGTCAAGATAAGGGTGAACTAAGATGCCTTCCTTTTGCAACGCTGCCGCCACCACCACCATGATCTTGGTGAAGGTGCGTGGAGCCGTCGCCAGACCGAAGGGTAATGCTTGGAACTGGTAGTGTCCCCAAGGGAGAGCGAACCTCAGGAACTTTTGATGAGCTGCTCTGATTGGGATGTGTAAATACGCCTCCATGAGATCGAGTGAGGTCAAGAACTCTCCTTGGCATACCGCCACAATGACAGACCGTAATGTTTCCATCCGGAAATGAGGAACTCAAAGACAGCGATTCACCCCTTTTAAATGCAGGATAGACCTGAGAGACCCGTCTTTCTTTGGCACGACAAAATAAATGGAGTAACGACCTATGCCGTAGTCTGCTGTCGGAACTGGCACTACTGCCCCTATTTGTAAGGGCCAATCCAACGTTCGCCGTACCACTAGCGTTTTCTGCCAACCTCTGCAGGGCGAAAGCACTAACAAATTCAGGACTGAACGTGCCAATTCTAAAGCATAGCCATCTTGAATTATCTCCAACACCCATCGGTCGGACGTGATTTGGACCCAGGCAGGAAAGAACTCCCAAAGCCGCCCTCCAATCGGTTGACTTCCTACCCGGATCCGCCTCGCTTCATTGTGGTTTTCAACTGGATGCTGTGGAAGCAGCTGTGAAACCTCTACCTGCTCCATGAAACCCACGAAACCCCTGGGCTCTAGATGCAAATCTTCCTCTTTGGAAACCATCTAAGCGAGAAGTACGAAATCTCCTGAAATCTCTAAACTGGCCTTGCGAGGCCGGCATGGACTTCCCCCACTTAGGCTTGTCTTCCGGGATCCTTCCCCCTTTGGACTCTCCCAAATCTTTAACCAATTTGTCCAGCTCTTCCCCAAACAACTTGCCTTTAAAAGGAAGCTTACTGAGACACGACTTGGAAAAACCATCAGCCGCCCAATTCCCTAACCACAGGTAACGCCGAGCGGCTACCAAAGATGACATACTATTTGCTAATGCTCTGATCAAGTCATAGTGGACATCAGCCAAATATGCTGAGCCAGATTCCAGCCGTGTCACCTCCATTTGCTCCAGTAGCGAAGATTGCTGTAAACGCTGCGACCATCTAAGGCAGGGGTCTCAAACTCAAATTGCTTTGAGGGCCAAATGAGGACTTGTAGAGTAACCCGGGGGCCGCACAAGACGCAGGCCTCATTTGCATAAGGGCATCATTTGCATAAAGGCATCATTTGCATAAATATTTATTTATTTATTTATTTAAACAGTATTTCTAAACCGCCTTATCATGATAATCAAGGTGGTATCACAGCAAACAATCTGGTAGTGTGAGTGTGTTATACATGCAGTGAGGGTGGAAATTTAGTTGGGTGTGTGTTGTGTTGTGAGCTAGATTGGTTTGAGCTATGTACAATGTGGGCTATATACAGTGGTGCTAAAAACATTTTATATATACATATAGTGTTAGTCGGTAACGTGTGCTGCTATACAGTTTACTTAGTTTATGTGATGTGTCCATAGTGTTCTCTGAACAGCATGGTTTTCAGCTGTTTTCTGAAGTCCTTGAGGTCTGTAGTTGCTCTCAAATCGTCCGGTAGTTTGTTCCATATTGTTGGAGCAGCCATGGAGAGTGCTCTGTCTGTTGTGTCCTTGCGTGTGTGTTTGTATTCACTTGGGGTGCTGACTCGGTTGTGTGTTTGTTTTCTTCTAGGCCGAGTGCTGGTGTCTGGTTGTATGAGGGCGTGTAGGCTGTTGGCTGAAGTTTGCTGTTTTATCTCTTAAATAGGTTTATGATAGTTTTGTATCTGATGCGTGCGTCGATTGGAAGCCAGTGTAAGTCCTTTAAGGTGGGTGTGATGTGTTCTTGTCTTGCAGTTCCGGATATGATTCGTGCTGCGGTGTTTTGTGCCAGTTGGAGTGGTTTGATAGCTTGTTTCGGTAGTCCAAGGTATATCGGATTGCAAAAGTCCAGTAGAGGGGTTATCAGTGCTTGACAGACGGTACGGAAGTGTTCTGGGGCGAGGAGTGGTTTCAGTCTCCTGATGATTCGCATCTTGTAGTAGGCTTTTTGTATTGTTTTGCTTATGTGTGTCTTGAGATTGAGTTTATTGTCCAGCGTAACCCCGAGGTATACACATAACCTAAGAGAATGTATAACAGCACATATTGCTGCCTGTACAGATAATGTTTTACTGCACCACTGTATATAGCCCACACTGTACATAGCTCAAACCATTCTAGCACGCAACACACCACACCTTGTACATAGCTCACCCCAATCTAGCACACGATACAACACACACTCAACTAAATTGCACCCTCACTGCATGATTAACACACTCACTTTACCCGATTGTTTGCTGTGATACCACCTTGATTAATATGATAAGGCGGTTTAAAAATACTGTTAAATAAATAAAATAAATAAATAAATCTCACTTCTGACCTTATTGGTATAGTAATGTTTTGTATCTTTATATTTGGTGGGTGTATGAAGCTTTGGTTCCGAGTGATGATTAAAGCTTCAGTCTTGTTGTAGTTTATGGCGAGGTTGTTGTTTTGACACCAACTGGTCATTTGTGTAAGGCAGTCTGTTATCCTAGAGAAGTCCGGGTTGTCAATTGATATCGGGGTGTATATCAAGCACAGTTACTTACCTGTAACAGGTGATCTCTGGGAACAGCAGGAATTAGTCCTCACATATGGGTACGTCGGAACCGACGGAGCCTGCGCGGGAAAGCTCCCCAGCTTCCTAGAATGGAAGCTTTTGGGACCTCCCACTGCACATGCGCGCTGCCTTCCCGCCTTCCTGAACAGCTCTCCTCAGTTTCGAGTTTATAGCTGAGACAATAGAGAGAGGACAGGAAGACAGATAGATAGAAGATACAACTCCTAGGGGAGGTGGGTGGGTTGTGAGGACTAATTCCTGCTGTTCCCAGAGATCACCTGTTACAGGTAAGTAACTGTGCTATCTCCAGGAACAAGCAAGAATAAGTCCTCACATATGGGGACTCCCTAGCTGAGATGCCTGGGAGATCCCCCTCCAAGGGTTCGCCATCTTCGTATGGATCTCAGGCATCCATCCTGGGAAGGTGGGCAGGAGTTGTCTAAGAATGGAACAGGTGTTTGAGGACAGCCTGGCCAAACAAGGCATCCCGGCGGGAGTCCTTGTCCAAACAGTAATGGGCTGTAAAGGTATGAACCGAGGCCCAGGTAGCGGCTCGACAGATCTGATCAATGGAAACAGAGTGCAGATGAGCCATAGAAGTTGCCATGGCTCTCACATTGTGAGCTGTGACATGGCCTTCCAGAGAAATGTTTTTACTCTGGTAAGCAAAGGAAATACACTGAGCAATCCAATTGGAAAGTGTACGCTTGGAGACTGGAAGTCCCAAATGTGAAGGATCAAAAGCCACGAAAAGTTGAGAAGACTTTCGATGTGGCTGAGTCCTATTAAGGTAAAAGGCTAGAGCTCTTTTACAATCCAGAGTATGAAGGTTCCTCTCTGCACTGGAGGCATCAGGAGCCGGAAAAAAACCCGGTAGATATACCTCTTGATTAAGATGAAAAGGCGAGACCACTTTGGGCATAAAGTGGGAATTCGTCCTAAGGACCACCTTGTCATGATGAAATCTTGTATAAGGTGGATTAGCCACTAGAGCCTGCAGTTCGCTGATGCGGCGGCGAGCGGAAGTGACTGCAATTAGGAATAGTACCTTCCAGGAAAGAAATTTCAAGGAGGTAGAAAATACCGGCTCAAAAGGTGGCTTCATAAGCTGACCAAGCACTAGATTCAAATCCCATGCGACCGGGGGGGGTCTGATGGGAGGTTTAGTGAGAGTCAGGCCTCTCATGAATCTTGCAACAAGAGGATGAGAGGAGATAGGTTGTCCATTTACAGGTTTCAGGGATGCTGAAATAGCACTTAAATGGACTCTTACAGAATTCGTCTTAAGGCCTGCATTGGAAAGATGCAGGAGATAGTCTAAGAGGGAATTCAAAGGAAGTGCCAGAGGGTCAAGGCCCTGCTGAGCACACCAAATGGAAAAACGTTTCCAATTGAAAGCATAAGACCGCCTCGTGGAAGGTTTCCTAGAGGCATGAAGGATATCTATCACAGGTTGAGAAAGATTAAAGTCTTGAAGACTTAAGCCTTCAGTAACCAAGCTCGGAGATGTAGGGATTTGGGGTTTGGGTGCCACAAAGTCCCCTCCTCCTGAGACAGAAGGTCTGGTGCAGCTCCTAAGTCCAGGGAGGATCCCTGGGAGAGCTGTAGAAGCAGAGGGAACCACACTTGGCGTGGCCAGCGTGGAGCTATGAGGATCATAGAGCCGTGATCTCTCTGGAGTTTGAACAGAGTCTTGGGAATCAGCGGAATGGGTGGAAAGGCATATAGGAACGCCTGACCCCAATGGAGGAGAAAGGCGTCCGTGGCCTGAGCTTCCTGACACGGAGTCCTGGAACAGAACCGGGGAAGTTTGGCATTCCACGGACTTGCAAAGAGGTCTATGTCCGGGGTCCCCCATTCCTGAAAGATTCTGGTTATCTGGTCCACCTGTAGGGACCACTCGTGTGGCAGCAGAACTCGACTGAGCCTGTCTGCTCGAGAGTTTTGAACTCCTGGAAGATACACTGCTAGCAGATGAATTTGGTGCTCTCTGGCGAAGGCCCATAATCTGAGAGCTTCGTTGCAAAGCGACAGAGAGCCCGTCCCTCCTTGTTTGTTTATGTAAAACATGGCCACCTGATTGTCTGTCTGAACCAGGACAGTCAGGTTGGCAAGGAGGGTATAGAAGACCTTGAGGGCAAGGTAAATTGCTCGCAGTTCCAGGAGGTTGATATGAAGGGTGGCCTCCTGTGGAGACCAAGTGCCCTGAGTGGAGAGAGTTAGCAGATGGGCTCCCCACCCCAATTGGGAGGCATCTGTTGTGAGGGTTGCTTGGGGTAGCAAGGGCTGAAAGGGAGCCCCCAACAACAGATTCTTGGTGGATATCCACCAATGGAGGGACCAAGACAGACGGTTTGAGGTTTGTATTTGGTCTGAGAGTGCTCCCGACGCCTGAGTCCACTGGGTGGCCAGGGTCCATTGAGCTGCTCTCATATGAAGACGAGCATAGGGCACCACATGTACTGTGGAGGCCATATGGCCCAGGAGGCGTAGCATTTCCCTGGCTGTCAAGTGAGTACTGGACTGGGCTTGGGAGGCCAAGCTCAGCAGACGCTGACCCCGAACCAGTGGAAGGTAGGCTCTTGCAGTGGTGGTGTCCAACTGGGCCCCTATGAATTCTAGAGACTGAGTAGGGCTGAGTTGAGACTTGGGAAGGTTTACCACCAGTCCCAGATACTGCAGAAGGCTCCTTGTGCGGTCTAGGGAAATCTGGGCCTGCGACTGAGTTGGAGCTCGAATGAGCCAGTCGTCCAGATATGGGATTACGAAAATCCCCATGCTTCTGAGAAATGCGGCTACGACTGCCATGCATTTGGTAAAGACTCTTGGGGCAGAGGCGAGACCGAAGGGAAGTACTCTGTATTGGTAATGACTTCCCCTGAACAGAAAGCGAAGATATTTTCTGTGGGATGGATGGATGAGTAGATGTGTATACGCATCCTGCAGGTCTAGAGAACAAAGCCAGTCCTGACTCTGAAGGTATGGAAGGAGAATGCCCAAAGAGAGCATTTTGAATTTCTCCTTGTACAGAAATTTGTTCAATTCTCTCAGATCTAGGATTGGTCTGAATCCCCCTGTCTTCTTTGGAATGAGAAAATAGGGGGAGTAGAAACCTGACCCTTGTTGATGAAGAGGAACCTCTTCTATGGCCCCTTGGGCAAGCAGAGAAGAGATCTCACGATCCAACAGGGCTAGGAGAGGAGATGGAGAATTGAAGGGCCTCACCATGTGATGAGGAGGAAGGTTGGAGAAATGAAGTTTGTAACCCTCTCGGATGATAGAGAGGGTCCATTGCTCTGTTGTGATTTGTTCCCATCTGGGAGCAAAGTGAGCTAACCTTCCAGGTATGGTGAGAGGTTCTGGTTGGTCCAGAACCAGGAATGGCAAGTTCTCTAGGGGCAAGTCAAAACCCCTGAGGGGGTGGAGCCTGTTGAGCTGCAGTAGCTGCTGCAGGCTTTGCTCTTGCTTGTTTCGTTTGCTGACGTTTAGCCGCAAAACGAGGTTGAGAAGATTGCTGGCCAGTATTGGAAGCATATCTGGCCTTCTTATAATAAGGCCTCTTGAAAGACGACTTCTTAGTGGGAGTAGAAGTGGACTTAGAAAGTCTCTCTAAGGTGGCATTTTCAGCGTCCATTTGAGTGGCTTTAACTTGCCACTCTGCACCGAATAAGTTCTCACCTGTACAGGGCAGATTCCGTAAGCCATCTAGAACCCAGGGTTCCAGATCAGAAGCCTGGAGCCAAGCCAGACGTCTGGCTGCAATAGCAATGCCAGAAGCTCTGCTGGCTCCCTCGAAGGAATCAAAGGCAGCTCTGTTGGAGAACTTAGAAACATCTGAGAGTTGTTTCACAACAGAAAGGAAGTCCTCCTGTTTATCCTCAGGGATAAAGGGGGCAAAATGCCGCATTTTATTGGCAAGTTCCCCTAGGAACATGCCCATATAGAGGCTGTAGGAATTAATCCTGGCTATAAGCATATTAGCCTGGAAGATTTTCCTACCAAAAGAGTCCAGTGTCTTACATTCCCTTCCTGGAGGTGTAGAAGAGTGCCTTTTAGTACTCTTGATCTTTTTCATTGCAGACTTTACCACAATGGAGTGGTGAGGCAATTGAGTTTTCTGAAAACCAGGAGAAGGAGGGACCCGATACATGGTGTCCAACCTACGGGAATAAGGAGACAGAGTTAAAGGGTTCTCCCAGAAATCCATCAATTGTTCCTGAAGGATTTCATGGATAGGCAGGGTAACTGCTTCTTTAGGAGACTTAGAGTATCCTAAAATATCCAATCTTTTTGACCTTGGTTCCCTTTCAGAGGAGGTAGTGATAGAAAGGCCTTTAGCCATTTCTAAAATAAAGTCCTGAAAGGACAAATCCTCTGGAGGAGACATTCTCCTTTTTGGAGAAGAAGGTTCCTCAGGAAGGTCAAGGGAGAGCTCTGCAGACTCATCAGAGGAGCCAAAATCCTCAGAGGAATCGGTGTATTCTCTAGTTTCCTCCAACGCACGATACGCATACCGATCGGTATCGACATCGGGCGTACCGGGTATGGAAGCGGTACGGAGCGAAAGCCCATACGGTACCGATTTGCGTTTAGAAGAGGAAGGCCTGGGTTCCGGCATGGCGGACGATACCGGAACCGGGCCCGGAACCGCTGGAAGCGGTACCGATGGCGTTGCAGCTTTAATGAAAGCCATGACGGCCTGCTGCATGGATTGGACAGTATTGCCCATAGACGCCACGGCTGCCTGGATGTCGGTACCGGTATGGGCCGGTACCCCAGAGCAGTCCAACAGGTGATCTGTCGAGGCCGTGCCATCGATGTCAACCTGTAGCCCCTGAATTGGCGGTTTGGAAGGCAGAGCTTCCCGCCGGGGCTGTTTGGCTGGGGCAGGGTCCTCAAAACTAAGAGCCTCTCGATGCTTTGAAGGAGATTTGCCCTTTGAGGACTTGCCCACAGATCCATCCGGAGATGTGACTGTGATGTTGGATTCTCTGAAGCAAACAGCACATGGAATTTGTTGGCCCGGTTCTGCAGCCCACGCTTAGACATTTGGGAGCAGGAAGGGCAGTCCGGAATGGAGTGGTCAGGCCCCAAACATTTAAGACACCATTCATGGGTGTCTGTGACTGATATTACAGCAGTACACTTGGTACACTTCTTAAATCCAGGGGCTGGCTTCTCCATGTGGAGAATTCAAGTAGGCCTGAAGGCCTAACTGAAGTGACCAAGTGCTGAAAAATAATAAAAGAAAAGAAAATAATTTTTCAAGAAAGAAAAAGGAAGACCGGCGATACCGGTATCGGTATGGGAAGGCAGGTACGCGGTCTAAAGAAACAAAACAAAAAACTACAATTTCTTCAGCGGTGACAGGATACACGACCTGCTGGCTCCGCGGAAAAAGAGAAACTGAGGAGAGCTGTTCAGGAAGGCGGGAAGGCAGCGCGCATGTGCAGTGGGAGGTCCCAAAAGCTTCCATTCTAGGAAGCTGGGGAGCTTTCCCGCGCAGGCTCCGTCGGTTCCGACGTACCCATATGTGAGGACTTATTCCTGCTTGTTCCTGGAGATTGATGTCGTCCGCATAGATTGTGTATTGAATGTTGTTCTTTTTCATGATGTTGCATATTGGTTGGATGTAGATGTTAAATAGGAGTGCTGAGAGCGCAGAACCTTGAGGTACTCCTTGACGGACTTTGATGGGTCGGGATGTGATGTGTCCCACCTTGACCTGTAGCTGTCTTTCTGTTAGGTATGAGTGGAACCATTTCAGTGTGATACCGTGTATACCAGTGTTCTGTAGTCTTTCCAGGAGCGTGTTGTGGTCCACTGTGTCGAAGGCTGAGGAGATGTCGATGAATATCATTATGATTCCGTTCCTGGTGTTGTCAATTGTTCTAAGGATGCTGTCGAAGAGGTAGATCAGTAGCGTCTCGACACCGTGGTTGGGACGAAATCCGTGTTGGTTGTCGTCGAGTTTTTCGTGTTTGTCGATGTGGTCCTGAAGTTGTAGTTGAACCGTCTTTTCGATGATTTTTGCGAGGAAAGGTATGCTGGAGATTGGTCGGTATGCTGCTGGGTCTTCTTTGTCTAGAGTTGTTTTCTTTGTGATTGGTCTCACTGAGGCAAGTTTTAGTTGCTTTGGCATGAGTCCTTGAGTGAGTGAGTTGTGTACCATTTTATGTATGGTGGGGATGAGACTTGATTTGGTGGCTTTGACCCATGATACTGGGCATGGGTCTGTAGGAGCGGTGCTTGTGTTGATTGTAGAAATGATGTGTGATATCTGTTCTGTGGAGGGTGAGGCGAATGTGCCCCAGGTTTTGGAGTGTGGATCCGTCCTTGTGGTTCTACTCAGCGTTGTTTGTTCTGTGGAGTGAAATTTGTCTTTGATGTGGTCGGCGAATTTTCTGAGGATCTATTTGTGCTTCCCCTTCTGTTTGCTCTTTTGTGAGGATTTTCACTATTTCGAAAAGCTCTCTGGGTTTGTTGATGGAGGTATTTATCATGTTTGTGTGGAATTCCTTCTCTGATTGGTTGATGTGTTCATTGTATTGTTTTTGCTTTGTTAGATAAAGATGCTGGTCGGCAGTTGTTTTGTTTTTTCTCCATCTCCGTTCGATCTTCCTGAGTTCCCTCTTCTCCTGTCGTATTTTTGCTGAGTACCATGGTTTGCTTTGTCTCTTGTTGTGGTGTTGTTTCGCGGTCCCGTCATCGGGTGGTTTGGCGGCATTGGCTAAAATGCTGTTCCAGCTGGAAACTTGTTCCTCCAGGTCATCCGTAGTAATGTTCAGGTGTTGTATTGTGTCCTGTAGGAATTCATCCCTGTCGAAACACTTAAATCGTCTTTGTGTGTGTGAGGTGTTTGCTCTTTCGTTTGTCTGGTCCTCTTGTAACCGCAGCCTTATCTCTATTAAGTAGTGGTCAGACCATGGTACTGGGGTAATGGTTGGTGGAGAAATCAGGTCTCTTGATGTTAGGTAATTGGATGCGAATATGAGGTCTGGCGATGATCCATGTCTGTGTGTTGGAGCATTGATGATTTGTGTGAACTGTAGTGAGGACATTGCTTGCAGGAAGGCCTCTGCGTCTTTTACATTGGTTGACTTTAGGTTGAAGTCTCCTATCATCAGCGCTGGTTTGTTGTTTGTTGTTATGGCACAGGCTTCTTCGAGTGTGAAGGCTAGTTCGTCGGGTGGAGCTCTGGGTGCTCTGTATGTCAGGCAGATTGCAATGTTCTTGTTCTTGATGCTAATTGTGTTACATTGCTGTGTTTCAGTGAGGCTCTGTGTCTTGAACTTCAGTTTTGTTTTTGCTATTATCAGGACTCCTCCTCCACGCCTGTGGGTGCGTGGGCAGTTGTGTGCTGAATAATGTTACCATACACTAACCTTTAGTAAACATGCCTCTTAATGAGTGTATGGATAAAGAAAGACTAAAAGATTTCTACATTACTATAAACCAGTGCCAACCGCCAGGCACATTAGGAACTACTAGAAACACTGCTCATTTAGAACCCATAGCAAACCTGCCATGTCCTAACAGCACTACCAGGACTCACAAAGCACCATACCCTAACTATCAAAAGGCAACACTGCAAATATTAAATCAACACATTTCAGAGAATAACAATACATGACCTACTCGGGAAAGAGAACAAGTGGCAATGTCAAATAGGAATTATTTAAACAGAATACCTCAGCTCAGTTACACATGCAGAACATACACAATCACCAAACAAGGAATCACAATTTAGAAACAGGAAGACAATTAAACTGGGAACCCCAAAAGCCAAACTTAGAATGTACAACACTATAGAAATAAAACTATACATTGATTTCCTCTTGTATTAAATAAAGTGCAGACGTTAAAGATGCACATTTCCAACAGCCCACTTCCAGGCCTAACCCTTCCATCGCCCCATCTTCATTCTTAGCCCCCCCATAACCCCATTTTCAGTCTTAGCCCCCCAATCAGACCACCTCCAGTACTATCCCCCCATCACCCCATTTCCAGTCCTACCCCCCCAGCAGCCCACATCAAGTCCTGCTCCCCCCCCCAGCAGCCATCAAGTCCTGCTCCCCCCCCCAGCAGCCCACAAGTCCTGCTCCCCCCCCAGCAGCCATCAAGTCCTGCTCCCCCCCCCAGCAGCCCACAAGTCCTGCTCCCCCCCCCAGCAGTCCACATCAAGTCCTGCTCCCCCCCCCAGCAGCCCACATCAAGTCCTGCTCCCCCCCCCCAGCAGCCCACATCAAGTCCTGCTCCCCACCCCCAGCAGCCCACATCAAGTCCTGCTCCCCCCCCCCAGCAGCCCACATCAAGTCCTACTCCTCCCCCCCCCCCCGGTAAATTTAAATTTTTTAAAAACGCTGACGGCGGCCGCTGCGGTTGCCGCAATATCCCAAGTCCCGGGGCCCCCCCCCCCCCCCCGGCAGATCCCTTCCTGCTTGCCTGCCTGTCAGTTCTTCTCCGCTTCGGCTTTCAGAGCCGCGAAGGGAGAGCTTCTCCCTCGTGACTTTAAGCCCGCTGGGGCTTATGGGAAATTTCCCATCTGCCCCGGCGAGCTTAACAGAGTCGCGAGGGAGCAGCAGCTCTCCCTTCGCGGCTCTGAAAGCCGAAGCGGAGAAGAACTGACAGGCAGGCAAGTAGGAAAGGATCTGCCGGGTGGGGGGGGCCCCGCGGGACTTGCGATATTGCTGCTATTGCCGGGCAGATGGGAAGGGGCCGCGGGACAGCAGCAGCAGAAGCCGGGGTTTTTTTTTTCTTCTCCTGTGCATCGCGGGCCGCACAAAGGTCTCTCGCGGGCCGCGTGTTTGAGACCCCTGATCTAAGGCATGCTCTCGCCACCCAAGCCCCACAAATAGAAGCTTGCAATGACAGGGCATTTGCTTCAAAGGCCCGTTTCAACAATCCATCTACTTTGCTATCTTGCGCATCCTTCAAAGCCGCGTTGCCTTCTACCAGAATAGTCTTCTTTGTGACTGCTGACACCGCCGCATCAATCCGTGGGGAATGGAACCTTTCCTTGTCCTTGTCTGATAAGGGATACAACCGGTTCATGGTCCTGACGCCCCTCAGCCCCGCTTCTGGTAGATACCATTCATCTTGAATCATCCGATCAACTACCCGGTGAACCGGGACCACCACCTGGGATTCCCACACCACTTGAATGAGAGGGTCTTCCAAACCCTCCTCCTCCGCGGGCTGCACCGTAGCTGGATTGAGCACCTGAAGGGCTTCTGTAATGAGCGCCGTAAGCTCGTCCTTCAGGAACACCCTAATGATTCTTGCCTGATCCTCAGGCTCCAGAATTTCTCCTTCTTCCAGCTCCTCCATCCTAGACTCAAGTTCGCACTCGGCCTCCTCCATCTCAGGCCACTCTGTATCTGAGGGTGGGTGATCTAGCAGCTGTGCCCTCTTAAGGGGCCTTGCTCCATTGTTACTGCCCTGTTCTGGACTGCTTCACTGGAGCCGCAAGTGGCATTGGCTCAGGCAACTTCCCCTGCTGTCGCAAGCAATACGCTTGATGCATTATTAAAATGAATCCTGGGGAGAAATCTCCCAGGAGAGTTCCCGTGACCATTAAAGGCAATGTACTAGCCGGTCCTGCGGACCCCTCCGGCCGGGGCAGGGACTGACTACCCGAAGGCAAGTCCCCCTCAGCTCTTGCTGCCACGCTGTGTGACTCCTGAGCCACCTTGTCTTCCATTTGCTGTTCCATAGTGGTTGAAACCACCGCGCAACCCTGGCAGATTCCAGCGTCGGAGACTGTGCCTCTGCGTGTGCCACACACCAGGCACTGGGGGCGTGAAGGCATTAGTTAGCCCCGCTAACACACTCTTGGAGTATGTCTGAGCAACAGAGGAACGAACACTGTTCCCTTAGTTCTAACTACCCCCCCCCCTCCCTTTTATTTTTTATTTTTTCAACTAAGGCCGAATACAATCCCAGCCTATAGTGCAAACCCCTCCAATCACATGAACTAAATAAATCAAATAAATCAAACTGCACTAAATAAAACACTCTCAGATATGGCTGCACTTGCTGCCGCCTAAAACTGGGCTTCCTTCACCCCCACTGTGAGCTGCTCTGCGGTGACCCGCTACGCGGCTTGCATGCGTGGGAAAATGGCCGCGCTGAAGTTGGGCCCTGTATTGGCAACAAAACCCCCGATGCCACCAAGAAACTTGTTTTGGCCCGCAGCGCCGCCACAGAACTGTCCCCCTGTGCCATAGAACAAACAAATAAAACTTTTTTTCCTTACGGCGCGATGCTCCGCTCAAGCCCCTGGGGCGTCGCTCAGCACAGTAGCGAGCCAACGTCCACGGAGTGAGTTTGCCTCTTATCTGTGCAAACACCCCCATGTCTCACGGCGATCCGGAGGAATGTCGCGCTCCGATCCGCAGGGCTCTCATCCGTACAGCCCAGGAGGAGAGAACTGCTAGGGGAGATTGGCCTGGAGAAGAAGCAAAGGATGAAAGGACAGGCTGAGGAATGGCTCGAACCCTGCGATAACCCCCTTCTTGTTTTGTTTTGTTTTTTTAAAGAGACAGCTACAATGAAGAAATAAATTAAAGTATAGGGACCAAAGAAAACTCTAAATACTACTCTAACTGCTCCTTATCTGTTCCTCAAGTGAGCACAGCACCTAGGCTAACTACGTCCTCCAGCTGCATGGAGACTGGACACACTGGGGCTGATGGGAGAGAACAGCAGGGTACATCCAGTGATGTCACGGTTTTGACATGCCCAGTCCAAGCTGCAGGAGGAGGTACACTACCCAGAGGTGGAGGACCGAACTGGAGGAACGATAAGGAAAAAGCCATTGTGGCCTCCACTAGCTTTTTTGTCCTCCCACTCCAGTACCAGGTACATGGTATTGAGACGTCGGCTCTGCGGTGAGACTGTAAGAGGAGTGTCTCGCATATGGAGAGAACGAGATCATGAAGGATGCTGTGCACCAGCAGAGTAGCTGCCTGTTACAGCGCAGTAAAAATAATGGGTGATTTCAATTACCCTGGTATCGACTGGGTCAGTGTCACGGCAGGACATGCTAGGGAGATAAAGTTCCTAGATAAAATAAATGACTGCTTCTTGGAGCAGCTGGTTCATGAACCGACCAGAGGGGAAGCCATATTAGATCTAGTCCTTAGTGGAACACCAGATCTAGTGCAAAAGATAAGGTTGTTGGGGCCACTTGGCAATAGTGATCATAGCATGATCGCCTTTGATTTAATTAGTGGAGGAGGGATAGTAAGGAAATCCACAGTACTACCTTTTAACTTTCAAAAGGGAGACTGATAAAATGAGGAAAATAGTTAAGAAAAAACTAAAAGGAGCAGTTGCAAAGGTTAAAGACTTACATCAAGCTTGGGTGTTGTTCAAAAATACTATCTTGGAAGCCCAGACCAGCTGTATTCCACGCTTTAAGAAAAGTGGAAGTCCAAAAAACTGCCAGCATGGTTTAAAGGCGAGGTCAGAGAGGCTGTTGCCAAAAAAACATCTTTCAGGAAATGGAAAAAAGAGCCAAACGACAAAACCTGGAAACAGCACAAGCACTGGCAAGTCAAATGCAAGGCATTGATAAGGCAGGCAAAGGGAGAATCTGAGAAGAAGCTTGCTGCGGAAGCAAAAACGCGAAAGATTTTTTTCAAGTACATTCGTAGCAAAAAACCTGTGAGAGAGGCAGTTGGTCCATTACATGATAGAGGGGTTAAAGGGGCACTAAAAGGCGACAAGGCGATAGCGGAGAGTGAATGAATTCTTTGCTTCGGTCTTTACTGAGGAAAATGTAGGGATGTTACCCATGACTGAAGTGGTATTTAAAGGTGCCAAAGAATTGAAGGAAATATCGATACAACTATTAGATAAACTGAAGAGTAGCAAATCACCTGGGCCGGATGGTATACATCCAAGGGTGTTGAAAGAACTGAAATATGAGATTGCAGACCTGCTATTAGTAATCTGTGAACTATCATTAAAATCATCTCTAATACCTGAACATTGGAGGATTGCCAATGTAACACCAATTTTTAAAAAGGGCTCCAGGGGGTGATCCGTGAAACTACAGACTGGTGAGCCTGACGTCAGTACCGGGAAAAATGGTAGAAACCATCATAAAGAATAAAATTACTCAGCATATAGTCATGGCTTAATGGGAGACAGCCAACATGGCTTTAGACAAGAAAGATCTTCTCTTACTAATCTATGTTTTTTTGAAGGAGTGAATAAACAGGTGGACAAAGGTGAGTCGGTTGATATAGTGTATCTGGACTTTCAGAAAGCCTTTGACAAGGTCCCTCATCAGAGACTTTTGGCAAAACTAAAGAGTCATGGGATAGGAGGCAGTGTACTATTGTGGATCAGGAACTGGTTAAAAGATAGAAAGCAGAGGGTAGGGCTAAATGGCCAATTTTCCCAATGGAGAAAGGTGAATAGTGGTGGACCCCAGGGATGTGTGTTGGGTCCGCTGCTTTTTGACATATTCATAAATGACCTGGAAAGTGGAATAACGAGTGAGGTTATCAAATCTGCAGATGACACAAAACTATTTAAAGTTGTTAAAACCCATGAGGATTGTGGAATATTGCAAGAGGATCTTGATAAATTGGAAGACTGGGCATCAAAATGGCAGATGAAATTTAATGTGGACAAGTGCAAAGTTATGCACCTAGGGAAGAACAACCCAAACTATGGTTACACGATGCAAGGTTCCACATTAGGAACCACCACCCAGGAAAAAGATTTAGGCGTCATTGTGGATACCATGTTAAAACCCTTGGCCCAGTGTGCAGCGGCGGCCAAGAAAGCAAATAGAATGCTAGGTATCATAAGGAAAGGAAAGGAATGGAAAATAAAACAAAAGATATTATAATGCCTCTATATCTTTCCATGGTGAGACCCCACCTTGAATATTGTGTGCAGTTCTGGTCGCCGTATCTTAAAAAGGATATAGCGTTATTAGAAAAGGTTCCGAGAAGAGCCAGCAAAATGGTAAAGGGGATGGAAGGATACTCCTATGAAGAAAGGCTAAAAAGGTTAGGGATCTTTAACCTGGAAAAGAGACGGCTGAGGAGAGATGATAGAAGTCTATAAATTAATGAACGGAGTGGAACGGGTAAACGTAGATCGATTGTTTACGTTATCAGAATATAGAAAGACTAGGGGACATGCAATGAAGCTACAGGGTAAACTATTTAAGACTAACAAAAGAAAATATTTTTTCACTCAACGTGTAATCAAACTCTGGAATTTGTTACCGGAGGATGTAGTAAAGGCTGTTAGTGTAGCTGGGTTTAAAAAAGGTTTGGACAAGTTTCTGGAGGAAAGGTCCATAAACCATTATTAAGAAGGGACCCAGGATATCAATGCTCGACTCAGTACAAGCACTGTGGAACCTGTGTCTCTTGGGGAAACTGCTAGGTACGTATGACCTAGATTGGCCACTGTTGGAAACAGAATACTGGGCTTGATGGACCTTGGTCTGACCCAGTAAGGCAGATCTTATGTTATTATGTTCTTATGGTTGTTGCTGGGTATTGGAGGATCTCCAACTCCTCTGCCCTTGGTTCCTTCTCTAAATTTACCATGATGGAAAGGCCCTTAGCTAGGTCTTGAATGAATTCCTGGAAGGACATGTCTTCCAGAGGCAACAGTCACTGTTGTGAAGGAGAAGGTTCTGAAGGTATGTCTTGGGGCCTCCGAGAACTGTCCCGATTCTGCCTCTGAGGCACTGGAATCAGAATCAGAGGACAAAGTATTGATGAGGTTGGTGCTTGCCTGAATCGAGGTGACAGTACAGAGACTCTGAGGTACCAGTATCAGGGAGCCGTTTGGGTTGAGTACCAATTTCTGTGACAGTTTCAAGTGAGGGCATGGGTGGCAACTATGTCTATGCAATGTGCAACAACCCCAATGCTGACCCTGCAATTGGGAGTCTATGTATGTACCGGTATCGACGGGGCGGTGCTCTGAGCCAAGGATCTTACTGGAACAGAGGTTGCTAGCAGGGCTGCTAAGTTCTGCTGGATGGCCAGTATGCAGTGGTCCATCGAGGCTGCCGGTGTCTGTGTATTGGTTGTGCTACCATTCCAGAACATGGCACCAGCAGCTCTCTGGAGCCCCTCTGTGACTTTGGAAGACAGGATCACCCACTGGGGCTGTTTGGCAGGCTGATCTACCTACAATGCCATGCCCAGGAGATCTTGATGCAGGAATCAGTCCTCACATATGGATGACATCAACGGAACCCATGCAGGAACGCTTCCCAACTTCCAAATGAAGCTTTTAGAAGGTGCACCATGCATGCATGCCAGTCTTCCCGCTCGAAGGAGCCATCTTTACCTCAGTATGACGACATAGCTTAATCAAGCCAAAAATGGCAAACTCCTCCATGGGGAGACAGGAGGGGAGTGAGGACATATTCCTGCTGATCCCAGAGAACATATGTTACAGGTGAGTAACTACGCGTTCTCCAGGACCAAGCAGGTAATCAGTCCTCACATATGGGACTCCCAAGCTACCAAAATAACCTGTAAAGAAAAGCCAACGGGCCAGCAGAAAAACAAACTGAGAAAAACAGCATGAGATAATCACTAAAAGGTTCTGAAAGTCATCGTCTGCAGGGACATCAACATCAGGTCGACTCAACAGTAGCCTGGATGGACAGAAGGGCTGGTAGGAAGGAGTTGCTTCTTCCCAAAGAGATGCTGAAGTACGGCTTGGCCAAAGGTGCTCTCACATTAGGAATCTGCATCCAAACAGTAGTGGACTGTAAAGGTGTGGACTGAGGACCATGTAGCAGCCTAGAAATGTCCACTGTGGAGACTGAGCACAGGTTGGCCACGGAAGTAGCCATGGCTCAGACATTATGCACCATGACGTGGCGCTCCAAAGACAGTCCAGCCTGAGTGTAAGCCAAAAAGATGTAGTCCACCATCCAAATGGAAAGGGTATGTTTGGAGACAGCCACGCCCAGCTTGTTGGAGTCAAGAGACAAAGAGCTGGTAGGTATGGCAGTGGGCTTTCGTCCTCTCGAGATAGAAAGACTGCTCTCTTACAATCTAGGGTGTGAAGCGAAGCCTTAGCTCTGTTCGCATGAGGCATGGGAAAGAAAGTGGGCAAGACCACCAATTGATTTAGGTGGAAAGCAGACACTACACCTTAGGCAGGAATTTAGGGCGAGTCCTGAGGATGACCCTGTTCTTATAGAACCAGGTGTAAAGTGGATGTGCCACTAGTGCTTGCAGTTCACTGACTTTACACGCAGAAGTCAGCGCCACTAGAAAGATGACATTCCAGGCAAGAAATATGAGTGGACAGGAGCCGAGCAGCTCAAATGGAAGGGACAGACATTGCGCAAGGCAACATTGAGGTCCCACACTACCGGTGGAGGTTTTAGGAGGGGATAAGAGAGAAGGAGCCCCCTTCATGAAGTGACCCACCAATGGGTGAGCCGAAATGGGCTTATCAGCTGCTGGACTGTGATAAGCAGCCACAGCGCTGAGCTGCACTCCGACAGAGTTGGGCTTGAGGCCAGAGTCAGAGAGATGTAGCAAGTAGGACAACAGGAAAAGGTGGTCGATGGTCTTTTTCTCACACCAAATGGAGATTCTGTGCCACTTGAAGGTGTAGGTGTGGCGCATAGAGTCTTTACGGGAGGCTAGACGTACGATCTCCATGTCTTCTGGCAAGTGAAGGTCTGTGAGAGCTATCTGCTCAGCATCCATGCCTTGAGTTAAAGAGATGCCACAATGGGATGCAGCACAGTCCCCTCATCCTGAGAGAGGTGGTCTGGGGCACATCCAAGCTCAGGGGTCAGCGAGAGAGGAGTAACAACAGCGGGAACCAAGGTTGCCTGGGCCAATGTGGCACAATGAGAATCATTGTGGCATGCTCTGCTTGCACCTTTAAGAGAGTTTTGGCCACCAAGGGAATTAGTGAGTATGCGTACTGAAGTCCCTTGCTCCAGTACAGGAGGAACGCATCGGGCACAAGCCGGTGCCTGCAGGGTATCCTGGAGCAGAACGGGAGCTGAGTGTTGAGGGGAGGTGAAGAGGTCCATTGACAGCGGACCTCACAGTTGAAAAATGATGGTGAGCATGCTCTTGTTGAGAGTCTACTCATGCGGCTGTAGGACTCTGCAGAGGCTATCTGCGAGGACATTCTGCTCCCCTGGTAGATACACGGCTCTAAGGGTCATGCCGTGCGAAGCGGCAAATTTCCAAAGGCTGACAGCCTCCCAACAAAGTAGGTAGGATCCTGTTCTGCCCTGTTTGTTGATGTAGAACAGGCATGTCCAACAGGTAGATCATGACCTACCTGTAGATTGCGGAGGGGTCAGAGGTAGATCGCCAGCCACTCTTGGCTCCATCTCTCCAGCAGCTCGCCCCATCGCTAGGAGAGAGCTCGTGCTGGCAGGTTGTCTGCCAAGGGCTTGCCACTGCTGCTGATCCTTTGCCTGTCTTTTTCCCCTGCCTGCGGGAATCTTGCCTGTGGGTGTATTGGGAGCGTTTGTTGTTTTCGTGCCAATAGTTAGTGGGTACCCCAGGGGGCCACTGCCCACGCCCCGCGACGAGACACCACAGGCCCGGCATCATACCTGGTCTCCTGCCTCTCAGAATCACCCATTCCTGCCCCCGCCCCAACACACCTTAGAAGTGTGTTATATACCAGACAATATCCATTCACCCGGGCTTTACCTGAATACACTTACCGTATTAGTTGTGTCGTGTGCTGGTCGATCGCTTTATAGTTCGCTTTCATTAAACGTTTTCAGGTAGACACAACAAAGTGTCAAGAATTTGGTGATTTTGGCGGGCTTCTCCAATTTTGTTCTAACTTGCCTTCGAATTGGTTCAAACCACTGACTTTTGCTTGCCTCTGCAATTTTATTTTGCCTAGTCTTTGCGTTGATTCTACACTGTGTGCAGAATTTATTAAATCGCGTGTGGTGGTATTTGAACTTGTTTGGCAGTATTTGATTTTATCTGGTTTGCTGGACAGGTGTTTGAGTTTTTTTGATGATCGTTTGGTGGTATTTGATTATTGGTGCCAGTATGATGAATTCTTATTTTTACTTTTAGAACTGCATTTGTGGTTTTGGCATCTCCAGTTCTTGTATTGCACATCATCCAGAGGTCTTCAGTTCCTGTTGATCTTTAATACTTTGGGACAGTGACAGTTTTGGACCAGATTCAGCCAGTGTTTATACTAACTTAGCAGATTTGGCCTTCTTACATCCAGCCACCCCAGTATAACGAAGATGAGTGTTCCAAAGAAGAGCAAAACCTACCACTTTCATCATGGTGAAAGACAAGCGTTGTTGTCTAATTTGTAACGCTCCAGTATCCTTGCACAAAAAGAGTAATCTGGAATGTCATTATAAGGCTCTGCATAGCAATAAGTTTGATGCTGATTTTCCATCCAAAAGTGAAATTGGTAAACTGAAGGTCAAAGAACTTAAATCGAAATTGGCTACTCAGCAACAGTTGATGGCGAATCCAAGGTCACATTCGGTCAAGGTCAGCAACCTGATCGCAAAAAAATGCAAACCTTTCACTGAAGGGGAATTTGTAAAAGATGGTTTTCTTGAAGCAGCTGACAATCTTTTTGAAGGATTTAAAAATAAGAAAGAGATAATAGCTGCTATTCAAGATGTACAATTGTCAAGGAACACCATCGTGCGGCGAATAGAAAAGATGTGTGGAGACACAACTGAACAATTGTTGGAGGATGTTTCAAATTGTGTTGCTTTCTCACGCCAACTGGATGAATCTACAGACATAAGAGACATAGCCCAGTTACTAGTCTTTATCCGGATGATTTTTGAAGACTTCAGTGTTAAAGAACTACTACTACTTGGAATGATTTCTTTAAAAGGGAGAACTACCGGTCAGGAAATATTCAGTTCTTTCCATTCTTTTGCGACAAAGTGGAGGAGTGGCCTAGTGGTTGGGGCAAGGTACTTCAGGCCGGAAGGTCAGGGGTTCAAATCCCACTAGAGAACAGCAACCTTGGGCCGGAAGGACTGGGGTTTCTAGTCCCAAAGGTGCTCCTTGTGGTCTTGGGCAAGCCACTTAACCCTCCATAGCCCATGTTCCCTGTAAAATAGTTATCTCCAAGTTATAATGCTCTGTTCAATGTAATTTCAGTTGTTCAATGTAAACCGCACTGATGCAGAATAGTGCGGTATATAAGAGAATGTAAATAAATAAATAAAGTGTAATTTTCCATTGCATAGACTTGTTTCCATCACTACTGATGGAGCAAGAGCAATGACAGGCGAGGTTAACGGTTTCATAGCCCTCTGTAGACAGCATGACGACTTCCCAGATTTCCTTTCTTACCACTGCATTATTCACCAGCAAGTTTTGGCAAGCAAGAGACTCAATACAAAGACTGGCATGGACATCACTTTCAAAATTGTAAATTCAGTTTGTGGAAGATCACTTCAAAGACAGCTTTTCAATCTTACTCTTGATGAAGGGGCAGCGGAAATCATTTTGCACATACATGTAAGGTGGCTAAGTAGGTACAAATTTCTGCAAAGATTTCGTGATTTGCTGAATGAAATAAGTTTGTTGAAGGAGAGGGGAGATGACCAAGCAGAGTTGGATGATGAGGAGTGGTTATGTGATCTGGCATTTTTCGCTGACTTTACGGACGAAGTCAGTGATATGAACCTTGAACTACAAGGTAAAAACAAATGCATTGGCGAGATGAGTACAGTTTCATCCTACAAGAGCAAATTTGAGCTAATGATGACTGACCTTGCAAACACGTTTGATCATTTTCCTAATACGCAGGACCATCTGGGACAATATTCAAATTTTGTTTTTCAGAACGAGATGTGACAGAAATCTGTTCCGTTATCCAGGAATTCAAAAATAGATCCTGTGACTTCCAAAAAATTGGAACAGTTGTGGAGTACTTGTCATACCCATTCAAAGTAGATGTGGACATTAAAGAAACTGCAGCTGCTATCAGTAAAAATTACTCATTGAACAAGCCGTCTCTTGAAAACGAAATATTAACCCTTAAAAACGACATTTTTCTCAAGACCCGTGCTGAGCAAGAATCGTTTTGGAAGCTAGTGACTAAAGACAAATTTCCCAACTTGAGAAGATGCAGTGAAGCTGTACACTCCTGTTTTGGTTCAACTTATTTGTGTGAATCTGTGTTTTCCCATCTGAAAATGACACAGCGTTCCAATATGACAGATGAACATTCTCCAGGATTCCAAGAGACTGGCCCTCACGCAATATTCACCCAATTTCAAAAAGCTGGTGGATGAAATGCAGGCTCAGACGTCTCACTAATGATGAAGAGCGAAATAGTAAAGATTGTGCAAGACCAGCCTGGATCAATACTCGACCTAAATTTAACACAAATTACTCAATAAATGTTAAAGAAAGTTATTAAGACAGTTAAAGAACGTTATTACTCAATAAATCTTTTAAGAAAAAATGTACTTTCCATTTCCCCTTGCAGTTCTTACTGGATCTTCGTCTGTTTTGTTTTTGCTTAATTTGCTTAACAGCTGATCACATCCAAGTAAATGATAGAAGGTTCATTAAAAAAGGGGGAGGGGAATCCTCCAAATTTATTGGGTTAAAATTTAATTTGAAACTTAATTTTCATGGTGGTAGATCACCGGCACTTTTGGCCGGAAAAAAGTAGACCATGACCTGTTCGAAGTTGGACATGCCTGATGTAGAACATGGCTACCTGGTTGTCCATCTGGATGAGGACTACCTGGTTGGAGAGCAGCTCTCAAAAGGCCCATAGGATATTGGCAATTGCTCTCCTGAGTTGTCAAGAGTCCTTGCAGATAGGCCGTCGAGATGGGCTCCCCAGCCCATCTTGGAGGCATCTGCGTTCAAGAGGCATTGATGAGGTAGAGACTGGAAGGGAAGCCCTGCAAGAATGTTGGAGAGTTGCTGCCATCAGGAGATGGACTCCTTGAGCGGGGGAGTTACTCTGACCCTGGTCCCAAGGCGGCCAGTCACCTAGCACCATTGAGTGCAGAGCATCCACTGTGCCTGACACATCCAGAGTCTTGCCATTAGTGTCACATGGACTGTGGAGGTCATATGGCTGAGGCAGTGCAGCATTTGATGAGCTGTGGCAAGAGAGTAACTCAATCTCGTGAGGCAGGGCTACCAAGTCCTGGGCTCTGTTCTACAGCAGAAAAGCTCAAGCCTGAGTGGTATCTATTAGAGCCCCAATGAACTCAAGGTTTTCCGAGGGCTGTAGATGGGATATGAGCTATTTGATCACAAAGCAGAGGTGCTCCAGGACCTGGATGGTCAGATCGGTCGATTGCCGACTGCCACCAGCGTTTCAGCTGTGATCAACCAGTTATCCAGATAAGGGAAAACAAAGGTCCTTTGAGTGCAGAAAAAAGCAGCTGCTACCCTCAGGCACTTGGTGAAGACCCTGCTCGGTATTGGTAGTGATATCTGCTGAGCATGAAGCAGAGATACTGCCTGTGGAGGGGGTGAATGAGGACGTGAGAGTACACATCCTTGAGATCCAGGGAACACAGCCAATCTTGAGGTAGAAGGTAGGGTAATAATGTTCCCAAAAACACCATCTTGAACTTTCCCTCACCAGAAACTGGTTGAGGTTGTGGAAAAACCTCCTGTCTTCTTTGGAACCAGGAATCAATGGGAATAGAAACTCCTTCCCATTTGACACAGGGGAACTGGTTCCACTGCCTGGTCGGCTAAGAGGGAGTGGATCTCCTGCTGGAACATTCAGTGGGGGAGTCAAGTGTGTAATTCTCTGGGAAGAACGGAGGAGGAAGCTGATCAAAATGCAGAAGGTAGCTGTCCTGGACGATCTTGAGGGCCCAGAAGTCAGTTGTTATGCTTGGCACCTGAGGGCAAAGTGGATAAGTCTTCCTCCTACCTGAGATGGAACAGCTTCTGGGAGTGGAAGAAGGGCCATGTCCCTGAAGGAGGAGTCAAAATCCGCTCCCTGGCAGTGGTGCCAGTTGAGGCTTTGGGGCCTTAGGACAGTGTGGTTGAACCTGTCCCTGACCCTGCTGCTGTTGGCTCTGCTGTGGCTGTTGGTAGGAGTGTTATGGATTGTAGGACTTTTTCTTGGGCGAGTAGGACTTCTTACCAGAGGACTGCTGCTTGGAAGGGTCAGAGAACTTTGAAGAGCAGAATCATGGTGAGCTGCTCTCTCCAGTTCACCAGCCTTCTCCCCCATCGGTTTGCCAAAGTGGTTTTCACCCCTGCATGGGACATCTGCCAGTTTGTCCTGGACCCCACGGTTCCAGGTCTGAGACCTGCAGCGACACAAGGCGACAGGTCCCGATGCCTACGGCAGCCACCTAAGCCACTGACTCGAAGCCATCAGTCACTGTTTGAGTCATGAACTTGGAGCATTCCTTGGTTTTTGAGTTCAGAGCCCTGTAACTGCTGGAGCTTCTCTGCAAACAGCTCAGTCAAGAACCTAGCTAGCTCACCAGCCAGATGTCTTACATACCCATGTACAGTTGGTAGGCCTGGATACAGGCCACAAGCATTGAGCATTGGTAGATTTCTTACCAAAACCATTCATATTGCACGCTTCCCAGCCCAAGGGCACCAAGGAGTGTGTCTTGGTGATGCGGTGCCTTGCAGACTCCATCACCATGGAATTATGGGGGAGGAGGCTTCTCAAAGCTGGGGCACTTGCTCACTCTACAAAGAATCAAGGCGACGACTCACGGTGGGCACCATGAGAGGTATTTCCCACATCTGAAAGAAGTCTCTCAAGGATCTGGTGTACCAGCACCGTGATGGCATCCTTCGGAGAAGGGCAATACTGAAGGATTTCGAGCTCTTCAGCCCTCTGCTGCTTCTCCTTGGCCTCCATCATCCGCCCAACCCTAAAAAAACACAACTTAGACCCCCTTGACCCCGCCACCTTCAGACCTATAGCAAGTCTTCCATTCACTGCCAAAATCATTGAGAAAATAGTTCAACTCCTCCAAGACCACCCGGATACCATCATACTGGACCCACAACAACATGGTTTCCGTCCATTCCACGGAGTCGAGACCCTCATGACATCTCTAATGAACACCCTCATCAAGGGCACACAGTCCAAGCACTCTGGCTATGATCTTCCTGGACATATCCGCAGCCTTTGACACCATCTCCCACAACATCCTTCTACACCGACTCCAAGAATCGGCATCAAAAACGTTGTACTTCAGTGGTTCCGCTCCTACCTGACCAAGAGACAACTGATCCGCACAAGCATAGCAACCTCCCCCCCCTTTCAGCAACACCAAGGAGTACCCCAAGGACCCACAATCCGCCATGCTCTTTAACATCTACCTGCAACCACTCTGCTCAATAATACGCGCCCATAACATCAACTACCACATCTACGCAGATGACATAATGCTCTATGGACCGATCACAACCACCAACCCGACAAACAATCAACTAACAGACTGCTTCATAGAAGTCTCCAGCTGGCTACAAAAGAACCACCTATCCATCAACCTAAAAAAAAAGAAGCCCTCATAGTAACCAAGGATCCAAACTTCACACCACCACCACACCTCAACTTAGGAACCACACAAATACAAATACAACCAAACATAAAATACTTAGGAATCATCATAGACCAAGCACTCACACTCAAACAGATCAAAAAGACTACTGGAATAATATTCCACAAAGCAAAAACAGTACAACGCCTTAGGCCTCTCCTCGATCCACAAGACTTCAGGACAGTCATGCAAGCTATGATGCTCCCCCACCTGGACTACTGCAACAATCTATCACAGACTACCTGCCACCCACACCAACCCACTACGAACTGCCTTAAATACCACAGCAAGAATTATCCAGAAAGCAAAAAAACAAGATCATATCACCCCAGTCCTGAGGGAACTGCACATACTCCCTCTCGAAGCAAGAATCAAATACAAATCAGCCCTACTTATCCACAAAGCCCTCTATCAAACGCAGACCTCCCAGCTCCGAACTTTACTACCCCAACCCACCCACAACAGAACAACCAGACAAACCACCAGCAACACCCTCACCATCCCCCATGAACGAACTAAATACAACCAACGGACCTGCAACAGAGCCTTCGAACTATACGCACCATCTCTCTGGAACTCCCTACCAAGTCAAATCAGAAACAACGGAGATCATTCAACATTCAGAAAACTAAAACACACCCTTTTCCAAGAATACCTCGGACCAGAAACAAACATCCACCACTGACTCCCTCCCTGACCCTTTAACATACCCACAGATCCCCCCCCCAAGAGACTGATGTCCATTGTTTAAGTCCTTAATACCTGTTCAGATCATGGCCTTCCGGTGACAGCCTCGCCCCCCCAAATATTGATTACTGTCCCCCCCCCTTTTTATTAAACCGCTTTGACCCGGTGAAAAGCGGAATATAAATAGTTAAATAAATTAAATAAAATAAATAAGATAGTGAAGGGCAAGGCCTTCTCCATATCTCTCTCAAACATCTGAAAGGACAAGTCCTCCGGAGGGGACTCTTTTCATAGGGTGGTGAAGGATCGGAAGGCTATTTCTTTTATTTATTATTTAATGACTTTTTAATACCACTATCATAGATTATATGCAGTTTACATTACAACATGAACCAGGAAATGTATAATACACAGGGTAATTAAACATGGAAAATTAGAGGGTTTACAACTACAAAAATTGATCAAAATAGAGTAAATCAACAGATGAGAAAATATCAACAAGTAGATTTGCTGAGAGGAGTATGTCCTAATGCCATACAGACTCGGGCAATTCCTCCTCCTCAGTCTGCCAAGCATTGGAGTCTGACTCCAAGAGAAACTCAAACTACTGATGCAATTCCTCTCCGTGTCAGTGCCAGTGGGAAGGGGTGGAGGGTGTCCGGGGTTCTCGGCGATCTGACCCAGAGACACTGAGAAAAGCAGGGCATCAGGAGGGACCTCGAGCAGCTCCCAGAACCATTGTCACCTTGGGGGAGGGCATGTAACTCCAAGACAGGTTGCACCTCTGATGGAGAGGATTGCCATGGTAGATGAGGCCATTACTGGTTCTGAGGAACTCGAGGTAATCGGTTCCTGGGCAGCCTGCTGGCTAAGGAACGCAGACAGGCTGTGCACAAGGGACTCAATGGGCTGCGCAAGTACAGTCTGATGCTGAAGCCAGCACAGCAAACTCTGGCATAGATGCCAGCTCCCTTGTCGGGACTCCACAATGGTAACCAGTTCAGGAGTCACCCGCTGACCTTCCAGGGCTTTGAGAGGCAACTCCTCCCACCAGGGCAGCTTGGAGGCCACTCCCAGCCCTCAGTCCCATCAAGGGCTACAATGCTGATTGGCATGGGCCCTGCATCCCCCTTCAATATCTTCAGGGCTGGAGTCTGGTCCTTCCAGGAGCTCTTCTCAAAGGAAAGCCTCCGGTCCAATGACCAGCGACCTCAGGGATCGAAGTGGGCCCAGCTCCCGTGCGAAGCTGCCTTTGTGAGCCTTTGAGGCAGTCTATGCCAATGCAGATGACACTGAAGCTCCAAACAGCGATTCCCACTGTTTCTCCCAATTCCGAAGCCCCTTGCACATCATCTGCAGACAGAGTGCAAGGTATGGCCCAAGGCACCAATTGTGACGATCTGTCACCGAGATGGGTCCTACCACACTGGGTACATTTTTTAAAGCCACTGGCCAGCTTGGACATGTTGAGGAAACTTGCTTCTGTCAAGTCAAAAGACCCCAATGTTTCAGCCAACCAGGCGGTCCGTGAGAAAAGACCCACACGTCTCAAAATGAAACCTGAGAATAAAACACAGCATCAAGGCACGGACACTCCTGGGCACGAGCAAGAAGATGGCGACCAGAAAAAAATGAAGATATACCAAAAGGTCAAACTCTTTCCGAGGATCAGTCTAACATCCGACAGGTTCAGCGGAAAAAAGACGACAGAGATAAAGATGGCCCCCTTCGGGGGGGGGGGGGGGGAAGACTGGCACACATGCATGGTGCATCTTCCAAAAGCTTGCTTTGGAAGCTGGGAAGCGTTCCTGTGTGGGATCTGTCAAGGACATCACCTATATGAGAGGACTGACTTCATGCTTGGTCCCGGAGAAATGGAGGTAGACACCAGGCCCAACAAAGTCCAAAGAAAGGTTTTATTCCATAGTGTAATATTCCAGGATGTAAAACGGGCCATAGCCGAGAAGAATCGGCAACGTCTAGGAGAGTTGACAAAACATGGGAAACCAGGGCTGTCTGGGCCAAAGCGACGCTATGAGTATCATGATGGCTTTGTCTACCTGCACTTTGAAGAGGGTCTTTGGCCACTAATGGAGTCAGCAGGTAGACAAAGAGAAGACCATCGCTCCAATCCAGAAGGAAAGCATCTGAGGACATCCAATTGCTGCAGATGATCCTGGAGCAAAACTGCAGCAGCTTGGCATTGTGAGGAATGGCAAAAAGGTCTATGGACGGGGTGCCCAACATCTGAAAAATGAGATCAACTACCCGAGTGTTGAGAGACCACTCCTAATTAGAGAGAGGTTGCCGGAACACTTGTAGGGCATTGGTAATGGACCAGGAGCTCAAGGAACTTGATTTGATGGAGGCTCTCCACCGTTGTGCAAAGGCCATCCAAGTGTGTGCCCCAGTCCAGCTTGGAGGCATCCATCATCAGCGCTCTCCAATGCGGCAGAGCCTGGAAGGGAAGGCCTGCAAGATGGTGCTGTTGGTCCTGCCACCAGGAGAGGGATTCCTTGAGCAGCGAAGTTACCATGATGATCTCTGAGAGAGGGCCAGTCACCTGACACCACTGCGTGCAGAGCAGCCACTGTGCCTGATGCATATGAAGGTGGGCTAAGGGGGTGACATGGACAGTGGAGGCCATGTGACCGAGGAAGCATAGCATCTGTCAAGCTGTGATCAATGAGCAATGATGGACCTTGTGCGCCAGGGCAGCTAGGTGCTGGGCCTGGGCTGCCGGGAGAAAGGCTTGAGCCAGATAAGTGTTGAAGAGAGCTGTAATGAACTCAAGGAGCTAAGAGGGCTGAAGGTGGGATTTTGGGAAGTTGATAGCAAACCCCAGCTGCTCCAGCACTTGAATGGTGCGGGTCATGGATCCACAGACCTCTTCCAGTATTGTGCCCCTGATGAGCCAGTTGTTCAGGTAGGGGAAGACAAAGGCATTGAAGACACCAGTTGTGGCAGTCCATCACTGAGATGGGCTGGCCACACTGGATGTACTTCTTAAAGCCACCGGGCAGATTTGACATGGTTGAGAAGACTGCTGCCAAGTCAAAGGACTCCAATGTCCTCATTGACCAGGGGGGCATGAGAGAAAAAAACCTATGTACCAAAAATGAAAGAAAATAAAATCTTGAAAACGTGGCACAGAGGCACAGACGCTTCTGGAGTCAGACAGAAAGACACCAAAAAACCCCCCACACAACCCAAAAAAGTAAAGAAAAAGATCGGAAACCAGACAAGAAAAATCAACTAGATTCTGGGACACAGACGAATATCTGGAGGGCTCTGCGGAAAAAAAAGACGACTGAGGTAAGATGGCTCCCTTCAGGAGGGGGAGACAGGCACGCATGCATAGTCAACCTCCCAAGGCTCTCTCTGAAAGCTGGGGAGCATTTCCTGTGTGGGCTCTGTCGGTGACATCATCCATATTTGAGAACAGACTTCCTGCTTAGTCCCGAAGAAATATTTCAACCACTGCCATCAATAGGTCCAGCACTCACGCCCTGAAGACTGTCCATATGTAGGTCCTCCTTTTTCTTATAAGGAAGACAGAAAACCATGCTTAAGAGGGGTACTGCCTCAGCTGGAACAGGAAGACCATCCAGTAGATATTTTTTGAACAGATCCCTGAAGTTAAATGATGGTACTTGGGAAAATTCAACATTTTACCATTCAAATTTCTTCACCTCCAACAAAACTCCTTCCATAACTGCAATCTTATCTTTCAAATCTTCCCCCAAAAGTTCCATGGAGCCGAGACACTGTTCCATTCCCCCCAGGGACTCCTCAATAGGACCTAACTTGGACCCCCCAGTTACATCCAATGATGTAATAGCCTCCCATATATCTTCCAATGTCAGTATCTCTGGTTCCTTCCCTCCCAAAAAGCCTTGGTACCTGCATACTTTGCAGAACTTCACTCGAGTGCACCTTATAGCTACCAATAGCTGGTGGAATAAATAAGGCAACTTCCCTGTCCACATCAGAACACGAAGCAACTACAGAGCCTCCAACCATGGAAGCTGAGGTGCTGGGCTCAACAACTGCAGAAACCCACGCTTCACCGCTAGCACTCCACACTGGCGTTCAGGCTCCTTCCGGCTCTCAAAAGAACTTCTTCTTGTCAGTGGAGATAGGGGGAGTTGAAGTCTGGCATCCAGGCTCAGATTTCCCCAGGGCAGGTCAGGCTTCTCTTCTCCAGTCCACCAGAGATGATAGCTACCTCAGACCAGTTCTCAGCTGTTTGACCACAAAATCAGAAATGCGGGCCTGCCCAGGCTGATAAGTACCTGGGAGTCTCTGCCTGGACCTTCCCTTTCCGTTTATCCATAGTAACAACAAATTGAAAAGGTATAGAGTGGTCGAGGAGCAACCCATTCCAACGCCCAACACCAGTGCCATCTTGGATTGTCTCCCCTTGGATTTTTTTTTGTATTTTGAACTGTAAAGTGAAATACTCTACTTCTGTTCTGCATCCATTTTTGGGAAAGTTTTATTTTTGAGTGTGGAAGTGTTCCATATGAACGAATAATTATGCCCTATGTGAATGATATGCATTCCCTGGCAAATGAATAACTAACCTACTTGCCATTGAATAACGGTATTTTCAAAAAATATTCGGATATCGATTTAGATTGCAGAATGGCCAGATGTTATCCATATATTTGTGGGGCATGTTAGGAGAGGAGTGAGAGCAGGCCATAAAATTATCCAGACAGTGGCACTATTCAACAACTATTCCAATAATTTATAAATTTTGTTTAGGCCTGCGAAATAGCAGGCCTAGCCGAAACAGTTAATACATCGACGATGACGCATGCTGTATATTCAGCGTCACTAGCTAAATGGATAGTGGCACAGAATATACAGATTAAGTTAAATGGTGGTGCTATTATTTAACAAGTCAGTGGTCTGAACGTTTAGCCGTTTGTGCAGCTTGTACTGCATGATCAGCCCCATTCCTTGAGCTGGACCTGAGTGTTTTCTTTAGGCTCTTCCTTCAGATAGGGTTTTATCTTGTTTCAGTCTACTGCAATTGTTATAACTTTAATAATCAACTCAACGGGTTACAAAACTGCAGGCTCTAGTTAGTCAAAGCTGAATCAAAACTAGTTTATTCCCACAGTGCAAGCTAAAGTGCTTGGTCATTCCAAATTAAACTTTCTATGCCCCCTATTTACAGTAGTAAACAGTTGTATGCCCGGTAAGGTGGTTATGGTTATAACTGCTGCTTCATGCAGGTTTCCTTCCACATGCTTCTCAGTTATTTCACTGCTGTTCTGAGCTGGAAAACAATATGGTTTCCAACTTCTTGCCATTTAGGAAATCCACTTTGTTTATGCCAATCCATTTTAAATTCCACCACTCTTCATGCCTCTATCTCTGCATCCAAAACATTAAATAGAGTTTCTCATCTTTATATTTCTGGGAGGCTAATTGCTCAATGACAGTACTGTAAACTCCAACTGAACAGTGTTTTAGATCCAAATTGAAAGCATTCATCTCTTGGCAGTAGCTGAGCAATCAGTGTTATCTACTACTACTGATCATTTGTATAGTGCTACAAGGCATACACCGCGCTGAACAGACATGTAAAAGATGGTCCCTGCTCATCAGAGCTTATAATATAGTCAAGACAGACAGCACAACAGCTGAGGACAAGGATATATCTATGGGAATGGCAAGGAAACACATAGGAGACTAAGTGGATCAGGATCTAAAAATGGTCTCAAAGAGACGACTTTTCAGCCTAGATTTGAAAAGGGTTAGAGAAGGTGCCTGGCGTACAGACTCAGGAAGTTTGTTCCAGGCATAAGGAGCAGCAAGGTGAAAGGAATGAAGTCTGGAGTTAGCAATAGAAGATAAGGGCACAGACAGAAGGTATCTGCCAAAAGAGCAGAGTTCCCGAGGAAGGGTGTAGGGAGAGATAAGAGAGGAAAGGTAGTGAGAAGCAGCAGAATGAGTGCACTTATAGGTTAGTAGAAGTTTGAACTGGATACGGAAATGATAGACAGCCAAAGAAGCAACTTGAAAAGGGGGATTATATGAGTTTATCGAAACTGGCAGAAGATTAGCTGTGCAGCTGAGTTTTGAACAGGCTGAAGGGGAGAGAGATGATTCAGAGGGAGACCAGCAAGGAGGAAGTTGCAATAGTCTAGACGGGAGGTGACTAAAGAGTGGATAAGTATCTTAGTAGTGTGTGTAGAAAGGAAGGGACAATTTTTGCCAATGTTATAAGAAAGAAGTGACAGGTTTTAGCTATCTCTTGGATGTGTGCAGAGAAAGAGTAGAGTCAAAGATGACGCCAAGGTTGCAAACTAGGAAAAAGGGAGGAGTGTAGTATTATCCACAGAAATAGAGAAGGGAGGAAAGGGGGAAGGTGGGTTTAGGGGAAAAGATAAGGAGCTCAGTTTTGGCCATGTTCAGTTTGTGAAACATCCAGGCAGCGATTTCAGGCACAGAAAGGTAGATCCGAGAGTCATCAGCATAAAGCTGGTACTGAAATCCATGGAAGGAAGTACACCAAGGGACAGAGTGTAGAGGAGAGGTCCCAAAACAGAGCCCTGAGATACACCAACTGAAAGCGGGATGGCAGTATTTATTTATTTACATTCTCTTATATACCGCGCTATTCTGCATCAGTGCGGTTTATATTGAACAAACTGAAATTACATTGAACAGGGCATTATAACTTGGAGAACTATTTTACAGGGAATATGGGCTATGGAGGGTTAAGTGGCTTGCCCAAGACCACAAGGAGCACCTGTGGGACTAGAAACCCCAGTCCTTCCGGCCCAAGGTTGCTGTCCTCTAGTGGGATTTGAACCCCCGACCTTCCGGCCTGAAGTACCTTGCCCCAACCACTAGGCCACTCCTCCACTCCAGTAAAGGAGGAACCACCGGAACATACACTAAAAGCATGATGGGGGAGAGAAGAAAACCAGGACAGAAAAGAGCCCTTAAATCCAAGTGAGAACAGGGTATCAAGGAGAAGGTGGTGATCAACAGTGTCCAAGGTAGCAGAAAGGTCAAGGAGGATGAGAATAGAGTAGAGGCCTTTGGATTTGGCGAGGAACAAGTCACTGGAGACTTTGGCAATGCAATTACAAAAGGTCTTGAGAGGAAAGAATGCCAAGACAGCGGCAGTGAATCGCTCATTAAAATAGTTTTGAAGCAGAGGGGGGAGAGAGACAGGCCAATAACTGGAAGGACAGGTAGAATCTAGTGAAGGCTTTTGGAGGAGAGGCATACCCCACAGCATGTCTGAAGACCACAGGAACAGTTGCAGTGGAAAGTGATAGATTAAAGATAGGACAGATGGAAGGGGTGACTGTGGAAGAGACAGAGTTTAGTAGAGGGGTGGGGATGAGATCAGAGGAGCAGGTAGTCAGTTTGAAGAGAGTTTTGTAGTTTCCTCTTCAATAATTGCAGAAAAAGGAAGAAAGGGTGACCGAAGGTGAGGGAAGGATTTGAGAGTGAAGAGGGGGAAGATGAGATGGAGGTGACCCTGCAGAAAATTCAAGGATAATCTCCTGGATTTTGTCATGGAAGTAGACAGCCAAGGTCTGGGCAGACAGTGAAGGAGGGGATGGGGAGGAGGTACCCTTGAGGAGAGAGTTGAGTGTAGCAAAGATACAGCAAGGGTCAGAATCAGGAGAGTGCTATGGCCAATTGGAAAGAGCTTATTATGGAATTTGAAATGTAGATAGTCAGCAAACATACGTGATTTAAGCCAAAAGCGCTTAGCTGAGAGGGCATAGGAACGTAGGTAGCGGGTTGTCAAGGACAGCCAGGGTTGAGGTATGGTACATCTCACAGGATGTGGAATGGGAGGAGCAAGTGCATCCAAAGCAGAGGATAGTGTTATAGGAGAATACTGCCCCATCAATGGACTCAGATGACATAGTGAAGGGAAGAGGTGATAAGACAGCAATGGAGAGAGCTGAAGGGTCGACAGTGTGAAGATTTCTAAACATGTTGGTGGAGATCAGGCAAAACCAAGATGTGGGGGATAGTTAAGGATGACGGTTAACAGGTGATGGTCAGATAAGAACAGAACTGAGGTGGAGAGGTTTGAGGGTGAGCAGTTGGAGAAGACAAGGACAAGGCAGTGACCATGCTTGTGAGTAGGAGTGGTAGAGCACAACTGGAGGTTGAATGAAGTGGCTAGGGAAAGGGGCTCTAAGGCATATTTATTTAACATTTCTTATATACCGCCTTTCATGATATCAAGGCGGTTTACATTGAACAAACTGAAATTACATTGAACAGGGCATTATAACTTGGAGATAACTATTTTACAGGGAACATGGGCTATGGAGGGTTAAGTGGCTTGCCCAAGACCACAAGGAGCACCTGTGGGACTAGAAACCACAGTCCTTCCGGCCCAAGGTTGCTGTCCTCTAGCGGGATTTGAACCCCCGACCTTCCGGCCTGAAGTACCTTGTCCCAACCACTAGGCCACTCCTCCACTCGGAAGGGTCGTCAACATGAATGTTAAAATCCCAAGAATAAGGGAAGGGGAAGACGCATCCAGAAAGGAGAAAAGCCAGGAGTTAAAGTTAGTGAGAGATGGACATGTTGGGGTATCATCATGCAGATGGCATGCAAATTTTCAAGTCATTTGATTCCAGTGGACCATATCTTGCGATTAGGCTCCGTCAATTAATGGGGGTGGATCCAGCAGTAGATGACAAAGTTGGCTACCATTTAAAAACTTTAAATAAATAAAAAGACTGAAGTCCTCGCTCTGGCACATGTGATCATGCAATCCAGCTGGCCCCAGGAGAGATTCTCCTATTTACCTATTACATTTCTATCCAAGATAAAAATATAGTAATTACACTTACCTGGTAATTGTAGTTCCTTGAGAGACGACAGCTTAGTCCTCACAGATGGGTTGTGCACCTCTTCCTGCAGCATGAAGACTGGACCAATCAAATTTCAGCTCCTCTGGAATCAGGCAACCAGGCATCCCTGAAGCTCCAGTGACCTATTGTCAAAGCAAACTCAAGAAAGAGCTAACCTTTAAAAGGTTCCGTTAGTTGAAGTTCCTATGTTGTTGTTTTTTTTGTTTGTTTGTTTGTTTTTTTTTTACTGTTAAGCGAACTAAAGCCACAGATACAGAACGTCCCGCTCCTGCCACAGCATAAGCCGATAACGAGAGAGAGAGAAAGGAATGACAGCGAAGCCCAAGAACTAAGAAAGGACACTCACCTGGAAGCACGTACGTCTGAACCCAAGGCGTGCCGCTCTAAAAATAGAGAATATAGGGAGGGCAGGAGGACTAAGCTGTCGTCTCTCAAGGAACTACAATTACCAGGTAAGTGTAATTACTATTTCCTTATCATTCCTCCAGCTTAGTCCTCACAGATGGGATGTAACAAAGCAGCCTAACGGGCGGGATTCTTCCAACCGGCACGCAGAACAGAAGATCCGAAACGTGCATCGCCCGCCGCCATGACATCAAGTCTATAGTGCTTACTGAAGGTGTGAAGAGAAGACCACGTTGCCGCCCTACATATCTCTTCCGGAGATACAAAACTAAACTCCGCCCAGGACGCAGCCTGCGCCCTGGTGGAATGGGCGCGCAAACCAACCGGCGGTAGCCGACCGTGCAACAGATAGGCCGAGCCAATCGCCTCTTTAATCCACCGAGCAATGGAGGCTTTCGCCGCAGCCTCACCTTTGCGAGGCCCGCCAAACAGCACAAATAAATGATCCGATTTACGAAATTCACTGGTAACTTTCAAATATCGCCGAAGAACCCTCTTAAGATCCAAGCGACTAAAACCGCGATCAGAGGCGTGCTCCCCCGATGCCAGAAATACTGGGAGCGAAACCACTTGATTCACGTGGAAAGGAGAGGATACCTTAGGCAAAAAGGAAGGCACCGGCCGCAGAACGACTTTCTGGGCCGAGAAAGATAAGAAAGGTTCCCTACAAGAGAGTGCCTGAAGTTCGGAGATACGCCGCGCCGAGCAAATCGCTACTAAGAACACCGTTTTAAGAGTCAAATCCTTTACCGAACTATGAGAAAGAGGCTCAAAAGGAGCCGCAGTGAGAGACCGCAAAACCAAGTTGAGATCCCAGGAAGGCACAGAAGGTCTGCGGACCGGCCGCAGCCGAGAGACGGCCCGCAAGAAGCGAACGACATCGACATGGGCCCCCAGCGACACACCGTGAACCTTACCTCGGTAGCAGGAGAGCGCCGCCAACTGCACTCGCAAAGAACTGGCAGCCAAACCTTTAGCAAACCCATCTTGCAGAAAATCAAGAACCACGGGGATTGAGGCCGTAGCGGCTCGAACCTGACGGCGAGAGCACCAATCCTCAAAGATGCGCCACACTCGGACATAGGCCAGAGAAGTGGAGCTCTTGCGCGCTTGTAACAGGGTCGCCACGACAGACTTGGAATAACCGCGTTTTCTCAGCCGTGCCCTTTCAATAGCCAGGCCGTAAGAGAGAATCTCCCCACTTGTGGCATGCGTAGAGGACCCTGACACAACAGATCCGGAGCTAGCGGCAGCCGCCACGGAGAGCCGTCTACCAATCTCATCAGATCGGCATACCACGGACGTCGAGGCCAATCCGGGGCTATCAAAAGTACTTGGCCCCGGTGGGCCTCGATGCGCTGAATCACGCGCCCCACCAGAGGCCACGGAGGAAACACGTAAAGAAGACCCGAGGAGGGCCACGTCTGTAACAGGGCATCGAGACCTTCTGACATCGGCTCCCGTCGACGACTGTAGAAGCGAGCCGCTTTTGCTGAGCGAAACGTGGCCATCAGGTCCATAATTGGCTGGCCCCAACGCTGAACCAGCTGCGTGAATACCTGCGGGTTGAGCTCCCATTCGCCGGGATCCACCTGAACCCTGCTGAGAAAGTCGGCCGTCACATTGTCTTTCCCGGCAATGTGCGCTGCCGAGATGGCTGGTAGCCGAGGCTCGATCCACTCGAACAACAGCCGAGCCTCCGCCTCCAAGCAGACACTGCCGGTGCCGCCCTGTCTGTTGATGTACGCGACTGTCGCTGCATTGTCGGAGAGCACCCGTACTGCCCGAGAGGCTATCAGGGCTTCGAAACTTTGCAAGGCCAACCGCACTGCTCGAAGTTCCAGGCGATTGATGGACCAGCCGCTTTCCTCCGGAGACCAGAAACCCTGAACGAACCGGTCGGCGCAGTGGGCACCCCAGCCCGACAGACAAGCATCCGTCAGAAGCGGAAGCCAGCGCGGTTGCTCCAGAGGCATTCCCGCTCGGAGCGACGACCGTCGCAGCCACCACTGAAGATCTCGCCGTACCGTCAGGGGGCAAGGAAGTCATTTGTTCAGGGAATCCGATTGGTTGGACCAGCGACGGAGCAAGGCTCTCTGAAGGGAACGCATGTGAAAGCGAGCCCAAGGCACGACCTCCAGGGAAGCCGCCATCGTTCCCAGCAACTGAAGGTATAGCCACGCCGAAGGAGCGGGGTTCTGTCGAAACCGACGGACGAGAGACTGGAGCGCCAACACCCTGCGGTCGGGAAGGAAAACCGCTCCCCCGCAAGTATCGAACTGTACGCCTAAGTACTCCAAACTCTGCGTCGGAACCAGATGGCTCTTGCGCGTGTTGACGACCCAGCCGAGAGACTGCAATAGCGCCACGACCTTGGACATCGCTGCCATACTCTCCTCGCGAGACTTCCCCCGAATCAACCAGTCGTCTAGATAAGGATGGACAAGCACGCCTTCCTTGCGCAAGGCCGCCGCGACTACCACCATGATTTTGGTGAACACCCTCGGCGCGGTAGCGAGACCGAAGGGCAATGCCTGGAACTGGAAATGACCCCACGGCACGGCAAATCGGAGGTACTTTTGCTGATCCTCCCGAATCGGGATATGAAGATAAGCCTCCGTGAGATCTAGGGAAGTGAGGAACTCGCCCTTGCGGACGGCGACCAGCACTGACCGAAGGGTCTCCATGTGAAAGTGGGGTACCCGCAGACAGCGGTTCACCCCTTTGAGATCCAAAATGGGGCGAAGGTCGCCACCCTTCTTTGGCACCACGAAATAAATGGAGTACCTTCCGATACCATACTCCGCCGGCGGCACAGGAACTACCGCCCCCAGCTGGAGTAGGCGATCGAGGGTTTGGCGAACGTGAGCTGTCTTTCGAGCTCCCCGGCAGGGAGACGCCACAAAGGAATCGAGGACGGGCCTGGCCAAGTCCAGGACATACCCGTCCCGGACGATGTCCAAAACCCACTGATCGGAGGTGATCTGGGCCCAAGCGGAGAGAAAGCATCGAAGACGCCCCCCGATCACTGGAATCTCCGCCGAGGCCCGCTGCCCTTCATTGGGGCTTGCGAGTAGACGCAGGGGTTGTGGTCGCAAAGCCCCTACTGGCTCCGCAAAAACCTCGAAAGCTCGAGGTCCTTGAAAAATATCGGCCACGCTGGAACCCTCCTGAATGGGGCGATCAAAACCTACGAAAGTCCCGAAACTGCCCCCGAACCGCTGGCAGCGACCGTCCTCGCTTGGCACGGTCCTCTGGCAGGCGGCCGCCCTTGGACTCACCCAAATCCTTGACCAACTTATCCAAATCCTCACCAAAGAGCAGCCGACCTTTAAAGGGTAATCTGCCCAGACGCGACTTGGACGACCCATCCGCCGCCCAATTCTTCAACCAAAGAGCTCGACGTGTCGCTACCACGGACGCCATGCTATTAGAGAGGGCTCTGATGAGATCATACTGAACATCCGCCAAATATGCCGACCCCGATTCCAAGCGGTGAAGCTCACCTAACATGTCGGCCTCTACGGAGGACGATTGTTGAAGCCGCTGAACCCAGCGCAGACAGGCACGCGCTACCCAAGCCCCACAAACCGAGGCCTGTAACGCCATGGCATCTGCCTCAAACGACTGTTTCAATAGACTGTCCATCTTCCGGTCCTGCGGCTCGCGCAAGGCTGCACTGCCTTCTATGGGAATCGTGGTCTTTTTAGTCACCGCCGAGACGGCCGCATCCACCTTAGGCGAGCGAAAACGCTCCAGATCGGTGTCCGACATAGGGTAGAGCCGACGCATAACCTTTACCCCTTTGAGGCCTGATTCAGGAGTATCCCATTCGGACTGGATCATCTGATCAATAACCTTGTGCATGGGGAAAACCACGCTAGTCTGCCGAACCGCCTGAATAATGGGATCCACGCCGTCCGCCTCTTCTATCGGCGGAGTCGGAGCCAAACCTAGAGTCTGGAGCGCCTCTGAAACAAGAACGGGCAACTCCTCCCGCCTGAAAACCCGAATAATCTTTGCCTGATCTTCCGGTTCAGGGAGCTCGCCTTCCTCCAAGGCCTCCCCTTCCGCCTCATGGTCGAGATCAGGATCATCACCTTCAGGCCATTCAGTCTCTGTCTGAAAGGAGTCGTGCAGACGTTGTCGCTTGGGGGCCTTGAGCCCGGGAAACTGACTCTCCACCGCTGAGGCGGGAGCCAATCCCCGTGGCACCAACAGAGGAGCAGCGTCCAAGCTCTGGCGCCTACGGCAAAATGCCTGATGCATCAACAAGACAAAATCGGGAGAAAACTCCTCCAAGGGCAAAACCCCCCCGAGGTCCATTTGCCCCCCAGAAGCCAAGGAGCCCGTGGAAGGAAGCCCCGAGGGTCCCTCCAGCGGCGACTCCAAGTTCACCGCCGCGGAACCGGACTGCGCCACTGCCGGCAATGAACTCTCGAGGTGCTGCTGCTCCATGGTGAGCGACACCGAAGTACAGCGCTGACAGACGCCTGTGTCAGAAACTGTACTCCTCCGAGATCCACAAATCAGACAAATGGATCCCGCGGACATGGGCACGCCCTGACCCCGAGAGTAGGCGGGAAAGAAATGCCCCTTATCGGTGAGAGTGAAAAGAAAGGCTGATAACCCAGCAGAACCAGCACACAAAGTGGGAACTGGGCGCCCAGGAGAAATAGAAGAGCAGAGAGAGAACCCAAGCACAGTTGCTCTCACCCCTGTCAAAGGCGCTGTCCTTCTCAGAGGAAACTTAAGTACAGAAGCACACACTGCTTAAAAGAAAAAAACCGGGAGACCCGCAAAAAAGAGACAGAAGAGAGAGAGAGCGAATCGCAAACCCCCCCCCCCCCCGCCCTTCAACCGCGGGACAAAATAACGCGAAGGAAAGGGATCAACTAAAAGAAAACAGCTGAAGGGAGCCAAGAAAATAAAGGAAAATAAAGGCAATCAAGGAAAATCAATCGCTAAAGGTAGGAACAGCGCCGCGTGTAAACCACGCTGACAAGACCGGGGAAGCTAAAATGGCCGCTGATAGCAAGAGGACTTTGGCGCGCTTTTAACCCCCGCAGGAGAAACCGCCGGAGACCAAAAACCCTGGTAGTCGCCCGATCCCCAAAGTCCCGCCGGCGCGTAGGCTGCCCGAAGAAACACCGACAAGCACTACCAAAAGAAAAGGGAAAAAGAAAACTCCAGTAAGGCCGGGCAGAGGCGCGGGAGCCTGACAGGACCGGCTCTGACCGCCTCCAGCCGCCAAAAACTTACCGACAGGGAATCAGCTGTCTCCCAATGCCCTGGAGAGCAACCGCTGTACCGGCAATAGAGGAGCTCTGCCCCGAAAAACCCTGGGGCAGAGATCCCAATAAAGAGACACAGACAGTCAAGCAGATAAAGGCGGCATAGGCTGAGCAGGAGAGAGACCTTCCACAGGTCCTCCCTCCCCCCGCACAGAGTGCTCAAATAACAATTTGAGATTTAAAGAAACAGGAACCTCTGAAAGGAGAAATAAAAAGAAGTCCTAATAGGACAAAAAGTAAGCATTAAAAGGGTAGCTAAGGAAAAGCAAGGGTATACTAAACCCTGAAACTAGTGAGCCCAGCTAGACTCACTACGTCTTCCTGCTGCATGAAGACTGGACACACTGGAGCTTCAGGGATGCCTGGTTGCCTGATTCCAGAGGAGCTGAAATTTGATTGGTCCAGTCTTCATGCTGCAGGAAGAGGTGCACAACCCATCTGTGAGGACTAAGCTGGAGGAACGATAAGGAACTCACCTTTATTTTATATTCTGTGTTGATACTGAAATGTCAAATATGATCTTTTACGAGAACCCCATTTTTAAAACTAAGGCCAGTTCAACTTTTTTTTTGGTGGGGGGATCATTTTATAGTAATTTTCACATATATGTGGCAATATGCATATAAAATGGCTCCTATAAAATTGTGCTAGGTAGAAAAATAATGCGCAATGACATGCATTGTGTTGGTGCCTACTTGTTTTTATAAACTAGGCACCTGCCAACCCACTTGACCTAGGCACCCCATTATAAAATTACCCTCTTGAAATTTATTTATCAGGAGATGATTTAAGAACAATGATCCAGTCTATGGTACTTACACAGAGACTATTTTAATGCATTGTGCTTAAGGGCTACCAGAATATTTATTGCATAGACTCAAAATGATATAAAATCTGTCTCCTCACCATATTACCAACAGTGATTATCGTGATGCTATGTTGCTGAAGTTAAAAACTTCAGTTACCAATAATTTATTTAACTTTAAATTAAATTTGATTCAGTTATTTCTATTCCATGTTTTAAACTGCAATACAGTTTTCAAAGTCCATTAATAACCACATACTGTAGAAAATACAATTATCCTTATATAAATATATAAATATAAAAACATAAGACTAATTCTAAAATACCAAAATTACATGAATTATACATTATATATGGCTTCTGCAATAACTTTTCTGACATTTTCTAATCATCAGATGGTTGTTCTGGTAAAGAATTCCAGTCCATTATAGCTTTAAACCAGAATGTTCTCTCCATCACATATTTCAATTGGCAATTCTATACCGAAGGTCCCTTTAATAAGAGCCTATCATTAGTGTGCAGCAACCTTTGTGATACATGAACTGTAGCTAGTTTGGTCACAATAGCAGATACACCATCTTGTGAGTTATGCAAAGGAGTTTAAAAGCAATCCTATATTGTGTAGGCAGCTAATGTAAAGCAAACAGGAAAGATGACACTCCGTCGAGCTTTATTTTTATAAAAATCATAGCGAGCTGCAACGCTAGAGTTGCAAGGAAAGCACCCAAAGAAATTCCATTACAATAGTTAAGTTGAGAAAGTATCAGTCTGTACCAATACATGAAAAGCTTTGATTGGTAATCCAGACCTCATCTGCCTTAATTTCCAAAGACTAAAATAAATCTTTTGCAATAAATTATATATTTGAAGAGGTGATGCTATTTTTCAAAGTAATGCAAAGTGATGCCCTTTCAATATTTGCAATCATTGTTGCAGTTTCAGAGTTACTCATCACTTATGGTCCACAGATTCCACAGAGTCCATGCCATCAACGTAAAATACAGGACTATCTACTAGATGCAACTGTGCTTTTTCTGTTCCCACTCCCAGACTATGGCACTATCTACCAGCTGATTGAAGTGAATTTGGAAAATAACCATATGACATTTCATAAAAAGGTAGACTTATTCAAGCTTGTGTTTAATTTGTAATTGCATGGGCATTGTACTTTTAAGGTTTCTAAAATAGCCCTCATAGTAATAGTAACATAGTATATGATGGCAGATAAAGACCAGCATGGTCCATCTAGTCTGCCCAGCAAGGCGGCAAGAGTAGGTGCACCTGTCACTCTGTGCAGGTCACCCTTCCCCGTGCCTTTATTTAGGGGTGTACCCATTGCTCCGTGCAGGTCACCCCCTATTTGTTGAGATATAAGAGATAGTTATGTTCATTTTGATTTTATCCTGTTGCTAAAAAGGGATCCATTGTGGCTGCCCACCCCATGCCATTTTGAATTTTTGAATTCTGTCACTGTATTTGCCCCCACAACTTCCATCGGGAGGGCATTCATACTATAACAATGACAAAAACATTATTTGTAGTTTCCATGTGTAAAATCAGGCTCACACACATATAATCACCGTTAGAGAATAGAACAGTTCCCAATGTAACATATGGTGGTCACTGTAAATCTGTGCCTGTGATAAAATGAGAATATATGAATATGTAAAAAATCGCATCACTTAAGTAGTACTTATATAATTGATAGAAGCTAGCTGAATGAGCTTTCTTTGAACTCATAGTTCAGTTAGCAGTGGGATTTTCTTTTTTTTTAGTCTGTGCAGTCTGATTTATTTATTTATTATTTATTTATTTACATTCTCTTATATACCACGCTATTCTGCATCAGTGCGGTTTACATTGAACAAACTGAAATTACATTGAACAGGGCATTATAACTTGGAGATAACTATTTTACAGGGAATATGGGTTATGGAGGGTTAAGTGGCTTGCCCAAGACCACAAGGAGCACCTGTGGGACTAGAAACCCCAGTCCTTCCGGCCCAAGGTTGCTGTCCTCTAGTGGGATTTGAACCCCCGACCTTCCAGCCTGAAGTACCTTGCCCCAACCACTAGGCCACTCCTCCACTCCACTCATACTGATAAGTGTATGTAGTGGTAGCCCCCCCGGCCCCCCCTCCCTCCCGGGGATAAGGTGCTGACTTTAAGCAGCAACTTTTTTTCCTTGCATGTCTCACATTAGGCAAATTTACAGATGTGTTTATGGAAATACAAATTCTGCTGTTCTCTTTAGCAAACTGCTAGAGATGCATAGGGTGGGCCAATCATTACTGGCATCTGAAGTTTTATTTCTGCAATATTATTTGATTAATTTTCATGACGATGGCATCCACATGTAAACAGCGATTTTAGAACAGGCTGATCTTATATATGGATTTCCTTACCATGTAAAGATTTCAAAGGGGCAGTTGGGACCTGCTTAGGGAGTGGACTGATTGGTTCAAGGGTATGCGCCCTATTACATATAGGGAATACATGTGTACAACTACTACAATTGTCCACGACGGGCTCTACAGCCGTTCTCTGGTACTTTTATGCTTAGTAAACATATCCTTTGGTGTTTCAGTCAGCCCTTTATAGGAGGGATTTAAAGGAGTTATCCTCAATCTTCTATTTCCCCCCTGCAAATTGAAACTAGATAAAGATAGCGGCATCTGTGATTAGCTGGCAGCGTTTATAAGCATAGGATTGCAAATGGCTGATATACACTTTTAAGTGATAGCACTTATATGTGGAAGTTGCTGACTTTACTTTGCTGATTCTTCCCACATGTAGACTTACAAAATGGGTCCTCCAGCTCCATATATTGACAAATACACATGCACTCCTGCACTATTTTAGAACAAGCTCCACTTTTAGCAGAAACGTTTTCTAAAATACTGCCAGAAATTGTGTACATTGCAACATCGATGTCTCAATTCTGATCTCGAACAGCACACAGGAGAGCAGAGCTCCTGCAAGGATCAGTCAGTACACAGGGAGCAGAAGCAGTGGATGACCCAGTTGCTTAGTGTAAATTCCAGATAGCTTTATTGAAGATCCCCGACGCGTTTCGGCTTGCGCCTTTGTCAAGGGGAGAGTTGCTTACAAAAAATAATAATGATAATGAATAATAATAAATCCATTAAATCATTAAAAACATATATAAACAACCTTATGAAAAGGCAACCGGGATACATTTATAAAAAGAGGAATTGCTTTAAAAATAATTTTAAAATCAAACAACACATAAATGGCATAATAAGAAATAAATATATACGCATATTATAGTAATAAATAATTAAAAATGTATATATATACACATATATATAATAAAAATAATTAAAAAATTAAAAAGACATAATTGAATACAGGTAAACATAGAAAACCAGATGCAGGGCAGGAACAACAGAGGGACTACCCACTGCTTCAATTCTGATCTCTACATACTTATCTAAAATCTGCCTTCAAATATTGTGTCTTCTGCACATTCATTTGTGATTTCCTTTGGGCAAATGTTTTTTGAATAATGGAATATAACATGGGTAAATAAAAATATGTCACCACCTTACCAAAGTAACTCATTACTTCTCAGTCTGGATCAAAAATAAGTAAAAGTGATCATTTTGTTTATTACTTAATTCGTGCACTCAGTCTTATGCATACATGCAACCACAATGAGGTCAATTTTCATAAAGCCACTGAGCTGAAAAGATAACTGGTTATGCTAATGCAAACTTTCAGATGAACCTAACCAGCTAGGTTTTAAGGCTGAAATTTTCCAACGTTTAATTAGTCAAAATATGACCAGTTAGATTCATGCTGGCTATTTGTGCGACCAGGGTTGAGTGGCTAAACCTATCCTGCTAGTGTTGAAAATCAGAACTAACCACATACGTTCTGAGCCTACCTTTGACACAGTGTGCAGCTGTGCCACCTTGTGAATTTAAGTGGGCAAATTTTTCCATGCACAGGAAATTGGAAGATTTTTTAAAACAATATTTTTACTGGATAACTACAAATATTAACTCGTTAAATCCTTTGATAATTTGTCCCAAATGTGTGTGTTAAAATACACTAGCACACTGAGCTAGTGGAACGCACTGTGTTGCTTTAATTATCTTTCCATATAAAATTTGGCATAACTCGTCCAAAAAAGTTGAATATTTACAAGGATCAAAGCTCAGGAAACTAAATGGTTAATTCTTGCAGATCAGGCTTCTAACTTAGGTGCATGTTTACTAAAGTACACTAAGGATGTATGCTTAACACACATTTGGAGTAAACGCTAAAATGTGGTAAATGAGACTGCCCTGTGCTGTTGGGGGGAAAGGGTGCCCAGCATGTTCCCAACAGTTACCACACTGAACAGTTCCTTAGTACGTGGCTACAGCATTTGCAATTACCCATTGATGTGGTATTAAGTGAAACCACACTAATATTGACAATTATGGTTTATTTTATTTGATATACCGCCTTTTTCTAGGCATACAAAGCAGTTTACACGTTCCAAAAGCTTGTTTTAACAAGAGTGTTTTCAGATCTATTTTAAAGCGTGTGTATAAGTCCTAAAGGTGAAATTGTGAAGGAAAGTGATTCCATAGCAATGGCACTAGGCAAAAAAAGGCAGATTTTCTGGCTGATTCATAAAGTGATCTAGACAGGGAAGGTAAGCATATATGGTTACCATGCAGCAATCAGAAGAGAACAAGTAGGGCAATATGGGATGATCAAGGATGTCAAATATTCTGGTGCATTTTAGTGAAGTGCCTTTTGGGTTAATATTAAGAGCTTATACTGAATGCGTTCCGCAATCAGTAACTAGCGAAGTTGAATTAAAAGTGGTGTCATGTGATCCTGCCTTTTAGCATGAGAAAGAATGCGTGTGGCAGTATTTTGGAGAGACTAATCTTTTTAGTTCGTACTTGGATAAATCTGCATAAACAGTGCTGCAATAGTCAATACAACTAATAAGTAAACTGAGGACAAGGATAGCCTGTGTGGAAAAAGTCAAAAAAGGGCAAATGGACTGGACGAATATCAAGGCATAAAAAGAGGTTTGTACCATTGAACTGATCTGCTTTGAGAAGTCTTAAAGGTCTGTATCTATGGTTACTCCTAAATACCTAAACATTTGGGTCAGCACAATGGGCCCTGAACAAAGAGATCGGGAGGTGGTTGAGGGACAGGAACCACCTGTCAGCCATGTAGCTGTGAACTTGCTGCGGTCTAACTGTAAACAATTGTTATATAGAAATTCTCTCCTTGAGATAGATTTACATCTGATTAACTGCCTAAGTTAGCAGTATCTATGTAAACGGTAATCAGTATGTCATCTGCATAGATGAAAGCTGAAAGGCTGATACCCTGAATAAGGGTTAATGGACTCATGAAAACGTTGAAGAGAATCGGTGATAATATGGAGCCCTGAGGGACTCCACAGGAGTGTGACCGAACATGAGAGGTTATCTTTGACTGCGACAGAAAAAGAGTGAACCGAAAGAAAGGAGCTAAACCAACGTAGTACCTGGCCATGAATGCCAACTGACTGAAGGTGGGATAGCAGAAGATCATGGTTCACGAGGTCAAAGGCACATAAGAAATCTAGTGAGACTATTAGCACAAACTTACCTGCATCTAGTGCAACGTATATTTCACTGAGGAGAGCAGTGAGAAGAGTCTCCATACTGTGGTTTGGGCAAAAAGCAGATTGTTGTGGATGAAGCACATGTTTATATCCTATATGATTTGATAGTTGGGAGAGGACCAAATGTTCCATAAGCTTAGAAATAAATTGAAGATTAGGAACCGGCCTATAGCTGGATGGTTCTTTAAGGTCCAAATTGGCCTTTTTCAGGAATGGGCAAACAGCTTGCTTCCCCCCAGTGAGGACATGATCTGATGAAAAACTGATTAGTAATAGTGCAAGCTATGGTTAACAGGCTAAGAGAGACTTCTCCCACCCATGACAACGGAATAGGGTCCAAGACACAGGTGGTTTTCCTCATTGAAGAAAAGGTCTTTCTAAGAGAGTGTTCAGTTGCTGGGGTAAAAATGCATCAGATGTGGGTCAGAACAGACGACGGTGAAGGGATTGCACAAATGGCACCGGCAGTGGTAAAGACTGACCAGCTACTTGCACTTTATTCAGACAGTATGCAGCAAGAGCGTCTGGGGTAGGTCCAGGCCAAACAAGATATTGCGGGATGAGAGCATCTAACAGAGACAGTTTGGAAACCACAGAGAACAGCATCTTGTTTAAGGATGTAGAATTAAAGATTTGCTCAGAAAAATACGTCTTCTTGGCAGTCAGCATCTGGGCACAGTAGTGACTGTACTGGTATCTGAACAATGCAAAGGTAGTGGGGTTTGAGTCTTTCTGCCATAGCCTTTCATCTCGTCTCAACTGGCATTTTACCATATCCAAACCAGCATGATACCATGCATGAGAGCATTTATGCTGAAGTAAATAGTTTCCCGGGGGCAATGCTACCCAATGACTTAAGTTCAGACTGCCATAAATTTGCATGCATTTCCAATGACAGACTGACTATCAAAGTCTGAGGGAAAGATAGTATCTTCTGAGGGAAAGTGAGTTAGTGTGGTCAGAGTTATTTTACAACAAGCAAGAGTAGGATTTTTTTTAGATCTATCACAGGGGGATTTGTAGAGGCATTGGGAGTGAGAGGTCAAAGCAGACAAGTGGTGGTCTGTCCAAGGCAAAGCAGACCTCATCAGAATGGAGACAGAGATAGCACAATCTTGGGGAGTCAGAATAAGGTCTAGCATATGTCCTGCCCTGTGGGTAGGAAATGTTATATGTTGTTGAAGGTCATGATCTAATAAGAAAGTCAAGAAGGCTTTATCACGAGAATGCGAGGGATTTTCAAAGTGCAAATTAAAGTCACCCATAAGGAGGATCTGCGAATGAGATATGAGAAGATCTAATAAGGATCATTGGAAAGCCTCCCAAGATTGACTAGGGAGTGAGAGTGGACAGTAGAGCAGAAGTAGGTGGAAGCTAAGGGAGCTGTCACATTTCAGCAGTAGAGCTTTTGGAAAATTGACTGACATTCGCTGAGACACACAGTGTATTCTTATAAATCACAACCACGCCACCGCCTCAATAAGAGGCCCAAAGGAGAGAGAAAGCTGAATACCTGGCTAGTAGACAGCGTACAAAATAAGGTTCCTTGCTGTCTGTAAGCTAGGCGCTCGTTAACATCCACAATGTGTAGTCAAATTCTGCCGCTAACCTGCCCATATTCCGCTCTGTCATGTGCTATGCAATTAGCATGGAATTTGGAACACACTTTTTTAGCACATGGTAATAGTTATTGTGGCCCTATGCTAAAGCACGCATTAATCATTTGTGCAATTTAGTAATCATGCCCTAGTTCTGATTAATAACATACCATTAGTGTTAGTGTAATAACCTTTTCCCCCCAGTAAATAAACACAATCTTGGAAAACCAATGTTTTTATACTACCTTATTAATGCCTTCGGGCAGCATTTTCAAAGACATTTACAGGTAGTGCCTTTGGAAAATCCCAGATAAATCCCTAATGCGCTCAGATACTATGCAGTTAGCATCAGGCCGTGTTGGGGCGTTTTGAGGCAGAGCAAAGGGCTAAACAGGTAGTAGCGATTTTTGATGCTAATGGCACAGCCCTCTGTGCCTTAAAGATAGGCGAGATTCTTCCTCGACTAGCTTTCAGGCATAGGAGCTAAGCGGGTAGCATCGAAAATCGCTGCTACCCACTGAGCCTTGGTGGCTGCCGGCATGTCCAGCCAAACCCGGATTTTCACTTCCATCGCTGCGGAAGTGAAAATCCAAGTTAAGGTGGTTTGCAGGCAGGCTATATGCTGACACGGTACATAGCCTGCCCAACTAAAAATCTGGCCCTTCATGTTTAAGCTTTTTATTTTTCACGTGCTTAAAGAAAATCTAAATTTGTGAGACCCTTGTTAAATCACCCTTGCACAGCTAATATGTATGCAGAGCTGGTGAACTCAGCAAGATCAGTCATACCTGTTCCTTATGAAGTTTGCACAGAAAAGTAGTGCTAAACAGTATCAAAAGTGATTAGTCATGGATTCTTCTATCCAACATCTACAAAGCATTATGTTTTGGTAGCTTTAAATCTGTCATCACTGAATATCTGTAGCCAAACAGATCCTGGAATGCTTTGATGAGTTATTTCTGTAGTTTATATATTTAGATTTGTATATGATTTCAATTCTTTTTAATTTTGGGGGTCATTTTACAATTAATGTTAAAAACATTGAGTGTTGGCCACATGGCTTCAGACTCAGTCATTTAACAGGTTTTTTTATACCGCTATGTTGTCAACCTATCCCTATTCCTTTTCTTTAGTTTGGTATGATTGATTTCTCTATTTCCTGTCCTGTCATATCGCAATTTCTTTCCTTTTTCTGGCAATGGCCACCTTTATAATTTACTTATTGTATGCCACTCTGTTTTTTTGTAGAAGGGTAGTATATCAAAGGCAATAAACAAACATGTGCCTTGTCTTCAGTGAAGTAGGCTATAAATAGGTTTGTGTCCCTATTAAGGAAAGAATTAGCTGAAATTAAACACACCACCTCTAGTTTTAAAATTGAAAAAAATACACCACCACTCCCACAAAGAATCAAGCAGCCCAGGAACAAATGGATCACAGTGGGCTCTGGTAGGTTGCGACCTGTAACACGGAGACACCCTTGTCATCACGAGATACCCCTGCATGATGCCTTCTCTGCCTTGGGAAATTTGAGTCCCAAATTAGTGGAAACTGAAATGGCCTTAAACGAGAAAGCATAGTTACTCACCTGTAACAGGTGATCTCCGGGAACAGCAGGAATTTAGTCTTCACATATGGGCATCGTCTGTACCGACGGAGCCTGTGCGGCAACGCTCCCCAGCGTCCAATAGGAAAGCTTTTGGGAGCAACCCACAGTGCCTGCATGCTGCCTTCCTGCCTTTCCCAACTGTCCCTCTCCAGTTGAGTTTAAAGCTGAGACAAAGAGAGAGGGAAAGAGAAAGAGAGAGATAAGAGATACAACTCCTAGGGGAGGTAGGTGGGTTGTGAAGACTAAATTCCTGCTGTCCTCGGAGATCACCTGTTACAGGTGAGTAACTATGCTATCTCCAGGAACAAGCAGGAATGTAGTCTTCACATATGGGGACTCCCTAGCTGCAGATGCCTGGGAGAAGGCCCCCGAAGTTGTGCGCCCTTGTGAAAGAGCTCCACTTCCCCCTATGGATCTCTGGCATCCTACCAGGATGGTGGGTGGCAGCTGATTAAGTATGGAACAGATGTTGAAGAACAGTCTGACCAAACAAGGCATCCCGGCGGGAGTCCTTGTCTAAGCAGTAATGGGCTGTGAAGATATGAACCGAAGCCCAAGTAGCTGCTCGACAGATGTCGTCGATAGAAACAGAGTGAAGATGAGCCATAGAGGCTGCCATGGCTCTCACATTGTGAGCTGTGACCTGGCCTTCAAGAGGAAGGTTTTTACTCTCATAGGCAAAAGATATACACTGTGCAATCCAGCTAGACAGTGTTCTTTTGGAGACTGGAAGTCCCAGATGACTAGGATCAAAAGCAACAAAGAGTAGAGAGGACTTTCTATGTTGCTGTGTCCTTTACAAGTAAAAGGCCAAAGCCCTTTTGCAGTCCAAAGTATGAAGATTCCTTTCTGCATCTGAGGCATGAGGCCTTGGGAAGAATACAGGAAGGTAAACCGCTTGGTTTAAATGAAAAGGTGACACCACCTTTGGCATAAAGTGTGGATGAGTCCTAAGGACTACCTTATCATGATGGAACCTTGTATAAGGAGGATCAGCCACCAACGCTTGCAATTCACTGATTCAACGTGCTAATGTGAATGCAATAAGAAAGATGACCTTCCAGGAAAGAATTTCAAAGTAGTGGCTAATGGTTCAAAAGGCGGTTTCATGAGCTGCCCAAGAACCAGATTTAAGTCCAGATTGGAGTGGAGGAGTGGCCTAGTGGTTGGGGCAAGGTACTTCAGGCCAGAAGGTCGGGGGTTCAAATCCCACTAGAGGACAGCAACCTCGGGCCGGAAGGACTGGGGTTTCTAGTCCCACAGGTGCTCCTTGTGGTCTTGGGCAAGCCACTTAACCCTCAATAGCCCATGTTCCCTGTAAAATAGTTATCTCCAAGTTATAATGCCCTGTTCAACGTAATTTCAGTTTGTTCAATGTAAACCGCACTGATGCAGAATAGCGCGGTATATAAGAGAATGTAAATAAATAAAAATAAATAAATAAAGTCCCATGCCACCAGTGGTGGCTTAATGGGAGGCTTAGTTAAAAGAAGGTCTCTCAAATCTCGCTATGAGAGGATGAGAGGAAATAGGTTGTCCATTTAGAGGCTTGAAAGAAGCTGCAATAGCACTCAAATGAACTCTCACTGAATTAGTCTTAAGCCCTGCATTTGATAAATGAAGGAGATACTCCAGTAATGATTCCAGAGGTATCGCAAGAGGGTTAAGACCCTTCTGCGAGCACCATATGATAAACCTTTTCCATTTAAATGCATAAGAGTGTCTTGTGGAAGGCTTCCTGGAAGCATAAAGGATATCCTTTACCTGCTGGGAAAGGTTAAGACCGTGAAGTTCTAGGCTTTCAGCAACCAGGCCCTGAGATGCAGAGACTGGGGATTGGGATGCCACAGCATCCCGTCCTCTTGAGAAAGGAGATTTGGAGCAGATCCTAACTCCAGAGGCAGAGCTTGAGAGAGATGTAGGAGCAGAGGGTACCACATTTGCCGAGGCCAATGTGGAGCTATGAGGATCATATGACCTCTGTCTCTCTGAAGCTTGAACAGGGCTTTGAGAATTAGGGGAATGGGTGGAAAAGCATACAGGAAGTCCTGACCCCAATGGAGGAGGAAAGCATCCCTGGCCTGACAACCCTGAGCCGGGGTTCTGGAACAGAACCGGGGAAGTTTGGCATTCAGCGGACTTGCAAAGAGGTCTATGTCCGGGGTTCCCCAAATTTGAAAAATTTTGGCCACCTGGTATGCATGGAGAGACCATTCGTGTGGAAGCAGAACTTGACTGAGTCTGTCTGCCCAAGAGTTTTGAATGCCTGGAAGATACACCACAAGGAGATGAATCTGATGCTCTCTGGCAAGGGCCGATAATCGCAAAGCTTAGTTGCAAAGCGACGGAGAGCCTGTTCCGCCCCTCCTTGCTCACGTAGAACATGGCTACTTGATTGTCCGTTTGAACTAGGACTGTCTTGTAGCTGAGCTGGGTGTGGAATACTCGAAGAGCAAGGAAAATTTCTCTGAGTTCTAGGAGATTGATGTGTAAATAGGTCTCCTGTGGAGTCCAGGCCCTGGGTAGAGAGACCTTGCAGGTGAGCTCCCCAACCCACCTGTGAAGCATCTGTTAGAGTGGCCTGGGGTGGCGGTTCATGAAAAGGAGACCCCACCAAAAGGTTTTGGGGTGATTGCCTCCATTGGAGGGACAAAATAAGGCGATCTGAGTTTATTATTTTGTCTGACAGGCAATCTGACGCCTGAGTCCACTGAGTGGATAAAATCCACTGGGCTGCCCTCATATGGAGGCGAGCATAAGGAACCACATGCACGGTGGATGCCATGTGGCCTAGCAACTAACATTTCCCGAGCAGTGAGGTGAGGTTTTAGCACTGCTTGGGAAGCTAACTGCACAATGCGAAGGCAACGGGGCTGTGGAAGGTAGACCCTTGTCTGTCTGATATCCAGCAGAGCTCCTATAAACTCTAGGGACTGAGTGGGAGCAAGGTTGGATTTTGGGAAGTTTATGACAAGTCCCAAATACTGAAGGATGCGCATTGTGTGAGAGAGGGCAACCCTGGCCTCTGGCTCTGAAGGGGCTCGAATGAGCCAGTCGTCTAAGTAAGGGAAGACGAATATTCCCAGGGTGCGGAGAAATGCTGCTACCACAGCCATGCATTTTGTCAACACCCTTGGTGCAGAGGCCAGGCCAAAGAGAAGAACCCTGTATTGGTAGTGTTTCCCTTGAAACAAAGCGAAGGAACTTTCGGTGAGTTGGATGGATGAGAACATGAGTGCACGCATCCTTGAGATCTAGAGAACAAAGCCAATCCTAACTCTGATGGTATGGCAGCAGAGTTCCTAGAGAAATCATTTTGAATTTCTCTGAACAGGAACTTGTTCAATTCTCTGAGGTCTAAAATGGGTCTGTGTCCTCCTGTTTTCTTTGGAATAAGGAAATGGGGGAGTAAAATCCTGTACCCTGTTGAGGAATGGGTACCTCTTGTATTGCCCCTTGAGCAAGGAGCACAGTGACCTCTTGACCTAATTGGTCGTTGAGAGAGGTCTGAGAATTGAACTGTCTTACCATTGTAGGAGGGGGCATGCTGAGGAAATGAAGCTTGTACCCCTCTCTTACAATAGTCAGAGTCCAATTTTCTGCTGTTATCTGACCCCATCTGGGGGCAAAATGACAACCTTCCTGGGATGGTGGAGGGTTCTGGGCCATTCAGGGCCAGGAAGGCAAAGTTCTCTAGATAGGAGTCAAAGCCCCTGTGGAGGCTGAGTCTGCTAAGCCGGTTGAGGCTTAGCTGCTTTTGCCTTTCTTTGTCTAGGTTGTTGCTGCTGTCCCTTTTGGGCAGACTGACCTAAACGATGCCCCTTGCTGGGTATAGAAGGGATAAAACTTTTTCTTACTGAAGAATGGTTTCTTATAGGATTTTTTCCTCGCAGGATCAGCTGTAGACTTAGATGCTGACAATATCACTTTGGATAGATTGTCTATCTCATTAGCTTTTTCCTGCCAATTCTTGCCAAAGAGATTCTCTCCTGTGCAAGGAATATTCCCTAGTTTATCCTGTACCCACATTTCCAAGTCAAATGCCTGGAGCCAGGCAATCCTACGTGCACCTATGGCAATGGCAGAGGTCCTGCTTATGCCCTCAAAGCAATCAAAGGCTGCACGATTCACAAACCTGGAAACATCCTGGGCATGTTTGACAAGGGAGAGGTAATCTTGCCTCTTATCAGGAAGGAGAGGGCTCATAAGTTCTAAATCTCCTGTGACCTCCTTAAGGAACATTCCCATATATAAGATATAGGAACTGATCCTAGCAGAAAGTATGGAAGCCTGGAAGGTTCGACATCCAAAGGTGTCAAGAGTCCTACACTCACATCCTGGAGGATTAGATGCATGCCTTTTTGCACTCTTTATCCTTCTTATAGCTGATTCCACCACCATGGAATGGTGTGGTAATTGAGCCTTCTGAAACCCAGGACAAGGAGGAACTCGATACATGGTGTTGAGTCTTTGAGAGTGAGGACTTGTGGTTAGAGGTGTTTCCCACATCCTTAACATGAGATCATGCAAGATCTCATGAATAGGTAAAGTAGCTGCCTCCTTGGGAGCTTTAGGGTATTGCAGGATTTCTAACTCCTTTGCCTAGGCTCTTTTTCAGGAGCCACTGTGATGGAAAGACCTTGGGCCATATCTCGGATAAAATCCTGAAGAGACATCTTCTGGTGGAGACATCCTAAGCTGAGGAGAAGAAGAATCCTCAGGAAGTAGTACTCTGGTATCGGCAGAGCTTTCAGAGTCTTCAGACTCATCCGAGGATTCAAAGCATCTCTGATCCGGGTGATCGTGCAAGGCACGGTACCAGTACCGATCAAAGTTGGCATCGGAGTGGTCCGGTACCGACTTGTCGATGCCGGATAGACACGCATGACTCGGTCCCAGTAGAATACCTGCCGATGTCGATGCAGTCGGTGCCAGTACTGGTTGAATTGTCTGAAGTGGTTTCAGGGGCATCAAGGCCATGAGAAGAGCCGCCAGACTGCGTTCAATAGCCAAGAATCTCTGGTCTATCGACACTGCCGATGCTTGCGTATCGGTACCGGATGAAGCAGCCGGTACCCCAGAGCATGGCACCAGTAGTTCTGCCGAGGTTGAAGCCTCGAGAACATCCTGGAGCCCCGTTAGTGCTTTGGAAGCTGAAGCCTCCCGCCGGGGCAATTTTGCCGGTGAAAGTCCCTCAAGGGCAACGCCAGAGGCATCTCGATTAGAAGGAGATCTACCCTTTGAGGACCGGCTAGATTTATGTTTAGTTACCTGAGATCCATGGGAGGAAGACAAAGCCCTGGAAGACGTCGATGCCACGAAAGCTGCATCGGAGGGAAAAAGGGTGCTAGGTTTAACAGCTCGGTTTTGCCGGCCCCTTTTCGACATCATCCCACAGGCAACACACTCAGAAATAGAGTGGTCAGGACCTAAACATTTGAGGCACCACTCATGGGTGTCGGTGATGGAGATGGTACCGCCACACTTAGAACACTTTTTAAAACCCGAAGCGGGTTTTTCCATTTTGAAGGAAAATGTTGGGCCTAGTGCCCAAAATGGTGCGTGGCACCTGAAGAGAAAATTACCTGAAAAGACTCCAGAAGAAAGTTTTGTTTTTTGTTTTTTTAGAAGAAAAGAACCACCGGCGGTATCGGTGTAGCGTCGAGGGAAGGCAGACGCAACCACAAAAAAGAATAGCAGGGATTTTTTTCTACGGTGACAGGATGTGCGACCTTTCGGCTCCGCAGAAAACAAAGAACTGGAGAGGGACAGTTGGGAAAGGCAGGAAGGCAGCACGCAGGCGCTGTGAGATGCTCCCAAAAGCTTTCCTATTGGACACTGGGGAGCATTCCCGCGCAGGCTCCGTCGGTACCGACGATACCCATATGTGAAGACTACATTCCTGCTTGTTCCTGGAGATGGTTAATACCTAATCTACTAATAATGCCCTAAATATGAAGAACCTGTCACAAAAGAGGAAACTACTTGGAGATTCCATCAGACACCAACTTGGGAACACAGTTCAAAGGAGAGAAGATGGTCAAATGCCTCCCAGGTTCTTCAGCCAGCAGAAATACGAAGCAAATTGCTGGCATAGTTGGTGTGGAAAGTGAGTGCTCCAAAACTGATGTTATTATCCACTTGGGTACAAATGACCTGCCTAAAAACAGTGCCTCTACAGTTTAGAGGGACTTCCAGATTCTGGGAGAGAAACTCAAACCCACTGCTAACACTATAGCATTCTCAGAGGTCCTACCTGTTCTTGGTAAGGGGGCAGAAAGGCTGCATCACATAATCATCTTTAATACATGGCTCCAAACCTGGTGCTAACAAAAAGGATTTAGATATATAGGCGACTGAGGAAATAGATGGAACAAGAGACTATATTGTGGTGATGGACTACATCTCTCTGTTGCAGGGTAAAGGATCCTAAGTGAAAAATTCAGGCATTATATGGACAGGCATTTAAACTAGGGAAAGAGGGTGACAGATGGAAAAGAACAAGTTCAGGACGTCATTCACAGCAAAAACATAACAATGGAAACAGCCGCAGTATTAACCCACATATCAATGCCAAGTGGGAAGACTCGTGTCAAACAAAATATATGCAAAATACAGGCAAGCCAGTCAACAAATGATGGAAAGCAATGAGCACAAATGCTCGAAGTCTAGCGAACAAAGTTCCTGACCTGGAAGCCTTAATTGTGGAAATGGACTTGGAAATTGTGGCCATTACAGAAACACGGTTTAATGAGTCGCATGAATGGGATATAGCCATAGCTGGCTATAATCTATTTAGAAGAGAAAGGGAGGGTAGAAAAGGAAGAGGAGTAGCCCTATATGTCAAAAGCAATATTAAAGCTGCTGAAATGCAGGGGACATGGGGAAAAGAAGCAGCGCTGTGGATTGTGTTGAAAAGAGGATATGGCACTATCATACTGGTGCAGTATACAGGCCTCCAACTCAAACCAAAGAAATGGATAGGGAATTGATTATTGATGGAGAATGGCTGATGTCATACATCTACACAAAAGTGGTGACAGGGAAGAAGTGTTAAACTACATTCCCGTGAGCCTTACCTCGGTGGCGGGAAAAGTAATGGAGGTGCTCCTGAAAGAGCAATTAGTGAATTTTCTCAAAACCAACAGGTTGCAAGATCCGAGGCAACATGGTTTTACTGAAGGACGGTCTTGCCAAACAAATCTGATTGAGTTCTTTGACTGGGTGACCAAGGAACTAGATCAGGGTTATGCGATGGATGTCATCTACCTGGATTTCAGCAAAGCTTTTGATACTGTTCCTCATAGGAGGCTTGTCAAACTCAGTAGCTTGGGGATGGGTCCCAAGATGGTAAACTGGATTAGAAATTGGTTGACTGACAGATAACAGAAGGTGATGGTACATGGAGCTCACTCGGATGAAAGGAAGGTGATTAGTGGGGTGCCCCAGGGTTCGGTCCTGGGCCCGGCACTGTTCAATGTATTTGTGAGTGATATTGCTGAAGGACTGAATGGAAGGGTCTGTCTTTTTGCAGATGACACAAAAATTTGCAACAGAGTGGACTCCCCCGAGGGAGTGGATAACATGAGGAAAGATCTACAAAAGCTGGAAGAATGGTCTAATGCTTGGCAATTACGATTTAATGTGAAAAAGTGCAGTGTCATGCACTTGGGTAGCAGAAATCCAAGGGAAATGTACGCAATAGGGGGCGAGAGGTTGGTGTGCATGGTTCAGGAGAAAGACCTTGGTGTGATTATCTCTGATGATCTCAAGGTAGCAAAACAGTGCGACAAGGCGGTGGCAAAAGCCAGGAGGATGTTGGGCTGCATACAAAGAGGGATTAGCAGCAGAAAGGAAGAGGTACTTATGCCACTGTACAGGTCGCTGGTGAGGCCTCACTTGGAATACTGTGTTCAGTTTTGAAGACCATATCTTGCAAAAGATGTAAAAAAGACTGGAAACTTTTCAGAGGAAGGCGACCAAAATGATTTGGAGCCTGCGTAAGAAACCTTATTAGAAGAGACTTGAAGACCTAAATATGTACACTTTGGAGGAGAAGAGGGATAGTGGAGATATGATTCAGACCTTTAAATACTTAAAGAGGAACGATGAACAAACAAACCTCTTCCAAAGACGGGGAAGCTGCAAAACTAGAGGGCATAACATGAAGCTGCAAGGTGGTAAATTGAAAAGCAATGTCAGAAAATATTTTTTCACTGAAAGGGTGGTGGATGCTTGGAATGCTCTCCCGATGGAAGTGGTGGGGGCAAACACGGTGACGGAATTCAAAACAGCATGGGACAAGCACAGCGGATCCCTTTACAGCAACAGGATAAAAACAAAATAAACTGAACCATTTAACTTCTCAACAAATAAGGGTGCCCTAGATGGAGTGGTGGGTCCACCCCTAAACAAAGACATGGGGAGGGGTGGCCTGCACAGAGCGACAGGCGCACCTACTCTTGCCGTATTGCTGGGCAGACTGGATGGACCATGCTGGTCTTTATCTGCCGTCATTTACTATGTTACTATGATATTGCAAAGATAGCAATGAAGGGGGAAGTGATCATATTGGGTGACTTTAATCTACCCAATGTAGACTGGAGTATTCCTTCTGCAAATCTGGAAAGAAGTAAATAAACTGTGGATACCTTCCCAAGATGCATTACTTAGACAAATGGTGATGGAACCAACCAGGGAAAACTTGATACTGGATTTAATACTCGCCAACAGAGATAGCATGCCTAATGGGTACCCAAGTGAGCAGCAGTGATCATCACACAGTGTCATTTGAGATAAAAGCCAAGGTGGAGTCCAATCACAGCAAGCTCAAAGTCCTAGACATCAAAAACGCTGACTTCAGTATAATGGCCAAGTGCCTGAAGGAGGAGTTGGCAGGGTGGGAGGGGATAAGGGAAGTAGAATTGCAGTGGACTACACTAAAGGAGACAATAAAAGGGGCAACAGATACATATGTAAGGAAAGTAAATAAAAACAGAGGAAAAGGAATCTATTTGGTTCTCCAAAGAAGTGACTGCACAAATAAAGGCAAAAAACAGTTTTCACAAAATTCAGAAGTTCGCAAACAGAGGAACACAGAAAAGAATACAGGATAAAACTAAAAGACAAAAAGAGAAATTAGGATAGCAAAATCAAAAGCAGAAGAAAAGATGACTAAAGATGTGAAGTGTGGCGACAACATTTTTTTCAGGTATATTCAGGAGACGAGGAAAGTCAGAGGTGGAATTTCAGGACTCAAAAGTACCGGGAATAGATTTGTGGAAAGTGACATTGGAAAAGCGAAAATGTTAAATACTTCTCTTCTGTTTTTACTAAAAAAAATCCTGGAGGACCACCTGTGATTGACAAATATACAATGGGAATAGAGTAGATACCATACCATTCACAGAAGATTTATTTATTTAACGGTTGTGTTAGATCAGCTTGCAAAACTGAAAATGGCCATGGGACCGGATGAGATACATCCCAGGATACTGAAAGAGTCAGAGAGGTTCTGGCAGGGCCGTTAAAGGATGTTTTTAAAAGATCCTTGGAGAACATGAGGAAAGATCTACAAAAACTGGAATGGCCTAATTCTTGGCAGTTAAGATTTAATGTGAAGAAGTGCAGTGTCATGCACTTGGGAAGCAGAAATCCAAGCAGAAATGCAATAGGGGTCTAGAGGTTGGTGTGCACGGACAATAAGGACCTCGGAGTAATTGTTTCTGAGGATCTCAAGGTGGCAAAACAGTGTGAGAAGGTGATGGCAAAAGCCAGGAGGATGTTGGGCTGCATACAAAGAGGGATTACCAGCAGAAAGGAAGAGGTACTTATGCCACTGTATAGGTCGCTGGTGAAGCCTCACTTGGAATACTGTGTTCAGTTTTGGAGACCATATCTTGCAAAAGATGTAAAAAGACTGGAAACTGTTCAGAGGAAGGCAATCAAAATGATTTTGAGCCTGTGTCAGAAGACTTATGAGAAGAGACTTGAAGACCTAAATACGTACACTCTGGAGGAGAGGAAGGACAGGGGAGATAGGATTCAGAACTTTAACTACTTAAGGAGTATTAATGAACAAACCAACCTCTTCCAAAGACGGGGAAGCTGTAAAACTAGAGGGCATAACATGAAGCTGCAAGGGGATAAACTGAAAGGCAATGTCAGGAAATACTTTTTCACTGAAAGGGTGGTGGATGCTTGGAATGCCCTCCCAATGGAAGTGGTGGTGACAGAATTCAAAATGGCATGGGGACAGACACAGTTGATCCCTTTATAGCAACAGGATAAAATAAAAAAACAACTAACTATCTCTTATATCTCAACAAATAGGGGTGACCTACACGGAGTGGTGGGTACACCCCTAAACAAACAAAGGCATGGGGAGGGTGATCTGCATGGAGCAGCAGGTGCACCTACTCTTGCCACCTAGCTGGGCAGACTAAATGGACCATACTGGTCTTTATCTGCCAATATATACTATGTAACTATGTGTTGAGAGCCTCAGTCATTTAGATCATTTATTTTGTAGCCAGGACTGTACCAAGCTAGAAATGCACCCTGTGCAACTAACAAATCTGATGCCCCCTCTGCCCCAGCCACATGTAGTAATGCGCTTTTATGAGCTTTCTGGAAGCTCGCACAGCCCTTGGTACGGTCCTGATCATAGCTACAGATTAATAAAAAAAACCTATACATTTTCACACTATTCATATTTTTCACATCACAAAACTCATACCAATCTAGAAACAGAGCAAAGGGTTATATAGAAACAGAGAAACAGAAATATGAGGACAGAAAAAGACCACATGGCCTATCTAGTCTGTCCTTCCATATCTAACCCGACGAAAATTATTCTAAAACGACTGACTGGGTCTCAGACTCAGGGTTCCCAGGTGTCGTGAAGCAACACTTACGGGAGCCTATCTTTGCATCAATGACCCAGGACATTCAGTCTGAAAAGTGATGTCTTCAATTCAAGTTTCTGAAACCTTATAGTACTTTAACTCATAAGTGAAATTTCAGACTACATTTTTATCAGAGTTCAGTATTGTTATTGATGAATTATCACACTGATACTAGTTGACTCTAATCGTTTGTCCTTCGATATCAACAACTACAACAGTACCCTTTTTTCCTTTAGAGATCCTCTGTGTTTGTCCCATGCTCTTTTGGATTCAGTTACTGTCCTCATCTCTACCACCTCCACTGGGAGACTATTCCACGGATCCACCACTCTTTCCGTAAAGAAATATTTCCGCAAATCACCCCTGAATCTATTCCCCTTCAACCTCATCCCATGTCCCCTCGTAGCAGAACTTGAAAGAGGCTCTCCCCCTGAACATATGCGCCACGGAGGTATTTAAACATCTCAATCATATCACCTCTATCCCGCCTTTCCTCTAAGGTGTACATATTAAGATCCTTAAGTCTGTCCTCATATGCTTTATAATGAAGACCACTAATCATTTTAGTAGCCACCCTCTGCACCGACACCATCCTGTTCACATCCTTTTGAAGGTGCGGTCTCCAGAATTGCACACTATACTCCAAATGACGTCGCACCAAAGACTTATATAGAGGCACTATGACCTTTTTTCTGCTAGCCATTCCTCTCCGTATGCACCCAAGCATCCTTTTAGCTTTTGTCGTCACCTTTTCTACCTGTTTAGCTACTTTAAGATCATCAGACCCAACCACGCCCAGGTCCCGCTCTTCTTTAGTGGACAAAAGTACTTCACCCTCTATACTATATTGCTCCCTTGGATTGCTGCAGCCCAAATGCATGACCTTACATTTTTTAACATTAAATCCCAGCTGCCAGATTCTAGACCATTCTTCAAGCTTAGCTAGATCCCTCCTCATGTTATCTACACCTTCCTGGGTATCTACTCTATTGCAGATTTTGGTATCATCCGCAAAAAGGCAAACCTTACCCGACAGCCCTTCCACTATATCACTAACAAAGATGTTAAAAAGAATCGAACCAAGGACAGATCCCTGGGGCACACCACTGGTAACATCCTTCTCCTCAGAGTGAGCTCCATTTACCTGTACTTTTTGTCGCCTCCCACCCAACCAATTTCTAACGCAAGCAGTAACTTTAGGGTCCATCCCTAGGGTGCTCAGTTTGTTTATAAGTCGCCTGTGAGGAACAGCGTCAAAGGCTAAAATCTAAATACACCACATCTAGGACTCTCCCTCGGTCCAACTCCCTGGTCACCCAGTCAAAGAAATCAATCAAATTTGTCTGACAAGACCTGCCTCTGGTGAATCCATGCTGCTTTGGATCCTGTAATCCGCTGGACTCCAGAAACCTCACTATTTTCTCTTTCAGCAGCGTTTCCAATAATTTACTCACCCTGAAGTTAAACCGGCCTGTAGTTTTCAACCACATCCTTACTTCCGCTGTTGTGTAAAGGCACCACATGAGCCTCTCTCCAGTCCTTTGGCACCACTCCAGACTCCAACAAAGCATTGAAAAGGTCAGTCAGTGGAGCTGCTAGAACGTCCCCAAGTTCCCTCAGTATTCTAGGGTGTATCCCATCCGGTCCCATCGCTTTGTCTACTTTAAGTTGAGCTAGTTTCTCATGAACAGTCTTCTGAAAATTGTTCAAGATGTTCTTCACTTCTGTTCCTGTTTGTGGGTGTTTTCTGAGGACCTGCTCCTGGTTCTTCATCTGTGAACACAGAACAGAAATATTTGTTAAGCAATTCCACTTTATCCTCAATCAGCTTCTACATATTCTTCCCCTTCACTCTTGAGTCTGACAATACCACTTTTGCCCTTCCTCTTCTCACTAACATATCTGAAAAATGTCTTATCCCCCCATTTTATTGCATTGGCTATTTCCTCTTCTTTTGAATCTTTGCTTTCCTGACTACTTTGCTAGCTTCTCTAAGTTTTTCCAACTATAGATGCCCATCTTCCTCTCTCTGTGATCTCTTGTATTTCATGAAGGCCTCCCTCTTTTTCTTCACTTTTTCAGTTACCTCTTTCGAAAGCCATTGCGGTCTCCTTTTCCTTTTACCTTTATTTACCACTTTAACAAAAAGGTTGGTTGCACTTAAAATATCTCCTTTCAGTTTTGCCCACTGTTTTTCTACATCCCCCAGCTGTTTCCATCCCGCTAACGACTCCCTGAGGTATTGGCCCATCTTGGCAAAGTTAGTCTTCCTAAAGTCTAATACCCTCACCTTTGAATGAATTCTAACAGCCCTAGTCCTCATACTGAACCACACCATCTGGTGATCACTGGATGCAAAATGATCTCCCACTATATCATCAGAAACACTTTCACCATTGGTAAGCACCAAGTCCAGTATGGCCCCTTCACGTGTGGGGTCTGTTACCAATTGCTTGAATAGTTCTCCATGTAGAGAATCCAGGATCTCTTTACTTCTAGATGATACTGCAGCAGGAATGTGTCAATCAACATCTGGCATATTGAAATCCCCTATCAGTAGCACTTCCCCTTTCCTAGCAATGTTGCGTATGTCTTCAATTAACTCTCTGTCCACCTCTTCCTCTTGTGAGGGAGGTCTGTATATCACACCAATGCAAATAGATTTCTCTTTCCCTCTTTCTAGTTTAACCCACAATGCCTCCTCTCTCCCTTTTAAGCTCTGTAATTCTAAAGCTTTAATAGTACTTTTTACATATAGTGCCACTCCTCCTCCCCTTCTTCCTACCCTGTCCTTTCTGAATAAACTATAGCCAGGTATAGTTACATCCCAGTCATGGTTTTCTGTGAACCATGTTTCTGTAACTGCCACTAAATCCAAGTCGGCCACTCCCACCAAAGCTTCAACAGCAGAAATGAGTGTAAAGATGAACCTGAATCTCACCATACAGTGTCAATGCCAGAGCGATCAACTCTCAGATAAAATTTCTAAAGTCTGATAAATGCTCGCAATAGTTATGCGACAACCTCTTAGCTGGAAAATAAAGTCTGTGTAAAAGCTTAAACTGTTTCTATAATGTTTATATTTAAAGTAAAATATTCATATTCTACATGCCTTCCCTTCTAAGATCCATCTGAAGACAAGGTTTTGGTCATATGTGCCCTTCCCACTCAACAATGCATATTTAATATCGTTTCTGTACTAACTAGATAACATTTTTTTGTGCACACTCTGAAAAAGGGACAATTTCATCCTTAAAGATTTCTCAGTTGGCGCAGCAGTAAAGAAATGCAAAGCAATCAATTTACATCTCTCTACTGCAAATAACCAGTAGAAGCATTAGTCATGCTCAGTGCTTTCATGAGCTATGAGGCTCGACTTAGTAACCAAGTCTATAGAATATGTCTGTTTTCAGTTCAGTTCTCTATGTATCTATAAAATCACCCTTCAATTGCTCCATTTTTGCACACCCAGTGCTGCATTATTTAGTATATTTTTAAAAAATCACTAATTTCCATAAAAAAGGGAGGAGAGAAAGTTAGTTAAAAATGTGCAATATGTTTAAGACATAATTCTTAATGCAGAAGAGAGTGGCTTCTTCAAAATATTTAAATACATAGAATGCACTGGTACTAATTTTAGTCACAAATTTGCCAGGGATACAAAAAGTAAAGCTCCTTGTAATAAAATGTCCAACCCACAAAATCTACCTACCAGCTAATTTAAAAGCAGAGCCTCGAGGACTCTTGTTCAAGAGAGAAAGCTTAGTTACTCACCTTTAATATGTGATCTTTTGGAACAGTAGGAACCAGTCTTCACACATGAATGATGTCCTCTGACCGAGCCTGCAGAGGAACATTCCCCAGCGTCCAATAGGAAACGTTTGGGAGTGTATGCCTTCCTGCCTTCCCAGTGATTCTCCTCAGTAAGCTTCATTGCTGAGAAAAAGAAAAAGCTACAACTCTTTGGGGAGGAGGGCGGGTTGTGAAGATAGATTCCTGCTGTTCCCGGAAATCACCTGTTACAGGTGAGTAACTATGCTATCTCCAGGAACAAGCAGGAATGCAGTCTTCACATATGGGACTCCCTAGCTCCAGACTATCGGAAAATGGCAAGGAATAGGGCCAGTTGTTAAAAACAGGAAAAAATCCTTTTAAGAATATGGGGAATCCAGGGGATCTAGTAGACTTGGCATCCCCAGCACACCCCCATTGCAATGACAGTGGTGGTATCCTTGAGGATCAGAGGGAAGGAGGTGTAGTTAAGTCCCAAAGAGGTGCGGCTTGGCCAAAGTCACTGTCCTTACAAGAGTGCTTGTCCAGACAGTAATGGGCAGCAAAGGTGTGAAGAGAGGACCATGTGGCAGCACAGCAAATCTCTGCTATGGAGACAGAGCGTAAGTGGGCTATAAATGCGGCCATGGCCCGAACATTGAGCGCGGTATCATGACCCTCCAATGTCAGTCCTGCTTTAGCATATGTAAAGGATATGCAGTCTGCTAGCGAAAAAGAGTGTGTTTGGTCACAGGAAGACAAAGGTGATTAGGACCAAAAGAAATGAATAACTGCGAGGATTTTCAGTGTACCTTGATTCTGAAAAGGTAATAATGCTAAAGCTCATTTGCAATCTAGGGTATGAAGAGCGGCTTCAGCCCAAGATAAACATAGTTTTGGAAAAAAGGTCGGAAGAATTACCGGCTGGTTGAGATGGAAAGGAGAAACAACCTTTGGAAGGAAATGCAGATGCGTTCTCAGGACCACCCTGTCATGGTGAAAACGGGTATAAGATGCATGTGCAACTAAGGCTTGTAGTTCGCTGACCAAGCGAGCCGAGGTGAACACAACTAGGAAGGAGACCTTTCAAGTAAGAAAAGGTAGCGCCCAGAGGCTCAAAAGAAGGCTTGAGAAGTTGAGTAAGAACCATGTTAAAGTACCAGGAGGGGACCGGATTAGTGGCTTAGTCAAGATGAGACTCCATATGAAGCAGGCTACCAACGGGTGTATGGAAACAGGTTTTCCATCAATCCCCCAATGAGAAGCTGAAATGGCACAGAGGTGGACATAAATGGAATTAGTTTTGAGACCTGTAGAAGAGAGATGAAGGTACAGCAGGAGAGACTCCAGCAGACAAATGAAAGGGTTGAGGGTGTGCTGAGCGCACCAAACCGCAAACCTGCGCCAATTAAAGGCATAGGTGTGGCGCGTGGAGTCATTCCAGGATGCCAGGATTATCCTTAACAGCGTCCAGTAAATTGAGGTTGGAAAGGACTACCCTCTCAGCAGTCAAGCCGTCAGGTACAGAGCACAGACATTGGGATGTAACAGCGCCCCTGATCCTGTGAGATCAGGTCTGGTGCGCATCCCAGACGAAAAGGCTGACGCTGAGCTAAATGAAAAAGAAGGGAAAACCAAAGCTGCTGGGGCCAGAACGGGACTACTTGGATCATAGTGTCCCTGTCGGTCTGCAGCTTCTATAGTGTTTTGGCTATAAGAGGAATGGGCGGTGAAAGAGAAAAGCATCCAGGGCTTGATGTTGTGGAGACGGCACCCTGGAGCAGAAGCAAGGGACCTGTGCATTGAGAGGGGTGGCAAACAGGTCAATCTCTGGGATTCCCCATAGCACCAATATGCGATAGACTATTCTCTGCTGAAGAATCCACTCATGAGGTCGGAGGACCCAATAAACTGACTGCAAGAACATTCTGATCTCCTGGCAGGTAAACAGCTCGGGGGACCATTCCGTGAATCACGGCAAAGGTCCACAAGCAGACAGCTTCCCCACAGAGGAGGTGAGAGCCTGTGCCTCCCTGCTTGTTGACCTAAAACATTGCAACCTGGTTGTCTGCCTGAACCACGATGGATTCATGTGATAACTAATGCCCTAAGGGTGTTTCATCATCAGTTATAACTTTCAACTCCACGAAATGGATCTGATGCAAGGCTTCTTTGGTGAGACCAGAGACCCTGCGTGCCCAGGCCACTGACTTGAGCGCATCTGCCCTGTTTGGATGCATCGGTTACTAGCGTCCCTTGAGATGGAGGTTTTGAGGCGAGAACCACCACTGAAGGGAGTCTGCCAGAAGAGGGTTGTCTACCACTCTACCTCGAAGACAGCCATTGGCTTGTTTCTATTGGGAAGAGAGGGCCCACTTGGTGCATGTGGAGATGAGTGTAGGAGATTACATGGACCGTGAAGGCCATGTGATCCAACAGACAAAGCATGCCTCTTGCCATGGTGAGACGACTGCGCTGAATGCCTGCCAGTTCTATGAGATGTTTGAAACAGTCCTCGGGCAGGAAAGCTCGAGCCTGAGTTGTGTTGAGAACAGCACCTATGAATTCTATACTCTGAGTGGGAGAAAGGTGCAACTTTGGAAAGTTTATCACAAATCCGAGCTGTTCAAGCACAGAGATAATGTGTTGAATGGACAGATGCACCATATGTGGTGTCTTGACCCCGATGAGCCAGTCATTTAAGTAGGGAAAGACAAAGACATCCAGGGTACGGAGATAGGCGCAACTACCGCCAGGCATTTTGTGAAGACTTAGGGGGATGCCAAGCCAAAAGGCATGACTCTGTATTGGTAATGCCTGCCACTGAACATGAAGCAGAGGTATTGCCTGTAAGATGGGTAAATGAGGATGTGCGTGTGCACATCCTTTAGATCAAGAGATCAGAGCCAATCATTCCTCTGAAGGTAAGGTTTCTAGAGAAACCATCTAGAACTTTTCTTATACTAGGAGCTTGAGGTTCCAGAGGTCTAAAATGAGATGGAAACCAACCCCCCCCCCCCTGATTTCTTTGAAATAAGGAAATACCAGGAGTAAAACCCTAACCTTTCCTGTGTGCAGGGAACATGTTCTATTGCACCCTCTCTTAGAAGGGTGGTGATCTTCTGTTGTAACAGAGACCGATGGAGAGGTTCTAGGAGTTATTCCCCTGAAAAGAAGGGAGGAAGTAACTGGGTGAAATGTAGAAGGTAGCCCTTGAAGACAACCTGTAGAGTCTAGGGCTCTGATGTTATGAGGGGCCACCTGCGGGCAAATGGACCAGCCTGTCCATTATGTGGGTAGGCTGTGGCTCCTTCAGGGGAAGAGTGGCAATGTTCTCCAAAAAGTAGTCAAAAGCTAGCTCTAGCTGTATTTGAATGATTCGTCCAATCACAATTCCAGAATGAGTTATAATACTTTCTATGAAAACACTGATATCAGGTCTCAGATCCGACAAGCACTTTTTTGGGACCCGCGTCCTTTCATACAGTGCAGTCATTAACATCAATGACCCCAGTGTTTCATGTATTTAAGATGTTTTGAGGATGCAAGTGCAATTTTACTTTAAAAGATAACTTAACTTAAAAACCGCAGCCCTTATTCACAGCCTTATGTACAGCTCTGGTGAACCGGATCCCGACGCTCTGCTATGGCGCCTACCAGCGTTTCAAACGAGTTTTCTTCAGGAGATCCTTCCCCAAACAAAATATGATGCTGCCCGCGTCCCATGCGTTTTTCAAAGAATGGCTCCAAAACCTCAAAGAGACGCCGCACATAAGCTAGCTCTAGGCTGGGGCTGCAGGGCTGGTTGTGGCTTAGGAGGTTTGGGCGAGGAGCCTGAGGCTTCTACTGACCTTGGTGAGCATGATAAGCTGGATAAGAGGGGTAATACTTCTTCATAGGATAGACGGGCTTCTTTACAAAGGCCTTCTTCATAGAAGAATCTGCTGTTTTATGAGATACACGCTTCATGGTAAAGTCATTAGTCTCGATGTCACCAGCCTTCTCCCTCCGACCTTTAACAAAGAGGCCCTCACCTCGACAGGGAATGTCTGCTAGCTTGTCTTGGACCCACTGTTTGAGGTCTGAAGACTGCAACCAAGCCAGTCTTCTGGCCCCAATGCCCACCGCTGCAGCTCTGCTGGTAGACTCAAAAGAGTCAAAAGCTGCTCTGGTGATGAACTTGGAACAGTCCTGACCATGGTTGACTAAGGCCTGGTAGGCATCCAGCTTCTCTGAAGAAATACAGCAGAGAACTCATCAAGATCCTTCACAATGTCTCTACGGAACATGCCCATATAAAGCATGTAAGAATTAATGCGGCAAGCCAACATCGAAGCATCGGCGGCCAAAGGCATCAAGGATATGCGATTCACTTCCAGGAGGAACCGAAGAGTGATTTTCAGTACTCTTGAGCTGGCACATGGCCAACTCAACCTCCATAGAATGGTGAGGGAGTTGAGGTTTTTGGAGGTTTTTGGAATCCCAGGGAATTGGAACCCTGTACATGTCTAGCCTCTTACTGACCAAGGGAAGAGAGAGAGGGGTCTTCCACATCCAAAACATGAGGTCCTGTAGAATATGATGGACTGGAAGAGTGGCAGCCTCCTTAGGAGATGAGGGATACTGCAGTAACTCCAGTTCCTCTGCTCTGTTCCAACTCAGTGCCCACTGAGACAGAGAGAGCCTTGGCCATGTCCTGGATAAAGGTCCTCGAAGGATATGTCCTCAGGCAGGGACCGGTGGCACTCATAAGGCAGTGAAGGGTCCGATGGCACATCACGGTGCTTCTGTGAAACAGGGGACTTACCCTCTGATTCCCACGCACCGGAATCTGAATCAGAGAGGAAGAGAAAATAGCGACAGTCACAGTTGAGTCTCCATTGCCAAACCAATGTCGATGGACGATCACGATGAGAACCATAGAAGCTCGAGGCTGGTTCCTCCTGAGCTGATGGGACGACCGGTTCCAGACTCAGCATGGACCCCGAGGATTCCGATGGCAGCGGTTCCAGGCTCAGCATCAAGACCTAGGCTGCCAAGGGCTTTGATATGCCCGATTCCAGGCTCGGTATAGAGACCTGGGCTCCTGAAGGCCTTGAGGCCACAAACACAGATGCCGCCAGGAGCGCAGCCAAACTCCTCTCAATGGACAGCATGCACTGCTTGAGGGAGATGGAGAATGTCTGGATGGACTATGGTGCAGGACTCTGGACCACTGTCCCAGACAACGGAACTGGAGGATCTCCGGAGGTCGAAGCCTCGGTAGCACTCTGGAGCCCCTTTTGTGCTTTAGAGGTGGATTCGTGATGTCGGGGCTGTTTAGCTGACCATTCTTAGTTCTCAGTATCAGAATGTCGCTGAGGTGAGCTCCGTTATGTCCAAGGGATTGATCCCGGGAATCGGCATCAGTCCTTGATGTCGAAGGCTGAGAGTTCAATGTGGCGTTGGTGGTCAGTTGTGCCTTACCATGGCCTCTCAGTTCTGAAGGGGAGGGGGAACAGCACGAAGAACAGGAGCCCCGAGATGGTGTCAACATCAAAGAAGAGCATGCTGAGGCTGCCAAGTCAGATCCAAAGAGACACTCCTATTGCTTTTCCCAGTTTTTTAACCCTTTCCTTGTCATTTGTTGACACAAATTACAAGAGTCCGGGTTGTGGTCAGGGCCCTAGCACTGCAAGCACCAATTGTGCTTGTCTGTGGCCAAAACGGTGCGGTTTTATTTAGTACATTTCTTGAAACCGCTGGCTTGCTTCTCCATGTTAGGAAAAAAAGAGAAATTAGACTTACCTGCTAATTATTGTTCCTTGAGGAACTCCAGTCTGGTAGTGCACCTCTTCCCGCAGCTTGGGCATGTCAGATTCTGAAGCCACCTACACATATACTGCTGGCACCTCCCACCAGCCTGACAAAGCAGACTAAAAAGGAGCAATAAATAAGAAGTTAGAACATCTATAAACTAACAGGTTAACCCATACAAGTAACCAAATATACTTAACCCACAACTGTCTCCCCCCCTCCCCCTCAGAGGAAAACTTCCTCCCTTCGCTGCCGAAGGAGACGTGGATATAGAAGAAATAGTAGAGAGATAGAACAGCAAGAAAAAAGTAGTGAAAATAGACTGGAGGCGCACAAGGCTCACCAATACCCTTCGCACCTTCTGCCACAATGGCCCTCTCACGGTCCGCATTCTACAACTGAAAAAATAGGGTGGGATTCGGGACTGGACTGGAGTTCCTCATAGAACAATAATTAGCAGGTAAGTCTAATTTCTCTTTCCTTATCGTCCCTCCAGTCCTGTCCCACACCTCTGGGATGTACCATAGCAGTAAATTAATGGGAGGGACCTGCCCAACCGGACCACAACACCGCAGACCCAAAACGGGCATCCTCCGCCATCTGGATATCCAGACAATAACGTCTACTGAAAGTATGTAACGAAGACCAAGTAGCCGCCTTGCAAATCTCAAGTGGAGGCACCAAAGTTTATTCCGCCCAAGAAGCTGCTTGAGCTCTAGTAGAATGAGCTCACAACCCTAAAGGAACTGGACGACCCTGCAAAATATAAGCTGAAGAAATTGCTTCGCGGATCCATCTAGAAATGGAAGCTTTGGCCACTGCTTCACCCTTACGCGGCCCTCCAAACAATACAAACAAATGATCAGATTTGCAAAAAGACTGAAGCTTTGAGATAATGGCGAAGAACCCTCTTTACATCTAGCCGGCGTAAACTGCAATCAGAAACATTCTCCCCCGAGGATCGTAAAACTGGCAAGGAAACCGATTGATTCACATGAAAGGGAGGAACGACGGAACAGGATGCAAAACCACCTTGTCCCGAAAGAAAGTCAAAAAAGGTTCCCAAGACAAAGCCTGCAACTCAGAAATGCGACGTGCCAAACAGATTGCCACCAAGACGACAACCTTTAACATCAGATCCTTTAATGAAGCCTGTCGTAACGGCTCAAAGGGTTCCTTGGTCAATGCAGTTAAAACCAAATTGAGATCCCAAGGTGGGATCACTATTCTCCTTGGCGGACGCAGTCGAGAAGCTGCCCTCAAAAAGCGTAACACATCTGGATGGGATCCTAAAGCTACACCCTGAACCTTTCCCTGATAACAAGCAATAGCTGCCAATTGCACCCTTAAAAGAACTGGCAGTCAGACTATTGTCAAAATCATCCTGCAGAAAACTCAAAATCTCCAGAACAGTCACGGACAACGGCCGCGCTTCTCATGCTGTGCACCAATCCTCAAAGATACGCCAAACGCGAACGTAGGCTAACAAGGTTGACCGTTTTCTGGCTAGGAGTAGAGTGGAGATTACTGCTCCAGAATAACCCTTCTTCCTTAGCAGTCTCCTTTCAATGGCCAAGCCGTAAGCAAAAACCAATCCACCTGTGGCATCCGAAGAGGCCCCTGCCGAATGAGATCCTCCCGCGTTGGAAGAGTCCAAGGCCGACCGTCGAGGAGACGTACCAAGTCGGCATACCACAGACATCGCAGCCAATCTGGGGCGATCAGGATTATCCACCCCTGATGAGATTCTATGCTTTGAATCACCCGGCCTATGAGTGCCCAAGGTGGGAAGACAGAGGCCTTCGGTAGGCCATCGCTGCACCAAGGCATCTAGACCCTCGGACATTGTCTCTTACCTTCTGCTGAAGCAGCGGCTCATTTTGGCAGATCAGAAGGTAGCCATCAAGTCCATAATGGGCGCACCCCATCTGCTGACTATCTGAGCAAACACCTCCGAATGGAGTTCCCATTCCCCGGGATCTACACGAACCCGACGAGATAATCCACCGTCACATTTTCTACTCCACAATGTGAGCCGCCGAGAGCGCTTATAGCTGATGCTCTACCCAGCTGAATAAGCCCTCTGCCTCTTCCTCCAGAGCCGCGCTGCCCGTCCCTCCTTGCCTATTGAGATAGGCCACTGCAGAATCATTGTCTGATAGTACTCGGTCCGCCCAACCCCGAAGAGCGTCTTCGAAGACCCAGAGCGCGAGAGCTACTGCTCTCAAGTCCAATCGGTTGATCAACCGCTGAATCTCCTGCTCCCTCCAGGTTCCCTGAACAAAGAGCCCTCTACAATGAGCCCCCCAACCTGGCATTGGTTAAGAGCGGAAGCCACCATGGCTGTACGAGCGGCATGCCCGCCGTCAAGTACTCTGGCTGAAGCCACCAACTAAGAGAGTCCCTGACTCCTGTCGGGCAGGGCAGACGCTTGGTCAGCGAGTCCCCCTGGTGGGACCAGCGGCGAAGTAAGGACCTCTGCAGAGGATGCATATGCACCCTCGCCCATGGCACAACCTCCAGAGTAGCTGCCATCTTTCCTAGAACCTGAAGATACTGCCAGGCCGTTGGTGCTGATCATTTCAAAAACGTGCAAACCAAGCGACGCAGCCCTTGGGCTCGGTGTTCCGGCAGAAACACCGACCCCACTCAAGTGTCAAACCAGACTCCTAAATATTCTAGGACCTGAGAGGGTATCAACCGGCTGTTGGCCATGTTGACCACCCATCCGAGCTCCTTTAAGAGCTGCACCACTCTGGCTGTATCCCGTACACTTTCGATTCTGGACTTCGCCCGAATCAACCAGTCGTCCAAATAGGGATGTACCAACACTCCCTCTTTGCGCAGCATCGCTGCCACCACCACCATCACCTTGGTGAAGTTCGTGGAGCTGTCGCTAGACCAAACGGTAACGCCTGAAACTGAAAATGTCCCTGAGGAACCGCAAATCTTAGGAAGCGCTGATGCTCTGGCCTGATTGGGATGTGCAAGTACACCTTGGTGAGATCGAGAGATGTCAAAAACTCTCCCTTTCAAATCGACACTATGACAGAACGCAAAGATTCCAAGCAAAAATGAGGCACTTGAAGACAACGGTTACATAGAAACACAGAAATATGACGACAGAAAAAGACCACATGGCCTATCTAGTCTGTCCTTCCATGACTCCCTTTAGGTCAAGAATAGGTCAAAAAGACCCGTCCTTTGGAACCACAAAATAAATTGAGTATCGACCACAGCCGTACTGGTCTCACGGCACTGGAACTACTGCCCCCAGCTGAAGTAACCAAGACAGTGTCTCTTGTACCACCACTGCCTTGGCCTTTGCCCTGCAGGGGGACAGTACAAATGAGTCGGTTACCGGTCGGGCAAATTCAAGGGCATAGCCCTTGTGAATAACTTCCAACACCCAATGGTCTGAAGTTATTTGGGCCCAGGCTGCAAAAAATTCCCGCAGTCGCCCCCCTAAGGGTTGTATTGCAGCCTGGGTCTTCCTCGCTTCATTGGGCCTTTCGGAAACCTGAGGCAGAGGGGCTAGCGAAGCCTCTGACCGCTCCCCGAAATCCTTGACCGCACAATGGAAATCTCCCCCCAGCCGAGAGGTACGAAAACGTCTGAAAAGCCAGCACTGCACAAGCCGACTTTGGCTTATTTTCTGGCAAGCGACCCCCTTTCGACTCCCCCAAGTCCTTTACTAGCTTGTCAAGGTCTTCGCCAAATAAAAGCTTTCCCTTAAAGGGGAGCTTGGTAAGACGTGACTTGGAGGAACTATCCGCCACCCAATTACGCAGCCAAAGAGCGCAGAGCCGCAACCAACGAAGCCATGCTATTAGCTAATCCTCTAATGAGATCATAATGCAGATCGGCTAGATAAGCCGCCCAGACTCCAGTCTAGTTATGTCTGACACATGATCCTGCGACTGCTCTCCCGGCTGCTGTAGACACTGCGACCAACGCAGGCAGGCTCTTGCCAACCAAGCTGCACAAATAGAGGCTTATAAAGATAGCGCATTAACGTCAAAGGCCTGCTTTAATAAAGAATCCAATCTTCAATCCTGGCCATCCTTTAGGGCCACACTACCTTCTACCTTCTTGGTGACCGCCGAGACAGCCGCATCCACTCGTGGACAACGAAACACCTCCCACTCTTGATCAGACAAGGGATAGAGATGAGACATAGTTCGTACTCCCTGTAAACCTGCTTCCGGCAGATCCCACTCATCCTGAATCATCTGTCTGATGACCCGATGAACAGGGAACACCGCTTGTGTCTTGCGCACCACCTGAATGAGAGGATCTGCCACCGTCTCCTCTTCTGTCAGTTGACCCACGGCTAAGTTGAGCGCTTGAAGCGACTCCATGATCAGAGCTGTCAGTTCCTCCTTTCGAAAAACACGGATGATCCTAGCTTGATCCTCCGGCCCTGGAATCTCACCTTCCTCAAGATCCTCCACACCGACTTCTGTTTCCATGTCAAATTCGTCACCTTCCAGCCAGTTGGACAGAGAAGTCTGCTCCTTCACGGTTCGAGGCTTCTTAGCCGGTCCCACTGCCAAACCCTCAACCTTTCCCGTGGATATTCTACTCGCTGTGACTCCAAGACCCGAGACGGTCAAAGCGGAGCCCTGTTGTCGCAAACAAAAGGCCTGATGTAAGAGGAGGACAAGCTCTGGGGAATACTCTGCCAGAGGTCCTGCCCCCACAGCAGGCACCCCTGAGGAGCCCAGAACCGATGGAGCCATAGTCCATGGAAAAAGAGGAGCCTCTTGCAGAGAACTCACCTCCATAAGAACTGAAGCTGTTTGTGCAGCCGAAGAAGCCGGCTCCTTCGCTTTATCCTGGAGCTCCTGGTTCCATATTCAGTGCTGCTACTGCACAACCGCGGCACACACCAGCGTCCGAAACTGCTCCGCGATGGGAACTGCAGACCAGACACCGCGGATGCGCCGGCATTAGATCAAGTCACTGTGCCCTGGCTACATCACCTGCTAAGGATAACAGACTTAGAATCATTAATATATAAATATATATATATATATATATATATATATATATATACACATATACACACACACACACACAGGGTGGCCCAAAACATGTGAGAACATCTCAAATTAAAAGCTTAAATAGTTTACTTATTTACCTTTTTTAGCTATATAATGTCTTTATTTCGACAATTTTCGGTTGCCAACTTTTTTTTTTTAATTTGTCAATCGTTTACATCTGTCTTTTTGAATTTTTAACTAACTTATATGCTACGAGATGTTCTCACTTTTTTTGGGCCACCATATATATATTTAACAGATTACTCCACTCTCCACCAGTTTTAGTGAAAAAACTCCTAAATCTGTAAAACTGCTATCTTTTTATAATAAAAATCAACAGAAGAGAAGAAACAGAGAAAAAAAAACAAACCGATGAAAACCACTGCTTCTTAAAAGACATGGGAAAAAACTGGGCCGCCTAGCGATCGGGCCTAGAAAAGTACAGCACAACATTCCACGATGCAGGAGACCAAGGCAGAGAGGCCTACCTACCTCCCCCAACCCACAGCACTCACTTCTGACAGGATCGGGGCTAAAACAAAGAATCACAGCTGTGCTGAAAACGCCAGCAAACACCTCTGCACCGGCTGATTCAGGCAGAAAGAAATCGCGCTGATGGCTCCTCACTCACCGATGAGATCGGGAGCCGTCAATCACCGTGGGAGCAGTTGGCTGTCTCAGCTCCCCTCCGAACAGTCAAGGAGGGGAGTGAAGAAGGGGGAAGAAGCTCTGTCACTGGCAGCCAAGAAAGGATTCCTCACCTGGTGCTCCCAGTTGCACTTAGGGCCCCCCCTTTTTTTTTTTAAACTTTAAGCTAACAGCCCAAACAAAACAAGATATAGGGGGAAAAATAAGCCAAACTAATAGAATAAATTCCAAGTACACTAACTAGAAAGCTCCTTTCTCAGTCCCTAAAGTGAGCCCAGCACTTAGGCTCACCACCTCACGCTGCTTGGAGACTGAGCACACTGGAGGCTGGGTGGGAGGTGCCAGCAGTATATGTGTAGGTGGCTTCGGAATCTAACATGCTCAGTCTCCAAGCTGCGGGAAGAGGTGCACTACCCAGAGCTGCGGGACTGGACTGGAGGGACGATAAGGAACAGCTTTTGCCAGGTCAAAAGACTCAATGGCAGCCGAAACTGATGAAAAAAACCTGCAGGAACTGTGAGATAAGAAAGAGAAAAATAAAAATTAGTTGAAGTGCCAAAAAGGGCACCAGTGTCAACGAGGGACAGTACCTAAGTGGACGGGAAGGCAAAAAGAAAAAATAAGCACCCTGAAGGGCATAGAAGAAAAATGTTTTAACTGTGGTGAGAGGACAAGTATCCATAGGGCTCCGCGGATAAACTAAGATGGAGGAGAATCACTGGGAAGACGAGAAGGCATGCAGAGAGGGATGCTCCCAAACACTTCCTATTGGATGCTGGGGAGTGTTCTCACGCGGGCTCAGAGGACATCACCCATATGTGAAGACTGCATTCCTGCTTGTTCCTGGAGATTGTCACTTCAGCATAAGATTTCTGCTATGACATAACCTGGATACCTTCTAAGATGACCACAAAAGATTCTGTAGTACAAATAAAGGAGGCTCTATGAAGTTTCAAAAGCTCGTGTACTATAAATATCTTCTCTGTTAATTCTTTGGAAAGTGTCATTACCTACCGGACTACATTTTTATCCAGGATCAATATGGCTGCAAAACCTCCAAACTTGACTGATGATCATCTATGGCTTATCCCAAGAATGCACAGTTTGAGCTTTAACATGCTAAAGAATGTGTGCAATGCAAAACATCTGACTATATCAAAAAAGAACTTTTCAATATTGCTACTGAGATGTTCAAAGTAATGCAATATAGGTTAGTGCAGAAGATAGCTAATAAGGTCATGGTAAAGTTAAAAATGCATTTCAAACCAGCAGTGCTTAGCCTGAAGCTGAAACATGAAGTTAGCAGATTACCAATATATTTAATAGACAAATTCAAGAACAAACAAAAGGAAGAAAAACTCAAATCAGCATAATACTGGACCAAAATCTGAGCTTCCAACCTCACATTCTGCAAGTCACCAGAGCTCCATACTTCCAAAATATGACAGTCTGAAACAGTTGACCCCTACTAGACTACAACTTCAGAAATGTCTGTCAAGCACCCCAACACCCCCATACTTGATTATGCAAACATAATAAACCAGGGGCTTCCCAAATCCACCCTACTCCCTTCGCACAGGCACCAGTCAGCGTAACACATCACACCTATCCTGAAGCAGTTACACTGGCTTCACATCCACACCAGGGTTAAATACAAAGTCTCATTGACCATCTTCAAGACCATCCACCCTCTCTCAAGGAATATTCTTCATCCTCTCCTTCTCCAGTCCTCCAGTAAGAGAGAAAGGCCAACCACAACCTCCTCTCAGTTCCAGTCTGTCACTCGCACCCACCACCTGGAACTCCCTCAGTCCAGAGATACGATCACTTACAGATGTTGGTGAGTTTTGCCACAAGCTAAAAACCTTCCCCTGGAACATTTCAGATCCATTATCTAACCCCTCCCCCCTTCCATTTTCAACATCTTCCGAGCTTTTACAATGCTTTGCCCTGTTTCTCCAGCAGCTCACCCATTGATCAGACACGTCTCCATTAACTATGTTTAAAAACTTATCTCGGGGGGCGGAGCCTGATGTCCAGCGGGTAGGACGCTTTGCGTTGAAGCTCCCGAGAGGCCTACTTAGAATCCTGACTTAATACCTATACAAATTTACTATTTCGCTCCGAGCTGACCGGGGCACCTCGGGGGGGATGGCGGCCCATAAACCAGCGCGCTTGGACTTCGGGTCTCCTTCTTCTTCTCACGGAAAACGTTCCAAAACAGAGGTGTCCTCCCCACAGAAGATGGTCCCATTTCGTGAAAACCCCGAAATGCACCTGGAGATTTTGGAGGAAATACGCGGCGTGAAGGAATTGGTGCAGTCCAATGGAGAAGCGCTTCGGGCCATGCGAGAAGACTTTGGAGTGCTCCAGGACCGACTTGAAAGTCTTTCATTACGGCAGGACAACATGGCGGGGGTCCTCGACTCGCACGAGGTGCGCTTGGGCAAACTGGACAAGGCTGAGCGCCAGATACAGAATCTTCAAAAGGAGTTAGAAGATAGCAATAATCGAGCCCGTCGCAACAATGTGAGGCTCCTCGGAATGCCGGAGGGGTGGAAGCAGGAGATATAAGAGAATTCTTGCTCAAAACTCTTCCCTCCTTGCTGAAGATCACTTTTCACAGAGAACTGGAAATCGATCGCGCACACCGTGTTCCTGCCCACATGGCGCTCAACCGCACGACCCCCCGGCCTATTATCTTTAGCTTGCTACGATATCAACAAGTGGAACAAATTTTACATGCTGCCCGAGCGAATCATCATTTGGAATTTGAAGGTCGTAAGGTCTCCTTCTTTCCTGATTTGGCAAAGCCTACCGTTGACCGTCGGAAGAAACTCCTTGCTTTTCGCCCTCGACTTCAACAGCTACAGGCTCGCTTTGGCCTGTTGTATCCAGCGAAGCTCCGAGTGACTCTCCACAACCAAACCAGGACGTTCGAAGATCCTGATCTACTATCAACATTTTTAGACTCCAAAGAAGCAGAGCAGATGCGCTAATCCCAAATCTCGGACTCTTATCTGCCGGCTCTATCCGCCATTTTGAAGGGCCCGATGCTGCGGTCATAGCCAAGCACAGAAATAGCCTGGACTTTCTTTCTTTCTCTATATGACTTTTGTTTTTTGGTCTCCTATCCCTTCATGATGTGTGCCTCGGTCGGATTCGGAGCACGCACAGTCCTACAGGTTATGTGTTTTTTCAATTTAGGCCTTCTCTGGGGTTTCTCCCCGCAGACACATGGTCGCCAGTAATTTTGGGGTTTTGCTTCTCCTCTACCGTACTGCGGTTTTCTTTGTTAATGTGGGGCGCTTCATTGTATTATATTAGCTTATTTTTCCTATGTCATGTGTACAGCCAGATACAGTCAGTTTGAGGGATATAGTGAAATTATGTGTGCTATCATGCTCAGAATATTAACTTTTCTGAATGGCCTTATGTAAAATCTTATTATTCACCGTCAAAGGCATTAATGGTCCACTCAAAGGAAAGAAAATCCTTAGCTATCTTCGCCATGTGCATGTTGATTTAGTGTTTCTTCAGGAAACGCATTTAAACTCTGCTGAAACACTGAAACTCAATGCTAAGCCTCACAGGGTCGCTGCCTATTCTCCCACTGTTTCCAAATGGTACGGGATAACCATTCTGGTTAAGAAGTCTTTGCATGCTACTGTACCTGATATTAGCGCTGACAAGGAGGGTAGATGGGCCCGTGTACACCTTGAGGTTGGAGATAGTGAATTCACGTGTATTTGCATTATGCCCCGAATGTGGACAAACCTGCTTACTATGCAAGTATTGCGCAGTTGGCCTAGGCCTCTGCCAATGCTCCATTAATACTTGGTGGCGATTTTACTCAAGTGTTCCCTCAATCTTTTCTTCTCAAACAGGGTGCTCGTTGGTTGGAAGATCCAGTACCGAGTAGACCTGTGTGGCTAGATATAGAAGTGGGCCTTTGCAAACTGATTCCTCTTACCTTTTTCCCTGGTATGACTCTCCCATCAGACTCCTACTATCTACCAATGCTTTTAGACACTTTAGGTGCCTTTAATACTCTTATGCAATCTTTAGACTCCCGACTCTGGTCAGTGCAACTTCAGCATCGCCTTCGGAGCACTAGAGTACTCCCGTCATCGGCATTCCCTACATAAGGTTGATTGGAGACTTTCCGATCTCTCGGTAGTTCACCGGGTGTAGCATCCAATTTTACTAAACCTTATGTAATGCTATAACTAGAGATACCCCTATAGCGCAGAAAGTATGGGAGAGAGAATTGCATGTGACTTTGACCTCGGAGCAATGGAGCCTTATCTGGAGTAGAGGGACATGGGTTCCCGATCCGCCTCACTCACTCAGGCCCTCTTCTTTCTAGCCCACCGGTGTTTTTTACACTTCTCACAGATTAGACAAATGGAACACTACTCAGGGCAATGGTTGCTGGACACGTCCTGCGGCCATTGGTTCATTGCCTCATGTTATGCATGAATATCCCGCACTATAGTATTACTGGCGTCGGGTCTGGGGTCGTATTTAGTCTATCCCGCACTCTCAGGAGCCCCTTTCTTGGAGGATAGTGGGACTTCGCCCAATTGCGGGGATCCCCTCTCTCCCAAAAATGGCTTATCTCCTTTCGAACTTTATGCTTGGCATTGCTATTTCCCTAATTAAGTAATACTGGAAAATTAGCTCCCATCTGAGCCCCAATGAATGGTGGAATCATGCCTGTCTTTACAGTAAATATGAACAAATACCTCGTCTGTTCGCTTCCTCCGTTCAGACTCCTTCTCATTGGTCTCAATGGAAGCTGCTCAATGACTATGTACATTTTGCTAAATGCTCTCATCTGACTGTCTAACTTTGTATCTAACTTTGTATATATCTTTGTCCCATGATCATGCTGTATTGTAGATACTCTTTTGATCGTTTGATGTATAATCACTGTTAATTGGAAGCGCTCACATGCTGATATAATCGGGTAGAGAAGAAGCATCGGGGTGGGGGGTAATGGGTTTACTTTTCCTTATTGTATGCCTGTTTTGTCTCTTTTGGTGTGTTGTTTCTTTTGTTTGTTGCAAAATGAAAATAAAAGTTTAAAAAAAAAAAAAACTTATCTCAACCTAACTCATTCCCCTGAGTCAGGTTAACATACAATTTACCTTGTTTCTGGTTGTATACATTAGTTATTGTTAAGTTTGATCAACACGATTTACCTTGTTCCATGTTAAACTTGTTCTAATTGCTTCCTGAACACCGCTGTGACTGGTAGATACAGCGGGTACAAAAAAATTGGTAAATAAAATTAATTATTCAACAAAAGACAAAATAACCCTCTCCAGTCTTTAATCTACTTCCACAAACTTCTTGGGATCACTTCATGAATGCATTCAGCCCAACTAAAGAAGAAAATTATCTTACCTTTTTCTGATCTTCGAGCTTGTGACTGACTGGATTCCTCCCATGTCTATTCATTTCTGAAGATAAATCCATCACATTTACTCTCAGTCCTTCAAAATGAATTGTCCAAAAAAAAATCTAATCCAACATGCACAAACTACAAAAACAAAGAGTTTCTGTGGTCATCACGCCTTCATTTCTGAACTTTGTTAATTGGAAGGAATGATCAAAACTAGACCAATCACAATAGGAAAAATAAACTTTGCAATTCACTCTTGGGTCCACCCAATTCAGCATATCGTTTTGAAAGAGAGGCGCTTCAGAAGAGAAATATTCATCCAGTGCTATGACTCCAGAAGTTATCTGTTCCTTTCTTCTTGGGTTTCCATTCTATAGAAGAGTTACATCTTGCCTGTAATCCTAACAAAAAACAGAAACATGCAGTAAGATTACGCTGTATTTCGATGCCATCTGCTGTGCCTGCTTATACACGTTTTCTCTTTAAATGTAGCTGTTCTAAAGTAAAATCTTTTACAGTATCATGTAGCAGACCTTATACTATGCTAAGCAGTGCAGAATAGTAGGTTCTATGCCCTTATACCTACAGAAAACTAAAAGCATTAAATAGTCTCAGACCCAATGCTCATAACACTGGTTTGAGTTATACATCTACACCATACTTTTTATCTTCTGAGGGATGAATGGGATGAAAATTGCCTTTAAACTCCTGTAGTTTTGTAAAATTATGATTAGACTGGACAAAACTTTACTAAGTAAGCATCTTACTGTTATTACTGTTTAAAAAAACAAAGATGGGTAGATATGGCGGCTTTGAAAAGCTAATAAATGCTTAAAGATGCAAGCCTTTGTTACTACTAAGTTCTCAATCTAGCACTCCTTGCCTTTTGTTGCAACAACTTTTTTCTGTAATTGCCCATGTTTATTGTTGAAAAACATGACTTAAATTCTCATCATTAAGAGACTAGAATATTTTCAAGAAGCACAGATAAACTCCAACAGTGTATGACATATAGGATAAAAAGTAACACCAAATCTAGCAACCCTTCCAATTACAGGTGTGAATCAGGGAGCTACGCTTTTGGGGGTAATTTTGTAAGGCGCCACAGAAAGTTACATGCCGCTCCTTTTTTCTTGGGTTTCTATTCTATAGAAGGGTTACATCTTGCCTGTAAATCATGTATTTTCAATAACTTATACACATACTCTGAGTAGTCACTATTCTGCAAGTACATGTGTCGCGTCAATTGAAAGTATAGGCAATGTGGGCATGCACATGGGCAAATCTTGAGCAGAGCATACATTTACATGTGTAAATTACACAATACTATAATTAACGTGTTCATGAATAATCTAGGTGTAGGCATTTATACTAGCAACAAGGCTGGCATAAGTGCTCACACCTAGATTTACCGCATTTGTTTTGACCACTTACGCTCCTATTTTATAAAGTATGCACTTATTTGACTTTATAAAATAGGCACTGGTGACATGTTTACGCAGGAATTCATAAAACAACCCTCATTCTGTACAATTCTGCACTTTCAATTCGTTTTGTAAGCATTTATGTTTTATCGATAAACCCAAACTAATCTATACATAGAAACATAGAAATATGACGACAGAAAAAGACCACATGGCCTATCTAGTCTGTCCTTCCATATCAACAACTACAACAGTCCCCTTTTTACCTTCAGAGATCCTCTGTGTTTGTCCCATGCTTTTTTGAATTCAGTTACTGTCGTCATCTCTATCACCTTCACCTGGAGACTATTCCATGGATTCACTACTCTTTCCGTAAAAAAATATTTCCGCATATCACTCCTGAATCTATCTCCCATCACACTCATCCCATGTCCCCTCATAGCAGAACTTGCTTTCAATTGAAAGAGGCTCTCTCCCTGAACATTTATGCCACGGAGGTATTTAAACATCTCAATCATATCACCTCTATCCCGCCTTTCCTCTAAGGTGTACATATTAAGATCCTTAAGTCTGTCCTCATATGCTTTATAATGAAGGCCACTAATCATTTTAGTACCCACCCTCTGCACAGACTCCACCCTGTTCACATCCTTTTGAAGGTGCAGTCTCCAGAATTGCACACTATACTCCAAATGAGGTTGCACCAAAGACTTATACAGAGGCATTATCACCTCCTTTTTTCTGCTAGCCATTCCCCTCCGTATGCACCCAAGCATCCTTCTAGCTTTTGCCGTCGCCTTTTCTACCTGTTTAGCTACTTTGAGATCATCAGACACAAACACGCCTAGGTCCCCTTCTTCTTTAGTCGACAAAAGTACTTCACCCCCTATACCAGTGATGGCTAACCTTTTTGAGCCCGAGTGCCCAAACTGCCGCACAAAACCAAAGAATTTCCTCAAAGTGCCAGCACGTCATTTGCATAAGTGGTCTTATTTGCATAAATATTTGCATAATGTTACCATACACTAACTTTTAGTAAACATGTCTCTTAATGAGTGTATGGATAAAGAAAGACTAAAAGATTTCTACATTACTATAATCCAGTGCCAACCGCCAGGCACATTAGGAACTACTACAAACGCTGCCCATTTAGAACCATAGCAAACCCGCCGTATCCTGACAGCATTACCAGGACTCACAAAGCACCATACCCTACCTATCAAAAGGCAACACTGCAAATATTAAACCAATACATTTCAGTGAATACTGGGGAAAGAGAACAAGTGGCAACGTCAAATAGGAATTTCCTCTTGTACAAAACAAAGCGCAGATGTTAATGATGCACATTTCCCAGAGCTGACATATTCCAGTTAATAAATTCAAAATAAATACATATCGTTCTACCTATTGTGCATTTTGTTTCAGTTTCAAATGGTCCATCCATTTTCTTCAGGTTTCTTCAGGTTTTATGCTAACTCTCCATTGTCTGATATCCATTTGTCCTTTCTTCTCTCCTAGTTTTTTCCATTCTCTCTACATCTGCTTTAACATACTAATCTTTCTCCTTTTGCTCTTTCCTCGTTGCTATTTCATCCACACAAATTTTACCCCTCCATCCTCAATCCCCAATTACTCTCCCAATACCTGGCCAATTGTAGATTTTTCATCCCTCCTACACAAAATATTTTTCCCCTCTCCATTTTACTCTCCCAGCCCCATCCCATTCTAATCCTCCCCCAACATCAGCTCCCTTCTAGTTCCAGTCTCACCCAGCATCCATTCCCTTCTTCAAGCCCCCCACTTCCCCTCAGCCCATTTCCATTCCAAGCCCCGTCCCCATCAGCTATTTGCAGTTCAAGCCCCCCACTTCCCCTCAGCCCATTTCCATTCCAAGCCCCATCCCACAAAGCTATTTGCAGTTCAAGCCCCCTTCCACTCAGCCCATTTCCAGTCCTAGCAACCCCCCCAACCCATTACCAGTCCTAGCCCCCCATAGCCCACTCCCAGTCCTAATCCCACCAGCCCATTTCCAGTCCTAACCTCCCCATCAGCCCACTCCCAGTCCTAATCCCCATCACTCAATTTTTAGTTTAAGCCCCCCCAGCGCCCATCACCACTCCTAACCCCGCCCCCAGCGCCCATCACCACTCCTAACCCCCAGCCAGCGCCCATCACCACTCCTAACCCCCCCAGCCAGCCCAGTGCCCATCACCACTCCTAACCCCCCCCAGCCAGCCCAGTGTCCATCACCACTCCTAACCCCCCCAGCCCAGCCCATCACTACTCCTAACACCCCCCAGCCCAGCCCAGCCCAGCCCATCACCACTCCTAACCCCCCCCAGCCCAGCCCAGCCCAGCCCATCACACCACTCCTAACCCCCACCCCCCTCCAGCCCAGCCCAGCCCAGCCCAGGGAAATTTAAAAAAAAAAACACAACCCTGTCTGCTGCCGTTGTCGGGGCCGCCGCGGCAGAATCGAGCGTGCCGCGGGGCCCCCCTGTACCCACCCGGCAGAGCCTGTCCTCCCCGTAGCAGCTCTCTCTTTGGAGCTGCAGTCAGACGCGCCGGCTTGCAGAGCGCGAGGGAAGAGTTCCCTCGCTGCTCTGTTAAGCCCGCGGGCTGATGGGAAGTTCCCATCAGCCCCCGCGGGCTTAACAGAGTCGCGAAAGGGAAACTCTTCCCTTCGCGCTCTGCAAGCCGGCGCGTCTGACTGCAGCTCCAAAGAGAGAGCTGCTACGGGGAGGACAGGCTCTGCCGGGTGGGTACAGGGGGGCCCCGCGGCACGCTCGATTCTGCCGCGGCGGCCCCGACAACGGCAGCAGACAGGGGGGTTGTTTTTTTTTTCGATTGCGGACCTTCCCGCGTGCCAGCTGCAAGGCCTTCGCGTGCCACAGCTGGCACGCGTGCCATAGGTTCGCCATCGCTGCCCTATACTATATTGCTCCCTTGGATTGCTGCAGCCCAAATGCATGACCTTACATTTTTTAACATTAAATCCCAGCTGCCAAATTCTAGACCATTCTTCAAGCTTAGCTAGATCCCTCCTCATGTTATCTACACCCTCCTGGGTGTCTACTCTATTGCAGATTTTGGCATCATCCGCAAAGAGGCAAACCTTACCTGACAGCCCTTCCGCTATATCACTAACAAAGATGTTAAAAAGAATCGGACCAAGGACAGATCCCTGGGGCACACCACTGGTAACATCCTTCTCAGAGTGAGCTCCATTTACCTGTACTCTTTGTCGCCTCCCACCCAACCAATTTCTAACCCAAGCAGTAACTTTAGGGTCCATCCCTAGGGCGCTCAGTTTGTTTATAAGTCACCTGTGAGGAACAGTGTCAAAGGCTTTACTGAAATCTAAATACACCACATCTAGGATCCAACTCCCTGGTCACCCAATCAAAGAAATCAGATTTGTCTGACAAGACCTGCCTCTGGTGAATCCATGCTGCCTTGGATCCTGTAATCCGCTGGACTCCAGAAACCTCACTATTTTCTCTTTCAGCAGCATTTCCAATAATTTACTCACCAGCGAAGTTAAACTAACCGGCCTGTAGTTTTCAACCACATCCTTACTTCCGCTTTTGTGTAAAGGCACCACATGAGCCTCTCTCTCTCCAGTCCTTTGGCACCACTCCCGACTCCAACGAGGCACTGAAAAGGTCAGTCAGTGGAGCTGCTAGAACGTTCCCAAGTTCCTTCAGTATTCTAGGGTGTATCCCATCCAGTCCCATCGCTTTGTCTACTTTAAGTTGAGCTAGTTTCTCACGAACACAGTCTTCTGAAAATTGTTCAAGATGTCCCTCGCTTCTGTTCCTGTTTGTGGGTGTTTCTGAGGTCCTGCTCCTGGTTCTTCATTTGTGCACACAGAACAAAAATATTTGTTAAGCAATTCCACTTTATCCTTATCAGCTTCTACATATTTCTCCCCTGCACCCTTGAGTATGAGAATACCACTTTTGCCCTTCCTGTTCTCACTAACATATCTGAAAAATGTCTTATCCCACCATTTTATTGCATTGGCTATTTCCTCCTCCTTTTGAATCTTTGCCTTCCTGACTACTTTGCTAGCTTCTCTAGGTTTTTCCAAATATAGATGCCTGTCTTCCTCTCTCTGTGATCTCTTGTATTTCATGAAGGCCTCCCCTCTTTCTTCACTTTTTCAGCTACTTCTTTCAAAAGCCATAGTGGTCTCCTTTTCCTTTTACCTTTATTTACCATTTTAACAAAAAGGTCGGTTGCCCTTAAAATATCTCCTTTCAGTTTTGCCCACTGTTTTTCTATACCCCCCAGCTGTTCCCATCCCACTAACGACTCCGTGAGGTACTGGCCCATCTTGGCAAAGTTAGTCTTCCTAAAGTCTAAGATCCTCACCTTTGAATGGATTCTAACAGCTCTAGTCCTAATATCGAACCACACCATATGGTGATCACTGGATGCAAAATGATCTCCTACAACAGCAGAAACACTTTCACCATTGGTAAGCACCAAGTCCAGTATGGCCCCTTCACATGTGGGGTCTGTTACCAATTGCCTGAATAGTTCTCCCTGTAGAGAATCCAGGATCTCCTTACTTCTAGATGATACTGCAGCAGGAATGTGTCAATCAACATCTGGCATATTGAAATCTCCTATCAGTAGCACTTCCCCTTTCCTAGTAATGCTGCATATGTCTTCAATCAACTCTGTCCAACTCTTCCTCTTGTGAGGGAGGTCTGTATATCACACCAATGCAAATAGATTTTCCCTCTTCTTGTTTAACCCACAATGCCTCCTCTCTCCCTTTTAAGCTCTGTAATTCCAAAGCTTTAATAGTAGTTTTTACATCTAGTGCCACACCTCCTCCCCTTCTTCCTACCCTGTCCTTTCTGAATAAAGTATAGCCAGGTATTACTACATCCCAATCATGGTTTTCTGTGAACCATGTTTCTGTAACTGCCACTAAATCCAAGTCAGCCACTCCCACCAAAGCTTCATCATCAGGGATCTTATTTCCCATGCTATGAGCATTTATACATACTCCTTTCCATATGTTACCCCTGTTACCCATTTCCATAAAGGTATTTAATGTATCACCTACCTGGGGGCTTTCACCTACCTGGGGGCTTTCTTCACCCATCCCCAACGAATCTAGTTTAAAGCCCTCTTCAGTAGATTAGCCAGTTTACTACCGAAGACGCGTTGACCTTTATTGGACAGATGGATGCCGTCTCTACTTTGCAACCCTTGGAACAGCACCCCATGGTCTAGGAAACCAAAATGCTCTCGATGACACCATCCATGCAGCCATGCATTCATCTCAAGGATACGAGCCTCTCTGCCTTGGCCTTTACCCTCAACAGGGAGAATTGAAGAGAACACCACCTGTGCACCTAATTGCTTCACCCTCTGTCCCAGAGCCATGAAGTCACTTTTGATACGTTCCGAGGGATACCTGGCAGTATCATTTGTTCCAACATGGATTAGCAGCATTGTGTAATAGTCAGTGGGCTTGATGAGTCTCGGCAAACTCTTGGATTTTGGCACCAGGCAGACAGCATACCTCTCTGGACATCAAGTCTGGTCGGCAGATGGACGCCTCAGTACCTCTCAGAAGAGAGTCTCCAACCACCACTACCCTTCGCTTCCTTGTGGTCACTGATTCTGCAACTTTGGGGTACTTGAGCTCTGGTTCTTCCCTTTCCAGGGATGCTTTCAACTCCTACACTTCCAGGGCTGCATAATGGTTCTTCAATTCAAGGGCTGGAGAAGTTGGATTGGTGATTTTGCAAGCCCTGGTGACTTGTGCCCAACCATTGACATTCTGTTGGCACCCATCTTCTCCTCTGCTGGAGAGCTTGGTTGCTGCAAGAAGCATCTCATCAATGTACTTTTCACTGTATTGGATGCTTCTCAGCCTCGCCACCTCCTCTCTAACTTCCTCCACTTGTTTCCTCAGAGCTTCAGCATGCAGACACCCTGCACATGGAACCGGTCCTTCAACTGGCATTAGGGTCTCTGTCTGGACAGAGGCAGAAGCTGTAACAGGGGCAACAGCTTTAGCAATATGATTTTTCCCAGCCATTGTACTGTTTGTGGAGCTTAGGTATCTGTTAAAGCAAAAGAGAGATCTCTACCAAGTACCAGCCGGTTTTCCCAGCTGTCCTTTCAGAGAAGCAGCAGTTAAATCTCTTTAATTATATTCAAAATGTGCTGCTCCAAGTCTCTGTGCTTTGTTAAATGGGGAGGTGCCCTATAAGCAAGACTGCTCACTAGGGGTGGATGGGAGTCGGGGTGGGTAGGGAGGGAACTAACTCCTGATTAGGTGTCAGCAGTTCCCAAAGCTGAGAAGGTTTCTAGAGTTCAACAACCTACTCTGCTCAAGGAAATTTCTACTAAAGCACAAAAAAAAAAGTAACTTTGCTTTAAAAATATACAAAAACCCTTTTAAGAGTTCCCAGTCAGAGAGCTAGCAATTTAATACAAATAAGCCCTCAAATCCTTACCGTTTTGACCTGTAGAGCCCGTTAGGAATGCCTCAACAGGGCAGGGCTCTAGATCCTTTTATGCAGGCCTCAGCTGCTCTCAGGTAATCAGGCCCACTAACTCCTGATTAGGTGTCAGCAGTTCCCAAAGCTCTTTTTAACTCATTCATATTCCCAAGAGTATATACCTTATAAGAGACATTTTGCTTTATATTGCACCCAGACACAGGAAGAAAACCTGTTATATCCATGAGCAATGAATGAATAAAAAAATTCTAATCATAGCACTCTCGTGCTCAAACTACAACAGTATTGCTTTCATTGGTCTACATGGAATATATTTGGTGGGTGCTCTCTTTGTCCTCTAACAAGGTGAATGTTAATCCAGTGTGGACTAAATAAAACTGGTCAGGGAAAAATCAATTGGACTGCCTGCAGCTACTGCAATCTGCTCTGCTTGTGCTCCATGCCTGCCTACCTCATTACATAGGCAGTCACTGTCAGTATAGTTATATGGGAGGAAGGTTTCAGAGCTCATAAATGTGTGCTCTTATCACTGCCTTTTAATTCTAGGCTATGGTATTTTGTTTCCATGAATAACTGAAGTCCATCTCATGCAAGATCAGGGTTACACAAGGGTTAACCGGATTAGGAGATGTCAGAACCTTTAAAGGTAGATTGCCAAGAGCAGCCTTTTCTCTTGCTTCACTACAATGCTGATCTAGCCAAAGTAAATAAATCTATGATAAATTATAATAGGTTATTCCTCTGGGGAATTACTAGTCACAAGTTCAATATTCTGACACTATACAAGCCATTATGTTCAAGTAAAGATATTCTTTTTATAAAGCTGGCATAAAATATTTCTGTAGAAGTCATACTGAGAAAATGAATTCAAATGAAATTTTTAGATGCATAACATTATCAATTAATTCAACTCAAACAAAATTGCTTTTTAATTGCCCTGAAAGCATCAATATTCTGTAATTTTATTCTGTATGATGCCAAAGGATTGTTTGATAAGCAGGCAAAGTATCTCTTGAGGAACGTTCTTAATCTATGATGCTCTGTTTTCTTTTGTGTTGTATATCTTACGTATTTGTGAGCATACTGTTCTTTTCATGGGTAGCTCTGGGAGACTTCCTGAGCAGGCTGCAAAGTCTTTAGGACCATATGGGGGGAGGAGGGGAGATTACTTTCCTTTTCAATCGCTTGTCCCAAGTTACTAACAGCACAGTCAATCTCAAAAAGGTAACTGTCCGTTCAGATTAACTGTTCAAAAGAAAGAGACCTTTACTTATGAATGACTTCAGAAAAAGTACAGATGTAAATTGATTTCTAAATACAGTCTCCAACAGGTTAAATACAGAACATACAAATGTCGATACTTCTTCTCTTCTGTAGACATCATACTTCAGGCCCATAGGACCCCTCTATTGAAATCGCATCACTGGCTTCCCTTTTGGTTCCGCATTCATTTCAAACTTCTTCTCCTAACTTAAATGCATTCGCTCTATGGTCCCTCATCTTTCCTCCCTCCTCTCTCCTTACTCTCCCCCTCGTGAACTCCGCTCCTTCTCTGGTCTCCTCTCTATACCCTTCTCTTCTAATGCTAACTCCTGACTTGGATCCTTTCACATTACTGCTCCTTATGTCTGGAATAAGCTTCCCCTATCTCTACATCAAGTCTCTTCTCTCTCCCTTTGAAAATCCTTGCTAAAAACGTACCTCTGAGACCACTTTCGGACCATGATCTTTGTTTTCCTTGTGTCTCCTCTTCCCTTTGACCTCATGCTCCTTGTATCGTCAGGTCTGTTTATCTTTTAGACTGTGAGCTCTTTAAGCAGGGACTGTCTTTCTCTGTGTTTGTACAGCACTGCGTATGTCTTGTAGCGTTTAATAAATTAATAACAGGAGCCCTCTCGACTACAGCCAAATTCCCAGCTACTAGCATCACATCTCAGCACATCTCCTCCCCTTCTGTTCCTTCAACCTCTGACCCCATGGCTCCCCAAGCTCTTCTAAAGCAATCTATTGAGATAAAACTCCCTCAAAAGTGTACCTCTTTTCCCTAACCCCAGGTCCCTTGTTGGTCCATGGACCTATTCCTTGAAGCCCAGACACCCACCCTCCCCACACCCGAAGCCTGGCAATCCAAGGAATAGGAAGAAACACCACCATCCCTCACTTACACTAGGTTTTATACACCATTCCAAGAAACCTCCACTGCAGGCAATGTCATCAAAATGTAGCTCTCACTGCCAACTACTGCTACCAAAGCTTGTTAAGCCTCTGAAACCATTGCTAGTAAGGGAAATGCATTGCTTCCTTACACACACAAAGTATATATCAGACAGATCCTCAGGCACCGAATAAGAACTTTAGACCCTACCAAAAAGAGCCATCTATTGTTAGCATTGTTTTTCCATCACTGCCCTTATACGTTATCTTCCCTGTTTAATTTCCCAATCTACCACTCACTTGCATGTCATCCTAAGCAGGTCACTTAAAATCCTTGTAATAAAACTTAACTTATAAAACAAGTTTGCAGTGTAAGCTTGTAGATATGTGAATTTATGTGGTACAATACTGAATACACATTGGGTCAATGTTTGTTCAAACTCTCAACATTGTAGCAGAGGATAATCAAATAGAATAGCATAATTTTAGCTTACTTTTCCAAAGAAAAAGGCTTATCACATGGAGGGTAATTTTACAATGGGCACCTAGATTATCAAGGCACATGTTATGCCTATGCACATTTGTGACTTTAGAGAATTGCTTCCTTGAAAGCTGCCACACAGTCATACCTGCTTATACATGTAGGGCCTGATTTTCAAAACCATTTACACGGGTAACTGCCCATGTTACCTGTGTAAATGCCTTAACCAGGATTTTCCAAAGATACCCACACGGGTAGTACCTTTGGAGAATCCCAGTTAAGTCCCAAACATGTCCAGATGCTATGCAGTTAGCATCAGGGCGAGTTGGGGCATTCTGGGGTGGAGTGGGTAGCAAAGATTTTTGATGCTACCCAGTTAGCCCTTGGCACCTTAAAGATAGGCAAGGTTTTTCCTCACCTACCTTTGAGGCACTGGGGCAGCAGGCTATGCGCCGACACGACGCATAGCCTGCCTAAATGAAATTCAGGCCAACCCCACCACTGTTCTGTCCTCTCCCACCTCCCCCCCAATCATGAACACACACATTTTATATCAAAAGTACCTTGTTTTCCTAGCACCTGCTTTGGGGTGTATACACCAAAGCAGTTTTCTAAGTGCCAATTTGAGTATGTTAAATGCTATTCTACAAGCTCAAGTCACTCAGAGATATGAAGGTAATTTTGTATGTGCTTGTGAGGGTATATAAGGATTAATGGGTGGATTTTCACAGATTATGTGCAGATTGTGGGAAGTAGACACCTTCAATTCTGGGTGGAATTTCTTGTTCATTACTATAGAAGCCAAAAATCAGGAAAACAAACATCAGAAATGATTATTATTAAAAATCCACCATGATTATGAAGAAAAAGCACTCAAAGTTGTGCAAAAGTGAAAACAAAGTAAAAATGGTGCTCTGTTAAACCAAGCCATCCTTGGCAAGATCTAAAGTAGTATCCCTAACCCTAAAATGGTAACTTTAAGGCTTCTTGAATATGTGGGTTCACTACTGCTGCCTTGAGCTTTTTTCCTCTTAAGCCATTCTGGATCCACTGCAATCTGGCTTTTGTCCTCTACATTCTACTGAAATGGCTCTTGCCCAAGTCTCCAGTGAACTGTTCTTGGCCAAATTCAAGGGTCTTTATTCAGTTCTCATCCTCCTTGATGTATCTGCTGCTTTTAACACTGTCGATTACCATCTTCTTCTTGATACCCTGTTTTCACATGGATTTTGGGGATCTGTTCTGTCTTGATTTTCTTCTCTCTCCCATTGCAATTTCAGTGTATGCTCTAGTGAATCCTTCACGGCTAATCTGCTTTCAGTCGGTATAGCTCAGGGCTCTATCTTGGAACCTCTTCTCTGTACATTCATTTCCCTTGGTGCCCTGGTCTTCTCCCATGGTTTTTCAGTGGAGGAGTGGCCTAGTGGTTGGGGCAAGGTACTTCAGGCCGGAAGGTCGGGGGTTCAAATCCCACTAGAGGACAGCAACCTTGGGCCGGAAGGATTGGGGTTTCTAGTCCCACAGGTGCTCCTTGTGGTCTTGGGCAAGCCACTTAACCCTCCATAGCCCATGTTCCCTGTAAAATAGTTATCTCCAAGTTATAATGCCCTGTTCAATGTAATTTCAGTTTGTTCAATGTAAACCGCACTGATGCAGAATAGCGCGGTATATAAGAGAATGTAAATAAATAAATAAAAAAATCATCTTTATGCCGATGACTCCGATTTACCTCTATACTAGAAATCTCTCCAGCCCTGAAACAAAGCCTGCTCGCCTGATGTTGCTGCCTAGATGTCCCACTGCCATCTGAAACTGAACATGGCCAAGACAGAGCTCATCTTTCCCCCTAAATCCTCCTCCCCCTGCCTCCCTTCTCTATTTCTGTGGATAACAGTCATCTTTCCCTGTCTTCTTGGCTTGCAACCCTGGGGTCATCTTTGGTGTCTCTTTCTCTGCATACCCAACAGATAGATAAAACCTGTCATTTCTTTCGCTCTATATCATTAGCAAAATTTGTCCCTTCCTCTTAGAATACACTACCAAGATTCTTATCAACTCCCATCTAGACTACTGCAACTTGCTCCTCACTGGTCTCCCACGGAATAGTGAATCTGTCCTTCAATCTGTTCAAAGCGCAGCTGCACAGCTGATCTGCTAGTGTAGCTATTGCTTACTTAACCCATCTTATCAAGTCATTTCATTGGCTGCCTATCCGTTTCCATATACAGTTCAAACTTCTCCTACTGACCTATAAATGATTCATTCTGTACCTCCTCACTACCTCTTCTTACATTCCTCCTTGGCAACTCTGCTCAAGCAAATCACTTATCTATGCCTTGCTCTTCTACTGCCAACTCCAGATACTGTTCTTGCTGTATTGAATGCCTGAAAAAGACTACCTAAGCCAATACATCAGGCGCCTCAGGCTAAAAACTCATTTGAGGCTGCTTTTAGATCCTGATCCCCTTATCTATACCCATGTACATTCTAATTATTTCCCTTAAGAATTCCCCAGCCTCCTTTTTGTTCAGTTTGTCTGTCTTTAGCAAATTGCAAGCTCCATCTCTTAAGTGTATGTACAGTGGTGCATATGCCTTGTTGCATTATATAAATAAGTAGTAGTTCTCATCTCTAAACCTGTGTGTGTAGATACTAGTGCCAATTTGTCCTCTAGTCCCTAGTTTTTGTTTTTCCCCAGTACCAGCAGGAGGTTATCTAGCTCCATAAAAAAGTTTATTTTTTTTATTTGACCTATATCTTGGAAAACAACCATAGTTTGTCCTATGTTAAAGGATTCATTCAATTCTGCTGTACCTTCAAGCTCCAGACCCATTTCAAATCTGTTCCTTAGTATGGCAACTCAGAAATTTCCTCGAGAATGACAGTCAGATTTCAGACAGTATCACAGCACAAAGACCATGCTGGTGGCTCCAACCAAATAAAAATTAGACCAGGCAACAGCCATTATAATCTCAATTGATCTTTCAGTTGCTTTTGAACTTAGTTGATCAACGCTTGCTTCTATTATGACTCATTGATATAGGAAAAATAGCACAAACATGGGTCCTAAAACCAGCCTAGATTTTTCATATGGCAGGGTCCATTTTTTGAATTTAACTATCAAGCAGGGCTGTTCTCTTCAGTCCACATTGTTTCAGAAGCCCACTGACCGTAATAGTCTCCTGAATTATGGGAGCTTTCACCCTAAACATCTCAGAGATAATATACCAATGGGACAGTTTTCGAGTTGAAACTTATTTGCTTTATAGATAGGGATTATAATACCCAAGCAGGTGTGATGCAGAGATGTTTCCAACAAAAAGGTTATCCAGATAGGGCTATTGGAAAGGCTTACACTCGGGCAAGATATGCCAATTGTGAGTTTCTTTTTTTGAAATCTGAAGAGACCCCATTTCATGGACAGATCTTGTGTTGCCCTACTCCTCAGAGGTGTTTAAGGTCAAAGAAATATTGAAGCTTTGGGGCCTTTTGAGAGTACATCCCATTTTCAATCAGGGTTTATGGTTTGCTCCGATTAGGGGCCATAATTGGTAAGACCTACTGGTTTGGACCTGATCTAAGCCTGTTAGATTACATTCTCCAGGTGGCCATATTAAATGTGGAAGATGTGTGGTGTGCGCTTACACACTTGAATTGTTGGTTTTTGATCATCCCTCTTTGAAACGTCCCTTTGTATTGTATCATCGACCCTCATGTATTAGTGAGGGAGTTATTTACGTGATTATATGCCCTTGTAATAAATTATACATAGGGCAGAGATCCTGTAAATTCAAAATAAGGATAATTGAATATCTTTCCTCCATACATAGGGGAATTACCACAGCCCCTTTAGTGGATCATTGCCAGACATGGAGGATCTTCGCTGTTGTGTCCTTGAACAGGTTACAGTGGTGGCTGGTGGGTCATTACACCAGCTATTTGTGCAGAGAGAACAATTGCTGATTTTTTGCTGGAACACGGTCAGTCCTGAGGATCTCAATGGTGTGGTAGAATGGCAATAGTTCTGTTGAACCTAAGTTTGTATCTTATTGGCCATTGTGACTATTTGGCGTTTTAAAGCTGGTACTCAATTGGCAGAGTTAGTCTCATCATTGGAAGGTATGTGACAGTTTAAAATGGTATGAGGAGAGTGAGAGAGAAGGGGAGGAGATGGGTCTTATTGCCATAATGGTATGATTGGTTGTGTTAGTATGAACGGGTTTGAATCTGATTGGATAACGTAGTGAATGGACATTAGTTGATTGTTTTTCAATATGGAGCGGATCCATGATTGGAGGGGGGGGGGGACTCCATATGAATTGGACTGGCTAATAGAGACAAATGGTTTGTAGGTGACTGGTTTGGGTGTCAACAAGCACCATTGTATAAACGGTGAGTAGATTAGTATCTTTCTGTATGATGCAGTGTTAATTGAAGGCAAGGCACATGTAAGGTCAGTTTGGCATTGTGTGAATTGGGCTGAGCGTATTTGTTCTAGCATTGTAAAAAGGTTTTTATAAAAAAGCAGGAAGCTGTCACCAAATTGATCCATGAGTATACACTGCGATGTAGGTGATGCCTACTTTTATGTTAAGAAGCTTTATGCTTTTTACAGCTGTGCATGGGTACAAGACGACATGTGAATATCAGATTGTCAAAAAACATAATAAGAAATTGATTTTGGAGACTATGTGAATTATCACTCGGACCTAGTTGATTGGAAGGAGAAATATATATAAAACCACAGTTTAAGTCACTTTATTTTTTGGTCAGAATTTCCCTTTTTGAGGCTGGTTTTAGGATCCAATTTTGTGCTATTTTTGTATTTGATATTTTGTGATTCCTTGTTGATGTTTTTTGCATTTTCATCATTGATATGGGATGTAGAGGTACTGTGCTGGCTTGGTTCAAATCTTTTTCCACATTCAACACAATGCAATGCAATGCAATATGTGCCTTCGAGTCAATGCTGACTCCTGGCAACTCAGCAGCTCCTGGGTTTTCTTGGCAGTGTGACCGGAAGTAGATCATCAGGCCTTTCTTCCGAGGCAATGTAGGGTTAAGTGACTTGCCCAAGGCCACACAGAGTGCTAGTGGTCTCCTGGTTACCAAGCCAGTGCTCTAACCATTAGGCTGCTACTCCACTCCAAATTCAGCACACTACCACCTAAATTATAATGTGCCACAGAGTTCCACACTGGCACCCATCCTGTTCAATTTATTTATTTCTTAGTCCCTTGGCTAACAGCTCAGCTGTATGGTATCCGTAGATTCTATTTCGCTGACAACACTATTAGTAGCTTATACCAACCTCTAGAAATTAGATTGTTTGGCAGCTATCACCACCTGGCTTGATATGAACCACCCTCATCCTATGTCCCCTTGTAGCAGAGCTTGCTTTCAATCGAAAGAGGCTCTTCTCTTGTGCATTTATGCCACAGAGGTATTTAAACATCTCAATCATATCACCGCTATCATGTCTTTCCTCTAAAGTACACATATTAAGATCCTTAAGTATGTCCTCATATGCTTTATAACAAACACCACTAACCATTTTAATAGCCACCCTCTGTACCGACTCCAACCTGTTTATATCCTTTTGAGGGTGCGGTCTCCAGAATTGCACATAATACTCCAAATGAGGTTGCACCAAAGACCTATATAGAGGCACTATCACCTCCTTTCTTCTGCTGGCCATTCCTCTCCCTATGCACCCAAGCATCCTTCTAGCTTTCACCGTCACATTTCTACCTGTTTAGCTACTTTAAGATCATTAGATGCAATCACGCCTAGGTCCCATTCTTTTGTGGACAGAAGTACTTCACCCCCTACACTATATCGCTCATTTGGGTTGCTGCAGCCCAAATGCATGACTTTGCATTTTTTAACAAATCTCAGCTGCCAAATTCTAGACCATTCTTCAAGCTTAGCTAGATCCCTCCTCTTCATGTTATCTACATCTTCCTGAGTGTCTACTCTATTGCAGATTTTGATATCACCCGCAAAGAGGCAAACCTTACCTGGCAGCCCTTCCGCTATATCGCTAACAAAGATGTTAAAAAGAATCGGACCAAGGAGGGATCCCTGGGGTACATCACTAGTAACCTCCTTTCTCCTCAGAGTGAGCTCCGTTTACCTGTACCTTTGTCACCTCCCACTCAACCAGTTTCTAACCCAAGCAGTAACTTTAGGGTCCATCCCTAGGGTGCTCAGTTTGTTTATAAGTCGCCTCTGTGGAACGGTGTCAAAGCCTTTACTGAAATCTAAATACACCACATCTAGGGCTCTCCCTTGGTCCAACTCCCTGGTCACCCAGTCAAAGAAATCAATCAGATTTTTCTGACAAGACCTGCCTCTGGTGAATCCATGCTGCCACGGATCCAATAATCTGTTGGACTCCAGAAACCTCACTATTTGCTCTTTCAGCAGTGCTTCCAATAATTTACTCACCACCGAAGTTAAACTAACCGGCCTGTAGTTTTCAACCACCTCCTTACTTCTGCTTTTGTGTAAACAGACCACAGGTGCCTCTTTTCCAGTCCTCTGGCACCACTCTCGACTCCAATGAGGCGTTAAAAAGGTCAGTCACTGGAGCTGCTAGAACGTCTCCAGGTTCCCTCAGTATTCTTGGGTGTATCCCATCTGGCCCCATCACTTTGTCCACTAAGTTTGGCTAGCTTCTAATGAACAGTCTTCTGAAAATTGTTCAAGATGCCCCTCACTTCTGTTGCTGTTTGCAGGTGTTTTCTGATGTCCTGCTCCTGGTTCTTCATCTGTGAACACAGAAGTATTTGTTAAGCAATTCCGCTTTATCCTCATCAGCTTCTACATATTCCTCCCCTTCACCCGAGTCTGACAATACCACTTTTGTCCTTCCTCTTCTCATTAACTTAAAATATCTGAAAAATGTCTTATCCCTCCCCCCCCCCCCCATTTTATTGTATTGGCTATTTCCTCCTCTTTCTGAATATCCACTTTACAATGGGCTCAAAAGTAAATATAAAATGCCTCCAAATTATCCAAAATACTGCAGCCAACTCTTATTTCATATGCATGTTATACATGACTATGTAACTCCATTTCTCAGTAGTATGGTGGTAAGCACCAGCTACATGGAGCTGAAACCTCTTCAAGTGGACTCAAAAGTAGAAGGTATTTAAGCAATTTTTATGTGGGCCATGAGAAAGTGTCTAGGTACTGCCCCTCATACAGATGGCCAACCTCATGGAAAATCTTTTGGAGGCCAGGACAATGGTGGTAACCCCAACGGGCAGGTTTAGAGCAGACAATTAACCCCTCAACATCCAAGCTATTAGGGCAAGGGACTGTATCTTGTCGTGTAATGTAGTCCTTGTTCCTGTGTAATGAGAGTTTGTGAATTGCCCAGGTAAACTGGGTCTCTGATGGAACATTTTAGGAAAAGAGGGAACCACGGTTGCCTGTATCAATAAGGTACTATTCGTATCATTCTGCCCCCACCCTGAGTTTCAGAAGATTTTTTGCTATCAGAGGAATAGGAGATGTGTAGAGAAGACCATTCTCCTCAATGGAGAAGGAAAGCATCCGAGGCACATCCCCAACTTGGAAAAGCACTGAGGCACTTGTCTGTTCTGAGGGTGATGAACAGATCCATCAAGGGGTGACCCACTCTTGGAAGATGGACTGAGCCACTTCCCAATCCAGGTTCACTTGTTAAAGCTGAAAGATGTAGCTCAGCCTATCCACTAAGACACTGCTCTCACCAGGCCGATAAGTGGTTCGGTCATCTTTTGAGAGATGGCAAAGGTCCATATCCTGTTTCCCAACATAGGAGAGTATAACCCTGTTCCCCTCTACCTGTTGATGTAGTATAACTCAAGTTTATTGTATGTATGGATCATTATAGTTTTGTTGGCCAACCTATTTCAAAGCCTTTAGAGTATTCAAGATTGCTCTGAATGCCAAGAAATTTATCTGATGCAGAATTTCCTGGTTGGACCAGAATCCCCAGGGGTGTAACCCATCTAAATGAGCATCCCCCCTCCCCGTCAAGCTTGAAGGTATCTATCATTAGTGATCTTCAATGGGGAGGAATTTGAAAAAGGAGATCTTCGACCAGACAGGGAATCCCTGAGAGGAGAAGAGACAAATTATGTCCTTAAGCCTGTGAGTGAACTGTGTCCACTGCATGCTCAGGATCCAATGAGGCTGTCAGGTGAGTCTGTCTTGGGGAAGGATGGCTTTCACCAAAGTCATGTCTACTAGAGCATCCAATTTGCATGTCGAGCTGAGATTTGATTTCGATAAAAGAAGACTAACCCTAATAGTTCCAACACCAGGATCATAAGGGATTAAGATTCCTGAACCCCTTCTTGAATGGCGCTCTTGATCAGCTAATCAAGTAGAGAAGCAAATACATTCTCAGTTTGCACAGAAACACTAACAACCGAAATGCGTTTTGTGAATACATGAGGAGCAAACATGTTCTGAAGAGCAGTATGAGATATTGGACATAGTGTTTCCCTACGATGAATCACAGATACTTTGTGACTGAGATGTATTAGTATGTGGATGTAGGTGTTCTTTCATTCCAAAGAACATAGCCAATCCTCTTTTTGAAGAAAACAGAGCAAAATGCCCAGGGAAATCATTCTGAACTACAGACCCGAGGTTTGTTCAGATCCCTTAGGTTTAATATAGGATGGCATTCTCTTGTTTTCGTTGGCACCAGAAAATATCTTGAATAGAATCCCAGCCCCTCCTAGCCAGGCTCAACTGCATTTGGAGCCTGAAAGGCAGAGAGTTCTTGAAGTAGATTGTGATACTGAGAAGCCAAAGGATGGGGTCTCGGTGGGCGATTTGGAGGGATTTCAAAATATATGCTATCCGTATCCCTACCACGCTATTTTGAGGACACAAGAGTTTAAGATTATAAGGGGCCAATGACCTGCAAAAAGAGTGAGCCGCCTCCTGACTGGAAGGCCGTCCAGGAACAGGACCAGGTAGATATCTTGTCTAGTAGCCAGTCAAAATCCCACCTCTGGTTTTGGCTAGGATGCTAGTTGGGTCTTTTGAACCTTCAGCTGTCTAGGATAGGAGCAAGATGGTTGTCTGGTTTGTCAGGAGAGAGAGAATACCTACATCTGTGAGCAATAGGATCACCATTGCCCTGCACTGTGGAACTTCATGGATGAGGAACCTAGAGAGGGTCTGCAAGGTGTCATATGCTACTTGATGATGGTCACAGCTTGTTGCTCCTCATCTTCGAGATTCCCTCCACAAGTCAGCATTGCGCCTGCAAAACTGGGCTGTAAATCTGAGGCCTAAAGCCATGAGAATGTAGGTGCCAATATTCATAGTGGAGGCTCATAGAAACATGATGGCAGAAAAAGACTACATGGCCTATCTAGTCTGCCCTTCCATAATCAACTACAACAGTCCCCTTTTTTCCTTTAGAGATCCTGTGTTTGTCCCATGCTTTTTTGAATTCAGACACTGTCCTCCTCTCTACTACCTCCACTGGGAGACTATTCCACGCATCTACAACTCTTTCCATAAAGAAAGATTTCCACATATTTCTCCCGAGTCTATCCACCTTCACCCTCATGCTATGTCCTCTTGTAGCAGAGCTTGCTTTCAATCGAAAGAGGCTGCTGTGCATTTATGCCATGGAGGCATTTAAACAGCTCAATCATATCACCGTATCCCACCTTTCCTCTAAAGTATACATATTAAGATCCTTAAGTCTGTCCTCATATGCTTTATAACGAATACCACTAACCATTTTAGTAGCCACCCTCTGTACCGACTCCAACCTGTTTATATCCTTTTGAAGGTGTAGTCTCCAGAATTGCACACAATACTCCAAATGAGGTCGCACCGAAGACTTATACAGAGGCACTATCACCTCCTTTATTCTGCTGGCCATTCCTCTCCCTGTGCACCCAAGCATCATCCTAGCTTTCACAGTTGCCTTTTCTACCTGTTTAGCTACTTTAAGATCAGACACAACCACACCTAGGTCCCATTCTTCTTTTGTGGACAGAAGTACTTCACCCCCTACACTATATCGCTCCTTTGGATTGCTGCAGCCCAAATGTATGACATTGCATTTTTTAACATTAAATCTCAGTTGCCAAATTCTAGACCATTCTTGAAGCTTAGCTAGATCCCTCATGTTATCTACACTTTCCTGGGTGTCTACTCTATTGGAGATTTTGGCATCATCCGCAAAGAAGCAAACCTTACCCGACAGCCCTTCCACTATATCACTAACAAAGATGTTAAAAAGTAATCGGACCAAGGGTAGTTCCCTGTGGAACACCACTGGTAACCTCCTTCTCCTCAGAGTGTGCTCCATTTACTTGTACCCTTTGTCACCTCCCACTCAACCAATTTCTAACCCAAGCAGTAACTTTAGGGTCCATCCCTAGGGTGCTCAGTTTGTTTATAAGGCGCCTGTGTGGAACGGTGTCAAAGGCTTTACTGAAATCTAAATACACCACATCTAGGGCTTTCCCTTTGTCCAACTCCCTGGTCTCCCAGCCAAAGAAATCAGATTTTTCTGACAAGACCTGCCTCTGGTGAACTCATGCTACCTCAGATCTGGTAATCTGCTGGACTCAAAACCTCACTTTCAGCAGTGCTTCCAATAATTTACTCACTACCGAGGTTAAACTAACTGGCCTGTCGTTTTCAACCACATCCTTACTTCCACTTGTGTGTAAAGGGACCATGTATGCTTCTCTCTAGTCCTCTGGCAAAACTCCCGACTCTGAGGCATTGAAAAGGTCAGTCAGTGGAGCTGCTAGAACATCCCCAAGTTCCCTCCGTATTCTCAGGTGTAGCCCATCTGGTCCCATCACTTTGTCTACTTTAAGTTTAGCTAGTTTCTCACAGACTTCTGAAAATTGTTCAAGATGTCTCTCGCTTCTGTTCCTGTTTGTGTTTTCTGAGGTCCTGTTCCTGGTTCTTCATTTGTGAACACAGAACAGAAATATTTGTTAAGCAATTCTGCTGTATCCTCATCAGCTTCTACATATTCCTCCCCTTCATCTTTGAGGCTGACAATACCACTTTTTCCCTTCCTCTTCTATCAAAAATGGCTTAACCCCCCATTTTATTGCATTGGCTATTTCCTCCTCTTTGTATCTTTGCTTTCCTACTTTGCTAGCTTCTCTAAATTTTTCCACATATAGACATCTGTCTTCCTCTCTCTGTGATCCTTTGTATTTCATGAAGTCCTCCCTCTTTTTTGCCATATTGAAAATATCATGTGTCGCTTGGACAATGTATTTTTCACAATCCTTCCCCTGGGTCCTAGGGCATGGTATTGCTCAACCGTCTCTGGAGGGAGAAAGGTCAGCAAACTTGTCCAAATTGCGCATGATGTTCTGCAAATGCATGTCCATGAGTAGCTGGTAGGATGCTACATAGGATGAGAGCATAGATTTATGAAAAACTCCCCCCTACTGACCATTTTAGTAGCTGACCTCTGTACTGACTTCATCCTGTTCATATCTTTTTGAAGGTGCAGCCTCGAGAATTGCACAGTACTTCGAATGAGATCTCCCCAGACACACATACAGAGGCAGTATCACCTCCTCCCTTCCTGCTAGCCATTCTTCTCCCTATGCACCAAAGCATCCTTCTGGCTTTTCTGGTTGTTGCTTTTTTCTACTTGTGTGACCATCTGAAGACCATCAGAAACAAATCACTCCGCATGTCCTACTCTTCTTTCATGAACAGAAGTACTTCACCTCCTATACTGCGCCACTATTTTTGTAGTGTAAACGTATGATACTGCATTTTCTAGCATTAAATCTCAACTGCTAAATTCTGGACTATTCAAGCTTCGCTAGATTCCTCCTTCCTAGGTGTCTACCCTATTGCACATTTTGGTATCATCTGCAAAGAAGCAAACTTTACCCAACAGCCCTTCTGCGATATTAGTGGAGTGGAGGATTGGCCTAGTGGTTGGGGCAAGGTACCTCAGGCCAGAAGGTCAGGAGTTCAAATCCCACTAGAGGACCTTGGGCCAGAAAGACTGGGGTTTCTAGTACCACAGGTGCTCCATGTGGCCTTGGGCAAGCCACTTAACCCTCCATTGCCCATGTTCCCTGTAAAATAGTTATCTCCAAGTTATAATGCCCTGTTCAATTTAATTTCAGTTTGTTCAATTAAACTGCCTTGATATCATGAAAGGCGGTATATAAGAGATGTTAAATAAATAAATATTTACTTACAAAAATGTTACGAATCAGACCAAGGACCAATCCCTGCAGCGTATCACCAGTAATGTCCTTATCCTTTGTGTAAACACCATTTACCAGTACCCTTTGTTGCCTCTCACGTAACCAGTTTCTAATCCAGTTGGTCACTAAGGTGCATCCATAAGGTGCTCAATTCATTTATACATCACCTGTGCAGAAAAATGTAAAACCGTTTCCTGAAACCCAAGTACACTACATCTAGCACTGAATTCAAGCCCATGCACAGAGCCAATGCAGCTCAAATACGGATTTGCCCTATCCTACTTGGACCCGCTCAATATCAGTTTAGCCTAACATTCTGTAGGAACTGCAGCCATCTTAACATTTGATCCTGGAGAGCCAACAATATGATTAGTCCAAGGACTACTGACTGCAAAAACTCTGAAACTGCCTTCTGTCAAGGCACATCCTTATTCACCAATGTAGTCTCAGACTACAAAAAAATTTTCTTCACTACTGCTGTAACTTGAGCCTCCATAATGAGTATAGAATCAATGTATACTCCAAGGATTTTCACCTCCCAGCTCAGGGGTAACTCCCAATCCTCAGAGCATAAGGACCCACAATTTTCTACTGGCTTCCATGAAAAGCATGAGAAAACAAGGACAGAGCTGAGGGGAGGTGTGCCATACAAAAGGAAAGGATAACATGTTGAATGGTTGACAAATACATATCAGCACGACTGAAATTGCATTCACATACACTCAAGTATCTGCTGGAATGCTATTCTATGCATAAATATTGGTACTGCAAAATATTATATGCACAAAATAGCATTTCAGCATATGTATGATCAGTGACAGACATTCAAATTATGAGCCCCCAAGCAACACTGGGGGGGGGTCTAATACAGAAGATATGGAAGCAGCTGCAAGTAGCCCCCCTGTGTACTTCCAGGGGCCACTTGGGCAGAATTTACATCATTGGTACATCAGGCCAGAGGGCCGAGGATTCAATTCCCACCTGGGGGACTGGGGTTTCTAATCCTATAGGCATTCCTTGTGGCATTGGGCAAGACACTTAACCCTCCATTGCCTTAGGTACACAGATTATGAGCCCTTTGGGGACAAGGGAATGTATCCAGTACCTGCTTGTAGTAATTGTAAACCGCTCTGGTGCACTTCAGGCTGGGCAGTATATCAAGAAATTGAAGAAACATTAAAACAATGTATGCACATGCAGCAATCTGATAAGTGCAGTTATAATTTTTTGTGTTAAGACAAATGTTGCCACTATTGCAGACCCCTGTGCACACATGCTTTGGGTGTGCTCTCCCATGTTAGACTCTGTGCAAAAAATGTGTGCTATTTCCATGCTATTTGTGTACTGCACAGAGGAGCAAAATCTTTGCATAATGTTTAAGTAAAAGCATGCTGAGCTTTAGCACCTCGCTTTAACGCAAGGTTACTATATCAGCCTGTCAGTAATGAAATATTTCCTCATGTTTCCAATGAGCCCCTCTCCCTCCCTATTTTCATAACCCTTTGTCCTTGAATTTCCTTTTAGAAAATTAATACTTTATTTATTCTCGTCTTTGGTTCATGTTTATACCTTTGACATAACATACATCCATATATGTAGCTCTAGGCATCACACCCTGTGATTCCTGCCCTTCATTCTATCCATCTCCCTCCCCCACTCATCACACCCCCACTCAACTTCTCAGAGAGGAATACCAGAGGTTCTAGAAAGGCTTTCATAACCAGCAGCAAAAACTCACAGGAGAAGAGAGGCAATAATGTAATTTCTTTTAATGAATTACGGCTTAAAAAGATGAATGCTAGAGAAGGATCACAGTAATAAAATATTATGAATAAATATGCATGAAGTACAAATTGCATTAATTTATATTGAATTACTTTTCTACAGCTTATTAGCTCCTGATTAGAAAGTATATGAAAAGATGAAGATGCAGTGCCTCATGATAGAGCTACAGGTGTATCCAGGAGGTGCATGGGCAATAGTTCCATTCATCCATACTGGGACTCCCAGTAATGCAGAGTGGATCTCTAAGATGGAATTTACTGTCCCTGTGAACTCAGAATTTATTGGTAAAATAAACTGAAATTAAGAATGGGAGCCATTCTTAGTGCCCTGCCCATGGGTTTCCCCACAGATTGTTGTGCTGGTAATTAACACATCATCCATCACAGGCACACCATCAAATGAAATCACATATCTCACTAGTAGCCATGTATTTACATGCTTATGTTGTCACGCTCAAACATGCCTGTGAATCACAAATTCATAGCATAGCATTCAAAGAGTAAATGCTTCAAAGAGCAGGAGCCAACTGCAGCAGTAACGCTGCCATTTGCTAAACAATACAGAAACACCATATTACCTCCATGTAAGCATGGAAATCCAAGGGCTTTGTCTGGCTGTCTGGACCTGACTACGCTGACATCAGTTAGAACAACCAACTCAGTCAGCAGTAGGGTCTAAGAAACTATATCCTCAAACTCCCCTGAGGATGGTCTATCCAGTCCCACAAAATTATTTTCATATCATTTCAAGTTTATCCTTTTTATTTAATACATCCCTCCTCACATACTTTTGCATTGTATAGGTTTCTAAAGTGCTTTGCCTTTCCAGGCCCTGATGCAGTTAACTGAAATCCTTTGACACCGCAGTTTACTCAAGATTTTCCTGTGCTAATCTTACTTCGGATGCAGGAAGACTATTTAGCATGGAAAAATCAGCATTAAAACCACTGCACTAAAGGATAACATAGTATGCATGCAAAACACATTCAAATCACTTAACATATTGCTCCCAATGTGTGTAAAAAAAAAAAAATAAGCAAGTAGCTAAAATTTAGCTTTGTTTTTTTTTTTTACTCTAGTGCTGAATTTTTATGCTAGCTTGGGACTAAATATGCAGCATGGGAACATCAGTGTAGTTTGCCTTCTTACTTTGGGGGGGAGGTGGGCAAAGGCTAAGGAAGTCATTAACAGTGGGTGCAGGGGTAGCAGATCATCATTAGTGCCTGCAACATTTGGGTGTCGGGGGGGGGGGGCCTACCAAACTACACCTATGCATGGGAGCCAAAGGATCATCTGAAGTGAAGTGTGGTACTTCATCGCCAATGACCCCCAATCCCTCGCCAGACACTCCTGCACCTCGGGACACTCCCCCCCCCCCTTAGATGCATTGCCTTATTTGGCAGACTGACTCCTAGTGACGTATCCCTTGTACTACTAGGGGTTAGGTGCTGCCATTTTCCAAGATTGCAGCTATGGGGAGGAAGGATATGCTGGAGGCTTCCCTGGACTAAATAAAGCACAGTTACTTACCTGTAACAGGTGATCTCTGGGAACAGCAGGAATAAGTCTTCACATATGGGTACGTCGGTACCGACGGAGCCTGTGCGGAAATGCTCCCCAGCGTCCAATCAGAAAGCTTTTGGAAGCATCCCTCAGCGCCTGCGTTCTGCCTTCCCGCCTTTCCAACTGTCTCACCTCAGTTAAGATTTATAGCTGAGACAAAGAGAGAGAGAGAGAGAGGAAAGGAAGATAGATAAAGAGATACAACTCCTAGGGGAGGTGGGTGGATTGTGAAGACTTGTTCCTGCTGTTCCCAGAGATCACCTGTTACAGGTAAGTAACTGTGCTATCTCCAGGAACAAGCAGGAATGAGTCTTCACATATGGGGACTCCCAAGCTAAGATGCCTGGAGCATGGTGGGGATTGGAACATGCTATACCTCACATGGCCAGGCATCCTGAGGATGGAGAGTAGGAGTTGAAAGAGAGGAGTTGTAGAAAAACAGCTAACCTAAAATAGGACTACAGGTAAGGAGTCCTTGTATGTATGATAATTATCATGAAAATATTGAAATGAACAATCACAATATGTACCTCACCTACTGGATCGCAGGAAGTAGAGAGGCTGATGGAGTCTACTGGGGATCCAGTAGAGGAATCTTCAAGGTGACCTCACTTAAGTGAAGATGAAGGTCCAAATCTGGAAGTGACAGGTGACCCAGGTGTCAACTGGGGTAGTACAAAAACAGTAGGTCTTTAGGAAAGCGTTATGGAAAAAGCTGGGAACTCCTTTGGCTACAGAGTTACTCACAGTTAGGAGCAAAAGAGGAAGACTGACCGATTTGGACAACTAGCCCAGTCCTGGAGGGAAGAAGGGTTATGGGAAAAAAGCCCGTATTCCCAAGGACAGATGTCTGAAGGGTTGAACCTCAGATCTACTGAAGATCCATCGTGTCTTTCCTAACTGATGAGAGAAAGGAAAGATATTGGAGCATGGAGCTTCAGAGATTCCTAAACCTAGGGTTAAGGAAGGAGCTGTCAGTACCACAGCAGTGGTTGTGTGATAATACCCCAGACATACTGTGGGACAGTATGAACTTATGCAAGTCCACTGTCTGGAACCTATAGGAAGGTAAAAACCTTATAAGCATAGACAGTTAGAGAGATAAGTATGTAAATTGATAAATTAGAAGACTGGGCATCAAAATGGCAGATGAAATTTAATGTGGACAAGTGCAAGGTTATGCACCTAGGGAAGAACAACCCAAACTATGGTTACACGATGCAAGGTTCCACATTAGGAACCACCACCCAGGAAAAAGATTTAGGCGTCATTGTGGATACCATGTTAAAACCCTCGGCCCAGTGTGCAGCGGCGGCCAAGAGAGCAAATAGAATGCTAGGTATGATAAGGAAAGGAATGGAAAATAAAACAAAAGATATTATAATGCCTCTATATCGTTCCATGGTGAGACCGCACCTTGAATATTGTGTGCAATTCTGGTCGCCGTATCTTAAAAAGGATATAGCGATTTTAGAAAAGGTTCAGAGAAGAGCCACCAAAATGGTAAAGGGGATGGAAGGATACTCCTATGAAGAAAGGCTAAAAAGGTTAGGGCTCTTGTATTACTAATTAAAGATTTATTTGGATTTTTGGATCAGCAAAGAATATTGTACTTTGCAAAGAAATTGCAAAGAAATTGAACTCTTGAGCCATTCTGTACAGCCTGCTAGCCCAGGGAGCTGAGCTTGGGGGTTACTTTAGGTCGAGGAGTTATAATGGAGATGAGCCTGGGGTTACTTTAGGTCAAAATCTCTGAGCAGGCAGGCGGTTTTGGCTGGTCAGAACTGAATGAATGACTCAAAGATAGCTGATACCCTATTATACAAGACCACGGGTACAGCATTAACCCTAGCCAATCCTGATCTGAGCATGCAGCATGTTAACCTATGAATTACCAGATCATGCAGCAGGCACGATCTTAGTTAGGTACTTTAGGGGGACTCTCAGCAGGAAAGATGGGACTGCAACTGATATACGAGGCAGACGTGTCTCTGTAGTTTCCCGGATTCCTCTAAGTAATCGCTGAAAAGTCCCCCGGCCTGGAGTGAGTTATAATATCCGGTGAAGTATTAATGCTTAACTTTTACTTGTTATTCTAAAAGGACTCAATCTAATAAAAGCATATTGTATTTACCAAAGTGTCTATGCCTAGTCTGTGAGCTAGTGAGTGACAGGGTTAACTCATATTGTATTTGCCAGTGTCTGTGCCTAGTCAGTGAGCTAGTGACAGGGATAAAGGAAAAGCATAAAATTTGGCAATACAGCTCTTTAACCTGGAAAAGAGACGGCTGAGGGGAGATATGATAGAAGTCTATAAATTAATGAATGGAGTGGAACGGGTAAACGTAAATCGATTGTTTACGTTATCAGAATATAGAAAGACTAGGGGACATGCAATGAAGCTACAGGGTAAACTATTTAAGACTAATAAAAGAAAATATTTTTTCACTCAACGTGTAATCAAACTCTGGAATTTGTTACCGGAGGATGTAGTAAAGGCTGTTAGTGTAGCTGGGTTTAAAAAAGGTTTGGACAAGTTCCTGGAGGAAAGGTCCATAAACCATTATTAAGAAGTGACCGAAGATATCAATGCTTGACCCAGTACAAGCATTGTGGAACTTGTGTGTCTTGGGGAAACTGCTAGGTACATATGACCTAGATTGGCCACTGTTGGAAACAGAATACTGGGCTTGATGGACCTTGGTCTGACCCAGTATGGCATATCTTATGTTCTTACCTATAAGGAAGGATCTCGACAGATATATATATATACACATCTATAGTGAGATCTGGAGGGGCATAACATATGCACACGCAGCTTACAGACATATGTATGTATAGAGAAGTATATAGAGATATATACATACATGAATATATATGTCTAAAGATAAATTATAGGGTATGATGAAAATCTACTCGTTTATAAAAACAAAAAAAAGTAAGATAATTAAGCAATATTCAAACTACAATTAAAAATATGCTTGCTAACGGTCATTGATGTTAAACGTGCACTGGATTGGGTGAAGTTGCTTACCCAAAAAAAAGTGTCAAAGCGTGCCGCATGAAAAAGTGTCAAAGCTTGCCGTTTATCTGAGACCATCAGTAAGCTAATATAATAAAAATTTGGTTATACTAATATATATGAGTGAAGTTCGATTGCTATAGTATGTAAAGATAAATGTCTGCAACTAAGCAGATAGAGATATGCCCATAGGAACATTCACATGGGAGATGTGAGGAGGAAAGATTCATCCAATAACAAGAAGGTGGAACCTACTTGAAAAGATATAGAGAATCTGTTCCTCCTGGTTAAGATGGAGCAGGAATACTATCCAGTGAAATAACCAGTATGGTTGCGTGGAAAAAACAGAGGATAATATCAGTCTGTAAACAGCAAGTCCTGAGTCCAGTAGAACTCTAACATGATGAATGGACAGAAAACGCAGAGGATGAGATACCAGGTTGACCCACTTGAGGGACAAGGGGGTGGTATCATGCGTTGTTTAAGTAAATATGTGCTGTCCATGAAGGATTAGGATACCATGAGGACAAGCTGCAAGGAGAAAGAGTATATTTCCTGTAGAAACTGGGTAACTCTTTAGACTGTCACATAGAGAAGGCTTATGCCCTTTATTAAAAGGAAATAGAAGGGTGTAAAGAACCCCTACAGTCATGAGGAATGACTGAGGAAGTCTTTTCCAACCATATAGGATAGTAATTAGAGAAAAAATCCCCATGCTCTCTAGCAAGGGCCCATAGTGGAAAGCTTCTCAATAGGATTGCAGAGAGCACTATGCAGGAGAATTGGGAAATAAAAGTGGCTGTTGGAGAAAACCAGCTGCCACTTCAGTTATGCTGCCAACTCCAGAGATTTGGAGATGACAGAAAGAAGCAATAAGGATTATCCAAGATAGATAAGCACTATCTTGGAGCACTACTAAGGTCAGAGAGAAAGTAGTGGAAGACAAGACTGGAATTCGTAGAAAAGTACCAGTAGTCCAAACACTGGAAGTCCTGCATGGGCAGTTGCTGAATAGAACAGCAGAGAGAATCCTTCTGTTTGTAACAGAGAGAACAGACAGAACAAGAGGAAAAAATCCTGATCATGTCTGATGAGCTGCCCAATGAAAGCAGGGAGGTTACTCCAGAGAAAAACTCTACACTAGAAAGGACAGGAAGACTAGAAAGGCTAAGAAAGCCTTCCAGTGGTATGGTAGCACCCTTATAGGGGAGGCCCTGAAAAAGAGGCCAAAGAAAAATAGGAGCTGAAAGGAGACTTGCCATATGGTAAGTCTGCAGAAGGAAAAAATTCATGGTGGTACAGGAGAGAACTATCATGAGATAGTTGGCAAACCTCTCTTCATGGTAGAAAGAGGAGGAAAACCCTGTGACCCATAGACATGAATCTCCTGACAGCTCGGCCTATCTAAGAGCAAGTGGATGTCCTGGAAAACAGGAATCCATGTGTAGAGTTTTAAATGAAAAAACAGTGAAAAAACAGTGAAAAAACTTCTGAGTAAAAGTGAACTGTAAGTTATAAAAAGATTAAGTAGAACCCTATTGAGGGTTAATTTTTCTGGCTTGAGTTTGGATTCTTCTGATCAGAGCGAGGTTTCCCTTGTTTGGGAACATCTGTATGATGGGCAGGAGAAGAATAAAACCTTCTTATTTTAGGGAAAGAAGGTTTGGTAGGGCATTTCCTACCTACTGGGGAAGGAGAAGGCTTAGGATAGCCCTCAGAAACAGGGAAATCAGTGGAGCAATGAGCAACCTGACGTAAAGACTCCCTATTGAAGAGATTTTCTCCAGTACAAGGAGTATTACCCAGTCTTTGTTGTGCCCATCTGTTTAAGTCTGAAGCTTGGAGCCAGGCTCTACGTCGTGCTCCTATGGCTATAGCAGAGGTTCTGCTAACAGACTCAAAAGAGTCAAGGGAAGCACGAGAAAGAAACCAAGAGATATTTTGGCTATGACTAAGAAGTAAGGAATAGTCTGCAGCCTTGGGCTATGATAGAAAAGGAGTCAAAAGAGATAATTTCTTTGTGACCTCCTGAAGGGATAGACTCATATAAAAAATATAAGAGAGAATCCTTGTTGCCAGCATAGATGTTTGGAAGGTTTGACGTCCAAAAGCATCCAGTGTTCTAGATTCACGACCTGGCGGATAAGAAGAATGCTTCTACTTGCTTTTTACCTTCCTCATTGCTGATTCCACTACAATGGAATGATGGGGAAGTTGAGTCTTCTGAAACCCTGGAGAGGGGGGCACCTGATACAGAAGATCAGTTGCTGTAGAAGGTGAGGAAACCCTTAAAGGTGTTTCCCATATTCTCAGAAGAAGATCCTGCAAAGAATGATGTAAAGGAAGCATTATATTTTCCTTTTCCCCAGAAGAGCCTTGTGTAGGATCATAGCCAGGGATAGGAATAGCAAGGAATGTTGCCATGTCAAGGAGAAATTTCTGAAAAGAAGGATCTTCAATGGGAACCATCCCTGGACAGGCTAAAGTTGAAGAACTAGCCTGGGCACCGGAGGATGTACCGGTCCGGTGCAGAAAAAGAGCCCTAATGGATGGATACTGGTACTGGCGGTTATGACTTGAGACAGTCAGTACTGCATCGTCCATGCCAGGTATCGACTCCAAACATCGAAGCAGTCATCGGAGGCTGCTCAAGCGGTACCGAGGCAACCAAAAACCCTTGGTGAGTATCCTCAATACCGCGCATCCGGAATCGGTAAGCATTGGTTCTGAGACGCGTTGGTACCCAGTCTTCCAGACTAGATATCGATTCCAGACTTGGCATCGAAGGAAGCGAGTCTATCGATGCATGTCTAGAGGGTACCGACGTCGGTGGTCGTATCGGCGATGCTGCCGATACTGGAAAGTCAATCTGGGACGTATCGATCGGTCCCGAAAGTACTGAGAACGCCAGATGACGATCCTTGGTGAAGAGTGGATCACTCAACACCAGTGCCGATGCTGGGGTATCGGTACCGCTCGAAGCGGATGCCACCACCGAGCATGGCTCAGGTATGTTCTGTGAGGGGTGAGCCCCAGGAACAACCTGAAACCCCTGAAAGGCTTTGGAGACCGAAGACTCCTGCCGGGGTTTTGAAGCCAATAGGGTCTTGAGGGCAAGGCCGGAGCCGTCATCATGCTTGGCATGAGACCTACCACTCAAGGATTGGCTAGTCTTAACAGACTGTTTGTGGGTTACCTGATCCTGTAGAGAAGAAATGGTCAGTGCCCTGACACTGGAAGGGAACTCGGTATCGAAGGAAACTCGAAATGGAAAATCTCTTCTCATAAAATTGTAGCCTAATGGCTCCAGAGTCAAAGGGTCAGGACCCAAACAGGTTAGACACCAGTCATTGGAGTCTAAAAAGAAAACTGTATTTCCACAGTTAAGGCACTTAGGAGAAGGCGGCTCCATGATGGAGGGGCCTACAGGCCCAAAATTCTAAGACAGAAACTGAAGGAAAAATACTCCCTGAGTTTGAGAAAAAGAAAGCATGGTTACTTACCTGTAACAGGTGATCTCTGGGAACAGCAGGAATTAGTCTTCACATATGGGTACGTCAGTACCGACGGAGCCCGCACGGGAATGCTCCCCAGCATCCAATCAGAAAGCTTTTGGGAGCATCCCTCGCGCCTGCGCGGTGACTTCCCGCCTTTCCCACTGCCTCTCCTCAGTTGAGTTTCATAGCTGAGACAGAAGGAGAGAAAGAGGAAAGGAGATAGATAGATACAACTCCTAGGGGAGGTGGGTGGGTTGTGAAGACTAATTCCTGCTGTTCCCAGAGATCACCTGTTACAGGTAAGTAACCGTGCTATCTCCAGGAACAAGCAGGAATGAGTCTTCACATATAGGGACTCCCTAGCTGTGGATGCCAGGGGAGATCCCATAAAATGTGTATGCCTGGAACAGGACGGCATTTCCCAAACCTGGATCCCCGGCATCCCCTGAGGAATGGAGGGTAGGAGTTGAATAGAGAAGAGCTGCAATGAACAGCAGGTCTAAAGACTACAGGAGAGAGGAGTCTTTAGAATGTATGTCAAGTATCATTAAAATATTTAATGAACCAGTACAATATAGAACTTACCTACTGGATTGTAGGAAGTAGAACTGTGATGGAGTGTACTGCAGATGCAGTAGCGGAATCTTCAAGGTAACTTCACAGCAGTGAGGATGAAGTTCCAAACCTGGAATGGGCAGGTGACCCAGGTGTCAACTGGGGCAGGAGAAGAACGGCAGGTCTTCAATGGAAAGCTTTATGGGAAAAAGCTGAAAACTCTTTTAGGTATAGAGTTATTTACATTGAGGACTAAAAGAAGAAGACTGACCGATCTGGAGAATTAGCCCAGTCCGGAAGGGAAGAGGGGGTATGGAACAAAAGCCCCTATTCCCAAGGAGAACAGAAGTGTACTCAGAAATACAGAAGATGTACACTGTCATTCCTAGCTAGTAAGAGATGGGAAGACAATGAAGTTTGATACTTCATGGATAGGGAGATCTATAACAAAAATAGAAGCTGTTGACGTCACAGCAGTAATTGTGTGTATAACCGCTCCCAGTTACTGAGCCGTATGAGAATAGGCAAGTTGACTGTCTGGACCCCTTAAGAGGGTAAAAACGTTATAGTACAGACAGTTAGGGAGATAGTAGGTAATACATAGTGTCCTATGGACGTCTCCCAAAGGGCATATATATATTTTATATATATATATATATGGAGATACATACATATCTATATATATATGTGCGTATATGTCCAGATATTCTATACAAAGAATTCCATTCTTTGTATATAGGTTTTTTACAAATATGTACAAAGTTTCCCAAAGTTATAATACCAGTTGAATTCTCCTGTTATATGTAAACTCACCACAGCCTGTTGCTTGCAATGAGTATTCCTGTTTTATGTAAACCGCGCTGATGAAAAAGAGTGCGGTATAAAAGAACTATAAATAAATAAATAAATGTGTGATATATATATATATATATATATATAGAGGTATAGATATATATAGAGATAAATATAGATATAGATGGGCATGGCTTATGCCCATACAGATTACAAAAAATATGTATGTATAGGACATATACAGACATGAATATAAGTCGGAGGATACATGCCTGCAACTGAACCCCATAAGAACATTCACATGGGGAATGTGATGGGAAAAGATTCATTTAATAATAAAGGGTTGAAAACCACCTGAAGATAAATAGAGAATCTATTTCCGTGGTGCAGGAATGTATTTCAGTGGAATAACCAGTATGGTTGCGTGAAAAACAGAGAATAGCAGCAGTCTGGTAAGAGCACGTCAGGAGTACTTGAGGACTCTGACACGTCCAAAGGACAAGAAACGCATAGACTAAGACACCTGGATGACTCAGCCAAGGGACTCAGGGGTATCATGTACAGTAGAAGAGTAAGCACAGTTACTTACCTGTAACAGGTGATCTCCGGAACAGCAGGAATTAGTCTTCACATGTGGGAGACGTCGCCGACGGAGCCCGCACGGGAATGCTCCCCAGCATCCAATCAGAAAGCCTTTGGGAGCATCCCCCGCGCCTGCGCGGTGGCTTCCCGCCCTTCCTGCTGCCTCTCCCCAGTTGAGTTTTATAGCTGAGCCGGAAGGAGAGGAGAGGAGAGGAAGGAATAGAGAGATAGAGACAACTCCTAGGGGAGGTGGGCGGGCTGTGAAGACTAATTCCTGCTGTTCCGGAGATAACCTGTTACAGGTAAGTAACTGTGCTATCTCCAGGAACAAGCAGGAATGAGTCTTCACATGTGGGGACTCCCTAGCTGAGGATGCCCGGGGAGATCCCATCAGCGCAGCCCAGGCCAGGATGGCATTTACCCAACCTGGATCCCCGGCATCCCCTGAGGGATGGAGGGTAGGAGTTGAGAGAGAGGAACAGCAAAACCCAAAGGCTACAGGGAGAGTAGCCTTTAGAATGCATGAGAAGTATCATTAAGCATTTAATGAATTAAGGACCTAGTACCATGTAGAGCTTACCTACTGGGTTGTAGGAAGTGGAGCTGTGATGCAGGTACTGTAGACGCAGTAGCGAGGTCTTCAAGGGAACTTCACAGCAGCGAGGAGGAAGTTCCAAATCCGGAAGGACAGGAGATCCAGCTGTCAACTGGGCCAGGAGAAGGACGGCAGGTCTTCAAGGAAGCTTTATGCAAAAAGCCGAGCACTCCCTTAGGAGCAGAGTCCATAACTCAGAGGACTAACAGTAGAAGACTGGCTGATCTGGATAGCCTAGTCCGGAGAAGAGCAGGGGTGTACCCCGGAGCAGAAGGAGTACACAGTCTTCCCTAGCTAAGGGATAGGGAGACAAGGGTCTGAACCTCCGGGAGGAGGGCATAACTAAAAGTAGAAGCTGTTGACCTCACAGCAGTACGCAGAGTACAACCAGTCCGAGGGCCGATCCAAGGAAAATAGGCAGGCGGACTGGCCGGACCTCGGAGGGGGGGGGCGTGAGTACCGGCCATAGGGGAAAAAGGCAGTAGAGCACAGGTACTGTGGACACCTTCCAATATGCGCCTACCGAACAGGTAATATCTGATATATCTAGGTAGTTGGGCCTGGAGAACGCCCACCCAGGCACTAATGCAGGTATGCCGAGGAACCTACCTCCCTGAGCATAACACTGATAAGGCGGACCTGCCATTGATCCACAGAAACGTCCCCCTGGGGGGGGGCGTCAAGATCCGTCCGGGAGGAGGGATCTATTCCAGTGGAGCAGGGGCAGATCAGCGAACTAACAGCACGGTAGTGTGAAGGACAGAGGGTATAGTCCTGGGTAAGCATTGGGGGACTATAGCCTGAACAGAGAAACCAGACAAGGGGAACAGGGCTGATCCGGCCTTGTCGAGGAATTGTTCCGAACATGCTGCGAGGGACAGCAGACAAACCGGTACGGTATCAATCAGCAGGGGAACCCTGGCAGAGAAGGGTTCGGGGAACGTACCTAAGGGTAAGTCAGTTGAGGGGTAGGAAGTCCATGGGCTAGAGCTAACATGGAATAGAGGTGATCTCCCTCTTCCAACGGAAGGAGAATACCTGAACCCCTGGATAAACATTCGAACCATTTGCCCCAGAGTAGAGCTCAATTTTTAGCTTCTGGTGAGAGAAGGTTAATTGCAGGCAGCCGCCTACAGGAGCCTAAAACTGCTTGGTATGAGTATCCTGGTGCGGGCCCGGGAACTTCAAACCAGAGTGAGAGGTCCCTTGCTTGGGTGCCCCTGGCGGGTGGGCGGAGGGATGACCTTTCCTCTTCCTAGGGAAGGAAGGTGCAGAGAGGCATTTCCCACCCCCGGGGGGAAGACGGGACCTAGGATGGCTTCTAACGCTGGGAGGGTTAGCGAAGCACTGAGCAACCTGACGTAAGGCTTCACTATTGAAGAGGTGGTTTCCAGCACAGGGAGAATTACCCAAGTTATGTTGTGCCCGTCTGCACAAATCTGACGCCTGTAACCATGCTGTACGACGTGCTCTAATGGCAATAGCAGAGGATCTGCTGACCGCCAGGAAGGAGTCTAGAGAAGCACGAGAAAGGAACCCAGAGATATTCCTGCAGTGATAAAGAAGCAAGGAATATTCAGAGGCCTTGGTTGCAGACAAAAAGGGAGACAGCCGAGATAATCTCTCGGTGACCTCCCGGAGTGTCAGGCTCATATAAAAAATATATGAAAGAATTCTGGAAGCCAACATGGACGTTTGGAAGGTTTGACGCCCCAGGGTATCCAGCGTTTGAGGCGCAACCTGGAGGGCGAGAAGAATGCTTCTTCTTGCTTCCCACCTTCCTCAGCGCCGATGCCACCACGATGGAATGATGTGGAAGCTGGTGCTGCTGAAACCCCGGGGAGGGGGGCACCCGATACAGAGCATGCATCGCTGTTGACGGTGCAGGAACCCTCAAAGGCGACCGCCATGCCCCCAGTAGAAGATCCTGCAGGGAAGGATGTAGAGGAAGCATTACAGCCTCCTGTTCCGCAGGACCTGGGCTTAGGGAAGGACCCTGGATGGGAATAGCAAGCAGGTCCGCCATGTCGAGAAGAAAATCCTGAAGATGGCTCTCCCAGAGGGGCTATGCCGTGAGAGGCGATGGCGGGGGGGGGCCGCCGGGGCACCAAAAGGCCTATCAGACTGAAGTCCGCTGGGCCGAGGAGGGTACCAACAGTTCCGGATCGGGGCAGTCAGCATGGCGTCTTCAGTACCTGGAATTGATTCCAAGCTAGGCATCGAAGGGGTCGATGGCACCGATGGGACCGCAGGAATCGGCCTCGGCCCCGACCCCGGGGGCGGCACTGCCCCCGGCGATTGAAGCGGTTCCGCGGCAGCCGGAGGGCAGTGGTTAGTAGTCTCTGCTCTGCGTTGCGGGAAGGGACAGGGGCCGGTCCCAAAGTGTGTCATAGCCAAGCCTTCGAGGCTGGATACCGATTCTAGGCTGGGCATCGAACCGAGCGAGATCATCGACTCCCTCCTAGGGGGCTCCGGCGGCGGTGGCCGTGCCGGCGATGCTGACCCCAGGGAGCGAATCGGAACCGCGTTGATCGGCGTCGCGGGCATCGAGGGCCCCCGAGAACAAAGCTCGGTGAAGAGGGGGTCATCTGACACCGGCGCCGACGTCGGGCGGCAGGCACTGCCAGACACCGGGCCCCTTCCCGAACCCGTCTTGCCCGGAGGGAAATCCTTCCGGGGCAGACGACCCGTCCCCGAGGGTACCCAGGCAACCCGACGATGAGCCCCCGCAGGGAGGGAAGCGCAAAACTCCGGCGCCTCTTGACGCTGGAACTAGCCCCCTGGTAGGCCGGGACAACGGGAACACAGGCTGGATCGAAGCGATCGAAGACACAGGGATCCCCCTTCGAGCAATGGGCGGGGCCCTCGACGTCCGCGTCGATGCCGGGGGATCGCCCGTCTGGGATTGATCGACATACACCGAGGACACCGGGGAAGGCCGACGGCGGTCCCTGGAGACGAGTGGAGCGCTCGATGCCCCTGCTGGCTCCGGGGTAGCGGCACCACCCAAATCCGGTACCACCCCCGCGCAGGGCGGGGATACCGGCAAACCAGCGCGGGTCGAAGTGATCGGCCCCAAAGGAAGCGAGGGCACCAGATGCCAATCCCCGGCGAAGAGTGGAATCCTAGACGCCGACGTGCCGCCTGAAGCGGGTACCACCTCTGCGCATGGCATGAATGTGGGACCGCCAGACTGGGTCGAGTCGATCGGCCCCGGAGGTGCCGAGGACAGCTGCTGACGATCCCCGGTGAGGAGCGGAACGCTCGACACCGACGGGTCGGTACCGCCCGAAGCGGATACCACCCTTGCGCATGGCCGGAACGTCGGAACGCCATACTGGTTCGAGTCGATCGGCCCCGGAGGCGCCGAGGACCGCAGCCGACGATCCCCGGTGAGGAGCGGAACGCCCGACGCGGATACCACCCCCACTCATGGCAGGGACGTAGGAACGCCAGACTGGGTTGAGGTGATCGGCCCCGGAGGTGCCGAGGACACCAGATGATGATCCCCGGCGGGGAGCGGGACAGCCGATGCCGAGGAATCGGTACCGCCCGAAACGGGTACCACCTCCGCGCATGGCAGGGAGGATGGAACACCAGACTGGGTTGAGTCGATCGGCCCCGGAGGTGCCGAGGACAGCAGATGACTATCCCCGGTGAGGAGCGGGATGCTCGACACCGATGCCGATGCCGGTGGGGTCGGTACCGCCCGAAGCGGATACCACCTCCGCGCATGGCTGGGATGTAGGGAAGCCAGACTGGGTAGAGTCGATCGGCCCCGGAGGTGCCGAGGACACCAGCTGACGATCCCTGGCGAAGAGTGGGACACTCGACGCCGGTGCCGATGCCAGGGAATCGGCACCGCTCAAAGCGGATACCACCCTCGAGCATGGCTCGGGAATGTTCTGTGAGGAGCGAACCACAGGAACAACCCGAAACCCCGTGGATGCTTTGGAGCCCGAAGACTCCCGCCGGGGTATATTGGCCAAGGGGGGCTTGAGGGGTTGGCCGGAGCCGTCGCCATGCCGCGCATGAGACTTGCCCCTCAAGACTTGGCTAGTCTTAACAGACTGTTGTGTGGTTACCTGATCCTGTAGAGAAGAAAAACCCGATGACCGCGCCTTGGGCGGGAAGATGTCATCGAGGGATACCTGGAAAAGGGAAGGTCTTCTCCCGATACTGTAGCCCGGAGGACCCGGGAGGAAAGGGTCAGGACCCAAACAGGAGAGGCACCAGGCGTTGGAGTCTAAGTGGAAAACTAAGTCTCCGCAGTGAGGGCACTTCTGGGGAGAAGGCTCCATGCTGTAAGCCCGGTAGGCCTCAACGATCCGAGGGAAAGAAAGGGTTCCCTCTAGGTGACGAAGAATAAGAAAGGAAAAGAAAAAAAAGGGGCACGGGAGGTGCCGTTGTCGGCGGGAAAAAAAGGCCGCGACCACAGGAAATAAAAAAGAAAAGAAATTTCTGCGGTGGCAGGAGGGACGTCCTGCCTGCTCCGCGGAAAACGAAAAACTGGGGAGAGGCAGTAGGAAGGGCGGGAAGCCACCGCACAGGCATGGGGGATGCTCCCAAAGGCTTTCTGATTGGATGCTGGGGAGCATTCCCGTGCGGGCTCCGTCAGCGACGTCTTCCACATGTGAAGACTCATTCCTGCTTGTTCCTGGAGATTGCGTTGTCCAAGTGGAGCAGAAAAGATAATGCCAAGCTGTAAGGAAAAGGGGTAGATTCCTGCCAGATTGGGAACTCCTTGGACATTCACGCAGAAAAAGCTCGTCTTCTGTATCACAACAGGAGACAAGAGAGTATAAAGAAACTATATAGCCATGGAATGACTGTATAAGCTTTTACTATTATATGGAAAACCCTCAGAGACAAAGCTCAATGCTCTACAGCAAGGGCCCATAGTAGAAAGCTTCTCTGAAGATTGCAGAGAGCATCGTGCAGGAGAATTGTGAGATAAAACTGACAGCAGTCAGATGTGTTGCCACATCCTAATTTAATTTAATTTAATTTAATTAACAGTATTTCTAAACCGCCTTATCTTAATAATCAAGGTGGTATCACAGCAAACAATCGAGTAAAGTGAGTGTGTTATACATGCAGTGAGGGTGAAGTTGAGTGTGTGTTGTATTGTGTGCTGGATTGGTATGAGCTATGTACAGAGTGGGCTATATACAGTGGTGCAAAAAACATATACATTCATTATTTAGGCAGTATCATGTGCTGTTATACATTTTCTGAGGTTATGTGATGTGTCCATAGTGTTCTATGAACAGCATGGTTTTCAGTTGTTTTCTAAAGTCCTTGAGGTCTGTAGTAGCTCTTAGATCGTCCGGTAGATTGTTCCATATTGTTGGAGCGGCCATGGAGAGTGCTCTGTCTGTTGTGTCCTTGCGTGTGTGTTTGTATTCACTTGGGGTGCTGACTCGGTTGTGTGTATGTTTTCTTCTGGGACATGAACTGGTGTCTAGGTAAGGATATGGCTAAAAAAGGATAACCTGCAGTGAATAGTATCATGCAAGATAGTTGAAAGTAGCTTGCAAGAAGCATTAAAGTAAGCACTGAAACTTCTGCATGCACAGTAACTGAACAAAAGAACAGAAGGGATTCTCCTGTATGAAAAACAGAGAGAAAAACAAAGGGAGCGGAGATATTCCCGTCCCTGTCTGATGAGTTGTTCAGAGCATGCATTGAAGGATAGTAGAAAATCTACACTGGAAAGAAGAGAAGTGTTTCAGTATGGTACCAACTCGAGCAGGGGAAACCCTGGAAGAGAAGGGTTTGGAAGGTGACGTACCATAGGATAAGTCAGCTAAAGGAAAAAATGTCCATGTGGGGACAGAACTATCATGGGATAATTGTAATCTCCCTTTATGATAAAAAGAAAGGGAGAAGTCTGTAACCCACGGACAAAATCCTAAGAGCTGAATATACTGAAAAGAAAAAACCAGTGTAGAGCTTGAAGAATAACTTCTGGTAAAAAGAAGTTAACTGTAGAATTGCAACATACAGGAACCTATGGTTTCTGGCTAAAATTAGCCTGCTTAGAATCTGGAGACTTCAGACTAGGAGGATATGTCCCTTGTTTGGGTACATCTGGAGGATGGGCAGGAGCAGGGTGAAACTTTCTTTTCTTAGGAAAAGAAGGTTTGGTAGGACATTTCTTACGTCCTGGGGAAAAAGAAGGCTTAGGACGGTTTCCAGAACTAGGAAAGTCAGTGGAGCAATGAGCAACCTGACGTAAAGCCTCTTTATTGAAGAGATTTTCTCCAGTACAAGGAGAATTACCCAGTGTATGTTGTGCCCATCTGCTCAAGTCTGAAGCTTGCAGCCAGGCTGTACGACGTGCTCCAATGGCAATAGCAGAGGATCTGCTGACAGACTCAAAAGAGTCTAGAGAAGCACGAGAAAGGAACCAAGAGATATTCCTGCTATGATTAAGAAGCAAGGAATAGTCAGAGGCCTTAGGTTCTGACAAAAAAGGAGACAAGAGAGATAATTTCTCTGTGACCTCCTGAAGTGTCAGACTCATATAGAAAATATATGAAATAATTCTTGAAGCCAGCATAGAAGTTTGGAAGGTTTGACGTCCAAAGGCATCAAGTGCTTTAGATGCACGACCTGGCGGATAAGAAGAATGCTTCTTCTTACTTCTTACCTTTCGCAATGCTGATTCCACTACCATGGAATGATGTGGAAGTTGGTTTTTCTGAAACCCTGGAGAGGGAGGTACCTGATACAGAATGTCCATGGCTGTAGAAGGCAAGGGAACCCTCATAGGTGATTCCCATATCCTCAAAAGAAGATCCTGTAAAGAATGATGTAAAGGAAGCATTCTATTTTCCTTTTCTACAGGATCTTGGTCAAGAGAAAAACCAGGAATAGAAATGGCAAGAAAAGTTGCCATGTCAAGGAGAAAGTTCTGAAAAGAAGGATTTGCAATAGGAACTAATCCTGGGCAACCTGAGGTTGAAGAAGCAGCTTGAGCACCAGAAGAGATAGTAGACTGGTGCAGAAAAAGAATCCTGCTCAATGGACAGTGATCCTGAGAGTTCTGATTTGAAGCAGTTAGTGCTGCATCGTGAGTGCCTGGTATCGATTCCAAACTAGGCATAGAAAGGATTGATGGCACAGATGGAACTGCAGGAATCGACCGACACCGGTATCGGTATCGGGGACAATAATGTCATCGAAGCAGTATTCGGGGGCTGCTGAAGCGGTACCAAGGTAAGCCAAGAGCCTTGATGAATATCCTCGGTACTGTGAAGCTGGAAACGATATGGATCGGTTCCGAAGCGCGTCGGTATGAAATCATCTAGACTGGATATCGATTCCAGACTCGGCATCGAAGCGAGCGAGTCCATCGATACATGTCTAGAAAGTACCGACTCTGTTTGTGGTATCAGCGATGCCGATACAGGAAGGTTAATCTGAGTCGCATCGAGCGGTACCGAAGGTAGCGAGGACATCCGAAAACGATGCCCGGTAAAGGGAGGAACTCGCGATCCCGGCGCCGATGTCGGGGTATCGGTACCGCTCGAAGCCGGTACCAACCCCGAGCATGGCTGGGATATAGGAAAGCCAATCTGGGTCGTATCGATCGGCCCCGAAGGTACTGAGGATACCAGATGACGATCCCAGGTGAAGAGTGGAACACTCGACACCGGTGCCGATGCCGGGGGATTGGTACTGCTTGAAGCGGATACCACCTCCAAGCACGGCTCACATGCAGGAAAGTCAATTTGAGTCGTATTGCTCGGACCCGAAGGTAGCGAGGATGCTCGATGACGATCCCTGGTGATGAGTGCAGCACTCGACACCGATGCCGGGTTATCGGTACCGCTCGAAGCGGATGCCACCCCCTGGCACGGCTCAGGTATGTTCCTGTGAGGGGTGAGGCCCCAGGAACAACCTGAAACCCCGTAAATGCTTTGGAGCCCGAAGACTCCCGCCGAGGTTTTATTGCCAATGAGGTCTTGAGGGTAAGGCCGGAGCCGTCATCATGCTGGGCATGAGACTTACCCTTCAAGAATTGGCTAGTCTTAACAGACTGTTTGTGGGTTACCTGATCCTGGAGAGAAGAATAAACCGGTGTCCTCACCTCAGGAGGAAAAACGGCATCGAGGGAAACTCGAAAAAGGGAAGGTCTTCTCCCAATAAAATAGCCCGAGGTATCAGGGGAAAAAGGGTCAGGACCCAAACAGGTTAGACACCAAGCATTGGAGTCTAAAAAGAAAACTAATTTTCCACAGTGAAGGCACTTCTTAGGAGAAGAAGGCTCCATGTTGGAAAAGGCCTGGTAGACCCAAAAAAGTTAAACAAAAAACTGAGGAGAATATTTCTCTAAGTTTGAAAAAGAAAATAATAAAGCACCGGCGGTACCGGTATCAGCGGGAAAAACAGCCGCGACCACAAGAAAATAAGAAAATAAGGATTTTTAAAGAAAAACGTTTCTGCGGTGACAGGAGGACGTCCTGTTGGCTCCGCGGAAAAACGAAAACTGAGGAGAGGCAGTGGGAAAGGCGGGAAGTCACCGCGCAGGCGCGATGGATGCTCCCAAAAGCTTTCTGATTGGATGCTGGGGAGCATTCCCGTGCAGGCTCCGTCGGTACCGACGTACCCATATGTGAAGACTCATTCCTGCTTGTTCCTGGAGATAAGAAAAAACCCACCGACGGTACCGGTATCAGCGGGAAAAACAGCCGCGACCACAAGAAAATAAGAAAATAAGGATTTTTAAAGAAAAACGTTTCTGCGGTGACAGGACGTCGTCCGGCCGGCTCTGTGGAAAAACGAAAACTTAGGAGAGACAGTTGGAAAAGCGGGAAGGCAGCACGCAGGCGCTGAGGGATGCTCCCAAAAGCTTTCTGATTGGACGCTGGGGAGCGTTCCCGCGCAGGCTCCGTCGGTACCGACGTACCCATATGTGAAGACTCATTCCTGCTTGTTCCTGGAGATATATAAATTGGTTCATAGGGTTCCAACACTGGAGGTTCTCTGGTCAAGGACACTCTGAGCTAGGGTATCCAGCCCAGGAGAGCTATGAATCAGATATAGTCCTAGGGGAAATGCTTGTGCATTCTTGCGAGCATTTAGGCAGACATTTATTCCAGTTCTAGGGCCGACATCCATGTCCATGCCTTAAGATGTAACTTCTGCTAGTATTTTATAAAAGACTATCTGCTTGCTTTTATAAAATAGGCTTTACATAAGTGCCTCAAAGTGCTTTAACTAAGCACCCACATAAAAAATTATCCCCCCCCCCCTTCATTTCAAATGTACAGATAAATGGGCAGGTACATCACATGGCAGTCAGAGGAGTAGAAACTAAGAAGTAACAGGAGATGTTCCATTTTGTCAACCCCACTAGCAATTACCAAACAGTAATGCTGCATTCCGCACTGTCTATGAAGAGCTGGAAAATTGGCAGAAGCTTCATTGCCAATGTTAAGCTTTTTGTGGCAGGAGCAGGGGAGGGACAGATGGATAGTGAATGAGGTGAACTGAGCTTGGTTTGTCTTGGTATATATTCAAACTGTATAAAACTAATGTAAATATGTAAAAAGTTTTCATTACATCCTCACTATATCTCAGGATGTAAACAATGTTTGCATGCTTATTTATACTGTTATATGTAAACCTGTTCCCTGTAAATGACTAGGACATGATTACTCATGTACCTTCAATTTTCTCTGTTCATTGTAAACCGCACTTGATACTTGGGAAAGAGCGGTATATAAATGTGTGATAAATAAATAAATAAATAAATAAATATTCATTTTTGTATGTGATGGAATTAATGACCCTGTCTGTACAATTTTTTGCATCAGCTGATATGGTACAAGGGTGTTAGCTGAGTTCATGTTTTCCATACTGTGGGGCAACAGGAGACCAACTCATTTCAGAGACCAACAAATAGCTTTCAGTTTATAATGGATTTTGACCACTACAATCATGAGCTGGATTGGAACAGATTACTGGACAGGTGGAAGGAGTGAGCTTAAGAACATAAGAGCTCTCATACTGGGTCAGATCAGTGTCCTGTTTCCAACAATGGTCAATCCAGGTCACAATTACCTAACATCCCGAAAGTAGCCAATTCCATGCTACCTATCCCTAGGGATAAGGACTGGTTCTCTCAGCTTATCTTAACTGTTTATATACTTCTCCAGGAATTTGTCCAAACCTAGAACTTAAGAACATAAGATATGCCATACTGGGTCAGACTAAGGGTCCATCAAGCCCAGTATCCCTTTTTCAACAGTGGCCATCCCAGATCAAGTACCTGCCAGGTTCCCAAAGAAACTGATTCCATGCTGCTTATCCCAAGGGTAAGCAGTGGATTTCCCAAGTCCTCTAATAATGGTTTATGGACTTTTCCTCCAGGAACTTGTCCACGCCTGTTTTGAACTCAGCTTCACTAACGCGCTGAGTGAAAAAATATTTTCTTCGATTAGTCTTAAATGTTCCACATTGTAGCTTCATTGCATGTCCCCTAATCTTTCTACATTTTGAAGGAGTAAACAAGCAATTTATGCTTAAAAGATTAGGTCTCTTCAACTTGATCTTTTAAGCCTTTTCTTATAGGGATGTCCTTCCACCCTCTTTACCATTTTTGTCGCTCTTCTCTGTAACCTAGAAACATGATGACAGAAAAAGACCACATGGCCTATCTAGTCTGTCCTTCCATATCAACAACTACAACAGTCCACTTTTTACCTTTAGAGATCCTCTGTGTTGGTCCCATGCTTTTTTGAATTCAGTTACTGTCCTCATCTCTACCACCTCCACTGGGAGACTATTCCACGGATCCACTACTCTTTCCGTAAATAAATATTTCCGCATATCACTCCTGAATCTATCTCCTTTCACCCTCATCCCATGTCCCCTCGTAGCAGAACTTGAAAGAGGCTCTCTCCCTGAACATTTATGCCACGGAGGTATTTAAACACCTCAATCATATCACCTCTATCCCGCCTTTCCTCTAAGGTGTACATATTAAGATCCTTAAGTCTGTCCTCATATGCTTTATAATGAAGCCCACTAATCATTTTAGTAGCCACCCTCTGCACCGACTCCATCCTGTTCACATCCTTTTGAAGGTGCGGTATCCAGAATTGCACACTATACTCCAAATGAGGTCGCACCAAAGAATTATACAGAGGCATTATCACCTCCTTTTTTCTGCTAGCCATTCCTCTCCGTATGCACCCAAGCATCCTTCTAGCTTTTGCCGTCGCCTTTTCTACCTGTTTAGCTACTTTAAGATCATCAGACACAACCACGCCTAGGTCCCGCTCTTCTTTAGTGGACAAAAGTACTTCACCTCCTATAATGTATTGCTCCCTTGGATTGCTGCAGCCCAAATGCATGACCTCACATTTTTTAACATTAAATCCCAGCTGCCAAATTCTAGATCATTCTTCAAGCTTAGCTAGATCCCTCCTCATGCTATCTACACCTTCCTGTCTACTCTATTGCAGATTTTGGTATCATCCGCAAAGAGGCAAACCTTACCCGACAGCCCTTCCGCTATATCACTAACAAAGATGTTAAAAAGAATCAGACCAAGGACAGATCCCTGGGGCACACCACTGGTAACATCCTTCTCATCAGAGTGAGCTCCATTTACTTGTACCCTTTGTCGCCTCCCACCCAACCAATTTCTAACCCAAGCAGTAACTTTAGGGTCCATCCCTAGGGTGCTCAGTTTGTTTATAAGTCGCCTGTGAGGAACAGTGTCAAAGGCTTTACTGAAATCTAAATACACCACATCTAGAGCTCTCCCTCGGTCCAAGTCCCTGGTCACCCAGTCAAAGAAATCAATCAGATTTGTCTGACAAGACCTGCCTCTGGTGAATCCATGCTGCCTCGGATCCTGTAATCCGCTGGACTCCAGAAACCTCACTATTTTCTCTTTCAGCAGAGTTTCCAATAATTTACTCACCACCCAAGTTAAACTAACCGGCCTGTAGTTTTCAACCACATCCTTACTTCCGCTTTTGTGTAAAGGCACCACATGAGCCCCTCTCCAGTCCTTTAGCACCACACCCGACTTCAACGAGGCATTGAAAAGGTCAGTCAGTGGAGTTGCTAGAACGTCCCCGTTCCCTCAGTATTCTAGGGTGTATCCCATCCGGTCCCATCGCTTTGTCTGCTTTAAGTTGAGCTAGTTTCTCACGAACAGTCTTCTGAAATTTGTTCAAGATGTCCCTCGCTTCTGTTCCTATTTGTGGGTGTTTTCTGATGTCCTGCTCCTGGTTCTTCATCTGTGAACACAGAACAAAAATATTTGTTAAGCAATTCCGCTTTATCCTTATCAGCTTCTACATATTCCCCCCCTGCACCCTTGAGTCTGACAGTACCACTTTTGCCCTTCCTCTTCTCACTAATATATCTGAAAAATGTCTTATCCCCCCATTTTATTGCATTGGCTATTTCCTCCTCCTTTTGAATCTTTGCCTTCTTGACTACTTTGCTAGCTTCTCTAAGTTTTTCCAAATACAGATGCCTGTCTTCCTCTCTCTGTGATCTCTTGTATTTCATGAAGGCCTCCCTCTTTTTCTTCACTTTTTCAGCTACTTCCTTAGAAAACCATAGCGGTCTCCTTTTCCTTTTGCCTTTATTTACCATTTTAACAAAAAGGTTGGTTGCCCTTAAAATATCCCCTTTCAGTTTTGCCCACTGTTTTTCTACATCCCCCAGCTGTTCCCATCCCACTAACGACTCCCTGAGGTATTGGCCCATCTTCGCAAAATTAGTCTTCCTAAAGTCTAAGATCCTCACCTTGGAATGGATTCTAACAGCCCTAGTCCTAATACTGAACCACACCATCTGGTGATCACTGGATGCAAAATGATCTCCCACTACAACATCAGAAACACTTTCACCATTGGTAAGCACCAAGTCCAGTATGGTCCCTTCATGTGTGGGGTCTGTTACCAATTGCCTGAATAGTTCTCCCTGTAGAGAATCCAGGATCTTCTTAATTCTAGATGATACTGCAGCAGGAATGTGCCAATCAACATCTGGCATATTGAAATCTCCTATCAGTAGCACTTCCCCTTTCCTAGCAATGCTGCGTATTTATTTATTTTATTTATTTAGCAAGCATTTGTAGCCCGCTCCTTCCAGCGATCAGAAGCTAGCTATGTCTTCAATTAACTCTGTCCACCTCTTCCTCTTGTGAGGGAGGTCTGTATATCACACCAATGCAAATAGATTTCTCTTTCCCTCTTTCTAGTTTAACCCACAATGCCTCCTCTCTCCCTTTTAAGCTCTGTAATTCCAAAGCTTTAATAATAGTTTTTACATATAGTGCCACTCCTCCTCCCCTTCTTCCTACCCTGTCCTTTCTGAATAAAGTATAGCCAGGTATAGTTACATCCCAGTCATGGTTTTCTGTGAACCATGTTTCTGTAACTGCCACTAAATCCAAGTCAGCCACTCCCACCAAAGCTTCAACATCAGGGATCTTATTTTCCATGCTACGGGCATTTATACACACTGCTTTCCACATGTTACCCCTGTTACCCATTTCCATAAAGGTATTTAATGTATCACCTACCTGGGGGCTTTCTTCACCTATCCCCAACGAATCTAGTTTAAAGCCCTTTTCCAAATCTGTTATATCCTTTTTAAGATATGGCGAGCAGAAGTGCACACAATATTCAAGGTGCATTTTACAGGAATATATAGAGCAATATAGAGGCATATCATCATCTTTGGTTTTATTTTCTATTCCTTTCCTTAGTTTCCTAGCATTCTACTGTATTTGCTTTCTTGGCCGTGGCTGCACATTGGGTGGAGGGTTTCAATGTACTATCCACGATGACATCCAGATCCTTTTCCTGAGTGGTGATTCATAATGTGGAATCTTGCATCATGTAACTGTAGTTTGGGTTCTTCCTTAAGCGTATAATTTGCACTTGTCAACCTTAAATCTCATCTGCCATTTGGATGACCAGTCTCCCAATTTTTCAAGGTCCTCTTGGAAGTTAGTGCTTATGTATCTTAAGTGTCCCCAGTTTTATGCCTTGAACCAAAGTTGTATTTCCTATGCTTTATAATGTTCTATGTATCCTAAGTGCACCTTATAGTTTTGTGTGCTCACCTCATTCCATGTAAATAGTTTTGATTGGTAGAAAAATGGTATGGCAAAACCAATAAAGAAATAAATGTGCCATATCATCTTCCGTCAAAATTGTTTCACACTCACAAGTCCTATAACTATACAGTTGTGACTACTACAGAAAGGAGAGAGCAGGAAAGGGGGGGGGGGGACCCTCAGTCTACAAATTTAGCCAATGTTAAGGCTTCAAAGCTATAAACACAGGTCAAAAAACCTTCCACCAGTCAATTCTTTTCTTTAAAATGCATGTAGTTTTGAATGTAACTATATTTCTTCATCCAATTATATATTTATGGACATATCAAATGATCTCTACTTATCTTTTATGTAACTTATTTCATCAGTTTGCCTTGACTGGTGACCTAGAATTGAAAGGCTGAAACTCCTGATTATTCCTGTTCCCTGCATAGTATTTAAAAAACTTTGAAAAGCTGTTCCTACCTAAGCACTACCACTATTTTAGAATACAAAGTTACTTTATAAAGCTTTCCTACTTTGTATTAATACTTCGAGCTTGGTCTGCAACACTGAAGTTACCCTGACAGCAGGTAAGTCTGCCCCACACTCCTGTTCAAAATCTCAGCGGCTATTCATTCACAAGCACAGTACTAGATGTCTTGGGCAGCATTTCTGGGCATAAATTCTCCCACATTTCCCTGACAAAACCAAAGCCACTATAGCATCAATGTAGAAGCACAACTGCAGATGCACACTACCCACATCAGGCTGGACTAAAGGCTAAGAACTGCGTACAAAATCTAGATACACTTCAGCAAGTCCTTGACCATGCAAGAAAATGAGATGCTTTATGCTCAAAGCTCTGTCAGAATAATTTTAGCTTTGTGTTGCAGCTCACTACTGATACTCAAATCCAGTCAATTCTGTTTTTAATGCAATAATGTCAGGCTTCTGAAAATTAACTGTAGCATTTGTCTCTTAGCTAGCATTCAGAACATTTTTTCACTTGCTAAATGACCAATATGATTTTTAAAAAATAATCACATTTCCTTGAACACAGGCTCTGGCAAAAGGAAAACGGCTGATAAAGGAGATTATATACAAATGATTCCGCTATCAGACACTTCCACTAGGATTAAGTTGAAATCAAACATAATAGAATAATTTCAATCAAAACAATGAAATCAAATACACAGGGACTCTGGATACTTCTCCTGCCTTAGCCAGAATTGAAAGACCTGTAATTTACAACACTGTAAAATGCATCAGGTCTGCAAGATACTGTGCTGCTAATACTAAAGCATTATGCTATCCTGTAGTAATAAAAGCTGGCATTACTACTTACAGATTTCTGTTTTCATACTATTTGTACAATCTGAATAGCTCAAGTGGTGCTTACCCTGACTTAGTGCTGAGGCATGCAGAGGAAACAATGCCTTCACCCAAGAAGCAGATCGCATTGCGCTGATAAAAAATTTAATGGTTCTCCAGGAAGCATAATGAACAGCCTTATCTCAGGAGACCTCTACTCTCGGCACAAACCCAGAGTGGTGACAGCTCATCCTTCTCAGAAGCCAATACTGTGAGCTACCTAGAAGTGTTAAACATGTAGTGGATACTTACTGTCATCACAAACAAGTGTGACAGAGTGCCGTGCCATTTTGCCAGCTAAACTATCCCACATCAGTTATTCACAAAGACCTGTTAATGCTTGAGCAGGCTCCCTGTTCTGTATTCCAGTTTCACATCTGCTATTCCTGAAAAAACGTTCCTAACTTTACACATAGAACTAAAAATGAATTCTTGTGCTTACATGTACTTACCCACACAGGATGCACAACACAGAAAAGCAGCAGGATGGCTTATATTGTGTTATTTGAAGCCTGCAGATAAAACCAAGTTACTTACCTTTAGCAGGTGTTCTCCATGGACAATAGGATGATACAGATGTAACCCTGCATGAAAAACAACTTCCCAGATCAAGATATTTTCCAAAGCCTTTGGGAGGCCTTATTGCACTTGCTTGCCACTTCTTACTTGCCATCATCACTCATGGCTGTCTCAGTCCAATGCTAAAGATGAGTGCAGAATACGACTCTTGTGGAGATGTGAGGGCATGCGAGAACATATTCTGTTGTCCATGGAGAACACTTACTACAGGTAAGTAATCTAGTTACAGTCAAACCTCGGTTTTCATGATTAATCCGTTCGAAAAAGTCTGACTAAAACCGAAACGTATGAAAACTGAAGCAATATTTCCCATAAGAAATAATGTAAATCCAATTAATCCGTTCCAGACACCCAAAAATATTCACAAAAAATACATTTTATAGAGAATAACTATATTTTTACATACAGAAAACAATGAGAAATAAATATAAATGACTAATGAAATGGATAAATGAACATTTAACATCACTGAAAGCAAGCTAAGTACAGTACTGTACAGTACAGTATGTTAACATCTGGCCTTAGCCACCCCTGACAAGCTGCTGTGCCCAGCTCTCTTCGGAATCACATTGAATTCAGTCCATTAAAATACCTTTACATTATCTGCTCAATGCTTCAGAATGGCAGAAAATCGTAATGATATAGCTTCAGAAGTACCCTGCAAGAGAAAGAACTGCCTCCCACATTCATGCAACATCTCCTGCTTACGTTGACAGCTTTTCTTCCCTGCTACCGGGACAAAATCTCAGTCAGAAAAGACGTTGAAAACCGAAGCGTATGAAAACCGGGGCAAATGAAAACCGAGGTTTGACTGTATTTCCAAGTACAAACAGGATGGTAAATAAGTCTTCATAACTTGGGATTCTCCGCCTTTGAATGACAAAAAGGGAAAATTATGAACATGCAAGGCATCGCAAAAGGCAGACACCAATATTTTTGAAGGCAAGTAGCCATTTTTCATAATTTTTTCGCCTTTTTATTTTTAAAGGCAACCTGTAAAAGAAAAGAAATGGGCCGGGGGGGGGGGGGGAGGGAGATAGACTATCCAAACCTACAGTTGCATTGGGAGTCTCTTCCTAGAGGGTAATGAGGATATAAATCCATGGTGCAGCCTTACAAATTTCCTCCATTGGAAGCTGAACTCAAGTGAGCACTGATGCAGGCATAGCTCTGACATGAGCCATGAAGTGACCATCAGGAGTTAAGCCATAAACAAAGGAGATGCAGCCTGTTAGCCAACTGGATAATGTGAGTGTTGACAGCAGTCCCTGGTTTGTTCAGGTCAGAAAAACAAAGTTGGGTGGACTTTCTAGGGGCTTCAGTCCACTCAAATTAGGCAGCTAAGGCTCTCTTGCAGTTCAAATACGTGCAATGTGCTCACCTTTGTAAGCACGCGGCCTAGAGAAAAATATTGACAGGATGACTATCAAGGTGGAAATTCGAAACTTTAGATGAGTGTACAGAACCAACCAGTTATAAACTTTTGGATAAAGTGGATCAATTACCAGAGTCTGGAGCTTACTTACTCTACATACTGAAGTTGTTACTACCAAAGCAAGGGAAGGAGAGGGCATATTCAAAGCATTTACACAGTCTGCAGACTTGCAAACCATGCTCAAGTGGGATATTCAGCAGCACATACCCGATTTGTGCCATTGAATATCCCCACATAGCCCAGTAAAACACCCTGATGCTAACCGCTTAGCATTAGGGCTTTTGGGGGCAGCAACAAAGGTTAGCCAGTCAATGGCAATATTAAGTCACTAACCAGCTCAGGTTGACCAGAAAGAGGCTGTTCTAACTTTAGTCAGTTTAGGTATCCAGCCAGTGGCTGAATATCACTTCTGACCAGATAGCTAAATCACTATCTGGTGAAATTGGATATTCAGTGCCACTATCTGGATATGGTCTACTCTAGACACTGATTATCTAGCAGAAATTTAAATCAGCAACAGCCAGCTGCTTTAACTGTACCGGCTGCCACCACCGAATATGCCCGCCAAGAACTTCCAGGTCAGGTACTTCAGTATGATGTCATCTAGTGCCGCGAATGGAACTTTGATCACCTGAGCTAAGAAAACACTGAGGTTCCATGAAGCCTGCATGCAACGATTAAAGGCCGCACAAAGAAGTGTTTACCTTCTATATAACAGATATTACACTAAGGTGACCCCTAACAAAGTTGGTTTTCCAACCCTACTCAGACAAATGTAGAAGGTATTTAAGCAGTTTTTGTATGAGATAGAAAGTGAGATCTTGGGCTTGTACATGATAACAGAGGCAAATATCTTCCATTTAAAGTTGTATGACCTCCTAGCAGAATCTCTCCTGAAGCCAGAATAATTTGTGAAACCTTACCAGGCAGCTTCAGAAGAGCAAGAGTTACCCTCCAGAACATACAAGCTGTGAAAGCAAAGAACTCTATGTTGGGATGCAACAGATGTTCCTTGAGCCTGAATGATTAGTGTTGGAGAACTGCCCAGTCTTATGGGACTTCTTATGAAAAGTTCCAGAAGAGGAGGAAACTATATTTGCCTCTGCCAATATGGTGCTATCATGGTTTCTATGGCCCCTTCTTTCAGGAGAGTTTTGCTTTGAGGGGTATCAGAGAATGCGTTTATAGAAGATCTTCTCCCACCCCCCCCCCCCACCCCCAAATCTAGGAAGAAGGTATCCAAAACTAGTTTGCCATGCATCCCTATCCAAGAACAAAACTGCACTGCTTTCCTGTTATAGAAAGTGGCTAACAGATCTATCAAGGGGGTTCCCTAACCTCAAAAAGTCTCTAGAGCCACATCCATATCCATAGACCACTAGTTTGTCCACAAGGGCATTGTGCTTTCTTGCCAGGTGAGGGTCATCCCATAAGAAATGGCCCAGTTCCACATTCTGACAGTGCCTCAACACAGGAGGTAGAATCCTATTCCTCCTGGCTTTTTGATATAATACATTACTACTTGATTCGGACTACACCATAATAATTTGGTTACCTAACTGAAAGTCTTTAGAGAATTCGATATTGCTCTAAATTCCAGAAAATTTATTTGATGAAGTTTCTCCTGGGCACACCACCAACTCTGGCTCCCCAGTCCAATGCAGACACATCTCAGTTCACGCCATCAGTCCTCAAGGACCCACCGCATGCAAAGAAAGGATAGCACAATGTGGCACACCCATATTAGGGCACTCACTGCACTCCTGCTCCTAGTCCTCTCCTTACTGGTGCCACAAACAAATGCTATCATGGTATGCCACCCCTGCCCAATCCCCATCATCCTCACCTCCAGATTTAGACCGACGAGACCATGGCCCAATCACTGCACTTATCATCATAGAAGACCCAGGCACCTGATCCCAGTCACAACAGAACCCCTCACCATCCCCCACACTCATGTCAACCACTCCTTCAAATGTGCCCTGGTGAACACACGCACCACCCACAACAAAATACAGACCCTTCATGACCACATCGCAGCCAAGATAGACCTTATGTGCATCACTGAAACATGGTTCTCTGACAGTGATAACATTCTACTTAACCAGCTAAACACTGACACCCACACCATCCACAACTGCCCATAGCAGCGGAACGAGAGGAGGGGGCATCTGTATCCTCTAATGTAATGCTCTGAAATTTGAGAACATTAACTCTATCTCCATGTCAGCCATGGACATCCTAACAATTGAGGAAAGACACTTCAGCTTGCATACAGGGCCCCACTCAACAAGGCTGAAGAACTTGACACCTGTTCGACATGGTCTGCTCCCACACCTTATCCTCCTTGGGAACCTAAACCTGCCGTCAGCCTCCAGCAACCAGAATGCCACCTTCCTTCAGGCCATGCAAGACCTGCAATACACTCAACTCATTGATACATCAACTTGCTGCAAGGGAGGAATCCTGGATCAGGTCTTTCTCCTTAACTCCCTCATAACTACACCTGGGTATGTTCCTCCAAATACAACCCCTATCCCCTGGTCAGACCACTATCTCATCACACTATGCCCCAGCAACGCATTGACTACGTACCCCGAGAAGTCACCCTCACAGCAAAATGCTTCATAGCTTTCGATGAAATGTCTTTCCTGCAAAATACCCTACCAACCCTGAAGGAAGTATCGCTCGAGATCAAAGCAGACCTCGAAGCAGCAATCAACATGCCACACAACCCATCTCCGCTGCTGCCTCTACATCCCCGGGCCTAGATCCACCAAGCAATAACGACGTGCACCATGGTACTCCGCTGAGTTAAGAGAACAGAAACAAGCTCTTTGCCACATTGAATGGCAGTGGAGGAAATCCAGAGATTCAGACTTGCATGCCACATACCTAGATTAACTTAAGACCTACTGCAACAGCACACTCGAGTCCAAGAAAAAATACTACTACAACACCCTTCTCCAAGCCCTCAAGCCCAGGGAGCTCTTCAACCTGGTCCGATCACTCACAAGGGACATCACCCAAGCACACCAAGATAACGCAGGACATGGCTGAGTACCTTCAGACAAAGCATGGCTCCACTACACCCCCCCCCCCAACACACACTCATTCCCACCCTGAGCAAGATGGACACCTCCCAGTCCTGAATCACCTTTAGAAATGTACCTCCTGATGAGCATCTCACACATCGCCAACCTCCCCACTGGACCCATGCCTGGTGTCGTGGATAAAAGCTACAAGTCGTCACTTCCTACCACTCATATTGGCCATAGTGCAGACATCTTTATCTCATGCCTACCTCCCCTTGCCACTCGAACAGGCCTCCATCCGCCCCCTTCTAAAAAGAAACCCAACTTAGACCCCGGGTCACCCAACCTCTTACCAACCTATTGCCAGTGTACCCCCTTCCTGGCAAAAATTATAGAGAAGGCAGCCCAAATCCAGCTTCAGGAACACGTAAACTTGCACGCCCTCATCAAGCAACACTAGCATGGCTATTGCCCCCATCACAGTGCAGAATCCCTACTGACATTGCTACTATCAACCCTTACAGAAGGAACAGAGACCAAATCAAGGGACTTCATCCTGCTCTTCCTGGACATCTCCTCAGCGTTCAACAGTGTCGCATCAAATGCTGCTCAACCAACTCCACGAGATTGGAGTACAGGGCAAACCCATCCAATGGTTCCACTCATACCTCTTGCATTGTTGCCAACAGGTCAAGATAGGACAGACTGCATACTCCCTGTACACCCTCATACAAAGAGTACTCCAGGGATCCACACTTTTGTCATTGCTGTTCAACATCTACATATGCCCCCTATACACAACTTTCCAAAAATTCAACGTCAGGTATCTTATCTATGCCAACATAACGGTATACACTCCGATCTCCACAGCCACCCCCGACTACGCCAATCTTGAACAAACACGTGGCTCTCTGCCTAACCTACAGAGCTCCCCGAGCCCCACCTGATGAACTGGCAGCAACGCTCGAAACAGCATGCGCCCTCACAGCAACTAACCCACGCTCCTGCTAGGTGACTTCAACCTCAAGTCCACCAACAACAAAGATGCGGATGCCTTCCTCCAAGCAATGGCATCACTTCAATACACCCAAATCATCAACGCCCCTACGCACAGACACGGCTCTACACCAGACCTCATATTCGCAACCAACTCTCTTACCTCAAAAGGTCTAATCTCAACACCTTCCATCACCCCAGTCCCCTGGTCAGATCACCACGTAATCAAGATCATACTGCAACTTCAAAACGACAATCACAACAAACAAACCAACAATTCCCCCACACAAAGGCGATTCAAAAACTTCGACAGAGACACCTTCCTACCAGACATGTTAAATCAACTGTCAACAAAAACAGACAACCTGGAGACTCAAATAACCAACTGGAACACACTATCCAACGCCGCCACAGCTACAGCTAACGGACCAAAGAAACACTGCAACAACAAGAGACATCACAAACCCTGGTACTCCTCAACCATACGACAAGAAAAAAGAGAACTCAGAAAGTTGGAACGGAGATGGAGAAAATCCAAGACACCTGAAAACCAGCAGACCTACCTAACAAACCAAAGACAATACACCGATCACATCAACCAATCCAAGAAAGAATACCATACAAACTTGATAAACACCTCCATAAACAAACCCAGGGAGCTTTTTGAAATAGTGAAAATCCTCACAAAGGAACAGAAAACAGAAGAGGAAATACAAATAGACCCACAAAAATTTGCTGATCACATCAAAGACAAATTCCACTCCACAGAACCAACTACAACCAGCTCTTCAACCCAGCCTGATTCCCACCCCAAGACATGGGACGCTTTCTACCCTCCCTCAACAGAACAGATCTCCCACATCATCTCAGCAATCAGAACAAGCACCGCGCCCACGGACCCCTGCCCAGTTTCATGGATCAAGGCCACCAAATCAAGCTTCATCCACATCATACACGGCATTGTGGTCAAATCACTCACCCAGGGTCTCCTGCCAGCTCAACTAAAACAAGCTACAGTTCGCCCAATACCGAAGAAAACAACCCTCGACAAGAGCAACCCTGCAGCATACAGACCAATATCCAGCATACCCTTTCTGGCTAAAATCATAGAAAAAGCAGTGCAACAACAACTACAGGAACATATTGACAACCATGCTCCTCTAGACGACAACCAGCACGGCTTCCGCTCCCAACATGGAGTCGAAACACTGCTGATTTACCTCATAGACAACATCCTCAGAGTCATAGACAACACCACCAAAGGTATCCTAATGATCTTCGTCGACATCTCCTCTGCCTTCGACACAGTTGACCACCCAACCCTCCTGGAAAGACTAAAGAAAATTGGACTTCATGGTACCACGTTAAAATGGTTCCAATCCTACCTCACCGACAGGCAGATACAAGTCAAGATAGGCCACAACACCTCGCAACCCATAAAAGTACGCCAAGGAGTACCTCAAGGATCCGCCCTCTCGGCACTTCTGTTCAACATATACATTCAGCCAATATGCGACATCCTGAAAACGAACAACATTCAATACACCATCTATGCAGACGATATTATGATATACACGCCTATCTCAACCAACAACCCAGACTACAATAAAATAACAGAATGCCTAACACAAATGACAAACTGGTGTACGAACAACAACCTCTCAATCAACTACAGCAAGACTGAGGCACTAATAATCACTCGCAACCCCGACTTCATCCACCCACCGGACATCAGAATAGCAGACACAACCATACCAATGAAATCCGAAGTAAAATACCTTGGAGTAACCATAGACAACAAACTAAATCTCAAATCTCACGTTAACAATACGGTCAAGAATGCATACCACAGAATGAGAATCATCAGACGGCTTAAACCCCTCCTCGACACAGAACACTTCTGCACTGTGTGCCAAGCACTCATCACCCCATTAATGGACTTCTGCAACCCCATCTACCTTGGTCTACCACAACAAACCCTCAAACCGCTTCAACTAGCCCAAAACACCGCAGCACGCATAATTACTGGCTCAACAAAACATGAACACATTACCCCGGTTCTCAAAGATCTACACTGGCTCCCAATCAGCTCACGCATCAAATACAAAACAATAACAAACATTTTCAAAATCAAGCACCACATTTCAGCCAACAGCCTGCACACCCTCATTCATCCAGACAACAGCACCCGCCCAAGAAGAAAAGGAACCTCCAAGAGTCAACACCCCGAGAGACTTCAGAAAAACACGAAAGGACACCACAGAGAGAGTCCTCTCCCTAGCAGCCCCAACAATTTGGAACTCCCTCCCAGACGAACTGAGATCGACAACGGACCTCAAAGACTTCCGCAAACAGCTGAAGACAACTCTGTTCATAGAACATTATGGACACGTCACTTAATCAACAAGGACTAATCAACAAAGACCCCCCCCAACCCTATCGAGAGATTGTATAACGACACAGGATTTATCTCAAGCCCTATCTGGACGCTACCTTGTATCATAGAACATGCTGTATAATAGTGCACCCTGTACATAGCACACCCTAATCTAGAACTCCTCCTACACACGCACATTACAACACTGCATTCACTGCATGAACTACCCCCCACACACATCATAACCCTCCTTCACTGCATGAACCTCCCCCCACATCTTTTGATTGTATTGTTGTGACACCGCCTTGATTTTACGATAAGACGGTATAGAAATACTGTTAAATAAATAAATAAATAAAATCTTTCAGCCTGCTAAAAAGAAATTATCAAGTGGCTCCAACACCAAAACCTACCAGTCAACTTCAGTAAGACAGATCTTACTCATCACCAGGGCCCTCGAGATCACGGCTCCTATAACTGTCAGGTTTGGAGACATGGACCTCCAAGTCAAAACTCAGCTCAAATACCTCAGAGTCACTTTAGGCCAGCACCTAAACTTTCAAGCCCATGTCCAAAATGCTTGCTTATTCTTTTCTATCTTTTTTGTGTGCCCTGTCCTCTTCCCTGTCCTATCATGATTTTGGCGCTCTTTTCTTTCTTTTAGCAGGAACTATTTATCTTTATTGTACACCGCACTGATGTTTCGGCCTGGGCAGTTAATCAAAGGCATTAATAAAGAATAAAGAAAGATAAAGCTCAGGACACTACACAACCTGCACCCCCTTCTCTCCTCAGACGACTTCTGTGCAAGTCTGACAGGCAACAGTCACCCCCTTGTTTGACTACTGCAACTCAATATATTATGGTCTACCCAAACACACCATCCATCTGCTACAGCTCGCTCAGAACACCGCAGCATGCACAATCTTCCGAGCACCTAGACACTCCCTAATCACACCCATCCTAAAATCCCTCCACTGGCTACCCATCGTTTCTAGGATCAAATTTAAAATTCCTCACCACCATCCACAAAGCTCAGAATAGCCTCACCGCCCAGCACCTCCAGATGTCCATTAGCACCCCCCAGCTCCACCAGGCCCCACAGATATAGCACACAAAATCTGTTCAGCCTGCCAAGGGAGATCCACAGGAGCACCCAATAAGCCCACGAGGTCCTTCCCACTTTACACCCCTACACACTGGAATGTGCTGCCACCCACCCTAAGAAGCATTCAGTCAACAAAAGCCTTCAGCAAGCACCTGAAGGCTCATCTTTTCCTGGAACACTATGGCACATGCTGGCCCCTGTAAGGGACTGTCTGACTGTCTCATGCGCCTGCCTCACTCAACCTCCTGTAACCTCCACTGTCTACACCACTGTGTTTACCATGCTCCCCATGGCGAATGAACTCTATGTATCCCACTGCCTGCCCACCTATGTTTCCTCTGCTAAATCCTTACCGCTTTGACGGAACTTGGCACACCCCACTGCTGCCACACCCTTGTCTTTTCACTGTTAATTGTTCACTGTTTTGACTGGTAGAAAAAGCACAGTTACTTACCTGTAACAGGTGATCTCTGGGAACAGCAGGAATTAGTCCTCACATATGGGTACATCGGTACCGACGGAGCCTGCGCGGGAATGCTCCCCAGCTTTCCAGGATGAAAGCTTTTGGGACATCCCACAGCGCATGCGCGCTGCCTTCCCGCCTTTCCTAACAACTCTCCTCAGTTCAAGTTTAAACCTAAGACAATAGAGAGAGAGAGGAAAGGAAAGACAAAGAGATACAACTCCTAGGGGAGGTGGGAGGGTTGTGAGGACTAATTCCTGCTGTTCCCAGAGATCACCTGTTACAGGTAACTGTGCTATATCCAGGAACAAGCAGGAATAAGTCCTCACATATGGGGACTCCCTAGCTAAGATGCCTGGGAGATCCCCAAGGGTATGAGACCCTGAAGGATTCCTCGTTTTCCTATGGATCTCAGGCATCCATTCAGGGAAGGAGGGCAGGAGTTGTTCAAGAATGGAACAGGTGTCTGAGGACAGCCTGACCAAACAAGGCAATCCGGCGGGAGTCCTTGTCCAAACAGTAATGGGCTGTGAAGGTATGAGCCGAGGCCCAGGTGGCTGCTCGACAGATCTGGTCGATGGACACAGAATGAAGATGAGCCATAGAGGTGGCCATGGCCCTCACATTGTGAGCTGTGACATGGCCCTCCAGAGAAAGGTTCTTACTCTGGTAAGCAAAAGAAATACACTGAGCAATCCAATTGGACAGTGTTCTTTTAGAGACTGGAAGTCCTAAATGAGAAGGATCAAAAGCAACAAAAAGCTGGGAAGACTTTCTATGTTGCTGTGTCTTGTGTAAGTAAAAAGCAAGAGCTCTTTTACAATCTAGAGTATGAAGGTTCCTCTCTGCAGTGGATGCATGAGGAGCTGGAAAAAAAGACAGGTAAATATACCTCTTGATTAAGATGAAAAGGTGAGACCACTTTAGGCATAAAGTGAGGATTTGTCCTAAGGACTACCTTATCATGATGGAACCTTGTATAAGGTGGATTAGCCACTAAGGCCTGCAGTTCACTGATGCGGCGAGCAGAAGTGATTGCAACAAGGAAAATAACCTTCCAGGAAAGAAATTTCAAGGAGGTAGAGGCTAAGGGTTCAAAAGGTGGCTTCATAAGCTGACCAAGAACAAAATGTAAGTCCCATGCCACCGGAGGAGGACGAATGGGAGGTTTAGTTAAAGTTAGGCCTCTCATAAATCTTGCAATAAGAGGATGAGAGGAAACAGGTTGTCCATTGATAGGCTTAAGGGATGCTGCAATAGCACTTAAAAGGACCCTTACTGAATTCGTCTTAAAGCCTGCATTGGAAAGATGCAGGAGATATTCTAATAGAGAATTCACAGGAAGTGCCAGAGGGTCAAGACCCTGTTGAGCACACCAAATGGAAAATCTTTTCCATTTAAAAGCATAAGAACGCCTAGTGGAAGGTTTCCTGGAAGCATGGAGGATATCCTTCACTTGCTGCGAAAGATTGAAGTCTTGAAGGTCTAGGCCTTCAGTAACCAAGCTCTGAGGTGAAGGGACTTGGGGTTTGGATGCCACAAAGTCCCCTCCTCCTAAGACAGAAGGTCAGGAGCAGCTCCCAAGTCCAGGGAGGGGGCTTGGGAGAGATGCAGAAGTAGAGGGTACCACACTTGGCGTGGCCAGCGTGGAGCTATGAAGATCATAGATCCTTCATCCCTCTGAAGTTTGAACAGAGTCTTGGGAATCAAAGGAATGGGTGGAAAGGCATACAGGAAGTCCTGACCCCAATGAAGGAGGAAGGCATCCTTGGCCTGAACTCCCTGACACGGAATTCTGGAACAGAACCGGGGAAGTTTGGCATTCCACGGACTTGCAAATAGGTCTATGTCCGGGGTTCCCCATTCCTGGAAGATTCTGAGTACCTGATCCATGTGCAGGGACCATTCGTGTGGAAGCAGAACTCGACTGAGTCTGTCTGCCCAAGAGTTTTGAATTCCTGGGAGGTATACTGCCAGGAGATGGATTTGATGCTCTCTGGCGAAGGCCCATAATCTTAGAGCTTCATTTCAAAACGACAGAGAGCCAGTTCCTCCTTGCTTGTTTATGTAAAACATGGCTACCTGATTGTCCGTTTGAATGAGGACTGTCTGGTAGCCAAGGAGGATATGAAAGACCTTGAGAGCTAGGAACACTGCTCGAAGTTCCAAGAGGTTGATATGAAGAGAGGTCTCCTGTGGGGACCAAGTGCCTTGGGTGGAGAGGTCCTGTAGATGAGCTCCCCAACCTGTTTGGGAGGCATCTGTGGTGAGGATTTCTTGGGGCAACAGAGGTTGGAAGGGGGACCCCAGCAACAGATTTTGAGTGGACATCCACCATTGGAGAGACCAAAAGAGATGTTTGGAGTTTGCTATTTGGTCTGAGAGAGCTCCTGAAGCTTGAGTTCACTGGGTGGACAAAGTCCATTGAGCTGCTCTCATGTGTAGGGGAGCATAGGGCACCACATGTACTGTGGAAGCCATGTGGCCTAGTAGCTGTAGCATCTCCCGGGCAGTTAAGTGGCTCTTTGACTGAATCTGGGAGGCTAACTGCACTAGACGTTGGCAACGAGCCTGGGGAAGATAGGCTCTTGCAGTAGTGGTGTCCAACCAGGCCCCTATGAATTCTAGGGACTGAGTAGGGGTGAGCTGAGACTTTGGGAGGTTTACCACAAGTCCCAGATACTGCAGAATGCGCCTGGTGCGGTCCAGGGAAATTTGGGCTTCTGACTGAGATGGAGCTCGGATGAGCCAGCTCGGATGAGCCAGTCGTCTAGGTAGGGGAAGACAAATATTCCCAGAGTGCGTAGAAATGCAGCAACTATTACCATGCATTTGGTGAACACTCTTGGAGCAGAGGCTAGACCGAAAGGAAGCACTCTGTATTGGTAATTTTTTCCCTGGAACAGAAAACTTAGGAATTTTCTGTGGGATGGATGGATGAGTATACGCATCCTTGAGATCTAGAGAACAAAGCCAATCCTGACTCTGTAGGTATGGAAGGAGAGTGCCTAAAGAAAGCATCTTGAACTTCTCCCTGCATAGAAATTTGTTCAATTCTCTGAGATCTAGAATGGGTCTGTATCCCCCGGTTTTCTTTGGAATGAGAAAGTAGGGGGGGTAAAACCCTGACCCCTGTTGAAGAAGAGGAACTTCTTCTATGGCCCTCTGGGCCAGAAGGGTGGTTACCTCCTGATCCATAAGGTCGAGGAGAGATGTGGAAGAATTGAAATGTCTCACCATGGTGTAGGGAGGAAGGTCTGAGAAATGAAGTTTGTAGCCCTCTCTGATAATGGAGAGGGTCCACTGCTCTGATGTGATTTGCTCCCATCTGGGAGCAAAATGAGCTAACCTTCCTGGAATGGTGAGAGATTCTGGCTGTTGTAGAGCCAGAAAGGTTAAGTTCTCTAGTATCAAGTCAAAAACCCTGAGGGGCTTGGGACTGCTGGGTTGCAGCAGCCCCTGCAGGTTTAGGCCTAGCCTGTTTAGGTTGCTGACGCTTAGTAGCAAAGCGACCTGTAGAAGATTGTTTACCAGAAGTGGAAGGAAATCTGCCCTTCTTGTAAAAAGGCTTTTTAAAAGATTTTTTCTTGGCTGGAGTGGAGGTAGACTTAGAAAGTCTATCCAGAGCAGCATTTTCTGCATCCATTTGAGTGGCTTTAATTTGCCACTCTTTGCCAAATAGATTTTCACCTGTACAGGGCAGATTTCCTAAACCATCTTGAACCCAGGGTTCTAGATCAGAAGCCTGGAGCCAAGCAATTCTACGAGCCGCTATGGCAATGCCTGAGGCTCTGCTGGCACCTTCAAAAGAATCAAAGGCTGCCCTGTTGGAAAACTTTGAAATGTCTTGAGTATGCTTAAGCCAAAGAAGGAACTCATCCCTTTTGTCCTCTGGAATAAAAGGGAGAAAGTTGTGCAGCTTTTCTGCAACCTCCTTCAGAAACATACCCATATAAAGGCTGTATGAATTGATTCTGGCAATAAGCATGCTAGCTTGGAAGATTTTCCTTCCAAAAGCATCCAAGGTCCTGCATTCTCTTCCTGGAGGAGTAGAAGAGTGTCTTTTGGTACTCTTTATCCTCTTCATAGCTGACTGCACCACAATGGAGTGGTGAGGAAGCTGAGTTTTTTGAAATCCAGGAGGGAGGGAGGGACACGGTACATAGTGTCCAATCTACGAGAATGAGGAGAAAGGGTGAGAGGAGTCTCCCACAATTCAATCAAATGTTCTTGAAGAATTTCATGAATTGGTAAGGTGACTGCCTCTTTGGGAACCTTAGAGTATCCCAAAATATCTAAATTTTTTGCTCTAGGTTCTTTTTCAGAGGTTACTGAAATAGATAGTCCTTTAGCTACTTCTATTATGAAGTCTTGAAAGGACAAATCCTCTGGAAGAGACATTCTCCTTTTTTGGAGAAGGCGGCTCCTCAGGAAGAGTAACAGATACTTCAGGGGACTCATCCGATGAATCAGAATCATCAGAAGAATCAAAGTATCGTCTGATCGATTCCAAAGATCAATAGGCGTATCGATCGGTACCGACATCGGGTGTCCCCGGTACCGGGTCGGTACCGAGAAAGAGCCCAGGACAGGGAGCCGGAATTGGTCTCCTAGCCGATGTCGATGCAGCCGGTACCGGCATCAAAGTTGGTACCGGTACCGACAACGGAGCTTGTTGTGGTACCAACGGCGTCGCAGCCTTGATGAAAGCCAGAATAGCTTGCTGCATGGATTGCACAGTGTGATCCATGGACGCCACGACTGCCTGGATGTCGGTACCGGGAGATTGTGCCGGTACCCCAGAGCAGTCTAACAGGTGATCGGTCGAGGCCGTGCCATCGATGTCAACCTGTAACCCCATAGGAGGAGCTTTGGAAGCCAGAGCTTCCCGCCGGGGTTGTTTGGATGGAGCAGGATCCTCAAGGGCAAGCCCGGAGGCATCTCGATGCTTAGAGGGAGATTTGCCCTTCGAGGACCTGCTAAAAGTATGTTTGGTTACCTGAGACCCATCAGGAGAGGAAGACCTGGAAGATGTCGATGCCACGGCCGGTGCATCCGTGGGAAACAGCACATGGAGCTTGGCTGCCTGGTTCTGTAACCCTGGTTTAGACATTAGAGAGCAGGCTTGGCAATCCGGAATGGAGTGTTCAGGCCCCAAACATTTAAGACACCATTCATGGGTGTCTGTAACAGAAACTGTACCGCTACACTTAGTGCATTTTTTGAAACCAGAGGCTGGTTTATCCATGGAGGAAAAATTCTTGTGGGCCTGTAGGCCTAAGAAAAGAAATACACTAAGTGAGGAAAAGTATATATATATATATATATATTTTTTTTTTTTTTTTAAAGAAAAGAAAAGAAAAGACCGGCGGTACCGGTCCGGCGTCGGGGAAGGCAGACACGCAACCAAAGAAATAAATTAAAATAAAGAACTTCTTCAGCGGTGACAGAAACATGACCTGCTGGCTCCGCGGAAAAGAAGAACTGAGGAGAGTTGGTAGGAAAGGCGGGAAGGCAGCGCGCATCTGCTGTGGGATGTCCCAAAAGCTTTCATCCTGGAAAGCTGGGGAGCATTCCCGCGCAGGCTCCGTCGGTACCGACGTACCCATATGTGAGGACTTATTCCTGCTTGTTCCTGGAGATAGGGTACACCAAAACTAGTTAAATAAATAAAATGAAATAAATAATTCAGTAGTACATTTTAGTACGGTGGACTTTGGAAGGGGATGCCCTTTGCCCGATTGGAATGCCCACCAGGTGAGAGAATTCCAGAGAGATGTAGTGACAGGTACTACATCTCATAATTCAAACATGTACTATTCAAACCTGAGAGGTGCCAGACTGATGTCATTGGAGGCCAAGGCAATGACAGCAAGAGGGTGGAGTTTAAGGCAGCAGAGATTGTTATGTTGCAGGAGGTGATCACAAGAGTAGCCTCAGAGGTGCTAGAATTTACATTTTTCATTTAAAGCTATGCTGGGTAGCAAGATGGAGAGAGGACACTGCAGTGTCTGGGGAGAGGAGAGGCTGTGGTTTCACTGGGACCTGGTGGTGCTGAAGAGTAGCAGCGCAAGAAAAGATGCTTAAAGAAAAGCAGCAGGGAATACTTGCACTAATGAGAGGCACCAGGCCAGTGACATTGCTCAGGAGATTTGGATTATGTAGAGGGTTGAGAGAAAAGCCCTGCTAGGAATATCTGAATGACAGTGGGGAAGTGGTGCCAGTAGTATTTAGCAGGGAAGCTCTTGCTGCTGGTGGAGGAATGCAGAAGGTTCTGTGTTGCCACATGCAGATTGGGAGCAAAGAGGAAAGCAGAAGAGTCTTGGGCCAGTTCTCACTGTAATGGTCAATGCTACTCAGGGGCAACAGTTGAACCATGAATTCTATGGGTACTGGTGAAGGGTAAAAAGTGTAGTTACTCACCTGTATCAGGTATTCTCCAGGGACAGCAGGAATCAGTCCTCACATGGGTGACATCGGCACCAATAGAGCCCGCGCGGAGCATTTCCCCAACTTTCAAAGAAACTTTCAAAGAAAGCCTTTGGGACATGCTACCACACATGCGTTTATTGTTTATTTCACACTTGTTATACCGCCCCCCATAACATCGGGGCGGTTTACAAAAAACAAAATCAATAGCAATTATAGAGGAAGAAAAAGAGGGAAATACAATAAATGATAGAGCAGGAGGTGAGTAGGGATAGATGAGTCAAGACAATAGAGCAATAAGAGTAAAAACACTTAAGACTCAGGGGGGGAAAGGCTAGGGAAAACAGATGAGTTTTAAGGAGGGAACGGAATTTGGAGTAGGATTCTTCGGTACGGAGGGCAGTGGGAAGGGAGTTCCCCTTCGTGATCCCCTTCCCGCCCAAGGGTGCCATCTTGCTCAGTCAGATGACATAGCCAAAAAGGACTTAAACAATGTAGGAGGCAACTCCAAGGGGAGGGGGGAGAGTTGCTAGGACCGATTCCTGCTGTCCCTGGAGAACACCCATTACAGATTAGTAACTACACTTTCTCCAGGGACAAGCAGGAAGTCAATCCTCATATATGAGACTCCCTAGCTCCAGTTTGCCGAGGACCAAACCATGACAGTACCACCAGCGCCCCATCAGGTAACTGAGTTTCAGAAGGTGAGTCTCCAATGAGAGACTGCAAGACCCTAGCATCCAGTGACACTATCACTCCAGTAGCCTGAACACAGAAGGGCAGGAGCTGCCTACACACTGAAAATATTACAGAGTACTACCTGCCCAAAGGCACTGTCTTTGTGGGACTCACTCTCCAGGCAGTAATGAACTACAAATACATGTATCGAAGACCATATGGCGGCCCTGCAAACTTCTGTCACCAGCACTGAGCAGAGGTTGGCTACCGACGTGGCCATAGCCCACACGCAATGTGCTGCGATCCGGTGCTCAAGAGAGGCCTGCTCACTCATAGGCAAGGGCAATGCAGTCCGCCACCCAAGTGGACAGAGTCCACTTCATTACCAGGAACCCCAGTCTACTGGGGTCATATGATACAAAGAGCTGAGGAGCTTTGCGATGGGCCTGGGTCATATACAGATAGAAGAACAGGGCCCGCTTGCAGTCTAGCATATGCAATAGAAGTTCCTCCCTGCCAGCATGGGGCCGTGGGTAAAAGATGGGAAGGACCACCTCCTGTTTGAGGTGGAAAGGAGATACCACCTTGAGGAGGAATTTAGGGTGTGTGCGGAGCACTACCCTGTTCTTATAGAACATTGTATATGGTGGATCCGCCACCAAGGCCTGGAGTTCGCCCACTCTGAGTGGACGTGATGGCCACCAGGAAAACCATTTTCTAGGAGAGTTATCTTAGATGGCAGGTGGCCAGGGGCTCGAACAGCAGCCTGGTGAGTTGGGAGAGCACCACATTAAGGTCCCATTCTGCCACCAGAGGGCAGAGAGGGGGCTTTGATAGCAAGAGGCCCCGGAGGAACCAGGAGACCAGGGGCTGGTTTGAGAGGGATTTCCCCTCTAATGGGTGATGGTGAGCGGCTATGGTGCTCAGGTGTACCCTCATCGAATTAGACTTTAGGCCGAAGTGCAAGAGGTGCATTAAGTATTGTAGCACTAGTTGCATGTGGCAGGAAGTGGTGTTCTCCCTTCTCTCCATACACCAGACGGAGAATCTTCTCCATTTGAAGGTGTACGCCTGTCTGCTGGAGGGTTTTTGGGAGGCCAGCAAAATCTCCTCGACTTCCCCTGGGAGACTGAAAGGGGCCAAGGCTACCCTTTGAGCCGCCATGCCATGCCATCAACGCTAGTGACCCTAGAATGGGATGCAGGAGGAAGCCCTCCTCCTGGGACAGAAGTGTCCAGATCCCGACCCAGCAGGAGCGGGAGTGCCACAGACAGGGAGGGAACCAGGGTTGCCGGTCCATATGAGGACGATCAGGATCACTTATGCCCACTCGCCCTGGATTTTGAAGAGGGTCTTGGCCACCAGATGAGTTGGTGGGAAGGCATAGAGGTGGCCTTCGAACCATGGGATCAGGAAGGCATCTGCTGCTACTCTCCCTGGTGCAGCAGGTGTGAGCAGAAGCGGGGCAGCTGCATGTTGTCTGGGGAGGTGAACAGGTTCATCTCAGGCCTGCCCCAGAGGTGGAAGAGTCTTTGCACCCCCTTCGGGTACAGACACCATTTGTGCGGGTGTAGGACTCTGCTGAGCTTGTCCAACTAGCAATTGTCCTGACCTGGAAGGTATACTGTGTGTAGGAGCATTCCATGGCATACGACAAAGGAGAGGAGAGCCACCGCTTCCTGGCAAAGGAGGTACAAGCTCGCATCCCCTTGCTTGTTCATATAGAACATGGCAACCTGGTTGTCCGTCTGGATCAGCTCAGGGCAGTTGCACTGGTGGTGGTGGTGGAACGTTCACAGGGCCAGGAAAATGGCCCTGTTCCAGGAGGTTGATCTACAGGAGCGACTCCTCTTGCGACCAGCTGCCTTGAGTCTGGAGGTCTCCGCACTGTGCTCTCCAACTCAGAAAGGAGGCATCTGTGGTTAGGACCATCTGTAGTACAGTTGCCTGGAATGGCATCCCCTCCTGGAGGTGGCGTAGGGACTGCCACCAGTTGAGGGAGTCCACCAGTTGGTGGGTATCTATGACACTGTTATTCAACCTACCCATGGCTTGGGTCCATGGAAGCGGAGACACCACTGAGCCGCCCACATGTACAAGTGGGCTAGGGGCCTGACATGAACCTCTGAGGTCATATGGCCCAGTAACCGGAGGAGGCAGCGAGCGGTACACTGGCATGTCTGTACCTCTCCTACCAGCTGCACAAGGTGATGTCTCCTTTCCTTTGGGAAGGAGGCCTTGACCTGTAGCATGAAAACAAGAACAGGAAGCGGCAGGTTCAACACCCAACACCTTTATTATAACAAATTAAGTGGCCTAAACCCAACACAGGACCGTGTTTCGTATATCACTTCGTCAGGGGTTATCAGGGCACACTAAAAAACATATAAATTATAAAATTACATTAAGAAATAAATACGGTTAAAATCAAAATAAATATCCAAAGAAGGGCTAAAATAATAAACATAAAAAAACTATATTACACATAAAAGGATTATCAGACTATACCAAACGTCTTAGTCTCGAATGAAACCCAAAGGTAACTAAAAACTTCACTTAACACAACAACTTTCGTTAAACTTAAGGAACCGATACACAATAAAATCTAATTAAAGATTATAAAAACAATACATATATATATAATCTGTTGTAATACATCAATCAAATGTCAACCACATACATAAGAATATAATAAAATACAATTAAAAATACAGAGAAAATTGATAAAAGGATCAAAGGAAATAATATAAGTATACTAAAAACACTTGTAAAAGATCCCATACAGAAAAACAGAGAACAGAAGGGATGAGGAGATCAAATCTGGATAAGGAAAAAATGTGAAGTAACCATAAACTAATAAGGGACACTTGATAAATAAAGAGGGACATTACCTGATGGGTGTATGGTGTTCATAGACTTCACACTGCTCTTCTGAGTAAATTGAAGTCACTAATAGCCTAAAAAACTTCTATGAAAAGAGACATGAATTTGTAATTCAATACAAAATTGTAATGCTACCTCAATCAAATAAAATCTCATACAAAGAAAGGGATATTGAAAAAAGGGGGGTATTAAAAATACTCTCATAAACTAAGGGCTGAAGGGAGACACAATGAAAAATTTAATTGAAATCCTAAAAAAACCTTGTAACCAAACTGAAAATTTTGTTATTATATATACCTCAGACAATTAAATTATGATAAAAAAGGGGGGGGGGGAACTAAAAATGAGACCCTCATATATCGGCTCTACAGACCGCACCTTAGTGCTGAGTTTAAAACAATGGGGACGGCTGACAGGAGGTTCTAAAGGTTTATCAATAAAACGTGGCCAACAATGTCCAAAATAATAGTAGATTTATATAAAAGCCAAGAGAGAAAGCGCCTCTTACGAACCAATTGAATAAAATGTTTGGACAACATCTGAGTTTACTGAAACAACGGCTGTCTAAAAGAAAAGCTAAAAGAAAAACACCGGCAAAATGTGCAAGTGAACTCTAGGTAAAAAACACGCTTGAAAACACTGGGAATGGTAACACTATATGTAAACTGCTTCTATAAATTGTACAGAGGACTCAAAAATCGCATTTAGTAGCCCTATATCACATATTTCACTTCGAGCAAGTGTGCCAATGCCGCTAATTCGGTTAACCTTAAAAACAGCAAATATTTAAAATAAAACTGTCCCATACAAAGTCTAAGGTACACTAAAACCAACATAAAAGAGAGACCATGCTTAAATATTTGCTGTTTTTAAGGTTAACCAAATTAGCGGCATTGACACGCTTGCTCGAGGTGAAATATGTGATATAGGGTTACTAAATGCGCATATTCCTTATTGGTTAGGCACAATTTTTATAGGCACGACTGGGCGATTTTTGAGTCCTCTGTACAATTTATAGAAGCAGTTTACATATAGTGTTACCATTCCCAGTGTTTTCAAGCTTGTTTTTTACCTAGAGTTCACTTGCACATTTTGCCGGTGTTTTTCTTTTAGCTTTTCTTTTAGACAGCCGTTGTTTCAGTAAACTCAGATGTTGTCCAAACATTTTATTCAATTGGTTCGTAAGAGGGGCTTTCTCTCTTGGCTTTTATATAAATCTACTATTATTTTGGACATTGTTGGCCACGTTTTATTGATAAACCTTTAGAACCTCCTGTCAGCCGTCCCCATTGTTTTAAACTCAGCACTAAGGTGCGGTCTGTAGAGCCGATATATGAGGGTCTCATTTTTAGTTTTCCCCCCCTTTATCATAATTTAATTGTCTGAGGTATATATAACAAAATTTTCAGTTTGGTTACAAGGTTTTTTTAGGATTTCAATTAAATTTTTCATTGGGTCTCCCTTCAGCCCTTAGTTTATGAGAGTATTTTTAATACCCCCTTTTTTCAATATCCCTTTCTTTGTATGAGATACTTTATTTGATTGAGGTAGCATTACAATTTTGCATTGAATTACAAATTCATGTCTCTTTTCATAGAAGTTTTTTAGGCTATTAGTGACTTCCATTTACTCTGAAGAGCAGTGTGAAGTCTATGAACACCATACACCCATCAGGTAATGTCCCTCTTTATTTATCAAGTGTCCCTTATTAGTTTATGGTTACTTCACATTTTTTCCTTATCCAGATTTAATCTCCTCATCCCTTCTGTTCTCTGTTTTTCTGTATGGGATCTTTTACAAGTGTTTGTTTTTAGTATACTTATATTATTTCCTTTGATCCTTTTATCAATTTTCTCTGTATTTTTAATTGTTTTATTATATTCTTATGTATGTGGTTGACATTTGATTGATGTATTACAACAGATTATATATATATGTATTGTTTTTATAATCTTTAATTAGATTTTATTGTATCTCGGTTCCTTACGTTTAACTAAAGTTGTTGTGTTAAGTGAAGTTTTTAGTTACCTTTGGGGTTCATTCGAGACCTAAGACGTTTCGTATAGTCTGATAATCCTTTTTATGTGTAATATAGCTTTTTTTATGTTTTTTATTTATTATTTTAGCCCTTCTTTGGATATTTATTGTTTTGATTTTAACCGTATTTCTTAATGTAATTTTATAATTTATATGTTTTTTAGTGTGCCCTGATAACCCCTGACGAAGTGATATACGAAACACGGTCCTGTGTTGGGTTTAGGCCACTTGTTATAATAAAGGTGTTGGGTGTTGAACCTGCCGCTTCCTGTTCTTGTTTTCTGCTCTATTGAGTGGCTAGCGCTGTTCTCCTTGTTGGTCCCTTGACCTGTAGCATGTCCAGCTGGGCACCTATGAACACCAGGTTTTGGGCTGGAGAGAGGTGGGATTTGGGGATAATTGATGACGAACCCCAGATGCTTCAGGAGGCAGATTGTTTGCCCTGCAGCCTGGTTGGCTTGAGGACCGTACTGCCTCTGATGAGCCAGTCATCCAGAGAGGGGAAGACGAAGTTCCCTTGTAAGCACACATAGGCGGTCACGACTGCCAGGCATTTTGTAAAGACTCTTGGCGAGGCGGCCAAGCCAAATGGAAGTACCCTGTACTGGGAGTGCTCTCCTCCCACCACGAACCTTAGGTACCGTCTGTGGGAGGGGTGAATCAGGATGTCAGTATACGCATCCTTTAGATCTAAGGAGCACAGCCAATCTCCCTGGAGGAGGTAGGGCAGCAGAGGTCCAAGGGAGAGCTCATCTTGAACTTCTCCCTCACCAGAAACTTGTTAAGGTTTCGCAGATCCAGTATGGGTCTGAGGCCTCCAGTTCTTTTGGGGACAAGGAAATACTTTGAGTAGAAACTTTTTCCTCACAGTTGTCTGGGTACAGGTTCTACCACCTTATTCCTGAGCAGACCCATGAGCTCTGAGAGGAGCAAGGTCTGGTGAAAGAGGCCACACCGGCTCTCCTGGGAAGAATCCTGGAGGTGTTTTTCTTGGAACCTGAGGAGATAGCCCTCCTTTACCACTTGGTAGGACCCACTGGTCCATGGTGACCCCGGCCCACCTGTGGGCATAAAGCACCAAGCTGACCCCTGTGAGCTGGAAAGGGTCTCTGGGGGGAAAGGAGGCCCTGCCCAGGAAGTCAAAAGCTCCCCCCAAGCTGGGTGGAAGCTGTGGTGTCTGAGGTTTCTGAGCATTTGGCTTCCTTGTCCCATGGCTACTACTACTACTGAGCATTTATATAGCACTATAAGTCATACGCAGCGCTGCACAGACACGTATGAGATAGTCCCTGCTCATCAGAGCTTACAATCTAGTCAAGACAAACACAGAAGGTGTAGACAGAGATAAAGCAAGGGGAAAGAAAAAGGAGATCAGGTGAGTCAAGATCCAAAAGCAGCAGCGAAGAGGTGAGTTTTCAGCCTGGATTTGAAGAGGGTTAGAGAAGGTGCCTGGCGTACAGTCACAGGTAGTTTGTTCCAGGCGTAAGGCGCAGCAAAGTGAAAGGAGCGAAGTCTGGAGTTAGCAGTATAAGAGAAGGGCACAGATAGAAGCAGTCTGCTAGAAGAGCGGAGTTCCCAAGCGGGGTTGTAAGGAGAGATAAGAGAAGAAAGGTAGTGAGGAGCCGCAGAGTGAATGCATTTATAGGTCAGCAGGAGACGTTTGAACTGGATGCGGAAACAGATAGGGAGCCAATGAAGTGACTTGAGAAGAGGAGTGATATGGGCATGACGAGGCTGGAGGAAGATTAGCCACGCAGCAGAGTGTTGAACAGATTGAAGGGGAGAGAGATGATTCAAAGGGAGACCAGCAAGGAGTACATTACAGGAGTCAAGGCGGGAGGTGATTAAGGAGTGGATAAGCATTTTAGTAGTGTGTTCAGAAAGGAAAGGGAGGATTTTGCTGATGCTATAGAGAAAGAAATGGCAGGTCTTAGCTATCAGATGGATATGTGAGGAGAAAGAGAGAGGAGTCAAAGACAACCCCCAGATTGCGGGCTGAGGAAACAGGAAGGAGTACAGAGTTATCCACAGAGACTGAGAAAGGAGGAAGAGGAAGGGAGGTTTTAGGGGGAAAGATAAGAAGTTCAGTCTTGGCCATGTTCAGTTTCAAGTGGCGGTGAGACATCCAGGCAGCAATGTTAGAAAGGCAGGCAGAGATCCGGGTCTGGATTGTCGGAGAGATTTCAGGCATAGAGAGATAGATCTGGGAGTCACCCAGCATACAGATGGTACTGAAAGCCATGGGAAAAGATAAGCGCACCAAGGGACTGGGTGTAGAGAGAGAAAAGGACCACACCCAAGACAGATCCTTGGGGTACACCAACTGGGAGCGGGGTAGCAGAGGAGGAGCAGCCACCAGAACACACACTGAAAGAGCGATGGGAGAGATAGGAGGAGAACCAGGATAGTACAGAGCCCCTAAAACCAAGTGAGGACAGGGTATCGAGGAGAAGGTTGTGGTCAATAGTTTCAAAAGCAGCAGAGAGGTCAAGAAGGATGAGGACAGAGTAAAGGCCCTTGGATTTTGCCAGGAACAAGTCACTGGAGACTTTGGCAAGAGCCGTTTCAGTAGAGTGTAAAGGACAAAAGCCAGACTGTAAGAGATTCAGGAGGACATGAGAGGAGAGGAAGTCGAGACAGCGGCGGTGAACTGCATGTTCAAGTAGTTTAGAAATGAAGGGAAGGAGAGAGATGGGTTGATAATTAGAAGGACAGGTGGGATCAAGTGAGGGTTTCTTGAGGAGAGGTGTGATCACAGCATGCTTGAAGTCTGCAGGGACTGTTGCAGTGGAGAGCGATAGGTTGAGATTATGAGAGATGGAAAGGACAACGGTGGAGGAGATGGGGCTTAGGAGACGGGTGGGGATAGGATCAGAGGAGCAGGTGGTGAGTTTGGGGAAGAAAGGTGTGCAGTTTCCTCCAGAGATCACAGGAAAGGAAGAGAGGGTAGCAGAGGTAGGGGGGAGAGTTGGGAGTGAAGAGGAGGAGGAGGGGACATAGCTGTCTTTGTGGGGAATTGGAGGGTGATTTGTGAATTTTGTCATGGAAATAGTCAGCCAGGGTTTGGGCAGAAAGGGAGGGAGGTATCAGAGGCACTTTGAGAAGAGAACAGAGTAGTAAAGAGACGGCAAGGATCAGAGGCAAGAGAGTTAGTCAGATGGACATAGTAGTCTTGTTTGGCAAGAGCTATGGCTGACTGGAAAGAGACAAGCATGAATTTGAAGTGTAGAAAGTCTGCAGGGGAGCAGTATTTGAGCCAAGCACACTCAGCAGAACGGGCACAGGAAGGTAGATAGCGGCTAGTGGATGAAAGCCAGGGCTGGGGTGCAGAACGTCTCACAGGACGTGGCATGGGCGGAGCGAGAGCATCCAGAGCCAAGGAGAGTGCAGTATTATAAGAAGTTACTGCCTCGTCAGACTTAAATAACATAGTGGAAGAAAGAGATGAAGAAATAGTGGAAGAGAGCGCCAAGGGATCAATAGCATGAAGATTTCTAAATAGGTTGGAGGAGACAGGACGAGGCTGAGGCAGTGGGTGATGAAGATTAATGCTTAAAAGGTGATGGTAAGATAAGGGAAGAACTAAGCTACAGAAGTTCAAGGGTAAGCAACTAGAGAAAAATATCAGGGCAAGGCAGTGGCCATGCTGGTGAGTGGGAGCAGTGGAACAAAGCTGGAGGTCAAATGAGGAGGTAAGGTAGAGGAGCTTTAAAGCATAAGGATCAGAGGGGTTATCGACATGAATGTTAAAATCCCCAAGAATAAGAGTGGGGGTTAGGGTTAGGGCCCTGGTTCTTGGGCTGGGGCAGAGTTGCTGTTGCCCCGAGAAGGGTTGGTAGTGGCCCTGGTGAAAAGACCCCTTTCTTCCTTGGAAAGGGTGGTCTCTTCCCTGACAGCTTCTTCCAGGGAAGAGTCAAGGTCTTCCTTGAGAGCCTTTGCCTGATCACAACCTCGGACTATTTCGACTGCCTTGTCGGCCATAGGTTTGCCAAACAAGTTTTCCCTGGTGCAGAGGACATCAAGCAATTTCTCTTGCACCCATTGCTTGAGGTCAGAGGTTTGCAACCAGGCCTGGCACCGGGCCCCGATGTCTGCTGCTGCTACCCAGGCTGCAGATTCAAAGCAGTCGTAGGCAGCACAGGAGAGGAACTTTGAACGGTCATGGATCCCGGCAGTCAGGGCTTAGAACCTCTGAAGGGGCTCCCCAGCAAGGCCTACAAAAAAGCCTGCCAACTCTTGGATAAGGCCCTTGAGATAGATAACTATGAAGAGAGAGACTCCCAACCTTGACACTCGCAAGAAATTAGACAAATAAAGAGGGAACTTAGAAAGATTGAAAAAAGATGGCGGAAAACTAACTCAAATAATGACAGAAATTTATACAATGAGAAACTAGACTACTACAGAAAAACAATAAATGCATCTAAAAAAGCCTTTCATACAAAATTACTAACAAATTCCCTCAATCGTCCCAGAGAATTATTTGAAATAGTTAAAGTATCAAACCCTCCTAATACAGATGTCACCCCTATTAACCCACAAACTCTTGCTATTACATAACTAAGCTCTCTCCACTATCAGACCCTCCAATTCCATTAATTTACTCCAACCCAAAGCCTGAACACATATGGGATAAATTTCATACTGTAACACTAAAAGAACTGGATAAGGTGATCTCAGATATTAACACAACCACTTCTAGTCTTGATCCCTGCCCAGTTAGCTGGATCAAAAATACTAATCCACTCCTAGCGCCCTACATTCTAAATATAGCAAATTTTTCTCTCACACATGGTAGTATGCCAACCATCCTAAAGAGAGCCTCGATTAGACCTATTCTGAAAAACAAAAAACTAGACAATCTTGATCCCTCTTAATATAAACCTATCTCTAGCCTTCCATTTATGGCAAAGATTATAGAAAAAATAGTATATAATCAACTTCGGGATCACATTGAACTTCATGCCCCCTTAGATTCACACCAATACGGCTTTAGACCATACCATAGTGTAGAAATACGTCTTGCAGTTATCTTTGATATTCTAAAATACATTGACAAATCAAAACAAGCAGTATTACTTATATTTTTGGATATATCGGCTGCCTTTGATTCAATTAACCATCGTATCCTTTTTGAAAGACTCAAACAGATTGGTATACATGGCACTATTATTGCATAGTTCCAATCATATCTAACTAATCAATCGCAACAGGTAAAAATAGGAAACCATACATCTAAAACCTATACGCAAAAACAAGGAATCCCACAAGGTTCTGCATTGTCAGCTCTACTCTTTAACATATACTTACAACCTAAATGCCACATCATTCAACAGTGCAAATTAAAATATGCAATTTATGCTGATGTTATGATTTATCTCCCTATGGACATAGACTCCCTGGACTTCTCCAATATCAAATCATGCTTCACTAAAATGACGCAATGGCTAAATGAACACAATCTACACATTAACTTCAAGAAAACAGAAGCATTATTTGTTTCTAGAAATCAAAAATTTACCCCCCCCCCCCCCAACAGAAATAAAAATTGAAAACATAAGCATCCCCATAAAAGATGAAATAAGATACCTTGGCGTTATCATAGACAGAACGTTAAGTCTAACACACATCAGGAATACAACACACACAATATATAATAAATTAAGATATCTTAAAAATCTAAAACCATTATCAAATCTGGACTTCAGATCAGTCCTTCAAGCCCTGATCCTGCCTCACTTAGATTTTAATAACATAATTCTTCAAGGTATTCCAAAACATGCTTTACACCAACTAAAAGTAGCACAACATGTTGCTGCAAGAATGCTTATAAATGCAGGTCCAGTTCAGGAAGGCCTTAAAACAACTCCTCTTTATTAGATACCTTATAGACTCCCCCGAACCACAGCCACCAGGTATGACCAACTCACAATAACTCCATCCCACATGCATACAGTTACCTATTTCAATGTTTCACACATGTAGATAGTTTCCCCTGTTATCCAAGTTGATTGCTCCTGTTTATTGTAATGACCTGACTCTTGTTTATTGTCGGATACTGTTTGTTTTATGTAAACCGCGCTGATCGCAAATAGTGCGGTATATAAGAAATGTAAATAAAATAAATAAACAAAATAAATAAACACAACCCCTATACTGTACAAACTTCACTGGTTACCTATACAAAGTAGGATAAAATATAAAGTTATCATAACAACGTTCAAACTAATAAGAGATATAGCCCCATCATATCTAACTGATCTACTGACAATTCATTCAAGGACCAGAACAGTGAGACAAAGGAACCTGAACACACTACTTGTACCAAACAACTTTTCAAAACTCAATAAAACTACAACAAATAGGGCATTCTGAAGACTCCCAGGCCTCATGGGGATGTGCTCGGCTTGGGACTCAGAGTTGGGGAAGCTGGTGCTGAGTTGGACCGCAGGAACAGCTTCTCTGCAACTCTGACAGTTTCTTGTTGGTTCTTGGAGTCATGGTCTGGCATAGGTCGCAGGTGGCACAGTCATGGCCTGGTCAGAGGCCGTGCAAGCAGCAGTCATGGGTGTCTGTAACAGACATTGTTTGACCGCAATGGTCGCACTTTTTCAACCAACTGGGGACATGGTGAGGGGAGACACCCAGCCGGGGTCAATGACCCCTGGGTGAAAAAGGACACTAACACTTGTCGAGGCAAGCCTCATCAAAAAAGAAGGGAAGAGCAGAGGATGGCATCGGGGATGGTGCCAGCTTGAGGTGGGAAGAGGAACCGGCACGCAAACTGGGAAAAAAACAACTTTTAAGGATAATTTTTAGAGGATTTTTCCGGGAAAAGAGGACATGCATCCGTTTGGCTCTGCGGAAAAATGGAGACTGAGCAAGATGGCACCCTTGGGTGGGAAAGGTACCATGCATGCGTGGTAGCATGTCCCAAAGGCTCTCTTTGAATACTGGGGAAATGCTCTGCGCCGGCTCTGTCGGCGCTGACGTCACCCATAGGCGAGGGCTGACTTCCTGCTTGTTCTTGGAGAAATGAGGTGTTTGGGGAGTATGGTACTGGATGATTTTGATACCATAAACATATGAACTTGTGCTATGAGCCTTCATCTGATTACATAGTATAGTTGGATACACTTCAATTAGTTGGAGGGGGAGTGAGCAGAATTTAAAAGGAAAAAAATCTTTCCAGTTGGAAGCTGACCAGTAACTACTGCCTGGAGTTGCTCTGTGGGGAGAAAATACAAGATTTTTAGAGGGATCTTAGAACAAAACATAGTTTAAGCCCCTGTGGGAACAAGTCTGATTTACCTTTAAGCTGCCCAACTTGCTCAAAGGGGAAGAAATTCTGTTCATGTTGTCAGAGTAGGTGATTAAAATATTTAGAAACAATTCAGGCTGTTGAGAATGAAAAGGAAGAAGGAGAAGTTAAATTTTAAGGGGCGGCCATACAATTACCTGCTCTTAGTGTAATTGATCTGGCCCATTTCTAAACTTAATATGTTTTCTCACTGGTTTTTCCCCCATACCAAATTTGATCCTGCTCTATGAAAATTTTTGGAGAGTTATTTTAATCCCAGACAGACATTCTCGGCTCCCTATGTTATTTATTTATTTAACTTTTCTTATATACCGCGCTATTACAATATCAGTGTGGTTTACAACAAACATATTACTATGTGCCACATAGAGTTTACATTAAACAAGGGATTAAAAACTTGGATTCAACAGGGAATGAACATATCTACAGCGTTATTTATAGCAATAAATACAGTACAGTTTAAGTATTGGGTTGGTGCCCCATGTTATTCAGTGTGGGCCAGATTAGGCTGGGTCTGCTTTTCTGTCCAGGTCTGGACTGGGTAGATTGAGAGGTTTGATGTTGTACAGGTTACGTTGTTAGACTCCGGGTAGTGTCTCACAAATAGGTAATGCTTAAGTGCTTTCCGGAATTGGGATTGGCTAGAGATGATACGTATGTCGGCTGGGAGGGCATTCCAGGCCAAGGGGGCACAGATTGAGAAAGCTCGGTTAGAGGCTGTCCTTGTGCAAGTAGTCATTTGTTTGGGAATCAGCAATGTGCTGGCCATTATAGTTCGTTTGGTTCTATATGGATGAGAATAGTGGATCAATTCTTTGATGGCTGGGGAAGATTGGTTGTGCAGGGCTTTGAAGGTAGTGATTAGAATCTTGTATAAGAGTCTTGCTTGAACGGGCAGCCAGTTCAGATTTATCAGAATTGGGGTGATATGGTTCATTCGTGGTGTCCCAGTCAGTACTCTTGCTGCAGAGTTCATTGCCATTTGGAGTGGGTGAAGAGTTGCCTTTGGGAGCCCATATAGGATACTGTTAGCGTAGTCGAAACGTGGGAGAACCAATGCCTGGTAGATTGTTCGGAAGTCACTAGGGTCTAATAGTGGTCGGAGATGACGGAGAGTTCGTATTTTGTGATTGTTTTTACAGTGTTTTTTATATGTGCTTTCATATCCAGTCTCTGGTCTAAGGTGATTCCGAGGTAGCGGATTGAAGATTTGGTTGTCAGTTCTGCATTCTTGACTTTTAATGTTGTTGGTGGGATGAAGGCTTGGTTTTTTGTAACGAAGAGGACATCTGTCTTGGTGTGATTGATCCTGAGATTTTGTGTGTATAACCAGTCCACTATTGCATCAAAGCATTTTGTTATTGGGGAGAAGTCTGGCTGCTGAATTGTAAATGGCATAAATAGCAGGATATCATCTGCATAAGCTAGGCATTGGACGTTGAACGAGCGTATTAGGGAGCAAATGGGCTGCATATAGATGTTAAACATCAATGCAGAGAGGGATGATCCTTGGGGAACCCCTTGTTTCTGCATGAATGGTTCAGAGGTTGCGGTGCAGGTTCTTACATATTGCCATCTGTCGGATAGGAAAGATTTGCACCATTTTAGAGCAGATCCTTCAATTCCTTTCTCCATAAGACGATCAACAAGTATTTGATGGCTTACGGAATCGAATGCAGCCGCAATATCCATAAATATGAGGATAAAGCCTTGTCGAACATTGTCAATTCCTGCGATTAGTGTGTTGAAAAGGGTGATAAGGAGGGTTTCCACACCATGAGCTTCTCTAAATCCATGCTGGGCTTGGTCTAGCGGAGCTTCCGTGTCAATGTGTTGCTGTATTTGTTGTTGTGCTACCTTCTCAATTATTTTGGCAAGCATAGGGATGCTTGATATAGGTCTATAGGATTCTTTCCAGTTTCCATTGGGATGGAAAGAATATAAAAAGGAAAAGAATAAGCTGCTGGAGGAAATTCTAAGTGGAGACTTTCAAGGAGACTGCGAAATGATGAGCATGTGATGCTGCCTTAAGTTTTTATGTTTTGTTAAGCATGTTAAAGACCAGGGCTAGTGCAAGGGTATTGGGCACCCTAAGCAAACTTTCAGCCATACCCCTCCTCTCCAAAGACTTTGATCACTAAAATCTTAGTCATGATTATCCTGCCACAATCCCTCCCACAATAATCCTGTAAAAAAAAAAAAGACATAATTGGACATCATACTTAATATTAAACTTTGCTTTGTATGTATGTGTCTCCACTCTTCTTGCAGGTAAAAAGAACATGTTTGATGGCTCTTTGCATGTGTGGTTTTTTTTTTTGCTTTGATTGCTGCCTCTCAGAAACTGCTGCCCTAAGCAATTGCCTAGTCTTGCCTGATGGTTGGGTCAGCCCGGCTAAAAGACAGCCTCTGCTAATAAATGTAATCTTACCCATACAGCTCTTGAAAGATTTGAATAAAAAAAAGACAGGTATACACTTACTTTTATTTTCATTTTAATATATCTAGATTCACAATACATTCTTAGTGTTCCTGTGAATGAGGAATATTCATACATAGTCCCGCAGAAGGAGGGCAGGAAAGTGTAGTTGTCTCCCTCTTATTTTTCTTTTTTTTTTCTTTTTTTTAAAGTTAGAGTAGTAGGTTTCCATGGAAGAGTGAGAGAAAGAACAGGAGAAAGAGCGAAGAGGAGCCCATCGCACCCCAGCTATGCTGCATAATTTGAAGGTGGACAATTTATTTTTTTCTGGTCAGAAACAGACTGAAACAGAAAAGAAAAAAAGTTCACAGTTTAGGGATAGAAAGGATACATAAACACTTCTAAGGAAGTACATTAAAAAAAATACTTACCTTCTTTTGTTTTGTTATTGATCAATTGTACCTGGAAGACAAAACCAAAGAATTTTACAAAAAGTGTCAGGTTCTGGTTAATACCATTTCATAAATGAATCTCTTATAATTGGTAGAAAGATACGTATCTGATATCTTGATGTCAGTTTAAGAAACTTCAAACTTGAAAAGTATTCTTCAGTTCTGTAATATTGACAAAAATTGACAAGTTAACTATTGAAAAAAATAGATGAACAGAGAAATGTATTAATTTTTTATGATTTTTTATTTTAAAATAAAAACTTATATTTTTAAAATCTGAAATTCTCTGAAATTACTTAATTTTAAGTTGCAGCTGATTTTTCTCCCTGCTTTCCCTCCCTACCTCCATGAGCTTCAGTGATCAAATGGGAGACCTATTTTCTTAAGTAGCCTGATCGGACACTTTGGGAAACATGTAAGGGAATCTTAAGGAATACATGAACAACTAATTGTACATGAATAGCTCCACCACAGGGGATGGGCTCCATACTCCTTAAAAGCTTTACAGTCTTTTGTAATTACAAAAAAAACTAATAAAACTCAAATGTCTAACTGCAGGTACCTTCCTGCTGAAAAGGTTTTTGACATGTAGTTTATTATTTACCAAGATTATGGTGAGGGTTTCACAAAGGCTTTTATTAAAATTTACTGAAGCCTCAATAATGACAGAAAACCAGGAAAGCCAAGTTCAAATCCCACTACTACTCCTTTTGATCTTGGGCAAGTCACTTAACCCTCCAATATCTTAGGTATGACATTATATTGTAAGCCCTCTGCGAACTGGAAAAATACTTACTGTACCTGAATGTAATTCATCTTGAGCTTCTGAGAAAGGCACGAGCTATAGTCATTCCAATGCAATGGCTCTTTAGGAGATACCTTCAAATAACTCACATAACTAAAAGTACATGGGTGGTTTTAACACATGTACCTCACACAAAATGTTTAAAAAGAAGCTACCAACATTATTTTCCAAATTAGCAAATAAGCACATGCACAAGTTTTGCCTATATATTTTGCGCCTTCTATTTGTGCAGGCAGAAAAATTTTGTACATTGAACATGTTTTCCTTTCCCATCCTATAAAGAACCACTGGACTGCCTTTTTTCCAAAGCTAAAAGAACACATGCCAAGCAACCCTGCTTATACTTTTCACGACATTCGAGCTGGGCAATGTTTACTCAAACCATTTTATACAAGCACTCAAAATACCCCTTTATGCAGGTAAGCTGTTTGCAGAGTTGCCTTCCCCCATGATTTGGGTTGACTGCACAGTAAATGCAATCCTTTTACTATTTACTTTTGGTTTTGTTTACCAGATGTGTTTTTCTGAGCAATATAACAGCTGCTTAATTTGTGTCTACATAATATAAAGCAGACACTCAATTATAAAACCAATTCCACGGATTCATTTTATTCTTTACCAGAATCTTCCTTCATCATGACACATATAGTAAATTTTTCTGATATGGCTGTAAAGCATACCAATTTTGATATGTCACAGACATGTAATGTACACTATATTTGATAGAATTCTTTCCAGCACAGATAAGATCATTAGTACTCAAAATGGAAAGTTTATGACAATTTGTTGAATGTAATGCTTTAAGGACTATTTCTACCATCGTAGTAAATTAAAGGAAATTATCTTTCCTTAAAATGTTGTAAGTAAATTTGATAGTAGCATGAATTGCACAAAATGAATTCCTGGATAAGATCTGGGCATGCCATAAAGAGTTATTTAGAAAGCAATTCGCCATATAGGGACTCTACTGGCCTCCCCATTAAATTTATGCCTTTGGTGCAGAAAGTGTCCTTTCACCCAACTTTAAAAGCACTCCCTTATTCTGGGGCAAAATGAAATACTCTTAGGAAGCTAGAGACATACTCCCTGGCCTTGTGAGTTGAGTACCAAGAGCAGTGGTTCTCAACCAAGTCCTCAGGACACTTAGCCAGTCAAGTTTTCCAGATAATGACAATGAATATGCATGACAGGGATTTGCATACAGTGGAGTCAGTGTATATTTACTGTAGTTATCCTGAAACCTGACTGGCTACATGTGACCTGAGAACTGGTTTGAGAACCCCTGTGCTAGAGGGATCTTCTGGAGAAAGCAGCAGCTGGTCTTGAGTTCAGTGGAAGCTGCAGAATTAGAAGCAGAAGTCTGAGCTCCAAGGAGCCTGCAGGGAAAAAAGGTAGAGCAGCAGCTTTTGTTCCTTAATTTAAGAATTTCATGGTTCCAAAGAAGCAAGGAAAGAAACTTTTCATGGACAAAGAGGGCTCTTTAAAGAAGTTTCAGCAGTTTTCTGAAATCCATGCAACAGACCAGTGTGTAAACAGAGGAAGAGAGGGAGAAGGGAAAGGATGACTGCTCTATTTACTGCTCACAAGGATCCATCTGCCACCCAGAGTAAACTGAAGAGGCATCATACCTGCAGTGTGAGAACTGCATTTGAATTAGAATTACAAGGTATTCAGCATTTGGTAGATGGAGTGTGATGGATTGCTTTACTAAATACACTAAATGGAAAACAGAAGGATGAGAATAAATCAACTAATCCTGACACTGCGTCAAGCCAGATAAGCTCTACAATCTCCCCAGGCACTTCTAGTTCAATAGAGGGACAAAAGCCTAGGTACAATAAAGCATTGAAGTGATCATAAAACTGATATGTCAGAGATCTTTTCTCATGCGCACTGGGGTCATTTCATCTGATATCATCCTTGGGCATATTTGGAGAAACTTAGTAAAAGCAGTCACTAAAAGAAAAAATGGAGACGACATGAAGCTCATGAACAAGACTGAGATCCCTGGCATAGAGGATGGATAGCAAACTCCAGTCCTGGAGGGCCGCAAATCAGTCAGGTTTTCAGGGTATCCCTAATGAATATGCATGAGATGTATTTGCATACAATGGGGCAGTGCATGTAAATATATCTCATACATATTCATTAGGGATACCCTGAAAACCTGACTGGTTTGCGGCCCTCCAGGACTGGAGTTTGAGACCCCTGCTCTATGCCATCCGCTAATATTGCAAGAATATGCAGGCCTGCAGAACTCTGCAAGAGTTCCCCTATCAGGCATGATGTATGAATGCACATTTTCTTCAGGACTGTTCAGGATGTGATTGAAGCAGGCGTGCTGGGGTCAGGAGCTGCAACTAGTGTGGAATGGACAAATGTTTCATTATCCTTGCTTATAGCAAAAAGATGGCATAAAAAGTCGGTTAACATCAAACAAAAGCAAACATTTAAACACACAAGCCATACATATCAATAAAACCTGACAGGGCCATGTTTTGGCTTACGTCTTCATCAGAGATAAAAAAAAAAAAAGATTTAAAAAAAAACCACAGAATAAATGTATTAATTATAATTATTAATTATTCCATCAGATCTCTTTTGAAGATCTATACAGAAATAAAACCATACCCTTTAATATACAGAGTCTCTCTACATTGTACAATGCTATAGAGTTCAAAATCCAACATCCTATCTTGTCCTATCCATCTATTTAAGGTGAAATTATTTCTTATCTGTTAATGGTCTTTCATTGAATCACTCCAGTCCAGTACCAGTGGGTAGTCACCGCCCTCCAGCAGCTGTGAACTGAGCATGCCAGACTTTTGACCTCACAAGATAAGATCCTCTCCTTCAGATCCAGGAGTCCAGTATCCTAGTGACAAAGCAGATTAGCCAAAGAGCACACCATCCAAAAAAACAGGCTACCAGAACAGCCCAGGCAAACCAGAAAACCTTAAAATAAAACTACGTACAGCTGAAGACCAAACAATGTCAGAAACTCACCTGTCCTCATATCCCTTCCAGATGTTGTCTGATCTTTTTGCTTGCCGAGCTCCACTTGCAGCCCCTGCTACCAGAGATACTTTCTTCAAACCAGCTGGGCATGCCTTCTGCCGCACCTCCCTGGCCAAACTGAAATAAGGAAAGTGCTCAAAACAGGAGGGTACTGGACTGGACTGGAGTGATTCAAGGAAAGACAATTAGCAGGCAAGAACTAAATTTCAACCTTTTTCATCACTCCAATCCAGTCCATTACCAGTGGGATGTATCAGAGCAGTACCTACACTTGGGAGGGGCCCTCACGAGTTCAGCATTTAGCTCTGAAGCCCCAAAGCCAGTGTCCTCCCTCGCTTGCACATCCAGACGATAATGCCGAGTCAACCAAGTCACTGCCCTACAAATATCCCCTGGTGGTACCAGCCGATGCTATGCCCAGGACCAAGCCTGAGCTCTGGTGGAATGCACCCAAAGAACCACTGGGACAGCTCTACCTTTGAGCATGTAAGCCGAGGCAACCGCCTCCTTCACCCAGTGAGCCACCGAGGCCTTGGAGGCCACTTTGCCCTTACTAGCGTCTCCAAACAAAACAGCTTGTCTGTTCTTCGAAAAGACACTGCACGGTGCAGATACCTCTGCAGCACCTGGTGGACATCCAACAAACGCAAGCAGTCTCACTTCTCTGAAGGAGCCCTCTGCAGGAACACAGAGGAGACACCTGATTTAGATAAAAAGGAATCGCCACGTTCGGCAAAAATGAGGGGACCGGCCACAACACAATCTTCTCCTTAGAGAACAAGAGGAATGGAGCCCTGCAAGAAAGGGCCTGGAGCTCCGAAATCCACCTCGCCAAACAGATCACTAAAAAGGCCACTTTCAGCATAAGATCTTTCAATGAAGCTGCAGCCAACGGCTCAAAGGGAGCCTCAGTCAAGGTAGACAGAACCAGGTTCAGATTCCAAGGTGGAAGCAAAAGCCACGAGGGAGGCCGCACCGCCTTCAGGAAACGTGACATCAGGATGCACCGCCAAGCTTCACCCCCGCACATGGCCCCTGTAACAGTACAAGCTGGCTCCCCTGAACCTTCAGAGAATTCAGAGCCAGCCCCTTCTCCAGCCCATCCTGTAAAAATGTCAGGATATCCACAACCGTAGCCGAAAAAGGCCCACCGACCTTTGTCCGCACACCAGGCATCAAAAATATCCCAAATCCTGAAATGTAGGCCAAGGAGGTAGACAGCCGTCGCATCTTCAACAGTGTTGCCACCCAGTGTTCCCTCTAATTTTCTGTAGGCTGTGTGCGCATAAAATATCAGCTGTGCAGCTTTTGAAGGAAGGTCAAATTTTTGTGCGCCACATAACGACACTGAGTTATATATTTTAAAATTTGACTACACGTCAGAATACAGTATGTACACCACATTGATTGCACTAAAAAATATTGTAGAACTTGTGAAAACCATAAATACACAACAACTTTTAAATTTTAAGACGTCTGTGTTGTTTTCTATCAGAATCAGGACCGTAATCTTTGTGCGCTCTGTTGTAAAGTATGTGCGCTCGCTCGGCAAGGTGTGTGTGCGCGCACATGCGCACAGCTTAGAGGGAACAGTGTTGCCACCACTGCGGGGGAATACCCCCTTCGGCTCAACCTCGCCCGCTCAGGAGCCAGGTCATAAGCAAGAATCGATTCACCTGCGGTATGAGAATGGGACTATGTGACAACAGGTCTATCCTGTCCAGCAGCCACCATGGTGGAGCAATCACCAACCTCACCAAATTGCGTACGTCTGCAAGACCAATTCAGCGCAATAAGGATCACTCAGCCAGGATAGGCCGCTGTACCAGTCTGCCGATGAGCGCACACGGAGGGAACATGTAAAGCAACCCCTTGCTGGGCCACTAATGCGCCGGGATATCTAGCCCTTCAGACATGTGTACTCGTTGCAGACTGAAAAACCTGCTTGCCTTGGTATTAGAGAGTCGCCATCAAGTCCATGACTATATGGAGGGAGGAGTGGCCTAGTGGTTGGGGCAAGTTACCTCAGGCCAGAAGGTCGGGGGTTCAAATCCCACTAGAGGACAGTAACCTTGGGCCTGAAGGACTGGGGTTTCTAGTCCCACAGGTGCTCCTTGTGGTCTTGGGAAGTCACTTAACTATTTTACAGGGAACATGGGCAATGGAGGGTTATCTCCAAGTTATAATGCATGTTCAATGTAATTTTAGTTTGTTCAATGTAAACCGCCTTGATATCATGAAAGGCGGTATATAAGAAATGTTAAATAAATAAATGACCCAACCACAGCATCAGATCATGAAACACGGCATTGTTCAGAGCCGACTCGACAGAATCCAACTGGTGCCAGCTAAGAAAATCCACTAACATTTTCCTTGCCTGCCACATGGCCTGTGGAGAGCGGTCAGATTCGCCTCTGCCCATAGCAGAAGTAGCTGAATCTCTGCAGACAGTCGCACTGCCTGTGCCGCCCCTGGCAGTTGATGTAAGCCACCGTGGTCATATTGTCTGAGCAAACGCATACTGCACAGTGCTGCAGGCACGGCAAGAAGGCCTGGAGAATTCGAAACACCGCTCATATTTCCAGATGGTTGATGGACCAGGAGCTCTCCTCCAGTGTCCAAACTCCCTGCATCACCTGTGATTCACAATGAGCTCCCCAGCCGGACAGAATGGCATCAGTCATGAGCACCACCCATACTAGTGGTTCCAGCAGCATCCTTGCCGCCAAATGCCGAGTCTGCAACCACCATCTGAGCTGTTTCCATACTTTGAGAGGGCAATCCCCTGGAATGCAAATGGTGTTGGGGAGACCACCAGGAAAAAAAAACCCAGCATGCTGCAGAAGTTTCATATGCACCCAAGCCCAAGGCACCAGATCCAAGGCTGCTGCCATAGACCCCAATAGCTGCATGCAACCCCATGCTGTTAGGGACGCCCGTCCCAGGAAACTCTGCAGTTGCCATTGCAGCTTCTGGATAATCTCCCTTGGAAGAGAGACGCACCTCATGCTTGTGTCAAACAAAGCACCTATGCAGACCAACTGCTGAACAGGTTGCACATGACTCTTGACCCTGTTGACCACCCAGCCCAGGCTCTTCAACAGCTGTAGGATCTTTTCTGTGGCAGCCCTGTTCTCAACGTCAGATTTGGCCCTGATCAGCCAGTCATCTAGGTACAGATGCACCAAGACACCCTCCTTCCGCAGGGCTGTCACCACCTCCACCATCACCTTGGTGAAAGCCCAAGGAGCTGTGGCTAAACCGAAGGGCAGCGCTTGGAACTGGAAGTGCCCTCTGGGCATGACTAAGCACAAGAACTGCTGATATTCCGGCTAAATGGGAATATCCAGGTATGCCTCCGTGAAATCCAGGGCCATCAAAAATTCGCCCTGCCTCACAGCCATGATGGCTGAGTGCAGTGTTTCCAACCTGAAGCGAGGCACCTCTCAAGGCCCTGTTGACTTTGATGGGTCGAAAGGATCCCTCCTTCTTTGGAACCACAAAGTAAATGGAGTAACAGCCGCACCCGCATTGGTCTATCAAAACCAGCATAACTGTCTCCAGATCCAGAAGACACTGCAAGGTGTCTTCAACGGCCTGACATTTTCAGGGAGCCCTGCAAGGGGATTGCACAAAGGCCTTGATGAGTGGACATGCAAACTAGAGTGCATATCCCTCCTGAATAATCTCCAACACCCACTGATCCGTAGTGATACTGGCCAGGTGGAGTAAAAATGTAGCAGCAGACCTACCAGAGTTCGCGCCTCCTGGGCCATCCTGGCATCATTGGGATTTATTTCGGGGAGTCATTGCAGGTGTGTAGTAACCCTGGTTGACTCCCCAGAAGCCCCGAAAGGACTGACCCTGCTAAGGAAACAGACCTTGCTGATAGGGCATAAAGCGAGATCCATAGTACCTCCTAAAATTCTTGGGCTGCCTCCTCATGGGATCTCCAGGCTTTGTTCCCTTGGGCTTGTCCTCCAGTAACCGGGCATCTTTAGTATCCCCAAGGTCCTTAACCAGCTTATCCAATGCCTCTCCGAACAGCAGCTTCCCTTTAAAAGGCAGTTTGCTAAGTCTTGTCTTAGAGGACACGTCTGCGGACCAATTCCAAAGTCACAGAAAACAATGAGCCACAATAATCAAAGCCATAGTCTTCGAGAAGGCTCAAACCAAGTCATAAAAGGTATCTGCTAGGTACGCTGACGCAGACTCCAACTTTGTGAGTTCCGAATGCCCCGAGGGTCATCCTCTCCAGGCACCAATCCCTGAAGCCAGTGAATGGATGCCACTGTTCCCTCTAAGCTGTGCGCACAAAAATTACGGCTCTGATTCTGATAGAAAAACAACACAGACGTCTTAAAATTTAAAAGTTGTTGTGTATTTACGGTTTTCACAAGTTCTACAATATATTCTAGTGCAATCTTATAGACCTTCAGGATATAAGATCTTTGGTCTTAAACTTTAATTGGCGCACTGAGAAACTTCCGCTTTCGTACTTTGGCTTGCGACATGCGTGAGTAGTCCAATTGTAATCTGTAATTCGAATTGCATTATTAAATTTATTACATTGAAAACTGAAAGAAGTTGATTTTTAAAATGTCAAAACAGATACCGATGAGAGGTACAAAACGTAAGAGAACGGCCGGAGCTTTTAAGCCTGAATGGCTTGAAGAAATTGTTGAAACGGAGACACCAAAATCTCGGGATAAAACGTGCGTTCAACTGCGTGAAATATTCAGTTACGAAGAGGATGACGGAGTAGTCTGTTTATACTGCCGAGATGCAAAACCCATCAGATTTTGAGTGGCAAATTTTAGGATATGTGGAAACTGGACTTTTTGAAATGACATCTGTCTAGTAAGTCTCATACTGAAAGTGTTAAGAAACTTAGAGCTAAAAATCCAAATTTAAGGAGGAGGATTATTTAACTTTTTGCTTGAGAGCACTGCTGAAAAAGAGAAAAGGCAAATTAGTAATGAACGGAAGCGTTCTACACCAGAAGAAATTAAAATTCTAATTGATAGTGTTTTGCTGGCTGTTCGGATGAATATTTCCATGCTCTCTGTTGAAGATATTAATGAACACATGTCCAAGTACATAACCATACCTGACAGCTAGAGAAGCAAAAACTATTTGTTTGAATTTCTTGAAATTATAAACATCAATGTCCAAGATAAGCTCATAGCAGATGTTGCATCAGCAGCATATCATACATTAACTACTGATGAAAGCACAGACATTTCTGTCAACAAATACTTAATACTGTACTTCAAATATCAGCCAGTAAATTCATGTCTGTATAAAACTTCATTTGGTGGGATGCTACAGTTGGAAGCATGTGATGCTGCATCAATAGTCAGTGCACTCCAGGAATTCTATGGGAAATACAAGCTTGACCTTAACAAAATGGTCATGTTTACTTCGGATGGTGCCTCTGTCATGTCAGAATAAATGGTGTTGCTGCATAGCAAAAAAAAAAAAAAAAAAAAAAGTTTCACATTTAGTGCAGCAGCATTGTGTTGCCCATCATAAAGATTTGGGGATCTCTGAATCATGGAAGGAAGTAAAGTTGATGAAAGTTGAAACTTTCATGAGAACTGTTTACACAACCTTTTGTCGATCTTCTACTAAAAGGTCACAATTTAAAGAATTAGCAGATGCTTCTGAATGCGAGTCAATTGCTTTTAGAGCTCTGAACGAAGTGCGGCGGTTATCTAGACATTTTGCTCTTCAAGCAATTATTCAAAATTATGATCCATTATTAAAATACTTTGAAGAAGAGAAGGATAATGATCCCATTGCAAAGTACTGTTATAAAAAGCTAAACAGCCATCAATTCCATATAACACTGCAAATTTTGAATGATGTTTTATCTGAACTAGCTTCATTAACAATGGCATTTCAAAAACGTGGGCTAACACCACTGGAAGCATATCATCTTGCACAGGGTAAGCTGAACAAAATCCGAATGCAATACTTGGGTGACAGTAAAATGGAGTGATAATGTTAAAAATATTTGACACGATACCTGGAGACGTTTCAGTGGATACTAGTTTCACACTTATTTTCATTAATATGCTGTGTCTGCATTTAGGGGAAAGATTTCCTGAAAATGCAATTGAGGAATGGTCTGTTTTTGACTTGACAGCAATACCACAGTGTGATTATGAATTTGGAATTGAAAACATCCAATCACTCTGCTTAAAGTACAAACAATTTCTTATGGAGGAACATATTGTTATTCAACAGTTCAATGACTTCAAGTTCTTAGTCACATAAAAAATCAAAAGCAAACTGATAAACAGTTTTCCGGATATGGTGACTTTGGCGTTTTAGAATGCTCACTTTGCAGATTTAGCAAAATTGATGGCTATTGGTGGAACATTTTTGGCTTCTAGTGCAGATTGTGAACGTGGTTTCAGCTTGACGTACAGTTTAAAAACCAAAATAAGGCATCGCTTACAGTTAGAACATTTGGAAATGCTGATGTGTGTTAAGAGTCATCTTCAAGATGGCAGATCGGTAGACCTTGATAAAATTTATTCAGACTGGTTAAATTTGAAAGATCGAAGAGAAAAATATTGAGAACGGACTGTTAATAGTAAGCTCATTCTCTTCTTCCATACATAAATTATTTACATGAAACAATGACTTTCAATAAAAATGAACTGAACTAATACCGCATTTGTGATTGTAAAAACTAGAATTTTTCCGCTTCATTTAGTAATCGTCTATTTTCATTTAATTTGATTAAAATCAATGTGGTGTACATACTGTATTCTGACGTGTAGTCAAATTTAAAAGTATATAACTCCGAGTGTCATTATGTGGCGCACAAAAATTTAACCTTCCTTCAAAAGCTGCACAGCCTACAGAAAATAAGAGGGAACATTGATGGATGCCCGTGTCACATAAGTCCAACAAATGGAGGCAGGCAAGGTCAGGGCACTAGTGTCGAAGGTCTGCTTCAGGAGCGACTCTTATTTGCAATCCTGCAGATCCTTTAATGCCGCTTCTCCTTCCACCGGAATGATGGTCTTCCTTGTGACCACCAACATCAGGGCATCAACCTTGGGCATTTGCAACAGGTCTCTTTCTTCCTCTGGGATTGGATGAAGACTGACCATAGCCAGACCGCCCCTGAGGCTGGCTTCCCGGAATCTCCCATTCTATCATTTTCTTGATCACCTTATGAACTGGAAAACAGCCTGAGAACCCTTGGAGCTCAGCCCTTGGATCTACAGCAGCAGATACTCCAAGGGCTCCACCACTGCAGGCGTGAGAGACATTCAATGCTGCCAAGGAATGGCTGATAAGAGTCGGAAGCTTCTCCTTATGGAATAGCTGGAAAACTCCCAGGTCCTACCCCGAGGGAGCTCACCCTCTTCCAGCTCCTGTGCACCTGACTCACCCCAAAGATCTGAGGACTCTTCTCCCAGCTCCTTTGAACCAGGGTATCCCAGAGAAGACAACCCCTCCCCCCCCCCCATCTCCTCCTCGGCATACCAGCACGTTGAAACTTCCGTGTTTGGACAGCTCTCCCTTCTGCACAGGATTCCTCAAACCTGGACTAGCCTGAAGTGCAGCCAGGCTGCTTCCCTGACCCAACTGCTGTTTCTGGCAGAAGGCCCTGTGCATTGCAAAAATAAATTCTGGGGAGAAGCAGCTATCCAAAGCCCCAGCCAGAGGCACAGGCAGCTTTTCTGCCGGCTCCACGTGCTTGGCCTTGCTTTTCAACTTCCTGGGCTAAGCTGTATCAGACATGGCCAACTGCAGCGATCGGGCCTCGCTTTATGCCAAAACCATGGGCTCCGACCTTGAGGCCTGCCCTGTCAGAAGATCCTTCTCAACAGCTTTCCCTTGTCTGAGGCAGCCCTGGAAACATCATCCTCCGACAAACCATGGCTCCCTGAACACAGTGCAGCAGGGAGCCAGGTAGAGCATAAATGGCCCAATGCAGATGTACAGCCACCGAGGGGTGCAAGGAACCACGCAATGCTGACAGACCCCCCCCACCCCCCCCAAAGAAGAGACACCGCTCCGTTCGCGCGTGAAAACCTCCCAAGCAAGCAAAGGAAAGGGAAACACCGTTAATTTTTTTTTAATGAAGTCTTGCGGTCCGAAGGGGAGCCCTATGACCAGTGCCGCTGACGATATGCTCCCGGGCTAGGTGTGGGGGGGACCTGGTGGGCCCTGGCCCACCAGGTAACTCAGACCCCCGAGATGCACCTCACCCTAAGGACCCTGATGCTGACTCCACACAGTTAGTTCCTCAGCTGCACTGCCCTGGCCAACAAGGGCACTCAGTCTTTACCTGAAAAATAGTTTGCCAGACCCATTCAGGATAATGTGCAGCTTCTGACAGCCCTCCTCCGTCACTTCAGGACTAACCCCCCCCCCCCACCCCTTTTAATTAGCTAAGCCTAAAGTCTTCCAGTGGAGTCCACCACTAGAAGGATGCTCTCCAGCTGCTGGGAACCGAGATACTGGACTGCTGAATCTAAAGGGGAGGCTATTATCCTGTGAGGTCAGAGGTTTTCCATGCTCAGTTCCCAGCTGCTGGGGGGTGGTGACTACCCACTGGTAATGGACTGAACTGGAGTGATGAAAAGGAATGTTATATTACTTAGAATATTTGTACTAAAAGATGACAAAATAAAAATGGTAATGGACTATTTATTCAATCCAAGTCACCTATTCCAACTGGAATCACAAATCTGCACAAACATCTTCCAAAGTTTCTATAAACAGAACAGATGAATACTTATAACAATAGTGTAACTTGCTTATTTTTATAAGCACTACATAATTAGTTTTAAGGGAAATATAGAGAAATAAACCACTTAAATTTTACTTGGTCTATCAGGAAAATATTTATTCAAAACCACCTGGACCAAGAGACAATGGCCATGAAAACAATGTCTTGAAATTGTAACATTTATGATTCCCCCAAATATGATAATCCTGATGAAACAGTAATGAATATGAAAATAAATTATGCCAAGAAAGCACCATTATACTGATCAATGTTAATTAAACATATTACTGAATTTCAAGTAGCTTGACATCAGTATCTTCCAGAGGCACTGCAAAACCGCCAAACTTACAACTGAAAATCAAGTTTGTATGGTTACCTGCTGCAATGAGCATTTAATTCTATTAGCAGCCTAGTATGAAGACTTCGATTGTAAAAATGTTAGTTTTAAAGTAGGTCCCACACAATTTATAGAATCTGATGCACCACCTCTACATACCTGCCAGCTATCTCCAAAAAACCTCACTCTGCCACAGTGGCCAAACTAAAAATAAAATAGTTTCCCACACTTAAGCATGAGTCGCAATTACCAAGGCAAACTAATGGTATCTCAAATGGAATCAGGACATGGAGATGAACACATTTCGTTTTTTAAAAAAAAAAAAAAAAAAAAAAAAAGTAAAATCAAAATATTGATTTAACACATGAGGGTGCAAAATATTAAATACAAAAATAATGTTTCACGGAATTTTCAACATTATCTATGTCACTTCCCCTCCAAAAAAACATAATGCAAACACTCAAAAGACAGACAAAAAGTTTAAGAGGAGGAAAAGGATCTCAGACTTTCGAACTGTTTTTCAGGCCCTAATAATGCCCCACCTTGATTACGCCAATGCGATATTACACGGCCTTCCAAAATGTACGACCAACCCCTTACAACTTGCAATGAATTCAGCCGCAAGATTCCTCCACGGAGCCTCCAGAAGATCCCACATTACTCCAATATTAAAGCAGTTACATTGGCTCCCCATACAAGCCAGGATCTCGTTCAAGATTCTAACTATGACCCATAAGGCCATCAAGAAATACCCAGCCACTGCCGTCTCTGAGCTAGTATCAATTACACCTCCTAATCGGGTAAGGAGATCCAATGCCTCAAATACCCTCATTCTACCTAAGGCAAGCACTAAGTGCTCTCAAGTTACCAATTCTAGAGCCTTTGCCTTCTTTGCACCATCCTGCTGGAACGCTCTACCCGCAACTATCAGAACCATCAGTGATCTCTGTCAATTCAAGAAGGCACTGAAACATCACCTTTTTCTCCTTCACTATGATGCCTCAGTCTCCACCTCACATCCACCCACTTCCACACCTCAACGCAGCTCCTCAAGCGCATGCATCTCACATTCTTGACTGAATACCCGCAATCACACATTTAACCTTCCTCCACTATGAGATGCTTGTACAGTCCATTTAACCCTTTATATAGCTACATAAAGTGGTTTTGTATATATTTATCATGTTTTTCCCTGTTAAGAAATTGTTTTAATGTATATCCAAGTTATGATACCTGTTTATTGTAAGCACAAGATGTGTAGTTTAATGTTCACTGTAAACCGCGCTGATGTCAATAGCGCGGTATAAAAGAGACTTTAAATAAATAAATAAATAAATAAAAACCACATGTCACAGACAATTGGCAGAGACAAATCCGTTGTGAATTAGGGCTCACCACATCATAGATCCAAAATCCTCAATATAATATAATTATTAAAACCACAAAGAATCATAATTCACTTATATGTGTGCAGTATGAGCTTTAAACAAAGGGAATCTTTCCAGAGAGTTCCCAAATACCCCAACGCTAAACACAGCATCTAAGCATTTCACTCAAAAAAGAGCTTTGTCAGGGAGTAATTAACTGTTGACATTCAAATTGCGCACTCTAGAATAAAATAAGAATAAAAGATCAGTATGATACAAAGACCCTCTTCAATCACCAAAAATACTTTTAACATGAGACCTCGCTAAAAATAATTTAAATCTTATCACATCCTTATATATAAACCTCAAACATATATATTTTAATACATGTTCAACCACATAGACAGACTTTCTGAAAGTGTAGAAATACCTAGTCATAATAAATACGACTAATAAAATAGTAAGCAGAGAGCTGGGGGAGAGGCAAGATGGCGGCAGTGTTTAGCTTCTGACGAGCAGACTTCTCGGCGGTGTGCTGTTTCGGCGCAGTTAGCAGCTTGGCGATGGGAAAGAGGAAATGTAAGCAGGCTTACCTACCCTCGGGTGAAGCCACATACAATTCAGCCGGCCAAAAGACATTGTCGATGGGTGGTTTTACAGCGTCGGGAGCAGGAGAGGCATCTTCGGCGGGTTCGGCTTTCTTGGCACTATCCCCTGAGCAGCGGGCCCCCCAACCATGCCCCGGAAGTGCAGCAGCAGACTGTGGAGAACTTCCCTCTGGCGTGAAAGCTAGTACGCCGGTGCACGGAGGTGTAGAGGAAGCTTGTCTTCCCAGAAAGCTCCGCAGTTGCTCCTCTTCATCAGGCAACTCTGGAGTTCTTCGGCATTGCTTCTGCTTCCGCACTACCAGCTTCCTCGAGCCCGCCCGGTGGAATTTCCCCGAGCAACAGTGAAGGGGTTTCCCTTGACCTTATTCTGCAGATGCTGCCTCCTAACCCCAGAAGAATAGTTGCTACGGCATTCTGGAGCACACGTTGACCAATGTGGCTGTTGCTGTGCCCCAGCCAGGAGGAGCCCCGGTTGCTGCCTCGTCTCCCCTGTTGAATGGGAATGCTGCTATTCAGTTGGTGGTCCCCAAAGAACTCTGGAGGTCACTGCACAGGAAAAGGGTGAGAACTCCCAGTGGAATGCGCTGTGAGGTACAGAGACCAAAGGCAGCAACTTTGGGGTCACTGTGGAGTGTGATACAAGGTTTTAACTCTTCTCTCCAATCGATTTCTGGATGCTTGGTGGGTGATCTTTCTGAGGTATCCCAGGCTATGGTGGAGAACACAAAGTCATTAGAAGCTGTTGTGGAAAGAATGACTGTACTCAAGTCAAAGATGGACATGGTGCAGGCTGTAGGTGACGCTTTGGTAAAAGACAGTACGGTCTCCTTTAGGCAAATGGAATATCTTGAAAACCAATCTATATGTATTAATTTGCATCTGCTGAACTTTCCCAAATTCCACATATTACTTATTGATATGGCGAAAAAATATCTGACCGAGATACTTGGGGATGGATCCCGGAAACCGCCCTCCATTAGTGAGGGCCCAATATCTCTCTCTTGGTGGAGGTTTGCTATCTGAGAGGCAGGGAGTCTCCATTGGGTATAAATGATAATTACATTTACCTGGTAATTATAGTTCCTTGAGTGACGACAGTTCAGTCCTCTACCTCTGGGTTGTCAACCTCCTCCTGCAGCTTGGAGACTGGCATGTCAGAATCATGACATCACTGGATATAGCCTGCTGATCTCTCTCCTCAGTCCCAGTGTGAACTATTAACAAAGCAGACTCAAAGAAGCAACAAATAAGTAGCTAGAACAATCATTGTAACCTAATCCAAACTACCATTAGAACTACTGAACCCATTCGGTAAGGCTTTGTACGCCCTTTACTGCACCACCGAGAATCAAATAGAAAACAGAGTGAACATGCAAAGACAGACTTACCCGTAATGCTTCACTCCTGGCTATTAAAGCTGGACCCCTCCTGAAAGAACTCTGGGTGGGATGGAGGACTGAACTGTCGTCACTCAAGGAACTACAATTACCAGGTAAATGTAATTATCGTTTCCTTATCGTTCCTCCAGTTCAGTCCTCTACCTCTGGGATGTGCCAGAGCAGTAATCAATGGAAGGGACCTTTCCAGCTGGCACACAACACCGTCGACCCAAAAAAGGCATCCTTAGCTGCTGCAACATCAAGCCGATAATGCCTACTGAACGTATGTAGAGATGAACAAGTCGCCGCCCTACAAATTTCTCCTGGCGGGACCAAACTGTGCTCCGCCCAGGAGCACGCTTGCGCCCTGGTGTAATGTGCTCGCAACCCTGAGGGTACGGAACGACCTTGAAGCAGACAGGCGGAAGCAATCGCCTCCCGAATCCATCGGGCAATGGACGCCTTAGCCACCGCCTCCCCTTTGCGCACACCTCCGAACACCACAAACAGCCGGTCCGACTTGCGAAAACACTCAGTCACCTTCAAATACTGTCGTAACGCCCTTTTTATGTCCAAACGGCGTAAACTGCGGTCCAGTTCACCACCTCCTAGGGAGCCCAGAACTGGCAAGCACACCGCCTGATTCAAGTGAAAGGGAGACACCACCTTAAGCAAAAAGGATGGAACTGGGCATAGCACTACCTTCTCCTTCGAGAAGGACAAGAACGGTTCTCTACATGACAACGCTTGCAACTCCAAGATGCGCCTAGCCGAACAGATCGCCACCAGAAATACCGTTTTTAACGTCAGTCCTTCACCGAAGCCACGGCTCAAAGGGCAGTTTGGATAACGCTGCCAACATCAAATTGAGATCCCAAGGCGGAACCATCACTCTATGCGACGGCCGTAATCTAGAGACCGCCTTCAGAAACTGTACTACATCAGCATGAGCTCCGAGAGCCACACCCTGAACCTTGCCGCAATAACAGGCAGGAGCCGCCAATTGAAGCACAATGAACTAGCTGCCAGACCTTTATCAAAGCCGTCCTGCAGAAAACTCAATACAGAAGGGAATGGAGGTCGTGGATGCTCGAATCTGATGTCTCGAACACCAATCCTCAAATATAGCACAGTTACTTACCTGTAACAGGTGCTCTGGGAACAGCAGGTTAAATAAGTCTTTACATATGGGTACGTCGGTACCAATGGAGTCCGCGCAGGAACACTTCCCAGCGTCCAATCAGAAAGCTTTTGGAAACATCCCAATACGCCTGCGTGCTGCCTTCCCGCCTTCCCAACTGCCTCTCCTCAGTTAAGTTTTAAAGCTGAGAAAAAGAGATAGCAAGGAAGGGAAAGATAGAGATAGAGAAATGCAACTCCTAGGGGAGGTGGGTGGGTTGTGAAGACTTATTCCTGCTGTTCCCAGAGATCACCTGTTACAGGTAAGTAACTGTGCTATCTCCAGGAACAAGCAGGAATGAGTCTTCACATATGGGGACTCCCAAGCTCAGATGCCCGGAGGGAGTCTTAGCCTGTGGCAAGTCTAGAACGAGCCATGCTATTCCTCAGGACCTCAGGCATCCAGGGGATGGAGGGTAGGAGTTGAATATAGAAAAGGAGCTGTGGAACAGCTGGTTAGAACAGGGCTTCAAAGGGGAAGACCCTGTATCGAGGGCTTTTAGTAATGAAAAATTGTAATCTGGGCCTCCCTTTTTGGCATTGCACAAGTGCACTGAGCTACATCTGGATCTGATGGGAGAGCCAGTGAATGTGCTCAAGGGGTACTTCACTGAGAAGTAGAGGTAATAAGTAGAATAAAAACAAGTGGAGGCCAGAACCCTTCAGGGTGAGAAATAGCCCCAGGGGAAAACTAGGGTAGCATAAAAGAGGTAGAGCTTCAGCGGAGACGCAGAAGGTACTATTAAAGAAAGCTTAAGCTTAGAACAACTGAAGCTCCGCAATGTCTTTCCTAAATGTGGTCAATTAGGAAAGAAAAAGGTACATGGAGAGCTTCAGGGTACCTAACCTGAAAGGTTATGGTAAGGAAAAAAGTTGTTAATTACCACAGGAAGTGGGTATAGCTGTAGCCCTCTAAGAATGCTGACACAGCATTGATAGAGGTAGTGCCCCATCTGTCAGGCTTATATAGGAATGTAGGGATATCTGAACCTGACAGACAGATAGATAAGTAGATGGATACAGATCTATCTAAAAATATCTCTCATATCTATAAGCACACACACATATACACACACATATATGTGTATATATGTGTGTATATGTATATATGTTTATAGATATGAGATATATTTTTAGATAGATCTGTATCCATCTACTTATCTGTCTGTCTGTCAGGTTCAGATATACACATACATACATACATACATATATATATATATATATATATATATATATATATATATATATATATATATATACATACACACACATACACACACACACACACACACACATACACATACCTATATGAATAGGCAGGCATATAGACACGTCTCCAGGTATAAGGATGGAGAGATGTCCATAAAACCTCATCCCCCCTAGGGATATAGGGAGAGAGAAAGATTTATCTGACAGCAAGAAGGTTGATACCTGCTTGAATAGATACATAGAGAATCCTCTTTTCCTTGTTATGACTGGCAGAGTCAGAGGAGAGGTCTCCCTGACAAGAAGTAGTCTGAATTCCCGGCAGAATTTGAGCTCTTGAATAACCAGGATGGCCTACGTGAAAATGGCAGAGGATAACTTCAGTCTGCAGACAGGAAGTCCAGGTATCTCCAGAATTGCAGTATGGAGAATGGAGAGAGGACGCCTCTGGAGGAAGATACCCTAGTGACTCGCCTATGAGGGCAAGATGGGTATTAGGTGTCCTCTAGCTGCCATTGAAAAAATGTACCTCTGACGAGAAGACCCAAGGAGATATGGGCCAAGCTAGGGATTTGGCCCTCCTTAAGTTTTTCACGTAATGAAAGGCCTGAGGCGTATGCCTCAAGAGATTTAAAATGAGATGGTAAGGGTAGGGAATACCTGCCAGACATGAACATGACTGGGGGAACCCCCCCCCAACCATCTGGGGTTATCTGCTACAAGATACTAATGCTCTCTAGCAAGGGCCCATAGTGCAAAGCTACTCTGTAGAGATGCAGAGAGCATGCTGCAGGTTGGTTAGAAGAAAAAACTGGCTGTGAAAAGCCAGCAGGTAACCAGCTATTCTGCCAAGGACAAGGGGGCGAAGAATAGAAGTTAACCAACCAGACTGTGATAATAGGGTTTCCCAAACGAGGTTGATAACCTGTTTGGGACTTAGCACTGAGGCGAAGAGGATTACTAGTGGAGGGGAATCCCTGGTTCTGTAGTGAAACAAAACCAGTGGTTTAACCACTAGGAATTGCTGTATCTGCAGCAACTACCAGAGCAGCATTGAAAAGTTCTTTTCCCTGCTCCTTTTAGACTGGGAAAAAGAAAACAGACATGATAGGAGTCCCTATTGTCTGATGAGCTGCTCTAAGGTAACAAGGGGGGGAGAGAACTCCAGAAGGGAGAATCCCCCGGTAGAAGAGGTAGAGGACCATAGGGTCTTACCCGTTTAAAGAGCCACTCTTACAAAACAAATGTAGTAAGAGGGAGGTAAGAGAGTTGCAAGAGACCGACTATGGAGGAGGTCTCGGATAGATGAGATGACACATGCCAGTACAGGGAAACAAATGTCTGTTGATAGTTGCTACCTCTCTTTCCTCCAAGAGGAAGAGGAAAATGTGTTAATGATGGGCATGATCATCATAAAGACTCTTAGAGTTAGAGGAAAGATGTCTCATGAAGAGATATCTAGGTAGGTTAGGATAAAAATTAGTGCAGATTCTTCAAGTGAAAAGAAGCAGACTGCCACCCTAACCCCCAACCAAGAGGGACAATGATCTATTTGAAACCCTGCGACTGCTGGGTTTGTTGACCCTGTTGAGGTTGTGGATTCTTCAGACTAGGGCGATGTTTCCCCTGTTTGGGAACATCTGTATGATGGGCAGATGATGGGTAAAAATCTTCTCCTCCTAGGGGAAGAAAGTTTGGCAGGATATTTCCTACCTACTGGGAAAGAAGGCGGCGTAGAACAGCCTCTGGAAAAAGGAAAGTCAGTGGATAACTGAGCAACCTGGAGTAAAGACTCCTTGTTGAAGAGATTTTCTCCAGTGCAAGAGGTATTTCCCAGTCTTTCTTGTGCCCATTTGTCCAAGTCTGAAGCTTGAAGCCAGGCTCTACGTCGTGCCCCTATAGCTATAGCAGAAGTCCTGCTAACAGACTCAAAGGAGTCTAGGGTAGCACGAGTAAGAAACCTAGAGATATTTTGAGTATGACTAACCAGTGAGGAATAGTCTGTACACCTGGGCTCTTGAAGAAAAGGAGTCAAAAGATGTAATTGCTTTGTGACCTCAAGAGATAGACCCATATAAAAAATATATGAGAGAATTCTTGCTGAAAGCATGGATGTCTGGAAGGTTTGACGTCCAAAGGCATCTAGTGTCTTAGACTCACGACCTGGCGGACAAGAAGAGTGCCTTTTATTACTCTTCACTCGCCTCATTGCTGATTCTACCAGAATGGAATGATGAGGAAGTTGAGTCTTTTGAAACCCTGGAGAGGGGGGCACCTGATATAGAAGATCAGTTGCTCTGGAAGGTGGGGGTACCTTTAAAGGAGCTTCCCACATTTGTAGAAGGAGATCCTGCAAAGAATGATGCAAAGGAAGCATTATGTTCTCCTTTGCTTTGCTAGGAACAGAGAGGTATTCTGCATTCCCATGTGTAGGATCTGGTCCAGGAATAGGAATGGCAAGTGATTTTGCCATATCCAAGAGGAAAGTCTGGAAAGAAGGATCCAGAGAGGGAACTTCCCTTGGATAGGCTAGATATGATGAAGAACTAGCATTGGCACCGAGGGATCTATCTAAATATATAGGAATAGAAGATCCTGAATGGTGCAGTATGGGATCCCTAGATGGTGGTCGCTGGTACTGTAGATTAGGACCAGCGACAGTCGGTAACAGATCGTCCATGCTAGGGATCGATTCCAAACTTGGCATCGAGGGAAGCGAGCCTGATGAGAGAAGCATGGAAGGTACCGACAGCAATGGTAATGTGGATAACGGTACCGACTTCGGTACCGTATCTGATACCGGAGGATGAAGGCCAGCCAGTGGCAACTCTAACGGTATCGGAGGAACCGAGAGCTGTGGATCCGAAGTATTGGAACCAAGCCTTCGGTACCGACGGAAGTCGGTACCCAGTCCTCCAGACTGGAGATCTATTCTAGACTCGGCATCGAAGGAAGCGAGTCTCGATGCACATCTGGAGGGTACCGATGTCGGTACTAGTATCGGTGTCGGTACCGATACTGGAATGTCGGTCTGGAGTGTATCCACTAGGCCCGCAGGTACCGAGGACACCAGACGACGATCCTTGGTGAGGAATGTTTCATCCAACACCAGTGCCGATGCCGGGGTATCGGTACCGCTCGAAGCGGATGCCACTACCAGGCATGGCTCAGGTATGTTCTGTGAGGGGTGAACCTCAGGAACAACCTGAAACCCCACACAGGCTTTGGAGGCCGAAGACTCCCACCGGGGTTTTGAAACCAGTGGATTCTCGAGGACAAGGCCAGAGGCATCTCTATGCTGTGCATGAGAACTGCCGCTCGAGGACTGGCTAGTCTAAACAGACTGTTTTTGGGTTACCTGATCCTGTGGAGAAGAAGATATGGTCGGTGCCCTGAAGTTGGAGGGGGACCGCGTGTCAAGGACGCGATGTTGAAAACTTCTTCTCACAATACTATTGCCCGAGGGTTCCGGAGGAAAACGGTCAGGACCCAAGCAGGTTAGACACCAATTGTGAGTGTCTAAAAATAAAGTTGTACCGCCACAGTTTGTACATTTCTTGGGGAAAGTGGCTGGCGGTTCCATTAAGGAAATGGAGAGGCCCAGAAGGCCTGAGAAACCGTGAGATACTAAGGAAGAAAAATATTCCTTAAAAGGAAAAATTTTACAAGAAAAGAAAAAAGAAACACCGGCGGTACCAGTGGCGTCGGGGGAAGGCAGCCGCTACCACAAGAAAGCTAAAAAATAAGAGAAGAATTTTCTGCGGTGACAGGACGACGTCCTGACAGCTCCGCGGAAAAACGAAAACTGAGGAGAGGCAGTTGGGAAGGCGGGAAGGCAGGAAGGCAGCACGCAGGCATGTTGGGATGCTTCCAAAAGCTTTCTGATTAGACACTGGGAAGCGTTCCCACGCGGACTCCGTCGGTACCGACGTACCCATATGTGAAGACTCATTCCTGCTTGTTCCTGGAGATACACCAGATACGCACATACGCCAATGATGTGGACTGTTTCCGTGCGCTAAGAAGCGTAGCAACGACCGACGCCAAATAGCCTTTCTTCCTTAGCCTAGCCCTTTCAATGGCCATACTGTAAGCGAGAACCGATCCACCTGGGGCATGAAGAGAGAGCCTTGTAGCAATAGATCCTCCCTGGCCGGAAGCCGCCAGGGTTCTCCGTCTAGGAGATGCATGAGGTCTGTGTACCATGGTCGTCTCAGCCAATCGGGAACCACCAGAAGCACCCTTCCCGGGTGAGCTCCGATCTTCTGAATTACTCGGCCTATCAACGCCCATGGAGGAAAGACATATAGAATACCTGCGGACGGCCACTGATGCCCCCCCCATCGAACTACTATTTGCGCAAAAACATCGGGATGCAGTTCCCACTCCCCTGCATCTACTCGAACTCTGCTGATGAAGTCTGCCTCCACATTGTCCTTTCCTGCAATGTGCGCTGCCTTTCTACCCAAGCGAACAGCACATCCGCCTCTTCCTCCATTGCTGCACTCCCCGTGCTGCCCTGCTGATTGATGTAGGCGACTGTTGCCGAGTTTTCGGAGAGGACCCGAACTGAGCGACCGACCACCAATTCCTCGAACGCCTGAAGCGCCCGGACGACTGCTCGAAGCTCCAGATGATTTATCGACCAGGAAGCCTCCAGAAGAGACCAAAGACCCTGCGCGATCCTGCCCTCGCAATGGGCTCCCCAGCCCACCAGGCTGGTGTCAGTCAACAACGGAAGCCACTCCGGTTGCTCCAGCGGCATTCCCTTCGACAGCGAAGATTGGAGCAGCCACCACTGAAGCGACTGCCTGACCTTGGCTAGACACGGAAGGTGCTGGCTCAAAGGATCCAACTGATGCGACCAATGGCATAGCAGCGCCCTTTGCAGAGGCCGCATATGAACTTTGGCCCAAGGCACCGCCTCTAGAGTCACCACCATTGTTCCCTGAACGCGAAGATAAGTCCATGCCGACGGCGCTGGAGTGGATTTGAACTTGCGAATCAGATCCCGCAGCACCTGAGCTCTCTTGTGCAGCAAAAACACCTGCCCCCTCATCGTGTCGAACCGAACCCTAAGGTACTCGAGGTCCTGAGAGGACTCCAGACTACTCTTGGTCAGATTGACCACCCAACCAAGACTCTGCAAAATCTCGACCACTCTGCTTGTCAACCGGATGCTCTCTTCCTTGGACTTGGCCCGAATTAACCAACCGTCGAGGTACGGGTGCACCAGAATTCCTTCTTTGCGCAATGCCGCCACCGCCATAATTTTGGTGTAAGTTCACGGAGCCGTTGCCAGACCGAAGGGCAACACCTGAAACTGATAATGCCCCCAAGAGAGGGCGAACCTGAGAAACCTCTGATGAGCTGCCCGGATAGGTACATGTAAGTACGCCTCCGTGAGATACAGCGACATCAAGTACTCTCCCTGACGCACCGCCACAATGACTGAACACAAAGTCTCCATCCAGAAATGCGGAACCTGCAGGCATCGATTTATGCCTTCCAGGTCTAAAATGGGCTGCAACGCCCGCCGTTCTTTGGCACCACGAAATAAATGGAGTACCAACCCACACCGTACTCTGCTTTCGGCACCTCTACCACCGCACCTAACTGGAGGAGCTGATCCAGAGTACAGCAAATCTCTAGGGTCCTCTTTTGGCCCCTGCAGGGAGACCTGACGAAGGAATCCCGCATGGGCCGTGCGAACTCCAGAGCATATCCCTGACTGATTATCTCCAACACCCACTGATCGGATGTGATGTGGGTCCAAGCAGAAAGAAACTCCTGGAGCCGCCCCCCTATGGAAGTCCCTTCCGCCAGGACCCGCCTCATTTCATTGTGACTTGCGAGCTGCGGAGGCGGGGCTTGAGGAGAAACCTCTAATAGCTCCCCGAAACCCACGGAACCCCAGGGCTCGAGACGGAAAGCAGCCCCTCTGGAAACTTCCGAACCGAGTCGACCAAAATCTCCGGAAATCCTGAAACTGGCCCCTAAAACCCAGACCGGACTTCCCCTGTTTTGGCTTATCCTCAGGGAGCCTACCAGACTTGGACTCTCCGAGGTCCTTTACCAACTTATCCAAATCCTCCCCAAAGTGCAACCGCCCCTTAAAAGGCAGCTTACTGAGTCGAGATTTGGAAGGACCGTCCGCTGCCCAATTTCACAACCACACAGACGCCGTGCTATTCGCAAGAGCCCTGATCAAATCATAATGTACGTCCACTAAATACGCCATCACAGACTCCAGACGACCTAGTTCCCTGAGCTCCTCAGGATCCAAGTGCGAAGACTGGCGCAGTCGCTGAACCCAGCGCAAACACGCCCGAGCCACCCAAGCCCCACAGATGGAGGCCTGCAACGACAGCGAATCCGCCTCAAAGGCCTGCTTCAGTAAACCGTCGACTTTACGGTCTTGCGTATCTTTCAAGGCTGCACTGCTTTCCACCGGAATGGTGGTCTTTTTGGTAACTGCCGACACCACTGCATCTACCTGCGGCGCACAGAACCTTTCCTTATCCTTATCGGCCAGAGGATAGAGCCTATTCATTGTCCGTATACCTCTAAGCCCTGCTTCTGGTCGGTCCCATTCCTCTTGGATCATTCTGTCGACCACCCTGTGCACCAGAAACACCACCTGCGTCTGTCGAACCGCTTGAATAACCGGATCCTCAAGCTCCTCTTCCACGGTTGACTGTGTAGCGAGATTCAACATCTGCATAGATTCTGTGATCAACGCTGGAAGCTCCTCTCTACGGAAGACCTTAATGATCTTAGCTTGATCTTCGGGTTCCAGGATCTCCCCTTCTTCCAGATCCTGCTCACCGCCATCCTGCTCCCAGTCAGCATCCTTGAGTTCCGGCCAGTTGCCTTCCGCCGACGAAGCAGCTTGTGCTCTCGCTCTTAGGCGCTGGAGGTCCCTCGGCTACCCCGTCCGACACCTCCATTTGCTGGGAAGGAAGGAAAGCGGTAACGCCCCCGGTAACTTACCCTGACGCCGTAAACAAAAGGCCTGGTGCATCATTAAAATGAAGTCGGGGGAAAAATCCCCGAGATCCGTCACCTGCGCCACCTGCAGAGCCCCTGAGGGTCCCGCCAATTCCTCCAACGCAGTCCCTGGCCCAGGAGACTGCCGAGCTTCAGCCACGGCCCCCGACGGCGCCACCTGCGCCTCTGGTGACTCTTTACTGTCCATCTGTTGCTCCACTGCAGAAGAAAGTGTTGCACAGCCACGGCACACTCCTGAATCAGTCACCGTGCCCCTCCGGATGCCACAAACACAACACTGTGGTCGTGCCGCCATCAAGCATATAAGCAAACAGAGTAAATGAATGAAAGCTCTGTTGGATTTCCCTTCGTATTTCCCCTCCCCCCCCCCCCCCAGGAGTAAAATAAAATGACACACCAAACTTAAGCCTAGCACTCCTTAAAAAAGAAAAACTTCAAAGAATTATTCAAGGACCATTATTCCCCACGCTCTGCCAACAAGGGAAGGACCCCCTTTACAGCGCTTGACCAAGTGCCGCCATGAGAAAGGACCCCCCCCCACACATTGGCCTTTTCACGAAGAAAATAAATAAAGAAAATGAAGAAAATAAAGATCACCACTTAAGGAACTAAAGACAGGCTAAAAATACCTGTCAGAGTCTCATCCCCGGGCTTGCAAACCGCCCGGCAGCCACGCGGCTGTCCCGCGCTTCCCAAAATGGCCGCCAAGAGCCCCGAAGACAAAAGGGCGCCAAACTGAGAACCGGATCGGCGCTCCGAAGTTTTGCTGAGCTCACCCCCCCCCCGCAGCCTGCCACAGGTGAATTGCCTACCGGTCAGGTCTGCGCCGTTCGCCAATGCCCTTGAGAACTGGGCTGTCCCACCAGGCTAAGCCGAAGCAAGTTGGTGAACTCACCCCTCTGCGCTGCTCAGCTGTCCAGTCAGCTTACCCGGGGCCCGCACCAATGCAGATGCCGAGGATCGGGAGGGCAATCACACTCGAAGGAGGGCTCTCACCCATAGGGTCCGAGGGGAGAGATCCTGCTGCCCACAGAAGAACAAAAACGTCTTCCTCTTTGTTTTTGTCTTGTCTTTTTTTTTTGTAACATGCAGGGAGCAAGCAAGCCTTAAAAAATAAAATAAAATAAAAAAAAGCACAGTACCCAATTTCTTTGAAATTCTATTAAATAACCCAGAACTAAACTATCCTACAATCTCCTTATCCTTTCCTCCAGGGAGCCTCAGCCAAGGCTCACCACGTCCTCCTGCTGCATGGAGACTGGCCACACTGGGACTGAGGAGAGAGATCAGCAGGCTATATCCAGTGATGTCATGATTCTGACATGCCAGTCTCCAAGCTGCAGCAGGAGGAGGTTGACAACCCAGAGGTAGAGGACCGAACTGGAGGAATAAGGAACTTGGAGTTTTTGGACTCCTCCCTTGAGGTTGTAACCTAACAATCGACCCTTATTTGAACATTTGCCTTAGAGGTGGACCGCAGCCTGGCTTTCAAGCTACATCTCTGCTCAATGAACACATTATTTTTTCGTTAACCAATATGTATGTAATGTAGCAAAATATGACCTTGAGAATAAACGACTGGAATTTAAAGACTGCCTGAAAAATCTATTTGCTGCTTTAGATACAAATGACAGACTTCCAGAAGAGTTATGGGATGATATCAAGAAGGTTGTGTTGGAAGAAAGCGAGAAGTCTCTACATAAGGTGAAAAAGCAAAAAAAATGGCCAAAATGGATAACTGAAGAAACTCTAGCTTCTCTGCGTTTCTGGACAACTTTCAAAGTCATGGGAAAAAAAGAGGCAATCACACAGATTTCCAACGTGCAGCAAGATACGACAAGGAGAAGTACTACAACACATGCAAGGAAATAGAATCAGAAGTTATTAGAGGAAGAACAAGACCTGCTTTTCTAAAGCTATGAGAGTTAATGAAAAAATTCCAGCCTCGAACTGGCTTGCTACAAGATGCTCAAGGATCCACGTTGAATGATGCTGAGATCAAGGAAAGGTGGAAAGAATATACAGCGTCATTATACCATAAAGATCAAGTGGAGCAGCCGTTTCAACCTATACCTTATGATCAGGAACCATTATTTATTTAGCTGTATTTTTATTTATTTAGCTGTATTTATATCCCGCTTTTCACCGGGTCAAAGCGGTCAATTGGGAGATACATTTAACACAAGGGGATATGACACACATACGTTAATACTTACATTAGTGATAAAAGAAGAAGTTGAAGCATCATCAAAAGCCTTATCAAAGAACAAAGTACCTGGCATTGATGACATTCCCATTGAAGTATTACAGCAAATCGGATGAAGCTGTTACCATACTTACAAGGCTCTGCCAGGAAATTTGGAAGACAAATTCATAGCCAACTGACTGCAAAAGATCTGCATTTATACCAATACTTTAGAAAGGTTACCAAACTGACTAGAAATTATCGCACAATCACTCTGATCCCACATGCTGTTCTCTATAGAATCAGTGATTTTGTATAGTGGGCTTCCTTAAATTCAAAATGGATGGTGTTTGGTTGTTGTACCATGGCATATGGCACCAACATGGCCTTTTTTCACCTTTATGATTTAAACTTCACTGTGTTTGAGTTGCAAGCACGGTGGGACAGTTAAGCTTTTTGTGATGAAAGCTGATATAAATGGAGACTTTATGACAACTGTCATGCCCTTAGCCCCTTACATTGGAGTGGAGGGGCGTGGTTTAGTTTTTGTCACTGTGGTGCTTCAACTTTCTGGCCTTTTCTAACTGGATGCCTTTAAATGCATTGTGGGAAAGGTAGTTCAGTTAGATATCATTTGGGCTCAAATGAAAATAAAAACACACCTTCATTGTAGTTGGGTTTGAGTGTGTGCAATTTATTCATTAGCACAGAAAGACACGTTAGGTTCACAAATTCACCTTTTAAGATATTTTCACCAGGAATTCTTGCAACTCATTACAGGATAACGAACTGAAACAAGCAGCTTTCCTCAGCTTAATTAACTGCACCTGCTTTCAGCAGAGCTTTGCCGTGCAGGTCAAAACAAACAGAAAGAAACTTTTAAACCAGGTTTCTTTTCCCTTTCCAGCCCAGAACAAATACCTGGCTATCTTGTATGCTTAAACTCAGCACTTCATACAGATAGTCCAATTCATACAAACAGATAAAAAAAACTCCTTTCCAGGTTCTCAGTAGTTAAACAAAAGCATTTCTTACTTCCTTCAATTGAAACGGCATCCGAAACTGAGCTCTGCACTGCTCACAGCTGTTTCTCAAATGATAATCAGGAAGATTCAGCTTTGCACTGCGTCACACTTTTCCTGAGCTTAGAACATTAACAAGCAAACAAAGCACTCAGGGCTTTGGACACTGGAGGCTTCTCTTTACGGTTGACATCCCCTTGCAACCATTCTTAATTGGCAGACTGGCATGCAGAACAGTCCATGTATGAGACCTCTTCACCACAAGGTAAATCTGGCTCCCCCAATTCCAGTGGTTCACTCTCTGGCTCAGATTCAGATAGCTTACTTGACTGCCTTCTATTATGGTTAAAGCTGTCTCTGGCAAATACGTAGTGCTCCTTATTAGCTAAGCTTCTGGGACTCATACCTTGATCAAAGCCTGTAGTAGCTTCACTTCTTCACTCTGGCAACCATCTAGCACGACCTGTTCTCCAATTAGTGCTCCTGGCTCTTACTGCTCCATTCTTTGAGTAGGCAAAACGTCTGCTCTCTTTCCCTCTGGTCAGCAGTTGCAGCACTCTCTGGTCTCAGGAGTCTTTCCAGTTTCTCTCCATGTGTCCTGCTTGTCCCTCTTCGACCTCTTGCTCCTCTACTGCTTTCTGGTCTAACTGAGCTAAACTTAAACCCCTCAGGCTCCTGCTCCACCCTCTCCCCTCTCAGGTGAGAAAGATCAAACTCCCTCGTGGCAGCTGTGTGATTAGGGGATGCAGTGATGTAAGGGTTCCCTTACCCTGGGCCTGTATGCCCTATCCTTTCTACCACTAGGGGCACTCTGTTCCTCATTGTAGCCAGGAATTACTGGCTTTCTAGGAGCAAATGGAGTTTTAAGTCCTGGACCTTTTAAAATGGGTCCCTTTATTAAGGTAAATTCCTTCTTTTTACACCTCTTCCAGGTCCTGATAAGCTCCCTTATCACACAACATATTACAGTTTTCTTATATTTATTGGTTAGGCTTGCTGATATGGCTTTAGATAGGTGTTACCCTTTTTCACTGCTTACTATTTTATTAGAAGTATTTATTATGACTAGGTATTTCTATGCTTTTAGAAAGTCGGTCAATGTGGTTGAACATGTATTAAAATATATACATATTATGTTCCTGCGCGTTTTCCTGCTATAACCTCTTCTCCAGCTAGTGTACAGAAAGGGAACCCCAATGGAGCTGAGTCCTTAGATCTCACACAGTTTCTGGAGTCCTCTACTGATTTGATCTCTCAGCGGGCTACTTTGATAGTTTCTTTTGTGACATTTCACGATAAAAGTTTGATCTTGCGAACGTATTTTTCTAAAAAAGATCAGGTTTTTTGTAAAGAGCCTATACAAATTTTCCCGGATGTAAGTAGGACTACTCAGATTCGTTGGAAGGCGTTTCTGGCTCTGAAAGATCAGATTTTGGCCATTGGGGCTTCCTTCTTTTTAAAATATCCTTGCAAATGTATTGTGATGTTGGATGATCTTAAGTATGTTTTTCTTGATGTCGGGCAATGTGAGGCGTTTTTGATCAGTAAGGAATCTTCGTGAGGTGTTTTTCTCTTCCTTTCTATGTATATTTGGGCTAAATGTATTTTGGGATCCTGTTGCCTTTATTTTTTTTGTTTTTGTCAGGTGATTGTCCCCTTGATGTGGACTTGACATTGTATTTCCTTTTTATCTTTAAATAAAGATTTATTTAAAATGAAAACAAAATATATATATATACACATATATATACACACATATTTGAGGTTTATATATAATGATGCGATAAGATATTTATATTATTTTTAGAGAGGTCCCATATGTTAAAGGTATTTTTGGTGATTGAAGAGGATTTTTGTATCATACTGATCTTTTCTTCTTACTTTATTCTAGAGCGTGCAATTTGAATATCAACTGTTAACTACTCCCTGACGAAGCTCTTTTTTGAGTGAAATGCTTAGGTGCTGTGATTAGCATTGGGTTATTTGGAAACTCTCTGGAGAGACTCCCTTTGTTTGAAGCTCACTCTGCATACATATAAGTGAATTATGACTCCTTGTTATTTTGAGATTATTATATTGAGGTTTCTGGATCTATAATGTGGTGAGCCCCAATTCGCAACGGCTTTGTGTCTCTGCCAATTGTTTGGGGACTGAGCATATCAGAATTCTGATGTCACAAAGAAAGAACTCCCCCTTCCCTTCCAGGAGCCAATATCCTATTGACAAAGCAGACTGCAAGAGCATATCAGGGCAAACACAACTGTACCACAGAACGGTATCACTCAACACACATTATAGAACTATGTACAAAAAGAGGATGGACCTTACTAACAGAGTCATACTTTCCAAAATGCCCACACAAATTCAGGAATAGGAATTATTCTTCCTGGATATTCTTCTTAATATCCTTTTACTGAAGGGAGCCGGACATGACCCTCCATCCAAGATCTGAGAATAAGACAATAGGACAAGCAGGAATGGTCCTGGACTGGACTGGAGGGACACGAGGACAAAGACAATTAGCAGATAGGAACTAATTTCACCTTCGTCATCCCTCCAGTCCAGTCCTGTGGGATGTACCAGAGCAGTACTAAACCTGGAGGGACCCACAAGTCTGTCTTGAAGCACCACTGCTACAAAATATGCATTGCTAGATGACTGAATATCCAGGTGATAGTGCCAAGTGAAAGTATGCAAAATAGACCATGTTGCCACTCTGCAGATTTCTACCAGAGGAACCAGACTATGCTTTACCCAGGATGCAGCTTGAGCTGTTGTCAAATGCACTCAAACCTGCCAGAACTTTACCTTTCAGCAAGTAAGCTGATGCAAGCGCCTCTTTAATCCAGCACACCACCGAAGCCTTAGAGGCTGCCTCCCCTTTACAGGGGACCTACAAATACAAAAAGCCTACCCAATTTTCAAAAGGTTTCAGTTCGCTTCGAGTACCAACACACCACCCTGCGCAGATCCAGCAAATGTAACTGCCGACTCTCCTCAGAATTTCTCAACTCTGTAAAAATTGGCAGAGAAAGACTGGTTCAAATGAAAATGAGACATGACCATAGACAAAGGAAGGAAGGAACCGGTCTTAAAACCTTCACCCTGGACATAACCATTAAGAGCTCCCTGAAAGAGAGAGCTTGAAGTTCCAAAATGCGCCGAACCGAACATACCACCAGGAAAATTGTCTTCAATGTAAGGTCCTTAAGCAACGACCTGGACAGAGACTCAAAAGGCATGTCTGTTAGTGCCAAGAACACCAGATTGAGATTCCAAGGAGGAACAACAGACCATAGGGGTGGCCTCACTTGCTTCGCTGCCCTAAGGAAATGACTTACATCAGGGTGGAAGGCTAGTGACTAACCCTGCATCTGTCCCCTGTAACAGGCTTGGGCCACCACTTGGACACTCAAGGAGTTTAAGGCTAACCCCTTGTCCAGGCCCTCCTGCAAGAAAGTCAAAATATTCAGCAGGGATGAGCCTAGAGGCCTAATCCCTCTGTCCTTACAGCAGTCTTCAAACACATGACAAATCCTCTCGTAAGTCTAAGAGATAGAGGATTTTCTGGCTTTCAAGAGTGTAGCTACAACTAGCGTGATATAATCCTTACGTCTCAACTGTACCCACTCAAGAGGCAAGCCGAAGTGAGAATCGATCCACCTGAGGTATGAGAAATCGGGCCCTGTGTGAGCAGACTGACCTTGCTCGGCAGATGCCATGGCTTGACAATCAAGATAAGGTCTGTGTACCACAGTCCATGGGGCCAGTCTGGAGCAATTAGGATCACCAGCCGCTTGTGATGCTCTATGCACTGCAGGGGATGGTCAATGAATCCCATGGAGGGAAGACATGCAGAAGACTCCCGTTGGCCACCTCTGTGCTAAGGCATCTGTCCCCTCAGACATGGGCTCTCTGCATCTGCTGAAGAACCTGATCACCTTTGCACTGGATAGAGAGGCCATCAAGTCCATGATTGGCATGCACCAGTGTTCGGTGATGTCTTGGAATATGGCCGCATTCAATTTCCACTCGCCTGGATGCAACTGATGGTGACTGAGGAAATACGCCTGAACATTCACCTTGCCAGACACATAAGCTGTTGAGAGAGCCTGAAGGTTCTGTTTCACCCAAAGCAAGAGCAGATGCATCTCCTCCACCAGGGTCACACTGCTGTACCACCCTGCCGGTCGATGTAGGCCACCAGAATGGCATTGTCTGAGCACACTTTTACTGACCACTGGTAAACCAGATGTCAAAAATATCACAGGGTCAAGCAGACTGCCTGCATTTCCGGAAGATTGATTGACCAAGTACTCGCCTTCGGGGTCCACTGCCCCTGTGTGACCCAAGACTCACAATGTGCTTCCCCATCTCGAGGGACTCGCATCGGTTGTCACCAAAATCCAGTCTGGCAGGTCCAATAGCATTCCGGCATCCAGATGACTCAGCTGCAACCACCAGGCCAGCCATTCCCTTGTTTCCAGTGGACAAACCAGTCTTCCTTGACAAGTGATGCTGCGGCGACCACCGTGAGAGCAACGCCTGCTGCAGGGGCATCATGTGTGTTTGCGCACAAGCCACTAAGTCCAAAGCTGCTGCCATGGAACCTAAGAATACCATGCCAACAGCACCACCATCGCCAAACATTTTTGCACTTGGTCGTAATTTCTGCGCCCTGTCCACTGGCAGAGAGACCCAACCCACGTGAGTATCAAACTGCACCCGTAAACACACTAGAGGCTGGAGCAGACTCTTCATCTCATTTACAACCCAGCCTAACTCCTGCAGGAGCTCCACCACACTCTGCCTCTGACTTTACTTGGATTAGTCAGTCATCCAAGTAGGGATTTATTTATTTATTCAACAGGTTTTATATACTGCCTTATCATTAATTCAAGCCGGTGAACATAAAACCTGTTAAATAAAAATGAAACATAGCAATAAGCTTTTACATAGAACAGAGAGTTAGAACTTGGAGGCATATATGGGGTAATTGATACATTTAACAATGGATAACTATGTTGCACAATCACTCCCTCCTGTCGCAGAGCAGCTACCGACATCACTAATATTACCTTGGTAAACGTTCTTGGGGCGGTCACCAGACCGAATGGCAGAGCCCTGAATTGGAATGTCCCATTGGGTACAGCAAAGCGAAGGAACCTCTGATTATTCAGGCAAATCACGATATGTAAGTATGCCTCTGAGATCTAGGATGGTAAGAAACTCACCCTTTCACACGGCCAAGATCACTGATTGCAAGGTCTCTATGCAAAAATGTGGCACTCGCAATGCACCATTGATGTGTTTGAGACCTAGAATAGGCTGGAAGGAGTTGGTCACAAAATAAACGGAGTATCGACCGAAGCCGCACTAGTGTCTCGGTATAGGTACTACTGCCTGCAGGTCTAGCAAATCTCTAAGAGTGTCCTTAACAGCCTCCCACTTCATTTGGGCCCTGCAAGGGGATTGTATGAATGCTTCAGACAGAGGTCAAGCAAACTCAAGTTATCGCTAGAACCCACTGATCGGAGATAATCTTGGCCCAGGTGGGATAAAAATGTTGTAAACTACCTCCTACCGGTACCACTTCCACCTGGGGTCTCCTGGCTTAATTGCTGTTTCTTGGGAAGGGCCAACTAGGCCGAATAGCCCCAACTGGATCCTCTGTAACCTCGAAATGGTTGTCCCCTCTGTGGGTAATGCTCCCATTGAAAGGGAACAAACTGCACTGCTCGAAAGCTCCGAAAGTCCCTGTGCTGCCCCCTGGAGACATTTCCTTGCTTCTGACCCTTGGGCTGGTCCTTTAGCAATCAAGCCCCTTTGGGCTCTCCAAGATCCTTCACCAACTTGTCCAATGCCTCTCCAAAAAGCAATTTCCCTTTAAAGGGTAGTTTGCTTAGTCTAGTCTTTGAGGAGATGTCCGCCAACCAGTTTCTCAACTAGAGAAAATGGCAAGCAGCAATGAGAGGCCACAGTCTTAGAGGAGGCTTGCACCAAATCATAAAAGACACCTGTCAGGTAGGCTGAGGCAGATTCCAGCTTGGCCTCCTCCTATCAAGCTATCTTCTCCCACCAATGCCAGTCCGAATCCAAGGTACAGAAGACCTGGGGGCTTGTTTACAAAGCCGCGGTAGCGGTTTGCGATCGTAATCGGAGCCGCGGCCCCATTGATTTCAATGGGGCCGCGGCTGCGATCGCGATCGCGAACCACTACCGCAGCTTTGTAAACAAGCCCCCTAGTCACATAAGCTCCACATATGGACGCCAGGAGGTTCTGGATGCTCATGTGAAATGCCTGTTTCAATAACTACTCTTGCTTGCGGTCCTGCAGATCTTTTAGTGCCACTCCAACCTCTACAGAAATTGTGGTCTTCTTCATGACTGCCGACACTAGCGCATCCACTTTTGACATCTTAAGCAACTCTCTTCCTCCGTGATAGGGTATCGGTGACTCATAGCCCTACTTTCTTGAAAGTCAGCCTCTGGGACCTCCCATTCGGTTTCAATCTTTTTTTTTATGACACTGTGCAGTGGGAAAGGGGCTTGAGACTCCCTAAACTCAGCAACAGAGGGTCCTCCAAAGGCTCTACTGCCTGGACTGGTCAGTGAGTGATTGATCAGAGCCAGTAGTTCCTCTTTTTGAAAAACCCTAAAGACATGGGGATCCTCCTCTTGCGGAATCTCCCCCTCCTTCAGCTCCAGTGTCCTGTGCTCTCCCCAGAGGTTCGAGGGCCCAGCCCTTGCCTCTTTGGCAGCCTGGGACAAGGGAGAATCCTGGGCACCCCAGACATCCTCCTCCAGCCTCTGCCCTTTGTTGTCAAGCCCCCTCAGTTTACCAGAGTAGCCCTGCTCCATGTCAGGACTTAGAAGCATGATAGACTTTAGTTGGGACTGAGGTGAGGCTAAACTGGATTGTTTTCTTTTCAAAAGATAAGCCTTATGGAGAGAAAATGAAATCGGGGGGAAAAAATCAATTCTGCGGCTTCAAAAGTCTCATTGGGCTCCATCCTTGGTGCTGAAGCCTGCTCTGCCTGCTTTTTTGTGTGCTTTTAACTAGGCTTTCCTTGTAAAAATAAAATGGCTGCTTGAGAGGCAATGGTTGTGGTTCCTGCCAAAGTGAGAAACAGAGGCCCCACTACCTCCATTTCTGGCATCTCCGGAGCCCCTGACATTTTCTCAGATGAAAAACAGCATTACACCAATTTCCCCTGCCAACTACACAATCGGCAAAAACAGTCGGTATCCAAGCCATGGCTCCCCCCCACACTCCACACAGCCTGAGAGAGCCAACAGTATACATCAGCACTAAAAACTGTCTGACCAATCGAGGAGGAGACTACCAGGCAACACAGCACCTACCTTCCTAGACCACAGCGAACAGAGGAAAAAAAAAAAAACTCACCAAGCCCCACAAGGAGTGCTAGTGGGAATCAAACCCTGATCTCTTGGTTCCCAAGCCATAGGTTAGAGCACTGGCTTGGGAACCAAGAGATCAGGGTTCAATTCCCACTAGCAATCCTTGTGGCCTTGGGCAAGTCATTTAATCCTCTATTGCCTCAGAAAAATCCAAGTTATCAACATCCCTGTTTAATGTACATTAAGTCACAATCCAAACCACTTTGACTGAAATGATAAAGCAGTATAAAAAAAAACCCTGTTTAATTAAATAATTAAGCAAGCACTGCTGCCACCAAAATCAAAGCCCCTGGCTTTTTTTTTTTTTAAATCTGTAGTCTGTAAGGATCGACAGCCTGCTGTCAATCAATGAACAGTTGAAAAAAGAAGCCACCACTCTCCTACTTTGGAGTAGGGGCTGTTCATCTGGAGGGAAAAGGAACCTGGACCACAGGTAGATTAACCCCAAAGAACACCTAACCCAATCAAGGGTCCCAGTGTGTAGGCAGCATTGTGTCTGCAACCTTCTGGCTCTTTTTCACATAGTCTCAAGAGTGAAACCCAGCCACATGGCAAGCTGCCTGAAGATTCCAGCACTCTGGCTACTTGTCAGACCACTATCAGTGGCGTTTAGGAGCCTTCAACCTTTATGTCTCCTGTATAATCTCCGCACTTTTTTAAAATAGCATAGGCCTAAATCCTACATCCTTTCAGTGAACTCCACCACGAAAGCTCCTGCTCCAGCTGCTGGGGACTGAGATCCTGGCTCCTGGAAGGGAAGAGGGGAGCTCTTCCTCTGTGACATCAGAATTCTGACATGCTCAGTTCCCAGCTGCTGGTGGGGGGGAGATAATCCACATGTACTGGACTGGAGGAATGATAAGGAAAAATAGTAATATCAAGCCAAGCAAACCAACAAATGTTCTCTTTCTCAGGAAGTACAGAAAGATGCGAGGTTCAAATCAGCACTTGGTTCATTAAAAAAATGTACGCATGACTGACGCCACATTCATGCAGCAAGATACCAATCCAGAAATCACAGGGTCAGTCAGAGGTGGAGGCAGTCAGATTAGCACAGCAATCTATAAAGATGCAAGAAGCTAAATACATAAAGGACTATTGATATCTTTGACTAAGACTTAATCTGCTTTGAATTCCAAAGTATGCAGTTCATGAAACATTTAGATGTTAATAATTAAACCTGCAATCTATTCTTCTCCGCTATGACATCTATGAGCCATTTTTTCTATGACAGAGGGAGGAATAAGGGAAGGGAAAGGAAGACTGCCAGCAGAGAAGATGCATTGAAGACTAATTACTCGTACCTATGCCATTCAGTCTTCACAAATCCAACTCAACTGCCTTTGACAACTCTGCTGTTAATACTATGCTAATTTGAAAGCATAAATTTACTTGGAACTGTTTGATATATTAATTGCTATAAACTATATAAAATCACAGGTTGCATACAACATTCAAATAAATTCCAACTACAGCATCAATTAGCAAATGTACACAATGAAGTTTATTTGAAGTTTCTAGTAATAATTTAGATTAGAGTACCAAAAAAAGGAAGAAGCAGCTTATAAAAAAAATTAAAAACACAATCAAGAAAGTCATATAAGCAATTATACCTGATTCGCTGGCCAAAAAATAAAAACCCCACCACCCCAGAACAAAATAAAATACACAAAAGGGGAATTTGCTGTTATGCAAAGCTCTGCCTGTTAGAGTTTATTGTTTCTTGTTCCAGCTTCCCATTCAGAGCAAGCTCTTTGAAGCCACTGCCCTCATCAAGTGTTAGGTCCCTCCCTACCCATCTTCTGTGAGCATTCTTGTTTTGAAGGGCAAGTTACCAATTAGCTACACACAGGGACATAGAACAGCGCTGTTAGAACACTTAAAATAGGTGAACTGCTTTTTCTCTTAAAAGACAGTTGAGGAAAAGGTAGGGACTTTGGAAGGTCATTTACTTCAAGAGGTACCAAAGCTCCAACTGATCAATGACTGGTAAAAATATTGCCAGAGCTTTTGCCACTGTTACAGCTTCTGCCTCTGTCCAGAAAGCCTGATGCCAGTTGAAGGATGCCTGCAAGCTGAAGCTCTCATAAAACAAGTGGAGGAGTTCAGAGAAGAGGTGGCAAGGCTGCGAAGCATTCAAGACAAGGAGAAGTACATTGGTGACATACTTCTTGAAACATCCAAGCTCTCCGACAGAGGTGAAGATCAGAGGCTACAGAATGAAGAGAGTTGGATACGAGTCACCAGAGCCTGCAGAATCAACAATCCATCTCCACCAACTCTTGAACTGAAGAACCAGTATACAGCCCTGGAAGTGGAGGTGGTGAAAGCATCCCAGGAAAGGGAAGAACCAGAGCTCAAGTACCCCACAACTGCAGAATCAGTGACCACAAGGAAGCAAAGGGTAGTGGTGGCTGGTGACTCTTAGGGGTACTGAGGCGTCCATCTGCCGACCAGACTTGATGTCCACAATCGTGTGCTGTCTGCCAGGTGCCAAAATCCAAGATGTTACAGAGAGTTTACTGAGACTCATTAAGCCTACTGACTATTATTCAATGTTGCTCATCCATGTCAGTACAATTGATACTGCTAGGTATCCCTCTAAGCATACCAAGTGTGACTTCATGGCTCTGGGATAGAGGGTGAAGCAGTTAGGCGCATAGGCGGTGTTCTCTTTAATTCGCCCTGTTGAGGGTAAAGGCCAAGGCATTCTAGAGATGAATACTTGGTTGCATGGATAGTGTCAAGAGCATTTTGGTTTCCTGGACCGTGGGATGATGTTCCAAGGGCTGCAGAGCACAGATGGCATTCATCAGTCCAAGAAGGGTTGAAGTATCTTTTGACTAACCTACTGAAGGCAGCTTTAAACTAGATTCGTTGGGGATGGGTGAAAAAAAACCCTCAGGTAAGTGAAATATTAAATACCTCTGCAGAAATGGGTAAAAGAGGCAACATCTGGAAAGCGATGTGTATAAATGCTTGTAACATGTGAAATAAGATCCCAGCTGTTGAGGCTTTAATGGAAGAGGCTGACTTGGATTTAGTAGCGATTATGGAGACATGGTTCACGGACAACCATGAAAGGGATGTCATTATACCGGGCTATACTTTATTCAGGAAAGACAGGGTAGCAAGAAGGGGAGGAGGAGTGACACTATATGTAAAAAATAATATTAAAGCTATAGAATTACAGGGCTTAAAAGGGAGCAAGGAAACTGTGGGTTAAACTAGAAAGAGGGAAAGGGAAAGCCATTTGCATTGTAGTAATATACAGATCTCTCCTTACAGGCAGGAGTGGATGGCGATTTAACAGAAGACATATGCAGCATTGGCAGGAAAGGAGAAGTGCTGCTGATAGGCGATTTCTATATGCTGGATGTTGATTGACACATCCCTCCTGCTGTGTCATCTAGAAGCAAGGAAATCCTAGATTCTCTACAGGGAGAACTATTCTGGCAAATGGTAACATATCCCACACATGAAGGGACCATACTGGACTTAGTGTTTACCAATAAGGAAAGTGGTTCTAATGTCATAGTGGGAGATCATTTTATATCTAGTGATCACCAGATGGTGTGGTTCAGTATTAGGACTAGGGCTGATAAAATCAATTCAAAAGAGAAAGTCTTAGACGTCGAGAAAACTCTCTTTGCCAAGATGGAACAATACTTCAAGGAGTTGTTAGCAGGATGGGAACAGCTGGGGGATGTAGAAAAACAATGGGTAAAACCCTTTACATCAAGAGGTATCCCTGCATAATGCCTTCTCTGCCTTGGATAATGAGGGTGCCCAATATATGGAAGCTGAAGAGCCCTTAAATGATAGGCTTAATGCCAAATCTACTGATAATGTACCAAATAGGAAGAAAAAAAAATCACAAAGCAGAAAGCATAGTTACTCACCTGTAACAGGTGATCTCCGGGAACAGCAGGAATTTAGTTTTCACATATGGTATCGGTACCGACGGAGCCTGCGCGGGAACGCTCCCCAGCGTCCAATTAGAAAGCTTTTGGGAGCATCCCACAGCGCCTGCGTGCTGCCTTCCCGCCTTTCCCAACTGCCTCTCTCCAGTTGAGTTTAAAGCTGAGACAAAGAGAAAGAGAAGGAAAGAGAAAGCTAGAGAGATACAACTCCTAGGGGAGGTGGGTGGGCTGTGAAAACTAAATTCCTGCTGTTCCCGGAGATCACCTGTTACAGGTGAGTAACTATGCTATCTCCAGGAACAAGCAGGAATGTAGTCATCACATATGGGGACTCCCTAGCTTTAGATGCCAGGGAGAGACCCCAGAGGTTGTGTGTCCCTGTGAAAGGGCTCCACTTCCCCCATGGATCTCTGGCATCCAACCAGGGATGGTGGGTAGCAGTTGATTAGGTATGGAACAGGTGTTGAAGAACAGCCTGACCAAACAAGGCATCCCGGCAGGAGTCCTTGTCCAAGCAGTAATGGGCCGTGAAGGTATGAACAGAGGCCCAAGTGGCTGCTCAACAGATGTCGTCGATTGACAGAGTGCAGATGAGCCATTGAAGTTGCCATGGCTCTCACATTGTGAGCTGTGATATGGCCCTCCAGAGGAAGATTCTTACTCTGATAGGCAAAGGAAATACATTGAGCAATCCAGTTGGAGTGTTCTCTTGGAGACTGGAAGTCCCAAATGAGAAGGATTAAAAGCAACAAAGAGTTGAGAGGACTTTCTATGTTGCTGTGTTCTTTGCAAGTAAAAGGCTAAAGCTCTTTTACAGTCCAAAGTATGGAGATTCCTTTCTGCATTAGATGCATGAGGCCTTGGAAAAAACACAGGCAGGTAGACCGCTTGGTTTAGATGAAAAAGCGAGACCACCTTTGGCATAAAGTGTGGATGAGTCCTAAGGACTACCTTGTCATGATGGAACCTTGTATAAGGTGGATCAGCTACTAGTGCCTGCAGTTCACTGATGCGGCATGCTGATGTGATTGCAATGAGAAACATAACCTTACAAGAAAGGAATTTCAATGAGGTAGTAGCTAAGGGTTCGAAAGGTGGCTTCATGAGCTGACCAAGAACCAGGTTTAAGTCCCATGCCACCGGTGGTGGCCTAATGGGAGGCTTTGTTAGAAGAAGGCCTCTCATAAATCTTGCTATAAAAGAGGATGGGAGGAAATAGGTTGTCCATTTAGAGGCTTGAAAGAAGCTGCAATAGCACTCAAATGGACTCTTACTGAGTTAGTTTTAAGTTCTGCATTGGATAAATGAAGGAGATACTCCAGTAATGATTCCAGAGGTATCGCAAGGGGGTTAAGACCATTCTGCGAACAACATATGGTAAGCCTTTTCCACTTGAAAGCATAAGAGCGTCTTGTGGAAGGCTTCCTGGAAGCATAAAGGATATCCTTTACTTGCTGAGGGAGGTTAAGATCATGGAGATCTAGGCCTTCAGCAACCAAGCCCTGAGATGCAGAGACTGGGGATTGGGATGCCATAACATTCCGTCCTCCTGAGACAGGAGATCTGGAGCAGACCCTAACTCCAGAGAGAGAGCTTGAGAGAGATGTAGAAGCAGAGGGTACCACACTTGCCATGGCCAATGTGGAGCTATGAGAATCCTACGGCCTCTGTCTCTCTGAAGCTTGAGCAGGGTTTTGGGAATTAGGGGAATGGGTGGAAAGGTATAAAGGAAGTCTTGACCCCAGTGAAGGAGGAAAGCATCCCTGGCCTGAGAGCCCTGAGCCGGAATTCTGGAACAGAACCGGGGAAGTTTGGCATTCAACGGACTTGCAAAGAGGTCTATGTCCGGGGTTCCCCAAATTTGAAAAATCTTGGCCACCTGGTCTGCATGTAAAGACCATTCATGTGGAAGCAGAACTCGGCTGAGTGTCTTCCCAAGAGTTTTGTATGCCTGGAAAATACACTGCCAGGAGATGAATCTGATGCTCTCTGGCGAGGGCCCATAGTCGCAGAGCTTCGTTGCAAAGCGACAGAGAACCTGTTCCCCCCTGCTTGTTCACGTAGAACATGGCTACTTGATTGTATGAATGAGGACTGTCTTGTAGCTGAGTAGGGTGTGGAACACTTGAAGAGCAAGGAAGATTGCTCTGAGTTCTAAGAGATTGATATGTAGATGAGTCTCCTGTGGAGTCCAAGTGCCTTAGGTGGCGAGGTCTTGCAGATGAGCTCCCCAACCCATTGGTGAAACATCTGTTGTGAGAGTTGCCTGGGGTAAAGGTTGTTGAAATGGGGACCCCAGCAAGAGGTCCTGAGTGGACTGCCACCATTGGAGAGACAAAATAAGGCGATTTGTGTTTGCTATTTTGTCTGCCAGGCACCCTGATGCCTGGGTCCATTGAGTGGATAAAGTCCACTGGGCTGCTCTCATATGGAGGCGAACATAATGAACCACATGCACTGTAGATGCCATGTGGCCTAGTAACTAACATTTCTCAGGCAGTGAGATGAGGCTTTAGCACTGCTTGAGAAGCTAACTGCACCATGCGAAGGCAACGGGTCTGAGGAAGATAGGCCCTTGCTTTTCTGGTATCCAGCAAAGCTCCTATGAACTCTAGAGACTGAGTGGGAGTTAGACTGGATTTTGGGATGTTTATGACCAGACCTAAATACTGGAGTATACGCATTGTGCAAGATAGAGAAATCCTGGCCTCTGACTCTGATGGGGCTCGAATGAGCCAGTCGTCTAAGTAGGGTAAGATGAATATTCCTAGAGTTCAGAGAAATGCTGCTACCACAGCCATGCACTTCGTAAACACTCTTGGTGCTGAGGCCAGGCCGAAAGGAAGCACCCTATATTGGTAGTGCTTTCCTTGACAAAGGAACCGAAGGAACTTTCTGTGAATTGGATGAGAACATGAGTGTACGCATCCTTGAGATCTAGAGAACAAAGCCAATCCTGACTCTGAAGGTATGGCAGCAGAGTTCCCAGAGAAATCATCTTGAATTTCTCTTTGAACAGGAATTTGTTCAATTCTCTGAGGTCTAAAATAGGTCTGTGTCCCGCTGTTTTCTTTGGGATAAGGAAATAGGTGGAGTAAAGCACAGTTACTTACCTGTAACAGGTGATCTCTGGGAACAGCAGGAATAAGTCTTCACATATGGGTACGTCAGTACCGATGGAGCCTGTGCGGGAACGCTCCCCAGCGTCCAATCAGAAAGCTTTTGGGAGCATCCCTCAGTGCCTGCGTGCTGCCTTCCCGCCTTTCCAACTGTCTCTCCTCAGTTGAGTTTCATAGCTGAGACAAAGAGAGAGAAAGAGGAAAGGAAAGATAGATACAGAAATACAACTCCTAGGGGAGGTGGGTGGGTTGTGAAGACTTATTCCTGCTGTTCCCAGAGATCACCTGTTACAGGTAAGTAACTATGCTATCTCCAGGAACAAGCAGGAATGCGTCTTCACATATGGGGACTCCCCAGCTAAGATGCCTGGAGCCCTAACATGTTGAAGATTGAAAACATGCTACACCTCATATGGCCAGGCATCCTGAGGATGGAGGGCAGGAGTTGAAGAGAGAGGAGCTGCTGAAAAAACAGCTAACCTAAGAAAGGACTACTCGGAAGGAGTCCTTGTATGTATGATCATTATCACAAGATATATTGAAATGAACAATCACCATATGATGCTCACCTACTGGATTGCAGGAAGTAGAGAGGCTGACTGAGTCTACTGGGGATCCAGTAGAATAATGTTCAAGGTGACCTCACTGCAGTGAAGGTGGAGGTCAACATCTGGAAGTGAGAGGTGACCCCAGGATTCAATTGGGGTAACACAAACACGGCAGGTCTTCAGTGGGAAGCTTCATGGGAAGCTGAAAACTCTTTTGGCTACAGAAGTATTCAGAGGTAGGAGCAAAAGAGGAAGACTGACCGATCTGGACAAACAGACCTAGTCCTTGAGGGAAGAAAGGGAATGAAGAACCCCATACTCCCAAGAAAGGACAGATGTTTGAGGAATTGAATCTGAAATCCACTGAAGATCCACCATGTCTTTCCTAACTGGTGAGAGGTAGGAAGACATTGGGGCATGGAGCTTCAGGGATAGGTAAACTTAGGATACGGTAGAGCTGTCAGTTCCACAGCAGTGGTTGTGTGCAAAATATACAAAACATACTGTGGAACAGTATGAAGCTGTGCAAGCCCACTGTCAAACATACAGGAAGGTAAAAGCCTTTATGAGCATAGACAGTCAGGAAATAAGTATGGAAATACATATCTACCTATAATAAGTATCTGGAGAGATACACACATATATGTAGAGATGTGTGTGTGTGTGTAGATATCTATCTATATATATATATAGATAGATATATACGGGTATATAGATATATAGATATCTATAATAAGATCTAAAGGGCATAGCTGACAGACAGATACATCTACAGAGATGTATAGAGGTATATTATATATATATATATATGTATATTATATAGATAGATAGATAGATATACCTGAATATATAGGTCTAAAGATAGATGCCTGCAGTAAGCAGACAGAGCTATGCATATCAGGACATTCACATGGAGATGTGAAGGGAAAAGATTCATCTAAGAACAAGGAGGTGAAACCTACTTGAGAAGATATATAGAGAATCTATTCCCCCAGAAATGATGGTAAAGGAATGCTATCCAGTGAATTACCAGGATGGTTACGTGAAAAAACAGAGAATAATATCAGTCTGTAGACAGCAAGTCCGGAGTCCTGTGGAACTCCAGCATGGTAAAAGGACAGAAACGCATAGAATGAGATACCAGGTTGACCTACGTGAGGGACAAAGGAGGTATCAGGCGTTTTTCAGACTAATATGTGCTGTCCTTGAAGTGTTAGGATACCATGAGGACAGGCTGCAAGAAAAAAAAAAAAAAAAGAGTATATTCCCTAAGGAATGGGATAACTCAGACTTTCACATGGAGAAGGCTTATGTCCTTATCCCTCTTTTTTTTTTTTTTTTAAAAGAAGATAGCAGGGTTTGAAGAACCCTCACAGTCATAGGGGATGACTGAGGAAGCATTTTTCAACCATGATGGATAGCCATTAGAGAAACTCTATGCTCTCTAGCAAGGGCCCATAGTGGAAAGCTTCTCAGTAGGATTGCAGAGAGCATTATGCAGGAGAACTGGGATGTAGAACTGGCTGATGGAGAAAACTGACAGCCACATCCACTACGTTGCCAAATCCAGGGATTGGAGATGGCAAGGGTAGAAGATAGTGTAAGAAGTCTGTAGTGAAAAAGATTATCCAAGAAAGATGTAGAAAACTTCCTTGGAATCACTACTAAGGGCAGACAGGAGTGGTGGCAGACAAGACTGGGACTTGTGGAAAAGTACCAGTAGTCAAGCACTGGACTCCTGCATGAGCAGTTACTGAATAGGACCACAGAGAGAGTCGGTCTGTGTCAAACAGAGAGAACAGACTGAACAAGAGAGCAAGCTGTGTCTGTCTGCAGGGTTGCCTAGATAAAGAAGGGAGTTTACTCAGGAGAAGAAACTCTACAGTGAAAAGAAAGACAAGAAAGTCTTTCAATGGTATGGTACCACTCTTACAGGGGAAACCCTGGCGAAGAGGGTAGAGATAGAAGCTGAAGAAGGACTTACCACATGGTAAGTCCCTGGAAGGAAAAAATTCATGCTGGTACAGAGAAACTATCATGTGATAGTTGCTAAACCTCTCTTCTAGTCAGGAAGAGGTGGAAAATCCTGTAACTTATAGACATGAATATCCTGACAGTTCAGCATACTGAAGAGTAAATGGATTTCCTGAGAATTGGAATCCCTGAGCAGAGTATTGAATGGAGAAAGTGTGAAAACCTTCTGCTGAAAAGAAATTAACTGTAGTTATAAAAAGATTAATCAGAAACCTATGGTTACTGTGGTTATTCATCCTGGCTAGAGTTTGGACTCTTCAGACCAGAGCGAGACTTCCCCTGCTTGGGAACATCTGAAGGATGGGCAGGAGAAGAGGAAAACCTCTTTCTTTTAGGGAAAGAAGGTTTGGTAGGGCATTTCCTACCTGCTGAGGAAGGAGAGGGCTTAGGATGGCCCTCAGAAACAGGAATGTCAGTGGAGCAATGAGCAACCTGACGTAAAGACTCCTTATTGAAAAGATTTTCTCCAGTACAAGGAGAATTACTCAGTCTTTGTTGTGCCCATCTACTCAAGTCTGATTCTTGGAGCCAGGCTTTACGACGTGCTCCTATGGCTCTAGCAGAAGTCCTGCTAACAGACTCAAAAGAGTCTAGGGAAGCACGAGAAAGAAACCAAGAGATATTTTGGCTATGACTAAGAAGTAAGGAATAGTTTGCAGCCTTGGGCTCTGATAGAAAAGGAGTCAAAAGAGATAATTTCTTTGTGATCTCCTGAAGGGATAGACTCATATAGAATATATATGAGAGAATCCTTGTTGCCAGCATGGATGTTTGGAAGGTTTGACGTCCAAAGGCATCCAGTGTTCTAGATGCACGCCCTGGCGGGAAAGAAGAATGTTTTTTCTTGCTTTTTACCTTCCTCATTGCTGATTCCACTACAATGGAATGATGGGGAAGTTGAGGCTTTTGAAATCCTGGAGAGGGGGGCACCTGATACAGAAGATCAGTTGCTGTAGGAGGTGAAGAAACCCTTAAAGGTTTTTCCCCATACCCTCAGAAGAAGATTCTGCAAAGAGTGATGTAAAGGAAGCATTATATTTTCCTTTCCTGCAGAAAAACCCTGAGAAGACTCATAGCCAGGGATAGGAATATTAAGGAAGGTTGCCATGTCAAGGAGAAATTTCTAAAAAGAAGGATCTCCGATGGGAACCATCTCTGGACAGGCTAAATTTGAAAAGGTAGCCTGGGCACCAGAGGATGTACCTGTCCAGTGCAGAACAGGATTTGTAATGGATGGACACTGGAACTGGCAGTTATGAGTCGAGACAGTCAGTGCATCATCCATGCCAGGTATCGACTCCAAACTAGGTACAGAGAGGAGCGATCCGGGTGAAAAAAGCATGGAAGGAGCTGGTTCCGATGATACTGCAGGTAGTTGTGCCGGAATCGAAGGGGAAACCGACACCGAAGCAGGCATCGGAGGCTGCTCAAACGGTACCGAGGTAACTAAAAACCCTTGGTGATTATCCTCGGTACCGTGCATGCGGAATCGGTAAACATCGGTTCCGAGACGCGTTGGTATCCAGTCCTCTAGACTAGAAATCAATTCTAGACTCGGCATCGAAGGAAGCGAGTCTATCGATGCATGCCTAGAGGGTGCCGACGCCGGTGGTGGTATCGGCGGTACTGCCGATACTGGAAAGTCAATCTGGGACGTATCGATCGGTCCCGAAGGTACCAAGAACGGCAGATGACGATCCCTGGTGAAGAGTGGAGCACTCAACACCGGTGCCGGGTTATCGGTACCGCTCGAATCGGATGCCACCATCGTGCATTGCTTAGATACTGGAAAGTCAAACTGGAGCGTATCGATCGGTCCCGAAGGTACCGAGGACGCCAGATGACGATCCCTGGTGAAGAGTGGAGCACTCAACACCGGTGCCGATGCCGGGTTATCAGTACCGCTCGAAGCGGATGCCACCCCCAAGCATGGCTCAGGTATGTTCTGTGAGGGGTGAGCCGCAGGAACAACCTGAAACGCTTTGGAGCCCGAAGACTCCCGCCGGGGTTTTGATGCCAATGTGGTCTTGAGGGCAAGGCCGGGGCCGTCAGCATGCTTAGCATGAGACTTACCACTCAAGAATTGGCTAGTCTTAACAGACTGTTTGTGGGTTACCTGATCCTGTAGAAAAGAAATGGCCGGTGCCCTGCCACAGGGAGGGAAAACGGTATCGAGGGAAACTCGAAAAAGAGAATCTCTTCTCACAGTATTGTAGCCTGACGGTTCAGGGGAAAAAGGGTCAGGACCCAAACAGGTTAGACACCAGTCATTGGAGTCTAAAAAGAAAACTGTATTTCCACAGTGAAGGCACTTCTTAGGAGAAGAAGGCTCCATGATGGAGAGGCCTTACAGGCCCAAAAAATTGTAAGACAGAAACTGAGGGAAAACTCTCTCTCAGTTTGAGAAAAAGAAAAGAAAAAACCCCACCGACGGTACCGGTGGCGGTGGGAAAACAGCCACGACTTACAAGAAAACAAGAATTAAAAAATTAAAGAAAAAAGTTTCTGCGGTGACAGGACGTCCTGCCGGCTCCGCGGAAAAACGAAAACTGAGGAGAGACAGTTGGAAAGGCGGGAAGGCAGCACGCAGGTGCTGAGGGATGCTCCCAAAAGCTTTCTGATTGGACGCTGGGGAGCGTTCCCGCGCAGGCTCCGTCGGTACCGACGTACCCATATGTGAAGACTCATTCTTGCTTGTTCCTGGAGATAACCCTGTACCCTGTTAAGGAATGGGTACTTCCTCTATTGCCCCTTGGGCAAGAAGCATAGTGACCTCTTGATCTAACAGGTTGATGAGAGAGGTCTGAGAACTGAAATGTCTTACCATTGTGGGAGGGGGAATGCACAAAAAGTGAAGCTTGTACCCCTCTTTTATAAAGGAGTGTGTCCAATGTTCTGCTGTTATCTGCCTCCATCTGGGGGCAAAGTGACACAACCTTCCTGGAATGGTGGAAGGCTCTGGTCCATTGAGGGCCAGGAAGGCTAAGTTCTCTAGATGAAAGTCAAAGGCCTTGTGGAGGCTGAGACTGCTGAGACGGTTGAGGCTTAGCAGTCTTTGCTTTCTTTTGTTTAGGTGGTTGCTGACTCTTTCGGGCAGGCTGACCTGCAGAACGTCCCTGCTGGGAATAAGAGGGATAAAACTTCTTTTTTGAGAAGAATGGTTTTTTGAAAGATTTCTTTCTTGCAGGATCAGCTGTGGCTTTGGATAACCTATCCAAAGTGGAGTTGTCAGCATCCAACTCATTGGCTTTCTCTTGCCAATATTTGCCGAATAGATTCTCACCTGTACAAGGGATATTGCCCAGTTTGTCCTGCACCCAGAGCTCCAAATTAGATGCCTGGAGCCAGGCAATTCTACGTGCACCTATGGCAATAGCAGAGGTTCTGCTTATGCACTCAAAACAGTCAAAAGCTGCATGATTGACAAACTTAGAAACATCCTGGGCATGTTTAGCCAGTGTGAGAAAATCCTGCCTCTTGTCATCAGGAAGGAGAGGGCTTAAAATCTCCAAGTCTCCTGTGACTTCTTTAAGGAACATTCCCATATATAAAATATAGGAACTGATCCTGGCAGAAAGCATGGAAGCCTGGAAAGTACGACGTCCAAAGGCATCCGAAGTTCTACACTCACATCCTGGAGGACTAGAGGCATGCCTCTTTGCACTCCTGATCCTTCTCATAACTGATTCCACTACAATAGAGTGGTGAGAAAGCTGAGTTTTTTGGAAACCAGGACAAGGAGGGACTCGATACATGGTATCCAGTCTGCGAGAGTGAGGAGAGGTGGTAAGAGGTGTCTCCCACATTCTCAACATGAGATCATGTAAGATCTCATGGATAGGCAAGGTAGCTGCCTCCTTAGGAGCCTTGGAATATTGTAAAATCTCCATCTCCTTTGCCCTGGGCTCTGTTTCAGGAGTCACAGTGATGGACAGACCTCGAGCCACCTCGCTGATAAAATCCTGAAAGGAGATATCCTCTGGAGGAGACATCCTGCATTTAGGAGAGGAAGGCTCCTCTGGGAGAAGTACTCCCGTACCGACAGAGCTATCAGAATCCTCAGATTCTTCCGAGGATTTAAAGTACCTTCTGTCCGGATGCTCTTGTAGAGCCTGATACCCGTACCGACCAAAGTCGGTACCGGGGGGGGAGGGGGGGGGGAGAATCGGTACCGGTGTATTGGTACCAGAAGGCATAGCAAGACTGGGTGCCAGCAAAGCGGACACCGATGTCGATGCCGGTACCGATACTGGTGCCGGAAGAGCTGTCTGACGTGGTTCCGAGGGTGTCGATGCTGAAAGGAGAGCCGCCAGACTGCGTTCAATAGCCAGGAACCTCTGGTCTATCGATGCTGCCGATGCCTGGGTATTGGTACCGGAGAAAGCAGCCGGTACCCCAGAGCATGGCACCAGTAATTCTGCCGAGGTCGAAGCCTCGAGAACATCCTGGAGCCCCGATAATGCTTTGGAAGCTGAAGCCTCCCACCGGGGCAATCTTGCCGGTACAGAACCCTCAAGGGCAACGCCAGAGGCATCTTGATGCTTGGAAGGAGATCTACCCTTTGAGGACCAGCTAGACTTATGTTTAGTTACCTGAGGATCCATGGGAGGAAGACGAAGCCCTGGAAGACGTCGATGCCACAGAGGCTGCATCGGAGGGAAAAAGGGTACTGAGCTTAGCAGCTCGGTTCTGTCGACCCCTCTTGGACATCATGGCACAAGCCATACACTCCGAAATGGAGTGGTCAGGATCTAAACATTTAAGACACCACTCTTGGGTGTCGGTGACGGAGATGGTACCGCCACACTTGGTGCACTTTTTGAAACTCGAAGCGGGTTTTTCCATAGTGGAGGAAATTTTGGGCCTAAGGCCCAAAATGGCACGTGCACCTGGAAAGGAAAAATTTGGAAAAAACTATATTTTATTTTTTTAAAAGAAAGAAAGAAGAACCGGCAGTATCGGCATAGCATCGAGGAAGGCAGACGCGACCACAAAAAGAAAGAATAAGGAAAATAATTTCTGCGGTGACAGGAACAATGACCTGCTGGCTCCGCGGAAAACGAAGAACTGGAGAGAGGCAGTTTGGAAAGGCAGGAAGGCAGCACGCAGGCGCTGTGGGATGCTACCAAAAGCTTTCTAATTGGACGCTGGGGAGCGTTCCCGCGCAGGCTCCGTCGGTACTTACGATACCATATGTGAAGACTAAATTCCTGCTTGTTCCTGGAGATAACTACGACTCCTTAGAGATTCCATCATCAGAGGCACCAACTTGGGAACACAGCTCAAAGGATAGAGGATGGTCAAATGCCTCCCAGGCTCTTCAGCCAGCAAGAATACAAACCAAATTGTTGGTATAATTTGTGTAGAAAGTGAGCACTCCAAAACTGATATTGTCATCCACTTGGGTGCAAATGATCTGGCTCTGCAGTTCAAAGGGACTTTCAGACTCTGGGAGTCAAACTCAAGCCCATTGCTAACACTATAGCATTCTCAGAAGTTCTACCTGTTCATGGTATGGGAGCAGAAAGGATGCATCATATAAACAACTTCATTACATGGCTCCAAACCTGGTGCAAACAAGTTTTCAGATATATAGGCGACTGGGGAAACATATGGATCAACAAGAGACTATATTGTACTGATGGACTACATCTCTCCACCGCAGGGAAAAGGATCCTAAGTGAGAAATTCAGGCAGTATGTGGACAGGCATTTAAAACTAGGGAAAGGGGGTGATAGATGGAGGACGACAAGTTCAGTATTCCCAGCAAAAGCAAAACATTGGAAACAGCCACACCTTTGAACACCACATCACTGGCAAGCGGGAAAGGGCGTGTAAACAAAAATCCATGCAAAAGGCAGGTGAGCCATTCACAAATGCTGGAAAGCAATGAGTACAAAAGCTTGAAGTCTAGCCAACAAAGTTCCTAATCTGGAAGCCCTAATGGTGGAAACAGACAGACATTGTGGCCATTACAGAAATATGGTTTAACGAGTCGCATGAATGGGATATAGCCATAGATGGCTATAATCTATTTAGAAGAGATTGAGAAAGTAGAAAGGAGGAGGAGTAGCCCTGTATGTTAAAAGCAATATTAAAGCTGCTAAAATGCAGGGGTCATGGGGAAAAGAAGTGATGCTCTGGATTGTGTTGGAAAGAGGAGATGGCACTGTCATCCATACTGGTGTGGTCTACAGGCCTCCAATTCAAACCGAAAAAAAGGATAGCGAATTGATTGTTGATATTGCAAAGATAGCCATGAAGGGGGAAGTCATATTGGGTGACTTTAATCTACCTGATGTGGATTGGAGTGTTCCTTCTGCAAATCTGAAAAGTAGTAACAAAAAAAAAAAAAAAAATTGTGCATGCCTTCCAAGATGCGTTACTTAAAACAAATGGTGATGGAACCTATATTACAAATTAAAGAATTATTTGAACCAGCAAGGAATATTGAACTTTTGAACCATCCCGTATGTAAAGAATCATGCTGAGCCTGCTGTACTTGAATTGTTTAGTAGCCCGGAGACCAAAGGTGTAGGGAGTGACTGACCAGAACTGTTTATTAACTCTGAGAACAAATAAAGGCTGGAGAAGGACTGGTCAGAAATTACTGTTTATCAAAGGTGCATGGCGTGGAGAATATCTGTAGGGAAAATCTCACGTGAGGAGTCATGCTGTCCAGCTGTGACATTTGTTACAGCCTATAAAAAGACGTAGAAAATGCAGGAAGACAGAGCTGTTGTCCACTTGGCCAGCACGTGCGGAATCCCAGACTTTTCTCCAGCCTTCGCTGTGGCTCTCCCAGCTGACAATAAAGAGGCTGCGATGTCAGAAGTTTGGTGATGTATTGTTCTATTGTCATATCAACTGTTGTGTTATCCTTGTAATATCACTAACTTATTGCTATATTGTCTAGCTAATTCTCATGTTAAATAGCTTATTAAACACCATGCACGTATGGCTCTTTGCCCTTGAATTTAATATCCTGGCGAGGCAATACAGAACCAACCAGGGAAAGCTCTGTGCTGGATTTAGTGCTCACCAACAGAGATAGCGTGTCAAATATCCAGATGGGTGCCCATGTGAGCAGCAGCAAACATCACACGCTATGGTTTGAGATAAAAGCCAAGGAGGAATCCAATCACAGCAAGCTCAAAGTCCTAGACTTCAAAAACACCAACTTCAGTAAAATGGCCAAGTACCTGAAGGAGGAGTGGTAGGGTGGAAGGGGGATAAGGGAAGTGGAATTGCAATAGGCTAAACAAAAGGAGGCAATAAAAGGTGCAACAGATGCATATGTAAGGAATAAACCTGACATCCTCTGTGTTATGGAAACATGGCTGTCCGACACAGATGTGGTGTACTTAAACCAATTAAATAAGAACGACTGACATTTATCATACGCACAGAAACAATAAAAAAGGAGGAGGAGTACTTATAATGACTAAAAAGGCCCTAAATACTAAACAATCCTCAGAAATCATTAACACCACTGACACCCTCATCATAAAAATAGACTATTTCAGAATCTGCTTGATATACAGACCACCTGACCATAAAACAGAAAATATGGATGCCCTAATAGAACTTCTCAGCTCATCCACGGACCTAAGTCCAATAATAATGTTAGGAGATTTTAATCTCCCATCTCTACCCATCACATATTCAACCCTTTTTCTTGAATCCATATCTGACATAGGCTTCCACCAAATCATTAATACTAAAAAACTCATAACAAAGGAGGAACCTTAGACCTTATCTTTCTCCCAGAAGTATTCCACAAACTCTTTAATCAGGAATCACTGCAGTGCACACCGATCCCATGGTCAGATCACTACCTGATTAAATTCAACCTTATACACACTGACTCAAATAACAAAAGCAGCATGCAAAAATCCACACACCCCAGATTTAAAAATTTTAATGCAGAAGATTTCCTTGATTTAACAATCCCTCACCTCTCCTCATCACCTTCCAACCTTGATGAGGCCATTACAACTTGGCATGAAACAGTTTCAAAAGCAGCTGCATATAATCAAACAAGAAGAATACCCGTCCCAGAAATGGCGATGCCCCTTGGTTCAACAATACCTTAAGCGATGAAAAGAACTCAGGAAAATTGAGTTAAAATGGCACAAAACTAAATCCACATCATACAACGAACTATCATACCTATCTTAAAAATTACAAAGACGCTACAGACAGCGCTAAAAAAACCTTCCACTCAACTATTCTAACCAAATCCATCAACAGACCAAGGGAATTATTCTCCATTGTCCAAAACCTAACCAAGAACACATACAACTCCAGTTATGAAGCCAATGATATATCTGCTCAAACCTTACCAAATCACTATATAAATAAATCAAAAATAAATAATGGCCCACCAATTGCACAAGCCATATCTTACCAACCTCTACCAGACTCTTGGAACAAATTCTACCCCATAACTAAAGAAACACTTAAGAACATTTTGTCAAACCTAAATACCACAACTTCTTACCTAGATCCATGCCCCATAACTTGGATAAAGGATACCCTCCCAACATTATCCCCTTTCATTCTACCACTAATTAATCTCTCATTAAATCAAGGCTACCTCCCACCCATACTAAAACATGCACAAATCCGACCTATATTAAAAAATACTCTTGACAAAACATCACCTAATTCATATAGACCCATCTCTAGTATACCTTTTATGGCCAAACTCATAGAAAAAGTTGTTCAAACCCAGACACAGGAACACATTGACACATCAGCTCCCCTCGATGACCAACAATATGGCTTTTGCCCTGGTCATAGAGTAGACACACTCTTAACAGTTCTCCTAGACACCCTAGTAAGAGGAATAGACTGCCCTAGAAACGCCTTCTTACTACTTTTTCTGGACATATCTGCAGCATTTGATAGTGTTCACCATACACTAATGCTCAATAGGCTCAGACAAATAGGTGCCAACTCAATAGTTCATAAATGGTTCACATTGTATCTAACAGAACCCAAACTGTCAGGATCAACAACCAAACTTCTAACACATACAAACAGGAAATAGGCCTCCCCCAAGGATCTGCCCTCTCTGCACTCCTTTTTAATATTTATATACAACCAATTTGCAACATCTTTAAAAAATTCAAAATCCATTATCACATATATGCGGATGATATCATGTTGTACATCCCTTTCACAATCCCTACGCTTCCACTTCAATTATTAACAGATTGTTTCAATGAACTAACAACTTGGCTAGAAGCCCACAACCTTTATATTAACCATTCCAAAACTGACATATTGATTGTAACTAAAAACAAATCTTACACTCCCCCTACCCACATTACACTTCAGAAACATGACATTCACATAAAAAATGAGATAAAATACCTAGGGGTTATCTTAGATACACACCTTAGTATGAACACCCACATAAGAAATACTACAAAGAAAATATACTTTAAACTCAAAGTATTAAAACAATTACGCCCACTGGTACACCTGCAAGACTTCCTGAGCATCATTCAAGCCATTATCACACCACATTTTGACTTTGCCAACCTCTCTCTACTAGGCACAACTAATCAAATCATCAAAAGGCTCCAACTGGCCCAAAATGCTGCAGCCAGAACCATAATGAAGGTACACCCATTTGAGCACATTTCACCCTATCTAGCCAAACTTCACTGGCTCCCTATTCAATGCAGAATAAACTATAAATTAATAATAACCACCTTTAAAGCTTTAAATAACACTGCCCAGCTACACTAAATAAACTTCTCACTAAGGACACACCCCAATCTACTCAGAGAAGAGGCAACGTCAATAAATTAAAGATTCCAAAAGAGTTCACAAAGACTAAAAAAACAACCAATAAAAAAGTGTTTTCCCATGCAGCACCTATTCTCTGGAACTCACTACCTGATGAAATCAGAGCCTTAACCGATCTCAAAGATCTACGCAAAACATTAAAAACTCACCTCTTTATCTCCTACTACGGTCCACTGGCGAATTCCCAACACCAAAATGAAAAGGGATAACTACATAACACATTGAGCCTAATACCACAATGTCCCATGATATCATGACCTTAACACTGCCTATGATGTTTATATATAACTACCCCTCTCGTTGAACTCACTTTTGTTAACTGTACATAGTTGATTGTACATAGTTCACCTAAGTTAATTGTCAGAGTTAAAATGTACATAATTCCTGCAATGTTTAATGTAAAAACAGATATGTTATCCTGTTTCCTTGACTGTTTTATGTAAACTGCACCTGATCACTGGAAGGTTACGGTATATAAAAGATGTTTAAATAAATACATAAAGTAAATAAAAACAAGAGGAAAAGGAAACCTATTTGGTTCTCCAAAGAAGTGGCTGCATAAATAAAGGCAAAAAAACACAGCTTTCACAAAATTCAGAAGCTCGCAAACAGAGGAACACAGAAAAGAATACAAGACAAAAAGAGAAATGGAGTGGAGGAGTGGCCTAGTGGTTGGGGCAAACTACTTCAGGCCGGAAGGTCGGGGGTTCAAATCCCACTAGAGGACAGCAACCTTGGGCCGGAAGGACTGGGGTTTCTAGTCCCACAGGTGCTCCTTGTGGTCTTGGGCAAGCCACTTAACCCTCCATAGCCCATGTTCCCTGTAAAATAGTTATCTCCAAGTTATAATGCCCTGTTCAATGTAATTTCAGTTTGTTCAATGTAAACCGCACTGATGCAGAATAGCACGGTATATAAGAGAATGTAAATAAAATAAATAATAAATAAAGGATAGAAAAATCAAAGGCGAAAGAAAAGATGGCTAAAGATGTGAAGTGTGGCAACAAAACCTTTTTCAGGTATATTCGGGAGAGAAGGAAAATCAGAGGTGGAATTGCAGGACTTAAAAGTGCTGTGAACAGATTCATGGAAAGTGACACTAAAAAAGCGAAAATGCTAAACAAATACGTCTGCTCTGTTTTCCTTAGAGAAAATCCTGGAGAAGGACCACCTGTAATTGACAAATATACAAATGGGAATGGAGTAGATGTCACACCATTCACAAGAGATGATGCGTTAGAACAGCTTGCAAAACTGAAAGTGGACAAGTCTATGGGACTAGATGAGATACATCCCAGGATATTGAAAGAGCTCAGAGAGGTTCTTGCAGGGCTTTTAAAGGATGTTTTAATAGATCCTTGGAGACAGGAGAAATTCCACAGGACTGAAGGGGGGCAGATGTGGTACCTTTCCACAAAAGTGGTAATAGGGAAGAAGTGTCAAACTACAGGCCAGTAAGCCTTACCTCAGTAGGAAAAGTAATGGAGGCGCTCCTGAAAGAGCAAATAGTGGACTTTATCGAAACCAACAGGTTGCATTATCCATAGCAACATGGTTTTACCAAAGGATAATCTTGCCAACCAAATCTGAGTTCTTTGACTGGGTGACCAGAAAACTGGATCAAGGGCATGCGATGGATGTGATCTACCTGGATTTCAGCAAAGCCTTTGATACTGTTCCTCATAGGAGGCTTATCAATAAACTCAACAGTTTGGGGAGGGATCCCAAGATGGTGAACTGGATCAGAAATTTGTTGACTGACAGACAGGTGACGGTAAACGGAAATCACTCGGATGAAAGGAAGGTGATTAGCGGTGTACCCCAGGGTTCGGTCCTGGGACTGGTACTGTTCAGTATATTCGCGAGTGATATTGCCATGGGCTGAATGCAAAAGTCTGTTTTTTTGCAGATGACAAGAAAATTTGCAACACAAAAATCTGCAACAGAGTGGACTCCCCTGAGGAAGTGGAGAACTTGAGGAAAGATCTACAAAAGCTGGAAGAATGGTCTAATGCTTGGCAGTTAAGATTTAATGTGAAGAAGTGCAGTGTCATGTACTCGGAAAGCAGAAATCCAAGGGAATTGAATGCAATAGGGGGCGAGAGGTTGGGGTGCACGGACAAGGAGAAGAACCTTTGAGTGATTGTTTCTGACTATCTCAAGGTGGCAAAACAGTGCGACAGGACGGTGGGAAAAGCCAGAAGGATGCTGGGTTGCATACAGAGAGGAATTACCAGCAGGAAGAGGTACTAATGCCATTGTACAAGATGCTGGTGAGGCCTCACTTGGAATATATTGTGCTTTGTTTTGGAGACCATATCTCACAAAGGATATAAACAGACTGGAAGCGGTTCAGAGGAAGGCAACCAAAATGATTTGGAGCCTTGTTAGAAAGCTTATGAGAAGAGACTTGAAGACCTAAATACCTAAATGAAGACCTGAAGACCTGAGACTTGAAGACCTAAATGTATACTCTGGAGGAGAGGAGGGACAGGGGAGATATGATTCAGATCTTTAAAACCTTAGAGTATTAATGGACAAACAAACCTCTTCCAAAGACAGGGAAGTTGTAAAATTAGAGGGCATAACATGAAGCTGCAAGGGGGTAAACTGAAAGGCATCAGGAAATACTTTTTCACTGAAAGGGTGGTGGATGCTTGGAATGCCCTCCTGATGGAAGTGGTGGGGGCAAACACAGTGACAGAATTCAAAATAGCATTGGACAGACACAGTGGATCTCTTTATAGCAACAGGTTAAATCAAAATAAGCATAACTCTCTCTTATATCTGAACAAATAGGGGTGACCTAAACGGAACGGTGGGTGCACTCCTAAACAAAGGCATGGGGAGGGATGACCTGCACGGAGCAGCAAGTGCACCTACTCTTGCCATCTTGCTGGGCAGACTAGATGGACCATACTGGTCTTTATCTGCCGTCATATACTATGTTACAAAGTAAAACCGAAAGGGGATATTTTAAGGGCAACAAACCTTTGTTAGAAGTTAAATAAATGTAAAAGGAAAAGGAGGCCACTTTGGTTGTCAAAAGTAGCTGCTGAAAAGGTGAAGAAAAAGAGGAAGGCCTTCATAAAATACAAGAGATCACAAACAGCAGAAGAGAGGTATCTATATTTGGAAAAAATTTATAGAGAAGCTAGCAAAGATACAAAAAGAAGAAGAAATAGCCAATTCAATAAAATGGAGGGATAAGACATTTTTCAGATATGATAGTAAGAGGAAGGATAAAAGTGGTATTGTCACACTGAAGGGTGAAGAGGAGGAATATGTAGAAACTGATGAGGATAAAGCATTATTGCTTAACAAATATTTCTGTTCTGTGTTCACAGATGAAGGGCTAGGAGCAGCACCTCAGAAAACACTCACAAATAGGAACAGAAGTGAAGGGGATCTTGAATGATTTTCAGAAGACTGTATTCGTGAGGAACTAGTTAAACTAAAAGTAGACAAAGCAATGGGACCGGATAAGATGCATCCAAGAATACTGAAGGAATTTGGGGACGAACTAGCAGCTCCACTGACTGACCTTTTCAATGCTTCTTTGGAGTCAGGAATGGTCCCAGAGGACTGGAGAAAGGTACATGTGGTCCCTTTACATAAAAGCAGAAGTAAAGATGAGGTTGAAAATTTCAGGATGGTTAGTCTAATCTCTGTTGTGAGTAAATTATTGGAACTGTTGCTAAAAGAGAGAATAGTGAGGTGTCTGGAGTCCAATGGCTTGCAGGATCCGAGGCCGCATGGGTTTACCAGAGTCAGGTCTTGTCAGACAAATCCAATTGATTTCTTTGACTGGGTGACCAGGGAGTTGGACCAAGGGCGAGCCCTAGATGTGGCGTACTTAGATTTCAGTAAAGCTTTTGACACCTTTCCGTACAGGCGGCTTATAAACAAACTGACCACCCTAGGGATGGACTCTAAAGTGACTGACTGGTTAGAAATTGGTTGAGTGGGAGGCGACGAAGGGTACAGGTAAATGGAGCTCATTCTGAGAAGGAAGTTACCAGTGGTGTGCCGCAGGGATCTGTCCTTGGTCCGAAATCTTTTTGGCATCTTGGTTTGTGATATTGAGATGGGCTCAGGTAAGGTTTGCCTCTTTGCAGATGATACCAAAATCTGCAATGGCGTAGACACCCAAGAAGGAGTATATAACATGAGGAGGGTTCTAGTTAAGATTGAAGAATGATCAAGAATTTGGCAGCTGAGATTTAATGCTAAAAAAAAAAAAATACAGGGTCATGCTCTTGGGCTGCAAAATCCAAGGGAGCAGTACAGTGTAGGGGGTGAAACAGTTCTATGAAAGAAGAGTGGGACCTGTGCGTGACGATTTCTGATTATCTTAAAGCAGCTAAACAGGTAGAAAAAGCAACGGTGAAAGCCAGAACGATGCTTGGGTGCACTGGGAGAGGAATGGCCAGCATAAAAAAAGGAGGCGATAGTGCCTCTGTATGTGTCTCTGGTGCAACCTTATTTGGAATATTGTATGCAATTCTGGAGACCACTCCTTCAAAAGGATATAAACAGGGTGGAGTATGCGCAGAAGATGGCTACTAAAATGGTTAGTGGTCTTTGTTATAAAGCATATGAGGACAGACTTAAAGATCTTAATATGTATAAGAACATAAGAAATGACTTACTGGGTCAGACCAAGATCCATCAAGCCCAGTATCCTTTTTTCCAACAGTGACCAATCCAGGTCGCTGTATACAGGTGGGATAGAAGAGATACGCTAGAGATGTTTAAATATATCTGGGGCATAAATGCACAAGAGGAGAGCCTCTTTCGAATGAAAACAAACTCTGCTACAAGGGGACATAGGATGAGGGTGAAAGGTGAAAGACTCAGAAGTAATATGCACAAATATTTCTTTATGGAAAGAGAGTGGTAGATGCGTGGAATAGTCTCCCAGTGGAAGCAGTAGAAATGAGGACAATATCTGAATTCAAAAAAGCATGGGACAAACACAGAAGATCTCTCTTTGACCCGGTGAAAAGCGGGATATAAATGCAGCTAAATAAAATAAATAAATAAATAAAAATAAAAAGGGGACTATTGTAGTTGATATGGAAGGGAAGACTAGATAGAAATACGATGGCAGAAAAGGACATGGTCTATGTTTCTAAAGCTAAATTTCCTATTTGTAACAGGAGTTTTCCTTAAACAGAAGGATTAATCAGGCACACAAATGGGTGATGGTATTGAACATTACATCAACAGCTCACTCAGAATTCAAAACTAATGTTAAAGCCTATGAAATGTTTTAGAAGCTACTGTGCAAGCCAAGTGAAAAAAGGGCCACAAAGGAGCTTCAGGGAGCCTGTGGGCTCGAGGCTGCAGCTGACCCACCATGCCATCATTCAAAATGGTTGTGGAGCCTGCCGGCAGGAAAGAAAAAAAAATCAAGGATAACATAGCCAAGGCACTAAACATGGCACTAGATCCCAAACATGGCAAAAAATGTGTCCTGAGGCAATCCTACAGCTGGGGGGGTTTGGGGAGGATCCTCAAGGCTGCAGGCTGCAACTGTCATAGGAAAGAAGCATGAAAAGAAGGCCCACCAAAAGAATACTGTAGAAACCACAGTGAAACACGAACTCTGAAAAAGGAATCCCAGGACCTGTCAGGCTGCCCGAAGAAACAAGTTGGGCTGTCCCAGTTGCCCTATGGGCTTAGCTGCTAAAGAATGTTTGTTTGTTTAGAGCTGCTTTATTGTAACAGCAATGAGAGAGCCAAATACAGCCCATTTGATTTAATAGGGAAAGGAAAAAGTCAGAAAAAAAAAGTAAACAGCAAGCAGATAGACAGCAAGAGGGAAGGGGGGTTTGTGCTCAAACCTAACATACTTCTCCACGGGCCCCATGGGGCCCCTTTGTCTGCTCTCCAGCCCACCAAACGCTCAAAGCTCATGGGACACTGGACAGTCTGTTGGCTCAAGATAACAGGGGCATGCCCAAGCTCCAAGCAAGCACTGATCCTACTGGTCTCAAACACACCAGCCACAGGATCACCATCTGGGCTAAGGGAGGCAGGCCTATTTGCACTGTTGCACCAGGCCACACACCTTGCCACCTGTTGAAGACTGACAATACTGGCTTCTCTCAATGCTGCAGAGGATATACCAAAATGACATCACTGAAGGTTGCTCAAGTCAGCTTCCACCTGCTAGCTGGGGGAGTATTCCCCACTTGTCTGGACTGTTCTAACAGTATAAGGAATAAAAAAATAAAAAAACTTTCACCTTTTCATTGCCTATTCTGCCTCTATAATGTAATGGGATAACTGTGTGTTATCGAATGCTTAAATTGGTAGAACTCTGAATCTCTAATCCAACTTTTGGCAGTTAGATGGACACTAGTGTCTTCCAAAAGCAAAACTGATACTTATACAAAAGGCCATGAATAGAATTGCTATTGTGGCCTTGGAAGTCTCTATAAACTTTTTAAAGATCACACACGTATCAAGGCTCTGCCTCTTGTTGTAGAGCAAAGGAATGGGTGAAGAAAGCCCCCAGGTAAGTGAAAGCCCACAGGTAGGTGATACATTAAATAACTTTATGGAAATGGGTAACAGGGGTAACATATGGAAAGCAGTGTGTATAAATGCCCGTAGCATGGCAAATAAGATCCTTGATGTTGAAGCTTTGCTGGGAGTGGCTGACTTGGATTTAGTGGCAGTTACAGAAACATGGTTCACAGAAAACCATGATTGGGATGTAACTATACCTGGCTATACTTTATTCAGAAAGGAAAGGGGAGGAAGAAGGGGAGGAGTGGCGGCACTATATGTAAAAACTATTATTAAAGCTTTGGAATTACAGAGCTTAAAAGGAAGAGGGGAGGCATTGTGGGTTAAACTAGAAAGAGGGAAAGAGAAATCTATTTACATTGGTGTGATATACAGACCTCCCTCACAAGAGGAAGAGGTGGACAGAGTTAATTGAAGACATGCGCAGCATTGCTAGGAAAGGGGAAGTGCTACTGATAGGAGATTTCAATATGCCAGATGTTGATTGGCACATTCCTGCTGCAGTATCATCTAGAAGTAAGGAGATCCTGGATTCTCTACAGGGAGAACTATTCAGGCAATTGGTAACAGACCCCACACGTGAAGGGGCCATACTGGACTTGGTGCTTACCAATGGTGAAAGTGTTTCTGATGTTGTAGTGGGAGATCATTTTGCATCCAGTGATCACCAGATGGTGTGGTTCAGTATTAGGACTAGGGCTGTTAGAATCCATTCAAAGGCGAGGATCTTAGACTTTAGGAAGACTAACTTTGCGAAGATGGGCCAATACCTCAGGGAGTCGTTAGTTGGATGGGAACAGCTGAGGGATGTAGAAAAACAGTGGGAAAAACTGAAAGGGGATATTTTAAGGGCAACCAACCTTTTTGTTAAAATGGTAAATAAAGGTAAAAGGAAAAGGAGACCGCTATGGTTTTCAAAAGAAGTAGCTGAAAAAGTGAAGAAAAAGAGGGAGGCCTTCATGAAATACAAGAGATCACAGAGAGAGGAAGACAGGCATCTGTATTTGGAAAAACTTAGAGAAGCTAGCAAAGTAGTCAAGGCGGCAAAGATTCAAAAGGAGGAGGAAATAGCCAATGCAATAAAATGGGGGGATAAAACATTTTTCAGATATATTAGTGAGAAGAGGAAGGGCAAAAGTGGTACTGTCAGACTCAAGGGTGCAGGGGGGGAATATGTAGAAGCTGATAAGGATAAAGTGGAATTACTTAACAAATATTTTTGTTCTGTGTTCACAGATGAAGAACCAGGAGCAGGACCTCAGAAAACACCCACAAATAGGAACAGAAGCGAGGGACATCTTGAACAATTTTCAGAAGACTGTGTTTGTGAGAAATTATCTCAACTTAAAGTAGACAAAGCGATGGGACCGGATGGGATACACCTGAGAATACTGAAGGAACTTGGGGACGTTCCAGCAGCTCCACTGACTGATCTTTTAAATGCCTCGTTGGAGTCGGGAGTGGTGCCAAAGGACTGGAGAGAGGCTCATGTGGTGCCTTTACACAAAAGCAGAAGTAAGGATGTGGTTGAAAACTACAGGCTGGTTAGTTTAATTTTGGTGGTGAGTAAATTATTGGAAACGCTGCTGAAAGAGAAAATAGTGAGGTTTCTGGAGTCCAGCGGATTACAGGATCAGAGGCAGCATGGATCCACCAGAGGCAGGTCTTGTCAGACAAACCTGATTGATTGCTTTGACTGCGTGACCAGGGAGTTGGACAGAGGGAAAGCCCTAGATGTGGTGTATTTATTTATTTTTATTTTATTTATTTAACAATTATTTCTATACCGCTCTTTCACAAGTATCAAGTGCGGTTTACAATGAACAGTATTTTATATGGTATGGATAGTATCATACCAAGTCATTTTACATAGAACAGATGAACTAGGTACAGATAACAGTATAAAGTTTAAACAGTAAATTATTAAACTATTATAACATATATACATAGTAAATATATACAAATTGTATCATATGTCACGTATGGTTGTATACTTTATATAAGCTTCAGACACATGGATATATGTTGTTTGAATTGTAGTAGTTAACCTGCGTCTCTGTGTCGTCTGACCAGTCTCTGATCCTTGGTTGTAATGTAAAGAGAATAAATGGGTTTTCAGTTTTTTTCTAAATTCCTTTATGTCTGATAGTGAGCGAATGTTGTCAGGAAGGTTGTTCCAGAGGATAGGAGCTGAGTGTGAGAATGCTCTCATGTTGGTTTGTTTTTTGCTTTTGTGTAGTCTTTTGGTACTGCTATAGTGTTAGTGTTTCTACTTCTTTGTGATCTTTTATCTATTTCTATCTTGATGAGTGTATTGAGTATAGTTGGCGCTAAGTTATTTATTAGTTTAAATGTTGTAAGTAATATCTTATATTTTATTCTGCTGTGGATAGGTAGCCAATGGAGTTCGGCTAATGTCGGTGTGATATGTTCAATTGAGCTTATATTCATTATTATCCTTGCTGCAATGTTCTGAGTTAGTTGTAATTTAATATTTTGCTTTGTGATGCCATTAAGGATTAAATTTGCAAAATCAAAGTGTGGGGTGATGATGGCTTGTATTATGGTTATGAAGTCTTGTAAGTGGATTAATGGTCTTAGTTGTTTCAAGGTCTTAAGTTTGTAGTGTATGTTTTTTGTTAGATATTTTATGTGAGAATCCATGTTAAGTTTATTGTCAAGTATCACACCCAGGTATTTTATTTCCTTTTTTATGTTGATCTCATGGTTATCAAGTGTGATGGTGCTTGGGGGTGTGTATGTTTGGTTTTTAGTAATATATAGAACGTCAGTTTTTGAGAAGTTAATGTGTAAGTTCTGTTCAATGAGCCATATTGTTAGTTCTTTAAAGCACTCTGTTATCTGTTGTAGTGGAGGGTGTGGGATTTTAAATGGTAGGTAGAACATTATATCGTCAGTAGATTTCAGTAAAGCCTTTGATACTGTTCCTCAGAGGCGACTTATAAACCGAGCACCCTAGGGATGGACCCTAAAGTTACTGCCTGGGTTAGAAATTGGTTGGGTGGGAGGCGACAAAGAGTACAAGTAAATGGAGCTCACTCTGAGGAGAAGGATGTTACCAGTGGTGTGCCCCACGGATCTGTCCTTGGTCCGATTCTTTTTAACATCTTTGTTAGTGATATAGCGGAAGGGCTGTCGTGTAAGGTTTGCCTCTTTGCAGATGATACCAAAATCTGCAACAGAGTAGACACCCAGGAAGGTGTAGATAACATGAGGAGGGATCTAGCTAAGCTTGAAGAGAATGGTCTAGAATTTGGCAGCTGGGATTTAATGTTAAAAAATGTAAGGTCATGCATTTGGGCTGCAGCAATCCAAGGGAGCAATACAGTATAGGAGGTGAAGTACTTTTGTCCACTAAAGAAGAGCGGGACCTAGGCGTGGTTGTGTCTGATGATCTTAAAGTAGCTAAACAGGTAGAAAAGGCGATGGAAAAAGCTAGGAGGATGCTTGGGTGCATACGGAGAGGAATGGCTAGCAGAAAAAAGGAGGTGATAATGCCTCTGTAGAAGTCTTTGGTGCTACCTCATTTGGAGTATAGTCTGCAACTCTGGAGACCGCACCTTCAAAAGGATGTGAACAGGATTGAGTCAGTGCAGAGGGTGGCTACTAAAATGATTAGTGGGCTTCATTATAAAGCATATGAGGGGACAGACTTAAGGATCTTAATATGTACACCTTAGAGGAAAGGCGGGATAGAGGTGATATGATTGAGGTGTTTAAATACCTCCGTGGCATAAATGTTCAGGGAGAGAGCCTCTTTCAATTGAAAGCAAGTTCTGCTACGAGGGGACATGGGATGAGGGTGAAGGGAGATAAGATTCAGGAGTGATATGCGGAAATATTTCTTTACGGGAAGAGTAGTGGATCCGTGGAATAGTCTCCCAGTGGAGGTGGTAGAGATGAGGACAGTAACTGAATTTAAAAAAGCATGGGACAAACACAGAGGATCTCTAAAGGTAAAAAGGGGACTGTTGTAGTTGTTATGGAAGGACAGACTAGATAGGCCATGTGGTCTTTTTCTGTCGTCATATTTCTATGTTTCTATGAAACCAGAGGTTATTCATGGAAACAAATCTGGATTAAAAAGGGCTGTCAAAGAGATTTATTCCTAGCTAGAGGAAAGGAAGGAAAGGAAGGGGTTTCTGCTGAAAATTCCTCCTCCTTCAGGAGATGAATCCTCTGAAATGAAATCCAGATATTAATCTGGAAATTTCTCAAAAGCACTTTGGGAGGCTTCCTTGCAATGTAGAATGGGAAGAGGAGAGCAGAAAGATTATTGACTCTTGAGAGATGCATATCTCCAGCTACAGAGGCCCAGTTGAATGAGAGACCCAGGGTATTGAATTCTTGGTACTGAACTTCTCATAAGCCTTTGCGTTAACTTTTAACATCTTTTATTAAAAAGAATAGGACTGTTGAGAAAGAGTAAGCAAAGTTGATGGGAAAGAGTCCGCATCACTAGCACCGGAACAAGTGTGGCCAAACTTACAACTTCATATTGCTGTTGAACAGGTGGCAAGAATGCCAATTCCTGAGGTTGCATAGGTGAGCAACATGTCTGCCCTGGAGAGAACTTTGCACAATAAGAGGCTGAATCTGGTCCACAATTATTGGCACTATTTTACTGCATAAATTACCTGCTATTCTTAACCAAAAGCACAGTCATGTCAAATGATGTCACCCAAGTTTTAACAAATTGGCTTCTAAGCCTCCCTCAAGTGCCTGAGAAATGCCATCACTATTTATTTAAGCCCAAGTTAGACGGCTGCTTCTGCACAGTCTAGACACAGTAAGAAACCTTACCTAGTACACAACACTGGGATCATCCCATTGCTTACCGCACAGAAAGTTCAATGGTCTTCCATAGCAAGCACTGTGTGTAATTTACTAATCGCCACTAAGGTGACATTTTACTTACCAGATAATGTCTTTTCCTTGAATCCTACTAGACCAGTCCAGACAAGTAGGTTGTATCCCCCTACCAGCAGACTGGTGAAGACAAAGAACCAATGAAAAGTCCAGGTTTCAGTGGCATCACTCCTGTGCCTCTATCCACCTCACCAGGGGACCCGTCAGTATTCATCCCAAAGCAAATGGGAGATACAGAACAAGCCTCACATAACCTCAGTGTGGGCAAAAATGAGAAAACAGTAGAGAGCTATGTACAGGAAGGCAGAAATAGAAGGTTGTCAGTAGAAGATGAACATGCAGAGCCAAATAGAGAATCATGGCAGAGCCAAGGGTACCACAGCAGTACAACAGAGAAAATACAGTTTCAGCAGTGGGCCCTGGACTGGTCTAACAGGATTCAAGGAAAAGACATTATCTGGTAAGTAAAAGGTCACCTTCCATATCATCCTGCTAGACCAGTCCAGACAAGTGGGATGTACCAAAGCTACACCACTACCAAGTGGTAGGAAGAAGACAGCTCACAAAACTCAAACTGAAGGCCGTGTCTGCCCACACATGGACATTCAGGCGCTAATGCTTGAGAAACGTAGAAAGTGATGCCCCCACTGCTGCCCAACAAACGTCTGTAGAAGCTACAGAGCTCTGCTATGCCGAGGATGCCAGCGCTTGGATAGAATGGGCACACAGACCCTCCGGAACTGGCTGGTTCCTAACAGCTACACTAGGGAATAGTCTCCTTAACCCAGCACCTCAAAGTTGACTTAGCCCCCGCTTCATCCTTGCATGGTCCAGAAAACAGCATAAAAAGATGGTTCGACTTACAAAAGGAATTCGTAACCTCCAAGGTACAAGAGAAGCAGCCTGCAGACATCCACAAAGCAAAGATCCTTATCCTTCCGACACTGCTTAAAGGAGGGCAGGCAAGCCACCTGGTTCACAACAAAATGAGAACACTTTAGGCAAGAAGGCAAGCAGAGGCCGAATGGAAATGGCCTCGGCTGAAAAGGACAGAATGATCCCAGCAAGACAGAGCCTGCAGCTCTGAGATCTGCCTTGCAGAATAAACTGCGACCAAAAAGAGACAGACAAACATCAAATCATTCACAGCAGCACACTTTGACAGATCAAAGGGGGCTACCATCAGGGTCCTGAGGAACCAGAGATAGAGCCCAGGAGGGAAATCATAGACCAAAAGGATGAATGCAGATGTTGAACCCCTTGGAGAAAACATGAGACAATCGGTGCAAGGCCAAAGCACTTGCCTACCATCAGACCACAAACAGCCAAAGTTGCCACCTGAACCTTCAGGGAGCTAAGTGAGAGGCCCTTCTCTAGGCCATCCTGCAGACAGACCAACAGAGAGAACACCTTGGCTGCATCAGGAGCCAAGTGACGCATGCCACACCAGTGCTCAAAGAGGCACTATATCCATACATATGCTAGCTTGGTAGACCTCCTCTGGGCACCAAGTATGGTAGAGTAGCTGGAGAGTATGCTGGAGAGTAGCCCTTATATGCTAGCAGTCTCCTTTCAAGAGCCATGCCATAAGCGAGAAGGGAGCCAAGTTCTCCAGAACAATCAGTCCCTGCTGCCATAGCCCCCAAGATGAAGGTAACCAAAGAGGAGGGGCTTGAAGGAGTCGCATCAGGTTTCCAAACCATGCTCTCTATGGACAATCCAGCACTACCAAAACAATCCTCCCGGGTGGTGCTTTATACACTGTATCACATGCCCCACCAGGGGCCATGGCGGAAACACTTACAGCAGCCACTGACTGGGCCAATATCCGGGGTCAGGGCATTGACACCCTCAGACTCCATTTCCATGTGATGCCTGAAGAAGCAGCAGAGTTTGGTATTGGAGCTGGTCACCATCAGATCCATTTCAGGGCGATCCCAGCAGAGCAGAATCAACTGAAACGCCTCTTGACTCAACTCCCACTCACCGGGGATTCAGAGAGTGCTAGCTGAGGAAGTATGGTTTCACATTGTCCACTTTATTCTTTATTCAAAACATTTGATATACCGCCCATTGCCGCAGCGTCAAAGCGGTGTACAATAATAAAGTGCAACTGGTGAAAGTAGAGGAGGAAGAAGGAACGCCATCGGTATGATAGGAGAGCCAATAGAAAAGAAGAGAGAAGGATAGTAAGGACAGCGGTAGACCAAGGGGGACGCTACAAATAAAGACAAAGGACGCTACAAATAAAGACCAAGACAAGAGGTGGTAGACTGGACTGGTGGGGGATGGGAGGGGCTGTAATGTTCACTTTCATCCAGTAATGTGGTATCATCAGCATAGCAAAGGTTGTTGATGAGTCTTCCACCAATCTTCACACCTCTGTTATCTTCATACAATCCTGCTTCTCTGATGATTTGTTCTGCATATAAATTAAACAGGTAGAGGAAATGTATGCAGCCAATGTGCTGAGCCGACAAGGCTAGGTGGTTTTTCTTGACCCAAGCAAACACGAGATCCATCTCCAGGGCCACTCCAGCACTTCTTGTGCCACCCTGCCAATTGACCTAAGCGACTACTATAGCATTGTCTGAAAACCCTCAAACAGCCCAGCTCTCAAACAGCACTGGAAACAGAGTCAAACTGATGGCCCTTGCCTTGAGGCAGTTGATGGACCACACCGCTTCCCTGTGGTTCCAATGTCCCTCAGCAATGCGCCACGCAGCCCAAGAGACTGGCACCTGTTGTCTGCAAGATCCAAGAGAAATAATCCAGTAGGATGCCCTTCCTCAGATAACAGGGCTGCCACCACCACCACAGGCTAGACCTCAGCCTCAATGTAAGCAGAAGCCTGAGCTCAAAGTCCTGAGAACTCGCGGACCATCGAGTCAACAAGGACCGCTGCAGTGGCCGCATATGAGCAGGCACTCACGGGACTATCTTTATGGTCGCTGACATCAGAGGAGCTGAAAATAATCCCAGACTCTGGGGGCCTGCTGCACACAGAACATTGCCAAGCAATTCAGTCTTTCGACTTTCTCCCCTGGCAGGAAAGCTCTGCACACTCGAGTGTCAAAAGATGCTTCCAGAAACTCCAAGGATTGGAAAGATAAAAAGTTGGCTCTCTTCCTGATTGATCACCCAGCCAAAGCTTTCCAAATAGGACACCACTCGGGATGTCACCCGAGACACTTCTGAGAGGGAATGTTCTCTTAAAGCCAATCATCTAGATAGGGATGGACACAGATCCCTTGGTACTGCAGCTACCACCACCACTACGATGACCTTTGAGATCACTGGGGCAGTGAAGGAAGCGCAGCAAACTGATGGTGAGAGTGAAGCACAGCAAAATGCAGATACCTCTGCTGATCCATCCAGATCGAGATATGAACATTTGCCTCAGTCAGATCCAGAGAAGCCAAGAATTCCTCTCAGTGAACTGCTTGAATCACAGAATGTAAGATTTCCATCTCAGAACACAGGACACGAAAGTGCTCATTGACCCCTTTGAGGTCCAGAATGGGCTGGAAGGCACCATCCTCCTTTGGCACCACAAAGAGTATCTGTCCTTGCCCTGCTCATCTGGGCGGAGAGGCACCACTGCCTTTAGGCAAAGCAACTTGTCCAAGGTGGCCCACACTGTGGCATCTTTGATCGCAGACACACCAGGGGAAACAATGAAGTTATCAGGAATCAGCTACTTGCATTCAAGGACATAGCCTAATTGAATGGTGTCTAGCAGCTAGTGATCCTTAGTAACCTGGACCCATTCCTGAAAGAAGAGGCAAAGCTTGTCACACACGGGAGGCACCAGGGAATGGGTCCTCCTCTGGATGGGGCAGAGTCCCTGGGTCCACGTGCTCCACAAAAGGACTGAGAATGAGACAGAGGCCCTGAAGTAAAGGGGAAGAAAAGTTTTTCAGGATGGTAGTTAATCCAGAGACCTCTGGGAATCAGACTACTGTGCCTTCTGTGGTCAGGCAGAGGCTGATGGAAGACAGGATCAGAGGGCCTGTGAAGTGGGCCAGTGCCCCTTTCTTGAGAGGCGATAAGATTTTGTCTCACTTAGGTCCTTCACCAGTTTCTCCAAAATTCGGTCCCAAACAGGAGCTTCCCCTTAAAAGCTAGTTGAACCAAACGGGCTTTGGAGAATGTGTCCACCGCCCAGCGATGGGGCCAAATCCAATGCTGTGACACCACTGTCAGGGCACCATCCCTAAGCTTAACAGGTCATATATGGCATCAGAAAGGAAGTCCATAGCAGACTAAGAGAAAAGCAGTATCATCAGGTGCAAGAGACTGAACCCGCTGATGCAGGGCTCGAGACATCAAGCTAGTACATACCCCCAGCTACAGAATAGCTGCCACCATGGCAAATTGGTTCTTCAGCAAGGAATTGACCTTGCAGTACAGAACATCCTTTAAGGCCAATCTGCCTTCCACAAGAATGGTGGTCAGTCTGGTAATCGCCATGACCTGCACATCCACCTCGGAAATGTCAAACCACCTGCCACGCTCCTCCACTGGGAGTGCACAGATCTTCTTATAGACCCTTAACCCTTTAGGCAGGGAGTCATATGAGTCTCACTCAGACTGGATCACATCTTTGATCACCTCTGGGAACAGGAAGTCAGTAATGGATTTCCACACCCCTTGAAGAAGCTGGTGTACTTTTGGCTCCTGCTCAATGCTGAAAGCATGTGTCAGATTTAGGGTGGATGAGACCTGGAAATCAATATGGCCAGCTCCTCCCCTTCTGGAACAGGCTGATCACGCCAGCCTCTGCATAGTCTTCTGAAGATGAGAATAGCTCCTCATCCACATCAGAGCCCAATACTGATTCATCTGGATCAGAGGCGTAGTCAATATCTCAGATAGCTGCCAACTGTTCCTCATCTGCACGGAGTGTTCCGCACTGGGGATGCTTAGCCAAAGATAATTATAATTTAATTATATTTAATTTATTTATATATTTATTTATTTATTTAATTTAATTTAATTATAATTATAATTATTATCAATTATAATTGAACAGGGCTTCTACTTTCAGCCTGCCTGGCACAAGACTGCTTCCGAGGGCACCTAGAGACTTCAAGGTCTGAATTTCCACGCCAGAAATACCAGGACTGTTGCAAAATGGAAAATAATTCTCTGGAGGACAATCCATATTCTGTAAGCTCTTCTCTCGGAAAAAGCTCCATGAAACCAGGGGACACAGCCACCACAAACCCCCTAGAGAATGAAGAGTGTCTCAGCATGGTCGCTGGAGCGACAGGCCAGCTGAGCATCCTTACCCTTAGCGCTATCCTGCACCTCCTGCCATGAGGCATGTAAGGACGGACTAATTGTATCCCCCGGCTGAAAGCATGCCCTTCAGGGGTGACTCAGAAGCTGCCGTACAGGAAAGGCAGAGTCCAGAATCCAAGGATGAGCTCCTCGCTGCCACAGGTCAAACAACGTTTCTAAGAAAAAGACAGCAAGTTAAGCTCTCACAAGAGTGCATGCTAAGGCTGCATCGACCCATAAGCGTGCATTAACTATGCTTTTACATAATGTGCGTTAAAGGCACAAGGGAAGGAAGGCATGTTAGAGCCACTTGGATGGAATGTGCATTAGGACAGTGTGATCGCCAGGCAAAAATGTTACTAATGAATGCAGAAAATGGCAGGAAACACCCACACAGCACCAGTGGTTGCTAGCAGTCCACCCCAACTACTATCCCTCAGAGACAGAACCAAGAGCATCCAACAAGGACAATGACAGGGTCAAGCCTTGGTACTCACCAAAAGCCCCAGGCACAGGATCAAGCCAGGCTCAGCTCTATGTCCCTGATGATTTGTTCTTCATATAAATTAAAACAAACAGATAGGGGGAAAGTATGCAGCCTTGTCATACACCTTTGCTTATTTTAAACCATTCCGTTTCTCCTTGTTCCATTTGAACTGTTGCTTCTTGATCAATGTAAAAGTTGTGCAAGAGAACGATCAGGTGTTCTGGTATACCCATGCTTCTTAATGTGGCCCAGAGTTTCTGTTTACACAAATCAAAAGCCTTGCTGTAGTCAACAAAACAGATATCCTTTTGGTATTCTTTAGTCTTTTCAAGGATCTCTCACATCAGTGATGTCTCTCCTTCCTTGCCCTTTCCTGAACCCTGCATGCGCTTCAGGCAGTTCTTGTTCCAGATATAGTTGTAGTCTCTGCTGAATAATCTTGAGTAAAATCTTGCTGGCATGCGGGATCAGAGTGATTGTGCGATAATTTTCACAGAAACTATATTGAAATAAAAATTCATCAATTTAAGTCTTATTCTGTCCAAAAACAATTTATATCGCTATGGTGTATTACTATTTTTTTAAATAGGTGTTAACCATCTTAAATGATTAAAGTCAGTAAGGTGTTGGAAACCATTTGGCATCAATGACAGCTTGGTATCTTCTGGGCATTCAACAGGTTTCTTGAGGTCCCCTTTTTGATTATATGGAACCAGGAACTGATAATGCACTCACTCAATCAGTTCTTGTTTGTTGCCTGGACGCTTTGATGCCACAGCCGTCTTCAGTCTGGAACAAAAACTTTCAAAATCGGATTGAGGTTAGGGACTGTTTCCAGGCCATGACAATTCCACATTATTGTCAGCAAACCACTTCTTGCAAATGGTTGCTGTGTGACATGGTGCTCCATCCTATTGACATTTAAAGTCCCCATCAGACCCGAATATGTCAGAAGCAGAAGGCAGCACTTTGGGTTTGAGGATGTCTGCAATGTATCGTTTCGCACTGATCGTGCCACTTAAAACTTGAATCCTGCCTACATCATGCCAAGACATGCATTCCCATATCATGACACTCAGGGGATATTTAACAGTGGCATTAAGGCATTCTGGGATGAAGTCTTTTCCTTCTTCGAACATATTGAATACCATCATTCCCAGAAATTGAAATCTTTGTCTCATTGCTCCAAATAACTCTTTTCCAGTCTTCAATTGACCAACAAAGTGTTCTTGGGCCCAGTCAAGCCTTTTCTTTCTTTGAACTGTATTCAGGAATGGCTTTTTCCTTGGTCTTCTGGCTTTCCGACTGGCCTCAACTAGCCTATGACAAACAGTTATGTTTGAAACCAACACACTGGTATTGGACAAAATGTTTATATCATTCACAGTAGTTCTGTTCCCTAGAGCTAGTCCTGCTATTCCTCCTGTCAGTTGTAGGCGGCATTGACTTTTTTCTGCCCTTTTCCTGTTTGTTTGCAATTGTTCCAGTCATCTTAAAGTGGTTGTACAGCTTCTGAACAATGGAGGCTGTTACTCCACTGCCAAGTTTCTTTGCTATTTCTCTAAAACTGTTGCATTCCATCCTCAAGGTAACTGCAGGAGCCCTCTTTTTTGGGTGACCAGTCTTATCTCTTGGTAGTTTTCATTCTTAGTATTTACTTAAAAGACCATAGTAGATTAGGTAGTAAATATTAAGCAAACTCTGTATCTAAACCTATCTAATTAAATGTTATTTATTTTAATTATAAAAAACATTTTAAAAAAAAACTTTCGAAGAAGTAAGCATGTTTTCAAACATTGGTGATAAACATTCAAAAGGAACACACAAATATTAATTGTATAGCAGAGTAAAACTGCATGTGGTGTAATTACAGCAAATATGCAGAATTATGCTTTTCTCTCATCTTAACATGCAAAATCACAAATTTTCAGAGTAAAAGGATGCTTTTTAGGTCTTTGTGGATTCAATAAACAATAACACATTCAACCATAGACTTTACACCAACTAGAATAGACGAGGGAAGCAAGTAAGAGACCTCAAATACACATGAAGAGAATGAATTGCTGGTGTATCCACAATTTTGGCCACTAGTTATTACTACTGGGAACTATTCGGGTTTTTGTGAAGATAGAACTGCTAGCCTTTTGATAAGAGGAAACCTGTTCTGTCAGTGCCAATACAGCTCTATGAGCCTTGCTGGAACTTATGCAGAACTCTAGCTATAACTGAATATGTATACAGGAAGATCCAGGTCCATGGAATCATTAGGACATCTGGAATTAGATGATGGGAAAAATAATGGAATAGCTCTGCATTTTTTCTGCTAGCAAAAAGATCAATTTGAGGTGCTCCCCACTCTTGAAAAATGGATCTCAGGAGGGATGCATACAGGGACCATTTGTAAGGTCAAAAAACTAAGCCTGTCAGATAATTGGTTGTGCAGTCCCAGGACGAATGCACCCTATATCTAGATGCAATTGGATATAGTAAAGTCCCATATTGTGGATGCCTCCCAAGCAAAGGCAAAGACAGCCTATACCTCCTTGCTTATTTACACAGAACACATTAACATCTGATTGCCTATCTGAATTAGGACTACTAAAACTTGAAGGTGAAGGAAAACCTGAATTAGCACAGTAAATTGCCCTGATCTCTAAACTAGCTTATGTGAAGATTTGTTTCATATTAACAGTTACCAAAAAAGGGTGTGTTTTTTCCAAATTTAAAACTGCTTTATTAAAAGCAGCTAATGATCCAAATATCTCCCACTGAAATTAATCCAAATAGCTACAAACACCTATTAGTCTGGAGGAAATATCTAACTAAAGCACCACCCCACACTCACAGACCTAGAAAACTTCCCACAAAAATAAAAACAAAAATACAATTACAGTAGATAAAGTCTAAATTGCTTCTTTAGAAAAGATCATACAATCAAGCAGGTAGACAATCTATATCAACAATATCATAAAAAGGGTAGGAGAAAGCCTCAGGATGATAAATCATCCCTCTATATGGCTATTAAAAGCCATAGGGGAATATATCAGCTCCACATCACAGGCTTAAAGTCCTCCCATATATTCATAGAATATTTAACAGATAATTATCTTGTTATAAAGTAAGTATACCAAATTCAAAGAGATATACTTTTACTACATTAAAGAACAGAAGGTACTCTGAGGCACCTTGGCAGCAACAGCTGCTCATCCAACAATTCAACACCAACAAATCGTATAATACAGAAAAAGGGAGCTCCAAAGCACCATGAATGAGTAAAGGGAACCTGTGGGGGGAAATAAAAAAAATAAAGGCTTGAAAACAATTCAAAGTTTGCCCAGCACACTATACTTAACTGACGGCAGCCAATTCACAGCAAAACATTCCCTCCATTGTTAGAAGACTCCCACAGAAGACACCGACAATAGAGCCCTCCTGCTGCACAGCAGTTATACAGTTTACCAAACTGTACATAAGTCTTAGAATCCTACAAAGATCTTTGTTTCACTTGGGAAAAGCTTCTTCAGGGGTTAAACTCAACGCCGGAGTTCGCCGTGCAAAAATTTAATGTCAGACACCACCAACTATAAATACAGGCAACAACTAATCAGGAACAACTTACTAATTGGATTAGAACAAGAAAACTAAAATAACGGGGGAGCAAGTACTCTTGGAACACACAAACCACACAGCGGGACAAACCACTAGAGAAAAACACTCCAGTCTATTCAAACCCACTGGTTCAAGGTTATTCAATTTAAAGAACCAACGCTGTTCTCGCTGTTGGATGGGAATGTAAAAAACAGAGCAGAAAAAAATGAAAAGCATGCAGATAGAGGACACCAATGGGCCCATACTTAACAATCCACCCTCAGGGGCCCTGTGGGGGTCATCTTGCTCATCTCTGGCCCATTAAGTGCTAGGTATCCATAGGTGCAGCGTTGAATACAGGACAAGCTGTCTGATCTATGAGACGGGGAGAATCAAGAATTAAGCAACATTGGGTCTACAGGTCTCAGCACCATGATGTGGGCCAGGGAAGAATGGAGTGGTGCAGCAATGCAGACAGGCTTAACACTGCCATCTGCTGGAGACAAATACTGGCTTTTCTCAGTGCTGCACTAGTGGCTATATCGAGTAATGACAACAATGAAAACTGCTCAAGACTGTCTTCACCCTCTAGAAAGGGAACATCTGGCACACATCTGGACTGCTCTAGCATTAAATAAAAAAAAATTAAGCGCCATCAAATCAATGCTGACTCCTGGCAACCCAGCAGCCCTTGGGTTTTCTTGGCAAGGTATGATCGGAAGTAGATTGCCAGGCCTTTTTTTCAGAAGCAATGGAGGTTAAAGTGACTTGCCCAAGATTGCAAGGAGTGCCAGTGGAAATCAAACCCTCGTCTCTTGGGTATAAGGGTGTTGCTCTAACCATTAGGATACTCCTCCAATCTCTAGCAGGAAAAGGAAAGTAAATTAACACATGAAGAAAAAAAATCAAGATACCTTTTTTAAAGCAATTTTGAAAATCTTGACAGGAGAGTTTTGTTTTGCGTCATTTCAGAAGAAAAACAAAAAACTGAGAAACAGGAGATCGCAGTATGTGGGAAGGACACTGCATGTTCAGAATTTTACACTAAGTTCTGAGCTGTCGGACAGCAGTTCCGTTCCAGACCATCGACTGACATTATCCACTTAGGTGCCCAAAACAATCCTGCTAGCTAACAGAAAACCCTTCTTTCTCAAAGACTACAGCTGTGGTCAACATTACTGGCCCCCAATACATTTTAGGTATGTTGTGTACAATATCTTGAGAAATAATCAGAAATATTCCTACTGTATGTCATCATAATATTTTAATAGTATGTTCAAAGGTATACAACTTAGAAGTAGTAAATTCTGAGAGAAAAAAAAATAATCTAAACTGGACAGGATTAATGGCACCCTTCACTAATATTTGGTTAAACAACCCCTGGCAGTGATGACAGCCTCCAAACATTTCTTGGAGCCATCTATAAGTTTCATACATCTGTCTGCTGTTTCTCCCACTGAACTGCGATTTATTCCAGTTCATGAATGTTTCCAGAATGCCTTTTACCAATGGCAGATTTCAGCTCTTTCCAAAGATTCTCGATTGGATTAAGATCAGAACTCACTGCTGACCAGTTTAAAACAGACTATTTGTTCCTTTTTAACCAACCATTCTTTTGTACTTTTGGATGCATGTTTTGGGCCATTGTCCTGCTGGAGGACCCATGACCTTCAAACCAGACCCAGCTTTCTGACACTAGGTAGCACATTTTGCTCCAAAATACCTTGGTAGTCCTCAGACTTCGCAATACCTTTAATACATTCCAGGCCTCCAGCGCCTGAAGCAGCAAAACAGCCCAACATTATGGAACCTCCACCATATTTAACTGTAGGAAGGGTGTTTTTCCATATATGCTTCTTTTCTTTGCCTGTAAATGTATCGCTGGTCTGCATTGCCGAGAAGCTCAAGTTAGGTTTCATCTGTCCAGAGAACATTCTCAGGAGGATTGTGATTTCTCAAGGTGGGTTTGGACAAAGATCAGGCGTGCCTTTTTATGTCTGTCTGAGCAGTGGGGTCCTCCCTTGGCCTTCACCCATGAAGTCCTCCTTTGTTTAGTGCATGGCATATGGTGCGGGTTGAAACTACCATTCCAGATTGCTCCAGGTCAGCCTTAAGCTCTTTGGATGCTGTTTGTGGTATTTCTCCAACAGTACGCACTAACCTTCGAAGGCTTCTTGGATTAATTTTCCTCTTACCACCATGTCCTGGGTGGTTCTTGACATTTCCATAAGCAGAGAAACATAGTTACTCACCTGTAGCAAGTGTATGTCAGTGACAACACCCATACGTGAGGACTTATTCCTGTTGTTCACAGAGGAGCCCTGCACGGGAATGCTCCCCAGCTTCCAAAGAAAGCTTTTAGGAGGCACACCATGCATAAGCACCTGCCTTCCTGCCTGCTGTGATGCCGCCTTCTTCAGCCTAATAACATAGCTGGTGTCAAAATGCAACTCCCCGGGGAGGGGAGGGTTGTGAAGACTTATCCAAGTTGTTCATGGAGAACACCTGCTACGGGAAATAAGCAGGAAGTAAGCTCATATCAAAATATGTATATAGCTCATATCAAAATCGACCACACTTACTCACGCAGCATACTGTGACAATTCTCCCACTGCATGCTAATGACAACTCACCCTTCATTGATTGTTTGCTGTGCCAACCGCTTTGATTTCATGATAAAGCGGTATACCAAGTCCGTTTAAATAAATACAAATAAATAAATAAAATTTTGAAAAATGGCCCAAGAGTGTGTGGATTTTAATAAGGCTTTAAGGGAGCATGATACCAACTCAGGAAGACCATTTCGAATAGCAATGCAAGAAGTGCAGCATTTGGAGTTGGTGACAGAGAAGAGTGCAGACAAGAGCAACTTGCCCGACGAATGGAATTCAGGAAGGGGGGTAGACAAGAAGACAGACAACTAAGAACTCCAATGTGAACACTGATGACAAATATAAAAGCCTGACCTGTATGCAAAAGTAGATGGAAAGTCTGCAGCTAAGGCTTTAGGATTCCTATTTTGTTCCATCGCCTGGAAGGGCAAAGCATCAAACCTGCACTCTTCCCTTGAGTTTTTCCAAGTGGACATTTACATTTTGTTCTTTCAGTCACATTTTTTGATCTAACTGAAAATAACTACCTTCCAGCCTACACTTCAAACCCTGCAACTTCATTCTAGCTCCCACTGCTGAAACTAGAGGACCTTTTCTATGGCAGAAGCATATGTGATGCCTTCCTCAAACCCAGCTGCGCAGATTACAACTTGTCCACCACACAGCTGCACGTATTCTCAACCACACCTCCCGCCACGATCACATCACCCCCATTCTGATTCATCTTCACTGGCTTCCTCTGATCTACCGTATACAATTCAAAATAATTATACACGTACACAAAACTATCTGTACTGGTACTCCCCTCTATCTCGGCGATTTAATACATCTTCATTCATCTCACCGTTCCCTTAGGTCGGTTCACCTGAACCGTATGTCCCTTCCCTCTCCGTCACAAGCTCACCTTGAGTCTACCCATCCTCAGCATTTTTCTTTTTGGGCCCTCGACTCTGGGACTCGCTTCCCCTCGCCCTCCGTCTGGAGCCCTCCTATAAAACCTTTAAGGCCAAATTGAAGACCCACCTTTTCTGCACTGCCTTCAACCTTCCTTCCCCCGCCATTCCCCGTTCTCCTCTACCTCGCTGAACCTAGCCGTTCCTATTTCTTTGTTGCCGTGCACTCTGTTTTGTCTACTGCTTTATCCTTTCTCTTCACTCTATCCTCTCTCAATTCTTATGGTGTTCCTTTTCCTTTCTCAGCAGCTTATATATTTTGTTATTGTATACCGCTCTGGTGCCACTGGTAAAGAGCGGTATATTAAATGAGCCAATAAAGATAAAGAAAGATGTTTTTATAACTCTGGGAAACCTTAGAAGAAAAGTTTTTCTCTCTAATCTTATTCTTTTTTCTAACATGTATTTTATCAATAATTTCTTTTTCTATTTACAGGCAAATTGCTTTTAGCTGCAGTGATTTTTATGAATGAATCACTGTCAAAGACTCTATGGCCCCATCAAGTTTTTAAGTCAGTGGTGTTAAAAAAAAAAATGTTTTTGCCTGTGGCATGCCAACCTTTTCCTTGGCGCATCTTGCGAATTTTACTTTGGAATCCATTTGGCAATCAATTGTGTCATTGGGGGAAGCTTTGCTACTGCAAGTTTCTTCACTGGCTGCAAAGGTACAAGTTAATTCTGTGGTGACTGAGAAGGTGGATATTAGAATTACTGCGGTTCAGCTGGAGGTGAAGAAGCTGCAATCCAAAGTTGTAGCTTTGCAAGATCAATCAGTTTAATTTAAAACTGGAGCAGTTGGAGAATCGTACCTGGGCAAATAACTTGCGACTTGTAAATTCTCCTCAGATTTCTACAACTTCAATTGGAGATATGTTTAAATGATACTTGATGGAATTTCTGACTGTACCAGCTGAACTGATACCACCAATTGTAAAGTTATATTACTTGCCCCAAGGTAAGAAATCAGTATCAGCACTTAGAATTGGGGACCAGAGTAGATGAATTAAATGCATCTGCTTTGGCTGAAATCTCTCAAGAACCACCGTCCCCCTCAACATTAACAACTTTTGCTTTGCTTTCTGATAAGGAGTAGTTGTTAAAACTAAAAAAACAGAATATTGTGTTTTGTGGCTTATGGGTTCACGTGTACTCAGATTTGGCTAGAGAAACCCAGAGACGCCAGAGGTAGTTTCTTCTCCCGCGCCCTGGGGTTCACCAGCTGGGTGGGCTATTCTTTTTGAAACATCTGTGTAAGTGCTTGATAAAATAGTCTGATTCATGTGGGGGGTTTTTTTATGAGCCCTCCCAGCTGGTAGCTTTCATCAATGCCCGTCGTATAGAGTCATTTATAGAATCCCTGCCTTCTGTACCGTAATTAGTTTCAGGGTTGGATATTATGATTGTTTCTTTACAAATTGTTTAATTTTTTTTTTTTTAAATCTTGCCTCTCCTTTGTTTTTGGGGGCTGGGCTGGGTAGACTGCTAAGGATTTCTTCTGGATTGTCCATTGTGTATAGATTTTCTTTTTTTATTCTGCCGTTCTATCCTATTTCTTCACAAGAATGTTTGTTAACTTTATTGGTCTGGTTTGTAAAATTTCATAAAGATAAAAAAAAAATTGACTGGTTACATTAACTATAATTAAAGTGCCAACTCTAATACAAAGCATTTAGCTTTCAGTTTGGAGGTTTACTTGATGATCCAAGCCTGAAATCAAGTATATAACTTATTGTGTGCATAAGCCTTTGACTTCTCCACTCCATTGTGAGTTAAATGTTTCCTATCACCAATCATTCAGAAACGGCATCATTCACTTCAGTTAAGGTTCAGAGAAGAGCCACCAAAATGGTAAAGGGGATGGAAGGATACCCCTAAGAAGAGAGGCTACAAAGGTTAGGGCTCTTCAACCTGGAAAAGAGACGGCCGAGGGGAGATATGATAGAGGTCTATAAATTAATGAATGGAGTGGAATGGGTAAACGTAGATTGATTGTTTACGTCATCAGAATATAGAAAGACTAGGGGACATGCAATGAAGCTACAGGGTAAACTATTTAAGGCTACTAAGAGAAAATATTTTTTCACTCAACGAGTAATCAAACTCTAGAATTTGTTACCAGAGGATGTAGTAAAAGCTTTTAGTGTAGCTGGGTTTAAAAAAGGTTTGGACAAGTTCCTGGAGGAAAGGTCCATAAACCATTATTAAAAGGGACCCAGGATATCACTGCTTGACCCAATACAAGTATTGTAGAACCTGTGTCTTTTGGGGAGACTGCTAGGTACTTATGACCTAGATTGGCCACTGTTGGAAACAGGATACTGGGCTTGATGGACCATGTTCTGACCCACTATGGCATATCTTATGTTCTTATGAGGCAAGGAACTCCCTCTGACAGACCAATTCAACAACAGACCCGATGGTCTTCATATGGAAAGAGGGACTCAACTTTGCTACAACCACTTTTAGGTCCAGGATATGCTGGACAGAACCTCCCTTCCTGACACCACAATGTGGATGGAGGAAGTTTCCTGGTCTTGCTTTGAAAAAGGCATGGGTAAAATAACCTGCAGTTATAGGAGACGCTGAAACATGCCTTTTAACATCACCCGCAAGAGCAGGGAGTGGCAGAGACACTCTACAAGGGCATCTCAAAGGCATTGCTGTAATTCAAATATTTTGCATATTTCCAAGGGATGGCCTGAATCAGTGACCTTCGGGTTAGAAAGCAGTCATCTTGCAGGAGGAGCTAATACACCCCAATCTTGAATGGGGACCCCAAGAACCCACTGGTCTGAGGTGGTATAGGTCCCTCCAGTGAACTGGCTGCCAATGAAGCAATGGCAGAGACTTGATCACACTGAAGCTCTGAAAGGACTGCCCTTTCTTGGGCTAAGATCCAAGGATACCTCCAAGCTATATGCATGGCCCTACAAGAGGTACCTTCTGTCCTCTAAGCCTATCTTCCAAGAATCTGAATGAGCGAGCCTCCATCAAGTGCTAGAAACCCATGACAAACTGATGAACAAAGGACAGCTGTCTGCTCCGAACAACTTTGGACCTAAATGTGCGGTGGGGGCCAGATACATGGACAGAAAACTTATGCACTAGCAACAACATATTTGTAGCATGCATGGAAATGGCATAATACCATTACAAGCACAGTTTAGACATGTTTCAGTGTGAAATTTGTTGTTCTGTTTTCTGTCTGCTCAGTTTTCCCCATCTTTTCACGTTTAGCTCAAGCCTATGCAAACAAAGTCACCAGGGGATGCCAGAACAACATTTCTGTTCTGCTACACACTAAAATTTCATGCGCCAGTTTTATTTCACTTCTGACCAGGCATTAAAAGAATGGTGCTACTGAACGCTGCACTTGGCCTTCTGGTCTCCTGTGTACTTCTCTGCATCCAGGCAAAATAGCTAATAACCCCGTTACCATGTCATTTGAATACGCACAACTCATAACGTAATTTTAATAGGCACAACGCTAGTATCTGCGCAGTCATTTGTGCACAGGTAATGCATGTACTAATCCCTCTATATTGTGGTGTGGTGGTGAGTGAGTGCAGATGTCATTCTAACTACGTGCATATGATGCACAAATGTTTCTGCATTGGCTCCTTATATTGTAAGCGCTCAGGGCACTGGGAAATACCACACCTCACTGTGTACCTCACCTACAGACCTCCAAACCCAACAACGTTAGTGTTTTCAACCATCATGGAAACAGTATGCACCCACTCAAAACCTCATAAACCTCTCCTGATTCTAGGGAGACTAACCTCCCATCCACCAACCACAAGAAGCCCACTCATGTCTCCAAGCCATGAGCGCATTACGGTTCTCTCTAATAGTAACAACCTCTACACACAAACAAGTACCTTAGACTTCATCTTCATCCCCCACAAATGTGTTAGTCAATAAAACCATAACCCATCCCATTACAACACCTGTGCCCTGGTCAGACCATCACATGCTCACTTTCAATATAACACTTTGCTAAACCATGAACAACCAGGAAGAACCAAAACAAGTACAAGATTTGATAAAGACCTCTTCACAAATGAAGTCAAATCACAGCTGATCCATGACATGAACAACCTAGGAGACATAATAAATAACTGGAACAAAGCCATCTCCAATGCTGCAGCAACACCAAGCAACATATTGACCAAGCGCAAGAGAAACACCGCACCATGGTACTCTAATGACATTAGAATACTAAAAAGAACTCTCAGAAAGATTGAAAGAAAATGGAGACACATTAAAGACAACGAAGAACACCACTCACACAAAATCAAACAATTATAACACATCCTGATAAGCAACTGCAAAAAAGACTACACCAATCTAATAATGAAATCCCTTAATAAACCCAGGTAACTCAAATTGTGCGAACGCTCACAAAAGATCCTACATGTAGAAAAAATACAACAGATTGCCAACTCTTATGGATCTAACTGGAAACAAGAATTAAAAAATGCAACGCCTATCAACATGCTATAAACCACTGAAAGCCCTCCATATATTTATCCTAAGAGAACCTGGGACACCTTCACCTCCCAACCCTGGAACAGCTAAACATCAAAACCAACTTGAACACAATCACATCTGCACTTGACCCATGCCCAGTGACATGGATAAAACTCACAAAGGAAGAACTTGGCACAACTCTAATGAAAATCACTCACCTCTCACTCTCGCAGGGTTACCTACCAGCTAGCCTTAAACAAGCATGTACAGACCAATCCTAAAAAAAACCCTGCTTAACCCACTAGACCCCACAGCATACCGGAAGATCTCTAGTCTACCATTCATAACAAAGATGATTGAGAAAGTTGGTCAACTGCAATTGCAAGATCACATTGATCAAGCTGCACCACTAGACATCCAACATGGCTTCAAATCCAACCACAGTGTGGAAACTTTACTCACAGTCCTACTAGACAAAATAATAGGTATAACATAAAACAAGGCTTCATATTAATCTTCATTAATATAAGAGCAGCTTTTGACACAGTCAGCCATCACCTACTATTACAAAAAGACTGAGTGAAAAAGGCCTTGACAACGTCACACTCATATGATTCCAATCATACTTAGACCACAAAAAGTCCCAATTGGCCCACACATGTCAAAACTATTTAGACAGCTGCATCGGATACCCCAAGGCTCATCCCCATCTGCCCTGTTATTCAATCTATATATACACAACCTCTATATACAGTAACAAGAGACCATGACATATGATATCAAATACACAGATGATATATTGATTTACACTTCATTCAATATAGACAAACCAGATTACACAAAAATAATCAGATTCTTAGAAGCAAAGACAAAATGGCTCAACCAGCACAACCTAGACAAACTACAATAAAACTGAGGATCTTCACATTACCAGGAATAGAATATTGACCCCCCCCCCCCATCAACCATAAAGATATCGAACAGCATCATTAACAGTAAAGTAAGAAAAAATACCTCAACATCCAATCGCACATAAGAAAAACAATGAAAACAGCATACGAGATGAAAATCATGCAACTCCTCAAACCCCTACTCAACCAAAATGACTTCAGGACTGTCTGTCAAGCAACAATCGCACCAATACTAGACTAGGATGCAGTCTACCACCCAGATGGAGAGGGTGCATTTTGTGACTGCCTGCCCAAGGCGATTGGGATCGTAGGTCAGAAAGAGCTGGCCAGACTTGCGATGAGGCTGGGTGCGCTGCAGATAGAAGGCAAGAGCCCTCTTGCAGTTGAGTGTATGCAAGACCGCCGACGCCTGGTCGGCTTGGGGTCTAGGGAAGAAAGTCGGCAAGACTCTCTCATGATTGAGATGAAAATCCAAGACAACCTTCGGCAGGAACTTGGGGTGGATATGGAGGACAACCCTGTTCCTATAGAACCTGGTGTAAGGGGCTTCAGCCATGAGAGCCTGGAGCTCACTGACTCAGTGAGCTGAGGTCAAAGCCACCAGGAAGACCACCTTCCAGGATAGGTGCCGAAGAGAGAACGTTGCCATTGGCTCGAAGGGTGAATGCGTAAGCTGCATAAGCACTATGTTCAGGTTCCACTCTGCTGGAGGAGGTCGGATGGGAGGTATGGACAGCAAGAGGCCTCGCATAAAGTGGGAGACCAAGGGCTGCTCCGAGACGGATTTGTCCTCTACAAGGAGGTGGTTCACCAAGATGGCGCTCAGGTGTACCCTGACAGAGTTGGACTTCAGCCCCTCCTTCGAAAGATGGAGAAGGTACTCGAGGACCCACCGAGTGGGACACGAGAAAGGGTTGATCTGGACCTCAGAGCATCAGACCGAGAAGCGCCACCACTTGAATGCATAAGCTTGTCTCGTCAAGTCCTTCCTCGACGCAAGGAGGACCTCCTCGACCTCCTCTGGGAGGTCTAGCGTGGCTAGGGAGACCCGTTCAGCTGCCAGGCTACAAGGGACAACGCGGCCAGGTTCGGGTGTAGCACCCGCACCTCCTCCTGCGTTAGCAGGCCTGGGGCACAGCCCAGAGTAACCGGAGGCTCAGACATGAGCAGGAGTGGGAACCACGGTTGCTGAGGCCATGGGAGCAATGAGTATCATTGACGCTCGTTCCCGCTGAGGTTTGTGGAGGGTCCTCACAATGAAAGGAGTGGGAGGGAATGCATAGAGAAGCCCGGAGGTCCAGCTCAAGAGGAACGCATCCCACGCCTCCCTGTTCGGGTGTGGGACTGGGCCGCAGAAGCGAGTGAGATGTGTGTTCGCTGGGCTAGCGAACAGGTCCACGGTCAGGGTCCCCCACCGATGGAACAGCAAGTTGGTCACCTCTGGGGTCCAGCCGCCATTTGTGAGGGCGGAGGATCCTGCTGCGTTTGTCCGCAAGGACGTTCTCGTGGCCCAGGAGGTAGACTGCTCGTATGGTCATCCCCCAATGAAAAGTGAAGGAGCAGAGGACTGCTTCCAGGCAGAGGAGTGATCCTGTGCCCTGCTCCTTATTGATGTAGAACATTGCCACTCGACTGTCAGTCTGCACGAGCACCGACTTTCCTTGGAGATGGTCTTCAAAGGCCCTCAGGGCCCACCGGACTGCCCGAATCTTGAGCAAGTTTATCTGCTGCTGAGATTCTTTGGGTGACCATCGCCCTTGCGTGCAGTGCACCACAGTGGGCTCCCCACCCCAGCAGGGAAGCGTCCGTTGTCAGCACTACTTCGTGCTGCGAGGTCTGGAAAGGGAGCCCCCGGAGAAGGTTGCAGAGGTCCTGCCACCAGTCTAAGGAGCTGCAAAGGTTGTGGGACAACCGAATGGGGTCCCTGAGGTGATCGGAGGCCAGACTCCACTGAGTGCTGAGGAACCACTGGGCCATCCGCATGTGCATGCGGGCATGTAGAACCACATAGACGGTGGAGGCCATGTGCCCCAGGAGGGGCAGCATAGTCTGCGCCATGACCTGAGTGTTGCTTTGTACCTGGGTCACCAAGGCTCGGAAACGAGCCGCGCGGTGTGCAGGCAGAAAGGCAATCGCCCACTAAGTGTCAAGGTGTGTGCCAATAAACTCCAAGACTTTTACCAGGTTGAGGTGGGACAGGGTAGTTGACCAAGAACCCCAGGTGCTCGAAGAGGATCATGCATGATGCCGCCAGGCAGGCTTCCCCAGCTGAGGGCCCCTTGACGAGCCAGTCGTCGAGGTAAGGGAAGACTGGTAAACCCCTGTTGTCTGAGGGAAGCAGCGGTCGCAGAGAGGCACTTTGTGAAGACACGCGGAGCAGATGTGAGTCCGAAGGGGAGCACCTTGTATTAGTAATGCTCCCCTTGCACTCTGAAGTGCAGGAACTGCCTGTGCTGGGGGTGAATCATAATGTGGGTGTATGCGCCATGAGATTCAAGGAGCATAGCCAGCACCCTGCTTGAGGAAGGGCAGCAGGATGCCGAGTGATAGCATTTTGAACTTCTCCCGCACCAGAAACTTGTTTAGTTTTCAGAGGTCGAGGATGAGCCGAAGGCCCACCGTCTTCTTCAAAACAAGGAAGTACTGGGAATAGAAGCTCCGACCTCAGAGGTGAATCGTTACCCTCTCGATTGCTCGCTGGGCGAGGTTGTCTAACTCTCACTGTAGGAAGATCTGGTGCGCGAGGAGTCGAGAAGGCTCCGCTGGGGAGAAGTGAGGGGGAAGCCTGTCCAGACGAAGACCGTAACTGTCCCGGACTACTCAGAGGACCCACGTGTCCGACGTAATGGACGCCCACTGGTAGGCGAAGGACGACAGGCATCCCCCCACCGGCTGCGGTGCTGCTGGGGGGGCGAAAGGCTACGCTGCTAGCATCAAAACCCCGGGGTGGGCTCAGGCAGTGCAAGGGTTTGTGCCTTGGGCCCTTTCAGCTTGCGATGACCATGGGGGCCCAGACTTTCCCTACGTCGTGGTCAGCACGGGAGTGGTTGGGTATGGTGGGTAGCCTTGGTAGGGTAGACCCTTCCACGGAAAGAACAGCTTCTTAGTTTGCTGTTTCTTCTGAGGGAGGAGGAGGTCTTGCACGAGAGACTCCTAGGGGAGGTGGGAAAGTATATTTATTTTATTTTATTTAACATTTCTTATATACCGCCTTTCATGATATCAAGGCGGTTTACATTGAACAAACTGAAATTACATTGAACGGGGCATTATAACTTGGAGATAGTTATTTTACAGGGAACATGGGCAATGGAGGGTTAAGTGGCTTGCCCAAGACAACAAGCAGCACCTGTGGGACTAGAAACCCCAGTCCTTCCAGCCCAAGGTTGCTGTCCTCTAGTGGGATCTGAACCCCTGGCATTCCGGCCTGAGGTAACTTGCCCCAACCACTAGGCCACTCCTCCCTCATATATATATATATATATGGGGACTTGTATCCTGCTGTCCATGCAGAACACCTGCAATAGGTAAGTAATTTGGTTTTCTCCAAGGACAAGTAAAATAGCAAGTCTTAACTACAGAAAAAGGCAAAATAATCAACATGCAAGGCATTGTAACAGATAAACCATTTTTTTGGTGGCAACTAGCCTTTTGATTTTTATTTTTTTTTATTTTTCAGGAGTCCATTTCTAGAAAGTAGTGAAACGTAAAATATACAAATGGGAATAGAGTAGATACCACACCATTCACAGATGAGGTGTTAGAGCAGCTTGTAAAATCAAAAGTGGCTAAGGCATGGGACCGGATGGGATACACCCCAGGATACTGGAAGAGCTCAGAGGTTCTTGCAGGGCTGTTAAAGGATGTTTTAAATAGATCCTTGGAGACAAGAGAAGTTCCACAGGACTGGAGAAGGGTTGATGATGTACCCTCTTTACAAAAGTGACATAGGGAAGAAATGACAAACTACAGGCCAGTAAGCCCTACCTCGGCGGCGAGAAAAGTAATGGAGGCACTCCTGAAAGAGCGAATAGTGGACTTACTCGAAACCAACAGGTTGCATGATCCGAGGCAACATGGTTTTACCAAAGGATGATCTTGCCAAACAAATCTGATTGAGTTCTTTGACTGGGTGTCCAGAAATCAAGGGCATGCGATGGATGTGATCTACCTAGATTTCAGCAAAGCCTTTGATACTGTTACTTATAGGGGGCTTATAAATAAACATAAAGGCTTAGAGATGGGTCCCAAGGTGGAGAACTGGTTCAGAAATTGGTTCACTGACAGCAGAAGGTGACTGTAAACAGAATTCACTTGGATGAAAGGAAGGTGATTAAGGGTGTGCCCCAGGGTTTGTTCCTGGGACTGGTACTGTTCAATGTATTTGTGAGTGATATTGCTGAAAGACTGAATGAAAAAGTCTGTCTTTTAGCAGATGACACAAAAATTTGCAACAGAGTGGACTCCCCTGAGGGAGTGAACAACATGAGGAAAGATCTACAAAAGCTGCAAGAATGGTCTAATACTTGACAGTTAAGATTTAATGTGAAGAAGTACAGTGTCATGCACTTGGGAAGCAGAAATCCAAGGGAATTGTATGCAATAGGGTGAGAGAAGTTGGTGTGCACGGACCAGAAGGACCTCGGAGTAATTGTTTCCGAAGATCTCAAGATGGCAACACAGTGTGATAGGGCGGTGGCAAAATTTGGAAAAATTCTCTGGGACTTGCAAGTCACTTGAAGCAACGGATCCTCCAAAGACAAATCCGCCCCTTGCTCTGCCACCGGCATGTTAAGAGCTTTCAGCATCTCTGAAATAAGGGCTGCCAGTTCCTCCTGCCGGAATACCCTGACCACCCTTGCTTGGCTCCTCCTGCTCAGCAATCTCGCCTTCTTCCAAATCCAGATCTCTGAGTCTTCGTCTTCCGAGACATCTTCTGAGACCACAGACCCCACTTTTTTTCCCCAACCTAGGTCTCTTACACGGGACGGCACCCGCCCCCGCGGTCATGGAAGGCCCAGCCAGCTTTAGACCCAGGCCTCCCTCCACCTCCGCAGTCCCCAGCTTCCCTCCCAGGGCCTGCTGGAGTAGGCACATAAAGTCCTGGGAAAAGATCGCCGCCAGTCCCCCGATGCATAGCAGGCTGGGACGTGGAAGGCTCCAGAACCGTGGATGTGCCTTGCACTAATGCTGGAGGTGGGGCTGCAGGAGACAGGGGTTCCGGAGAGCCTGACGCCTCTTCCCTCAGCGCCGCCCCTTCTGTCTCCATCTCCTTTGCCACCGCTTCTTGGGCACAGCCCTTGCAGATCCCCACCTCTGACACTGACCCCCTCTTTGCCCCACACATTACACATTGAGGCCTAGAGGGCATCTTAGCCAGCTCCCAAAAGGTTGCCTGACTCTCCTGAATCCAACTGCCTGTTATGCTCCTTTAATTTTCTCTTTTTTTTTTTTGAAATGCAGGTCCTGCACTTCTGCAATCAGGCTGCTCTTCCAAAGGGCTCATCCTGGTCCCGCAGTCTACGAGCCCCGCTTATCAGCTGTGACTCACACCTGCTTCCCGCGCTGACACTATATGACTGAGGCCTGTCCTCTGCGAAAGCCTGCGGTGCGAAATTTTGCCGCGCTTTTAAACGATCTCCCCACACGGGTAATCCGCCTCACACTGACTGCCTGCTGTTCTGTCACCCACCCGAGAGCCTGCCCAGTGCGCCTCTCACCTTCAGCCTCTAAGGAAGAATGGAGTTCCCACTGCCCGACTCTCGGCTCCGCTGACCTCGCCGCGGCTGCAAGCTGCTTGGCTGCCAAGACTCCGCTCACCTGCGCGGTCGCTTGCTCAACGTCTCCTCATCTGATCTGCGGGTTCAGGAGACGGAGGCCCCAGCCGCAGCTCCCACACACAACCCCAAGATAAGTACCTGCAGGGAGGGGGGGAGAGGGGGAGAGGGGGGAAAATTGATTTGCCTTTGCAGCCACTTGGCAGAGTCTCTCACCAGCTGTACTTTCGCCAGCAAATTTAAAGTGATAGAACACCAATTATCTTTCTTTTTTTTTTTTTTTTCTTTTTTTTAAGATTCAAACCCTAACTGCACTATCTAAAACACTATGTTACACCAACTCCTCAATCATTCCTCTAGTGAGCCCTCCACTCTGAGATTCACACCTCCTTCAGCTGCCTTGGAGACTGAGCTTACTGGAGAAAGGAGGCGGTTCCTCATCTATTTAGCCTGGTGTCACCAAAAAGGGTGACATGCTCAGTCTCCAAGGCTGCGGGAGGTGGTGCTTATACCCCCAGAGGTTCCGGGACTAGACTAGAGGGACGATAAGGAAGTGCCAGTTATACCCTCTCTTTTTGTGTTATGACAAAGAAAAAGGAATACCAACCCTGACCTTTGTCTGTAGAGGCATAGATACAATAGCCTGCAACTGCAGGAGGAGCCTAAAGTTTTCTTGTTAGCCAGGATACCCCCTTTTTGGTGCAATGTGCTATGGGCCCCATTATGAGTAAAACAAACGGAGATGCCACCAATCGCTTGTCTCTCGGATGGGATCTGCTACCACCTCCAGTGGGAATTTGTTCTGATTGTAAAAGAACACTTCATACATCCGTATGAGATGTTTTCTGATTCATTTTTCAAATCATTAAATTACCAGTGTTATCTATGTAATTAAGTACCCCTGTAATTTAGCATATATTGGAAAAACAAAAGTAGAAAAACAAGAATAAAACAGAGAAGTTGCTTGAGGTTTGGATAACAAATCTTATGCAACACTGGGAAAAAGAAAGAAAAACAACTATGGTCTAAAGTATTAGGCTACTTGTCTTAAAAATAGACAGGGTTGGAAAGGTGGGAACAAACTTTTGGTGTGTATAGCACATTAAATATTTATTATGAACAGGGCCTGCCCAACCATTAGGCAAACTAGGCAATTACCTAGGGCAGGGTTGGGCAATTCCGGTCCTGGAGGACCGCAGACCAGTCAGGTTTTCATGATGTCCCTAATGAATATTCATGAGATCTATTTGCATCCACTGCCTTCCATTGTATGGAAATAGATCTCATGAATATTCATTAGGGACATCATGAAATCCTGACTGGTCTGCGGCCCTCCAGGACCGGAATTGCCCACTCCTGACCTAGGGTGGCAGCTTCTTAGTGGAGAGGGAGGATGGCAACCAGCAGGGCATGCAAAGGATGAACAATATATTCCAACAGCCAGGGGGAACATAAGGCTTAATGTCTGCCTAAGGCACCAAACTTAGAATAAACTCTGGGGTCAGCCCCAATTATGAACCACCTCATACTTAATAGTTTAAACTCGGGCTGATTATGCTGTTTTATCTATACGGTTTTAGTTTCTAGTGATCCTTTTAATTTCCTTGGTCTCAACTAACTAGGATAGGATACAATTCTGCTTTTTATCAGACATCCTTTTATGCGTTCTTTTTTTCAGGTATTGTTTTTAGTCTTTTTAGGAGCATTTTTTTATGTCGTCTAATTTTTTTATTTGTGATTTCATATTTAAATTTGATCATTTTGTTTGAGATGTGTTATTTTCATGTAAAAGAAGTGTATTATTTGGTGATTTGAATGATATATAGTTTTCTTGTTTTCATCCATATACATGGTTGACATTTATAAATGCAGTGACAATTTTTAACTGGAACAGCTTATATGTATGGTTTTATTCCCCTTTATGGTGTACAGCCCAGTGACATCTTTCAATTTTAGCTCTTTTTATTTTTGTTGTTTATCCCTTGTGTCCAATGCAAATAGGATGATTGCCCAAGATTGCTTCTTTGGAGAATGCAGTAAGAGAAGAGAAGAGAGTCAAATATAGCTTTTCCAGTAATACAATAGCTCCCTAATGTAGTCGCTTTTCTACACAGCAAATGGATAATACCTTTCATGCATAGTCATCTATTCTAGCTGTTTCCTAAAAAGGGTTACCTTTGTTATGGGATAGCGAGAAATAGCTTCTAACAGTGTTTTTAATGCCATAATAGATTTTCGATGTAACCTCTTTTCACAGACATAAGTTAATTGATAAAATGCCATCTTTTCTACATAGTCCTGCACTTCAGTGAATTTTGAAGAATCACATCTATTGATATGAGATAGCACAGTTAACCAAAATGGTCTGGGCACTATATGCAAAATCAAAATCGGGCTCATTCCATGTGGACATGGATGCACTGTACACTCTTTTGTGCAGTTTCACTATAAATACCCTTTAATACTAATTTCCTTTTAAAATATATATGTTTGCATGAGCATAAAACTGTTTTTGGATATGTGCAGCTACAATGTGTACCACATAGTCATTTACTATAGGAACAGAGTTTTGCTTTTGTAAGTCTAGTTTAAATATGGCAATGTCAAAGCTTTTTTTTTTTTTTTTTGTAAGTTTTGCTCTATGGTACGAGAAGTTTCTTTAGGCAATAACCACTCATTTTTCCATTTGGCATAATTTTAAAAGCCAAAAGAAGATGGTGAAAAACCAAGGATCAGCCAGCCTATCAGGAACATAGGACAAAGCAACACGAATACAAGCTAATTCTTGACCAAAAGAATCATCATACAAACCTCATCACAAAAGCTTTAAACCTCCCTAGAGAGCTATTCTCGATAGTAAGAGAGCTTACCAGACACACACATAGCTATGCCACAGTTCCAATAACTCCTGAGACTTATGCAACTCATCTTAAGAGCAAGCTCAGCTATGTACAACTTGTATCAAACCAATCCTCCATGTTAACAACAAATGGAAATAGGAATAAGTGACACCCCACTATCCTGGTTCGCTCCTACCTCTCCGACAGAATGACACCGGTCAAGATCAAAAACATATCAAACTTTTGCATTACGTCAAGGACTTCCACAAGGCTCAGCACTTTCTGCCCTCCTCTTCAACATTTACATTCAACCAGTCTGCAAAATTATACAAAAGGATAAAGCACAGTTACTTACCTGTAACAGGTGATCTCTGGGAACAGCAGGAATTAGTCCTCACATATGGGTACGTCGGTACCGACGGAGCCCGTGCGGGAAAGCTCCCCAGCTTCTTAGAATAGAAGCTTTTGGGACCTCCCACTGCACATGCGCACTGCCTTCCCGCCTTCCTGAACAGCTCTCCTCAGTTTCGAGTTTATAGCTGAGTCAACAGAGAGAGGACAGGAAGATAGATAGATAAAAGATACAACTCCTAGGGGAGGTGGGTGGGTTGTGAGGACTAATTCCTGCTGTTCCCAGAGATCACCTGTTACAGGTAAGTAACTGTGCTATCTCCAGGAACAAGCAGGAATAAGTCCTCACATATGGGGACTCCCTAGCTTAGATGCATGGGATCCCCTGTAAAGGTTCGCCATCTTCGTATGGATCTCAGGCATCCATTCTGGGAAGGTGGGCAGGAGTTGTTTAGGAATGGAACAGGTGCTTGAGGACAGCCTGGCCAAACAAGGCATCCCGGCGGGAGTCCTTGTCCAAACAGTAATGGGCTGTGAAGGTATGAACCGAGGCCCAGGTAGCGGCTCGACAGATCTGATCTATGGAAACAGAGTGCAGATGAGCCATAGAAGTTGCCATGGCCCTCACATTGTGAGCAGTGACATGGCCTTCCAGAGAAATGTTTTTGCTCTGGTAAGCAAAAGAAATACACTGAGCAATCCAATTGGAAAGTGTACGCTTGGAGACTGGAAGTCCCAAATGGGAAGGATCAAAGGCCACAAAAAGTTGAGAAGACTTTCGATGTGGCTGAGTCCTATTAAGGTAAAAAGCGAGAGCTCTTTTACAATCCAGAGTATGAAGGTTCCTCTCTGCATTGGATGCATGAGGAGCTGGAAAAAAGACAGGTAGATATACCTCTTGATTAAGATGAAAAGGCGAGACCACTTTAGGCATAAAGTGGGGATTCGTCCTAAGGACCACCTTATCATGATGAAATCTTGTGTAAGGTGGATTAGCCACTAAAGCCTGCAGCTCACTGATGCGGCGAGCCGAAGTGACTGCAATGAGGAAGATGACCTTCCAGGAAAGAAATTTCAAGGAGGTGGAAAACATTGGCTCAAAAGGTGGCTTCATAAGTTGACCGAGCACTAGATTCAAATCCCATGCGACCGGGGGTGGTCTGATGGGAGGTTTAGTGAGAGTCAGGCCTCTCATGAATCTTGCAACAAGAGGATGAGAGGAGATAGGTTGTCCATTTATATGTTTCAAGGATGCTGCAATAGCACTTAAATGGACTCTTACCGAATTCGTCTTGAGGCCTGCATTGGATAGATGCAGGAGATAATCAAGAAGAGAATTCAAAGGAAGTGCCAGAGGGTCAAGACCCTGCTGAGCACACCAAATGGAAAAACGTTTCCATTTGAAAGCATAGTAACGCCTGGTAGAGGGTTTCCTAGAGGCAGAAAGGATATCTTTCACTGGTTGAGAAAGATGAAAGTCTTGAAGGCTTAAGCCTTCAGTAACCAAGCACTGAGGTGAAGGGATTTGGGGTTTGGGTGCCACAAAGTCCCCTCCTCCTGAGACAGGAGGTCTGGCGCAGCTCCCAGATCCAAGTAGGATCCCTGGGAGAGCTGTAGAAGTAGAGGGAACCACACTTGGCGTGGCCAGCGTGGAGCTATGAGGATCATAGTTCCATGATCCCTCTGGAGTTTGAACAGAGTCTTGGGAATCAAAGGAATGGGTGGAAAGGCATATAGGAATGCCTGATTCCAATTCAGGAGAAAGGCGTCCGTAGCCTGAGCTCCCTGACACGGAGTTCTGGAACAGAACCGGGGAAGTTTGGCATTCCACGGACTTGCAAAGAGGTCTATGTCCGGGGTCCCCCATTCCTGAAAGATTCGGTTTATTTGGTCCAAATGTAGGGACCATTCGTGTGGCAGCAGAACTCGACTGAGCCTGTCTGCCCGAGAGTTTTGAACTCCTGGGAGATACACTGCTAGCAGGTGAATCTGATGCTCTCTGGCGAAGGCCCATAGTCTTAGAGCTTCGTTGCAAAGCGACAGAGAGCCCGTCCCTCCTGGTTTGTTTATGTCAATCATGGCCACCTGATGGTCCGTCGGTTCTAGGCCAGTGAGGTTGGCTAGGTGGGTGTGGAAGAGCTTGAGGGCTAGGTAAATTGCTCGCTGTTCGAGAAGATTGATATGAAGGGTGGTCTCCTGTAGGGACCAAGTGCCCTGAGTGGAGAGAGTTTGCAGATGGGCTCCCCACCCTGTTTGGGAGGCATCTGTTGTGAGGGTTGCTTGGGGTAGCAATGGTTGAAATGGAGCCCCCAACAACAGATTCTTGGTGGAAGTCCACCAGTGGAGGGACCAAAACAGACGATCGGAGGTTTGTATTTGGTCTGAGAGCGCTCCTGACGCCTGAGTCCACTGAGTGGCCAGGGTCCATTGAGCTGCTCTCATATGAAGACGAGCATAGGGCACCACATGTACTGTGGAGGCCATATGACCCAGTAGGCGTAGCATTTCCCTGGCTGTCAAGTGAGTGCTGGACTGAGCTTGGGAGGCCAAACTCAGGAGGCGCTGGCCTCGAACCTGTGGAAGGTAGGCCCTTGCAGTGATGGTGTCCAACTGGGCCCCTATGAATTCTAGAGATTGAGTAGGGATGAGTTGGGACTTGGGAAGGTTTACTACCAGTCCCAGATACTGCAAAAGGCTCCTTGTGTGGTCCAGGGAAATCTGGGCCTGTGACTGAGTTGGAGCTCGGATGAGCCAGTCGTCCAGATATGGGAAGACAAAGATTCCCATGCCTCTTAGAAATGCGGCTACGACTGCCATGCATTTTGTGAATACTCTTGGAGCAGAGGCTAGACCGAAGGGGAGTACTCTGTATTGGAAATGTTTTCCCTGAAACAGAAAGCGAAGATACTTTCTGTGGGATGGATGGATGAGTATATGTGTATACGCATCCTGTAGGTCTAGAGAACAAAGCCAGTCCTGACCCTGGAGGTAAGGAAGGAGAATGCCGAGAGACAGCATTTTGAATTTCTCCTTGAAGAGAAATTTGTTCAATTCTCTCAGATCTAGGATTGGTCTGAATCCCCCTGTCTTCTTTGGAATGAGAAAATAAGGGGAGTAGAAACCGGACCCTTGTTGAGGAAGAGGAACCTCTTCTATGGCCCCTTGGGCAAGAAGAGAGGAAACCTCTTGACCCAACAGGGTTAGGAGAGATGGGGGAGAATTGAATGGTCTCACCATATGATGGGGAGGAAGGCTGGAGAAATGAAGTTTGTAACCCTCTCGAATGATAGAGAGGGTCCATTGTTCTGTTGTGATTTGTTCCCATCTGGGAGCAAAGTGAACCAACCTTCCGGGTATGGTGAGAGGTTCTGGTTGTGTTAGAACCAGAAGTGGCAAGTTCCCTAGGAGCAAGTCAAAACCCCATATGTGAGGACTTATTCTTAGTAGGAATTGAAGTGGACTTTGAAAGTCTTTCCAAGGTGGCATTTTCAGCATCCATCTGGGTGGCTTTGATTTGCCACTCTTCCCCAAATAAGTTCTCACCTGTACAGGGCAGATTCCGTAAGCCATCTAGAACCCAAGGTTCCAGATCAGAGGCCTGGAGCCAAGCAAGACGTCGGGCTGCAATAGCAATGCCCGAAGCCCTACTGGCTCCCTCAAAGGAATCATATGCTGCCCTATTAGAGAACTTAGAAACCTCTAAGAGTTGTTTCACTAGGGAAAGGAATCCCTGCTTTTTATCCTCAGGGATAAAGGGGGCAAAATGCCGCACCTTTTTGGCAAGTTCCTCCAGGAACATGCCCATATAGAGACTGTAGGAATTAATCCTGGCTATAAGCATACTAGCCTGGAAAATTTTCCTACCAAAAGAGTCCAAAGTCTTACATTCCCGTCCTGGAGGGGTGGAAGAGTGCCTTTTGGTACTCCTAATCTTCTTCATTGCAGACTTCACCACAATAGAGTGGTGGGGCAATTGAGTCTTTTGGAAACCAGGAGAAGGAGGGACCCTATACATGGTGTCCAACCTACGGGAATAAGGAGACAAAGTCAAAGGATTTTCCCAGAAATCCATCAGTTGTTCTTGAAGGATTTCATGGATAGGCAGGGTAACTGCCTCCTTAGGGGCCTTTGAGTATCCCAAAATATCCAGTTTTTTGGATCTGGGTTCCTTTTCAGAGGATGTGGTAATAGAAAGGGCTGTAGCCATATCTAAAACAAAGTCCTGGAAGGACAAATCCTCTGGAGGGGACATTCTCCTTTTAGGAGAAGAGGGCTCCTCAGGTAAGTTGAGTGAAAACTCAGCAGAATCATCAGAGGAGTGAAAATCCTCAGAGGAATCGGTGCTTTCCTCTAACGCACGATACGCGTACCGATCGGTATCGATATCGGGCGTATCGGGTATGGGACCGGTATGGAGCGAAAGCCCATACGGTACCGACTTGCGTTTAGAGGTGGACGGCCTCGATACCGGCATGGCGGACGATACCGGTATCGGGCCCGGAACCGCTGAAAGCGGAACCGATGGCGTTGCAGCTTTAATGAAAGCCATGACGGCCTGCTGCATGGACTGTACAGTATCGCCCATGGACGCCATAGCTGCCTGGATGTCGGTACCGGAGTGACCCGGTACCCCAGAGCAGGCTAACAGGTGATCTGTCGAGGCCGTAGCATCGATATCAACCTGAGACCCCTGAATTGGCGTTTTTGGAAGTTGGACTTCCCGCCGGGGTTGTTTGGCTGGGGCAGGGTCCTCAAGTTCTAAGCTAAGAGCCTCTCGATGCTTTGAAGGAGATTTGCTCTTTGAGGACTTGCCCACAGAAGGTTTGGTTACCTGAGATCCATCCGGAGAAGAAGACCTGGATGACTGTGATGCTGTATTCTCTGAAGCAAACAGCACATGGAATTTGTTGGCCCGGTTCTGCAGCCCACGTTTAGACATGTGGGAGCAAGATGGGCAGTCCGGTATGGAATGGTCAGGCCCCAAACATTTCAGACACCAGTCATGGGTGTCTGTGACTGAAATAACAGCATTACATTTGGTACACTTCTTAAATCCAGGGGCTGGCTTCTCCATGAGGAGAAATTGAGTAGGCCGAGAGGCCTCTCTGAAGTGACCAAAAAGCTAAAAATAAGAAAAAAGAATTATAATTTTTTAAAGAAAGAAAGAAAAGACCGGCGATACCGGTATCGGTATGGGGAAGGCAGGTACGCGGTCTAAAGAAACAAATAAAATAACAATTTCTTCAGCGGTGACAGGAACACGACCTGCTGGCTCCGCGGAAAAAGAGAAACTGAGGAGAGCTGTTCAGGAAGGCGGGAAGGCAGTGCGCATGTGCAGTGGGAGGTCCCAAAAGCTTCTATTCTAAGAAGCTGGGGAGCTTTCCCGCACGGGCTCCGTCGGTACCGACGTACCCATATGTGAGGACTTATTCCTGCTTGTTCCTGGAGATTATAAAATACGCGGTTGATCTGATGATTTATTCCACCCTTGACATCACGAATCCTGACTACTCCACCATCTCCTCCTGCATGTCAGAAATATCAGAATGTCAAACAAAAAATGTGTTTTGGGTCTTACTGGAGCAAAAAATCATATAATAGATGAACAATACTCCACTCCTCACCAACACAAAAATACTGAACTTTGGGAACAGGTCTCAGACTGTAGTGGGGGCGGGACCCAGAAGGTAAACCTTTGCTGTGGTCACCCTAACCCCTATTCTGCATCAAGGACCCAACGTTCCCAAGACATTAAAGAATTCAAAAAAGCCTCTTTGGGCCGTTAAACAATGTTAATCTTAGAAATGGATAAGTGTTATCCGTTCAAATTTAATGTCCAAGTGAATTAGCTACTGTTTACATATGAAAACTAAAAATTGAAGGTCTTTCCAACTTATCATAAAGTATGTAGTCAGACTTATCTTCAATCCCGACGTCAATTCCGCGCGCTGATACGTTTCACCGCACATCAGCGGTTTCTTCGGGGGATCCACTTCTCACATTAAATCTGTGATATGTACAACCCTATGGCTATAGTCCTCCACACAAGCGGGTTATGTCCCCCTGCCAGCAGATGTTGGAGACAGAGAAAACACACTCCAGAGGTGTGATTGTTTGGGCTCTGGGTGACATAGGAATGCCCCTAGAGGACCTAGTCAGTATTCCTTTTGACAAGCACCAACATAAGGAGAAAACCTAACTCAACAATGTACAGGTAACAAACTAATTCAATTAAAACCCTCAACTCGAACCATGAAGGGTGGAGAAGGATTAAACATCATTCCTTGGAGAAAAAAACCTGATTCCACTGTTGGACGTTCTTCGGAATATGCAATTGTTTATGTCTGAAGTAAGAAGAACGTCGGCTCCTCTGCACCAGCAGTCGTGACACTGACAATGGGGTGGGTTCTGGATTGGTCTAGCAGTATTCCAGGAAAGGAAGTTAGCGGTAAGTGAAATATCTCCTTCCAGTTCAAACTGCTAGATCAGTCCAGACAAGCGGGAAGTACCCAAGCTAATGAACCCCAGGGTGGGCAGAGAGCCGCTGACAGCACACTAGCCCCAAAACGACAGTCCTCACGTGCCTGAACGTCCAGGTGATAATGCTGGACAAAGGTAGACAAGGAAGACCAGGTTGCCGCTCAAAAAATATCAAGAGGGACTACGTGTGATCGCTCAACCAAAGACGTGGCTTGAGCTCGAGACGAATGTGCGCGAAGATCAGCAGGCACTGGCTTGCCTTGCAGAATATAGCTTGATTCGATGGTACAGCATATCCACCTGGCGATAGTAGATTTTGAAGCTGCCATACCTCAGCGCGGTCCCGCAAAAAGCACAAAAAGATGGTCGGTCTTGTCAAAAGAATTGGTGACTTTGAGATAGGGAACATAAGAACATAAGATATGCCATACTGGGTCAGACCAAGGCCCATCAAGCCCAGTATCCTGTTTCCAACAGTGGCCAATCTAGGTCATATGTACCTAGCAATATCCCCAAGAGACACAGGTTCCACAATGCTTGTATTGGGTCAAGCATTGATATCCTGGGTCCCTTTTTAATAATGGTTTATGGACCTTTCCTCCAGGAACTTGTCCAAACCTTTTTTAAACCCAGCTACACTAACAGCTCTTACTACATCCTCCAGTAACAAATTCCAGAGTTTGATTACACATTGAGTGAAAAAAATATTCTCTTATTTGTCTTAGTTTATCCTGTAGCTTCATTACATGTCCCCTAGTTTTTCTATATTCTGATAACGTAAACAATCGATCTATGTTTATCCATTCCACTCCATTCATTAATTTATAGACCTCTATCATATATCTCCCCTCATCCGTCTCTTTTCCAGGTTGAAGGTCCCTAACCTTTCTAGCCTCTCTTCATAGGAGTAGCCTTCCATCCCCTTTACCATTTTGGTGGCTCTCCTCTGTACCTTTTCTAAAAACGCTATATCCTTTTTAAGATACGGCAATCAGAATTGCACACAATATTCAAGGTGCGGTCGTACCATGGAATGATAGAGGCATTATAATATCCTTTGTTTTATTTTCCATTCCTTTCCTTATGATACCTAGCATTCTATTTGCTTTCTGCCTGCCGCCGCAAACTGGGCAGAGGGTTTTAACATGTTATCCACAATGACTCCTAAATCTTTTTCCTGGGTGGTGGTTCCCAATGTGGAACCTTACATTGTGTAACCCATAGTGTGGGTTGTTCTTGCCTAGGTGCATAACTTTGCACGTGTCCACATTAAATTTCATCTGCCATTTGGATGCCCAGTCTTCCAATTTATCCAGATCCTCCTGCAGTTTTCCACAGTCCTCTTGAGTTTTAACAACTTTAAACAGTTTTGTGTTGTCTCAAATTTGATAACCTCACTAGTTATTCCCTTTTCCAGGTCATTTATGAATATGTCAAAAAGTAGCGGACCCAGTACAGATCCCTGGGGTACTCCACTATTCACCTTTTTCAATTGGGAAAATTGGCCATTTAGCCCTACCCTCTGCTTTCTATCTTTTAACCAGTTCCCGATCCACAATAGTACACTGCCTCCTATCCCATGACTTTTTAGTTTTGCCAAAAGTCTCTGATGAGGGACTTTATCAAAGGCTTTCTGAAAGTCCAGATACACTATATCAACCAACTCACCTTTGTCTACCTGTTTATTCACACCTTCAAAAAAACATACCAGATTAGTAAGACAAAATCTTCCTTGTCTAAAGCCATGTTGGCTGTCTCCCATTAGGCCATGACTATCTACATGCTGTGTAATTTTTTTCTTTATGATGGTTTCCTACCATTTTCCCCCGGTACTGACGTCAGGCTCACTGGTCTGTAATTTCCCGAATCACCCCTGGAACCCTTTTTAAAAATTGGCGTTACATTGGCGAACCTCCAATCTTCAGGTATTACAGATAATTTTAATGATAGTTCACAGATTACTAATAGCAGGTCTGCAATCTCATATTTCAGTTCTTTCAACACTCTTGGATGTATACCATCCGGTCCAGGTGATTTGCTACTATTCAGTTTATCAAATAGTTGTAATACATCTTCCGGGTGTAGCGATATTTCTCTCAATTCCTCTGCAATATCACCTTTAAATACCACTTCAGTCTTGGGTAACATCCCTACATCTTCCTCAGTAAAGACTGAAGCAAAGAATTCATTCAGTCTCCCCGCTATAGCCTTGTCTCCTCTTGCCCCTTTTACTCCTCTATCATCTAATGGTCTAATTGACTCTCACAGGCCTTTTGCTACGAATGTACTTGAAAAAGTCTTTATTTCGTGTTTTTGCTTCCGTAGCAAGTTCCTTCTCAAATTCTCGCTTTGCCTCTCTAATCAATGCTTTGCATTTAACTTGCCAGTGCTTGTGCTGTTTCCAGTTTTCATCGTTTGGCTCTTTTTTCCATTTCCTGAAAGATGCTTTTTTGGCAGCAACAGCCTCTCTGACCTCACCTTTAAACCATCCTGGCAGTTTTTTGGACTTTCTTCCACTTTTCTTAATGCGTGGAATACAGCAGGTCTGGGGCTTCCAGGATAGTATTTTTAAACACCCCCCAAGCTTGATGTAAGTCTTTAACCTTTGCAACCGCTCCTTTTAGTTTTTTTCTTAACTATATTCCCATTTTATCGTAGTCTCCCTTTCAAAAGTTAAAAGGTAGTACTGAGGATTTCTTTACTATCCCTCCTCCACTAATTAAATCCAACACAATCATGCTATGATCACTATTGCCAAGTGGTCCCAACACCCTTATTTCTTGCACCAGATCTGGTGTTCCACTAAGGACTAGGTCCAGTATGGCTTCCCCTCTGGTCGGTTCATGAACCAACTGCTCCAAGAAGCAGTCATTTATTTCATCTAGAAACTATCTCCCTAGCATATCCTGCCGTGACACTGACCCAGTCGATACCGGGGTAATTGACATCACCCATTATTATTACTCTGCTGTGACTTTTGTTAGCTTCCTTGATTTCTTTGAGCATTTCATCATCCATTTGTTCATTCTGGCCAGGCAGTCGATAGTACACCCCCACTGCCATCACCTTCCCCTTCATACATGGAATTGCAATCCATAGAGATTCTACAGCAAAACTAATCCTGACTCAATGCCCTCTCTAACAGAGCACAACCCCTCCACCAATTTGATCAGTTCTATCATTACAATATAGTTTGTATCCAGGTATCAGTGTCCCACTGGTTATCCTCCTTCCACCATGTCTCTGAGATTGCAATCATATCTAACCTCTCATTTAGTGCTATATATTCTAACTCTCCCATCTTATTGTTTAGAATTCTAGCATTTGCATACAAGCATTTTAGAGACTGTATTTTATTCATATTAATCTGGCTATTGGTAGGCATGGGTAATTTGGAATCTTTACGCTCTGTCTGCACCATACTGAAGGGCATTTGCGCTACTTTACTATTTTTGGAAGCTCACTGCTTTTGGTAGAATCCTTCAAGGATACATTCTTGCGAACCATGCGCTCTTGGGCGACTGTCTGCTTTCCCCTATTTTCTAGTTTAAAAGCTTCTCTATCTTCTTTTTAAAGGTTAATGCCAGCAGTCTGGTTCCATCCTGGTTATGGTGAAGCCCATCCCTTCGGAAGAGCCCCTCCTTTCCCCAGAATGTTCCGCAGTTCCTAACAAATCCAAAACCCTCATCCTTGCACCATCATCTCATCCACGCATCGAGACTCTGGAGCTCTGCCTGCCTTTTGGGTCCTGCATGGGGAACGGGAAGCATTTCGGAGAACGCTACCTTGGAAGTTCTGGATTTCAACTTCCTACCTAAAAGCTTAAACTTAGCCTCCAGAACCTCTCTACCACGTTTTCCTATGTCATTGGTACCGACTTGTACCAAGACAGCAGACTCCTCCCCAGCACTATCTAAGATCTTATCTAGGCGGTGCGTGAGGTCCGCTACCTTCGCACCAGGCAGGCATGTTACCAGACGATCCTCACATCCCCCAGCCACCCAGCTATCTACATGCCTAATGATTGAATCACCAACTATAACAGCTGTCCTAACCCTTACCTTCCTTTTGAGAAAAACTGCCTGGAGATTCTTGGAACGTGCGGAACATTGTTCCTTTGAAAAGGAAGGCAACAAAAGAGGCCGATTGACATGAAAAGGAGCAATCACCTTAGGCAAGAATGAGGGAACAGTGCAAAGGGACACTCCCTCTGTGGAGAATGACAAGTACGAATCCCTGCAAGAGAGGGCCTGTAGTTCCAAAATGTGATGAGCTGAAGTTATTGCCACTAAGAAAACTATCTTAAGTGTCAAATCCGTTAAGGAAACTTCCTTTAGAGGATCGAAGGGCGGAGACATCAAGGCCTGTAGTACCAAAACAAGATCCCAAAAAGGAACAAGTGGACGAACCGGAGGGCGTAGAAGCTTGACTCCTTTAAGAAAACGAGACACATCAGAGTGGGACACAAGAGAACGACCGCGAACTGGTCCTCTATAAACACGTCAGCGCTGAAATCTGTACCCTTAGAATGCCAAGAGCTAACTCCTTGTCGAGGCCCTCCTGAAGAAAGGCAACAATGTCTGGAATTTCTGTACTCCAAAGAAAAAGATGTTGAGTACATCAGGAATCAAACACTCGCCACACCCTAGCATATGCTAACGACGCAGACAAACGGCGAGCACTGAGTCAATACTACCTTAGAAGAGTAATCCTTAAGGGCTAATCTACGGTGTTCAAGAGCCAAGCCGTAAGCAAGTAGGGAGTTGGATCTTCCATCGAGATAGGTCCTTGCCTGACAAATCCGAATGGAGTTAGTAGTCGCAAAGGAGGGATTCGAGATAGTCTTATGAGATCGGCATACCATGGTCTTCGGGGCCAGTCCAGGGCCACTAAGATTACTGGACCCTGGTGTTCCCTGATCCGCTGCAGGACTCTTCCGTTCATTGGACAAGGTGGGAATACAGAGCAGCTGGTGTTCCGGCCATGGCTGCGCCAAGGCATCTATGCCTTGAGATTTGTGTTCCCTCCAGCGACTGAAGAAGATCGGAACTTTTGCATTCATGGCTAACGCCATGACATCTCATAGAATCATAGAAACATGATGACAGAAAAAGACCACATGGCCTATCTAGTCTGTCCTTCCATATCAACAACTACAACAGTCCACTTTTTACCTTTAGAGATCCTCTGTGTTGGTCCCATGCTTTTTTGAATTCAGTTACTGTCTTCATCGCTACCACCTCCACTGGGAGACTATTCCATGGATCCACTACTCTATCCGTAAAGAAATATTTCCACATATCACTCCTGAATCTATCTCCCTTCACCCTCAACCCATGTCCCCTCGTAGCAGAACTTGCTTTCAATTGAAAGAGGCTCTCTCCCTGAACATTTATGCCACAGAGGTATTTAAACATCTCAATCATATCACCTCTATCCCGCCTTTCCTCTAAGGTGTACATATTAAGATCATTAAGTCTGTCCTCGTATGCTTTATAATGAAGCCCACTAATCATTTTAGTAGCCACCCTCTGCACCGACTCCATCCTGTTCACATCCTTTTGAAGGTGTGGTCTCCAGAATTGCACACTATACTCCAAATGAGGTCGCACCAAAGACTTATACAGAGGCATTATCACCTCCTTTTTTCTGCTACCCATTCCTCTCCGTATGCACCCAAGCATCCTTCTAGCTTTTGCCGTCGCCTTTTCTACCTGTTTAACTACTTTAAGATCATCAGACACAACCACGTCTAGGTCCCGCTCTTCTTTAGTGGACAAAAGTACTTCACCTCCTATACTGTACTGCTCCCTTGGATTGCTGCAGCCCAAATGCATGACCTTACATTTTTTAACATTAAATCGCAGCTGCCAAATTCTAGACCATTCTTCAAGCTTAGCTACATCCCTCCTCATGTTATCTACACCTTCCTGGGTGTCTACTCTATTGCAGATTTTGGTATCATCTGCAAAGAGGCAAACCTTACCCGACAGCCCTTCTGCTATATCATTAACAAAGATGTTAAAAAGAATCGGACCAAGGACAGATCCCTGGGGCACACCACTGGTAACATCCTTCTCCTCAGAGTGAGCTCGATTTACTTGTACTCTTTGTCGCTTCCCACCCAACCAATTTCTAACCCAAGCAGTAACTTTAGGGTCCATCCCTAGGGTGCTCAGTTTGTTTATAAGTCGCCTGTGAGGAACAGTGTCAAAGGCTTTACTGAAATCTAAATACACCACATCTAGAGCTCTCCCTCGGTCCAACTCCCTGGTCATCCAGTCAAAGAAATCAATCAGATTTGTCTGACAAGACCTGCCTCTGGTGAATCCATGCTGCCTCGGATTCTGTAATCCGCTGGACTCCAGAAACCTCACTATTTTCTCTTTCAGCAGCATTTCCAATAATTTCCTCACCACCGACGTTAAACTAACCGGCCTGTAGTTTTCAACCACATCCTTACTTCCGCTTTTGTGTAAAGGCACCACATGAGCCTCTCTCCAGTCCTTTGGCACCACTCCCGACTCAAATGAGGCATTGAAAAGGTCAGTCAGTGGAGTTACTAGAACGTCCAAGTTCCCTCAGTATTCTAGGGTGTATCCCATCCGGTCCCATCGCTTTGTCTACTTTAAGTTGAGCTAGTTTCTCACGAACACAGTCTTCTGAAAATTATTCAAGATTTCCCTCGCTCCTGTTCCTATTTCTGGGTGTTTTCTGAGGTCCTGCTCCTGGTTCTTCATCTGTGAACACAGAACAAAAATATTTGTTAAGCAATTGCGCTTTATCCTTATCAGCTTCTACATATTCCCCCCCCCCCCTGCACCCTTGAGTCTGACAATACCACTTTTGCCCTTCTTCTTCTCACTAATAAATCTGAAAAATGTCTTATCCCCCCATTTTATTGCATTGGCTATTTCCTCCTCCTTTTGAATCTTTGCCTTCTTGACTACTTTGCTAGCTTCTCTAAGTTTTTCCAAATACAGATGCCTGTCTTCCTCTCTCTGTGATCTCTTGTATTTCATGAAGGCCTCCCTCTTTTTCTTCACTTTTTTCTGCTACTTCCTTAGAAAAAACCATAGCGGTCTCCTTTTCCTTTTGCCTTTATTTACCATTTTAACAAAAAGGTTGGTTGCCCTTAAAATATCCCCTTTCAGTTTTGCCCACTGTTTTTCTACATCCCCCAGCTGTTCCCATCCCACTAACGACTCCCCAAGGTATTGGCCCATCTTCGCAAAGTTAGTCTTCCTAAAGTCTAAGATCCTCACCTTGGAATGGATTCTAACAGCCCTAGTCCTAATACTGAACCACACCATCTGGTGATCACTGGATGCAAAATGATCTCCCACATCAGAAACACTTTCACCATTGGTAAGCACCAAGTCCAGTATGGTCCCTTCACATGTGGGGTCTGTTACCAATTGCCTGAATAGTTCTCCCTGTAGAGAATCCAGGATCTCCTTACTTCTAGATGATACTGCAGCAGGAATGTGCCAATCAACATCTGGCATATTGAAATCTCCTATCAGTTGCACTTCCCCTTTCCTAGCAATGTTGCGTATGTCTTCAATTAACTCTGTCCACCACTTCCTCTTGTGAGGGAGGTCTGTATATCACACCAATGCAAATAGATTTCTCTTTCCCTCTTTCTAGTTTAACCCACAATACAGAATATTAGATTATTATACGCCATCACTATGGAAATCACTCCCGCATCATCTGAGAGCAACTTCAGATATCACCGAATGCAGGAAATATCTAAAAACCCACCTTTTTACAGAGCACTTTGACACCACAGAAAACACACGACCATAGAATCAATACATCCAATCAGCAGTCCCATCCACAACAAGTTTCCTCATCAGAAATCTCCTACCTAACACTAGCATTTAAGATGCTGTGAGACTACTATGCCAACACACGGGAAACCATTGTTTAATGCAAATAGTTCAAACTGTTATCTGTTCAATGTAAAAGGTTGCTACTATAAACCTTCATTATGTTACGATGTAAACCGTTTTGATAAAATTGAAAAGCAGTATATAAAAGATTCAAATGTAATATGTTTTCAGAAGTCCAGAGCCTCTCAAAAGGCCTAGGTAAGGCACATAGAACAGGCACAGAGTTACTAATTATCTTTAAAAATACAGCAAGTATCTTTTTTTATATTTAACAAATATCATTACAATCCATGGGTATGGCATTAATTTTCTCAGATGATCCGTGGCATTCTTAATTAAATTATATTGAACATTAGCTATTACCCATGTTTAGATAAATGGCTTATTTAATATAAAGAGGAAAGAGACATATTTATTTATTTATTTACATACATTCTCTTATATACCGCGCTATTCTGCATCAGTGCGGTTTACATTGAACAAACTGAAATTACATTGAACAGAGCATTATAACTTGGAGATAACCCTCCATAGCCCATGTTCCCTGCAAAATAGTTAAGTGGTTTGCCCAAGACCACAAGGAGCACCTGTGGGACTAGAAACCCCAGTCCTTCCGGCCCAAGGTTGCTGTCCTCTGGTGGGATTTGAACCCCCGACCTTCCGGCCTGAAGTACCTTGCCCCAACCACTAGGCCACTCCTCCACTCCATGAGCAGGGTGGAAAAAAAACAAGCAAGCAATGGAGGATGTGGAGTAATACATACTGCAAAGAATAATTTCATAAAATGGGAAACATTCACTGCGGTTTTTATTATGCATTTTAAAATCACTGAGACATTTTCCATGCTTTTAGAATGATATAATGTATATTATTTATAGTGTCTTCTTTGCATATTCTCGTCTGTTTTATTAGACACTTTTCCAATTATTAAGTTAGTATTTTTCTGTAGTATCTACGTAATTTTTCTCTTTTATATTTTATTTCGAGTTTCCTAAACCCCTGAGGAAGGCTCTTGCCGAAACACACCTGCATAGGGTAGGAATACCAACAGTTCAATAAAGTCAAAACTTACATCCTCCATTGTTTGTTTTGCCACCTCGCTCCTATATGTCCTGCTGATACTGTGAGTGTTCGCAGATTTATTTAATATAAAGTTAAAATTCAGTTTTTTTCAAGATGTATTTTGAAATCTAAAAATGTGGATATACCAGCAATATAGAAACCGGATTGTATTTAATAACATGTGTGATCCTATTAGGCATAAATCTATATATTTAATATGCCCAACAGGATCACAGAAATTATGAAATATCACTGGTTATGTCTTTATCACCAGTAATGTAGGCTGATATTAGTTTCATAGTACGTAGGATTATAGCCCAAATTAATTTATAGGTTGTGTGCCTACTTTATGTATATTGTTTAGTGTTCTGTATGTTTATTTACATTCAAGAAGCTATAATTATAAATGGATGCAGTTTATTGTTATGTCTGGAATGTAATTTATACTACTATGCTTAATGCATTATAATCATTTTATGACTTAATTTATACTTTTTGACTTGAGCTTTTAAATTTTTTTTTAAACAGATAACTGAAGGTGATCAGGCATCAACGATGTGCTAAATAATAGCAATCTATATTTGGCTCACAATTCCATGAGGGACTTGAATCATATTGCTTCACTTAAGGACACAGAGTCTTGTATATTCTTTAAACGTTTTGCATTAAAATGTACTTTATATATTTTATTCTTATACCATTCTTAACATTTATCACTTAAAACTATCAATTCACTATTATAACTCTTATTTATATATATGGCACCATATCACACTTTTAGAGTAATGTGATTAGGTAAAGTTGTATTTATAAAGAGCACTAATCTTTTTAATGTTAAATTGTTTCAGCATATACTCCATGCTGTACCTCATCTCTTTTTTAAAAAATTATATGAGCTATTTTTATAGGTTTTATTCTTTAATCACTTTCTTGTATCTACTGTTTATGTATTGTTTAGATAACAGATAACATGAGGAGGAATCTAGCTAAGCTTGAAGAATGGTTGAGAATTTGGTAGCTGAGATTTAATGCTAAAAAATGCAGGGTAATGCATTTGGGCTGAAAAAATCCAAGGTAACAGTATAGTGTAGGGGGCAAAAAAACATCTGTCCACAAAAGAGCAGGATATGGGCGTGATTGTTTCCGATGATCTGAAAGTGGCTTAACAAGTAGAAAAGGTGACTGCAAAGCCAAAAGTATGCTTGTGCGCATAGGGAGAGGAATGGCAGGAAAAAAAAGGAGATAACACCTCTGTATAAGTTTCTGGTGCAACCACATTTCGAATACTGTGTACAGTTCTGGAGAGCACACCTTCAAAAGGATATAAACAGGATGGAGTTGGTGCTGAGGGTGACTACTAAAATGGTTAGAGGTCTTCATTATAAAGCACATGGGGACAGACTTAAAGATCCCAATATGTATACCCTATAGGAAAAACAGGATAGAGGAGATATGATAGAGACGTTTAAATACCTCCATGGTATAAATGCCCAAGAGGAGAGCCTCTTTCAATTGAAAGCAAGCTCTGCTACGAGGGGACAAAGGATGAGTGTGGAAGGGGATAAAATGGAAATTACACTTACCTGGTAATTGTAGTTCCTGAATGGTCCAGTTTAGTCCTCCACATCCGGGTAGTGCACCTCCTCCTACAGCATGGAGACTGGACCAATCAGAATCTCGCTCTCATGATGTATACTGCTGGAGCTCCCATCAGCCCTCCAGTGAACTATTAAAGCAGACTTAAAGAAGCAACACATGAAAGGAGTAAAAATATTAAACCTTAACATAACTAAATCCCTTTACAGTTACGATGACCCCCTCCCCAAACGAGGAAGCCAAGCCTCTGCACATCGCTTCTGCCGCCTACCTGACACAACAGGCAGCAACCGACAATAAAGAAGGAACTGATGTTCCGCAGCAATACGGAAAAGCTCTAGAAACCCCCAACAGAAGGGTTTCCCAGAAATGTCTTATAGGACTCTCCACGCCCTGTAGTAAGCGCGCCGGATCAAACAGAATTGATAAAGAGAAGGGAGGGAAGGATGACTAAACTGGACCCTTCAGGAACTACAATTACCAGGTAAGTGTAATTTCCATTTCCTGAGCGGTCCTCCAGTTTAGTCCTCCACATCCGGGATGTAACAGAGCATTTAGGAACGGGCGGGACCTTGCAAACCGGCACGCAAAACCGCCGACCCAAAATAAGAATCCCGAGCGGCCAACACGTCCAAGCGGTAGTGCTTGCTGAAAGCATGGAGAGACAACCAAGTAGCCGCTTTGCAAATCTCCACCGACGGAACTAGACTATGTTCCGCCCACGACGTCGCTTGTGCTCTAGTAGAGTGAGCCCATAAACCCAATGGAACCTCATGCCCTTGCACAACATAAGCCGAGGCAATCGCTTCCTTAATCCACCTAGAAATAGATGACTTCGCTGCCGCTTTGCCTTTCCGCACACCGCCAAAGAGCACAAACAAGCGATCCGATTGCGGAAGGTCTCTGAAACCTTTAAATAACGACGCAGTACCCGGACATCTAAGCGATGCAAACCCGCTTCCGAATCACCTGCCACGTCAGAGTGAAACACCAGAAGAAAGACGGACTGATTCAGATGAAAAGGAGAGACTACCTTTGGAAGGACGGAACCGGCCTCAAAACTACTCGATTGTTAGAAAAAGATAAGAATGGTTCCCTGCACGAAAACGCCTGCAGCTCCGAAATGCGCCGTGCCGAACAAATGGCCACTAGAAAAACAGTCTTCAGGGTCAGATCTTTTACCGACGCTTGCCGAAGCGGCTCAAAGGGCTGACGAGCCAAAGCTTGCAGGACCAGATTCAAATCCCAAGGGGGAATAACAACCCTGCACGACTGTCGCAGTCGGAAAACTGCCTTCAGATACCGTCGGACGTCCGTGTGCATCCCCAGAGAAACCCCTAGTACCTTGCCCCTGTAGCACGCGAGAGCCGCCAGCTGAACCTTTAAGGAACTGGCGGCCAGCCCTTTATGAAAGCCGTCCTGCAAAAAACTGAGAATCATGGAAATAGAAGCCGTCGCCGCACGAATCCTACGGCGCTAACACCAGTCCTCAAAAATGCGCCACACGCGCACGTACGCGAGGGAGGTGGACGATTTGCGAGCCCGCAGCAGTGTAGAAATAACCGCTGAAGAATAGCCCTTCTTCCTCAAGCGAGCCCTCTCAATGGCCAAACCGTAAGCGAGAACCGAGCCACCTGAGGCATCCGCAGGGGCCCCTGAATCAGCAGATCCGGCAGGACTGGGAGCTTCCACGGAACCCCGACCAAGCGTACCAGATCCGCATACCAGGGATGCCTGGGCCAATCCGGAGCCACGAGTAGCACCTGACTGCAATGCGCCTCGATGCGCTGGATCACCCTACCGATCAACGCCCACGGCGGAAAGATATAGAGGAGACCGCTCTCCGGCCACGGCTGAATGAGGGCGTCTATCCCCTCGGACATGTGTTCTCTGCGCCTGCTGAAGAACCGACCCGCCTTGGCCGACTGAAACATTGCCATGAGGTCCATTAGCAGAGGACCCCACCGGCGAACTACCTGCGCGTAGATCTGTGGGTGCAGTTCCCACTCCCCGGGATCCACTTGCACCCTGCTGAGAAAATCCGCCATGACATTGCCTTTTCCAGCGATATGCGCTGCCGAAATCGCTGGCAGACGGAGCTCGACCCACTGGAACAACGCTTCTGCCTCGTCCTCCAAGGCCACGCTTCCTGTGCCACCCTGCCGGTTGATGTATGCCACCGTCGCTGAATTGTCCGAGAGTACTCGGACCGCTCGTCCCTGCAGAGTCGACTCGAAGGCCTCCAGCGCTCTCCGCACTGCACGAAGCTCGAGCCGATTGATCGACCAGGAAGCTTCCTGGGCTGACCATGTCCCCTGCGCAAAACAACCCTTGCAGTGGGCACCCCAATTGAGCAGACTGGCATCCGTTATCACCGGAACCCACCGAGGCTGTTCCAGGGGCAGACCTGCTCGCAACATCCGGGGGCACCTCCACCACCGCAGGGCCCGAAGAACACAGATCGGACAAGGCAACTGCTTGTTGAGCGACTCAGTCTGGTTCGACCAACGACGCAAGAGGGCTTTCTGAAGCGGACGCATGTGAAACCTGGCCCAGGGAACTACCTCTAGAGTTGCCGCCATCGTCCCCAACAAGCGCAGGTACCACCAAGCAGAAGGAGCGGGCAGCCCAAGGAAAGTGTGCACTAGACTTTGCAAGGCCTGAACACGCCGGGGCAGTAAGCAAACCAACCCTCTCGCCATGTCGAACTGAACTTCGAGATACTCGAGGCACTGCGTCGGCACTAACTGACTTTTCTTCGTATTGACCACCCAGCCGAGAGATTGCAGGAGTGTCACCACTTTCCCTGTAGCCTGCAAGCTCTCCTCTTTGGACTTCGCTCGTATCAACCAATCGTCCAGATAAGGGTGGACCAGGACGCCCTCCTGTCGCAAGGCTGCGGCCACCACCACCATGATCTTGGTGAAAATATGCGGCGCCGTCGCTAACCCGAAGGGTAGAGCTTGAAATTGTAAGTGTCCCCAGGGGAACACGAACCGCAGGAAACGCTGATGTACCGATCGGATAGGAGTGTGCAAATAAGCCTCGGACAGATCCAGAGAAGTTAGGAACTCCCCTTGCGGTACCCGGAGACAACGATTGACACCCTTGAGATCGAGAATAGGCCGGAGGGACCCGTCTTTCTTTGGCACCACGAAATAAATGGAGTAGCACCCCAGAACGCGCTCGGCAGACAGAACGGGAACCACCGCCCCCAAGGCTAGAAGACGATCTAACGTCAACCGAATTGCTTGCTCCTTGTGCTGGCCTTTGCTGGGAGACAGAACGAAGGATTCTCGAAGGGGACAGGCAAACTTCAGGGCATATTCCTTCCCGGATGACCTCCAACACCCACTGATCTGAAGTTATCCGAGCCCAGGCAGGCAGGAAGTTCTGAAGGCAACCCCCGATAACCGGACATTCCTCCGGAATCTGCCTGGCGTCATTGCAGCTTGCGTGAAAAGGAGGAGGAAGACAAAGAGGCGGCAGGGGCAAACCCCCTGCCCGCCCCTCGGAAGCCGCGAAACCCTTGAGAGTGGTACCCAAACCTACCACGCTGGGAACTCCACAAACGGGATGACCAAAATCTCCAAAAGTCCTGAGACGGACCCCGCGGGACCAACGAAGTTCTGCTGAGTTTAGGCTTATCTTCCGGACGTCTACCACCTTTTGAGTCCCCTAAATCTTTCACCAACTTATCAAGATCCTCGCCAAACAACAATTTCCCTTTACAAGGTAGTTTACCGAGGCGCGACTTAGAGGATCCGTCAGCAGCCCAATTTCTCAACCAAATAGACCTGCGCGTCGCAACCAAGGAAGCCATACTATTAGCCAATGTTCTAATCAAATCATAATGAACATCTGCCAAGTAAGCTGACCCAGATTCCAAGCGGGTCACTTCTAACAACTTTTGCTGGTCTAAGTTGGATTCATGTCCTAAACGCTGAGCCCATCTCAAACACGCTCTAGCCACCCAGGCTCCACAAATAGAGGCTTGCAGAGACAAGGCATTAGTTTCAAAGGCCTGTTTTAACAAACCATCTACTTTCCTGTCCTGCGTATCCTTCAAAGCCGCACTGCCTTCGACCGGAATCGTAGTCTTCTTGGTGACAGCCGATACTAGGGCGTCAACTCGCGGCGATTTAAACTTGTCCTTGTCCGCTAGAGGATATAACCGGTTCATTGTGCGAATGCCCTTTAGACCGGATTCGGGCTGATGCCATTCAGTCTGAATCATCCGAGCCACCACACGATGCACTGGAAAAACTACCTGAGAGTCCCGCACAGCTTGAATGAGGGGATCTTCCAAGCCTTCTTCCTCCACCGAAGGAACTGAGGCAAGATTGAGCGTCTGCAGAGACTCTGTAATCAACGGAACGAACTCCTCTCTCCGAAAAACCCGAATGATCCGGGCCTGATCCTCGGGATCCAGGATTTCCGCCTCCTCCAATTCCTCACCGATGTCCTCGGTCTCCACTGCCAACTCAGGCTCTTGCCAGTCGATGTCCTCACTCTCAAAAGAGAAACAAGAGCGTTTAGCTGGCTTCGGGACAGTCCGCTGACCCTCCTCACCTAAACAGGAGGGGAGGGACAACGGAAAAGGCCCGGCCTCTGGCAGCTTGCCCAGACGGCCCAAGCGGAACGCCTGATGCATCAGAACAACAAAATCTGGCGAAAAATCTATCGAGGAAGGGTCTGCCCCTTGGACACCACAGGAGAAACGGGAGCTTGAGGACCTGGAGACGACTCCCTGCCAGTCTGCCTGGCAGGACTAACAGGTTCCAACAGAGCCTTGCCTTCCATTTGGATTTCTATGTCAGAGGAGATTGACGCGCAGCCTGTACAAACCCCGGACTCTGATATAGCCCCTCGGCGAGAACCGCAGACTAAACACTGTGGCCTTGCAGACATTGAAGAAAGGAGCCACCAGGTCAAGCAGGACCAAAGAGCCAACAACGAAAAAATTGAACAAAGGCCTCTAATGATTTTCTTTTTTTTTTTTTTTATAAACAAATCCTATGAGGATAAGGACCGCAGGGCCGAAAAAAATAACCAAGCTGGGACCGTTCTAAACCCCCAGAACCCGCAGCAGCCCACAACAACGAGAAGAAAAAGCGGGAAAAAGAAAAAAACACCGGCGCATTAAAAAACAAAGAATACCTCGCGATCAGCAGCCCGTCTAAAAACAACAAATAAGGAAAGAAATATGCTCGAAAGCACTGCCGCTGCTCTGACTGACTCACCCCTTGACACCGGAGAGTCGAACGCTGAATATCCGCTGAGCGTATGGGAGCACTGCGGGACAGCCCCAATCAGCGTGAGAGAAGCTCACCCGAATCGGCAGCACACCAGGGCCGTGAACAGCATACAGCCAGCGTGTCAAGACAGAAACGGGGCTGCCTAGGCAAGATCTCTCCCCCGTACTGTCTAGGAGGGAGATCTACCTTAGCACGCTGTCTTCAGCACTCTTACAGACGGCTGGGAAGAAGGACCGTGCAGGCTCAGCTCCTCAATCGGCCCCCCCTTTAGGCACTGTTAATTGAAATTTAAAGGGACAGCTACCGAAATAAAAGAAAGAAATACAGCAATGAAAGGAAACCACAAAGAATGCTAACTAGTGTTGCCTCAAAGTCACTAAGCGAGCCCAGCACTAGGCTCACAGGTTCTCCTGCTGCACAGAGACTGGACACACTTGGGGGCTGATGGGAGCTCCAGCAGTATACATCATGAGAGTGAGATTCTGATTGGTCCAGTCTCCGTGCTGCAGGAGGAGGTGCACTACCCGGATGTGGAGGACTAAACTGGAGGACCGCTCAGGAACTCAAGAGTAATATGTGACAATATATTTACAGAAAGAGTGGTAGATGCATGGAATAATCTCCCGGTGCAGGTAGTGGAGACGAGGATAGTATCTAAATTCAAGCAAGCATAGGACAAACATGGAAGATCTCTAAGGATAAAAGGGGACTATTGTAGTGGATATGGAAGGGCAGACTAGATAGGTCATATGGTCTTTTTCAGCCATCATTTTCTATGTTTCTGTTTTTCATTATATGACTATATATCGCTATGATATTTGGTATGAGCTACATTTTCATTATTAGATCTCTTATCAGTGTCCAATAGTGTTTTATGTTATTGATAGTCTTACATAAGTTATGCCAATTTATCATTGTGTTAACTGTTTGATATGCTGGTTTTTAATACATGTCTTGTTATGCTCTCAATAGATATATCCCTGAGGAAAGAACTTGGCGAAACACTGTTGTGCAGGGTATAGTCAGGGATAAATGTCTATTAAGACAATAATTCCACTTTCAACATTACTTCATTGCTAATGTAAATTTGCACCATGAGAATGATTTATAGATATAAAATCTTGTAAACCCAAATCTCTGGTTTCCTTTTAGACTACTTGTTATGGAGTTATTGAGTCTGTCAATGGTTGCTGTAAAAGGTTAGAATATTTCTTCCTTCAAAAAATATCAATGATGCAATCTGAGTGCATCATGCAAAAATTCAATTTTCAGTTCATTCTCCCCAGACTCTCAAACATTTTTGAAGCAAAGACAGCAATATGCTTTCAGCTAATCACTTCCTTAAGTGCACAAAAAAGGATGAAGTTCTAGAGGGTTGGGGGGGAGGGGTTTCAAAGACCGTCTTCTGCATTTCATTTTCTGTAGCAGTTGTGAAAGGGACTCTATAATCACTCCTGGTAATGCACCCATCTCAAACATGTTCTTTGCTGCTTAGTCATATGACGACAGCTTCTGCTCCTGACCTTTGTTTCACAGAATTAAGCAGAATAATTGGAAAAAATCAGTTTATAATTGAAAGCCCCACCATGATTAGTGGCAGGCGGACTTCAGGGACTGTCCCTTTTATTTCTACACCTCTGCGCTCTCCTTATGAATTTAACAATTAAGTATACGAAGCTGCAATAAACTGAGCAGAGACTGCTTTCAAAGTCCAACCATTAACAGCACATGCAAAAGAATAATTTGCCAATAAATTTTAAACTAGCAGCATTCTTTTTGAATTTAGAATGCTCTGTGAAAAAAATTGTATATAAAATTAATTACTTGACAGGGCTACCAATTTTTGTTTGAACATAGATAGTCAAAATTGAACACAATTACAGAGCATATCCAATGTGGCTATAGGAGCAAGGTTGCAGGAAGAATTTGCAATATGTTCCCTTAATTTGTTTTGCCCCTTATTTCTCTTTATGCTTTATAAAGCTAAACAAAAGAATAACGTCATATCTAAATAGATCCGGTTCTTGATTTACAGTTACCCCATTCACGATTCTCACACAATTTTGCATTTCCTAAGGAGCAAATTTTCAGGAAGCTGCTCAGCAATAAGATAGGTAGCTTAATTATAGCTGGCTAGATTTATTGTAGCCTGGGCTCATTGGGGTAGTGTTTTGGCTGCTGTCTTCAAGTGAATACACAAGTATTTGAGAACCTTGAGGCATGTTGTGTCTCCTGTCCCTCGAGAAAGCACAGTTACTTACCTGTAACAGGTGATCTCTGGGAACAGCAGGAATTAGTCCTCACATATGGGTACGTCGGTACCGACGGAGCCTGCGCGGGAAAGCTCCCCAGCTTCCCAAAAGGAAGCTTTTGGGGCCTCCCACTGCACATGCGCACTGCCTTCCCGCCTTCCTGACCAGCTCTCCTCAGTTCGAGTTTATAGCTGAGACAATAGAGAGAGGAAAGGAAGATAGATAGAAGATACAACTCCTAGGGGAGGTGGGTGGGTTGTGAGGACTAATTCCTGCTGTTCCCAGAGATCACCTGTTACAGGTAAGTAACTGTGCTATCTCCAGGAACAAGCAGGAATAAGTCCTCACATATGGGGACTCCCTAGCTAAGATGCCTGGGAGATCCCATTCCAAGGGTTCGCCATCTTCGTATGGATCTCAGGCATCCATCCTGGGAAGGTGGGCAGGAGTTGTTCAAGTATGGAACAGGTGTTTGAGGACAGCCTGACCAAACAAGGCATCCCGGCGGGAGTCCTTGTCCAAACAGTAATGGGCTGTGAAGGTATGAACTGAGGCCCATGTGGCGGCTCGACAGATCTGATCTATGGAGACAGAGTGAAGATGAGCCATAGAAGTGGCCATGGCTCTCACATTGTGAGCTGTGACATGGCCTTCCAGAGAAATATTTTTGCTGTGGTAAGCAAAGGAAATACACTGAGCAATCCAATTGGAAAGTGTACGTTTGGAGACTGGAAGTCCCAAATGAGAAGGATCAAAAGCCACGAAAAGCTGGGAAGACTTTCGATGTGGCTGAGTCCTGTTGAGGTAAAAGGCAAGAGCTCTTTTACAATCTAAAGTATGAAGGTTCCTCTCTGCACTGGATGCATGAGGAGCTGGAAAAAAGACAGGTAGATATACCTCTTGATTAAGATGAAAAGGCGAGACCACTTTGGGCATAAAGTGGGGATTCGTCCTTAGGACCACCTTATCATGATGAAACCTGGTATAAGGTGGATGAGCCACTAAGGCCTGTAGTTCACTGATGCGGCGAGCCAAAGTGACTGCAATAAGGAAAAGGACCTTCCAGGAAAGAAATTTCAAGGAGGTAGAAACCAACGGTTCAAAAGGTGGCTTCATAAGCTGACCTAGAACTAGGTTCAAGTCCCATGCTACCGGAGGAGGTCGGATGGGAGGCTTAGTTAGAGTCAGGCCTCTCATGAACCTTGCAACAAGCGGATGAGAGGAGACAGGATGTCCATTTATAGGTTTTAAGGATGCTGCAATAGCACTCAAATGGACTCTTACATGGAATTTGTTGGCCCGGTTCTGCAACCCACGTTTAGACATCTGGGAGCAGGATGGGCAGTCCGGAATGGAGTGGTCAGGTCCCAAACACTTAAGACACCATTCATGGGTGTCTGTGACAGAAATAACAGCACTACACTTGGTACACTTCTTAAAACCAGGGGCTGGTTTCTCCATGAGGAGAATTTGTGTAGGGCTGAGGCCTAACCGAAGTCACCAAGTTGTGCAGAATAAAGATTTTTTTTTTTTAAAAAGAAAAGAAAAGAGAGACCGGCGGTACCAGTTTCGGTATGGGGAAGGCAGGTACACAGTCTAAAGAAACAAACTAAAACAATAATTTATTCAGCGGTGACAGGAACCCGCCTGCTGGCTCCGTGGAAAAAGAGAAACTGAGGAGAGCTGGTCAGGAAGGCGGGAAGGCAGCGCGCATGTGCAGTGGGAGGCCCCAAAAGCTTCCTTCTGGGAAGCTGGGGAGCTTTCCCGCGCAGGCTCCGTCGGTACCGATGTACCCATATGTGAGGACTTATTCCTGCTTGTTCCTGGAGATCAAAAATAAGCTAAAATCAAAGGGTGGCTTGGGCAAAATACCTTAAATTCCGCTTAAAGATGTTGTCTACTCTGCAGTGTGGTTTTAAAAAGAATTTAACCTTTTTCATGAAATCCCCTAAGTACACACAAATATCACCAACTGATTTCTCTGTTTTGAGGCCACTTTTAAAAGTTTCTTTCAATCAGCAGCAAACTACTCCTATCGAGAGGTAGCCGGATGAACCACTCTGCAATCCTACTGACCACTCTCTCACCTCTAGGTCATTCCTCTCCTTGCTGCGCTCCCAGACTAGATACCCAAGAAATTTGATTCTATTGTGTTGGCTTACCAAATCATCAAAACTTAGACTATAATAGTACTGCAGCTGTCTTTCATCTCTTAACTGATTATTATAATGCACTATATTTAGGAATGCCTAAGATTTTTGCAAGATCACCACAATTGATTCACAATGCTGCAGCACCTTTGGAACAATAGTAGTAAATGTGATAATGTAACCCTGCTGCCTTTTTATCTGCATCAGTTGCTGGTGCCCTGGCACATCATTTTAAAAATCCTGACCTTGGTTTTCAAGGCACTTTCCAGTGATACTCCTTTTAGTATATGTGCTGATTTGAAAATCTAGCAACCTCCCAGGTTTTCAAAGACTGAAGGTTCTTGCAATTCAGATGTCAGTGCAATCAAATATTTTCATTTGGTTAGCATACGTAAGAGGGTATTTTTCACTGCTGGGCCAACACACTAATGTCATTCTAGCAGATCTTTAGCTTTTAATCACACCATCTGCAATTCCATAGGTAGTTGAAAGCTTATTTCAGCAGGCTTTTAATGGTTTCATGTACTATAAAATGGAATTTGTTCATTCAAGGGAATTGTACATAGCAATAACAGTTAGGTTAACAGTACACCTCTTATTGGAGGGTGCCTTTTTTTTTTTTTTTTACTTGATTTGGTTGTTTTTCGATTTACTTTATACTTGTTTTTAATTTATGGTTTGTCATTTATAGTGTTGGGTTTTTTGTATTTTATATATTATGTATGTTTATTATGATCCACCAAGATCCTGAAACTGTGCAGAACATAATCTTTCAAATAAAATTTTACAACACTCACAAAATGTATTCCATAAAACAGTCTCTCTGGCATTTAGTTTAAGCACCTGTGTCTGCGCCATGGAACTTTTTGTATATGAATTTTTGAATTTTTGGAGTAAAAGGAGGTACGCTTGGGAAAGTTACTCTTTAGTTAAAAATTAGAGAAAGGAGACATTTAACATACCTTGAACCCTGCTAGACTGGTCCAGAAAGCTCCCTAGCCAGCAGGTGGAACAGAAACAACTTTCAGTGATGACATAACTGGTATATCCTCTGGCAGAGCAGTGAAAGGAACCAATAGAGACACTTTGAAGCAATAAGCAAGACAAAAAAACTCAAACTGTATTATGCAACAACTATAATTTGGAACACTCAACAGGAATATGTATTTGGCTCTTACCTTAATTTGCACATCTGGACTGATCTAGCAGAATAAGGAAAGTATTTGTGGAGAAATAATTAAAAGAACAAAATCTAAGATGTCTTAATTCAATGTTACCCAAACCAGTCCTGGTGTACCTCCTAGCCAGTCTGTTTTTTAGGCGTTGCCAAAAGCCACATTCATGGCAGGGACTAGCTGTGGCTGCCTGTGGGGATCCCATCTCCCGCAGGCAGAAGAGAAAAGGATAGATGCAATCGCGGCCGTCTGCAGGAGATCGGATGCCCACGGGCAGACAGCTTGCATCTGGGCTGTGATCATGTCCTTCCCCTTCTCTTCTGCACACCAGAGATCGGATCCCCATGGACAGAATAGGAGGGGAGGGCTGCAATTGCTGCCCACAGGGATCCCATCTCTTGCAGGAAAAAGAAGAGGAGAGTTGGTCTGGGCCTGCAATTTTAAAAAATTAGACAGGAGGGTTGGGGGAGGAGGGAACGACAAAAACCTTAAAGGGCCAGTAACTAAAAAAAAGGAATAAGAATGGGGGAATGAGAAGAGAGTCTAGAAGGGGAACAGAGAGAGGCTAGGGGTTGGAGGGGGAAGAAATTGTGCAAGGTTAAAGGTATGAATGCATGGGGACAAAAGGGCACAATGCCTAATTAAGAAAAAGGTGCATTCCCCTTCCCCAAACACACACACACAGGCACCCTACCTCCATAAGACAGACAGGTACCCCATCTCCACACTACATACACATGCACGCACAGGAAACTCACCTCTGCACTGCACACACAGAAGCTCCTCGGCTCTGCAGCACACAAACATGCACTGCAGCCCTACACCCCACCCACACATCCAACAGACTGGCACACCACACTGCACCATACACCAACGCAGACAACAGCTATAGCTTCAGATAGCAAGAATCTAAATTTGACACACTATGCAGAAACTCTGGTGCTGGTCTCAAGAGACTGAGAACATGAGACTAGCACACAAGAACCTGGGGAGGGGGGCATGAACACAAGGTCACGAGCACTGGCTCCTAAGGTTTTGGCCTGGGTCCTAAATCTGCACAAATCTGTCAAGGATTAATAATTTGAGAAACTCTAAAATGTAGTTAGAAGCGTAGCTTTTACACATTTGTTAACAGACAATTCACAACAAAGTTATTTCATGTGTCGTCTTGTTACTAAGAAAAACATGAGAGCATTTCTTGCAGGAATTCTGGCAAATTACTACCAATCCTGTGAATTCAAACCTCATGTGATCCCTTCCAATAAATTCTGCCCTGTACTTGTAAAAAGTTATTAAACCATGTTTTCCACAGGGGAGCAAGGAAAGTGCACTTGTGGGTGTCTTTCCTTGGATTACTTTAAGCGATTGAGCTTTTTTTTTATTTTTTAGAAAATGGATTAAAAGGAGGGCCTGCTACGAGAGAGGGTGACCTCTTAAGGCTAGCGATCCGACAAAAAAATAACAGTTGACAGAATAGTCTTATTTATATAGGCAGGGTCTTCATAGGGGTTTATAGGATTTTCACCTTAATTATGGAATAATCATGTCCTGGCAATACCCCAGTTTTATGCTATTTCCTTTTTTAAATATCTTATCCGATTCTTGCGTGTGTTAGATATGTGTGCATATATAGTGAAAGCATAGTTACTCACCTGTAACAGGTGATCTCCGGGAACAGCAGGAATTTAGTCCTCACATATGGGTATCGTCGGTACCGACGGAGCCTGTGCGGGAACGCTCCCAAGCGTCCAATTAGAAAGCTTTTGGGAGCATCCCACAGCGCCTGCGTGCTGCCTTCCTGCCTTTCCCAACTGTCTCTCTCCAGTTGAGTTTTAAAGCTGAGACAAAGAGAGAGAGAGGGAAAGGAAAGATAGAGAGATACAACTCCTAGGGGAGGTGGGTGGGTTGTGAGGACTAAATTCCTGCTGTTCCCAGAGATCACCTGTTACAGGTGAGTAACTATGCTATCTCCAGGAACAAGCAGTAATGTAGTCATCACATATGGGGACTCCCTAGCTCTAGGTGCCAGGGAGAGATCCCAGAAGTTGTGTGTCCCTGAAGAGGGCTCCACTTCCCCCCATGGATCTCTGGCATCCTACCAGGGATGGTGGGTAGGAGTTGATTAGGTATGAAACAGGTGTTGGAGAAAAGCCTGACCAAACAAGGCATCCCGGCTGAAGTCCTTGTCCAAGCAGTAATGGGCTGTGAAGGTATGAACCGAGGTCCAAGTGGCTGCTCGACAGATGTTGTCGACAGGCACAGAGAGCAGATGAGCCATTGAGGCTGCCATGGCCCTCACATTGTGAGCTGTGACATGGCCCTCCAGAGAAAGGTTCTTACTCTGATAGGCGAAGGAAATACACTGAGCAATCCAGTTAGAGTTGGAGACTGGAAGTCCCAAATGAGAAAGATCAAAAGCAACAAAGAGTTGAGAGGACTTTCTATGTTGCTATGTTCTTTGTAAGTAAAAGGCTAAAGCTCTTTTACAGTCCAAGGTATGAAGATTCCTTTCTGCATTTGATGCATGAGGCCTTGGAAAAAAAACACAGGCAGGTAGACCGCTTGGTTTAGATGAAAAGGCGAGACCACCTTTGGCATAAAGTGTGGATGAGTCCTAAGGACTACCTTGTCATGATGGAACCTTGTATAAGGTGGATCAGCTACTAGCGCTTGCAACTCACTAATGCGGCGTGCTGATGAGATTGCAATGAGAAAGATAACCTTCCAAGAAAGGAATTTCAAGGAGGTAGTAGCTAAAGGTTCAAAGGATGGCTTCATGAGCTGCCCAAGAAACAAGTTTAAGTCCCATGCCACCGGTGGTGGCCTAATGTGAGGCTTAGTTAGAAGGCAGCCTCTCATAAATCTTGCTATAAGAGGATGAGAGGAGATAGGTTGTCCATTTAGAGGCTTAAAGGAAGCTGCAATAGCACGCAAATGGACTCTTACTGAGTTAGTCTTAAGTCATGCATTGGATAAATGAAGGAGATACTCCAGCAATGATTCCAGAGGTATCGCAAGGGGGTTAAGACCCTTCTGCGAACACCATATGGTTAACCTTTTCCACTTAAAAGCATAAGAGTGTCTTGTGGAAGGTTTCCTGGAAGCAAAAAGAATCTTTCACTTGCTGAGGAAGATTAAGATCTTGGAGATCTAGGCCTTCAGCAACCAAGCCCTGAGATGCAGAGACTAGGGATTGGGATGCCATAACATTTCGTCCTCCTGAGATAGGAGATCTGGAGCAGATCCTAACTCCAGGGAGGGAGCTTGAGAGAGATGTAAAAGCAGAGGGTACCACACTTGCGTGGCCAATGTGGAGCTATGAGAATCATATGGCCTCTGTCTCTCTGAAGCTTGAACAGGGTTTTGAGAATTAGGGAAATGGGTGGAAAGGCATACAGGAAGTCTTGACCCCAATGAAGGAGGAAAGAATCCCTGGCCTGAGTCCCCTGAGCCGGAGTTCTGGAACAGAACCGGGAAAGTTTGGCATTCCATGGACTTGCAAAGAGGTCTATGTCCGGGGTTCCCCAAAATTGAAAAATCCTGGCCACCTGGTCTGCATGCAGAGATCACTCATGTGGAAGCAGAACTCGACTGAGTCAGTCTGCCCAAGAGTTTTGAATGCCTGGAAGATACACTGCCAGAAGATGAATCTGATGCTCTCTGGCGAGGGCCCATAGTCTCAAAGCTTCGTTGCAAAGCGACAGAGAGCCTGTTCCCCCCTGCTTGTTCACATAGAACATGGCTACCTGATTGTCCGTATGAATGAGGACTGTCTTGTAGCTGAGCAGGGTGTGGAACACTCGCAGAGCAAGGAAGATTGCTCTCAGCACCAAGAGATTGATATGTAGATGACTCTCCTGTGAAGATCAGGTGCCCTGGGTGGAGAGGTCTTGCAGATGAGTTCCCCAACTCATTGGAGAAGCATCTGTTTTGAGAGCTACTTGGGGTAAGGGTTGTTGAAAAGGGGACCCCAGCAACAGGTTTTGAGTGGACTTCCACCACTGGAGGGACAAAATAAGGAGACTTGTGTTTGCTATTTTGTCTGACAGGCATCCTGATGCCTGGGTCCATTGAGTGGATAAAGTCCACTGGGCTGCCCTCATATGAAGGCGAGCATAGGGAACCACATGCACAGTGGATGCCATGTGGCCTAGTAGTTGTAACATTTCTCGAGCAGGTTAGATGAGGCTTTAGCACTGCTTGAGAAGTTAACTGCACCATGCAAAGGCAACGGGCCTGGGGGAGATAGGCCCTTGCCTTTCTGGTAGCCAGCAAAGCTCCTATGAACTCTAAAGACTGAGTGGGAGTTAGACTGGATTTTGGGATGTTTATTACCAGCCCTAAATACTGAAGGATACGCATTGTACATAGTTCACAAATTGTTAAATGTAAGTTACAACTTGTTATCTGTAAAAACAGTTCACTGTTTTATTGTAGTTCCATGTAAACCGCACCTGATCAATGGAAGGAGCGGTATATAAAAAATCTGTAAATTAAAATTAAATTAAATTAAATTGTGCAGGATAGAGAAGTCCTGGCCTCTGACTCTGTTGGGGCTCAAATGAGCCAGTCGTCTAAGTAGGGGAAGACGAATATCCCTAGAGTGCGGAGAAATGCTGCTACTACAGACATGCATTTTGTGAACACCCTTGGTGCTGAGGCCAGGCCAAAAGGAAGCACCCTGTATTGGTAGTGCTTTCCTTTAAAAAGGAACCGAAGGAACCTTCTGTGGGTTGGATGGATAAGGACATGGGTGTACACATCCTTGAGATCTAGAGAACAAAGCCAATCCTGACTCTGAAGGTATGGCAGCAGAGATCCGAGAGAAATCATCTTGAATTTCTCCTTGACAAGGAATTCGTTCAATTCTCTGAGGTCTAAGATAGGTCTGTAACCCCTTGTTTTCTTTGGGATAAGGAAATAAGGGGAATAGAACCCTGTACCCTGCTGATGAATGGGTACTTCTATTGCCCCTTGGGCAAGAAGGATAGCGACCTCCTGACCTAACAGGTTGATGAGAGAGGTCGGAGAATTGAACTGCTTTACTACTGTGTGAGGGGGCATGCTTGAAAAATGAAGTTTGTACCCCTCCTTTATGATGGAGCGTCTCCAATGCTCTGCTGTTATCTGCCCCCATCTGGGGGCAAAATGACATAACCTTCCTGGGATGGTGGAAGGCTCTGGTCCCCTGAGAGCCAGGGAGGCTAAGTTCTCTAGCTGAAAGTCAAAGGCCCTGTGGAGGACGAGACTGCTGGCCCAGCTGAAGCTTAGCAGTCTTTGCTTTCTTCTGTTTGGGTGGTTGCTGACCTTTCCTGGCAAACTGACCTGCAGAACCTCCCTGCTGAACATAAGCAGGATAATATTTTCTCTTTTTAGAAAAGAATGGTTTCTTGAACAATTTCTTTCTAGCAGGATCAGCTGTGGACTTGGATAACCTATCCAAAGTGGAGTTGTCAGCATCCATCTCATTAGCCTTTTCCTGCCAATCTTTACCAAACAGGCTCTCACCAGTACAAGGGATATTTCCCAATTTGTCTTGTACCCAGAGCTCTATATAAGATGCCTGGAGCCAAGCAATCCTACGTGCACCTATGGCAATAGCCGAGGTTCTGCTTATGCACTCAAAGCAGTCAAAGGCTGCACGGTTGGCAAATTTAGAAACATCTTGGGCATGTTTGACCAAAGTAAGAAAATCCTGTCTTCTATCCTCAGGAAGAATAGGACTTAAAGCTTCTAAATCATCTGTGACCTCCTTCAGGAACATTCCCATGTAGAGACTATAGGAACTGATCCTGGCAGAAAGCATGGAAGCTTGGAAGACCCGACATCCAAAAGCATCCAGGGTTCTGCACTCACGTCCTGGAGGATTAGAGGCATGCCTCTTTGCACTCTTGATCCTTCTCATAGCTGATTCCACTACAATAGAGTGGTGAGGAAGCTGAGTCTTTTGGAAACCAAGACAAGGAGGGACTCGATACATAGTATCCAGTCTGCGAGAATGAGGAGATGTGGTAAGAGGTGTCTCCCACATCCTTAATATGAGATCATATAAAATCTCATGAATGGGCAAGGTAGCTGCCTACTTAGGAGTTTTGGGATATTGTAGAATTTCCAACTCCTTGGCCCTTGGCTCTGTTTCGGGGCCACAGTAATGGACAGGCCCCGAGCCACCTCCCTAATAAAATCCTGGAAGGAAATATCCTCTGGAGGAGACAACCTGCGCTTAGGGGAGGAGGGGCTCCTCTGGGAGAAGCATTCCCGCATCGACACAACTGTCAGAATCCTCAGATTCTTCTGAGGACTCGAAGTACCGTCTGTCCGGATGCTCTTGAAGAGCCCAATACCCGTTCCGATCGAAGTCAGTACCAGGAGTAACTGGTACCGGAGTATCGGTACCGGAGGGCATCAGATGACTAGGTACTGGCAAAGCAGACACCGATGCCGATGTCGATGCTATTGGTACCGGTACCGATGCCGGGGCCGGTGCAATTGTCTGTCGTGGTTCCGAGGGCGTCGATGCCGCAAGGAGAGCCGCCAGACTGCGCTCAATAGCCAGGACTCTCTGCGTGCACCGGAGGAAAAAAGAAAAAAAAAAGGGTAGACTTTTTTTTTTATTTTTTTTTAAAGACAGAAATAAGAAGAAAAAAAAACGGTGGTACCGGTAAGCGTCGAGGAAGGAAGACGCGACCATAAAAAAGAAATAAAGAATTTTTCTGCGGTGACAGGAACGACCTGCTGGCTCCACAGAAAAAGAAGAACTGGAGGGAGGCAGTTGGGAAAGGCGGGAAAGGCAGCACACAGGCGCTGTGGGATGCTCCCAAAAGCTTTCTAATTGGACGCTGGGGAGCGTTCCCGCGCAGGCTCTGTCAGTACCGACGATACCCATATGTGATGACTACATTCCTCCTTGTTCCTGGAGATAGCCATTTCACTGGCTACTTTTTTTTTTTTTAGGAGATATTGGACATTAAGGGGTTGAATTGCAAGGGTGCCAATAATGTTGACCACAACTATTCCTGTTGAAAGGGACTGCATACTGGAAAGGAACCAATACAAAGCAATAGACCTGCAGGAAACCGTGAGGTGAACAGAGAGTTTATCAGGGGAAAATCCAGATGTGGAAGAAAAAAGAAGGGATTCGGTATCTGCCAGTTTGTTTTTTTAGCAGACTACTCAGGTCATCAAGTAAGACCACAAAGAAGCCTTATCCACGAGTCAATGTAAAGTATAATGCGTCCACCTCACACATTACTCCATCAATCAAAAAGAGAAGCAGCAAACCTTGGCAAAGCTCCATGGTAACAAATTAAAAGCCTTCGACTTCCTCAGTGAAGACTAACGCAGCATTCTGCAGAGAATAGAAGCAGGTAAAGTACCACTAGGGGAAAGTATATTTACAGAGGATGGCAGGATCCAAGCTTTTGGCTGGCGTAAACCTCAGAAATACAAAACAGATGACAAAGGTGGCCACAGTGAAAACAAAATGAATTAGCCTTTGCCCATCTACTTAAGATGAGAGCTACATCTCTGATGTTTGATGTGCTGTGGGAGTCAACCTCTCTGGAGGGAAGAGGTGAGGTGGTAGCTTTGTTGGGGAGACAAGCATGTTCTACTTTGATGCAGTAGGTTTCGAAGCTGAAGGAAGCATACATCCGAGAACCGTTCAGACAAACTGGAACAGGAGATCAAGGAGCAGCAGAAGGAATGGAAGCATCAGGGAGAATTGCATACAGATTCGATTCTGCCATGAGTTTCTAATAAACCCTGTGCTTTTCTTTCTGGGTCTGGATGGACTTCTCTCAATGGTGATTCAAAAGTAGACTTGTTTTCCTTTCTGCATTCTCATTCTTGTCTTACATTTCTCCCAGCTTCCCTCTTCACAGATGAAACTGCATTATCACCTTAAAAAATACCCCAAGCTCCTCATTATTTTCCATTGGATTCTGCAAAATACATCCTTGCTGTCATCCTTAAGATCACAATAAAAGAAAACCTATTTCATAGGCTCAGATTTCAAAGTTCTGTTATACCGGTATCATGACAGTCTTCCCATCTACACTAGTTCCCTTCATTAGGTCTATGTGCAGAGAGCTCTACATACCCAATCAGCATCTAATCAGCTGAAGAAAGCCACAGAAAAGAATCAGAATAAATAATCTGAAGAAACCATTTTCTATTTTTAAAAACAAAGGCTATGATCTGTAAAAAGAAGAAAGATGTTTACAGTGAAAGAGAACTAGGAGTTTATTAGCTCAGGTATGCATTAGCACATCCAAAGCTTCTCTAACCTTCTGAAGTCAGACTATTTACATCAATTTGACAGAAAACAGCCTTTTCTCAGTGTTCTCATGTTAGTGATGATGCAATTTCATTGAATAGCCACTCTGTTAATGGTTCTGGTCCCTGGAGATGTATAATGTCATCACTAGGAGTGTAGTTCCTGAAAGCTAGTCTAATAAAAGGGTATCACCATATATTATTTTTGATTGACTTACTTTATCGCTAAAAGGATAACTGGCAGCACTGAGGGGGTTATGTCTCTGTATTATTCAGAGATCTAATTTGTAAGTTTCCTTCTTCATTCCTATCAAAAAACTAAATAGATATTTGAGTGACTCCAAGCATCTCTTCCTGAAGGGTACTCTTATCATGGCGGGGAGGGGGGGGGTCTTTTAGCCATTGATGTCAGACTTTGCTTTTCTATAGTATTTAAAATGGCAATGGTATGTAGTATCTAGAGGAACATTTACAAGCAAAGTGTGCCTTCTGAGTCCATGCTAACTCCTGGTGACCCAGCAAGTCCTTGTTTTCTTGGCAGTATGACCAGAAGTAGATTGCCGGGCCTTTTTTCTGAGGCAATGGAGGGTTAAGTGATTTGGCCAAGCTACCAGGAGTGCTAGTGGGAATCAAACCCTGGTCTCTTGGTTACCAAGCCAGTGCTCTAACCACTAGGCTATGCCTCTACTCCTGAGAAAGCGTAGTTACTCACCTGTAACAGGTAATCTCCAGGAACAGCAGGAATGTAGTCTTCACACATGGGTATCATCGGTACTGATTGAGGCCGTGTGGGAATGGTCCCCAGCATCCAATAGGAAGCCTTTGGGAGCATCCCACTGTGCCCGCGTCGCTGCCTTCCCAACTCTCCCTCTTCAGTTGAGTTAATAGGGGAGGAGGAGGGAGAGGGGGAGAGGGGGAGGGGAGAGAGGGAGAGGGAGAGAGAGAGAGAGATATCCCAGGGGAGGTGGGTGGGTTGTGAAGACTAAATTCCTGCTGTGCCCAGAGATCACCTGTTACAGGTGAGTAATTACGCTATCTCTAGGAAGCAGCAGGAATGTAGTCTTCACAAACGGGGACTCCCCAGCTAAGAGATGCCATGGAGATGACCCCAGAAAACTGTAAAACCCAGGTTGAGATGGGTCATGCTTCCTCCCATGGATCTCTGGCATCGAAACCCAGGACGATGGGTAGGAGTTGTCCTAAGAGTGAAAGAGATGCTAGAGAACAGCTTGACCAAACGAGGCATCCCAATGGGAGTCCTCGTCTAAGCAGTAGTGGGCTGCAAAGGTATGCACCGAAGCCCAAGTGGCTGCTCTGCAAATGTTGTCAATGGACACTGAGCGAAGGTTAGCCATGAAGGCTGCCATTGCTCTCACATTGTGAGCTGTGAGATGACCTTCGAGAGAAAGTCCCTTACTCTCATATGCAAAGGATATGCAATCTGCAATCCATTTAGACAAAGTTCTCTTGGAAACTGGTAGTCCAACATGACTAGGGTCAAAAGCAACAAAAAGCTGGGAAGATTTCCTAGGTTGCTTAGTTCTCTGAAAGCAAAAGGCTAAGGCTCTTTTAAAATCTAGAGTGTGTAAATTCCTTTCTGCATTTGAGGCGTGAGGCCTAGAAAATAATACAGGAAGGTAAACCGATTGGTTTAAACGAAAACGCAAAACCACCTTTGGCATAAAGTGAGGACGAGTCCTAAGAACTACTTTATCATGGTGGAACCTTGTATAAGGAGGATCAGCCACTAAAGCCTGTAGCTCACTGATGCATCTTGCAGAAGTGAGGGCAATCGGAAAGAATACTTTACAAGAAAGAAATTTCAGAGATGTAGTGGCTAAGGGTTCGAAGAGCGGTTTCATGAGCTGCCCAAGGACGAGATTTAAATCCCATGCCACTGGCGGTAGCTTAATAGGAGGTTTTGTTAAGAGTAGACCTCTCAAATCTTGCTACAAGTGGTTGAGAGGAAACCGGTTGTCCAGCCAAGGGCTTGTGGAAAGCTGCAATGGCACTAAGATGGACTCTTACTGAAATGGTCTGAAGACCAGAGAATGACAAGTGGAGGAGATATTCCAGCAAAGCATCCACTGGTACTGAAAAAGGATCAAGTTCCTTTTTTGAACACCAAATAGAGAACCTTTTCCACTTAAAGGCGTAGGCTCACCTTGTGGAAGGTTTTCTTGAAGCCAAAAGGATATCCTTTACCTGTCAAGAAAGGTTGATATCCTGGAATTCTAGGATCTCAGGAGCCATGCCCTGAGGTGTAGAGACTGAGGATTCGGGTGCCATAGCGTCCCGTTGTCCAGGGAAAGAAGATCTGGAACAGATCCCAACTCCAGAGGTCTAGCTCGAGAGAGACGTAGAAGCAGAGGATACCACGGTTGCGTGGCCAGCGTGGGGCTATGAGGATCATATGGCCCCTGTCTCTCTGAAGCTTGAAGAGTGTTTTGGGAATGAGGGGAATGGGTGGGAAGGCGTAGAGGAAGTCCTGACCCCAGTGAAGGTGGAAAGCATCTCTCGCCTGACAATTCTGAGCCGGTATTCTGGAACAGAACCGGGGAAGTTTGGCATTCTGAGGACTTGCAAAGAGGTCTATATCTGGAGTTCCCCAGATCTGAAAATTTCGAACAACCTGCTCTGGATGAAGAGACCACTCGTGTGGAAGCAGTACTCGACTGAGTTTGTATACCAAGAGATTTTGCGTACCTGGAAGATACACCGCTAGAAGGTGGATTTGAAGATTCCTGGCAAATGCCCAGAGGCATAGAGCTTTGTTGCACAATACTTGAGATCCTGTCCCACCCTGTTTGTTCACATAGAACATTGCTACCTGATTGTCGGTCTGTACCAGAACTGTCTTGTAGCTGAGGTGGGTTTGGAACATCTGAAGAGCATAAAAAATGGCTCCGAGTTCAAGGAGGTTTATTTGAAGACAAACCCCCTGCTGGGTCCATAGACCCTGGGTAGAGAGATGGTCCAAGTGAGCCCCCCAGCCTGACTTGGACGCATCTGTCGTTAAGGTGGCTTAATGTAGTGGTTGCTGGAAAGGAGATCCTACTAGAAGGTTTTCCAGCGATTGCCACCACTGCAGGGACGAAACGAGATGAGTTGAATTTCTGATTTTGTCCGCAGCTGAAGCATTTCAAGCAGCTAGAGAAGCCAGCTGTATTTGAAGACAACGTGGCTGTGGCAGGAAAGCCTTTGACTGCCTTGTGTCGAGAAGAGCCCCTATGAACTCTAGGGACTGAGACGGGGTAAGATGAGATTTTGGGAGGTTTATGATCAATCCCAGGTACTACAGGATTTGCATTGTGCAGGAGAGAGAGTGAAGCTGACTTCTGGAGCTGTTGATGCTCGGATGAGCCAGTCGTCTAAGTAGGGGAAGACAAATATCCCCTGAGTTCTCAGGAATGCTGCTACTACTGCCATGCATTTCGTGAAGACTCTTGGGGCAGAAGTCAGTCCGAAGGGAAGAACCCTGTACTGGTAATGTCTTCCTTGGAAAAGGAATTGAAGAAGCCTCCTGTGATCTATATGGATGAGGATGTGTGTACTGTATGCATCTTTTAGATCTAGAGAACATAGCCAATCCTGACTCTGAATGTAGGGAAGAAGTGTTCCAAGGGAGATCTTGAATTTTTCTCGGAACAGATACTTGTTTAACTCTGAGGTCCAGGATGGGCCTGTATCCCCCTTTCTTCTTTGGGGATGAGGAAGTAAGGGGAGTAGAAACCCATACCCTGTTGGGATATGGGCACTTCTTCTATTGCCCCTTGAGCAAGTAGTGAGGTGACCTTGACACAAGAGAGCAGTGGTAGGGCCCTGAGAATTGAACTGTCTTGTGATGGTAGGAGGGGGCATACTGTGAAAATGGAGTTTGTACCCCTCTCGTACAATGGAGAGAGTCCAGTTTTCTGATGTTATTTGTTGCCATCTTCTGGCAAAATGACAAAGCCTGCCAGGGATGGTGAGAGGTTCTGGACATTTCAGGGGCAGGATGACTAAGTTCTCTAGGAAGGAGTCAAAGCCCCTGAGGAGGCTGAGTCTGCTGAGATGGTTGAGCTCTTGGGACTTGTGCCTTCCTTTGCTGTCTGGACTGTTGTTGCCCCTTCTGGGAAGCATGAACTGGACAGTGGACAGCTTGGGTGTAAGATGGGTAGAATTTATTTTTTCTTGTTGAAAAAGGGTTTCTTAGTTGTCTTTTTCTTTGCTGGGTTGGTTGTAACCTTTGATAATCTGTTCAAGGTTGTATTTTCAGATTCAATCTGATTAGCCTTGTTTTACCAATCCTTGCCAAAGAGATTTTCTCCTGTGCAAGGAATGTTCCCCAGCTTATCTTGCACCCATTGTTCTAAATCGGATGCCTGAAGCCAGGCAATGTGACGTGCACTGATGGAAATAGCAGAGGTTCTGCTAATGCACTCAAAGCAATCAAAGGTTGCACAATTCATGAACTTAGACACATTCTGGGCATGTTTGACCAGGGTGAAGAAGTCTGTCCTTTTATCATCAGGGAGAAGTGGAGCCATAAGCTCTAGATCCCTTGTAACCAATGAGAAACATTCCCATGTAGAGAATGTAAGAGCTGATCCTGGCTGATAACATCAAGGATTAAAAGCATCGACGCCCAAAGGCATCGAGTGTCCTCACTTCCCGGCCTGGAGGATTGGAAGAATGTGTTTTAGCACTTTTGATCCTATGCATCGCCAATTCCAGTACCATTGAATGGTGTGGTAATTGTCTCTTCTGAAAACCAGGGCATTGTGGAACTCGGTACATGCTATCGAGTCTCCAAGGGTGTGGAGACACCGTTAAAGGAGCTTCCCACATCCTTAGCATGAGATCATGCAAGATTCGGTGAATGGGAAGGGTAGCTGCTTCTTTAGGAGCTGCCGGATATTGAAGCATTTATAATTCTTCTGCTCTGGGTTCCTTCTCAGGAGTCACCGTGATTGAAAGTCCTCGGGCTACATCACGTATGAAATCCTGAAAAGACATGTCCTCTGGAGGAGACAGCCTGTGTTGAGGAGAAGGAGATAGATCCTCCAGTAGAATCAGCTCGGTACCGGTAGAGTCAGAGTCATCGGAATCGGAGGACTCAAAATATCTGCGCGCCAGGTTTCTTGCATTGCTCTGTGCCGGTATCCATCTAAGTCGGTGTCGGACTGTCTCTATATTCGATATTGATTCAAGAGCCGGCATGGGGGGGAAGCACATCGGTTAACGCAGGTGTGATTGGTACCAGTACTGATGACTGCGGAACCATCTGAAGCGGTCTTAGCAGTACCGAAGCTGCTAAGAGAGCCGCTAGACTGCGTTCAATGGCTAGGATTCATTGATCCATAGCCCCTGCCGATGCCTGGAAGTTGGTACTGGAAGAAGCAGCTACGACACCAGAGCATGGCACCAGGAGTTCCCCCGAGATGGAAGCCTCTGGAACATCCTAGAGCCCCATCAGTGCTTTGGAGGCCAGGGCTGTTTTGCCGGTATGTTTTCCGAGGGTAATGCTAGTAGCATCTTGATGCTTTGAAGGAGACCTACCCTTTGAGGACCAGCCGGTCTTGGAAGACCTGGGTTTAGTTACCCGAGATCCATGGGAGGAAGATGAAGCTCTGGAAGACGTCGATGCAACGGACATCACATCTGCAGCAAAGAGGGTGCCGAGTTTTGCAGCTCTGTTCTGCAGGCCTCTCTTGGTCATCTTCCTACAGAGGAGACACTCCGATGGTAAATGGTCTGCACCTAAACATTTAAGACACCAGTCATGGGTGTCGGTAGCAGAAATGGTACCACTACACTTTGAACATTTTTTTGAAACCACTAGTTGGTTTCTCCATTTTAGAAGAAAAGAGGGCCTAGTGCCCAAAATGGCGCCTGGCACCTAGAGGGACAGGCCCTTGAAAAAGAAGAATTCTTTTTTCTATTTTTTAAAAAGGAGGAAGAAAATGAAGAAAAGACCCGTGGTACCGGTATAGGCATCGACAGTGAAGGCAGATGCGATCACAAAAAGGAAAAGTTTCTGCAGTGACAGGGTTTGCCGTCTGTCAACTCCGCAGAACACGAAAAACTGAAGAGGGAGATTTGGAAAGGTGGGCAGGCAGTGACGCAGGCGCAGTGGGATGCTCTCAAAGGCTTCCTATTGGACACTGGGGAGCGTTCCCGCACGGGCTCCGTCGGTACCCATGTGTGAAGACTATATTCCTGCTTGTTCCTGGAGATAGAAAACTTCCAGCAAAAAGCCAACAACATGTATGCCCCGTTTTTCTTCACTTCTGGTTTCCATTTCATTGCCAAGATAAAATAAATGCCAGTTTGTTAAAATCTATCCTCTGTCACAGCAAAAGCAACTTAAATAATTTAACATCAGCATTCTCCCATCCCACATATACACAAAAGGAGAAGAACAAAACATATGCAAATATAACAAGGTGCAATATGATACACCAAGAATAGAACAGGAAGCTCCATTAGTATCCCAAGTTCTACAACTACTCCACAAATAATGATAGTAAAGCACAACAGAAGATTGCCTGCCTGGGCCATTATACTATGCCATCTAAACATCTATAATAGCCTTCACTACTACCTCTGGAATGTGTAGATTAAAGGCAAGTCATCGAGTAAACAGAAGAAAATAGAGGAGCTGTAATTTGCAGTGGCTCTCAAATGTGAGCTACATTAAAAACAACCCAACTTAATAAGTTTAACATCATGGAGACACAAATTAGGTCTAAATTAGACTTTTCGTATACTAAAGACAGTCTCCTCCAAACATATTTTCCATTAAAAAGTGTTTTCTTCAAAGAAAGGTGGCATGCTGGTGATGTAATGAAGTTGTTTCCCAGCAAACAAAACACTAGAATATTTAAATGACTAAGGCTTACTGTAATTTTTGCATGCATCACTGGCAATATCCCTGCATAATGCCTTTTCTACCTTGGGAAATTTGAGTGCCCTTAAAAGTGAAAGTTAATGTCCAATCTACTGATAAACCCCTAAATATGAAGAAACTGACACAAAAGAGGAAACTACTACTACCTGGACATTCCATCATCAGAGGCACCAAATTGGGAACACAGTTCAAAGGGGAGAAGATGGTCAAATGCTTCCCAGGCTCTTCAGCCAGCAGGAATACAAAGTTAATTGCTGGCATAGTTAGTGAAGAAAGTGAGCACTCCAAAACTGATGTTATCATCTACTTCGGTACAAATGACCTGGCTAGAAACAGTGCCTCTACAGTTCAGAAGGATTTCCAGATTCTGGGAGAAAAACTCAAAACCACTGCTAACACTATAGCATTCTCAGAAGTTCTACCTGTTCTTGGTAAGGGGGTTAGAAAGGCTGCATCGCATGATAAACTTTAATACATGGCTCTAAACCTGGTGCAAACAAGAAGGATTAGATGTACAGGCGACTAGGGAAATAGATGGAACAAGAGGCTATGGTGTGCTGATGGGACTACATCTCTCTGTTGCAGGGAAAAAGATCCTAAATTAAAAATTCAGGCATTACATGGACAGGCATGTAAACTAGGAAAGGGGGTGACTGATGGAAACAAGTTCAGGACATCACTCTCAGCAAAAACATTGGAAACTGCTGCAGTATTAACCCACACATCAATGCCAAGTGGGAAGAGGCATGTAAAGCAAAATGCATACAAAATACAGGCAAACCAGTCAAGAAATGCTGGAAAGCAATGAGCAAATATGCTCGAAGCCTAGCCAACAAAGTTCCTGACCTGGAAGCCCTAATAGTGGAAATGGACTTGGACATTGGGACCATTACAGAAACATGGTTTAACGAGTTGCACGAATGGAATTATAGCAATAGCTGGCTATAATCTATTTAGAAGAGATAGAGAGAGTCGAAAAGGAGGAGGAGGAGGAAAGAGTAATTACACCTTACCTGCTAATTAGCATTCCTGAAGGAACTCCAGTCCAGTCCCTTTCCTCTGGGTTGTGCCCCCCTTCCAGCAGCGTGGAGACTGAGCACGTCATCTTTTTCTGATGACCCTAGGATATATATAGTACTGGCACCTCCCACCAGATTCAGTATCCTATTGACAAAGTAGACTTAACGGAGAAACAAATTATGCAACAAAAATGAACTACAACTAACTCTAAAACACCAACTTTCCACCTCCCTCGGAAGAGACCTTCCACCCCCCCAGGAGGAAGCTTACCTGAGCCTGCAACTACCGTCCCCAGGCTCCTCTCGCATCCATGCCGCCCCATCACCAGAGCCTCCCTGCAGGCCATCGCCCATCCGTTGCTTCGGGCCAGCGAAGCCTGTTAGGAAACCAGAAGAGAAAACTGTGAGGGATCAGGAACTGGACTGGAGTTCCTACAGGAACGCTAATTAGCAGGTAAGGTCTAATTACTCTTTCCTAAGCGTCCCTCCAGTCCAATCCCTTTCCTCTGGGATGTAACAGAGCAGTTCAAGACTGGGAGGAGCCTGCAAGGCCGGACCGAAGCACCGAACCTCCAAAACCCGCATCTCCAGCAGCATGAACATCCAACCTGTAATGTTTTCAAATGTATGTAGAGAAGACCAAGAGGCTGCCTGCATATGTTCAGTGGGGGAACCAGACTAAGATCCGCCCACGAGACCGCCTGAGCCCGAGTGGAATGAGACCGGAGCCTGACCGGCACCTGCTTTCCCTTAAGAATATATGCCAAAGAAATGGCTTCCTTGATCCATCTAGAGACGGACGCCTTGGAAGCTGCTTCACCTTTATGCAATCCCACGAACAAAACAAACAGCCTCTCGGACTTGTGAAAGGAAGCTGTCTGCTTTAGGTAACACTTCAGAACCCTGCGAACCTCCAACAAATGTAAGCGAGCATCGTCTCTCCCCTGTCCCACCCCCAGAAAGGAAGGGAGAGAAACCGTCTGATTCACATGAAAGGATGAAACCACCTTGGGCAAGAAAGGAGGAACAGTCCAGAGGACTACCTTCTCTTTAAAGAAAGAAAGAAAGAAAGAAAGAAAAGGCGGACGACAAGACAGGGCCTGAAGCTCGCAAATACGTCTGGCCGAACAAATGGCCACTAAAAAGACTGCCTTAAGAGTTGTGTCCTTCAAAGAAGCCCGCTGCATTGGCTCAAAAGGATCCCCAGCCAAGGCATCCAAAACAAGGCTGAGATCCCATGGAGAAACCGGGGACAGCAGCTGAGGCCACAGACACCTTACTGCTCTTAGAAACCGACTTACATCTGCATGTTCCCCCAAGGACTTGCCCTGAATCTTGCCTCTGTAACAAGAAATAGCCGCCAACTACACTCGCAGAGAACTGGCTGCCAGGACCTTATCGAAACCTGCCTGCAAGAAATCCAGAACCTCCAGGACACTGAAAGGGGCCTCTTTTGATGGTCTGCACACCATCCCTCAAAAACACGCCAGACCCTCACATAGGAAAGAGAGGTCGACCGTTTACAGGAACTCAGCAAGGTGGCAATCACTGCCCTAGAGTAACCGTGCTTCAGCAGCCGCGCCCTTTCAACAGCCAGGCCATAAGCGAGAACCGATCCACCTGTGGCATGCAGAGTGGCCCCTGCATCAGAAGATCCTCCCTTAGTGGAAAACGCCACGGATGGTCATCCAACAGCCGCATGAGATCGGCATACCAAGGGCGCTGAAGCCAATCCGGGGCTATGAGAAGCACCCGCCCTGGGTGAGCCTCTATCCGATGAAGAATCCTGCCTATAAGCGCCTAAGGAGGAGAAACGTATAGCAGACCCTTGGATGGCCATCTCTGAACTAGAGCATCCAAGCCTTCTGACATTCTTTCCTTTCTCCGGCTGAAGAATCGAGCCGTCTTGGCCGACTCCCACTGTGGCATGAGATCCATCACCGGGAGCCCCCAACCGCGTACTATCTGCTCATAAACTTCCTGGCAGAGCTCCCACTCGCCATGGTCCACTTTGTTTCTGCTTAGGAAGTCTGCAGTAACATTCTCCACTCCGGCCACGTGCTGCGCAGACAAGGCCGTTAGATGGTCTCGGACCACTCCAATAGGCCCCTCTGCTTTCTCCTCAAAGGGAGGACTGCTCGTACTGCCCTGACAGTTGATGTATGCTACTGCAGTCATGTTGTCGAAAAGTACCCGGACCGCCCTTTGTAGGACTACTGACTGAAATGCTCAGAGGGCCAGAGCCACTGCCCGCAACTCCCACCTGTTGATCGACCACAGGTTCCTGGGCATCCCAGAGACCCTGGGCAAACTGACCCTCGCAATGCGCCCCCCCCCCCAGCCGGATAGAGAGGCATCAGTCGTCAACTGGACCCACAGCAGTCTCGAGAGGCATGCCGTGCTCCAGGCTCCCCGGATGGAGCCACCTCTGCAAGGCTTCCCTGGTCACGATTGGACAGGCAAGAGTTACAGACATGGGCTGACGCTGATGCGATCAGCACCGGAGTAAGGCCCGCTGCAGAGGCCGCATGTGGGCCCTAGCCCAAGGTACCAGCTCTATTGTTGCCACCATGGTCCCCAGGATCTGAAGGTAATACCAGGCTAAGGGCGCCTCCATGGCTAGAAACTGATGCACCAGTTGCCTTAGCTCCTCCGCCCTTCGGTCCGGTAAGAATACCATGCCTTTTTCTGTGTCGAACCTCGCCCCCAGATACTCAATCTCCTGCGAGGGCCGCAACTTGCTCTTCGCCAAGTTGATCACCCAACCAAGACTTCTTAGGAAGGCAACCACTTGGAACGTCACCATCTGACTTTCTTCTTCGGACTTTGCCCAAATTAACCAGTCACCAAGGTACGGGTAGACTAAAATCCCCTCCTTGCATAGAGCCGCAGCCGCCACTACCATGATCTTGGTGAAAGTGCATGGAGCTGTTGCAAGGCCAAAAGGCAACGCTTGAAACTGGAATTGACCTTCTGGTACTGTAAACCACAAGATTTGCTGATGTGCCTCGCAGACAGGAATATGCAAATATGCCTCTGTAAGGTCTAGAGAAGTTAGAAATTCTCCGTGACTTACCACAACCAAGACCAACTTCAGCGTCTCCATCCGAAAATGTGGCACCCTGAGACAACAATCGACTCCCTTTAAGTTGAGGATCGGCCAAAAAGCCCCCTCCTTTTTGGGCACGACAAAATAGATTGAGTATCGACCGCAGCCGCAATGGTCCAAGGGTACCGGCACGACTGCACCTAACCCCCGCAGTTGTGCCAAAGTCTCACCGCTGTGCGCTTGGCCGGAGACTTGCACGGGGGACAGCACAAAGGAAGGAGGAACGGGTCTTGCGAATTCGAGAGCATAACCCTCTCGTACCAGCTCCAAGATCCACTGATCGGATGTGACTCGGACCCAGGCTGGGAAGAACTGCCAAAGACGTCCCCCGACCAGCAAAACTCCCGGCTGGGCCCCCGTTGTTTCACTGTGGCTTTCTAGGGCCTGAGATGGAGGAAGAGGTGCCAAACCCCTTCCGAGCCCCCCGTAACCCCCGGAAACCCTGCCCCCTAGAGGGGAAGCGACCCCTCTGAAAGGGCACAGAACGGAAACCCCGAAACCTCCGCGACTCTTGAGGTTGAGGTCGTGACGGAGCAGGGAGACGGCTCTGCTTAGGCCTATCCTCGGGAAGTCTACCTCCCTTAGACTTTCCCAGGTCCTTTACCAACTTGTCCAGGTCTTCCCCAAAGAGAAGCTTTCCCTTAAATGGGAGCCTGCTGAGCCGGGCTTTAGAAGAACCATCAGCGGCCCAGTTGCAGAGCCAAAGATAGTGGCGGGCTGCCACCACCAAAGTCATCTTCTTAGCCAAACTCCTGACAAGATCATACTGGCTATCGGCCAAGTAGGCAGCCCCAGATTCAACTCTTGCTGCCTCTCTCTGAACAACTCCGCTAGAGGGTCGCCAGCCAGCTGCAGCTGTTGAGACCATTGCAAACAAGCACGGGCTACTCAGGCCCCACAAACGGACGCCTGGAGAGCCAGGGCGCTAATGTCAAACGCCTGCTTGAGCAGCACGTCCAACTTCCTATCTTGAGTATCTTTGAGGGCAGCACTGCCCTCCACCGGAATCGTTATCTTCTTTGTGACTGCTGACACTGCTGCATCTACTTTGGGGGATCCTCCAGCACTTCCTCCTCCGCTGGAACCCCGGTTGCCATATTAAGAACCTTCAGAGATGCACCGATCAAGGCCGGTAACTCCTCCCAACGGAAAACTCAAACAATTCTAGCATGTTCTTCCTCCGGTAGTTCACCTTCCTCTAGGCTCTTCCTCATCCTCTCCCAAATCCCTGTCTGAAGCCTCACCTTCCAGGGACTCAGACAGTGGGGAGCAGATAACCTCCTCATGAGAGAGCCTAGCCCGCTTAGGCGGAGCCCTAGGGTCAGAGTGCTGCACAATAGTGCTTCCCTGCGCTGCTTCTTGTTCCTGAGTTCCTTGCTTACGCAAACAGAAAGCCTTGTGCATCAGCAGGACAAATTCAGAAGAAAAATCCCCTCCGCTGACAGCCTCCAGACCTCCCAATGAGGTAAGGGGACTAGGTTGAGATAGGGGAATAGAGGACTGCTCCGAAGGAGACGGATGGACGGACGCAGACTGACAAGTAATCTCTGGAGGATCTACGGACTTCTAGGGAGGAAGGAGAAAGCAGGTCTTGTGAACTACCCGCCTGCATCCCAGGTTCCACTAAGGCCACCTCCACAGCGTAGCTCCTACATACGCTGGTCTCTGACAGTACCCCTGCGTATGCCGTAGACCAAGCACTGGGGTCTAGCCGGCATAGTGGTGTCCTCCTGTCCCACAACACTAACAGAAAACAAAAAAGGGGTTTTATTTGGGGGGGGGGGGGAATTAAACTAGCTAAACCCAAAGCAGCCTAGAAGCTTCCCAACAAGAACAGTCCCCTGCCACGATCCCCCCAGATTGCCTCTGCAATGGAGCAAATGGGCGCCAAAAAAGCACGCAAAATAAATGAGGCCTACCTTATCCAGTGCTGTCTTGCATCCGCAAAACTCCTCAGCCGCATGCCGGCTGCGACCGTGTGGTCGACCTGAAAACCACGTGGTTCGCCGCCGCACTTTTGGTCCCTTTTAATAGCGCTGCACGCTCATCAGATCCCAATCGCCACAGACCTCCTGCCACCGACATCAGCATCTTCCCGTGCTCGCGCTCAGCCGCTGGGAGGGCTTTGGTGGCAAGGCGGGAAGACGGCAAGGGCCCCGGAGACTGAAGACAGGCAAAGGTATCCTTCCCCCTTCCTTGCCGAATACAAACGGCGTCAGCAGAAGAGAAGCAAAGTCGCTTCCTCCCCTGCCCTGCTCCTCTAAAGGCCGGTGCCGGAAGCCTCCTCCTTCCTCACTCCCTGAGGGACAAAGAGGCAGGCAAAGGGGGAAACCTGTAAGTAGACCTACTAGAAAGAATGAAAATAAAGTTATAGGGAACCCAAGAAACAAAAAATAAAGGAAATAAAGAACCCTAAGCTAAGACGCTCCAGTAAACCTATGCTCTGGGTTACTGACTCCCTACAGCTGCTTGGAGAGTGAGCAAAACAATCTGGTGGGGAGGTGCCAGTACTATATATTTCCTAGGGTCAGCAGAAAAAAAGATGACCTGCTCAGTCTTCATGCTGCTGGAAGGGGGGCACAACACAGAGGAAAGGGACTGGACTAGAGGGACGCTTAGGACTAGCCCTTTATGCCTAAAGCAATATTAAAACCATAGAAAAAAAGGTCCCAATCAAAAACAGCTACCAGAGCAACCATGGAAAATATATATATGTCGGAGCTTCAAACCAAAAGAGGGTAGAGAAAACCACCAACCCCCTCACTGTAGCAGTTGCCTTTTAATTTTTAATTTTAACTTCTAATATGAAAACAGCATAAAACACATTTGAAAAATAATCCCAAATCCACTTAGCTCCAAAATTGTGCTGTAACGCTGCCCAACACCAACAACGTGCCACATTTTGGGCCAATAACCATGCTTGCTTGGCCCGAAACGTGGCACATTGGTGGTGCTGGGCAGCGTTACATCACAATTTTGGATTTAAGTGGATTTGGGATTATTTTTCAAATGTGTTTTATGCTGTTTTCATATTAGAAGTTAAAATTAAAAATTAAAAGGCAACTGCTACAGTGAGGGGGTTGGTGGTTTTCTCTACCCTCTTTTGGTTTGAAGCTCCAACATATATTTTCCATGGTTGCTCTGGTAGCTGTTTTTGACGGGGACCTTTTTATCTATGGTTTATAATTTTTGGTCATTGGTTTTGTTGGGACGTTGTATATTAAAAGCAATATTAAAGTTACTGAAATGCAGGGGACATGGGGAAAAAAAGCAGCACTGTGGGTTGTGTTTGAAAGAGGAGATGGCACTATCGTCCATACTGGTGTAGTCTACAGGCCGCCAGTTCAAACCGAAGAAATGCATAGTGAATTGATTATTGATATTGCAAAGATAGCCAAGAAGGGGAAGTGATCATATTAGGTGACTTTAATCGACCCGACATGGATTGGAGTATTCCTTCTGCAAATCTGGAAAGTAAAACAGACGACCATGGCCTTCTCAACACTAACCCTCTCCAGCATGTTGATCCTTGCATGTACCTTCCACGATGCCACTACTCTTACCCACAATTATAATCCCATCCCCATCCTTAAGGGAACAGGATGAAAAAGCTATAGCAGCCATTACCTTCCTCCACCACACCCTGACCGTGTCAGACAACCACATCTGCTCTATATAACACTCCAGCAGACTGATGACACATTTACGGATGTACCGCCAAGTTCACACTTACTTAAAATGTGCCCTCATAAACTCCCGTTCGGCTCGTAAAAAATGGCCAGCCATCACAGATCTCATAGATCACCTCAACCTGGACATTCTAATGGTCACAGAATCCTGGCTATCTGACACGGACACAGTGATCCTAAACCAACTCGTCCCTCCTAACTTCTCAATATACACTTGTCAGTTTGCAGAAGGGGTGGGGGAGTCTTCATATTAGCAAAAAACGAACTCCAATTTCAACTAATCGCCTCCAATACCATTGCACTACTAGACTCAGTTACCATAGCCAACAAACACAACATCATCAACCTCATTTACAGAGCACCTTCCGCCTCCCCTGAAGAACTCTCCAACATAATCGACCTTGCATGTAACCCAGACAACTCACGCAAACTGAACTGGTTGATGGGTGACTTCAATCTTGCGTCCTTACAACCTGCCAATGCTAACACCTTCCTGGAAGCAATGTCTGAACTCGGATATGATCAAGTCATAAATGTTCCCACCCACCAAAAAGGAAAACTCACTTGATCTTATCTTCTCTCCTCTCTTGGCTACGAGACATGATCATGATCTCAACCTAGTTATCACCCCCGTCCCATGGTCAGACCACAGTCTGATCACATTCCAGATAGCATCATATTTGTGTGGCTTTTCGAACCATTTTCTAGTTGCGAGGGTATCAGCAAACTCCAGACGCCACAAACCACTTGATAAGGACCAGTTCACAAAACATTTACTCCCAATACTCGAACAGTCATCTGATAGCCTTGATGACTTGATCAGCAGATGGAACAACACACTGAGCTCACTTTCTCATCTACCCTCCACAGATAAAAACCTCCATACAAACTGGCCTATAAAAGGAAGTCTGAGCCTTGGTTTTCTGCAAAGATAAGGGTGTCTCTTAACCAACTAAGGAAACTGGAACGAAGATGGCGACGCTCACATTCAACAGAGGACCAATCAACACACCTAGCCCACTTAACAGCACACCGTGAATTAACATACTTCAAAAGGAAAGAATTCCACACAGATTCTTTGCCGCTCCTTAAGCAAGCCCAGAGATCTCTTCAACTTAGTGAAAACAATAACCAAGGAACCTTCCCCCCCTCACCACGAAACAATACGACCCCAGTTGTATGCCGACCACCTTCAATCCAAATCCATCAGAACAGACATAGCCCTGAGAACCACACCAAGAAATATTCCCTATCATCAACCACTGCTTACAGAACACACACCTCCCTCTGCGAAGGACATCGAAGACATTATTGCCACTATCAACACCACCACCGCACCAAACGACCCATGCCCAGCACACTGGATTAGAACATTGTGACCAGAACTCAGCCCTATCATAGCCAGGATCATGAGCCTATCCTTCTCAACAGGAACATTCCCTTCTTCTCTCAAGTACACGTCCATACGTCCGCTTCTCAAGAACAATAATTTAGACCCACGGAACGTCGAGTCATACCGACCGATCTGAAGTATCCCTCTATTTGCCAAAATAATTGAGAAAAATGTCCAAAGACAGATTCAACAGCAGATAGACAGCACAGCCCCTTTAGATGCCTGCCAGCATGGGTTTCGAGAAGCTCATGGCGTAGAGACGCTACTCACCACACTAATACCCTATCCAAAGGAATTGACAACATTAAGAAAGGTTTTACACTTATCTTCCTCGACATCGCCGCGGCATTTGACTGTCAGTCACACTCAACTCCTTACATGCCTCCAGAACAAGGGAATTCAGGGCGTGGCGTGGGACTGGTGTAAATCATACTTAGATGACCGATGGCAACATGTAAGGATGGGAGCCAACTCCTCTGAGCCGTTCCAACAAACCCAAGGAGTACCCCAAGGTTCATCCCTATCTGCACTATTATTTAACATATACATGCAGCCTATATGTGAGATCATTCATTCCTTTGGAATCTCCTGCCTGATCTATGCAGATGATGTCCTCCTGTTTACGCCTTTCGACATCATGCACCCTGACTTCACTGCCTTAGTTAACTGTTTCAACATGATCACTGATTGGCTCCTAGAACAAAACCTTTATATCAACTTCAAGAAAACGGAGGTATTATTCATCACAAAGAACAAAAACTTTTCCCCACCTGAATCATTAAAAGGTCAGAGACGCAGAACTCCCAAGTAAGACTGCGATACGCTACCTGGGTGTTACACTTGATCAACGTCATGACTTTAAAGCCCATATAAGCAACACCGTCAAGGCTATATATTATAAGATTAAGATGTTACGTCACCTAAGACCAATGCTGGCACATGAAGACTACCGAACGGTATTCCAAGCTCTGATAATTCCACACTTCGACTATGCAAACATCATTCTGCACGGGCTCCCCAAAAGTGCCCTAAACCCTTTGCAGCTTGCGATGAATGCCGCTGCACATGTCCTTTGTGGAATATCCAAAAGAGACCATATAACCCCTACCTTAAAGGACCTTCACTGGCTGCCAATAAGATGCAGAATCTCCTACAAGGCACTACTCCTCACATTTAAAGCCATCAATGGGATATCCCCCTCATCCCTCACTACACTCATTACCCATACCACCAACAGGTCAAGAAGGTCAATAGGCGCCAACACACTAGCAATCCCGATTGAAGCGATGAAATGCACGCAATCAACCAGAAACAGAGCATTCACCTTCTACGCTCCAAGGTGTTGGAATAATCTTCCGTCCAATATCAGATCAATCAGAGATCTCACACAATTTAGGAAAGCCATTAAACATCATTTATTCCTATTGTACTTCTCATAATCCAACTGCACCCCTACACCTTGCACCAACACAACTATCCATCAGCTTTCATAATGTAAAAGTGTCACTAATAATCTCTCATTTGTTTGGATGTATATAGTTCAATGTTATGAATCCAAGTTATCTTATCCTGTTCAATGTAAACACAAGGCATCACCCCTGCCCTGTACAAAATTGTTAATTGTAAACCGCACTGATGTCAAATAGCATGGTATAGAAAAGCTACAAATAAATAAAAATTGTGGGTGCCTTCCAAGATACACTACTTAAACAAATGGTGATGGAACCAACCAGGGAAAGCTCAATGCTGGATTTAGTACTCACCAACAGAGATAGCATGTTGAATATCCAGGTGGGTGCCCCAGGTAAGCAACAGCGACCATCACACAGTGTGGTTTGAGATAAAAGCCAAGGTGGAGCCCAATCACAGCAAGCTCAAAGTCCTAGACTTCAAAAATACTGACTTCAGTAAAATGGCCAAGTGCCTGAAGGAGGAGTTGGCAGGATGGGAGGGGATAAGGGAAGTGGAATTGCAGTGGGCTAAACTAAAGGAGGCAATAAAAGGGGCAAAAGATACATATGTAAGGAAAGTCAATAAGAGCAAAAGGAAAAGATGGCTAAAGATGTGGAGTGTGGCAACAAGACCTTTTTCAGGTAATAGAAAACTGGTATTTATTTATTTATTTAACAAGTTTTTTATACCGCCTTTTCCTTCAATCAAAGCGGTCACAAGAAATACAAGGTATAAACAAGGGAAACAAACAGTATAGACATGACAACATATGGTAATGTAGGAAAAATAACAAGGGTTAACAAAATAGTGGATTATTTATAAAATATATACAATAGATGATATCTTAGTCATTTGTTGATCCATAGTGCTCAATAAAAAGTAAAGTTTTTAATTGCTTACAAAAGTCACTTAAAACATCAATTGCACGTAAATCAGGGGGGAGAGAGTTCCAAATCAAAGGGGCAGCCAAAGAAATTGCTCGTTGTGATGTACATTTGCGTGATTTAGCGAAGTTTCTTGGGGTATTGAGGGTGTTTGAGGTGGATAATCTTCTAGGTCTGTTGCTGGTATCACGGGATAAGAGGGCATGGAGGCTGGTTGCAGAACTGCTGTGCTTCATTTTGAAGATGTTTATGATTAACTTATACTTTATGCGAAGGGTTATAGGGAGCCAGTGGAGATCTTTAAGGATGGGGGTAATGTGGTCATGATTAGTGGAACCGTTAATTATTCTGGCTGCTGTATTCTGTGCCATTTGAAGAGGTTTGAGAGCATGTTTTGACAGCCCATTGTAGATAGGGTTGCAAAAATCCAGAATGGGGGTAATAAGTGCCTGGCAGACTGTACGAAAGTGTTCATTAGAGATAAGAGGCTTGAGGCGTCTAATTATTTTCATTTGGTAATAAGCGCTTTTAACAGTTTTCTTTATGTGAGATCGCAGGTCTAGCTTCTTATCGAGGGTTACCCCGAGGTATCTTACTTCATCCTTAATTGGAATCTCAGTACTGTTGCATGTGATGTACGGTGGGGGATTAAAGTTGGTGTTTCTAGTGACAATAAGTGCTTCAGTCTTCTTCAAGTTTATTGCAAGGTTGTTATTTGACAGCCAAATGGAAATGCTGGTAATGCAGTTTGAAATCTTGTTGTAGTTTGGGCAGTTGATATCAATCGGAGTGTAGATCATAATATCATCTGCGTAAATTGTGTAGTCTATATGATGAGTTGATATTATGTGACATATTGGTTGGATAAAGAGGTTAAAAAGAAGTGATGAGAGTGCAGATCCCTGCGGTACGCCTTGTTTGATAACTGTATGATGAGAAGTGTTTAGACCGACTTTAACTTGGAACTGTCTACCAATTAGGTAGGACTCAAACCAGTTTAGGACGGTGCCAGTTAGACCGATGCTCTTTAGTCTGGCTAATAGTATTGAATGGTCCACTGAATCAAAGGCCGCTGAAATATCTAAGAAAATCATTAAGGTTCCTCTATTATAGTTGTCTATGGTTTGAGTGATATCATTAAATAAATATGTATGTATGCATGTAGGTAGGTAGGTATGTATAAATGACTGACTAAATAAATAAAATATTCGGGAGAGAAAGAAAATCAGAGGAGGAATTGCAGGACTCAGAAGTGCCAGGTACGGATTTGTGGAAAGTGACATTGAAAAAGCAAAAATACTAAACAAATACTTCTCTTTTGTTTTTACCAAAGAAAATCCTGGAGAAGGACCATCTGTGATTGACAAATATACAAATGGCAATGGAGTAGATACCACACCATTCTCAGAAGATGTGTTAGAACAGCTTGCAAAACTGAAAGTGGACAAGGCCATGGGACCAGATGGGATACATCCCAGGATGCTGAAAGAGATCAGAGAGGTTCTTGCCGGGCCGTTAAAGGATGTTTTTTATAGATCCTTGGAAACACGAGAAGTTCCACAGGACTGGAGAAGGGCTAATGTGGTACCCCTTCACAAAAATGGTAATGGGGAAGAAGTGACAAACTACAAGCCAGTAAGCCTTACCTCTGTGGCGGGAAAAGAAATGGAGGCGCTCCTGAAGGAGCAAATAGTGGACTTTCTTGAAACCAACAGGATACATGATCCACGGCAACATGGTTTTACCAAAAGATGATCTTGTCAAATAAATCTGAGTTCTTTGACTGGGCGACCAGAGAACTAGATCAAGGACATGTGATGGATGTGATCTACCTAGATTCCAGCAAAGCCTTTTATACTGGTTCCTCAAAGGAAGAGTAATAAACTCAACAGCTTGGGGATGGGTCCCAAGGTGGTGAACTGGATCAGAAATTGGTTGACAGACAGACAACAGAAGGTGATGGTAAACAGAAATCACTCGGATGAAAGGAACGTGATTAGTGGTGTGCCCTAGGGTTCGGCCCTGGGACCGGTACTGTTCAATGTATTTGTGAGTGATATTGCTGAAAGACTGAATGGAAAAGTGTCTTTCTGCAAATGTCATGAAAATTTGCAAAAGAGTGGACTCCCCTGAGGGTGTGGCTAACATGAGGAAAGATTTACAAAAGCTGAAAGAACGGTTTAATACTTGGCAGTAAAGATTTAATGTGAAGTGTTGTGTCATGCACTTGGAAAGCAGAAATCCAAGAGAATTGTATATGATAGGGGGCGAAAGGTTGGTGTTCACGGACCAAGAAAAAGACCTCAGAGTATTGTTTCTGATGATCTCTATGTGGCAAAACAGTGTGACAAGGCGGTGGCAAAAGCCAGAAGGATGCTGGGTTCCATACAAAGAAGAATTACCAGCAGAAAGGAAGAGGTACTAATGTCACTGTACAAGTCGCTACTGAGGCCTCACTTGGAATATTGTGTTCAGTTTTGGAGACCATAACTCGCAAAGCATATAAGATGACTGGAAATGGTTCAGAGGAAGGTGACCTAAATGATTTGGAGCCTGCGTCAGATGATGTATGAAAAGAAACTTGAAGACCTAAATATATATACTCTGCAGGAGAGGAGGGACAGGGGAGATATGCTTTAGACCTTTAACTACGTAAAGAGTATTAATGAACAAACCTCTTCCAAAGACAGGGAAGCTGTAAAACTAGAAGGCATAACATGAAGTTGCAAGAGGGTAAACTGAAAAGCAACATCAGAAAATACTTTTTCACTGAAAGGGTGGTGGATGCTTGGAATGCTGCCCTCCCGATGGAAGTGGTGGGGCAAATACAAATGGCAAGGGACAGACACAGAGGATCCCTTTATAGCAACAGTATAAAATCAACACAAACACAGCTCTCTTTTCTCAACAAATAGGGGTGACCTACACAAAGCGGTGGGTACACACCTAAACAAAGGCATGGGGAGGGGTGACCTGCACAGAGCGGCAGATGCACATACTCTTACTGCCTTGCTGGGCAGACTGGATGGACCATACTGGTCTTTATTTGCAGTCATATTATGTTACTAATAAATTCACAACTCAGACGAGGATTATGTCAATATAAGATCAAAGATCAGTCAAGACCTACATTAAGGTCAGAAAATCCATGTTAGGTGTTAAATGCAGGATTAAGCCACAGTAGCCTTTGAACCTGCACGTTAGCCTTTTGTTTCAAATGCACATTAAGCACCTGTGTTAAAACCTGCATTAAAATGCCGAATGTAACTGCACAATATCCAAATCAAAGTCAAGACAGATCAAATACCTCGGTGTAACTCTGGACCAGCTGCTCACTCTCCTTCCACAGATAAAACACACAACTACAATATATTACAAGCTATGAATAAAGAATTTACGCCCACTCCTCTCAACAACCGACTTCCGATCTGTAAGTTATAACACCTCTGCTCGATTACAGCAACTCAATATACCACAGCATTCTCAGTCTTGAAGGACTACAAAGGGGGACTGATACGTCTGGAGAGAGATCTGCAATTGTAAGTATTTACTTCCGGGAATTTTTCTAAAATCTTGGGGAAAAATGAATTCTTTGGATTAAAGCTGATTAATCTGTGAACCCAGTGTATTTGTTAAATCAGTCAGGGCCTAGTAGCAGCAAAGAGTTTTCAGTTTAAATTTAAAACACAGCAGAGAGCTTTCTGGTTAAATTTAGACCCCAAGACTCCCTCTATCCAAGAAAGGGCTCTGGAACTCTCCATGGAAAGTGGTCAGAAATTAACTTAGAAGCACAGCACAGGGTACTGTGTAGCAGCCAGCTTTTCACAAGTCTTCTTTCCCTGCCTCCCTCTCCAACACCCACCCACCCCTGGGATAACCGTAGCCTTATAGGTGCTTAAGCCTATTAAAGGAAAGGAGGTGCTATATTCACTCTCAGGTGCAGCTGTTTATCCTCATCAGGCATACATTAAGGACATGAGATTAATTAAGCTTCAGATGAAGTACATTAAACGTATTAGGTATAGTTTTATTAATATAAGTATCCCCAGCAACCCTTAGTAAGCAAAGAATTTAAATATCTAAACAACCTAAACTAAAATGCAGACAGCAGTCCAGCAGTGATATGGGGGCTTTCCAGTCTTTTGCACTGAGCGTCACATGTATGATTTTCTCCCAGTTGGTGAGGGGTCTTACGTGTGCACTAGGTGCAAGGAGCTGTTTGTCCTCAGGGAAAAAGTCCAATCTCTGGAGGCTAGAGTAGCAGACTTGGAGAACATAAGGAAGACAGAGAGGTACATAGCTGAGACCTACAGGGATACAGTCCTGAAGTCCCATCTCCAGTCTGGCAGCATCCCTGCTGCCATGGAGGAGAGATGTCATGTGACAGGAGAGCATAACCCTGGTGTGGCAGGAAGTGATCCTGTAGCTAGGACCTGTCTGCCAGGTGATGTAAAACCCTCTCACACCGAGGAAGTTTCTTCAGGGCCATGTGCCTAGGAGGGATGGAGTAGGACAGCCTTTATAGTTGGTGATTCGATCATTAGGCATGTAGATAGTTGGGTGGCTGGTGGACATGAGGATTGCCTGTTAACATGCCTGCCTGGTGCGAAGGTAGCAGACCTCATGCTCCAGCTAAACGTCGTCTTAGATAGTGCTGGGAAGGAGTCTGCTGTCTTGGTACATGTTGGTACCAATGACAGGAAAATGTGGTAGGGAGGTTCTGGAGGCTAAATTTAGGCTTTTAAGTAGGAAGCTGAAATCCAGAACTTCCAGGGTAGCATTCTCCGAAATGCTTCCCATTCCACACACAGGACCCAAAAGGCAGGCAGAACTCCTGAGTCTCAATGCGTGGATAAGACAATGGTGTAAGCATGAGGGTTTTGGATTTGTTAGGAACTGGGGAACATTCTGGGGAAAGCAAGGGCTCTTCCAAAAGGATGGGCTTCACCTTAACAGGCATAGAACCAGGCTGCTGGCATTAACCTTTAAAAAGGAGATAAAGCAGCTTTTAAACTAGATAATAGGGGAGAGCCGACAGTCGCCCAAGAGCACATGGTTCGGAACAATATATCCTTGAAGGATACTACCAAAAGAATGATGTTAGGGCATATCAGCAGAGAGGTTCCAATAAAGACAAAGGTAGACCAAATGCCCTTGAGTACAGAGCTTAAAGATCCCAAATTACCTCTGTCTACCGATAGCCAGATTAATATGAATAAAATACAGTCTCTAAAATACTTGTATGCAAATGATGGAACTCTTAAAAATAAGGTGGGGGAGTTAGAATATATAGCACTAAATGAGAGGTTAGTTATGACTGGTACCTCAGAGACATGGTGGAAGGAGGACCACCAGTGGGGCACTGTGATACCTGGGTACAAACTATCATAATGATAGAGCTGATCAAATTGGTGGAGGGGTTGCGCTCTATATTAGAGAGGGCACTGAGTCACAAAGGATTAAAGTTATGCAGGCAACAAAATTTGCTGTAGAATCACTTTGAATTGAAATTCCATGTAAAAAGGGGAAGGCTATGGCAGTGGGGGTGTACTATTGACCGCCTGGCCAGAATGAACAAATGGCTGATAAAATGCTCAAAGAAATCAGGGAAGCTAACAAAAGTTACAGCACAGTAATAATGGGTGATTTCAATTACCCGATATTGACTGGGTCAGTGTCATGGCAGCATATGCTAGAGACAGTTTCTAGATGAAATAAATGACTGCTTCTTGGAGCAGCTGGTTCATGAACCAACCAGAGGGGAAGCCATTTTGGACCTAGTCTTTAGTGGAACACCAGATCTGGTGCAAGAGATATGGGTGTTGGGGCCACTTGGCAATAGTGATCATAGCATGATCGCATTTGATTTAATTAATGCAGGAGGGATGGTAAGGAAATCCACAGTACTACCTTTTAACTTTCGAAAGGGAGACTATGATAAAATGAGGACAACAGTTAAGAAAAAACTAAAAAGAGCAGTTGCAAAGGTTAAAGATGTACATTCAAGCTTGGGTGTTTAAAAATACTACTATCTTGGAAGCCCAGACCAGCTGTATGCCACACTAAGAAAAGTGTAAGGAAGTCCAAAAAACTGTCACCATGGCTTAAAGGTGAGGTCAGAGAGGCTGTTGCCAAAAAAGCATCTTTCAGGAAATGGAAACAAAGAGCCAAATGACGAAAACTGGAAAGAGCACAAGTACTGGCAAGTTAAATGCAAGGCACTGATAAGGCAGGTAAAGAGAATTTGAAAAAAAGCTTGCTGTGAAAGCAAAAATACGTAATAAAGACTTCAATACATTCGTAACAAAAAACCTGTAAGAGTCAGATGGACCATTAGATGATAGAGGGGTAAAAGTGCACTAAGAGGGGACAAGGCCATAGCGGAGAGACTGAATGAATTCTTTGCTTTCGTCTTTACTGAGAACGATGTAGGGATATTACCCATGACTGAAGTGGTATTTAAAGGTGATACTGTGGAAGAATTGAAAGAAATATCGATACACCGGGAAAATGTATCACAACTATTTGATAAACTGAAGAGTAACAGATCACCTGGATTGGATGGTATGCATCCAAGGGTGTTGAAAGAACTGAAATATGAGATTGCAGACCTGCTATTAGTAATCTGAACTATCATTAAAATCATCTAATACCTGAAGATTAGAGGATGGCCAATGTAATGCCAATTTTTAAAAAGGGTTCCAGGGATGATCCGGGAAACTACAGACCTCTGAGCCTGACATCAGTACCAGGAAAAATGATAGAACAAAATTGCTAAATATGTAGATAGTCATGGCTTAATGGGAGACAGCAAACATGGCTTTAGACAAAGAAGGTCTTGTCTTACTAATCTGTTTATGTTGTGTTTTTTTGAAGGAGTGAACAAACAGGTAGACAAAAGGAGGCAATGTACTATTCTGGATCAGGAACTGGTTAAAAGATAGAAAGCAGAGGGTAGGGCTAAATGGCCAATATTCCCTATGGAGAAAGGTGAATAGTGGAGTACTCCAGTGATCTGTGCTGGGTCCGCTGCTTTTTGACATTCATAAATGACCTGGAAAGGGGAATAACGACTGAGGTAATCAAATTAGCAGATGACACAAAATTATTCAAAATTGCTAAAACCCATGAGTATTGTGGAAAATTGCAAGAGGATCTTGATATATTGGAAGACTGGACATCCAAATGGCAGATGAAATTTAATGTGGGCAAGTGCAAAGTTATGCACCTAGGAAAGAACAACCCAAACTATGGTTACACGATGCAAGGTTCCACATTAGGAACCACCACCCAGGAAAAAGATTTAGGTGTCATTGTGTATAACATGTTAAAACCCTCCGCCAGGTGTGCAGCAGCAGCAGACAAGAGAGCAAATAGAATGCTAGGTATCATAAGGAAAGGAATGGAAAATAAAGGAGATTATAATGCCTCTGTATCGTTCCATGATGCAACTGCACCTTGAATATTGTGTGCAATTCTGGTCGCCATATCTACAGCGTTATTAGAAAGGGTACAGAAAAGAGCCACCAAAATGGAGACGGCTGAAAGGAGATATGATAGAAGTCTATAAATTAATGAACAGAGTGGAACGGGTAAACGTAGATCGATTGTTTACGTTATCAGAATATAGAAAGACTAGGGGGACATGCAATGAAGCTACAGAGTAAACTATTTAAGACTAATAAGAGAAAATATTTTTTCACTCAATGTGCAATCATACCCTGGAATTTGTTACCAGAGGATGTAGTAAAGGCTGTTAGTGTATCTGGGTTTAAAAAAAGGTTGACAAGTTCCTGGAGGAAAGGTCCAAAAACCATTATTAAAAAGGGACCCAGGATATCAATGTTTGACCCAATACAAGCATTGTGGAATCTGTGTCTTTTGGGGAAACTGCTATGTACGTATGACCTAGATTAGCCACTGTACCTGATGGACCTTGCTCTAACCCAGTATGGCATATCTTATGTTCTTATGGTACAGGGGATGGAGGGATACCCCTATGAAGAGAAGCTGAAAAGGTTAGGGCTCTTCAACCTGGAAAAGAGACGGCTGAGGGGAGATATGATAGAGATCTATAAATTAATGAATGGAGTGGAACTGGTAAACGTAGATAGTTTACGTCATCAGAATATAGAAAGACTAGGGGACATGCAATGAAGCTACAGGGTAAACTATTTAACATTAATAAGAGAAAGCATAGTTACTCACCTGTAACAGGTGATCTCCGGGAACAGTAGGAATTTAGTCTTCACATATGGGTATCGTCGGTACCGACGGAGCCTGCGTGGGAACTCTCCCCAGCGTCCAATAGGTACGCTTTTGGGAGCATCCCTCAGCACATGCGCGCTGCCTTCCCGCCTTTCCAACTGTCCCTCTTCAGTTAAGTTTGTAGCTGAGTGAAAGAATAGAGGGAGAGAGGAAAGAGAAAGAGAGAGACAACTCCTAGGGGAGGTGGGTGGGTTGTGAAGACTAAATTCCTGCTGTTCCCGGAGACCACCTGTTACAGATGAGTAACTACGCTATCTCCAGGAACAAGCAGGAATGTAGTCTTCACATATGGGGACTCCCTAGCTGAAGATGCCAGGGAGGTAGCCCCAGGAAGGTGCCAGCCTAGAAAGGTGGGAATCCTTCCTCCCATGGATCTCTGGCATTCCACCAGGCTTGGTGGGTAGGAGTTGAATTAGGTCTGAAAGATTTTGAAGAACAGCTTGGCCGAAGAAGGCATCCTGACGGGAGGCTTTATCCAGGCAGTAGTGGGCTGTGAAGGTGTGTACCGAAGCCCAGGTGGCTGCTCGACAAATGTCATCGATAGACAAAGATTGGAGATTAACCATGGAAGTTGCCATGGCTCTCACGTTATGAGCTGTGGCTTGGCCATAAAGAGGAAGACCCTTACTCTCATAAGCAAAGGATATGCATTGGGCAATCCATTTAAAGTTCTTTTGGAGACTGGAAGTCCCAAATGACTAGGGTCAAAAGCTATAAAAAGTTGTGAGGACTTTCTATGTTGCTGTGTTCTCTGTAGGTAAAAGGCTAAGGCTCTTTTACAATCCAAAGTATGAAGTTTTCTTTCTGCATTAGAGGCATAAGGCCTCGGAAAAAATACAGGAAGATAAATTAATTGATTCAAATGAAAAGGCGAAACCACCTTTGGCATAGAGTATGAGTTCTAAAAACCACCTTATGATGAAACCTAGTGTAAGGAGGATCAGCCACTAAAGCTTGCAGTTCACTAATGCGACGTGCAGAGGTGATTGCAATTAGGAAGATGACCTTCCAGGACAAAAACTTAAGGGTTGTAGTGGCTAAAGGCTCAAAAGGTGGCTTCATGAGCTGCCCGAGAACTAGATTTAGATCCCATGCCACCGGTGGTGGCTTAATGGGAGGTTTGGTTAATAGAAGACCTCTCATAAATCGGGATATGAGTGGATGAGAGGAAATAGTTTGTCCATTCAAAGGCTTATAAGAAGCTGCAATTGCACTAAGATGGACTCTTACCAAACTGGTCTTTAGACCAGAATTCGATAAGTGAAGGAGATACTCTAGTATCGATTCTAAGGGTATGACAAGGGGGTTTAATCCCTTCTTGGAGCACCATATAGTAAAACGTTTCCACTTGAAGGCATAAGATCTTCTTGTGGAACATTTCCTAGAAGCCTGAAGGATATCCTTTACCTGTTGGGACAGGTTGAAATCCTGGAGGTCTAAGCCTTCAGCAACCAGGTCATGAGATGCAGGGACTGGAAATTCGGTCATAGCGTCCCGTCCTCTTGGGAAAGGAGATCTGGAGCATGCCGTAACTCCACAGGAGCAGCTTGAGAGAGACGTAGAAGCAGGGGATACCACGCTTGGCGTGGCCATTGTGGCGCTATGAGAATCATGTGACCCCTGTCTCTGAAGCTTGAAGAGTGTTTTGGGGATGAGGGGAATGGGTGGGAAGGCATAAAGGAAGTCCTGACCCTAGTGAAGGAGGAAGGCATCCCTTGCCTGACAATTGTGAGCCAGAATCCTGGAACAGAACCGGGGAGGTTTGACATTCAGTAGACTTGCAAAGAGGTCTATGTCTGGAGTGCCCCAGAGATGAAATATCTTTGCCACCTGGTCTAGGTGGAGGGACCACTCGTGAGGCAGCAGTACTCGACAGTTTGTCTGCCCAAAGGTTTTGAATGCCTGGAAGATATACCACTAGAAGGTGAATTTGATACACTCTGGCGAGGGCCCACAGTCGTAAAGCTTCGTTGCATAACGACAGAGAGCCTGTCCTGCTCTGCTTGTTCACATAGAAAATGGCTACTTGACTGTCCTTCTGGACTAGGACTGTCTTGTAGCTGAGCTGGGCATGGAATACTCGAAGAGCTAAATAGATTGCTCTTAATTCCAGGAGGTTTATGTGTAGACCAGCCTCCTGTGGAGTCCAGGTTCCCTGGGTAGACAGATGATTCAGGTGTGCTCCCCAACCCACCTGTGATGCATCTGTTAGGGTGGCCTGAAAAAGGGGTTGATGAAAAGGAGACCCCACTGTCAGATTTTCTAGTGATTGCCACCATTGGAGGAACAAAATTAGACTTGAGTGTTTATTATTTTGTCTGATAAAAGACCTGTAGCCTGTGTCCATTGTGTGGATAGGGTCCACTGAGCTGCTCGCATGTGGAGGTGAGCATAAGGGACTACATGAACTGTGGATGCCGTAAGTCCCAGCAACTGTAGTAGTTCTCGAGCAGTTAGGGAGGATTTCCCTGCTGCTTGAGAAGCTAGTTTCATTATGTGAAGACACCGGGCCTGTGGAAGGAAAGCCTTTGCCTGTCTGGTATCTAGACAGTTCCCTATGAATTCCAGGCATTGGGAAGGAACAAGTTGGGATTTTGGGAAGTTCATTACCAGCCCCAAATATTGGAGGATTCGCATTGTGTGAGACAGTGCAGTGCTGTCCTCTGCAACTGTAGGGGTTCGAATGAGCCAGTCATCTAAGTAAGGGAAGACGAATATCCCCTGGGTTCGCAGAAATGCAGCTACTACTGCCATGCATTTTGTGATCACCCTTGGTGCTGAAGCTAGACCAAAGTGAAGAACCCTGTACTGGAAATGTTTTCCCCTGAAAAGGAATCGTAAGAATTTCCTGTGATCTGGGTGGATCAGAATGTGAATGTATGCATCCTTTAAGTCTAGAGAGCAAAGCCAATCCTGGCCTTGAAGGTATGGTAGAAGAGTTCCTAGAGAAATCATTTTGAACTTCTCCCGAAACAGATATTTGTTCAATTCTCTGAGGTCTAAAATGGGTCTGTGTCCTCCTGTTTTCTTTGGAATAAGAAAATAGGGGGAGTAGAACCCTGCACCCCGTTGAAGAATGGGTACCTCCTCTATTGCCCCTTGGGCAAGAAGTGTTGAGACCTCGTGACCTAGCAGATCGTCTGCAGAGGTTGGAGAATTGAATTGTTTTAGAATTGTAGGAGGGGGGGGATGCTGTGAAAATAGAGCTTGTACACCTCTCCAACAATGGACAGAGTCCAATCTTCTGCTGTTATTTGATGCCATCTGTTGGCAAAGTGGCATAACCTGCCTGGGATATTGGGGGGTTGGGGACCCCTCAGAGGCAGGAAGGCTAAGCTCTCTAGGAAGGAGTCAAAGCCCTTGAGGAGGCTGAACCTGCAGAGCTGGTTGGGCTCTCGGGCCCTTTTGCTTCTTTTGCTGTCTAGTTTGTCCCTTTTGGGCAACCTGACCCTGAGTTTGACTCTGCTGGATATAGGAAGGATAAAATTTCCTCTTTTTGCTGAAAGAGGGTTTTTTTATAAGGCTTCTTTTTGGCTGGAGTGGCTGTAGATTTCAACAAACTATCTAGAGTAGTATTGTCAGCATCTAACTCGTTAGCCTTTTCCTGCCAGTTCTTGCCAAAGAGATTCTCTCCCGTACAAGGAATGGTACCCAAGTCTCCAAGTCTGATGTCTGAAGCCAAGCAATCCGTCGTGTGCCAATGGCAATAGCAGAGGTTCTGCTGATGCATTCAAAGCAGTCAAAGGCTGCACGATTTACAAACTTGGAGACATCTTGAGCATGCTTAACTAGAGCAAGAAAGTCTGGTCTCTTGTCATCTGAGAGAAATGGGCTCATAAGCTCCAAGTCTCCTGTAACTTCCTTGAGGAACATTCCCATATATAGTATATATGAACTGATCCTAGCTGAAAGCATGGAAGCCTGAAAGGTTCGGCGCCCAAAAGCGTCCAGAGTCCTGCATTCACGACCTGGAGGATTAGATGCATGCCTCTCTGCACTTTTCATCCTACACATGGCTGACTCCACCACTATTGAATGGTGTGGCAGCTGAGTCTTTTGAAATCCAGGACATGGTGGAACTCGATACATAGTATCAAGTCTCCTGGAGTGAGGCGATGTAGTCAAATATGTGTCCCACATTCTGAGCATCAACTTATGCAGAATTTCATGGATGGGCAGAGTGGCTGCCTCCTTTGGAGCTTTAGGATATTGGAGAATTTCCAAGTCCTTTGCTCTGGGTTCCTCTTCAGGAGCCACCGTGATTGAAAGGCCCTTGGCCATATCACAAATAAAATCCTGAAAAGACATGTCCTCTGGAGGTGACATTCTGCATTGGGGAGAAGAGGGATCTTCTGGGAGAAACCCTCTAGTACCAGCAGAACTGTCAGTGTCTTTGGAATCGGAGGATTCAAAGTATTCCTGACCACAATGCTCATGCAAAGCCCGGTCCCGGTATCGATTGAAGTCGGTACCGAGTTGATCCAGTATCGATCTGTCGATTCCAGCCAAAGATGGCATGGGAAGAATTCCCACCAGGGCCGGTACCGTCGATACTGGTATCATTGGTACCGGTACCTGTATTGTAGTAGGTACCGGCATCGGTGCCAATACCATTGCCCGTTGAACCAATGGTACCGCAGCTGAGAGGAGAGCTATGATGCTGCGTTCGACAGTGAGAAACTTCTGGTCTATCAACACTGCCGATGCCTGGGTGTCGGTACCAGTGAAAACAGCCGGGACCCCTGAGCATGGCACAGGTAGTTCTTGTGAGCTCGAGGCCTCAAGAACATCCTGGAGCCCCATTGATGCTTTGGAAGCCGAAGCCTCCCGCCGGGGCTGCTTTGCCGGTGTGGTTCCTTCAAGGGCAATGCCAATGGCCTCTCGATGCTTAGCAGGAGAGCTACCCTTTGAGGACCGGCTTTTATGTTTAGTTACCCGATATCCATGGGAGGAAGAGGAGGCCCTTGAAGATGTTGATGCAATGGATCTGGCATCCGAAGAAAAGAGGGTACCGAGCTTTGCAGCCCGGTTCTGTCTTCCTCTTTTAGTCATCCCCATACAGGAGAGACATTCAGATGGAGAATGTTCAGGCCCTAAACATTTAGGACACCAATCATGGGTGTCAGTGACGGAAATGGTACTGCCACACTTGGTACATTTTTTAAAACCACTAGTTGGTTTTTCCATGTTTTAGAAATATGGGGCCTAGTGACCAAAATGGTGCCTAGCACCGAAAAAGAAAAGTTTCTGAAGAGAAACAGTTCAAAGTTTTTTGTTTTTTGGGGGTTTTTTTAGAAAAGAAAAGAAAAGAACCGGCAGTAACGGTAAGCGTTGTGCGGAGGCAAACACAACCACAAGAAAACAATTTTAAAGACGGAATTTTCTGCGGTGACAGGGTATGGATCCTGTCGGCTCTGCGGAAAACGAAGAACTGAAGAGGGACAGTTGGAAAGGCAGGAAGGCAGAGCGCATGTGCTGAGGGATGCTCCCAAAAGTGTTCCTATTGGATGCTGGGGAGCGTTCCCACGCAGGCTCAGTCGGTACCGACGATACCCATATGTGAAGACTACATTCCTGCTTGTTCCTGGAGATTATGTTTGGGGATTGTTTGGGGGCAGGGGGAAGGGGTGCAATCTGCATGGGATGTATCAAAGCAGTATAGAACAACGGGTGGGAAACTGAAGAGCCCGGCTTGCCAAGCCTATGCCCCAAGAAAGCAGCATCCTCCATGTCGGAGCAGGCCAATACCCCTACAATGTGAAAAAGAAAACACAAACACAACTTCTCCCCAGAGGCAGAACCAAGGAGTCTGAATCAGGTTCTGTCCCCAAAAGATCTTGAAACTATAAGTAGAAATGTCATCCACACAGGTAACAATTGGGCAACTGTGCAAATCACACCAGGGTGCTAGAAGTCCTCTCAGGCAGTACAAGCACCGCCAAGCCTACCAAAAGTGCAAGGCACTCTAGAAACCCTTTCATTCTCCATTCAAAATTCAAAAAAGATCCAGCGAACCATCCATTTGTGCCATTCAGGAACTCTACTACTACAGAGCATTTGTATAGCGCTACAAGACGTACACAGTGCTGCAAAATCAAATGCTTCTGCTTTGGACTCATGGACACTATCACAAACCAAAGCAGCCAACTACACAAATGCACGCAAAGCTCAAAGAAATTAATAGCCTTCCCTGTGATTCCACCAGAATGGCTTTGATAAAGGTCCTCCAGAACCGCTTAAAAAGTACTCACACACATCTGGGAACCCAAGAAAGAGTGGGAACAAAGCATCAACCCCAGCTGCAGACAGACTGCTGCGGTAAGCACCGACAATCATCTACAACAGCCACCTTGAAGCAAGTAATAACCAGCCCAGAATGTCATCAGCTTCTAAGCCAAAGCCCACCGGGGTTGATAGGGAGCAGCACTGTACCAAGCTGCTCCCCACCCCCACTTTGAAGGACTCCTATAGCCGGCAGAGGATCCGCAACAGCCTATAAATGCAGAGGAGCCCAACAGGCAACAACATACCAGCACTGCATCCGCCTTGTAGTGTTAAACAAATAAGCAGGAATAGACTGCAACAACTCCCTGTAACCATGGTCAACTTAACGAGTTCACCAAAACCATTCACTGGCCACTGGCCCACAGAAAAGGCTACTTGTTGCAAGGAAAAGGATTGGCCGTAGCACAAAAAGCTGCAACCATGCTAAAGTTCTCTCCAATCTGCCCTCACGCAGGAGTACCAATTCCCAATCTGATAGATGGATTCACTCTCAACTGACTAAACAGGGTTCAGGTGAACAGACTATCTTCAGGATATTAGAATTGAACCAAAATGGGAGCTCACTGCCCTGAAGCTTCTGACATACTTGTAGCCTCAGGGACTGCTGGGTAACAGAAAACCACCACAAGGGCAAAAGCTAACTGCCAAGGAAAAGACCTAGCCTTCTAGCTAAGAACTCCGGCTTTTGGCCAGACCTAGAAAAGCGTCCATAGCCTGTCAGCACTGCCTAAGGCTACCCATGTACACTGCATCACTTCCATGTCCTTAGACTTCAAGGGACCTTAGGGAAACCACAGCGCTAAGTTCCCACCCCCAGGAAACTAACGCGTATTCAGAGGCCCTATCAGGCAGTATACAGACTTCCTGCGGGAGAGCCAATTAGACATTCTCCCCACGAGATACTTGAAGGTGGAAGACATCAAAATAAAACCTTGCCCATACACGAGTAAAATTGTTCATACCAAACTCCAAAAACTCAGCCATCTTAGTGTAAAATCAAGCACAGCCCATATTAGAATAATGCAGAGCAACTACATGAGCCAAAGAATACAGACCAAAGGAATTTACCTACTGTAGGAGTGAGACTCAGTCCCCTTACTCCACCACCTACTGAGGGAAGAAGCCAGACTAGACTGCCATACAGAGAAGATTTAAGGGCGTTCATTAAAACATGCACTCATGCAGCCGAAAAAGGCATGACACAACCAGAGGCCCTCTTGCTAAGCAGAATGAGGACCCATTGCCAGGGCTGGCCCGTCCACTAGGCAGTCATCTAGGGCAGAAGACCATTGTGGACAGATTCACTACCCAACCTCCCAGGAAGCATCAGCTGAACTGCTGCTTCAGAGCCATGGTGGGCTTTAAGACGCCCATGCACGTGCATGCAGTTCCGGACTGCCGCTCCTGCCCACCCTGCAATCAAGTTGCATCAGAGAGGGAGGCAGGAATGGTAGGCCATGAGCATGCAGGCACTTTAAGACATAAAGCAGCGCTGAAGTGATAGTTCAGCCACTGTCGCTTCAGCGCAACGTGGGGGGGGGGGAGGGGGCATGTGTGTATGTACAACTGGGGGGCATGTGCATGCACAACATGGGGTTGGGATGCACACGCTTGTAGTGTGGGCATGCATGTGTGGGTTGGGGTGCACGCAGGCATGTGCAGTGTGCATGTGCGGTGTGCAGGGCTGATGTGCTTGCCTGTAAGTTAGTTGGAGGAGAATGCACCCTCTGGTATATAAAAGATTTTTATTTTTGTCCCCATGCATTCATCCATTTAAGCTCCATCTTGCACTATTACTACTAATCATTTACATAGTGCTACAAGGCATACGCAGCACTGTACAGAAACATATAGTAATCACCAAGGCAAAACAGCCCACTGCCACGTAGACAACCAGCAACAATACAAAGACGTAGGCAGGTGTGAGTGCTCACCACAACTTTATTGATCCATATATGTTAAGGGAGACCTGACCCGACACAGGCCGTGTTTCGAAAAACTCTTCTTCAGGGGTTGGCTCACCTTATACTAAAAACATATTATTAAAAATGTATTAAAATACAAATGTAAAAACCATATGCAATCATAAAAATGAATACATAATTTAAAAGCAAAATACATAAAAACAAAAACATAATTTAAAAGAAACCATAAGAACACAATATTGAATTGGGTGTACCTAAGAAAACTCACCAATAATATTCATAAAACATAATGAAAACATATTAAGATGGAATACACATTAAAATATGTGAAAACTAAAAAACATGATGAATTGTGTTAAGATAGAACATCGTTGAACAAATAAATGAACATACTGTATTTGTGTGACATTAGCAACATGCAGAACTTGGTTAAAAAGAGAGATATAGATAATAAACATATCTTAAAAGACATTAATAAAACAAAAGAATCCATAAATTAAATATCTCTATTTAAGATGGAGAGAAACTCAAAAGAGATGGAAGAGAGGACACCTAAATAAGAACAGGAGCAGGAGTGAAAAACAGGGCTAATACCTTGAGATCGTGTGGGGATTGTGTCAGTAAGTGTGATTACTGCACTAAAAATGAAATGACCTTCCAAAACTGTAAAACACATAAAAGAAAATGAATTAAACATAAAAAAAAAATAAATATGTTAAAACTTATTGTAAACATATGAGGTCTCTGCAAACCTTAAAATCACTGATAGGTTAAAAAACTTTGCGAGGCTGCCTAACCATAGACCAGCTGGACCATAGAAAACCATGTTGAAATGAAAGAAAGGCACTCCGGTGTAAAGGATAAAATTGCCTCTATACATTAATCACACGTGGGAGCTAAAAACTATTCGAACCCAAAAGGCAATGTTATTAAAACTTAAACAGAGAAAACTTTGTGTGTGTGGCCGCTTCTGTGAAATTGGCATTTAAATGACCGATACCTAATCGTTGCATGGGATGAATTATGCAGGAGCACAGGCTGTTTACAAAATGAATTGTATCACATTATATAAATCAAATGATTTTATTTAAAAAATGGGGTACAACATCACTACGTGAATGTATTCTCTCGCTAAAACCGAGAACCCATACTGTACTGGACTGCCCTACCAAAAAAAATTTTAGTGTGTACCTCCGTGAGGAATGATGCCGTGGATGCAAAAAACCATACTTGTAAATAAAAAATATATCTCAGATGGTATAATAAATCGTCTAAAAGAGAACCGAGGCAAAACCAATTATGAAAATAAAGTTAAAAACATAAAACTCACATTTCCAAAAGCCGATACTACTTCTAAGCCCGAGGGGCAGCCACAGTCAACAGCAAATAACAAAGGGAATAAACGCCGGCGCGTGCGCATAAAAACCAGCCAGCGCGGGAAATGAAATGTTGTGTAATTGGTGGAGACTAATAATTAAATCAACAAAGAAAAACCAAATCTTTGTATAAAACTGTATCTACAAATTAAAAAGCAAAAAATAAAGCCACGGAACAATGGGAAGATGAAAAAACTCCCAATGGTGAAAGCAACGATTTTGAACTGAAATAAATATGTAAAACACCAGTGGCATTAAACGCCAGCGCTATATATTATGAATATAAAAAATAAAGTAAAATGTATTCTAATAAAAACATGTTAAACCATTGTCACTGTCTTAATTGTTATGAACAATTAGTATAGAGACATATGAACAAGGGAAAAAAACCTTCTACATTTGAAGAACCAAAGCACCCATGATTGATCTATCATATAGCACAGTTACTTACCTGTAACAGGTGATCTCTGGGAACAGCAGGAATAAGTCTTCACATATGGGTACGTCGGTATCGACGGAGCCTGCGCGGGAACGCTCCCCAGCGTCCAATCAGAAAGCTTTTGGGAGCATCCCTCAGCACCTGCGTGCTGCCTTCCCGCCTTTCCAACTGTCTCTCCTCAGTTGAGTTTTATAGCTGAGACAAAGAGAGAAAGAGGAAAGGAAGATAAAGAGATACAACTCCTAGGGGAGGTGGGTGGGTTGTGAAGACTTATTCCTGCTGTTCCCAGAGATCACCTGTTACAGGTAAGTAACTGTGCTATCTCCAGGAACAAGCAGGAATGAGTCTTCACATATGGGGACTCCAAAGCTATAGATGCCAGGGGGAGATCCCATAAATTGCGTGTCCCTGGGACAGGACTGCACTTCCCACACATGGATCTCTGGCATCCCATGAGGGATGGTGGGTAGGAGTTGAAAAGAGGAGCTGTAGAAAAACAGCTAACCTAAGGACTACAGGTAAGGAGTCCTTGGTATGTATCATAATTATCATGAAAAATATTGAATGAACAATCACAATATGGACCTCACCTACTGGATTGCAGGAAGTAGAGAGGCTGATGGAGTCTACTGGAGATTCAGTAGAGGAATCTTCAAGGTGACCTCACAGAAGTGAAGGTCCAAATCTGGAATTGACAGGTGACCCAGGTGTCAACTGGGGTAGTATAAAAACGGCAGGTCTTTAGTGGAAAGCTTTATGGAAAAAGCTGGAAACTCTTTTGGCTACAGTCATTAACATTTAGGAGCAAAAGAGGAAGACTGACCGATTTGGAAAAACTAGCCCAGTCCTGGAGGGAAGAAGGGGTATGGAAAAAAGCCTGTATTCCGAAAAGGACAGATGTCTGAAGGGCTGAAACCTCAGATCTACTGAAGATTCACCCTGTCTTTCCTAGCTGGTGAGAGATAGGAAAGATATTGAAGCATGGAGCTTCAGGGATACCTAGACCTAGGGTTAAAGTAGGAGCTGTCAGTACCACAGTAGTGGTTGTGTGCATAATACCCCAGACATACTGTGGGACAGTATGAACATATGCAAGTCCACTGTCTGGAACCTATAGGAAAGTAAAACCTTTATAAGCATAGACAGTTAGAGAGATAGTATGTAAATACATATCTACCTATAAGGAAGCATCTCGACAGATTATATATATATAATGATTATATATATATATATAATGATTATATATATATATATATATATATATATATATATATATATATATAATGATTATATATATATATATATGTGTGTGTTTATAGTGAGATCTGGAGGGGCATAACATATGCACACGCAGCTTACAGACATATGTATCTATAGAGAAGTATATAGAGATATATACATACATGTATATAGATGTCTAAAGATAAATGTCTGCAACTAAGCAGATAGAGATATGCCCATAAGAACATTCACATGGGAGATGTGAAGGAGAAAGATTCATCTAACAAGAAGGTGGAACCTACTTGAGAAGATTTATAGAGAATCTACTCCCCCTGGCTAAGATGGTGCAGGAATGCTATCCAGTGAAATAACCAGGATGGTTGCGTGAAAAAACAGAGGCTAATATCAGTCTGTAAACAGCAAGGCCTGAGTACTATAGAACTCTCGCATGGTAAATGGACAGAAAACGCATAGGATGAGATGCCAGGTTGACCCACTGGAGGGACACAAGGGGTATCATGTGTTATTAGAAAAATATGTGCGGTCCATGAAGGAGTATGATACCATGAGGACAAGCTGCAAGGAAAAAAAGAGCATATTCCTTGTAGGAATTGGAGAACTCTTTGGACTTTCACGTAGAAAAGGCTTATGTCCTGTATTATAACAGGAGATAATAGGGTGTGGAGAACCCTTACAGTCATGGAAAATGACTGAGGAAGCCTTTCCCAACCATATAGGATAGTCAGAGACAAAACCCCATGCTCTCTAGCAAGGGCCCATAGTAGAAAGCTTCTCTGTAGATTGCAGAGAGCATTATGCAGGAGAATTGGGAAATAAAACTTGCTGTAGGTCAACTATGTTGCCAAATCCAAAGAAATTGGAGATGGCAAGAAAAGAAGATAGTGTGACAGGCCCGAAGTGATTAGGATTATTCAAGATAGATGAAAGCACTATCTTGGAATCACTACTAAGGCCAGACAGAAAGTAGTGGAAGACAGACTGGAAATTTGAGGAAAAGTACCAGCAGTCCAATCACTGGAACTTCTGCATGGGCAGCTGCTGAATAAGACAGCAGAGAGAATCTTTCTGTGTAAAACAGAGAGAACAGACAGAATAAGAGGAGAAATTCCTGTCCCTGTCTGATGAGCTGCCCAGAGGAAAGAAGGGAGTTTATTCGAGAGAAAAAAACTCCACACTGGAATGAAAGAAATGAGTAGAAAGGCTAGAGAAGCCCTGCAGTGGTATGGTACCACTCTTTCAGGGGAAACCCTGGATAAGAGGGTAGAGAAACAGGAGCTGAAGGGTGACTTACCATGTGGTAAGTCTGTGGAAGGAAAAAATTCATGTTGGAACAGAAAACTATCATGGGATAGTTGTTAACTTCTCTTCTTGGTAGGAAGAAGAGGAGAAACCTGTGACCCATAGACATGAATATCCTGAAAGCTCAGCATACCTAGGAGCAAATGGATGTCCTGAGAAAAGGAATCCATGTGTAGAGTTTTTAATGAAAAAAGTGTGAAAAAACTTCTACTGGGAAGAAGTCAACTGTAGGTTATAAACTTCAGGACCCTATGGTTGCTGGGTTTGTTCAGCCTGGCTAGAGTTTGGATTCTTCAGACCAGGGCGAGGTTTCCCCTGCTTGGGAACATCTGTATGATGGGCAGGAGAAGAGTGAAACCTTCTTCTCCTAGGGAAAGAAGGTTTGGTAGGGCATTTCCTACCTACTGGGGAAGGAGAAGGCTTAGAATAGCCCTCAGAAAGCACAGTTACTTACCTGTAACAGGTGATCTCTGGGAACAGCACAGTTACTTACCTGTAACAGGTGATCTCTGGGAACAGCAGGAATTAGTCCTCACATATGGGTACGTCGGTACCGACGGAGCCTGCGCGGGAATGCTCCCCAGCTTCCCAGAATGAAAGCTTTTGGGGCATCTCACAGCGCATGCGCGCTGCCTTCCCGCCTTTCCTACCAACTCTCCTCAGTTCAAGTTTAAAGCTGAGACAATAGAGAGAGAGAGGAAAGGAAAGAGAAAGAGAGATACAATTCCTAGGGGAGGTGGGAGGGTTGTGAGGACTAATTCCTGCTGTTCCCAGAGATCACCTGTTACAGGTAAGTAACTGTGCTATATGATAGATCAATCATGGGTGCTTTGGTTCTTCAAATGTAGAAGGTTTTTTTCCCTTGTTCATATGTCTCTATACTAATTGTTCATAACAGGAACAAGCAGGAATAAGTCCTCACATATGGGGACTCCCTAGCTAAGATGCCTGGGAGATCCCCAAGGGTATGAGACCCTGAAGGGTTCCTCGTCTTCCTATGGATCTCAGGCATCCATTCAGGGAAGGAGGACAGGAGTTGTTTTAAGAATGGAAGAGGTGTCTGAGGACAGCCTGACCAAACAAGGCATCCCGGCAGGAGTCCTTGTCCAAACAGTAATGGGCTGTGAAGGTATGAACCGAGGCCCAGGTGGCTGCTCGACAGATCTGGTCGATGGACACAGAATGAAGATGAGCCATAGAGGTGGCCATGGCCCTCACATTGTGAGCTGTGACATGGCCCTCCAGAGAAAGGTTCTTACTCTGGTAGGTGAAGGAAATACACTGAGCAATCCAATTGGATAGAGTTCTCTTAGAGACTGGAAGTCCTAAATGAGAAGGATCAAAAGCAACAAAAGGCTGGGAAGACTTTCTATGTTGCTGTGTCCTGTGTAAATAAAAAGCCAGAGCTCTTTTACAATCTAGAGTATGAAGGTTCCTCTCTGCAGTGGATGCATGAGGAGCTGGAAAAAAGACAGGTAAATATACCTCTTGATTAAGATGAAAAGGTGAGACCACTTTAGGCATAAAGTGAGGATTTGTCCTAAGGACTACCTTATCATGATGGAACCTTGTATAAGGTGGATTAGCCACTAAGGCCTGCAGTTCACTAATGCGGCGAGCAGAAGTGATTGCAATAAGGAAAATAACCTTCCAGGAAAGAAATTTCAAGGAGGTAGTGGCTAAAGGTTCAAAAGGTGGCTTCATAAGCTGACCAAGAACCAAATTTAAGTCCCATGCCACCGGAGGAGGTTGAATGGGAGGTTTAGTTAAAGTTAGGCCTCTCATAAATCTTGCAATAAGGGGATGAGAGGAAACAGGTTGTCCATTGATAGGCTTAAGGGATGCTGCAATAGCACTTAAATGGACCCTTACTGAATTTGTTTTAAGGCCTGCATTGGAAAGATGCAGGAGATATTCTAATAGAGAATTCACAGGAAGTGCCAGAGGGTCAAGACCCTGTTGAGCACACCAAATGGAAAATCTTTTCCATTTAAAAGCATAAGAACGCCTAGTGGAAGGTTTCCTGGAAGCATGGAGGATATCCTTCACTTGCTGCGAAAGATTGAAGTCTTGAAGGTCTAGGCCTTCAGTAACCAAGCTCTGAGGTGAAGGGACTTCGGGTTTGGATGCCACAAAGTCCCCTCCTCCTGAGACAGAAGGTCTGGAGCAGCCCCCAAGTCCAGGGAGGGGGCTTGGGAGAGATGCAGAAGTAGAGGGTACCACACTTGGCGTAGCCAGCGTGGAGCTATGAGGATCATAGATCCTTGATCCCTCTGAAGTTTGAACAGAGTCTTGGGAATCAAAGGAATGGGTGGAAAGGCATACAGGAAGTCCTGACCCCAATGGAGGAGGAAGGCATCCTTGGCCTGAACTCCCTGACACGGAATTCTGGAACAGAACCGGGGAAGTTTGGCATTCCACGGACTTGCAAATAGGTCTATGTCCGGGGTTCCCCATCCCTGGAAGATTCTGAGTACCTGATCCATGTGCAGGGACCATTCGTGTGGAAGCAGAACTCGACTGAGTCTGTCTGCCCAAGAGTTTTGAATTCCTGGGAGGTATACTGCCAGGGGATGGATTTGATGCTCTCTGGCGAAGGCCCATAATCTTAGTGCTTCGTTGCAAAGCGACAGAGAGCCAGTTCCTCCTTGCTTGTTTATGTAAAACATGGCTACCTGATTGTCCGTTTGAATGAGGACTGTCTGGTGGCTGAGGAGGGTATGAAAGACCTTGAGAGCTAGGAACACTGCTCGAAGTTCCAAGAGGTTGATATGAAGAGAGGTCTCCTGTGGGGACTAAGTGCCTTGGGTGGAGAGGTCCTGTAGATGAGCTCCCCAACCTGTTTGGGAGGCATCTGTTGTGAGGATTGCTTGGGACAACAAAGGTTGGAAGGGGGACCCCAGCAACAGATTTTGAGTGGACATCCACCATCGGAGAGACCAAAAGAGACGTTTGGAGTTTGCTATTTGGTCTGAGAGAGCTCCTGCAGCTTGAGTCCACTGGGTGGACAAAGTCCATTGAGCTGCTCTCATGTGTAGGCGAGCATAGGGCACCACATGTACTGTGGAAGCCATGTGGCCTAGTAGCTGTAGCATCTCCTGGGCAGTTAAGTGGCTCTTTGACTGAATCTGGGAGGCTAACTGCACTAGACGTTGGCAACGAGCCTGGGGGAGATAGGCTCTTGCAGTAGTGGTGTCTAACCAGGCCCCTATGAATTCTAAGGACTGAGTAGGGGTGAGCTGAGACTTTGGGAGGTTTACTACAAGTCCCAGATACTGCAGAATGCGCCTGGTGCAGTTCAGGGAATTTTGGGCTTCTGACTGAGATGGAGCTCGGATGAGCCAGTCGTCCAGGTAGGGGAAGACAAATATTCCCAGAGTGCGTAGAAATGCAGCAACCATTGCCATGCATTTTGTGAACACTCTTGGAGCAGAGGCTACACCGAAAGGAAGCACTCTGTATTGGTAATGTTTTCCCTGGAACAGAAAACGTAGGAATTTTCTGTGGGATGGATGGATGAGTATATGAGTGTACACATCCCTGAGATCTAGAGAACAAAGCCAATCCTGACTCTGTAGGTATGGAAGGAGAGTGCCTAAAGAAAGCATCTTGAACTTCTCCTTGCATAGAAACTTATTCAATTCTCTGAGATCTAGAATGGGTCTGTATCCCCCTGTTTTCTTTGGAATGAGAAAGTAGGGGGAGTAAAACCCTGACCCCTGTTGAAGAAGAGGAACTTCTTCTATGGCCCTCTGGGCCAGAAGGGTGGTTACCTCCTGATCCAGAAGGTCGAGGAGAGATGTGGGAGAATTGAAATGTCTCACCATGGTGTAGGGAGGAAGGTCTGAGAAATGAAGTTTGTAGCCCTCTCTGATGATGGAGAGGGTCCACTGCTCTGATGTGATTTGCTCCCATCTGGGAGCAAAACGAGCTAACCTTCCTGGAATGGTGAGGGGTTCTGGCTGTTGTAGAGCCAGAAAGGTTAAGTTCTCTAGTATCAAGTCAAAAACCCTGAGGGGCTTGGGACTGCTGGGTTGCAGCAGCCCCTGCAGGTTTAGGCCTAGCCTGTTTAGGTTGCTGACGCTTAGTAGCAAAGCGACCTGCAGAAGATTGTTGACCAGAAGTGGAAGGAAATCTGCCCTTCTTGTAAAAAGACTTTTTAAAAGATTTTTTCTTGGCTGGAGTGGAGGTAGACTTAGAAAGTCTATCCAGAGCAGCATTTTCTGCATCCATTTGAGTGGCTTTAATTTGCCACTCTTTGCCAAATAGATTTTCACCTGTACAGGGTAGATTTCCTAACCCATCTTGAACCCAGGGTTCTAGATCAGAAGCCTGGAGCCAAGCAATTCTACGAGCAGCTATGGCAATGCCTGAGGCTCTGCTGGCACCTTCAAAAGAATCAAAGGCTGCCCTGTTGGAAAACTTTGAAATGTCTTGAGTATGCTTAAGCCAAAGAAGGAACTCATCCCTTTTGTCCTCTGGAATAAAAGGGAGAAAGTTGTGCAGCTTTTCTGCAACCTCCTTTAGAAACATACCCATATAAAGGCTGTATGAATTGATTCTGGCAATAAGCATGCTAGCTTGGAAGATTTTCCTTCCAAAAGCATCCAAGGTCCTGCATTCTCTTCCTGGAGGAGTAGAAGAGTGTCTTTTGGTACTCTTTATCCTCTTCATAGCTGACTGCACCACAATGGAGTGGTGGGGAAGCTGAGTTTTTTGAAATCCAGGAGGAGGAGGGACACGGTACATAGTGTCCAATCTACAAGAATGAGGAGAAAGGGTGAGAGGAGTCTCCCACAATTCAATCAAATGTTCTTGAAGAATTTCATGAATTGGTAAGGTGACTGCCTCTCTAGGAACCTTAGAGTATCCCAAAATATCTAATTTTTTTGCTCTAGGTTCTTTCTCAGAGGTTACTGAAATAGATAGTCCTTTAGCTACTTCTATTATGAAGTCTTGAAAGGACAAATCCTCTGGAGGAGACATTCTCCTTTTTGGAGAAGAAGGCTCCTCAGGAAGAGTAACATACTTCAGGGGACTCATCCGATGAATCAGAATCATCAGAAGAATCGAAGTATCGTCTGCTCGATTCCAAAGATCTATAGGCGTATCGATCGGTACCGACATCGGGTGTCCCCGGTACCGGGTCGGTACCGAGAAAGAGCCCAGGACAGGGGGCCGGAATTGGTATCCTGGCCGATGTCGATGCAGCCGGTACCGGCATCGAAGTTGGTACCGGTACCGGCGTCGGTACCAACAACGGAGCTTGTTGTGGTACCGACGGCGTCGCAGCCTTGATGAAAGCCAGTATAGCCTGCTGCATGGATTGCAGTGTGATCCATGGACGCCACGACTGCCTGGATGTCAGTACCGGGAGATTGTGCCGGTACCCCAGAGCAGTCTAACAGGTGATCGGTCGAGGCCGTGCCATCAATGTCAACCTGTAACCCCATAGGAGGAGCTTTGGAAGCCAGAGCTTCCCGCCGGGGTTGTTTGGCTGGGGCAGGATCCTCAAGGGCAAGCCTGGAGGCATCTCGATGCTTAGAGGGAGATTTGCCCTTCGAGGACCTGCTAAAAGTATGTTTGGTTACCTGAGACCCATCAGGAGAAGAAGACCAGGAAGATGTCGATGCCACCGCCGGTGCATCCGTGGGAAACAGCACATGGAGCTTGGCTGCCCGGTTCTGTAACCCTCGTTTAGACATTAGGGAGTAGGCTTGGCAATCCGGAATGGAGTGTTCAGGCCCCAAACATTTAAGACACCATTCATGGGTGTCTGTAACAGAAATTGTACCGCTACACTTAGTGCATTTTTTGAAACCAGAGGCTGGTTTATCCATGGAGGAAAATTTCTTGTGGGCCTGTAGACCTAAGAAAAGAAATACACTAAGTGAGGGAAAGTATATATATATATATTTTTTTTTTTTTTTAAAGAAAAGAAAAGACAAGACCGGCGGTACCGGTCCGGCGTTGGGGAAGGCAGACACGCGACCAAAGAAATAAATTAAAATAAAGAACTTCTTCAGCGGTGACAGGAACACGACCTGCTGGCTCCGTGGAAAAGAAGAACTGAGGAGAGTTGGTAGGAAAGGCGGGAAGGCAGCGCGCATGCGCTGTAGGATGCCCCAAAAACTTTCATTCTGGGAAGCTGGGGAGCATTCCCGCGCAGGCTCCGTCGGTACCGACGTACCCATATGTGAGGACTTATTCCTGCTTGTTCCTGGAGATACAGGGAAGTCAGTGGACCACTGAGCAACCTGATGTAAAGACTCTTTATTGAAGAGATTTTCCCCAGTGCAAGGAGTATTACCCAGTCTTTGTTGTGCCCATCTGCTTAAGTCTGAAGCTTGAAGCCAGGCTCTACGTCGTGCCCCTATGGCTATAGCAGAAGTTCTGCTAACAGACTAAAATGAGTCTAGGGAAGCACGAGTAAGAAACCAAGAGATACTTTGCATATGACTAAGTAATAAGGAATAGTCTGCAGTCTTGGGTTCTGAAAGAAAAGGAGTCAAAAGAGAATTTCTTTGTGACCTCCTGAAGGGATAGACTCATATAAAAAATATATGAGAGAATCCTTGTTGACAGCATAGATGTCTGGAAGGTTTGACGTCCAAAGGCATCTAGTGTCCTAGACTCACGACCTGGTGGGTAAGAAGAGTGCTTCTTACTTTTTACCTTCCTCATTGCTGATTCCACTACAATGGAATGATGGGGGAGTCTTTTGAAACCCTGGAGAGGGGGGCACCTGATACAGAAGATCAGTTGCTCTAGAAGGTGAAGGAACCCTTAAAGGTGCTTCCCACATTCTTAGAAGATCCTGCAAGGAATGATGTAAAGGAAGCATTATATTTTCCTTTTCTCTAGTAGAAAGAGAGCCTTGAGTAGGATCATAGCCAGGGATAGGAATAGCAAGAGATGTTGCTATAGTCAGGAGAAAATTCTGAAAAGAAGGATCTCCAAAGGGAACCGTCCCTGGGCAGGCTAGCCCTGAAGAACTAGCCTGGGCACCGGAGGATCTACTTGAGAATACAGGAATATAAGATCCTGTACGGTGCAAGGAAGGATCCTTAAGGGATGGATGTTGGTACTGGAGGTCATGACCTGAGACAGTCAGTACTGCATCGTCTATGCCAGGTATCGACTCCAAACTTGGTATAGAAAGGAGCGATCCTGGTGAAAGAAGCATGGAAGGAGCTGGCCCTGATGTTACTGCGGGTACCGGCACCGATACCGATAGCTGTCGGAATCGAAGGCGACACCGACATCGAAGCAGTCATTGGTGGCTGCTCAAGCGGTACCGAGGTAACCGAAAGCCTTTGATAATCACCCTCAGTACCGAGCATCCGGAACCGGTAAGCGTCGGTACAGAGACGTGTCGGTACCCAGTCTTCCAGACTAGAGATCGATTCCAGACTCGGCATCGAAGGAAGCGAGTCTATCGATGCATGTCTAGAGGGTACCGACGTCGGTGTTAGTATTGGCATTGATGCCGATACTGGAAAGTCAATCTGGGGCGTATCGATCGGTCCTGAAGGTACTGAGAAAGCCAGATGACGATCCCTGGTGAGGAGTGAATCGCTCAACACCAGTGCCGATGCATCGGTACCGCTCGAAGCGGATGCCACCACCGAGCATGGCTCAGGTATGTTCTGTGAGGGGTGAGCCCCAGGAACAACCTGAAACCCCTGATAGGCTTTGGAGGCCGAAGACTCCCGCCGGGGTTTTGAAGCCAATGGACCCTTGAGGACAAGGCCGGAGCCATCATCATGCTGTGCATGAGACATAGCACTCAAGGGCTGGCTAGTCTTAATAGATTGTTTGTGGGTTACCTGATCTTGTGGAGAAGAAGAAATAGTCGGTGCCCTGACACTGGAAGGGAACTCGGTATCGAGGGAAACTCGAAATGGAAAATCTCTTCTCACAATATTGCAGCCTAATGGCTCCGGAGGAAAATGGTCAGGACCCAAACAGGTTAGACACCAGTTCTTGGAGTCTAAAAACAAAACTGTACCGCTACAGTTTAGGCACTTCTTAGGAAAAGAAGGAGGCGGCTCCATGATGGAGAGGCCTAGAAGGCCCAAAAAATTTAAGACAGAAACTGAGGGAAAAAAATTCCCTGAATTTAAGGAAAAGAAAAGAAAAAAACACTGGCGATACTGGTGGAGTCGGGGAGACAGCCGCGACCACAAGAAAACAAGAATTAAAGAATTAAGAATTAAAAAATTTTCTGCGGTGACAGGAGGACGTCCGCAGAAAAACGAAAACTGAGGAGAGACAGTTGGAAAGGCGGGAAGGCAGCACGCAGGCGCTGAGGGATGCTCCCAAAAGCTTTCTGATTGGACGCTGGGGAGCGTTCCCGTGCAGGCTCAGTCGGTACCGACGTACCCATATGTGAAGACTCATTCCTGCTTGTTCCTGGAGATATAGAGGGACAAATAGGAAGACGTTAAGGTTCTTGAGGAGAGGTATGACAGCATGCTAGAAGGCTGCTGGGAAGGTAGCAGTGGAGAACGATAGATTGAGAATGTGTGTGATGGAAGGGATGACAGGAGATAGAGAAGGAGACTGGAGAGAATAGGATCAAAGGAACAGGTAGTAAAGTTTAGAGGAAGTTTAATGGTCTTCTATGTGTTTCCTTGTCACTCCCCTAGATGTGTCCTCGTCCTCAGCTGTTGTGTTGTCTGTCTTGATTAAATTGTAAGCTCTGATGAGTAGGGACCATCTTTTACATGTTTCTGTACATACAAATGGCAAGTAGTAGTAGTAGTAGTAGTAGTAGTAGTAGTAGTAAGTTGAGAAGTTTCCTCTTCAGAGATTTTAGAAAAGGATGAAAGGGTAACAGAGATTGAGGGGAAAAGTTGGTATTGAAGAAGGGAAGAAGCTGACCTTGTGGGGAATTGGAGTATAATCTTGTGGACTTTGTCATGGAAATAGTCAGTAAGGGTTTGGGCAGAAAAAGAAGGCGGGTCAGAGGTGGAGGTGCCTTGAAGAGAGTTGAGAAGAGACAGCTGGGGTCAGAGATGAGAAAGTTAGTCAGCTTGACCTAACAGTTTTGCTTGGTAAGTGCTATGGCTGACTGGAGGGAAGCAAGCATGAATTTGAAGTGAAAAAAGTCAGAAAAGGAACGGGATATGAGCCAAATCCAGTCAGCTGAGCAAGCACAGAAGCATAGGTATAGTGCGCCTCACAGGATGTGGCATGGGCAGAGCAAGAGCAAGAGCATAGAGAGCAGTATTTTATTTATTTTATTTTCTTTACATTCTCTTATATACCGCGCTATTCTGCATCAGTGCGGTTTACATTGAACAAACTGAAATTATGGGCAGAGCAAGAGCATAGAGAGCAGTATTATAGGAAACTATAGCCTTATCAGGTGGAGGAAAGAGGTGATGAGACAATGGAGAGAGTCAGTGGATCGATAGCATGAAGATTCCTAAAAGATAGGACTCGACTCGCCTCCTCACCGCCTCCCCCCCCCCCTTTCTCCCTTCCTCCACCAGCACTTCCATCCTCTGCCCTTTTTTTCCTCCTTTTAAAGGTACTGCCCCTTTAAATTCTTCCTTTCTTTTGTTTTTTTTTTCTTTTTCAAATGAAAGCTTCGATTCCCATGGCTCTCTGCTGTCCTGGGCTTCCTCTCCTGTTCTGCCCACGGAGTTCTGATCTCCCATGGACAAAACAGGAGGCATCCTTGCCGCAATCAGGGGTTAGAGCAGCAGACAGCCCACAGATCAGATCCCCAAGGGCAGGGGTGGCTCAAGGCAATCTGCTGCCTGAAGCAAAGGATGAGATGGCACCCCCCCCCCCAATAGAGGGGGGACAGGGCTTTCTCAAAACTCCAATCAAGGACTGAACCAAACCAAAAAGCCAATTAGATTATATGGAGGAAATGCAAGACGTTTGTACACCAAGGAACTAAAAGAGAGCGAGGACCATAGCAGTTTATATAACTAAATTAAAACTCATTTTTATTTTGTTATAAACTGCATTATGGTTCTTGATTTTTTTCTGGGTAGGATGCAAAATATGTTGAAAAAGAAAAAGCAACACTATAAATAATGCAGGGAGCCCTAGAACCTATATGAAAAGCTGAACAAATTACTACAGTACAATAGATCTCTACATACAAACTCCATGTTAAACAGAATATCTGGCCTTAGTTACACACTCAGAACACAGACCATTACCAAGTACAGAATAAGTAACCACAATCTAAAGTAAAAATAAAAATATGTAGACAAAACTTAAATGAAACCCCAAGAAGCCAGACTCCTCATGCAGTGGTGCTCCTTGTGGTCTTGGGCAAGCCACTTAACCCTCCATAGCCCATGTTCCCTGTAAAATAGTTCTCCAAGTTATAATGCCCTGTTCAATGTAATTTCAGTTTGTTCAATGTAAACCGCACTGATGCAGAATAGCACGGTATATAAGAGAATGTAAATAAATAAAACATCAGATAAATAAGATATGCATATCTTGTATATAGTTAACCATGATATCCCTTAATAGATAAACCACCATTGTATTTAGTTTCCCCTATTTCGCCAAGTTATACCTCCTGTTAAATGTAATGACCAGACATATGTAAACTGTCGGATGTTTTCTGTTTAATGTAAACCGCGCTGATGTCTAATAGTGCGGTATATAAGAATTGTTAATAAAAATAAATAAATGCAGTTCCCCCATACTGTGTAAAATATAAAAGAGCACAAAGTACAATCACTAAAACAAAATAAAAATTTTTCTTCTACCTTTGTCATCTGACCATTTTATTCTCTGATCATGCTGGTCCCAAACTGCTTTCCTGTCTTCTCTTAGGTCTCTTTCTGTGGTCTATTTTCCATCTCTTCTTTTGTTTTCTTCACTTCCTTCCATCAGCCTATTTCCAAGTCCTGGTAACCCTCCCCAATATCAGCCCCCTTTCCAGTCCTCCCCTCCCCATACCTTCCAATGTCAACCACCTTGCATTCCCAGGACTGCCTCTGGTGTCCAATTCCCTTTCAGTCCCCCTCCTTCCCCCTCTGTCTAGCCCCTTCGTCCAAATACCATCGCAGGTATCTGCTCATTTCCACTCCCAGTCCCCCCGTTAGCTCCCTTCCAATCACCCTTCCCTCTGTCCATCCCCCTTCCAGTGCCATCCCCATGTGTCAGCTCCCTCCCAGCCTCCTCCCCATTACCCAGCCACCTACCAGTCCCATCCCCAAGTATCAGCTCCCTTCCAGTCCCCTTCAGTACCATCCCCAGGTGTCAGTTCCCTTCCTGCCCCCACCTCCCCCCCCCCATGTCAGCTCCTTTCCTGCCCCCTTCTTCCCCTGGCAGACCATCTCAGCATCCATTCCCTTCCAGTCCCATTCTCCCATCCCCCTATATCAGCCCATTTGTAACCCTAGTCCCCAGTTTTCTTTCAGGGCCAGCAGCTCTCTCCTCCACCATCAGCCCACTTTCAGTTCTAGCCCCCAGTTTTCTTCTAGTGCCAGCAGCTCTCTCCTCCCCATCAGCCCATTACCAATCCTAGCGGCACGAGACAGGAAATGCCTAATTACCCTCAGTGCCGGTGGGCTCAACTTTAACAGAGCCGCAAGAAAGAAGAGAAACGCTTTGCCTTTCCGTGGCTCTGCAAAGATGAGCCAGGGCACCGGCAAGGCTCTTCCAGGACAGCGAGAAGGGGGGAGGGGGAGGGGGGTGCAGGGCCACTGATTCTGCTGCTACCAAGAAGCAGCGGCAGCCGCTTGTCCTGAAGTTTTGGGGGGGGGTTAATTTTAAAGGCCGAGTGAGGCGGCCTTTTTGGGGGCATTTTTTGCTGCCTCCAAAAAGCTGCTGCCTGAGGCCACTGGCTCACTCAGCCTCATTATTAGAGCCGCCCTAGCCCATGGGCTGCCTACTGCATCTATCCCCCCATCATGGCAAAGATCGCTCCTGTTCTGCCTGCGTGAGATCGAACTCCTGCCTGCAAAGAGAAGAGGTTTTCTGCCTGTGATCGGGGGGAGGGAGGATGGAGCAAATCCCAGGTGCCAGGTATAAATTTCCTATCACCATGGTGACCTGGCACCTGGGCTATGTTGAGCCCTGACAAACCCTGCTAAAATTTCTGATTTACAGTCAAAGACAGGTCCCAATCAAAGACTCTTGGGCTGGACTGAAAAAGCACAGTTACTTACCTGTAACAGGTGATCTCTGGGAACAGCAGGAATTAGTCCTCACATATTGGTACGTCGGAACCGACGGAGCCTGCGCGGGAAAGCTCCCCAGCTTCCCAGAAAGGAAGCTTTTGGGGCCTCCCACAGCACATGTGCGCTGCCTTCCCGCCTTCCTGACCAACTCTCTTCAGTTCGAGTTTAAAGTTGAGACAATAGAGAGAGGAAAGGAAAGAGAGAGAGAGATACAACTCCTAGGGGAGGTGGGTGGGTTGTGAGGACTAATTCCTGCTGTTCCCAGAGATCACCTGTTACAGGTAAGTAACTGTGCTATCTCCAGGAACAAGCAGGAATGAGTCCTCACATATGGGGACTCCCTAGCTAAGATGCCGGGGAGATCCCCCCCTAAGGGTTCCTCATCTTCCTATGGATCTCAGGCATCCATTCAGGGAAGGTGGGCAGGAGTTGTTTAAGAATGGAACAGGTGTTTGAGGACAGCCTGACCAAACAAGGCATCCCGGCGGGAGTCCTTGTCCAAGCAGTAATGGGCTGTGAAGGTATGAACCGAGGCCCAGGTGGCTGCTCGACAGATCTGATCAATGGATACAGAATGAAGATGAGCCATAGATGTGGCCATGGCTCTGACATTGTGAGCTGTGACATGGCCTTCCAGAGAAAGGTTCTTACTCTGGTAAGCAAAAGAAATACACTGAGCAATCCAATTGGACAGTGTTCTTTTTGAGACTGGAAGTCCTAAATGAGAAGGATCAAAAGCAACAAAAAGTCGAGAAGACTTTCGATGTTGCTGTGTCCTGTGAAGGTAAAAGGCAAGTGCTCTTTTACAGTCTAGAGTATGAAGGTTCCGCTCTGCATTTGATGCATGAGGAGCTGGAAAAAAGACAGGTAAATATACCTCTTGATTAAGATGAAAAGGTGAGACCACTTTAGGCATAAAGTGGGGATTTGTCCTAAGGACTACCTTATCATGATGGAACCTTGTATAAGGTGGATTAGCCACTAAAGCCTGCAGTTCACTGATGCGGCGAGCAGAAGTGATTGCAATAAGGAAAATGACTTTCCAGGAAAGGAATTTTAAGGAGGTAGTGGCTAAGGGTTCAAAGGGTGGCTTCATAAGCCGACCAAGAACCACGTTTAAGTCCCATGCCACCGGAGGAGGCCGAATGGGAGGCTTAGTTAAAGTTAGACCTCTCATGAATCTTGCAAAAAGAGGATGAGAGGAAACAGATTGTCCATTGATAGGCTGAAGAGATGCTGCAATAGCACTCAAATGGACCCTTACAGAATTGGTTTTAAGTCCTGCATTAGAAAGATGCAGGAGATATTCGAGTAAAGAATTCAAAGGTAGTGCTAGAGGGTTAAGACCTTTGTCAGCACACCAAATTGAAAATCTTTTCCATTTAAAAGCATAAGAACGCCTGGTGGAAGGTTTCCTAGATGCCTGGAGGACATCCTTCACCTGTTGAGAAAGATTCAAGTCTTGAAGGTCTAGGCCTTCAGTAACCAAGCTCTGAGGTGAAGGGACTTCGGGTTTGGGTGCCACAAAGTCCCCTCCTCTTGAGACAGAAGGTCTGGAGCAGCTCCCAGATCCAGGGAGGGTGCCTGGGAGAGATGCAGAAGTAGAGGGTACCACACTTGGCGTGGCCAGCGTGGAGCTATGAGGATCATAGATCCTTGATCCCTCTGGAGTTTGAATAGAGTCTTGGGAATCAAGGGAATGGGTGGAAAGGCATATAGGAAGGCCTGACCCCAATGAAGGAGGAAGGCATCCTTGGCCTGAGCTTCCTGACACGGAATCCTGGAACAGAACCGGGGAAGTTTGGCATTGTATGGACTTGCAAAGAGGTCTATGTCCGGGGTTCCCCATTCCTGAAAGATTCTGAGTACCTGATCCATGTGCAGGGACCATTCGTGTGGAAGCAGAACTCGACTGAGTCTGTCTGTCCAAGAGTTTTGGATTCCTGGGAGGCACACTGCCAGGAGATGGATCCGATGCTCTCTGGCGAAGGCCCACAGTTTTAGAGCTTCGTTGCAAAGTGACAGAGAGCCAGTCCCTCCTTGTTTGTTTATGTAGAACATGGCTACTTGATTGTCGGTATGAACAAGAACTGTCATGTTGATGAGGAGGGTATGAAAGACCTTGAGAGCAAGGAAAATTGCTCGCAGCTCCAAAAGGTTGATATGAAGGGTGGTCTCCTGTGGAGACCAAGTGCCCTGAGTGGAGAGGTCTTGGAGATGAGCTCCCCAACCTGCTTGGGAGGCATCTGTAGTGAGAGTTGCTTGGGGTAACAAAGGTTGGAAGGGGGCCCCCAACAACAGATTTTGAGTGGATATCCACCATTGGAGAGACCAAAAAAGACGTTTTGAGGTTGCTATTTGGTCTGAGAGAGCTCCTGAGGCTTGTGTCCACTGGGTGGACAGAGTCCATTGAGCTGCCCTCATATGTAGGCGTGCATAAGGCACCACATGAACTGTGGATGCCATGTGGCCTAGTAGTTGTAGCATCTCCCTGGCCGTCAAGTGGCTTTTGGACTGAACTTGAGAGGCCAAGTGCACTAGACGGTGGCAACGGGCCTGAGGAAGATAGGCCCTTGCAGTGGTGGTATCTAGCCAGGCCCCTATGAATTCTAGGGACTGAGTAGGGGTGAGTTGAGACTTTGGTAGATTGATGACAAGTCCCAGATACTGCAGTATGCGTCTGGTGTGGTCCAGGGAAGTCTGAGCCTCGGACTGAGATGGAGCTCGGATGAGCCAGTCGTCCAGGTATGGGAAGACAAAGATTCCCTGAGTGCGTAGAAATGCAGCTACTATTGCCATGCATTTGGTAAATACCCTTGGAGCAGAGGCTAGACCGAAGGGAAGGACTCTGTATTGGAAATGTTTTCCCTGGAACAGAAACCGTAGGAATTTTCTGTTGGATGGATGGATGGATGAGTATATGTGTGTACGCATCCTTGAGATCTAGAGAACAAAGCCAGTCCTGACTCTGTAGGTATGGAAGGAGAGTGCCTAGAGAAAGCATCTTGAATTTCTCCTTGTATAGGAATTTGTTCAATTCTCTGAGATCCAGAATGGGTCTGTATCCCCCTGTTTTCTTGGGAATGAGAAAATAAGGGGAGTAAAAACCTGACCCTTGTTGAGGAAGAGGAACCTCTTCTATTGCCTTTTGGGCAAGAAGAGTGGTCACCTCTTGGCCCAACAGGTACAGGAGAGAAGGGGGAGAATTGAATTGTCTCACCATGAAATGGGGAGGAAGGCTGGAGAAATGTAGTTTGTAGCCCTCTTTGATGATAGAGAGGGTCCACGGTTCTGATGTGATTTTGTTCCCATCTGGGAGCAAAATGAGCTAACCTTCCTGGAATGGTGAGAGGTTCTGGTTGTTGCAGAGCCAGAAAGGTTAAGTTCTCTAGAATCAAGTCAAAAACCCTGAGGGGGTTGGGACTGCTGGATTGTAGCAGCCCCTGTAGACTTTGTTCTGGCCTGTTTAGTTTGCTGACGCTTAGGAGCAAAGCGAACTTGGGAAGATTGCTGGCCAGTATTTGTGGAAAATCTGGTCTTTTTATAGAAAGTTTTCTTAAAAGGTTTTTTCTTGGCAGGGGTAGAGGTAGACTTAGAAAGTCTATCTAAAGCAGCATTCTCTGCATCCATTTGAGTGGCTTTGATTTGCCACTCCTTGCCAAACAGATTTTCACCTGTACAGGGCAGATTGCCCAAGCCTTCTTGTACCCAGGGTTCTAAATCAGAGGCCTGGAGCCAAGCCAGTCTGCGAGCAGCTATGGCAATGCCAGAGGCTCTGCTTGCCCCCTCAAAAAAGAGTCAAAAGCTGCTCTGTTGGAGAACTTTGAAACATCTTGAGTGTGTTTTAGCAAAAGAAGGAACTCCTCTTGCTTACCCTCTGGGATAAAGGGGAGAAACTGACGTATCTTTAATGCAATCTCTTTCAAAAACATGCCCATATAAAGGCTGTATGAATTGATTCTGGCAATAAGCATGCTAGCTTGGAAGATTTTTCTCCCAAAAGCATCCAGAGTCCTACATTCTCTTCCTGGAGGGGTAGAAGAGTGTCTTTTGGTACTCTCTTTTTCATAGCAGACTTCACCACAATAGAGGGGTGAGGAAGCTGAGTCTTTTGAAAACCAGGAGAAGGAGGAACCCGATACATGGTGTCCAAACGACGAGAATGTGGAGATAGGGTGAGAGGAGCCTCCCACAAGTCCATCATGTGTTCTTGAAGAATTTCATGTATGGGTAAGGTGGCTGCCTCTTTGGGAACCTTAGAGTATCCTAAATTATCCAATTTTTTTGCTCTAGGTTCCTTTTCAGAGGATACAGATATGGAGAGTCCTTTAGCTACTTCAATGATGAAGTCTTGAAAGGACAAATCCTCTGGAGGAGACATTCTCCTTTTTGGAGAAGAGGGCTCCTCAGGAAGAGTAAAAGAGACGTCAGCAGAATCATCTGATGTATCAGAATCTTCAGAGGATTCAAAGTATCATCTATTGGCTTCCAGAGATCAATACGCGTACCGATCGGTACCAACATCGGGCATACCGGGAATCGGAGCGGTATCGAAGAAAGCTCCGGAACCGGAGACCAGAACCGGCATGCTACTGGAAGTAGATGCTCTGGGTACCGGTATCGGTTGCGGTACCGGAATCGGAGTCGGAACCGATTGTCGCGGTACCGATGGCGGTGCAGCACTAATGAAAGCCAGTAAGGCCTGCTGCATGGATTGTACCGTAGTACCCCCATAGTCGCCACGACTGCCTGGAAGTCGGTACCGGTGTTATGAGATCGGTCGAGGCCGTGCCATCGATGTCTACCTGTAACCCCATAGGAGGAGCTTTGGAAGCCAGAGCTTCCCACCGGGGTTGTTTGGCTGGGGCAGGGTCCTCAGGGTCAAATGCAAGGGCCTCTCGCTGCTTAGAGGGAGATTTGCCTTTTGAGGACTTGCCTGAAGAATGTTTGGTTACCTGAGATCCATCAGGAGAAGAAGACCTGGAGGATGTTGATGCTGGAGTATCGGTAGAAAACAGCATATGAAATTTAGCTGCTCTGTTCTGTAAGCCCCTTTGGACATCAGAGAGCAGGATGGACAATCCGGAATGGAATGGTCAGGCCCCAAACATTTAAGACACCACTCATGGGTATCTGTAACTGAAATAGTACCGGTACACTTAGTGCATTTTTTAAAACCAGAAGCTGGTTTTTCCATGAGGGAGACCTGAGAAGGCCTAGAGGCCTCACAGAAAAAATACACCAAGTGAAGAAAAGGTAATTATTATTATTTTTTTTTTTAAATAAACGAAAAAACGACCGGCGGTACCGGTCCGGAATCGGGGAAGGCAGACACGCGGTCAAAGAAACAAATTAAAATAATTTCTTCAGCGGTGACAGGAACACGACCTGCTGGCTCCGCGGAAAAAGAAGAACTGAAGAGAGTTGGTCAGGAAGGCGGGAAGGCAGCGCGCATGCGCTGTGGGAGGCCCCATAAGCTTCCTTTCTGGGAAGCTGGGGAGCTTTCCCGCGCAGGCTCCGTCGGTTCCGACGTACCCATATGTGAGGACTCATTCCTGCTTGTTCCTGGAGATAGATCATGTAGAGCTATGGAACTCGCTGCAAAAGATCATGTGTCCATAGCAAGAGCAGTCAACTGCCTCATTCTATAAAAAGGCTGACTGCCAAACACCACACTTGGTCACTCTTCACTACGAACCGACTGTCCATGAGGCAAGGTGAAATGAGACCTTACCTGCTTATTGTCTTTCTTTGAGTTCCTCCAGTCCAGTCCCATTACTGGTGGGTTGTCACCTCTCACCAGCAGTTTGGAGACTGAGCATGTCAGTTTTCTGACATCACCATAGATTGCTGGCACCTCCTTCCAGCCCTTCAGTATCCTATTGACAAAGCAAACTCACAAGAGTAACAACTAAGAATGTGCCTAACACTAAATACTTTTCTGTTTTCCCCCACAGGCAGAACAACCCCCTCCCTCAAACATTACAACTGCCATTCCCCACTCACCAAGTAAAGGAACAGACTTACTTTAAAAGAACTCTCCATTGTGTCTGTTCCCAAAGGCAAACCCCTAGCAAGGAGCTCGGCAGCCGCCAAATGAAAAAAATGACTGCATGAAAGAAACCTCCAGACCCCTTTACTATTGATGACTTTCTTCAGGCCTGGGAATGCATCCTCAGACAGATGCGCTGAACTTTATGGAGGATCTGGGACTGGACTGGAGGAATTCAAAGACAGACAGACAATTAGCAGGTAAGGTCCAATTTCACCTTCCTTTTCATCCCTCCAGTCCAGTCCCATTACTTGTGGAATCTACAAGGGAGGGGTAGCCTAGTGGTTGGGGCAAGGTACTTCAGGCCGGAAGGTCGGGGGTTCAAATCCCACTAGAGGACAGCGACCTTGGGCCGGAAGGACTGGGGTTTCTAGTCCCACAGATGCTCCTTGTGGTCTTGGGCAAGCCACTTAAACCCTCCATTGCCCATGTTCCCTGTAAGTATTAGTGTATGTGTCTCATATCCCCGCGTGTTAAATGTATCCCCCAACTGTGTTGTGACCGCTTTGATTGAAGGATAAGGCGGTATACAAAACTGTCTAAATAAATAAATAAAATAAATACCATAGCAGTATTAACATAGTGAAGGATCTGCGAGCCAGGCCTGAGGCACAGCCGAACCCAAACGCGTTTCTCCCATCGCTTGCACATCCAGACAATAATGCCTTAGGAAAGTATGCAAGGATGTCCTTACAGATCTCCCGCCCCGGCGGATCCAAACTATATTCCACCCAGGATTCCGCCTAAGCCTGGGTCGAATGCGCTTGCAGTCCCTAAGGCATTTCCTTGCATCGGAGCAAGTAAGCTGTGGAGATAGTCTCTTTCAACCAATGGGTGATGGATGCCTTAGAGACCGCCTCTCCCTTATGTGGCCCCCCCCTGAACAAAACAGACGATCCAACTTCTGCAACAGTTCCGCTTACCTCAGATATTGCCAAAGCACCCTGTGGACATTGATGACAGAAGAGAATCTCCCGCTTCTGTAAGGACAGGAAGAGATACTGATTGATTCAGGTGAAAAGCTGACATCTTCAGGAGAAAAGTACTACTGGTTCCAGCACAACCTTTTCCTGGGAAAGAGACAGAAAGAGCACGAGAGGCCCTGCAGCTTGGAAACCCTCCTGGCCGAGCAAATAACCACCAAGACGATGGTCTTCAGGATCAGATCTTTCAAGGAAGCCCCCTTTAGTGGCTTGACTGGCTCCTCCATCAACACCGACAACACCAGGTTAAGATCCCATTGTGGAACCACCAAACGTATCAGAGGGAGAACCTACTTTACTGCCCTGAGAAAATGCTCTACATCCGGGTGCGCTGCCAGGGACTCCCCTTGGACTCTACCACGATAACAGGTGACAGCCGTCACCTGCACTCAAAGCGAACTACACACCAGCCCTTTATCCAAACCCACCTGTAAAAAGTAGAGTATCTCTGGTACAGAAGCCACCAGTGGGCGACAACCATGCTCAGTATCAGTTCTTGAAAATTCACCATACCTGTAAGTAAGACAGGGAAGTCGAGGGCTTCCGGGCTTTCAGTAAGGTAGAGATTATGGAGGCCGAATATCCCGATGATCTCAATTGCGCCCTCTCAAAAGCCAGGCTGTAAGTGAGAATCAAGCAGCCTGAGACATAAGAACCGGGCCCTGGAGCATTAGGTCATCCCAAACCAGTAATTGCCACAGCTGATCGATCGCCAACCTGATCAGGTCCACATACCATGAACTTCAGGGCCAATCTGGAGCAGTGAGTACGACTAACCTCCAATGCGCCTCTATCCGCTGCACTACTCTCCATCTGTGCATCCATGGGAGAAACAAAGAGCAGCCCCTGCACCAGCCACCTTTGTACCAGTGCATAGAGGCCTTCCAACATGTGCTCCCTTCTCCTGCTATAAAATATCTCTGCCTTTGCTGATTTTAAAAAGTCATCATTAGATCCACGATCGGTTGCCCCCAATGGCACACTATCTGTGAGAAGACTTCGTCATTGAGAAACCACTCCATGGGATCCAATCGGACCTGATTGAGATAGCAAGAAAGGACAACATGGTAGATTATGTGAGCTGCTGATAGCGCCTGGAGATTGTTCTCTGCCCACTCTAGCAACAGATTGATCTCCTCTTCCACTTGTACGCTGTTTGTGCCTCCTTGGTGATTGATGTAAATCACTGTGATGGTATTGTCCGAGAATACTCTCACCATCTTTCCCTGTAGGCAGGAACACTGCTTACATCTCTAAATGACTGATCAGCCAGCAGCTCTCTTCCTGCAACCAGAGATCTTAAGCAATCTGATCTTTGCAATGTGCTCCCCAGCACGTGAGACTGGCATCTGTCATTAACAGGATCCACTGCAGAGTCTCCAGAGGCATGCCCGCCTGCAACTTGTCTGACCGCAACCACCACAAGGCCACTCAAGCCTGCCATAGACATGGTAATGGGTGATCGAGCTTGTGACGCTGCACTGACCATCTGCACAACAAAGCCCTCTGTAGTGGTCTCAAGGCCCCAACTCGGTCGATGCAGTCACAGAACCTAGCACCTGTAAGTAATGCCATGCAGTTTCCTCATTTTCAGCAACTGACTAACCTGCTTCTGCAGGATAACTTGTCTATCCTGTGGCAAGGAAACCCTGCCTATGTCCGTTTGAAAACAGGCTCCCAGGTACACCAAGTCCTGGGAAGGAAGGAGCCTGCTCTTCATGAAGCTGACAACCTACCCAAGTCCCTGCAGGTATATGATAACCCTCTCCCTAACTCACGCTCTCTTCTCTGGAATTTACCCATATGAGCCAATCATCTAGATAAGGGTGTACCAAAATACCTTTCTTGCCGCAGATCTGCTGCTATGACCACCATCACCACCTTGGTGAATGTGCGAGGAGCAGTAACCAGTCCAAAAAGCAGGGCGCAAAATTGAAAATGTCCCATCAGCACCGCAAAGCGCAGAAACTGCTGATGTTACGCCCTGATGGGATTGTGCAAGTAAGCCTCTGAGTTCGAGCAAGGTCACAGTCTCCTTCCTGGACTGCCTCTATGACTGACCAGAGAGTCTCTATGTGGAACCAGTGAGCTTTCAAACAGTGATTTACATGCTTGAGGTCCAATATGGGCCAAAACACCCCTTCTTTCTTGGGAACCATGAAATAAACAGAATATCAACCATAGCCACATTGGTCTCTGGGGATCTGCACCACTGCGCATAGCATTTAGACTCTCCAGCTTCCTCTAGGACCCTTTCCTTTGTTTCACTCATGAACGATCTGTCTCTTCATCAGCATGTCTCTTTCCCGACCCACTCAGCAGGTCATACCTTAGACCTTGTTCTTTCTTCACTTCCTCTCTCCTCACACATACAGTCTTTGCAGGCCATCTCCTTACCCTGGACCGATCATTTCTGTTTGACTTTCAATTGCTCCTTGCCCTCACCCACTGCACCTTCCCAGGCTCTTCTCTCACCCTCTCCTTCCACACAGCGCTTGTCTCGCCGTATTACCCCCCTCACCCTTCAGAGCTTTCCACCCGCTCCAGATCTCCTGCCTTCAGGCTTCCCATCCCTTTCTCCAACCTCACAGGCTTCCACTTGGTTCTCTTGCCTCTCTACTGCTCTTGATCACCTAGCTCCTCTTCAGCCACATCCCCCGTCCCATCGCTCTTCTCAACCATGGTTCCATGCTGGCCTCCGTCTTCTCCGAACTCACCTTCGTCACTCAGAGCGCCTTTGGCGGAAATCACCCTCCCCACCTTCCCTGCTTAATTTCAAAACTCACTATGCCCATTACCGTACACAAGTCCATGCAGCCAAACAATCTTACTTCTCCACTGCTATCTCCTCCGCACCTAATCAGACCCGTCACTTATACACCGTCCTCCGGTCTCTCACGTCCTTACAATCCCGCTCTGCCCCCACTTTACCTCCGCCGCTTCCTCCTCCTTCTCAACTTGCATCCTTCTTTAATAACAAAGTCCTGGACTTACGAAAGTCTTTGTCTCACTGTCCCCCGCCCATCTCTTCTCCCCCTCCTATCTCCCCCCCTCAACATCCCAGCTCTCTCATACCTGGACATCTTTTCATCCCATCTCTACCTCCGAACTTCTAGGACTAATATCCTCCTCCAACAAAACATTCTGCTCCCTTGACCCAATTCCTTCCACCTGGCTTCTTGCTCCTTCCCTCGCCCTTGTCCCCCCCATCCTCACCATGGTCAACACTAATCTTTCCAAGGGTGTCTTTCCCCAACCCTGGAAACACGCTCTTATCCGTCCTATCCTAAAAAAGCCCTCTTGATCCTCAGACTCCCGCTCACTATCGCCCCGTTTCCAACCTTCCCTTCCTCTCCAAGATACTTGAGAAAACACAGTTTTCACGCAACTTTCACAACACCTCGACTCAATTCACTTCCTTCACCCCCGTCAGTCCGGCTTCAGACAAGGTCACAGTGTAGAGACTGTCCTTTTGGGTTTCCTTAACGAACTCCACGTAGCTCACGATCGTGGTGACCTCTCGGTGGCGGTGTCCCTAGACCTCTCAGCAGCCTTTGATTTAGTGGATCACTCCCTTCTTCTGTCTCGTTTACACGAAGCTGGTCTCCATGGCACAGTCTACCACTGGTTTCACTCCTTTCTCTCCTCCCGTTCATGCACAGTAGTCTCATCCGCCCCACCCACTCCCTCCGACTCTTTCCCTCTGCCCTGTGGTGTCCCTCAAGGGTCTGTTTTAGCACCTCTTCTTTTCAACTTATTCCTAGCACCACTGGCACTTCTAGTTCAGCAGTTTACGATCTCTGCATTCTATTATGCTGATGATCTGCTCCTTCTACATCACACCTCTCCCCTTCACCCGGATCTTAGCCCACTGAACTCTTGTCTTTCAGCTGTCTCTAACTGGCTCACTCTAAACTGCCTGCACCTCAATCTTGCGAAAACAGTAGCTATCTGGTTCACTCATGGCAGCCCTTCTCCTTTGATTACTCCCTCTTTCTCAGGTTCACCAATCCCCCTTGTTACAAGCTTTCGTTACTTGGGTGTAGTTTTTGATTCCGACCTTTCTTTCCATGCCCACATTTCCCACATTACAAAGACTTCCTTCTTCTTTCTTCGACAGATACGGTCCATTCGCCCCTTTCTCACCTCTGAAGCCCTCACCACCCTTCTCCTGTCTCTAGTAATGTCACGTATTGACTTTTGCAACTCCGTTCTAGCCGGGCTTCCTCTCACACCTTCACCGCCTTCAACATATTCAGAATACCGCTGCACGCCTTGTCTTTCACGCCTCCCTCCGCGATCATGTTACTCCTCTTTTCCTTCACCTACATTGGCTCCCCTTGCAATTTCGCATCCGTTATAAAATCCTCACATTGGTCCACCAAGTCTTATATAACCGCACTCCTTTATATTTGGCAGACCTGCTTCAATTCCACAACCCCACTCGCTCACTTTGCTCCATTCACATTAACCAGCTCCACCTTCCATCTCCATCACGTGCCCATCTACAATCCACACGTTCCTCTGCCTTTTTCTTTATTGGCCCTGCCTATTGGAACTCCCTCCCCCTTTCCCTCAGACTTGAGCAACACTATCCCACCTTCAAGAAAGACCTCAAGACACATCTCTTCTCCACCGCCTTCGACCTCCCCTCCCCTTTTGTGTGACTCCTCTCCCCCTCCTTTCCCTTGTCTTTCCTTCTTTTTGTCCATGTCTAGTTTAATGTCTTGAGTGCTCTCCTGTCATCCATTGTAATTTATTTTCCTTTCCAGGCCAGTTGGCCCCTCTGTGTATTATTTGATTTTTTGTAAACCGCAGTGCTCTATTTGGAACCGCGGTATATCAAGCCTAACAAACAAACAAACATAGCTTGAAGAGGCATCGTAGTATGGTTCTTACCACCTTTCGCTTGTGAGAATTCCTGCATGGAGAGCTGACAAAAGCGTCCACCAGTGGCCCTGCAAATTCCAACAAATACCCCTCTCATGACCTCCAGCACCCACTGATCGGATGTAATTGTGACCCAGGTGGCGTAAAAATCCTGTAGTCGACCCCCTACCGGGACTATCGCCCCTGGGCCCACCTGTCATTGTGACGTTTTGGTGACCAAGGGAGTAGAGAAGTAGAAACCTCTTCCACTTTCTCAGAAACCTCAAAAGGACTGGCTTCTGGACAGACATCTTCCTCTCTAGAAAGGGGCAAAATGAACCAACCTGAAGCGCCGGAAATCCCACGCCTGTCCCCGTACTGGGGTTCCCATGCACACTGGCTTCTGCTTGTCGTCTGCAAGTCTTCCCCCTTGGACTCAGAAGTCCTTCACCAACTTATCCAGGTCTTCTCCAAAGAAGTTTCCCCCTAAAGGAAAGTTTGCTCAAATCCGGTCTTGGAAGACACATCCGTCGCCTAGTTCTGTAACCACAGATATCAGTGAGCAACTACCGCCAAAGCCATACCCTTAGACAAGCTCCTGATTAAGTCATAGGAGGAGTCTGACAAGTAGGCCACCCTAGACTCTAGCAAAGCAGCCTCCGGGGGAGGGAATTCTCTGCTAAATCCCATCTGTGCCCATCACAAACATGCTTGTGCCATGAAAGCTGCACAAACCGAAGCCTATAAGGATAAACGCACTGATCTCGAAAATGTGCTTCAGTAGGTTCTCCAACTTCCTATTCTGCACATCCTTGAGGACTGCTCTGCCCTCCACTGATAGTGGTCTTCATTACCGTGGCTACCACTGCGTCTACTCTCAGGGAATGGAGGATCTCCTTTTCTTGCTCTGGTAGTGGGTACAAATGAGCCATTGATCATGTGCCCTTCAGACCCGCCTCTGGGACGTCCCACTCATCCTGAATCAAATGTTTGACCACTCTGAGCAAGGGAAAAACAAAAAGAGTCTTAAGTCTTCTGCACTGCCTGGAACAACAGATCCTCTAACAGCTCTTCTACCAGTGGTACCCTCCGCCCCCATATTCAGGGTTTTTGCAGACTGAGTGATTAGTGCCAGCAACTCTTACGGACAGAATAACCGCACTATGCGTGCCTCTTCTCCTTGTGGTATCTCGCTTTCCTCTAGTTCCATGGTCTCAGTGTCCAGCTCCATTTCTGCGGCCGGATCGTCCAACTCCTCTGACCGAACTGAAGCGGTCTCCTCCCAGGGGCCACTTCTCGAGATGCTAACTGGAAGGCCCTGGTTTGCCTTCTGCCCTTACACCAGTGGAACTTCTTTTCTTGGCTTGATATCTGGCCTGAGGCGTTCCCTCCTCTACATGCTGCTTCGGGCAGGCGGCTTTATGCATCAACAGGATGAACTCCAGGGTAAAACCTCCATGAAGAGTATCCGCGGTATAGTCTTAAAAGTAGAGGGCCTTGGGTAAAATGGACTGTCCCTGCTAAGCACTGCCGCAGCTCCTGCAGGTTCCCTTTTTTCCTGGGACCCTGCCGCTGCACTGCCTGCTGAGGACTATGGCTGAGGACTATGGCTGACCCGACCCCTCCCCCCCCACATAGGGAAAGCTCCCTTTGTGCCTTCAGTATCTGCTTGTTCCTCCATCCTGTCCTCTTCTACGGACTGGGCTACGGTCTCGCACCCACAAAAAAAACCTGCACCCGAAACCGATCATCTCCGTGCACCACAGGCTAGGCAGGTAGGTCTCAAGGGCATTCTCCTCCTGACCCTTTGTCCCTGTGCTGTCAGAGCTCCTTTATATCCTGTATGCTCTGTGCTTGAACTGACCAAAAACAAAACACACCCACTGAAATGTCAAACTTTACCAAAAACAACAAGTCGTAAGGCAAAGGAAGCCTGCTCCCAGAGTCCTCTCCCCATGCGAGTCCATGGCAGTAGATTATAGAGGCATTCCTACCAAAACTGAAACCTGCACCATGCACACAAATGCACAGGCATGTCAGCTGTGGCTCGCTGCATTACTCTGCTCTCCCCATCTGGTTTTGGCTTCAACCGGCAAGAAACACCTCTGCCACATTCCTGGCCTGCACAGAGAGCACCCCACCCCCCTCTGCTCCGCCATTCAGTTGATCAGTCCAAGCTGAAGCAGTGTCGGAGCTCCAAAGCACCCAGATCCTTGACCAGCTAACTGCCTCATGGCTGCACACCGATGGGGGCTGCCCTTCTTCCCCCCCAGGCGCCTACCCTTATCCGGAGAAGGTTCTGCTGCCTTGCTGGCTGGAGGGAAGGGAAAAAATATTAATCAATCAATCCCCCTACCGGCTGCCTGTCCCTTCTCAATTTGCCTTTTTTTTTGGTTTAAAATTTCCTTTATTGACAAAACTAATTAGTTCTGCATTGGCTCCCCCAATTTCCCCACTTGCCACAAACTGCTTATTTGTCCCCCCAGTGAGTCCCCTCAATGAAGTCATGTCTCTCCAGCTGTTTGGAGACATATACGAAAAGGCTGGAAAGGAAGTGCCAGCTATCTAGGGTGATATCAGAAAAATGACATGCTCAATCTCCAAATATACAAAAAAAACCTCACTCCATATAATTCCACAAAATTTCTCTCTCAAAAACTGCTTTAATGTTCATTTTCTTCAAACAAATCCTACACAGAGTCTCAGTAACCACGGGCTCAATACAAAGAGTGTAAGATAACACATATCAAACACCAGCCCTCTTAACATCAATGACCCTTAATGTAAGCCTGGGCCGACCACCATACACCTGCAATGGCGAGTTACTTAACTTTCAAAAGAATGTTGTTTCTCAAAACAGGTGACCACCCCATTCCCCGACGCTTCAAATCAGAGCTCACAAAGCGTTTCGCGATGACCCTCGCTTCATCAGGGGAAACACCAACTGTCAAACAAAACAAACATTGAAGAATTAAAAACTCTAACCGAAGCATAACCCAACCACCACATATCTGCCTCCATACTCACTCACAACACCAATTGGCACAGCCGACAGCAAACATGGGACCACAATGTCTGCAACTCGTCTTAAACAAAACTGATCCAAAAAGACGCCGCTCATGTGCTCTGCTCATACCAAACCTGCCTTAAATACCATACCAACTTCCTGTCAAACACTCCACCCCCGACTATATACACACACCCCAGTCCAACTGGAGATTCAAGCCCTCAGGCACCACAGTACACACCCAGAAAATCCATTGTTCACAAATCAACGACTGTTCTCTAGATTTACCCTTTTGCTGCACGTTTAGCATTGTGGTGCAGGTTTATTGATGATGTCTTTGTGCTGTGGCAGGGCACTGATTCTGGTTTTCAGGATTTTGTACAATGGCTTAATGGGTGTGATGTGAGGATTCAGTTTACAAGTTTATACAGTTGCACTGAGATTGTGTTTTTGGATGTATTGGTACGTATGAGTGTAGATGGTTGGGTGACCTCGGTACATAGGAAGCCCATGAATAGGAATACGTTTCTACATTATGACAGTGCCCACCCAGCGTATTTACGGAACAGTTTACCCTTTTCTCAATTTCTTTAGGTACCGTAGGGATTGTTCCAGTGAGGTAGATTTTAAGTGGCAATCTAAGGGTTTGGCTGGTGGTTTTGTGGCACAGGGGTATCCGATGGGGGTAATTAATACTGCCTATACGAGAGCGCTGTATAATAATTGGGCTCTATTATTGACGCCCAGGAATAAAGATGAGCTGGGTGGAGATGGTGAGGAGATTAATTTGATATCTAAATACTCCCCATTTAGTTTCTGTATCCAGCGGATTATTAAAAAGCACATGGGGGTACTGCATACTGTTCCAGGTTTGGAAGGTAGAAGGGTAAGGTATGTCTGGCAACGGCAACGCAATTTGCGTGAGTGGTTGAGTCCCTCGGTGCTATGGTCGATACCCGATGCGCAGGGGGGTGCTGTGACACGGGGTCACAGTATCTGTGATCACTGTTCAATTTGTGCTGTGTCTCGGGCTGTAATGCATTTTGAGTATTGGGGTTCATGTTACCAATTGTGGAAATGGGCTACTTGTGACTCTTCGTATGTATCTTATGGCATTATGTGTCCATGTCAGTTATTGTACATTGGGAATACTACTAGACCTTTTCGCAAGCACATGATTGAGCATAGGAGCAGGCTTAGATGTTTGGTGCAGGAGGCTCCCTTGGTCCCACACTGTATAGAGTTGGGCCATTGCTTTGATGATCTGTGGTGTTTTTGTATGGATCAGGTGCTGACCGGGAGGGAGGGTAAATCTAGAGAACAGTCGATTTGTGAACGATGGATTTTCCGGGTGTGTACTGTGGTGCCTGAGGGCTTGACTCTCCAAGTTGGACTGGGGGGGGGGTGTATATAGTCGGGGGTGGAGTGTTTGACAGGAAGTTGGTATGGTATTTAAAGCAGGTTTGCTATGAGCAGGGCGCATGCGTGGCGTCTTTTTGGATCAGTTTTGTTTAAGGAGAGTTGGAGACATTGTGGTCCCATGTTTGCCGTCGGCTGTGCCAATCGGTGTTGTGAGTATGGGGGCAGATATGTGGTTGTTGGGTTATGCTTCGGATAGGAGAGTTTTTAATTATTCAAATGTTTGTTTTGTTTGACAGTTGGTGTTCCCGCTGATGAAGCGAGGGTCATCGCGAAACGCTTTGTGAGCTCTGATTTGAAGCGTTGGGGAATGGGGTGGTCACCTGTTTTGAGAAACATTCTTTTGAAAGTTAAGTAACTCGCCATTGCAGGTGTATGGTGGTCAGCCCAGGCTTACACCGAGGGTCACTGATGTTAAGAGGGCTGGTATTTCATATATATGTTATCTTACACTCTTTGTATTGAGCCCGTGGTTACTGAGACTCTCCGTGTAGGATTTATTTGAAGAAAATGAACATTGAAGCAGTTTGAGAAGCAAATTTTGTGGAATTACATGGAGTGAGTTTTTTTGTATATTTGAATATTGCACTCTGATAAACGACCGATTGTTTTGGGATGCTCAATCTCCAAGCAGCTGATGAGAGGTGACAACCATAAGTAACAGGAGTAGACTGGAGGGACGAAAAGGAAGTACCCTGCAGGAAAAGTCAATGCCCATCCTTCCCAACGGAAAGTAACTACCTACCTAGAGCCCAGTAAGAAATCTAGAGCATAGACATTACAGGAGCATGTTTGGTTTCTTTTTTCCCCTCAGTTGTAACCAGCTGCTGAGAAGCCTGCTGCTGGGCCATCATTGTAGATTATGCAGGCCCTACAATGCACAGCCTGAGGCTGTAAATGAAACTCATACTTTAACCATGCTTGATATCATGAAAGGCGGTATATAAGAAATATTTAATAAATAAACCAGGCCTTGAGGTTAGAAAACAAAAAGAAAAGTATGGAGAACGCCATGCATCACAAGCAGGCCATGCCTGACAAGGTGATTAACAGAATAAAGGCCCTCTAAGATCAGGTTAACTCTTTAGATTTTTGTTGCTCACTGCCTAGGTATTCAACACAATATAAACAAATTGTCCCACTATACCAGACTCAGATGTGCACCATCTAGACACAATCGCAAACTTTGAAGAGTTTCCTGCACGGCTACGCAACTACCTGGACCGTGATGGTCTCCATACACTAGCAGGCCCTATGTCCTCTTGAAATCAAAACACTGCTGCTACTCTGAAAAAAGCCACAATGACCCAACAAAAGGCTACTGTTCCCTCCAACTTTAAGATACTAGCAAAGAAAAAGGTGCTCCAAAGACTTCCCCAGAGCCTCAGCCCCCTAAACAAGCAGATTCTGAAAACGCTAGCTACAATGCTAGCAAACAAAAATATGCCAAATGAGATGTTATCCTTTTTTTTCTTTTTTGAGAGCAAAAACAGCAGCTAGAACCCAGTTAGGATCCACACAGGCCCTTCGGGCTGACTATGAAGGATACACGTTACTGCTATGCCTCACTTCTTGGAGAGACTGGAAGAGGTTAAAAAAAAAAAAAAAAAATCACAACCAGAAAACACAATTTGACCCACCAGGGAAATCCATAAGAACATAAGATGCACCATACTGGGTCAGGCCAAGGTCCATCAAGCCCAGTATCCTGCTTCTAACAGTGGCCAATCCAGGTCATAAGTACCTAGCAATCTCACCAAAAGACACAGGTTCCTCAATGCTTGTATTGGGTCAAGCAGTGATATCCTGGGTCCCTTTTAAATAATGGTTTAAGTGTAGCAGCAAAGTGCATGCAATGAATAAAACCAGGAGTCAGTTGCAGGATCCAAGCCAATTTATTGTGCACAGGCTCAGACAGAATCGTGTCCAAAAGAGACTGAGCAATGAACCCTCTCTGGGTCTAGCTCCCTGTTCCCCCTTCTCAGGCTATTCTAACAAAGGCATAGTCTTAGACATTGATACATTTCTACTTTAAGGCCATTTCTAGCTCAGGGAATGCAGGAACATGTCTATCATCAGCATAAAGGAATTATACAAACTTTTCAAAAGCAGTTTAAAGCAGTTTCTCAAACTCTGGTTCTCTTCAACACTAGTCTCAGGTGGGGGTTGGGGGTCTAGGCCTAGTTTACAGGCCATAGCCTACCACATTCCCCCCTTTGATTTAATAAAAGAGGGTGAGAAAATAATCACATAGCAAACCCTGTGCAAACTGATGCTTCTTCTCGGGGTATAGCTTGATACTTCCACATGGCTAGTACCCGTGCTGCTGTCTTATGTTCAACAGTACTGTCAACGATGGAGGTAACCATACGTAAACAAATAGGCAGAAAACATGGGAGTAAACACATAGCTGCCATTAGTAAAACTGCAAACACAATAGTCTTCAAACCTAAAACAGGAGTGTGGTATCCCCAGGACCCATCATTCGCCCATGTGGCTGGTCCATAACATGTGATACAAGGAGGTATATCAGTGGGCATTCTAAGGGGCCCCAGGGCTACCGTAAGTACAACATAAATACATAGATATATCATGATTACAATATCTCAATGAATTTGTCTAGAAATTTGCAAATTCTTTACTGAAGTTCTCTTTTTCCACCGTACATAGACCGGTCAGCTTCCAGTTGGTGACAGGAGTAGGGTTGCAGATTCCTCAAGCTTCTGCCATACGTAGACCTGCCAGCTTCCGGTAGGTGGCAGGAGTAGGGCTGTGGACTCTTACAGCGGTGGTTGTCGCCGCAGCGTGAGTCACAATGGCGATTCTGGATTGTTTGTTGAAGTCCAGTGACAAAGTTCAGTAGATGCCGCTGGCTTTACCCGACTGTGGTGAATCCAAGGTTCTAGTTCTGCAACCTTAACTGCTGTAGGGGTTGATAGCATGACGACATAGGGTCCTCTCCAATCAGGCGATAACTGTTCCTTCCTCCACTCCTTGATCCACACCGTGCTTCCAGGCTTGTAGGGATGCAGTGGTACAGTCAGATTGATGGTAGTTGGTCTTGTACCCAGGCATGGAGACCCTGCAAGACAGAACCTAGAGCCAACAGCTCTTGTCTAGTGATTTCAGACCCAATCTGGTTCATATCCCCCCTTTATTCCCTGGACAATGGGCGGAGGTCGCCCATACAAAATTTCAAATGGGGAAACTCCTAATGACTTTGTGGGGACTGAACGTATTCTGAGAAGGGCTATAGGAAGAACCTGAGGCCACTTCAGGTGAGTTTCCTGGCAGAATTTAGACAACTGGGATTGCAGAGTGCGGTTCATACGCTCTACCTTTCCTGAGCTTTGGGGTCTGTAAGCTGAATGTAATTTCCATTGCACTTGTAGAGCTTGGGCCAACTGTTGAGTCACTTGAGATACAAATGAGGGACCATATTTAATAGACTTGCCTCCTGAGGTTATTAACCCACGTTCCTTGTACAGGGCTCCATGGGCATGTAATGTGGTGAAGACATACTTGGAATCTGTGTACACATTCAAGCGGAGCCCTGTCCCTATTATCAGTGCCCTAGTGAGGGCTATCAGTTCAGCTTTCTGTGCTGAAGTCCCCGGGGCCAAAGCTGATGATTCTATTACCATGTCCAGGGTCACCACTGCACAACCAGCACATCGTCGTCTGTTGATGACAAGACTACTTCCATCCACAAAGAAAGTTCGTTCAGGGTCATTTAATGGGACATCAGTTAGATCAGGGCGACTGGAGAATACAGTGTCCATTGTTTCCAAGCAATCATGATCAGGGGGGACCTGGACCAATTGGCAACAGCGTAGCTAGGTTCAAAGCTTGACTGACGATCAACTGCAATCGGGGGTTTTCACACAACATGCTTTGGTACTTCAGCATTCATGAATTTGTGAACCAGTAATTCCCTTTGTATTCCATAAGAGTCAGGACAGAATGTGGTACCGTTACTTGGAGACTCTGACCCAAAGTGAGCTTGTCGGCTTCACTCACCAAGAGAGCTGTAGCTGCCACGGTTCTCAGGCAAGGTGGTCAACCTTTTGCTAGTGTCCAGTTGTCTGTATAGATACGCTACAGGTCGCTGCCAAGATCCAAGGGATTAGGTCAAAACGCCCAGAGCATTCACTTTTAGAGTTGGTGGCTATCAATAGGTCATCTACATACTGGAGGACGACTCTTTTTCCTGGAGTAACAGAGTAACTTGAAAGATCTTGGTTGAGAGCAGCACTGAAGAGAATAGGCGAGTTCTTAAATCCTTGGGGTAGTCGAGTCCAGGTGAGTTGACCCTGTCTTCCTATAGTAGGGTCTTCCCATTCAAAGGCAAACAAAAGTTGGCTGGTCGATGCTAGCCATATGCAGAAAAAGGCATCCTTCAAATCCAAGACAGTGAAGTGAGTAGCCTCAGCGGGGATCAGTCCCAGGAGAGTATAAGGGTTTGGTACTACTGGATGTATAGTTTCAACTACATTTACTCGTCTCAAGTCCTGCACTGGGCAGTAGTCACATGTCCCAGGCTTCTTGACTGGGAGGAGGGGGGTATTCCAGGGCGATTGGCACTCTCTGAGAAGTCCATACTTCAGTAATTTCATTAAATGAAGTGAATTCCTTCAATCGCCGGTCGCGGGAGAGGACATTGCTTCACGTGCACTGGTTCCACTCCTGGTTTGAGGGTGACAAGCACAGGGGCTATATTCTTTGCTAGGCCTGGAGAACTATCCTCCGCCCATACCTCGGGCGGAGCTGAGATTCTGATGGGTATACGGGGGCTGGCTGCCTTGGTCGGAGATGCACTATAGAACCGCCATTCTTCTTCCCAGGGGACAGTCAGTACCATCAGGCCAGCAGATTTCGAGTTCACAGTCATTTCCATCTTTCCCCCTTCAACAAAGGAATCTGCGCCTGGAGCTTAGCAAGCATATCTCGGCCCAAAAGGGGAGTTGGGCATTCGGGCATGTATAGGAACTGGTGCATTATCTTCCGTCCCCCTAGTTCACAAGTGTGGTTCTGCAAAAAAGGCTTTGTGGCCCTAGCTCCAGTAGCTCCGACAATGGTGATGGATCGAGAAGACAGAGGGGCCACTGGTTTTGCTACTACTGAATGTTCGGCCCCCGTATCCACCATAAAGTCCATATATTGGTCCCAAATTTTTAAACTGACCATAGGCTCCTTGGGACCCAGAGGAAACTTGGAGCCCAGTCTGGCCTAGTCTTCATCCATGCTGTAGCCCCCTATGTGCGGTACATTCCTTCCCGATTCTGGAATCGCCCCCCTGCTCTCCGTGTGCTCCCTCCTCCCCTCCAGGAGGCGGAGTCAAAGTTCGGGCATTCGCTCTTCCAATGTCCTTCTCTACAGTGAGCACACTGATTTGCGCCCAATGGGGGCCGATCATCTCCTCGGCCCTTTCCACATCCTCGAGTCCTTCGGTTAGAGAAACTTCCTCCACGCCGTTCAACTAAAGCTGCAGCAAGGAAATCAGCTCTCTTCTTCATCTTACGTTCACTTTCCTTCTGACGTTCTTGATCACGATTCACAAACACTTTCTGAGCAACTTCCATTAACTGAGCCTCATTCATGCCCGCAAACCCTTCTAGCTTCTGCAGTTTCCGTTTTATATCTCCCTGGGACTGACTTACAAAGGCTGCATTTACCATGCGCAAATTTTCCTGGGCCGCTAGATCATAAGGGGTATAAAATCTGTAAGCTTCAGATAAGCGTTCATAAAATGCTGCTGGGCTCTCGTCTGGACGCTGGATGACTTCTGATACCTTTCTGATATTCATGGCCTTCTGGCTTCCTTTCTTCAGGCTTTGCAGTAGGGCCTGGCGGAACCGAGTGAGGGCCGCAGCCCCACTCACACTGTTCGGATCCCATTTAAGATCAGCATTTGGAAAATCCGCAGCGGCCGCTTGCCGGGGATCCAGGCCTGCTTCTCCTACCGGATTTTCTTCTAACCATCGGGTGGACACTTGCACAATCCGTGCTCGTTCTTCAGTAGTGAAGAGAGTAGACGGGAGCTGGTGACAATCAGCCCAGGTAGGCTGATGGATTTGCATAATACTGGACATTAATTCAATCAAATCTTGGGGCTTCTCAGTATAGGATGCATAATGCGTCTTCCAGTTCAATAAATCAGTGTTGGAAAAGGGCACATAAACAAGACTAGTTGGTCCCACCACCACCTGGTCCTGGTCATTAAGAGTAGGTAGACCTGGGACCTGGCGTAATGGCATAACGTGACCATCTCTCTGACTTGCTGTTGTACTTCTGAAAGTATAAGGTGGTCTGGATTGTTGGAATTCTGCTCCCAGGCCTTGGCTGTCAGCAGTAAGTGAACCCGAACTGGCAAATGAATCCCTGCTGGCAGTGTCGTCGGTGGACGATGGTCCTCCCGAGGCACTCTGAACTGAGCCGGGGCTTCCGGTCAAGAGGGGGTGCACATCCTCCTGCTGCGGAGGTGGCTGGTGGACTACTTGGGGTAAATCTGCAGGGAGGTGTCCCCCTGCGCCAGGCTCTGCCCGGGGTGGTGGCACAGCTGAGGGGACTGGCCTATAAAGGTACTGGGGTGGACGGGTTAAAATATCTGGAGATTCTGGGGTAGAATAGACAGGCAGTTTCTTTTCCCCAGCCTTCCGGACCCCCCTTGTGGTTGCCACAAGTATCCTGCACTGTTCCTCATAACAACGCTTCATCCAGGAGGGCTCTTTTTCACAAACACTTAACCAGGCATCTATATAGGGGAACTGGTCAGGGTGTTCTTTTCATACAATCTGGTGAACTAAAGATATGATATTAACATCAAAAGTACCCCAAGGGGGCCACGAAGTGACCAGTACAGTCCCTCTCACAAAGCATTTCTAATCGGGACGGAGACATTTTTATTCCATAGTCTCCGGCAAATCCCTTGCTAAAATTCTTGATCATACATTTCAACGGAGTTTGCATGAACTCCGACCCTCCCATAATGACGTACACAACAGACAGTAGGGGCGGGTAGTCGGGCTGCAGGTAAGGGGTCCGTACAGCCCTAGGAACAAATAGGTAGACAAACACCAAACGCTTCCTCCTTTTCGCGAACTCGGCGCGGTCGCCCGGCCAGGAACTGCGCTAATCAGGAGTCCGCACTCGCTTGGTCTGTGTTTCAAGACCTCTCATTCACACACACACACACAGACATGCCAGCAAAATCCAACATTTTCAGCGTAACAGAACTATATGGCAGTGTTCCTCTGGATGCACTCTATGAAGACAGGGGGGGGGGGGGCCATTCCCGTTCACATAAAACTTTCCATCGACCTGGGGTCATTACATTACATAATCACCAGAGAAACCCCTCTTAAAAGTTCTCTTAAGGAAACACTGCAGAAGGCTCAGTATAGATACACCCCCGCCCATGCTGTTCAAAAATGCTGTTCAAAACCTTTGTCTCTCTCTCTTTCAGGTTTCTCTCTATCAAATCCCACAGAAATCACTCTCTCTCTCCAGCAACTGGAAAATTAACACTTGCCTCCTCCCTTGGTCCGTACTCGGACCTCTAAGCCATTCAGGTTTTCCCCATAAATCAGAGAATAAACAAATAAAAAAATAAAAATAATAAGATAACAGGAACAGTTGACGTAGAAATACAGGCAGGGCTGAGATATAACCAGCAAACTAATATTACAGATACAGGTGAAGTAACAATACAGGCAGGGCAGAGATATAACTAAAACAGCTGAGGAGATCCAAAGGGTTTAATAGGAACTAAAACATTCCTTTCTGCAGGCTGTGTGAAAGACACACCCCTTCTCCCTCTGCTTGCTAGAGATACCGTCTCTCACGCTGTGCTGAAAGAACACAGACAGCTCGTCTTCGCTGTGCTGTGCTTAGACTCGATTCCTTAAAGTGACTCCTGAGTTTTGTTTTGTTTTTTCCCTTCTCAGTACTGTTCCTTAATTAATAACCTTACATTATACCAGAAGTGAAAACTACGGTTAGACAACAGACAGAGGGTGCGGGTGATCAGACTGCTGGTAAGGGGTCCGGGCAGCCCTAGAAACAGAGGGAGACACAGACAGACATGCTAGCAACGTTTCCCCAAATTCCCAGGCCTACCTTACTAACAGCAGCCGGCCTCGCGCACTCATGCAAGGCGTACTTGGACTTGCCCTGAGAGGTGATCAGGCTCTCGGTACCGTACCAATTTAGTCTCGCGCACTCATGCAAGACGTTCCACAAGCTAGCTGACTAGATAGCAACAAAAGTTCTACTCACCGGATCCGGTACCCATTAGAGAACCAGTTTCCCCTCGGGTTCGAAGGTGTTGGCCGGCCAGATCCAGTACCCCGCCGAGGCAAGGCAGAACCCTCTCTGATACAAGAGGACCGGTGGCGCCTGAAGTTTCCCCTGCGGTCGGCCAGACACGGTTCCAGTCAGACCAAACCTTGAGGCAGTAAAACATGGTATATTCACTTGAATACCATCCACTACTCGCACATTCCCGGCCAATGCACCAAGAATATGTAGCAGCAAAGTGCATGCAATGAATAAAACCAGGAATCAGTTGCAGGATCCAAACCAATTTATTGTGCACAGGCTCAGACAGAATAGTGTCCAAAAGAGACTGAGCAATGGAGTACAGGAGCAAATTCCTTATATACAATTTTTACAGTTTGGTACAGGCAAACTTTCTATTGGTCCCAATGCCCCTTGCACCTGTCCAATAGGGGCCCCTCTCTGGGTCTAGCTCCCTGTTCCCCCTTCTCAGGCTATTCTAACAAAGGCACAGTCTTAGACACTGATACATTTCTACTTCAAGGCCATTTCTAGCTCAGGGAATGCAGGAACATGTCTATCATCAGAATAAAGGAATTATACAAACTTTTCAAAAGCAGTTTAAAGCAGTTTCTCAAACTCTGGTTCTCTTCAACACTAGTCTCAGGTGGGGGTTGGGGTCTAGGCCTAGTTTACAGGCAATAGCCTACCACATAAGGACCTTTCCTCCAGGGACTTGTCCAAACCTTTTTTAAACCCAGCTACACTAGCAGCTTTTACTACATCCTCCGGTAAAGCAGTTACTTACCTGTAACAGGTGATCTCTGGGAACAGCAGGAATAAGTCTTCACATATGGGTACGTCGGTACCGACGGAGCCTGCGCAGGAACGCTCCCCAGCTTCCCAAAAAAAGAAGGCTTTTGGGAGCATCCCACAGCGCCTGCGCGCTGCCTTCCCGCCTTTCCTAACCAACTCTCCTCAGTTCGAGTTTAAAGCTGAGACTATAGAGAGAGAGAGGAAAGGAAAGATAGAAAAGAGATACAACTCCTAGGGGAGGTGGGTGGGTTGTGAAGACTTATTCCTGCTGTTCCTAGAGATCACCTGCTACAGGTAAGTAACTCTGCTATCTCCAGGAACAAGCAGGAATGAGTCTTCACATATGGGGACTCCCTAGCTGAGATGCCTGGGAGATCCCCAAGGATATGAGACCCTGAAAGGGGTCTGCGTCCTCCTATTGATCTCAGGCATCAATCCAGGGAAGGAGGGCAGGAGTTGTTTAAGAATGGAACAGGTGTTTGAGGACAGCCTGACCAAACAAGGCATCCCGGCGGGAATCCTTGTCCAAGCAGTAATGGGCTGTGAAGGTATGAACAGAGGCCCAGGTGGCTGCTCGACAGATCTGGTCGATGGACACAGAATTTAGATGAGCCATAGAGGTGGCCATGGCCCTCACATTATGAGCTGAGACATGGCTCTCCAGAGAAAGGTTCTTACTCTGGTAGGTGAAAAATACACTGAGCAATCCAATTGGACAGTGTTCTCTTAGAAACTGGAAGTCCCAAATGAGAAGGATCAAAAGCAACAAAAAGCTGGGAAGACTTTCTATGTTGCTGTGTCCTAAGTAAAAAGCAAGAGCTCATTTACAATCCAGAGTATTAAGATTCCTCTCTGCACTGGATGCATGAGGAGCTGGAAAAAAGACAGGTAAATATACCTCTTGATTAAGATGAAAAGGTGAGACCACTTTAGGCATAAAGTGTGGATTTATCCTAAGGACTACCTTGTCATGATGGAACCTTGTATAAGGTTGATTAGCCACTAAGGCCTGCAGTTCACTGATGCGGCGAGCAGAAGTGACTGTAATGAGGAAAATAACCTTCCAGGAAAGAAATTTCAAGGAGGTAGTGGCTAAGGGTTCAAAAGGTGGCTTCATAAGCTGACCAAGAACCAAATTTAAGTTCCATGCCACCGGAGAAGGCCTAATGGGAGGTTTAGTTAAAGTTAGGCCTCTCAAGAATCTTGAAATAAGAGGATGTGAGGAGATAGGTTGTCCATTGATGGGCTTAAGGGATGCTGCAATAGCACTCAAATGGACTCTTACTGAATTTGTCTTAAGTCCTGCATTGGAGAGATGCAGGAGATAGTCTAACAAAGAAAAAGGTAGTGCCAGAGGGTCAAGACCCTTTTCAGCACACCAAATGGAAAATCTTTTCCACTTAAAAGTATAGGAACGCCTGGTGGAAGGTTTCCTGGAAGCATGGAGGATATCCTTCACCTGCTGAGAAAGATTCAAGTCTTGAAGGTCTAGGCCTTCAGTAACCAAGCTCTGAGGTGAAGGGACTTGGGGTTTGGGTGCCACAAAGTCCCTTCCTCCTGGGACAGAAAGTCTGGAGCAGCTCCCAAGTCCAGGGAGGGGGCTTGGGAGGGATGCAGAAGTAAAGGGTATCACACTTGGCGTGGCCAGCGTGGAGCTATAAGGATCATAGATCCTTAATCCCTCTGGAGTTTGAATAGAGTCTTGGGAATCAAGGGAATGGGTGGGAAAGGCATACAGGAAGCCCTGACCCCAATGAAGGAGGAAGGCATCTTTGGCCTGAACTCCCTGACACGGAATTCTGGAACAGAACCGGGGAAGTTTGGCATTCCACGGACTTGCAAAGAGGTCTATGTCCGGGGTTCCCCATTCTTGGAAGATTCTGAGTACCTGATCCATATGCAGGGACCATTCGTGTGGAAGCAGAACTCGACTGAGTCTGTCTGCCCAAGAATTTTGGATTCCTGGGAGGTATACTGCCAGGAGATGGATTTGATGCTCTCTGGCGAAGGCCCATAATCTTAGACCTTTGTCGCAAAGCGACAGAGAGCCAGTTCCTCCTTGCTTGTTTATGTAAAACATGGCTACTTGATTGTCTGCATGAATAAGGACTGTCTTGTAGCTGAGGAGGGTATGAAAGACCTTGAGAGCTAGAAACACTGCTCGAAGTTCCAAGTGGTTGATATGAAGAGAGGTCTCCTGTGGGGACCAAGTGCCTTGGGTGGAGAGGTCTTGTAGATGAGCTCCCCAACCTGTTTGGGAGGCATCTGTTGTGAGGGTTGCTTGGGGCAACAACTGTTGGAAGGGGGACCCCAGCAACAGATTTTGAGTGGACATCCACCATTGGAGAGACCAAAAGAGACGTTTGGAGGTTGCTATTTGGTCTGAGAGAGCTCCTGAAGCTTGAGTCCACTGGGTGGACAAAGTCCATTGAGCTGCTCTCATGTGTAGGCGAGCATAGGGTACCACATGTACTGTGGAAGCCATGTGGCCTAGCAGTTGTAGCATCTCCCTGGCAGTTAAGTGGCTCTTTGACTGAATCTGGGAGGCTAGCTGCACTAGACATTGGCAACGGGCCTGAGGAAGGTAGGCCCTTGCAGTGGTGGTATCCAACCAGGCCCCTATAAATTCTAGGGACTGAGTAGGGGTGAGCTGAGACTTTGGGAGGTTTACCACAAGTCCCAAATACTGCAGAATGCGCCTTGTGCGGTCTAAGGAAATCTGGGCCTCTGATTGAGATGGGGCTCGGATGAGCCAGTCGTCCAGGTATGGGAAGACAAATATTCCCAGAGTGCGTAGAAATGCAGCAACTACTGCCATGCATTTGGTGAACACTCTTGGGGCAGAGGCCAGACCGAAAGGAAGCACTCTGTATTGGTAATGTTTTCCTTGGAAAAGAAAACGCAGGAATCTCCTGTGAGATGGATGGATGAGAACATGTGTGTACGCATCCTTGAGATCTAGAGAACAAAGCCAATTCTGACTTTGAAGGTATGGAAGGAGAGTGCCCAGAGAAAGCATCTTGAACTTCTCCTTGCATAGAAATTTGTTCCATTCTCCGAGATCTAGAATGGGTCTGTATCCCCCTGTCTTCTTTGGAATGAGAAAATAGGGGGAGTAGAACCCTGACCCTTGTTGAAGAAGAGGAACTTCTTCTATTGACCCTTGGGCAAGAAGGGTAGTTATCTCCTGACCTAAAAGGTCGAGAAGAGATGTGGGAGAATTGAAGTGTCTCATCATGGTGTGGGGAGGAAGGTCTGAGAAATGAAGTTTGTAGCCCTCTCTTATGATGGAGAGGGTCCACTGCTCTGATGTGATTTGCTCCCATCTGGGAGCAAAATGAGCTAACCTTCCTGGAATGGTGAGAGGTTCTGGCTGTGTTAAAGCCAGAAAGGCTAAGTTCTCTAGCATCAAGTCAAAAACCCTGAGGGGGTTGGGACTGCTGAGTTACAGCAGCCCCTGTAGACTTAGGCCTGGTCTGCTTAGGTTGCTGACGCTTAGCGGTAAAGCGACCTGTAGAAGATTGTTGGCCAGAAGTGGAAGGAAACCTGCCCTTTTTGAAAAAAGACTTTTTAAAAGTCTTTTTCTTGGCAGGAATGGAGGTAGACTTTGAAAGTCTATCCAGAGCAGAATTCTCTGCATCCATTTGAGTGGCTTTAATTTGCCACTCTTTGCCAAATAGATTTTCACCTGTACAGGGTAGATTTCCCAAGCCATCTTGAACCCAGGGTTCTAAATCAGAAGCCTGGAGCCAAGCAATTCTGCGAGCAGCTATGGCAATGCCTGAGGCTCTACTGGCACCTTCAAAGGAGTCAAAGGCTGCCCTGTTTGAAAACTTGGAGATGTCTCCAGTATGCTTAAGCCACATGTGGAATTCTTCCCTTTTATCTTCTGGAATAAAAGGGAGGAAAGTGTGCAGCTTTTCTGCCACTTCTTTTAGAAACATACCATGTAGAGGCTATATGAGTTGATTCTGGCAATAAGTACACTGGCCTGGAAGATTTTCCTACCAAAAGCATCCAAGGTTCTGCATTCTCTTCCTGGAGGAGCAGAAGAGTGTCTCTTTGTACTCTTTATCCTCTTCATAGCTGACTGCACCACAATGGAATAGTGAGGAAGCTGAGTTTTTTGAAAGCCAGGACAGGGAGGGACACGGTATATAGTGTCCAACCTGCGAGAATGAGGAGAGAGTGTGAGAGGAGTCTCCCATAAATCAATCATGTGTTCATAAAGAATCTCATGAATTGGTAAGGTGACTGCCTCTCTAGGAGCCTTAGGGTATCCTAAATTATCCAATTTTTTTGCTCTAGGCTCTGATTCAGAGGCTACTGAGATAGATAGTCCTTTAGCTACTTCTCTTATGAAGTCTTGAAAGGACAAGTCCTCTGGAGACATTCTTCTTTTTGGAGAAGAAGGCTCTTCAGGAAGGGCTATGAATACTTCAGATGATTCATCTGATGAATCAGAATCACCAGAGGAATCGAAGTACCGCCTGTCAGGGTGCTCTTCCAGCGCTCGATACGCGTATCGAGCGGTATCGACATCGGGCGTTTTCGGAACCGGATCGGTACCGAGAAACAGCCCTGGACAAGGAACCGCTGTCCTAGTCGATGTCGATGCGGTCGGAACCGGTATCGGCGCTGGTGCCGGTACCGGAGCCGATACTGACAACGGAGCTCGTTGGGGTACCGCCGGCATCGCAGCTTGAAGGCTGAAATAGCCTGCTGCATGGACAGAACATTCTGATCCATCGACGCCATGAATGCCTGGAGATCGGTGCCTGGAGATCGGTACCGGGAGATCGGTACCGGTACCCCAGAGCATTCTAACAGGTGATCGGTCGAGGCCGTGCCATCGATGTCAACCTGTAACCCCATAGGAGGAGCTTTGGAAGCCGGAGCTTCCCGCCGGGGTTGTTTGGCTGGTGCAGGGTGCTCGAGGGCAAGCCCGGAGGCATCTCGATGCTTAGAGGGATATCTACCCTTCGAGGACCTGCTAGGTTTATGTTTGGTTACCTGAGATCCTTCAGGAGAAGAAGACCTGGAAGATGTCGATGCTACTGCCGGTGCCTCAGCGGGAAACAGCACATGGAGCTTAGCTGCTCGGTTCTGTAACCCCCGTTTAGACATTAGGGAGCAGGACGGACAATCCGGAATGGAGTGTTCAGGACCCAAACATTTAAGACACCATTCATGGGTATCTGTAACAGAAATAGTACCGCTACACTTAGTGCATTTTTTGAACCCGGAGGTTGGTTTTTCCATGAGGGAAATTTTCTTGTGGGCCCTGAGGCCTTAAGAAGAAAAATACACCAAGTGAGGAAAAATATCAATTTTTTTTTTTTTTTTAAAGAAAGAAAGAAAAGACCGGCGGTACCGGTCCGGAGTCGGGGAAGGCAGACACGCGACCAAAGAAATAAAATAAAGAACTTCTTCAGCGGTGACAGGGCTCGACCTGCTGGCTCCGCGGCAAAGAAGAACTGAGGAGAGTTGGTTAGGAAAGGCGGGAAGGCAGCACACAGGCGCTGTGGGATGCTCCCAAAAGCTTTCCTTTTTTGGGAAGCTGAGGAGCGTTCCCGCGCAGGCTCCGTCGGTACCGACGTACCCATATGTGAAGACTCATTCCTGCTTGTTCCTGGAGATCAAATTCCAGAGTTTGATTACACGTTGAGTGAAAAAATATTTTCCCTTAGTCTTAAATGGATTACCCTGTAGCTTCATTGCATGCCCCCTAGTCTTTTTATATTCTGATGACGTAAACAATCGATCTACGTTTACCCGTTCCACTACATTCATTAATTTATAGACCTCTATCATATCTCCCCTCAGCTGTCTCTTTTCCAGGTTGAAGAGCCCTAACCTTTTTAGCCTCTTCATAGGAGTATCCTTCCATCCCCTTTACCATTTTGGTGGCTCTTCTCTGTACAATCCCATCAACTTCCCTCTGAATGTGCCAAATTAGAGGACAGCATGAGACAACTAAAATGGCAGGCATTCATGCCCAAATTCCTTCAGCTTTGCTCTCTGTTCCGCTAAAGTGGTCTCTGACTAAGCGCTGCTCTCTTTGAGCATGTCAGACATCACCAAATGTTTGTTGGTTTTTTTAAGCCAGTCATAGAAACTCATAGCAGGACCCTAGGACAAAGCGGCAAACATTCCAGCCGAAACCGGAGCAGCTCAGCGGCAGAGTCACAACTGCACCTGCCCTACTGAAGGAAATACTATTGTTGCAGCCAGGAAGCTTCCAATGCAGCGCTAAATAAAAGTCACCGCATATTCCGGCAGCTACCCATGGCAACATCAGGTCTTAGATAGCAGCTACCGAAACCACAGCTGGCAGAAGAAAGGCTCTGGCGGGTTGCTTTTTTCCCCAAACCAGAACCGAAATGCATATCCATTTAGGAAGGCAATCAAAACATTATCTCTTCATACAACACTTCTCCATTCCTGACATCACCTAACTTTCCTTATCCTGACCCTATGCTACTCCCACAGAGTAACGTATCCTATACTATAATCAGTGCATTTTAAACTATCCCCCACATCAACTTGTCCCTAGCAAAACAAACATGTCGACCATTATGCTAATTTGTACATACTGTATAAAGTAACTAGACAAACATGTCTACCATTTTACTAATTTGTACATAGTGTATATAGTTCGCTTGTTCACCATGTTAACTTTCCTGTTCTTTGTAAATGTCAATGTTAGACTGTTATACATTGTACAATTATGGTTACCTGTAAACCGCGCTGATAAATAGTGCGGTATAGAAAAATCACAAATAAATATCCACAGCCACCCTTCTCACCACTAAAAGGGACATCAGCCATCAAGGTTCCCACACTACACAGAATGTGAAGACTTCAGACTTCACCCCACCTGCAGAGCTTACTCACTCAGCAGACTGCCCAGAGTGTGCTGCAGCCCCATAGAGGCACTTTTAATCTGTGGGTCTTCTCTATGTCACAGTCACCAACCTCTCCCGGCCTCCACAGCTGTGGAAAGGTAAGTTATACTATGTACGTGTATTTAAAAAAAATCAGAAAAACAAGAGAAATGTTTAACAGGTCACTTACATTGATTTCACAGGTCTGCAAAAAAAATTTTTTTGAGAGCTGTTTTGGTTATTCCACGTAATCTTTATGTTTTTTGGTGCGCTGAATCCGAAAATGACCTCCATTTTGTCATAGGACATCACATTTGCTGACAATTTAGGAAACTATGTTAAATAAGGCAATACCTCAAAATAAATGGAAATACTTATAAAATTAAAGTTTTATTACAACATTTTCATGAAAATCCTTTTTTGAACTGAAATGAGCTCACCTATACGCACTAAACGCGATTCTTCTTCCTTGTGAGGCTCCTCTTGGTGCATTTACGCTTGTGAGTAGCATCTGGAATGTCACTCTGAAGCATCCAACAGTAGTCTGCCATCATTGTAATGCTCCATTTTCTCTGGTATCTCCTTTCCATCTCTTTAATGTCTTGGTGGAATCGTTCACCTTGTTCCTCACTCACAGCCCCCAAATTTTCAGGAAAGTAGTCAAGGTGGGACTGGAGGAAATGCACTTTCAAACTCAGGCAACCTAAAGCTTGAAATGCTTTCAGCATTCGTCCGAGCTTTTTGTAGTGAGGATCTTTGTTATTGCCTAGAAATTTCTGTACGACTTCTTTAAATGCAATCCACACTTCTTTTTGAGGATCTGTCATGGTATTGACAAACTCTTGATCAACTATAAGCCTTCTAATGTCTGGTCCGACGAACACACCTTCCTTCAATTTTGCCTCCGACAGGCCTGGAAGCTTGGTGACCAAGTATTTGAAGCATTCTCCATCTCTTGGAAGTGATTTTACAAATTGCTTCATCAATCTCAATTTTATGTGGAGAGGTGGTAGAAGAACTTTATGGGAAGGTACCAAAGTTTCTCGGAGGACATTTTTTTCACCGACTGTTAGCACCCTCGGCTGCCAACTCTTCTTGGTCCAGTGATTTTGTCGGTCTCGACTGTCTCATAGACACAGAAAACAAGGATATTTGGTATACCCAGCTTGTTGCCCGAGCAGCATGCACAAGACCTTCAAGTCCCCACACACTTGCCAACCATGGTCTTCATATTTAAGTTTACGAAGAACCAATTCCAAGTTCTCGTAGGTTTCCTTCAAGTGTACGGAATGACCTACAGGTATGGAAGTGTAAAAAACGTTGTGGAGTTAAACTGCTTTGAGACTTCTTTTTGAAGAATCTATAAAAAGACACCATTGCTCTGAATCATATTGGATTTTAATTGACCCATCAGACCTTCGACATCAATGCAATAAACCAACTTGTCTTCCTGGGCGAAGTAAGGAACAAACTCCTTTTTACGATGTCTGAACCATGAAGATGACAATCCTGGCAACAATAAATTCCTGCTTTTCAGCCTTGAACTGAGTAACTCAGCGTCATCTTTGGGAAGATTCAAGTCTCTTACCAAATCATTCATCTCCTCCTGAGAAAACAATTTTGGTCTTGTATCATCTTCAAAGTCAGAACTTGATGCGTCATCTGGTGCAGGTATGACTTCACCTTCATCGGAGCTAGGTATCTCTTCCAAGGTAGCAGGGGGCTTGGGTACTGGTATATCTGTGCCATGGGGGATGGGACGAATTGCCGAGTGAAGATTGGGATATGAAATGGAATGCTTCCATTTGGAATTAAATCCTTTCACATCGCATGAACAAAAGTAACAGTCGTCACTATGGTTCTTTTGCTCTCGCCATACCATAGGAATCCCATAACGGAAAGATTTTTTCTTAACCTTGAACCAGTTTTGGAGGTCCTCAACACACCGTTTGCACACTTTATGAGGCGCCCAGACTTTATCTTGATCTCCAATTTTTAGTCCAAAGTATGCAAAGTATACTTTTTTCACAAAGTCTAATATTCTGCTGTTGCTTCAACACTGTATATTCACCACAGATGAAACAAACTGTCTGGCGAATTAATACACTTTCACAGAGCCATAACATAACGGTTGAAGAATGACGAGCTAACACGAATTGCGATGAAAAAGTATGAACAGCCTAGAACCAAGAACCTGATGATCATTCGTGCACAAGTGTGGCATGCAGGAGAGAGCAGCTCTGTGTCTGTACACGAGACGTCACAGTGCTGGCCACGCCCCCCTGCACTGACCGGAGCTGCTGCTATCTGCCCTGTGTCTCCCTCCCACTGGATTCTTCAGGAAAGATTAACCCCTTCTACCATTAGAAGCACGGACTTAAAACTTGCTTAGCTTATGTATATTGCTGATCAGATTTACAGTGCTTTTTTTTTTTTTTACATAACTCGGACAACCCCTTTAAGTTTTTTTTGGCATTTTATATCTTAAATGCACTTATGTGAATTAATTAATAGTAATTTGAATTAATAGTAATTTGAAAAAATTTGATAAATTTGAAGACAATTTTGCATGAAAATAATCAAACAGCTTTTTAGTCGCAAATTTTTAAACAACTATTTAGGTCTTTGTGTGACAGAAGGGTTTATTCACTGAAGTGCAATAAGGTTACCTTTCAAATTACCAAAACTAAACACACGGTCACTGCAAGAACCCACTAGGCACTTGTGACCTGGATTGGCCACTGTTGGAAACAGGATACTGGGCTTATTTATGTGCTCTTTTGATAAACCTTGGTCTGACCTAGTATGGCATATCTTATGTTTTTATGTCCTCTGTGTTGGCTATATAGGAAAATGCTGGGAAAACTTAACACAGAGGAAATGTCTTTACCACTAACTGCACAGCAGATAATGCAATGCACTTAGCTGCACTTATTCAGGTGGCATTTAACTGCAGCATGTCAATAGTAAAGGCACATCAACTGTAAGGCACAATCCCCATCCACTAACCACCTATATCCATCCCATCCCATTCCATTCCATTTTAGAAAGTTAATGCAGAAGTCAACATGCACTGAGAAGTTGCTGTGCTATTAATATACTCCAATTCCCTCATTAACTGCTTAGCAAAACAAATTTAATAAACACTGGGGCTTATGTACTAACACCAGCTGCAGCTCTCAGTCCTCATAGACCATAGGTGTAGATAGGACTGGAGTGAACTCAAAAGGATACACAAGAGCACAGCCCTTGTCATCATGTATGACTGTTTGAATTAACGTCATGCCTACAAGAGAAAAATATGACAGCAGGCTACTTAATATCTGTTCATGAATACAATTTTCTCACCCATATAAAAAGTGTATGCTCGCCATAACACAGGAGCTTAAAAGTCAAATACTATAAAATGGGACCACCCTGAAACACATTTCTACCTCTTACTTCAGAAAAAGATGTGTTGAAACGCGAGCTGAAATGCAAAAATTCACTAAGCCGAGATGATTTTGGTCCATTTTGCAATACATTTTACAACATTACATAAAAACATGAATATGCAAGTGGGCCACATATGCAAGCAATCCAGGCTGCTGTGCTTTCACAAAGAGGTGCAAGATAAAAGGAAATCTGTGTCACTGCTTCAGGAACTTGTGTGGCATTTGAAGAAAAGTAAATGGAGACAATGGTTCCAAAGTCCATAATCCATCCCATAAATGAATTCATGGATGAAAAGATAAATTGAAAAAAATTTGAAAAAAATGCATGTTTAAGTTGGGACACAACAGTTTTAGACTTCATAAATCAAACACAATAGACCGTAACTGTAGACCAGGGGTTCTCAACTTGGTCCTTAGGACATACCTAGCCAATCAGGTTTTCAGGATAACCATAATAAATATGCACTACCTCCTTAGCATGCAAATCTCTCATATGCGCATTCATTGTGATTATCCTGAAAACCTGACTGGCTTGAGAACTACTGCTGTAGAAAAATGCTGTTTTACATTTGAATCCTTCCAAGGCCACAAACACAAGACAGACACGCTACAGTATAAGCTTGCCTGCATTGTTCATGAATGTGCCCAGAAACTTCATATTTCTCTCATTTGCAAAATGCTGATAAACGTTAAACATAGCTTATGATACATTTATTCCAAGACTCTACAATTTTCAAAAGGATTTACATTTTCAAAAGGTTACCCATCTCTCAGATAGGCCTTGTTTATATTCACAGCCAATTCAATATATCAAAACTATGAAAAACAATTCAAATTAAGAAAAAAAATCTTAATAGTCAACCTGCTGATGACACTATACATAAGTTCTCATCACATCACCATACACAATTGTGTTACTGCCTTAATTTAGAATTTAAATTTAGAAAAGACAGAACCATCAAGCCAATTATCTTCCAATGCTAATGAGATCTGGAATGTCAAATGTCCATCCAACTCTGAAAGAAAAAAAAAATTCTTGATTTATAAGAATTTTTCTTTAATTTCTCCTTTAGAAACAAGCATTTAATATTTCCTTTTGCACCTGCCATCAACATGCTGGAAATTACTCCCAGGGCTAGTTTTACTGAAACTACGAAAAGAGAAATTGGAATGTGGCACGTTGTCACAATAAGAATGTGTCAAACTTGCTGAGAGTGACACTGACCAGTCTATTAATACTTTAGCCCATCATGCTATTTGGACCATTTTAAATAGAGCGGGGTGTAGCCTAGTGATTAGAGCAGGATGCCAGGGTTCAAATGACACTGTTGCTCCTTATGGCCTTGGCAAGTCACTTAACCCTCCACTGATTCAAGTACAGACAGACTTAAGCTCTCTGGAACTGGAACTACTTTTGTAAAGGCAGGAGCCAAAACATGACATCAGCATTTTGTTTAGTTATTTAGAAACAGGTTCTCTTTTACATGTTGCTTTGTCAAAACATATGGACCGTCTGGAAGCAATTCTGGATTACTATTTATGAAATTTTAGAGTTGATAGGAAATGTGTCATTTCAGATAGCAATCTTGAAGTCTAATTTGATTAGGACTCTTGTTATACACCACCACCAAAAATTATTCAATTTTTTTGTAAGATCCACTGCCATACAGATGATCCTTAGCAATTTTGAAAGACAGTAGCATACTAGTTGTACAGTTCTGGCAAAGTATATGTATATTTTGCAAATTTGAGCCTATGGCAATAGAGAAAGCATAACAGAACTGCTAGGCTGATAGAGGAATAGCAGGCAGTCTATCTTGTGTATTAAAATTTCTGAACCTCTAAAATTTTAAATACCAACCATATCGTCAATAAACACCCTTGATTGTTTTTTTATTCATCTTACTGTAAGTTTCTCTTATACCTACTAAAGAACCCACTGGAAAAAAAAAGGTAATTTGCTGGAACTCAAAGACCTAATATGCCTATACTGTATGTTTATACAAAACAGTACTTCTCTCTCTTTACCTATTCTGTTAAGTGTACTGAGTCGATGTCAACTCATGGCGAACCTGTACATAGTTCTCCTAGTTGTCTAGTCTATCTTTATTAAACACTTGATATACTGTCCTAGTGGAAAATGCCTCAGAGTGGTTTACAATATCTATATAATTTAAAAGAAAAATGAAAGGAACACCAGAGTTTTGACTGGACAGAAAAGGACAGAAATCAGAGGAGGTCTAGAGTGTGTCAAGTGACTAATTACTGAAGAGTGGCATCCATAGTTGCTATTACTGTACTGATCCTTTGCATTGATCTTCATCCTTGCCAAACGATTTCTCTTTGTTTGATGTGCAGAAAGATGAAAGTCTAAGCCTTGTCATTTGAGCTTCTAAGAAAGCTTAGACTTGATCTCCTCTAGTATCAATTAATTTGTTCTTTGGAAAGTTCATGGTATGTACAGTATTCTTCACCAGCATCGTAATTTGAAGGCATTGATTTTGTTCCAATGTCCAACTTTTGTACCCATACTAAAAATACCATAGCTTGGACAAGCCGAATCTTTGTTTGCAGTTACACATCTCTGCACTTGGGAATCTTGTCTAGGTCCTTCATAGCCATTGTCAAAAAAGCAATGTGTTGTTCAATTTGACTGCTTGCTGGTTTCATTATTGCTGGTTGATCGAAGCTGATTAAAGTTCACTACTATTTCTATTTCTTCTCCATCAAGGATGAAACTGATTTTTGCCAATTGACAAGGGGCTGTATCTTCATGGTAGGGTGCAGGCCATTTTTAAGACTATGTTCTTTGATCTTGATAAGCAAAGATTTCAGATGGTATTGTCAGCATAGCTAAAAGTGAAGACTACGTTACAGGCTGAGGTTGGTGGAACACTCAATCTTTATACCTGTCTCTTCATACAATCCTGCTTCTCTGATTTGTTCTGAATATAAAATGCACACACACAGGGAACGTATGCAGCCCTGCTGTACCCCTTTGCTGATTTTAAATAAATAGTTCTGTTTCTTTGTTCCTTTGTGCAAATAAAAAGGTCAAATAAGTTGTAGGCAATACCTTTTTAATGGACTAACATTTTTGGAAAGCTTTCAAGAATTATACGCTCTTCATCAGGTCTAAGAAGAAATGTCAGTTACACTGAGTTTAAAACAGTACAAACTCATCTAGGCTCTGGGCTGTCGGCGTATGTTATTACATATCAAAGCAAGGTATGGGATACAGCAGAGGTTCCCAACTCCAGTCTTGGAGGGCCAAACACCATTCAGGTTTTCAGGCTGTCCCTAATGAATATGCATGAGATAAATTTGAATACAATGGGGCAGTGCATGCAAATGCATCTCATGCGTATTCATTAGGGACAGCCTGAAAACCTGAATGGTGTTTGGCCCTCCAGGACTGGAGCTGGGAACATCTGGGATACAGTGATAATTTACATCACACAGGTCTTGTCTGATCTTAATCTGCATTGTCATTAAATTCCAATGAAAGACATAAGCAATGGAACCCTAAACCTTTGCATTTCAAGGTTTTATGTCTGATAATGGATAATGAAGCCAACATCTATTCAATCCATTTTTTGTCGGTGTCAAAATATTTGACTCACCAAGACTTTGATTGTGAAATCATTAAGGGAGTTGCTTTCCTTTGAGAAGTGCTTACCCTCTTGGGCTAATATCCTAATTTTATCAGTAACCAGCTTATGGTGTGTCGGTGAAGGTTGTTACATGTAGGAGTGGAGCAGCATGATGGTTAGGGTGGCAGCCTGGGACCAGAAAGACCAAGGTTCAAATACCACTTGTGGCTTTGGGAAAATCACTTTACCCTCCACTGCCTCAGGTACAAACTTAGAGATTGTAAGCCATCCATGGACAGGGAAATACTGTACCTGAATATAACATTCCTTGAACTACTATTGGAAAGGCATGAACTAAATACTAATAAATTTAAAAAATGCCCTTAGGTTTTGCTTATTTCTCCAATGTAGCAGCACCCTTCCCATATTTATTTTGCATTCCTGCTCCTCAATGAATGTAGCCTTTTGTTTTGAATATCTTTCCCATGTAGATAGCTATACAGTCCTGTGACATGTGCTTTGTGGGCCATTTTCTTTCATTTGGAATTCCGTTCAGAGTTTACTTCTTACAAGTTTTTGATTCAGGTTGGGTAGATGGCAGGTGGTTAGAATTGGTTGGACATGAAAAAATGCCCTTTAGTAATTCATCCTGCAGAAATAGAGGTTGGAGATATTTAACCAATTTTCCTTAAGTTTTCTAGTTGTATTGTAAGTTACCACAAGTAGTACACATTGCATAGTTTCTTTCGTTGTATTGCAGTAGATTTTCTCTGTGGGTTTCTAGTGAGGATGCAATGTTTGAGAAGATAATTCTGGGCGACTGCCCTTTTGTTTGAAGGATTCTGTTAAGGCTTTAAAAGCACATATTCCTGTCTTGTGTGTCAGAACAAATATGGTGGTATCTTGTAGCCTGGCCACATATAACGGAATGGTTTTATATGTAGAGGATGAAAACTGGAGCTATGAAAGCAGTTGCATCTGTCAGTTGGTTTCTTGTATATTGATGTTCGTTCATAAATAGCCATTGCAGACAGACTAGTATCTAAAAAGTGAATGCTTTCCATGGAGCAGTCCATTTCAAGTCTGATTGTAGGACAGCATGACAAAACTGTTCTAGTTTCCATTCAAAGATAAATGGGTTAGTTTGTGTTATATACAGGGTGATAGTCTCTCATCCAGTAATTATATGGTGTGCTTCAAAATTAGGAGAAAGGATGATAGGACTCGCACTTTTGAATGAACTAAGCTTTAGGAAAACTAACTTTGTTAAGAGGGGACAATACTTCAAGGAGTCTAGCTGGAAGTGAACAGCTCAGGAATATAATAAAGCAGTTGGCAAAACCAAGGGTTTTTTTTCTGGGCAACAAACCTTTGTTAGGAAAGTAAACAAAATGTAAAAAGAAAAAAAATGGTCACTATGGTTCTCGAAAGTAGCAGCTGAAAAAAATATGAGGGGAAAAAAGTGGCCTTCACAAAATACAAACAATCAGAGAAAGAAGACTAGCATCAATATTTGAAAAAGCTAAGAAAAGCTAGGAAAGCGGTCAGGAAAGCAATGACAAATGCCAGGACATTCAAACTGTGGTTCCATTAGGATGTGATGGGGAAAGATCATTAATGTGGTGAATGATTGTTTGGAGAAGGTGGAGGAGTTGTATGGCGCTCAAAGCCCAGGCGTCTTAGGTCTGGATTTGTGGGGAATTGGATGCAAAGCTATCAACAGATTGATTGGTTATTAGGGCAGGAGGTTGGGCTGGAAGGAGAAGAGATTTGGGAGTACTGCTGGATGCAGAGTTGTCCATGCAGGCTCAAATTACCAAAGGATACAGCTTATGGCAGCTAAGACTGGTGTACCAACTTCGCCCGTTTAAGGACGAGGTGACAATGCACAAGGTAACATCGGGGTGCTGGTAACTAATTTTGAACTACGGCAACCTCTTGTATGTGATATTGCTGATTTGTTGAGGAGGTTACAGGTGGTCCAAAATGAAGCCACGCTGCTGTTATCCAGTTGGGGTTGGAGAGAATCCTTTGCATATGTACAGAGGCCATTTCATTGGCTTCCAATTTGAGAGTGCTGCGTTTAAAATGGCAATGTTGATCTTTAAAATCTTGAAAGGAGAGGCCCCAGCTATTAGAGTGGTACCAGCCTGACCATTTTTTTAAATTTATTTATGAATTTCAAAAACATGTCCAAGCAAATAATACTTGTACAGAAACAATGCATGTTCTCAAACAAAATAGGAAATTGGAGTGGAGGAGTGGCCTAGTGGTTGGGGCAAGGTACTTCAGGCCGTAGGTTCAAATCCCACTAGAGGACAGCAAACTTGGGCCGGAAGGACTGGGGTTTCTAAGTCCCACAGGTGTTCCTTGTGGTCTTGGGCAAGTCACTTAACCCTCCATAGCCCATGTTCCCTGTAAAGTAGTTATCTCCAAGTTATAATGCCCTGTTCAATGTAATTTCAGTTTGTTCAATGTAAACCGCACTGATGAAGAATAGCGCGGTATATAAGAGAATGTAAATAAATAAATAAAAGAAAAGAAAAAAAAAAGGTAAATAAAAAACAAAACAGCATCTCTCCAGCCCTCAAAAAAAATGAAGAGGGGAACCAAGAAGTTATATTTTTCCTTTTCCATTTGACATCAAGAAACAGGAAATATTAAGCAATGCAGGCTAAACTACCTTCATTTACGGAGTTAAATCAGGAGAGATTACAGTATGAGAACTCTCAAAAAGCAAGTAGCTGAGCAGGCTCATAACACGTAAGTAGCAAATTGATATTTAATACATTTGCACAGAAATTTCAAAAAGAAAAGAGCACCCATACAAAAAAAGAGTGCAGGTCTAACAAGCAGAAACTCCTTCCTCTTTTTTGTTTGTATATCACGAGACATATCTGGGAAAATCTGAATGTTTTTACCCATAAAAGGATGCAGCCAATTCTTGAAATATAATTTCAGAAACCAATCTATCAATAGGCAATGCAAAAGAAACAAGTAAAGTACCAGACTCGGTCCCAGAATCAGATCTTTCCAGTAAATCAGTCACATTTAGATGAATAGATTCCAATTGTACTTGAGCATTTTCTTCTGCAGGAGCCTCAGAACGCCTCCTGATAGGGATAAAATACACTTTCGCAAGAGGCGGCATAGTTTCCCGAGGAATTTTCAAAACTTTATTCATATAGTTCTTAAAGGTTTCTTTCGGAGATATTTCACATAACTTGGGAAAATTCAACACGCGAATATTAGCCGCTCTAGAAAAGTTATCCAAATGCTCCAGCCTGTTTCTTATAATAGAATTATCCTTAAAGCGGAAACAGTACCTTGATGAGAAACTGCTCTGGTCTCCAGATTGTCAATAGCCACTTGCACATTGGAAATGTCCCGTTGACCCAACTCAAGTCTATCTGCGTTCTCTTGGGTCTTTGAGGAAAAACACTGTACCTGCGGCTGCAAGGCACTACCAAGTTGGGAAATAGCTTCCCAAATAGCTTCCAAAGAAAACTGCTCTGGTCTTCATAGCATAAACGGCACAAAATAAGCTGGAATGGCCACAGCCTCATAGTTGAGAGCTCAAAGCACCCGCTGCCGTTCTCATATCCTGCTTCAGAGGTTGCCTAAGCACTCCCCCTATTTGCCTCTGCACCTTCTGCCACAGCCAGCTCAGCCTGAATACAAGGCTGAGCTCCAAGACCCAGCAAATTGGTGATGCGCCCTCCAGCACACCCCACCCAATCTGCTTGGGAGGGAGAGAGCTTCCGCCCACTCCGAGTGCATGATCAGTGGCAGGGACAATGGCTGTGGAGGAGGCCTCTGGAACTCAGTGAAGAACAGCATCTCATTTCCTGAGGTTGACGCCGACTCCACCAGACTCAACCCTGCTTCTTTTCCCACCGGACAGACCAAAAATGTATCCATCGTTGACAGGGAGGTAAGGCTGTGGGGGACCGGAGGGCTTCTTCCTCGTTTTACCTTTCCTTTTTTCTATTAAGAGGAAAGCCGTCCTAGGGCAGTCTGCACACCACGGCCATCTTGATTCCCCCAGCCAATACCAGCCTGACCATTTTTTAAGGTCCAGGCCAGGGGAGTTTGCTGATGGTTCCTGACAGTCAAGAGGTGGGGCAACAGAAGTGAAGGGGGGCATGCACTGGTGTGGTGAATAAGCTTCCTATTGTGGTGTGGCAGGAATTAGACAAATTGCTTTAGCAAATGTTTGAAGATCTTGTTCCCCGGTTAGGTTATAGCAGAGGGAGGAGATGAATGGATGGGTTGAGTGTTTTGTTATTTTGTATTTTCCCTTTATCATGTTTCATTTAGTATGCTTTTATTGTAAACTGCTTAGAATGTTGTACATAGTAGCAATATATAAATGTTTTTAAATAACTAAATGGAAGAAAAAATAGCCAAAAGCAGTAAAATAGAAACAAAACATTTTTCACATATGTAGTGAAGAAAGAATTGCAAAAGTGGTATTTTCAGACTCACAGGTGAATCTACAGATAAATCAGAATTGCTTAAATATATTTGTTCCGTGTTCACAGATGAAGGGCCAGGAGAAGGACCTCAGAAAATACACACAAAATCGGAGCAGAAGTGAGGTGGATCCTGAACAATTTTAAACTGACCATTTATGAGCAGCTAGCTAAACTGAAAATAGACAAAGCGATGGGGCCAGATGGGATGCATCAGAGTATTGAAGGAACTTGGGAAAGTTCTGGTGGCTCCACTGTCTAATATCTTAAATGCTTTAGAGTTGGGAGTGGTCCCAGAGAACCTGAGAAGGGTGCATGTGGTCTCTGCACACAAAAATGGAAGTAAGAATGATGTTGGGAACTACAGGCCAGTTCATCTGACCTCTACAGCAAGTAAATTAGTGGAAATGCTGGCTCGGAGACAGCATGACTTTACTAGAGGCAGGGACTTGTGATTAATTTGGACTAATTGAGAGCACTAAATGTGGTATAATTGGATTTCAGTTAAGCCTTTGACACTGTTCCACACAGGCAACTCAAACTGAGCACCCTAGGGATAGACCCTAAAAGGACCAACCGGGCTAGACACTGGTTGAGTAGTAGGCAACAGGCATTAGAGGTAAATGGAGCTCACTCTAAGGAGAAGGACATTATCAGTAGTGTGTCACAGGGATCCGAGTTTGGGCTTTTTATATTTTTGTAAGTAATACTGCAGAAGGGCTTTTGGGTAAGGTTTGCCTTTTTGTAGATACCAAACTTTGCAAGAGAGAGTAGACATTCAAAATGGTATAGATAGCATGAAGAGGGATCTAGCAAAGACTGAATGGTTAAGAAATTTGGCAACTGATATTTAAAGCTAAAAAATTCAGGGTCATGCATCTGGGCTGCAAAAGTCCGAGATCAATACAATATATGGAATGAAGTACATCTGTCCACAAAAGAGTGGGACCTAGGACTGATTAGGTGCCTTAAGATCATCAGAAACAAACAAGTAAAAAAGGCAATGACAAAAACCAGAAGGATGCTTGGGTGCATAGGGAGAGGAATGGCCAGCAGCAAGGAGGCGACGATCATGCCTCTGTATAGAAGACTCCATTTGGAATACTGCCTGTAATTTTGGAGACCACACTTTCAAAGAGATATGAAACAGGACGATGTTGATGCAGAGGATGACTACTGAAATGGTCAGTGGTCATCATAAAAGTATGAGGACAAACAAATGTGTAAAATATGCATTCTTTGGAAGAAAGGCAGGAGAGGGGAGATATGATAGAGATGTTTCAGTACTTACGTGGCTTAAATGCACAGGCGGCTAGCCTCTTTTCAATTAAAAGAAAGCTCTGCAATAAGGGGCCATAAGATGAAGATAAAGGTGAAGAGACAGACTCGAGAGTAATGTGAGAAATTATTCCTTTATAGAAGATAGATGCATGGAATAGTCTCCCAGTGGAGGTAACAGAAACAAGGACGGTATATGAATCCAAGAATGCATGGGATAAATGTAGAGGATCGATTGTAAAGTTTAGTAGTTGGTAAGGAACGGCAGACTACATAGAAACATGAAAAGAGATAAAGGACATAATGCCTATGTTTCATCTTGACTAGTCTAACAGGATAATGAAGTCTATTTCACATCAGCTTCACATATGCATACACAATCTTTTGATGGACTGGCAAACTGTTCGCTTCTATGTTGCTTCCTACATACACAGCTTAAAATATACTATTATAAAAAAATGGAATGGCTTTCCTATTTGGTATATGGCAGATCCTTCCTATGTGACCTGACCTGCTCACAATCAGGGGACGCTGGATTAATGAACTAGGATGCTGGTCTGACCCACTTTGATAATTGTTAGGCTCTTACAAACGTACAATTTTTTTTCATCATATCAAGATGAACAAAAAGCAAACTAGTAATAATTTCTCCATTCTCTGCAACCCCATCAGCTGTCTGCTCTACTCTTCCTGTTATGAGAATTCTCTTCAAGACCCTTCTCCTTTGCCATTTTCAGCATTTCTCCTAAAATATACACTTTACAAATCTTCTGCAGCAACTAGACAATAAAAAGAAGAATAATGAGCAAGTAGGCCAAAATGTAGGTAGGAACCTTCTACTGGTTCAGCTAGGGAAGTTGTCCCTTTAGCTTGGTATTAGAGTCCAAAGTTCTGGTACCTACCTATACAAATATTTTACGGTCTGGAAAAACCTTCATATGCAGGAAATGCGGTGCCTGCAACATGTTCCCTGTAAAATAGTTATCTCCAAGTTATAATGCCCTGTTCAATGTAATTTCAGTTTGTTCAATGTAAACCGCATTGATGCAGAATAGCGCGGTATATAAGAGAATGTAAATAAATAAAAAATAAATAAACATGAGAACACAGCAAACATGCAGGCTGATGCAGAAACCCTGCGCTAGAGCCCAGTGCTTAAAGTTCTAGCACAGTGTTTCATAACATGACTTTAACCCTGACTCTGCGCTGGAATGCAAGTGCGCAAAAAATCAGCATTAAACTACATAAAAACATAACATAAGATATGCTATAATGGGTCATACCAAAGGTTTATCAAGCCCACTATCCCTTTTCCAACAGTGGCCAATCACTGTGGCCATGTTGGCTGTCTCCCATTAAGCCATGACTATCTACATGTTCAGTAATTTTGTTTTTTATGATGGTTTCCACCATTTTTCCTGGTACTGACATCAGGCTCAGCGGTCTGTAGTTTCCCGGATCACCCCTAGAACCCTTTTTAAAAACTGGCATTAAATTGGCCATCCTCAAATCTTCAGGTATTACAGATGATTTTAATAGTTCACAGATTATTAATAACAGGTCTGCAATCTCATATTTCAGTTCTTTCAACACCCTTGGATGCATACCATTTGGTTCAGGTGATTTGCTACTCTTCAGTTTAGCAAATAGTTGCAATACATCTTCCTGGTATATAAATCTCTTTCAATTCTTCCGCAGCATCTCCTTTAAATACCATTTCAGTCATGGGTAACATTTCTACATCTTCCTCAGTAAAGACTGAAGCAAAGAATTCAGTCAGCCTCTCTGCTATGGCCTTGTCCCCTCTTAGTGACCCTTTTAGCCCTCTATCACCTAATGGTTCAACCGATTCTCACGGGCTTTTTGCTACAAATGAAAAAGTCTTTATTATGCGTTTTTGCTTCCACAGCAAGCTTCTTCTCAAATTCTCTTTGCCTGCCTTATCAGTGCCTTGCATCTAACTTGCCAGTGCTTGTTTTGTTTCCAGTATGTCATTTGGCTCCTTTTTCCATTTACAGAAAAATGCTTTTTTGGCAACAGCCTCTCTGACCTCACCTTTAAACCATGCTGGCAGTTTTTTTGGACTTCCTTCCACTTTTCGTAAAGCGTGGAATATAACTGGTCTGGGATTCCAAGGTAGTATTTTTAAACACCCAAGCTTGATGTAAATCTTTAACCTTTGCAAATGCTCCTTTTAGTTTTTTTAACTATTTTCCTCATTTTATCATAGTCTCTTTTGAAAGTTAAAAGGTAGTACTGTGTATTTCCTTACCGTCTTTCCTTCATTTATTAAATCAAAAACAAGGGTATCGAGGGCTTTAGGGTCCCTACCAGGAGGGACTGAAGAATGGGTCTTCTGGCTCTTAAGTTTCTGCATGTTCGACTCGATGACCACGGAATCATGGGGCTTGTGGAACCTGGGACCCTTCCGGATGCGGTAGATGGCATCGAGGCACCAGCTCACCACCTGCAGAGGCCGGCGTCTCCCACATCATGAATAGCAGCTGCTTGAGGATCAGCTGCACAGGCACTATCAGAGTCTCCTTGAGTGAAGGCTCATACTGGAGAATTTCCAGTTCATCAGTGCACAGATCTATCTCCACCTCTGTTTGCATCAAGAAGGTCTTAGCCATATCCTTGAAAAAGTCATGGAAGGCCACATCTTCTGGAGGAGAATGGCACCAGGGGCGACAGGGTCTGTGGGAATATCTCAGTGCTGCTTGGCTTCCAGGGATGCATCGTCATTGGTCTCCCACTTGAAGTCAAGCGATGACGAGGCGTCTAAGGCTCTGCAATTCAGAACGTCGAGGCCGGGGCCAGGTGGTCCGAGTCAGGGAAACTGGGCAGGGAGGACCAGATGCCGAGAACGAGACCAAGACCTTGACCAGCGCCAAGGGCCTACTCAAGGCAGATGGCGCTCTTATCTCAGCTCAACGACCAGGGACTCCCCTGCAGTCAGGGGTCCAGTCAGGGTAGATGATGCGGATGAACCAGCCATCATTGCCTTCTGCAGGGCCAGGATAGCAGTGATGTTCTGCTCCGTCTGCCATTCTGGTTTCCAAGTCAGAAGGCTCCACAGCTTTTGGCATGGGCACAGAGGACCTTGGGCCTGGCAATGATACTCTTGAGAGCGAGTTCTCGATGAGGACTACGGTCTTCTGGAACCTCACACAGTCTCTGCTGGCCAAGGAATCCTTCTCAAGGACCTTCGTAGGGCACATTCTCAAAGCCACATGAGTCCCTCTGAGCAGTTGTACTGGGTTTCTATGATGCAACCTCAGTGGACTTCGAGGATTTTTCCTTTTTCTCTCTTGGGGTCTTCTTGGAGGAGCTGCTGCCATGGGACTCAGAGGACGCTCGGGCCTCAGGGGACGTGCTGGGCTTGGAGATCGGCATCGGGGAGGCCGGTGCCAAGCCAGACAGAGAACAACTCAGACCTCTTTTTATTGGTTTTAGGTGTCATGGCCTTGCACAGGTCATAGGATGTGCTGTCATGTTCCAGGCCCAGGCAGCATAAGCAGCTGTCATGAATGTCAGCCACTGACATCATTTGACTATAGCAGTCACATTTTTGAACCCACCAGGGGACATGAAGGGGAGCATCCAGATGGGGTCTTCGACCCCCAGGCAAAAAAAAGGCGAACACACTGGTCGAGGCGAGCTTCAATAAAAAAAGACAAAAAGGAACCAACAGCAGCACCGGGGACAGCGCCGGCTGGAGGTGGAAAGAGGAGCCAGTATGCAAACCAGGAAACTATTGTGAGGATAATTAGCAAAGATTTTTCCGGGGAAACAGGACAGATGTCTATTGGGCTCCATGGAAAAAAGGAGACTAAGCAAGATGGTACCCTTGGGCAGGAAGGGGACCACACATACATGGTAGCATGTCCCAAAGGCTTTCTTTGAAAGCTGGGGAAATGCTCCGCACGGGCTCTGTCAGTGCCGACTTCACCATATGTGAGGACCAACTTCCTGCTTGTTCCTGAAAAATAAATGGTTTATGGTCTATGGACTTTTCCTCCAGGAACTTGTCCAAACCTTTTTTAAACCCAGCTAACACTAACACCTTTTACTACATCCTCCAATAACTAATTCCAGAGTTTGATTACACATTGAGTGAAAAAATATTTTCTTGTTACATTGTAGCTTCATTGCACATCCCCTAATCTTTCTACTTTTTGAAAAACAATCGATTGATGGTTCCCCGTTCCACTCCATTCATTATTTTATCTACCTCTATCATATGTTCCTTAGTCATCTTTTTTCCAAGTTGAAGAGCCCTAACATTTTAAGCCTTTCCTCAAAGGGGTATCCTTCCATTTCCTTAACCAATTTTGGCAGCTCTTCTCTGTATATTTTCTAATTCTGCTATATCCTTTTTAAGACATGCTGACCAGAATTACACATAATATTCAAGGTGTGGTTGCACCATGAATACAGACACATTATAATATCCTTGGTTTTATTCTCCATTCCTTTCCTTATGATTCCTAGCATTCTATTTGCTTTCTTAGCCACAAATGCATACTGGGCAGAGGGTTTACAGAGTAACATAGTATATGATGGCAGATAAAGACCAGTATGGTCCATCTAGTCTGCCCAGCAAGGCAGCAAGAGCAGGTGCACCTGCCAGTCCGTGAAGGTCAACCCTCCCCATGCCTTTGTTTAGGGATGTACCCACCGCTCCGTGCAGGTCACCCCTTGTTGAGATATACGAAGTGTGACAATAAAGCAATAAGACTATCCCATGTTTTATTACAAAATCTACAGAGAAATTATGAAGTGTCCCCTTCAAAGTAATCCCCCCTAGAGTTAATGCACTTCTGCATTCGCCTCTGCCACATACGGAAGCACTCGGTAAAGTCCGCCTCCTTGACGTCCCTCAGCTCCCTCGTCACAGTGGCCTTAATCTCTTCTACAGAGGTGAAATGAGTTCCTTTGAGCACAGTCTTCAGCCTGGGGAAGAGCAAGAAGTCACTCAGTGTGAGATCTGGGGAATAAGGAGGGTGATTGAGAGCTGTGATCTGTTTGTTGGCCAAGAACTGCCTCGTACTGAGCGCAGTGTGTTCGGGTGCATTGTCGTGGTAGAGCAGCCACGACTTGTCTCTCCACAGAGCACGCCCGCTGCGCCGAGCCCAGTCATGAAGGCTATTGAGGACCTGCTGGTAGAAGTGCTGGTTGACATCTGACCCTCAGGCACAAACTCATGACAGACCACTCCTTTCTGGTTGAAGAATGCAATCAGCATGACCCTGATCCTTGATTTGGACATGCATGCCTTCTTGGGTCTGGATGACAGTCGAGTCTTCCACTGGAGGCTCTGTCTCTTGCTTTCAGGATCATACTGGAAGACCCAAGTCTCATCTCCTGTGATGACTCGGCCAATGAATTCTGGATCTTCTCCGATCTGCTCTAGCAAGTCTCCACAAACATTGACCCGGTGCTCCTTCTGGTCGTCTGATAAAAGCTTGGGCACCATCTTGGCGCACACCTTCCGCATCCCCAGCTCCTGCACCAAGATGGTCCGCGTTGACTCCCTATTCAGGCTGAGCTCCTCAGCCATCATCCGCACTGTCAATCTGCGATCACTCCGCAACAGCTGGTTCACTCTGTCAAGGTTCTCAGCAGTCTGTCGTGGAAGGCCATCCTAACTTGGGGTCATCCTCCACCTCCTCGCAACCAGTCTTGAAGCATTTGTGCCACTCAAAGACTTGAGACCTTGACATTGCATCTTCTCCATAAGCTTTCTGGAGAGGTTGGAGACACTCAGTTGGGCCCTTCTCCAACTTGAAATTTCTGGTTAAGTTGATTCTTTGCTCCATATTTCTGCCACCTCAGTTGCGTGACAAAACGATGGGGCAGTGTGCTACAAAAAAAACCTGAAAAAGAAAAACAGAGTGAGAGATGAAAAATATAGCAGAATAGTGGCGAGATATTGCACAACACAGTGACATAAGCGGTTAGACAATTTGCATTGAGTCATGGGTGTGGCTGCCACAGTCTCGTTTCTTTATCACACCTCGTAAAAGATAGTTAAATTTATCTTGATTTTATCCTGTTGCTCTAAAGGGATCCACTGTGTCTGTCCCCATGTCATTTTGAATTCTGTCACTGAATCTGCCCCCACCATTTCCATCAGGAGGGCATTCGAAAGCATCCACCATCCTTTCAGTGAAAAAGTATTTCCTGACATAGCCTTTCAGTTTACCTCCTTGCAGCTTCATGTTATGCCCTCTAGTTTTACAGTTTCCCCATCTTTGGAAGAGGTTTGTTTTTTTATTAATACTCCAAAAGTATTTAAAAGTCTGAATCATATCTCCCCTGTCCTTCTCCTCCAGAGTGTACAAATTTAGGTCTTCAAGTCTCTTCTCATATGACTTCTGATGCAAGCTTCAAATCATTTTGGTCGCCTTCCCCTGAACAGTTTCCAGTCTTTTTTTTTATCCTTTCCGAGAAATGGTCTCCAAAACTGAACACAATATTCCAAGTGAGGCCTGAGCAGCGACTTGTACAATGGCATTAGTACCTCTTCCTTTCTGCTGGTAATTCCTCTTTGTATGCAACCCAGTATCCATCTGGCTTTTGCCACCGCCTTGTAACACTGTTTCGCCACCTTGAGATCCTCAGAAACAAATCACTCAGAGGCCCTACTCCTGATCCGTGCACACTAATCTCTCGCCCCCTATCGCATACAATTCCCTTGTATTTCTGCTTCCCAAGTGCTTGACACTGCACTTCTTCACATTGAATCTTAACTGCCAAGCATTAGATCATTCTTCCAGCTTAGATCATTCTTCCAGCTTATGTAGATCTTTCCTCATATTATCCACTCCCTCAGGGGAGTCAACTCTGCAAATTTACGTGTCATCTGCAAAGACAGACTTTTTCATTCAGTCCCTCAGCAATAACGCTCACAAATACATTGAACAGTGCCGGTCCCAGGACCAAACCCTGGAGCACACCACTAATTACCTTCCTTTCATCTGAGTGAGTTCTGTTTACCATCACCTTCTGTTGTCTGTCAGTCAACCAACCAATTTCTGATCCCCATACCTAAGCTGTTGAGTTTATTGATAAGCCTCCTACAAGGAACAGCATCAAAGGCTTTGCTGAAATCTACGTAGATCACATCTATCGTATGCCCTTGATCAAGTTCTCTGATTACCCAAAGAACTCAGATTTGTTTGGCAAGATAGTCCTTCGGTTAAACCATGCTGCCTCGGATCATGTAACCTGTTAGTGGCGGGAAAAATAATGGAGGCGCACCTGAAAGAGCGAATGGTGGACTTTTCCGAAACAGAGGTAAGGCTTACTAGCCTGTAGTTTGTCACTTCTTCCCTATTACCACCTTTTGTGAAGAGGCACGACATCAGCCCTTCTCCAGTCCTGTGGAACGTCTCCTGTCTCCAAGGATATATTAAAAACATCCTTTAACGGCCCTGCAAGAACTTCTGAGCTCTTTTAGTATCCTGGGACGTATTATCCAGGATGCCACCTAGATCCTTATCCTGTGTGCTGGTTACTAATGTGGAATCTTTCATTATGTAACTGTAGGCCCATATAACCAAACATCACACCTGTACTATACAATTTACACTGGCTACTAATCCAAAGTCAAATAAACTACAAAACATTAATGACAACTTTTAAACTCATCAGGGAAATAGCCCCTTCCTACCTTAACTCCCTCAAACAAAAAGAAACACGACTGAAAAGAGGATGCAACCAGAACTAGCAGTCCCTCCAGACTAGCAAAAATCCATTAGAGCCACAAGAAGAGCACTCTCACACTTCGCAACCTTACTGTGGAATAATTTACCTGACGAACTAAGAGAAATCAAGGATCTATCCACATTCCACAAAGAACTCAAAACCCACCTCTTTATACAAGATTTTGGAAATACACTTGAACCCCCCAATACCAACCACTTAATACCACACCAGTAAACATCTAGCATATGCGCTGTGATCAGCAAAGGACCATGCTACAACGCACACCCTGAACATGAAATCAACTCACACACACACACAGAAATTACAAACTCGTAAATAGCTCACATTCAGACTAAGTCTAAATCCAAGTTTTCTGTTCCTTGTAACAGCTTTCAACATGACTAAGTTAAGTCCCAAGCTCCTGTTCATCCTTGTTCTTTGTACATAATTATTGGAACAATTACATGTAATTGACCTTGTTTATTGTAAACTGCATTTGATCTCTGGAAAAAGTGGTATATAAATGCTAATAAAAAAACACCAACATTGCACTTCTCCAAATTAAACTTCATCTGCCATTTGGACCCCCAGTCTAACAATTTATCAAGATCCTTTTGCTATTTTCCACAATTCTCTTATGCTTTAACAACTTTGAATAATTTTGTCTCATCTACAAATATGATCGCCTCACTCATTATTCCCATTTCCAGTTCTTTTAAGAATATCTTAAAATGCAGCAGGCACAGCACAGATCCCTGGGGTACTCCACTATTTACCTTTCTCCACTGAGGGCCATTTAGCCCTCTCTCTGCTTTCTATCTTTATGTTTTTGTTTAAATCTCTTTATTAATATGCCAACAAACATATCAATACAATTCTATCTAAAGGAAGTTTGGCATGCTGTTCTGGAGAAACAGGGTCATCTGAGGTAAAGTTTGGACACTTCACTTCCTATGAACCAGGCATTGAGAAAAGCCCATGACGCCTTCAAAACACTGTCGGGGGGGGGGGCGGTGCTCCCCCTTCCAGACATCAACACACTGTCAGGGAGGCTGGTGCCCCTCGACACACACACACGCACACACACCCACCTCCGAACAAACAATATCACCAGTGACCCAGCGGCCCTGATCCCCCCACCGACTCACTAAAAACATTCCCGGTGGTCCGGCGTCCCTATCCTCCCAAGCCAATAAAAAACCCTAGTGGCCCCCAAACCCCACCAGCAACCCCCCACCCAGTACCTTTACTCTGCAGCATGCACGAGCTGTCTCAAGATGCAATGGGGATGTCACTGCCATATAAGATTCTTTTTGCCTTATATGGCAGTCTGACTATGCTTGATACATCCTAGGATGCTGGGCCAGAGGCTGCCATTTTTCAAGATGGTGGTGGAGAGGCAGGAGCATGTGAGCAACACTCCTGCCCCAGAGTAAAGGCAATGGGAGGGGGATGGAGGTTATTCGGGGCTGCTTGGCCACCAGGGATTTTGTTTCTGTCCTGGGGGGGGGGGCATCAGCCCTCCCAACAGTGTGGCGATGGCATCGGGAGCTTTCCTCGATGCCTGAATCATATAAAGTGAAGTGAGGTGGCAAACCTCACCTCAGATATTTTTGCTCCCAGCTAGATCTTAATGCCTGCCCAAAGCTGGCTTGTAGATCCAGCATTAAACAGTGTAAATATTGTTTTGTTTTACACACATCAGGCTCCATTACTTATGCAGCTATTTGCATGCCAAATACACTGCAATTTAACATAGTTTTGTTCTGTTTTCCCAGCACTAGTTTGTTTTCTGCATTGGAGAGCAAGCCTAGCATGAGAAAGTGCCAGAATAATACCACATTGGCCAGATGGTCTTCTTTGCCTACCCTGTTTCAGGTAATAGAGTGCCACTGACCCTGCTGGCCGCCTCTTCCCTCATTGCCCCTTGGATAAAAGTCACGTAGAATTTCTTTGTTCCAATTCCTCCATCTCCCTCCACCCAAAACATTTAATTTTAGAAAATTACATCCAGAACCACAAATGGATTATTTCAGACAACACTGCTCACATATACCATCTGTCATCTTTCCTAAGGGTTCGTAACCCCTAGAATTGTTGCCTCCTTTTCTAGTTACCCCATCAGGGAATTTAAATCCCTTTGTAAAAACATTGGGAAATACTAAAAGTCATTACTTTTCACACTACCACATTTTTTTAATACAAAGTATGTTCCACAAACTTGAGGATGGTTGTCATACCAGCTTTTATACTTTTCTCTGTTTCCCCAAATGTTATGACAGTTTAACAGCTTTGCCTTAGGTACTAGGGAGAGTTTTTACATAGAAACACATATGTGTCAATTTTAGAATTCAAAGTACAAAACATGCTCAGAATGTTTCTAACCAAATCTCAGCATAAAAATGGAAGTATATATTTAACTCTAATAAGAGATTCTGCTAGCACTGTGTATTTGTGCTAATAACAAATCTGGTCATATGGACAATGAGGTCAGCCACCTTATTGATCCATGTTCGCCATGACCTGCTTCTATTTACAGAGTTAGCACACTATCCATCGGGTTTACCAGGAAAGAGCAGCAATTGGTTGCGCAGTCTGCAGATCTCATCGTATCCAAACAAGGGGTCACTACTAGGGTCTCTGCTGCTATACGCTGTGGCAGAAGCATTCAGAAATAAAAGGGCACTCAAATAGAAGGGCTGTAAAATAAATGAGCAAGCCAATGCTAAAGGACAGGAATGGTTTGATTTAGTTAAAGAAGAATACTACAACCTAATTACTGCCAGGAGCTGCTGCTAAGGTCTAGTCAGTAAATAACTACTTAAGAGAAAAAAAAAACTAACACTAAATTTAGATATGTAAAGCAACAGGAAAAATGTATCATAGCTGTGCTCTAGCACGTTTTCTGGTTTAAATGTTCAAGTATTTTGTTGCCAGCCTTTCCAAAATGCTGCTTAAAAAGGAGTACAGTAACAATATTAAGAGGTGCTGCACTGTCATTTTTGCACCAAAAATATTGATGGTATTTTCATGGATATGCCTGCAGCAGTGCTGCCCTGGAACAGAACAGATACATCTGCCTCTTAGAATCCAGTTCAAAGAAACACTCCTAAATGCCAAACATGTACAACTGCTCAAAAGGAAGCCACACCCACTCTGTACTGTAAGATTCAACAAACATTGAGAAAACATCCTCTTTCACCTACCTTTGTTTTACAGCTAAGGCATCATCGCTGACATTCTCTTCCCAATTCCTTCCCAGCGGAGCATCTATCAGGCATTACCTCACATGGAAAGAGTTGTTTGGTTCATGCAGTGTCTGCGATGCCTTTCCTATAAAAGACTCTTTCTTTACTACTGCTGGAATTCTATACACAATAATTTAGAAATGTTGCACTGTGTGATTTTTTTTCTTTATTGTATTTTAAATTAAATCACGCAACAATATGCTTTATTTTGACAAAAAGCATGCAGAATTTTGCATTCAGACCTTCTGACACCAAATTTTACATTTTTTGTGCAGAATTCCAGCAGGAGTATTTGTTTCATCACTGCAAGGAGAACAGGATATAAGGCATGATCACAAGACTGCTTCTTTAAGAAGGGTAGAAATATTGGATTTAGCATGAAGAATGTTAACCCAGTGTTTCATTCAAACCTACACATGAGCACAGTAATAGCAATCCTCACTTACCTTTTAGCTCTGAAATAGGAAGCAGAGGTTTTTGTTTAATTGGTACCCACAGAAACAGAAATTAAACTTACCTGCTAATTGTTGTTCTTTGAGGAACTCCAGTTCAGTCCCTCGCCACTGGGTTGTGTACCTCCTCCTGCAGCCTGGAGACTGGGTCTTTTGGAATCATGACGTCACTGGAGGCATTCCACTGGCCTCTCCCATCGACCCCAAGTGTTCTATTGGCAAAGCAGACTCAAAGGAGCAACAAATAAGTAGCTATAGCAATAACATGCAACAACACACACGTATTTTAATGCAATTAAAAATATATATATAACTCCCTTTGAACTGAGGAAACAACTCCTTTCTCTTATAAAAAATATCTTCTCTATAACAAAGAATACAACATCTATTAAAAACTTTGGAATGTCTTACCCAAAATGTAAACGTAACCCACCCCCCCCCCATCATAGACACCTACGTTAACTAACAAATCCCCGGGTGGGTATCGGGACTGAATGGAGTTCCTCAAGGAACAATTAGCAGGTAAGTCTAATTTCTCTTTCCTTATCATCCCTCCAGGTCAGTCCCTCACAGCTGGGATGTAACAGGGCAGTAATTATTGGGAGGGACCTGTCCAACCGGATCGCAAAACCGCAGACCCGAAACAGGCAAAGTTTGCTGCCTGGACATCTAGGCGATAATGTTTACTGAAAGTATGGAGGAGAAGACCAAGTGGCTGCTCTGCAAATTTCCACTGGCGGAACCAAACTACGTTATTTATTTATTTAAAAGTATTTATATCCCGCTTTATCCTTGAATCAAAGCAGATTTCACTTCAAACCAATCAAGTAGGGTAGAGCGGGGGTGTCGGCATGCAGTGGCTGTGAGTTTAGTGTTCATGAGTATGTTCCGCCCAAGAAGCCGCTTGTGCCCTAGTAGAATGAGCCCGAAACCCCATGGGCACCTGACGAACTTGCAAAATATATGCTGAATTGCCTCTAGTATCCATCTGGCAATTGAAGCTTTGGCTGCCGCTTCACCTTTACGCAGACCCCCAAAAAGCACAAACAAGTGTTCCAACTTGCGAAAAGACTCCGAGACCTTCAAGCATCGAAGGACCCTCTTTACATCCAGCCGCCACAAACTACGATCCGAAGCATCCTCCCCTGTAATACCCAACACTGGGAAAGAAACCACCTGATTCACATGAAAAGGTGAAACCACCTTAGGCAGAAAAGGCAGAACCGGTCTTAATACAACTTTTTCCCTAGAGAAAAAAAAAGGTTCCCGACAGGACAACACCTGCAACTCCAAAATTCGACTAGCCGAAGAGATGACCACCAAAAACACCGCCTTTAAAGTTAAATCTTTGACAGAAACCAGATTCAAAGGCTCAAAAGGCTCCCTGGTCAAAGCCCCTAGAACCAAGCTGAGATCCCATGGAGAAGAAACCAACCTACAAGAAGGTCATAAACGGGATATTGCTTTCAAAAAACAAATCACATCGACATGTGACCCCAAGAGCACTCCTTGGACCTTACCTCGATAACAATAGCTGTCAGCTCAACCCTTACTGAACTGGCCACCAAACCCTTATTGAAACCATCTTGCAAAAAACTTAATACCATAGACACTGAGATCTTGGATGATCGAAGTTGACGCTTAGCGCACCAATCTTCAAAAATACGCCTGACACAAACATACGCCAGAGACGTGGATCATTTCTAGCCATCAATAAGGTAGCAATTGCCTTTCCAGAATGACCTTTTTTACTTAACCGAGCCCTTTCAATGGCCAAGCCGTAAGCGAGAACCGATCCACCTGAGGCATCCGTAAAGGACCTTGAACCAGAAGATCCGTTGTTTCCGGTATTCGCCAAGGCACTCCGTTAAGACGACATACCAGATCTGCATACCACGGACATCGCAGCCAATCCGGCACTACTAACACCACTCTCCCCCTGGTGAGCTTCAATATGCTGAACCACTCGACCTATGAGCACCCACAGGGGAAAGACAGAAGACCCTGCTTGAGCCATTGTTGCAAAGCATCAATGCCTTCTGACATTCTCTCTCATCTTCGACTGAAAAGCCAACTCGCCTTGGCCGATCGAAAGGTTGCCATGAGATCCATAACCGGAGGCCCCCACCTGATGACTATCTGAGCAAAACCCTCCGGATGAAGGCTCCCATTCTCCGGCATCCACTCGAACTCTGCTTAAAAAATCTGCTGTCACATTGTCCGTTCCTGCAATGTGTGCTGCCGACAGAGCCTGAAGCCGAGGCTCTACCCAGGTGAACACCTCTGCTTCCTCCTCTAGAGCCACGCTTCCTGCACCACCTTGATGATTGAGATAAGCCATTGTCGCGGCATTGTCCAACAGTACACGCACCGCTCAGCCCCGCACAGAGAGTTTTCAAATGCCCGAAGAGCTAGCGCTACCGTCCGCAACTACAACCGGTTGATCGACCATTTGGCCTCCTGTTCGTTCCAACGTCCTTGTGCATACAGATCTCCGAAATGAGCTCCCCAGCCTGCAAGACCTGCATCTGTTAATAACGGAATCCATTGTGGCTGCTCTAGTGGCACGCCCGCGGTCAGATTCTTCTGGCAAAGCCACCATTGAAGAGACTTCCTGACCAGCAATGGGCAAGGAAGTTGTTTGCACATGGAATTGTTCTGATGCAACCAACGCCTGAGCAACGACCTCTGTAACGGTTGCATGTGCACTCTGGCCCAAGGTACTAAGTCTATTGTCGCTGCCATCGTTCCTAGAATTTGAAGGTAACTCCAGGCTGAGGATGCTGGAGTCCTTAAAAACTTGCGCACCTGACGTTGAACTGTCTGAACCCACAGATCTGGCAGAAAAACTGCCCCCAAACGGGTGTCAAACCATACTCCTAAGTACTCTAGAATTTGAGATGGACTTAAATGGCTTTTGGATACATTGACTACCCAACCGAGACTCTGAAGAAAGTGCACCACTCTGCTTGTTACTCGAACACTATCCAACTTGGATTTCGCACATATCAGCCAATCGTTGAGATAAGGGTGCACTAATATTCCTTCTTTTCGCAGAGCTGCCGCTACCACCACCATTATCTTGGTGAAAATACGCGGAGCTGTCGCTAGACCGAAAGGCAATGCTTGAAACTGAAAATGCCTGCATGGAAGCGTGAATCTTAGGAACCTCTGATGGCCTGGCCTGATAGGAATGTCTAAGTACGCCTTGGTAAGATCAAGTGATGTCAAAAACACTCTCCCTTTCGAACTGCCACTATAACTGACCGTAATGTTTCCATTCGAAAATGAGGTACTCGCAGGGAGCGATTCACACCCTTGAGGTCTAGAATAGGACAGAATGACCCATCCTTTTTTGGTACCACAAAAATACAGTATCGACTGTAAAACTCTCGCAGAACCGGAACCACTGCTCCCAATTTAAGACGACACTCCAATGTCTGCCGTACCACAGTCGCTATTTCCTGCCCTCTGCAAGGAGAGAGAACAAAAGAGTCTACTATTGGACGAGCAAATTCGAGAGCATAGCCTTTGCGAATGACCTTTAACACCCACTGATCGGATGTTATCTGGACTCAGGCTGGAAAAAACATTTGAAGCAGACACCCAACCGGCTGAATTCCTGCCTGGTCCCTCCTTGCTTCATTGTGACTTTCTAAGCGCTGCGGCAGAGGAACTAGCAAATCCTCTGCCCGCCCCTCGAAAGCCCTGAAAGCCTTGACCTCGTGAAGCAAATCTTCCACTTTGAAAACCTCTAAACCGTGAGTTACGAAACCGCCTGAAGTCCCGAAACTGACCTCGCACAGCTGGTTGAGAACGACCTTGCTTCAGCTTAACTTCCGGTAAGCGTCCGCCTTTTGATTCCTCCCAATCCTTCACTAATTTGTCAAGGGAGGAGTGGTCTAGTGGTTAGGACAAGGTACTTCAGGCCGGAGGGCCGGGGGTTCAAGTCCCACCTGGGGACAGCAATCTCAGGCCGGAGGGACTGGGATTTCTAGTCCTATAGGCACTCCTTGTGGTCTTGGGCAAGCCACTTAACCCTCCATTGCCCATGTTCCCTGTAAGTATTAGCATATGTGTCTCATATCCCCTCGTGTTAAATGTATCCCTCAATTGACCGCTTTGACCCGGTGAAAAGCAGAATATAAATACAGCTAAATAAAATAAATAAATAAGATCCTCTCCAAACAACTTCCCTTTAAAAGGAAGTTTATTAAGACGAGACTTGGAGGAACCATCCGCCGCCCAATTTCTTAACCAAAGATGACGTGCGGCAACCAATGAGGCCATACTATTTGCTAAAGCTCTGATTAAATCATAGTGAACGTCAGCTAAGTAGGCTGACCCCGACTCAAGCCGTGCCACATCAGCTAAACTCTCCTGTGTCTGCAGTGTCGGCTGCTGTAAACACTGCAACCACCTTAGACAAGCTCTTGCTACCCAAGCTCTGCAAATAGAAGCTTGCAGCGACAGAGCATTAGCCTCAAAAGCTCTCTTCAACAAACCATCCACCTTCCTATCCTACACATCTTTCAACGCAGCACTACCTTCTACCGGAATGGTTGTCTTCCTTGTGACCATGGAAACCGCTGCATCTACATGTGGAGAATGAAACATCTCCCTCTCTTGATCAGCCAAGGGCTAAAGCCAATTCATAGATCTAACACCCCGCAAACCAGCCTCTGGCAAATCCCATTCACCTTGGACCATTTGTTTAACTACTCGATGCACCGGGGATACAGCTTGAGTTTGACGCACTGCTTGGATAAGGGGATCCTCCAAACCCTCCTCCTCCATTGGTTGGATGCCTGAAGGGACTCAGTAATAAGCGCTGTCAACTCCTCTTTCCGAAAAACTCTGATAATCCTCACCTGATCTTCAGGCTCCTGAATTTCACCTTCCTCAAGATCCTCCATTCCTAATTCTGGATTTAACTCAATATCCTCTGCATCTGGCCAGTCTGAGACCAAATGCTCATCCTCCAAAGACCGTGCCCTTTTAAGAGGTCTCACTAGACCACTTACCAGCTTACCTGAAGCTGATCTTGCCAGTGGAGATGGGTCCTGCTGATGCAAGCAATAGGCCTGATGCATTATCAACATGAAATCTTGTGAAAAACTTCCTAGGGCCAACGCCTGGCCTGCCGGAGCACCAGCACTAGTTGACCCCATCGGATTTTCTATTAAAGGCACAGACGAAGCCTCCAGAAGAGATTCTTCCTCTACCACTCTAGGTGGAGTCTTAGTCCTCTCCTGAATCTCCTGCTCCATATTGCTTGATTCAGTAGCGCAGCCCCGACAAACCCCCGCGTCCGAGACTGTGCCCCTACGTGACCCACACAAGAGACACTGTGGGCGCGACGGCATTAGCCACTAGCAAATAAAGCTCAGCTCAGAAAGAAAAAATAAACCTGCCTCTTTTTTTTTTTTTTAATGTACATGTACCTTTAAAATAAACTGAATAAAATAAATTTAAACTTAAAAATATACCAAACCGAAATTTAACAGCCTCAACCAAAAACAACTGTATACACTCTAAAACTATTAAAAATCAAATTAGCAATCTACTTTAAGACCTGGAGACAGGAAAAACGGCTCGCAAAAACCACTGAACAAAAAACTGCCAAAACAACGGAACTCACACTAAAAATGCTTAACAGCCTCCCCAATCGCTGAAGACTCACTCACCTCCGCTCCCGAAGCTGAAATTACATCCGTTTCAATTTCACCGTTAAAAAACGGCAGCCCTGCTAGCTGCGGTGCTGCTAAGAAAAGGCCCGAAGCAGCTGCCACCGCGAGGACACTTAGAATCCTGCTCCTGCTTGAAAGGAACCGCTGCTGCCTTGTAAAACCTAAAGGCAGCCATTTACATAACCTGCACAATTCCCCTCTGTCCACAATAGGAGGGGAGAGCAGAGCAAATGTTAAAATCAACCCGGAGGAGAGAAAAGGAAATCCTGGTTCAATCCCTCCCCCAAATTAGTTCTTTAAATTTGTTTTGGAAAAAAAAATGTATCTCCCCAAAAATTTAATAAATTATAGGGAAACCAAACAAAAGTAAAACCTGACTAAAATAGCTAACTGCTCCTTATCCATTCCTCTAGTGAGCCCAGCACTTAGGCTCATACATCTTCCTGCTGCATGGAGACTGGACACACTGGGGGTTGATGGGAGAGACCAGCGGAATGCCTCCAGCGATGTCATGATTCTGAAAGACCCAGTCTCCAGCAGGAGGTACACAACCCAGCGGTGAGGGACTGAACTGGAGGGACGATAAAGCACAGTTACTTACCTGTAACAGGTGATCTCTGGGAACAGCAGGAATAAGTCTTCACATAAGGGTACGTCGGTACCGACGGAGTCTGCGTGGGAACGCTTCCCAGCGTCCAATCAAGAGCTTTTGGAAGCATCCCAGCACGCCTGCGCACTGCCTTCCCGCCTTTCCCAACTGCCTCTCCTCAGTTAAGTTTTAAAGGAGAGAGAGAGAGAGAGAGAGAGAGAGAGAGAGAGAGAGAGAGAGAGAGAGAGAGAGAGAGAGAGAGAGAGAGAGAGAGAGAGAGAGAGAGAGAGAGCGAGAGAGAGAGAGAGAGAGCGAGAGAGAGCGAGAGAGAGCGAGAGAGAGCGAGAGAGAGCGAGAGAGAGCGAGAGAGCGAGAGAGAGAGAGAGAGAAAAGGAAAGATAGAGATACGACTCCTGGGGAGGTGGGAGGGTTGTGAAGACTTATTCCTGCTGTTCCCAGAGATCACCTGTTACAGGTAAGTAACTGTGCTATCTCCAGGAACAAGCAGGAATGAGTCTTCACATATGGGGACTCCCAAGCTGAGATGCCTGGAGTCCCAGCATGTCATAGGCTGGAACATGCTATCTCCCAGAACACCAGGCATCCTGAGGATGGAGGGTAGGAGTTGAAGAAAGAAGGATGCTGTGGAACAGCTAACCTAGCATAGGACTGCAGAGATGGAGTCCATGTGTGGATGATGGTCATCAATAATATTGCAAAATGGACCTCCCCCCTGACAGGATTTCACAGAAGTATGGAGGTTCATGGATCTACTGGGAACCCAGTAGAGGAACCTTGAAGAGGACCTCACTGTAAAGTGGAGGTAATAAACCTGTAGGAAAATAGTGGAGGTCAGAATCCTGAAAGGAATAGGTAACCCCAGTAGGAAAAACTGGGGTAGTACAAAAACGGTGGGCCTTCAGAGGAAGGCTTTATGACAAAAACTTAACTCTTTTGGCAGGAGAGTGGCTCACTCTTAGGAGCAAAAAGAGAAAGGCTAACTGATTTGGACAAACAGGCACAGTCCTTGTGGGGAGAAAGGGTATGGGAACCCCTTATATCCCAAAAGAGAGGACAAATGCCTGAGGCGTTAAAGCCTGTGATTAACTGAAGATCCACAATGTCTCTCCTAACTGGGGTAAGCTAGGAGAGATATTGGGCACGGAGAGCTTCAGAGGTACCTAAACCCTTAGGTTATGTATAAAAATGGTTAATTACCACAGGAGTGGTTGTGTGTGTAGAACCCCAAACCTGCTAGATAGCATAGGTATGGGTAAAGCCCCTCTGTCAGGATCATATAGCTATATGAGGACAGACAGTGAGATAGATAAGTATGTGGATACATATCTATCTATAATAAAATATCTCGACAGATACACACACACACACACATATATGCATATGCATAGACAGACATATAAGAATATATCTTATAGTGAGATATGGAAGGGCATAAAATACACACAAAAAATAAATATGGATATGTAGGCCTACATATGGGTGTCTGCAATTAAACAGACAGAGATATGCCTACAGCACAGTGATCACATAGGATATGTGGAGAGGAAAGATTCATCTAACAAGGAGGTGGAACCTACTTGAGAAGACATATAGAGAATCTATTCCTCCTGGTCATGATCTGCAAGAATGCTAGCTAGTGAAAAATAACCAGGACTGTTACGTGAAAAACAGAGGATAATATCCATGTGCAGTCAGCAAGTCCGGAGTCTTCCAGGACTCTAACATGGTAAGTAGTCAGAAGATGCCTAGAGAAGAGATACCATGTTGACCTTCTTAAGGGCAAAAGTATCATGCGTTCTTACCATGAGGACGAGCATATCCCCGATTGGGAATACTATGGACCAAAGCAGGGAAGTGGCAAGTCCTTGAGCTTTCACGTAAGAGAAGGCCTATGTCCTTTATATCAAAAAAGGAGATAGTAAAAGAAGGGAGAACCCTCTAGTCATGTGAGACATGACTGAAAAGCCTTTTCTAATCAGCTAGGATAGCTGTTGGAGAAAAAAAACCCCATGCTCTCTAGCAAGGGCCCATAGTGGAAAGTTTCTCTGTAAATAGCAGAGAGCATGATGCAGGAGAATGAGGAGATAGAACTGGCTGCAAGAGAGCCAGTATCTCTGCCAACTATGCTGCCAAACCCAGGAAAATGGAGATGGCAGAAATAGAAGACAATCTAGAAAGCTTGTAGTGAGATAGTCTCCAAGAGAGATGAAGCACTGACTTGGAGCCACTAAGACTAGACAGAATGTTAGTGGAGGACAAATCTGGTTGTTTGTGGACAAGAACCAGTGGTCCAAACATTAAGGCTCCTGCATAGGCAGCTGCTAGCAAGACAGCAGAAGAATCTTACTGTTCAAAACAGAAAGAACAGACAGAACAGGAGTAGGAAAACTCTGGACATGTCTGATAAGCTGCCCCAAAGCAAGATTGAAACAGAGGAGGTAACTCAGAGAGGAAAACTCCGCACTGGAAAGTGAGAAAACTAGAGAGGCTGAAGAGAAAGCCTCCCAGAAAGTAATTCTGCTCTTACAGAGGAAAAACTTGGTAAGAGGGTGAAGAGAATGGAGCTGAAGAAGACTAACGAAGTAGTAAGTCTATAGAAAGGAAAAATACATGCTGGCACAGGAACTATCATCTGATAGTGGTTAGACCTCTTTCCCTAGCAGGAAAAAGAGGAGAAACCTGTGACTTATAGGCATGAACATCCTGACAGCTCATAGAAATATAGAAAAAATGGATATCTTTTGGAAAGAGATCCCTGTGTAGGGGTTAGAATAAAGCAGTGGACTGCCTCTATTGAGAAGAAACAACTGTAGATTCTAACCCCAAGAGTCACAAGCATCTGATGATGAATGATCAGAAACCCTGCAGGTGCTGGGTTTGCTGAGCCTGGTGAGAGGTTGGATTCTTCAGACCAGGACGATGCTTCCCCTGTTGGGGAACATCTGTATGATGGGCAAGTGATGAAGAAAAGTTTGGTAGGACATTTCCTACGTACTGGGACAGAGGAAGGGGTAGAACAACCCTTAGGGACAGGTAAATCAGTGGACAACTGAGTAACCTGACGTAAAGACTCCTTGTTGAAAAGATTTTCTCCAGTGCAAGGAGTATGTCCCAGCCTTTGTTGTGCCCATTTGTCAAAGTCTGAAGCTTGGAGCCAGGCTCTACGTTGTGCCCCTATAGCTATAGCAGACGTCCTGCTAAGAGACTCAAAAGAGTCTAAGGAAGCACGAGAAAGAAACCAAGAGATATTCTGGATATGCTGAAGCAGTGAGGAATAGTATGTACTCCTGGAATCTGAAAGGAAAGGAGACAAAAGATGTAATTGCTTTGTGACCTCCTCAAGAGAAAGACTCATAAAAAATATGGAGAGAATTCTTGCAGAAAGCATAGATGTCTGGAAGATTTGACGTCCAAAGTCATCTAGTGTTTTAGACTCACGACCTGGCGGATAGGAAGAGTGCTTTTTCTTACTCTTTACCCACCTCATTGCTGATTCCACTACTATGGAATGATAAGGAAGTTGAGTCTTTTGAAACCCTGGAGAGGGGGGCACCTGATATAACAGATCAGTTGCCCTGGGAGGTGGAGGTACCCTGAAAGGTGTTTCCCACATTCCTAGAAGGAGATCCTGCAAGGAATGATGCAAAGGAAGCATTATGTTCCCCTTTGCTTTGGTAGAAAGAGAGCCTTGTGCAGGATCATGTCCTGAGATAGGAATGGCAAGAGATCTTGCTATATCCAGGAGGAAACTCTGAAAAGAGGGATCCCCAAGAGGAATCTCTCTTGGACAGGTTAGATTTAAAGAACTAGCCTGAGCACCCACAGAGGTATCCAAATATATAGGAATAGAAGATCCTGCACAGTGCAGTGTGGAATGCTTAAGGGATGGTTGCTGGTACTGGGTATCAGGAGCAGCAACCATCCTTACCACATTGTCCATGCCAGGTATCGACTCCAAGCTTGGTATAGAATGGAGTGATCCTGTTGAAAAAAGCATGGCAGGAGTTGGCCACGATGCTACTGTGGATACCGGTACCGATGTCAATACCGGTACCGATGTCGGAGTCGAGTCCGACAAAGACATCGGAGTAGTCATCGGTGACAGTTCAATCGGTACCGAGGTGACCGAAACCATCCGGCCACTATCCTCGGTACCGAAGCACTGGTATCGATTGATGTCGGTACCAAAACCTATTGGTACAGAGTCTTCTAGACTAGAGATCGATTCCAAACTCGGCATCGAGGGCAGAGAGCCTGATAAACGAAGCATGTAGGGCACCGACCGTAAAGGTAATGAGGTCGTCGGTACCGATTTCGGTACCGTGTCTGACACCGGTGAAGGAAGGTCAACCAGTGGCAACTCAATCGGCCTCGAAGGAACCGAGAGTTGTGGATCCGAATCATCGGAACCGAGCCTGCGGTACCGCCGAGAGCCGGTACCAAGGCGAGTCGGTACCCAGTCCTCCAGACTGGAGATCGATTCCAGACTCGGCATCGAAGGAAGCGAGTCTATCGATGCATGTCTGGAGGGTACCGACGGCGGTGGTAGTATCGGTGCTGGTACCGATAATGGAAAGTCAGTCTGGAGTATATCCACCGGTCCCGAAGGCACCGAGGACGCCAGATGACGATCCCTGGTGAGGAGTGTTTCATCCAACACCAGTGCCGATGCCGGGGTACCAGTACCGCTCGAAGCGGATGCCACCACCGGACACGGCTGAGGTATGTTCTGTGAAGGGTGAACCTCAGGAACAACCTGAAACCCCTTATCTGCTTTGGAGACCGAAGACTCCCGCCGGGGTTTTGAAGCCAGTGGGCCCTCGAGGGCAAGGCCGGAGCCGTCTTCATGCTGTGCATGAGACCTACCATTCGAGGACTGGCTAGTCTTAACAGACTGTTTGTGGGTTACCTGATCTTGTGTGGAAGAAGGGGACGGTGCCCCGAAGTTGGAGGGCAACCGTGTATCGAGGGAACCTCGATGTTGAAGACCTCTTCTCACCAAACTGTTAGGACCCAAGCAGGTTAGACACCGACTTTGAGGGTCTAAAAATAAAAAGTTTTACCGCCACAGTGTGAGCATTTCTGGGAGAAAGTGCCTGGCGGTTCCATGAAGGAAAAAGAAGAGGCCTAAAAGGCCTAAGAGACCGTGGGACACTTTGAAGAAAAAATATCCCGTAAAAGGAAAATTTTTCAAAAAGAAAAGAAAACACCGGCATCGGGAAGACAGCCACAACCACAAGAAAACTAAAAAATAAAAACAAGAATTTTCTGCAGTGACAGGAGGACGTCCTGCCGGTTCCGCGGAAAAATGAAAACTGAGGAGAGGCAGTTGGGAGAGGCGGGAAGGCAGCACGCAAGCGTGCTGGGATGCTTCCAAAAGCTCGATTGGACGCTGGGAAGCGTTCCCGCGCAGACTCCGTCGGTACCGACGTATCCATATGTGAAGACTCATTCCTGCTTGTTCCTGGAGATGGAAAGTACAGCACAAACAAGAGACTTAATGCCTACCTACACAACTCCACTAATGTTCAACCCTCATCTGAAAGAGCACACTTCTTCACAAAGTCCTTTCTTCCTCTTAGTTGGCATCTAGTCTGGTTAAAAGGGGAGGTAAGATTATGAATGTATCTCATTTCTAAAGTAGTTAAAAAAACAAGCCTGCCATATCGGATGACAAGTGAATTTGCAAAGAACGGAAAGACTTAAGTTTAGGTTTTTCTACTCTAGTCAGGTCTACAGTAAGCAAAGGTTAGTGCCATCTATCACGTTTGATAGCTTATATGACAGGAGTAAACCCAATGAATAAGCATCCATTTTATATTTATTTTTGTATTTATTTAGTTCACACCAAACCAGTAGTAATTCAAGGTGAACTACAATCAAGTACAGCAGACATCTGCCTGTCTCCAGAGCTTACAATCCAAGTTTATGCTCGAGGCAATGGAAGGTTAAGCAACTTGCCCAAAGTCATAAGTAATGTCAATGGTAAGTGAACCCTGGTCTTTCTGGTCTCAAGCTGCCATTCTAACCACTAGGCTACTACTCCACTAATTCATGGCAGTTTTATGAAAATAGAGTCTTGCCTACTGAGGTGATTTCAGACTGGAGCGAAAGACTAGATAGAGTCATCCTTAGAATATTTTAAAAAGAAATAGGTTTGTTTTACCTATGCTTAATGAAGTTGGTCCTACGGATCTTCTCTGAAAACCAGGAGTTTGGCAGCTAGGATATATTCCTGGTACCATACACTGGGCAGTATGAGTGGGCTAACTGATCTTTTTTGCAGACATCAGCTAAGTGGCTGGAGAAACACTTAATTAGTTCTCATCAATTTGGATAACACGAAATTTGTGCCTTCACTGGTTAACAGCACTGCATTAACAAAATGAGGATGTCTTCTGAAAACAAACCATGGAGTCATCTCAGACATGAAAGACTGATAAATGATCAATCAAGATTCAGCTATCTTGTCTCAGGTCTTACTTCTCAGGACTATCACATGCTCTAACCAACCTGGAATTTACAATAATTTAAATTGTCATGAATCATTCTCCATCCAAATAGCTGCCGACAGAACTAGAGACTGAGGAATTAAAGGAAAATAAGCTGAGCTCTTGATGTCATCTTTCAATCTAAAATGGAATGCTTAAGACATTGATCTTTACTTGAATGCACTGAACTGCTGTCAATAAATCTCAAGCTGTCTTAGTCTGAAACTGTAGCTATCCAAAGGATAAACAGGTAAACTGACAGACATCAGCATACTCAAGGGGTGTATCAAACAAAGACGAAAACAGCAGAGGTCACATTTTGCCAAGAAAACCCAGGGGATGTGTCAGCAAGAAATTCATTTGCACAATAAAAGGCCATAAGGCTCTTAAGTACCCAACTCCATTCCTGCTGCCATGTCCTACATCCCAATTGATCTTTAGTTTCTCCCCAATTCTTCATAACTAGGAATCCTCTTCTCTATTTCATGATTCCTTTGAATTCTATCCCTGTTTCTGTCTCCACAGTATCCATCAGGGAGACCACTTTTCTAGAGCAAACGTTTCATGCATTACTAGTACTTGCAAGTATCTCTACCATATCCTTTTATGTTATCTGTTCATCAGAGAATATATATTTAGGTCTAAATATAAAATTGCAAAAAGGGCATTTAGTTTGGATCGTGTACCATTTTCAGTAGCTTTTCTTTGGACCACCAAAAGCATAGTTACTCACCTGTAACATGTGTTCTTTGGGGACAGAAGGAATCAGTCCTCACATATGGGTGACGTCGGCACTGACGAAGCCTTCGCGGAAGCATCCCCCCCAGCTTTCAAAGAAAGCCTTTGGGAGATGCAACCACACTTGCATGGTCCCCTTCCCGCCTAAGGTGCCATCTTGCTCAATCAGATGACATAGCTAAAAGATGGCAAAATAAAAGATGGTAAAGGAGCAACTCCAAGGGGAGGAAGGAGGGTTGTGAGGACTGATTCCTGCTGTCCCCGGAGAAAGCATAGTTACTCACCTGTAACAGGTGATCTCCGGGAACAGCAGGAATTTAGTCCTCACATATGGGTATCGCCGGTACCGACGGAGCCTGCGCGGGAACGCTCCCCAGCGTCCAATTAGAAAGATTTTGGGAGCATCCCACAGCGCCTGTGTGCTGCCTTCCCACCTTTCCCAACTGCCTCTCTCCAGTTGAGTTTTAAAGCTGAGACAAAGAGAGAAAGAGGGAAAGGGAAAGAGATAGAGATACAACTCCTAGGGGAGGTGGGTGGGTTGTGAGGACTAAATTCCTGCTGTTCCTGGAGATTACCTGTTACAGGTGAGTAACTATGCTATCTCCAGGAACAAGCAGGAATGTAGTCATCACATATGGGGACTTCCTAGCTTTAGATGCCAGGGAGAGACCCCAGAAGTTGTGCGTCCCTGAGAAGGGCTCCACTTCCCCCCCATGGATCTCTGGTATCCTACCAGGGATGGTGGGTAGAAGTTGATTAGGTATGCAACAGGTGTTGGTGAACAGCCTGGCCAAACAAGGCATCCCGGCAGGAGTCCTTGTCCAAGCAGTAATGGGCTGTGAAGGTATGAACCGAGGCCCAGGTGGCTGCTCGACAGATGTCGTCGATAGACACAGTGCAGATGAGCCATTGAAGCTGCCATGGCTCTCACATTGTGAGCTGTGACATGGCCCTCCAGAGGAAGATTCTTACTCTGATAGGCAAAGGAAATACACTGAGCAATCCAGTTAGATAGTGTTCTCTTGGAGACTGGAAGTCCCAAATGAGAAGGATCAAAAGCAACAAAGAGTTGAGAGGACTTTCAATGTTGCTGTGTTCTTTGTAAGTAAAAGGCTAAAGCTCTTTTACAGTCCAAAGTATGAAGGTTCCTTTCTGCATTTGATGCATGAGGCCTTGGAGAGAACACAGGTAGGTAGACCGCTTGGTTTAGATGAAAAGGCAAGACCACCTTTGGCATAAAGCGTGGATGAGTCCTAAGGACTACCTTGTCATGATGGAACCTTGTATAAGGTGGATCAGCTACTAGTGCTTGCAACTCACTGATGCGACGTGCTGATGCGATTACAATGAGAAAGATAACCTTCCAAAAAAGGAATTTCAAGGAGGTAGTAGCTAAGGGTTCGAAAGGTGGCTTCATGAGTTGACCAAGAACCAAATTTAAGTCCCATGCCACAGGTGGTAGCTTAATGGGAGGCTTCGTTAGCAGAAGGCCTCTCATAAATCTTGCTATAAGAGGATGGGAGGAGATAGATTGTCCATTTAGGGGCTTGAAGGAAGCTGCAATAGCACTCAAATGGACCCTCAATGAGTTAGTCTTAAGTCCTGCATTGGATAAATGAAGGAGATACTCCAGTAATGATTCCAGAGGTATGGCAATGGGGTTAAGACCCTTCTGCGAACACCATATTGTAAACCTTTTCCACTTGAAAGCATAAGAGCGTCTTGTGGAAGGCTTCCTGGAAGCATAAAGGATATCCTTTACTTGCTGAGGGAGGTTAAGATCATGAAGATCTAGGCCTTCAGCAACCAAGCCTTGAGATGCAGAGACTGGGGATTGGGATGCCATAACATTCCGTCCTCCTGAGATAGGAGATCTGGAGCAGACCCTAATGCCAGGGAGGGAGCTTGAGAGAGATGTAGAAGCAGAGGGTACCACACTTGCCGTGGCCAATGTGGAGCTATGAGAATCATACGGCCTCTGTCTCTCTGAAGCTTGAACAGGGTTTTGGGAATTAGGGGAATGAGTGGAAAGGCATACAGGAAGTTTTGACCCCAGTAAAGGAGGAAAGCATCCATGGCCTGAGCCCCCTGAGCCAGGGTTCTGGAACAGAACCAGGGAAGTTTGGCATTCCAAGGACTTGCAAAGAGGTCTATGTCCGAGGTTTCCCAAATTTGAAAAATCTTGGCTACCTGGTCTGCATGCAGAGACCACTCGTGTGGAAGCAGAACTCGACTGAGTCTGTCTGCCCAAGAGTTTTGTATGCCTGGAAGATACACTGCCAGGAGATGAATCTGATGCTCTCTGGCGAGGGCCCATAGTCGCAAAGCTTCGTTGCAAAGCGACAGAGAGCCTGTTCCCCCCTGCTTGTTCACGTAAAACATGGCTACTTGATTGTCCGTATGAATGAGGACTGTCTTGTAGCTGAGCAGGGTGTGGAACACTCGAAGAGCATGGAAGATTGCTCTCAGCTCCAAGAAACTGATATGTAGATGAGTCTCCTGTGGAGACCAGGTGCCTTGGGTGGAGAGGTCTTGCAGATGAGCTCCACAGCCCATTGGAGAAGCATCTGTTGTGAGAGTTGCCTGGGGTAAGGGTTGTTGAAAAGGGGACCCCAGCAACAGGTTTTGAGTGGACTTCCACCACTGGAGGGACAAAATAAGGCAACTTGTGTTTGCTATTTTGTCTGACAGGCATCCTGATGCCTGGGTCCATTGAGTGGATAAAGTCCACTGGGCTGCCCTCATATGGAGGCGAGCATAGGGAACCACATGCACGGTAGATGCCATGTGGCCTAGTAGTTGTAGCATTTCTCAGGAAGTGAGATGAGGCTTTAGCACTGCTTGAGAAGCTAACTGCACCATGCAAAGGCAACGGGTCTGGGGGAGATAGGCCCTTGCCTTTCTGGTATCCAGCAACGCTCCTATGAACTCTAAAGACTGAGTGGGAGTTAGAATGGATTTTGGGATGTTTATTACCAAACCCAAATACTGAAGGATACGCATTGTGCAAGATAGAGAAGTCCTGGCCTCTGACTCAGTTGGGGCTCGAATGAGACAGTCGTCTAAGTAGGGGAAGACGAATATCCCTAGAGTGGAGACATGCTACTACCACAGCCATGCATTTCGTGAACACCCTTGGTGCTGAGGCCAGGCCAAATGGAAGCAAATGGTAGTGCTTTTCATGAAAAAGGAAACGAAGGAACCTTCTGTGAGTTGGATGGATGAGAACATGGGTGTACGCATCCTTGAGATCTAGAGAACAAAGCCAATCCTGATTCTGAAGGTATGGCAGCAGAGTTCCAAGAGAAATCATCTTGAATTTCTCTTTGACAAGAAATTTGTTCAATTCTCTGAGGTCCAAGATAGGTCTGTATCCCCCAGTTTTCTTTGGGATAAGGAAATAGGGGGAGTAAAACCCTGTACCCTGCTAATGGATGGGTACTTCTTCTATTGCCCCTTGGGCAAGAAGCATAGTGACCTCATGACCTAACAGGTTGATGAGAGAGGTCGGAGAATTGAACTGCCTTATCACTGTGGGAGGGGGCATGCTGGAAAAATGAAGCTTATACCCCTCTTTTATGATGGAGAGTGTCCAATGCTCTGCTGTTATCTGCCCCCATCTGGGGGCAAAGTGACACAACCTTCCTGGAATGGTGGAAGACTCTGGTCCAACAAGAGCCAGGAAGGCTAAGTTCTCTAGCTGAAAGTCAAAGGCCTTGTGGAGGCTGAGACTGCTGGGATGGCTGAGGCTTAGCAGTCTTTGCTTTTCTTTGTTTGGGTGGTTGCTGACCTTTCCTGACAAGCTGACCTGCAGACCATCCCTGCTGATAATAAGCAGGATAATATCTTTTCTTTTTAGAAAAGAATGGCTTCTAGAAATATTTCTCTCTTGCAGGATCAGCTGTGGACTTGGATAATCTATCCAAGGTGGAGTTGTCAGCATCCAACTCACTGGCCTTTTCCTGCCAATCTTTACCAAACAGGTTCTCACCAGTACAAGGGATATTTCCCAGTTTGTCTTGTACCCAGAGCTCCAGATCAGATGCCTGGAGCCAAGCAATTCTACGTGCACCTATGGCAATGGCAGAGGTTCTGCTTATGCACTCAAAGCAGTCAAAAGCTGCACGGTTGACAAATTTAGAAACATCTTGGGCATGTTTGAGCAATGTGAGAAAATCCTGCCTTCTATCCACAGGAAGAAGAGGACTCAAAGCCTCTAAATCACCTGTGACTTCCTTCAGGAACATTCCCATATATAGATTATAGGAACTGATCCTGGCAGAAAGCATGGAAGCTTGGAAGACATGATGTCCAAAAGCATCCAAAGTTCTGCACTCACGTCCTGGAGGATTAGAGGCATGTCTCTTTGCACTCTTGATCCTTCTCACAACTGATTCTACTACAATAGAGTGGTGAGGAAGCCGAGTTTTCTGGAAACCAGGACAAGGAGGGACTCGATAAATAGTACCCAGTCTACGAGAATGAGGAGAGGTGGTAAGAGGTGTCTCCCACATTCTTAGCATGAGATCATGCAAGATCCCATGGATGGGCAAGGTAGCTGCCTCCTTAGGAGTTCTAGGATATTGTAAAATTTCCAACTCCTTTGCTCTGGGCTCTGTTTCAGGGGCCACAGTAATGGACAGGCTCCGAGCCACCTCCCTAATGAAATCCTGAAAGGAAATGTCTTCTGGAGGAGACATCCTGCGCTTAGGGGAGGAGGCCTCCTCTGGGAGAAGCAATCCTGCATCGACAGAACTATCAGAATCCTCAGATTCTTCTGAGGACTCGAAGTACCGCCTGTCCGGATGCTCTTTAAGAGCCCGATACCCGTACCGACCAAAGTTGGTACCGGGAGTAATTGGTACTGGAGTATCGGTACCGGAAGGCATCAGATGACTGGGTACCGGCAATGCGGACACCAATGTCGATGGTGTCTGTACTGATACCAGAGTTAGTGCCGGTTGAAATGTTTGACGTGGTTCCGAGGGCGTCAATGCTGCAAGGAGAGCCGCCAGACTGCGCTCAATAGCCAGGACACTCTGGTCTATCGATGCTGCCGATGCCTGGATGTCGGTACCAGAGAGGATCGCCGGTACCCCAGAGCATGGCACCAGTAGTTCTGCCGAGGTTGAGGCCACGAGAACATCCTGGAGCCCCAATAATGCTTTGGAAGCCAAAGCCTCCTGCCGGGGCAATTTTGCCGGTGCAGAATCCTCAAGGGCAACGCCAGAGGCATCTCGATGCTTAGAAGGAGATCTACCCTTTGAGGACTGGCTAGACTTGTGTTTAGTTACCTGAGATCCATGGGAGGAAGACGAAGCCCTGGAAGACGTCGATGCCACCGAAGCTGCATCAGAGGGAAACAGGGTACTAAGCTTGGCAGCTTGGTTCTGTCGACCTCTCTTGAACATCATGGCACAGGCCATACATTCCGAGATGAAATGGTCAGGACCTAAACACTTCAGACACCACTCATGGGTGTCGGTGACGGAGATGGTACCGCCACACTTGGTGCGCTTTTTAAAACCCGAAGAGGGTTTTTCCATTGTGTAAAAAATCTTGGGCCAAAGGCCCAAAAAAGGCACATGCACCTGGAAAAAAAATGGAAAAAATACTAAGAATATATATTTTTTTTTTTTTAAGGAAAAGAAAAGAAAAACTGGTGGTACTGGTAAAGCGTCGAGGAAAGCAGACGCGACCACAAAAAAGAAGGAAAATTTTCTGCAGTGACAGGAACACGACCTGCTGGCTCCGCAGAAAACGAAGAACTGGAGAGAGACAGTCAGTTGGGAAAGGCGGGAAGGCAGCACACAGGCGCTGTGGGATGCTCCCAAAAGCTTTCTAATTGGACGCTGGGGAGCGTTCCCGCGCAGGCTCCGTCGGTACCGACGATACCCATATGTGATGACTACATTCCTGCTTGTTCCTGGAGATCACCTGTTACAGGTGAGTAACTACGCTTTCTCCGGGAACAAGCAGGAAGTCAGTCCTTATATATGGGACTCCCCAGCTACAGACTATCGAAAGCCCATAGCAAAAAAACACGGGCTCCCTCACAGGGAGCCGCGAGCAGCAGCAATTTAGTCCATGTCCACAGAAGGACCACCGTGTCTGATGAAAACCAGCACTCCGGTAGCCTGAACACAGAAGGGTCAGAGGGTAGGAGCTGCCTAAACCCTGAAAAGATTACAGAGCACAGCCTGACCATAGGTACTATTCTATCGGGACTCTTTCCAGGAAGCAATGAGCTGTGAAGGTATGGACTGAAGACCAGGTGGCAGCCTGGCAAAGGTCCATCATCGCGACAGAGCACAAGTTTGCCACAGAGGCCGCCATGGCCCTCATACAGTGCGCTGTGCCATGGCCTTCCAGCAGAAGCCCCGCCTGCTCATAGGAGAGGGTGATAAAGTCCGCCACCCAGGTGGACAGCGTACTCTTGGTCATCGCCTCCCCCAGACTACTGGGGTCCTAGGAGATGAAAAGCGGAGTAGCTTTGCGGTGCTCATGAATGTGTTGGATATAGAAGTTCAAAGCCCTCTTACAGTCCAAGATGTGAAGGTCTGTGTCTGCCCGACTGGAGAGAGGTCTTGGAAAGAAGGGAGTACTGCTTCCTGGTTGAGATGGAAGGGTGATACTACCTACGGAAGGAATTTGGGGTGCGTGCAGAGCACTACTCTGTTTTTGTAGAACCTGGTATAAGGCGCCTCCGCCACTAAGGCCTGAAGCTTGCTCTCTCTGTGAGCGGAGGTGAGCGCAATCAGGAACGCTACCTTCCAAGAGAGGTAGCAAAGGTGGCAGGTAGCCAGAGGCTCGAAGGGTGGGCGAGTCAGCTGCCCCAACACTACATTGAGGTCCCATTCAATTGCTGGAGGGCGAACCAGGGGCTTCAATAAGAGCAGGCCCTTAAGAAAGCAGGCCACCAAATGGCTGGACCGAGAGGGCCTTGCCATCCACCAAGTGGTGGTGCACCTGGTTGGAGTTAGACTTGAGCCCAGATTGCGAGAGATCAGGGCCGGCCCGTCCACTGAGCAAGAATGTTGTATGCATAGGGCCCCACGTTTCAGGGGGCCCCGCGCAAACATTCTGCATCAGCCCATAGATTTAAAAAAAAAAAAAAAAAACACACCCAAACTGGCTGCTGCTGCCGCCGCCGTGGCAGCAGCAGAATCAAGCGTCCCACGGGGGCCCCCCCCCCCCCCGCCCAGTAGAGTCCTCCCAGCATCAGCTCTATCAGCAGCAGCTTTCAGAGCCACGAAGAGACACTCTCTCTCTCGCGGCTCTCTTAGGCCCGCCAGGGTTGATGGGACTTCCTGTTTCCCCATCAGCCCCGGCGGGGTTAACGGAGCCACGAGAAAGGGAAACTCTCCCTTCGCGGCTCTGAAAAGCCTGCATTTTGAGAGCTGATGCCGGGAGGGCTCTGCCAGGCAGGGGGGCCCCCCCGGGACGCTTGATTCTGCTGCTGCCATGATGGCAGCAGCAGCCAGGGATTTTTTATTTTTTTTTTTTAAATCTATGGGCTAATGGGGGGGAGGGGGGTTAGGACTGGTAATGGGCTGATGGGGGGGTTAGGACTGGAGGTGGGCTGATGGGGGGGTAGGACTGGAGGTGGGCTGATGGGGGGGGTAGGACTGGTAATGGGCTATGGGGGGCTAAGACTGGAAATGGTCTGATGGGGGGTTAGGATTGGTAATGGGCTATGGGGGGCTAGGACTCGAAATGGGCTGGGGGTTGCTAGGACTGGAAATGGGCTGAGTGGAAGGAGGAGCTTGAACTGCAAATAGCTGATGGGGACAGGGGCTTGGAATGGAAATGGGCTAAGTGGGGGGGGAGCTAGGACAGGAAATGGGCTGATGGAGGGGCTAGGATAGGACTGGAAATGGGCTGTGGTGGGGGCTTGGATTGAAATGGACTCATGGAGGGGCTAGAACTGGAAGTAGGCTCATGGGGAGCTTGGATTGGAAATGGGCTGATGGTGGGGCTAGGAAAGGACTAGAAATGGGCTGATGGGGGGCTGGGATAGGACTGGAAATGGGCTGATGGGGGGGAACTAGAAGGGAGCGGATGTTGGAGGAGGATTAGAATGGGATGGAGCTGGGAGAGTGAAATGGAGAGGGGAAAAATATTTTGTGTGGGAGGGAAGACAAATCTACAATTAGCCGGGTATTGTGAGAGTAAGTGGGGATTAAGGATGGAGGGGTAAAATTTGAGTGGATGAAATAGGAATGGAGGAAAGAGCAAAAGGAGATAGATTAGTATGTTAAAGCAGATGTAGAGACAGAATGGAAAAAAAAACTAGGAGAGAAGAAAGGACAAATGAACAGCAGACGATGGAGAGTTAGCAGAAGACACGAAGAAACCAGAAGAAAGTGGCTGGAGCAATTGCGACTGAAAAAAAATGCACAAAAAGGTAGAAAAATCTCTTTATTTTGAATTTATTAACTGGAATATGTCAGCTCTGGGAAATGTGCATCATTAACGTCTGTGCTTTTAGTACAAGAGGAAATTAATTTATAGTTTTATTTGTACAGTGTTGTACATTCCAAGTTTGGCTTTTGGGGTTCCCAGTTTAATTGTCTTCCTGTTTCTAAATTGTGATTCCTTGTTTAGTGATGGTCTGTGTTCTGCATGTGTAACTGAGCTGAGGTATTCTGTTTAAGTAATTCCTATTTGACAGTGCCACTTGTTCTTTCCCCAGCAGGTCATGTATTGTTATTCTCTGAAGTGTATTGGTTTAATATTTGCAGTGTTGCCTTTTGATAGAGTATGGTGCTTTGTGAGTCCTGGTAGGATACGTTGGGTTTGCTATTGGTTCTAAATGGGCAGTGTTTGTAGTAGTGCCTGGCGGTTGGCACTGGATTATAGTAATGCAGAAATCTGGTAGTCTTTCTTTATCCATACACTCATTAAGAGGCATGTTTACTAAAAGTTAGTGTATGGTAACATTATACAAACATTTATGCAAATGAGGCCCCGCATCCCCCTTGGGCCACCCCTGCGAGAGATGGAGAAGATACTGTCACACTAGTCCCACTGGGCAGGAGAATGGGTCAGCCCCGTGCTCAGCACACCAGGCTGAAAACCTGCACCTCTTGAGGGCATAAGCCTTTCTAGTAGAGGTCTTGCGAGAGGCCAGCAGAATCTCTTCCACCTCCACCGAGAGGTTGAAAGGGGCTAGGAGTGACCCTTTCAGCAGCTACAGTCAGCGACAGGGACCCCAAGGTTGGGGTGCACAAGAGAGTCCCCTTCCTGAGACAGGAGTCCTGGGGAGGTCCCCAAGGGGATGGGGTCTCCACCGTTAACCGGAGGAGCAATGGAAACCACTGTTGCCTGGGCCACTGAGGGGCTATCAGGATGAGTGAGGCCCAGAATAAAGTTTTGGCAATCATAGACGTGGGAGGGAAGGCGTACATGAGGCCCTCTAACCATGAGACAAGGAACGCGTCTCCTGCCACTCTGGAGGGGTGGGCCTATCAGGAACAGAAGCGGGGCAACTGTAAGTTGTCCGGGCTGGCAAACAGGTCCATCACAGGTTCCCCCACAGATTTGGAGAGCCAGTCGGCCACCCTGGGGTCCAGCTGCCACTCATGCAGCTGGAGGACTCTGCTCAGCCTGTCGGCCAGAAGGCTGTTCTGGCCTGGTAGGTACCCTGTTGGATTGCATACGAGTAGAGGACCACTGCCTCCTGACAGAGGGCATGAGACCCCGTGCCCCCCTGATTGTTCACGCAGATCACCATCACCTGATTGTCCATCTGGAGCAGTACTGGCTGGTGATGCAGGTGGTGGCAGAAAGCTTGCAGGGCTAAGTATATGGCCCGCATCTCCAGGAGGTTGATCTGCTGGGTGCTCTCGCCTGGTGACCAGTTGCCCTGGGTGCGGAGCTCCCCACAGTGGGCTCCCCAGTCGAGCAGGGAGGCGTCCATGGTGAGGACCCTTGAGGAGCTCGGGGCCTAAAAAGGCATGACTGCCTCAAGATACTGGAGAGACTGCCACCAGACCAGGGAGTCTGTCAGTTGGTGGGTTACAGAGACTGTCTCAGAGGCGTCCTGTGGCCTGAGACCATTGGTCCTGGAGACAGCACTGTGCCGCCCTTATGTGGAGGCGAGCGTCTGGGGCAACATGGACCGTGGAGGCCATGTGCCCGAGAAGGCGCAGAAGCAGCTGAGCGGGCACAGAGAGACAGTACTGTATATCCTGTTGCCAGAGTCCTAAGATGGTCAGCTCGGTCCCTGGGCAAGAAGGCCTTTGACTGGGGAGTGTCGGTATCTGCTCCTGGGCCTGGGCTCAGGATATCTTCCAAGCTCAGACTTAAGCCTAAGCAACTGATGGCCACAAAATTTTGATAGGTGCTGAAATGTCACTGCTGTTACCATGCCACTATCAGGAGAGGTGCATGGGAGGTCACATGCCCTGCATCACCCCATCCTTTCTACAGTATCAGCACCAGCTCCAGCCCCGTGCTTAAACCTTTTGCAGTTTGGTATTAAAGATGCTGTTTCTCCAACTGGTGATAAGCACAGCAATAGCAGCAACGAGCCTGAAGTGAAAAGGAACATATGGGTAAAAGTAATGGGAGTTGGGGGCATCCCACACAGTAGTTTGGGGAAATGGCAGAGACTTCCTGTTTCCCTAATACACACATCAATCATATCAATTTTCTGGGGGAACTGTACCACCATCACCCACCACACACCTTTCAACTTGTTATGGAAGGGACCTCCATCACTGTTTATTTTTTTAAAAAAACAGCACCAACAGCTGCCACAGGACCAGGCTCAGAAAAAATAAATCTACTGCAACAGTAGTCAGTCAATGTGGCTAAAGGAAAGGATGAGAGAGAACACACTGAAGTTAAATGGAAGAGACAAAGGAGGAGAATGGTTGAAAAGAGGGAAAGAAGGGGACTAGCTGGATTGGAAAGAGGAATCTCAGAAAATGCTGAAGGATGGGAAAAACAAGAAAATAAGCCTGAGAAAAGAAAGCAGAAAGTCAGAGAAAAATTAGCATTGCATTGGCCACTCGGCAATCTTCATGTACTATAGACTATTTTAATGATAGTAGATCTACAATTTCATTTTTGAGATCTTTTAGCACCCCTGGGATGAAAACCACCAGGTCCAGGTGATTTTCTACTCTTTACTTTATCAAAGTACTCTTTTATATCTTCCAGGTTTATCAAGATTTGTTTCAAATCCTCCGATACATCACCTTTTAAATATCATTTCGGGCTAGGGCTGTCAACTGGTTCCAGATGTGCCTGAGAAGCTTCATCCAGTCATGGGTTCAACCACATTGCATGGAGGGATACATAGTTGTGATTTGTCTATTGCACTCCATACGAAAAGCAAGACTACAAGTTCTTGCATGCAGTGAGGTAAATCCAGGATTGGATCAAGCCTGTCTGGCGCATCTGGAGCCTGTTGACAACCCTATTTCTGGCATGGGTACCTCTCCTACTCATCTTCAGTAAAGCACAGTTACTTACCTGTAACAGGTGATCTCTGGGAACAGCAGGAATTAGTCATCACATATGGGTGCGTCGGTACCGACGGAGCCCGCGTGGGAAAGCTCCCCAGCTTTTCAGATTAAAAGCTTTTGGGGCCTCCCACTGCACATGCGCGCTGCCTTCCCGCCTTCCTGACCAGCTCTCGTCAGTTCAAGTTTAAAGCTGAGACAATAGAGAGAGAGGACAGGAAGATAGATAGAGATACAACTCCTAGGGGAGGTGGGTGGGTTGTGATGACTAATTCCTGCTGTTCCCAGAGATCACCTGTTACAGGTAAGTAACTGTGCTATCTCCAGGAACAAGCAGGAATAAGTCATCACATATGGGGACTCCCTAGCTAAGATGCCTGGGAGATCCCCCTCCAAGGGTAAACCATCTTCGCATGGATCTCAGGCATCCCTCCAGGGAAGGTGGGCAGGAGTTGCTTAAGTATGGAACAGGTGTTTGAGGACAGCCTGACCAAACAAGGCATCCCGGCGGGAGTCCTTGTCCAAGCAGTAATGGGCTGTGAAGGTATGAACCGAGGCCCAAGTGGCTGCTCGACAGATCTGATCTATGGACACAGAGTGAAGATGAGCCATAGAAGTGGCTATGGCTCTCACATTGTGAGCTGTGACATGGCCCTCCAGAGAAATGTTCTTACTCTGGTAAGCAAAAGAAATACACTGAGCGATCCAATTGGAAAGTGTACGCTTGGTGACTGGAAGTCCCAAATGAGAAGGATCAAAAGCCACGAAAAGTTGGGAAGACTTTCGATGTGGTTGAGTCCTGTTGAGGTAAAAGGCAAGAGCTCTTTTACAATCCAGAGTATGAAGGTTCCTCTCTGCACTGGATGCATGAGGAGCCGGGAAAAAGACAGGTAGATATACCTCTTGATTAAGATGAAAAGGCGAGACCACTTTGGGCATAAAGTGGGGATTCGTCCTAAGGACCACCTTATCATGATGAAACCTAGTATAAGGTGGATGAGCCACTAAAGCCTGCAGTTCACTGATGCGGCGAGCCGAAGTGACTGCAATAAGGAAAACAACCTTCCATGAAAGAAATTTAAAGGAGGTAGAGTCCAAAGGCTCAAAAGGTGGCTTCATAAGCTGACCTGGAACTAGGTTCAAATCCCATGCTACCGGAGGAGGTCGGATGGGAGGTTTAGTTAGAGTCAGGCCTCTCATGAAACGTGCAACAAGAGGATGAGAGGAGACAGGTTGTCCATTTATAGGTTTTAAGGATGCTGCAATAGCACTCAAATGGACCCTTACTGAATTTGTCTTAAGGCCTGCATTTGAAAGATGCAGGAGATAGTCCAAGAGGGAATTCAAAGGAAGTGCTAGAGGGTCAAGACCCTGCTGAGCACACCAAATGGAAAAACGTTTCCATTTGAAAGCATAAGAACGCCTCGTGGAAGGTTTCCTAGAGGCATGAAGGATATCTGTCACAGGTTGAGAAAGATTAAAGTCTTGAAGACTTAGGCCTTCAGTAACCAAGCTCTGAGATGTAGGGATTTGGGGTTTGGGTGCCACAAAGTCCCCTCCTCCTGAGACAGAAGGTCTGGCGCAGCTCCCAGGTCCAGGGAGGATCCCTGGGAGAGATGCAGAAGTAGAGGGAACCACACCTGGCGTGGCCAGCGGGGAGCTATGAGGATCATAGTCCCGTGATCCCTCTGGAGCTTGAACAGAGTCTTGGATATTAGAGGAATGGGTGGAAAGGTATAGAGGAATTCCTGACCCCAATGCAGGAGGAAGGCATCGTGGGCCTGAGCTCCCTGACACTGAGTTCTGGAACAGAACCGGGGAAGTTTGGCATTCCACGGACTTGCAAAGAGGTCTATGTCCGGGGTCCCCCATTCCTGAAAGATTCTGCGTATCTGGTCCATATCTAGGGACCATTCGTGTGGAAGCAGAACTCGACTGAGTCTGTCTGCACGAGAGTTTTGAACTCCTGGAAGATACACTGCAAGAAGGTGAATTTGATGCTCTCTGGCGAAGGCCCATAATCTGAGAGCTTCGTTGCAAAGCGACAGAGAGCCTGTCCCTCCTTGTTTGTTTATATAGAACATGGCTACCTGATTGTCTGTCTGAACTAGGACAGTCAGGTTGACAAGGAGGGTATAGAAGACCTTGAGGGCAAGGTAAATTGCTCGCAGTTCCAGGAGGTTGATATGAAGGGTGGCCTCCTGTGGAGACCAAGTGCCCTGAGTGGAGAGGTTCTGAAGATGAGCTCCCCACCCTGTCTGGGAGGCATCTGTTGTGAGGGTTGCTTGGGGCAACAAAGGTTGGAAGGGGGCCCCCAACAACAGATTCTTGGTGGATGTCCACCATTGGAGGGACCAAAATAGACGGCTTGAGGTGAGTATTTGGTCGGAGAGCGCTCCAGATGCTTGAGTCCACTGGGTGGCCAAGGTCCATTGAGCTGCTCTCATATGCAGACGAGCGTAGGGCACCACATGTACCGTGGAGGCCATGTGGCCCAGAAGTCGCAGCATTTCCCGGGCTGTCAAATGACTGCTGGACTGAGCTTGGGAGGCCAAACTCAGCAGGCGTTGGGCCCTGACCTGAGGCAGGTAGGCCCTTGCAGTGATGGTGTCTAACTTGGCCCCTATGAACTCGAGAGACTGAGTAGGGATTAGTTGAGACTTGGGAAGGTTTACTACCAGTCCTAGATACTGCAGAAGACGCCTTGTGCGGTCCAGGGAAATTTGGGCCTGGGACTGAGAGGGAGCTCGGATGAGCCAGTCGTCCAGGTATGGGAATATGAAAATTCCCAGGCCTCTTAGAAAGGCAGCTACGACTGCCATGCATTTGGTGAACACTCCTGGAGCAGAGGCTAGACCGAAGGGGAGTACTCTGTACTGGAAATGTTTTCCCTGAAACAGAAATCGAAGGTATTTTCTGTGGGATGGATGGATGAGTATGTGTGTATACGCATCCTTTAGGTCTAGAGAACAAAGCCAATCCTGACTCTGAAGGTATGGAAGGAGAATGCCCAGAGAAAGCATTTTGCATTTCTCCTTGAAAAGAAATTTGTTCAATTCTCTCAGATCCAGAATTGGTCTGAAGCCCTCTATCTTCTTTGGTATTAGAAAATAAGGGGAGTAGAATCCCGTCCCCTGTTGAAGAGGGACCTCCTCTATTGCCCCCTGGGCAAGGAGGGAGGAGACTTCCTGACCCAAGAGGGCCAGGAGAGATGGGGGAGAATTGAACTGCCTCACCATAGTATAAGGAGGAAGGTCGGAAAAATGGAGTTTGTAACCCTCTCTGATGATAGAGAGGGTCCATTGCTCTGATGTAATTTGCTCCCATCTGGGAGCAAAGTGAGCTAACCTTCCGGGTATGGTGAGGGGCTCTGGTTGTTCTAGAGCCAGAAAAGTTAAGTTCTCTAGAGGCAAGTCAAAACCCCTGAGGGGGTGGAGCCTGCTGAGGCGTAGCAGACGCCGCAGGCTTTGACCTTGCCTGTTTAGGTTGCTGACGTTTAGCAGCAAAACGAGGCTGAGAGGATTGTTGGCCAGTATTTGTGGAAAATCTGGACTTCTTGTAATAAGGCCTCTTAAAAGACTTCTTCTTGGCAGGAGTGGAGGTAGACTTAGAAAGTCTAGCTAAGGTGGCATTTTATGCGTCCATTTGAGTGGCCTTAATTTGCCACTCCTCACCAAATAAGTTCTCACCTGTACAGGGCAGATTTCGTAAGCCATCTAGGACCCAAGGTTCTAGATCAGAAGCCTGGAGCCAAGCAAGACGTCGGGCTGCTATAGCAATGCCCGAAGCCCTACCAGCACCCTCAAAGGAATCAAAAGCTGCCCTGTTGGAGAACTTTGAAATATCCAAAAGGTGTTTCACTAAGGAAATGAACTGCTCCCTCTTATCCTCAGGGATAAAGGGGGCAAAATGCCGAACTTTTAGAGCGATTTCACTGAGAAACATGCCCATGTAAAGACTATAGGAATTAATCCTGGCTATAAGCATAGTAGCCTGGAAAATTTTCCTGCCAAAAGAGTCTAGAGTCTTACATTCTCGCCCTGGAGGAGTAGAAGAGTGCCTTTTGGTACTCTATCTTCTTCATCGCAGACTTCACCACAATAGAATGGTGAGGCAACTGGGTTTTTTGGAAACCAGGAGAAGGGGGGACACGGTACATGGAGACAATGTTAGAGGAGCCTCCCATAAGTCCATCAAGTGTTCTTGAAGGATTTCATGGATAGGCAGGGTAACTGCCTCTTTAGGAGACTTAGAGTATCCTAAAATATCCAGTTTCTTTGATCTGGGTTCCTTTTCAGAGGATGAAGCAATAGAAAGACCTTTAGCCATTTCTATGATGAAGTCCTGAAAGGACAAATCCTCTGGTGGAGACATTCTCCTTTTAGGAGAAGAAGGCTCCTCAGGAAGATCAAGGGAGAACTCATCAGAATCATCAGAGGAGTTAAAATCCTCTGAAGAAGCAGAGTATCCTCTATGTGCTTCCAACGCACGATACGCATACCGTTCGGTATCGACATCGGGCGTACCGGGTATGGGATCGGTACCGGGCAAAAGCCCGGATCCGGCATGCGGAACCGATCTGCGTTTGGAAGACGATGGCCTCGGTTCCGGTATGGAAGCCATCACCGGAACCGGACCCGGTACCGCTGGCTGCGGTACCGAGGGCGTAGCAGCATTAATAAAAGCCAGAATGGCCTGCTGCATGACTTGGACAGTATTGCCCATAGACACCACTGCTGCCTGGATGTCGGTACCGGTATGGGCCGGTACCCCAGAGCAGTACAACAGGTGATCTGTCGAGGCCGCGCCATCGATGTCAACCTGTGACCCCATGATTGCTTTGGAGGCCGGAACCTCCCGCCGGGGTTTTTTGGCCTGGGCAGAATCCTCGAACTCAGAATTGAGAGCCTCTCGATCTTTAGAAAGAGATTTGCTTTTAGAGGATTTGCCCACTGGAGTTTTGGTTACCTGAGATCCATCCGGAGAGGAAGACCTGGATGACTGTGATGCTTCTGAAGGAAACAGCACATGGAACTTGTTGGCCCGGTTCTGCAATCCACGTTTCGACATCTGGGAGCAGGATGGGCAGTCCGGTATGGAATGGTCAGGTCCTAAACATTTAAGACACCATTCATGGGTGTCTGTAAGAGGAATGACAGCACTGCACTTGGTACACTGTTTAAAACCAGGAACTGGCTTCTCCATGAGGAGAATTTGTGTAGGCCTGAAGGCCTAACAAAGTACCAAGCTGTGCTGAAGAAAAGAAAAAAATATATATTTTTTTTTTTCAAAAGAAAGAAAGAGACCGGCAGTACCGGTTTTCAGAATGGGGGAAGGCAGGTACGCGGTCTAAAGAAAACAATAAAATTAACAATTTCTTCAGCGGTGACAGGAACACGACCTGCTGGCTCCGCAGAAAAAAGAAACTGACGAGAGCTGGTCAGGAAGGCGGGAAGGCAGCGCGCATGTGCAGTGGGAGGCTCCAAAAGCTTTTAATCTGAAAAGCTGGGGAGCTTTCCCGCGCGGGCTCCGTCGGTACCGACGTACCCATATGTGATGACTTATTCCTGCTTGTTCCTGGAGATAGACTTAAGCAAAATAGTTCATTCAGTTTTTGTGTTTTGGTCTTGTCCTCCCTTGGTGCCTCTTTTACCCCTCTATCATCTAATGATCCAATTGACTCATACAGGTTTGAAACCATTAGACTAGCACTGGGTCACTCTTCTCTCTCTGCACCTGCTACCATCTTCAGGTCAGGTGGTTTCTGCTAATCTATATTTTTTGGCCTATTTTACCCATGTGCCACTGAACAAGTTTACTCATATTGCTTTACAGGGTGTGGAAAGGTAAAGGAGGCACTTGGCTAGCCAGAAAGTGCGGCAAATAAGGGGAATCAGCAAAGTGGGTCAAGAGTTGGGAAGGAGAGTTGCTTCCCCGCTCAGAGCATCACATGATCTCATGTGTATCTTATAACATACATGAGTACTTAGCAATTCTGCCCAAACCAAACCACACTCCTGGGAATGCCTACAAGCTGCATACAAAACATGCCATCTTATCTGCACACATGCTTAAAGCATATACCCTAGGGCAATTTTATAAAATGTCTTTTCTATATGTAAAGCAGCCTTTACACGTGAACATCTTTTATAAAAATTACCACTGTAGTGTCCAACAAGTAAATTACTACTTGTGCTTGATGAGCTAAAAATCCTACCTGCCCTCTGTGCTGAGAGAGTGGCCTTGCTGGTTGCCATGGCAATCATATGACAGGCCCTGATTTATTACCTCCTGCTGCATGGCTGGGAAGGTTCTTCAGTTACCTTCTGCAGCATTTCCAGATTCAAGAGGAATATTGTGATAAATGCCCTCCATCTGAGAGAAATACTCAACAGAAAAACCAGAGCAGAGAACAATGCTTTAAATTCAAAATCCTAGGTTGGAAGCCTTTAAGATACTAAAGACTGAAACAAAGAACTCTGACCCTGAAACACCACGATTCTTCGCCTTTTATGAATATATTTTTCTGAGGGACAGACTAATGAATATTTAAGCAGCCTGAAGTCTATCATGAAGTAGTAAATTCCAAGCACTGATAGGTGAATAATGTGTTGATTACAGGAAAACAGGTACACATCATAGCAAATTACAGGATCAGTCCAATTATTGCTGCACGGAGACTGTACTTTCAAGGATTATGACACCTATTCGACAACAAATTCGCTAATTTAACTAAATCAGCACCTGACCAGGTGGTAAAACCACACACCATTGCCAGTTTTCTCAGAGACAGATATTTTTCTTTATAAGCTACTGTCTAGTAATCATGTTATTCAGATTTTTTTTATTAAATCAGTTTAATGACATCATCCTCATACCAAATATGCACATCAGAATTCTCAAGCTAGCCTGACCCAGAATTTCAGGAGACAGCAGCCAAGGGCTAAACCTTCTACGACCTTGCCTAAAGGACCCTGAAGGCCCAGACGTCCACTGTGTTACAGGTCTATCTAGAGAAAATAGCCTGAGCTACATTCCTATCAGCTGTACCTTGAGAAGGACCACCGGCCCTCATTAAAGGGAACTACCAACTCTGGGGAGACTAGAGAAGACTCCACCCAGACAGCCCCTACTACCACAGAGGCACTGAAGGATGCACTGTAGTTGAAGGCTTTTCAAATGGCCTTTGGTCCATCTTCTAGGAATTAGGTTCTCCCCCCAGAGAGGAAGCAAACCTCAACAGAAATGGCTCCTCCAGAGATCGGAGCTAGAATCCAAAAGCTAAGGGAAATGTCAGTCATATCAACTAGCCAATTCCCGTGTCGCCATGGGGCTGGTACAGACTGAATCAGACTTGCCTATCAGCAGCCCCCAAAATGGCCAACTGCAAGTCTCCTAGTAAATGGCATGAGACTGGGCTTAATGACCATTTGTCTCAACTAGGGACCAACCATCCGGTTTTTGACCGGACACTCTGGTTTTGAAGCTTGTGTAGTGTATCCAGTTATAACAGTTATAACTGGACACTACTGGTCAAGCCAAATCCTATGGCTACTGCCTCTCGACATTTCCCCTCATCTCTGTTCAGTATTTACCTTCTTGTTTCTCCTTAAACTTCTCTTTACCTATAGCAGAGACACCAGCAATTTAAAAAAAAAAAGCCCTGCCCATACAGCACAGTTACTTACCTGTAACAGGTGATCTCTGGGAACAGCAGGAATAAGTCTTCACATATGGTATCGTCGGTACCGACGGAGCCTGCGCGGGAACGCTCCCCAGCCTCCAGTAGGAAAGCTTTTGGGAGCATCCCACAGCACCTGCGCGCTGCCTTCCTGCCTTTCCCAACCGCCTCTCTCCAGTTCGAGTTTTAAAGCTGAGACAAAGAGAGAGAGAGGAAAGGAAAGATAGAGAGATACAACTCCTAGGGGAGGTGGGTGGGTTGTGAAGACTTATTCCTGCTGTTCCCAGAGATCACCTGTTACAGGTAAGTAACTGTGCTATCTCCAGGAACAAGCAGGAATGAGTCTTCACATATGGGGACTCCCCAGCTAGAGATGCCTGGGAGATCAGCCAGATTGTGAGTCCCTGGGAAGGGCTCCACCTCCACCCATGAATCTCAGGCATCCAGTCAGGGATGGAGGGTAGGAGTTAATTAGGTATGGAACAGGTGTTTGAGAACAGCCTGACCAAACAAGGCATTCCGGCGGGAGTCCTTGTCCAAGCAGTAATGGGCTGTGAAGATATGAACCGATGCCCAGGTGGCCGCCCGACAGATTTGGTCGATGGACACAGAGTTTAGATGAGCCATAGAGGTTGCCGTGGCCCTCACATTGTGAGCTGTGACATGGCCCTCCAGAGAAAGGTTCTTACTCTGGTAGGTGAAGGAAATACACTGAGCAATCCAATTGGATAGAGTTCTCTTAGAGACTGGAAGTCCTAAATGAGAAGGAAGTCTTGCCCCCAATGAAGGAAGAAGGCATCCCTGGCCTGAACTCCCTGACACGGAATCCTGGAACAAAACCAGGGAAGTTTGGCATTCCACGGACTTGCAAACAGGTCTATGTCTGGGGTACCCCAAATCCGAAAAATCCTGGCTATCTGGTCCCCATGGAGGGACCATTCGTGTGGAAGCAGAACTCGACTGAGTGTCTTCCCAAGAGTTTTGAACCCCTGGAAGATACACTGCCATGAGATGGATTTGATGCTCTCTGGCGAAGGACCATAATCTCAGAGCTTCGTTGCAAAGCAACAGAGCCAGTCCCCCCCTGCTTGTTCATGTAGAACATGGCTACCTGGTTGTCCGTGTGGATGAGGACTATCTGGTAGCTGAGCAGGGTGTGGAAGACTCTGAGAGCCAGAAAGATTGCTCTGAGCTCTAAGAGATTGATATGTAGAGATGTCTCCTGTGGAGACCAGATGCCTTGGGTGGAGAGATCTTGTAGATGAGCTCCCCAACCCTTTGGAGAGGCATCTGTTGTAAGGGTTGCTTGGGGTAACACCTGTTGAAAGGGGGACCCCAGCAACAGATTTTGAGTGGACTTCCACCAGTGGAGGGACCAAAAGAAGCGACTGGAGGTTGCTATTTTGTCTGACAGGCAACCTGATGCCTGGGTCCATTGGGTGGATAGAGTCCACTGAGCTGCCCTCATGTGAAGGCGAGCGTAAGGAACCACATGCACAGTGGATGCCATGTGGCCTAAGAGTTGCAACATCTCTCGAGCAGTTAAATGGGATTTTAACTGAATCTGGGAGGCTAACTGCACCAAGTGTAGGCAACGGGCCTGGGGAAGATAGGCCCTTGCAGTTGTGGTATCCAGTAAGGCCCCTATGAACTCTAGAGACTGAGTAGGGGTGAGATGGGATTTTGGAATGTTGATTACCAGTCCCAGATACTGAAGAACACGCTTTGTGCAGGCCAGGGAAGTCTGGGCCTTTGACTGGGATGGAGCTCGGATGAGCCAGTCATCCAGATATGGGAATACGAATATCCCTAGAGTGCGTAAAGATGCAGCTACTACTGCCATGCATTTGGTGAACACTCTTGGTGCAGAGGCCAGACCGAAAGGAAGCACTTTGTATTGGTAGTGCTTTCCTTGGTAAAGGAACCGAAGGAACCTTCTGTGTGTTGGATGGATGAGGACATGGGTGTACGCATCCTTGAGATCTAGAGAACAAAGCCAGTCCTGACTCTGGAGGTATGGAAGGAGAGCACCGAGAGAAATCATCTTGAATTTCTCCTTGCATAGAAACTTGTTCAATTCTCTGAGATCTAATATGGGTCTGTAGCCCCCCATTTTCTTTGGAATGAGAAAATAGGGGGAGTAGAACCCTGAGCCCTGTTGAAGAAGGGGTACTTCTATTGCTCCTTGGGCAAGAAGGGTAGCAATCTCTTGACCTAGAAGGTTGAGGAGAGATGTTGGAGAATTGAACTGTTTCACCATGGTGTGAGGAGGAAGGTTTAAGAAATGAAGCTTGTACCCATCCCGTATGATGGAGAGGGTCCATTGCTCTGCTGTGATTTGTTCCCATCTGGGAGCAAAATGGGCTAACCTTCCAGGGATGGTGAGAGGCTCTGGATGTTCTAGAGCCAGAAAGGCTAAGTTCTCTAGTGGAAAGTCAAAGGCCCTGAGGAGGCTGAGGCTGTTGGGCCGTAGCAGTCCTCGCAGCCTAAGGCTTGGCCCGTTTTGGTTGTTGCTGTCTTTGTAGCAAAACAACCTTGGGAAGAAGCCTGACCATAAGTAGAAGAAAATTTCCCCTTTTTTGGGAAAAATCCTTTTTTGAACCACCTCTTTTTAAAAGGAGCAGCAGTAGACTTTGAAAGTCTATCTAAAGCAGAATTTTCAGCATCCATCTGGTTGGCCTTTGCTTGCCAATCTTTGCCAAACAGGTTTTCACCTGTACAGGGAAGGTTACCTAGACCATCCTGCACCCAGGATTCCAAATCCGAGGCTTGTAACCAAGCAACTCTGCGTGCACCTATGGCAATAGCCGAGGCTCTACTGGCACCCTCAAAAGAGTCAAAGGCTGCACGGTTGGAAAACTTGGATACATCCTGTGCATGTTTAAGCCAGGTGAGACACTCTTCTCTCTTATCTTCTGACATAAAAGGAGATAAGGTTTGCAGATGATCTGTAACTTCCTTTAGAAACATCCCCATATAGAGACTATAGGAGTTGATTCTGGCTACAAGCATACTGGCCTGAAAAACTTTCCTGCCAAAGGCATCTAAGGTTCTGCATTCTCTTCCTGGAGGAGCAGAGGAGTGTCTTTTTGTACTCTTGATCTTTTTCATAGCAGACTCTACCACAATGGAGTGGTGAGGAAGCTGAGTCTTATGAAAACCAGGACAAGGAGGAACACGATACATGGTGTCCAACCTACGAGAATGAGGGGAGGTGGAAAGAGGAGTCTCCCATATGCCCAACATGTGATCATAAAGAATCTCATGTATTGGTAAGGTGGCTGCCTCTTTAGGAGCCTTAGGATATTGTAAAATATCTAATTTTTTGGCTCTAGGTTCTGTTTCAGAGGCCACTGAGATGGAGAGGCCTCTGGCCACCTCCCTGATGAAATCCTGAAAAGACAAGTCTTCAGGAGGAGACATTCTCCTTTTTGGAGAAGAGGGTTCCTGAGGAAGGATCCCGATGCTTCAATAGAGGCCTCTGATGCATCAGAGTCTTCAGAGGAATCGAAGTATTGACTGTCTGGATGCTCTCGCAGAGCCCGATATGCATACCGTGGGGTATCGACATCGGGAGTAATCGGTACCGAGTCGGTACCAATGGGCATCACAGGATAGCGTACCGCTGCCGTCGACGTTGTCGATGTCGATGCAAGCGGTACCGGCAGCGGAAGGCGTCGCAGCTTGTATGAATGCCGTGATGGCACACTGCATGGTCAGAATATTCTGATCCATCAACGCCACCAATGTCTGGATGTCGGTACCGGTGGAAACCGCCGGTACCCCAGAACATTGTAACAGGTGATCGGTCGAGGCCGAGCCATCGATGTCAACCTGTGACCCCATAGATACAGCTTTGGAAGCCGGAACTTCCCACCGGGGTAATTTTGCCGGTGTGGATTCCTCAAGAGTAAGCCCGGGGGCATCTCGATACTTGGAGGGAGATGTACTCTTTGAGGACCGGCCAGATTTAAGTTTGGTTACCTGAGATCCATGGGATGAAGAAGCAGCCCTGGAAGATGTCGATGCCACAGAAGCTGCATCAGAGAGAGAAACAGGAAACTAAGCGTGGCTGCTCGATTTTGTAACCCTCTTTTAGACATCATGGAACAGGACTCACAATCCGCAATGGAGTGGTCAGGACCTAAACATTTTAGACACCAGTCATGGGTGTCAGTGACAGAAATAGTGCCACTGCACTTCGTGCACTTTTTGAACCCGGAGGCGGGTTTTTCCATGAGGAAAATATTTCTGCAGGCCTAAGGCCACAGAAGAAAAAATGCACTGAAGTAAGAAAAGAGTAGTTTTGTTTTGTTTTTTTTAAGAAAGAAAGAAAAAAGACCGGTGGTACCGGTCCGGAGTCGAGAAGGCAGACACGCAACTAAAGAAATAAAAGAAAATAAGAAATTCTTCAGCGGTGACAGGAAACACGACCTGCTGGCTCCGCGGAAAAGAAGAACTTGAGAGAGGCGGTTGGGAAAGGCGGGAAGGCAGCGCGCAGGCGCTGTGGGATGCTCCCAAAAGCTTTCCTACTGGACGCTGGGGAGCGTTCCCACGCAGGCTCCGTCGGTACCGACGATACCCCTATGTGAAGACTCATTCCTGCTTGTTCCTGGAGATAATCTTGCAACCTCTTCTGCATCCCACTGCCTCTGACACACACAACCTGTTGCAGTGGGAGCAGGATGCATTAGAGGTTTCAAGATTGTATAGGCTGGGAGGCTGAACTGATGGGGCAGGCTACAAGCAGGCTTTGTTTTAATTGTTGCTGTCACTACTGTGGGTAAAATGGTTTGAGGGGGAAGAGGGGTGCTGGTCAAAGGGAAGTGGGGAGAGAGGATACTGACCTTGACTCAAGCCAACTGTCTGCTGGCATTACCCACTCCAGACAGGCCAGCCCTGTATTGGGGCTGTCAACTATGTGTCCGGGATCTTTTTTTTTCATGCCTCCGAGTACTGACACACACTGTCAATCTCTCCTCCTGACTACCCTGATGGTCCCAAGTCGAAAGGACTCCTGACCCATCTGTCTCCTGAGGCCAAGTTTGCCAACTGAGAAGAGGAGCACAGAATAAGGACTCCAGTGGAGGATCAGACACAGGCTGCCTGCAAGTAAGTACTTCTGCCTTCTAATCATGACTGCTAAAGCAACAAAATGTGTTTAGGAAGGGCAACAGAGAATGCTAGGACTGGCTGGGGACTAGCAGAGCATGGTAGTGGGTAGTGCTGTGAGCTGGCTGGGGTTTAGGAAAGAGAAAATGCTGCAACTAGGAGGGAGTAAGTGCTGGGACTGGCTGGGAACTGCCTAGGGCAGTGATGGCTAACCTTTTTGAGCCCGAGTGCCCAAACTGCCGCACAAAACCAAAGAATTTCCTCAAAGTGCCAGCACGTCCATTAAAGCCTCATTTGCATAAGGTGCCTCATTTGCATAAATATTTGCATAATGTTACCATACACTAACTTTTAGTAAACATGCCTCTTAATGAGTATATGGATAAAGAAAGACTAAAAGGTTTCTACATTACTATAATCCAGTACCAACCGCCAGGCACATTAGGAACTACTACAAACGCTGCCCATTTAGAACCCATAGCAAACCCGCCGTATCCTAACAGTACTACCAGGACTCACAAAGCACCATACCCTAACTATCAAAAGGCAACACTGCAAATATTAAACCAATACATTTCAGAGAACAACAATACATGACCTACTGGGGAAAGAACAAGTGGCAATGTCAAATAGGAATTATATAAACAGAATACCTCAGCTCAGTTACACATGCAGAACAGACCATCACCAAACAAGGAATCACAATTTAAAAACAGGAAGACAATAATTAAACTGGGAACCCCAAAAGCCAAACTTGGAATATACAACAACACTGTAGAAATAAAACTATAAATTAATTTCCTCTTGTACTAAACAAAGCGCAAAAATTAATGATGCACATTTCCCAGAGCTGACATATTCCAGTTAATAAATTCAAAATAAAGAGATATTTTTCTACCTTTTGTGCATTTTTTTTCAGTTGCAATTGCTCCAGCCACTTTCTTCTGGTTTCTTCGTGTCTTCTCCTAACTCTCCATCTGCTGTCCATTTGTCCTTTCTTCTGTCTTCTTGGTTTTTTTTTTCCATTCTCTCTCTACATCTGCTTTAACATACTAATCTTTCTCCTTTTGCTCTTTCCTCATTCCTATTTCATCTACTCAAAATTTACCCCTCCATCCTCAATCCCCACTTATTCTCCCAATAACCGGCCAATTGTAGATTTTTTATCCCTCCCACACAAAATATTTTTCCCCTCTCCATTTTACTCTCCCAGCCCCATCCCATTCTAATCCTCCCCCAACACCAGCTCCCTTCTAGTTCCAGCCTCACCCAGCATCCATTCCCTTCTAGTCCCTGCATCAGCCCATTTCCAGTCCTAGCAACCCATTTCCAGTCCTAGCAACCTCCCAACCCAATACCAGTCCTAGCCCCCCCTCATCAACCCACTTCCAGTCCTAACCCCCCATAAGCCCATTTCCAGTCCTAGCTCCCCCATCTATTTGCAGTCCCATCCGAGTCCCTCCATCAGCTCATTTCCAAACCCAGCCCCCCATGAGCCCATTTCTAGTCCTTTCCTAGCCCCACCATCAGCCCATGTCAAATCCTAGCTCCCCTCCACTCAGCCCATTTCCAATCCAAGCCCCCCATGAGCCTACTTCCAGTTCTAGCCCCTTCATGAGTCCATTTCAATCCAAACCCCCACCACAGCCCATTTCCAATCTTAGCACCCCCCCAACAGCCAATTTCCAGTCCTATTCTAGCCCCTCCATCAGCCCATTTCCTGTCCTAGCCCCCCCTCACCCATTTCCAGTCCTAGCTCCCTCCCCCTCACAACCCATTTCCATTCCAAGCCCCAATCCCATCAGCTATTTGCAGTTCAAGCCCTCCTTCCACTCAGCCCATTTCCAGTCTTAGCCCCCCATAGCCCATTACCAGTCCTAACCCCCCCATCAGCCCATTACCAGTCCTAACCCCCCCATAGCCCATTACTAGTCCTACCCCCCCCCCAAATCACCATCACCATCACCATCACCAGCCCACTTCCAGCCTTAGCACCCCCCATGGCCCATTACTAGTCCTAACCCCCCCCCCATCAGCCCATTTCCAGTCTTAGCCCCCCCCCATGGCCAATTACCAGTCCTAACCCCGGCCAATTACCAGTCCTAACCCCGGCCAATTACCAGTCCTAACCCCACCCCCCCCCGGCAAATTACAAGTCATACCCCTCCACCCCCGCACAATAACCCGTCATCCCCCCCCCCGGCCAATTACCAGTCCTAACCCCCCCCATCAGCCCCTTTCCAGTCTTAGCCCCCCCCCCATGGCCAATTACCATTCCTAACCCCCCCCCTGGCCAATTACCATTCCTACCCCCCCCCATGGCCAATTACCAGTCCTACCCCCCCCCCGGCCAATTACCAGTCCTACCCCCCCCCCTGGCCAATTACCAGTCCTAACCCCCCCCATCAGCCCCTTTCCAGTCTTAGCCCCCCCCCATGGCCAATTACCAGTCCTAACCCCCCCCCCATCAGCCCCTTTCCAGTCTTAGCCCCCCCCATGGCCAATTACCAGTCCTACCCCCCCCATCAGCCCATTTCCAGTCTTAGCCTCCCCACCATAGCCCATTACCAGTCCTAAACCCCCTTCCCCCCTATCATCCCAAATTAAAAAAAAAAAAACCAAACAAACCGGCTGCTTCTGCCGCGGCAGCCTCAAGAGCTCTGCCGCGGCAGCCTCAAGAGCTCTGCCGCGGGGCCCCCCCCTGTCCGGCAGAGCCTCCCTGCATCATCTACCTTCAAGTCGCAAAACGCGGGCTTCTTTCAGAGCCGCGAGAGTTTCCTTTCTCGCGGGAGAGCCGCGAGAAAGGAAACTCTCGCGGCTCTGAAAGAAGCCCGCGTTTTGCGACTTGAAGGTAGATGATGCAGGGAGGCTCTGCCGGGCAGGGGGGGGCCCCGCGGCAGAGCTCTTGAGGCTGCCGCGGCAGAGCTCTTGAGGCTGCTGCGGCAGAGCTCTTGAGGCTGCCGCGGCAGAGCTCTTGAGGCTGCCGCGGCAGAGCTCTTGAGGCTGCCGCGGCAGAAGCAGCCGGTTTGTTTGGTTTTTTTTTTTTTTAAATTTGGGACCTTTTAAATGCGGACCTTCCCGCGTGCCAGCTGCAAGGCCTTCGCGTGCCACAGCTGGCACGCGTGCCATAGGTTCGCCATCGCTGGCCTAGGGTCTAGGAGAGAGTCAGTGCTAGATACTAGCTGGGATCTGTAAAAGGAGAGACAGCTGAACTGACTGCTGACTAAGGAGTAAGAGTGCTGGGCTAGCTGGCGATGAGGGAGAATGTTTGTGCTGAAGCCCGACTAGGGTCTAGAAAGGAGAAAGAGTGCTGGCAACTGGCTGGGGGAGGGTGAAAGAGTGCTGGGACTGACTGATGAACTGGTGAGTGAGTGAGAGTAAGCGATGGGATGTGTGTTTCAGAAATGATTATTAGTTGAGGATAATTTAATATTATTCAAGCATTAAAATACTATTATTCCATTCATGACAGCAATTTCTTTTTTTTTTTTTAAAGAATATAATCCCCCCACTCCTCCACGCCAATGAGTGTCCAGTTAAGGTTTGTTGAAAAGTTGGCAACCCTAGACCCAAATTAATGTTAGTTGTTCTAGAGAACAACCTGCAACCTTGGGAAACATAGGGCCAGAGCCACAAGGCTACCAGCAGAGAACTGAAACCTCCTCCAAGTGCTAGCCTCTAGGCATGCACCCAGCACTGCCTAACTACTAATGCCAAGTCCTTTTGAAGAATGTCAGCTGTCCAAAACTAGACGCCTTACATGCAGCACCCCCTTCCCCCAGAACACTCATTCATTAGCCATAGCCAAAAACAAGACTCCCACCCCAGAGACCATTCAGGCTGGATTCTGTTCGCCTTTGAGCTGCCGAGACAAGAACATAGTACCTACTACTACTACCACTACTGAGCATTTGTATAACGCTACAAGATGTACGCAGCACTGCACAGACATGTAAGAGACAGTTCCGGCTCATCAGAGCTTACAATCTAGTCAAGACAGACAACACAGAAGGTATAGACAGGGATAAAACAAGGGAGAAGGGTGAAAGAAACAAGGAAATCAGGTGAGTCAAAATCCAATAGCAGCAGCCAAGAGGTGTGTTTTCAGCCTGGATTTGAGAAGGGTCAGAGAAGGTGCCCGGCATACACAGGTAGTTCGTCCCAGGTGTAATGTTCAAAGGTGAAAGGAGCGAAGTCTGGAGTTAGCAATAGAAGAGAAGGGCACAGATAGAAGCAATTTGCCAGAAGAACGGAGTTCCCAGGGGGTGGGGGTATAAGGAGAGATAAGAGAAGAAAGGTAGTGAGGAGCTGCAGAGTGAATGCACTTATAGGTCAGCAGGAGAAGTTTGAAATGGATGTGGAAACAGATAGGGAGCCAATGAAGTGACTTGAGAAGAGAGGTAATATGGGCATGATAAGGCTGGTGGAAGATTAGCTGCGCAGCAGAGTGTTGACCAGATAGAAGGGGAGAGAGATGATTCAAAGGGAGACCAGCAAGGAGTAAGTTACAGTAGTCAAGACGGGAAGCGATTAAGGAGTGGACAAGTGTCTTAGTAGTGTGTTCAGAAAGGAATGGGTGGATTTTGTTGATGTTACAGAGAAAGAAGTGGCAGGTCTTAGCTATCTGATGGGTTTGTGTGGAGAAGGAGAGAGGCGTCAAAGACAACCCCAAGGTTGCAAGCCAAGGAAACCGGAAGGAGTAGAGAGTTATCCACAGAGACTGAGAAAGGAGGAAGAGGAAAGAAAAACCCTGAACTGGACCTCAAAGGGCCCAGTTCAGGGTTTTCGCCTTAACATCCTATGCTATGCTGCATATGGTCAGAGAAAAAAAAAACAAACAAACAGGCAGAAACTGGCATCAGCGGTGGATCACAAGGATCTGAACTGACCCCTGGGGGAACTACCACTCCTGTTTTCCTCAGATGTATCTATAGATGACAGGAATTCACTTGGGCCCTTCAATCTACCCCATAAGGGAAAAGGCTGAATTTCTGGAGGGACAGAAGAGTGCAAGGGCAAAGTGAGGGTCATGATCTCTCTAGCTGCCCACGACAGAAGTGCTCTTAGACCCCAGGTCCCCAGAGAGGAAGCCTGGGTCTCAGCACACTCAAAATGGGGCTACCATGCAGCCAATCCAATTAAATACAGCCTGTGTGCTGTTTCATGAGTTGCAGCACAAGGCAGCTGACCATTAGGGCCCTGAGGCCCCAGAGGCTTCCTAGGCACCACCAGACATGCAGTCCGTGCCACATATACCATTCTTCGCTAGGCCCACGGCTCCACTTGAAGTAGCTGCAGTGCTCACTGGAAAGAAGAGAAAAGAGCTATAGAGGCTACAAAAACAGCATCAGGCTCCAGTCCCCTTGAAAAATGCTGAAATTTTAAAAAAAAAAAAATAATGATACCTTAGGCTTCACAGCCACAGAGACAAAAGCAGCAACCACAGCTTAAAAATGCTAGGGGCTGTAGGTTGCATCAGATTGCATGGATGGAAACAGCAGTGGCACCAAGACTGCAAAATATACACGCGCAAAAAAAAAAAAAAAAAAGGGCTGTGGCGATGGAGTCCCAAGGACTATTGGGCTGACAACAGGAAGCTCGGCTATCAATTTTTTTTTGTTTTTTGCAAGTTTGAGCAGTTTTATTTAAAGCAGTAGAGCCTAAGGCTTCTTACTGAAATCAATGGAGAAAAAAAAAAAGAGAGAAAATTTTAGGACATGCAGAGAAAGACAGCAAGGAGAGGCCTGGGCCCAGTTTACTGACCCCCACCTTCTCCCCAAAGGCCCTGTGGAGTCTCCTGCATTCATAACCTGTGGGCCTAGGAGCTGTCAGCTCGAGGAGCCAAATGCATGCCCTTGCTCAGAGTACCACTGGGCCCTTCAGGACTCTATCCTGAGACTGCTTCACAAACAGTGTGGGCCAGGAAAGTCTGGCTTATCTAACATATCTGCACTAGTAAACATACCTTTCCACCTGCTAGAAGCAGAAACTACTGGTTTCTCAGTGCTGCACCAGATGGTATACCATGTGATGACCTCACTGAAGTTGTGCAAGTCTGCCTCCACCTGCTAGCAAGGGAGCATAACCCTCGTCTAGCCGACAAAGGAATTCAATATGCAGGGTTTTATACTGAGATTCTTTCCAATCCTGTACAGAATCCATACTTTTCATTTTGATGCTGCTATTAATTATAATAATTTTACTGGATTAAGCATAAAGCATCCTAGGGAACCATTTTCTATAATACTGTTGTGGTGAACATTATGAGCACCCATGTATTTTAGGTATGTTATATACAACATCTTGATAAATAATTGGAAATATTCCAACTGTATGTCATCATAATATTTTAATAGTATGTTCAAAAGATACAACAAAAAAGATTTCTGTGCAACTCAGACATAGGGGTATGTTTACTAAACCGTCTTAATGTTACCGGCATTAGTTGCAGTCTTACTGTGACGAATGCCATATAAGGTAGTGGGCGTTCCGGTCTTAAGGTAGCATTTCGGGCTATCACGCGATAAAAGTCCGTTATCACGCGATAGAGGGAGCCGTGGCACGTTAACGTGCATTAGCCTTAATTAGGCACGCTGAACTGCAAACACAGCAACAGAGGTGTAGCACACTGGTTAATACAATGACTGATGAAACAGGGGTCATGAGTTCGATCCCCCAGTGGGCTTAATGAGTAAAGCTGTCTGAAGCATTACCCTTTACTTTAAATCAGTGCTGTCTGAGGCACACTCTTTTTTAATTTAAATTAGTGCTGCCAGCACACACACCCTCACAGTGCCGTAACCTAAAGTGCCACATAAGGTGCCCTATAAGGCACTCCAGAGGGCACATTATAAAGTGCACTGTCCGCCAAGGCGCCTTATAAGGCGCTTTATAGGGCGCCTTATGAGGCACCTTAAGGTTACAGCACTGTGAGGGTGTTTTTGCTGGCAGCACTAATTTAAAGTAAAAATGGAAATGCCTCAGACAGCCCTATCAAATAACACCATTGTGGGATCAAACCCATGACCTCTGCCTCCACAGTCAGTGAAGTAACCAGTGGGCTACATCTCTATAGCTACTAACAAACCCCTAGCTGGCTACAGAAGGGCTGCAGGTCACCAGGATAGGGTTAACCCACCCGTACCCATGATGCACTGCACATGCAGATCAGCAGTTGTAAACGGGTGCCAGGCCTTCGCCTAGGGTGCAAAGGTTGGGGTTACCCTGATATCTTCTGTTAGCAAATAATAGTCGTAAGTCGAGTGTTCAAAGCAAAACATAACAAGGAATTTATTCCCCCTCCCAAAAGGACTTTTTAAGTGCAAAACAAAACATGGAAAACAACTTCTTCTGAAGGAAAAATATCTTCTTTTTCTTTGCTATATACAAAACTTAGCATAAAGGACTCAATGTTGTCTGCAAGGCATAGCATACAATCCATAGGAGCACATTCAGGTTCACTAGTGCTACACTCCCATTGCATATCCTCACATTCAGTGTGTGTGGGGTTTGGCTTCAGACCTTTACTGCTGTCTCTGGAAAAACCCCTCGCTGAGAACTCGGGTATCTCATAAAAACACAGTTCCATACAGTAAGGTTTAAAAGTACCTGTAGCTGTAGTGTTTCTTCCCCGGCTCTCCTTTTGTTCCCTCCAGTTATCAGGAACTCCTTTATAAAACTTTCTGCTGACACTTCTTGTGTTGAGTCTTGAAGGACTAGAAAGGGGGGCTGTTACTTCTGGAGAGAAATCTGAAATTGTGAGTATACACTTCTGGGAATTTTTCTGAAAGGAATTGTTTTTCTTTTAAAGCTAATTAATCTGTGAACCCACTATTTTTTGTTAAATCAGTCAGGGACTAGTAGCAACAGTTTAAGATTCAATTTAAAACACAGAAGAGAACTTTCTGGTTACCTTTCATACCCAGTAGGGAGCTGTAGTTTAAATTTCATAGTCACTCAGGGCCTAGCATCAGCAAAGTACTTTTCGTTTCAAATTAAAATACAGAAGAGAGCTTTCTGGTTAAATTTAGAATCCAGCAGAGAGCTTGTAGTTTAAATTTCATAATAGGTTAGAGCCTAGCAGCAGCAAAGAGCTATAATTTAAATCAAATCAGAATATAGCTTACCTCAGCAGCACAGGACAGGGTACTGTGTAGCAGCCCCCCCCCCCACCACACCGCCTGCCAATGTTATGTGCCCTTGGGGGTACCTAATGGGTAATCTCCCCTGTGACACTGTGGGACACACACTCATGCCCATGTTGGACCCTCATCAGTTGATGTCTTGCTGCTTTAGTGTTTCGGCATTCCTATGTGCCACCTAGGCATCTGCCTAGCCCGCACTGTGCCCTAGCTGGACCACAGCATGTGCCACCTGCAGCCCTCTATATCCCATTTACAGCATCAGTACAGTTGCCCTTTCCTATGTGCCCACTCTGCTGTTACTGCACATGTGCACGTCATAACAAACCTGCCCAATATAAAAGTGAAAAAACCCTGATCAGCACTATTTCAGTATGGGATCATTCACTATGTAGGGGACAGAGAATAGACCCTTCCAAACATATCTTATTTTTTGAGCTTAGTAATGATAAACAAAGCAACACCACTGACAATCACTTTTGGCCAGCTTGGTTATTGGGCTTTTAGATGTGGTTCTGGTCCTTTTATATGTTTATTTGCCTCTTTGCTCCCTGCACATGTATCACAACTATCACTTTTCTGGGTTCCCCTGCCTTTGCTGCACATTGCTGACTGAAATGGTTTCTCTTTCCTGCAAATGTGCCTTAACGCGAGGGTTTCACTGGCGTTAGTGTTCAGACCCTGATTCCACAGCATTAGTGTGCCTGGAGCCTCTCCCCTCCCACTCTCCGCCCATTGACCCCTTCTCTCCGCCCTCTGGGAAGCCTTACTCCACCCTTCAGACCTGGATTTCACAGCGTTCGTGTGCCTTGACGTTATCGCGCGATAATACCATCGCTGCGACGTTAAGACAGTTTAGTAAACATACCCCATTAGTAATTTCTGAGAAAAAACAAAATATGACCTGGACAGGATTAATGGCACCCTTCACTAATATTTGATTGCACAACCTCTTGGCAGTGATGACAGCCTCCAAACATTTCTTATAACCATCTATAAGTTTCATACATCTGTCTGCTGGTAGTTTCTCCCACTCTTCAACTGTGATTTGTTCCAGCTCATGAATGTTTCCAGGATTCTTTTTACCAATGGCAGATTTCAGTTCTTTCCAAAGGTTCTTGATTGGATTGAGATCAGGACTCATTGCTGGCCAGTTTAAAACAGTCCATTTGTTCTTTATTAACCATTCTTTTGTACTTTTTGGATGAATGTTTTGGGTCATTGTTCTGCTGGAGGACCCATGACCTTCGACCCAGACCTAGTTTTCTGACACTAGGAAGCACATTTTGCTCCAAAATACCTAGGTAGTCCTCCAACTTCATGATTCCTTTAAATATGTTCCAGGCCTCCGGTTCCTAAGGCAGCAAAACAGCCCCACAACATTATGGGACCTCCACCATATTTAACTGTAGGAAGGGTGGGGGGTTTTTTTCCCTTTATAAGCACCATTTCTTCACCTGTAAATGCATCTCTGGTCTGCACTGCCAAAGAATTCAAGTTTGGTTTCATCTGTCCACAGAACATTTTCCCAGAAGGATTGTGGTTTCTCAAGGCAAGTTTAGGCAAAGATCAGGCATGCATTTTTTCGTGTCCGTCTTTGAGCAGTGGGGCCCTCCTTGGCCTTCGCTCATGAAGTCATCCTTTGTTTAGTGCATGGCGTATGGCGTAGATTGAAATCAGGGCCGGCCCTAGAGTTGGTCCAAAGTATTGGAGCTTAAGCGAACCTCAAGCTTTACACTCCCTCTGGCTGTCAAAATCTATTCTTTAGCTTTGAATGGCCTGCTTTTGCTGCCCTCCAGAAGTTGCTGTCCTAGGCGACCGCCTAGCGGTTAGGCCAGCCTTGGTTGAAACCACCACTCCAGAATGCTCCAGGTCATCTTTAAGCTCTCTGGATGTTGTACGTGGTGTTTTTCCACCAGTTTGCACTAACCTTTGAAGACTTCTGGGATTAATTTCCCTCTTCCCACCTTGTCCTGGAAGGTTCTTGACAGTTACATGAGCAGAAAATGTCTTAGCACTGCGAACTGTAGACTGTAGGAGAGTGCTATTCTAAATACCTGCCCCAGCTGCAGAAAAGGCTGGTCTCAGTTCCCTCTGTGCAATCCCATCCATGGGAATGCCTACATGTATATGTGCAAGTATACTCCTACTCAAATTCTGCAAACAAACTTCAAACTTATGTCTAGTAGTCTCAACTATGCAAAATTATGCATGCTTGCTTTGTCAAAATAACAAAGCATATTGTTTTTTGAATGATACTGGATTTAAAACACAATACAGAAAAAAAAAATCAAACTGCAAAATTTTCAATTATGTGCAGAACTCTAGCAGGAGTACAAGTAGTAGATGCTGTTTTCCTAGTGCCCTCTTGTGTGACTATATGGTGGGATAATTTTATATGCACCTACCTGGACATGTAAAATGCTGTTCTGTATCCTTGAGTCACTTATAAAATTATCCCTTTGGTGGTTAAACCTTAGTCAATATTTTTTTTTTTTTACTAAAAAAGGAAGCACCTAGCACCAAAACATATGACACGGAGAAATAAGAAACACCAAAAAGTACCACCACCTAGCTGCATCAGTTTATATAAGCCTATGGTTCAAGATGTGCTTGACTGTACAACAAAACCTTAGCACAAGCAAGAGAGGTATGATAGACAATTTGCAGCAATTTCTTTTAAATTATATGTATCCCAGCATAGTTAGCAATTATGCTTACTCTAAGTATGATGAAGTCAGCATTTGTAGTAGCCATAAAAAATGATCAGTTGATTATCCAGGTTGCAGTACAGTCCTGAAATTACATAAGTTCCATTCTAAACCACTGCAATTCTCTCTTCTTATTTACATAGGCTATAATTTTGTCATGGTGTACGAAAGAAAGCCTATAAATACCAGAATTTTTGCTAGTGAAAGTTATAGGTCAGAGTATCAAACAGCCATATAGTAAAATTCTTCCTGCTAATGCCACGTGCAGTAAAAGAAACCACTACTTATTTAACAGGTTTTGTATACCATCTTATCAAAGCAGTTTACATGATAAACATGATACATGGCAGTTACACATTACATAGTTGTGGGGGGGGGGGGGGACTTATTTACAGAATTAGAATCCGAAAAACTATTGCTTTAGTATGAAAGAAAATATTACTTTTATTTTATATGCACCTACCTGGATATGTAAAATGTTGTTCTGTATCCTTGAGTCACTTATAAAATTATCCCTTTAGTCAATATTTTTTGACTAAAAAAGGAAGCACCTAGCACCAAAACATATGACACGGAGAAATAAGGACAAACACAGTGATGGAATTCAAAATGGCATGGGACAGACACAGTGGATCACTTTACAGCAACAGGATAAAATCAAAATAAACTGAACCATCTAAATTTCTCAACAAATAGGGGTGTCCTACATGGAGCAGTGGGTTCACTCCTAAACAAAGACATGGGGAGGGGTGGCCTGCATAGAGTGGCAGGTGCACCTACTCCTGCCATCTTACTGGGCAGACTAGATGGACCATACTGGTCTTTATCTGTCGTCATTTACTAGCAGGATCCAAAACCAGAACCAGCAGCTTCTCTTAATTCAAGAACTAGGACAGGGGTCTGCAACCTTTAAGACATAAAGAGCCACTTGGACCCGTTTCCGAAGGGAAAAAAAAACTGGGAGCCGCAAAACCATTGCGACATTTAAAACAAATCTAACACTGCATATATTGTTTCTTACCTTAATGCTATATACGACCCCCTACTTTTCCTGTTAAAATATAGGTGTTTGGCCTATACTCGCCGTATAAGACTACCCCTCTTCCTTCGCACACCAAAAGAAATACGCCAGAAAATATCACAACAAGTAACAATATTTGATTTCAAAATTATGATGATTTTGTAGTCAAATCACTAATATGAAATAAAATTATTTTTTCTACCTTTGTTGTCTGACCAATTTATTCTTTGATCATGCTGGTCCCGATCTGAGGCTTCTGCTTTCCTGTCTTCTCTTAGCTCTCTTTCTGTGGTCTATGGTCCATCTGCCATTTCTTATATCTTCTTTCGTTTTCTTCACTTCTTTCCATCAGCCTATTTCCAGTCCCAGTAACCCTCCCCAATATCAGCCCCTTTCCAGTCCTCACTCCCAGTACCTTCCAATGTCAACTTGCATTCCCATGATTGCCACTGGTGTCCATTTCCTTCCAGTCCCCCTCTTTCCCCACTGACCAGTCCCTTCTAGTACAAATACCATGGCAGCCCCTCTCAGATCCAGTTTCATTCTCCCATCCCCTCATATCAGCCCATTTGTAGCCTTAGCCCCCAGTTATCTTCCAGGGCCAGCAGCTCTATCCTCCCCTCCCCACAATCAGCCCATGCCCAGTGCTAATCCCCCCTCAACCCCATTACCAGTGCTAGCCTCCCCTAATCAGCCCAATACCAGTCCTACCCCCCCATCAGCTCATTACCAGTCCTAGCCTCCCCTAATCAGCTCATTTCCAGTGCTAGTCCCCTCAACCCCATTACCAGTGCTCCATCCCTCCATGTCAGCCCCCTCCCTCCATCCATCCATATCAGCTCCCTCCCTCCATGTCAGCCCCCTCCATCCCTATCAGCTCCCTCCCTCCATGTCAGTCCGCCTCCATCCCTCCATCCATATCAGCTCCCTCCCTCCATGTCAGCCTCCTCCATCCCTCCATGTCAGCCCCCCTCCCTCCATCCATATCAGCTCCATCCCTCCATGTCAGCCCCCCTCCCTCCATCCATATCAGCTCCCTCCCTCCATGTCAGCCCCCTCCATCCCTCCATGTCAGCCCCCCTCCCTCCATCCATCCATATCTGCTCCCTCCCTCCATGTCAGCCCCCCTCCCTCCATCCATCCATATCTGCTCCCTCCCTCCATGTCAGCTCCCTCCCTTCTTCTGCAGCCGCGGCTCCCTGCCTCTTAGGGAACCGCGGCTGTGCTTTTAAAATCATCTCGGAGCCCTTCCTGTCTTGACGGGCTCCGTGCAGCATTGTCCCGCCTCTAAAGGAAGTTTTGGAGGGGGGACAATGCTGCACGGAGCCCGTCAAGACAGGAAGGGCTCCGAGATGATTTTAAAAGCACAGCCGCGGTTCCCTAAGAGGCAGGGAGCCGCGGCTGCAGAAGAAGGGAGGGAGCTGACATGGAGGGAGCCCATAACGCCACGTTTAAATACATCTTTACAACACTATTGCCTGTCACCGGGCGGGCAGTGTGCTCCGGAGCCGCGGCAAAGGTGAGAAAGAGCCGCATGCGGCTCCGGAGCCGCGGGTTGCCGACCCCTGAACTAGGACAACAGCACAAACAGCAGTAGGTGGCAGGAAGGAGAGAGCATGAAGGCCCACAGCATAAAAGCTAGGAGTGGGATCAAGTGAAAGGAGTCCCATGAGCAAAATATGTATCATATTTATTTAGACAGACTTGTATACCACCTTATCCTACAATCAAAGTGGTTACATAACATCACAATTGGATTACATTTAACATTTGGGTGCTTTACAACATTTAACATGAGGGTATTTAACAACATTAATACAACACAATTTGAGAGTTACATTTATCATAATGGTGTCGTGAGTTTAGCTAGGTTGGTTAGGTATTGATTTTGCAGGGGAGTTTACGTTGCAATCCCATCTCAGACTGCAGTATATCACTGAAATACAGAATGCAATTTCCATGCATAAAAAGGCGATTTTATGTGCATGCATGTGTGCGATCAAGTCCATGCCGACTCCTAGCAACCCAGCCCCTTAACAGCTGATAGAAATAAACATGTTAACAGTTCATGTACTTTCACCTACCCACAAAACAGGGTGGAGAAGGGGCATAAAGAAGTCACAGGAAGGTCTGTAATTAAATGACTTGTCTTTTCAAAATTTGAGCACAAGGCAAGTTATATATAAAAATACTGTGTAGGTGAGCCTCTCCCCAATTCTACCAGAGGCAATGGAAGGCAGGGCCAACCCAACCATTAGGCAAACTAGGTGGTCACCTAGGGTGGCAACTACGGAGGGGAGGGGGAAGCAAAGAGCAGGGCTCTCAATGCTAACATTAGATTGACAGCCAAGGGGGAAGGGGGTGTAAAGTTTAGGGTGTGCCTAGGACGCCAATGCCTTCCATCAGAGCCAGTCCCAGAGAATTAATGTGCCCAAGATCAAAGTATCAGTGGAGATTTAAGCCTTGCTTCCCTGGTTCTCAGCCTTCTGCTCTAAGGCTCTAGGCTGCTACTCTCCACTCCAGGTATAGTGATCAGAAAATTGCCCTCAAAGGTTTGGCTCTGTGACCTGGGTGTCAATAAACCCTTGAGTGAAGCCCTTCCAATAGGCATGCTCAGTAAAGGGCACAGAGGCCTGGGATGAGCATGCATGCAAGTATGCTAAACCCAACCCATGGGAGGGACTGGGAGATTACCCTTTTGGGATTATACATTCCCTCCAAAACCATCAATATCTATCTTCTTCCTGAACCCTCTAAGCAAAGCACCAGTCTAACTCATTTAGGTAGAAGATGCCAGAGAGAGAGACTCTATTCCACTAAAGAAGGGAAAACTGTTAGGTGGCCTTTTACTTCTGTAAACTGTCCTAGACTCAGACCTCGACTCAGGTACAATGAAAGTCAGCCACGTGAAGTGTTCCCTTTTTCTACCACCTGGCCTAGAAAGCTGAATTAGTCCAAGCCAGTGGGGTCTTCCTAGGAAGCTGAAGGCAAAAAAAAAATGCCAGAAAGATGTCTGGCAAGGCATCTCTTGATATCCAAGTAGGGTGTAAGATTGATGCAGGTGGGGAGTTCCCAGAATTATTCCTGTTGCCTTAAAGGGAGAGAAACCATTCGAGGAAAGTAACTATTTCCAGAAGCAAATGTAACCATTGAAGAATTCACAACTATATGCAAGAAAGGTAGTTAGAAGCATCTGGGCTGATGTACTATTGAATTCTGTTGACCCCACTGGGCTACTATTAAATTTGACTTATTCCATATCTACTGGATTGTGGAGTGAATGTATTTATTACCTCTGCCACTCAAGAGAGTGTAGTCAAGTACATGGGTTACTAGCCAACTTGGCCTCTGGAAAGAAGGGGTGTTTATGTTGCTCTCAATTATAAAGCAGCAAAGAAGTTAAGAAATCATAGTAATTCTCAAAAAGCAGCTTTCTTTGGTGCAATGCCAAGAACTACCAAGAGCACCAGTGGAGATCCGAGAACAGGAGGTTATACCCAGCATATTTCACCTTATGAATATATAGTTAACCCGGTTATCCAAGTTTGTACTCCTGTTCAATGTAAAGCCTGACAATTTGTCGTTATGGTCGTTATGTTATGATGTAAACCGCGCTGATTCTAAATAGCGCGGTATATAAGAAACTGTAATAAATAAATAAATGAATGACATTCATTCCTCTCACAGCATGTACCAAAAACAAGGCTGGCTTGACCATTAGGCAACAGTAGGCAGTTGCCTATGACAGCAAAGAGTAGCAACAGATCAAAGCAAAGCAATAGATCCTGACAGCCACACAGAGCTACTTGCACATTTTTACCTGAAGGAAGATATATATACAAAGCAAAGTATATACATATACAAAGCAAAGTTTAATATTTAAAAAGTAGGATATCCAAGTATGCACTTTTACAGGATTGATGTGGGTGCAGCAGTGTATGGATTATATTTTAATTTCATTATCGAAATCTTGGGCAAAGTGCATAAGAATGAAGGTTTGTGTGGGGCACCCAATACCTTTGCAGGAGCCCTGCATGACAAATTTATTTAGAGAAAGTCTCCCAAAAGGAAGAGACTTGTTATGAATCTGAAACGGATGCATGTTTCAACCTCTTTGGTAGAGGGGGGTCTCAGTAGCTTATTTAAATTCAGATAATTACTATGATCTGTTTTATTTAATTTTAGTAATATATAGTTAGTCTGAATTAGTCACACATACTTATTTCTAGGACAGAACAAACATGAAAACAAAACAAAGCACTTGTGAAAAACCAGGTTCTCTTTTTTGTTGCTTTTCAAATGTATTCAAAACTACACATAGCAGGAAAATGATAATTACACTTACCTGGTAATTGTAGTTCCTTGAGTGACGACAGTTCAGTGCTCTACCTCTGGTTGTCAATCTCCTCCTGCAGCTAGGAGACTGGTATGTCAGAATGATGACATCACTGGATATAGCCTGCTGCACTCCCACTTGCATCCCAGTGTGAACTATAACAAAGCAGACTCAAAGGAGCAACAAATAAGTAGCTAAACATAACATCTTCACTACAAGTAATGCACCCCTTCCGACAAGGCTTTCTTACCGCCTGCCTTGCCATCAAGAAGGGAACAAAGGAATTGAAGAAATGCAGACTCACCTGTAACCATCTGCCGCCTGCCACCCATCGGGAATCCCCTCAACACCTCCGGGCGGGAAGGAGGACTGAACTGTCGTCACTCAAGGAACTACAATTACCAGGTAAGTGTAATTATCATTTCCTTATCGTTCCTCCAGTTCAGTCCTCTACCTCTGGTATGTACCAGAGCAGTAATCAATGGGAGGGACCCTTCCAGCCGGCAGATAAGACAGCCGAGCCGAAACGAGCATCCGAAGCCGCAGCAACATCCAGTTGGTAATGTTTGCTGAACGTATGCAGAGACAACCAAGTCGCCGCCCTACAAATGTCCCCCGGGGGGACCAAGCTATGCTCCGCCCAGGACGCCGCCTGCGCCCTGGTGGAATGCGCTCTCAGCCCCAAAGGCACAACACGACCCCGAAGTAAATAAGCGGACGCAATCGCTTCTTTAAGCCAGCGGGCGATGGACGTCTTAGCCGCCGCCTCACACTTGCGAACACCGCCGTACAGAACAAACAACCGCTCAGACCTGCGGAAGGACTCCATGACTCTCAAATACTGATGCAAGGTTCTCTTCACGTCGAGACGCCGAAGACCGCTATCCGAGTCGCCGCCCCCCAAAGACCCCAGAACAGGCAAACACACTGCCTGGTTCACATGAAAGGGAGATACCACCTTAGGCAGAAAGGACGGGACCGGAGGCAAGACCACCTTTTCTCTAGAAAAAGACAGGAAGGGTTCCCGGCACGACAACGCCTGCAGTTCTGAAACTTCACGCGGAACAAATCGCCACCAGGAACACCGTCTTGAGCATCAAATCTTTCACGGACGCACGACGCGGGGGCTCGGTTAAGGCCGTGAGAACGAGATTCAGGTCCCACGGGGGAACGCACACCCTGCACGCCGGGCGTACCCGAGCGACCGCCTTCAGAAAACGACCAATGTCAGGATGAGCCCCCAAAGGCACGCCATTGATCTTGCCCCGATAACAGGAAAGGGCTGCCAACTGGACGCGCAAGGAACTGGCAGCAAGACCTTTGTCAAAGCCGTTCTGCAGAAATTCCAAGACCAATGGGATCGAAACCGAGCCTGCCCTAACCTGACACCGCGAACACCAATCCTCAAAGACCCGCCAGACCCGCACAAAGAGGTCGAATGCTTACGCGCCCGAAGTAAAGTTGCCACAACCGCCGACGAGTAGCCTTTCTTCGTGAGTTTAGCCCTCTCAAGGGCCATACCGTAAGCGAGAACCGATCCACTTGAGGCATAAGGAGGGGCCCTTGGAGCAACAGATCCGACCTCGTTGGCAGCCGCCAAGGCTCTCCGTCCAAGAGACATATCAGGTCCGCGTATCAGGGACGCCTCGGCCAATCGGGCGCCACCAACAGCACTTTCCCTGCATGCGCCCTGATCTTCTGAACCACCCGGCCTATCAGCGCCCAGGATGGAAAGACAGAGGAGGCCGTCCGACGGCCACCGACAAAGCAAGGCGTCGATGCCCTCTGACATCCTTTCCCGCCGTCTGCTGAAGAAACGGCCGACTTTGGCCAACTGAAAGGTCGCCATGAGATCCATGACCGGAGTCCCCCAGCGCCAGACTATCTGGCGGAAAATGGCAGGATGCAGCTCCCACTCCCCTGCATCCACGTGCACTCTGCTGAGGAAGTCCGCAGTGACATTGTCTTTGCCGGCAATGTGCGTTGCCGAGATCGCGGACAAGCGAAGCTCTACCCACGCGAACACCACATCGGCCTCTGCCTCCATCGCGGCACTCCCGGTGCCGCCCTGGCGGTTGATGTACGCCACCGCCGCCGAGTTGTCGGAGAGAACCCGCACGGGCTGACCGTGCACCAAGCCCTCGAACGCCTGAAGGGCCCAGAACACTGCTCGAAGCTCTAGGCGACTGATCGCCCACGAGGCCTCCAGGAGAGTCCAAAGCTCCTGCGCAAACTGACTCCCGCAGTGGGCTCCCCAGCCCACCAGACTGGCATCCGTCAGCAACGGCAGCCATTCCGGCTGCTCCAGCGGCAAGCTGCCCGCCAGCGACGAGGGGCTAAGCCACCAACGAAGGGACTGCCGAACTTTGCACGGGCAAGGGAGACACGTGCTCAACAAATCACTCTGATGCGACCAATGGTGGAGCAGCGCTCTCTGGAGAGGCCGCATATGAAACCTGGCCCAAGGCACCGCCTCCAACGTTGCCACCATGGTGCCCAGCACCCGGAGATAATCCCACTCCGATGGCGCCGACACCGACAGGAACTGCCGCACCAGAGTCTGCAAACCCTCGGCCCGTTTGCGCGGCAGGAACACTTGCCCCTTGTAGGTATCGAACCGGACTCCCAAGTATTCGAGGTCCTGAGTGGGCTGCAAACGGCTCTTGGCCGGGTTGACCACCCAACCCAGGTCTTGCAAAAACTGCACCACCCTGCCCGTCACCCGGAGACTTTCCTCCGCGGACTTGGCTCGAATCAACCAATCGTCTAGGTAAGGGTGTATCAGAATACCTTCTTTGCATAACGCCGCTGCTGCTACCACCACCATAATTTTGGTGAAGGTCCGCGGCGCCGTCGCCAGGCCGAACGGCAATGCCTGAAACTGGTAGTGGCCCCAGGGGAGGGCAAACCGCAGGAAGCGCTGGTGAGCTTCTCGAATGAATGGGAATGTGCAAATACGCCTCCAAGAGGTCTAGAAACGTCAAAAATTCTCCGCTACTATGACTGACCTCAACGTTTCCATCCGAAAGTGCGGCACCCGCAAGCACCGGTTCACCGCTTTCAGGTCGAGGATGGGTCGCAATTGTCCGCCCTTTTTGGGCACCACAAAATAAATGGAGTAGCGACCCATGCCGTAATCGGATTTTGGAACTTCCACCACGGCTCCCAAGCGAATGAGCCTTTCCAAGGTTTCGCGAACCGCCGTCGTCTTCGCGGGACCCCGGCAAGGAGACATGGACAAAGGAGTCCCGCACGGGCCGGGCCAGCTCGTATCCGTGTTGAATGATTTCCAACACCCATTGGTCTGAGGTGATGTGGGTCCAGGCAGAAAGAAACCCCCGAAGCCGACCGCCTATGGGAGGCTCCTCCGCCAGGACCCGCCTCACCTCATCGGGTCTTACGGGAAGTGGACGCCGGGTTGGAAGAGAAGCCTCTACTTACTCCCCGAAACTCCTGAAAGCCCTGGCCTCTAGAGGGAAACCACCCTCTCTGGAAGGCACCGGGTCGCGAACGGAATCTTCTGAAATCCCGAAACTGACCCCGAACGCCCTGGCCAGACTTGACCGGTTTCGGTTTGTCCTCGGGCAGCCGACCCGCCTTAAACTCACCCAGGTCCTTCACCAACTTATCCAAATCTTCCCCAAATAGCAAACCTCCCTTAAAAGGAAGCTTGCTGAGACGGGATTTAGAAGGGCCGTCCGCGGCCCAATTGCGCAGCCACAAGGAGCGACGGGCAGCCACCACCGACCCCGTGCTGTTGGCCAGCACCCTAATTAAGTCGTAATGCACATCTGCAAGGTAGGCCGCTCCGGACTCCAAGCGATCCAGCTCTTTCACCTCCTCGAGATCAACGTGCGAGGATTGGCGCAGCCGCTGGGCCCAGCGCAAACACACCCTGGCTACCCAGGCTCCGCAGATGGAGGCCTGCAGTGAAAGAGAATCCGCTTCAAAAGCCTGCTTAAGTAGACCGTCAACTTTACGGTCCTGGGCATCCTTCAAAGCCGCACTCCCTTCAACGGGAATGGTTGTCTTCTTCGTAACAGCGGACACCACCGCGTCTATCCGCGGAGCCCGGAATCTGTCTTTAGCTGAATCCGCCAAAGGACACGCAGCAGTGTTCAGACCCGAAAACGGGAGATGATTAGTTGCCACGCGGCTGCATCGCGGCTCAGAAAATGGCCTCCGCGAGTGCAAACCGCGAAGGAAAAAGGGCGCCAAAAACACTGCGGTGTCCCTGCTCACCAGTATCAGCGCGGCCTAGACAAAAAGAGCAGCCGGACGCCGGTGAAGCACTTACCGGTCCGGTCTGCCACGCTCCCCAAAAGCGTCGCTGTCAGCGCCTGGAACCCCGGGCCCTTAAAGCACCTCGTGTGAGGTGCAGCCACCAGATTACCCGCGGAGCACAGGAACGTTAGCTCCGCGATGCACACCGGCAAAGAAGGGCTCACCCCCGTAAATTCAAGGTGGTGAGACTTCTGGGCCAAGCAGGGGGGGGGGGGGGGACTCAAAGGCCCGAGTCAGAATCCCCCAGGAAGAAAACCCCAGCACAGGCAGGGATCAAGAAAGCCTTTCTTCCTGTTTTTTGTTTTTTTTTTGTTTTGTTTTTAAAGAGGCACTGCCTAGAATTAATTCCAACCCACTTAACTATCCTAAAAACCTCCTGGCTCCTTATCCATTCCTCCAGAGAGCCTCTCCCTAAGGCTCGTCAAGGCCTCCTGCTGCAAGGAGACTGGTTACACTGGGATGCAAGTGGGAGTGCAGCAGGCTATATCCAGTGGTGTCATCATTCTGACATACCAGTCTCCTAGCTGCAGGAGGAGATTGACAACCAGAGGTAGAGGACTGAACTGGAGGAACGATAAGGAATGAGTAATATTTTATTGTGTCAAATCTAATCTAAAGCACATCAATCTAAAGCACAGTGCCAAGACCATAAAGAGCATCAAGTTGTTATGGTAACTACATTTTGGCTTGTTGCATAAGAGACACTAGAGAGTATTTTTCACCCCCTCCCACCCTGGATTACATTAGAAATCCTACCTATACTGGTAGTCTATATAGTCAGAACCCTAGATGGCACTAGCCACAGTCAGCAATTCATTCTGCCAGTCCCCTTTTCAGAAGGGGTTTCAACCTATGTGTTTCAGATTTACCAATGGTACAGAGTAGGGGATGGGGGTGTAAACATGCAATATAGCCTCTTTTGCACAATAGAAAATGCAGTGAAGAAAGAAACCTTCAAGTTTTAAATGACCAGTAAATCAAGTGCAGAAAGTACAGCATACTCTACAGTTACTTACAGCCCTTATTTGAATCCAGATCCTGAAGCAATGGAAGAAGTCAACTAAGACTGAACTGATACCAGAGCACCTGCCATAATTCCATTTGTAAGGCTTATGAACATTAAAGAAATTTTCCTGGTCAAAAAACAAATATCCTATGAAACCATTGAATTCACACACAGTTCAGTCAGAAGTCAGTTTGCTTCTGAGTGGGCTAATGCAAGCAAGAGTATTAATCATTGCATGTAGAACAGATGCTAGGTTAGAGGAAATGGAATCAACAGAACAGCTGGATACCTAAAATAAAAAGAATGAACGAACAAGCGAACAATCCCATCAAAATCTGCCTCTTATGCCGGAAGCTTAGCAACCAGAGCCTGTGTATTACAGCACCAAGGCATCAATACCTCAATATGAGATTACCTGAAGCAGACAGCTAAAAAAAGGTGGTTGCCCCTGGGAAACCTAAGGCAAGAAAAAAAATGGTCGACTTGGTGCAACATTCCAAAGGACAAAACAGTTTAATATTCCAATTATTATAATCACAGATGCATCAGCACCAACACTTGCAGAGACTAAGCCACTCCATTCTCTCATTTCTAATGTTCTTCGATATCTCTCAGAATGGGCTTATGAAAGCCCATTGTGGGTGTAGCATTTAGAAATCTACAGCTTTCAATATGACCACTGTCCAAACCCCGTCAGCTACATAATGAATATACCACCTTATTCATGTGCCTTATCTTTGGTTCCATCAAGCCACGTGGCACAATATAACTCTGCATCAGCTACATAACTTGGATTGTGCAGGGCAAAAAAAGTATATACAGTCAAACCTCGGTTTTCATTTGCCCCGGTTTTCATACGCTTCGGTTTTCAACGTCTTTTCTGACTGAGATTTTGTCCCGGTTTTCATGCATTGCTTCGGTTTTCAACGTCTTTTGACTGAGATTTTGTCCCGGTAGCAGGGAAGAAAAGCTGTCAACGTAAGCAGGAGATGTTGCATGAATGTGGGAGGCAGTTCTTTCTCTTGCAGGGTACGTCTGAAGCTATATCATTAAGATTTTCTGCCATTCTGAAGCATTGAGCAGATAATGTAAAGGTATTTTAATGGACTGAATTCAATGTGATTCCGAAGAGAGCTGGGCACAGCAGCTTGTCAGGGGTGGCTAAGGCCAGATGTTAACATACTGTACTGTACAGTACTGTACTTAGCTTGCTTTCAGTGATGTTAAATGTTCATTTATCCATTTCATTAGTCATTTATATTTATTTCTCATTATTTTCTGTATGTAAAAATATAGTTATTCTCTATAAAATGTATTTTTTGTGAATATTTTTGGGTGTCTGGAACGGATTAATTGGATTTACATTATTTCTTATGGGAAATATTGCTTCAGTTTTCATACGTTTCGGTTTTAGTCAGACTTTTTCGAACGGATTAATCATGAAAACCGAGGTTTGACTGTAGTTGTACAATTAACACATGCCTTAACAAATTTTCTTGGATTCTAAGAACCAACCTAAAAATTTAGGAGCCTGCTGCCGAGACCTCAGTCACAGTGCCCCCCCCCCCTCCAACCCCCATGAAAGGGCCCAATTTACTATTTTCCCCATTTCCTATGGGACTAGAAAGCTTAAAGCATGGCCTTGTAATATGTGAAGCAAAAAAAAAAAACCCACACCCTCTCCCACAGCCTCCCTACACAGCCATCACCAAGTCTCTCTCTCATTTCCAAACCCCCCCCCCCCCAAAGTCAGCCATCACCCAGGTCAGTCTCTCTATTTGATGAACCACCCCCCCCCCCCTCCTGCCGTGCTGCATTCATAAACTGTGCTTCTTCCTCTACCATGATCGGCTCTCTACAAAGAGCTGAAGCCATGCAGTGGAGGACGTATCTGCAGAAACTTCCCCCACAATGCGTCTCAAGCTCTATGGAGAAAGCTGACTGCGGTGGAGGAAGGAAATACGGGCCAAATTTTCAAGGCCTTAAAATTTTATACACCAGGGTGCAATTTGTTGTTGCCATGTCTATCTGATGCCTGGGATTTGTCAAGCCCCAAATTAACAGGGCAACTCTGTCTCAATAAGAAACTAAATGGAAATTACACTAACCTGGTAATTGTAGTTCCTGTAGGATCCAGTTTAGTCCTCCACAATCGGGTAGTGCACCTTCTACTGCAGCCTGGAGACTGGACCAATCAAATCTTCTGTAGTACATATCCAGCAGGAGCTCCCAGAAGCCCCCCAGTGTACTAGTAACAAAGCATACTTAACGAAGCAACACATTAAATAATCATTAAATTATCATTACATTATCAGTAAACCCTTTTCTTCCCCCCCTGTAATAACCAACTCCCTCCCCAAACGAGGAAGTCAGAACACCGCCTGGCGCCGAAACCGACGCCTTCCAATTTACACAGAGCTCCCCTTCACAGAAATCTAGGGAGCTGACTGAACTCCAAGAAAGGGAAGAGCCATAGCGATAAGCACGACTGTCAACAGAACCCGAACGGGACGAAGAACCGTCCTACAGTCAACCGCTCGGAACAGCGCGCCGCAAGACTACACAGAGAGTTGGGAGGGAAGGAGGACTAAACTGGATCCTACAGGAACTACAATTACCAGGTTAGTGTAATTTCCATTTCCTGTGCGGATATCCAGTTTAGTCCTCCACAATCGGGATGTAACAGAGCAGTTAAGACCGGGCAGGACCTTGCCAGCCGGCGCGCAGAACCGCCGATCCAAAACAGGAATCCCGAGCCGCTAATACATCCAGGCGATAGTGCCTGCTGAAAGCGTGCAGAGACGACCAAGTGGCCGCCCTACAGATATCCGCTGGCGGAACCAGGCAATGCTCCGCCCAAGAGGTCGCCTGAGCTCGAGTAGAATGAGCTCGAAGCCCCTCCGGAACCGGCCGCTGCTGCAACAGATACGCAGATGCGATCGCTTCCTTGAGCCATCTAGCAATGGAGGCCTTAGCCGCCGCCTCCCCTTTTCTTGCGCCCCCAAAGAGCACAAAAAGCCGATCGGTCTTACGAAAGGACTCCGTAGACTGCAAATACCGACGCAGCGTGCGACCCACATCGAGCCGGTGAAGACCTTGTCCACCGACTCGACCGAGTTCGCCGAAAGGACCGGCAGAAACACTGCCTGATTCAAGTGAAAGGGAGACACCACCTTTGGAAGAAAAGAAGGCACCGGCCGGATCACAATCCGGTCCGCGGAAAACGACAAGAAAGGCTCTCGGCAGGACAAGGCCTGAAGATCCGAAATGCGCCGAGCCGAGCAAATGGCTACAAGAAAGACCGTCTTCAAAGTGAGATCCTTCAGGGACGCCCTCCGCAAGGGCTCAAAAGGTTCCCGCACCAGAGCCCGCAGGACTAAATTCAAATCCCACGGGGGAATCGGTGCTCTGCGGGAAGGCCGCAAATGAAAAACAGTGGTCAAGAAACGCCGCACATCCGCATGAGCGCTGAGAATGCGGCCTAAAACCTTGCCTCTATAGCAGGAGATCGCTGCCAACTGAACCTTCAGGGAACTGGCCGCGAGGCCTTTCTCGAACCCATCCTGAAGGAAGCTTAACACGACGGGCCCAGAGACCGTCGCCGCCCGGACTCCCCGCCGGGAGCACCAGTCCTCAAAAATCCTCCAGATTCGAACATAAGTAAGAGAAGTGGATGACTTTCTTGCCCGCAGTAGGGTGGAAATCACCGCGGGCGAATAACCCTTCTTTTTCAGCCGAGCCCTCTCAATGGCCAAACCGTAAGCGAGAATCGAGCCACCTGGGGCATCCGCAGGGGGCCCTGAAGAAGAAGGTCCGGCAGCGCGGGCAGGCGCCAAGGCACGCCGTCCCGAAGTCTGACTAGCTCGGCATACCAGGGCCTCCGGGGCCAATCCGGAGCCACCAGCAGCACTCTGCCCTGATGACACTCGATGCGCTGGACGACCCGGCCGATCAGCGCCCACGGAGGGAAGACATACAGAAGCCCGGACGTCGGCCACGGCTGAATGAGAGCGTCGAGCCCTTCGGACATTCGCTCCCGCCGTCTGCTGAAGAAGCGACTCGTCTTGGCCGTCTGGAAGGTCGCCATGAGATCCATGATGGGCGGACCCCACCGCCGCACTATTTGCGCATACACCTGTGGATTTAACTCCCACTCTCCGGGGTCCACTCGCACTCTGCTGAGAAAGTCGGCCTGGACATTTTCCGCGCCCGCTATGTGCGCCGCTGATATTGCCGGCAGACGAGTCTCCACCCAACTGAACAAGGCTGTCGCCTCTGTTTCCAGGGCCACACTCCCTGTGCCCCCTTGGCGATTGATGTAAGCCACCGTGGCCGCATTGTCCGACCAGACCCGGACAGGTCGACCCCGGACCAGTGCCTCCAGGGCCAATAGTGCTAGCCGCACCGCCCGAAGCTCGAGACGGTTGATCGACCAAGACGCTTCCTGGGAGGACCACACCCCCTGAGTGAAGCGGGTCTCGCAGTGCGCTCCCCAACCGGCTAAGCTCGCATCCGTTGTGAGGGGAACCCACAGAGGAGGCTCCAAGGGAACCCCCCGCGTCAGATTCTCGGGAGAGAGCCACTAACGGAGCGAAAGACGCACCGCCTTCGGGCAGGGCAGTCTCTTGTTCAAGGAGTCGCACTGGTTGGACCACCGGCGAAGGAGCGCCCTCTGCAGCGGGCGCATGTGGGACCGCGCCCACGGTACCACCTCCAAGGTTGCCGCCATCGTTCCGAGAAGCCTCAGGTACCACCACGCCGACGGAGCGGGCATGCCCCGAAAGAGTCGGACAAGAGCCCGCAACGCCCGGACGCGGCGCTCGGGGAGGCACACCAGCCCCCGGGCGGTGTCGAAGCGCACCCCCAGATACTCGAGGTCCTGCGTGGGATGCAGACAACTTTTTCGTTCGTTCACCACCCAGCCGAGAGACCGCAGCAGAGCCACTACCCTGCTCGTGACTCGCAAGCACTCCCGACTGGACTTTGCCCGAATCAACCAGTCGTCGAGATATGGATGGACCAAGATGCCCTCCTTGCGCAAGGCCGCCGCAACGACCACCATCACCTTTGTGAAGGTGCGCGGAGCCGTGGCTAAGCCGAACGGCATGGCCCGGAACTGGAAGTGGCCCCATGGAAACGCAAAGCGGAGAAACCGCTGATGAGATGGATGTATCGGGATGTGCAAATAGGCCTCTGTAAGATCGAGGGACGTCAAAAACTCCCCCTGTCGTACTGCTACAATGACTGACCGCAGAGTTTCCATACGGAAGTGCGGCACCCTGAGTGCGCGATTGACGCCTTTGAGATCCAAGATCGGATGCAGAGAATCGCCCTTTTTGGGGACCACAAAATAGATGGAGTAACGACCGGCGCCTCTTTCCAAGAGAGGAACCGGGACCACCGCTCCCAGTGCTAACAACCGAGCCAGGGTCACGCGGATGTCCCGTGTCTTTTGTTCGCCCCTGCTGGGCGACAGAACAAAGGCATCCGGAAGCGGGGATGCAAATTCCAGAGCATAACCCTCTTCTATAATCTGTAGCACCCAGCGATCTGACATAATTTGGGCCCAAGACGGAAGAAAGTTGTGCAAACGACCCCCGATAATCGGGCCTCCCTCCAGAGCCCGCCTCGCATCATTGTGGCTTGCGCCCAAAGGAAGACGCCGAGGGAGAGGCGGCTACGGAGAAGCCTCTGCCGGCCCCTCTGAAACCACGAAATCCCTGATTACGGGCTCCAAACCGGCCCCGCTGCGAGGCCCACAGGCGGGAGGACCGAAACCTGCGCTGATCCCGAAAGGACCCCCGCGCCGAGGTGGAGGACCTGTTGGCCCTTGGCCTATCCTCTGGAAGCCAGCCCCCCTTGGACTCACCGAGCTCCTTTACCAGTTTCTCGAGAGCCTCCCCAAATAACAATCTGCCCTTAAAGGGCAGTTTACCGAGGCGGGACTTGGAAGAACTGTCAGCCGCCCAGTTGCGCAACCATAGGGACCGGCGCGCTGCCACCGCGGACGCCATACCATTAGCCAATGCGCGGATTAAATCATAAAACAGATCCGCCAAGTAGGCCGAGCCGGACTCCAGCCGGGTAACCTCCAACAGGCCTTGCTGGTCTAAGCCGGGGCTCGAGCGCAAGCGCTGCGACCACCGCAGACACGACCGAGCCACCCAAGCCCCGCAAATAGAGGCTTGCAATGACACGGCATCCGTATCGAAGGTTTGCTTCAGCAAATTATCAATCTTCTTATCCTGCCCGTCCTTGAGGGCCGCCGCCCCCTCAACCGGGATGGTGGTTTTCTTGGTCACTGCGGAAACCGCAGCATCCACTCGCAGAGACTTAAACAAGTCCCTGTCCTTGTCGGCGAGGGGATAAAGCCGATTCATGGTCCGAATCCCCTTCAAACCGGATTCCGGGTGCTCCCACTCCGCCTGTATCATCTGTTCCACCACGCGGTGGACGGGAAAAACCACCTGGGTATCCCTGACGGCCTGAATGAGAGGATCCTCCAGACCCTCTTCCTCCAGGGACCGCACTGCCGAAAGGTTAAGTGCCTGAAGGGACTCCGTAACCAGAGGAACCAGCTCGTCCTTCCGAAACACCCGAATGATCCGAGCCTGATCCTCCGGCTCGGGGATCTCCCCATCCTCCAATTCCTCCGCTTCAGTCTCAGGATCGCCCTCCGCCTCGGACTCCAGAAGCCCCAGGGCGTCCTGCTCCTGTTCCCCCAACCGGAGCCACTTGACCCTGGGTGGAGAGGAGCGCTGAGCCACCCCAGTGACCCCGGAGGGGAGAGAGGGGGGCCCAACCTCCGGCCACTGACCGGACCTGCTCAAGTGGAAAGCCTGATGCATGAGGAGAACAAAATCAGGGGAGAATTCCATAGGTGGGACAACTATAGCCCCCTGCTGGAGCGCAGCCACCGACCCACTGGCCGGTGGAACCGACCCAGACTGAGGGATGCTCGGAGAAAGGACACTGTCCCCTGAAGTAGAAGCATCCCCAGGGGTAGCCTGCTCCTGGACATGCACAGAGTGTTCCAGCTCTGCGGGCACTGCAGCGCAGCCCCTGCAGATGCCAGAGTCAGTCCCTGCCGCTCTGCGGGACCCACAAATCACACATTGGGGTTTGGAAGCCATCCCAAGACCACCTCTGCCCAGCGGGATAGAAGGGAACCGGCACAGAAAAGCCCACACCACAGGGGCAATCTCATGCAAATCAGTCCCGGTTGAATAATAAAACGTTTTTTTTTTTGGTTTTTTTTGCAAGAAACAAACACACTCCCCAGACTCCCAGGGGTGCCCTGAGCAAAATCGCCAGCAAAAGGAACCCCAAAAACCCCAGGGGAACCTGTGCACAAGTGATCAAAAGTGCCTCTAAAAGCACACTTTATAAATCCAAAATGGCCGCCGCACTTTTTCACCGGCGTTAAAAAACGGCGCGAAAATACAAAGACAAATAAATAATATGTAAAAGAAAGAAAACGACCCTCAGATACAGGGCAAACGATCAAATTTAGGAAAAATTGCCAAATGGGCTCAGGAGAGCCTACAGAACGCTGGCAGCTCTGACAAGAGAGCACTGCTCACAAATACAGACATAAAATGAAAACTCCTACCAGCTCAGGAACAGCAAGGACACAGCCAACTTCACACAGTGTCAGCCACTGCTGTATCAGGTATGGCTTTTCCCCGTACAGTCAAGGGGAAGCTCACCCAAGGCTGATAAAATTAGCCAGGCAAGAAGACAGGAGCCTGCAGGTCTGACTTCCTCCCGAGTCTCCTGTGCCAAAGCACTAGAGAGGCATGTTTCTTTCACTTTTCCTTTTAAAGATACAACTAGCTATTAAATAAATAGCAAATAAATGTCCCAAAAACAAACCCTAAAAGACTAACTAACAAGTGTTGCTCCTTCAAGAGTCACTCAGTGTGCCCAGCAAGGGCACAGACGTCTTCAAGCTGCAAGAGACTGGACACACTGGGGGGCTTCTGGGAGCTCCTGCTGGATATGTACTACAGAAGATTTGATTGGTCCAGTCTCCAGGCTGCAGTAGAAGGTGCACTACCCGATTGTGGAGGACTAAACTGGATATCCGCACAGGAACCTTGGCTAATCAGGAGCGGCTGATTCCAAAACCGTCTCAATATTCTGCCACATATGTTGAAATGGACTGCAGGGATCCAGAAGTTCAAAACACTACTAATCATTTGTATAACTGCCACAAGGTATATGCAGTGCTGTACATAAACATGTAAGAGACATGAGCTTACAATTTAATCAAGCTTACAATTTAATCAAGATAGATAACACAGCAAACTAAGGACTAGGGTAAATCTAGGGGAATTTTAAGGATACATATAGGCAGTGAACAAGAGACTAGGGGGGGGATCAGGTTCTGAAAGCAGCTTTCCAATAGTATGAGCATGAATCTCCTTTAGAGAGATGACTTTTCAATCTAAAGAAAGATCAAAGTAAATCATTACTAACAGATATGAAATATGTCTAGCTTTCAGGAAAGCCAGCAAAAATGTAAAAGTTGGGATATTCTAATAGAGACTATGATAAAACCTTAACTAGCACAGCAGTATTTAAATAAAGAACAAAAATATTCTGCCACCAATTGTTATACAGGTTGCATAAACAAACAAACACTTTAAAAATTGATTGTTTTGTGAATACCAGAAGTCCAAAAATTACAAGAAACTTAGAATGTATGACAGTAAATTAATAGTAAGATATATTTAAGTGGGTCCCTGCTGTCATAGGACAGTCATTACCCTTTACCCTGGTCTTTTCCCTCTTGTTCACTCAGCCAGCATCCACACATCCAAGGGAAGTAGGTTAACTATGGAGAGAAGGGATTTCCCCTTCAAGGCCCAGGCACAAAAGCCCATAAAACTCTCAAACACCAATTGGGGTGCTCCAACTGACTTTACCAATTAAAAACGCTACTTTGTGTCCAATGAACAGTCCTCCCTTTACAAAGGCTTTATAGTATCTAGTAACACTTATCCCTGGTAATTTATTTTTCTGATACCACATATCTACCTGTCTGGCAATGGGCATGGGCAGTGGTGGGATTTGAACCAGGCGGGACCCGGTTCGGTCCATCCCAACATCGGTCAGGATGCACGGGTGGCAGCCCCGCATGTGGTAGGCATTGTGGGAGCCGCACGCTTGGTCCACTTCAGTCCACATCAGGAGAGCAACTCCATAGTGGACCAGCGGCCTGATCCCCCCACCCATCAGTAGATTGATGGCATCAGTGGCTGCTCCTGATACAGAGATCCCCCTGATGCCTTCAAATCACTGTCAGGTGGGGGGAGGATTCTCGCCACTCCAGAGCCAGCATTGCAATGCAGTGTTCAGCCTGGTTCGGCAAATGTGGGCCACGGCAGGAACCAGTTTATATGAACCGGGCCAAAACAGTTGAATCTCACCATTGGGCATGGGTGTTCCTGGTGCAGGTGTCTCTAATCCATTGTTTAGCAGACATAAGTCTTTGTTTCTATATAAGCTTCTTCACATGCCTTGCCGAGCAGATGAGATGTCTCACCAATTACCTTCTGTAGTTAAGCTCCATTCTGGGACTCTCTCCACACTAGTATCACAACATGAGCCTTCTCCTCACTTGCTCTTCAGCATCAAAGCAGAGGGCTGGTAAAAACCTCTAACTTGTACATGTACTTCACCCACAAATATAAACTCCAACAGAATCTTTATTCTAGACACAAAATATAGATCTCAAATCAGGACCACTTTTAAAAAACCCACATGCTGTACACTGTTAACAGTCAACCAATCAAGGAAACACCACCAAGAGGCTCCAGGATCTCAAAAGTTATACATGAGCAGACAGGACCAATCAAGTCAGTCACCCCCAAAGAGGATGCTACAATAAGATGGCGTGTACCTACTGACCTAATTAAGATATGTTCCTGAATTCAGGAACATGCTGAAGGTCCTCAAAGGATCCTTACACATGATGGGCATTTCAGAAACCTGATCAAAAGAGGACAACAAATGGGACATTGATATCAGTGTATAAATATCAAAATGTCGTCCTTGCTGTTATAAACCGTTGAGTCTGTGTCGACTCATGGCGATCCTCTGGATAGTTGTTATAAACCGTGTTCGGTCTTCAGTCAAGCGGCTTACTGTTGATAGAGTGGCACCCATCTCATTGCTGGCCTTCCTCTTTTGTGTTGACCTCCTACTTTGCCAAGCATGTCGTCTCTCTCTAACGATCTCTCTCTTCGCATGCATGTGTCCAAAGTATGAAAGTCAAAGTCATCTGAGCTTCTAAAGGAAGTTTAGGTTTGATCTCCTCTAGTACTGACTGGTTTATTCTTCAGACAGTCCATGGAATACACAGTATTCATCACCAGCACCATAATTCAGTTTTCTTCCAGTCTATCTTTTTCATTGTCCAACTTTCAAATCCATATGAAGTCACTGAAAATACCAAGGCTTAGACAAGTCAAAGCTTTGTATGGAGAGAGACATCTCTGCTCTTGAGAATCTTGTCTAGGTCCTTCATAGCCATTCTGCCAAGAGTAACGTGTTGTCTGATTTCTTGACTACTTGTTTCTTTATTTATAGTTGACCCAAGTAGGTTAAAGTTGTCAACTATTTCAAAATTTTTTCTCCATCAATGATGAACTTACTGATTATGCCAGTTGTCAGAATCTCTCCTTTAGATTAAGATGCAGGCTCATTTTAAGACTATGTTCCTTGATCTTGAGAAGCAAATGTTTCAGATCGTATTCACTTTCAGACAGTAATGTGGTATCATCAGCATAGCGAAGGTTGTTGAGTCTCCAATCTTCACACCTCTGTGGCCTTCATACAGTCCTGCTTCTCTGATGATTTGTTCTGCATATAAATATTAAACAGGTAGGGGAATTCTGTTTCTCCTTGATCCCTTCGAACTGTTGCTTCTTGATCAGTGTAAAGGTTGCGCAAGAGATCAGGTGTTCTGATATACCCATGCTTCTTAATGCAGCCCAGAGTTTCTCATGGTTTACACAGTCAAAAGCCTTGCTTTAGCTAATAAAACACAGTTATCCTTTTGTCTTTTCAAGGATCCATCTCACATCTGCAATGATTTTTCTCATTCCTTGCCCTCTCCCGAACCCTGCTTGCATTTCAGGCCGTTCTTGTTCCAGGTATGGTTGGAGTCTCTGCTGAATAATCTTCAGTAGAATCTTGCTGGCAAGTGGGATCAGAGCAATTGTGCAATAATTTCCAAAGTTAGTTGGATCACCTTTATTTAGTATTGGTATAAACACAGATCTTTTCCAGTCAGTAGGCCATGATGTTGCCTTCCAAATTACAAGGCTCTGCCAGGAAAGTATGACAACAGCTGTATCAGATTGCTTGAATTCTTCAATGGAAATGCCATCAATGCCTGGTGTTTTGTTCTTTGATAAGGCTTTCAATGCTGCTTAGACTTCTTTCATCACCAGTGGTTCCAGATCATAAGGCACATGTTGAAATGGCTGTTGGTCCACTTGATCTTTATCATATAATTCCTCTATATTCTTTCCACCTTTTCTTGATCTGCTCAGCATCATTCATCATGGATCCTTGAGCATCTTGTAACATTCCAATTTGAGGCTGGAATTTTTTCCTTTAACTCTCGTAGTTTTAGGAAAGCCGATCTTGTTCTTCCTCTAATAGCTTCTGATTCTATTTCCTTGCATGCATCACTGTAGTACTTATCCTTGTCTTGTCTTGCTGCACGTTGGAAATCTGTCGAGTTCTGTGATTGCCCAGAAACAGAGATGCTAAAGCGAGAGGAGAAAGAGGCAATTTTCAGAGTCTGTTCAGTCAACCATTTTGGCCGTTTTTGCTTTTTCACCTTATAGAGATTTCTCACTTTCTTCCAAACAACCTTCTTGATGTCATCTCATAACTCTTCTGGAGCTCTGTCATTTGTATCTAAAACTGCAAATCGATTTTGCAAGCAGTCTTTAAATTCTGGTGGTATATTCTCAAGGCCATGTTTTGCTACATTCATGAGTGGTTTGCTCTTTTTTCAACTTTAGCTTGAGTTTGCATACTAGTAGTACAGATCACCAGTCAGCTCCATGTTTTGTCTTTGTTGATGTTAAAGAGCTTTTCCATCATTGACTTCCACAGATGTAGTCAATTTGATTTTTGTACAATCCATTGAGTGAAGTCCATATGTATAGTCATCGCTTGTGTTGCTGGAAGGTGGTGTTCGACGTGACTAGATAGGATTCTGTAAGATCAACAACCAGTCTTTCTCCAGCTTCATTTGTTGTCAAGTCCATATTTTCGCAACTACTTTGCAGCCTTCTTTGTTCCCAACTTTCACGTTCCAGTCACCCATGACTATCAGGATATCCTGTTTGCATGTTCTGTCAATTTCAGCTTGTATTTGTTCATAAAACTAATCAACTTCATCCGCTCCTGCAGCTGTTGTTGGGGCATATACTTGAATTATAGTTGCGTTGATGGGCATTCTTCCTAGACTAATAGAAATTTAGCGTTCACTGCATTGTATTTCATTACAGTTCTTGCAAATTTCTTCTTAATTATAGATGCAACACCATTTCTTTTTTGTCTTTCATTTCCAGTATGGTAGACTATGTGATTATCAGATGCAAAGTGCCCGATGCCAGTCCATTCGCTGACACCCAACAGATCGAGATGTACATCTTCCATTTCATTCTTGACCACCTCCAACTTCCCTTGGTTCATGTTTCATATGTTCCATGTCCCAATATCCAAGACATCTTTGCAGCTTCTGACTCATTTCATGCGCAGCTACATCAGCAGTCAGATGTCCCGAGGGCTTTGAGCCAACTACATCATAAAATGTTGGCTTTACTCTGAAAAGTCTTCAGCTCCTCTCCAGTAGCCAAATGAGTGCCTTCCGACCTGGAGGTCTCATCTTCCAGCACTATAGTGCAATTTGTTTTGTTGTGACTATCCACTGGGTTTTCATGCAAGATATGGAAGTAGAGTGCCAGGCCTTTCTTCAGCGCAGTTTAATTTTAGTGTTGCTGTTGAATCCTCTGCCGCCAACACTGTCCCATTCTGCTGCTGCCCTAGTAGATAGGAGGAGAATCTGTTGATATTTAGATTTTCAGAAGGTGTTTGACAGAGACTTCTTAGAAAATTTAAGAGTCAAGAAATAGGAGGCAATATCCTTTTGTGGGCTGAAAACTGTATAAACAATAGGACTAAATGGTCAATTATCCACATGGGAAAAAAAGGATCAGTAGTGGATTGCCCTCAGGATCTGTACTGAGACCTGTGCTGATAAATATCATAAATGATGTAGAGAAAGAAGTGGCAAGCAAGGTAATCAAATCTGCAGATGAGACAAAATTATTCAAAGTTGTTAAAACAGAGGATTGAGAGGATTGCAAGGACTTTCAGAAGAATTCTGTGGGACTAGGGCAAGCTTTGACAAAATTCTCATTGAGTCTAGGAGCTAGCACAAAATCTTAGGAGCCAGCAACTGAGACCACTCTCAACAATGGATTTACTACAGCTCTTTCCCTATTCTGCCTCTATGGGCAAAGAGTTTAATAAATCAGTTCCTTAAAAGTGTCTCTGGACAATACTGTGCAAAGCTTGCAGCCTCCATTATACAAACATGCTGTCAGCTACGGGATGGCACCCACTTGATAGGTAAAGCAAAGAAACAACTGCCTCTATACTTCATAGCACCATGATATCCATCCTCCGCCTTCTCCACCCCTAAGCCTTCATCTGATCTTTCTCATGCTTCGGAGGCTGCCACTTATTCCCCTCACCTTGTTTGTAGCTAATGAAAAGAGCGTGCTTGCCTGCAGAAAGCCAGATCATGGTGAAGCAGCTTGAGCTATGGTTGAAAAGTTCAGGCTAGTCTTGACAGTTGAAAATAGCTAGACCAGCCTGAACGTTTCAACCACGTGGCTCAAGCCTGTAGAGAGCCAGATTGCAGTGGAAAAAGTAGCAAGCATACTTTCTTCGCCATTCTGCAAAAAATATTTGAGGGGTATGAAATCCCAGGTATCAAACTGCATTTTCTAGGCAGCATGGTGACTAGTGCCTGGGATAAACTAGGAGACTGGGCATCTAAGAAGAAATATTATTTGCTAACTGAATCATGCTAGACCAGTCCAGATGAGTGGACTATACTCCTTGCCAGCAGGTGGAGGAAGACTTCAACAACTTGTCATCACTAGATATATATGCTGGTGCAGCACTGAGAAAAGCCAGTATGACCTTTCCAAAGCAGTAAATTGTAAAAAACCTCTAAAAAATCTCATAACATTAATAACCAGAAATTCTATTTTGCAACAACATGAGCAAGTATTTAGCTCTTACCAGAAACAACTCTTCATCAGGTACCAAATACCAACAATGCGATCAAAAGGCAGTAGAGTTTCCAACCTTTAACAGGAGTACTCCAGGCGGGTCCTGGACTGGTCTAGCAGGATTGAAAGAAAGAAAATTCAGGTAAAATTTCTTCTTCCTTATTCTACTAGATCTGACCAGACAAGTAGAAAGTATGCAAGCAGTCAGAACCAAGGGTAAGAAGACGACAACCCTCTGGAAAGGGAATGCCCTGCCAAAGGTGCCATCTGCTCTAGCTCTCAAATGCAACTTATAGTGCTTTACAAAAGGTGCTCAGGAACAAATCAAGTAGCCGCCTTGCCAATAGCCTCTGGAGACACCAAAGCAGAGACTGTTCAGGAGGTGGCGGCTTCTGCCCTAGTGGAGTGAGCTTACAATTGCTCTCTAGCACCCACTTACCAACCAGAAGTTATGCTAACCCAACAGGCTCCTGAATCCCACAGGCAATAGAGAGAATTTCGTCACTACCAATCCCTTCCTTAGACTGCCAAGGATGACAAAAAGATGAGCCGACCAGAAGGAATTAGTCATCTCCAGGTATCTGAACACCACTTTTCACATGTCCATCAGATGCAGTGAAGTGTACTTCTGAAGATCCTCCTCTAAGGAGGAGGGCAGAACAGTCTGGTTAAGATGACAGAAGGACAGCACCTATGGAGAAAGAGAGAGACTGGCAGTTTGCAAGGAGACCAAAAAAACATTGAGATTACCAAGAAAGGCTCCCTGCAAGGCAAGGGCTGTAACTCAAGGCACCTACTTAGTGGACTATAGCCAACTGGAAAAACCACCCTAAAGGGTCAAATCCTTGAGGGAGGCCTTATGAATGTGCTCAAAAAGGGAGACCTTTTCAGTGGCATCAACATCAGAGAGACTCCACTGAAAGTAAGCTGGGCCCACAGGTGGATGGAACATTTTCCTTCTCTAGAGGGAGCAGGAGACTTTGGGGCGCGTTCAAGAGATTTCTTGACCGTGCTTCCCCCCAAAGCATGTCAGGGCTGCCACACGAACTTAATAAGTCAAGCAAAGGCCAGACTGCAAGGATGACAAAATAGTGACAACTAGGTAGACTTAAATTGGGAGGGAGGGAGGGAGGGAAGAGACCGTGACAACACTCTGGTAATTCCCAGTTCACTTCTAAGAGGATGACTTTTGTGGAGCATCTTCAGGGTAAGTGGGTAGAGGATGAACAATTTTAAATGACCATAAAGAGAACATCTTCTCCCCCTTTTCTGGGAAACTGCGAAGTCGGTGCTAAAAGGGGACATAATAGTATTTGTCTCCTTGCCCTCCCTTTTGTACCCTTATTCTCATCTATCATATTGTCCGTTTTGATTAGAGCAGGGACAGTCTGAATATCTGTGTACGCCTTGTAGCACTACATAAATGATAGTAGTAGTAGTAATAGTAGTAGTAGATTAGAGGGCATAAAACGAAGCTGCAAAGAGGTAAACTTAAAAGCAATGTCAGGAAATATGTTTCACTGAAAGGGTGGTGGATGCTTGGAATGCCCTCCCAATAGAGGTGGTGGGAGCAAATAACAGTGACGTTATTCAAAATGTCATGGGACAGACAATAGATCCCTTTTAAAGCAAGAGGATAAAATCAAAATAAGCTATTCTTTATGCTTCAACAAATAAGGGGTGACCTGAACAGAGCAGCAGGTAAACCTACTCTAGCCACCTTACTGGGCAGACTAGATGGACCATATTGGGAGTTTTTATCTGCCGTCATACTATATCATTATGTAATCCCCACCTTACTGGCCTCCATGTATTGATAAGTACACAATCTCTCGAAAACTCTACAAACTTGCACCGAGTAACTCTTCTTGGAGAGACTATGCCTCTTATGGTCCAGGATGCAAGAAGGGACAAGAATTCTTCATTACCAGAAGCCTCTATCCCCAGGGCATTTCCATGAGAGCACACACACGCTTTGCTCCCTAGGAGAGGCTTGGACCTCTCCAGGGCCCGATATATCACACTGTCCTCCAGAGTGGACCAGAATCCCCGAGCCCACTGACCCAGTTAGTGTGCATCCCAGTCCTTCAGGCTAGCATCACAGGTAACAAGCACCAAATCAGGAACATCCAACAGCACGCTGGACAACAGTGCTGGGACTTCATCAGCACTTCAACTACTTCTTGATCTCCAGGGGAGAAGGGGGGCAGGAAGAGTCTGGTCAAACAATCAGGAAGATGGAGAGCAAAGAGTTATCAGATATGTCTGCAGCAGGCACAAGTGCCCTGGTACTAGAAACCAGCTTCAAGGTCAATGCTATGGACCTGAGGAACTGGAGGTAGTTCCAAGCCTGTGAAGCTGACAGAGCACAAAATGCACCAAGGTGGTTCTGAAGCTTAAGGGATCTCTCCGCTGTGAGGAAAGCTCAACCCAGGGGACAATGGAACAGATTCCCCAGATACACCAAGTCCTGGGATATAAGCAGGTTTCTCTCAGTATAGTTGATCACCAACCTGTCTTTCCAGACAGTAAATTGCCAAATCTATGTTGACACTAGACTTCTCCAGCGAGTCCAACCAGATTGGCCAGACGTCCAGGAATGGGAGAACCTGGATTCCACTACCATAACCATTAGCTTGGAAAAGGAATGGGGAACCTTGGCAAGGCCAAAGGGCAAGACCTGAAACTGAAAAAGGCAGCCTAGCACAGAAGTTGAGAAACCGCTCATGCTGCTCCTACACGGGAATGTAGCAATACACCCTGGCAAGATCGAGGGAGGTGAGGAACTCCTCCCCCCCATCTAATCAATGCAATGACATAGTAACATAGTAGATAACAGCAGATAAAGACCAGTATGGTCCATCTAATCTGCCTAGCAAGGTGACAAGAGTAGGTGCACATGCCGCTCCATGCAGGTCAACCCCTCCTCAAGTCTTTGTTTAGGAGTGTACCAACCACTCCGTGCAGATCACCCTATTTGTTGAGATATAAAAGAGATAGTTAAGTTTATTTTGATCTTATCCTGTTGCGATAAAGGGATCCACTGTGTCTGTCCCATGCCATTTTGAATTCTTTTACTGTATTTGTCCCCACCACTTCCATCAGGAGGGCATTCCAAAACATCTACCACCCTTTCAATGAAAAAGTATTTCCTGACACTGCCTTTCAGTTTACCCCTTTGCAGCTTCATGTTTGAAAATGGTTTGTTTGTTCATTAATATTCTATCATATCTTCCCTGTCCCTCCTCTCCTCTAGCATATATATACTTAGATTTTCAAGTCTCTTCTCATAAGTCTTCTGGTGCAGCCTCTAAATTATTTTGGTCACCTTCCTCTGAACCTTCCAATCTTCTTATATCCTTTGTGAGATATGGTCTTCAAAACTGAATACAATATTCCAAGTGAGGCCTCACAGAGACTTGTACAGTGGCTTTAGTACCTCCTCCTTTCTGCTGCTAATTCCTCTCTGTATACAATCCAGCATCCTTCAGGCGTTGGCCACCACCTTCTCACACTGTTTTGCCACCTTGAGATCCTCAGAAACAATCACTCTGAGGTCCTTCTCCTGGTCCATGCATACCAGTCTCTCACCCCTTATCACATATAATTCAGAGAGGTTCTTGCAGGGCCTGTAAAGGATGTTTTTAGGGACCAAGTTATACAATAACTGTCTTTAGGTCCAGAATATTCCAGAAAAAAAGCCTCCCTTCCTGGGCATTACTATATGGATGGAATATCATCCTTGGCCCCACAGCAGAGGGCATAATAAAAGGAAAAAAAAGCAGCCTGCAACTGTAGGAGGCACTGGAGTTTACTCGATCACCACTCACATATAGAAAGCCACAGGAAGACTGCCAGAGTCTTCTCTATAGGCACTGCCATAATTTAAATACTGGCCAGAATCAATGAGCTTTGGATCAGAAGACAGGCATCTTTTGGAGGAGGAGCAAATACATCTCCAACCTTGGCTGAGGATCCAGAGGACCTGCTGGTCTGATGTGATATGGGTCCCCTCAAAGGGGAACAGAAAACTACACCCCAACCAGATGAACTTTAGGAAGGGACTGCTGGAACTCAATGAAGGAGGTGACTGATTCCTAGTGGAGCTGTGGTGACTACTAGCATCTGAGAGCTCTGAAAGGACTGCCCCTTCCTAGCCAGAGACCTCAGGACAACCATTAGAGGATACCTCCAGGTTCCATCCATGGCATTAAAATGGGTATTCCTGGCAACTCCAGGCCTATCTCCCAGGAGTCTGTTGCCCCCCCCCCCCCCCCAAGAACTTCTGTTTCACCAAGCTCACCCCAAAGATCAAGAAGCCCTTAAGAGAGGTGTATGTTCAGCCACAGTTTAGAGGCAGAATCCATCAACCAAATACAGAAGCAGAGCCATCAACAGGCTGCTACTACTACCATATAAGTTACCCCAGAAGCTTTGCGCATAGTAAAAAGCAAGTAGAGTTCTGATATTGTCCTTGTTTCAAGGAGAAAGCAGTAAAGAATAGGATCAGAAGTCATCCCTAAAAGGGCAACTCTTTGCAGAACCAATGGCGAGTAGCTGCCTAATAGAACGGTGGGCTAGAGACAGGGAAACTAGAGTTCAAAATCCAATGTTGTGACTCGTCTAACATCACAAGAGAATTAACCCTCCATTGCCTCAGGCACACTCAGATTGTAAGCCCTCTGGTGACAAGAAAATACAGTACTGTACCTGAATTTAATTTGCCTTGAGCTTATGAGAAAAGATATGAGCTAAATTCAATTCCCTTTTCCAATTTGTTCCCCCCTACCGAATTCAAAATAAAAGGTTTGGCAATTTTTTTAGACATAGACCTGACAGCTTTTGCTCTGCCCAAACTATGCTGAAGACCAACCTGTACCCCCCACATGCTAGAGGATTAGTACAAGAGCAAACAACCAAAAAAAAGGGAGCAGCTGCTCAGCATTATTTTCTCTCATTGACAATATGGTGTAATAAGCGCAAGATAAATCTGTTCTACCTAGTTATAAAGCCCAAGTCTGTCAGTATGATATAGAACAGATAAGGTTTATTTCTCGCTCTGCTGACCTTACAAATCAGAATGTACTGGACAGCAGTATTAGAAAATTACTACAAGTTCTTGTTTCCCTTACTGTGTTTTTATCAAATCAGTACTCCATGGCCATAATGCTTTCTCTTGAATGGTTTTAAGCAGCCCCAGCATCTCTCTATCCAACAATTTCTTCTGAATAAAAGGCAAACTTTACTACAAACTGAATCAAGTATACATATTTCCTAGATCGGCATTTGTCTCATTTGTTAACAACATTTCTCATGCTGGTCCTGGAATATCCTCTAGCCAATCTGATCTTCAGGTTATCCCCAATGCATGACTTGAAGGAATAATCAAAACAGCTACTTCTACAAAAAAAAAACCTGCACTTCTAAGCATTTACCTCCTGGGAAATTCTCTAAATCTTGGGGAAAAGGAAATTCTTTGGGTTAAAGCTGATGAACATTGAATTTTAAAATATATATATATTCTAAGTCAAGTCAGTTAGGGCATACTAAAACAAGCCTGCTTTCGTTCAGTTTTTCTTTCCCTCCCATCCACCCCAGTTCCCACCCATCCCACCCATCCCAAGCAAAATCCTTGATTTATAGCCTCGTAGGGGAATGGCGTGATCTCACTTACTTTTAGGTTTAACCGATTATCTTAATAAGCAAGTTATTAGGCCTTAGGAATAGATTAAGTCCTTGCAGTTCATCTTGAGGTAAAAACTAAAAGTTCATTATACATTAGGTATAATTCTATTGGTTCAAGTATCCCTATTCCCCTAGCAACTTTAAACAACTGAACAACTTTAAATAGATTAAAAAAATCTCTTTAAATCTTATGATAGAGACAGCAGGCCAGCAGAAAGATGGGGACTGTCCAAGTCTTTTACACTGAGTGTTACATGTATGATTTTCTCTCAGTTGGTGAGAGGTCTTATGTGTGCACTAGGTGCAAAGACCTCTTTGCTCTCAGGGAACAAGTCCAATCTCTGGATGCTAGAATAGCAGATTTGGAGCAGATGAAAAACAGACAGAAGAGGTATTATAGACGAGACCTACAGGGATGTAGCAGAGAAGACCCACCTCCAGTCTGTCAGGCTTTCTGCTGCCATGGAGGCGAGAGGTTACATGGAAGGAGAGCATCACCTTGGTGTGGCAGCAAGTGATCCTACAGCTAGAATCTGTACTACAAGTGATATAATACCCCCTCACATCTTGTGCCATGGGCTCATGAGGGAAGGGTTAGGATGGCTATTATATTTGGCAATTCGATCATTAGGCAGGCAGATTGCACCAGGCAGGCATGTTAGCAGGCAATCCTCACGGACCACGTAGATAAGGTTTTACATAGTGCTGGGGAGGAGCCTGCTGTCTTGGTACATGTCAGTATCAATGACATGGGAAAGTGTCAGAGGGAAGGGAGGTCCTGCAAACTAAATTTAGACCTTTAGTTAGTTGAAATCCAGAACCAAGAGGCAGGCAGAGTTCTGAAGGATGCATCTGTGAATGATACTTGTAAAAAAACAGGAAAGCTAGGGCATCCCAATAGAGATGTCCCAATAAAAGTAACCTGTTGTTGTAGTAGTTAAGTGCCATCGAGTCAGTGTTGACTCACGGCGACCTTCTGGATATTTGTCAGACTGGCACCTGTAGCTGCTGTTATTGTATTGATCCATCTCATTGCTGGCCTTCCTCTTTTGTGTTGACCTACCTTGCCAAGCATGTCTCTCTAATGATCGCATGATGGGTGCAAAGCATGAAAGTCAAAGTATTGTCATCTGAGCTTCTAAAGAAAGCTTAGGTTTGATCTTCCTCTAGAACTGACTGGTTTGTTCTTCAGGCAGTCCATGGTATACACAGTATTCGCCGCAAAGCACCATAATTCAAAAGGCATCAATTTTCTTCATATCTTTTTCACTGTCCAACTTTCGCATCCATATGATGTTATTGAAAATGCCATGGCTTGAACAAGTAGAATCTTTGTAGGAAGAGACATCTCTGCTCTTGAGAATCTTATCTAGGTCTTTCATAGCTATTCTGCCAAGAGCAATGCGTCATCTGATTTCTTGACTGCTTGTTGCTTCTTTATTGATAGTTGATCCAAGTAGGTTAAAGTTGTTCACGATTTCAATTTCTTCTCCATCAACGATGAACTTATTGATTTTGCCAGTTGTCAGGATCTTTGTCTTCTTTATATTGAAGTGTGGGCCCATTTTAAGACTATGTTCCTTGATCTCGAGAAGCAAATGTTTCAGATCATCTTCACTTTCAGCCAGTAATGTGGTATCAGCATAGTGAAGGTTGTTGATGAGTCTTCCACCAATCTTCACACCTCTGTTGTCTTCATACAATCCTGCTTCTCATTTGTTCTGCATATATATTAAACAGGTAGGGGGAAAGCATGCAGCCTTGTCGTACACCCCTGTTGATCTTAAACCATTCTGTTTCTCCTTGTTCCGTTCAAAATGTTGCTGTTTGATCAATGTAAAGGTTGTGCAAGAGAACGATCAGGTGTTCTGGTATGTTCTTAACGTGGCCCAGAGTTTCTCATGGTTTCATAGTCAGTCAAAAACCTTGCTGTAGCCAATAAAGCACATATAGATATCCTTTTAGTATTCTTTAGTCTTTTCAAGGATCCATCTCACATCCACAATGTCGTCTCTGGTTCCTCGCCCTTTCCTGAACCCTGCTTGCACTTCAGGTAGGTCTCGTTCCAGGTATGGTTGCAGTCTCTGTTGAATAACTTTCAGTAGAACCTTGCTAGCATGTGGGATTAGAGTGATTGTGTGATAATTTCCAGAGTCAGTTGGATCACCTTTCTTTAGTATTGGTATAAACACAGATTTTTACCAATCAGTTGGCCATGATGCTGTCTTCAAAATTTCCTGGCAAGTATGGTAACAGCTGCATCAGATGGCTGTTATACCTCTATGGGAACGCCATTAATGCCTGGTGCTTTGTTCTTTGATAAGGCTATCAATGCTGCTTAGACTTCTTTCATTACCAATGGTTCCGGATCATAAGGTACAGATTGAAGCGGCTGTTGGTTCACTTGATCTTTATATAAAAACCCTGTATATTCTTTCCAGCTTTTCTTAATCTGCTCAGCATCATTTAACAGAACCTTGAGCATCTTGTAACATTCCAATTCAGGGCTGGAATTTTTTCTTTAACTCTTGTAGCTTTAGGAAAGCCGATCTTGTTCTTCCTCTAATAGTTTCTGCTTCTATTTCCTTGCATGTGTCATTGTAGTACTTCTCCTTGTCTTGTCATGCTGCATGTTGGAAATCTGTTCTGCGATTGCCTCTTTCTCCTCTGACTTTAGCTTCTCTGCGTGTCTGGGCAATTTTCAGAGTTTCTTCGGTCATCCATTTTGGCTATTTTTGCTTTTTCACCTTTACAGACTTCTTGCTTTCTTCCAACCCAACCTTCTTGATGTCATCCCATAACTCTTCTGGAGCTCTGCCATTTGTATCTAAAGCAGCAAATTGATTTTGCTGGCAGTCTTTAAATTCTAGTGGTATATTCTCAATGTCATACTTTGCTACATTCATGAGGGACTTGCTCTTTCTCAACTTTAGCTCAAGTCTGCATATTAGTAGTCGGTGATCCGTATCACAGTCAGCTCCAGGTTGCCTTTGTTGATGTTATAGAGCTTTTCCATCATTACTTTCCACAGATGTAGTCAATTTGATTTTTGTACAATCCATTGGGTGAAGTCCATGTGTACAGTCGCTGCTTGTGTTCCTAGAAGATAGATATTTGCCAAGTCCATATTTTCCATCCACTTTGCCGCCTTCTTTGTTGCCAACTTTTGCGTTCCAGTCACCCATGGAATGTGTACAACTTGATCTGTTGGGTGTCAGCGAACATTTGCATGTTCTGCCTATTTCAGCTTGTATTTGTTCATATAACCCATCAACTTTATTCTCTTTTGCAGCTATTGTTGGGGCATATACTTGTTATAGTTGCATTGATGGGCATTCCTCATAGACTAATAGAAATTAAGCGTTCACCCACTGCATTGTATTTCATTACAGTTCTTGCAAGTTTCTTAATTATAAATGCAACACCATTTCTTCTTTGTCTTTCTTTTCCAGCATAGTAGACCATGTGATCACCTTATGAAAAGTGCCCGATGCCAGTCCATTTCAGTTCACTGACACCCAACAGATCAAGTTGTATACATTCCATTTCATTCTTGACCACCTCCAGCTTCCCTTGCTTCATACGTCGTACGTTCCATGTCCCAATATGTAAGACATCTCTGCAGCTTCTGACTATCATTTTATGCGCAGCTACATCAGCAGTCAGACGTCCTGAGGGCTTTGATCCAACCACATCGTAAATGCTGGCTTTACTCTGAAAAGTCTTCAGCTCCTCCCCAGTAGCCAGTTGAGTGCCTTCCGATTTAGGGTTCTCATCTTTCAACACCATAGTACAGTTTGTTTTGTTATGACTATCCATTGGGTTTTCGTGGCAAGATAAGGAAGTAGATTGCCAGGCCCTTCTTCCGCGTAGTTTAAGTTTAGTGTTGTTGCTGTTATCACAGAAATGTGATCCTCCTCCGCTGCCAACACTGTCCCATTTTGCTGTCATCTATTAGCCAAACTGTTAACATGAACAAAAAGAAAAAATCACCAAACATGCTTTTAAATGCCTGTATGCAAAGTCTAGAAGTCTAAAAAAATAAGATGAGATAGAATATAGCGCACTGAAGTGTAATTGGCATCTGCGAGACCTAGAGGAAGGAGGATAGCCAATGCGACACCGATATCAGGCTACGAACTATATCGCAGTGATCGGGTAGATACATAGGTGGAAGGGTTGTGTTCTATGTTAAAGAGGGCATAGAGTCAAACAGGATAAAAGTTTTGCAGGAAATAAAACACATCGTAGAATCTTTATGGATAGAAATTCCATGTAAAAAGGGGAAGGGAATGGCATTGGGGGTATACATCCGCCTGCCTGTCCAGAACGCCCAGTATGAGGCAACAGAAGTAACATATCCTTGAACTGTGCTCACTAAACTAAAAACTTATAAACTATGTACAGAATGAGAGCGAGCTGTGCTAAGAGAGTCATACCTGCCAAGACGCCCACCCTTGATAGCGAAGATCTCAAGCCATATACTGATGTAGTTCTTCGGATAATCTTCCCCTCCTAACAGCTGGACTAGCCCCTATCATCCAACCTAAAACAGACAAAAAAATTCAGTTCTCCACCCAGGGAGGGTCCTGGACTAGAGGGACTCAAGACAATTAGCAGGTAAGGTCTAATTTTGCCTTCCTTATCGTCTCTCCAGTGCAATACATGTGGGATGTTCCAGAGAAGTAACTAATCATGGGAGGGACTAGCAAGTCCTGCTTGGAGCACTGATACCTCAAAATACATGTCCACAGAGGCCTGCACATCCAAAACAGTAGTGCCAGGGAAAAGTGTGCAATGAATGACCACATCGCCACTCTGCAAATGTCCATTGGTGGAACCAGACTATGCTCCACCCAAGTTGTCATTTGTGCTCTCGTTGAATGAGCTCTAAGACCACCAGGCACCACCTTGCCTCTTATGCCATAGGCCGAGACTATAGCTTGCTTTGTCCAACAGGTGACAAACTTTGGAGGCCACCTTCCCTTTCCAAGGGCCTCCAAACAAAATGAAGCAGCGATCAGACTTTGCGAAAAACATCCGTCTGCCTAAGATAGCGACGTAGCACCCTACACAAATCTAGCATATGAAGCTGACAATCCTCCTCTGATTCAACCAAGTAAGAAAAGACCAGGAGAGAAACCAATTGATTCTGATGAAAAAACGGGAAAGCACTTTAGACAGAAAGGATGGCACCAGCCTCGAGACCTCCTTTTCCTTGGAAATAATTAGAAAGGGTTTCCTGCAAGACAGGACCTGCAGTTCTGAAATTTGAGTGGAACATATCGCCACCACGAAGATGGTTTTCAAATAAGATCCTTCAATGACGCCCTGGCCAGCAGCTCAAAGGGCGCTTTCATTAGAGCGAACAACATTAGGACCACCAGTCATAAGGGTGGTCGGACTTGCTTCAATGCTCTGAAGCAACAGACCACATCTAGGTGCCGCATCAAGGAACAACCCTGCACTTGCCCCTGTAACAGAAGGCAGCCGCTATCTGAACCTTTAAGGAGTTGAACGTCAACGTCTTCTCCAATCCATTTTTCAGGAAAAATAATATATCTGTTAGAGTGGCTGAAAAAGAGTGAATATCCTGGAACCACCACCCATCTTCACACACTCGCCAAACTCTTATGTAAGCCAAGGTAGTAGAGCGCTTCCTAGCCTGCAACAGCATGGAAATTACAGACATGGAATAGTCTCTATGCTGCAGCCTCACCTGCTCAAGAGCCAAGCCGTAAGCAAGAATTGATCTACCTGAGGCATTAGTATTGGACCCTGCAAGTGCAGATTGATCCTGTTTGGAAGATGCCAAGGCATGGCAATCAGAAGGCACATCAGGTCCACAAGCCACGGCCTGTGCAGCCAATCCAGAGCAGTGAGAGTCACTAGGCCACTGTGTGCTTCTATATGTTGTAGAAGCTAACCAAAGAAGGCCCACAATAGAAACATACAGAAGAACATCTGATGGCCACTTCTGCACAAGTGCATTGAGTCCTTTGGACATGTGCTCGCTGCGTCTGCTGAAGAATCTGGTCATCTTGGCACTGGACAGAGGCCATCGGATCCATAATTCATTCATTGCAGTGAAGAATGATGTTGCGGAAAAACGCCACATTGGATCCAGCAGAATGGGAACTGGAACTGTAGACTAAGAAAATCCAACTAAATGTTTTCCTTGACAGCCACATGGGCTGTGCAGAGGGTGGTTAAACTGTCTTCTGCCCAGAGCAATAAGGGCTGAACCTCCTCCGCTAGCATTACACTACCTGTGCTGCCCTGCTGGTTGACATAAGCCACTGTGGTTGCGTTGTCAGAGCACACTCTCACCGACTTCCAAACTCTCAGAGGGTGGAAGAACTGGAAAGCCAAAAAGACTGCCCTCATCTCCAGCCGATTTATGGACAAAGTACTCTCCTTCAGGGACCACCACCCCTGCGTGACTTGCGACTGGCAAAGCGCTCCCCATCCTGTGAAGCTGGCATCTGTCATCAGTATCCAGGCTGGAGGCTTCAATGGTACTCTTGCTGTCAGATAGCTTGGCTGCAGCCACCAGGCCAGCAATGCCCTCGTGTCCTCCAGACAGTTCCTGCGACAGCAGGTGACACTGAGACCACCAGCAAGAAAGTAGTGCCTGCTGCAATGGTCTGATGTGAGTTCTTGCCCAAGGCACCAGATCCAAGGCCACTGCCATAGATCCCAGTAGCTAGAAATAATACCATGTTGTTGGCACCTTCATTACCAAAAAGCAGTGCACCTAATTCTGCAGTTTCTGCACCTTTTCCCCATCGGGAGGGATACAATCCCTGCCTCTGTATCAAATCGTGCTCCCAAATAGATCAACTGAGGTACAGGCTGGAGTTGACTCTTGGAAAGATTGACCACCCAACCCAGACTCTGTAGAAAATCCCCCACCTTGCAAGTGGCATTTACTCCCTCGACCTCCAACTTTATGCATATTAGCCAATTGTCCAGGTATAGATGAACCAGGATACCTTCCTTTCTTAGAGCTGCTGCCGCCACCACTACCACCATGATTTTGGTGAAGGTGCATGGAGCAGTGGCCAGGCCAAAAAGGCAATGCTCAGAACTGAAAATGACCCACAGGCATGGCAAAGTGCAGGAAATGCTGATGTTCCCGATAAATTGGAATATGCAAGTACACCTCGATGGGATCAAGGGCTGATAAACTCTCGCCCTGTTACACTGCCAGAACAGAGCACAGTGTTTTCATTTGAAAGTGCGATACCTGCAAGGAGTAATTCACATGCTCGAGATCCAGGATGAGCCAAAAGGAACCTTTGTTTTTGAGGACCACAAAATAAATGGAGTATCATCCTAAGCCACAGTGGTCTCACAGCACTGGAACCACCACTTCCGATCACAGCAAGCATTGAACGGTGTCCCGCTCTGCTGCAGCTTTTGCTGAAGCCTGGTAGGGGCAAATGAACGAATGCCTCTGAAAGGGATTGAGCAAACTCCAGCATGTACTCCTCCCAGATTATCTCCAACACCCACTGGTCAGTAGGGATACTGACCCACGTGGCATAGAAGTGTTTTAACTGACCTCCTATTGGAACTAATTCTGCCTGGGTCTCCCTGGCTTCATTGAGACTTTTTTGCAGGAACCCCGAGGGGCTGAGTAAAAGCCAGTATTGGATCCCCTATAGCCTCAAAAGGACTGATCACGTGTGCCATAGTGATGTCACTGAAATGGGGTGAAACTAGTTGACCTAAACCTCTGAAAATCCCAAGGTTGACCTCTGAGGGTTAATCTGTTTGGGACCTTTAGGTAACCTAGCAACCTTCGAATCCCAAGTCTTTGACCAGCTTGTCCAGGGCCTCCCCAAACAGTAACATACCCTTGGAAGGGAAGTTTACTGAGGCTCGTCTTTTAAGAAACTGATCAGCAGATGTTTCTTTACCACAGAAAGTGTCAGAGAGCCATAATAGAAGCCATGGTCTTTGATGAGATCCAGACCAAATCGTAAAAGGTGTCTGCCAGATGCACTGAGACAGATTCTAGCTTCGCCCCTTCTGGTGCCCCCTTGTCTCTAGGACAGCTACTGCTAGGCCTTGAAGCCAACGAAAGGAAGCTCTTGTAACATACGTTCCTCGTATGAAAACCTAAAGTCAAAGCACTGGTATGAAATGCCTGTTTCAGAAGTGACTCCAGTTTGCAATCCTGGAGATCCTTGAAAGCTGTGTCCCTTTCTACTGTAACAGTGGTCTTTTTTTGTCTCTGCTGAGACCAAGGCATCCACCTTTGGAATCTTGAGGAAGTCCCTCTCCTTCTGTGTATAGGATATAAGCAGCTCATCACTGTCCCCTTTCAGCCACGCTTCTGGAACTTCCCATTCCAATCATCTTTTTAATAACTGTGTACGGCAGAACAAGTCTAGGAACCTTTAAACCCCTGTAACAAGGGATCCAAGGATTCTCCCCCTGCACATGGGGTGGAACAATATTTAAAATAGCCAGGTAACGATTAATCCAAGCAGTAAGCTCCTCTCTGCAAAAAAATCTAAACACGTTGGGGTCTTCCCCAGAGCAGAGCAATCTCCCCCTCTAAGTCTGGTACCATTGGCTCTCTCCAGAGGTCTGACGGGCCTTCCCTCAATTTCTCTGATGCCTGGGAGTGTGGCAAGTCCTGCCCCAGCCAGAGACCATGGCGAGTTCTGCCCCAGTCAGAGATCAGTCTCCTTCCCTGTCTTTTTCTTGGAGACTCCTCTTCACTTGAGGGTACCCTCCTGCATAATGGATGGAAAGTTAGGCTGAGTAGATAATACAGCAGACTGTTTTCTTTTCAAGCAATAAGCCTTGACAAAATGAAATTGAGTGAAAAAACTGACTCAGCACACTCCAACTCCTTCTTCCTCTGTCTACAGTTCTGAAACCTGCCTCCTATGCGTTTTTTCTTTTTGACCGACTTCATTTCAACTGAAGGGGAAATGGCTGGCTGACCAGACATGGCCAAGGTTCCTGCCAAAACCGCTGGAACCACCAGCTGTCAGCTCTGCAGATGAAACCCCTGACTGAGCATGCATGTCCCTGATGCTCCAAACACGTTCCAATGACCTGCCCTGCCTACTACAAATACATCAAAGACTTTGTTGATCTAAATCGCAGCTTCCTCCACACACTACTCACGGAGGAAGCTACCCTCATGCAAAAAGTGCCGGGAACAGGCCGCCGAAGAAATGGAGAGTCGAATCAGCAAAAATAAGTTAGCCTGACTGAAGCCCCACAGACAGTAAACACCTAAAAATTAAGCCGATCGCCAAGAGCAGAAGTGACAGCTTACCATTTGCTGAGCCTCTGTTCCATTTTTTTTTTCAAAGAGAGATATTACCATGAATTCAGAGAGCCTTTAAGTCTATAGGAAAACCCAGCAATCTCTGCCAACAGACTCTTGAGTTGTCTGGCGGGGGGGGGGGGGGGGGAGGGAGGGACCTGGAGCACCAGTTAATTCTACCCCGGGCCCCACCTAACCCACTTATGGATCTAAGTGACAATAAAGGCAGACCCTTCAGTGCTGTCAGCCCTCACTCACATACAGCTCTGAAAAAAAGCAAAACCCAAGCCTCAGGCTATAATACTTCTGTGGTTTTAGCTCCTTTTGAAATCGCCTCTTCCTTTTTAAAAAAAAAAAAAAAGGCCAAAGTCCTTTCAGTGGAGTCCACCACATAAAGACTGCTCCCTCAGCTGCTGAGGACTGAGACAGTGGATTCTGAAGAGGGAGCTCTTGTACTGTGACATCAGAATTCTGACATGCGCAGTCCTCAGCTGCTGGTGGAGGGAGACAAATCTACACGTACTGGACTGGAAGGACAATAAGGAAAGTGGGAGATTTCAATTATCCCAGTATTGACTGGGTCAATGTTACATCAGACCATACTAGGGAGGTGGATTCTAGATGAAATAAATGACTGCCTCACTGAGCAGATAGTTGAGGAACTGACTCAAGGGGAAACTATTTTAGATCTAGTTCTTAGTGGAATGCAGAATCTAGCGTGAGAGACAACTGTGTTGGGACCACTTGGTAATCATGACCATAACATGATCATATTTGATTTAAAAAATGGAGAGAGAACAAGGAAATGCACTATGCTGGCATTTAACTTTCAAAATAAGAGACTTGGTTAAGAAAAAACTAAAAGGAGCAACTGCAAAGGTTAAGAGTTTACAACAGGCCTGGGCGTTATTTAAACATACTGTCTTGAAAGCCCAGATCAGATGTATTCCACACTTTAGGAAAGGTAGAAGGAAGAACATAAAAACATAAGATATGCCATACTGGGTCAGACCAAGGTCCATCAAGTCCAGTATCCTGTTTCCAAATCTAGGTCATACGTACCTAGCAGTTTCCCCAAAGGGCACAGGTTCCACAATGCTTGTATTAGGTCAAGCATTGATGTCCTGGGTCCCTTTTTAATAATGGTTTATGGACCTTTCCTCCAGGAACTTGTCCAAACCTTTTTTTAAACCCAGCTACACTAACAGCCTTCACTACATCCTCCGGTAACAAATTCCAGAATTTGATTACAACAACCACCAAAATGGCTTAAAGGCGAGGTCAAAAAAGCTGTTATAGTTAAGAGAAAATCCTTCAGAAAATGGGGGGGGGGAAAAAAAGAGCCAAATGATGAAAGCAGAAAACATAAAAGTTTTGGCAAATTAAATGCAAGGCACTGATAAGACAGGCAAAGAGAGAACTTGAAAAGAAGTTTGCCATGGCAGCAAAAAGGCATAATAAAAACCTTTTCCCAAGTACATTCATAGCAAAACACCTGGAAGAGAGCCAGTTGGACCATTAAATGATAGAGGGGTAAAAGGGGCACTAAGAGGACAAGACCATAACAAAGACTGAATGAATTCTTTGCTTCAGTCTACAGATGATAGAGGAAAAACTTACCCACGCCAGAAATAATATTAAAAAGGTTATGTATCAGAGGAATTGAAACAAAAATCGATAAAATTGAGAAGATATAATACAGTAATTTGATAAACTAAAGAGCAGCAAATCACTTGGACCAAATTGCATACATCCCAGGGTGCAGAAAGAACTGAAACAAGAGATAAACAAATTACTAAAAGTAGGCCTGCAAACTATCCTTAATCATCTGGAAAAATCTACCGTTTACCCCTGGGACAAGTAGCATAGATTGTTTTATACCTTTGGGAACCCAACACGGGCTTGAGACCTGGAATGGCCACTGTTGGAAACAGAATACCAGGCTTGATGGATCCTTGGTCTTATGCAGTGTGTCTCCCCTCACCTGCTTGCGCTCGCCTCCAGTCCACCTGCTCCTCTGCTTTTTTCTTCATCGGTCCTGCCCTATGGAATTCCCTACCCTCCTCCATCAGACTTGAGCAGGAACACACTGCCTTCAGAAACAGCCTCAAAACACATCTCTTCGCCCTTGCCTTCGACCTCCCTGCTCCCTCTGTGTGACCTTACCCTCTTTCTTCCTCCTCTCCTTCTCCTCCTTAACGTCTTGTCGCATGAGTCCACTTGGTTTGCTTTCCTATCAATTATTGTAACTTCTTTTCCTTTTTCTCCAACTTATGACCTCTATTTCGAACTATGTAAACCGCTTTGATGTCTGTTCGTTTATGTTTATTAGCTTTATATACCGTTAAACAAACATATCTTATATATTCATGAGATAGTTTTACATGTACTACCATTACTGCATGCATCTCTCATGCATATCTATTCTTGATATCCTGAAAACCAGACTGGGGGGGGAGGGAGGCAGGGAGTATCAAGCAATCAGAAGACAATAGTTGTGCACAACATACAAGGCCGGGGGGGGGGGGGGGCGCTGTTAAGTCTCTGGCCTTGTAACAAAATAGAAAACTATGGGCACATTTCAGCTCTGGAGGTCCGTAATGATCTCTCTGTAGTTTAGTTTGCCTTATCAGTCCCCTTCACATTGCTTGAGACCATCTATAATGGGATACAACATATGGAATATGGATCCAGAAGACATATAGAAAATAAGTGGCAAATGTCACTTTAAGACATCTTTATGAATAATTAACTAAAACCATAAATGCCATACTGGGTCAGATCAAGGTCCATCAATCCCAGTATCCTGTTTCAAACAGTGGCCAATCCAGGTCAGATGTACCTGGCAGGTTCCCAAAGAGATACATAGGTTCCACAATGCTTGTCCAGTGTAAGCAGTGCATTTCCTGGGTCTTCTTTAATGGCGGTTTATGGACCTTTCCTCCAGGAACTTGTTCAAACTTTCTTTAAACCCAGCTACACTAACAGCTTTTATACATCCTCTGGTAACAAATTCCAGAGTTTGATTACGCATCAAGTGAAAAAATATTTTCTCTCATTACTCTTATAGGTTACATTGTAGCTTCATTGTTTCCACTCTAGTCTTTCTACTTTTTGATGGCGTAAACAGATAATTTATAGACCTCTATCATATCTCCTCTCAGTAGTCTCTTTTGTAAGTTGAAGAGCCCTAATCTTAAGCCTTTCCTTATAGGGGTATCCTGCCATCCCCTTTACCATTTTGGTAGCTCTTCTCTGTACCTTTTCTAATTCTGCCATATCCTTTTTAAGATAGGGTGACCAGAACTGCACACAATATTCAAGGTACAGTCACACCATGGAATAAGAGAGGAATTATATCAAATTTGGTTTTATTCTTCATTTCTTTCCTTATGATTCCTAGCATTCTATTTGCTTTCTTGGCCACCGCTGTACATTGGGCAGAGGGTTTCAACATATTATCCACAATGATATCTAAATCTTTTTCCTCAGTGGTGGTTCCTAAAGTGGAACCTTGCATCATAACACCATAGCGTGGGTTGTTCTTTCCTAGATGCACAACTTTGCACTTGTCCACATTAAGTTGCATCTGCCATTTGGATAGCCAGTCTTGCAATTTATCAAGGTCCTCTTGTAATTTTTCACAATCCTCTTGGGTTTTTAACAACTTTGAATAAATTTGTGTCTCATCTGCAAATTTGATCACCTCACTCATTATTCCTATTTCTTTTTTTTTTTTTCTTTTATATTTTTATTTGGTACAGCACAAGTTAGTACATCATTTTTCTTCTTCTTTACAAATCAATGGCATAACATGCATCCGGCTGTATCCATCAGCCCATCGTTTACCTAATTTCCATTTTATCCTTACTTTACATTATTTACTTCTCTCCATGTATGTGTACATTTTTATTTTATTTTAATATTCCCGCCTTCTCCTCTCCTCCCCCTCCCCCCACCCCAGATCCTGTGATGCATCTTTCTCTTTTTACTATTCCCTTCTTTGAGCTTGAAGTTTCAACCTGTTAATTTGTTGTCCACCCTTTGTAACCACTCTTTCTACTTTTCCCATCTCCTTTGAAAGTTCTCAATCCTGTGCATTTTATATGCAGTAATCTCACTCATCCTATAAATTTAGGCTAATCTACTTAATATCCTCTCAGGGACTGGTGCTCTCTCAGACCTCCATCCCTTCGCTATTTCCATCCGCACTCCAATTGCAAGCATCTTAAACATATACACCAGAGAGGTCACGTGATGTGGTGAGCTTGAGCGGACCCACGCTGCTTGGGCTCCGGGCCCCTCTCCCCTGAAAAGTTGAAATATTGCCGTATTAACAGTGAGTTGGAGCTTATTGGACATTGAGTGCCTTGGAGAACGGTTGGAGACCTGTCGGAGATCAGCGAGTGGGGATGGTGACTACGGTGAAGGCAGGGCGGCGAGACAAGGAGCGTGCTGCCAGTGCCCTTAAAATGGCGGAGTCCCCTCCAAAGCAAAGTGCTGCGGCCTCCCCCACCATGACCGATGAGATCTCGGTGGTGGTCACAAACGCTTTGGCTTCGCAATTTGAAGCACTGCATGCTAAGATGGACGTGCTCCAGAGTTCTTTGGGCACGCTGGGTGTGCAGGTGCAAGAAGCCGAGACTCGCCTTACTCATACCGAGGAGGAAGTGGAGGGCCTTAAGCGGGAGCTGCTTGTGCTGCAGAAGGAGTCAAAATCCCACGAGCAGAAATTGGATGACCTAGAAAATAGGTCTAGGCGCAATAACTTGTGCTTTTTGGGGATCGCGGAATCTATCCCAGAAAAGGATTTGAGAGGCTATGTGGAGAACTTGGCCGCTTTCCTGAGAGATGGGGCGGACCCGAGTGGGCCTATTGTGGTAGAAAGAGCCCATAGACTGGGACCTAAGCAGCAATCCAGAAACCACAGGCCCAGGGTGGTCCTGGCTAAATTTCTGTGCTACACGCAAAAGGACGCGGTGCTCCGAGCGGCGAAGCATAAGGGCATTGTCGAGTGGGAGACGGCAAAGATCCGGATAACTCAGGACTACTCTGCTGCCTTGAGCCAACGAAGGAAGGCTTATGCCCCGCTGTGCCAAAAGCTTATAGAGGCCGGGGTGCAGTTTAGCGTCCAGTACCCCGCCCGGCTCCACGTGCTGCATCAGGGATCGCAGCGAGCATTTGAGTCTGCGGCAGCGGCGCGGGCCTATGTGGAGCAGTTGCTGACATCGGGGGTGTCGAATTCGGAAGACCAGTCAGACTCCTCTTTAGTGCCTCTGCTTAGGATTGCGACCTGCTGGCTGAGATATGTGCTGTGAGGCCTATCCACGACTCCTGTTTGGACAACGGCCCCTACCGTCGTCGGTAGGGGACTAGAGAACAGTAGGAGTCTTGAGTTTTGGCCTGCACGTGGAGCCTTTGCAAGGACTGGACTGAGCATGGCATGGCGTGGTGTGGCGGAGCCCTCTCGTTGCCTTAATTGTTGCTTGGGGCCCGTGCAGCAGTTCCGGTGGGTGCCACGAGCTGGTGATGTTAGCTGGCGACACCTGGATGCACCTTGCCGGCGGCGCACCGACGGGCCCGCAGCCCCAGCCCAGCCTCCCTCGGCCTGTTTGTGCTGTTCATCGGGAGAAGCTTGGACTTGATCTGAGGGTTGCACATGACTTTTGTTTATATTAATATGTGCTGTTATTGAATTATGAAGTATTTGTGGGTTTATTGTTGTGGGGGTGGCGGGAGTTTGGGGACCAGAATGTCTGAATGGGAGAAGTGTGGCCAACAGTGTGAATGGGGGACGTAGAGGCTGGGTTAAGGTTCATGGATGTTGTGGGGTTCTGGGGGGTTGGAATGTGTGGATAGCGTGTCTGGGGGTTGGAATGGGTGGGTTGTATCATGTGGGCTCGGGGGGAGCCATCCCAGTTTAGGCGGGCAGTTGCCGAGTGGAATGGTTGGCTGAACCGGACGGTCTGGCCCCTACTGGGGTGGCTACCCCATGAGCGCTTTGGGCTGAGACAGACTGTGTTGGTTCCTAATTCACTGGAAATGGCCGTTTGGTTGGGGGAGGGGGGTTCTTTCACATCCTAGGTGACCCTGATGGGAGTGGGAGGGAGGTTAGTGATTGAGAGTGGGGGTTGGAGTAGGGCAGGGATGGGGGTAGGGAGTAGGGCAGGGATGGGGGTAGGTAATAGGGGTATGGAGGGGTGGGGTTGGGGGGGTAAGGGAGGTGGGTGGGATGGCGGCAGGGGGAGGGAAGGGGGGGCGCAGGGGGCGCAGCGGTACCGCTGTTTGAGTGGCAGTGGGCTATATGGGGATCCAGTATTGTTTAGGGGGGGCCACAGGCTGGGGGGGGTCTCGCCTTCTTGTTCCAATAGGATTGATACAAACTGCTTGTCTCTTTATGATCCGCCCTGAAGGTTATTTTCTGGAATATTTGTGGGATAGGCAGCCCTATTAAAAGATATAAAGTGTTGCAGGCCTTAGCTCGGCTGAAATGTGATATAGCAATGTTACAGGAAACCCACCAGACGGCGGAGGAGCATGTTAAGTTGCAGAAAATGTGGGTGGGGCAGAGTTGGGGTTCTCAGGCTAAGGGGAAAAAGGGTGGAGTGGTCATACTGATCAGTAAGCAGACCCGTTTTGAGTTACTTAAGGAATATTCTGACCCAGATGGCCGATATATTTTGCTCTATGGTAATCTTGACGGTCGGCCGGTCGTGCTGGGCTGTTTGTATAGCCCTAATGTATTGGATCGGGCGTTTTATGACCGGTTAGCTTCTAGAATTGAGCAACTGCCTGATGTTCCCTTGATACTGGCTGGTGATTTGAACGGGGTTTTGGATGTAGGACTAGATGTGTCCGGTGGGGGGGGGGGGGGCACACTTGCGCATCCCGACTACTAAGGCTTTGAAGGGCTTCTGCAAACGTTTGGGCCTGGTTGACCCATGGAGATTGCTTCATCCTGCCGAGAAAGACTTTACCCATCAGTCGAGAGCTCATGGTACTAGTGCTCGTTTGAACTATGTTTTAGTCTCGGAAAGGTTGTTTGTACAGGTCGATGACGCACAGATCGGCCCTTCTGCGGTGTCTGACCATGCCTCAGTTTGGGTCGAATTCGGCTGGGGGGCCTGGCCGTGTCGATGAGGCTCTGGCGGTTTCCGTTGGGTTTGTACCATGATGCAGAGTTCCGTACCTGTCTTGCAAAACATTGGCAGGAGTTTATGGATCACCATGAGCGACATCAGGGTGACCCGGAGTTGCTCTGGGAGACAGCCAAAGTCGTGTTGATGGGGGACATTATTGCTTATGTGGCAAGGAAACGGAAGCTATTGGTGGGGCAAATTGTTCAGCTGGAGAAGCAGGTGGTGCGCGCTCGGCGGCAGTGTGCAGGAGATTCTAGTGTGACGAATAAGCGATGGCTTTGGGAGTTGCAAACGTCTCTTAATGAACTACTTCACCAGCGGGCAAAGAAAGCGTAGTTACTCACCTGTAACAGGTGTTCTCCAGGAGCAGCAGGAATCAGTCCTCACTTATGGGTGACGTCGGCGCCGACGGAGCCCTCGCGGAGCAATTTTCCCCAGCTTTCAAAGAAAGCCTTTGGGAATTGCAGCGCGCATGCGCGGTCGTCTTCCCGCCCGAGGGTGCTATCTTAGCCAGTCAGATGACATAGCTAAAAAAGACAGCATAAAAATTTGCAAAAAGAACATAAGCAGACGATTGCAACTCCAAGGGGAGGAGGGAGGGTAGTGAGGACTGATTCCTGCTGCTCCTGGAGAACACCTGTTACAGGTGAGTAACTACGCTTTCTCCAGGACCAAGCAGGAAGTCAGTCCTCACTTATGGGACTCCCAAGCTCAAGGCTACCGGAGACCCTAAGCACAAAAATGAGCTCCCTCTAGCTCAGCAGCACAGAAGGATAGAATCTTCGCTGAATTATCACCCACCGGTAGCCCACATCCGGGATGGAGGGTAGGAGTTGCTCAGACCTCAAAGAGATTACGGAGGACTGCCTGTCCGAAAGCACTGTCCCTACGGGACTCCCTCTCGAGACAGTAATGGACCGCAAAAGTCTGGTTCGAAGACCAAGTAGCGGCCCGGCAGATGTCTGCCAGCGGAACAGAGCGGAGGTAAGCCACTGACGTGGCCTTTGCCCGAACGCAATGAGCCGTGACTCGACTTTCTAAGGAGAGTCCGGCTGCCCCATAAGCCCAAGAGATACAGTCCGCAACCCAGATGGACAGAGTACGCTTGGAGACCGGGAGCCCCAATCTATTGGGGTCAAAAGACACAAAAAGCTGAGCAGCTTTACGGTGCTCCCGCGTACGGTCAAGGTAGAAGTTCAGAGCCCTTCTACAGTCCAGGGTATGGAGGACCGTCTCAGCTCTGCTGGAGTGTGGTCTGGGAAAGAAGGTTGGAAGTACCACCTCCTGATTGATGTGAAAAGGGGAGACCACTTTAGGCAGAAATTTCGGATGAGTCCGTAGGACCACCCTATTCTTGTAGAACCTAGTGTAAGGGGGATCAGACACGAGGGCCTGCAATTCACTTACGCGTCTAGCGGAAGTGAGGGCTATCAAGAACAGAGTTTTCCAAGACAGAAAACGGAGAGAACAGGTAGCCATAGGTTCAAAAGGCGGACAGGTGATCCGCTGCAAAACCACATTCAGGTCCCAGTCAGGCGCTGGCGGGCGCAGAGGTGGTTTAAGTAGAAGGAGACCTCGGAGAAACCTCGCTACGAGAGGGTCGTTGGAAAGAGGTCTGCCGTCCACCGGCACATGATGTGCTGAAAGAGCACTGAGGTGAACTTTGACGGAGTTGGACTTAAGTCCCAGATTAGAGAGGTGCAGCAAGTACTGCAAGATCACCGACACCGGGCAGGAGAAGGGATCCTGAGACTGTTGAGTACACCAGACTGCAAAGCGACGCCATTTAAGGGCGTAGCATTTGCGGGTAGAAGGCCGTCGCGAAGCCAAGACGACCTCCTCCACCTCCGCCGGCAGGAGAAGGGGAGCAAGGACTACCCTCTCAGCAGCCAGGCCATGAGGTTGAGAGACCTGAGGTTGGGGTGCAGTAGGGACCCCTGATCCTGAGTGAGGAGATCCGGTTGTACCCCCAGAGGGATTGGATCCTCCACCGCCAGTTGCAGCAGGAGCGGAAACCATGGCTGCCTGGGCCAGCGAGGGGCCACCAGGATCATGAAGGCTTTGTCTCGGAGAACCTTGAAAAGAGTCCGAGAGACTAGCGGGATGGGAGGGAAAGCGTACAGAAGGCTCCCCGACCATGAGATCAGAAAGGCGTCCGCCGCAACCCGAAGGGGGTGTGGCTGACGAGAGCAGAAGCGAGGAAGCTGCCGGTTGTGAGGACTGGCAAAGAGATCCACCGTGGGGAGGCCCCACTTGAGGAAGAGCTTCTGAACTACCAAGGGATCCAGACGCCACTTGTGCGGCTGGAGGACCCTGCTGAGTTTGTCTGCAAGGCAATTTTCTTGGCCCGGGAGATAAACTGCCTTGAGGAGAATGCCGTGACTGACGGCCCAAGAGCAGAGCTTCTGTGCCTCCCGGCAGAGGAGGAAGGAGCCCGTGCCCCCCTGTTTGTTCACGTAGAACATGGCAACTTGATTGTCCGTCTGGACAAGGACGGACTGTTGGGAAGTCAGGTGGGAGAAGGCCTTGAGAGCTAGGCGGATCGCCCTGAGCTCCAGGAAGTTGATCTGCTGAGCAGACTCCCACGTGGTCCAGAGGCCCTGAGTACGTGCCTCTTGGCAATGTGCTCCCCAGCCCAGGAGGGATGCATCGGTGGTCAGCACCCGGGTCGGCTGAGGTGACTGGAAAGGCATTCCGAATATCAGGTTCGGCTGCCGGAGCCACCACCGGAGAGACGAGACCAGCGGCTCGGAGACGCGCACTAGGTCTGCTAGGCCGCCCGTGGCTTGTCGCCACTGCTGGCGGAGACACCATTGAGCAGACCGCATATTCAGGCGGGCATTGGGGGTCACATGGACGGTGGAAGCCATATGGCCGAGCAGTCTCAGGAAGCGCCTGGCGGAGACCAGGGGCTGGCTGTGAAAGCGGTCGGCTAGGTCCATGAGCCGTTGAGCCCTGTCGAGCGGTAGGTATGCTCGCGCCTGAGGAGTGTGCAGCCTCGCGCCGATGAACTCGAGATCCTGTGAGGGGAGCAAAGTGGACTTTGCGAAGTTTATAACAAAGCCCAAGCGCTGCAGCAGAGTCACCGTGCGGCACGTGGCGTTGGTGACCTCCTGAGCGGACGCTGCTCTGATGAGCCAGTCGTCGAGGTACGGAAAGACATAAGAGGCCGTGAAGCCGGAGATGGGCCGCCACGACCGCGAGACATTTTGTGAAGACTCGCGGTGCGGAGGACAGGCCAAAGGGCAGTACTCTGTACTGGTAATGATTTCCGGCCACCACAAACCTTAGGTATTGGCGGTGGCTTGGGTGGATGAGGATGTGCGTGTAGGCATCCTTTAGATCCAAGGAGCATAGCCAATCTCCCTGCTGGAGGTAGGGCAGAAGGATTCCAAGGGTAAGCATTTTGAACTTCTCCCGCACAAGGAACTTGTTGAGGTTGCGCAAGTCCAGGATGGGTCTGAGGCCCCCTGTTCTCTTTGGTATCAGAAAATACCTTGAATAAAAGCCTTGACCTCTCAGGTGGTGTGGCACCGGTTCCACCGCCTGTTCCTGCAGAAGACCTGCTAACTCCCGAAGGAGCAACTCCCTGTGCAGAGGGGGTCGCGGAGGTTCTCCCGGAAAATAGGAGGGAGGGACCTGATGGAAGTGGAGAAGATAGCCTTCTCGCACGACCTGAAGCACCCAGGCATCTGCGGTGATGCTGGACCACCTGTGGGCGAAGTGAACCAGCCGGCCTCCGGTGCTGGGAGGAACCAGCGGGGGGGGAGAGGCTATGCTTAGTGAGTCAAAAGCCCCCACCCTGCTGAGCAGGGCTGGTGGTGCAGGCTTGGGGGCTTGCTGCCTACGGGACCCGTTACCCCGTCCCTTGGCCTGCTGGCCCTGTTGGGGAGCTGCAGGGGCCTGATAATGGGGGTATTGTTTGTAGGCAGCCGCCTTCCTCGGGTAAAAGGACTTTTTCCCCGAGCCCTTCTTTTTCTGGGAAGGGGCGGAGGTCTTCCTAGAAAGCCTGGTCCTGGTGAGAGTCTCAGTCTCAATTTGCGCAGCCTTTTCCGCCATGGGCTTGCCAAAGAGGTTTTCGCCTCGGCAGGGGACATCGACCAACTTGTCCTGCACCCAGGGCTCAAGGTCTGACGACTGAAGCCAAGCCTGTCGGCGAGCACCGATGCCGGCTGCGGCCACTCGAGCCGATGCTTCAAAGCCATCATAGGCTGCTCGGGACATGAACTTTGAGCATTCCCGAATGCCAGTGGACAAGGCTAGGAACCTCCGCAAGGGTTCCTCGGACAGACCAGCGGAGAATCCGGCTAGCTCTTTAGCCAGATCCCGGAGATACATGCCCATGTATAGCTGGTAAGTCTGGATACGACATGCGAGCATAGAGCCCTGGAAGCACTTCTTGCCAAGGCCATCCAGGTTACGGGCCTCCCTTCCAGGAGGCACCGAGGAGTGCATCTTCTGGCTCTTAAGACGATGCATGGCCGATTCCACTACCATGGAATGGTGTGGCAGCTGTGCCTTTTGAAAGCCAGGGCTCTTGCGGACTCGATAGATAGAATCAACCCGCTTGCTCAGGACCGGCGAGGAGGCCGGACTCTCCCACATGCGGAAGAGTAGTCGTTCCAGCATAGGAGGAACCGGCACAGTAAAGTGTTCCCTCGCGAGAGAGTCATACTGGAGGGCGTCGAGCTCTTCGGCTCGAGGCTCCTCCTCGGGATCCGCAGGGAAGGCCAAAGCCTTGGCCATATCCCTAACGAAGTCCGAGAACCGGGCATCCTCCGGGGGGGACTGCTTCCGAGGCTTGGACTCCGGCGAGTCCGATGGGACACACCGAGTCCGGAAAGAATCAGGTGACTCTTCCTCCTCAGACTCCCAGACCGACTCCGACGAGGACTCGGTGGGGTCGGCCCGGGCAGGGTGCGGCGCCAGCCGCCCCGACGCCGAGGGAGTCGGCGTCGGCGACCTCGGTCCCGAACGGGAGGCCGAGGGTGACCTCGACCGAGGATCGACTCGAGTTCTCATCGACTCGAGGATCGGCTCGGTCTCCGGGGTCGACTTGGACGTCGACGTCCCGGCGGTCGGGGCAGCGGCGCCAGTGAAGCCAGCGAGCAGTGCCCTCTGCTGGTCCATGAAGGCAGACAGTCTGCTCTCCAAGGCCGTCAACCTGAGTCCGAGCTCAGGCGACCCAGCAGCCCCCGACTCGGGCCCCGACGGCGTCGGGCCCGACGTCGGCTGTCGCGGAGGCGAGTCCAGAAGGACCACAGGACTTACCCGGGCAGGCATCTCCGACTCCAGGCGAGGTCGCTTCGGGATGTGTTCCTTCTCCAAGGACCCGGGGCGGCTGTCGGGGCTATGCGACCTGGCCCTCACGGAACCAGGAGCGTCCACCGACGCCGCCCTCGCGGGTTTCACCTTCCGACGATGGTCCCCGGAGGGAGAACCCCGGTCGGAGGAGCTCCGGCGACGGTCCGAGTTGGAGCCTTTCGACGCGGAGGCCTCCGACGAGGTCCGGGTACGGCTGGGGTCAGCGAAGATTCTCTCACGCTGATGCCGCCGACTTCTCAACGCCTTTGAGGACAATTTGCTGCAGGGCCCACAGATCAGTTCCTCATGATCAGGGCCCAGGCAGCGGAGGCAAAAGTCGTGTGTGTCGGTTAGTGACATATTTCGGTCACACCGACCACACCGCTTAAACCCACTGGCAGCCATCGGGGGAAAAAGGGCCCCTGCGAGGTCAAAGGACCGGGCTGCCAGGGAAAACGAAAACGAAAGCTGACTAAGTCAGAAAAACCGAAAAAAGTAAGAGGACTCGTGACCGGCGTCGCGAGTCCGGGCGGGAAAAAGATCGGCGTCGAACCGAAGGGAAAAAAGGATAAAATAAAGAAGAAAATCAACTTTTTCGCGGGGACAAGACGGGGACGTCTGTAGGGCTCCGCGGAAAAAAGAAGACTGGCTAAGATGGCACCCTCGGGCGGGAAGACGACCGCGCATGCGCGCTGCAATTCCCAAAGGCTTTCTTTGAAAGCTGGTGAAAATTGCTCCGCGAGGGCTCCGTCGGCGCCGACGTCACCCATAAGTGAGGACTGACTTCCTGCTTGGTCCTGGAGAAATCGTATATGTATTATCGACACCAACTTTTTCGCTTTGGTGATAAACCTGGGGAACCTTTGGCGTGTTGCCTGCAGGGCCACCGGGGCCATCGGTTGGTGGCAGCGTTACGAGATGGTCAGGGGGATTTGTATAAAGATAATGTAGGTATAGCTAGAGTGTTCCGTTCTTTCTTCCAGAAATTATATGCCCGGAGGGAGGGAGCGCCGGTTGCCATGCAGCAGTACTTGCAAGAGCTGTCATTGCCGAAGGTATCGGCAGAACAGAGGGCTTGCCTTGACGCTCCGGTGACGGTGGATGAAGTCCATTGAGTTATTCAGAGAGCTGGCTGTTGTAAGGCTCCCGGCCCGGATGGGTTTGGGGCCAAGTTTTATAAACTATTGGGTGCTTTAGCGCCTCTAACTTTAGTGGCTATGTATCATAGGCGGGTGGCTCAGGGGAAATTTAGTTGGGGCACCAACCATGCGCATATTACCTTAATTCCTAAACCGGGAAAAGACCCTACTCAGGCAGCTTCTTATAGGCCAATTTAATTATTGAATTTTGATCTGAAAATCTTTGCGAAGGTATTGGCCAATCGGCTGGCTTTGGTGTTGGGGGGATTTGATTCACGAGTTGCAGGTCAGGTTTGTTAAAGGGTGCTATGCCGTGCGGAATTTACGACGACTTTTGGCATCTTTAGAGTGGGTCCGGGACCGCAACCTCCAGTCTCTGGTAATTAGCTTCGACGCTGAAAAGGCGTTCGACCAGGTCCAGTGGGAGTATTTGAAGTTTCTTCTGCCCTACTACGGGCTGGGGGCCCCCTTTTGTCAGATGGTGGAGTTGCTTTATACGGACCCCACGGCGGGGGTCCTCTGTAATGGGGTGCTTTCGGATACATTTCGATTGGAGCGAGGTACGTGTCAGGGTTGCCCGCTTTCCCCTTTACTTTTTGTGCTATCTTTGGATCCGTTGATACGGAAGATTGAGGACTCCCCTGGTATAGGTGGTGTACGTATTGGTTCCTATGGCTTTAAGATGGCTGCATTTGCAGACGATATACTCGTTCATCTTTCTTCTCCCCAACAGTCTCTTCCGAGGTTACTTGAGGAGCTTTCGCTCTATGGCCAGTTCGCGGGGCTGTGTATTAATATGGATAAATCAGAAGCCTTGGATGTGGAGGGCATGCTATGGGGGAGCTGGTTTGGGAGTTTCCCGCTCCGCTGGGTGGATGACTTTATTGTCTACTTGGGTATTTTGTTAACAAGGAAGCCGACATTGCTGTATAAAACTAATTTTGAACGTATTTTTTCTAAGGTACTAGCGCAGTTGCAGGCGTGGGCCCCTCTTCCTCTGTCTTTGCTTAGTAGAGTGGCCGCCTTGGGGATGGTGATCTTTCCACGCGTGCTCTATTGGATGCAAACACTTCCTCTGTGGCTTTTGAAGCGCGATTTGGTGCGTTTGGAGAAGGAGATTCGGGGTTTTCTCTGGAAAGGTCTCAGGGCCCGTATACCGATGGCTAGGCTGCGTGGGGGATGGCGCTCGGGTGGAGTGGGGGTGCTCGATCTTTGGAAATATGCGCTGGCGTGTCAAGCACGACATTTGAGTGATTGGCTGGGGGACACTGAGATTTATACCCCGCGAGGGCTTGAAGCAGCCTTTGTGGCACCCCACTCTTTGGAAGCGGTTTTGCATTTGCCGCGGACTGCCTTGCCGCCTCGTCTGATGAGCAGCGTTTTGCTGCAGGCAACTCTACGTACATGGCAACAGTTAAACAAGTGCTGGGGTAGTGATGCTGCGGTGTCCTGCTGGCTGCCCATACAAGGCAATGCCTGCTTTTTGCCAGGCTCTGACTCGGCCCCCTTTCGTCAGTGGTGGCGAGTAGGTCTACGACGTTTGGGGCATGTGGTGGACCCGGATGGTTGCTGTAAGGCCCTGGGGGTGATTTGTGGGGAGTATGGGTTGCCTGTGGGAACCTCTGCGTTTGCATATGTTCAGCTTTCTCATTATGTCGGCTCCTTGCCGAGGCGTGAGCTCACGGTGGAACGCTCGGAGCGTATTCTGGAGTTCTTTGCGTTGGGGGCAGTCTCCCCACCAATGATAGCTGATTTAAAGAAACGTTTGGATCGGCTGGATGCGCCCCCGGATTACTCGGTGCTGGAAAGCCTTTGGGCGCAAGAGTTGGGTCGGGACATTGCTCCGGGTTCCGTTCGGGCTGCTTTGGGCAGGATTGCGCAACTCGTGGATGGGGCTCGTTGGCGAGAGATGCAGTTTAAATGTATCCTTCGTGCCCATTTCTCCCCGAGGCGGGCGTTTCGAAGTCATCTTGCCCTTCATGGAGGGTGCCCTAAATGTTCGTGGGCATTGGCAGATCTGGGTCATATGTGGTGGGGTTGCCCTTCTATTCGCCGGTATTGGCAGTATATTGAGACCTATCTGAGTGGTCTATTGAGCCAGCGGATTTGCTGGTCGGGGACTCTGGTAGTGCTGGATCAGTTGGGACCACTCCACATGAGGGGCCGATGGGATAGGGTGTTGGTGCGCAAGGCCTGTCTGGTGGGTAAGGGCCCTATTCTTAGTCGTTGGAGAGAGCCTGTGGCCCCTACTTTCTGTGAGTGGCGAAATAGCCTACATCAACTTATGCTTCTGGAGCGGAGAACAGCGTTAAGACATCCTCGGGCCTGGGCTACCTTTTTGTTGATTTGGATGCCTTATATTCAGCAATTGGGCCCTAAGGCTCGTAGTGAAGTGCTTAAAATTGGATAACGGTGGCCTGGGAAGCTGGCGGCCGCTGATATGTGCTCTGTACTGCTGCGCTCCCTGTGGTGGGGGGGGCTCTTAGGGGATACTGGCTGTCAGAAATGTCTTTATCCTCACCGACCTCACTTGCATTCTTTAAATCTAGTCACTCCCACTACCGCTCTTCCGTCCATCTCGCCAAACGCACTTATTTCTCCAATGCCATTCTGAATGCCCCAAATCAGACTCGGTACCTCTATTCCACCCTCCGGTCTCTTACCTCCCTTCACTCCCCAGCCTCAGCTCCTCCGGCCCTTCCCTGTCCTCAGCCTTCCCTTCTAGCTGCCTGTTTCAGCAATAAGATCTCTTCTTTGAGAGCTTCTTTACCTTCCTGCCCCGCTCCGATTCTCTCCCCTCCCCCCACTGCCTCCCCCCCCCCCCCGCCCATCTCTCAAACTTCTCACTGTTGGGCATCCTTCTCATTGATCACTCCCCCCGAACTTCACCATCTTATCTCCTCCTCAAAGAAGACTTCCTGCTCTCTAGACCCCATTCCTTCCTCTTGGCTCCTGGAATCCTCACTAGGTCTCCTTCCCCATATTCTTACTATGTTTAACTCCAGTCTTTCTACAGGGTCCTTCCCCCGCTCCTGAAAACATGCCTTAATTCGCCCCCTCCTTAAAAACCCCTCATTTGATCCCTTGGTTCCCGCCCACTACCGTCCTGTTTCTAACCTTCCCTTTCTCTCGAAGCTCTTAGAGAAATTCGTCTTTGCACAACTTTTACATCACCTTGATTCCACTAATTTTCTTCACCCTCGTCAATCGGTTTTCCGTCAGGGTCACAGTGTCGAAAACTATTCTCCTTGCCTTTACTAATGCACTACATGTAGCTCATGATCGTGGTGATATCTCGGTGGCGGTTGCACTTGATCTTTCCGCTGCATTTGATCTAGTTGACCACTCCCTCCTTCTTCGCCTACGGGAAGCGGGTCTCTGTAGTACTGTCCACCGCTGGTTCCACTCCTTTCTTTCCTCTCGTTCCTGTGCAGTCCTGTCACCTTCCTCCTCTGCCCCTCCCTCGGACTCCTTCCCTCTTCCGTGTGGGGTTCCTCAGGGTTCCGTCCTGCCTCCCCTTCTAGTCAACCTTTTCTTAGCCCCCTTAGCCCTCTTAATCCAACAGTCCGGAATATCTGCCTTTCTCTATGCTGATGACATTGTTCTGCTTCATCACACCTGTCCAGACCTCTCCGCGTTAAACTCCTGTCTTTCCACTGTGGCTGATTGATTGACACTTAATTGCCTTCACCTTAATCTCACTAAGACTATTGCTATCTGGTTTTCTCACAACAATCCACCCCCTACACTGGCCCCCTCTTTCTCTGGCTCTCCTGTTCCCCTAGTCTCTTCCTTTCATTATCTTGGGGTTCACTTTGATTCTGACTTATCTTTCCATGCTCATATATCACATGTCACCAAATCTTCCTCCTTCCTCCGACAAATCCGTGCAGTCCGCCCTCTCTTATCCCCTTCAGCTCTCACCACTTTGTTGCTATCTCTGGTTATGTCACGGGTGGATTTTGCGAACTCAATCTTTGTCGGCCTTTCCAAATCCCAACAGTCCCGGTTACAACGGATTCAGAATACTGCTGCTCGTCTTGTCACCCATTCTTCCTTCCGTGATCACATAACACCCCTACTATTTCGTCTCCACTGGTTGCCCTTTCCCCACTGTGCTCATTTCAAGCTTCTTATCCTGGTTCATAAAGCTCTCCATACAGGCACCCCTCAATACTTAACAGACCTTCTTTCTTTTCACTCTCCTAGGTACACCCCTCGCTCCTTCCACCTTAACTGCCTCACCCTTCCCCTCCCCTTCCCGTGCCCACTTACAATCTACTCGTTCCTCTGCTTTCTTTTTTGCTGGCCCCGCCCTCTGGAATTCCCTCCCCTCTTCACTCCACCTCGAACCTCACCACCCCACATTCAAACAAAATTTGAAAACCCACTTCTTTTCCCTGGCGTTTGATGTCCCCTCCCCTTTTGTGTGAATCCCACTTGCCCTATCCTCTGCTTTCCTCGTGTCTTGCTCTCATTTATGTTTTGGTCTTGTCTCTCTTGTTTTTATTGCTTTTCTATCAAGAAATTGTAATTCTTTTCCACTTCACTGGCTTTGGCCTTCTTTTAAATTTGGTTTTATTGTACACCGCTTTGCTTGCCATTGAAAGGCGGTTTTTATCAAATGAGATAAAAACAAACATAAAACATGCTTGTTCTTGCCGTGTTCCCAGGACGGTGGACAAGATACAGCCCCGCCCGGGACCTGTTTTGTATTTGAAAACCAAAAAATTGTCAACGTTGGTTTGTCGTTTGTTGTTTGTATCCTGCAATACTTAATAAATAGAGCTTTGAAAAAAAAAAAAACACACATATACACCAGATCGTTTTTCGGATCTCCCCCCCCCCCCCATTCATTCAATAAAACTCCAGCTGGTGTGATAGCTCCCACCCAGCCCACCATCTCCCGTGTAAGGTCCAACATCCACTGCCACATTTGCTGTAGCACTGGGCAGCTCCACCACATGTGCATATACTCCCCCCCTCTCTCCACATCCCCTCCAACACATCGAGTCTTTATATCTCCCCATCTTATACAATTGCACTGGGGTTATATACATTCGAAACAGCATCTTGCAACAATGTTCTTGAATTGCTGCCGAGACCACAGGTATTTGTACCCCTTCATATATTTTTTCCCATCTGAGAATCCCATTGATCCCCCCCACCTCCACCCCCAAGTCCACATATGCATTTCTTGGTCCATGACTCCTCTCAGTGCTTTGTAGAGCCTAGAAATTACACCTCTTGATAGATCTCCCAACCTAAACATCTTCTCAAATTGTCTCTGCTGCTCAATCTTTTATTTGTTTTCCCCCCCCCAGAAAGTATGCCAATTGAAAACCATAGCAATCACTCTTCTCTCTCGCAGAAGCTCCTCAAAACGACCTTAAATATCCCTCCTCAGATAATACCTGTCCCATACACTGTAACCCTCTCATGCCATTTTTGAAATATCCCAGAACTTTCTCCCACCAAAAACCCCTCACATTGTGTGATCCACTGTGCTCTAATATTTCCTCCCGCATGTGTTAGCACCTTATGTTTCCTGTCCCAGGCTCGAAGTGTACTTGTCATGTAGGGGGTTCTTATCTGACCCTCTTCCTCTCCCCTCCCTTCTCTTCCACATCAAATCAGTAATGTAGTTTGGCCTTACCATCTCCTGTTCTATTCTACTCCATTGAGGCTTATCCTTCTCCAACCTCCATCCCATTAATGCTCTCAACTGTGCTGCCTCATAATACCTTGCAATCTCAGGGACCGCCAGACCTCCTTCCTTTTTCTCTCTATACATTATTTTCTTTTGCACCCCAGGGGGCCTGCGTCTCCAAATAAAGGAGAAGATTCTTCTCTGCACCAGATTTAACATTGCAGTGGGAATCTCTATAGGCAAAGTCAAACAGAAAAAGTAGTCTGGGTAATATATTCAATCTTCACTATGGCAATCCTTCCCATCCAAAGAAAAAATGGGTTATCCCATCTTACTAAATCCGTTAGCACTTTTTAAAGTTGGCTCGTAATTCAACTTGTATAGCTCAGACCCCTCTGCACTAATCTGGATCCCTAGGTATCTCACACTTTTATTAGCCCACTTAAACAGGAATGTGTTTTGCACCATACCCTCTTCCTGCGAGTCCAACCTTAGTTGTAGCACTTCTGTTTTCCCCATACTGTATTCATTTTATATCCTGATACTGCACTATATTTCATAATCTCCTGTACTAGCACCAATATGGACTCCTTCAGTTGTCCTAATGTATACATCACATCATCCGCAAATAGTGAGATTTTATACTCCTCCTCACCTACCTTTCTTCAATGTATTTCCTTATTCTGACACTTTCGGCCAGTGGTTCTATCACCATTGCAAACAGCAAAGGAGATATCAAGCACCCCTGCCTTGTGCCTCTGCCTAGCTTAAATTGCTCTGAATATGCCCCATATATCTGTATACGTGCCTTAGATTATCTGTAAAGAGCCTCTATCCATTTCTGGAAGTTCTCTCCCAGACCCATCTTCTTCATAACTGCAAACATGAAAGCCCATTCTACTCTGTCAAAGGCTTTCTCCGCATCCACTGCAATCACTGTAAACGCTGTCATACTTGCCATATTAAATTCAGCAATTTACATACATCACTTGCTTGTCTACCTGGAATAAACCCTGCATGATCCTCCTTTATCAACCGTGGGATAAATTTATGCAACCTGGCTGCCAATATTTTAGCTAGTATCTTAGCATCCAGATTTATAAGTGAGATGGGTCTGTATGACTCACACTTCCCATGGTCCTTACCGGGTTTGGGTATTACTACTACACCAGCTACCTCCATAGAGCTTGTAAGCTTTTCCCCTTTGAGTACTTCATTAAAGACATCTCTCAGTATCGGACTAACATCCTCACAACATTTTTTTTTTATAAAACCTGGCTGTAAATCCATCCAATCTTGGCACCTTACCCTCCTTTAAACTCTTTATAGCCTCTACTATTTCTTCTCTAGCCATCTCTCTATTCATCCTCGTCCGTTGCTCTAAGTCCAATTGCTTCAATGTGATCTCTGCCAGGTACTGTTCTATATCCACTCCCTTTGTTGTTCCGATTCATAAAGGTTACAATAGTATTCCCGAAATACTTTTTATATTTGTTCAGTACCACTAAACCCACCTTCCCTGATCATCTTTTATTCTCAGGATCTGCTGTTGCATCTTTTTTTCCCCTAAGCTTTCGTGCAAGATACCTGCCTGGTCTATTCCCCTGTACATAAAATTCATGTTTAAGTTGGTTTAACTTAAAGGCCTCTTCTACTTCATTTAATCCTCCAAATTCTTCCCATAATTTTCTAATCCGTTGCAGCCTCTTCCTTCCATCTCTCAGCATATGCCGTGTCTCTTCTGTTCTCAACTTTGTTAACAACTCATGCTCTGTTCTTTTTCTCGCTTCCGTCTTGCTGCCAGTCACTGCTCCCTCTAAGCTGTGCATGTGTGCGTGCGCGCGCACACACACCTCGCTGAGCGAGCGCATACTTTACAACAGAGCGCACAAAAATTTTGGTTCTGATTCTGATAGAAAACACAGATCTCTTAAAATTTAAAAGTTGTTGTGTATTTATGGTTTTCACAAGTTCTACAATATTTTCTAGTGCAATCAATGTGGTATACATACTGTATTCTGACATGTAGTCAAATTTTAAAATATAACTCCAAGTGTCGTAATGTGGTGCACAAAAATTTAACCTTCCTTCAAAAGCTGCACAGCTGATATTTTATGCGCACACAGCCTACAGAAAATTAGAGGGAACATTGCTGCCAGTGCTATACATTGCCCCCTCACCACCGCCTTCAGTCTGTCCCATACACTGGCTGGCCTCAATTCACCACCCCCATGGTGATGCATGTAATCCCCTTATAGCGCTCTGAATACTTTTTTGCCCTTCCACCTCATCTATAAGGGACTAATTCAACCTCCAAAAACGCAGACCTCCTCTTTCTCTTTGTAACCTCAGAGAAGCCTCCACTGGTGCAGGGTCTGACCAACTTATGGGTCCTATATCCATATGTTTAACCTGTTCTATTAGCCTTCCATCCACTCATATCATGTCCAATCTACTATAACTTATGTGGGGTGTGAATATTCTCTCTTATTCCCCTGTATGTATCTCCAAACATCTACTGTGCCCAATTTATATAGCAATTTCCCCAACTTCTTACCCCCTAATACCTTGCTTATTGCCGCCGCCGCCGCCACCCCCCCCCCCCCATATAGTATCTATTCTGGGGTCCAGGGTTGCATTGAAATCCCCTCCTAATATCACCGGGCTTTGCATATATGGTTCCACCACCTCACAGAGCTTCCCATAGAACCTCCCTTGCTGTGTGTTTGGCGCATATATACTCCCTACTACTACGGGCCTCCCTACTGTTTTCCCTTTCCAGAAAATAAACCACCCTCCCGGGTCTCTCTCCACATGCTCTTCTTCCACACTCAACCCTTTTACAAATAAAATTCCCACTCCCCCACCCCCCCTCTTTGGCGAATCCCGGTTATGGGTCAGATAAACTTTGTCATATTCTTTACTCAGTCATCTTTCTTGTACTTTTCTTTTTTTTTTTTTTAAGTGCGTTTCTTGTATAAGCACAACATCCGCTCTTATTCTGCTGCTCTTTTAGTAGGGCCTGCCTCTTATACCAGGATTTGAGGCCTTTCATATTTATGGTTACAATCAAGCTGCTTTTGCTTACTACCCATATTTATTTATTTATTTATTTAAAAGGATTTCTATACCGCCTTCTCCTTTAATCAAGGCGGTCTCCACAGCAAACAATCATGACTGATTTATGTGTGTTCATGGTAGTGTTTTGTAGATTCCATTTGAGCTATTTACATAGTGCGCTATTATACATTCATATGTACATAGGGCAGGGGTGGTTTTGCATGGTGAGTAGTTCATGTGATGTCCCCGTAGTGCTCAATAAATAGTGTAGTCTTCAGCTGCTTCCGAAAGTCTTTGATGTCTGTTAGTCAAAGTTTGTCTGGGAGGTTGTTCCAAATTGTTGGTGCAGCCAGGGAAAGGGCTCGTTCTGCGGTGTCTTTGCGGACCCTGGTGAGATCTTCTGATGTGTTGACGCGGTTGGCGGTACCCTTCCTCCTTGGTCATATGCTTCTGTCCAGGTGTATGAGTGTTTGTAAGCTGTGGGCTGATGACTGTTTGATTTTGAATATGTTTATGATTGTCTTGTATTTGATGCGTGATCTGATTGGGAGCCAGTGTAGGTCTTTCAGGACTGGTGTGATGTGTTCTTGTCTTGCTGTGCCAGATAGTAAGTGTGCTGCTGTATTTTGTGCCAGTTGCAGCGGTCTGAGTATTTGTTTTGGGAGACCAAGGTAAATTGGGTTGCAGAAATCTAGCAGTGGGGTTATTAGGGCCTGGCAGACTGTGCGGAAGTGTTCTGGGGCGAGGAGGGGTTTGAGTTGTCGGATTAGTTTCATTCTGTGGTATGCGCTTTTGGTGGTTCTGCTTATGCGAGATTGTAGATTCAGTTTGTTGTCCAAAGTCACACCAAGGTATTTTACTTCCGGTTTTATTGGTATGGTTGTGTCCTTTATCTTGATGTCGGGTGGGGGGACAAAGTCGGTGTTTCGGGTGATTAGTGCCTCGGTCTTGCTGTAGTTTACGGTCATGTTGTCTTGAAACCAGCTGGTCATGTGTATGAGGCATCTTGCTATCTTGGAGTAGTCTGGGTTGTCAACTGATAGGTGTGTATATCATGTCGTCAACGGCATATATTGTGTACTGTATGTTGTGCTCATTCATGATGTCGCATATTGGCTAGATGTAGATGTTAAATAACAGTGCTGATAAGGCAGATCCTTGTGGTACTCCTTGCAGTACTTTTATGGGTCGTGATGTGTTGGGTCCGATCTTGACTTGTATCTGTCTGTTAGGTATGATTGGAACCATTTCAGCATGGCTCCTTGTAGTCCAATGTTCTGTAGTCTTTCCAGTAGAGTTCTATGATCCACTGTGTCAAATGCTGATGAGATGTCGAATATCATTAGTATTCCGTTCTTGCGGTTGTCTGTGTGGCAGAGTATGTTGTTGAAGAGGTATAAACAGGAGTGTTTCAACCCCGTGGTTGGGGCAGAAACCGTGTTGGTTGATGTCCAGAGGGGAGTGGTTGTCAATATGGTCTTGTAGTTGATGCTGTACCGCCTTCTCCATTATTTTTGCCAGTAGTGGTATGCTTGAGATTAGCCTGTATGTTGCTGGATTGTTCTTATCGAGTGTTGATTTCTTCAGGATAGGTCTTATTGTGGCGAGCTTTAGTTGGTTTGGCATGCTTCCTTGGGTCAGAAAGCTGTGCACCATCTTGTGTATGGTGTGGATGAAGTGTGATTTAGTGGCTTTGATCCATGTCACTGGGCATGGGTCTGTTGGAGCCGTGCTTGCATTGAGTGTGGTGATGATGTGAGAGCTGCTCGGTGGAAGGGGTGCTGAAGGTGTCCCATGTTTTTGTGGGAGTGGTTAGCTTAGTAGGTGTGTGACTTTGGTTGTAAGGCTGAGGGGAATTTTTCTTGGATGTGGTCTGCAAATGTTTGTGGGTCTATTTGGACTTCGCTTTCTGCTTTCTGTTCCATGGTGAGGGTTTTTACAATTTCAAAGAGCTCTCTAGGTTTGTTTTTGGATGTGAGTATAATGTTTGTGTGGTATTCACTCTTTGCTTGTTTGATGAAATTGCTATATTGTTTTTGCTTTGTTAGCTATAGTTCCCGTGTATTGTTTGACTTGTTGTGTCTCCATCGCCGTTCTAACTTTCTGAGTTCCCTCTTTTCGCTCCGTATGCTTTGAGTATCATGGCTTGTGATGTAATTTGTTGCGGCGGGTTTTCTTGTGTCTGTGTTTGGTGGCTTTGGCGGCGGCGTCATTTATGATGTTGTTCCAGTTTTTGATTTGAGCTTCTGGATCCTCTGCTTCTGAATTCAGGTGCAGTATAGTGTCCTGAAGGAATTGATCCCTGTCGAAGCTCTTGAATCTTCTTTGCGTGAAGAGTAGCAAATCACCTGGGCCGGATGGTATACATCCAAGTGTGTTGAAAGAACTGAAATACGAGATTGCAGACCTGCTATTAGTAATCTGTGAACTATCATTAAAATCATCTCTAATACCTGAAGATTGGAGGATCGCCAATGTAACACCAATTTTTAAAAAGGGTTCCAGAGGTGATCCGGGAAACTACAGACCGGTCCAGCCTGACATAAGTACTGGGAAAAATGGTATAAACCATCATAAAGAATAAAATTACTCAGCATGTAGATAGTCATGACCTAATGGGAGACAGCCAACATGGCTTTAGACAAGGAAGATCTTGTCTTACTAATCTATTATGTTTTTTTGAAGAATTGAATAAATCAGGTGGATAAAGGTGAGTCGGTTGATATTGTGTATCTGGACTTTCAGAAAGCCTTTGACAAGGTCCCTCATGAGAGACTTTTGGCAAAACTAAAGAGTCATGGGATAGGAGGCAGTGTACTATTGTGGATCAGGAACTGGTTAAAAGATAGAAAGCAGAGGGTAGGGCTAAATGGCCAATTTTCCCAATGGAGAAAGGTGAATAGTGGTGTACCCCAAGGACCTGTGCTGGGTCCGCTGCTTTTTGACATATTCATAAATGACCTGGAAAGTGGAACAACGAGTGAGGTTATCAAATTTGCAGATGACACAAAACTATTTAAAGTTGTTAAAACCCAAGAGGATTGTGGAAAATTGCAAGAGGATCTTGATAAAGTGGAAGACTGGGCATCAAAATGGCAGATGAAATTTAATGTGGACAAGTGCAAGGTTATGCACCTAGGGAAGAACAACCCAAACTATGGTTACACGATGCAAGGTTCCACATTAGGAACCACCACCCAGGAAAGAAATTTAGGCGTCATTGTGGATACCATGTTAAAACCCTCGGCCCAGTGTGCAGCAGCGGCCAAGAGAGCAAATAGAATGCTAGGTATGATAAGGAAAGGAATGGAAAATAAAACAAAAGATATTATAATGCCTCTATATCGTTCCATGGTGAGACCGCACCTTGAATATTGTGTGCAATTCTGGTCGCCGTATCTTAAAAAGGATATAGCAATTTTAGAAAAGGTTCAGAGAAGAGCCACCAAAATGGTAAAGGGGATGGAAGGATACTCCTATGAAGAAAGGCTAAAAAGGTTAGGGCTCTTTAACCTGGAAAAGAGACGGCTGAGGGGAGATATGATAGAAGTCTATAAATTAATGAACGGAGTGGAACGGGTAAACGTAGATCGATTGTTTACCTTATCAGAATATAGAAAGACTAGGGGACATGCAATGAAGCTACAGGGTAAACTATTTAAGACTAAGAAAATATTTCTTCACTCAACGTGTAATCAAACTCTGGAATTTGTTACCGGAGGATATAGTAAAGGCTGTTAGTGTAGCTGGGTTTAAAAAAGGTTTGGACAAGTTCCTGGAGGAAAGGTCCATAAACCATTATTAAGAAGGGACCCAGGATATCAATGCTTGAACCAATACAAGCATTGTGGAACCTGTGTCCCTTGGGGAAACTGCTAGGTACATATGATCTAGATTGGCCACTGTTGGAAACAGAATACTGGGCTTGATGGACCTTGGTCTGACCCAGTATGGCATATCTTATGTTCTTATGGTTGGGTTGTCCGGGTTCTCGTCTTGTTTTCGTCCTTGTGTCACCACATTTATTTTAATAAGGTGAAATTGTTGTACTTGAAATAGTTGTACCTCCTCTTCTTACATACCCAGGATCCAGGTGCCCCACCTCTTCCCACCCCTCCCTCACCCTCTTAGTTCCCTCCCTTCTGACCTCCCCCCGATCCTTCTTACTACCATTTAGTAGCTGCCACTTTCTCAGTGGCATCAGTTTCCCCCTCCCACTCATGATACATAGCTCACATCATATTCTCTTCTTATCTTAATCTCCCCCATTCTTATCCATCATTTTACCTTACCCCCATCTTCCCCTTCATATCATACACTCAGTCCATCTTTGCGGCTTCTTTATCCTTGCTATTGTCTTCCGTTCTTTTTTCGTTTCTCTCACCTCTGCTTATTTACTCAGTCCCATGTCCTCTCTCTTTTGGCATTACATGTTTACTTTTCCTCTCTTTACTCTCCACTTTCTGACATCTTGTTGCCTGTCCATTCACTGGTTTGCTCATTTCTCCCACCTCTGGTAAACGTATTACTCCTGCTTCCTTCATCTCTGCCACTAACTGAGTTGCTGTTAACGCCCGCCTTGTGATGCCATGGCTGGTAAACACAATTCCTGCTTGGAACCACCATTTGTATTTAATATTCTCTTCCCTCAGCCTCATTGTAAATCCTCTCCATTCTCTTCTGCGTTGTAGCGTGGCTGCAGCCAAGTCCACAAAATTTGCCACCTTGTTTCCTTTCCACTCAAGGGGACCTGCTCCCCTCACCTTATTATTTTTTCTTTAGTTTTAAAGTCCTGGAGGCATATAATATCTTTTGGTGGCTCCCCTCTCCTTGGGCCAAGCATACGATGCGCACTGTCTATTTTCACTTCCTGTGCTTTTCCTCTGTCCTCGTGGTCCTCCAGCACCACCATACATATATCTCGTGCCATCTGCTCACAGTATCTGTATTCTTCACTTTCTGGCTACCCACTTTATTCTTAAATTTTGCCTTCTCGCCCAGTTTTCCAAGTCTTCAAGCTTCAACTCAATCTTCGCAGCTCCCAAGCTGTTCACTGCTTTACTTATTGCACTCATACTGCTTCGCACCTCCTCTACTTGCCCTTCCGCCTCCTCCACTCTCTTCCCCAGCTCCTGCACATCAGCGCGGAACTCCATTATGGCTGCCTCCATATCCGTTCTTAATCCCGCCATTTCTGATCGCAGCTCACCGAACCAGGACCGCAGTCCTTCTTTGGAAATTAGTACCACTGTGCTTTTACTCTGCACCTCTTCCAAGGTACCCAGCTGCTCTTCAGACTAGACCTCCATATTCGCCTCGCCTCCCACATTTTCTCCTTTCTGCTCACCTTGTTCCGCTGCGAACATGTACTCTTATGTCTGCCATTTTTTTCCTTGCCGTTGTCATTCCACCAGCTTCTGTGCCCTCTAACCAATACAATCCTCTCTGGGGTAATTGGTTCACTTTTGTAGGGGAGGCTAGTTACTTTTGTGGGGATGAACAGCGGAGCTCTTTTTCAGCCATCCATACGGTTCGGCGACGTCACCGGAAGCCATTATTCCTATTTCTAGGTCATTTTATGAAGACATTAAAAAGCAGCAGTCCCAGCACAGATCCCAGGGGTACTCCACTATTCACCTTTCTCCACTGAGAAAATTAGCCATTTAGCCTTTTCTGCTATCTCTTAACCAGTTCCTGATCCTTAATAGTACATTGTCTCCTATCCCATGACCTTTTAAACATCACCAAGAGTCTCTCATGAAGGATCTTGTCAAAGGCTTTCTGAAAATCCTGATAGACAAAAGGTGAGCCTGTTGATAGTGCATCTGTTTATTCATACCTTCAAAAAACAAACAAACAAAAAATTTATAACAAATCAGTAAGACAAAAAAAAAACCACACACTTGGCTAAATCTATGTTGGCTTTCTCCCATTAAACAGACTATCCCCATGTTCAGTTATTTGATTCTTTATAATGGTTTCTACCATTTTGCCTAGTACTGACATCAGGTTAAACTGTCTGTAGTTTCCAGGATCACCCCGGAGCCCTTTAAAAAAAAGAAAGAAAAAAAACAGAGAAATTGGCGCTACATTGGCCATTCTCCCGTACTCAGGTACTATAGATGATTTTAATGATAGTACATCTGTAATTTTATATTTCAGTTCTTTCAACATCCTTGGATGTATGCCATCTGGTCCAGGTGATTTGCTACCCTTCAGTTTATTAAATAGGTTAACACATCTTCCCAGTTTAACATTTCTTATATACCGCCTTTCATGATATCAAGGCGGTTTACATTGAAGAAACTGAAATTACATTGAACAGGGCATTATAACTTGGAGATAACTATTTTACAAGGAACATGGGCAATGGAGGGTTAAGTGGCTTGCCCAAGACCACAAGGAGCACCTGTGGAACTAGAAACCCCAGTCCTTCAGGTCCAAGGTTGCTGTCCTCTAGTGGGATTTGAACCCCCGACCTTCCGGCCTGAGGAATTCTTCTGATAGATCACCTTTAAATACCATTTCAGGCCTGGGCAACTTTCCCTACATCTTCTTCAGTAAAGACCGAAGCAAAAAATCCAGTCTCTCCTCTATGGCCTTGTCCTGCCTTAGCGCCCCTTTACCCCTCTATCATCTAATGGCCCAACTGACACTTTCACAGATTTTTTGCTATGAATATATTTGAAAATACATATTTTTAAATTCTGTATTTTTTTCTTCCACAGCAGTTTTCTTTCAAATTCTCTTTGCCTGCCTAACCTTATCACAGCCTTGCATCTAGCTTGCCAGTGCTTATATTTCCTGTTTTCATCACAGCTCCTTTTTCGGCTACGATAGCCTCTCTGACCTCACTTTTAAACCTTGCTGGCAATTTTTTGGCCTTCCTTTCACTTTTCTTAAAATCTGGAATACATCTGGTCTGTGCTTCCAAGATAGTATTTTTAAATAAAGCCCATGCGTGATGTAAACTTTTAACCTTTGCAGCTGCTCTTTTTAGGGTTTTTTTCTTTATTTTCCTCATTTTATCAATCTCTCTTGAAAGTTAAAAGGTAGTATGTGGCTTTCCTTGCCATCCTTCCTCCATTTAAACAAATGTGATCACGCTATGATCACTACCACCAAGTGGCCCAAAACTCATCTCTTGCACCAGATCCTGTGTTCCACCAAAGACTAGGTCCAAAATAGTTTTCCCTCTATGCATAATAAAAAAGATAGATAGATAGATAGATAGACCTTTCTAATTATAAGACCTATGATGTAGTGCTACAATAGCAGACTTAGACCTGGATCAGCCTTTAGTATGAGGTCTTTTCTCCTTCTCAAAAGGATAATTGTATCTTTTAGGATAGTAGAAGACAATTTTGTAGAGAGTTATTTATCCTACATTTGGTACTTATTCTCCTTTGTGTATATTTAATTCTGTGGTGTATTTTAATTTAGACAGTTTTTGTATACCACCTTATCCTTCAATCAAAGTGGTCACAACACAATTGGGGGATACATTTTAACACGAGGGGATATGAGACACATACACTAATACTGACAGAGAACATGGGCTATGGAGGGTTAAGTGGCTTGCCCAAGACCACAAGGAGCACCTGTGGGACTAGAAACCCCAGTCCTTCAGGCCCAAGGTTGCTGTCCTCTAGTGGGATTTGAACCCCCGACCTGAGGTACCTTGCCCCAACCACTAGGCCACTCCTCCCTTGCTGATATGATAGTCAGAAAGAAACACCGCAATAAGTAGCATGGCTCTGGCAGTAGGAAGGAGGTAGACAGCACTTAAGTGGGCATGAGGTGATGATAGGAGAGACAAAACCAAGGAAAAGTCCACAATGGAGACAGATATGCAGTCAGGAAGTTTTTAGGGTTGAGGAGAAACTTGCAGGGCATATGATAAAAGGTTGTGAGAGAAGGGGTAATAAATAAGGCTAGTGGAGAGGAATTGGATTGAAAATTAGAGGACTGGAAAGAAACAACTAGAGAGGAGGGATTGGTAGAGGAGGGTGATTTGGGAGGGGGGGCGGGGGGGAGAGTGAATGACTATGGCAACAACCACCACAACCACCATTTTGGATGTTGAAAAAGACTCACCATAGACAAAAAGAAAGAGGTTGGAAACCTCTGATTTATAGGCCACAAATCTAAAAGATACTAAAAAGACTTAATGAACTTGCAGGACAATTTTCAACACGGTACTAACTGGCAATCTGCACACAAACCTTTCAGCAGAGCCAGTTAAAGAGGCAGACGCAGGGCCGGCCTAAGGGTTTCTGCCACCCCAGGCAGAAACCCTAGCTGTGCTGCCCCTCTGCTGCTTCAGTTTCAACTCCCACTGCTGCCAATTCCACTTGGGGGACGGGGGAGGTAGACGGCGATGGCACTATTTTGAAAGCGGCAGCTTTGTGCCACTGCTTTGTTGCCCTTGGTAAGCCATGTGCTTCAGCACAAAATGGCCTACCATTTGAGCCCCCTCCAATAGCAGATTGTGTTGGAAGGATCAGAAACAGCAAGTCATGTGTGTCTAAGCACATGGCCTGCCACAGGCAACAGAGCAGCAACACAAAACCACCCACCCCAGTTGGCCACCCTAGGCGGCTACCTAGATCACCTACTGGACGGGCCAGTCCTGGGTGGACAAGATTGGTGATCACCTGGGTTACCATGCTGCCACTGTCACAATAGCAAAACAGCACTCAGCTCTTGAAAGTCCTGGGATTATGCAAAGACAGTTGCACAATCCCAGGACTGCCAAACTACCACACGCTCAACAAGGAACGCCCCAATGCCTCCATTACTGGAGGAGGGATATCCCACATCCCTGTGATTTTCTTTTTTTTTTCTGATTGTATAAATACATTCAGTTTTCAAATATAAGCTATCTGCCATAGTCAATAATACCTTGTATACAAACTGTTTAAATGATGGCAAAATTATGTATGTTAACGGCATGCCTCCTACAACTAACTTGCAGAATGCCTTTTTTGCCCAGCCAAAAATATGTGCATTCTGGAAGCATGCCTGTATTTTCCAGCAGCCAAAAATCCAATTCTAGATTTTACATCCATAAAGCACAATTACTTACCTGTAACAGGTGATCTCTGGGAACAGCAGGAATTAGTCCTCACATATGGGTACGTCGGTACCGACGGAGCCTGCGCGGGAAAGCTCCCCAGCCTTTCAGATGAAAGGCTTTTGGGGCCTCCCACTGCACATGCGCGCTGCCTTCCCGCCTTCCTGACCAGCTCTCCTCAGTTCGAGTTTATAGCTGAGACAATAGAGAGAGGAAAGGAAGATAGAAGATACAACTCCTAGGGGAGGAGGGTGGGTTGTGAGGACTAATTCCTGCTGTTCCCAGAGATCACCTGTTACAGGTAAGTAACTGTGCTATCTCCAGGAACAAGCAGGAATAAGTCCTCACATATGGGGACTTCCTAGCTGAGATGCCTGGGAGATCCCCTTCCAAGGGTAAACCATCTTCGCATGGATCTCAGGCATCCATCCAGGGAAGGTGGGCAGGAGTTGTTTAAGTATGGAACAGGTGTTTGAGGACAGCCTGACCAAACAAGGCATCCCGGCGGGAGTCCTTGTCCAAGCAGTAATGGGCTGTGAAGGTATGAACCGAGGCCCAAGTGGCTGCTCGACAGATCTGATCTATGGACACAGAGTGAAGATGAGCCATAGAAGTGGCCATGGCTCGCACATTGTGAGCGGTGACATGGCCTTCCAGAGAAATGCTCTTACTCTGGTAAGCAAAAGAAATACACTGAGCAATCCAATTGGAAAGTGTACGTTTGGTGACTGGAAGTCCCAAATGAGAAGGATCAAAAGCCACGAAAAGTTGGGAAGACTTTCGATGTGGCTGAGTCCTGTTGAGGTAAAAGGCGAGAGCTCTTTTACAGTCAAGAGTATGAAGGTTCCTCTCTGCACTGGATGCATGAGGAGCCGGGAAAAAAACAGGTAGATATACCTCTTGATTAAGATGAAAAGGCGAGACCACTTTAGGCATAAAGTGGGGATTCATCCTAAGGACCACCTTATCATGATGAAATCTGGTATAAGGTGGATTAGCCACCAAAGCCTGCAGTTCACTGATGCGGCGAGCCGAAGTGACTGCAATAAGGAAAAGAACCTTCCAGGAAAGAAATTTCAGGGAGGTAGATACCAACGGTTCAAAAGGTGGCTTCATAAGTTGACCCAGAACTAGATTCAAGTCCCATGCTACCGGAGGAGGTCGGATGGGAGGCTTAGTGAGGGTCAAGCCTCTTATGAATCTTGCAATAAGAGGATGAGAGGAGACAGGTTGTCCATTTATAGGTTTTAAGGATGCTGCAATAGCACTTAAATGGACTCGTACTGAATTCGTCTTGAGGCCTGCATTGGAAAGATGCAGGAGATAGTCCAGTAGAGAATTCAAAGGAAGTGCTAGAGGGTCAAGACCCTGTTGCGCACACCAAATGGAAAAACGTTTCCATTTGAAAGCATAGGAACGCCTAGTAGAGGGTTTCCTAGAGGCATGAAGGATATCTTTCACTGGTTGGGAAAGATTAAACTCATGAAGGCTTAAGCCTTCAGTAACCAAGCTCGGAGATGTAGGGACTTGGGGTTTGGATGCCACAAAGTCCCCTGCTCCTGAGACAGAAGGTCTGGTGCAGCTCCCAGGTCCAGGGAGGAGCCCTGGGAGAGCTGTAGAAGGAGAGGGAACCACACTTGGCGTGGCCAGCGTGGAGCAATGAGGATCATGGATCCGTGATCCCTCTGAAGTTTGAACAGAGTCTTGGGAATCAAAGGAATGGGTGGAAAAGCGTACAGGAATTCCTGACCCCAATGTAGGAGAAAGGCATCGTTGGCCTGAGCTCCCTGACACGGAGTCCTGGAACAGAACCGGGGAAGTTTGGCATTCCACGGACTTGCAAAGAGGTCTATGTCCGGGGTCCCCCATTCCTGAAAGATTCTGCGCATCTGGTCCATATGCAGGGACCATTCGTGTGGGAGCAGAACTCGGCTGAGTCTGTCTGCCCAAGAGTTTTGAACTCCTGGAAGATATACTGCCAGAAGATGAATTTGATGCTCTCTGGCGAAGGCCCATAATCTGAGAGCTTCGTTGCAAAGCGACAGAGAGCCCGTCCCTCCTTGTTTGTTGACATAGAACATGGCTACCTGATTGTTTGTTTGTACTAGGACAGTCAGGTTGACAAGGAGGGTGTGGAAGACTGTGAGGGCAAGGAAGATTGCTCGCAGTTCCAGAAGGTTGATGTGAAGGGTGGTCTCCTGAGGAGACCAGGTGCCCTGAGTGGAGAGGTGTTGGAGATGAGCTCCCCACCCTGTCTGGGAGGCATCTGTTGTGAGAGTTGCTTGGGGCAACGAAGGTTGGAAGGGGATCCCCAACAACAGATTTTTGGAGGATGTCCACCACTGGAGAGACCAAAACAGTCGTTTTGAGGTGAGTATTTGGTCTGAGAGCAGTCCTGATGCTTGAGACCACTGGGTGGCCAAGGTCCATTGAGCTGCTCTCATATGAAGACGAGCGTAGGGCACCACGTGTACCATGGAGGCCATGTGGCCCAGAAGTTGCAGCATTTCTCTGGCTGACAAGTGACTTCTGGACTGAGCCTGGGAGGCCAAGCTTATTAGCCTTTGGCCTCGGACCAGAGGGAGGTAGGCCCTTGCAGTGGTGGAGTCCAATTGGGCCCCTATGAATTCCAGAGACTGAGTAGGGATGAGTTGGGATTTGGGAATGTTTACCACAAGTCCCAGATATTGAAGAATACGCCTTGTGCGGTCCAGAGAAATCTGGGCTTCTGACTGAGATGGAGCTCGGATGAGCCAGTCGTCCAGATATGGGAAGACAAAGATTCCCATGCCTCTGAGAAATGCGGCTACGACTGCCATGCATTTTGTGAAGACTCTTGGAGCAGAGGCCAGACCGAAGGGTAGTATTCTGTACTGGAAATGTTTTCCCTGGAACAGAAATCTTAGATATTTTCTGTGGGATGGATGGATGAGTATATGAGTGTACGCATCCTTGAGATCTAGAGAACAAAGCCAATCCTGACTCTGAAGGTATGGAAGGAGAAGGCCCAGAGAGCATTTTGAATTTCTCCTTGAATAGAAACCTGTTCAATTCTCTCAGATCTAGGATAGGTCTGAAGCCCCCCGTCTTCTTTGTTATGAGTAAGTAAGGGGAGTAGAAACCTAACCCCTGTTGTGGAGGAGGAACCTCCTCTATTGCCCCTTGGGCAAGGAGAGAAGAGACTTCCTGACCCAACAGGGTCAGAAGAGATGGGGGAGAACTGAATTGCCTCACCATGGTATGGGGAGGAAGGCTGGAGAAATGAAGTTTGTAGCCCTCCCTGATAATAGAGAGGGTCCATTGCTCTGATGTGATTTGTTCCCATCTGGGAGCAAAATGAGCTAGCCTTCCAGGAATGGTGAGGGGCTCTGGTTGTTCTAGAGCCAGAAACGGCAAGTTCTCTAGGGGCAAGTCAAAACCCCTGAGGGGGTTGAGCCTGCTGGGGTGTAGCAGACATTGCAGGCTTTGACTTTACCTGCTTAGATTGTTGACGCTTAGCCGCAAAGCGAGGCTGAGCAGATTGCTGGCCAGTATTTGTGGGAAATCTGGCCTTCTTATAGTAAGGCCTTTTAAAAGACTTCTTTTTGGCAGGGGTAGAAGTAGACTTGGAAAGTCTATCTAGAGTGGCATTTTCTGCATCCATTTGAGCAGCTTTCATTTGCCAGTCTTCCCCAAATAAGGTCTCACCTGTACAGGGAAGATTCCTGAGGCCATCTACAACCCAGGGTTCTAGGTCAGAAGCCTGGAGCCAAGCGAGATGTCTGGCTGCAATAGCAATTCCCGAAGCTCTGCCTGCAACCTCAAAGGAATCAAAGGCTGTCCTGTTGGAGAACTTGGAGACCTCTGAAAGTTGCGTCACCATAGAAAAGAAGTCCGCCCTTTGATCATCAGGGATAAAGGGGGCAAAATTCTGTATCTTTAGGGCAAGTTGTCCAAGAAACATGCCCATATAAAGGCTATAAGAATTGATCCTGGCTATAAGCATACTAGCCTGGAACATCTTTCTCCCAAAAGAGTCCAGGGTCTTACATTCTCGCCCTGGAGGGGTAGAAGAATGCCTTTTAGGACTCTTTATTTTCTTCATGGCAGACTTCACCACAATAGAGTGGTGAGGCAGCTGAGTTTTCTGGAACCCAGGCAAAGGAGGGACCCGATACATGGTGTCCAACCTACGGGAAAGGGGAGACAGTGTTAAAGGAGTCTCCCACAAATCCATCAAGTGTTCTTGAAGGATTTCATGGATAGGCAGAGTGACTGCCTCTTTAGGAGCTTTAGAGTATCCTAAAATATCCAATTTTTTTGATCTGGGTTCTTTTCAGAAGATGTAGCAATAGAAAGTGCTTTAGCTACATCAACAATGAAATCCTGAAAGGATAAATCCTCTGGAGGAGACATCCTCCTCTTTGGAGAAGAGGGCTCCTCAGGAAGAGTAAGCTCAGCAGAGTCATCAGAGGAATTGAATTCATCAGAAGAATCTGAGTATTCCCTCTGTGCTTCCAATGTACGATACGCATACCGATCGGTATCGACATCGGGCGTATCGGGCATGGGATCGGTACCGGGCAAAAGCCTGAATCCGGCATGCGGAACCGATCGACGCTTGGAAGTCGATGGTCTCGGTTCCGGTGTGGATACCGGAACCGGGGCCAGTACCGATGGAATCAGTACCGAGGGCGTCGCAGCCTTAATGAATGCCAGAACGGCCTGCTGCATGGTCTGGACAGTATTGCCCATAGACGCCACTACTGCCTGGATGTCGGTACCGGTATGGGCCGGTACCCCAGAGCAGTACAACAGGTGATCGGTCGAGGCCGTGCCATCGATGTCAACCTGTGACCCCATGATTGCTTTGGAGGCCGGAACCTCCCGCCGGGGTTTTTTGGCCTGGGCAGAATCCTCGAACTCAAAATTGAGAGCCTCTCGATCTTTAGAAAGAGATTTGCTTTTAGAGGATTTGCCCACAGGAGTTTTGGTTACCTGAGATCCATCCGGAGAGGAAGACCTGGATGACTGTGATGCTTCTGAAGGAAACAGCACATGGAGCTTGTTGGCCCGGTTCTGCAAACCACGTTTAGACATCTGGGTGCAGGATGGGCAGTCCGGTATGGAGTGGTCAGGTCCCAAACATTTGAGACACCATTCATGGGTGTCTGTGACAGAAATGACAGCACTGCACTTGGTACATTTTTTAAAACCAGGGACTGGCTTCTCCATGATGAGAATTTGTGTAGGCCTTAAGGCCTAACAACAGTTACCAAGCTGTGCTGAAGAAAAATAAAAAAGTCTTTTTTTTTTTTTTTATAAAGAAAGAAAGAGACCGGCGGTACCGGTTTCGGTATGGGGAAGGCAGGTACGCGGTCTAAAGAAAACAAACAAACTTCACAATTTCTTCAGCGGTGACAGGAACACGACCTGCTGGCTCCGCGGAAAAAGAGAAACTGAGGAGAGCTGGTCAGGAAGGCGGGAAGGCAGCGCGCATGTGCAGTGGGAGGCCCCAAAAGCCTTTCATCTGAAAGGCTGGGGAGCTTTCCCGCGCAGGCTCCGTCGGTACTGACGTACCCATATGTGAGGACTTATTCCTGCTTGTTCCTGGAGATAGGAACCTAACATCTCAAAAAAAAAAAAAAGTTACCCATTATTCAGGATTCATTCACTCCTTCCAATGTTTTGAATAAATACTAAATAGAATCTGCACAGCTACCAAATGCAGAGAGAAATTTGATATGCCAGTAAACCAGATGCAACTTGAACAGCAGCTATTGTTTGTTTATATATACATACATACACACACACTCTAAAGAAAAAAAAAACTTCACTAAATTAGGTGTTTAGAAGTTACAAGTCAGCCATGAAACGAAGCAAGTGCTATACCCAAGCAAAAAGGTTAATGTCTTGAAGACCTTCAATGCATGATTCATTGCATAAATTCTTCAATTAGAACCTCCTCTTCAAGACTTCAGTAAATTATTCCTTTCTATCCTGTCATACTGACTCACTAAGAGTAAAAATTATAGTGCCTGATTTACACAGCAATGGGGCCCCACTGGGCCATAAGCATAGTAACATAGTAAATGACGGCAGATAAAAATCAGTGTGGTCCATCTAGTCTGCCCAGCAATATGGCAGGAGTAGGTGCCCCCCTACCCATGTCTTTGCTTAGTGGTGCACAAACCAGGAGCAGGTGCACCCCTCCCCATGTCTTCACTCCTCCCCATATCTTTGTTTCTTTGTTTAGGGGTGAACCCACCGCTCCTCCCCCCATTGCTCCATGTAGGACACCCCTATTTGTTGAGAAATTAGATGGTTCAGTTTATTTTGATTTAATCTTGTTGCTGTAAAGTGATCCACTGTGTCTGTCCCAGGCCACTTTGAATTCTGTCACTGTGTTTGCCCCTACCACCTCCATCGGGAGGGCATTCCAAGTATCCACTACCCTTTCAGTAATAAAGTATTTCTTGACATTGCCTTTCAATTTACCACCTTGCAGCTTCATGTCATACCCTCTAGTTTTACAGCTTCCCCATCTCTGGAAGAGGTTTGGTTTGTTCATTATTTCTCTTTAAGTATTTAAAGGTCTGAATCATATCTCCCCTATCCCTCCTCTCCTCCAGTGTGTCCATATTTAGGTTTCAATTCTCTCCTCATAAGGCTTCTGACGCAGGCTCCAAATTATTCTGGTCGCCTTCCTCTGAACAGCTTCCATTCTTTTTACATCCTTTGCAAGATACGGTCTCCAAAACTGAACATAGTATTCCAAGTGAGGCCTCAACAGAGACTTATACAGTGGCACTAGTACCCCTTCCTTTCTGCTGGTAATTCCTCTTTGAATGCAGCCCAACATCCTCCTGGCTTTTGCCACCGCCTTGTCGTGCTGTTTTGCCACCTTGAGATCTACAGAAATAATCACACCGAGGTCTTTCTCCTGCTCCGTGCACAACAACCACTGGCCCCCTATTGCGTACATTTCCTTTGGATTTCTGCTACCTAAGTGCATGACACTGCACTTCTTCGCATTAATCTCATTTGCCAAGTATCAGACCATTCCTCCAGCTTTTGCAGATCCCTCCTCAAGTTAAACACTCCCTCGGGGGAGTCCACTCTGTTGCAAATTTTCGTGTCATCTGCAAAAAGACAGACAGACTTTTCCATTCAGTCCTTCAGCAAAAATCACTCACAAATACACTGAACAGTGCCGGGCCCAGGACCGAATCCTGAGGCACCCGCGCTAATCACCTTCCTTTCATCCGAGTGAGCTCCATTTACCATCACCTTCTGTCAGTCAACCAATTTCTGATCCAGTTTACCACCTTGGGACCCATCCCCAAACTACTGAGTGTATTGATAAGCCTCCTATGAGGGACAGTATCAAAGGCTTTGCTGAAATCCAGGTAGATGACATCCATCGCGTGTCCTTGATCCAGTTCTCTGGTCACCCAGTCAAAGAACTCAGATTTGTCTGGCAAGATCTTCCCTCAGTAAAACCATGTTGCCTCGGATCCTTTAACCCTCTGGTTTTGAGAAAGTTCACTATTCGCTCTTTCAGGAGCATCTCCATTACTTTTCCGGCCACTGAGGTAAAGCTCACAGGCCTGTAGTTTGACACTTCTTCCCTGTCACCACTTTTGTGTAGAGGTACGTCGTCAGCCATTCTCCAATCCTGAGGAACCTCTCCTGTTTCCAAGGATCTGTTGAAAACATCCTTTAATGGCCCTACAAGAACCTCTCTGAGCTCTTTCAGTATCCTGGGATGTATCCCATCCGGTCCCATGGCCTTGTCCCCTTTCAGTTTTGCAAGTTGTTCTAACACCTCATCCTCTCCGAATGGTGTGTTATCTACCTCATTCCCATTTTTATATTTGGGAGTCACAGGTGGTCCTTCTCCAGGATTTTCTTTAGTAAACAAGCAGCAGAAGTATTTGTTTAGTAATTTCGCTTTATCAATGTCATTTTCCACAAGTCCGTGCCCAGCACTTCTGAGTCCTGCAATTCCACCTCTGATCTTCTTCCTTTCCTGAATATACCTGAAGAAAGTTGTCGCCGCACTTAAGATCTTTAGCCATCTTTTCCTCTGCCTTTGATTTTGCCATCCTTATTTCTCTTTTTGTCTCCTTGAGTTTGATCCTGTAATCATTTCTGTGTTCTTCTGTTTGCAAGCTTTTGAATTTTGTGAAAGCTGTGTTTTTTGCCCTTATTTGAGCAGCTACTTCTTTGGAAAACCAAATAGGTTTCCTTCTCCTCTTGTTTTTATTTACTTTCCTTACATATTTATCTGTTGCCCCTTTTAGTTGAGCCCATTGCAATTCCACTTCCCTTATACCCTTCCACCCTGTCAGCTCCTCCTTTAGGTACTTGGCCATTTTGTTAAAGTCAGTGTTTTTGAAGTTTAGGACTTTGAGCTTGCTATGATTGAACTGCAACTTGGCTTTTATCTCAAACCACACCGTGTGATGGTCACTGTTGCTAACAGGGGCACTCACCCAGACATTTGACAAGCTATCACTGCTGGTGAGCACCAAATCCAGCATTGAGCTTTCCCTGGTTGGTTCCATCACCATTTGTCTAAGTAACGCATCTTGGATAGCATCCACAATTTTTTTGCTACTTTCCAGATTTGCAGAAGGAGTAATCCAATCCACATCAGGTAGATTAAAGTCACCCAAAATGATCACTTCCCCCTTTGTTGCTATCGTGGCAATATCCATAATCAATTCGTTATCTCTATCTTCAATTTGAGTCGGAGGTCTGTAGATTACAGCAGTATGGATGACAGTGCCATCTCCTCTTTCCAACACGATGCAGAGCGCTGCTTCTTTTCCCCATGCACCCTGCATTTCAGTAGCTTTAATATTGCTTTTGACATACAAGGCTACTCTTCCCCCTTTTCCATTTTCTCTGTCTCTTCTGAATAGATTATAGCCAGGTATGGCTATATCCCAATCATGCGAGTCATTAAACCATGTTTCTGTAATGGCCACAATGTCCAAGTCCTTTTCCACCATTAGGGCTTCCAGGTCCGGATGTTTGTTGGTTAAGCTACGAGCATTTGTGTTCATTGCTTTCCAGCATTTAAGTGGCTTTTGTATATTTTGCATTGATTTTATTCTACCCAGTTCTTCCCAGTTGCTTTTGATGTGCTGTTTAAAAGTATGGTTGTTTCTGTTATTCTGCTTTTGCGGGGGGTGACGTCCAGAACTGACCTTCCCCATCCGTCGCCCCCTTCTAGTTTAAATGCAAAACGACATACTGCCTGAATTTTTCACGTAGGATTCTTTTCCCTGCGACAGAGAGGTGCAGTCCATCAGCACAGTATAGTTTCTTGTTGGTCCATGTGTTTTCCCAGTCGCCAATAAATCTGAATCCTTCTCGTTTGCACCAGGTCTGGAGCCATGTATTAAAGCTGTTAATGCGATTTAGCCTTTTTGCCCCCTTACCTAGAACAGGTAGAACTTCTGAGAATGCTACAGTGTTAACAATGGGCTTGAGTTTTTCCTCCCAGAGGCTGGAAGTCCTTTTGGACTGTAGAGGCACTATTTCTAGCCAGGTCATTTGTACCCAAGCGGATGACATCAAGTTTAGAGTGTTTGCTTTCTGCGCTAAGTACATCAGGGAGGCCAGTACCACTCCCAAGCAGCCCTTCTTGGCCTGCTCCACAAGGGCCAGGCTACAAGTGAGAAGTGACTGGGGAACCTCAATTACCAGGATTCCCTGCCTTAGTAGGCCTGTCTCTGTCTCTTGAGGTAGAGAGAGGGTCACAACTCCTGATCAAGGATCAGTGTATCACTGTGTGCGAGGCTTATCAGTGACCACAAGAACACCAGGTCTGGAGAGGCCCAAAACCAGAACAAAAAAAAGATGGCTATGAAGGACCCGTGAGGGAGACATACAGCATCCCTTCCAGAGGTCACTCCTTAATTAGGATAATCAAGCTCACCATCCACAGATCCTTCCCACAGCTGGAATACTTCCCATTGTAAAAGGGAGCCACAGTCTTGATAAAGAAGAATTTCCAAGCACATCTTGACAAATTATCTTTCTTGAAGGACTACCAAAGAACTGCTACTTCTGGAGAGAGATCTGAAATTTTAAGTATTTATTTCTGGGAAGTTTTGTAAATCTTGGGGAAAAAGAAATTCTTTAGATTAAAGCTGATTAAATCTGTGTAAATTAGAATCCAGTATATTTGTTAAAACAGTCAGGGCCTAGTATCAGCAAAGAGCTTTAATTTAAATCAAATCAGAGACTTAGCATAAAAGGAAAAAGAGGGTCAGTATTCTTTGAGCAATGAGTTGTTTCTCGAGATCTTTACAAAGAGGCCTAAGTAGGGGGCAAGAGACCTATGAAATTGTTTTAAATAGGTGTTAACGCCAAGTGACAGATCAAAGAGGCATTTTAAAAAATTAGACTCCCTGTATCAAAGCAAGGGCTGTGTGAATTGCACAGGAAATTGGTCACAGATTACCTTAGAAGCACATAAAGGGCACTGTGTAGCAGCCAGCTTTTAAATAAAGATCGCCTGGTAACATGCCTGCCTGGTGAGAAGATAGCAGACTTCAAGTGCCACCTAGCAAGGTCTTAGATAGTGCTGAGGAGGAGTCTGCTGTCTTGGTGCATGTTGGTACCAATGACATAGGATAGTGTGGTATGGAGGTTCTGGATGCCAAATTTAGGAAGTTAAAACCCAGAACTTCCAGGTTTAGCGTTCTCTAAAATGCTTCCTGTTCCACATGCAGGACCGAAAACGCAGGAAGAGCTCCGGAGTCTCAATGCATGGATGACACAATGGTGCAAGGAAGAGGGTTTTGGATTTGATAGGAATTGGGCAACATTCTGGGGAAAAAATGGGCTTTTCCAAAGGGATGGAACCAGGCTGCTGGCATTAACCTTTAAAAAGGAGCTAGAGCAGCATTTAAACCAGATAAAAGGGGAAAGCCGACAGTCGCCCAAGAGCACATAGCTCGGAACAATGTATCCTTGAAGGATACTAGCAAAAGACTGGTTAAGGCATATCAACAGAGGTTCCAATAAAGACAAAAAGAAACCTAAATGCCCTTAAGTACAGAGCAGACAGAACTTAAAGATTCCAAATAACCCCTACCTACCGATAACCAGATTAATATGAATAAAATACCACCTTTAAAATGCTTGTATGCAAATGCTAGAAGTTTAAAAGATAGGATGGGAGAGTTAGAATATATAGCACCAAATGAGAGGTTAGATATGAATGGTATCTGAGAAACATGGTGGAAGGAGGACAACCAGTGGGATACTGTGATAGCTGGGTACAAACCATATTGTAATGAGAGCAGATCAAACTGGTAGAAGGGTTGCGCTCTATGTTAGAGAGGGCATTGAGTCATAAAGGATTAAAGTTTTGCAGGAAACAAAATTCACTGTAGAATCTCTATGGAGTGAAATTCCATATAAAAAGGGAAGGGGAAGGCGATGGCGATGGCAGTCGGGGGTGTACTATCGACTAGCTGGCCAGAATGAACAATGGATGATGAAATGCTCAAAGAAATCAGGGAAGCTAACAAAAATTACAGCACAGTAATAATAATGGGTGATTTCAATTACCCCAGTATTGACTGGGTCAGTGTCATGGAAGGACATGCTAGGGAGATAAAGTTACTAGATGAAATAAATGACTGCTTCTTGGAGCAGCTGGTTCATGAACCAACCAAAGGGGAAGCCATTTTGGACCTAGTCCTTAGTGGAACATGATCTGGTGCAAGAGATAAGGGTGTTGGGGCCTCTTGTCAATAGTGATCATAGCTTGATTGCATTTGATTTAATAAATGGAGGAAGGACGGCAAGGAAATCCACAGTACTAACTTTTAACTTTAACTTTCAAAAGGGAGACAAAGATAAAATAAAAAAACTAAAAGGAGCCATTGCAAAGGTTAAAGATTTACATCAAGCATGGGTGTTTAAAAATATTATCTTAGAAGCCCAGACCAGCTGTATTCCATGCTTTAAGAAAAGTGGAAGGAAGTCCAAAAAACTGCCAGCAAGGTTTAAAGGTAAGGTCAGTCACAGAGGCTGTTGCCAAAAAACATCTTTCAGGAAATGGAAAAAGGAGCCAAATGACAAACTAGAAACAATATAAGCACTGGCAAGTTAGATGCAAGGCATTGATAAGGCAAAGAATTTGAGAAGCAGCTTGCTGTGGAAGCAAAAGTGCGTAATAAAGACTTTTTCAAGTACATTCATAGCAAAAAACCTGTGAGTGTGTCAGTTGGACCATTAGATGATAGAGGGGTAAAAGGGGTACTAAGAGCGGACAAGGCCATAGTGGAGAGAGTGAATGAATTATTTGCCTCTGTCTTTACTGATGAAGATGTACGGATGTTACCCATGACTGAAATAGTATTTAAAGGTGATGCTGCAGAAGAATTAAAAGAAATATCGATACACCGGTAAGATGTATTACAACTATTTGATAAAGTGAAGAGTAGCAAATCACCTGGACGGATGGTGTACATCCAAGGGTGTTGAAAGAACTAAAATATGAGATTGCAGACCTGCTACTAATAATTTGTTAACGAACATTAAAATCTGTAATACCTGAAGAATGGAGGACGGACAATGTAAGGCCAATTTTTAAAAAGGGTTTCAGGGGTGATCCGGAAAACTACAGACCGATGAGCCTTATGTCAGTACTGGGAAAATGGTAGAAACCATTATAAAGAACAAAATTACTGAACATGTAGATAGTCATGGCTTAATGGGAGACAGCCAACATTGCTTTATCCAAGGAAGGTCTTGTCTTACTAATCTGTTATGTTCCTCGTCGTGCTCCCGGGCCGCCAGCAAAAACTTGCTAATTAACCGGCAAATATCATCAAGTGACGGGCACCGCTCATTGGATTTTGGACACTAGTCCTTTGGTGCAAGCGTGGCGTGTCTGACAGCCTAAATCGCCCCGGGAAGACCATGCGAGCGGCTTCTAAGAAAGATAAACCCCCGAGCACGAGGGAGGCTAAGATGGCTGCCGCGGCCCGCGCTGAAAGTCTGCCCAGTTCCCCGGATACCGACAGGGGGGAGACTAGTTCGGAGGACGTGGCTCAAGAGGTGGTGAAATTACTGGAGCCCAAATTTGATAATGTGCTCAAGAAACTTGAAGAGATGGGGGGACACTTTCGCAGATCTTACCCGACGCGTGGATGAAGCGGAACACCGCGTGACTGCATTGGAGGAGGGTGAGCTGGCCCTGGAGAAGAGTTCCCAAGCACAGCAAAAACAGATTGAGGCCTTAATTCAAAAAGTGGACGATCTGGAAAATCGTTCACGTAGGAACAATCTCAGATTGGTTGGAGTGCCCGAGACTTGGGCAGATGCACAGTTGGTCCAACTTTTTGAAGAATGGCTGCCAAAGGAGCTTGGTCTCGCGAATTTGCTGGGGCAGATAAAAGTGGAACGGGCACATAGACTGGGGCAAAGGTTGGAGGGCCGTAGCCGTCCGTGGCCTATTTTGGCAAAGCTGCTGAACTTCCAACATAAAGCGGCCCTGCTGCAGGCTTATCGTAAGCAACGGGATCTGAAATTGGACAACGCAGCAGTGCTACTGTTCCAGGATTATTCTGCTGCGCTAGCCGCCCAACGTAAAGAATTTTCCCCCACCTGCTCGGCGCTGGTGCAAAGGAGCGTACGCTTTGCTTTGGTGTACCCGGCGGTGTTAAAGATTTTCCATCTGGGCACTACACATTCTTTTACCAAGTCGGAGGACGCCCGCAAGTATTTGGCTAAATTGTCCCCGCCTGCGTCACCTACAGCGGCCATCTGAAGAAGTGCTGGAGAGTGGGACCTACTACAGAGCCCCCGTGGACTCATAATTGGCGGTGCTCATGCTCAGGGACTTGCAGCCTGCACGGCATGTGTAACTGCTGACACGCGGTCCTGGCCGCTTAGCCGCCTTGGCCGTTTCGACCGTCGGAGTGGAGGACCAGGCCTTAGGGACACTGACCTGCTTCGATGAACCCTACCAGTATGTTGGTGGCCCGGAGGTGCCCTGGACGGTGATCTGTCTCCCTTTGGGAGAGTCTTGGATACCAAGACTGTGCGATTTGAGGGATGTTGCGTTTTGGGGGGGGTGAGGGGAGGGATTCTTGATGTCTTTTTTGCTTTTGTTGTTATGCTCCTATGTGTATATGTTGGAGTGAATGGGGGAATGTGTGTGATCATTATTGGGAGGGGGGGGGGGAGTGTGTGAGTTTGAATGCATGTGTATACTGGGCAGGTAAGGATGGGTGGTGTGACTGTACAATGGAGAATCACTGTTCTAAGAGAGTTGGCTGTAAGGGGGGTAGGGAGGGGGGGTGTGGAGTGAATGTACGTTTGGGGGGAGAGTGGGGAGGGACCGGGTTGGATGGGAGGGGAGAGGATGGGGGGGAGGGGTGGAGGGGGGAGCCCCAAAGGGGATAGCACGGACCCGTGGTGTATTAGAGGGGCGATGTTAGTTATAAACATGTGGGCTACAAGCACTCTTGACTGGAGGTATAATGTGGGGGTAATACTCTGTTTTGGTTCTGGGGGTGAGGCTGGGCACCTCTGGTTCCTCATACATCTGTATCAACTACTGAATTTTCTAGTGGAAGGGCGATATGCCTGAGATTAAGATTGTCTCCTGGAATGTAGGAGGGATAGGCTCTCCTACTAAGTGCAGCAAAATTTTGCAAACGCTTAAGAGGAAGGGCGTGCACATAGCCATGTTGCAAGAGACTCATTTAAGTGCCTTGGAACATCGTAAGCTCGCTAGGGACTGGGTAGCGAGTGCATACGGGGTGGACTCGGGCACGAAGAAGGCAGGCGTAGTGATCATAGTAAAAAAGGGTGTGCCCTTGGAAGTGAGTAACCTGGAGGCTGATCCACATGGGCGTTATATTTTACTACATGCTAAGCTATATAATGAGCCTGTGTGGTTGCTAAATGTATATGCTCCTAATGTGTATGACCACGAATTTTATAAACGGATCCTACGATTAGTGGCTAACCATGGCAAGAACAAGTTAATTATTGCAGGGGACTTTAACTGCCCCCATGACCCATGCCTTGACAAATCCCAACAGAGCCAAGCAGGTTCCTGGACCAAAAAGGGAGTGGGGTATTTGTGTAGGATGGGAGACCTCATAGATGTGTGGAGAGTCCTACACCCTGGGGTGCGCGATTACACGCACCAATCGCGTGCACATCATACGTGGTCCCGTATTGACTATATTCTGGTTAGCGAGGGTGGATTCCCATGGGTTTTGCAGGCGGGCATTGACCCTATCGTGGTCTCTGACCATGGCCCAATCTGGATCTTGTGGGACTCTCAGGGACCTTCACAAAGGGGATGGCGCTTTCCCGCCTATCTTTGGGAGGATGAGGCATTTCGGAACTATCTTGAACAGCAGTGGGATGACTATCTCTCCTTTAATGACCTTCCTCAATGCCCATCCATCTTATTCTGGGAGGCAGGTAAAGCAGTGCTGAGGGGAGCTATCATTTCCTATACATCGGCGCGACGCAAGTACTTAGATCGTAGTCTATTAGTGATGGAGCGTGCTTTGAGTGCCCTTCAGCGCCGATTGGAGGGAGGTCGGGACGAGAAGCTACAGAAGGAATATATGTGCACGCAGGTGGCCTTGAATGACCTGCTCGAGAGTAGGGCGCGTATGTCGATGCAGTACTACCGCCATCGCCTATATCGATATGGTAACCTGTCGGGCACGTTGCTTGCCAAACTTGTTCGAGACCCACGGGGGACCCGTTTTATCCCTGTCTTAAGAGGGGAGGCCGGAGCTCTGTTTCACAAGCTGGAGTGCATAGACGAGATTTTCCGAACGTTCTTTGCTCAGGTCTATAGTGAGGAGGAGCGGGACTATGCGGCAGGGATGGAGTTCTTGGCCGCGCAGTCCTTACCACAGGTTGATGAGGCTGACTTGCAGGCTCTTAATGCGCCGCTGTCAGTGCAGGACGTTTTACAGGGGATTAAGCGTGGCAAATCTCATAAGGCTCCAGGCCCCGACGGGTTTAGTATTGAATACTATAAAATGCTGGCTTCTCGGTTGGCGCTGTCTATGGTGGTGATGTATGATGAAGCCCGCACCGCAGGTATTTTTCCTCGAGACATGCGTTGCGCAGATATTACGGTCATTCCAAAGCCTGGCAAGGATACTTTGGACCCGGCCTCCTACCAGCCAATTTCCCTTATTAATTGCGATATGAAAATCTTGGCATATATATTGGCATCTCGACTTAACCCGATCCTGCCGAAACTTGTTGATGCAAGACAGGTGGGCTTTGTACAAGGTAGGGAGGCCTCCCGGAACTTGTCTAAATTGTTATTGGGTATGGACCACTGTATAGGCCGGGACGAGGCTCTATTCTTGGTGAGTCTCGATGCCGAGAAGGCATTTGACAGAGTGGCATGGGGTTATCTTTGGCATGTGCTGTCTAGTTTTGGGCTTCAGGGACCTTTTGTACAATGGATTCGAGCGTTATATGCTCAGCCCATGGCTAGAGTGGGTGTTAATGGGATTTTCTCAGTCATTTACTCTAGAGAGAGGCACGCGTCAGGGCTGCCCGCTGTCTCCCCTACTTTTTGTTCTCGCGTTGGAGCCTTTACTCCAGGCCATTCAGCAGGACCGGGGGATTTCGGGCATTCGAATGGGGGGCAAGGAAATGAAAATAAGCGCCTTTGCTGATGATATGCTGATTTGTTTAACGACAGTGCCTGCCTCTCTCCATCGTCTGCTCCACTTGATAAGGCACTTCGGCATGTTTTTGGGCCTAAAAATTAATGCGTTGAAATCTGTGGTGCTGGATGTGGGGGGTAAGGTACGACCAATGTGGGAGGGAGAGTTTCCGTTGGTTTGGGAAAATGGGGTGATTAAATATCTCAGGATCCATTTGCCTGATAGACCTGACCGTTTATATCAGGTGAATATCCCTGGACTCCTGGCTCGGAGTTTGCAAACGTTTCAGGGTTGGCGGTGTCTCCCATTATCCCTTAGAGGGAGGATTGCTCTTTATGCTATGGTTGAATTTCCCCGCTGGCTGTACGTTTTACATATGCTACCCCTTTGGATATCGACTGCCGACTGGAAGCGTTTTGAAGTTGGTTTAAGAGGATTCTTGTGGAGGGGTAAGCGCTCTCGCATTCCCTTGCAGGCCCTTATGAGTAGGAGGGAGGAAGGCGGTCTGGAGCTGCCCTCTTTGCGCAATTATAATCTCCGGTATGTAACTAAGCATGTGGTGGCCCTTTTGGGGGGTGTTGGGGGAGGTGCGCTGGTGCGGCACCTTGACGAGATCGTGGAGCCGTACCATCGTCTATATGTTCTCCAGATGAGCAAGTTGCCGGTAGCACTCCGGGAAGGGGTGGGGGGGATTTACTTGGGTACTTTGCACGCTGCGTGGAGAGTCCTCTCGCAACGCTTTGGCTGGAATTGGACTGGGTCGTCTCTGCTTCCCCTCGCGGGGAATCCCGCTTTTGCCCCCGGATTCTTTAGAATGAATGTGTTTCGAGGTTGGGAGTGTAGACAGGTGGTCTGCCTGGGGGATTTACTTATGGAGGATGGCCAAACTATGGATAGTTTCCAGAACCTCCAGCGACGGTATGACTTACCTAGCCATGATTTTTATGGTTACCTGCAGGTGCGGCATTATTTGCAGGGCTTAACACGGGCTATGACCACTCGTGCTGGAGGACACCCCACGGCTTATTCTGGAAAGGCTGGCGGAAAACCAACAGGGAGAGGAGGCGTGTAGGACGCTACTTCGGCCCAGTAGGGGAGATACTTACCTTCTGAGTTTGAGTGCGCGATGGAAGAGAGATGGGGTGGAAACTATGACACCTGATCTGCTGCGATTGGCTTTTGTGGGGATAGCGAAGGGGCCTGAATGGGTATACCTACAGGAACTACAATATAAATTTTTGTGGAGAGCGTACACATGTGATACCTGGGCATGTCATGTGGGACTAAAAATCTCTGCCCAATGTGGATGGTGTGGTCGAGAGCCGGGTACTCTTCTACATAAATTTTGGGGGTGCCCCTTGGTCCAGGACTTCTGGATACAGGTCTGTCGCCTGCTTGCGGGGTGGTTGGGTTTTCAATTTGTAGCTCACCGGGAGATCTGCCTCTTCCACTGTTGGGAGTTGGGTCCCGGGGGGCCTCCAGTGGTGCAAAGGACCTTGTTTGAGCGGGGCTTTCTTCTTGCTAAGAAGTCCTTGCTACACAGATGGGCTGAGGTCTCCCCTCCTCCTGTTGGGTTATGGGAATCAGCGATGTATGACCTGCTCCGCATGGAAAAACTGACGGCGCGGCAGAAAGGAGGCAAATGTTGGGATGGGTTTGTGGCATTGTGGTCCCCCTTTATCTTCCAACTCTCCTCTAACGAGCGTGCTCTGATCCTGAACACCTGATTTTGAGGGTCTTACAATACCCAGTACTTATTCCTAGGTTTTTGTGGGGTATGCAACTGGTGTGCCCCGTGGAAGGCGTGGCAGAGCAGAGACCATTGGTAGTGGGTGGCTGGTAATGGCTCTCAATGCTTGTATATGCTTGTGAACTGGATAATCTGTTCGTGCTATGGGGCTGGGTGGGGGGGAAATGGGGGGGGGTGGGGGGAGGGAAGGGTTGCCAAAATTGTGGATCATCTTGCGGTCTTTGTCTCGTAGAGGAATTATGTATTAGTATATTGTGTATATCTTTGTGTTGATGTTTTGTTTTGGCATATCCTATAATACCAATAAAAATGATTTGAAATAAAACTGTATGTATAAATAAATAAACAAACAGACAGACATCCACCACCTCAACTGCTGGGGAGAGGGGGGGTCTCCTGGGGGAGAGGAAAAGTCTCAAACAAAAGGGAACATAGAACAGCTAGAATATACATAACCTGGTCCAAGGATCCAACTCCAAGTTCGATGACATAGCCCAAAAGCCTGAGTCATCCCAAGTCCATGCAGCTGACCAAAAATCACTAGACAATCAGCTGAAGCTTATCTGACATCTCCATCGTACTGAAACAGCTGAGGAGAGTATGGAACCAATCCCAGGTACTCAAAATCCTAGGAGACAATCAGGCTGTTCTAAGAACAGGTGATTGCTGGCTCCATCCTTCCCTGCCAGAGTTCATCAGGCTTGTATCATTTCTGGCCATCACCAAAGAGACAGCCATATCTGGATGCCAGGCTGGTCTGGTCTAACAGGTTCTATGCATGCAGAAAAGCACTATTACCTTAGGAAAGGCATGGATAACTTCATCTGGGACGTCAGTACTGGGAAAAATGGTAGAAACCATCAAAGAATACAATTACTCAGCATGTAGATAGTCATGGCCTAATGGGAGACAGCCAACGTGGCTTTAGACAAGGAAGATCTTGTCTTACTAATCTGTTATGTTTTTTTGAAGGTGTGAATAAACAGGTGGACAAAGGTGAGTCGGTTGATAAGGTGTATCTGGACTTTCAGAAAGCCTTTGACAAGGTCCCTCAGAGACTTTTGGCAAAACTAAAAAGAGAGTCATGGGACAGGAGGCAGTGTACTACTGTGGATCAGGAACTGGTTAAAAGATAGAAAGCAGAGAGTAGGGCTAAATGGCCAATTTTCCCAATGGAGAAAGGTGAATAGTGGTGTACCCCAGGGATCTGTGCTGGGTCCGCTGCTTTGACATATTCATAAATGACCTTGAAAGTGGAATAACGAGTGAGGTTATCAAATTTGCAGATGACACAAAACTATTTAAAGTTGTTAAAACCCAAGAGGATTGTGGAAAATTGCAAGAGGATCTTGATAAATTGGAAGACTGGACATCAAAATGGCAGATGAAATTTAATGTGGACAAGTGAAAAGTTATGCACCTAGGGAAGAACAACCCAAACTGTGGTTACACGATGCAAGGTTCCACATTAGGAACCACCACCCAGAAAAAAGATTTAAGCGTCATTGTGGATACCATGTTAAAACCCTCGGCCCAGTGTGCAGTGGCGGCCAAGAGTGCAAATAGAATGCTAGGTATCATAAGGAAAGGAATGGAAAACAAAACAAGATATATTATAATGCCTCTATATCGTTCCATGGTGAGACTGCACCTTGAATATTGTGTGCAATTCTGGTCGCCGTATCTTAAAAAGGATATAGCGATATTAGAAAAGGTTCAGAGAAGAGCCACCAAAATGGTAAAGGGGATGGAAGGATACTCCTATGAAGAAAGGCTAAAAAGGTTAGGGCTCTTTAACCTGGAAAAGAGACGGCTGAGGGGGGAGATATGAAAGAAGTCTATAAATTAATGAACGGAGTCGAACGGGTAAACATAGATGGATTGTTTATGTTATCAGAATATAGAAAGACTAGGGGACATGCAATGAAGCTACAGGGTAAACTATTTAAGACTAATAAAATAAAATATTTTTTTACTCAACGTGTAATCAAACTCTGGAATTTGTTACCTGACCTTGACTAAGGACCCTGTAGATCCACTGATCTAACGTTGTACAAGTCCCCCAAGAGAGAATAGCCCAAGTTACACCCCAACTGGCTGCACCTCACAGACAGATCACCAAAATTCAATGAGGGGGGGAGGGGATTACAGGCTCCCAAAAAAAGCCATGGAGGAAAGACTCAGGCACACCCCAGCCTTCCCAGCCAGAGCTCACTAGGCCAGTATTGTATCTGGCCTTCATCAAGACAGGGACCAGGCTAGGCAGTCATCCAGGTATGGGCAACCCAGACTACCACCATCATCATCTTGGAAAAGGTACGGGGAGCAGTGTCTAGGTCAAAAGGCAAGGCCTGGAATGGAAGAGGCGACTTAGAATACAGAAGCAGAAAAATAGCTAATGTTGTTTATAATAGCAATACAACAAATGTCATGGCAATGTCCAGGAAGTGAGAACAACCCTCTACCTGAGCAATGCAATGACAGACCTGAAGGACCTTGCGTGAAAAGAGAGGAGTCCAAAAACTACTGCCTCTAAGTTCAGGATATGCCAGAAGGAGCCTGCCTTCCTGAATACTCACGTATCAAGGATAACATCCCTGGTCGTGCAGTGAAAGGCACAAGAAAAATAACCTTCCATTGGAGGAGGCGCTGAAGAGCTTCCATAAACATCACCTACATGAGCAGAGAAAGCTGCAGGAAGACTCTACAGGGAAAACCTTTAGAAGTACAGCCGTAATGCGAATATTGTGCATCAGAATTCCCAGGCTGACCAAATCAGAAACTTCAGGGACAGAAGGCAGCTTGTAGGAGGAGTTAACTCAGCTCTGACCTTGCGTAAGGACCCTGAAGACTCAGTCAAATGTGGCATGGGTCTGCCCAGACAGAACAGCCCTAGTTACACCCCAACTGGCTGCACCTCAGAAGGAACGGCTGGAGCTCACTAGAAGCCTGTAATACCTCCAGGGCTCCTATGAAGGGGGGTAATAAGCCCTACAGAAGCTCCACATAAGATGCCCCTACTGTAACTGAAGGCCCTTAGGACGCCCAGTAATCTTGAGAGCATCTCTAGGCTCTACGCACAGCCTTATATGGCCCCTTGGCCCTTCTAGGCCATCTACCAGGAGTCTGAGAAAGTTTCTCCTCTTAGAGAAAAAGCAACTCAAACTGCTCCACCACAATTTGAAGTCACCATCTGTTGACCAAAGGTAGTGCCAGCACTGCCAATTGGCTAATACCATTGATGCTATGCCCCTGGGAGAGACTCTAATAAGTTCTAGCCAGCAGTAACCTCCTATTCAGAGCTGGCCCATCCACTAGGCAGCCACCTAGGGCAGCAGACCCTGGTGGGTGGCCCAACTCTATTTTGAAAGTGGTGGCACATAGCTGCTGCTTTCAAAATGGAGTTGGACCACAGCCACCTCCACTCCCCAAATCTCTCTCTCTCATCTTGTAGCGGCAGCAACTCAAAACAGAGTCAGGCCACCACTTCCACTGCCACAAGATGAGAAGATGGATTTGGAGAGTGGCAACAAGAATCCTTGGGCTACCCCTGCTCCTAGTCTGTTGTAAGTTTCCTAATATCTGGAAGAAGACTGGGCATAATGACCACTTAGCCCAATCAACATTAGGCATTCCAATGAATTAATTTCCAACCTTGGAAACAAAGTGCCTAAAGGTACCAACAGAGAAGGAAGACCCCATCCAAAGGCTAGGTGTACACACAGTGATGCCAGAAAGCCTAAGGTGACTACTGTGACTGCTTTAAAGAACCACTAGCCTCCAAAACAGAGGCTCTTCACATAGCACCTCCCTCCACTGTGAGTCATGCACTTAGTCACAACTGTGAACAGGATCCCCACCCCAGGAGGCCCAAAGGGCTATCTCACTCGCCTTGGAGTTAAGGAAACAGCCTTAGAAACCATAGAGACCAATGCTGTCCATGCCGATGATGAAGGATCGGACTTCCGAGTGCCAAAAAGTGATTCGCGCTGCTTCTCACAACCCTCGAGTCCTCTTTTTTTTGTCATCTGCAAAAAAGTATATAGGCCTTACCTGCTAATTTAGTGTTCCTGAAGGAACTCCAGTCCAGTCCCTTTCCTCTGGGTTGTGCTCCCCTTCCAACAGCTTAGGAGACTGAGCTCATCATTGATTTGATGACCCCTCTGGTATAAATACCACTGGCACCATCCACCAGATCCAGTAGTCTATTGAAAAAGCAGACTTAACGGAAACACAATTAAGTAACATTAAACTAACTTCAAAAATTAATTTCAAACTCAACTGCAGAACTTCAGACGATGCCATCCCACCTCCCCAGGAAGGAACACCCCCCCCCCCCCCCCCCCCGGACGATCCACTCTGGCTCACCACCGAAACCCTCAGCGATGAACCTCTGGACATCTTCTCCACTCCTTTCTCTAAAGCTTCGGGCCGGTGATCTGTATCCTGAAACTTATCACTGACAAAATTGGGCGGGATCAGGGACTGGACTGCAGTTCCTTCAGGAACACTAATTAGCAGGTAAGGCCTAATTACATCCCAGAGGAAAGGGACTGGACTGGAGGGACGTTAAGGAAAAAGTAACAGCGCAGTTCAAATCTGGGAGGGTCCTGCAAGACCGGACCACCACTCTTCCAAACCCAGCATCCGATGCTGCCTGAACATCCAATCAGTAATGCTTGGCAAAAGTATGTAAAGACAACCAGGTAGCCGCTCTACAAATGTCCAGCAGCGGAACCAAAACTAAACTCCGCCCATAAGGCCGCCTGGACTTGGGTCAAATGCGCTCGGAATCCATCCGGGACCCACTTCCCCTCAGGAAGTAGGCCAACGCAATGGTTTCTCTGATCCACCTGGAGAAGACGCCTTGGCCGCCACTTCACCTTTACGCAGTCCACCAAACAACCATTCGGACTTACAAAATGCCGCCGTGCAACTCGGGTATCGCTTCAGCAACCTACGCACATCCAGAAGGTGTAAACGCGCATCATCCACCTTCAACCCCCCTTTTGGGAAGGAAGGAAAAGAAATAGATGAATTCACGTCAAAGGAAGACACCACCTTGGGTAAAAAGGAAGGTACCGTATGCAAGACCACCTTCTCCTTAAAGAAAGGAAAGGAAAGGCGGATGGCACGACAGAGCCTGAAGCTCCGAAATACACCTAGCGGAACAGATAACTCTCAAAGCAGTTTTTCTAGTGGCTAAGTCCTTCAAAGAAGCCTTACCCACTGGCTCATAAAGTTCCCCAACCAAAGCATTCAGCACCAAATTAAGATCCAAAGGAGGGACTGCCGATCTCTGCTGAGGCCACAGGTGCCGAACCGCTGCAGGAACCTACCTATGTCCGCATGTTCCCCTAATGCCTTTTCGCGAACCTTGCCCCTGTAACAGGAAATGGCCGCCAACTGAATCCGCAAGGAACTAGCTGCAAGGCCCTTTTTGAAACCTGCCTGTAAAAACTAACACCTCCGGCACCGAAACCACAAGAGGTCTCTTCCCCTGGACTGTACACCAGCCGTCAAATATCTGCCAGATCCTCACGTAAGAAAGGCAGGTCAAGCGCTTGCGAGCATTTAACAAGGTCATAATCACAGCTCCTGAATACCCCCGCTTTCGGAGCCTTGCCCTTTCAATAGCCAAGCCGTAAGCGAGAACCGATCCAACTGAGGCATCCGCACCGGACCCTGAAATCAGGAGATCGTCCCTGCATGGGAGATGCCACAGCCAATTGGCCAGCAGCCTCACAAGATCTGCATAGCATGGGTGCCGCAGCCAGTCCGGGGCTATGAGAATCACTAACCCTCGGTGGGCCTCTACTTGCTGAAGAACCCTTCCTATGAGAGCCCAACGCGGAAAAACTCTGGTTTACTTATGGCAGTCCCTCCCCTTCGCGGTTCCCCTATTCCCTTACTTTCATTATTTAGGCGTTCTTTTTGATTCTGATCTCACCTTTCGAGACCACATATCACATGTTTCAAAGACTTCTTTTTTCTTTAGACGTCAAGTTCGTGCTATTCGAACTTTTCTCATCCCACAAGCCCTCACTACTCTCCTTCTTTCCCTTGTTATGTCTTGTATTGATTTTTGTAATTCTATCTTGGTCAGTCTTCCTATGTCACAGCTACACAGTCTCCAAAGAATTCAAAACACAGCTGCACGCCTCATCTCTCACCCTTCACAATGGGATCACATCACTCCTCTTCTCATCCATCTCCACTGGCTCCCTATTGATTTCCGTATCCGGTATAAACTTCTCTCATTGGTTCATCAAGTTCTCTACACTCAAATCACCTCAGTACCTGGTAGACCTTATCCAATTTCACGTTCCCACCCGTTCACTTCGTTCTTTACACATCAACCGCTTGCACCTTTCCTTCTCCTTCCCGTCTACCCGCTCTTCTGCCTTTTTCTTCATTGGCCCTGCCCTATGGAATTCTCTACCCACTACCCTCAGGCTCGAGCAAAATTATCACACCTTTAAGAAATCCCTGAAGACCCACCTGTTCTCCTCCACCTTTGACCTCCCCTCCCCTATGTGATACTACCCTCCTTCCCCTCTTCTCTGTCCCGTCGTATGATTGTACTGTGTGTTTTTCTATCACATATTGTAACTTCCTGTTTCCGCCAAATTGGCTCTCTGTATATTTTCGTATATTGTAAACCACTCTGATCTTTTTGGAGAAACAGTATGTCAAACAAACAAACATAAAAACATACAGGAGCCCTTCCATGGGCCATCTCTGAACCAGAGCATCCAGGCCCTTCGATATCCTTTCCTTTCTCCAGCTGAAGAATCGGCTCACCTTGGTTGTCTCCCAACGTGCCATGAGGTCCATGACCGGGACCCCCCCACCGGCCTACCACCTGTTTGTACACTTTCTGGCAGAGCTCCCACTCGCCGTCGTCTACCTTGTACCTGCTCAGGTAATCTGCAATGACGTTTTCTACCCCAGCTAATGCTGCGCCAACAAGGCTACTAGAAGGGCCTCAGCCCACTGCAACAGGCTCTCTGCCTCCCTTTCCAATGGAGGGCTGCTCGTACCGCCCTGCCGGTTGATGTAGGCCACTGTGGTAATGTTGTCGGACAGCACCCAGACTGGTGAGCCAACTGCTTGAACGCCTCAAGAGCCAGAGCCACCGCCCGCATGTCCAGCCTGTTGATGGACCACTAGACTTCCATCACATTCCAGAGACCCTGGGCAAAATGGCCCTCGGAGTGAGCCCCCAACCCGTCAGGCTGGCATCCGTCATCAACTGCAACCACTGTGGAGACTCAAGGAGCATTCCGCGTTCCTGATTTCCCGGGTGAAGCCACCATTCCAAGGCTCCCTTGGTTGCTGGAGAGCAGGGAAGTGCTACTGACAAGGATTGACACTGATGGGACCAACAACAGAGCAGGGCCCGCTGAAGCAGCCACATGTGAGCCCTGGCCCACAGCACCAACTTCATCGTGGCTGCCATGGTTCCCAGTACCTGTAAATAATGCCAGGCCGAGGGCGCTGGCATGCCAGGCCGAGGGCGCTGGCATGCCAGGCCGAGGGCGCTGGCATGCCAGGCCGAGGGCGCTGGCATGCCAGGCCGAGGGCGCTGGCATGCCAGGCCGAGGGCGCTGGCATGCCAGGCCGAGGGCGCTGGCATGCCAGGCCGAGGGCGCTGGCATGCCAGGCCGAGGGCGCTGGCATGCCTAGCAACTGCTGCACCAGACACCTCTGATCGTTTGCCCTCTGCTCCGGCAACAACCACCTAACCCTGTCGGTGTCAAACCTTGCTCCCAGATACTTTATTTCCTGCGTGGGTACCAACCGGCTCTTTGTCAAATTGATAACCCACCCCAGCTCTCTCAGGAGTCCAACCACTCTGGCCGTTGCTTTTAAACTTTCTGCTTCGGACTTTGCCCGAATCAGCCAGTTGTCGAGGTATGGATGGACCAAGATCCCTTCCTTGCGAAGCGCTGCGGCCACCACCTTGGTGAAGGTTTGCAGGGCCATCGCCAGGCCGAACGGCAAAGCTTGGAACTGAAAATGTCCCCTTGGTACCGCAAATCTCAGAAACTGCTGATGTGACCTGCATACAGGAATATGCAAATATGCCTCTGTAAGATCTAGAGACATCAGAAACTCTTCTTGCCGGATGGCAACAATCAGGGATTTCAGAGTTTCCATGTGAAAGTGCGGAACCCTGAGACAACAATTGAGCTGTTTTAGGTCGAGGATCGGTCGAAAAGAACCTTCCTTTTTGTGCACTACAAAATAAATGGAGTATCGACCGCAACCATACTGGTCTAATGGAACCAGTACAACCGCCTCCAACAATAGCAATCGTGTGAGAGAGTTTCCTCCACCGCTGCTGCCTTTGTCAGGGATCTGCAAGGGGACTGCACGAACGCAGGAAGAACTGGTCTTGCAAACTCAAGGGCATATCCCTCTCGGACCACCTCCAGAACCCATTGATCTGACGTGGCCCAGGTGGAGAAAACCTGCCTTAAACGGCCTTCCACCAGCAGAACTGCCCCCCCCCCCCCCGGACTCCCGTTGTTTCATTGTGGCTTCCTAGGGTCAGAAGCCAAGGAAGAGGCCCCGAAATCCCTGGAAACCTTGCCCTCTAGAGGAAAAACGGTCCCTCTGAAAAGGCATTGACCTGGCCGTCCGAAACCTCAAACTCCCACTGCTGACTACGCGCAGGAGCGGGCATCCGGTTCTGTCTCGGCCTATCCTCTGGGAGTTTGCCTCCCTTAGTCTCGCAGCGTTCCTTCACCAATGTATCCAAATCCTCACCAAAAAGCAGCTTCCCCTTAAAGGGGAGCCTGCTGAGGCATGCCTTAGAAGAAGCATCTGCCGCCCAATTGCGCAAAGGTAATGACGGGCCGCCACCACTGAAGCCATATTCTATCTGCCAGATAAGCCGTTCCCGACTCAATCCTGGCTACTTCCCCCTGTGCATCTCCGGAAAGGTCGCCAGCCACCTGAAGCTGTTGAGATCAATGTAGGCAAGCCCTGGCTACCCAGGCCCCTGAAACAGAAGCCTGGAGAGCGAGGGCATTGACATCAAAGGCCTGTTTTAGCAATGTGTCCAGCTTCCTATCCTGGGTATCCTTAAGGGCTGCACTGTCCTCAACTGATGTAGTAGTCTTGTCACTGCCGCTACCGCCGCATCCACCCTAGGCGATCGCAGCAACTCTCTATCCAATTCCGACAAGGGGTATAAGCGTGCCATAGACCGCACCCCGCTTAAACCGGATTCCGGCTGATTCCATTCCTCTTGAATCATCTGTCGAACCACCCAGTGCACTGGAAAACCTTTCTGGGATTTCCTGACCGCCTGAATCAGCGGGTCTTCCCACACCTCTTCGTCTACTGGAACACCCGCCAGCACCTAGCACTAGACACAAAACAATATTTTTTTATTTTTTTTTAAAGAAAGAGAAAGAGAAAACCCGCTGGCGGGTTTCTGGGACATGTCGTCTGGAAAAATAACTACAGCAAAGTCAAATGGCTCAATGACAAAACAGAGGCCCGCCAGAGCACCAGGAGGACTGAGGTGCCACAGAAAGAAGAAAAATAGATCAAAGGAGAAAAAATAAATAAAAAGGGGAGCAGTGAACCGCAGCAGCAGGTGGATGGGACAAAAACCAGAGGCAAAAAAAAAACAGTGAGGGGAAAATAGAGAAAGGTTTACCAATGGAGGCTCCATGGAAAACAAACAAAAAACACTGACTGCGATGCTCATTGATGAGAAAAGAAAAAGGAATGGCAGGGGCCACAGGAATGGAATCGGGCCCAGAGCTTCCGCCATCATGGGGTCCCAGAATGCAAAAAATTGCACCAGGCTTTGTAGCCACAATGGGAGCACAAAGCAGCAGTTATGGTAAAGAACTGCTACAGGATGCAAGCTGCATCAGGCCACATGGCTGAAGACTAACAGCAACGGTAAAAGACTGAAAAATAAGTGCTGAAAAAGCAAGCATGGCCATCATGAAAAAGGGAGTCCTGCAAAGGAATCCCAAGGCCTATCATGTTGATGGTGGGAGGGGGAAGGCCAGAACCCAAATAGGAAAGGCCCTGGAAGGCCCAGCTGTCAATCAAAGCTTTTTTTTTTTATCCTGCTTGATTAAAGAGCAACAGAGCCAAATACCTCCCATTTAAAAAAGGGGAAAAGGAACTTGAATTTAAAAGAAAAAAAAAACAAAACAAAAACACGACCACACACACAACCCAACAACCCACAAACTAGAATACAGGGCATGCAGATAAAGCACAGCAAGAGGGAGAAGGGGCCTGGGCCCAGCTTACCAACTCCCCCTTCAAGGGTCCATGGGGTCATCCTGTTGCTCGTCTGGTCTACCAAGCACTATTAACCCATAGAAAATGGCAATGGACACGGCAGCCGATAGCTCCAGGAAATATGCACTCTGAACCATATCAGGCCTTTCCAGACAATCCCAATGACCACTGCACTGTAGTGTGGGTCAGCAGAGTCATGTCTATCTGCATTGCTGCATCAATTCACACACCTTGCCACCTGCACGGAGGCAGAAACTACTTGCTTCTCTCAGTGCTGCAGAGGATATATCAAGTGATGACATCACTGAAGGCTGAGGCTGACTTCTACCTCCATCTCCTGGCAAGGGAGCATAACAACTAATCTGGACTGGTCTAGCACATTGCTTCCCAAACCTTTTTCCCCCAGTGTGACCCCATTTGGACAGCTGAAAATTCAAGTGACCCCACGCATGGTAACCAAATAAAATTATCACTCAGACATCATAAATATGTAAACCTATGCTTTTTTAAATAATTTGGTGCTTTCACCACGCCTAGCACACACAGAGGCTTAGAAGTTACAACACAGCTTCTTGAACATTTGCAATGTATGGGTACATGACAGTGGCATACCAAGGGCAGGTTGGTGTGTGTGACCCACCCTGGGTGCTGACCAGGAGGGGGGGGTGCACCCCCAACCAGCCCAATGGGCTGGTGACAGATTCCAAACACTAAGAAAATAAAATCATCTTTTTCTACCTTTGTTGTCTGCTCATTTTAAATTTTTCCAATTTGTTGGTCCCAGGCTCTGATTTCTGCTTTCCACTAAACTTTAACAGTTTCCAAGGGCTCCTGTCCATTTGCCATTTCTTCTTTCCTTCCATCTTAATTTCCTTCTCTACATTTATCTCTTCCTATCATTTTGCTTCTCTGTTCAGATTCCATTTCTCCTTTTTATCCTGTAATCCTCAGTCTCCTGCTTTTGGTTGTATTTACATAGTGTTCCATTCTATCCCTCACCCAAACCTCCCATTCCCAATCTCTCTCCTTCCAAAGACTTATTACTCAGTCTTTCAATAGCTCACCTCTCTGCCTATGTCCACTATCTCCTCTCTCTTCCTCTCCCCATCTAGCATCTATCTGTCTCACTAGTTCCCTCCATCCCTTTTCTATTATCTCCCCTCTCTCTAGTTCTCCCCATGTCCATCTCCTCAGTCTCAAGTTCCACTCCTCTATGTCTAGCATTATTCTCCATTCCCCTAGTACTCCCTCTCAAAATCCAGCATTTCCTGTTTCCTGAGTTTTCTCCCTCCGTATCCAGCATTTCCTCTGTCTGTCCTTTCCAGGACTAAGATGCATCTCTGTCATCTGACCTATTCCCTCCATCATGTCCATCTTCTCACTTATCTTCCTATATTCCCTTCCAACCTTCCACCCTCCCCCCAGTTCAGAACTTCTGACTGCAGTTTTTTTCCCTCCCCCCACCTGGGCCTGCATCAGTCCAGCACTCTCAACCTCCCCCCCCAGCTGATCGCCATGCAGCTCAAGGTATTGTCCCCAGCACTGTATCTGCAATAGTAGTACAAATGGAAAGTGTGGGGACCTCAAGCACGCAATTGTGAAGAAAACCCAGCCTTAGCCACATCCTGCCCCTCCCACCCCCCACGAAATAGAAACAGGAAGTCTACAAAGGGGTGGGACATGGCAAAGGTTGAGTTTCTGTGTAGCCACACGCTCAAGGTCCCTGCACTTTCCGGTTATACTGCTACTGCAGATATTGGCTGCTGTTACGGGGCTGGGAGCAACAGCTCGTGCTGTATTTTGATTTGCTGTGGCTCACAACACTGGAAGGAAGGATTGAGGGAGCAGTGGCAAATAGGTGGCGACAGCAGCTGCGACTCCAAATGAGGATTTTGCGACCTCATTTGGGGGTCACAACTCACAGTTTGGGAACTGCTGCACTAGTGTGTCATGACACACCGGTTGAGAACTGCTGCATGATGACTGACTATCTACATAGTCAGTAATTTTCTCTCTTTATAATGGTTTTTACCATTTTGCTCAGTACCAACATCAAATCTGTAGTTCCCAATTAGTTTTTTTAAATTGGCTTTACAATGGCCTCTCTCCAAATCTTTAATCTTCAAGTACTACAGATGATTTTAATGATAGTTCACAGATTACTAATAGCAGGTCTGCAGTCTCATATTTCAGTTTTTTAAGCAACCTGGTATGTATACCATCTGGTCAAGGTGTTTTGCTACCCTTTATTTTATCTAAATAGTTTGCATTACATCTTCCCAGTTTATTGAGATTTCTCTCAGTTCCTGATACATCACCTTTAAATACCATTTCAAGCAAGAGTAGCTTCCCTATATCTCCTTCAGTAGACAACAAAGTAAAGAATTCATTCCGTCTCATTGCTATGGCCTCCTCCTTTAGCACCTCTTTTATGCCTCTATCATCTAATGGTCCAACAGACTCACAGGTTTGGGGTTTTTTTTTTTGAACAAACGTACTTGAAAGCTTTTATTATGAATTTGCTTCTACAGCAAGCTTCTTTTCAGATTCTGTCTTTGCCTGCCTTATTAATGCCCTGCATCTAACTTGCCAGTGTTTATGGCATTTCTTATATTTTTTTTGTCATTTTGCTCCTTTTTCCATTTTCCGAAATATGTTTATTGACCTCACCTTTAAACCATGCCAACAGTCAGCAAATCCAACCTAAGCAGCACTCAGATGGTAACCACCTCCCAACACTATACAGCCTCTGGCCCTAGAATCCCCTCCACAGCAAAACATGCTGACAATACACCCAATTCTCCTCATAATACTAACAATCCTCCTGCTTTCCAAAAGAACACACACTTAACCTAAACCCCACCACCCATCCCAATATAACTACATACATACAAAAGCCCCAGATGCATAATACATGTAAAATTCTCCCCCACAACCACATCTAATCCCCTCCACCCACACTCTGCATTAATCAACTCACACTCTGTCCAAAACAAAACCCAGATCATAAGAGACATGCTATTATCCCAAAACACAGACATACTATTTATAACGGAGACCTGGGTATCAGATACCGATAAAGTACTATTAAACAAACTAATAGCAAGCGGATTCAGCACCTACCAATACCCAAGATCTGTCACGCCCATAGCCCCTTACATATGTATGGAGGGGCGTGCTTGTTAAATAAATTCTGTCATTGCCTTAACACTCAAGCCAACTACCATAGTCTTCATTTACCTCAAAGGCAAGCACCGCATGACTGGACTACCATTACCATAATCCTTTGCAAGATAGTCAGTCTGGAACATTGCCAAAGTGGTGAATCCTATATATGAGGTAAATCAAAATGCACACAGATTCACTTGGTAACACCTTAGGATGTCTTCTCCAGGATTTATATTCAACACAATACAACTGAAAGCTTATGCAAGTAACTTGTAAAGTCCATTAAACAAAGGAAAGTCTCTCTCTCAGCCACTGTTGACAAACCTGCTCAGCAATGCTGATGTATAGCAAATCAAAAGTAAAAGCTTCTTCACAAAACAGCTTTTCTTTTCCACATTCAAAGAACTTTTTATATCCAATGTGTGCACAGCCTAAGCTGTGCTCTGCCTTGATATCAGCTGGGCAACAAGCTTCAATCAACAGCTTTTCACCTCCTCTGCACAAGTATTTCACTTCTCCCAAAACCTTCTCTCTTTCCACACAAAAACTTTCTGGTGTGCCAGTTACTAGAACATTTCCTTTTATATTTGATCCACTTTCAGGATTTCTTAGTGCTAGCAACTTTGCATAAAGAACAGTCCATGAAAGAATAGTCTTCCTCTGGAATTATATCTTGTTCTTCTATCTGCATGGGTTCTATATCAGGGTCTGGCTCGAAGGGTTTTACTGACTGACCTCCATTAGGACAGGAACTGTTTCTAAGCACTTTGCATTGCTCTAGGTTAAACGTCCAAAGTTCATACCTGAGTTAAAGCTGGCATTAGGCTGTCCTCTTAGATACTCTGGCCAGTAGGCATTTGAGCTTTTATGACCTGTCCTCCAGTCTGTATTTCTGGACCTCAGGGCATCTGCTCCATACCTCTTCCAAAAGGTATTCGTGTTCCTTCTCCCTTCAGCTGCTTCTGTCCTCTTACCGGCTGCTTTAGGGTTCCTAGCTGAAGTTCTCCAAATCCCTGGATTTCTCCAATCCCTTGAAGCTGGCTTCTCACAGGAATCTCTCCAAGAACACAAATCTCTCTGAGCTCCTCTCTCCTTCTCCCTCTTCTCCCTTCAGCTGCTACTCCTGCTCCTCTCTGAATATTCTGTTCTAGTTTTAAAGTTCCCAGTTTCCAACCCCTCCCCTTTCACTCCTCAGGTGTCGGTGGTCAAACTCCCTCCTGGCAGCTGAGTAATTAGGAGTGACGTAAGGGTTTCTCAATCTGGGCTTATACTCCTTCAGCTCATCTCCACTAGGGGCTTTCTGCAGGCCACTGCAGCCTGGAATAACCTGTCTTTTAGGAAAACATGCAGTTTTATTCCTGTGACCTGACAAAACAGGTCCCTTGATTAGAGTAAAATTCCCTTCCTTTGTCACTATTCTCTGGGTTCCGATAAGCTTCCTTATCACAGATCTCATAGCAAAGGAGGTGGAGTAATGATCATTGCCAGAAGCAACCTTAATGTCTGAAACCACACAAGCATAAACACCTGTGAGGCCGACTCCATCACCATCAAAGAGACAACCATCTGCCTTATCTACAGGACTCCTACCACCAACACATCCTTCATCCTGGACAGTGATAAATGCATCAACTACTGGAAAGGACCTCCTATTAGGGGACTTCAACCTCCCCTCACTACAACAGAACCACACACACTCCTTCATCCAAGCTATGGGAGAAATGGCCTAGTGGTTGGGGCAAGTTACCTCAGGCCGGACAGCAACCTTGGGCCAGAAGGACTGGGGTTTCTAATTCCATAGGTGCTCCTTGTGGTCTTGGGCAAGCCACTTAACTATTTTACAGAGCACATGGGCAATGGAGGGTTATCTCCAAGTTATAATGCCCTGTTCAATTTTTCAGTTTGTTCAATGTAAACCGCCTTGATATCATGAAAGGTAGTATATAAGAAATGTTAAATAAATAAAATTAAAAAAAAAGAGTCTGCAATGGACCCAACACAATTCAAAGGCAACATCCTGGAGCTAGTTTCTAGAGTAACCATTCAACCCAGATGTACCCCCCTCAATCAATTCAAAAATTTACCCAGTCCCACGGTCTGATCACAAACAAAAACTTCTCCCTCCCACAAAACCTCATCAAGAATAATCATAAGCTGCAACCACTAACAAGAAGATTCAAAATGTTCGACCAAAAAAGCTTCATTAAAGACACCCTTGCACAACTGATTGAAGACTCCACAGACCCCAATACCCACATTGAGAATTGGAACACCACTACCAGATAAGCAACCATAGCAACAAACCCCACCTTGCCCACGCACACAAAGCAACCTAAAACCAAATTGGTGCACCCCAGCCCTCTGCAGCCAAAAGCAACAATTTCATAAGAAAGAAAATGGGGCAAAACTAAACAAAATGAAGACAGATTATCTACGACTTATGAATAACACACAGCTGCAGACAAAGCCAGACGCGAACACCACACTAAAATACTCAACTCTGCAATCAACTAACCAAGAAAGCTATTTAACATTGTAAAACACCTGACAAAAATGCCAACCACTGAAAACCAAGAAATCAGGCTCACCCCCGAACAACTAGCTCCACACTACAAACTCCTCCTTCCTCAACCAGACAACCCTCACCTACCACTTAACGAAGACAAAACACACCCAGACCCCTGAACCTCCTTCCCAGATGTCACAAAAGACAAAATCAAAAATATAAACTAAACACAAAACAAACTCTCCTCTTGACCCTTGTCCTGTCTTGTGGATTAAGGAGACCAAAAAGGAACTCAGCGGAACACTCGCCAAAATCATACAGGCAATACTACAGCAAGGCTTCACGTCCACACCACTGAAGACCTCCTCCATATGCCCAATGCTAAGACAAACCTACCCTTAACGCCTCAAATCTATCAGCCTACCATTCACAGCCAAAATCATTGAGAAAGCGATCACCACCAACTTCAAGCCCACATAGACAACTTACTGGACCCTCAACACCATGGATTCCACCCTCACCATGGCATGGAAACACTGCTAACCACCCTGATAAATTACTCTAAATTTCAGGAACGCAGCGACTCAAACAAGGCTTCTTACTAATCTTCTTAAATCTCTTCTGCCTTTGATACAATAACCACAAAATCCTCCTACGTAATCTGCGCACCAATGGAATTCAAGGAACAGTGCTCAAATGGTTCACATCCTACCAGCAAATAAAGATCGGACAAAACACCTTCACCCCACTCAAACAGACTGAAGGAGTCCCCCAAGGATCTACCCTCTCCGCCATTCTCTTCAATTTCTACTTCCAACCACTCTGCTTAATCATTAGATCATAGGACCTCAACTTCCATATCTATGCCGATGTCCCTTAGGTGGGGATCTAGACACACCCGCAGAACAGAATGCTTGAACAGCCAACAGCAATGTCAAAAACACTCGCAACACCAAAGTGCACTCTGCAAAACCTGTACCATCTGGATCCCTGTACAATTCTTCCCTCAGAAGCCCGAGTCTTCCTGTCAAAGCAGCTACAAGATAAAATACCCCCCCCCCACCACAGCACTACCCTAGACCACAATTGCATGGCTCAATCCTTAGATACTGATAGGCCCGCTGAACAATTCCAACTGCAAGACCTACTAGCAACATACAGCTGCACCTATAAGCAAGCTGGCAAAAGAAACCACTTAAAACATCAAATTGGCATCACTAAGACAAAAATATGCTTCCACCATACTGATACTCCTACTACTCACATGGACAATCACCCACCTCACAGTGGCAATTAGATCAAGCTATGGTAGTCCAATACCTATAAAATTACCAGCTACAGATGCCCATATACGCCTCCGACAATAGAAGCCAGTCCTCCATACCAAAACCACCACTGTGCTCTAAAAAGCATACCACAGATGACAAACAGTATAGTGAAACTACACCACCCGAACAATACATTGCTCCCTATACGATGTGCTCTCATCAATGTTTGTTCAGCAAGAAATAAAATTCAAATCCTGGCTGACTTCATAGATGAACATGACCTAGACATCCTAGTCATCATGAAAACTTGGTTCAGACACTGAGTCGGTCCTACTTAACCAACTACGTCTTCCTACGCACACAATATTTACATCAAACACCAGCAGAGGCAGAGTGTGCATAATTGCAAAACAGAACCTGACATTCAGCATCTCTAGCTCCAGTTCTACTAAAGAAATGAACATCCTATATATAAGACACATCACACTCTGCTTAACATGCTGCGCCCCCCCACTATGGGGTAATGCAGACCTCACCATTTTACTCAAAACTGCATGCTCTACTCCAGAGAAGAGCCAACCCCTAGTAATTTTACAAGACTTTAACCTGGCATCACCCCCCATCACAAATCAGACAGACACTTTCCTGAAAGCCATGAACACTCTCGGATACACACAAATCATCAATGAACCAATTCACAAGAAAGGAAATGTACTAGAAATGCCATTCATGCCATCAGATCTCCTCACACAATTCTCCCTATCTCTTGGTCGGATCACGCCGTAATTCTTTTCTCAATCCATACCACACCACACAAGTTACACTGAATGAGACAGTGTGCACATCCTGAAGGTTCAGAGAATTTAACAGTTAACACTTCGAGGCAATAACATCACAGCTGGACCTCGTCAAATCAGCAAATTCAGACTCAACCAAATGATGAATCTGGAACAATGCACTATCCCTATCCATAGTGGCACTTGCCCCCCAAAGAAAAAAAAAAAACAGCATCAACTCACCACAAGTGTGCCCCATGGCTTTCCACATTCCTACAGAAACAGAAAAGCAACTTATGCTGCCTGTAAAGAAAATGGAAAAATTCAAGACCCTCTCCTCCAAAGTACCTACATTGAACAACTCAAGACATACAACAGAGAAACCCAAACTAGAAAAAGTGGGATTATTATGCCAACCTTGTCAACTCAGCAATAAACAAACCAAGAGAGCTGTTCAATATTTAAGACACTCAAAAGAGAACCAAACAGTGACAACACACAGGAAAAGATATCCCCCCAGAAGATTGCCTCATACCTACTTTCTAAACAACTAAAAACATCCCCAATGGATCAAACCCCAAAGACATCCAGCCCTGAAATCAACTCCCAAAAGATGTGGTCTCAATTTGAGCTTCCGTCTGAAAAAAAAAAAAAACATTGACAATACAAAGCCTCAACACAACCACCTCTACACTGGACCCATGCCCCTTCACATGGATAAAGCAGACCAGATCTCACTTGAGATCATACCTAAGGATCATAACCCATGTCTCACTATCTCTAGGCCTTATGCCCACAGCATCCAAGCAAATCTCAATTTGACTGCTGCTCAAAAAGCACTATAAACTTGGCCCAACCTCCCCTAAATCATACAGGCCAATATCTAGCATCCCACTAGTCGCCGAAATAACAGAAAAAAATTGTACTAAGATAGCTGCAAGATCATCTCGACAAGTTTACACCAATTGACCCCCACCAACATGGCTTCAGACAGTTCCATGGAGTAGAAACCCTCATCAACTCCCTCCTAAACACCCTCACAACCTGTTTGCAATATACACAGAATGGATTCATCTTAATCTTCCTAGACTTCTCAGCCACCTTAGACTCCATCCCGCACCATCAACATCTCAGATGACTCTTGGAGATCAGCCTTCATTGTGCCACTCCAAATTGGTTCCGCATTTACCTCGACTCCTGGAAACAAGTACAAATTGGCACAAAGACTTCAAACCCTTTCCCACAGAATACAGGTGATCAAGCCTATCAGCCCTTCTTTTCAATATACACATCCAACCATTATGTCAGATCTTCAAAGCACATAATATCCTATATCAAATCTCTGCAGATGACAATGTTTTTCACATGCATTAATCCCCTCTCTCCACAACTAGACAGCTTGCATGTTGTTTCATTGATGTCAAAAGGTAGCTCAGTAGAGACACAACCTCCTCAATCAAGAGAAGACTGAAGTACTCTACAAAACCACCAACTCAACCTTTATCCCATCATCAAGAATTGATTTTTACATTGCTGAATTCTAAGTCAACTCTGAGACAAAATACTTGGGCATAACAAATCAGCAACTAACCTTCCAACCTCACATAAAAAAGGATAACAACCTCAGTCTACTACAAACTAAGAATCCTGAAGCACCCCCGCCCCTTACTCCCCCCAAGCCTCTTCCGAACAGTGTGCTAGGCAATGATTACACCAGTACTAGATTACTGAAATATCATCTTCCAAGGTCTGCCTAAGCTCTCCCCCCCCCCCCCCACTACAAATGGCCCAAAACACTGCAGCCCGATTGCTGGTGCCTCATATCGATCACATATCACCCCCATTCTGATATAGCTTCACTGGCTTTCCATCTGCTAGGATCAGATACAAAATTCTGATCACAATATTCAAAATACTGCATAATGAATTTGCCGCATGCTTCTAATCCCTAATCTCACGTGCAAATAACGATAGACTATGAAGAAATTCCACTCTCAACCCCTTCGCAATACCACAGAATAAGTCAAAAAAGTAAGCAGGTCATCTGCATTAGGATTTTTACTCTAGTCGCCCCATCCATATGGAATAAACTACCATCGATCTCAGGGGGGGAAAAAAAAAAAAACAGACTCACCTCTTCAAAAAGGAACAAATCCTCAGACTCACCCACCATAAATCTGTACTGCAAAAACCACACAACTCAAACGTTAACAATGTACTAAGGACTCAAAAATTAACACAGAACTATTTACAGTGTATAAATGGTTATGATACCAAATGTTATAGTTATTGTTAATCTGCTATTCTGTTCCAGTTTTGTAAAACATCGCACCTTATGGTTGTATTAATCTGTTAAGCTGTAAACTGCTTTGAATTGTAGAAAAGGCAGTACAAATATAAGTTTAAATAAATAGATTATGATGTACAGATCTGCTCATCCAGAACGTTTCACTGAAGTAACCAAATAGCTAAAAGACAACAACCTCCAGATCAATTACAACAAAACAGAAGCACTCTATATAACGAAAGATACCACCTTTGTTGTTCAATGTTATTGAAAGGGGAGAACGATTATTAATACCCAGAATGAAGTCAAATACCTCAGAATAACCCTCGACCACCACCTCACATTCAAATCCCACATCAGCAAGATCGCCAAGACAAAAACACTTCAGCCCTTACGCTCACTTCTGGAACCTTACGACTTCCGTACGGTCCTGCAAGCCTCCTTAATATCCCACCTAGACTATTGCAATGCTATATAACATGGTCTACCTCAATCCACACTCATGCCCCTCCAAAATAGCACTACACTAAACAACCAGAACCCTACAAGCTGCAGCAAGACAAGACCACATTATACCTATACTCAAGCAGCTCCATTGGCTCCCACTAGAGAGCCGTATAAAATTCAAAAACTATCATCCTAACACACAAAGCACTACAGTTGGACACCCCCCCCCCCCCCGATCCAGACACACACGATAAAACACTCAATTTCCCATAACAAAACAAAATCCAACCAGCAAGCATGCAAAAGAGATTTTCAACTGTATGCTCCATCCACATGGAACAATCTACCATAGCAGCTCAGAAATAACTGACCTCAAGACCTTCAGAAAACATCTGAAAACACACCCATTCTAAGAACTTAAAGTAACTAAACAGGTAGAAAAGGCGACGGGTGCATACGGAGAGGAATGGCTAGCAGAAAAAAGGAGGTGATAATGCCTCTGTATAAGTCTTTGGTGTGACCACATTTGGAGTATAGTGTGCAATTCTGGAGACCGCACCTTCAAAAGGATGTGAACAGGATGGAGTCGGTGCAGAGGGTGGCTACTAAAAGGATTAGTGGTCTTCATTATAAAGCATATGAGAACAGACTGAAGGATCTTAATATGTACACCTTAGAGCAGGGGTGGGCAAGTCCGGTCCTGCAGAGCCGCAGACCAGTCAGGTTTTCATGATGTCCCTAATGAATATTCATGGACCTATTTCCATACAATGGAAGGCAGTGGATGCAAATAGATCTCATGAATCACCTAATCCGCACCCCCCCCCCCCCTTAATGGGAACGAAACCAAACTATTTCCCACCGCTATATATATACTTCCTAATTGTAGATAGTTGTGATCCCCTGTTACTGTTGCAGGGTTGTAAATAGTTATTGTGATGCTGTTTACTGTATTACCACATACATTCTATGTTAACCGCCTTGATCTGGCGAAAGACGGTATATTAATACAACCTTCACTATGCTGATGATACAACATTACTGGCTGAAAGTGAAGGCGATCTGAAACATTTGCTTCTCAAGATCAAGGAACAGTCTTAAAATGGGTCTGCACCTTAACATTAAGATGACAAAGATCCTGACAAGTGGCAAAAATCAATTACTGATGGAGAAAAAATTAAAATTGATCCAAGTAGGTTAAAGTTATCAGCTATCAAAGAAAGGACTAGCAGTGAAGAAATCCGATGATGTATATTGCTCTTGGTAGAAAGGCTATGAAAGACCTAGACAAGATTCTCAAGAGTAGAGATGTCTCTCTCCATACAAAGATTTGACTTGTCCAGGCCATGGTATTTTCAACATCATCATATGGATGCCAAAGTTGGGCAGTGAAAAAGATAGACAGGAAGAAAATTGATGCCTTTGAATTATGGTGCTGGTGACGAATACTGTGTATATCATGGACTGCAACAAAGAACAAACCAGTCAGTACTAGAGGAGATCAAACCTAAGCTTTCTTTACAAGCTCAGATGACAAGACTGACTTTCATACTTTGGACATATCATGCAAAGAAAGAGATCATTGGAGAAAGACATAATGCTTGGCAAGGTAGGTGGTCACCATAAAAGAGGAAGACTGGCAATGAGATGGATCGATACAAACAGCAGCTATAGATACCACTCTATCAACAATGAGCCGCTTGGTGAAGACCGAACAAAGTTTAGGTCAACTATCCAGGAGGTCACCAGGAGTCACAGACTCGACAGCACGTAACAAAATATATAAATTTGGCCTTCCTTCCACCTTTCTTAAAGCATGGAATACATCTGGTCTGGGCTTCCAAGATAATACTTTTAAACCATGCCCATGACTGATGTAAACCTTTAGTCTTTGCAGCCACTCCTCTTTTTCTTAACCATTTTCTGCATTTTATCGTAGTCTCCCTTTTGAAATTTAAATATTGGTGTCATGGATTTCCTGTCCTCCCTCCATTTATGATGTTATGATCTCTATTGCCAAGTGATCCTAATACTTCAATCATGCCAGATCATGTGTTCCATTAAGAACTAGGTCCAAAACAGCTTCCCCTCATGTCTGTTTCATGAACCAGCTGCTCTATGAAGCAGAAATTTATTTCATCTAGAAACCTTTATCTCCCTAGCATGTTCTGCTATGACACAGACTCAGTCGATACTGGGGTAATTGAACTCACCATTACTCTGTTGTAACTTTTGTTAGCTTATCCATTTACCGTATTTCCAGATTATATATTGCTCCTGAGTATAAATCGTAGAGGCCAAAAAGAGAAATTAGACTTACCTGCTAATTGCTGTTCCTTAAGGAACTCCAGTTCAGTCCCGCACCTCTGGGTTGTGCATCTCCCTCCGCAGCTTGGAGACTGGGCATAACAGAATCTTGAAGTCACCTCCCACCAGCCCCCAGTTACCTATTGACAAAGCAGAACTAAAAGAGCAATAAATAAGTAACAGAATTGTTAACCAAGACCATACCTACATATCTAAATGAACTGATCCACTCCGCTAACAGAGGAGACTGTCCCCCCCCCATTGCCAGAGAAGAGAAAAATAAACTGCGCAACGGCGCACAACAAAAACGAAGCAAAAAAATAAGTTAATAGCACTTAAAAGATCCTCAAACAAACTCCAGTTTTTGAACGCTTATACTGTATATGTTGCAAACAAATTGAATCACAAATCTGGGTGGGATCCGGGACTGAACTGGAGTTCAATGAACAACAATTAGCAGGTAAGTCTAGTTTCTCTTTCCTTATTGTCCCTCCAGTTCAGTCCCACACCTCTGGGATGTAGCAGAGCAGTATCTTAATGGGAAGGACCTGACAAACCAGCACGCAAAACTGCCAATCCAAAACAGGCATCTCCTGCCGTCTAAATGTCCAGACGATAATGCTTACTGAAAGTATGCAATGAAGACCATGTAGCCGCCCTGCGAATCTCCACTGGTGGAATCAAAGTGTATTCTGCCCAAGAAGTAGCTTGCGCCCTGGTAGAATGTGCCCTCAAACCTACAGGGACCTGACAACCCTGTAACATATAAGCTGAAGAAATCGCTTTGCCTACCCATCTAGAAACGGAAGCCTTTGCCGCCACTTCTCCCTTGCGCGGCCCTCCAAAAAGTACAAATGATCCGATCTGCAAAAAGGTTTGACACTTTCAAACAACACTGAAAAACCCGCTTTACATCTAACGATTGCAGTGCACGGCCAAAGACACTGTTGTCCACCGCCTGTAAAACGGGTAAAGACACTGACTGACCTACATGAAAAGCTGAAAACTATCTTCGGTACAAAAGACGGAACCGTACGCAAAACCACCTTATCTCGAAAAAAAAGCAAGAAAAGGTTCTCGGCAAGAAAGAGCCCACAACTGCAAAACCCGACCAGCAGAAAAGATAGCAACAAGAAAAAAAACGCCTTTAACTTCAAATTTAACGAGGCTTAACCTAAAGGCTCAAAGGGAGCCTTTGTCAAAGCCCCCAAGACCAAGTTGAGATCTCACTCACTACTCTTCTTGGCAGACGAAGACAAGATGCCGCCCGCAAGAAACGCAAGACATCCGAATGAGAGCCTAAAGGAATACCCTGAACCTTACCATGATAACAAGCAATAGCAGCCAGTTGTACTCCTAACGAACTAGCTGCTAAACCTTTATCAAAACCATCTTGCAAAAATGCCAACACTTCCGGAATAGAGGCCGATGTCGGTTGCCGCTTTCTTGCCTCGCACCAAGCCTCAAAGATGCACCAAACACGCACATAGGCTAAAGAAGTTGACCGCTTCCTAGCTGAAAGCAATGTGGAAATTACCACCCCGGAATATCCCTTCTTTACTAGTCTCGCAATTTCAATGGCCAAGCCATGCGAGAATCGATCCACCTGTGCCATCCGCAATGGCCCTTGAAGTAGAAGATCGTCCCGAAGCAGAAGACGCCAGGGACGACTGTCCAGAAGCCTCACTACGTCAGCGTATCAGTCGCCTCGGCCAATCTGGAGCTATTAAAAGAATGCACCCCCGATGAGATTCGATGCGCTGAACCACTTGGACCACGAGAGCCCAAGGAGGAAAGACAGAGCAGCCTCTCCATGGGCCACTGCTGTAGCAATGCATCTAGACCTTCGGACATCGTTTCTCGCCTTATGCTGTAAAAACGACTCACCTTGGCTTGACCGCCAAGTCGCCATCAGATCCATAATGGGTAGACCGTACATGCGGACAATCTGAGCAAATACTTCTGCGTGAAGTTCCCACTCTCTGGGATCCACGCGCACCCGACCGAGATAGTCCGCTGTCACATTATCTACTCCTGCAATGTGCGCCGCCGATATCGCTTGAAGACAAGGTTCTACCCAATTGAACAAATCTTCCGCTTCTTTTTCTAGCGCTGAGCTGCCCGTACCGCCCTGATAGTTAACGTATGCCACTGTGGAGGCATTGTCTGACAAGACTTGGACTGATAGCCAATCTCCTGGGTCAAACTCCCTTAGCGCCAGTACTAATCGAACTCAACTCCAGACGATTGACCATTGAGCTTCCTGAGCACTCCAGGCTCCCTGTGCGAACAAACCCTCGCAATAAGCTCCCCAACCCGACAGGCTGGCGTCGGTCAGGACTGGAACCCACTGTGGGTGCTCCAGAGGCATGCCAGCGGCTAAATGTTTTGGATGAAGCCACCACAGAAGGGACCCTTTCTTGACCCCCACTGGAGAGGACAGATGAGTTGTCAAGGAATCCTTTTGATGAGACCATCGACAAAGTAACGATCTCTGTAACGGCCGGATATGCACCCTTGCCCAAGGCACTACCTACAGAGTGGCTGCCATCGTCCCCAGCACCTGAAGATACTGCCAGGCTGTTGGTGCAACGCATTTCAGAAACTTGCGCACCAAAATGACAAAGTTTCTGGGCCCGGAGATCCGGTAGAAACACTCGAGTGTCGAACTGAACCCCCAGATATTCTAATAACTGAGAGGGTATCAATTGGCTCTCAGCCATATTGACTACGCAACCTAGGCTTTTCAAAAACTGTACCATTCTGGTAGTAGCCTGTATACTTTCTGCTCTTGACTTCGCCCTTATGAGCCAATCATCCAGATAAGGGTGTACTAACAGCCCTTCCTTGCGCAATGCTGCCATTACCACTACCATGAGCTTGTTGAATGTTCGAGGCACTGTAGCAAGACCGAATGGTAATGCTCGAAACTGAAAATGTCCTTGAGGTACCACAAAACGAAGGAAGCGCTGATGGACTGCTTTGATTGGAATATGTAGATACGCCTCGGCGAGGTCGAGAGACATCAGAAACTCTCCTTTCTGCACCGCCACGATAACCAAACGTAATGTTTCCATGCGAAAATGAGGCACCCGCAAAGAACGGTTCACTCCCTTGAGATCCAGAATAGCACAAAAACACTTTCCGTCTTTCTTAGGAACCACAAAATAAATGGAGTAGCGACTGCAGCCGAGCTGGTCTGGTGGCACCAGAACCACCGCTCTCAGCTGCAACAAACGAGCGAGTGTTTCCGCAACCGCCAACGATTTGTCCAGCCCCCGGCATGGAGACTGAACAGAGGAATAGACTATCGGTCGGACGCATTCGAGAGCATACCCCTCGCGAATGATTTCCAAGGCCCATTTGTCTGACGTTATCTGGACCCAGGCTGGAAGAAACTCCTGCAACCATCCTCCTACAGGCTGAACTACTGCCTGGGCCCTCCTCACTTCATTGGGATTTCTTGAAACCTGATGAGGAATTTGCGAAACCTCTGCCCATTCCTCAAAATCCTCTAAAGGTTTGCCCCCAAGAGGGAAACCTCCCTCTTTGGAAACTACCCAACCGGGAGGTTCGAAAATGACAAAAATCGTGTGACTACCCTCGTGACTGAACTTGAACTCGACTGGAACTTGGCTTATCTTCTGGCAAACGACCTCCCTTGGATTCTCCCAAGTCTTTGACCAACTCGTCCAAATCTTCACCAAACAAGAGCTTCTCCTTGAACGGAAGCTTGCTTAGACGAGACTTTGAGGAACTATCAGCTGCTCAATTCCGTAACCAGAGATAACGTCAAGCTGCCACAAGGAAAGCCATGCTATTAGACAGTTTTGTTTTTTGTTTTTTTTAGTGCCATCAAGTCAGTGTTGACTCATAGTGACCCAGCTACCTCTGGGTTTTCTTGGCAATGTATCACCGGAAGTAGATTACCCTCCATTGCCTCGGAAGAAAAGGCTGGCAAAGTGACTTGCCCAAGGTCACAAGGAGTACCAGTGGGAATCAAACCCTTGATCTTCTGGGTACTAGGCAGTTGCTCTAACCACTAGGCTACTCCTCCACTCCCAGACAGTCCTCTAATGAGGTCATAATGCGGATCTGCCAGATAAGCCACCCCGGACTCTAGCTTAGTTAACGTCTGCCACCTGTTCCTGCAGCTTTTCTGCAGGAAGCTGTAAATGCTGCAACCATCTTAGACACGCTCTTGCTACCCAAGCCCCACAAATTGATGCTTGAAGAGAAAGCATTAACCTTGAAAGCCTGCTTTAACAAAGAATCCATTTTGCGATCCTGACCATCCTTTAGAGCTGCACCACCCTCTACTGGAATGGTAGTCTTCTTAGTGACCGCCGACACCGCGGCATCTACACAGGGTGAACAAAAGGACTCTCGCTCTCGATCTGACAAGGGATAGCGAGTCATGGACCGGACCTCCTGTAACCCCGACTCTGGAAGGTCCCACTCGTCCTGAATAATCTGCCTGACCACAGTATACTGGAAAAACCACTTGTGTCTTGTGAACTGCCTGGAAGTCTCAACCTTTTCTGTGAATGGCCCAGCCCCTCCGGGTCCTAAGGCCTGAGAGATCTGCCATAACCCCTTGCTGGCATAAACAATAGGCTTGATGGAGCAAAAGAACAAAATCTGGAGAAAAACCAGACAGGACTCCTCCCACTACCAGAGGAGATATTGAAGGAAGTGGAACTGACGGAGTCGCCCCTTGCGGAGAGACGGAAGTCTCTAAGAGAGCACTCACCACCTCTGAGGCCTGAGCCCCTTGTGCTCCTAATGCATGCCCTCCTTTTGCAATGCCGCCACCGCCACAACGACCATCACCTTGGTGAACGTCCTCGGGGCCGTAGCCAATCCGAACGGCAAGGCTCGGAATTGAAAATGTCCCATAGGCACCGCAAACCTGAGAATGTTTTGATGTTCCGGGCGTATTGGGATGTGCAGGTAGGCCTCTGACAGATCCAGGGAGGTGAGAAACTCCTCCTTTCATACTGCCACTATGAACGACCTCAACGTTTCCATACGAAAATGGGATACCCAGAGACACCAATTAACTCCTTTGAGATCTAAGATTGGACAAAACATCCCGTCTTTCTTTGGCACCACAAAATAAATGGAGTATCGACCTAACTCGCGTTGGTCTTGAGGAACCGGAACCAACGCCTTGAGGTCGATCAGTCTCTTGACTGTCTCCCTCACTGCAGCGCATATCAGATGACTTGCATGGGGACTAATCAAAGAATTCTCTTACTGGCCGCTGAAACACCAAGGCATACCCCTCTTGAATGACCTCCAGCACCCACCTGTCTGATGTAATCTGGACCCAGGCAGGAAGAAACTCCCGCAGGCGCTCCAAGCCTGCCTGGGCCCGCCCGACTTCATTGGGCCTTTCACAGATTTGTGGAAGAGGACGGCACTCCAAAGCCCCTTCCTGCTCCCCGAAACTCCTGTGTTCTGCTAGGAAAACGTACTCCGAGTTTGACTGAATCTAGGGTATTGGAATCTCCTACCCTCTGCTGACTTTTTGGAGCAGAGGATGACCTCCCAGGTTTTTACTTATCTTCCAGGAGACGACCCCCCTTGGATTCTCTGAGATCTTTTATTAGTTTATCCAAGTCCTCCCCAAATAGTAACTTCCCTCTAAATGGAAGCTTGCTTAGTCTGGACTTGGAAGAGCCATCCGCTGCCCAATTACGCAGCCAAAGATAACGGCAAGCCGCGACAACAGATGCCATGCTCTTCGATAGGCCCCTAAATGAGGTCATACTGGATATCCACTAGATACGCTGTTGCGGATTCCAGCCTTGCCACATCCCGGCGACAGCCTCCCCTGGTCTCCTTGCACCCTCTGAGGCCAATGAAGGGAAGCTCTCGCCACCCGTGCTCCACAAATGGCAGCTTGTATAGACAAAGCATTTACATAAAAAACCTGCTTCAACAAGGCCTCCAACTGCCTGTCCCAAGTATCCTTGAGCGCAGCACTTCCTTCTACTGGAATCGTAGTCTTTTTCGTGACAGCCGAGATGGCTGCATCCACCTTTGGGGACTTAAACAATTCTTTATCCTGGTCCACCAGGGGGTAAAGGCGTCCCATAACCCTGGAACCTTTTAAACTCGCTTCTGGCATGTCCCACTCCTCCTAGATCATTTCCCGAATAATTGTGTACCAGGAACGCTCTCTGGGTCTGCCGAAACACCTGTAACAACGGATCCTCCAAGGTAGCATCCTCTGCAGGTCCAGGTTCTGAACAGGCGGACAACCCTTGCTTGATCTTCTCTTTCTGTGATCTCTCCTTCTAGGTCCTCTATACTTCGTCGTCGAGCTCACTGTCCTCGGAGTGACCTCCCTCCGAGTACGACGAATCCTTCTGATCCTTTACCTTTCTGATCCTCTTCGCTGGGCCGCCCGCTGTCTCCGTACTCAGGGGGGTAAAAGGTCTCTCTCCCGTGTTCCCCCCAGGGGAACCTGTTACAAGACCCCTATGTTGCCCCCCAAAAGCCTGCTGAATAAGGGTTACAAACTCTGAGGAAAAAATGGCCGCTAGCCCTTCCAGCAACACCGGCTGGGAAGCAGCGAGATCCGGAGCGGACAAGGGACCCGCCACGGGCTCGCACGGTGTCAAATCCAGGGAAGCAGGCTCCTACACATCCAGCGCAGTCCTCTGCCCCTCTGCTGCCCCAAGGAGCTCTTCATGGCCGTAGCCTCCAGCGTACACCCTCTGCAGACCCCTGACTCAGCCAATGAACCCTTTCTAGAGCTGCAGACCAGGCAACGCAGCTTAGAAGGCATTCCTGTGACCACCACAGGTATGATCTGCTTGCGGAGCCAGACAAAAAACACAAATGCGGGGCTAATTTTGTTTTCCCAAATGTTCCAAAAAAAATAAAATAAATAAATAAAAATAAATCGAAGAACTAGCTCCTACTAGGGACCCCGAGCTAGGGAAAAAAAAAAAAAGAAAATCTGAAAATGTGCAAAACGAGGCTTCCCGGCGAAAAATGGGCCTGCCAAACACTGAGATGCAGCTCCGGCCATTCCCACGCTGCTGACATGCAGTTGGCCCGCCGCCCGAAAAAAAACACCTCAAAACCACTGCCAACCCTCCGAATGCGGCAGTTCCTAGAGGCGCAGAGCAAGCCTTACCTCAGGCGATTTCCCCCGAAATGCTTCCGGTGCCCCAGGGGAGTTCTTGCTCCTCTGCTCTACCGACTGGCTAGACTGTCAGTGTCGGGAGCAGAGAAGTGGTAGGAAGAGTGCAGCGCCTTGGTACATGCCGCTTGAGGGTCTTCACAGCACTGAGCAGGCACAGCTTCTGCGAGGCGCTGACTGACACTCCCTTCAGCTCCTCTACCACCGCAGTAGGATTGAGAGCCGAAGTGCCGCTCTTCCTCTGGGTCTGAGGCAGACTCCCCAGCTTCCTAAATCCCTCGGGTGAGAAAGAAAAAGGGAGGGGGGGGAGGCAAGACCTCAGAAAATCTTCCAGGCAACAAACTTCCCAAGGAAAGTACCCAGCAGATTTCCACTTATCTTCTCTTTTTTTTTTTTTTTTGAAAGACTAAAATCCTATCTATATCTTGGAGACTGAGGTAACTGGAGTGAGGCGGCGGATCCAGGAAGAGTATACCAGTTGTCATCAGAGAAAAAAAAAAAAAAAAAAGACGACGACGTGTTCTCAGTCTCCAAGCTGCTATGAGAGGTGCACAACCCAGAGGTTCGGGACTAGACTGGAGGGACGATTAGAAAGTTCCTTATTTATCACTCCAGTGAGCCCCGCACCTAGGCTCACTACCCCTTCTGCTGCTTGGAGAATGAGCACACTGGGGGCTGGTGGGAGGAGCCAGCTGTATATGAGGTGACCAAGATTCTATTATGCCCAGTCTCCAAGCTGCGGAGGGAGATGCACAACCCAGAGGTGCAGGACTGAACTGGAGGGGCGATAAGGAATTAGGCATTTTACCAGTAAAATCAGCATAAGTTGCCCCACTATATAAGTCGTGGGTTCTAAGAATAAAGCGCAAGACAACACTGCTGTTTTTTCAAAATCTAAATTTATTCTATTTCACTTTCACATTCCAATAACGCTCTTGAATAAAGTGTATAATATAGCAGCTCATTCTACATAAGATTTATTCTGTATTGCTTTTGGGAAAGCCATTGAAGTCCTCATCTTTGGTGTCACTGTGAAATAGTTCTGCAATTTCAGGAACCAGTTCATTTTCATTACTATCGTCTTCATCTTCATGATTAAAATCGGGGCTCTTTAGCATCTCAGCCTTCACAAAACTGGATTTTATCACTCATACCCCCCAAGCTGTCGCCACCTACCCGGAGACTTCTACAAAAGAAGCGTTGCACAGACGGCCGGTAGCAGTGAAACTGTGTTCTCCGTGGCCCATCCAGTTTTCCCATAGGCAACGCAACACAGCTTTGAATCTTGTTGATAGAAATGTCAAGTGGTTGAAACATTTTTTTCGTCATACCACCAGGTATAACAGGGACAGTGTTCAGAAATCTTATTTTTCTTCTTTATGCCTTCAGAAAAATGGGTTCTCATGCTACCCATAAGTAGCGCTCTGTTTCTTGAAAAATCTGTCCAGCCGCTTACTAAAGCAGCGCTGCAGCCATTCAACATCATGCCATCATACATCCATCCTCTCTCATTCACATCACCAATGCTGGGTGATAGAGTTTAAACATGGCATTGTTTTCCTTTTGAATATAATCATAGGTGGCAGCTCTTCCATTTGCACAGCAGGCCAGTACCACTGAAGTGTGTCTTTTCGTGAATGGTGGTTCTAATATTTATTGTTCTAACCTCCTTTTGATTGACCATTCTCCCTAATGGGATGTCAAAAGGTTAAGGGAATCTCATCTGTATTGATTATGAAGTCCGGTGTCCCTGTGTATATGTTGATTTCTTTGTTTATAAATTCCCTGAAAGTCTGTACTTTATCCAAGAAATCAGCAGGGAGCTGCTGACACATGGGTGGTTCTTTGTCTAATGCTTAATTTATTTATTATCATAAAATTACTAGCACCACGAATGACTAGCCTTGAATCCCTTGATATTCATTTCCCTGGCAATATGAACTGCTTTGAATTGCACCTGCACAGTGGACAGTCCATGGCCCCAGGCCCTCCACTCTACGAAAAACTGAAGCAGACATGCTTCTAAATCAGGCCACCATGTTTTGCGGCCGTAACTTGTCTTCTTGCTGCATTTCATCAAGGTTAGTTTTCCCTGTGTCTTCCTCCAGTCTCTAATAATTTCTCAGTTATCCCAAAATTTTGCTTGGCAGTTCTATTACCATGTTCTCAGTAATGAACAATTTTCACTTTGAATTCCAAAGTGTTTGAGTTCTGCGCCTTTGATGTCACCATTTTTACAATTTCTGTGGGGTTAAATAAGATTTGTGTTGATGCAACTAGCATAGCAGATTTTAGTGAGTATAGACCAAGTACATACCAGTCTGCTGATCGGAGGGACAGCTTGCAAGTGCTGGACGTAGAGTCCAGGGAGAACAGCCATCCACTGCGCAGGTACGAGTATTTATATGCAGATCGAGGGATGTAGTCCACTGCGTAAATTAAATTAGATATAGGTTGCGCCATCCTCGATGTAAAAAAAATGCATCCTATATTCTGGGAAATAGTGTCTTCATTCTGGCCAGGCAGATTATAGTACACTACTACTGCCATTGCCTTCCTCTTTTTACATGGAATTTCTATCCATAGAGATTCTATTTGGTATTTTAATTCCTGCAAAATGCATCCTGTTTGATTCAATGCCTTCTCTAACAAATAGCGCAACACCTCCACCAATTTGATCTACCTTATCATTGTGATATAATTTGTACCCAAGTGTACACTGGCTGTCTTCCTTCCACCAGGTCTCTGAGATGCCAATTATATCTAAACTTTCATTTAGTGCTATATATTCTAACTCTCCATTTTTTTAAAGACTTCTAGAAGTTTTATAGGCATTTCAGAGGTGATATTTAGTTCATATTAACAATCTGGTTATCAGTTAACAGGGGTAATCTAGAATCTTTCAGCTCAGTCTGCTCTTCACTTAAAGGCAACTGGGTTGCTTTTACCTTTATTGGAACCTCTCCATCTTCCCTGTTCTATTAGTATCCTTCAAAGACACCATTCCGAACCATGCACTCTTAGGAGACTATCCGCTTTCCCCGATTTTCTAGTTTGAAATCTGCCCTTTTTAAAAGATTAATGCCAGCAACTTGGCTCCACCCCGGTTAAGGTGGAACCAATCCTTTTGGATAAGTCTTCCATTTCCCCAGAACATATCCCAGTTCCTAACAAATCCAAAACACTCTTCCTTACACCATCGTCTCATCCATGTATTGAGACCCTGGAGTTCTGCCTGCCTCTTGGGTCCTGCGCATGGAACAGAAGCATTTCTGAGAGAGCTACACTGCAAGTTCTGAATTTCAACTTTCTACCTAAAAAGGCCTAAAAATTTGGTTTCCAGAACTTCCCTGCAACACTTTCCTATGTCACTGGTACAAACATGTACTAAGACAGCAAGCTCCTTGCCAGCACTATCTAAAACTATTACAGCGATGGATGAGGTACACCACCTTACACCAGTCAGACAAGTTACCAGACGATCCTCATGTCCACCAGCCATTTAACTATGTACATGTCTAATGATTGAAACACCACATATAATTGCTGTCCTAACCCTTCCCTCATGGGCACATGGCCCTCTATGCAAGAGGGTACAACATTACTTCGAGGATATGTCCTAGCTACAGGATTAAGTCAAAGGTCCTTTACTCAATCCTCATCCTTCTTGACCTTCCTGCCGCTCTTTCAGCGTTTGTTCTGGGGGATCCTCCTCTACTGCTATCCCGCTCTCACAGGGGCGACTCAAGGCAATCTGATGCCTGAGGCGAAGAATGAGATGGCGCCCCCCCCCCTCTTAGAGGGGGGCAGGGCTTTTTCAGAAATCCAATCAGAGACTGAACCAAACCAAAAAATAAATTAAATTTATAATGGAGGAAATGCAAGATGTTTGCACAGAGGGCCAAATTGAGCTTCAATCGCACCCTGTGCGACTTGCAGCTCAGCACACCCCTCTTCTCCCCCATACCTCCATCCAGCGCTGACTGCTCTTTCCCTGCTGCTGCCGCCCTCTGTTTTTTTTCACGGCAGCGCCGGCAGAAGAGAAAGAGCAGGTAGTGTTGGACGGAGGTATGGGGAGAAGGAGGGTGGCATGCGCCCGATCTGAAAAGTGCTGGCACTTTAAGCAGATCTGTCCCTCCCTGCTGTGACATCGCGGAGAAGGGAGGGACCAGACCTGCTAAAAGTGCTGCAAAGAGGCTTTGAGCACATTTTGGCTGCCTGCTATTGTCCTGCCAGCGGCGGTAGGGCAACAGCAGACAGCTGAAATGCGCCCCCCCCCCCCAAGCCTTTGCACCCTGTGCAGTTGCACCGCTTGCACAGGACTAGGTACAGTCCTGTTTGCACATCAAGGAACTAAAAGACAGCAAGAACAGCACAGTTTATAAAACTAAATCATAACTCATTTTTATTTTGTTATAAACTGCATTATGGTTCTTGCCTTTTCTTTTTCAACATATATTTTGTATGCACAGTAGGTGCAGAGCAGAACCAGGACATTCACCCACAGAAGTCAATATTTAAAAAAAAACCCCAAAATCTAATTCTGATAATTTCACTAAACCACCATTATTCTCCAGTACCAGGCATATTGTGAACTAATACAAAACCCTAAACAAAGAGCAAATCTACCATACGATATAGCATAGTTACTCACCTGTAACAGGTGACCTCCGGGAACAGCAGGAATTTAGTCTTCACATATGGGGTATCGTCGGTACCAACAGAGCCTGCGCAGGAACGCTCCCCAGCGTCCAATTAGAAAGCTTTTGGGAGCATCCCACAGCGCCTGCATGCTGCCATCCCGCCTTTCCCAACTGCCTCTCTCCAGTTGAGTTTAAAGGGGAGAGAGGGAGAGACACAAAACTCCTAGGGGGGGGGGGGGTTTGTGAAGACTACATTCCTGCTGTTCCCGGAGATCACCTGTTACAGGTGAGTAACTATGCTATCTCCAGGAACAAGCAGGAATGTAGTCTTTACATATGGGGACTCCCTGACTTTAGATGCCAGGGAGACCCCAGAGGTTGTGTGTCCCTATGAAAGGGCTCCACTTCCCCCCATGGATCTCTGGCATCCCATCAGGGATGGTGGGCAGGAGTTGATTAGGTATGGAACAGGTGTTGGAGAACAGCCTGACCAAACAAGGCATCCCGGCGGGAGTCCTTGTCCAAGCAATAATGGGCTGTGAAGGTATGAACCAAGGCCTAAGTGGCTGCTGAACAGATGTCGTCGATAGACACAGAGTGCAGATGAGCCATTGAAGCTGCCACGGCTCTCACATTGTGAGCTGTGACATGGCCCTCCAGACGAAAATTCTTACTCTGATAGTGTGGTAGGCTGTGGCCTATATAACAGCCGGTACATGTATGAGAGGCCTGCAAGCTAGGTCCGAGTCCCCACCCCCACTTAGAAACAGTAGTGCTGAGAAAGATCAGTCTCAGTGAAGGTCTGAGGATCTGCCTTAAACCGCTCTAAACTGCTTTTGATAAGTTTGAATAAGGATTAACACAATTCTTTTATGCTGATGATAGATATGTTCCAGTGTTTTGCATTCTCACATTCTCTGAGCCTAGAGATGACCTTGTAGTAGGGATGTGTTTATGTCTAGAAACCGAGCCTTTGTTAGAATAGCCTGAGAAGGGGGAACAGGGTGACCCAGAGAGGGTCCCCGATTGGAGAGATGCAGGGGGCGTTGGAACCAAATAGAAAAGTCTGCATGTATCCAACCGATAATGTATTTCTAAATCAGCTTGTTCCAGACTCTTACTCTACTTTTAGTTGCTCTCGCTCTGTTAGACGTGGAGGAGGTGTCCTTATAATTGCAAAAAAGAGTTTAAGATTCAGAGTACAATGTATCTTGGAACTGCAACAAACTAATTCTATTAACATTGAGAACAAGCACATGGCAATCAGTTTACATTATAGAGCACCAAAAGCACCCCCTGATGAGCTGGCCTCAACGCTCGAGACTATTTGTGCCATCACTTCACCTTACAAACCCCCAATAGTGTTGGGTGACTTCAACCTCAGGTCAATTAACTGCAGAGACTCAGAGGCTTTTCTTCAAGCAATGAGTTCATTGCAAATTCACTCAAATAGTTAATGCACCTACACACAAATATGGTTATTCGCCTGATCTCATCTTTGCACCCAATGATCTAACTTTAAGTGGTCTAATCTCTACTCCTACCATCACCCCAGTTCCTTGGACAGATCATTACATAGTTAGGATAGAGATTTTATTACAAACAAAAAATAGTAATGTGAGCCTAGACAACAATTGCTTTCACAGACGATTCAAGAGATTTGACAGGGATTCATTTATACAAGATACTTTACCTCATCTATCCGCAGATTCAGTGGAACTTGAAGCACAAGTAACCAATTGGAACTGCATTATTTCCAATGCAGCCAGATCAAAAGACATGAGACCAAAGAAACCAAGGATTAATAGGCTCCATCACAAACCATGGTTCTCAATAGTTATATGCCAGATGAAAAGGGAGCTCAGAAGACTAGAGCGTAAATGGAGAAGAAACAATACAACAGACTTAAGGCACCAATACTTAACAAAACAAAAGCAATATGACGAACGTATTAAGAACTCTAAAAAGAATACCACACAAACATAATAAATTCTTCCATCAACAAACCTAGAGAGCTTTTTGAAATTGTGAAGGGTCTAACAAAAGAGCAAAAAACAGAAGGTGATGTTCAAATTGAACCGCAGTTATGCAGACTATATCAAGGAAAAGTTTCACTCTAAGGAACAAACAATATGTAGATTTAACTTGCATTTAGTCTCGAATACCAGAATCTGGGATACATTCTATTCTCCTTCAAATGAGCAACTCTCTCACATCATTTCTTCTATAAATACAAGCACTTCTCCCACTGATCCATGTCGAGTATCATGGATTAAGACCACAAAGTCAAGTTTCATTCTCTACATACACAACATTGTACAAAGCTCCCTCACTCAAGGTTTATTACCAGAGCAATTAAAGCTTGCATCTGTTAGACCAATCCCAAAGAAGACAACACTAGACAAGAATAACCCGGCTGCATACCAGCCAATATCTAGTATACCCTTTTTAGCGAAGATCATTGAAAAGACAGTGCAACTACAACTTCAAGAACACATTGATGTTCAAGCGCCTTTAGATAACAACCAACATGGTTTTCGCCCAAACCACGGAGTTGAAACTTTAATGATTTACCTTTTTGACAGCATACTCCGGTATCATAGATGACATCAGGAAGGGTATCATAATGATTTTTATAAACATTTCTGCTGCATTCGACTCTGTAGATCACAAAAGGTTACTAGATAGACTAGTGGAGATTGGTCTATATGGAACCAAATTAAAATGGTTCCATTCCTATCTGACAGAGACATTTACAAGTAAAGATAGGGCAAAAAACATCTCAACCCATAAGATTTACACAAGGAGTACCACAAGGTTCAGCACTTTCATCTCTTCTATTTAATATTTACATACAGCTTATGTATATAGTTAACCCTGTTATCCAAGTTTGTACTCCTGTTCGATGTAAAACCTGACAACTTGTCGTTATGGTCGTTATGTTATGATGTAAACCGCGCTGATACTAAATAGCACGGTATATAAGAAACTGTAATATTATTATTATTAATAATAACAGCCAATATGCAACATTCCAACGAAATATGGCACTAAATATACAATTTATGCTGACGACATTATGATATTCACAACAGTCTCTATTGATAACCCAGACTATTCAAGAATTACAGAATGTCTCTCAGAAATGTCTAAATGGTGTAAAGCCAATAACATGGAAATCAATTTTAGCAAAACAGAAGCTTTATTCGTAACTCGTAATCATTCTTTTGCACATCCACCTGAAATCAGGATAGAAAATTCAATTATTCCCATTAGATCAGAAGTAAGGTATCTTGGTATGACACTGGACAATGAATTGAGCCTAAAATCGCACATAAGTAAAACAATCAGAAATGCTTATTACAGAATGAAGATTATCAGAAGACTAAGACCCCTTCTCGAGACCGTTCACTTCCGAAATGTTTGTCAAGCGTTAATCACCCCATTACTTGACTTCTGTAATCCTATATACCTGGGTTTAACTAAACAGTCAATCAAGCCTTTACAACTCGCGCAAAACACCGCTGCACGGATTATTTTTGGATCATCAAGTAAAGAGCATATTACCCCCATTATGAAAGAACTTCATTGGCTACCCATAGCGTCTCGTATCAAATATAAAACAATAATATATATTTTTAAGATCAAGCAGCACTGTTCTGCAGAATGCCTAACTTCTCTCATTCAGTCAGATATAAGCAATAGACCAAGAAGAAGAGGGTCTTCCAGCACATCAAATGATATTAGAAAATCTCATAAGGAAACCTCAGAGAGGTCATTTTCTTTTGCAGCGCCTAACATCTGGAACTCTCTACCAAGTGATTTAAGAGCAAATCAAGACCTCAATGACTTTAGGAAGCAACTGAAAGCTGTTCTGTTTACTGAATACTACGGTTATTAGAAAGACCAATCATATATATGTTGTATAATAGCTCACAATATAATATAGCTCACAATGTAGATAGCACAACTGATTCCATGACACTATATCCTATTCTCATCAAACTATGTACATATTATCACTGATAATTTTCACCTTCACTTTTTGTATTTTTGTTTGTTTTAACCGCTTTGATTATATGATAAGGCGGTATAGAAATCCAATTAAATAAATAAATAAATAAATGAGTATGTCTCTGTAAGAATGTGGCTCAGTCTTTTTGAAGCTTGTCTGAGCCATGTGCACAAATAAATTGGCTTGGATCTTTGAACTGACTCCTGGTTTTATTTATTGCATGCTTATCGGCTGCTACAATAGGCAAATGAAATACACTGTGCAATCCAGTTGGACAGTGTTCTCTTGGAGACTGGATGTCCCAAATGAGAAGGATCAAAAGTAACAAAGAGTTGAGAGGACTTTCGATGTTGCTGTGTTCTTTGCAAGTAAAAGGCTAAAGCTCTTTTACAGTCCAAAGTATGAAGATTCCTTTCTGCATTAGATGCATGAGGCCTTGGAAAAAAAAACACAGGCAGGTAGACCGCCTGGTTTAAATGAAAAGGCGAGACCACCTTTGGCATAAAGTGTGGATGAGCCCTAAGGACTACCTTGTCATGATGGAACCTTGTATAAGGTGGATCAGCTACTAATGCCTGCAACTCACTGATGCGGCGTGCTGATGTGATTGCAATGAGAAACATAACCTTCCAAGAAAGGAATTTCAATGAGGTAGTAGCTAAGGGTTCGAAAGGTGGCTTCATGAGCTGACCAAGAACCAGATTTAAGTCCCATGCCACCAGTGGTGGCCTAATGGGAGGCTTAGTTAGAAGAAGGCCTCTCATAAATCTTGCTATAAGAGGATGGGAGGAAATAGGTTATCCATTTAGAGGCTTGAAAGAATCTGCAATAGCACTCAAATGGACTCTTACTGAGTTAAAGTCCTGCATTGGATAAATGAAGGAGAGATACTCCAGTAATGATTCCAGAGATATTGCAAGGGGGTTAAGACCCTTCTGCGAACACCATATGGTAAACCTTTTCCACTTGAAAGCATAAGAGCGTCTTGTGGAAGGCTTCCTGGAAGCATAAAGGATATCCTTTACTTGCTGAGGGAGGTTAAGATCATGAAGATCTAGGCCTTCAGCAACCAAGCCCTGAGATGCAGAGACTGGGGATTGGGATGCCATAACATTCCGTCCTCCTGAGACAGGAGATCTGGAGCAGATCCTAACTCCAGGGAGGGAGCTTGAGAGAGATGTAGAAGCAGAAGGTACCACACTTGCCATGGCCAATGTGGAGCTATGAGAATCATAAGACCTCTGTCTCTCTGAAGCTTGAATAGGGTTTTGGGAATTAGGGGAATGGGTAGAAAGGCATAAAGGAAGTCTTGACCCCAGTGAAGGAGGAAAGCATCCCTGGCCTGAGCGCCGGAATAGAACTGGGGAAGTCTGGCATTTAATGGACTTGCAAAGAGGTCTATGTCTGGGGTTCCCCAAATTTGAAAAATCTTGGCCACCTGGTCTGCATGTAGAGATCATTTGTGTGGAAACAGAACTCGACTGAGTGTCTGCCCAAGAGTTTTGTATGCTTGGAAGATACGCTGCCAGGAGATGAATCCGATGCTCTCTGGCGAGGGCCCACAGCCGCAAAGCTTCGTTGCAAAGCGGACAGAGAGCCTGTTCGTTCACGTAAAACATGGCTACTTGATTGTCCGTATAGATGAGGACTGTCTTGTAGCTGAGCAGGGTGTGGAACACTTGAAGAGCAAGGAAGATTGCTCTGAGCTCCAAGAGATTGATATGTAGATGAGTCTCCTGTGGAGTCCAAGTGCCTTGGGTGGAGAGGTCTTGCAGATGAGCTCCCCAACCCATTGGTGACGCATCTGTTGTGGGAGTTGCCTGGGGCAAGGGTTGTTGAAATGGGGACCCCAGCAACAGGTTCTGAGTGGATTGCCACCATTGGAGGATCAAAATAAGGCAATTTGTGTTCACTATTCTGTCTGACAGGCACCCTCATGCCTGGGTCCACTGAGTGGATAAAGTCCACTGGGCTGCTCTCATATGGAGGCAAGCATAAGGAACCACATGCACGGTAGATGCCATGTGGCCTAGTAATTGTAGCATTTCTTGGGCAGTGAGATTGAGGTTTTAGCACTGCTTGAGAAGCTAACTGCACCATGCGAAGGCAACGGGCCTGGGGAAGATAGGCCCTTGCCTTTTTGGTATCCAGCAAAACTCCTATGAATTCTAGAGACTGAATGGGAGTTAGACTGGATTTTGGGACGTTTATGACAAGACCCAAATACTGAAGGATACACATTGTGCAAGATAAGGGAGGTCCTGGTCTCTTACTCTGATGGGGCTCGAATGAGCCAGTCGTTTAAGTAGGGGAAGACAAATATCCCTAGAGTGCGGAAAAATGCTGCTACCACAGCCATGCATTTTGTGAACGGTGCTGAGGCCAAGCCAAAAGGAAGCACCCTGTATTGGTAGTGCTTTCCTTGAAAAAGGAACCAAAGGAACTTTCTGTGAGTTTGGTGGATGAGAACATGAGTGTACGCATCCTTGAGATCTAGAGAACAAAGCCAATCCTGACTCTGAAGGTATGGCAGCAGAGTTCCTAGAGAAATCATCTTGAATTTCTCTTTGAACAAGAATTTGTTCAACTCTCTGAGGTCCAAAATAGGTCTGTATCCCCCCGTTTTCTTTGGGATAAGGAAATAGGGGGAGTAAAACCCTGTACCCTGTTGATGAATGGGTACTTCTTCTATTATCCTTTGGGCAAGAAGCATAGTGACCTCTTGACCTAACAGATTGATGAGAGACGTCTGAGAACTGAACTGTCTTACCATTGTGGGAGGGGGCATGCACAGAAAGTGCAGCTTGTACCCCTCTTTTATATTGGAGTGTCCAATGCTCTGCTGTTATCTGTTCCCACCTGGGGGCAAAGTAGCATAACCTTCCTGGAATGGTGGAAGGCGCTGGTCCATTGAGGGCCAGGAAGGCTAGGTTCTCTAGATGAAAGTCAAAGGCCTTGTGGAGGCTGAGACTGCTGAGACAGTTGAGGCTTAGCAGTCTTTGCTTTCCTTTGTTTAGGTGGTTGCTGACCCTTCCGGGCAGTTCCAAAACTCACATAAGGAGCCCATCCAAAAAGCAGCATCACTGTAAATAATACAGTGAGCCCAGGAACATCCATACACCTATTTGAAAAGCTGAACAAGTCAAATTACTACAGTATAGAACTTTATATACAAATTCCATGTTAACAGAACACCTGACCTCAGTCACACACTCACAACATCGACCCTCACCAAATACAGAATAAGTAACCACAATCTAAAGTAAAAATAAAAATATGTAGACAAAATTTAAACTGAAACCCCAAGAAGCCAGAGTCCACATGCAGTGCAACATCAGATATATAAGAGATGAAGTTCCCCAATACTGGATAAAACATAAAAATAGCACAAAGTCCAAATCACTAAAATTAAAATTATTTTTTCTACCTTTGTTGTCTGACCGCTTTATTCTCTGATCATGCTGGTCCCGATCCGAGGCTTCTGCTTTCCTGTCTTCTCTTAGCTCTCTTTCTGTAGTCTATGGTCCATGGTCCATCTGTCATTTCTCATCTCTTCTTTTGTTTTCTTCACTTCCTTCCATCAGCCCATTTCCAATTCCAGTAACCCTCCCAGTATCAGCCCCCTTTCCAGTCCTCCCCTCCCAGTATCTTCCAATGTCAACCGCCTTGCATTCCTACGACTGCCACTGGTGTCCATTCCCTTCCAGTCCCCCTCCTTCCCCCCTGTCCAGCCCCTTCTAGTCCAAATACCATCCCAGGTATCAGCTCAGGTCCACTCTCCGTGCCACCAGCCCCCCCCAGTCAGCTCCCTTCTAGCCTTCTCCACACTACCCAGCCACCTACCACTCCCAACCTCAAGTGTCAGCTCCCCTCCAGTCCCCCTTCAGTACATCCCAGGTATCAGCTCCTTTCCATCCCCCTCCTTCCCCTAGCAGAACCTCTCAGCATCTGCTCCCTTCCAGTCCTAGTTTACCATCCCCCTGCATCAGCCCATTTGTAGCCCTAGCCCTAGTTTTCTTCCAGGGCCAGCAGCACTCTCCTCCCCTCCCCCATTAGCCCATTTCCAGTCCTAGCCCCCCCCCCCCCCAGCCCAGGAAAATTAAAAAGAAAAAGCCAGCTTCTGCAGACAGAGTTAAGAGAGCCATGGGGAAGGGAAACACTCTCCCTTTGCATGGCTCTGCAAAGCAGAACTGGCATGGAGGGGAAACGCTGGGCTCTTCAGGGGAGGTGGGTGCCGTGGCCACAGCCACGGGGCAGTTCATTCTGCCGCTGCAGCAGCAGCTTCTGCAGACAGAGGGGTTTTTTGGTTTTTTTTTTGAAGGCCGAGTGAGGCGGTCTTTTTGGGGGCAATTTTTGCTGCCCCTAAAAAGTTGCCGCCTGTGGCTACCACCTCACTCGGCCTCATTATAGAGCCACCCCTGCGCTCTCAGTTGGTGTACCCCAAGGGTCTGTCTTGGTTCCACTCCTTTTCTCTCTATACCTAGAACCTTGGTGCACTCATCTCCTTCCATGGAGTTCAGTACCATCTTTACGCTGATGACTCTCAGATCTACCTCTCTACACATGAAATCTCTTCAGCAATCCAGGCATGGATCTCTGCCTGCCTATCTGATCTTGCTTCCTGTATGTCTTACTGCAGTTTAAAATAAAACATGGCCAAAACCAAGCTATTTATCTCTTTCCCCCTAAACCACCACCTCCCCCTATCACTGTGGATAATGCTCTACTCCTCCCCGTTTCCTTAGCATGCTACCTTGGGATCACCTTGACTTTTCCCTCTCCTGCTCCACATACATCCAACTGATAACTAAAACCTGTCATTTCTTTCTACATAGTATATGATGGCAGATAAAGACCAGTATGGTCCATCCATGATTCCGCCCCCCCCCCCCCACCCATATTTATTTATTTATTTATTTATTTAATACTCTTATATACCGCGCTATTCGACATCAGTGCAGTTTACATAGAACATCAATGGGATTTTACGGTGTGGGTTACACCGTAAATACAGATAACAGGGACTTCAACTTGGATAATATGTTAACTATTTACACAAGAATACCAGAACATATATACATAATACATCACATTGCGGTGAGGTTACTGGGTAGTCATGGATCAGTGATTATGTGCGGGCACTGTGGGGTACCTACTTCCGGGTAGCACTTGATGAAGAGGTGGTGTTTAAGTGCCTTCCTGAATTTTGTTATTTCTGAGATTGCTCGTAAGTGGGGTGGCAGGGCGTTCCAGCATCTCGGTGCACAAATACTGAAGGCCCTGTTTGCGGTTGACTGTGTACACTGGGTTATTGTTTTGGGGATTACCATAGTGTTTATTGCTGTATGTCATCTGGTTCTGGTGGGGGGGGGGAAGTCATGAAGGTGATGCTCGCCAGGGATGAGGGGGAGAGCCCGTTGATAGCCTTGAATGTCAGTAGAAGGGTCTTGAAGGCGATCCTGTAGTGGATAGGGAGCCAGTGTAGACTTTTGAGGATAAGTGTTATATGTTCTCGCCTTGAGGCCCCGCTTAAGACTCTGGCTGCGGAGTTCATGGCAAGTTGAAGTGGGCTTAGGGTTGATTGAGGTAGCCCTTGCAGTATCGCGTTGGTGTAGTCAAGATGTGGGATAATTAGTGCCTGAAAGATTGTTCTAAAATCATCAGGTTGTAGCAATGGGAGTAGATGTCGGAGTGTCCTGATTTTATATGATGTTGCTTTCACCATGTTGCCAATATGTGTCTTCATGTCCAGTTTTTGGTCCAGTGTAACACCCAGGTAACGGATTGTGGACTTGACTTGCAGTTCTGTATCTCCGACTTTTAGGTAGGCTGGTGGGCAGAAGTTAAGGTTTCTGGTGACGAACAGCACTTCCGTCTTATGTTGTATCCGGAGATTCTGATTTCTGGGCCAGTTTTCTACTGCACTGAAACAGTTCGTCAAAGATGTGAGGTCGAGCTGGTCAGTCTTGAACAGTGTGTAGAGCAGGACGTCATCGGCATATATCATACACTCAATGTTGAATGAGCGTATGAGGCTGCAGATGGACTGCATATAGGATGTTAAACATTAGGACTGATAGGAAGGATCCCTGCGGAACACCCTGTTTCTGGTGGAACGGTTCGGATGTTGATGTCTCTGTTCGCACACGCTGCCATCTATCAGATAGGTATGATTTACACCAGGACAGAGCTAAATCAGATGCCTTTCTCCTCGAGCCGTCTCAGGAGGGTCGTGTGGCATACGGAGTCCAATGCTGCGGCGATATCCAGGAAAATAAGAGCCATACCTTGGTGAATGTTATCTATTGTGTTGAGAACGTTGAATAGGGTGGTGAGTAGCGTCTCCACACCATGGGCTTCTCTGAAGCCATGTTGGCAATGGTCTAGGGGCGCACATTGTCGACATGGTGTTGTATCTGGCATTGGACCTCCTTTTCTATTATCTTGGCCAGGAGTGGAATACTAGCAATTGGTCTATATGATTCCACTTTCTGGGGGTCAAGCTTGCTGTTTTTCAGTAGAGGTCTGATAAATATGTGTGTGTGTATATATATATATATATATATATATGGGAGAAATGCAAATACTATAAATACATACCTCTCCTGAACCTCTCTCTCACTTGATATAGCTTAATTAGGTAATTACTTCTTTCCCCCCCCCCCAAACCTTAAGACATGTATCCATTTTGTAGTCACCTCCCATCTAGACTACTGCAACCTCCTTGCTGGTCACCCTCTGAATCATCTCTCTCCCCCCTTCAATATGTTCAGAACTCAGCTGTGAGGCTAAACTTCCACCAACCTCGATATTCTCATATAGACCCTCTTCTCAAATCGCTTTGTTGGCTCCCTATCTGTTTCTATATCTAGTTCACACTTCTCCTAGTGACCTATAAGTGCACTCATTCTGCTGCTCCTTACTATCTTTCCTCTTCTCTCTCCCTACACCCCTCCTCTGAAACTCTGCTCTTCTGGCAAATCACTCCTATCTGTGCCCTTCTCTTCTGCTGCCAACTTCAACTTTGATCCTTTCTCCTTGCTGCTCCTTTTGCCTGGAACAAACTATCCGAGTCATGTCAGGCTTCATTTCTGGCCCTTTTCAAATCCAGGCTGAAAAACTCACCTCAGAGGCTGCTTTTGGATCCTGATCCACTTAATTTCCTGCTCTCCAACTATGTGTTTCCTTACCATTCCCCTAGACCAGTGGTTCTTAACCTGGGTTCGATTGAACCCTAGAGGTTTGGTGAGTCAGTCTCAGGAGTTTGGCGGAGGTCAAGACACAAGACACGCACCCGACTCATATGATTCGTGATGACACGCCCTGCTTGGCCATCATTGGCTGCAGGTGATCACGCTACATTGCTTGGCCAATCTGTGCTGCAGGGAATTTGGTGCACTCACTCAGTAGTCGACTTGTGACTGTCATGATAGTATGTCGTGTGATTTCTTTCTTAATATTTTAATCCATACTAACTATGTTGAGCAAAAAAAGAAAGTGGTTGGATGAATATGTACAACATGGATTCACATATATAACAGAACGTGATGGGAGTCAGCATCCTATCTGCATGATTTGCAATGCCAAGTTAAGCAATTCTAGTCTAGTACCGGCAAAACTAAAGGAACACTTCCTTAACCTGCATGGAGATGGGGAATACAAGAACACAACGCTTGCTGAATTCAAGGTGAAGAGAGCCAGATTCGATGAAAAGGCTACTCTGCCTGCTCTCGGCTTTGTACCCATCAACAAACCGATCCTCGCAGCATCGTACGAAGTTGCTTACCTGATCGCAAAGCAGGGCAAACCACACACCATTGGTGAAATACTCATAAAACCAGCTGTGTTGAAGATGGCGAATCTGATGCTGGGAAAAGCGGCCGAAGTTAAATTATCCCAAATTCCTCTTTCAAATGACACCACCAGCGACAGAATAGAGGACATGAGCAAAGACATCTTGGCTCAAGTAGTTGCAGATCTGATTTCAAGCCCGGCAAAATTCAGCCTCCAACTTTACGAGACCACAGACGTTTCTAATCTAAGTCAGCTTGATTTGTGTGCTATGTGAAAGACGACATGATAAAGGAAGATTTTTTATTTTGTAAGCCTCTTACAACAACAACTAAGGCAACCGATGTGAAAAAACTTGTGGATGACTTCTTCAGAGACAACAATCTTTCGTGAGATATGGTTTCTGCAGTTTGTACGGACGGAGCTCCAGTCATGTTGGGAAGAAAGTCTGGTTTTGGTGCGCTAGTGAAAGCCGATGCACCACACATCATTGTTACGCATTGTAATCTGCACAGGCATGCGTTGGTAACAAATACCTTGCCTCCAGAAATGACAGAAGTATTAAAAATTGTAGTGGAATGTGTGAACTATGTGCGAAATAGTGCACTGAGGCACCGCATCTTCAGTGAGCTGTGTAAAGAAATGGGCTCTGAATTTGAGGTACTTCTGTACCATTCTAACGTTCGGTGGTTATCCCAGGGACAGGTGCTGAATCGTGTTTTTGCCATGCGTGTGGAATTAGCCCTGTTTTTGCAAGAGCACCAACATCATCATGCAGATTGCTTCAAAAATTCTAAGTTCATTCTCATTTTAGCATACATGGCTGATATAATTTGCATCTCTCAATCAGCAGATGCAGGGTGGTGGAGTCAACATCATCGAAGCGGAAGAAAACCTGAAGGCTTTTCAAAAAAAGCTACCATTATGGAAACGACGAACAGAGAACGATAACGTCGCAAACTTTCCCCTGCTGGACGACTGTGTAAGTAAGATCGAAGATGTGTCTGGAATCGGAGACATTTCTGTACCCACGGAACTGAAGCAAGCAATTGACACGCACTCAGATGAGCTTGCAAAGTCTCTCGACGGATACTTCCCTACAAGAGAGAGTCATTTCCAGCATGGGTGAGACAGCCGTTCACGTTTGGTGTTGAGACAGCAGATGTCAATGATGAATACCTCAACGAAATCATTGAAATTCAGCAGAGCCAGGTTCAACAGCAACTCTTCAGAACAACACCGCTCTCAGCGTTTTGGTGTCGACAAATGGTAACGTATCCTGTTATTGCTAGGAAAGCCCTGGAAATTTTTATACCATTTGTTACAACATATCTTTGCGAGCAATCCTTTGAGGATGCTGGACATAAAAACGAAGAAAAGGAACAGACTTTGCTGTGAAAATGATATGAGAGTGGCACTTGCCAAGGTGAAGCCACGCATTTCTGAACTGGTCTCTCAAAGGCAACAGCAGAAGTCACACTGATTTGCAGTAAATATTCATTATCATTGTAGCCTTATGGAAATTAGGTGATGGGTGTGTGTTAAAATGTTAAAAATAAATAGCATAAATACAATAAGTTCATTATTGGAATACATAAGGTTAAAAATTAAAACCATTTCAGTGTGGTAGTATTAAAAAAGGTCACGTCTTTGTGAAAAGTTATGTATGTAATTTGTTCTGAGTTCATGCATTGTATTGGTTTTGTTCTTTGAACACAGTGATGTTAACATACGATTCATTTTGTGAACTAGTAAAACATATACCTACATCTTGAATTTGAAAAAAAAAAATCATATTTTATTTTTCAATAAAGAAGGGTTTGGTGAATGTGCATATGAAACTGGTGGGGTTCAGTACCTCCAACAAAGTTAAGAACCACTGCCCTAGACATATCTTTGTCCCTAGCTGTTGTGTTGTCTGCCTTGACTAGATTGTAAGCTCCGATGAGCAGGGACTGTCTTTTACATGTATCTATACAGTGCTGTGTATACCTTGTAGTGCTATACAAATTATCAGTAGTAGTACGTTCATGTGACCTCTCTTCCATAGCAACAGAGAGGCTGCCAGACTGGACATGGGACTTCTTTACTACGCCCCTGTAGATCTTGTCTATATACCTCTTCTGTCTGCCTCAGCCCCTCCAAGATTGGACTCGTTCCTTGAAAGCAAAGAGCTCTTTGCACCTACAGCACACCCCCACTGTAAAACACCCCGATGTTCCATGTAAACCGCACCGATATCGAAGAGCGTGGTATATAAGAGAAATAAATAAATCAATAAGATCTCTCACAAGCTAGGAGAAAGTCATACATGTGACACTCGGTGCAAAAGAATGGATAGCATCTGCAGCTTTACCAATCTCTCCAGGGTGAGAAACATCACATCCACACACGCATCGAAGCGAGCACCTAGATACTTCAAAGTCTTGCAAGGAAATTAAGCCTTAAGACTTACTTTTCCGAACAAGCTTATGGTCTCTGAGCTGTTGATATGACCTGCTTGCATTCTTCTCTTGTTTTTATTGTTTTCTCTCTATTTATGTTATTAGCTTTGTTCTTTTTCTAAACCGCTTTGCTGAAAATTGCTAAAGGTAGTTTATCAAGCAATAAACAAACCATAAACACAGGATAATTGATCACCCAACTCAGCTTTTCCAGCCACTGGATTTCATCCACCATGGACTTCTCCCAGGAGTCCAGCCAGTTATCTAAGTACAAGCGAACCTTGTCCTTTCTACAGATTTTCGGTCTTCTGTGCAAGCAGGGATCAAAAGGCATAGCTCTGAATGGAAATGGAGACCCCGGATGCAGAAACGGAGAAACCACTGATGTTTATCCCCGACAGGAATATGCAAGTACACCTGAGAAAGGTCCAAGGAGGTCAGAAACTCCCCTTGCTAAAACAATGAAATGAGCAACCTGAGGATCTCCATGTGTAAATGGAACACACTGATCTTTGCACAGACTGCCTTTAAATCCATAAGGTGTAAAAGAGGATCCACCTTTCTTTGGTACTATAAAGTAAATGTGATACCTTCCCTGACTTTGCTCTGCAGAGAGCAAGGGTATGATAGCCTGCAATTGCAGAATACAGTGAAGAATTTCCTTAAACTACCACACACTTTGTGGAATCCTCTTGTGGCCTCCTAACGATGATCTGCAAATTCCTGAATGTATCCTTTTTCAAGGGGCCCCATTTTGAGTAAAACCTCCCAACCACCTGTTCCTCAGAAGAGATCCACCAGATGGAAAGCTCTCAACAAGGGCTTACCAGCTTCCAAGGAAGTTTCTGCTGGGATCTATGAAAGGACTGACTCTCCTTAGAAACAGGCCATACCAGAATTTTATTCCAGCCCTGAAACACTCCCCACTGCACCCTGTGAGAGGAACCTCTGAGCTTATCTTCCAGGTGACTTCATGGGAGAGACCCTCCCATGTCTCATCAGATTTTCTAGGCCTTCCCCATAAAGCAACTTGTCCTTAAAGAAGAGCTTGCTCAGCTGCAGTTTGAATGAGGCAATGGCTAACCATTTCCAGAGCCAGAGCCAACCCTCAACTAGTACAGCCACCACCATGGCCTTGGAAGAGATTATAATCATACAAAGCATCTGCCACAAATACCGCTCAGGCCCCTATCTTGCAATCTCAGAGATGTTCAGCAATTGCTGGATTGAGCACAAGAGCACTCAAGCCACCATGCCTGCACAAAGTATCACATGAGTGCCCAAGACCAAAGCCATAAAAAGTATTCCTCGAGAAGGGTTCCACTCGAACACAGGTCTTCAGTACAACAATACCTTCCAATGGAATGGTTGTGCACTTAAGTCAGTGCTGTGACCAGAGCTGCCACCTTTGGGACTCCGAAAAGCTGTTCCATCTCCCCTTGGGTAGAGAATACAGTCAAGTCATAACTTGGTGCCCCTCAGCCCTAGCTCCAGTACTTCCCACTGAGAGAGCAAAAGCTTTTGCAGAGGCTCAAGGAAAGGAGGGAGAGAGACCAGAAGAACAGATACCACCACTCCAGGATAAGTTTCTCAAGCAGACCCTATACCAGAAGGGCATATGCAATGCACAAGGCTGCCATGGCATCCTGACTAAGGGTAGTCAGGCTCTTTCTGTGAAAGAGGCAAAAATCACTGGACAGATCTTCCTCTGCCAGGGAAAGCTCCCCTACCTCTGTTGACTCATCCACTGGAGACAGGGACTCCTCATCTCCCCAACACGGGATAAGGCTAAGGCTGAGCTGCTAGATGAACATACAGGCAAGAAAAGAACGGGGTTGCTTAACCCTATTGCTGTCAGAGGGGGAAACATCAAAAGCACACCCCCCCCAATCCCTTTTAGGAGATGCCACCTTCAGTTGGGACCAAGGCAGCATTCAAGATGACCATCATTCTTACCAGCAGGAAAATTGCAGGGAAACATGGCAGAGACATGACCCCAGACCCCTGTGGGAGGATCCTGACATTACAAAAAAGTGCACCTCAAGGCTTCTTCATCACACTCGGGGCAGGAGTCAACCACAGGGCTCACTCAACAGAACTGAAAATAGTACACTTCAATGCACCAAGAGGTGCCTGGTTAAAAAAAACCAAACATGGTGAAAAAGGAACCCTCAATTAGTAAGGGAAATTCTCACCTGAAGGTGGGCTGGAGAAACTCAAGAAGGGCCTCCCCAACCATTTAAACAGGCCTGGGTAGCCCGACTGCAGCAAGGTTTCTTTTGCACGAGCAATAGCACCTATTGTGGAAGTGCCAGCCTGCTCTGCAGAGTTCTGTCTGTTCACATCTGTTTCCCAGCCACTCTCCTCACTGCAAAGCTGCTGGTTGAATAGCGGTCAGCAGCCCAGGTCCAGCCAGTAAGAAGAGCAATACTGCAGCCTGCAAATGCCAGCGGAGAGTCCCTGGGCCTGCCTGCCCACCCCTCCCCCACCCTGCCTGCCTGCCGCTGCCCCACCCTGCCTTTCTGCCTGCCTCCGCCCCTCCCCCACCCCCACCCAAGCAAGAAATGGGGGGAAAAAAAAAATTAGAGGAAGAAGGCAAACAAACCATAAAAGAAAATGCGGGACAAGACAAGGAGGAAGAGGGGCACAGCATTGAAAAGGCAAAATTAGGGAAAGGACCGAGACCCCACTGAGCCTGCAAATGAGGAAGTGAAAAAGCAGAGAAGGTGAAGAATGCACAAGTAGTTGGGAGGGGAGAGAGCGAGCTAGGTGAAAGTAAGAGTACAACAGGGAGGGTATTGAAGGGTAGGGATGGGAAACCCCTTTCACACACAGCCCCAAACACCCTCCATGACACACACACATCCCCCATTCTGTGCTAGATTTTCACCATGTTTATTTACATTCTCTTATATACCGCGCTATTCTGCATCAGTGCGGTTTACATTGAACAAACTGAAATTACATTGAACAGGGCATTATAACTTGGAGATAACGATTTTACAGGGAACATGGGCTATGGAGGGTTAAGTGTTTTGCCCAAAACCACAAGGAGCACCTGTGGGACTAGAAACCCCAGTCCTTCCGGCCCAAGGTTGCTGTCCTCTAGTGGGATTTGAACCCCCGACCTGAAGTACCTTGCCCCAACCACTAGGCCACTCCTCCACTCCAGACTTCAGACTTTAAAATTTGTTAAAAATATTGAAGCTGCTTTATTCAAGCAGCACAGAAGAGCAAAGTAATGCAATCAAATTAAAAATACTAGCACAAACTAGAAAGAGCAAAAAACATGAGGATATAAAAACGATAGTGAAAGGAGAACATCTGGACCAAGACTTGCCACCCCTCCCCCCTGAGAACTCATTGGGGGGGGGCCCCCAAGGCCTTTAGGTAGAAAGTTGAAATTCTCCATTTCACCAGTGCTGGAAACCCATGAACACAGGGCAATCAAATTCAAAGGCGACAATGAGCATACCCAAGCTCTGAGCAAACATTGGACCAAAAGTCTCAATCACAGACACAAAACTATGATCTGGCCAGGGGAGAAAGCATTTTCTGTATAATAAGAAGTTCAGGATCATCCTATGAAGCAGGAGAAAAGCTGAAAAGCAATGCAAGAAGAGAATAAAAGGGTGCTAGCTTTCTACAGTTTTCCCAGCAGAGGCAGAAGACATCAAAGCAGTGCTTCAGAATTTAAGCACACTTAAACCTTAGTTTTTGAGGAAGAACAAGATCAGAAATCTAACAGGCTCTGCAACAGGACATTAGGTAGGTACTAAATAGACAAAAAGGACTTCTGTTATCATCTTCTCTGTTTCTGTCACCCAAGACATGCTTCTCAGATGTGAAAAAAATAAAACTCATTACATTTCAGGCCTCTTCTCTCTGAAAGTTTACTATTGCCATAAACTCGGATTTTAAAAGTTAAAAACTACAGGTTAAAAGGATTACACAGCCATCTACCATTTCAGATAACTGCTAACTTGTTTTAAAGTTACTATTCAATTATGTCCATTAAGATATCAATTCTCAAAAAATGTTTGCTTACCCCTCATACTAAAAATACAAACACCCCACATACTTTAGTATGCCAACAAACTGGCTTTCATCAAGTGTAAATACAGGATAGATAAAACCTCCATCCATTTACTACTTTATTTACAAATGGCTGCAATCAGACAAATAATGCTAAATTCAACATACATTAATCTAAAAAGGACATTTCTAAGTCTGTGCTACATAATACATTTTATATCGATATGGAGAAGCCTAATCAGATCTGACAACTTTTTTTTCAGATAAAAAAATATACAATATTACACAGCAAGGTACCAGCTTAAAAGACATAGCCAAAGAAAATATGAAGTCAGCTAGCATTACTTGTATAAAGGTAGTGTGTGTCACAGATGTCTGCAATTTTTGCATCCTCAGCACCCAATAGCAAACATTTCTCAGAGACCAAAATTTTAAAAGTCTGCTAACTTGCCACACTACTTAATCACCAACAAAAAAAAACCTCTAAAGTCAACCTGCTTGTGTTTAAATTTCAAAATGTAAGGTGAACAGCAGCCTGTCACCTCACTATCAGGAGCAGTCCATCACAGCACAGCAGTGCTTATGATAACTCATAAGAAAACTGCCCAAGTTACAGTGATATTGCTCTAAACAGTGGGCATTCTTTAAAAGATTATTTGAAAAAATATAAACATTTCTTTTTTTTTCTAATGCTATTATAGCCACAGCTAAAATTACACAGACTGCCATACACTCGAGGAATCCAACAGACCGACCATTAGTGCTAAACAAAATTGAGAAGAATTTGTAAACTCTCAGCAGAAGAATCTAGAATGCTTCAACTACAGAAGGTTCTGAAAATACTGCACCCTTATGGATATGCAAACTTTTCAAAATAAGTTTTCAGAACAAAGTTCACAGTTCAGAAACTTGGGGAGGGGGGGTGGAAGTCATGTTTACCAAAGTAACCCCACTCCTTCCCCCCAGATTCCTCCAAATCAGCAAACAAACATACACTGAAGTGCAAACAAAGCCTGCTCATACACAGGGCCCATAGTGATCAGATTTGAGATAGATTCCCATAATAAGCAAAACATGAAGAATTCCTATTAAATGTGTCTAACTTTCCCCTGACTCACCATGAAACAAAAAACATTTTTTAAACAACTTTCACAGCAATTCAAGTGGGGAGGGGGGAAATCAAGAATACTATCAAAATCAAAAGAGGTTAAACTCTGCCTACTTTTTGTTTGAATTTGACTTTTCAGTATATCTTTATCTATCTTATGTTTGCCTAACAAAATGTGAAGAGGCATTATAAAGAATGAATGCCAGCATTTTCTCATTCATTGTTTACCTAGAAAGATTAAAAAATGACTGTCAAGAGTCCCATAGTGATTCTTGCTCATTGCTAGCTACTTTAATAAATTAATTAAATCAATCTTATAAAATAGAAAAAACAAAAATAAAATCCCACTTTCTGGGACATGGAGATGCAGCCCTATAAATGGAATATATTTTCCCCAAACCTCACTAACTTTGTATGTAGTGCACCAAAGAAAAATCCAACAGTACATCTGGCCCAGTTAGAAGTGCCTGCAGTCAAGGTGAACAGAGAATCTTTTATGATTAAGTTGACTGATAGCAGTCTATTTTAAAGTCTGCCTTTTAGGTATTGTCTAGTCAGTACTTGTAAACACTATCATTGATGTTCAAGTACAATATGCCTGAAAATGATTTTTTTTAAGCACATGTATGGTTCTTCAAGTCTAGGTTTGTTAGCTACTCTGATGCCTGCCTTCCAGTCCTAGAATAATGATTTGAACCCATGATTAAAAGTTCCTTCGAACGCTTCACGATTTTCCCTTGATACAGCAGGTTCTATCAGAGTCAAACTACTGACTTGCTCAGCAGTGCTGCCAACCCAAACACAAAAAAGGTGCGGAGAAGGGGGGGAGGCAGCTAAACAAGGGGTCAGTCAGACAGCAAATCTGACGACCTCTGTAACAAAAATTTAGGAAGATCCAGCTCTCTTTCAAACCCTATAGGGAAAATATAGGAAGAATTCTTATAATTTTCCTTCTTGTGGTTATTTAGGAAGGATACCTCATACACACACACACACACACACACACACCATTTAGTTTAGTTTCACGAATTCCCATATAGCTATAATTAAAAGGGTGGGCTTTTTCCCCCCTTTCAAGTCTCAGTGTCTAACACGCAGAAGGAGATATTAGAAATGAATGCGTTTCTCATCCTGCAGAGGGAAACAGGCAGTCGAAAGAATCTAACATGCAAGACACTACAGCAAATCACCGAGGGAGGACAGAAGGGGCTATAGATAGATCAGAGACTAATTAAAGCAACCAATATTTTACCTGTAAGCGTGCACTAGAGGTATGGCATCTTACCAAGAAGAAAGCAAGCCGGCTGCATACAAATATTTGGTAATCTTCCCATACCAAATATACAATAATGTTCCGGTGGCACCCGAAAGCTGACTCTGCTATCCGCTGTAACCATGTGCATACGCGTCAGAAGAGGGTGAGCCACCCGGGCCCTGGCCCGACCAACTTTTCCACCGCTCCCCCGTGCGCTGTCCCCAAAAGGCTGATAAACAGATGTGGCACCGCACGGATACCTGCACGCCGGCGCCGACACTGAGACTGCCGGATTAACCTGAGGGCAAGCACCGTTGCCAAGTGAGCAGGTTTCCCCCTCTCCAAATCAGGCTCCCCTTTTTTCGTTACCTCTCTCCCATTGACAAATGAGTGCCGGCTCCCCTCCTTTCTCTTTTCTCGCTTTTACATTCAGCTACCGGAGAAGGGAAAATGTTAAGCGAACGCAACCGTCTCGCGCGCATGCACCTCAAAACGGAAACGTCACAGCCTTCTAAAGCAACCGCCACTGCTCACGGTTCCGCACGCTCTGCTACTGCGCATGCTCCTGGCTAAGGTCTTCTGTGAGGGGAATAAAAGAGGCGCGGGGCGGGTGCCGTGTTGACGATGGCACAGTTGGTGTGTCTCCGCACCCGAACAGGAAGTGGTTATGGAAGGGCGGATTGGATAATTGTCGGAGACCTACGGCTCTCTGAAATCCCTCTTCTCCGTGTGCAGAGCTTGGCGGGTAGCTGGGCCGGCCGAAGAGGATATCTCCTGCTTCCTCTTTGCAGCTGTCATCTCAATGTCCGGAGATTGGCTGTGCACCTGTTCTTGGGTTTGAGACTCGAAGTGCCCTATGTCTGGTGCAAAGCAATTAATCACCCTGGCCTAGGCGAACCTTTAGTCTTGTGACCCCTCGATCAACTTTTAGGCTGTAGCATAAACTCAAATGAGGAGCCCTCCCTCCTTCCAAATCCTGCACCAACCCTGGCTCCCAGCCTTCAGCTCCTCAAAACTTTGGGGAGGCAGAATGTGGTAAATATCACTTATTTGAAAAACGTTTCTGTGCTGCCTCCTTTCAGCATTCATGGAACTAATCTTGCCCTGCCCTGCCCTACCCCTGGCCAGCCAGAAAAGAATATCAGTCAGGGTTGCCAGATGATTCCACAATTTCCAGCCCAATATATGCTGAAAACTAGCTCAAAATAAAGACCCCTTTTGGCCATACCCCATGACACCAAGCAAGTGAGGTCATTATTCCCTTTAATACTCCAAAGTGACATCATGGCACACTTGGGAAGCGGCTGTCGCCCACCATGCAGCAACTCATTGGCCAACATTCTGATCTGACCAAGAAATACAGTCAAGAGCCAGCATCATGCCGAGCACAGATAATACCCACTGGACGTTTTTTGTTTTTTATTGCTGTATCTGGAGGGGTTTATTTTGCTCTATTTCTGTGGTTTCTCACTCAAAATGGTCATGGGCAATAGCCTAAAAAACAGCCTGTAACCTGTAAATATTTCCCGTAACCTAAGCAAATAAATCACCCAATTGGATGGGAAAAAACCACAAAAATGGCAACACTAGTATTAGTGCTTCACCTTCTGCTGCTGGGCCCAAGTCTTGCAATAAAAGCCATGCAAGACTTTGGCCTAGCAGCAGGAGGTGAGGCATTGATGTGTTTTCTTTGGCTGCCAGCAGCAGGACAAGATTAGCATGATGATTGCTGAAAGCCAGAAGAAGGTAGTGTGGCAAGATTTTACCAAGTAATTTGTTTGCCTCAGTCTGCTTCCACTGCTGTAGTGTGGGGTCGCTTGACCCCTTTCTTGATTTGGCCCCCCTTCTTTTACATTGCAGGAGCTGCTTGAGTGGAATTTAGGCTATGGCTTTTTGGCCCCTAGATTCCTCCACCAAAGATTTCAGTAATTAAACTCAACAGTTATGATTACCCACGTAGCACCCCTCTTAAAATGATCCTGCAGAAATGCTTAAAAGTATAAATGTACATGCTGATTTTTCTTAGAATCTATGTAGCTGTTAAATCCTATTGTTTTAACTGTAGCTACTGTTTGCTGCCATCCTCTCCCAGAAGCTACTGCCCTAGGCAATCATATACTGTAGTAAGTTTAATGATTAAGGGAACTGTGTGCACCGCAGGCTATGAAGGTCCTACTTCACTACTGTGGTATATGGAAGAGAAAAAGTGCCAGTCTTCAGAGGTGGAGGAGAGGAAATAAACAGAAAAAAAAGCATGTTTCTGAGGTAAGATGGATGACATGGTGTGGTGAAGACTAGGCAGGAGAGTGCTGTTTTTCTATATTGCTCTGGTTATTCTCTCTCTTAACAGGGCCTAGGGACTGTAAGGATGGGACATGGCAGTAGTGGTTTCCATCCTTGCAGACTCCAGTAGACTGCTGTAGTGTCTGGGAGGGCCACCTAAGATATAGTGTAGTCCTTGCAAACCTGGTAGATATACTTTAAAATATGTGCTAGAAAGAGGGTCTGACTGTAGTTGTGTATGTGTGAGAAAAACAGTGCTGTCTGCATCTCTCACCCCATTACCCCATGCACAGGAAATGTGTCCTCTTCACAGACCTTCTTATAGGTTTTGGTTATAGTAATGTAACTTAAAGAATGTATTTTCCAGAAGAAAGGCTGTGAGTATTTTACTTTAAAAAAGGACAAGGTGATATGATAAGTAATAGTAGCAATATTCAGACCTCGGTGAGCCAAAAAATCCAGATATTCAGCGGCACTACCCAAATAGTGACTGCCTCTGAATATCCAGATTATGCAGCCATGATCTAGATAATCGCTGCCCTTATTTAGATAGTGGTGATTTTCAGACATTATCCGTATAAGCTATCCAGATAGCACTTAGAACAGCTTTTTTGCTGTCCTAAGTTAGGCATATAATGGCGTTGACAATTTACACTATCCAGATAAATCCATGTCTCGCTCCTAGACTGCTCTGGAACTATCCAAATATTAACCAGCAATTTTAAAAATTCTTGGGTCTTTTAAAAGCACCTAAACACTATACACTTCACCAAAGTGTCAAATTATTCACCCATAAATCAGATTTTTATTTTTTTTAATTCGGATGAAAAAGAATTCATGCTTCCAGTTAGAACACCTGACAGTATATTTGGAGTAGTTTTAATCATGGTCTCAAAAAACCTTCTATTTGTTATTTTAATTGTTAATTTAGTTGAAGAAAAACTTTTAAATTTTAAAAATCTTTTTGAAAAAAATACTTATCTAAACATAGAGAGCATGCAATAAGGCCAGTTATCTCTGGGTGCTGCCTCCGAACTGCCCCCAGAATGTCCCAACACTAGCCAGCTACCATTCAGTGGAGACCCCCGGGATATTCAGCAGCACTGAATATCCCAATCATCGCAGGTAGCACAATTAGCAGGTCTGCTAACCATGTTAATTGCTTTGAAATTGCCCTATTCTCCCCCCCCCCCCCCATGATTTCTATTTCTATTGTGTTACTTTAAAAATACAAGGTGGCATATTCAAAGGGAGTAAAGCAGTTAGCAGACCTGCTCATTGCATTACTCCTGCTGAGCTGGATATTCAGTGGTACTTACCTGGTTAGCATTGGGGTGTTCCGGAGCACAGCGGGGGCGACACCGAGAGTTTGTAGTCAGCGACAATATTGAGCCACTGGCTAGTTAGTCCCAACTGGCTAAAGTTAGACCAAAAAAATGTTGGCTTAACTCTAGAAGGTTTAGCTGTCCAGCCAGTAGCTGAATATCACCACTGATCGTTAGCTAATTTGCTGTCGAGGGAACCCAGATATTCAGTGCTGCTGGCTGGATATGGCCCCAGCCATTGAATATCCAGGGCTAAGTTAAGCAGGTACGGCCTGCTGCTTTAATTGTCCTGGCTGCCACTACTGAATATGCCCTCCATAAAGCATCCATAATTTTTATTTATTTATTTATTTTTGTTGCAGAAGTTAACATAGAAAAAACTGGTAAGTTTAGATCCTACAGCACTGAACTGGAAACAGTTATACATCTTGTGGTTGGTTGTGACACGCTGATGTCAGAAGACCTGTATATAGAAGGGCACAATATAGTAACATACTGTAGCTAATCCACTGGAAACATATGGGCTCATGACTCTGATAGAATTATGGAGAATGAAAAACTCGTTGCTTGTGCGTTCACAACCCCACTAATGCAAGAAAACTGAACGCTGTAGAAAGGAGAAAAGCTCAAGGACAGTTCGCTAACATAAGTGTTGGTGCCAATTGACTATTCTGTACCATGTTTAGATAAAGCTGATTCTCAAGTATCAATAGATGCAGACAAAGACAATGTGCAAGGATACAGAAGTTGTCATAATTATATTGGATGTCACTGGCCTGATTGAAAAGAAATTTCCAAGCGCATGCAAATATGTTGCCTGTACATGTTTCACTTTATGAACTCCAAAAGAAGCTCTCCTTGGCACAATGCAAGTATGGATCTCAGTCCCTCAGGTTTACTGCAAACACTTACCTCATATCCAGCATACCCTGACTTAGGAGTGAGGGTGCAGAAAACTAACTGATTTTGAAGGCATCCCCCCTCCCCAAGAAGTTTAGGAGTCAATATTGAACCATATGCTGCCTGCATAAAGTTTTATAATGTTTTTTTTTAATGTGGATTTTTAGTTACTGTATCCATTTTAGGTTGGATGGCTGAAAATGCTGACATAAATAAGGGATAATTATCCATTTTAAGTTAAGTCTGCTGTTTGTAAGGCCCTACTTAAATGATAGTTTACCCATTTAGTAGCCCATGGGTTTCTGCCACCCTAGGCAGGCCCATCCACCACCCACTGCCCCATGCCATTCTTCCGATATCCATCATCACACCTGGGGGAGGTGAGTGGCACGGCGACCCCTCCATGATTTTTCAGAACTGTGGCTTTCTGTTGCCGCTTCAGTATTGTGGCAGGCTTTAAAGCACCTGTGCATGTGCATGTACATGCACTCACAACCTGTCGTTCCTGTCCCCTCCGACGTAACTTCCTGCCTGAGGGGGCAGGAGCAGCAGGCCATGAGTGTGCGCACACATAAGTGCTTCAAGGCCCACCACAGTGCCAAAGCAACATCAGAAAGCCACTGCTTTGCAAAATTGTGGAGGGTCACCATGCTGTGCCATCCATCAGGCTCTGTCACCCTAGGCAACTGCCTAGTTCACCTAGTGGCCAGACCAGCCCTGGCTGCTCCACTGATAAAATTAAGTCCCCTCACTTACATAACTAGATTCTGACTGCTTAATGATTTGTATGGCCAGAATTTAGTTGTATCAAACTGGAGGACATTTTTGGCCTCGCTGGCTTAACTAGTTGACACCCAATGCCAACTGCATAAGTCACTGAATATCAACAAAGCAGTCTGTATCTGTGAGGACTACAGGGAAGCTTGGATGCTTGCACATAGTGCAGGCTAGGGGCAGAAATCTTGGCAGGAGACTTTGCAGAAAAGTCAGAGGCCCCTGTCATACCAGCTAACTCCTCAGAGTCTTCCTTCCTCACAAGGAAAGGAAGAATTGACAACTGATAGGAGTCTCCTGTAGTATTAAAGGAGAAATCCTCTCTCTTCACCATAATTTAATTCCAAAAGCTAGCAGAAGTTCCAACAAACACTGTCAGTGTGTGGTCATCTTGGGCCTGAAGAATACCTTTTTAATTGGAAGGTAGATTGTAGAACTAGGGGTCATGATGTGAAGCTTCAAGAGGGAAGACTTAGGAGCAGCATAACATCAGGAAATATTTTTTCATGGAAGTGGTGGTAGATGCCTGGAATGCCTTTACAAAAGAGGTGATGGAGAAGAAAAAACAGTAATAGAATTTTTTTTAAAAATGAAATAAACCCAGAGGATCCATAGTAGCAAGAGAATGGACATGAAGCATGTTAGGGTAACCTGCATAGAGAAGCAGTTAGAACCCTAACAATAATACTGTGACCGCATCAGGAAAGCTTGGAAGCTGGGGTAGATATGAGAGGGTGGTTGAAAGGCTGGGTGGAGGGCATAAGGAAGGGGGAAGCTGTACACAAATATTTCCAAATGAAACAAGCTCCATCTGTCAAGAGGCTGGATGGGCCATTTTGGTCTTTATCTGTTGTTATTTACTATGGGCCCGATTTATTCAAAGTCATGTACACGGTTTGAAGACCTGCAAACCGTGTAAATGCTGCTAAACATGATATTCAGCGGCACTAACATGGTAGTGCCACTGAATATCCACAGGTACCACGCCACTGCATGCCCTGATGCTAACTGGTTAATATCAAGGCATTCCAGGGATAGCACCTGAGGATAACCAGTAGTGTGATATCCAGATGCTGACTGGTTATCCCTCAGCGGCAAAAGTTAGGCACAGAAAAAGCTGCCCTAACTTTCGCCACCGAAGCTAACAGGGCAGCAGCTGAATATCGCCGGTGCCCGGTTAGCTTTCTGTTTCGGCAGTAAACCCAGATATTCAATGCCAGTGGCTTGACATGGACCTGGCATTGAATATCCGGGTTTAGTGTTTGGTGGCAGCTAGTCACTGTAATCATGCCTGCCGCCACCACTGAACATCGGGCCCCATCTTTCTATTAATGGCCAATAGAACTCACAGCTCTTGATGTGTTAATTTGTGCTGATTGTAGCCAATTTTAGTGTAAATCAATTACACAGGTACACTAAAAAAATTTTTTTTTAAACTGCCTCTAATGTTTCGATTGATTTTTACGTTTTTTGGTGCGCTGAATCCAAATCTGGTAACCAATTTGCTCCATCACGTACAGATTTTTTGCTACATTGGGTTAGCAGTTTGAGGTGAACGTTTCAGATTGAGTGCGATCGAGATAAACAGTTTCTTGGATGAATTCTTTATACTAATTGTTTAGTAGTTATTCAAATAAGAATAAAGAAATTGTAACAAGGCAGCACATAAGAATAGAGTAATGTCAACAAAACAACACTGTGATGGTAGCAAAATTGTCTGCACTTAAAACAGCCACATACATGTGCACAAACATTGAGCATATAAGAGCGAGGTTAGACACAAAGCAAAGCAAAGAAATGTGCAAAAAATGTTGTACAGGTATGTATGTAAGAATAGAAAACGCAAACCGCACCATTGCAATACATGAAGACAAACACCCGATGGTGTGAAAATAAAATTCTAATAAATGAGATCCGACACTGTGGTAATAACTAGCAAATTTTTATTTCAAAGTTTGTAAAAACACGATATTTGTCAACACAGTTTAGATTTTAAAGTCATTCTTGGGTCAATCAATCTCCTGGTGGGCCCGTTTCTTCTTCCCCCGAATGCTTCTCTTGGTGCGCTGCTTGGCGTATTTTTCATCTGGGGTTTCCCCGCAGCAGCAACCAGCAGAAATCAGCCATCATAGTGGTGTTCCATCTTCCTTGGTACCTTCTCTCTGCGTCCTTGATGTCCTGGTGAAACTTTTCACCTTGTTCTTCACTGTACACCCCCAAGTTTTCGGGAAAGTAGTTCACATGGGAGTGCAAGAAATGGACTTTCAGGCTCATGTTACAGCCTTGTCTTTGAAGACATTGAGCATCCTGGCAACAATATCCTTATAGTTCTCATCCCGCCTGTTCCCCAAGAATTTGAGAACAACATCCTTGAAGGAATCCCAGGCTTCTTTTTCCTTCTCAGACATCGTTTCAGCGAATGCTCCATCTGAAATGAGTTTCCTTATATCAGGGCCAACAAACACTCCTTCCTTTAGGCTTTGCTTCAGAAAGTCGGGGGAACTTTGAGCAAAGGTACCGAAAGCACTCACCATCTTTTGGAAGGGACTTGATGAATTGCTTATGAGACCCAACTTAATGTGGAGAGGTGGAAATAGAATTTTATCACGAGGTACCAAGCTCTCATGAAGAACATTTTTCTCACCGGGTCTCAAATACTCCCGAATTGGCCAGTCTTTTTTCCCCCAGTGTAGGTCGCGGGCCCGGCTATCCCACAAGCAAAGGAAGCAGGGATATTTGGTTGAAACCGGATTGCTGCCCTAATAGCATGGATAGAATTTTTAAAGTCTCCACAAATCATCCACTTATGCTCATCATAACGAATCAACTGAATAATCAGGGCCAAAAACTCGTAATTTTCTTGGAGAATAACAGAGTGAGCACAAGGAACAGAAGCGAATGAGTAGACATTAAGAAGAAGAAAACAATATATGCTGTCTTAAGACGAATCAATGAACAGCCGGGATTCTGCTGGATGATACTTGAGTTTATACTTGTACATCACTCCTTTTTTATCGTTGCAAAATTCCTTATCTTCCTCTTTGCTGTAATACTTCTAAAATTGTGTATCGCGGTTTCGGTACCAATAACAAGTTGTTCCTGGTGACAATAGTTTTTTCTGTTTAAGCCGAGAACCTAGCAGTTGGGCAGCTTCTTTTGGGAGTACTAAATCCTGGAATAAATCATTCAATTCAGCTTGAGAGTAAAGTTCAGGTTTCGGATCTGGTTCAGTTTCAAACTCGGAAGTACTGGACTCATCGGGAAAAGCCATCTGATGAGTCTCATCATGGATCAGAACCGTCCACACAAATATGATCCAAAGATTTTGGTGGTTCAGGCACAGGTACTTCGTTGCTATGAGGCATAGGCCTAATTGGCTGAGGGAAGGTTGGGGTAACTTATTACGTTCTTATTTTTTTAAGTTGTATCCCTTCACAATGCAAGAGCCAAAATAGCAGTCACTGCTGTAGTCTCTTTGTTCAAACGCCACCTCATAGGTATTTCCGAAACGAAATGCTTGTTTTTTTACCTTTCATCCATAAGCGTGGATCTTCCTCACATGTCTTGCACACTTTGTGAGGAGCCCACGGTTTGTCTTGATCGCCTAACTTCAAACCGAAATAGGCAAATATACTTTTTTAATAAATGCAGAAATGTTCCTCTGCCGCTTTTTCACGGTATATTCCCCACAAATAAAACAAAAACTGTCCGGAGAGTTTGACGCAACCTCTGGTTCTGTGAGCCATCACAAATACACAGCACTGCAAACTACAACTGTAGTGAACCACTTCGGAATAAAGCTGGATTACGACTGAGCAAACAAAGGTAATAATGAACTTGCAAGAAACTGAAATTTGACAGGAACGTTTCATGTCGCAACCACCGTGTTTGAGCGAGCGCGAACGAGGCGAGGCGAACAGGAAAGAACGTGCGCCAGCGCAAGTACTGGATTTAGCCCCCCGCCTCCCAATAGTCCTGTTCATGGAAAAAATGAATACAAATCACACTAAAATAACATGAGGCAGTGTTTCTAGGTAGTTACCCATTACAACCTCTATTTTGGGCCAAGAAAATAAACTGCAGTCGTCTAAAAAGAAATTATGTGAACATTCCTTATATGGGTAAGAAATCTAATTTTGCAAGAAAACGTGACGTGATGGAACATTTTGGCTATTTTTCCTGGATTCAGCACCCCAAAATCTATAGGAATCAGTTGCAAAACTGGAGGCAGTTTTTTGGTAGTGTACCTGTGTTATTTTTCGAGAACACAAAACAGCAAAACTTTACAAACAATAATCTCGAGCCCATGTGAGCTCTTACACGACGCCACAGGACAAACCAACTAATCAAATCCGCATATACATCAAATGCCCATAAAATACAGTTTTCATTTTTCTTTTTTTCACCCCCCAGCCCATATTCCAGTCCAACAATTTTAATAAACATCAGTACAGTGACTTAATGAACACAAGAGGAATCCCCAAAGAAGGGACTTCCAGTCCTACCCAGCCCAATCGTTCCCTCAGTATGGAAATCCAGCATTATATCGAAACTGTGATAGTTACCAATCCATATTCCTGTCCTTCACTTACCTCCCCCTTCCCAGGATTGGAGCCACATCCTTAATGTACTTTGATGGCCACAGGTGGTATAGCATAGCAGCATAATAAGAGTATTTAGAGAGGAGTACCCTGATGTCCGTAGAGGCATGGTCACAATGTAGCCAATTTTAATACAAGTGACTTACAACCAAATCCTAGAAATACAATTGAGGTCAACATTATTGAAAAACCTTGCATTTTAGGTATGTTTTTTACAATCTCTTGAGAAATAATTGGAAATATTCCTACTGTATGTCATCATAATTTTTTAATAATATGTCCAAAGGTATACAACAAAATAAATGTTTGTGCAATGCAAACATAGTAATTTCTGAGAATAAAACAAAGTATGACACGGACAGGATTAATGGCACCCTTCACTAATACTTGGTTACACAACCCTTGGCACTGATGACAGTCTCCAAATATTTCTTGTAGCCATCTATAAGCTTTGTACATCTGTCTGCTGGTAGTTTCTCCCACAATTCAACCGTGTTTTGTTCCAGCTCTTGAATGTTTCCAGGATTCCTTTTATCAAAGACAGTTTTCAGCTCTTTTCAAAAGTTCTCAATTGGATTGAGATCAGGACTCGTTGTTGGCCAGTTTAAAACAATCCATTTGTTCCTTTTTATCCATTCTTTTGTAATTTTGGATGTATGTTTTGGGTCATTGTCCTGCTGGAAGACCAATAACCTTCGACCCAGACCAAACTTTCTGACAATAGGTAGCACATTTCACTCCAAACTACCTTGGTAGTCCTCTGACTTCATGATTCATATTAATGTTCATATTAATGTTCCAGGCCTCCAGTTCTTGCGGCAGCAAAACAGTCCCAAAACATTATGGAACTCTACCATATTTAACTGTAGGAAGAGTGTTTTTTTCCTTATAAACTTCACTTCTTTGCCTGTAAATGTATCGCTGGTCTGCATTGCCAAAGAGCTTGTTTGGTTTCATCTGTCCACAGAAAATTTTCCCAGGATTGTGGTTTCTTAAGGTGAGTTTGGGCAAAGATCAGGCATGCTTTTTCATGTCTGTCTTTGAGCAGTGGGGTCCTCCTTGGCCATCACCCATTAAGTCCTTCTTTGTTTAGTGTGCAGCTTATGGTGCAGGTTTAAACCAGCACTCCAGATTGCTCCAGGTCAGCCTTAAGCTCTTTGGATATTGTATTTGGTGTTTTTCCAACAGTTCGCACTAACCTTCAAAGATGGCCTGGATTAATTTTCCTCTTCCCACCACATCCTGGAAGGCTCTTGACAGTTGCATGAGCAGAAAACTTCTTAATAACCTTGCAAACTGTAGACACAGGAATCCCAAGGTCATTGGAGATGGCTTTGTTCCCCTTTGAAGTTTGATGTTTGGAGATAATGTCTTTTTTGATTGTCTCAGGCAGCTGTCTTGTCTTCTCCATTGTGAAAATGGAACAGGGAGTGAATGTGGCCATTTTAAACATTAGAGTCATCATTCGTTGGTTGATTCAAGTCATGTGAGTATTGTGACAGAGACGCCCATCTTGAACCCATGAGAATAGAAAAGGACATGGAACTGGACTTAGGGGGGAGCCCAGTTGTGTATGTCAAGGGTAACCTGAATCCTGCATACACCGATACCCACGAAATCCCTGCCTGGCCTGGATCTCAGGCCCCGCGAAGGGAGAGAAAGAAGAGAGAGAGAGAGAAAGCCCAGGGTGCCACACCCAGACTCCTATGAGGTCCCTGTAGGCATGAGAAGAGATTATTATCACCTGGGAAGGGCCGGAAGGGAGGAGGAGGGGCTGGAACCCTGGAGGTGGAAATATAAACCCCTGCTAAGGCAAAGAGAGAGGAGGCTGGAGAAACAAGGGGGGCTGGAGAAACAAGAGGCTCAGGAGAGTTAAGAGAAGCTGGAGACGCAGCGGAGCCATAGAGGAGAGACCTGGGAGGAGCTGAACCACAGGGAACACAGCCGAGGAGACGGGCCGAAGGCTGAAGGTACTGACCGGCTGTCTCAGGTAGAGCTGGGAACAGGAGTGACTCTAGGACCCAAGGGGGAGCTGTTTACTGAGCGCTGCTTTGAGAACTCAGAACGGGACACTGCTCCAACAATTGAAGATATGCAAGTCGATACTGCTGAGGATGACTTGAGGGCAATGGATATTCCTATGGACTGTATTTTATGCCAAGCCAAGTGCGTTGAACTGTTATGCTGAGGGCTAACACTTTCTGAGAAGTTCTCCTAAAACTGGAAATAACAAGACCCACAGAACCAACAGGAGGCCGGGGATACGTTTGCTAGCACCTGGAGGTTTGTGACGCAGCCAGGAAAACTTGCAGGGAAGCTAAAAAGCTTGGTGAATATTTGCTGCCCGTGTCTCCCATATTTTGGTTTAAACTTAATCCGGGAAGGGAGTTAAGAAGAAGCTTTTCTTCCAGTGGGACTAAGTTTTATTGTTGCCATTAATTGTCTTACAAGGCAAGGCTAAAAAGAAACATTTTTACCCTTGCTAAAGAAGTGCTGTTTTTCAGGGCTGAGAAACGTTTGAAGCAGCTGTGTGTGCTTGAAGCTTTTGAAGCAGTTATGCTGTTCTAGTGCTGTATTACCAATAATCCTGCATAAGAAGGAGTCCTGTGTACAGGGTACTTGAACTTTTGCATAAGAAATAAAATTCTGTCACTTTGCCTTATCTCCGGACCATGACTACAACTTCTTCTTGAAGCCATTTTTGAAGGCAAACTACATATCCCATGATACGCCAGGGGAAAGTTAGTTTGCCCAAGCCAATCGAGAGAAGTTCCTCCGATACCACGCCCCTCTAGGCTAGAGGCAGGTGGTGAGGGCGTGACAGTACACAGGTGCATCTAATTTTATTGCAATGGGAATGTGCTTCTTCTGTTCATACTGATTTGAATTGTTTATAGTGGTGCCAATAATAATATCCTATCCTATTAGACTAATTTTTTGTCAGAACTAGTGCCAAGACGATAGAAACATCAATAACAACATTTTACATGGCTCAGTTTGAAACACAATTCATTTATCCTTCAAACTGGTTTGTACACATACGTATGTGGACAAGATATCTGGATGATATCTTTTTCTTTTGGACTTATTCTGAAACACAATTAAAAGATTTTTTTGATTGGATTAATACTCTCTCTGTAAATTTAAAATTTACACCCAAATATCATAAAGATACTATAGATTTTTTGGATCTGCGATTAATTAAAGATCATTCTAAAGTGAGATCTACATTATATCGAAAAGAGGTCCAGAGAAATACTTTGTTGCACTGCAAAAGTCACCATCCAGGACCCTTACGACGGGGTTTACCAGTGGGTCAATTTATTTGGCTGAGACGATTATGTTCAACAACTGATGAATTTCGGAGACAAGCACAAGATTTAAAGCTCTGTTTAAGAGAGAGAGGATATCCGGTGGCTATAATTAATAGGGCATACCGAAGAGCACGATACAATCATGCTGAATGGTGGAATTTAACGATAACTCCATCTAGAGTCGGGAGAATTGCAATATTTTGTGGACATTCTCCCTTATATGCCACGTGCTGCTGAAGTTATGAACATTCTTAAAAAACACTGGTTGGTATTATCGTTTCATCCATGTTTTGCGAAACCCTTGATTGCTTTTAAATGGGGCCACAATATTGCGGATTGGGTAGTTCATACTGTGGATGAATTCTCTTTGCCTGATATGAAGGGTCATTATGGTTGCACTAAATGTGATTTTTGTGAGTTGACAATAGAAGGTCCTAGTTGGGAACATCCTTCACAACATTGTCAGATATATAATAAATTCTATACCACATGTCAAACTAATTTTGTAGTTTGTGTTGATATGCCCGTGTAATAAAATCTACATAGTGTGATAAGGAAGCTTATCATAGCTCAGGAAGGAGCTATAGAAAAGGTGAAGTGATTCTGAACAAGCAACCTGTCAGTTCTGGTAGAAATGAGAAAACAGAATATTTCCATAAAAGACTACCAGTCCCAGAATGCACCAGGTTTCCAACAGCCATTAGAGGAGCTGAAGTGGGGAAACGTGTGTTCAATCAGGAGGGCTATGAGGTAATCCCTAAGCACTCATCTCAAAGGGCAGGGCCTGATTCAGCACAGCTGCGCTGTGCTAAGGTGGAGCACTCATCAAAGCAGAATAAAGGTAGAGTTTATTCTACAGAGAATTATCCTCATCCTCAGAATCAGCTTGGATATCCTCAGCTTGGAGGTCTTCATCATCTGGAGGATCATCAGAAGCAGAAGCCAGAACGGACGGACAGAGAGGGCAAGAAACCCTTTGGAAGAAAGAAGAGAAAAGCATTTGGGAGGTCTAAAGGAGTCCAGAGCAGTACGTATACTGGGAGACATTCAAAAGGCCAGCATACACCATTGGACTGGGGAAAACCAGAGGAGTGGTGCTGCAGAGCTAGGCATCTCCAGACGGTACCTGTGAGGGAGACGGCTGCACTTGGAAGGGACCCTAGGACCCGTGCCAGAAGGTATGTGAAGAGAGATCCAGTGTCCAGGGATCTGGATTGGAAGGCTGGACATAAGAACTGGACTACATACTGGCCAGGCTATTTATAGAGGAACTCTAACAGCAATGGAAGCTCAGGTATGAACACTGATCTATGCCCTAGCTATAACCTTGAAAGACAGCAGGGAAACAAGTATTCTCCTGAAAGTGCTCCATTGAGAAATTCCTCTGTGCCAATCCATGATATTGAACCCATGATTGTTGAAGAAGGGGGAGGAGTCTTAGATACAGGCTGTGAATACATGGATTGCTCTCTGTCTAAACTCCTTTGGTAATTTTCTTTTACAAAGTACAGCAACCATCACAAAGAAATACAAACTTGTTCTTTAATCTACTCAGAAAAGCTCCTGAAGTAGGATTTGAGCCACGCAGTAGAAAGCAAGCCAGCTAAGGGGTTTCAGCTGGGTAACTGCTAGCAATTGGGCCTTACCTAATTGCTTGTGAGCTCTGAGGGAATCACTTCTGAGTCTATGTGGGAAGATATAAGAAGTTAACCTGAAAAGAACAGTTTTTCCCTTCTTTGTGGATTTTGTTTGTTGTTTGATACACTGCTAAGAAAATATTAGCTAAAGCCTACAGAAAAGTCCAGTTTGTTACCAACCAGGTCTTTATTCTTTTGCTTTGATTGCCTGACAAGTTTAGCTGTTGTTTTCCTGATTTTGTTTTTCTAAGTTAAACACTGAAAGCAAGTATCCTGTTTTATGTGCTACCAAGCATATCTGTGTTGGGAGAAATAACCCCATAAATAAATATCTTATTGGCTTTACACTCAAGCACAACTAATTATTGTGAGCAGCTGTGTCTGGTGTGAATGGACTGCATTTCCCACAATCCCTTGCAAATCATATTGATATATGCACTTGCCAAGACTGTGAACCTTCTCACCCAGGCAGCCGTCTGACAATAGGTAGAACTTCCAGGACTATGGAGAAAAGGTTACAGGAGCATCGTTCACGCATAACTACAAAGCTGTTGTCAGCTCCGGTAGCCTTACATTGCCAAGAATTTCATCATGAATTTAAGGACTTATGTTGGAGAATTTTGGATCATATACCAGCAAGGGTGAGAGGAGGGGATCAAGTATCTCGTCTACAGTATCGGATTTATACCCTGAATTCATTGGCACCTTGTGGCTTAAATTCTTCATTGGATTGGTGGAGTATATTTTGAAAGCATATAGTGAAAACATCTGAGTTTACCTGTAAGCCATTTATCTATTGGATCCAAAACCGGTCATGTGATTGAAATCGAGGATAAAACCGGAAGTGATTTCCAGGGTTTTGAAAATGCAATGAAGTTTGAAGAAGGACCAGGAGGATCTATGGCCCGAAACACAACGTTAGGTTACTAAGAAGGGTTGCGTTTATAGAATGATCACTAGCTGATAACATCAGCTGAGAACAGCGTTGCAGATTTGTTATGGCGTTTTGTGGCAGTATCCATGGATGATGGTGGAGTAAAATACAACGTTTACTGCTGACTGAATGAAAAAGTTCTGAGGAACGCTGAATCCTGGATTGGAGAGGAACCTCTGGGCAGCTAAGTGAAAAATGATTTGCTAGATTAGTTTCTTTACCGGTTGATTTAAACTAAGGGGTTTATATATCCCTTGGGGAATGTTCAGGGTTGTGTCCCTATAAAAAGAGGAAAAGGAACAATGAGCTACGAGAAGATGTTTCTATCTTCATGGTGCTAGTTCTGACAAAAAAATTAGTCTAATAGGATAGCTGTATTTCCCTTGATAATTGGAATAAGTTATAAGTGGGGAATAATAAAAGGTTCAATTGATTGAATAATAATGTCCTGGCAATGTCCTAGTTTTTATACTATTTCCTTTTTTAATTGGTCTTGTTTGTTTGATTCTCTTGTGTCGAATATATGTGCATATACAGTCCAAAGTCATTTCACTGGCTACTTTTTTTTAGGAGATATTGGACATTAAGGGGTTGAACTGGAAGGGTGCCAATAATGTTGATCACCATTGTAATCCATGAATTCCACCATTTTTCTTGTATGCAAATGTGTGTCCTCCTTAGCACATAGCCTGCTGCTGCATTATGTTCTATGCTGACAAGTCTTGCCAGCCATATATGATGTGTTCATAAATCAATCTCGTATCTGCAAAGGTTCCTCAGAGACAAATCTGGCAGGCCCTGTAATCGGATTCATAAGGATTGTCTGTGCTGAAAAGGCTCAAATACTGTAAGTCAGTCTGCACTCTGCAACAAATAGAAGCAGTGATGGACTAAAACAGAGCTTTCCAAAGCTGTTCTGGTAACCCACAGCCAGTGGTGTTTTTAGGATACCCACAATGAATATGCATGAACCAATTCTGTATATACTGAATCTTCAATCTATGTCAGTTTCTTGTATATTCATTGTGGATATCCTAAAACTTTGAATGGCTATGGGGGATCAGAACAGGTTTGCGAAGTATTGGTTCAAGTAGTCTCATTCCAGTCCTTGGAACGAAGTCAGCCTTTGGGTTTTCAGGATATTCACAGTGAATTGCATGTATACAATAGAGGCTGGAGATGTATTCTAACCTATATATTTTCCTCACCAGTCCATCAGATGTGCAGGATCCTTTTTGCAAACTAATTATCCCTGAATATCTGGGTTAACCAGAGAAGCAGGAAGCTAACCAGGCAGCTGTAATATTCAGCCACTGCCCGGTTAGCTTCTGCAGCAAATGCTAGGTCACTTCAGGTGCCTAACTTTTGCCGCTTAACAATAACCACGCAGCTGCTCAATATTCCTATTCGTCTCTCTGGGCCAGTCCAGAACATTTGGGTGGTCAATCCGCTCCAGCAGCTGAGGACTGAATACTGAAAGTTTTCTGACAGCTTACCCAGCTCCCCCTGGTGTCAGATAATCAGTCTTAGTCTTTCAGTCCTCAGCAGCTGAATAGGACATCACTTAGCCCAGCTCCCCAGAGAGATGAATAGTGCTTTTTTTTATTTCTTTGACTGTGCTTTTATAGACCATTTTATGATAATCTTAATTAATATTACTAAGAGACAATGATATAGAGGAGCAGTGCTGCAGACAGGGAACAGCACAGATTTCCTGACAGTCGAGAGTAGAGTGCTCCTCTTGCTGAAGTTCTGTCCTAGCAGGGCGGTTTCAGATGCTTCAATTATTAACTGCTTTAAAGACGGGAGCGACGGAGTAAATCGGTGGAACTCCGATTGCCCTGCCAGTGTCTCTTACCGGCTCTTAGGGGTAGAGCCTGCCCCTTTCCGCATTTGGTGACAAGCGGGGTGACAGCAGGCCTGGGAGCCCCAGGATCCTCTTCATTCCTCCGGGTAGAGCCCTTCCACGGCTTACCGCTAGCAGCAGCAAAGCCGTGGGGGTGTTAGCTTCAGTCGGCCTGTGAAGGTAAGCTTGTTTTCACGGAGTTCCGGTAGCTGAAGGGTTTGCTCTTTTTCTCGGGCAGTTCGCCGTCGCAGGATTTGTTTGTGAGGCGCTTCTGTGTTTTTTTCGCTTGGCATCGAGGTTCCTGTTTGGATTCTGTCGGCGGGGTCTCTCAATCTCCGCGGTTCCCTTTCTTCCGTTTCATTTTTTCTTTTTACAGAACGTCTTGGGCTTGGTTCCTCTCATCAATCGCTTAGGCAATGGCAGACAAGGTGGCTGATGACTTTTTATCCCAGTCTCACAGCTCCTTCGAAAGAGCGGGAACGGCGGCCATTTTAAATGAGCCTGCCGTTTCTCCCGCGGTGCCGGCAAAGCCTCAGAAGAGAAAATCTAAATCGCATAAAACTACTGCCCTTGAGGAACCAAAGCAGCAGTCTTCATTGCAGGAAGCACTGGGGGGTTTCTTCTCTCCGGAATTAATTATATCGCTGCACAAGGCCTATCTTTTAAAACAGGCGCAGTTGTCTCACAGTCCTGTAGCAGATGGTATGTTAGGTTCCCAGAATGTTAGCCCTGCAGTGTCAGACCCGGGGGAGGGCACCTCTTCGGCGGGTAAGGCTTTGGACTCTGGCTTGGATGCTACGGTGGCACCTAATTCTTTTTCTACAGGATTGGAGGAAGGTGAGCTTCTCTCGGAGTCAGGCCTTGATGCCTGGCCAGGGGAGTTAGAAGAAGGTGAATTAGGTCCTGGCGAGGATCCAAATGTGTTTAGGGTTTTCCGTAAGGAAGAGCTGGGAGCTCTGATTTCTCAATCCCTGGCTGCTCTAAATATTGTGCTTCCGGTAGTGCAACAAGAACCCCTTGAGGATCCCTTATTACAGGGGTTTCGGTCGGAGCAAAAGTGTTTCCCAGTGCATAGAGTTATTAAACAAATGATAGAGTCGGAATGGGAGTGCCCTGAGGCTTCCTTACGTGGCGGTCGCACGAGTGCCCGGCTATACCCCGTTCCTCAAGAGGAGTGGGACTTATTGCGTATGCCTAAGGTGGACGCGTTGGTTTCAGCAGTCACTAAGAAAACCACTATTCCCGTGGAAGGGGGCACAGCACTTAAAGACGTGCAGGATCGTAGGTTAGAGGCGCTGCTGAAGCAAGCTTTTGATTCCAGTGCCTTGGCTCTACAAGCTTCTGTTTGTGGGGCTTATGTGTCCCGTGCCTCTATCCGTTGGCTGCAAGGGGAGCAGATCCCAGATAAGGTGGAGAATGCTTCAGCGGATGTAGCTAAGCTAGAGTCAGCGGCGGCTTATCTAGCAGATGCTTTTTATGATTTAGTGCGCATATCGGCAAAGTCTATGGCTTCCGTGATTGCCGCTAGACGTTTCCTCTGGCTTAGGAATTGGGCAGCAGATGCATCTTCCAAGGCACGTCTCAGTAAGCTCCGTATAAGGGAAAATTGCTCTTCGGGGAGGCGTTAGAGAAGATAGTTAAGGATTTGGGAGCCTCCAAAGGAGGTCGTCTGCCGGAGGATCGTCCGAGAACGGTAAAGCTGGGTCCCATGCAACGCGGTCAAGGTAGGGACTTTCGAGGGTTCCGGGGAGCTCGTTTCACCCCTTATCAGCGGGGCCGTTTTGTGGCTAGAGGGCAGTCCTTTCGAGGAGCCAGAGGGTTCAATAGGGGTTATTTTACCGCCCAACAGAACTCCGCCAAGAAGCCACAATGAAATGCGGCCGGTCCAGGTGGAGGTTCCAGTAGGAGGTCGTTTACAGAAGTTTTTCTCCACCTGGGCCAGCATCACTACGGACCAATGGGTCCTGGAGATCGTCAGAGACGGCTATGCTTTGGAATTCGCGCATCCTGTACCGGAAACCTTTGTCCTCTCTCCGTGCAGTCCACAGGCGAAACGGGATGCCATCAACAAGACCCTGTCCCGTTTGTTGCATCTTCAGGCAGTAGTGCCTGTGCCGGCAGACCAGTACGGCTTAGGTCGATACTCGATTTATTTTGTGGTTCCCAAAAAAGAAGGTTCTTTTCGACCTATTCTGGATCTCAAGCACGTGAATCGCTGTTTGCGAGTGCCCCATTTCCGGATAGAAACCTTAAGATCCGTTATCCGGTCGGTGAGACAGGGCGAAGTTCTGTCTTCCATAGATCTGACGGAGGCCTACTTGCACATCCCCATCAGAAGCGAACATCAGAAGTACCTGCGTTTCGCTGTTCCCATGGGACATTTTCAATTCCAAGCATTACCCTTCGGTCTCGCTACAGCGCCCCGAACCTTGTCAGACGGCTGCCTGGGTGAGAATCTTCACAGTCTTGGCAAGTGCATATATCTATATGATTTGCAAGGTATTGTGGGCAATGTAGTTCATTCAGACCAGACACAGCTGCTGACAATAATTTAGTTGTGCTCTTGGGTAAAGCCAATAAGATATTTATTTATGGGGTTATTTCTCCCAACACAGATATGCTTGGTAGCACATAAATAAGGTTACTTGCTTTCAGTGTTAACTTGGAAAAACAAAGTCAAAATCAGGAAAACAACAAATGAAAAGCCACAAAGCAAGAAACAAACTGTTCTTTTCAGGTTAACTTCTGATTACTTCCCACATAGATTCAGAAGTGATTCTCTCCTAGCTCACAAGCAATTAGGTAAGGCTTAATTGCTAGCAGTCACCAGCTGAAACCCCTTAGCTGGCTTGTCTTCCACTGTGTGGGTCAAATCCTGCTTCAGGAGCTTTTCTGAGTAGATTAAAGAACAAATTTGTATTTCTTTGTGATGGTTGCTGTACTTTATAACAGAAAGTTACCAACGGAGTTTAGATAGAGAACAGTCCATATAAACAGGATCTTCATCTGCTATTATTCCCCCTTGTTCAACAAGCATGGGTTCAATATCATGGATTGGCACAGATGAATCTCTCAATGGAGCACTTTCAGGAGAATACTTGTTTCCCTGCTGTCTTTCAAGGTTATAGCTAGGGCATAGATCAGTGTTCATACCTGAGCTTCCATTGCTGTTAGAGTTTCTCTCTATATAGCCTGGCCAGTATGTAGTCCAGTTCTTATGTCCAGCCTTCCAATCCAGATCTCTGGACACTGGATCTCTCTTCACATACCTTCTGGCACGGGTCTTAGGGTCCCTTCCACGTGCAGCCGTCTCCCTCACAGGTAGCGTCTGGAGATTCCTAGCTCTGCAGCACCATTCCTCTGGCTTTCCCCAGTCCAATGGTGTATGCTGGCCCTTGAAATGCCTCCCAGTATACGTACTGCTTTGGACTCTTCTAGACCTCTCAAAGGCTTTTCTCTTCCTTCTTCCAAAGGGTCTCTTTCCCTCTCTGTCCGTTCGGTTTGGCTTCTGCTTCTGATGATCCTTCAGATGAAACTGATGATCCTTCTCTGGATATCCAAGGTGATCATGAAGATCATGAAGATGGTCATCTGTAGAATAAACTCTACTCTTATTCTGCCTAGATGAGTGCTCCTCCCTAACACAGCGCAGCTGTGCTGAATCAGGCCCTGCCCTTTGAGATGAGTGCTTAGGGATTACCTCATAGCCCTCCTGATTGAACACACGTTTCCCCACTTCAGCTCCTCTAATGGCTGTTGGAAACCTGGTGCATTCTGGGACTGGTAGTCTTTTATGGGAAAATTCTGTTTTCTTATTTCTACCAGAACTGACAGGTTGCTTGTTCAGAGTCACTTCACCTTTTCTATAGCTCCTTCCTGAGCTATGATAAGCTTCCTTATCACAACCTTTACCAAGATTATGGTGGTGGCAGCGGCTGCCCTCCGAAAGGAAGGGATTCAGGTTCATCCCTACCTGGACGACTGGTTAATTCGGGCATCGTCTCGGACGGAGTCTATCACAGCCACTGCTCGGGTAGTGGAATTTCTGGAGCAATTAGGCTGGGTCATCAACCGCGCAAAGAGTCATTTGCTACCGGCCATGCAGCTAACCTATCTCGGTGCTTTCTTCGACACGGAGGTGGGTTCAGTTTTTCTTCCGCCGGACAGAATAAAAAAGATTCTGGCGCAGGTGTCGGCATTCCTGCGCATCAGGACTCCGACGGCCTGGAGATATCTACAGTTGTTGGGTTCGATGGCGGCAGCTTTGGATCTGGTGCCATGGGCCAGAGCGCATATGCGGCCCCTGCAAAAGGCGTTGTTGTCCCGTTGGTCTCCACAACTTCACCCTCTCTCCCGGAAGTTGGTCTGTCTGGAAGAGGTGCGTGTCAGCCTGCAGTGGTGGTTGGTTCCGGCTCATCTACAGGCGGGGGTTCCGCTGGATCTGCCGGATTGGGTTTTGCTCACGACGGACGCGAGTCTCTCCGGGTGGGGAGCTCATTGTTTGGCGCAGGTAACGCAGGGGACGTGGTCGGCGGAAGAGAGCGGTTGGTCGATCAATCGTTTGGAGCTTCGGGCGGTTCGCTTGGCGCTACTGGAGTTTGTCGGATTGCTCAAAGGGAAAGCGGTTCGAGTTTTTTCCGACAATCAGGTGACAGTATCGTACATAAACAGGCAGGGTGGCACGGGCAGTACGCTCTTGCTACAGGAAAGTCAGCAGTTGTTTCAATGGGCAGAAGCTCATCTCTTGGCGATTTCGGCGGCGCATGTGGCAGGAAAAGACAACATTCAAGCAGATTTTCTCAGTCGTCATCGCTTGGACCCCGGGGAGTGGGAACTCGACGGGGCGGTATTTCACGAAATTTCTCTGCGTTGGGGGCAACCAGTCATGGACCTCATGGCTACCCAGCTCAATGCCAAAGCAGCGCGCTTTTACAGCAGGCGCAGGGAGCACATGTCGGAAGGTCTCGACGGTCTGGTTCAGCCATGGCCGACTGGTCAGCTTCTGTACGTGTTTCCTCCGTGGCCGCTATTGGGGAGAATCATCCAGAGAGTGGCACGTCACAGAGGCACAGTGATTCTTGTGGCTCCAGATTGGCCCCGGCAACCGTGGTACGCCGACCTGATGAGGCTTCTCGTGGCTCCTCCGTGGAGGCTGCCGGTTCGGTTCAATCTGTTGAGGCAGGGGCCAGTGTGCATGCCTCAAGTGGATCGATTCTGTCTTACGGCTTGGCTATTGAGAGGGAACGGTTGCACCGCAGGGGCTACTCGGGATTGGTGATAGCTACTTTGTTACAGTCCAGGAGACGTTCTACTTCCTTGGCATACATTAGAGTGCGGAGGATTTTTGAAGCGTGGTGTGGCGAGCGGCATGTAAAGCCATGGGGGACGTCTCTGTCTGACATCCTCGACTTCCTTCAAGGAGGACTGCAGAAGGGACTGGCTCTCAGTACGCTGAAGGTTCAGCTGGCGGCGCTCACTTGCTACAGAGGGAGGATGCAGGGCGGTTCGCTGTCCTCCCATCCAGATGTCCTACGTTTCCTGCGCGCTGCTAGAAACATTAGGCCTCCAGTGCGGCCAGTTGTTCCTCCTTGGGATTTGAACTTGGTGTTGGAAGCGTTGTCGGAGCCTCCGTTTGTGGCTCATTCGGCGGAGCATCTTAGAGAGTTGTCTTGGAAAACGGCCTTCTTGGTGGCATTGTGTTCGGCTAGACGAATTTCGGATCTGCAGGCTCTTTCCTGCAGGGAGTCGTACCTTCACTTCTCGGCAGAAAAGGTGGTTTTGCGGCCGGTGCCGTCTTTCCTGCCTAAGGTGGTCTCCTCTTTTCATGTGAATCAGGTCATTTCTCTTCCCACTTTTGGTAAGCTGGGTGACAGTAAGTTCGATCGTTTGCTTAGACGGCTAGATGTAGACCGCGTGTTGCGTCGCTATCTCAGCGCAACAGAATCGTTTCGTCAATCAGATCGATTGTTTGTTCTCTTTGGAGAGTCGGCTAAGGGTAAGGCAGCCACTAAGGCTTCTATCGCTCGCTGGGTGAAGCATGCGATTCGTGCAGCCTATGAGTCGAAGGGCAAGCCGGTTCCGGTGGGTCTCGGGGCTCATTCCACTAGGGGCCAAGCAGCATCTTGGGCGGAATATGCCTTGGTTCCTCCGGTTGATATTTGCAGAGCAGCAACGTGGTCCTCGCTGCATACGTTTGCGAAGCATTATCGCTTGGATGTTCAGGCAAGAGATGATGCTAGAGTGGGGGCCTCGACGCTGGTGGCTGGACTCGCAGGGCCCTCCCGAATTTAGGTACTGCTTTGGTACTTCCCAAATGTTCTGGACTGGCCCAGAGAGACGAATAGGAAGAAGAAATTAGACCTTACCTGCTAATTGTCTTTCCTTGAGTTCTCTCTGGGCCAGTCCAGGACCCACCCTGGATGTCTGCGAGCCTTCGTCTGAACAGCGTTCTCGGCGGGAGTGTTGCGGTTGTTGTCAGCATACTGGAAGGGGATTCTGGGGGTCCCTTTATTAGAACATGCAGGTTCTATGAAAAAAAAAAAGAAAAGAAAATACGTAAATTTTTTCAATCAATTATTACCACCGAACATGTGAAGTAATGTTAACCGCAGAGGGGCATTCTATGAAATCGATGGTTCTAGCGTAATCTGTTTTTTCCTGTTTTCAGGAACGGCGGTTTTGTTTTTTTATTAGCTTATGTTCTTAGAAGGCATTTTCACTGCTTTGCTACGGTAAGACTGATTATCTGACACCAGGGGGAGCTGGGTAAGCTGTCAGAAAACTTTCAGTATTCAGTCCTCAGCTGCTGGAGCGGATTGACCACCCAAATGTTCTGGACTGGCCCAGAGAGAACTCAAGGAAAGACAATTAGCAGGTAAGGTCTAATTTCTTCTCACCACTGCCTGGTTATCGCTGAGTGTCGTCTCTGCTCCGCTCATATAATGCCCTGATGCTAGCCGGCGGCACCTGGGGGATATTTAGCGGCACTAATTGGTGACTGCTAACCTTGTTAATTGCGTTGAATATTCCCCCTAAATTTATAAAACAAGTCCATGTCAGAAACATAAATTCTCCTTACTTGTGTGAGTAGCCCAGCATGAGGCCAAAAATAGCTTACCAAAATATATACTAGTGCAGACGCTTTGTTGCATGCTTTTGCAAGCATAAGACTATGTATGTAGCTAATATTTACACAAGGTGAAAGTGAAAATTGTGTAATTTTCAACAAATACTTTAATGGAATATTTTATTTATTTAGCAATGCTTATATATCGCTTTTCACTGGGTCAAAGCAGTGTACATTCAAGTACGGTATATATTTCCCTTGTCCCCAAAGGGCTCACAATCTGTTTTGTACCTGAGGCAAAGGAGGAGGATTAAGTGACTTGACCAAGGACTAAAAGTGGATTAAGTGACTTGGACTGTAGGACTAAAAACACCAGTCCCTCCAGCCTGAGTTTTTTTTTCTCTCCTCCAGCAGGAATTGAACCCTCGGCAACTTGCCCCAACCACTAGGCCGCTCCTCCCAGACTTCCTGGTTCTAAGTCCAGATCTCTCCTTTCAATAGATTAACATATTTGTCCTCAAGCCAGTATTTCAAGAGGCACTCTTAGTCCTGGTGAGAAGTAACCAGCTTCCAAGTGTTCAATAGTTACACAGTGCCACTAAATCTCTGAATGCCAGACCTTTGAAAGTCTATATTGCATATCTAATCCTTCTATATTTATTTATTTATTTATTTATTTATTTCAACTTCTTATATACCGCACTCTTTGACATCAGCGCGGTTTACAAATAACAGAAAGGAACCAGAACAACAGGCTGTTTGGTATTACATATAACAGGAGTATCAACTTGGATAACATGGGAGAACTATTTACATGGAGTATATAATCTATTAGCTAGATAGCATGCTCGAACTATTTACATATTCAGGCCGCCAGGGAAAGACCCTAAATGAAGATATCAAGGAAGCATCCCAGACTGTGAAATCTCCTTACTTTCTTTGCCTTTACATTAATAGATCCCATGCCAGTAACCAGTATTATTGAAGAAGGGCATTGAGGCAAGGATTCTTTTTGACATACAAACTTAGACAGGGATTGAGCTTTTATTAAAAATAGTTTCATTAACATGAATCTGCAGAACTCTTCAGAACAAGACAACTCAACCACTTCATCTTTGCCTCACCTACAGGTTTCTGTCTCATTTAAAAATCATGATCTTTGATGGACTCATGAAATTCTCAAAGTAAGTGAACACAACAAATAGAATTCATGCATTAAGCAAGTGAATTAGTTGAAAGACATGTTCCTCTTTTTTTAACTTTGATTTCACAAGCCATGGCATTGATGGTGGAGGTATTTTTGTCCAATTGGCTGTTCTGCATGATCAACAGAATATTAACATTTCACAACGATAGTGAAGGGCCCATAAATTTATGGAATGTGGGAAGCAATGTTGCATCATCTCTCCATAGGGCCTCAGTCCATTATCTTTATTCAGCAAATCTCCAAACATGTAGCACAAGTTTCTCTCAGTGCTGCACCAGAGGATATGCCAAAGTGACGACATCACTGAAAATTGCTCAAGTCTTCCTTCACCTGATGGCAAGGGAGCATAACTCGCTCAACTGGACTGGACTAGCTGGATGATAAGGAACTATTGTTTTAAATTTGACTGCTGCTTCTCTTTGCTTCTCCTCTCAAGCTGCCTAATGGTTGGGCCAACCCTGCCCACACATTAACTAGGCACGGCTTTATAAAATTACCCTCTTTGTGTACCACGTTGTATAATAAATGAACAAATTAAATCAATTATGTTTTACTAGCTAAGGCAGAGCTGCTAGAGGTCCTTGATGGAGCCTACAAGCATATCACAGGCCATTTCTTTCACTGCATTTGATAAATGGCCAGATTTTACAGTAATAATTAAAATGGAAAAGCTAGCTATTATCCTGCCAACCCACCTTTATCTTCTAGTTGAATTTGCTTTTCAAATTAGCTGTTTAATTGATATTTTATACTAATTTGGCTAGTACTTATAATACCGGTTTATGTTGTCCCCTTTCTACATTGTTGTATAGGAGACAATCAGTGGTTTTTTTTTCTCAGTAAAGCAATATGTCAGCCTGTGTGCTACATAGAAACATAGGCCATGTGGTCTTTTTCTGTTGTCATTTTTCTGTCTAGTCTGTCCTTCCATATCAACAACTACAACAGTCCCCTTTTTTCCTTTAGAGATCCTCTGCATTTGTCCCATGCTCTTTTGAATTCAGATACTGTCCTCATCTCTACATAAGCCAGTAATTTCTGCCTCTAGCAGGTGATAAGGTGTGTGAACTGGTGCAGCAGCACAGATAGACTTGACTCTCCTTGCCCACACTACGGTGCAGTGGTCATTGAGATTGAGTCTAGTAAGAAACATCGTTGCTCGGAGCATAGGTACACTCATGTCTCTTGGAGCCAACAGCTGCCCTGTGTCCACACTGTTTCCCAGGGGTTACTAGTGCTTGTTAGACCAGAAGAGGAGCAGGAGGATCCCATTGGGATAGGTAAATTGGGTCCTCTTCCTCTTGCTGTCCTTATCTGCATGTCTTGTATTTTTGAGATTTTTCTGTTGTTGTTGTTAAGTGCCGTCGAGTCGGAGTCAACTCATGGCGACCCTCTGGATAGCTATCCTAAATTGTGTTCGGTCTTCAGTCAGGCGGCTCATTGTTGACAGACTGGTACCCGTAGCTGCTGTTATTGTATCAATCCATCTCATTGCTGGCCTTCCTCTTTTGCGTTGACCTTCTATCTTGCCAATGTCCTTCTCTAATGATGTCCTTCTCTAATGATCTCTCTCCTCGCATGATGTGTCCAAAGTATGAAAGTCGAAGTCTTGTCATCTGAGCTTCTAAAGAAAGCTTAGGTTTGATCTCCTCTAGTACCGACTGGTTTGTTCTTCGGGCAGTCCATGGTATACATGGTATATTTGGCTCTCTACTGCTTTTAATAAAGCAACTTAAAAAAAGAAAAAAACAGGCCTTGACCTGCAACTGCATCTCCCAGATTTGCATGGGCATCTGGGATTTCCCTACTCAGGTTTCTCCAGTCAGCCCAACAAGTCTTGGGATTCCCTTTTTGAGACAATCATTGTAGCTCTGCTTCTTTTTTTCAGTGCAGTTTTTTGTGGTCTTTTTTTTTTTTGCCGTTGCCATTGTAGTCTTCATCTTTACAGCCCAATGCAGCCTGTATCTCCTAGCATTTTTTCACTGCAGCTGCTTCTTTTTGCCCTCATTATGCATTCTGGGACCCCTCCCCACTCCCCATTTGGAGCCTGATGCCATTCCTGTAGCCCCTGGAGGCCATCTAGTGCCCTGTGGTCCTACTTCTCAGCTGGCTTGTGCTGCAGCCCCTGAAATAGCTCATGAGCTGTATTCAATCTGACTAGCTGTTTAGCAGCCCCCTTCATGGAGGCCCAAAGCCTGGGCTTCTCCTCTGGGGAACTAAAGCACAAGAGCTGTCCTGTCATGGTCAGCTAGAGGGGTCATGACTCCCGCTTCATCCTTGTGCTCCTCCATTTCTCCAGGAGGCCAACGTCTTCCCCTATGGGGGTTGGTTGAAGAACTCAAGTGGAATTCATGTCACTGAAAAATAGGTCTGAGGAGGATGTAATGGTGGTTCTCTGTGATCTGCCTTTTCTCTGCCAGGCCCTATTTATGTCCTTTGATAATGTTATGGTGGCTCTGCTGGTTGCAGAACTGCCTTTCAGTGAGTTTAGCAGGTAGGCCTGCATTTATACCTGGTGGATCCATTGGTCTGCTGTGTTCATACTTCTCCCTGATTGTGTAGCAGCACATAGAATTTTAGGGAGAAAACCTCCGAACCAAACCCTCAGAGTCCTAAGATCCTGTCTCAACTATTCTGTTAGCCCCCAAGATGAGTAGAATCAGCCTTTTTGGCACCCTGGGGTGGGAGTCCTATTCATGACTGTGACTGAGCACATGACCGTCTTGGAAGAGGGAGGTGCTGCATGTGAGGAGTCTTAGTTTTGGAGGATAGAGGTTCTTAAGAAGACCTTGGCAATAGCCGCCTTAGACTCTTGGGAAGCGGATTGCCCTCACAGACCATGGTACACAGATTCTTGATCCAAGGGGTGTGGCCTCTCTCTTGCTATCTCAAGATACAGGCCTACAATATGGAAAACACAATGGTGGCTTCTAGTTATGGGGACTCTGAGTCTGTTCTCACTTATGGCCTGGCCCTTGTAGCATAAGCCTTCCATTAAAGCAATGGTTCCAATGGTTCCAAAACTTGGTCGGGACCCTGAATGGGGTCACATTATCAGTGGATGGGGTCACAGAAACATGACTATTTCCCCTTCTCTCTGGAGTTTCAATGTGACCTATGTCAAGTAGTAGCAGTGGCCTGTGAGCCAGTGAACATTCATAGGCCCTTGCCCCATCCTAGCTAAGCTTCTTTTTAGACTGAAACCTCATGCTGAGCACTGGGGTCTGTAAGCACCCACTGCACACTGACCCTGTGCTGACTGCTGCCTTTGCCACTACTATTGCTGCTGCCTTCCTGCTTTAAATGAGTGGAGAGAGAGGAAGGAGGCTGGAGACCTGCTATTTAGATGTCATCATCTGAAGTCACGTGAATTTTCAGTTGCTAAAATGGGGTCATATGGGATAAAAGTTTGAAAAGTAGGCTTTTTGGGAGAGATGGTAGCCTCCCTGCTTATGTCCCGGTGAAAGCTTTTAAGCAGTCTGATTTGTGCCAAGGCTTGGCCCTGAACTCTCCAGTTTTGGGTGGCAGTCCTTTTATACTACAGGAGTTACACTGCCAAGCAATCTTTTGGAAGCATCTCAGCATTACCCACTTCCTCAGGAGTGAAGCAGTTCTGTTTGCCTGTGTGTCCTATTGGGCCTCAGTAGGTCTCTGAGGTTGAGGGTCCCTTCTTTGATTCCTTATGGCGGCTTACAAGGGACTCTAGTATCTGAAGGGTGGTGTTAATAATCCAGCCCTTGTCTTGCAGAGAACCATTATGGTCTTTTCAATGGTTTCTTTAGTTTTGAGGTCTATGCCATACTTTTTTCAAGGGTGCCATCCCCCATTTCATCTTGACCAGACTGTGGTCCTACCTTACTTCTCAGAGAAGGGTCTTTTGAAAGGATCCTTTACTGTGTCTGCTGAAAGGTGTTGCTCGGATTCACGGTGGATGCTAATACCACCAGCTGGTTGGATCTTCTGTCCTCCTCAGCAATTTGAGGAATGTCCTGGCAGAGGTCACACTCTCTTGTCTTGTCTGCTAGCTTAAGGAGGCCACTGGGGCTAGGACCAGCCCAACCATAAGGCAAACTAGGTGGTTGCCTAGGACGGAAGCTTCTTGAGAAGGGGAGTGACAAAGAGCAGGATATTCAAAGGTGGGAGTATAAGGCTCAAAGTTTGCTTAGGGTGCCAACACTTTGAACCAACTCTGGAGTCATGCTTGATTGGGGCAGAGTACATTCTGGTTGGTAAGCATGTCTAGGAGTGAGTCAGAGCTCACTCTACAGGATGCAAGCCCCTTGGGCACTATACACTTTGTCTCTAGAGAATATCTGTAAGAAGACTTCCTGATCTTCGTTGAACACCTTTGTGAAGCCATACACGGTGCTTGTGGGAGAAGATTGATTGTAGCAGGGATTTCCCCTGGGACCAGCTGCCTTGTGTGCGAATGTCTTCGCAGTGCGCCCCCACCCCCCACACCCGAGGAGGGAGGTATCTGTGGTCATGACCCTCTGGTGTGAGGGTGCCTGGAAAGGCATTCCAGCCCAGAGGTGGCAGGGAAGTTGCCACCAGTTGAGGAAGTCCGCCAGCTGACAGATTATTCTGATCCTGTCCCACAATCTGTCCGTAGCTTGTCTCCACTGAGCATGGAGGCACCACTGGGCTGTTTGTATATGTAGGCGGGCTAGTGGGGTCACGTAGACTGTGGAGACCATGTGGACCAGAAGGCGGAGGAGGAGATGGGCTGGCACCAAGTGACGGTGCTGCACCTTCGCCACTAACTCCCTGAGGCGGTCTACCCTTTCCTTGGGCAGCACCCAGGGAACTGAGCACCTATGAACTCCGGCTGGAGTGAGATGAGATGAGATTTGGGTAGTTGATGATAAACCCCAGGTGCTGCACAAGAAAGTTGCGCACCCTGTGGCCTGGTGGGCCTCTGTGGCCATGCTGCCCCTGATAAGCCAGTCGTACAGGTAGGGGAAGACAAAAGCCCCTTGCAGACATAGGTGAGCAGCGACCACTGCTAGGCATTTTGTGAAAACCCTTGGTGAGGAGGCCAGGCCAAAGGATAGCACTCTGTATTGGTAGTGCCCTCCTCCTACCATGAACCTTAGGTATTGCCTGTGGGAGGGGTGGATCAAGATGTGTGTGTAAGCATCCTTTAGATCCAAGGAGCAAAGCCATTCTCCCTGGTGGATGCAGGGGAGCAGTGTTCCAAGGGAGAGCATCTTGAACTTCTCCCTCACCAGAAACTTGTTTATTTCACAGGTCTAAAATGGGCCTGAGGCCCCTAGTCCGCTTTGGGACGAGGAAATACCTGGAGTAGAAGCCTTTCCCCTACAGGTATCGGGGTACAGGCTCTACTGCATTGTCCCTGAGAAGACCTGCGAGCTCCGTGAGCAGCAGGGTCTGATGAAGGAGGGGTCATACCGGCTCTTCTGGAAAGAACCTGGGTGGAATCTGCTTTAGGTGGAGGTGGTGTCCCTCCATGACCACTTGCAGTACCCACCTATCTGACGTGATTGAGGCCCATCTGTGGGCAAGGGCGCTAAGCACCCCCCTGTGGGCTGGTGAAGTCTCCTGGGGGAGGGGAGGCCCTGCCCTGGGAGTCAAAAGCTCCCCCCAGGCTGGGCGGGAGCTGGAGTCTGGGGCTTAGGTGCTTTTGCCTTCTGAGCCCCTGCCCCTGCCTCTTAGGGTGAGAACCCTACTGATGGCCAGAGTAGCACTAGTACTGATGACCCTGTGCAAAAGCACCCTTTTTCTTCAGGGAAAGGAGCCCTTTCCCTGATGGAATTTTGTGAGGATAGGATGAAGTCTTCTTGAAGAGCCTCTTACGGGTCACAAAATCAGCCTCAATCTCAGCAGCTTTGTTGGCCATGGGTTTGCCAGAGGTTCTCAGCAGTACAGGGGGTATTGAGCAGTTTGTCCTGGACCCACTGCTTGAGGTCTGAGGATTGCAGCCAGGCTGGCGCTGGGCCCCGATGTCGGCTACCACAACTCAATCCACCAACTCAAAGCCGTCATAGGCGGCCTGGGAGAGGAACTTAGAACAGTCTTGCACTCTCGAAGTCGAAACCGTTGGAGGGGTTCCCCGATGAGGCCTGCTGCAAACCCTGACAACTCTTTGGCCATTGCCTTTAGGTACGTGCCTATGATAAGCTTGGATCCAGCAACCCAGCATAGAGTTCATAAGCTTGGATCCAGCAACCCAGCATCAAGCCTTGATAACACTGAGGCCCGGGCCTCCCTACCGGGAAGGACAGAAGAATGGGTCTTCTGGCTCTTGAGCTTTTGCATGGTTGACTCAACGACCATGGAATTGTGTGGAGCTTGGGTTTGTGGAACCCCAGTCCTTTCTGGACATGGTACATAGCTTTGAGCTGACAGCTAACTCTTGGCACTGACGCTGGCGTCTCCCACATTTGGAGTAACAGTCTCTCGAGAATCAGCTGTATGGGCACCATGAAGGTTTCTCTGGGCAGTATCTCATACTGGAGAATGGTTTATGGTTTAGGCACTTGATATACCGCTCTTCACTGTGTGTATCAGAGTGGTATCAGAACACAACTCCTCAGTGCGCAGATCCTCTTCCGCCTTGAACTGCACTGAGAGAACCCTGGCCATATCCCTGATGAAGTAATGGAAGGCCACATCCTCAGGAGGAGAGTGGCATCGAGGCTCCAGGGAAGACTGGTTAGAGAGGATGTCTTGGTGCCTTCTGGTCTCCAGGGACATCTCGGTCCTCCGTCTTCCACTTGGAGTCAAGCGGTGATGACAAGACTGAGGCCCTGCGACTCCTTGCATCGAGGCCGACGCTGAAGAGCCAATGACCTGTGGAGGACCTGGGGTCTGAGTCACAAGCACTGCTTGGCTCGATGACTGGGGACTCCCTCGCAGTAGAGGACTCAGTCATTGGGGCAGATAGGAACCTGCCATCATCGCCTGCTGCAGGGCCAGAATAGCAGTGATGTTCTGCTCTAGGGCCGCAATTCTGGTTTCCAAGCCAGAAAGCTCCACAGCCTTTGGTGTGGGCACAGAGGATTTCAGGCCCGGCGCTGGCACTTTTGGCAGTGTGTCCTCAATGAGGACTACGACCTCAAGGAATCTCACATGGTCTCCGCCGGTCAAGGAATCCTTCTTGAGGACCTTGGTGGGGCACTTCTCGGAGTCACCCAAGTCCCTCTGTGGGGTTTTACTGGGTTTCTCCTGTGCAACCTCGGCAGACTTAGACTTCTTCTTTTTCTCTGGCTCTAGGGTCTTTGGACACATCATGCGGAGAGAGAGATCATTAGAGAAAGACATCATGCTTGGCAAGATAGAAGGTCAACGCAAAAGAGGAAGGCCAGCAATGAGATGGATCGATACAATAACAGCAGCTACGGGTACCAGTCTGTCAACAATGAGCCGCCTGACTGAAGACCGAACACAATTTAGGATAGCTATCCAGAGGGTCGCCATGAGTCGACTCCGACTCGACGGCACTTAACAACAACAACAGGGTCTTCTCGGAGGCCCTGCAGCCGCAGGACTCCGAGGATGCCCAGGCGTCTTGGGATGTGCTGGGCTTGGAGCTCTGTGCTGGGCAGGTGGGTGCCGACTTGTACCTGGCAAACATCTTTTCCTGCAACTCTGACCATTTCCTGTTGGTTTTGACAGACATGGCCTGGCAGAGGTCTCAGGAGGTGCTGTCATGATCCAGGCCTAGGCAGCAGTAATGGGTATCAATAAAGGACATGGTTTGACTGCAGCAGTCATGCTTCTTTTTGAACCCACCAGGAGACATGGTGGGAGACACCTGGATGAGAGCGACTACACCCAGGCAAAAAAAGGTACGAACACCATTTGAGGGAGACCTCGATTAGAGGGGGAAAAAAAAAGGGCCTGGGAGCACTGACTCGAGGCGGAAAGAAGAACCGGTATGCCTACCAGAAAACTTAAGTTTTAGGAACAGTTTTGTCAAGGATTTTTCTGAGAAAAGGACATATTCTCATCCACTCAAGTTAGTCTACTCCCAATACTTTATTTATGATCACAAATAACTATTATAGTCTCTTACTAACCATGTAAATCTACCCCTCTGGTTCCTTGTAACATAGTTTTATGACTCCTTGTAACATAGTTTTATACTTCCCTTTATGTTAATAACCCTCACATTGTTTTCCATTTAACCTAGTTATTATGCAACCTAGTTTATGTTCACCTAATATTTAATGTAATTCAATATTGCACTGTTCTGCTATATTGTTGTTTAAGTTCCTTGTTTTTGCTCAACTAATGTTTAATGTAATTCAATATTGCAATGTTCTGCTATATTGTTGTTTAAGTTCCTTGTAAACCGCCCCTGATCTCTGGAAGGGGCGGTATAAAAAAGCACTGAAATAAATAAATAAATATGTCTGTTGGGCTCCATGGGAAAAAAAGGAAACTTATCAAGATGGCACCCTTATGTGGGAAGGGGACCACACATGCTTAGGAGCATCTCCCAAAAGCTTTCTTTGAAAGCTGGGGAGATGCTTCCGTGCGGGCTCCATCAGTGCCAACATCACTGATATGTGAGGACTGACTTCCTGCTTGTTCCTGGAGAATGAATGAAACATACAGTATATATTTTGCCAAACAAATCCAGTTTAATGCAACTTAGTGCTTGTATCTCAGCAGGAGCTGCAAAGATATACAGTTTCTCAAGAACCAACCACTTTTTGAACAGGTTGCAAGTAACCACACTGCCATTTAACAGCTCAGAGCCCCAGTTTTGTTTCTCGTCTAGCTGCTGAAAGGAGCTTCATACACACAAACACACCCAAATAGAATTGAGGCTGGAAGGGTTGCTGAGGCTGAGGAGCAATCTGAGGCTGGAAGTGGGAGCTGATGAGGTTGAGGGGAAGAACTGAGGCTGGGGAGCTTTCAATTCATTCTCCTAAGATAAAGGCAAGAGCAGCTGATGGACAAAGATTGTGATGGGGAACAAAATTAAGGCTAAGGGGGATTAAAGAGGAAACAGGCCGATTTGGGTGATGACAGTATTACTGGGGTTGCTGGAAGCCACTGAGGGGGAATGAGCGAAACTTGCTGCAGGAAGCGGATCAAGCAAGGAAGAGGAAAAAGGCCTTAGTATTGAGTTGTCACATGTAACACAGAGTACACAGATTTACTCAAGGGCCACTGTAATAAGCTGCACTATCCTTTGATGCAACAGATTACTTCTGATTTTACCATGCTAAAATGGCTCCTGATGCAGAAAAATGTTTTAGTACCAAAAAAATAAGCATTGCTTCTCAACCTTTTCCTGGAGGTACACCTAGCCAGTTGAATTTTTGCGATTATTTTATTTATTTATTTATTTATTTCAGTGCTTTTTTATACCGCCCCTTCCAGAGATCAGGGGCGGTTTACAAGGAACTTAAACAACAATATAGCAGAACATTGCAATATTGAATTACATTAAACATTAGTTGAGCAAAAACAAGGAACTTAAACAACAATATAGCAGAACAGTGCAATATTGAATTACATTAAATATTAGGTGAACATAAACTAGGTTGCATAATAACTAGGTTAAATGGAAAACAATGTGAGGGTTATTAACATAAAGGGAAGTATAAAACTATGTTACAAGGAGATTACCACAATTAAGCTGCATGATAGAGATTTGCATAAGGTGGGTGTCCAGTATGTGCAAATTTATCTCATGCCTCTTCATTGCGGAAATCCGACTGGCTAAGTGTGCCTCCAAGAGAGGGCTCAGAAGCAGTATACTAAAGAATAGCATGGTGACCATGCAAAAAAAAAATATTATATATATAATGTGTGTGCCGGTTGGCAGGATATTCAGTGGCACTAACACAGTGCCACTGTATATCTGTGCGTGCCACTTCTACACACTCCAATGCTATGCAGTTAGCATAGGGACAGAGTGGCGGTGGCACCCATCGCTTGCAGCCCATGGAGAGTTGGGGGGAAAGGAGGAGGGAAGGGGAATGTTTATATTTAAACAATGATTCATACCTACCCCATTTGATTTTTTATCACAGTATTTATTTTTTGTTTTTAATTTGGTCATATTACTTCCTTTTTGACTACAGTATAAACTTACATTACTTCCAGACTGAGATATCGTATGTGCTTTTATTTCAATTTGCTATTAGTTGGATACATCCTCTTGTAAACCTCTCCCAAGATATACAGTATGCTTCTGACTATCACTGTATGTGCAATCATTGGTATCTCATTGTTTATGCTGTATCATTTTAGTGTATTTTTATGGCTGTTTTATCATTTTTTATAATTTTATTATGTTTTAATGTTTCATTTCAGTTTATTTCGTTCTTAATTGCATAATGTTCTTTGATATGATTTTAATGTTCTCTTATGGTTTTATCATTTAAAGGCAAAAATACCCCTGAGGAAGGCAGTTTTGCCGAAACGCTGCCAGTCTAGGGTAACCTAATAAAGCTAGTATTCATCTATAGAGGGTAGTGTTTTTTCTACATCTTGCTTCTGCTGCTGTTATCTGTTGGTCTGCGAGTGTGAGTGCCTTGTGTTGGACTCCTGAATATTGCTGTTATACATATAGCTGCTGGCAGGCAATGCATTACATATATATTCAGTGCCACCAAATATAAGTGGGGGGAGGGGCATATTCAAAGCAATTATCGCAGTCAGTAGATGTGCTAACTGCGTTAATCGTGCTGAGTGGGATATTCAGCAGCACATAGCTGATTTGTGCTGCTGCATATCCCCTTCTAACACTGCCAGACGCCCTGATGCTAACCGCTTAACAGCAAGGGTTCTGGGGGTAGCAGGGATATTCAGCTACTGCTGCTTGTCTTAAAGTGGCTAAATTTAGGACTTCCTTTTATTTTTCCTAACCTTTTTAGCTGCTTTAGCTGACTAAGTAATGGCTGAATATCATTGCTGCCCAGTTAGCTTCAGTGCTATTGGCCAGAGGATATTCAGTGTAGTAGCTGGATATGACCCCCAGCATTTGAATATCTGGGTCTAATTTGCAGTGACGACAGCCAGCCATTTTAGCAATGCTGGCCACCACCACTGAATACTGGCCCCATAGTTTTAAGTACCGTGGCCATCATAAAAAAATAGCTGGCGGCCACAGCTGAGTATTAACCAAAACCTTCACTCCCCTCAATCACAGTGTTTCTTAACCTCATGGAAATTTGAAAAATGTTGCATTTTGAGTGTCTTCTATGTTGAGAGCACATGGTTTTTATAAACATGAAACTAAAAAACAGTCTACCTGGGGCTATCAGAAGTGGCTCCATTGTAGATTAGCCAGTCTGATTAATCGTTCACATTAGATTCATCATATTTTAATTCTTTTACAGAATAATGCAGAAACACCATGGACCACCAACTAAATGTTTAATTAGCACAACTATTAGAAATCTAGTTCATATGCTATTCTTTTAAGAATGGAACAAAATACAATAAAGCCTTACATTACGGAAAACAATTATAATTCTTCCCAAAGGAATCATTACATATGAAAGAACTTATTTTTAAATTTTATAGTAGAAACACTGCTGTGACTAGCAGTGTTATCTGTTGTTAGCTTTAGTTCTATCTGAAGAGAGGCATATGAGATTGCACCCCTTTATAATATGGAAATGGCTTTAGTGCATAACTCTTCTGAAATCACTTCCATCATGTGCAAGACCAAGTATCCTGTTTCAAGTTACATGCGGAGAGACAGAATTGAGCCTCTTTAGAATGTATTAGTTTTCACTTGATTTGTATTTTAAATCCATACAATTTTGTATAGCTTTGTTCCCTGAATGTTACAGATCAAAATTAAAAAATCAGTGCATTAAGATGGATGTGTGGAACTAGGGCTACTGTGTGTGATCAAGGAACACCAAATTTACTGAAGATCAAATGAAGATCACTATTTCTGTAGACCAGTCCAGATGAGTGAGTTATGCAGACCAGAGCAGCTTTTTTATTTATTTATCTATTTATCTATTTTTTTATACCGCCTTTTCTGGAATCAAGGAGGTTTACAAGGAACAAAAACTTAACAGGTTTACATAGAACTTCTGAATCCTTAACAGTATTGAACTTTGTGCATACAATTTGGTAAATATAGCCTGTAGTTTACAGCATATTTACAAAATAGAACTTATGTACAGCTTGGACCGTGAGGTGGGTGGGGATAAGCGAAAGGTGATTGTCAAGGGGTGGTAGTTGTGTTGTATGTGTTCATTGTCTTGTTGTTGACCAGGGGTATCTCATTTAGTTGTTGAAATGGTTTTTTGAAGAGTAATGCCTTTAGGTCCTTGCGGAATTTTGTTATTTCATGTGTTTCCCTAATGTCGATGAGGAGTGCGTTCCAAAGATCTGGTGCGTAGGTGGAGAAGACCCTGATGTGAGTATTTTGTTTCTTCTTTGTAATTTGTACTGGTAGGTTGAGAAGATTCTCATTGCATTTTTGCCTTTTTCTGTTGGATGTTGGTGTGTGAATGAGGGATTTTAAATACGTTGAAGATTTGGCCATGAAGAGTTTTGAATATGTTCATGGTTGATTTGTATTTTATTCTTCTGTGTACAAGTAGCCAGTGTAGCTCTTTTAATATTGGGGTAATGTGGTCACTCATTTTTGCTTTTGCTAGGATGCATGCAGCAGTATTTTGTGCCATTTGAAACTGAAGTGATTGTTTAGGGAGGTCTTGGTATATGCTATTGCAGAAGCCCAGGAAGGGGAAGAATAGGGCCTGAAGAACGGAGCAGAAGTCTGAGGTTGCTAGCAAAGGTTAGAAGTTGCAGATTATTTTTATTTTGTGGTATATTGCACTTGAAGTTCTGGTGATATGGGGGGAGAAGTTAAGCTGTTCAAGTGTATGCCGGGTATTTCACTTCTTGTTTGTTTTCAAGCTCAATGTCATGTATTTTGAGTGTTTTGGGGTATGAGAGTGTTTGTTTTGTTCCTGGAGATGTGGCGCACATCTGTGTTTTTTGTAATTGATCTGTAGCCCATGTTCATGTAGCCATTGAGAGATTTCTTAAACATGTTGATATAGTCTTGTGATTTGGGTGGAGGATGTCATAGGGTGTGACCATCATGATGTCATCTGCGTAGATCCTGTATTGTATGTCATGTTTGTGGTATATGGTGCATATGGGTTGTATGAAGATATTGAAGAGTAGTGAGGATAATGCAGAGCCTTGTGGAACTCCTTTGTGTTGTGTGTATGAAGCTGTTTTATTTGTTCACATGTGTACTTGTTGTTGCTGGCCTGATAGGTATGATTGGATCCATTCGAGTGGGGTGCCACTAATTCTAATGTCTTGTAGTTTCAGAAGTAGGAGAGTGTGTGGAATGGAGTCAAATGCCGCAGTAGTGTCTAGGAATATTAGGATATATGCCTGGGTAATCTTCTTGATGCCTTGTATTAGTGATGTAAGAAGGGTTTTGACCCTATGGTGTGGTCTGAATCTGTGCTGGTGTTGGTCTAAAGGAGCATGTATGTCAACGTGGTTTTGGAGTTGCTATAATACTATACGTTCAGTTATTTTGAAGATGAAGGGAAGGCTGCTGATGAACTGTAAGAGGCGGGGTCTCCTTTGTCCGCTGTGGGGGGGTTTTAGTATTGGACGGATTGAGGCCATTTTTAGTTCCTTAGGGAGGAATCCTTGTAACAGTGAGGCCTGTGGCATTTTGTATATGAATGGGGATAGTTCTGTTTTGGCAATCTTTATCCAGCTGACAGGGCATTGGTCCAGTGATAAGGAAGTGGTGTTGAGACTGCTGCTGATGTGTTCTATATTCTCTTTAGATATGGAGTCGAAGGCTATCAAATGATTCTTTCACGCTTGTCAACATTTGAACACCAGGCTCTACTAGAATTATGTGCGTCTCGAGATATTGTCATTTGTCGCGCTGACAAGGGTGGTGCTGTTGTGGTGCTTCATGCTACTAAATATCTGACTGCGATACGCCGACCACTAGCTGATACTGGTACATATATATCGCTGCCTGGGGATCCTACCATGCACCTGCAAGCTCATATTAAGGAAATGGTCACTCAGGCTTTGGCCTCACATCTGGTGGATAATAAGGAAGCAAAGTTTCTCTGTGCTGCACATCCTTGGATACCTCAGTTTCATATTCTTCCTAAAATCCATAAGGATATGGTCAATCCTCCTGGTCAACCTGTAGTTTCGCTTTGTGTTTCATTGCTGGAACCCCTTTCGATATATGTGGATTCTTTTTTACGATCACTGGTGTTTAAAATCCTGTCTTACTTACGTGATACTATGCACTTGCTCCAGCTTTTGGCGGACGGTCATGATAAAGATTTGCTGGCAGGCTTATTGATGGCAACGATGGATATCTCTTCACTGTATACCAGCATTCCACAAGATGCAGCTATGATGGTGGTCCATGAGTCTCTTTCAGCTTGTCAAGATTTGAGCACTTCGAAGCTCGACTTTATTCTTCAACTTATGACGTTGGCTATGACAAAAAAAAATTCTGTTTTGACGGAGAATTTTTTCAACAAATTAAAGGTGTGGCGATGGGGGCCACGATGGCTCTGTCAGTGACTAATCTATACATGGCTCATTTTGAAGGACAGTAGTTGGTGGATGGACCTTTTCAATCCCATGTTCGTTTATGGGTTCGATACTTTGATGACATCTTTCTGTTGTGGACTGGTTCTGAGAATCAATTGTTATCTTTTCACCACTGGCTGAATCTGTGTGATGTGAACCTATCTCTTTCATTGGATTATAACGCCACAACCATTTCCTTTCTTGATGTTCTTTTGACACGCAAGCCGATGCTTTGGTTTCTACGGTTTATTGTAAACCTACTCATCGGATGGCTTTTCTTCATTTTTCTAGTGTACATCCTCAATGATTGAAGAACAGTTTGCCATTGGCTCAATTTCTAAGATATTGTCATAATTGTTCTACTGTTTCTGAATATAAACTCCGTTCACAGGAGCTTGAGGGGGCTTTTATGGCCCGTGGAAATCCATTCCACTTAGTACGGAAGGCTCGTACTCGGGCTCAGTTTAATGACTGTTCCTGGCTACTTATCCCCCGTGATCATTCAGATTCGAAAGGACCTGGCTTTGTACATTATGTTGCACGCTTCAATCCACTCAGTTACCAGCTTACTAAGACTGTTCATCGACATATGCAGTTGATTCGTTTGCTTCCTAGTTTGGATTCTCTTCAAATACGGCCGGTCTATACTAGAAATTACAATCTGTGTGATATTCTATGTCCATCTGCTTATACCAGTGTTCAGCCTTGCCTTGCCATAGTTTGCCTCCTGGCCAGAGTGCTTGTGGACACTGTTCAGTGTGCTTTATGATGCTTACCTCTGCCTCCTTTCAGTATAACCAACATACCTATTTTTTGAAGGGCGCCACTGCCTGTGATAGCATTGGGGTGGTGTATCTGATTTTATGTCCTTGTGACTTGGGCTATGTTGGTAAAACAGGACATGCAATGAGGACGCGTCTCATTGAACATCGGAGCAAGTTGAAGCATTTTGTTGCTGGAGCACCTCTGGTTCAACACTGCCAAAAATTCAGCACTGTTTTGAGGATCTACGTTGTCTAGCAATTGCTCAATGTCTTCCTTCTATCCATGATGGTGATTGGGATAAATCTCTGATCCATCTTGAACAGTGATGGATTTTTCGTCTGAATACTGTAGCACCAAGAGGACTGAATGACTTCATTGAATGGAAGTCTTGTTTTTGATAGACATCTTTTTGCTTGCTTTAGGATGGATAGGGTGGTCATTTTTCTGTATCAGTTTATATTCTAATTTTTCTTTTTACTGTTGTTTTGTTTTTTGGTCTTTTGTATAACCTGTTCTTTTTTGTTCTGGTCGGCATGCATCAGTGGTGAGTCCCTGACATCAGCTAGGATTCGCTATTTCTAACGCACATGCTCGGTGTGTTTTTGCTTTGGCGGATCAGCAGTTTACACCGCGGGCCAAGCACAGCCTGTTTGCCTTTGTGGTTTAGTAAGTTTTTCATATTTCTTTTGTTCTGATACCACTGCTGATTTTCTCATTGATTTTTTGTTGATTCCTGCACCACTGACTGATGCTGTTTGGGGAAGTTTAATTTATTTATTTATTTATTTATTACAGGCTCTTATATACCGCTCTATTCAGAATCAGCGCGGTTCACAATATAACAACATACCATAACAACAAACTGTTAGGTTTTACAGAGAACAAGGTTAGAGAACTTGGATAAAACATGGGACGTCATTACTGCAACTATTTACAAGAGTATTTACAAGAGTATTTACAAGTATAATTTGGGGCTTTTTAATTTTAGGATATGCAGCGTTTCCTGTGATGAGCTCCCTGAAGAAGCCGGTTGGCGAAACACCTGGTGTCGGGGCTTTGGTGTCGTTGCTATGAAGACAGCCATTTTAGTGGCTTACTGTACTGTCTTTGTGCTCCATGCTGTGTGTGGCTGCCTTTCTTCACTGCCTCCTAAGCTAAGTCTTTTTGGCTTTCTATTCCTGCTATTTCTACCAATAGTAAGTACTAGGTTTGGGCTTGTTTTGTATGCCCCAGCACAAGGTTTTTTTGACCACTGATGCCACCTTGAGCATATGTCTAGTTATAAGCCCATGTTCCCTGTAAAAAAAAAATAGTTATCTCCAAGTTATAATGCCCTGTTCAATGTAATTTCAGTTTGTTCAATGTAAACCGTACTGATGCAGAATAGCGCGGTATATAAGAGAATGTAAATAAAAAATAAAATAAGCATTTTTGTGGTGCTATTCGATGTGCTCATCCTCTCTGTTCATATTGGTGAGAGGTTGGCTGAGGTCGTTTTTCCTCGATTACTATTGGTGTTATTGTTTCCTTGGTGTAGGTCTCATATTTTGTTTTGGTTTTTTTTCTTTTTTCTTTTTTTGTTCCCTTGTCCTGTTTTGGGAGTCTTTATTGTTATCTGGCATTTTTTGACTCCTAGGAGTATATTTTATATTATAGTCCAATATATGTGTCAGCAGAGGAAGGGGGGCTTCCCCAAGTGGAGGGAAAAGATCCTTTGGTGATCCACATCTTTTATAAGGAGGACTTATCCACTCTTTTGTCAGGATAATATGGCAGTTTTGTACACTCCTCCTCTGGTACAGGTTTCTCAAACGGACTCTATCCTGGAGGGGTTGAGTGATCACTCTGGCCTGTTCACCTCCCTGAACCACTACCATTACTATTACTGAGCATTTCTATAGCACTACAAGACATACGCAGCGCTGCACAGACCCATGTAAAAGATGGTCCCTGCTCATCAGAGCTGCGAGGCACTGAGGATCTGGTGCAGCTCTCTCCTTTACCTCAAGGAGAGAAGAACGACTCTCTGGCCTCTACAATAGATGCACTGGTCACAACATTGATGAAGCACACAGCCATTTCTGTGCTAGGTAGCGCTGCACTGAATGCACTTCATTTTAGGAGAGTGGGAGCCCTCCTCCAGACTGCTTTTACAGCTTTGGCCTTGAGTACTTAGGCAATGTTGTGCAGGCTTGATGGCCCGAGGACTCTCGTGCTGGATCCAGCAAGGTGTCAAGAGTTCCTCTCATAGGGCTCAGCAGGGAGTGTGAGTGTTTTTCAGGGCTGGAGAAGCCTATTCCTCCTGTGGGCCTAATCCTGAGAAGGGTTAGTCCTTCATTGATCTCAGCGCACTCGAGATTCATGGTCAGCACACTCAAGACTAGATGGTTCCTTACTACTACTACTACTGAGCATTTGTATAGCACTGCAAGACATATGCAGTGTTGCACATCCTTAGGAGTTGGTAAGCCCTCTTGATGAGATCTAGTGGACCTTTCCTAGAGAGAGGTGATCATAAGGCAACATCACCTCAGACAACTGGGTCCTTGAATGCTTTGCATTCAGATATGCGCTAGAGTGTGTGTAGCCTCTTCAGGAACCCTGTGGAGTTTCCTTGCAATGCCCCAGCTAAGACAGGCAATTGAGGAAATGTTTCAGTGCCTCCTGCCAGTGGCAAGCTATCATACCTATGCCCTCCTCAGAACAAGGTCAAGAGTGTATTTAATTTACTTTGTGATGCCAAAAACAGCCAGGTCTTCCAACCCATTGTTGATTTGAAGACAGAGCCAACCTCAGAGTGCCTTATTTCTGCATGGAGTCCTCAGGTTGTTGCGTCATCCCAGCAAGAGGTATTGATAACCCCCTTTGTCCTTTACAGGGTTTGCTTCCATATTCCAATCTAGGAGCAACATCAGCGGGTCTCCACTTCTGCGTTCAGCCTCATTGTGCAGAAGTGTGGTCAGCCAATATTCAGTTTGATGGCCACCTAGGAGAATGTCCAGATGAAGAACTTTTCAGTTGTAGGAAGGATCAGTGGTCTGTGGGCTTGGATATTCTTCTTCAGAATGGCCCCAGGAGGGACTCCTGTACATCTTTCCCCATGACCCTTGGTGAGCTGGCTTCTGCACAGGATTCATGCTTGGTCATTCTAGTGGCACCAGACTAGCCATGCAGGTCCCGGTACATGGATCATTTGAGCTTGTTGGCAGGGTCTCCACTATTGCTACCTCAGGAGAGAGGACTTGTGCAGCAGGGTCCCTAGTCATGAAGGATCCCATGCCCTTCTCATTTCTGGCTTGGCCCTTATGAGGAGCAAGCTGTCTAGGAAAGTCTACTCTGGTAATCAAAACCCTTCTTAGGAATTGGAGGGTGTCTATTGTTTATCAGTTACACTGTGCTCTAATGTTCTAATGTTACAGTGTTCTCAGTTGAAAAATACTGTTATGTTCCCTGTAAACCGTCTTGATTTGTAGAAAGTCGGTATATAAAAACTGTTAAATTAAATAAATAAATACATGAATAAATATTTCCTTGGCCTATGTTACAGTCTAGAGGGTCTTTGAGGTGGTGTTCCCCTCTAGCCCTGGATGCCAAGAGGGCAGACATAGTGACCATTTTGTTCATCTTACAGTCCACTTTGGACCATGGTTAGCTCTGAACTTTCTCAGTTCAGGTGGTGGCCCCTGCATGCTACCAGAGTTGAGCCCAGGGTGTATCCTTGGATTCACATCCCACTGTGTCCCACTTCCAAAAAGGGGTGAAGCAGATCATCTGCCTGTGCATCTGATTGTACCTCAGTAGAGAATCTCTCTGTTGCTGAAGGTTCTTCTTTTCAACCTCCTTCAGAAGGCCCTTCTCATGAATTGCCCTTGTGGGTGGGATATCCGGTGGCTAATGCTTCACCCGGACTAATATCAGAACTACAAGTCTTGTTTTGTAGGGAGCCTTCTCTGGTCGTCTTGTCAGCTCATGTGTCTCTGAGGATAGTCCTGTCCTTTCTCCTGAAAATGCTATCTTCCTTTCAAATTTATCAACCTGTGATCCAGCCCTCCTTTTTGGATGAGAACTTTTGATCAGACCCCTCGCTGCATTTGTCAGATGTGAGGAGAGCATTGGTGAGGTATCTAGAGAGTACTATTTCCCTCCGATGGTCAAACCATCTTTGTCATTTCCAACAGTCTAAAGGAAAGGCCAGTAGTGGCTAAGTCCTTGATTGCCCACTGTCTTAAGGATGCTATTAGTTCAGGCTGGGAAACACATGCTGGATGGAGTCAGGGCTTGCTCCACTAAGGCACAAGCCTCGTCGTGGGCTGTCTTCCTTGGACAGCCAAAGGACATCCGTGTGGTGGCCACCTGGCCATCCCTAACTATCTTTGTAAAGTAGTACACATATGTGGAAGCCGGAGTGGATGGTGTCTTTGGCTAAGCAGTTCGGTCTGGATTATTGTCATCCTCCTACCCTAGGTCTTAACAGCTTGGGTACATCTCCACTGGTGATCAGGAAGAGAAAAAATTTTATACCCACTAATTTGCTTTCCTTGAATTCTGCTAGACCACCCTGAGAAGACTACTACAGGTTTGAAAGCCTTGCTGCCTTTTAATGGCTTTATCAGTGTCAGTGCTTGATACAGAGTCAACTATTGTAAGAGAGCCAAAAATTGTTTTGACAAAGTTATTGTTGATTAATACCTTCTCTGAGTTTCTGTCTTGCTTTCTTCTCTGGAACACATAGGCAGCAGAATGGGGTGGGCCACAGAGGCTATGGTTCCACCAATATTTTGTCCAACACAGCATCATCATCTAAGAGCTTTGGAGTAGGCTGAAGATTGGTTTGTTTGGCCCTTCGAACCTAAAAGATTTTCCCCCGCCCTTGTTGAGAAATGTCATCTTGGCTTCTCTGTGCTGCACCAGAGTATATACTAGTGATGACATCTCTGAAAGTTGTTCTAGTCTGCCTTCACTTGCTGGCTGGGGAGCATAAACCCTCTTTTCTAGACTGGTCTAGCAGGATTCAAGGAAAGGAAATTTCTCCTTTTCAAGTATGACCTTGTTGAGATTTATTGTGCTTACATTTTGAAAACATTTACAAATGACACTTGTAAAACTGCAAGCATAGGGATAATAATATCGAAAAGAAAAATATTACCTCAAATATATTTGACGTGTCAGTAAGTATCAAGAAAGCTAGTAGGTTTGTGCTTCAATCAAAATAGTCATTGATTTTAAATCCAATAAAAATCTTGGAATTAAGGTGTTTTTTATGCCACATTTAATACAAAATGAAAAAGAAAATTACTCCCACAAGTTGCAATATATTGTAATAGAAATCAGCATCATATCAGTCGTATGATTTGTTCTTACTGAATGCTGACTGCTTTACAAGGTACCAAAGACTCCTATGAAGAACCACTGCCTGGTGTCTATCAAACCTGCTCCTGCCATGCTCATGAGCAGTTTCATCCGAACACAAATATATCATGTATTTTTTACTGATAATGACCAAACTCCAGGCAATCCGTGCTATACAAAACACATAATCAAATACATTTTAGGCACTGTATTGGTACAAATACATGAAAGCTTCCAAGCCGAGATTTGTGATCATCCATGACCTTTTACATTTCAATTTAATTATTCATCTTTCCAAACCTGGGCTCAACAGAAGTTATAATCCAGGTATAGTAGGTGAATCCCTGCCCCAGAGGGCTTACAGTATTAGTAGATACCTGGAACAATGAAGGAAAAAGTAAATAGCCCAAGTGCACAAGGGCTATCATTGAGAGAAATGGGATTTAAAGCCTGGCTTGCCTGGTTTTCAGTCTCCTGCTGTAACCACTAGGCTGCTCTTCCATGAGGAAGGCTCCACCAGGGATACTTGACATGAACATCGGAAAAAGAGAAAAGTGACCTTTCTTGTCAGAACTGAAAGTTCACTTTTCATCTGCTGATGTGTTTCAGATATCTGGGAGTTGAGCAGCTGAAACAGGCCTGGTATTCAACAGGAACAGATCATGAGATGCTTGAGAGAAAAAATTAATTCATCTCTCAGGACTCCTGACATTTCTTTTTTACTATATTCCACTGCTTAACCTAACATTACCCAAGTGTTTTGGCATTCACTGTTCAACAGATATTTTGTATAAGAAAAAAATAAAATCATATCACGTTTTTGATCCTTCACTAAATCATATGATTTTTCATGCAATGTCTAAAGATGACTTGCCCAATCTATAATTTGATCTCTATAGCTTGAGACGTACCCTTGTATCATGGGCTGTATTCTAAAGGATCAGAAAACCAGTTTTTATTGGATGCAGTATCATATAGACAAAACAAGCCTGTCTTTGATCTGTTTGTACTGGAGAAAATATATTATTTCTTCAGCGTACTGTCAGTGTCAGTAATGTGTGAAATCTTCCTGCTCATAGGGGTTTGGAAGTGAGAAGATTTCTTGCTACTAATTATTTACCCCTATTGAGCTTATGTGGCAAAGGGAAAGATTTCTCTCCCTCAGTCAATGGATGGCCATCAGGGACTCCGCATCTGTTTGAGAAGGGTTTCTCCTGCTACATGCCCATAGAGAATCTCTGTTGAATATAGTCGTCAAGAGTCAGGAACTGAGTTCTCCTTTTCAATTACTTTAATGGAATTCAGTTAGCGAGACTGTGTGTGGCGAGTTTGAGTAGCCAGATAGGTTATGAAGAGAGCGGAATGCTTTGTAGGTCAAGGAGCCTTTTGATTGGTGCAGCATAAGAATTAGACAAAATATATTGCACATGAGTTTTGAAGATTAGGGGTGTGCAGGGAATGTCAGAATTTTTCTTTCATGTCATGGTGGGGAGTTTTTTATTTTTTTCATTTTTTTTTTGTTCATTTCAATGCATGTTAACGTAGTTTTAACATTCACTAAAACTGGAGAAACAGAATGGTTTAAAATCAGCAAAAGTTTACGACAAGGCTGCATACTTTCCATCTACCTGTTTAATTTATATGCAGAATAAATCGGGACTGCATGAAAACAAGTGGGGGCACATTCCAACCTAGCCTCCCAGCCCGTTGTGCAGCCAATCAGAAGCGGGACGTCCAAAGATAGCTCCCACTGGATCAGAATCGGGTCTAGATGTGCCCGTGGGATCAGAATCGGGACGCCCAGAGATAGCTCCCTCGGGATCAGAATCGGGTCTATGGCCTAAACATGCAGGCCGAGCCCCGATTCTGGTCGGCCTGCACACCCAGGTGCCATGGTGTCCTGGCACCGAGGCTCCATTCAGAAGCCACACATGCCGGCTGCCACCAATTTTCTTCTTTCCTTGCAGCCGGACCCTCAATCCAGCCTCCTATGGCCAGGATCCGGCTGCAGGGATCCTCCTGCACCTCCTTCCTGTTTGTCCTGACCCAGCTGCAGGATCCTCTGACGTCCAGGGGGACCCCTAAACCTCAGAATCAGCCCTGTACATCTGGGGTCACGGCCCACCCATGCCCCACCCTTGCTCTGCCTCCAGAATGCCCCCTCCTGCCCCCATCTAAGCCTCCCTGTACAAACACACCATTTGAACGGGGAAGCACTAGCCAGGGCTGGCAGGGGAGCAGATAGCGGGGATGGATGTACAATTCAGACGTCCATCCCCGCTATTCGCTGTACTTAATGACCCCCTCTGAGGTGTGAAGATTGGTGGAAGATTCATCAACAGCCTTTCCTATGCTGATGATACCACAATACTGGATGAAAATGAAGACGATCTGAAGCATTCACTTCTCAAGATCAAAGAACATAATCTTAAATTGGGCCTGCACCTTAATATAAAGAAGACAAAGACCCTGACAACTGGCAAAATCAATAAGTTCATCGTTGATGGAGAAGAAATTTTAATAGTTGACAAATTTAACCTGCTTGGATCAATAATCAAAGAAACGATGAGCAGTCAAGAAATCCAATGACACATTGCTCTTGGCAGAATGGCTATGAAGGACCTAGACAAGATTCTCGAGAGCAGAGATGTCTCTCTCTATACAAAGATTCAACTTGTTCAAAACATGGTGTTTTCAATAACATCATATGGATGTGAAAGTTTGACAGTAAAAAAGATAGACAGGAAGAAAATTGATGCCTTTGAATTATGGTGCTGGCGACGAATACCGTATATACCGTGGACTGCCTGAAAAACTAAACTAGTCAGTACTAGAGGAGATTAAACCTAAGCTTTCTTTAGAAATTCAGATGACAAGACTTTGACTTTCATACTTTAGACACATCATGTGAAAAGAGAGATCATTAGAGAAAGATATCATGCTTGAAGGTCAACGCAGGCTAGTAATGAGATGGATTGATATAATAACAGCAGTTATGGATGCCACTCTATCAACAATGAGCCGCCTGACTGAACACAGTTTAGGACAACTATCCAGAGGGTTGCCATGAGTCGACACCGACTCAACGGCACAACAACCACCACCATTTGGAATGAATAAAAGACATTTGGTGCATGCTAAAATCATTTGCATGTGGAGGATAATTTTATAATAGTGCACAGCGGGTAAGTGCCTACATAGGCACCTACATTTCTTCATAAGATACTAGCATGTGGCAGAGATCACACCTTAATTTAAGTTAAGGTGCATTTACACCTGCCTTAGAGATGGCATAAATGCCTGTGCCTAAACTTTTCTAGTACACATGTAAATTATAGTATTTTAAAATGTATGCACATACCTGTGCATTCCTGCCCGTATGCAGCCCAAGCCCCTCCCATGTGCACACCCACCAGCAAAGTACATGCCGTTGTGTGAATGCAAATACATTTATGCTGGTTTATATACGGTGCTATTAATGCACATATGTGGCCATATGCATGTGTAAATACTGGCAAAGTAGGCATCTATATTGCAGCCCAGATTATTTGCCCCCTTGTAAAATTACCCTAAATGGTTTTAATGCACACTAAATGGCTTTATCTTTATTTACACTTGATATACCGCTCAAGTCGAAACATTAGGGCGGATTACAATAAAGAAAATATAAAACAATTCCATGCTGCGGGAAAAAGAAAGGAACGCCATATTTAATAGGAAAGGAGAGAAAGAACAGCAAACAGACAAGAATAAATAACACAGAGGACACAGTCTATAGGGAATCAGTAGAAGGGAGATTAAAAGCCTGCTGAAAATAGGTGTGTTTTGAGTAATGCTTTAAATTTTTGGTAGGTGGGTTCTAAATGGAGTGCGGAAGGCAGAGAATTCCATAGTGCTGGGCTGAGGAAAAAGAACGCAGCGTGTCATGTTTGTTCAAAGTGAGCTTGAGACGGAGAAGGGAGGGAAAGCCAGTTAGCATGGAGAGAGCGGAGTTGGCAATAAGGTGTATGTAGAGAGATATGGTCAGCAAGATACTGTGGCGTTGAAGTATGGAGTGCCCGGTGAGTCAAAATCAGGATTTTGTATTTAAATCTGAACTGAAGTGGTAGCCAATGGAGGCGGAGTAGTAGAGGGGTGATATGATTGAATCATCTAGAATGCGTTGCAAGGCATGCAGCCATGTTCTGGAGCAGTTGCAAGCGTTGAAGTTGATAGCGTGGTAGATTAGCCAAAGCTACATTGCAATAGTCAAGTCAGTTCATGACAAGTGCAAGCAATAAGGTGATGATAGGTGAGCGGACTGCTCTAATCTGTCTAAGCGCATGGAAAGAGCGACGTATGAGAATAGACAGGTGCTCGTGAAAAGAAAGAGAAGAATCTAGAGTGACACCCAAATAGTGAAAAGAGGAAACCAGAGGAATGGTGGATGAAGCAAGCTGAGGAGCAACCATAGGGCAAGGGGAACTCAAGGATACCCACATGGCAGTTGACTTGGAAGGGTTCGCGTGAAGAAAGTTAGAAGAAAGCCAAGACTCAACATGAGAAAGGCAGTCATTGAGAGGCGAGATGTTCACATCTACCGGTGATAAATGAAAAATGAAAATGGGAATTGCTGAATTAAAAGAGGCAGAGGGGCAAGAAAAATATTAAAAAGCAACAGCGAAAGAACAGAACCCTGTGGAACCCCACAGATAAGTGAAATGGGGGGAGAAGATTGGTTGTTGGAAGAGACGGAGAAAGTGCGTGAAGTGAGAAACAATCAAAATCACTGTAAAACTGTACCCCGAAGACCAGTATCATAAAGTCGAGAAAGGAGAATTCTGTGATCCACAAGATCAAAAGCAGATGATAGATGTAGTGAAACAAGCAAGGTGATGTCTCCTCGATCATGAGCAATATGAATTTCATTAAGCAGAGCAAGAAGTACTGTTTCTGTGCTATGTCCTGCACGGAATCCGGACTTTAGGGCATGGTAAATAGTATTAGTGTATGTTAAAAACAATTTAATGCTCACTAAACGGGTCTAGGACAACTCGGCGCAGCCATCTCAGTATGCCATGCTGAGTTGTCCTAGACCTATTACTGGTCACATATGAGGTGAAATTTGGAAATGTCAAAAAGTGCAATAGTAAATGCAATAGTAAAACATCCAAAAACATTTTATTAAGCTATCTGATAATTTCAGATTTGTCAAATGAAATCTGTAATGTCCATTTTGGCTTTAAGGGTGAACTTTTTAAAAGGCTGCTTCTTCACCTGGTTCAGAACATGAGGAAGCATTTGGCGTCAATAGGTGCTGTTTCAGAATGCAACACGAACACGGAGTAAGCCAAAATGTTTGTGGCGTTAGCATTTGTGCCTGTCCCAGACTTGGGAGATTATGTTGCTGCTCTGGAAGGACACCTGCCTGAAGAGCTTTATCCTCTGATCAACTGGTTCAAGGACAGCTACATCGGTCACCTATATAGGAGAGGAAACGGTAGATGATGATCTCTGTTTACTCCATCTATGTGGAATCTGTTCAATAGTGCAATCCTCGGCGCTCAGTGTTCTAACAACCATTCTGAAGCTGCTCATCGTCGCCTCTGAGCCAAATTTTGAATGAGACATCCCACGATCTGGAAGTTCTTTGATGGCCTCAGAAAGGTGCAGAAGGGCAGAGATGCCTATTATGAACAGCTCGTTTCAGACCACAGTCCTCCAGCCAAGTTGAGGAAATACCACAAAGCTGATCAACGTATTTCAAAGATTCTGTCAAATTACGGTACTAGATGCCTTATAGAATACTTGCATGCCATAGCTCATATTTATGAGCACAACAAAATCTTTTTTATGTTTTCCTATTAAACTTTGGAGTTCCAGATTTCATTTGGCAAATCCGAAATCATCAGATAGCTTAATAAAAAATGTTTTTGGATATTTTACTATTGCACTGAGTTGTCCCATTCCCCACTATATTGATAAATGAAACAAAGGGGCATATTTAACCGTTATCACAGGATTTGTCAGGGACAGGACAGGTTAGGAGTGGAACGTGGACATTAATGGCACATTGCAGTTAGGGTAGGTGTTTTGGGTGCATGTTAACTGCATCTGTTGGTATTAACACCACCCATTGAGGTGGCTTTAAGTATACCAGTGTGCCAGTTAGCATGGTGTCACGTTTGCAAAACACTAACGGCAAGAGGACGGGTGCACACACCCCTTAAAGTTTGCAAGGGCTTCTGCACTAGTTCTGCAGCTCAAATGCGTGCTACCAACACACACTTTAGTAAACGTGCCACAACATTTTATTTGTTGTTTCTTGCATTTAGAAAATGCCACATAATGAAGCAACATATGTTGTTTCGATGATGTTTTCAAACGAAAGCACATTCAAAATATTAAATCTGCAAGGAATGCAAAACTGTCAGAAATCAACCCTGACTTTGGTCTCTGTTTTGATCCTCTCAGCTTGTTTGGCTTCAGCTTTCTTGACTCAGCTGATTAGCACCCTTCCCTCTCAATTTATTATGGTTAAATACTGATCCATTTAATGCTCTCTGCCTATATCGCTCATTGTCTGCTATCAGCAGACTAAGATTAGGTAACTTTGTGTCCATTTCCCTTGTCTGTTGCTATTTATAGTATCTTGGATGTTTTTGACAGCCTGGCTGTTGCTGAGCCTGTTGTCATTCCAGCACCCCTTGAATTTTCTTGTATGGACAATAAGGTTCAAATGCATTAGTATGTCTATACACAGCAGTTCCAGTTCACTGAAGCACTTGCCCACATCTCTAGCTCTATTCCTTGGTGATCTAATATGTTATCTGTCTGTCTGTGACCAACACAGCCTAAATGTTCCTAGCACTAGAGTCAATAAATTCTTGATCTCAGGGAACTAGAACCCAATTTCTTCAGGGTATGTTTTCTCTTTGTATCTATGAGAAAAAAAAGCCTTTTGATAATGTATATTTGGTAACTTAGTAAATGACTGCAGATAACGACAAGCATGACCCATCCAGTCTGTTCAGTAAGGTGCTTTTACTTTGAATTGTAACTACCATTCCATGCAGGTTATCCCCACTCTATGCCTCTTTTTTGAAGTGTAAAAGTTTTGCTTTCAGCAGGATTACGTCTTTTGCTATACATGGTCCCTCTGGGTTTATGAACACATAAGTTACTTTAGTTGATAGTTAGCATTATCATTTATCAAGGTTAAACCTAATACTCCTAAACACTGAGCAACTTCATTGGTCTGCCTGAACAGCCACCTTTAATTCAAAATATATGACTAACGTTATAAAAAAAAATGTTTTAATCTTTTTAAATGGAGGGAAAGACCTTAGTAGTTCTATCATATTCCCTCTATATGGCAGGAGACTGCCCGAAGGGAATATGTTTGTTCACCATCAACAGCCAGAAAAACTCTCCGATATCATTTTTATTATTGAATTTGGAGACCAAATTTTTATCAATTATATTTCAATAAAATAAATAAACTTCATCATAATAAAGTGTTTCCACTGAAAAGAGCGAACACCGTCACTTCACCACCACTTAACAGTACCAATTCTCCTGTAACAAAAAAACAGCAAGTGGAGGGAGCAACAAATGGCCACAAACAATTGCTCAAAAATACTTAGCTTACAACAGTCGATTCTTCAGGCAGAATGATCACTCACGGTCACTTAACAAAAATTTCTGTTTTGCCATTCCCAGGTTCATCAGGGGTGATTCTCATGAAATGTTTGTTCTCAGCATTCACTCCAGCAGCAAGAAACTGCCTCATGGTCACCATTTTTAAATCTTCAGACAGCCAATCAAGGAAACGTAGGTGGAGCCACATATTATTTTTTTAATCCAAAGAAAAAGGAAAAAAGACCACCCCAAAAACAGCAAACTATAAAAGAAGATATAAAAAATACTTCAATCTATTTTGTTGTTTTAAACCAACCGGTTCCATAGCATTTAAAAGGAAAATCCACCGCTGCTCACGCTGCAGCAGAAGTTTCCCACGATCACCACCGCGCAAGGAGTAATGATCAATTGCCAAGCAGTGCAAATATGCAAATGCATAAGTATACTGAATACAGTGTTCACCAGTAGTGCTTCTTTCCGCTGTTTTGATAAACTGTATTTATGCTCTGAAAGACGTGTCTTGAAAGGTCTGGTAGTTTTACCAATATAGATTTTACCACAGGGACAGCATGTCAAATAAATAACATAGTCTGTTGTACTGTACATGATATATTTGAACTTTAAAGAAAACGTTTTGCCAGATACTGTAAATGCCCTTATCTCCTCCATTATAGGGTGAAATGTACAATGCCCACATCATGTTTGTCCTCCCACACCCATCAAAGGCAGCCTTGGAAGAGCAGGGTAGAGAACATCTCTTATGTTTTGACCTCTTTGATATGCAATTCTAGGGCACAAATGGGCAAAAGTTGAACGTACTGACAATACCGGCCAATGTTGCCATATTGATGCAGCGATCTTCAAAGACAAGGCAGAGTATTGCAACACGCAAGTAAAACATTCAGACTGGGCACTAGGCTCCCACTATGAAGAAAATGTGAAACAACTGGAAAAGTATAAGACAGATTTAAAGACAGCTAAAATTTAAAAAATTCCTATGTGATGAAAAAGAAATGAAGGCGAGTTCTATTTATAATTGGCAGAAAACACATCCACGTCCTTATGGTTCAGGTCAACAGAGTAGAATTTTTGATTTGTCATCAGAGAGTCCATTATCAAGTGGGGAAGAAGACTTAAAGAAAATTATTCTAGAAGACGTGAATTTGTCCGAGAAAAGAAATGGAATAAACAAGGTTTTTTATATGATGGAGGGAAAACATACGGCCCTTATACTTGGGCCCGGAGAAAACATCAAAACCAGTAAAGTCAAGTGTGATTAACTTGTCATCTATACCATTGACTTTGTCTCTTTATCTTTATTTAAAAACTTAATATACCGCCAGAACCGAGGTATACAGCGGTTTACAATTAAAACAAGGAGATACTGCTAAGGAAGAAAAGAGCAGAAAAAGAACACCATTTATTAACAGGAAAGAGATAGCATTAGAAGGAAGAGACAGCGAGCGGCAGTAATAACAGAAGGATTGGGGCACTCTTAGTTATCAGCGAGGGAGGGAAGAGAGGGAAGAAGAGGGGAGAGGAAGGTCAAAGGCCATGCAAAAAAGGTGAGTCTTGAGTTTAGCTTTAAAGGTGGGAAAGGAAAGTTCGAAGCGAAGGGCAGATGGCAGGGAATTCCAAAGACGAGGACTGAGAAAGAAGAACGCATGGACTCAAGGCGAGCCTGGGATGGGAGAGGAAGAAATAAGCAGTTGGCATGAATGGATCTGAAGATTCTTGGAGGGCAGTGGAAGTGAACTAGATCAGAAAGGTAAAGTGGGGTACCGGTATGAAGTGATCTGTGTACAAAAATAAGGATCTTATATTGAATTCGGAAAGGAATAGGTAGCCAGTGCAGACAGATGAGAAGGGGGTGATTTGGGCAGATCGGGAAATGTGTGTCAGAAGATGAGCAGCAGTGTTGTGAACTAACTGAAGCCTACGGATTTGAGTGAGGGGAAGGCCAGCCAGGGACGCATTGCAATAATCCAGGCAAGAAACTACAAGAGAGAGGAGCAAGGTGGTTAAAGAAGAAGGAGAGAGAAAAGGGCGAACCACACGGAGTTGTCTGAGGGTGTAAAATGAACGTTGAACGACAGAAGAGATGTGATCTTTAAAGGTCAGAGCAGAGTCAAGAGAAATACCAAGGTAGCATATTGAGGAAACAAGAGGGATAGGGTCAGCTGAAAGAAGCGGAGCAAGAGAGGGGACAGGAGCACCAGCAGTGAACCAAATAGCCGAGGTTTTAGATAAATTAACATGTAGGAAGTTATCCAAAAACCAAGAGGAAACAGCGGAGAGACAGGCATTGAGGGGACCAATATTGGGATTAATGGAGTCGGTGTGATAGAGAAGAATGATATCATCTGCGTAGTAATACGCAGAGATACTGTGCTGCTGGATAAGCAGGGAGAGAGGAGCTAAGAAGATGTTGAACAAGAGAGGTGTTAGTACTGAGCCCTGGGGGACACCACAGTGAAGGGGCGTCGGCAGAGAAGAATCAATACCAGAGAGAACCAAGAATGAAACCATTGAAGAACTGAGCCAGATAGACCAATAGCACTGAGGCGTGATAGGAGAGTGCGGTGGTCGACGACATCAAAAGCAGCGGAGAGATCAAGTGAAACAGCTATAGATATAGAACCCCGATCGTGAGCAACATGTAACTCATTGAGAAAAGAAATAAGGATTCAGTGCTATGACCAGGACGAAAACCAGATTGGTGGGGGTGGAGAACCAGAGAAGCCTCGAGATGAGCAGAAAGCTGAGAAAAGACCAATCTCTCAAGAAGCTTAGAGAGAAAAAGAAGATTAGAAATAGGACGCCAATTTGAGGGTACAGAGGGATCCAATGAGGCTTTCTTCAAAAGGTGACGGATCAGGGCGTGCTTCCAATGTGAGGGAAAAATGCCGGATAGTAAGCTAGTGTTGAATATAGAAAGAATCAAAGGGGGCAGGGCCAGTGAGGGCTCAGAGAGCCACTGTGAGGGGATAGGATCAGAAGGACAGGTTGTTTTCCGAGTGGTGGTGAGGACCTTTGTCAATTCTGAGTAATGAGTTGAAAGGAGGACCAGCGATGAGAAAGGGGCGGAATGCCTGAGGTCGGGGATGAAGGAGAGGATGGAGAAGGGGGAGGGGGGGGAAAGAGCAGGAGGGCAGATAGGAAAAAGTTGTCGAATAGAGAGTACTTTGGAGGCAAAGTGAGAAGCCAAAACGTAAGGTGCAGGGTTGTCAGGAGAGGGAAGAGCGAGGGTTGCGGAGCTAGATGTAGAGGAAACGTGGGGCAGAGAGAGAGTGAAGAATGTGGTACAGTTGCCAGGTGGAATTTGCTGAGGAAGATATAAGCTTAGAGAAATGTTCCTGTTTAGCCTAATTAAGAAGGGTACGGTAACGTGTATGACAATAGCAGAAGTGCAGTAGTGTAGCTGGGGAGGGGCACTTATGCCAACGACAAATGGCCCGGCAGAGGTAGGAACGGTTAATCAGAAGACCCGGATGAAACCAGGGAGAGCTAGGGCGACGTTGAGTGGTAGGAGAGGGACGTGGAGGGGCAACCTGATCGAATGCAGAGGAAAGTGTGGTATCCCAACATTGCGCCTGGAGATCCACTGGGAATAGGTGAAAGTCGGCAGGAAAAAGCTTGTCTGAAGAAGGGAATTGAAGAAGTGAGTCGGGAGTAATACGATGGACCCGGGCGAGTTGGAGGAGGCGGAACTGATGGGGAAGAGGAGGAAGGGGAAAGGAAAAGAAAAAAAGTATGCAGAAATGATCAGACCAAGGAAGGGGCAAAGCAGAGAAAGAGGAGGGAACGAGGGACGAGGACTGTCGGGAGATAACAAGATCTAACGTATGGCCGGCAGAATGGGTAGGGGCTTGAACAAATTGCTGTAGAAAAAGATCGGAAAGCAGGGAAAGAAGAGAGAGATCGTGCTGAGAGGAGGGAGAATCGAAATGAACATTAAAGTCACCAAGGATTAAACAGTGCTGGTACATAAGAGAGGCCTCGGACAAGGTAGAGAGGACAGAGTCCCACAGAGGGGAAGATAGAGCAGGGGGAGCATAAAGAAGAAGAATATGAGTAGGGGTTGAGGTCTCTAAACGAAGCAAGAGAGTCTCTGGATAAGAGAAAGGGATAGGAAGAATCTCCAGCAGAGGGAGGGAGGAACGGAAGATCGCCGCAAACCCCCTGCCACTCCTACCCCGGCGGGATGTCAATATGGAGGAGTAGCCCGGGGGAAGACAACGATTCAAAAGAGGCTCCTCCTCCTCCATGAGCCAGGTTTCTGTTAGGAACAAGACATCCAAGGAATGCTGTAGAATAAGGTCATGAATAAGCACAGATTTGGTACGCAGAGAGCGACAGTTTACGAGAGCCATCTGGAGTAGAAGGAACTGCGTGGGGGAGGGGGAAGAGGAAAAAGGAGGATGGAGGGATCAAGGAGGGGAAGACATAGGATAAGATTAGGGGAAGGTCGCACGATAGTATCTGGTAAGGCAGGATGAGGAGGAGGGAGAAGGGGCCTCCAGCCCCAAATGACAGGGTTAGCAGCCATTCCACAGGGAAAAAACAAGGTCAAGAGCAAGGCAAGAGTCAAAAGGACCAGGCTACGGGCAGCGAAAATGTCCCAGTTCTGAAACAGATTGGAGCTGGCAAGATTATAGCGTGCACCAGCCACCGGAGGAACTAGGGAAGCTAGGGGCGACGTGATGTCCTGAGTACGGTCTGAATGTTGATGGAAGACACTCGGGTGCGATGAATCACTGGACTTTCCCCCAGACTCGCCCCAAGGAGCTCGACCAAGGAGCACGTCCTGCTCTTGGGCGCACCCCGCCGTGGCGCAGGATGCCGCACTAGAGGTGTTTAAATGCAGGATGGGTACTTCCGGTGACACCTGGAGAGCAGCCAATGGGAATTATCTGTAGGAGTGGCAACAGAAGAACGTCGGTAACAGCGAAGCAAGCAGGCAGGCAAGCAGGTAAACAGCAAAGCAGGCAGTAAACATCTAAGGGATTATCATATGTGTCAGGTCCCTTCTATAACCCTTTTGACAGTCAAGTGGCAGTGGAAAGATTGATATGTTCTTTGCAAATAAAGTTGTTCTTTGACGATACCGTTTTTACATATGATCCTTCTGTGGTTCATTTAAAATTGTCATGGACTCCACCAGGTCTTTTGGATCCAGAATTATTGACTTTTAAGAATCTTCTGTTTGAAAGATATAGCTGACTTTCTGAAGATGCGTTGTGCCCCTATATCTAATCTTTCAAAAATGGAATGGGCTGCTTTGAGAGAGTTACAGAATCATCTTCAGCTTATTAAAAGGGCAAATAAGGGAGGAGCGATAGTGGTGATGGATGTATCTATGTATGATTTGGAAGTCTAGTGTCAATTGAGCAATACAGTTCAATTATATGTCCTTGGAAGTGGATCCTACTGCTTCTTTACAAAATAATATCACAAGTTTGTCAAAGAAAGCACTTGAATGTGGCTTTGTAACAGAAAAAGAGTTCTCTTTTTTGAAACCAAAGCATCCCAAGGTTCCAGTATTTTAGCTTTTGCCAAAATCCATCTGGTCGACCTATACTTTATAGTAATGTTTCCTTATTAGAATATGTGGGAAGATATTTAGATCAAATTTTGAAATTTGAGGTTCTTAAAATCCGTTCTTATATTAAAGACACATCTCATTTTTTGCAGATTTTACAGTAGATACAGAATATGTCTTTGGTCTGATGGATGGTCACGATGGACATGGCATCACTTTATACCTCAATACCCCAAGACAAGGCCTTACAATTGCTTGAAGACGTGTGAGAAGGGAGACCTCACCTTCATAGATTTCCAAAAGATTTTTTAATGCAGTGAGTCGAGATAGCGCTCAAGAAAAATTATTTTCTATATAAAGATCATTTGGGTTTTTTTCAACAGATCTCTGGGACGGTGATGGGGGCTACGTTTTGCCCCATCCCTGGCTGATCTGTATATGCAAGAGTTTGAGAACAGATATGTGTTACATTGATGATGATTTCCTTTTATGTGGAGGAACAAAAGATCTTCAAACGTTCTTTTCATATCTGAATGGTGGCAATTCTGCAATTAAATTTGATATGATTTGTGATGAAAGAGTTACATATAGATTCATCTAAAAAAATGTATAAGATGGAAGATACATTTGTAACTGTCGTTCTCAAAACCTACAGATAGGAATGCATTGTTACAGTATAGCAGTTTCCATCCAATATCTTTAAGAAATAGTTTGCCTTTTTCTCACCTGTTATGTTGCCGGAGAATATGCTCTACTAAAGAAGAGTTTCAAAGGCAAGCATCCTTAATGGCAAATAAATTTATCGATAGGGGTTACCGTCGAGCAGTGGTAAAGAGGGTATATAAAAGAGCTTCCCATAATTATCGGGAATGGTTTTTGGCCCCTTCCTCTAGATTGGAGCTTAGTACCCAGTCTGAATATTTTACTTGTGTGATACAATACTCTGCCTTGTCTTCGAAGATTGCCGCATCAATATGGCAGCATTGGCTTTGTTCTCTGATAAGGCTTTCAATGCTGCTTTGACTTCTTCTTTCATCACCAGTGGTTCCAGATCATAAGGTACAGGTTTGTTTATTTATTTGTTTATTTATTTTATATACCGCTTTATCCAAGTAATCAAGTTTACAGGGAACAAGTGTCTAATACTGCTCTAGGCAGTTTACAATAAGCAGCTTACAAGGAATAAGAAACATTTTGATTGAAACTATATACAGCATTGCAGAGCATTATAACAATATTTTGCATCATGTGCAGGCTGGAATGCATTGATGTGTAGCTACTATGTACATTAATTTATATACAATGAAATGGGTTGTTATGTTACAGATTATTAGAATTTACAACCTGGGTAAAGCTGATAGTAAAGTGGGCATATCTGCAATGAGTAGTTTTGTTTTTATATATTTAGCTGATCTATTGTGATCTGTGAGGGCTTATGTGCATCAGTGATGCAGAGAGCTGAACTATTGGTAGTTTAACTACTGGCAGGGTCTCCCAAGATGGACAGGTCTCAGCTGAGGTGCCAGACCAAGACAAACCACCCATCTGGGCAGCAGCAGAATGGGATAGTGTTGATGGCGGAGGATCACATTTCTGTGACAACGGCAACAACACCAAACTTAAACTGCGTGAAAGAAAGGCCCGGCAATCTACTTCTGTATCTTGCCATAAAAACCCAATGGATAGTTACAACAAAACAAATTGTGCTATAGTGCTGGAAGATGAGACCCCCAGGTCGGAAGGCACTCAACTAGCTACTGGGGAAGAGCTGAAGACTTTTCAGAGTAAAGCCAGCATTTATGATGTGGTTGGATCAAAGCCCTCAGGATGTCTGACTGCTGATCTAGCTGTGCATGAAATGAAAGTCAGAAGCTGTAAAGATGTCTTACACTTTGGAACATGGAACGTATAAAGCATGAACCAAGGGAAGTTGGAGGTGGTCAAGAATGAAATGGAACGTGTACAACTTGATCTGTTGGATGTCAGCGAACTGAAATGGACAGGCATTGGGCACTTTGCATCAGATGATCACATGGTCTACTATTCTGGAAATGAAAGACAAAGAAGAAATGGTGCTGCATTTATAATAAAGAAGAAACTTGCAAGAACTGTAATGAAATACAATGCAGTCAGCGAACGTTTAATATCTCTTCGTCTATGAGGAATGCCTATCAACACAACTAAAATTCAAGTATATGACCCAACAACAGCTGCAGAAGAGAATGAAATTGAAGAGTTCTATGAACAAGTACAAGCTGAAATTGACAGAACATGCAAACAGGATATCCTGATAGTCATGGGTGACTGGAACGCAAAAGTTGGCAACAAAGAAGAAGACAAAGTAGTTGGAAAATATGGACTTAGCAACAGAAATGAAGCTGAAGAAAGACTGATAGAATTCTGCAAGACCAATGATCTATTCATCTCAAACACCTTCTTCCAGCAACACAAGCGGCAACTGTACACATGGACTTCACCCAATGGATTGTATAAAAATCAAATTGACTACATCTGTGGAAGTCAACGATGGAAAAGCTCTATAACATCAACAAAGACAAAACCTGTAGCTGACTGTGGTACAGATCATCAACTACTAGTATGCAAACTCAAGCTAAAGTTGAAAAAGATCAAACCACTCATGAATGCAGCAAAATATGACCTTGAGAATATACCACTGGAATTTAAAGACTGCCTGAAAAATTGATTTGCTGCTTTAGATACAAATGGCAGAGCTCCAGAAGAGTTATGGAATGACTTCAAGAAGGTTGTGTTGGAAGAAAGTGAGAAGTCTCTACAAAAGGTGAAAAAGAAAAAACAGCCAAAATGGATGACGGAAGAAACTCTGAAAATTGCCCAGAAATGCAGAGAAGCTAAAGGCAGAGGAGAAAGAAAGACAATCACAGAACTCAACAGAGATTTCCAACATGCAGCAAGACAGGACAAGGAAAAGTACTACAATGATGCATTCAAGGAAATTGAAGCAGAAACTATTACAGGAAAAACAAGATCGGCTTTCCTAAAGCTACGAGAGTTAAAGAAAAAGTTCCAACCTCAAATTGGAATGTTACAAGATGCTCAAGGTTCTATGTTGAATGATGCTGAGAAGCTCAAGAAAAGATGGAAGGAATATACAGAGTTTTTATATGATAAAGATCAAGTGGACCAGCAGCTGTTTCGACCTGTACCTTATGATCGGGAACCATTGGTGATGAAAGAAGAAGTTGAAGCAGCATTGAAAGCCTTATCAAAGAACAAAGCACCGAGCATTGATAGCATTCCCATAGAAGTATTACACCAATCTGATGCAGCTGTTACTGTACTTACAAGGCTCTGCCAAGAAATATGGAAGACAACATCATGGCTAACTGACTGGAAAAGATCTGTTTTTATACCAATACTAAAGAAAGGTGATCCAACTGACTGTAGAAATTATCGCACAATCGCTCTGATCCCACATGCCAGCAAGATTCTACTGAAGATTATTCAAAAGAGACTACAACCATACCTGGAACAAGAACTACCTGAAGTGCAAGCAGGGTTCAGGAAAGGGCGAGGAACGAGAAGACATCATTGCGGATGTGAGATGGATCCTTGAAAAGACTATAGAATACCAAAAGGATATCTATTTGTGCTTTATCGACTATAGCAAAGCTTTTGACTGTGTAAACCATGAGAAACTCTGGGCCACATTAAGAAGCATGGGTATACCAGAACACCGGATCGTACTCTTGCACAATCTGTACATTGATCAAGAAGCAACAGTTCGAACGGAACAAAGAGAAACAGACTGGTTTAAAATAAGCAAAAGTGTAAGACAAGGCTGCATACTTTCCCTCTACCTGTTTAATTTATATGCAGAACAAATCATCAGAGAAGCAGGATTGTATGAAGACAGAGGTGTGAAGATTGGTGGAAGACTCATCAACAACCTTCGCTTTGCTGATGTTACCACATTACTGGCTGAAAGTGAAGATGATCTGAAACATTTGCTTCTCACAATCAAAGAACATAGTCTCAAAATGGGCCTGCACCTTAATGTAAAGAAGACAAAGATCATGACAACTGGCATAATCAACAGGTTCATCGTTGAAGGAGAAGAAATTGAAATTGTGAACAACTTTAACCTATTTGGATCAACTATCAATAAAGAAGCAACAAGCAGTCAAGAAATCAGATGACACATTGCTCTTGGCAGAATGGCTATGAAAGACCTAGATAAGATTCTCAAGAGCAGAGATGTCTCTCTCCATACAAAGATTTGACTTGTCCAAGCCATGGTATTTTCAATAACATCATATAGATGTGAAAGCTGGACAGTGAAAAAGATAGACAGGAAGAAAATTGATGCCTTTGAATTATGGTGCTGGCAGCGGATACTGTGTATACCATGGACTGTCCGAAGAACAAATCAGTCGGTACTAGAGGAGATCAAACCTAAGCTTTCTTTAGAAGCTCAGATGACAAGACTTCTACTTTCATACTTTGGATGACACATGCGAAGAGCGAGATCATTAGAGAAGGACATCATGCTTGGCAAGGTAGAAGGTCAATGCAAAAGAGGATGGCCAGCAATGAGATGGATCGATACAATAACAGCAGCTATGGGTACCAGTCTGTCAACAATGAGCCGCCTGACTTAAGACCGAACACAATTTAGGATAGCTATCCAGAGGGTCACCATGAGTCGACTCCGACTCGATGGCATTTAACAACAACAACATGGTGGGTTGCTCGCATTGGTAGTAATCTGCAAATAGGAAAGGAACGTCTTGAGGTGCTTTCTGAATAATAAGTCTTTTATTCCTCTCAGGTTGTTGGGTAGGGTATTCCATAGGGCTGGGGAGAAGAACGAGAATGTACTATTGGTGGTTGCTTGGACTGCATTTCTGAACATCTTCGATGTAATTAATAGGTTCTTCAAAATTCTCTTCTTGTGTCCTGTTGCATCTTTATAAGTGTGTTAAGGTATGTTGGTGCTATATTGTTTACTGTTTTGAATGTGGTCATTAGAGCCTTGAATTTGATCCTTTGTATTACAGGAAGCCAATGTAGGCAGTACAGTATGTGTGTTATGTGTTCTGATCTGGTTGCTTTCATTATTGTGCATGCTACTGTATTCTGTGCCATTTGTAGGGGTTTCATTGTTTGTTTGGGGAGGTTCTGGAGAATGATGTTACTATAGTCAGTGTGGGCATATGGGCTCTTGAGCTATAGAAACATAGAAACATAGAAATATGATGACGGAAAAAGACCACATGTCCTATCTAGTCTGTCCTTCCATATCAACAACTACAACAGTCCCCTTTTTACCTTTAGAGATCCTCTGTGTTTGTCCCATGCTTTTTTGAATTCAGTTACTGTCCTCATCTCTACCACCTCCACTGGGAGACTATTCCACGGATCCACTACTCTTTCCGTAAAGAAATATTAACGCATATCACTCCTGAATCTATCTCCCTTCACCCTCATCCCATGTCCCCTCGTAGCAGAACTTGCTTTCAATTGAAAGAGGCTCTCTCCCTGAACATTTATGCCACGGAGGTATTTAAACATCTCAATCATATCACCTCTATCCTGCCTTTCCTCTAAGGTGTACATATTAAGATCCTTCAGTCTGTCCTCATATGCTTTATAATGAAGACACTAATCATTTTAGTAGCCACCCTCTGCATCGACTCCATCCTGTTCACATCCTTTTGAAGGTGCGGTCTCCAGAATTGCACACTATACTCCAAATGAGGTCGCCCCAAAGATTTATACAGAGGCACTATCACCTCCTTTTTTCTGCTAGCCATTCCTCTCCGTATGCACCCAAGCATCCTTCTAGCTTTTGTCGTCACCTTTTCTACCTGTTTAGCTACTTTAAGATCATCAGACACAACCACGTCTAGGTCCCGCTCTTCTTTAGTGGACAAAAGTACTTCACCCCCTATACTATATTGCTCCCTTGGATTGCTGCAGCCCAAATGCATGACCTTACATTTTTTAACATTAAATCCCAGCTGCCAAATTCTAGACCATTCTTCAAGCTTAGCTAGATCCCTCCTCATGTTATCTACACCTTCCTGGGTGTCTACTCTATTGCAGATTTTGGTATCATCTGCAAAGAGGCAAACCTTACCCGACAGCCCTTCCGCTATATCACTAACAAAGATGTTAAAAAGAATCGGACCAAGGACAGATCCCTGGGGCACACCACTGGTAACATCCTTCTCCTCAGAGTGAGCTCCATTTACTTGTACTCTTTGTCGCCTCCCACCCAACAAATTTCTAACCCAAGCAGTAACTTTAGGGTCCATTCCTAGGGTGCTCAGTTTGTTTTTAAGTCGCCAGTGAGGAACAGTGTCAAAGGCTTTACTGAAATCTAAATACACCACATCTAGGGCTCTCCCTCGGTCCAACTCCCTGGTCACCCAGTCAAAGAAATCAATCAGATTTGTCTGGCAAGACCTGCCTCTGGTGAATCCATGCTGCCTCGGATCCTATAATCCGCTGGACTCCAGAAACCTCACTATTTTCTCTTTCAGCAGCGTTTCCAATAATTTACTCACCACCAAAGTTAAACGAACCGGCCTGTAGTTTTCAACCACATCCTTCCGCTTTTGTGTAAAGGTACCACATGAGCCTGTCTCCAGTCCTTTGGCACCACTCCCGACTCCAACGAAGCATTGAAAAGGTCAGTCAGTGGAGCTGCTAGAACGTCCCCAAGTTCCCTCAGTATTCTAGCGTGTATCCCATCCGGTCCCATCGCTTTGTCTACTTTAAGTTGAGCTAGTTTCTCACGAACACAGTCTTCTGAAAATTGTTCAAGATGTCCCTCCCTTCTGTTCCTGTTTGTGGGTGTTTTCTGAGGTCCTACTCCTGGTTCTTCATCTGTGAACACAGAACAGAAACATTTGTTAAGCAATTCCGCTTTATCCTTATCAGCTTCTACATATTCCTCCCCTGCACCCTTGAGTCTAACAATACCACTTTTGCCATTCCTCTTCTCACTAATATATCTGAAAAATGTCTTATCCCCCCATTTTATTGCATTGGCTGTTTCCTCCTCCTTTTGAATCTTTGCCTTCCTGACTATTTTGCTAGCTTCTCTAAGTTTTTCCAAATACAGATGCCTGTCTTCCTCTATCTGTGATCTCTTGTATTTCATGAAGGCCTCCCTCCTTTTCTTCACTTTTTCAGCTACTTCTTTCGAAAACCATAGCGGTCTCCTTTTCCTTTTACCTTTATTTACCATTTTAACAAAAGGTTGGTTGCCCTTAAAATATCCCCTTTCAGTTTTGCCCACTGTTTATCTACATCCCCCAGCTGTTCCCATCCCACTAGCGACTCCCTGAGGTATTGGCCCATCTTGGCAAAGTTAGTCTTCCTAAAGTCTAAAATCCTCACCTTTGAATGGATTCTAACAGCCTTAGTCCTAATACTGAACCACACCATCTGGTGATCACTGGATGCAAAATGATTTCCCACTACAACATCAGAAACACTTTCACCATTGGAAAAAGCACCAAGTCCAGTATGGTCCCTTCACATGTGGGGTCTGTTACCAATTGCCTGAATAGTTCTCCCTGTAGAGAATCCAGGATCTCCTTACTTCTAGATGATACTGCAGCAGGAATGTCACAATCAACAGCTGGCATATTGAAATCTCCTATCAGTAGCACGTCCCCTTTCCTAGCAATGCTGCGTATGTTTTCAATTAACTCTGTCCAACTCTTCCTCTTGCGAGGGAGGTCTGTATATCACACCAATGCAAATAGATTTCTCTTTCCCTCTTTCTAGTTTAACCCACAATGCCTCTTCTCTCCCTTTTAAGCTCTGTAATTCCAAAGCTTTAATAGTAGTTTTTGCATATAGTGCCACTCCTCCTCCCTTTCTTCCTACCTTGTCCTTTCTGAATAAAGTATAGCCAGGTATAGTTGCATCCCAATCATGGTTTTCTGTGAACCATGTTTCTGTAACTGCCACTAAATCCAAGTCAGCCACTCCCACCAAAGCTTCAACATCAAGGATCTTATTTCCCATGCTATGGGCATTTATATACACTGCTTTCCATATGTTACCCCTGTAACCCATTTCCATAAAGGTATTTAATGTATCACCTACCTGGGGGCTTTCCTCACCCATCCCCAACGAATCTAGTTTAAAGCCCTCTTCAGTAGATTAGCCAGTCTACTACCAAAGACGCATTGACCTTTCTTTGACAGATGGATGCCATAATGTGGAAGTCGTCGAGTGAAAGCAAGGGTCTTGGTTATTTTATCATTCTGGTTTTGTTGTAGGTTGTTCATGTTGTCAAGTTTAATGTTTGATCATATTGAGGTTTTGGTCTATAATAATGTCCAGATATTTTATTTCCTTTTTTACCTCAAGTGAAGCATTGTTTACTTGTAGTTGCTGAGGTGGATTGAATGCTTTGTTTCTGGTAATGATTCGTATTTCAGTCTTTTTAAGATTTATTGATAGATTAACTGAGTTGAGCCAGAGTGAGACATCATTGAAGCAATTGATAATTCTCTCATAGTTTGAGTTTGTCGTTTCAACTGTTGTGAATAACATTATGTCATCAGCGTATATCCTATAATCCATGTTGTGTGCTCTGATGTCGCAGATTGGCTGAAGATAGATATTGAAAAGTAAGGCAGATAACACCTTGTGTCTGGTTTAATTGTTTGGAGAGGGTCTTATTGAAATTCATGTTGAGTGTGGTTGGAGAGGAAGGCCTCAAACCATTGAATTATATTGCCTCCTATTCTAAGGCATTTTAGGCGGTTGATTAGGATTTTATTACTTATGGTGTCAAATGCAGAAGTTATGTCTAGTATTAGAATATAGGCCTGTTTTTATGTTTTCAATTCTTTATATAATTGTGTCAAAGAGGGATATTAGGAGAGTTTCAACTCCATGATATGTTCTGAATCCATATTGGTGTGGGTCAAGCTGGGCGTTTGTGTCAATGAAGTCTTGGAGTTGCCTCTGTACTGATTTTTCTATAAATCTGGTTAAGAATAGGAGACTTTATATCGGTCTGTAGGAGCTGGGGCAGGACTTGTTTAGTAAGCTGTGTTTTAAGATTGGGTGGATGGAGGCTTTCTTTAAATCATTGGGTATTTGCCCTTAGGATAGTGAAAGGCTGACTATTTTTTGGATGGTGGGTGTTACCTCGGCTCTGGTTATTTTAATACAGCTGACTAGATAAAGGTCGAGTAGTGAGGTGGTTGTATTTATGGATTTGATGCATTGCTCTACCTATTCTTTGCTGCTTGGGGAGAATGTGTCCCATAGTGAATTGTTTGGTTCATTGTGTGAAGTTTCTGTTAGGTTGGTGGTTTTGAGTTTAGAGTTTTCCATGTAGTGGTTGGCTAGCTGGGCACTTATATCGCTTTTTTTGAGGGACGTCTGAATTTGTTTTTTTAACTAGATTTGAACAATGAGAAATAGTTCCCTAGGTCGGTTTAGCAATTTGTTATTTTTTTTTTTTTAGTAGTAATCTTTTTTTTTTTAAATCAGTGATACTTTGATGATATAGTTTTAGTGTGTCCATGTATTTCAGCCAGTCTGGATCAGATTTTGTGGCTCTCCATTTTTTTTCATCTTTCGTCAATGCTCTCTTTATTGTTCTCAGGCTCTGGGAGTACCATGGCTGTGAGTTTCTGTGTTTCTTTGGGGTGTTCCTTTGTTGGTTAGCTGAAACAGCTGTTGGTCCACTTAATCTTTATCATAAAAAAACTTTGTATATTCTTTCACCTTTTCTTGATCTTCTCAGCATTATTCAACATAGATCCTTGAGCATCTTGTAACATTCCAATTCGAGGCTGGAATTTTTTCTTTAACTCTCGTAACTTTAGGAAAGCCGTTCTTGTTCTTTAATAGTTTCTTCTTCTATTTCCTTAAATGCGTCATTGTAGTACCTCTCCTTGTCTTGTCTTGCTGCATGTTGGAAATCTGAATTCTGCGATTGTCCCTCTTTTTTTTTCTGGGTTTAGCTTCTCTGTGTTTCTGAGCAATTTTCAGAGTTTCTTCAGTCATCTGTTTTGGCCATTTTTGCTTTTTCACCTTTTGTAGAGACTTCTCCCTTTCTTCCAACACAATCATCTTGATGTCATCCCATAAATCTTCTGGAGCTCTGTTATTTGTATCTACAGCAGCAATCGATTTTGCAGGCAGTCTTTAAATTCCAGTGGTATATTCTCAAGGTCATATTTTGCTACATTCATGAGTGGCTTGCTCTTTTTCAACTTTAGCTTTAGTTGCATACTAGTAGTTGGTGATCTGTACTACAGTCAGCTTCAGGCTTTGTCTTTGTTGATGTTAGAGAGCTTTTCCATCGTTGACTTCCACAGATGTAGTCAATATGATTGTTGTACAATCCATTGGGTGAAGTCCATGTGTAGTCGCCACTTGTGTTGCTGGAAGAAGATTTTTGAGATGAATAGATCATTGGTCTTGCAGAATTCTATCAGTCTTTCTCCAGCTTCATTTCTGTTGCTAAGTCCATATTTTCCAACCATTTTGCCGCCTTCTTTGTTGCCAACTTTGGCGTTCCAGTCACCCATGACTATCAGGATATCCTGTTTGCATGTTCTGTCAATTTCAGCTTGTACTTGTTCATAGAACTCATCAATTTCATCCTCTTTTGCAGCTGTTGTTGGGGCATATGCTTGAATTATAGTTGTGTTGATAAGCATTCCTCATAGACAAATAGAAATTAAGTGTTCACTGACTGCATTGTATTTCATTACAGTTTTTACAAGTTTCTTCTTAATAATAAATGCAACGCCATTTCTTCTTTGTCTTTCATTTCTAGAATAGTAGACCATGTGATCATCTGATGCAAAGTGCTCGATGCCAGGCCATTTCAGTTCGCTGACACCCAACAGATCAAGTTGTACACGTTCCATTTCATTCTTGACCCCCTCCAACTTCCCTTGGTTCATGCTTCTTACGTTCAATGTCCCAATATGTAAGACAGCTTTGTAGCTTCTGACTATCATTTCATGCGCTACTACAATAGCAGTCAGATGTCCCAAGTGCTTTGTTCCAACCACATCATAAATGCTGGCTTTACTCTGAAAAGTGTTCAGCTCCTGCCCAGTAGCCAGTTGAGTGCCTTCTGACGAAAGGGTCTCATCTTCCTGCACTAAAATGCAATTTGTTTTTTTTGACTGTCCATTGGGTTTTAGTGGCAAGATGCAGAAGTAGATTGCCAGGCCTTTCTTCCATGCAGTTTAAGTTTAGTGTTGTTGCCGTTGTCACAGAAATGTGATCCTCCGCCATCAACACTATCCCATTCTGCTGCTGCCCAGATGGGTGGTTTGTCTTGGTCTGGCACCTCAGCTGAGACCTGTCCATCTTGGGAGACCCTGCCAGTAGTTAAACTACCGATAGTTTAGCCCTCAGCATCACTGATGCACACAAGCCCTCACAGCACGACAAGCTGCAAACCAAGTGAGGGTATACATATTTAGGTCTTGAAGTCTCTTCTCGTACTTCTGGCACAGGCTCCAAATCATTTTGGTCACCTTCCTCTGAACCGTTTCAAGGTTTTTTTTATATCCTTTGTGAAATTTAGTTTCCAAAATTGAACACAATACTCCAAGTGAGGCCTCACCAACAACTTGTACAGGGGCATTAATGCCTCCTCCTTTCTGCTGGTTATTCCTCTCTATATGCAACCCAGCATCCTTTTACACTTCAAAAAAGACACAGAGTTGGGGTAACCTATACAGGATGGCAGTTACAACCCGAAGTAAAAGCACAGGCTTAAAATTTAGGGTCAAAGTATAACAAAATGCTATTCTGTTGTTGTTGTTAAGTTCTGTCAAGTCGATGTGGACTCATAGCAATCTCTTAAATTGTGTTCGGTCTTCAGTCAGGTGGCTCATTGTTGACAGACTGGCACCTGTAGCTGCTGTTATTGTATCAATCCATCTCATTGCTGGCCTTCCTCTTTTGCACTGATCTTCTATCTTACCAAGCATGATGTCTTTTTCTAATGATCACTCTCTTCGCATGATGTGTCCAAAGTATGAAAGTTGAAGTCTTGTCATCTGAGCTTCTAAAGAAAGCTTAGGTTTGATCTCCTCTAGTACTGACCGGTTTGTTCTTCTGTCAGTCCATGGGTATACACTGTATTTGTCGCCAGCACCATAATTCAAAGGCATTAATTTTCTTCCTGTCTATCTTTTTCACGTCCAACTTTCGCATCCATATGACGTTATTAGCTTGAACCAGTCGAATGGCCATGGCTTGAACAAGTCGAATCTTTGTATGGAGAGAGACATCTCTGCTCTTGAGAATTTTGTCTAGGTCCTTCATAGCCATTTTGCCAAGAGCAATCTGTCATCAGATTTCTTGACTGCTTGTTGCTTCTTTATTGATAGGTACACTAAAAAAAATTTTTTTTAAACTGCCTCTAATGTTTCGATTGATTTTTACATTTTTTGGTGCGCTGAATCCAAATCTGGTAACCAATTTGCTCCATCACGTACAGATTTTTTGCTACATTGGGTTAGCAGTTTGAGGTGAACGTTTCAGATTGAGTGCGATCGAGATAAAAGCTTCTTGGATGAATTCTTTATACTAATTGTTTAGTAGTTATTCAAATAAGAATAAAGAAAATTGTAACAAGGCAGCACATAAGAATAGAGTAATGTCAACAAAACACACTGTGATGGTAGCAAAATTGTCTGCACTTAAAACAGCCACATACATGTGCACAAACTTTGAGCATATAAGAGCGAGGTTAGACACAAAGCAAAGCAAAGAAATGTGCAAAAAATGTTGTACAGGTATGTATGTAAGAATAGAAAACGCAAACCGCACCATTGCAATACATGAAGACAAACACCCGATGGTGTGAAAATAAAATTCTAATAAATGAGATCCGACACTGTGGTAATAACTAGCAAATTTTTATTTCAAAGTTTAGTAAAAACACGATATTTGTCAACACAGTTTAGATTTTAAAGTCATTCTTGGGTCAATCAATCTCCTGGTGGACCCGTTTCTTCTTCCCCCGAATGCTTCTCTTGGTGCGCTGCTTGGCGTATTTTTCATCTGGGGTTTCCCGCAGCAGCAACCAGCAGAAATCAGCCATCATAGCCGTCCACACAAATATGATCCAAAGATTTTGGTGGTTTAGGCACAGGTACTTCGTTGCTATGAGGCATAGGCCTAATTGCTGAGGGAAGGTTGGGGTAACTTATTACGTTCTTATTTTTTAAGTTGTATCCCTTCACAATGCAAGAGCAAAAATAGCAGTCACTGCTTTGGTCTCTTTGTTCACGCCACATCATAGGTATTCCGAAACGAAATGCTTGTTTTTTACCTTTCATCCATAAGCGTAGATCTTCCTCACATGTCTTGCACACTTTGTGAGGAGCCCACGGTTTGTCTTGATCGCCTAACTTCAAACCGAAATAGGCGAAATATACTTTTTTAATAAATGCAGAAATGTTCCTCTGCCGCTTTTTCACGGTATATTCCCCACAAATAAAACAAAAACTGTCCGGAGAGTTGACGCAACCTCTGGCTCTGTGAGCCATCACAAATACACAGCACTGCAAACTACAACTGTAGTGAACCACTTCGGAATAAAGCTGGATTACGACTGAGCAAACAAAAGGTAATAATGAACTTGCAAGAAACTGAAATTTGACAGGAACGTTCATGTCGCAACCACCGTGTTTGAGCGAGCGAGCGAACGAGGCGAGGCGAACAGGAAAGAACATGCGCCAGCGCGAGTACTGGATTTAGCCCCCCGCCTCCCAATTGTCCTGTTAATGTATAAGATGAATACAAAACACTCTAAAATATCATGAGGGAGTGTTTCTAGTTAGTTAACCATTACAACCTCTATTTTGGGCCAAGAAAATAAACTGCAGTCGGCTAAAAAGAAATTATGTGAACATTCCTTATATGGGTAAGAAATCTAATTTTGCAAGAAAACGTGATGTGATGGAACATTTTGGCTATTTTTCCTGGATTCAGCACCCCAAAATCTATAGGAATCAGTTGCAAAACTGGAGGCAGTTTTTTGGTAGTGTACCTGTGTAGTTGATCCAAGTAGGTTAAAGTTGTCCACTGTTTCAATTTCTTCTCCATCCACAATGAACTTATTGATTTCGCCAGTTGTCATGATCTTTGTCTTCTTTACGTTAAGGTGAAGGCCCATTTTAAGACTATGTTCCTTGATCTTGAGAAGCAAAAGTGTCAGGTCGTCTTCACTTTCAGCCAGTAATGTGGTATCATCAGCACATTGTTGATGGATCGCATTTTGGCCAGAAGCTTCTGACCAAAACAGCCTTCAGTATGCTTGGGCAAATTTCAAAATAGTACTTGTAAGTTTGCAAGCATAGGGACAATAATATTGAAAAGGAAAAGATATGTCATGTTAAAAATGGTGTAAGCAAATGCAATGCAATGTGTGCCTTCGAGTCAGTCCTGACTCCTGGTGACCCAGAAGCTCCTGGGTTTTCTTGGCAGTGTCACTGGAAGTAGATTGCCAGGCCTTTCTTCCGAGGCAATGGAGGGTTAAGTGACTTGCCCAAGGCCACAAGGAGTGCTAGTGGGTGTGTAAGCAAAACGTGTGCTAAAAACACACTGTGGGACTATTGTTTGAACATGCACACTTTAAGAATTGTAGGGAAAATAAAAGTCCAGCAACACTTTTTCTATACTTTGTTTTTTGGCTTAAACATTTTTATTTTCCTTTCTACAAGTGTATGTCAAACGAAAACCATTTTTTTTCCCAAAATTGCTTAAACAAGCTCACGTGTAGCCTTTTTGATATTAATTTTCTCCAGCACTTGCATTTGATCTTTGATATATTAGACTTTCCTCACTAGGCATTTTGTATGTACTGATCAGTTTCAGTTCTTGAGCAGTTTTGCCAGCCAGTCAGTACAAGTTCTTGAAAACAAAGCCTTTGGGTGTCATTTCAGTCTTCTGCTGTCCTTGTTTGCTGAGAGGACCTCTTCTCAGACCTGTCAGATTTTCACAAGGCAGTGCTGCAAAAGGGTTATTTCATCTTGGAAATGCTAAAGAAATGGCTGCTGTGTTTCCAGCACCTGTGTAAGGAGCAATATTCCTTGCTATTTACTCAGGCTTGTACATACTGAAAAGGTCAAAAGATGAAAGAATTAGGAAGAAGTGAAAATAGAGCTGATTTTTAGCATGCTAGAGAAGCAGGCTTGCAAAAACTTTAAATTGCTCAAGTCTTGATTATTAACCCTATTTTTTTTTAAAGCATAGCATGTTCTCTTTCATGGTCAAGCTGTTTTTTTTTTTTTTTTACAAAAAAACAATATTTATCAATTCATGCATGACATTTAAAGCTTTATGGTGTCCAGGCGAAAAAAAAACGCATTTCCTAGTTCTAGGTCATAGAAAAGCTTCTCTTTTTTGAGGTTCTTGGTGGTATTTATCATCAGACTGCCTTTGGGGGCCTATTTTTCAAATGCATTACATGCATGGTTAATAAATAAGCCCCATTGATGTCAGTGGGGCCTATTTACTAACAGTGCGCATTAATGTGCATTAGGACATTTAACATGTTTTGATAAATAAGCCCTTAAGCTAGAACAGCTTTAAGACAAGTAACTTTTAAAAACTGATACTGAAAGCAATGGAATAAAGTGTGATCGGGTACTAGTCTGAATAGAGAATGCTGGGGTATTTATTTGTGTAATTCTTTTTCATAAATCGGAAGTCTACGTTGGAGGGGCGTGGAAGTGGCAGATAATAGAAGGCAGGAACCACAACGCAGCATCAGAGAGGGGCAGCAGTAGCAATGGGGGGGGGGGGCAGGATGGAGGGCCCATCTAGAGCACCTCTGATCCTTGCACCAGCTCTGGGTTCAATGCTTCTTCATTACCAACAGTAAGACAGATGATATATGAATGATTAAGATGGAACAAGCCTTCTACAATGTTGATCACAACCACAGTGATTCTCGCTGCAATAAATATTTTCATGCAATAAAACATGACTATATCTGTCTCCTCAATGACTATTGGGGCAAACATTTTCTTTTACTATCCCGACTTCAATTGCATGGAATTTTTCTTCACAGTGGGATCTTTAAACTTTATAGAAGCGAACAGTGGTGTTACAAAGCTATTGGGCACCCAGAGCAGAGGCCCCCCCTCCTCCTGTGACAATGTCCCTCACCCCTGCCAGGCCCACGTGATGGAAGTATTTGTGGCAAACATACCTTCACTACTTTGCTGGCTTGCCACCCTGCCTCTGCTCCATGTCAGATAGGCAGTTGCCTTCTGGGCTGAAGTCTCGTGGTTAGCACGGCCTGGTTAGCTTTGCCACTATCCAGCCAACCTAAATATTCAGTGCCAATGGTCAGATATGGCCCAGCATTGACTATCTGGGTCTAAGTTTCAGTGGTGATGACCAGCTGCTTGAGATCAGTTTGCTGCTGCCGCCACTAAATATCAGGCCCATTATCTTTATCAGTTTCTGAAATGCCTATAGTTCTTGACTTGGGAGGTCATTCCATAACACGAATAGATTATTTGGACAACTGTATTTTGAAATCCTGTGCCCATGCACGTCCATGGCACTAGCATTGGAATCTCGGAACGTGCCTGGGAGGGGCGGAACGGAGGCGTGGTCAGCCATGGAGACATATAAAGAGTATTCAGGAAAGGCCTGTGTACATTTTCTGTGTTCCCTGCAGACATGTTCATTATTCCTGAAAAAGCATGGAATAAGGCCAGTACTTAGAAATATTTCTGCTGTGATTGTGTAGAGGTAGTGACAAGTATGCTTCAAACTGGTGTGACTGCAGTCTGTAAATCATAGCTAGATGCATGTAACTCGTATAATGAGCAGAAATCAGGGGTGAGAGACTCTTGTAAGCTAAGGGACACTAATAACTACCCAACTACCCATAAAGACATCTGAAAACCGACAATAGTGAATATGGTGGCTATGCTGACAGTTGCTGTTTGTGCTAAATGAGCTAATCTGGGGGACCCTGACAAGTCCTGTGTACTGTAAAATGGGACGGTTGATGTTTAGAAGTGTGAGCAAGTCTGCCACAGGAGTTTATTTCAGTGAGAAAGGGGGATCAGATATGTAGTCCTGGCACTTCATGCTTTTATGGTATACCAGCTTTTATCTATAAGTGCTGAGCATCTGTGTGTGTGTGTGTGGTTTGAGGGTTGCACAAGAGGATATGGTGTGCTGATCTGCATATCAGTGAGGAGGGTCAGACACTGGGAGACATGACTGATGTAGTGCCAACAGTCCCCAGATTGTGCCATGCAGCATGCCTTACTCGGGGCATACATTTGTGGCTCAGCAATCGTATGCATCTCTTGGGGAACTGTTATGTTAGTGTTGGTTTTTGTGCATATGATAAGTGTCCTTCCTGAGCACTTTTAAGGGTGTATGTAGAGCTGACCAATGCAGGCCTCAATGAAGTCTTTTTATGATGCCAAGTACCATTTGATGCAAGGTATGTTCTGTCATACATGTTCATATTTACTCCCTCTTATACTATCTTAGAATGTCCTGGGATTATCTAGCGCTGTTCTGGGCATGTAGGGGACTATGATATGGTCCAGTTTGCATCAGCAGGCATTTATTATCAGTTTCTATGTCTTGTGTGCATCAGCACACTACTGTCAATGAGCAGAGCAGCTTAGAAGATGCATGTTTTTACAGAGGAGGGGTGGCCAGCTCAGAGGTGGGCACGATCAGAGACGGCTAACTTTATAGAATATGGTGAGCAGAGACGCATCGAAAACCTGATCACAGTTTGCCATTATCTCCCACTATTGATGGAGACATGTTTCTCTGCTCTACTCTATGAACTGTGCCTGTATCCGTGCATGGGCATCGTGCTGGATACATGCACGGACATGCTGCAAAGGACACATCTATGATCCTAATGCCAGGAACGCATCTAAATTTAGAGGTGCATCTAAATTTGTGTTTCCAAAATCGGGTGGGAATTGCACCCATGCCCGATTTAAACGTTTCCGCTGCAGCAAGACGTCCTATATGGAATCGGCCTCTTGGCGTACTTTTTAATAGGAAATCCATTCCATATCTGTGGGACACAGTCTCCGAAGGTTTGACACCTAATACTACTTAAATTAACTTCCTTCCAGCATTACTCCCTGGAAGAAGCATAGGTTGTGACCTGGTATATAACATATACATTTGTCCTTCAGGTAACTAGTTCTGAGCCCTCATAGAGAATTAAACCTGGATATTGCCACATTAATTTAAACCTGGATATTCAATGCCAGGGTCCTATCCGGCCACTAGCATTGAATATCGAGTTAGCCAGATAGAGGATTAGCTATGTGGTCAGCAACAATATGGAGCCACTGGCCAGATAGCTAAACTGAGTGAAGTTAGGCCAACCTTTTTTTAGCCTAACTAGCCAGTTAGGGTTAACCAGCCAGCAGTTCAATATCGGTACTGACTAGCTAAACCGTGGTACCGCCCTTGCTTTGCTCCCAGAACAACCTGACTCTAGACACTTAGCTTCAGGTCATTCATCAACACTAACTGTGTTAGCACCACTGAATATCTTGGTAAGCAGCATTTACCCAGTTTGCTTGTCTGTGAACCATGAAAATACCTTTGAACATGACTCCTAAATATAAGATCCTAAAAGTAGATACAATATTGTACTGGTAACCAATGAAGGCAAGATTTACTAAAATGTGCTACCACATTATTGTGTGTTAACGCACATTAACATTCAGATCCCCTTTTACGCAGTTGGACCTATTTACTGAAAACAAGGGTTAACGGCATTTATGCACATTAACACGGGAGCACGCTTTAGTAAATCTAGCCATTTTAATATTGGAATAATGCAGTGGACACTTACCACACAACCTGTGCAGCCGTACTCTTTATGAACTTTAGAGAATATGCAAATTCTGGCAGTCTCATCAGTAAAGCGTTACAATAGTTTAATCTGGATGAAACAAAGGCAGGAAGCACTTTAATTAAGTCACTATTTTTCAGCTAGGATTTAAGTTGATTCTTTCTCTTTATTCTTTACTCCATTTGATATACCGCCCTCACAACAGCAACTAGGCAGTTTACAATAAAAATGAGCTGTAAGGAAAAAGAAAGGGAATGCCATTATATGATAGGACAGTAAAGAAATATAGAAACCAAAGCTCAGAGGCAAGTAAGAAGAGGGTTAAGGAAGAGTCAGGGGAAGAGCAAAGGCCAGTTGGAAAAGGTGAATCTTTATTGATGCTTTAAATCTAGGGAATGATTATTCTAACTGAAGTGCAGAGGGCAGGGAGTTCCAAACTATGGTATCTAGGGAAAAAAAGCTGAGTGGTGGATAAGCTCAAGATGTGCCTTTGGTGAGGAGGGGGAGAGGAGTGGAGGCAGTTGGAATGGATAGATCAAAGTGAGCAGTGGAAGGTTGGTGGATTAACAGGATCAGCGAGGTATTGAGGTGTGGAAGGCCTTGTGAAGTAAAATGAGCAGTTTGTAATATATGCTGAATCTGAAAGGGAACCAGTGGAGATGGGAGAGTAAGGGAGTGATGTGATCTGAATGGGTGGCATTAGTGATGATACGGGCAGCAATATTCTGCAGGAGTTGTAACCGTTGAAGGTTGATATTGCAGAAGACCAGCTAGGGCAACATTACAGTAGTCGAGCATTGAGACAACAAGAGACCGGGGGAGGAGAAGGGAAGAAGAAAGCAGGAAGGGTCAGACTGCACAGATTTGGCGCAGTGAATAGAAACAACAGCAAATGAGGGAAAAGAATGTATTCATGGAAGGAGAGGGCAGAATCGAGGTTAATACCAGATAGCTAAAGGAGGATGCTAGGGGAATGGGGGCACCTGCAAGGGAGGGAGCCAGTGAGGATGAGAGGAGGCCAAACGTAAACCAAATAGCAACAGAATTGGATTTATTAAGATGGAAGTAGTTGGTAGTAAGCCAGGAAGAAACATGGGAAAGGCAGGAGTTCAAGGGACCCAGATCAGGAGCGGAGGGGCTGGTGTGATAGAGAATGATAATATTGGCGTAGTAATCCACCGAGACTGCATACTGCTGGATGATGAGTAAGGGAGGCCAAGAAGATATTGAAGGGGGCAGGGGATAAGACAGAGCCTTGGAACACCACAGAGGAGAAGAGTGACAGGAGGAGGAGGTAACAGAATGGACGGAAAAGAATCAGGCTGTGAGGAAGGAGCAAAACCAATGCAGGACAGTTCCCCAGATACCAGAAACATGAAGGCAGTTGAGGAGGGTGGAATGATCTACTAAGTCAAATGCTGCAGAAAGATCAAGCGAAACAGCTAGGGAGATGTCACCATGCTCGTACGATGCGTGAAGTTCAGTGAGAAGGGAAAGGATAATGGTTTCAGTAGAGTGACTGGGTCTGAAATCAAATTGATGTGGGTGGAGAGCATGGACAGAATTGAGATGGGTGAAGAGTTGTGAGAACCAACTTCTCAAGGACTTTGGAAAGACAGAGAAGATTTGAGATAGGGTGCCAGTGAGCAAGGACAGAAGGGTCTAAAGTGGGTTGTTTAAGAATTGAACGGATGGACGCATGCTTCCAAGGGGTGGGGAAGATACTGGAGGAGAGGCTGGAATTCAACATAGTGAGGATGAGAAGCAAAAGTGCTAGGGATGGCTCAGACAGCCAGTGGGAGGGGACAGGATCAGGGGGGCAAGTAGCTTAATGGGCAGAAGAGAGGGCCTTGGAAAGTTCTGCAAAGGAAATGGGATGGAAAGAGGACCATGAGTGAGAGAGAGAGGAAACAAGGGAAAGAGGTGAAATGGGGAGGGAGAGGGCCAAGGGGAGAGGGGTGGGAAAGGTAGAGTGTAGCTTAAAGATCTTATCAGAAAAGTAAGTGGACAGATGGGCTGGATCATGAGGGGGAGGAGGCAGAACTCCGGGAAGGTGACAACCGGGGGGCCGAGAGTGTGCGAAGGATAGAATAGAGTTGTCGGGAAGAGTAGTAAGAGGTGGAAATTAGATTGGAGAAATAGGATAGTTTGTGTGGGTTGAGGATTGGTAATATTGACGACAGTTACAGAAGAGAAGTAGGGTGTCAGGTAAAGGATCAGTGTTCAGTGTTCAGCTTGGCAGAGTTGTGCATGGAATAGACAGAGACCTAGATGATAGCAGGGAATGTGAGAATGAGGACAAGAAGAGGGAATGGGGCAAAGAGGGGCAATTCATTTAAGGGTGGTAGTAAGAACAGAATTCCATGTTTGAACTTGTGTATAAGGTGAAAGTAAGGAGAAATCAGAGGAGAAAAGAGATCAGATAAAGGGAACTGTTCAAAGGTGGAAGACGTGATATGGCACTGGAATTCGAGCGGAGTAGAGAAGGCTGAGGAGGCTTGGGGGGGGGGGGCTTCAAGGGGAACAGTAATACAAAACACAAGGAGAAATGTCTGACCAGGGGAGGGGGAAGGCAGCGAGAGTCACTTCCAGGATTGTGCGGGCAGGCAGATGGCGATTGGCTGGAGGGCAAGCAAGCAGGCAGGTAGACATTGGCTGGATCAGTATTTGAGAGGAGACAGAGCACACAGTCAGCGGCAAGTAGCAGGAGCAGCAAAACAGGCAAGTGCAGTAAAGCACAGGGAGAACAGACTGCACAAACACAGCTGCTCAAAGCAAGATCATGGTGTTGACTGAATTTGAGATCTCATAGCTGCTTATCAGTGAATAGTCACACATTATGAACATCTTTACGGATTGTTACCCATTTGCTATCTCATAAGACCAACTCTTCAAATTTTTTTTCACCCTACTTTTCCAGTATGTACACTTCAGTATTTAAGGTTGAAAGAATTCTTAGCCATCCAATCTTACACTGCTGCCGAACAAGCAGACCAATTCTTCAGGTCCCAAATTCAATTATGCCCAATGATTGTATGTTCAACTAGATGTAATCCACATCCAGTAACTATCGAATTCCATAACTGCAAATCACATCACCCCAGGAGCAGACATATAATGGTGCACTTCAAAGGAGGACTATTAAAGGATGTTGTTCTTAAGATGTATTTATATATTTGTTTTTAAATTTGTTATTGTGGGGAGATTTGGTGTTGGTTTGATGTTTGTGTAACATTTTATGCGTGTTATTTTGTAAACTGCTTTTTCTTGCATTTGCAAACTACTTTGTATCTGGGTTTGAAAGGGCAGTAAAGAAAATTATATAAACTAAACACATCTTGGTAACGTGTATAAAATTCTAAATAAATATGGATTAAAAAGTTAAATAGTAAGTATGACATGATTCCTGTGAGACATTATTCATGAGGAGCAGAAGTTAGATCATTTCTTGCTACCATCTGTTGTCTGTTCTTGCAGTTCTTCAGAAACAATCTTAATGTTTTTTCCAGTGTTGCCAACCAGGATAATAATATCCCATGATCCACTGTATCAACTGCTAAATTTAGGTCTAATAGCATCTAAAGTGAATCATTTTTCTTGTTCATTTTCTACAAAAGGTCATCAGCTAAAGTCAACAACATTGTTTTTGCCCAGTACCCTATTCAAAATCCAGACTGTAATCTTTTTAACACATTACAAAGCCCACAAATTGAGAGAGGACCAACTAATTCTAGATATTTCTTAAATAAGGTAAATTGGAAGCTGGTCTAAAATTGCTAAAAACTGCCTTCTCCAGTTTAGACTTCGTTAATCATGCCCTGTTCAGTAACGGGTACCACACCTTCCTTCAAAGAGGTATTTGCTACAACAATCAGACCCTCACTGAAACTACCACTTTCAGTTTTCAACAGCCAGTATGGAAAAGGGTTCTCAAACAGGCCACTACTCACTCAATCTTCTTGGCTGTCACTGTCTGAAATTCTTGTAAACTAAGCAAGCTCTCTTCAAGCAGTAGATTTAATGCTCTCACAAACCCAGACTTTAATTCTTTGTTCTCTTTTGTTACCCTAGGATCCTCTTCTATGTTTCTTATTTCTATCATAATACCCCTTCCAGTACTCTCTGATATAGATTATCCCTCCCCTTCCCCCAACGAATTCTTCCAGCACACAATCATAAAACAAAGAGCTTCCCAATAGTTAAAAAAAAATCACTATGAAAATTATCCACCTACTAAAACTTACCATCTACTAAGGCTTACTTCTGATCATCCCTAGGTACTCTCTGGGTCACTCAAAGGGGTGACCCTTTTGAAGATAAGAACATAAGATATGCCATACTGGGTCAGACCAAGGTCCATCAAGCCCAGTATTCTGTTTCCAACAGTGGCCAATCTAGGTCATATGTACCTAGCAGTTTCCCCAAGAGACACAAGTATGCCCTTTCAGTCACAGATCATCAACAACTGACTGCCTCCAGGGCTGGCCTTTGTGAAATAGTGTAATCTGCCACTGATGTGACTGTTGCCCTCAAGGGAAAGGGTGCCATGGCTAGGGTACATTCCAAGGCTAAAGTGTTGCTATGCTGAAAGGCCTCCAGCTGTAGCCTCAGTGAACTAAAAACATAAGAATTGCCATATTGGGTCAACCAAAGGTCCATCAAGCCCGCAATCCTGTTTTGAATAATGGTCAATTCAGATCACAAGTATCTTGCAGGAGCCCAAAAAGTAGCAAGTTTCCATGCTGCTTATGCCCAGCAATAAGCAGTAACTTACCCCAAATCTACCTTAATAATGGTTTGTGGATTTTCCTCCAGGAACTTGGCCAAGCCTTTTTTAAACCTCTACGGCAGGCAACTGGTGTTTGCTGAAATGCCACGGTAGTTGTCTTATGTTGATGGATTCTAATGTAACATCTACTGCTGCACTGAGGTTCGGGGCTCTGTGACCATTTTCTGAGCTGTTGCAGTAGTAAGTACAGTTTCTTTATGTCGCTTATGGTGGCTGCTGATGTTATCATTGTTCTGAGGGCACAGTCGGGAGCCCATAGAGTCGGATTCCTCTGCTGTTGCCAAAATTGGGGGAGGGAAGCCAAACTTTGGTTGCAGTGCAGTTCAGTCTCCCCCCCCCCACCCCACCTAATGAAAGTGCCTACTGTGAGAGTGCTCCTACAAAGAAACAGCAAATTGTTATAATTCACAGCTTTCAGTGGAAGAGCATATTCCTAAAATAATTTCCTTTCTAAATAAAGTCTGGCTAGTTAATGGCTCCACAGCTGAGAATGTCAGCAGTTGGCTTTATACGAGTATGATTATTTTATGTAATATGTGATTACTTTTTATTGTATTAGCCTTTATTTTTGTATGTATTCTTGATGTGGGTTGTGGCTTTTAAGTAACATTTTATTATTTATTAAGATTTATTTACTACCTTTTAGAAGAAAATCATCCAAAGCAGTGCTAGTATTTTACTGTATTTATTTACTAACTGTTAAGTATTTTTATCATATATCCTGCTCTGTACACCCTTGGTAGGAAGACAGGCCTCAAGCCAAAATAAAGACCTATTGAGACTTGCGAACAGAATTCACATGCACTAAGAGCCTGAAAATGCAGTATCACAGCACCTCCTCCCAGTAGCAGCAACATGGGCGAAACCTTGTGCCCAACTTCACAGACACTTTGGACAGAGCTTATTCACTTTTTAACTACTACTTCTACTTATTTGTATAGCGCAACAAGGCATACACAGCACTGTACAGATGGTTCCTGCTCATCAGAACTTACAATCGAGTCAAGAAAGACACAACAGCTGAGGGCAAAGACATATTTAGGGGAGTGGCAAGAAAAAACATAGGAGACCAAGCAGATCAGGATCCAAAAACAGTCGTGGAGGTGAGTTTTCAGCCTCGATTTGAAAAAGGCCAGAGATGAAGTCTGATGCACAGACTCGGGTAGTTCGTTCCAGGAATAAGGAGCAGCCAGGTGGAAGGATCGAAGTCTGGAGCTGGCAGTAGAAGAGGAGGGCACAGATAGAAGGGATCTGCCAGAAGAGCGGAGCACCCAAAGAGGAGTGTAGGGAGAGATAAGAGAGAAAAGGTATTGAGGTGTAGCAGAATGAGTACACTTATAGGTCAGTAGGAGAAGTTTGAACTGGATATGGAAACGGATAGGGAGCCAGTGAAGTGACTTGAGAAGGGGGGGTTATATGAGCATGTAGAGGCTGGCAGAAGATTAGCCGCGCAGCTGAGTTTTGAACAGATTGAAGGGGAGAGAGATGATTCAGAGGGAGACCAGCAAGGAGGAGATTGCAATACTCTAGATGGGAGGTGACTAGTGAGTGGATAAGTGCGTAGAAAGGAAGGGACAAATTTTGCCAGTGTTATAGAGAGAAAAGCGACAGGTTTTAGCTATCTGTTGGATGTGCACAGAGAAAGAGAATAGAGTCAAAGATGATCCCGAGGTTTTGAGCTAAGGAAACAGGGAAGAGTATAGTATTATCCACAGAAATAGAGGAGAGGTGTCTTTAGGAAGCTCTCTTTGGGCCATGTTCAGTTTCAGACAGCGGTGAGACATCCAGGCAGCAATGTCAGATAAGCAGGCAAAGATGCGGTCCTGGATTCCTGGAGAGATTTCAGGCACAGAAAGGTAGATCTGAGAGTCATTAGCATAAAGATGGTACTGAAAACCATGAGAGGAAATAAGTGCACCAAGGGACTGAGTTTAGAGAGTGAAAAGGAGAGGTCCCAAGACAGAGTCCTGAGGTACACCAACTGAAAGCAGGATGGCAGTAGAGGAGGAACCACCAGAACATGCACTAAAAGTGCGATGAGAGAGATAAAAAGAAAACCAGGATGGAATGGAGCTCCTTAATCCAAGCAAGTACAAGGTATTGAGGAGAAGGTGATCTACGGTGTCAAAAGCAGCAGAAATGTCAAGAAGGATGAGAATCAAGTAGAGGCCTTTGGATTTAGCAAGCAACAAGTCACTGGAGACTTTCGCAAGAGCCATTTCTGTGGAATGTAGAGAATGACAGCCAGGTTGCTGTGGGTCCAGAAGGTCTTGAGAGGAAAGAAAGTCAAGACAGCAGCAGTGAATCACTCATTCAAGTAGTTTTGAAACAAAGGGGAGGAGAGAGAAGTCAGTAACTGGTAGGACAGGTAGAATCTAGTGAAGGCTTTTTGAGGGGAGGTGTAACCACAGCATGTTTTAAGGCCACAGGAACAGTTGCAGTGGAAATCAATAGGTTAAGGATATGACAGATGGAAGGAATGACAGTGGAAGAGATAGAGCTTAGTAGATGGGTGAGGATGGGATCAGAAGAGCAGGTAGTCAGTTTGGAGGAGGAGAGAAGATTTGCCATTTCCTCCTCAGTGATTTCAGAAAAGGAAGAAAGAGTGCCCGAAGGTGAGGGAAGGATTTGGGACTGAAGAGGGGGAAGATGAAGTGGAGGTGACCCTGCAGAGAATTCAAGGTTAATCTTCTGGACTTTGTCATGGAAATAGCCAGCCAAGGTCCGGGCAGACAGTGAAGGTGGGATTGGCGAAGGAGGGATCTTGAGGAGAGAATTGAGCATATCAAAGAGACGGCAATGGTCAGAGGCAAGAAAGTTAGTCAGATGGACGTAGTACTCTTGCTTTGCAAGTGCTATGGCTGACTGGAAGAAGGTTAGCATGAATTTGAGATGTAGGTAGTCAGCAAGGGTACGTGATTTAAGCCAAAGGCGCTCAGCTGAGCGGGCTCAGGAACGAAGGTAGCAGATTGTCAAGGACAGCCAGGGTTGAGGTACGGTATGCCTCACAGGGCATGGAATGGGAGGAGCAAGTGCATCCAGAGCAGAGGAGAGTATTGTCTTATAGAAGGATACTACCCCGTCAAAGGACTCGGATGACATAGTGGAGGAGAGAGGTGATAAGACAGCAGTGGAGAGAGCTGAAAGGTCGACAATGTGAAGATTCCCAGACATGTTGGTGGAGATCGGGAGAGACCAAGATGGGGGATGGTTGAGGGTGAAGGTTAGCAGGTGATGGTCAGATAAAGGCAGAACTAAGGTAGAGAAGTTTGAGGGTGAGCAGTTGAAGAAGAAGACAAGGTCAAAGCAGTGTCCATGCTTGTGAGTAGGAGCGGTAGAGCACAAATGAAGGTGGAATGAGGAAGTTAGGGAAAGGAACTTTAAGGCAGTAGGGTCAGAAGGTTCATCAACATGAATGTTAAAATCCCTGAATAGGGGAAGGGGAAGACTCATTCAGAAAGGAGAGAGACTGGATTCAAAGTCTGTGAGAAAGGTAGAGGTGGACTAGTTGATGGGGCCAATAAATGACAGCTTCACAGAGAGGTAGTGGAGAAAACAGGTGGATGGCATGGACTTCAAAGGAAGCAAAGGAATTAGATGGAGGCAAAAGGAGGGGCCAGAATTGGCAGGAATGAGAGAGTAGGAACCCACCACGGCCAACGGGCCAAGGTATATGGGAAAACAGGTAGCCTCCGTGAGAAAGGGCAGCAATTGAAGCTGAATCTTCAGGGAGAAGCTAAATTTCAGTAAGAGCCAGGAAATGTAGAGTATTAGAGAGAAAGAGGTCATGAATGAAGGCAAGTTTATTGGAAACAGAATGTGCATTTCACAATGCACATGAAAAAGGAGAGAGATATGCACAAGATTAGAAAGGTTACACATTGACCTGCCCTGAAAGTGTGAAAAAAGTCTAGGGGGGGCTAGGATTAGGGTTGACATTTGCAGATGAGAGAAGAAGGAGCAGGAGAGAATGGAGGAGAGAGGAGGAGGCATAATGGAAGCGAAGGTGAGGTTCCCTCAGTGAGAGCAGAGATGACTGAATGAGAGGAAGAAAAAGGTGAAGCTCAAGGGCAGATGATAAGGTTGAAGACAAAATGGCAGGGGAGGTGGGAACCATATGGAGTGGGTGATGAGAAGTAGGGCCATGGGAGAGAGTGGGAAACATTAGGGAGACTTAACATCAAGAATAAAAAGTGATGTGGAGCCATAGGAGAGCAGTAAGAGGAGAGAATGTAAATCAAGAAGATATATGATTTATGGTTTAGGCACTTGATATACCACCCTTTACTGTGTGTATCAGGATGGTTTACAGGTATATTCTAACAAGCACTTTTTAGTCCCTTGTTCCCAGAGGGCTCACAAATCTAAGTATACCTGAGGCAACGGAGGGTTTTAGTGGCTTGCCCAAGGCCACAAGGAGGGCTTATGTTTATGTTCATTTACTTGATATACCGCCCCCCATAACATCGGGTGGTTTACAATAATCCAAAAGCAAAAGAAAATGAGTTTGAAGCCCCAGAGGTGAAGAAGGAACTACAATTTTCCATAGGAAAGAGGGAAGGAAGATGCATTCATACAGAAACATTCAAAAAGAAAACAGTAGAAACAAGAGATCAGGGGATAGCGGAGGGAAGGTCGAAAGCAGAGGAGAAGAGGTGGGTCTTCAAGAGGGAACAAAACTTGGGGTAGGATTCCTCTAGGCGGAGTGCAGTAGGAAGGGAAATCCACAGAGAGGGGCCAAGGTAGAAGAAGGCTGATTGCCAGGTGGATTGTAAGTGTGCATGGGTAGGGGAAGGGAGCTGGAGCCGATTGACATGAGCAGAACGAAGACTTCTGGTGGGAGTGTGAAACACAAGAAGGTCTGCCAGGTATTGAGGTCTATGAGTATAAATGGCTTGGTGTACCAGAGTGAGAATCTTGAATTGAACCCGGAAATCTAACGGAAGCCAGTGAAGTTGATAGGGGTAATATGATCACGATGAGAGGCATGGGTTATGAGCCAGGCTGCAGTGTTTTGTATTAACTGCAACTGGCGTCGTTGGTATTGGCCATGGGATTAGAGACCCCAGTCCCCTTCGGCTTGAGGTTACTTTTCCCTAAGTGGGAATTGAACCCCTGGTCCTCTGGCCTGAGGTAACCTCTCCCAACTGCTGAGCCACTCCTCAGGTGGAGGGGGTGGGGTGGAGTCCTGGTGGATTAAGGTGCACCAGAGTAATTACATCAGTAAGCAGAGGAAGGCTGTGAAAGTATTAAGCCAGAAGTGGGTGGGGCGGGGAGTGGGTAATACAGTGTTGAGAAAGAAGATACAGCACTGCAGAAGGCAGAAGCTGGGTGAAGGACAGATCGAAAATAGGACACACACAAACAGAAATATATGCAGAACAATAAATAAACAACAAGCTAGATTCTGAACAAGCATAGGAAAATACGTGAACAGAACATACAAAAGTTAGCTGAAGCTTGCAATGAGGGTGTTCACCCAAGCAGGAACCAGCAGTGCTCTTATGGTGGCCCCTAGTGGCCTGCAGTTCCACATACTCCTATTAGGCCTGTGCCTTGAGTGGGCGAAATTCCAAGAGTTGCAAAATGTGGTGGTAGATCTGGTCCACAGTACCCTATCATTTGCCCCAAGTTAGACAGTAGAGTTGAATATTTTATTGGGAGAAGGCTGAGTTTTGCAATCCTTAGATTCAAACCAAAGCTAGCCTTAACAATGCTTCTGTTTTTTTGTGTTTGAGGCTGTCTGATCTTCCTAGGAAAGAGGGAAGATGGCAGTGTGGGAGCTTAGAGGGTGACAAAAACCTAAATCCATCACTTGTAGCCAAAGAACAGCTCTGGGGGTATTTTTGATGACAGCTACAACCTGCCTCTCCAGGCTTGATCTGTATATAGTGTGACATAGCGAGTCCTTTTAGTCAGGGAGAAACTCCCAAAGATCAGCAAAAAAGAGCAGGGCTGCAACGTAAACAACAGCACATGGCTGGTTGTCAGGGAAACCAAGCCCCAGAGAGAGAAACAGGCCCCTGCTATCAGTTCAGCAGAGAGTCAGGAGGTAGTTATGAACACCTGCTAAGGGGTGGAGTCAGGTTTGACCCGAGGAAGCTGAATCATAAGGAGGCCCCAGTTAACACAGAGGGAAGGGCAGGAAACACGGAGAGAAAAGCAGAGAAGAGAGCTGAGAGCAGAACAGAGAAGGAAGAGAGAGACGGAGACGAGGAAAGGTCAGAAGCTCGTAGTGAGAGATACAGCAGGAGCAGACCTGGTCAATGGAAGTCCTCTCTGGATTCTGAATGGGAGAAAAGGCCAGGAAGGCAATTGAATTACACTCTGCACAAGTCAGGTTGGGAACCGACAACAATTTGTAAACCCCAGAGACAGCCTTATACAGCCAGAGTAAAAGGTAAGCCCAAGGGCTTGAAGTACAATAACCACTGTGGGTTTATTGCCCAGGAGAGTTGGGGCTACGGTACAGAGGACTGTAATGAGAATGGTTATTTAGAGCTGTACCAAACCCAAGTGCTAATCCCAAGGCCTAGCGTGGGAACGGGCGTGGCTCCAGAAAGAAAGGAGCAAACAATTCCTGCCTCAGAAAGGAGGGCAGGGGAATTGAACTCTCTTTTGTAAATAATTCTTTGGAAATAAGGAACTGTATTATTTCAAGGACAGAGGAAATAATATCTCTGTGTTAATGTTTGATGCTGAAGGAAGCTGCTTTATTTTGTCCTTTTGTCTGCCAAGAGTGCAAGAATTTATGTTACCTTTTATCCTGGTGAAATCCACCCCGGGAGGGGAATAAATCCCTTTTTGCTTTACCAACTTGAGTCACACTACTCTTCATTGAGCTATCAAAGGAAATACATTTCCCTACATGCAGTTCTACAGGAAATAGTAAACCTCAGTTCAAGAAGAAAACTTAACCTCCTTAAGCCCTACCTACCTACGGGTACTGGCGAGGGGGAACATCACAAATGGCGTAGTAGTACGGATTTTTACCCGGATGGAAGGACACCTGGAGGGACAAGAGCCCAGCAGTAGCAACTGGCTGATATCCAGAGACAGGAGGTTCCAGCACTCGACTGACTACCGGTCAGAAAAGGAGCTACTTTTCTCAGTGTCTGATTCTGCACTGAGCTCAGGTAATTGTAGCTGGGCATAAGTGCAGAGGGATAACTGGAGAAAAGGTACTGCACGGCAGTAGTGCACAAGGGTTGAAAAGAAAAAAAAAAGGGAGGATTTATTTTTTTTTGTGTTTTGGGCCACACTTGGGTCTTGTTTGTGTGTGTTTTCCCAGGTACCTGAGAAGCTGAAATGGAGCCACAGGAAATGCTAAGATGGATGTCTTTGCAGTCGGACAAACAGTTGGAGATGACTCGTCGAGTCCAGGACCAAGCCATGGCTGCCATTCAGGAACAGCAGAAGCCAATGAGGGAGCTCATGGAACTGTTAGTAAAGCAGCAGCAAGAGCCAGCAAAGGACTTGCCTGAGTATGCCCGTGGGGTAGGACTACCTGGTAGAGATTTCTTTATGCTGGGACAGCTGTCCCCTACAGATAATGTTGACGATTATGTGGACGCCTTTGAACGTCTTGCAGAGGCCATAAAGCTGCCTAGGGAGCAGTGGGCCGTAAGGTTTGCCATGTCTCTATCCGGCCAAGCCTTGTCAGCCTATAAGTCGATGCCTGCTGCCTTAGCAACTGACTATGAGGCAATTAAAAGTGTTGTGAGGGATAGGCTTGGGCTGACCCCTTCATTCTATAGGCACCAATTTAGGGAGGCCAAGTTGAGGCCCGGAGAAACCCCTAAAGCCATATACTATAGGATGAAAGGTTTAGCCTGGAAGTGGGTAAAACCAGAGCAGAGAACTGTTGAATCCATAATGGATGAGCTGATACTGGAACAATATTTAGAAGCTGTTCCGGCAGAAATAAAAACCTTCCTCATGTTACAAGATTGTAAGACCTCAGAGGAAGCGGCTAGCATGACGGAGCAATATTTTGAGGCTGAGTTTGCCAAAGCCCCAAAATTAAGCATTCCGGGTGCAGCAAAGGTTGGTGATAGAGACAGAAATGTAGAGTAAACTGCCTTATGAAAATGTATGTGTTTCCAATATGAGAGGAAAATGTTTTAAATGCGGGAACTCTGGTCATTTTCAAAGGGACTGTGATTCTCGTAGAGCATTGATGGCTGGTATAGAGAAGAAAGTCCAGTCAGGGTTTTTACTCCCGGTGCAGGTAGAGGGTGTTAGGGCCCAGGCACTGCTCGACTCTGGTGCGGAACAGAGCATGGTCTCCCAACGGCTCTGGGAGGCCATACAAGCCCGGTCAGCATCAGGTCAAGCAGTAGGCCAAGTGAGAGTGCAGTGTGTGCACGGGTCTGCCTCCTACTATCCTGTATACAACCTTACCATAGAAGGGTTAGCGTCACGAAAGAAGGTGAAAGTGGCAATTGTGCCCCAGCTATTACATGATGTCATTCTAGGTAATGATTGGCCCCTATTTTCTCAGGGAATGGGGAGGGGTGCAGGAGAAAGGACAGGGTATGTCTCCACTCGATCCCAGGTAAGAACTCCTCAGGATAAGGACCCTGATGAAGAAGTAGCAGGTCCATCCCGAGATAGGGAGAATTCCCCTGAGCCCGAGAGGGAGAAAGGAGAGGAAATGTCAGACCCATTGCCCGCACAGACGGACCTTTTCGGCGCCCCATCTCAGAGGGGAGGAAAGGAAAGGCAATAAGGAAACTGTAAAGGCACCGCAGAACCCATGGAAGGGCAGGGTTGGAAGCCGGGGAGGGGCTACCCTGGGTACCCGTGGAATTAGTGAGAAAATTCCCTTCCTTCCCGGGGGAACAGAAAGCGGATCCCGCTTTAAAACGGGCCTTTGCCTATGCTCAGGAAAAAAGAGATACACTGCCCCGATTCCTCTTAGATAATGGTATTTTATAAAGGGAGAGCAACAACCCACATACAGGGGAATTAAGGAAGCAATTAGTTGTACCCACCATGTTCAAGGCCATTGTAATGAGACTTGCCCACGACCACCCAGTGGGAGCCCATAAAGGAATCCAGGGAACATTGGACCAGGTCCTGGCCCGATTTTATTGGCCGGGGGTCTTCAGGGAAACTTCCCGCTATTGCGAAGCCTGCCCCGCTTGCCAATGGGTTAGTGCGTCCAAACCTAAAGTAGTGCCAATGATACCCACACCGGCCATATCCACACCAATACGTAGAATGGCCATGGATATTATAGGGCCACTGGATAGGACTCCCCGGGGGTTTCAGTACATGTTGGTGATCATGGATCAGGCAACACGCTTCCCATGGGCCATCCCTCTCAGGAGCACCTCGGCCAGAACAATAGCACTGGAGCTTATTAAACTGTTCTGCGAGGTTGGCTTCCCACAGGAGATGATAACTGATCAAGGAAGCAATTTTATGTCGAGGTACCTAGCCACCGTGTGGGATGCCTTCGGCATCCACCATGTACGTACGGCGGCATACCACCCCCAGGCCAATGGCATGGTCGAGAGAATGAATCAAACCATTAAGTGAATGCTTAGGCGAGGTTTAGACGGACAGACATCTGAATGGGATACGCTCTTACCTTTTGTAATGTATGCCTGTAGAGAGCGCGTACAGGCGTCTCTAGGGGCGTCCCCCTACGAACTGCTATTCGTAGGGCCCCCAGAGGAGTTCTCGACATATTGCGGGAGCAATGGGTAGAGCCCGACAGGGAAGAGATAGAGGTACCCCAGTTCCTGAGAAACCTTAGGAGTCATTTGGAAAGAACGTCTCAAATTTCCCTGGATAATTTACAGGCCAGCCAGAAGAGACAAAAGAAGTATTATGATAGGGGTACGAAGCCTCGCCAATTGGCAGAGGGAGATAAAGTAATCATTATGGTAGCCGAGGTGGGACCCAAATTCGACGCAAGATGGAAGGGACCCTGCACAATAGTGAAGAGGGTAGGTCCTGTGTCAAACCTTGTAGAAAACAGTAAGGGTCGGCGCCAAACCTACCATATAAATGTTTTAAAACCCTGGAAGGAAAGGGCGGTTACTGTAGAGTTGGCCAAAACAGAACCCCATAAGAGCCCAATAGGACGGATTACGTGCTGTCCGTCACAGGTTCCGGCAGCCCGTAATATTTTAAGTGGGGGGATCTGTGACATAGCGAGTCCTTTTAGTCAGGGAGAAACTCCCAAAGATCAGCAAAAAAGTGCAGGGTTGCAACGTAAACAACAGCACATGGCTGGTTGTCAGGGAAACCAAGCCCCAGAGAGAGAGAAACAGGCCCCTACTATCAGTTCAGCAGAGAGTCAGAGGTAGTTATGAACACTTGCTAAGGGGTGGAGTCAGGTTTGACCCGAGGAAGCTGACTCATAAGGAGGCCCCAGTTAACACAGAGGGAAGGGCAGGAAACACGGAGAGAAAAGCAGAGAAGAGAGCTGAGAGCAGAACAGAGAAGGAAGAGAGAGACGGAGACGAGGAAAGGTCAGAAGCTCGTAGTGAGAGATACAGCAGGAGCAGACCTGGTCAATGGAAGTCCTCTCTGGATTCTGAACGGGAGAAAAGGCCAGGAAGGCAATTGAATTACACTCTGCACAAGTCAGGTTGGGAACCGACAACAATTTGTAAACCCCAGAGACAACCTTATACAGCCAGAGTAAAAGGTAAGCCCAAGGGCTTGAAGTACAATAACCACTGTGGGTTTATTGCCCAGGAGAGTTGGGGCTACGGTATAGAGGACTGTAATGAGAATGGTTATTTAGAGCTGTACCAAACCCAAGTGCTAATCCCAAGGCCTAGCGTGGGAACGGGCGTGGCTCCAGAAAGAAAGGAGCAAACAATTCCTGCCTCAGAAAGGAGGGCAGGGGAATTGAACTCTCTTTTGTAAATAATTCTTTGGAAATAAGGAACTGTATTATTTCAAGGACAGAGGAAATAATATCTCTGTGTTAATGTTTGATGCTGAAAGAAGCTGCTTTATTTTGTCCTTTTGTCTGCCAAGAGTGCAAGAATTTATGTTACCTTTTATCCTGGTGAAATCCACCCCGGGAGGGGAATAAATCCCTTTTTGCTTTACCAACTTGAGTCACACTACTCTTCATTGAGCTATCAAAGGAAATACATTTCCCTACATGCAGTTCTACAGGAAATAGTAAACCTCAGTTCAAGAAGAAAACTTAACCTCCTTAAGCCCTACCTACCTACGGGTACTGGCGAGGGGGAACATCACAATAGTACAAAATGGATAGTTCTAGATGTTAATAAATGCCAGAGATGAAAGTACCAAGGATTCCGTATTGGTTTAGTTATGTAATGTTATGAGCAAAATTTAATAAAAATTTACAAAAAAAAAATCAACAAACTTACCTAAGGAAGAGCCAGCATTTCAAATTTAGATGAATTTTCAGACAAGATTTGAAAATTGGTCAGAAAGAAGAGCATGACACTCCAACTCAGAAAGCAATGTGACAAGCAAGCATTCAGAAGTTGGCAATAGAGGAAAAAGGCATAACTAAGAAAGATAAGAGCAACTTGCTTGATAAATGACGTTCACAAGGACGGATGTGGGAGAACGAAGAGAGGTAATGAAGAGCACCAGAGTAAAGCATTTGTAGGTGAGTCTGAGTAGACTGGGGAACCAATGTAATGATTTGAGAAAAGGGGTTGACTGCATGGCTATACATAACATCCTTAATACAAACTGCTCCCACATGCAATACAATGGTCCAAAGGTCTTTGCTCATTGGAAGCCAAACTTTGTTTCCTGATTTTATTCTTAAGTAGAGCCAAATTAGGAGTAGCAATTAGACTGCTACATTCAGAAATTCTTCATGTTAACACACAAAAGACAGTGTTTGTTAAAGGTCAACTGGTACCATGGTGATATCAAGAACTTCACTGATACGTCTGTGTAATGCTATAGGAAATGCAGAAAGCAGCAAAAAACCTTGGTGTTATCTTTCATAGGAAATTCTGGCATTATATAATTTTTTATATAAAGACAATTTTCCATTCAGCCTTATTAACCAGTGTTATATAACAGGAAAAAAAGTAGATACCTCTCACTTATTACATCAGGAGAAATATCTTTAGGGGGAAAATCATTTTAGAAGACTAGATTGCAAATAAGGAAAACAGGATCTTTGATCAATGATAATAATTTTATATTGCAACTCTTCCATACCAGACCATTGGTAGAACATAAGAGGATGTTGCTACAGAGGTGTGAACGATGGTAAATTATGGTATATCCTCTATAAGCTACAGCAAAGCTTTTTAAGATGTAATTCTGACAAAATATTACAAAATTTAAAAAAATTTTAAATAATGGAAAACATGAAAAATAGCTCTTGTGCTGAAGAGTCGTCTTTTCTTCCGAGTCACGTGATGTTAGCATCCAATACTTTTTTTTCTCCTCTGAAATAGAATTCATAAGAAGAAGAGTGCAGAGGTAAAGTAAAATGTACAGAGGTCTCAAATGAATCAGACCTTTGTCCATACAATCCTCTTCGACATAATATCAGTGAAGTGTGAGCTTGTGCAGTTTGCCAAAAACAGAGAACTTGGGTAGTTACAATAGACAGAACATGTGAAGTCTACTTCAGAGCCCTGGATTCTCTGCATTGTAATAGGCTGAGGAGCTTTTCATTCATATAGAATTCCGGCGGGCTTTACAATGAGGTACTTCAAAAGCATACAAGTAGACACCATTTGTGGGGATGGCCTGGCAGCCTAACTGTGGCATTTACATGCAGTAAGCTTCTCAAAAGATGAGGTGTGAAGGTCAGATGTGATTTTTGTCCTTACCTAGTAATGGTTGGCATAAGCAGATAAGGCTGTGAAAATGTGTGGCTCCGTGACTGTTTTTAGCAAAATTTAGTTATGGGATACAAATGAGCTGCTGGATCATTCAAATCCCTTAGCTAAAAACTGCAAGAATTTTCTCGTGCATTGGGAACATCCATTTCAGGCTCTGGCAACACATGAGAAATTATTTAAAAGTGTCTCCTTTTGTGTCACAGCAGTAGCATCATTTAAAGGAGCCGCTGGACTCAGTAGTTGAGGTCCTCTGTATGCTGGAGGGGGACCTCAATCCCCAGTGGCCATCTTTAGCCTAGCTTTGGTTCTGAGCTAAAATGCACAAACTTGATGGTCTCACTAAGCCCCATACTCCAATGTATATCCTCATCCCTGAAACCCCCATTTTCCAAGCCCATACTTGCCCCTTACAGGGATTCTCTTGATGAAGGTAACTGCAATCCCCACTCTCTCATATCCTAGTGCCACAATTATGTAAAATGTGCTACTTGACCCCTAGCAAATAGGTCAGAACATACCACTGAGGTCAGTCTTCTTGTTTTTACTGTATTTTTCTTACAAAACCAGCCTGGAAAACGTTTTCAAGGAGGTTTTTTTTTCTCCCAAATTTCCACATTAACAAGTCGCTTTGAATGAGGAGAATGGCCAGCAGGAAGAAGGAGGTGATAGTGCCTCTGTTTAAGTCTTTGGTGAGACCTCATTTAGAATATTGTGTGCAATTCTGGAGACCATACCTTCAAAAAGGATTTAAACAGGATAGAGTTACTACAGCGGGTGGCTACCAAAATGGTCTGTCGGCTTCATCATAAGCATATAGGGACAAGCTTAAATATCTCAATATGTATACTTTGGAGGAAAGGTAGGAGAGAGGAGATATGATAGACATTGAAATACCTTCTTGGTATAAATGCACAAAAGGAAAGCCTCTTTCAATTGCAAGTAAGCTCTGCAACGAGGGGGCATAAGATGAAAGGAGTGTGGAAATATTCCTTTATGGAAAGAGTGGTAGATATATGGAATGGTCTCCCAGTGGGGGTAGTAGAGATAAGGACTCTATCTGAATTCAAGGAAGCATGGAACTAACCAGAAAATCTCTAAAGGAAAATAGAGGACTGTAGTAGGGAGTTGGACTGAGGGAGAGTCCTAGGTGTGGCATACTTGTATTTCAGTTAAGCCTTTGACACCATTTCGCACAGGTGACTTATAAACAAACTGACCACCCTAGGGATGGATCCTAAAGTTACTGAATGGGTTAGAAATTGGCTGATTGGGAGGCGGCAAAGGGTACAGATAAATGGAGCTCACTCAGAGAAGGAGGTTACCAGTGGTGTGCCACAGGAATCTATTCTTGGTCCAATTCTTTTTAACATCTTTGTTAGTGATATTGTAGAAGGGCTGTTGGGTAAGGTTTGCCTGATGAGACCAAAATCTGCAATAGAGCAGACACCCAGGAAGGAGTACATAACATGAGGAGGGATCTAGTTAAGCTTGATCTCTAATTTTGCTGCTGAAATTTAATGCTAAAAAATGCAGGGTCATGCAGTGGGCTGCAAAACTCCAAGTGTAGGGGGTGAAGTACTTCTGTCCACAAAAGAGCATGACCTGGGCGTGTTTGTGTCTGATGACCTGAAAGTAGCTAAACAGGTAGAAGAGGCGACAGCGAAAGCTAGAAGGATGTTTGTGTGCATAGGGAGAGGAATGGCCAGCAGAAAAAAAGATGATAGTGCCTCTGTATAAGTCTTTGGTGTGACCTCACCTTCAAAAGGATATAAACAGGTTGGAGTCAGTGCAGAGGGTAGCTACTAAAATGGTTAATGGTCTTCGTTATAAAGCATATGAGGACAGACTTAAAGATCTTAATATATATGCTTTAGAGGAAAGGCGGGATAAAGGAGATATGATAGACATGTTTAAATACCTCTGTGGCATAAATGCTACAAGGGGACATAGGATAAGGGTGAAAGGGGATAGACTCAGGAGTAATATGCAGAAATATTTCTTTATGGAAAGAGTGGTAGATGCATGGAATCGTCTCCCAGTGGAGGTGGTAGAGATGAGGACGGTATGTGAATTCAAAATAGCACGGAACAAACACAAAGGATCTCTAAAGATAAAAAGGGGACTATTGTAGTTGATATGGAAGGGCAGACTAGATAGGCCATATTGTCTTTATCTGCTATTGTATTTCTATGTTGCTATTGCATCATTTCATTAATGCCAAGTGTAGGTCAACTTTTTCATGAAGTGTACTTCATGCAAAGGTCTATTACATAATGGAATTTCACACTTTAAACTCAGCAAAAATACTAGCATTTGTGCAAATTTATCCACATTTTTGTATTGTTTATCACACAAACTTCATTTTGCAAAAAATAACACTGGTCAACATTGAAATCGTTATTGACTTTAAAAGGCCCTAATCTGTAGTATCTTGGTGAGCTGAACATGAATATAGTATTAAAAAAAATGTATTGGCTCTCGTTTTGAAGATATTGCATGTAGTTCATTTTGGACATTTCACAGTGTAAATTTATCCAGTAGGACATCAACAACATCCCAAATAAGCCTTGAATGATGTAATATTGCATCACATTGCATAATACCAGCATGCACACATCATCCAGAGTTGATTGCATCATTTTCTGATGCAATGCAATACTACTGCCAGACGGCTGCTGAAGCCATCTGACGTCAGTAGTGTACTATACGCAGTCGGAAAGGAAAGTAATCTGGTATTCTGTTCCGATATTGAAAGCCTCATGAATGCCTTAAAAATCACTCATGACCCACAAGACTGGAGACTGTTTATAGACTCTTTGAAACTGAGTCTAAAGGCTGTGCTTTTGAACAATGGAAACCGTCTTCCATCTATTCCAGTAGCGCATGCCGTCCACATGAAAGAGACATAGGATAACTTAAAGCATCTACTGACTTCCATTAACTATAACAAGTACAGCTGGCACCTCTGTGGTGACTTGAAGGTAGTTGCCCTTTTAATGGGACTGCAGCAGGGATATATAAAATACATGTGTTTCTTATGTGAGTGGGATAGCCGAGCAAGGGATTGGCACTACTTGCGGAAGGGATGGAATCGCAGACAACATGTAACAGTTGGAGAGAATATCCAGCACCCAGCTCTGGTTGAGGCTCACAAAATCCTGCTACCACCCCTTCACATCAAACTAGGTTTGATGAAAAATTTTGTGAAAGCCATGGACCGCACTTCGTCAGCTTTCCGATACCTGCATGAAAAATTCCCTCGACTCAGCGAAGCAAAGATTAAAGAGGGAGTTTTTGTGGGTCCTCAGATTCGAGAGCTCTTCAAAGATGACCGGTTCAACAACTTGCTGCAAGGTGATGCGAAACAAGCATGGAATGCTTTTCGCCTAGTGTCAACAAACTTTCTCGGGAATGTTAAGGCAGAAAACTACAAGGAACTAGTAGAAGACATGCTGATGCAGTATCAGAAACTTGGCTGCACTATGTCTCTAAAGATCCATTTCCTTGATTCCCATCTCGATTTCTTTCCTGACAACTGTGGTATGGTTAGTGATGAACAGGGCGAATGTTTTCACCAGGATATCACAACGATGGAGCAAAGATACCAGGGAAAATGGTCCACTACAATGCTGGCTGACTACTGCTGGACACTCCCCAGAGAAGCTCCCGAACAGCTGTACACGAGACAGGCGAAAAAATCTAAGAAGTAGTCTATGACTTGGTTTTTTACAGGTATTAACCAAAGGCCTATTATATATTTACTATTGACATGCATTTTGAGATGTAAACATTAATTCTTGTAGATTACAAAAAAACTAGAGCCAACTTTGCAATTTCACTGTCATATTCGTTTTCAGCATATAAAAATTGATAAGAAATTACTATTTTTATTTCATTAACATAACTTTTGTAAAAATTTGTTGACCAGTGTAATGTTTCACTTTAATACTTAAGGGTGAAAGTTCTCAGAGTCATACAGAGCCAACTGTACAAAGGGGTGCCAAACTGGATCAACCCACTGTAGTTCCAGTTTTCCTGAGGATACCAATATAATGAGTCAATGCTCCCAATGAGGTTGAAACTAGGATTAGATCTATTGGCAACTTCAGCTGTAGAGGGTTATTAGCATCCCTGGAATTCTCCAGAATTGAAGTCTGGTGTTGTAATCGCCATGCTATTAAAGAAAGTTCATGTCCCTTTTGTATGGCAACTCCTTGATTATCTTGGACAGGAGAAAAGAGCAGAAGATTGATTTCCTGGCTTTCGTTCAAATTCTGTCCAGGGGGAGAAATTGATTGGCATAAGTTGAATAGCTAAAGATATGAAAGCACCATCAGTGCAGCGGTTCTCAATACCAGTTCTTGAAGATATCCATTTATTTGGCAGTTATAATCCCAGTCATTGCCCATTGGACTGAATTTCTGGCTACCATGTCAGGGCTGCTAAAAGGCCAACATGAATTTTGCATCAGTCCACCATCCATACTGCAATGTGCTTTCAGAGATCAAGGGTGTTATTTTAAAAGCATCTCCAGGGGTAAATTGCAGCATTTACATGCGTAGATTGGACTATATGTGTAAATTGAATTTTAGAAAGCTGCTTTACATGTGGAAAACTGCACCTCATCCAGATTGCAAGAGGGTGTATTTCAAGCATGGAGGGCTTGATTTGAGCAGGATGAAAATTTAGATACGTATTTTCCATTTTACAAGGAGAAAACATGTATAGAGCAAAGGACTACCATGTTGGCGTTTTACACATTCCGCAAGGCATACACATGTACCAGTATGAAGGGGCAGCTGCAAAGGCTGACATCTCACCCTCACTACCAACCCCCCCCACAATAGCAGTGATCCCCTACATCCAGTTGGCGTACCACAGGTCTCTGTCTTGGGACCTCTACTTTTCTCTCTCTACACTCAGTCCCGTAGTGCACTTATTTCCTCCCATGGTTTTCAGTACCATCTTTATGCTGACAGCTCTGCACCTGAAATCTCTCCAAGGATCCAGGCCCGGATCTCTGCTGCTTATCCGACATTGCTGCCTGGATGTCTCACTGCCATCTGAAACTGAACATGGCCAAAACTGAGCTCCCCTTAAACCCACTCCCTCCCTTCTCTATTTCTGTGGATGACACTACACTCCTCTCTGTTTCCTCAGCTGGCAATCTTGGGGTCATATGAACATAAGACATGCCATACTGGGTCAGACCAAGGTCCATCAAGCCCAGTATCCTGTTTCCAACAGTGGCCAATCTAGGTCATACGTACCTAGCAGTTTCCCCAAAAGACACAGGTTCCACAATGTTTGTACAGGGTCAAGCATTGATATCCTGGGTCCCTTCTTAATAATGGTTTATGAACCTTTCCTCCAGGAACTTGTCCAAACCTTTTTTAAACCCAGCTACACTAACAGCCTTTACTACATCCTCTGATAACAAATTCCAGAGTTTGATTACACGTTGAGTGAAGAAATATTTTTTTTTATTAGTCTTAAATAGTTTACCCTGTAGCTTCATTGCATGTCCCCTAGTCTTTCTATATTCTGATAACATAAACAGTCGATCTACGTTTACCCGTTCCACTCTGTTCATTAATTTATAGACTTCTATCATATCTCCCCTCAGCCGTCTCTTTTCCAGGTTAAAGAGCCCTAACCTTTTTAGCCTTTCTTCATAGGAATATCCTTCCATCCCCTTTACCATTTTGGTGGCTCTTCTCTGAACCTTTTCTAATAACGCTATATCCTTTTTAAGATACGGTGACCAGAATTGCACACAATATTCAAGGTGCAGTCTCACCATGGAACGATATAGAGGCATTATAATATCTTTTGTTTTATTTTCCATTCCTTTCCTTATGATACCTAGCATTCTATTCTATTCTATCATCTTTGACTACTCTCTCTTTCTCTGCAGACATCCAACAGATAGATAAAACCTGTTGGTTCTTTCTCTATAAGATTGACAAAATGTGTCCCTTCCTTTCTACTCTCACTACTAAGACCCTTCTCCACTCACTAGTCACCTCCTGCCTTGACTATTGTAACCTGCTCCTTGCTGGTCTCCCTCTGAATCATTTCTCTCCCCTTCAATCTGTTCAAAACTCAGCTGCATGGGTTATCTTCTACCAATGTCGCTGTGCTTATGCAATGCCCTTCTGTCACTTCACTAGCTCCCTATCCATTTCTGATGTAGGTTCCTATAGTTTCCGCATCCAGTTCAAACTTCTCCTACTGACCTACAAGTGCGTTCATTCTGCGGCTCCTCACTACCTTTTCCTCTCTTATTTCATATTACACCCCTTCTCAGGAACTCCATTCCTCTGACAGATCCCTTTTATCTGTGCCCTTCTCTGCCACTGCCAATTCCAGACTTCGTTCATTTCATCATGCTGCTCCATATGCCCGGAAAAAACTACCTGAGTCTGTGTCGAGCTCCTTTTCTAGGCAGCTTTTGGATCCTGATGCTCCTCATTCTCTTGTCCACTACTTATGTGTATCTTACCATACTCCAGTCCTCAGTTTTGCAATTTGTTTTTCATCTTGATTAGATTGTAAGCTCTGATGAGCAGGGACTGTCTTATATCTATATGTACAGTGTCGCATACACCTTGTAGCACAATACAAACCATAGACACCAGCACCTGCTGCTGGCTGCCATGCCAGCCCCAGGCCTTGCTCACACCTAAGACTTCATCCTAGGCCTTCACTACCACAATTAACATCCACCTCAGAACAATCACTGGTATCACTGGCCCCTGTGCAGACCTTGCTGGTCCTATCAGCACACCAACCAACCAGAGGGGTGTAAATTTACCATCTACCCTAGTCTCCCTAGTATGCTGTGCCTTTGGTGCCATCCAACATGCTGTTAAAGCATGGCAATGGCGCTTGCTAATCTGCAATGCATGCTGCTCTGGGAGGGGGTGTGGAGAGACGCACTGGTGCAGACGAGTAGGCAGCAGGGCATCCTACATTTCTCAGTGCAGTGCTCCCACGGTGATGATCACAGCCAATCATGTAGTCAGGAGCATGACAGCTGAAGTAGAATCATGCAGAGTCAAATCAATATTCTTGAACCTCATGCAGGAGGCAAATAACAGTCTCCCCATGTTCACCTGCCTGATGATCCATGCCATGCCAAATTCATGTAGCCCTTTACCGGCTTAGATAAGTAGTGCTGGGCAGTCTGTAAATGCAAAAAAATGAAATTAATATAAAAGAAGACAAACAACTTTTGTGATAGAGGAGATTGTGCTCCATCAGCAATGATTGCAGTGAGATGAGACATTCCTGCTCTCTTCCGTGTCCACAGCCACCAAAGTGATCAGTGGCTCTGGGGCATCTCTAGATGAGTGGTGAGGGCTAGTTGGGGGAGGGGGGGAGGAGGCTGACTGGCTTGCAGAGAAAGGAGGTGGGGAATGCCCGGCTTGCTGGGGATTGGGTGGTGAGAACTAGCTGGGAGAGATAGGGACTAAGCATGACCAATTTTAAGGGAGGATGGAGACTGTGAGAAAGGGGACAAGACTAATGTGAAGTGAGACAAAAATGATGGATGGCAACAGGGTAAGGTGGGGAGAGAAAGTAAGACTGGGTTATGATGGGGCAAAGAGAGAAATTGGGTAGGGATGGAACTTCTGGGGGTAGTTTCTCCAAATGGATTAGTTTTGCGCATACTATGGCAGTCATGATCATCACTTCTAAGCCATATATGTGGAGTATGATCTCAGTCTCTCAAATTTACTGCTAATGCTCGGCGTAATACTTGCATCGTGCCAAAGAGAGCCGCCTGCTGGAGTTCATAAGATATAAAAGGTATGGGTAGTTTGTCAAGATGTGCCTGGAAATTCTTTTTTTTCAAGCCTGTCACTCCCAGTACAATGGGAATGATTTCTGTATCTTTCTGCCACATTTTCTTCATTTCTGACTGCATTTCCTGGTACTTCAGGATCTTCTGCCTCGCCACGCGATTCACAGAATAATCACTCTGTACCGACACTTCTATTATCATTGCCGTTCTGGTATTCTTCTCCTTTACCACTCTGTCAGGTTTCCTGGCATCCAGTTTCTTATCCGTCAGAATGGGAATGTCCCAGGTGATCATAACCTCTTCATTCTCTGTTATTCTTTTAGGGTCATGATCCCAGTGCTTTTCAGGGACCGTGATGTTGTATTGTTTACAATTTCCAATGGAGGAGGTGTGCTATTTTGTGCCTTTCGGTATAGAAATTTTCCACCATCAGAACTTCACAGTCTGCTATAAGGTGAGTCACTGTTTCCAGCTCTTTCTTACAGAATCGACCTATATCTGTCATGCTTTATACAATGTCAAAAAAGAGGACAGTTGCATGGTTGATGAGATCATTGCTGTCTAAACCTTGCTGGACACTAAGAACTTATTGCCTTCTCTAAAATGTGTTCCTTTGAAAGGTTTTGGTACCATTAATCACAGAGCAGCAGTTCAGGCAACAAAAGTTTACAGTGCATTATGTCTACTGATGTGGAACAGGTTGACCTTTGCTCTTGCTTATAGGAGGCAGCATGGAAGAGGTGACTGAGGGGTTTTCTCCTGGCAGCTCTCAAATGTTCCAAGAGTGATCCAATATTCCTCCTCTTTCTAGCTACATTTTCTCAGAATCAAAAGTTCCCTTTAGGTCTCAGCCTTCATCAGCCTGACTGCAGTTTGAATGTTATAGAAACCAGGTCAGAAAATCGCCTTTATCTCTGCATTTCAGACCAAGCTTGTCGTCCCTCAATATAGGCTTCATAATAACAGCATCAACTATAGTCCCAGTTCTTCCCTGAAGTCATTGTTATATAACCAGCGCATTGTATAAGAATGTCATTGACACAAAATTTGCAATAAAAGACTTCTGTGCTATTATTTTTTTAATCAACGTGGTATCTTATCACCTTAGAAAACTTTGATAATCTCATTTATATACCCTGAAGACCCATATACTTATTTATATACCCTGAAGACCCATGAATTCAAAGGAGTAAGTGCAGGACTGGATCCCCCTGTTTAGCTGGTGATGGGATGGGAGGGGGAGGGGGAGGGGAAAAGGTTATTACACCAGAAGCTGCTCTCTTCTCCACTCTGTGTTCTTTGTCTTGCTCAACCTGCAGTTCCCTGACCTCATCCTCTTGGGCCTTCAGTTGCTGCTACTACTACTGCTTGCTGCAGTCCAACTGCAAGAGGAAGATCTGCTTCAGGCAAATGAGACGATTGCCTAGATAACCTCTACTGCCACCCCTTGGGTCTTCTGCATCTGCTTCTACGTGCTTTGGAGGGTACCTGCACCAACTTCAGGTGGCCTCCTGCTAATCAGTACCTGCCATGGTGGCCTTGCCAGCTCGGATCACCATCACTGCTTCTCCTCCCACCAGCTCCTTGACAGCTGGGGCTCCAGCTTGGGAGCCAGTCCTGCCAAAGAGACTGGAGCCAGAAAGGGAAAACAGGACTCTCCAGCCCTCTTACCCATCTTTCAGCTGCCAGTGTCTGGGCTTGCACACACAAGCTGTAGCTGCTAGTCAAGCCTCAGGAGAGCTTTGTAGGGTGGACCCGTTGTTCAGTGTTGCCTCCAGCTGCTGCTACTCACATGCTGACTTCAGGAATGTATCTCTGATGCATGATTAGCAGAAAATTAATATGGCAGGCTTCTAGTTGAGATTCCCATGCATCCCCAATCAGGGCTGGCACTACCCATTAGGTGAACTAGGTGATTGCCTAGAGTGTAATGTTTCGACAGTGGCCCACTGCCTTCCCTCTCAGGTACCTTCAGCAATGGCAATGACATTGAACAGCAACATGGCATTTACCCAAAGCTTCTGGTGCAGCATGCTGTTGGTGCTTGTTGGTGTAGCACTCCCATGCAAACAGGAAGTCTGCATCAGAGGGGATGGAAGCAGCTGGTCAAAGCAAGCACTAACAGCACACAGTGCCTGCTGCAGGGCCCTGAGAGGGGCAACAGTGGTGACAGCAGGTGCAGGAGGAATAAGGGTTCACCTAGGGCACCTCATATTTTTGCAGTGGCCCTGCCCCCAAGCCAGCACAGGTGGTGCTGTGATCTGACACAGTCTTGCATAGGTTGACAGGAGCAGCAAGAGATGTGAGAGGGCGAGTGTGGCGGGATACTTGTGCATACTAATGCACACAGACAGATAAAAAAGCTCTTCTGCTATCATATATTTCAATGGCAATTATTCTTGTTGTCAGTCAAACCAAATGGCCACCAGATTCATTTTTAACATGACATAAGCCAAGGATCAGATCTAAATTTCTGGATAAGAACTACTCTCCTTCATTTTATCAGCAAGCAGACTTCCCATTTCACCGGTTAAAGCTTTTCCCCCACACTTATGCAACATTTTAACAGTGTCTTCTGTATTTTATTTTAATTTACTGTCAGAACAGGTATCATATATATAGAATTAGATTCTAGCTCAACAGCAATTTCCCAAAGCTGATAGGGAGCAGAGTTTCCATTGGAATGGAAACCCTGATAAGTTGCAGGTTTATATTAAAGTATATTCTTTCCATATCTCTACAGGGAATTCATAAAACCAAAGTCCAAAAGAGGAAACGGTTAAAGCCATTATACAATCACAAGTTGGTTTCAAAAATGAAATGAAAAGTTACTGCCTTATCCTCACTGCTGGAAGGCAGATTTATTTAAGAGGCTTTCCCTGCAGTATGCCTGTTTTTTTTTAAAGAACTATCCTCCATTGAGGATTCATCTTACAGGACCACATGTATCCGGCATTTCTCAGTCTGGACATCTCAATGAATGGCGCTTGGTAGTGCTATATAAATGCTTATTAATAATAATAATAATGACATTCCTGCCATTCTTTATCTAAAGCAGTAATAATAAATTTAGGGACATGTTTACTAAACTGTGCTATGGGGTTCAGCATGCACCAAGTACGCCATGGTAAATTTTACCACGTGCCAAAATGCAGCCCCACTAAAAATCTTGTGCTATCCAAATAGCACAGGTTGGGATAGAGACTGGGTGCGTCGGGGTAGAGTGTACACATCGCAGTTAGTGTAGGTAACTCTGGTGTGCAATCATCAGCGATGTTGCATTTAGCACGGGTACACTTACTGCCAACTCAATGGCTGGCATGAAGTTCACCTGTGCTGATCACCCCAAACAGAATGCACATGGGGGTGGTGCAAAATCCATGCTAGCTACATGGTGACATTGCAGGCATACCTCTGTTTCTTAGTGTGGGTCGAGCACCGCTCCCACTCTCATTTTTGGGACTTGCAGCCAAACAACTGTCAATGTAAGAAGTCCAATCTAGGGAGCTGTATGTATTTATTTTTAAAAATGTGTAGTCCACCTATCACAACTTTCTAACTGGGGCACACAATAAAATATCAATCAATAAAAATGAAAAATGTAGTGAAACAGGATGAACTGGGAAAAGAGCAACAAAATTATTTTTTCTTCATTTTGGGAGTCACTTTAGAAGCCCTATGCATGATTTGGATGACTGAAAACGGCCTTTCAGACGCCCCAAGCACATCCACATCCCAAGAGCTATTTGAGAAAACTCTGACTTTACATGTGTCCCATGAGATCATGTTTATGTTGCATAGAGGGTCATGCTGGAGGCGTGTCCAGGGCATTCCAAAAATATACATATATGTAGTCGAATTTAGACTACCTCTGCACATTAAAATCCATCAATGGACAAAGTCCATGTTTATAGCCGTCCCTAGGCATGAATAGGCATTTGAAACGTGCTCATTTTGGCCAGTTAACAACAGTACAGAGAAGGGAAGAATACTCTCTCATTTCCTCAATATTTTTTGCCAACTCAAAGATCCTAACAGGTAAATATTGAGGCCTTATGGGCTGCTGCCGTGCCGCTGCACATCTGTAAATGGCAGGCTGAGACGTGTGTGTGGTAACATACGAGAGTTGTGTGCGCCGTCAAATCAGTGCTGACCCCTGGCAACCCAGCAGACCCATTCCAAATTACTGAAGCTGGCCTGTCTATGTGGCCTGTACCCATGCACGTGCAGATCTCACACTCCACATCTCAAATCAGCCGGTTTTCTGTGTGTGTCTGTGATCGTATTCTTCTCTCTCTTTACGTTGTGGACAGACACATTTATCTTTTTGGGACAGAGATGTGTCTATTTCACAATGGACTTACACGTGTCCACCTCCACTGCTGCTCCTACCAAGAATTTCAGACATTTTGACATTGACGTCTTGGATTTCACCTAAACAGCCTTTCTAAACTGTACTGTTGTATGTTTAACACATTCTATTATGCAAATAATGTGCATTATTTATAAATAATTTGCTAAAAACAAAACAAAATGAGAACAAAAGATATTTAAACCAAATTAAATGACAATGCTTCCTCCAAAATTAAATGAAAACTGGCTGGTGTACACATTCCTACTAAGTTGTCCTGGCAATGATGCCTATTAGAAGCATCCACTTGAGGACATCTTACACTCTCTAAGAACTTACAGTATTTCTCATCAGTCTGTACAGTGTGCAACACTACCATTTATTCTTACCTAAGGCCCTTTTGAAAGTTTGTATCCAGAGGGCTACTGGGGGAAAGGAAATACTCTTTTCTTACCTACCATCAAGCTTATGTGGAATGGTGGAGGATTAAGTCACCTCCAGGGCTCTTCGTTCTCTGTGGACTCTCCTCCTCTTCTCACACCATCAGACTTCTCTCACTCCACTAAAGAGAAATTCAGTCTTTGCTGTGCATGAATCAATACAAAGGGGTCCTTTTACTAAAGTGCCATAAGATTTAGTGCTTACTGCGCATGAGATGCAAACGTTAATAGGTAGCAAGTGCAAAGCCTATGCACTAACTTTTGGAGGTATTCCAAGTCTGTTCCAGGAGAGTTATTGCATAAACACTTAACCATGCGGTAAGTGCACTGACAATGTGAATGCATAGGTGTGTCCGCGCTATCTTTACAAGTGACAGGATCCAGTAAAGCACTTGTGCTTTAACTATAATACGCAGTCCATTCCCATTCCCTACCCATAATCCATCCCATGACAGGCTATCCCATTAATATTTGCCATAGCATATGTTAACTTTTATACCAGTATGGTAACAGTTGCCAAGGTCATTCAATAAGTTACCGTGCACGAATTCACATGCTAACTGCTTAGTGCACATTAATAGAAAGGCCCCAATGGTTTTTTGATTCAATGACAAGTTGTGCTCTTCAGCTTAAAGGTCAGTTGATCCAAAGACTATTGGATATTCTTTAGCTGACACTTCTAGAGTCAAAGTCTCCTTATCTTTTGTCATTATCTTTTTGGCACCATGGGACTTCTCTTTCCAGATGCTGATATGGAGACCGTGCTGGACTTCTCCACTTCCTCTTGCTGGGCCTATAGCCATCCATGCTGCTGCAGTTTCTGGACTTGCAGGACACTTCACAAGCTCAGAGTTACCAAATTACCCAGTTCCAGGAGTGAGATTTGAAGCCAGTCCTGAAAGCTCATCCTGATGCATTATGGGACCTGCAGCTAGGGTTGCCAACCGGCCGGTTTTCAGCCGGCCTGGCCGGTTTTTCCATGGCCAGGCCGGCTGCCGGCACAGATGTCAAACCGGCCGTTGAAAAGCCGGTTTTTTGCTCTGGCCGCAAGATCGTGAGCGGCCAGAGCAAAAAACCGGCTTTCCTCCCGAAGTCCACGGCGCGAATGCGAACGCGAACGCGATTCCCCATAATAGTGCAGCCGCTGCTTCTGCTTTGTACAGAGCAGCGGCTGCACTACACTTACTTTGAAAAGTAAAGAAACTGTATGAGGAGCCCTCCGGTCATGGCAGAGCCCGAGGAAGTGATGTCATGGGGGCGGGTTCCTCACAGGCTGTCTTTCCTTTCAAATTAACTTTATTGCAGCTAAAGTTAATTTGAAAAGGAAAGACAGCCCGTGAGGAGCCCGCCCCATGACATCACTTCCTCGGGCTCTGCGATGACCGGAGGGCTTCTCACACAGTTTCTTTACTTTTCAAAGTAAGTGTATTGCAGCCGCTGCTCTGTACAAAGCAGAAGCAGCGGCTTGGGCAGGGCAGGGCAGGGGTGTGAGTGAACCAGCAAGGGGAGGGGGGTGATCGTATGATTAAACCAGCAGGAGGGAGGGAGGGAGGGAGGGGGGGGGGTTTGGTGTGAGTGACCCAGCAGGAGGGGGTGAGTGAGTGACAGGGGGGTGGGTGAGTGAACCAGCAGTGGAAGGGGAGGGGTGGTGTGAGTGAACCAGCAGGGGAGGGGGGGGGGGGTGAGTGAATCAGCATGGGAGGGGGGTTGGTGTGAACCAGCAGGGAGCGGGATTGGTGTGAGTGAACCAGCAGGGGAGGGGGGGTGATGGTTTGAGTGAAACAGCAATGGGGGGGTGATTTAGTGACACGTGGGTGGGTAAGTGAACCAGCAGGGAGGGGAGGGGAGGGGTGGTGTGAGTGAACCAGCAGGGGAGGGGTGAGTGAGTGAACCAGCAGGGAGGGGGGGCGAGTGAGTGAACCAGCACTGAGGGGGGGTGTGAGTGAATCCTCGGTAATTTTTGTGGGTGGGGCTGGGGGCGGGGCAGGGGCGGGACTGGGGGAGGAGAATGGGTGGAGCATGGCGAGCCACAGGTGTCGGGTTTTTCTCGGTGAAAAAGTTGGCAACCCTACCTGCAGCACTGATTCAGTGGGTAAAATAAGGGACTACAAATACTATTCTGCATTGCAATGCATTTTAAAACCAGAACTGGCAAAAAATCTCACTCATGGAACTGGGTAACTTGGCAACTCTGCAAGCTACCAGATACTTACACCAGCTTCCTCACTTCTCCAGATCTGAAAACTGTGTAAACACCTTTGAATATTGGGCCTCATATTGTCTCTCATGACCTTCTAAGTAGGGGGAGCCATCTACATATACCTCCCACCTAATACATCACGGGCTATCAGGGATAAATGGCACCCTGCTGCATACCTTTAACCTCAGGCCTTGTAAGAGATATTGTCAGTAGCAGATAAATACACATGTATAAATACTCAGTATGTCTAGGGAAAATTGCTACTCCCCATTTTCCCAGGATTCCATAGGACTACCAGGCAAGCAAACCATGTGATAAAACAAGAGCCAACCCTGTGTTTGTATATAAATTAGTCTTTATTACTGATAGCAAAAATAGTGTAAAATTTGCATAAATTAGTTTTCAAGTTAGTATGTTATGCAGCCATGTGATTACACTTACCCAGATGCCTAATCTCTGTTTTAGCAACCAATGTCACCAATTCGCTCTCCACTCAGACGTACGGTACAGTATCTGTCTGTCTAAGCTAGCCCCAACCTCAGGGGGGAAATTAAAGACCAGTACCTTAGCTCTTGCCAGAACGCTTGTAGCGGGTTCTGAGAAATTGTCTCGGGAACAGCACGAAGTTAAAGTATGGCAGAGGTCCAACGTCGGCTACAGGTCCGTGGGAGAGATTCACTCCATTCCGAGGTTTTGCCCTTGGACACTATCTGACTTTCCAGCTAGAGAAGCAAGCGAGCACAAAGTACAGAGAATCACAGAGGAAACCAGCAAACCAATCTGTGTCAGAAGTTAAAGTTCCCAGATGTTTTGCAAGCCTCTGTGCATGTTCCTAGAGTACTGCAGGTGTGTGTCCTGGGCTGCATCTGAGTTCTGTCTGTCTTTCCCTGTATCCAGTGTATAATTCTTTGTCTGACAGCCCAGCTGATCTCAAATCCTGTGTGTCGTTTTCAGCAAATCCAGTAACAGCTAATAGGTGGTCCTTCTGCAAACAAAGGTCCATGGTGCGAGAAAGTTGCTGGTATGCAAGTCCACACACTTCTGCAAATGCTAGTACCAGTACCACAGTGAAAGGTCTCAGCAATGAGTGCTGCATGTAATCAGCTAGAAAATAATACTTCTGCTGTGAAGTACATAAATCTGCAAAATTGCTTGATCTGCAAGTTTTAATGCTGAGTTATAACAAAATAGGAATCCATCTTGTTTAATTCAGGCTTTGGTTCAGAGCAGGCCCCATGGTTCCGGCTTTGGTTCAGAGCAGGTCTCATCTTGTAACAGGAAGCCATGCTGTTTATGGTTTATTAAAAACTTGATATACCACCCTTCATGACATCAGGGTGGTGTACAATTAAAACAATCATCTTAAAAAGGAGAAAAGAATGCCATTAAAACTGATAGGATAAGACAAAGCGGTGAAAGCAAGAAGGGATGGGATAAAGGGGAGGGAGGCAAAATGCAGAGCGGCCTAAGGGGGGGAGACTGCATGTCAGCTGAAATAGATGGGTTTTCAGAGAAGCCTTTCCCAGATGCTCGGTGTCGCAGGCCTTTTGTTGATTAAGCTGAGGATGAATCCTTCTACTTTTTCAGGTAGAAATCAATGGATGACCAGGCCTGATGGACTCTATTGATGCTCAGCGTTGAATAAGACTGGTGTCTGCTTGATGTCGAAGAATCTCGAGCATTCGATGCAAGTCCCTGGACAATGCTGATGCTGATGTATCAGACTTACTCATTCCAAAAATCCTTCTGCACTGTTCTTCATATCTCTGAGATTTCTCTTTGTCATCTGTGAACACAAAAGGCATTGAGAAGGTCATGGTTGGGCCCCAGGCATTGCAGACACCAAGTGTTTCTGAACAGGCACCAGCTCTACAGTCTTCAGATACTGAGTTGATCTCTTAGGCCATAGTACAATGAGGACAATGAATAAGTGACTATTATTACTCTCCCTTACATTTATTTTAATTTGATGGCATCAAGGGTTAACCACAAGAGGGCCTGCGTGGGCTGTAGCCCCTCCAGTTTGGAGTCAGGCCCAGTCAACAGCAGTAGAACAGGCCTATAGCAGGAGAACTGGAGACATTGTCAACATCCTCACTGCCTTGTGCCCACCCTTGTTAACCTTGGCCGTCATCAAAAAATCAGTCCTGGCTATGCCACTGAATAGCATAAGAAAATTAATCCTGTTGCTCCCGTGGCAGTATTTGAGAAAAAAACGAAAGAGAAGAAAGTGAACAGAAGTGGTTCCTGACAGAGCATTTTAAGAGATCAATCGCATTTCCAAAGAGGGTTGTATAGGAAGTTATTTAGACCAGAAGCCAAAACTGTTGGCTGACTTTTCCCAACGAAGTTCCTGTCCTTGGACACACAGCCACACTGCATGCATTGCATTAACTGCTGGGTCACACCCTCTCAATAAAAAAGCTATCAAGTAATTTTATGTAGACGCATCAGAGAAGAGAAAGGTATGTTCTCCAGAATATTTTAAACATCTTGTCTTATTGCTTTTGAGAAACAGGAGACAAATAGAATCAGATCCAAAAACAGCAACCAGTCTGGCCCTCAGTATTCACTGCCATTTGTCTTTTACGCATTATCTCAGGAAGCATTAAAAGGGACAAAGGCTTTATGCACATCCTATAATAATTTCTTGTCAGCCAAGTCAATGCGCTTTGTGATTCTAGTGCCTCCAGATGTCTGGAAAGATGTAGTACTGTACCAGATGTAAGGTTATAATAATTCTGTTGCCTAAAAGTAAAACTGAATGTTTGGGATTGCACAATAAGCTGTGAAATCGATTAATGTTCTTCTGAGAAAGGTCACTTGGATTACGTTTTGGTTTATAATTGACAGCCCACATGGGTTAGCAGTAAGTGATATTATATATTGTTTGTAAAGCACAGGATATGAATGACCTCTTTATAATTCTCTCTGGATCGTATTGCAATGTCTTAATGTTAAATGTTAAAGCATTTCTTGTGTTCCTTACAGGAAAAAAACACAAAAAAGAACCAGTGGAATAATTCATTATAGCCAGATATGGTCCACTGCAGAATACCTGTAACAGGCAACAATTTAGAAAAACTAAGAGAATGACATCTTGAAGCCTTTCAATTCACGCACAAACCAATATCTGGAATTTCCTAGTCCTTGTGTGTCTTACAGGCTAAGGGCATGTTTACCCAATCATGCTAATGGTTAGTGCAGAGTTTGCTATACACTAAGTCCACCACGGTAACCATTACCGCGAGCTAAAAATGCAGCCATTGTAAAAATCCTGCACTAGTTGGGATGGAGACTGGGTGGATTGGGGCAGAGTTGCAATTGGCAAGGGCGTCTTTAGTATGTGCTCATTGTTAATGTTGCAATTAGTGCAGGTGCACTTACTGCCACCTCAATGGGTGGAGGTAACTGCATCCAAATGGCTTAGTGTGGGGGTGGTGATGCTTACTGCATGGGAACATGCAGTGCATGCCTATTCATTAGCATGGGTCCAGTGCCACCCCTGCACTATGCTTTGGGGCTGAACATGTGGTAAACTACCACATTTTAGCAAACATACCCCTAAATCTCAAACTTCAGAGTGAAACAGATGTGAAGGCAGAATTTAAATAAGATGTGGAGGGGAATTCATACATCCAGGTAAAGACATGTAAAATTCCCATATTATTTTACAAGAGGCTCTGCCAAATGTAGAGCCTCTTGTAAAACAGGTGCAGGACTGCACGTTGATGTCACTCCACGTCAAGTGGGAAGAGCAAGTTGCATGTGGGGGAAAAACCCCATGCAAGTACTCCTCATCTGTAGGTGGGAGCAGCTTTTAAAAATCACTGCTCCTGGTCATCCAGTGCAGCACAAATCTGGCCCTTCACCCCCAACAGCAATCCCTCCCTGAGTGCCCCCTAAGTTTTCCTATCCTCCAAGCTATCCAGTCTCCACCATGAAGAACCTCCCTACCCAAATGCCCCGCAGCAAGATGCAATCCTCCCCAAAAGCCATATGATCCCACCCCCTCCCCCCATCTCATCCTTGGCCTTACCAGGGGTCCTTTATGTCTACTAGAGGAAGAAGCAATTAACAATTGCTTCTGCTCTTTATGATCCCACCTTCAAAATGGTACCTGTGACTCCTAGCAGTAATCTTTAGTATTACCGCTATGGGTCAGACTGCCAAATGAGAGAGATTACTGCTAGAGGTTACAGGAGCCATGTTGAACTCAAAACCATGAAGAGTGGGAGCTACTGCTAAACACCAGGGATCTCCATTGCATAGCATTTAACTTCCTTGTCCCTGATCTGTGGAGCTCTATTCCTTTTGAACTTTGCTAAGAAAACTCCTATGAGCAGTTTAAGGTGGGAAGTAAGACCTGGTTCTTTGAACAAGCATTTATCTGAATGACCTTTCCAGGGTGTCCATTTAGTCCAGTCCAGACAAGTGGATTATGTCCACTGACCAGCAGGTGGAGAATGAGAAAACACTCTCTTGAGACAGCATAAATAGCTTGTGCCTCTGGACTTAGTTTTTTCTCAGTCTCCAGCAGGTGATGGACATAGGCTGGTCAGGACTGTGAAGCCTTGGTCAGTGGGTCGATTTGGCCTGGGGTGGAGAACCCAGAGATTTTGGTCCCTCCTCCACTCTCCCCCAGAAGTTCCCTAAGGTAGTTCCCTGTTTTCCTCCTCCCCAGCTCTTGAGAGGTGGCCAGAGGTGGAAGCTTTGTGCCAGGATTGCTACCTCTGACTTCCGGGGGTTTCGCCCCTCCTGGTCGGCCAATTTCCAATGTACCCACTTTCTCCTTCGGGGATCCTCCTTTTGAGAGGGAGCGCTAGGGGGCTGAGGCAAAGCCTCAGCCTCTCCAGACCCCTCTAAGCCCTCACAATGAGGGTGCGGGGGCCCCAGTGGGGGTGTAGCTGGTGGGCGGTCATTTGCAGCACTTTCTCTTCATCTGAGCTCAGATCACGTCCAATGTCTGGGTTGTGGAAGTCATTTGCGAGAGCTATGCCCTCGGGTTTGCCCAGCCCCTGACAGACCTCTTCATGTTCTCCCCTGTAGGTCCACTTGGAAGCTGCAGACAGTGGAGGAGACACTCAATGGGCTGGTGCAGCTCACTGCGGTGGTCCAGGTACCTCTGGCCGAATGGGAGTGCAGCAAGTACTTCATCTACTTTATGATCCCCAAAAAGGAGGGGTCCTGGTGATCCATTCTGGACCTGAAGGGGGTCAAACCCTCCATGTTCCATGCTTCCCCATGGAGACCTTGCAGTTGGTGATTGTGGCAGTATGCCAGGGTGAGTTTCTTACCTCCTTGGACCTTACCGAGGCATACCTTCATAGCGCTGGTGCTCCAGTCTCACCGGAATATCTGCACTTTGTGCTTCCCAGAGGGCATTTTCAGTTCCAGGTGATGCCTTTCGGGCTGACCATGGCACTGCATGTGTTCATGAAGATCAGGGTGGTAGTGGCTTTTCACCTCGCAAGCAAGGCGTCCTGGTGCACCCTTACCTGGATTATTGGCTGATTCAGGGGAAGTCCCTTGAGGAGAGTCCACGGTCGACAGATACAGTGGTTTGTTGTCTCCAGCAGCTAGGCTGGGTGGTCAATTTCACCCAGAGCCAGCTGCAGCCTCCTGGAGTGTCTGGGAGCCCGCTTCAACACCGGCAGGGGTATGTTCTACTTCCCAGAGGGCTGGGTGGTGAAGCTGCAGGCACAGGTGTGCAGCCTCTGCCAGTCACCTCACCCCCGGGCATGGGACTACCTCCATGTGCTGGGCTCCATGGCTGTATCTTTGGAGCTGGTGCTATGGGCCTGACTGCACATGTGGCCACTTCAGGTGCATCTCCTAGCTCATTGGTCACCCCTCCTCCACTCAGTGGAGGTTTGGCTGCTATTGTCAAAGGCTGTAAAGAGCAGCCTCTGCTGGTGGCTGGACCCGCCAAACCTGCAGGCTTGAATGCCACTGGACCCCCTCCCCCCGAAGTGGGTGGTAGCCACCATGGATGCGAGCCTGTCCAGATAGGGTGGTCACTGCACGTTGAGGGTGATGCAGGGCTGATGGTTGGCTGAGGAAGGCCAGTGGCCCATCAACCGGTTGGAAACCAGAGCAGTGCACCTGGTGCTCAAGGTGTTTCTGTCCCTTGAACAGCACACAGGGCGGTACGTATCCTGTCAGACAATGCCAGTATGGTGGTATACATCAACCATCAGGGCAGTACCAGCAGCTTGCAGGTGGTGGCAGAGGCAATCCCGTTCTTTCAGTGGACTGAGATCCATTTGGTGGCTCTCTCAGTGGCACATATAGCAGGGGTACTGTACATCCAGGCGGACTATATTAGTTGCTATACCCTGGATCCAGGGGAGTGGTCCCTCTCAGAGGGAGTGTTCCAATCCCTGGTGGCTCACTAGGGAACCCCAACGATGGCCTTGATGGCGTGGCAGGAGAACGCCAAGGCCCCATGGTTCTTCAGCCATAAAAGATCCCTGATGTCTGTAGTCCTCGATGACCTCATGCAGCTGTGGCCAAAAGCAGAGATGCTGTATGTTTTCCCACCCTGGCATCTGATAGGGTGGGTGTTGTAGCACATAGAGGCGCATCAGGGGAGAATGCTGATGATTAGCCCCCAATTGGCCTCGCAGGCCCTGGTATTCTGACCTGGTACGGCTCCCGGTGGATGAGTCTTTCTGACTACTGACCATCCCGGACCTGCTCACACAGGGACTGGTGTGCATGCTGGCAGTGGATCTCGCTTATGGCCTGGGTCTTGAAAGGGTGCAGCTGAGGCACCGGGGCTATTCTCCTCGGGTCACTGGGACTCTGTTGCAGACATGGTGGTGTTCCACTTATTTGGCCTACGTGCGTGTTTGGCAGCTCTTTGAGGCCTGGTGCACGGACCATGACACCCATCCCCTTGGGGCTCCATTGTCAACTATTCTGGTGTTTTTTCACACTGGCCTGGAGAAGGGTTTGGCCCTTGGCTCATTGCAGGTTCAGGTAGCAGCTCTGGCATGCTTTTGGGACAGAGTGCAAGGCGGATTCCTAGCCTTGCACGCTGATGATCATTTTTTGTGGGTAGTCAAGCACCTTCGACCCCCGAGCCGTACCTTGATCCTGGCATGGGATCTCAACTTGGTTCTGGCCGTATTGAGTGCTCTTCCGTTCTAATCCCTATAGAGACTTCATTCAAGGACTTGACCCTGAAGACTGTGTTCTTGGTGGCCATTTGTTCTGCCCGTCAGATCTCAGAGTTGCAGGCCTAATCCTGCAAAGAGTCTTTTCTGCTTTTTTCCAAGGAGAAGGAAGTCCTGTGGACTGTCCCTTCCTTTCTTCCCAAGGTAATGCAGACTTTCATCTCAATCAGGTGGTCAAGTTGCTGTCCTTCTTCTTAGGATAGCGCGACTCGCCAGAGCCTTCGCTTCTCCATAAACTGGATGTCTGTAGGGTTCTGAAATGTTATCTGGCAGTGACACAGTCGTTTCACCACTTGGAGTGGCTGTTTGTCCTGTTTGGGGGCCCTTGGATGGGGGAGGCAGCATCAAAGGCTTCCATCGCCTTTTGGATCTCGGAAGAGATAGCGTCCGCTTATCTGTTAAAAGGCAGGCAGGTGCCTATGGGCCCACTCCAATGAGAGCCCAGGTCTCTTCCTGGGCAAAAGTGGGGAGGGTTCCTCCCCTAGACATCTGTCAGGTGGCCACCTGGTTCTCCCTGCATTCCTTTGTGCAGCATTACTGCCTGGATGTGCAAGTGCGAGAGGATGCTCAGTGTGGGGAGCATGTGCTGTGAGCCAGGCTGTTGGTGTCCACCCTACATTAGTACTGCTCTGCTACATCCTACTTGTCTGGACTGGATTGGAGGGACACCCTGGAAGGTGAAATTAGATCTTACCTGTTCATTTTCTTTCCTGTAGTCCCTCCAGTCCAGTCCAGGACCCACCCTTTGATTCAGATTTTTCATTGGGCAAGTTGGACTCTGTTCCCTCCATTTCTACTTTGTGATTTCCAAAATACTGACAAAGCCCAGAGGGCACAGGCTATTTATTCTGTCTCAAGAGAGTGTTTTCTCAGTCTCCATCTGCTGGTTAGTGGAGATGTCCCTCCAGTCCAGTCCAGACAAGTGTGTTAACAGGAAAGAAAATTAGCAGGTAAGGTCTAATTTCACATCATACCTTTTTCCAATCTTCCACCAATATTCTGAATTTTGACACTGACATCAATCCACGACTACAGACGTATTCTTCCTCCTGTTTCCCATACCCACTTAGAACCTACAAGATCCTCTACATTTTTCTTTGTAGACCTTCTTCTTTAGAATAATCTTCCCATAGCCCTCTGTACTGAACTATCTCATAAGGAATTCAAGTCTTTCCTGAAAACACCTTTATTCCAAAAAGCCTTTGGCAGCTAGTGGGAAGGCTGACAATTGCAGCAGGTTACCTGGTCTACCTAATCCCTTGGTTTCACCCTTCTCTTTTCTTTTTATATTCTTTCCTAGTTTGAAATGCAGTTATATTGTAAAGCTCCTTGTAAATAGCAAAGGCAGTATATAAAGCAGAATTAAACCAGAAACCATATATTATGTGTCCTGGATAAGATCATTGTGCTACATTTTCTACCCTTTTCACTTTAGTAATCCTATCTTAATCTTGTAGCGATACGAAGGTGAATATGGTGAATAACCTCACCAATGTGTAAACCATTATGATATACTCAACAAATTGCAGTACTGTATATCAAATCAAAATAAATAAATCAACTTTGGAACTCTTTGCCAGAGGATGTGGTAAAAGGAAGTAGTGAAAAGAAGCCGAAGATTTTGGTTATATAAAGAATATTTTAGAATGTTTTTATAGCAGTTAATTATCAAACCAAACTATTCAGTATAGAGATAAGAATATATACATTTGAAAGATATGTTATGCATATAAATTCTCAATCATCTCTTTGATCAAATAATATGATACACTGAGAGAATTACTACTTCAATTATTAGGAGCTATAGAAGCAGAAGCTGGCTTGGTTCATCCTTTGGTGGTGTTAATGAATCTGGAAGGGTAGGAGGAGGGGGAGTAAGGATGGTTGTATAATGAGTAAAACATTGCTGTTGTAGATAGCATTAGTTTTGCCACGCCTTAGATCTTTTGTGTTCTGATTGTAATGATTGTGTACGTTGTGGCTGTTTTCTTGCTAATAATAGAAATGCCTCAGTCTTAAGAGCTGTAGAAAGATAGAGTCAGCTAGTTTTATAATGTACAAATTTTGCTGGTCTATTTAGCACCAGGGTTTACTGAAGTCCTTTGTATTGTTTTCTCCCTTGACTGCAATGAATCCTGTTAGGAAAGAAGGATCTAATTGGGGGGAGGGGGCCCAGGCAAGATGCTTCGATTGAATCTGCCAGAAAGCTACTTGTGGCTTCTCCAGCAGTCCCTGTGTTTTTGAGTGAATAACCTTTTTTATCTTTTTCTCTAACTTTGCTATGCTTTATTCTCCCTGGCCAGCACACATATGCTATATCCTTCCTTTCTGATGCCATGACCTGGTATATTTGGTAGCCAGGGATGATGCCCTGACGACAGTGTCCGGCATTGGATTTGGCTCCAGCACTGGTCAGCAGATACATCCTCCAGGGCCCAGTTGGCCCAACTGGCTTTTAAGAGGAAGCTTCTCTTTGGAACAGATTTGAAGAAGCAAGGTGAAGGATCTGGGTGAGACAAAATCTTACCACCTTCTGGAAGACGGGTCCAAGGGGCCCCTTTCATCATCTTCTACCCATCCATAGAGGGCACGCTGACTCTTGTTGTTACTGACCTGGAAAACCTCTTACACTCTGCTTCCAGGCTTCAGACTAGTTCTCAGTCGTTTCGTGGAGCCCGTGGGCCCAGGAACTTCCTCCTCCAGAAGAGGACCCTCCCAGGCTGCGCAGTGAAAGTTTGGGGGCCCATTCCCTGATTCCTCTGGTTGGAGGCAGGCTTTGTCTTTTCTTTCAGGAATGGGCCAGGGTTACCAAGGATCGCTGGGTGCTGGATACCATTCAGTTTGGCTATGTCCTGGAATACAAAGAGCCGATTCCAGATGCCATCATCTCCTCTTGTGGATCTGCAATCAAAAAAGTGCTGCTGTGTGGACCACCTGGGACTCTATCGCTCTTTACTGCATTCCAGTAAACGCGCCTATTTCTCTGAGCGCATTTCGTCTGCCTCCAGTTCCTCTCGTCAACTTTACTCTATTGTTCGCTCCCTCTCTAATCCTCGATCTTCTGCCTCCACATCCTCCCTCCAGCCTACTCCAGATCCCGCCCCCCTTGCCTCGCATTTCGCTGATAAGGTTCTCACTCTGCGTTCCTCCTTCTCCTCCTGCCCCCCCCTCTATCCCCTCCCTCTTCCACTCCCTCATCAGCCCCCTCCTCTCCTGTTCAGGCTTGCCAGGTTTTCTCTCATTGCTGGTCCTCTTTTTGTCCCATCACCATCCCAGAGCTGACCAGGACCCTTGCCTCTACCCGTAAGACAACCTGTCCCTCCGATCCCATCCCCTCTACTTGGCTCTCCGAGTCTTCTCTGGCCCTTATTCCCCTTATTCATTCTATGTTTAACTCTAGTCTTCTTTCCGGTTCCTTCCCCTCTCTTTGGAAGCACGCTTTGATTGACCCATCCTTAAAAAGACCACCTTGGACCCCTCCATCCCTGCCAACTGGCGTCCTATTTCCAACCTCCCATTTCTTTCCAAACGCCTGGAGAAATTGTTTTTTGTTCAGCTTTCCTCTCACCTTGACGCCACCCTTTCCCTTCACCCCCGTCAATCTGGTTTCCGTCCCGGGCACAGCATGGAATCTATTCTCCTCTCTGTTATGAATGAACTTCACTCCGCACACGATCGTGGCTCTGTCTCTATTGCAGTCTCCCTCGACCTCTCTTCCGCGTTTGATCTCGTCGATCATCGCACCCTGCTCTCACGTCTCTGCGACACTGGGATCTCTGGCACTGTTCTCCACTGGTTTCACTCCTTCTTGACTAACAGATCATTCTCTGTCACCGCCAGTTCCTCTTCCTCTCCCACTTACCCACTTACCTTTGGGGTTCCTCAGGGTTCAGTTCTGGCCCCTCTTCTGTTTAATGTCTTCCTTGCTCCCCTCACTCTTCTAGTGCAGCAATCCGGTGTTTCAGCCTACTATTACGCAGATGATATTCTTCTTCTCTACCACACTTACCTGCTTTCACCCGATCTCTCCCCTCTCAATTCCTGTTTATCCTCCATTGCTTCCTGGATGTCCTCTAACTTTCTTCACCTCAGTCCCTCTAAGACCCAAGCCATCTGGTTCACCCTCGATGGCCCCATACCTTCGATTTCCCCTTTGCTCTCTTCCACTTCCATTCCTGTTGTCCCCTCCCTGCGCTACCTTGGGGTCGTCCTGGATTCAGCCCTCTCCTTCCGTGAACATCTGTCTCTTGTAGTCCAGCATTCTTTTCTCTCTCTCAGGCAGTTGCGGGCTCTTCACCCTTTTCTTCCTGTTTCTGCCTTGACCACCCTACTTCTTTCACTCACTCTTTCCCACTTGGATTATTGCAACATCTGCTTTGCCGGTCTCCCCCAACGCCAACTCCGAAGGCTACAGCTTATCCAAAACTCCGCTGCCCGGCTACTTACTAATGCTTCCCGTTATGATCACATTTCTCCCCTTCTTATTGGTCTCCACTGGCTTCCCATCTCCTACCGGATATCATTTAAAATCCTCACTTTCGTTCATAAGGCAATACATACTGGTGTCCCATGCTATCTTTCTAACTTGGTCCGTCTTCATGCCCCTCAACGCTCCCTGCGTTCCATCCATGCTAACTGTTTGTTTCTTCCCCCCCCCCCCCCCCTGCCTCTGCTCACCTTGAATCTACCCGTTCCTCTGCCTTTTTTTCCCTTGGTCCCAGGCTCTGGAACTTGCTCCCCCCTGCCCTCCATCTTGAATTATCCTTTCGCAAATTTAAAGCCGGTCTGAAGACCCACCTTTTTTGTACTGCCTACGATCTTCCCTTTCCCTCCTCCATCCCTACAGACCCCTCATAGGTTGTCTCGTTTTCCTCAGTTTGTCGGTCTGTCTATCTCTGACCTACTCTTCTGTTCTCTTTCCTTTCTCTACCTCTGTCCCTTTCCTAATGCACTAATGGAGTTCTATTTCCTCTATCCTCTCTTTCTAGCAGCAATGTTATGCCCCTTATTTTAAGCTTGTTGTAAACCGCGCTGGTGTCTTTGGCGTGTGCGGTATATCAAGAAACGAATAAAGATAAAGATAAAGGTTGTAATGCCTAAAGGCGATGGTGCCCATCCACCCCAAATGAGCAGGACAAGGACAGATACTCCATCTATTTCATGATGCCCAAAAAGAACGGTTCCTTCTGGCCCATTCTGGACCTCAAGAAGGGTCAATGAGCACTTGCATATCTTGCGCTTCCAGATGGAAATCTTGCGCTCTGATTCAAGCAGTGTGCTGAGGGAAGTTCTTGGCTTCTCTAGGTCCGTCCGAGACCTATTTTCATATCCCGATCTGGACAAATCAGAAAAAGTATCTGAGTTTTGCCATGCTTGGCTCTCACTATCATTTCGCCACCCTCCCTCTCAGGCTATCCACTGCCCCAAGGACGTTCTCCAAAGTCATGGTGGTGGCAGCTGCGGCGTTGAGGGATCTGTGTCCATCCATATCTATTCCCTTTCAGAGGCATCTTGGGTAGCATCCCAAGAAGTGTCCTTTTTGGAAAGCCTCTGCTGGGTGATCAATTGGGGAAAGAGCCAGCTGTTGCCTTCCCAGTCCCTGGAGTTCTTACGAGCATGTTTCGACACTCCAGTGGGCAGAGGTTTCCTGCCAGAGGAGAATGTCAAAGAACTGTTGGATTGCCCGGTGCTGTTCTGTATGCAGCAGGCTCTCAGGGTTTGGGATTATCTTCAGCTCTTCAAATTGATGGCAGCAACCAGCGACCATAAAGCATTATCTGCTTTATTTTTCAATATCTATCTCCAGCCAATCTGCAACATAATCAGAACTCACGATGTGGATTACAGAATATACGCAGATGACATCATGCTTTTCACAGCAGTCAAAATATTAATCCCAAACTATGAGAAAATAGCCAAATGCTTCAATGATGTCTTACTCTGGCTCAACTCAGTCAACCTAACAATAAATCTAAAAAAGACTGAAGTCCCGATGATCTCCAGGAACAAAACATTCTCACCTCCTCAACAACTTCAAGTAAATGATGCCTCTCGAGAAATCAAAAAGGAAAAGAAATACCTGTGTATACTAGACCAGAACCTTAACATGACAAATCTACAATAAAACAAGAATGATGCAAAACCTAAGACCCCTTCTATCAACTGATGACTTCCACACAATATCTCCAGCACTGATCTGCCCACACTTAGATTTTTAACATTATTCTCCAGAGCCTCCCCAAATAAACATTGAAAACCCTACAAATGGCACAAAATACGGTTGCACGCACCATAATGAAAATAGCCAAATCAGAACACATAACTCCCATCCTGTAACACCTACATTACTTGCCAGTGACACAGAGAATCAAATACAAGGTGCTAATGACCATATTCAAAACAGTAAACAACATTGCACCACACTAATACAGATACAGCAAAAAACAAGACGACGAAGGGAAAGTATGCAGAACCTACTAACTATCCCTAAGGATTTCAGAAACACAAACCAATCAACAACCAATAGGGCATTCACTTTCTCCTCCCCAGTCCAATGGAATGCACTACCAAACAGCCTACGAGAAATAAAAGATCTAACTTTGTTCAGAAAAAAACTCAAGACCCTCCTGTTTGCAGAATATTACCAATCCAGAATAAATAAGAAATAACCACTCATATAACTCAGGCTCATCTGATCCCACAGCGATACATATCACATACCACCTTAATATAAATAATTAACTGTAAATAGTTCAGCCTAACCACATTGTATCCTAAAGGCCTGCATGCTATGTACATTACTGTTATAATATTGTTTACTGTACATGTTCAATTTGTTCTCTATTTTCCTTGTAAACTGCCTAGAGCAGTGTTAGTTCATTGAGGTCTCTGTAAACCACCTTGATTACATAGATTAAGTGGTATGTAAAACAAATAAATAAATAGAGATGGTGCAGTGGGCGCGTTTTCATGTGCAGCCTCCCCAGCAGTCCTTGCTGACTCTGTGATTCCTGAGTTCTGCAGAATTCAAACACAGGCTTCCACTCCTGATGTTGGTGAAGTGCAGCCTGCAGTAGTGGCAGCAGCCCTGTCATCTGAGGGAAGGTCTGCCGCTGGATGACTTCTCCTGGATCCTGCTGACGTCGGATGGCAGTCTCATGAGCTGGGGAGCCCAATGCCAAGACCATACAACCTGGGCCATTGGAACCACAAGGAAGCAGTGTGGTCCATCAACCACCTTGAGGTGAGGGCCATCAGGTTGGCTCTTCTGCGTTTCCAGCCCATAGTCAAGGGCTGGGCGGTTCGAGTGTTTTCAGACAACACCACAGTGGTGGCTTATGTCAATCAACAAGATGGCACAAAGAGTGCTGGAGTAACTGGAGTTGGCTCTTCTGTTACCTGGGTGGAGAAGAACCTCCTAGCCTTGTTTGCTTTGCACATTGCCGGGAAGGACACTGTGGAAGCGGACTTCCTCAACCATCACTCTGTGGATCCTGGAGAGTGGGAGTTGAGTCAGGAGGCGTTTCAGTTGATTCTGTGTCACTGGGGTTGCCCCAAAATGGATCTGATATGCGTTCAAGGGCATTGATGCTCCTGACCCAGCCTTGGCCATTAGCATCTGCTGTATGTGTTTCCTCCATGGCCCCTAGTGGGGCATGTGGTTTGGTGTATAGAATACCACCCGAGCAGGATGGTTCTGGTGGCACCGGATTGGCCGAGGAGAGCATGGTTCAGAGACCTGATGTGGCTCCTGCAGGCACTTCTTCTTTGGTTGCCTCCATCTCAGGGCCTCTTGTAGCAGGGATCGATTCAGCCTGGAGGACCCAGTTCCCTTCTCATTATGGCTTGGCTCTTGAAAGGAGATGGCTAGCACATAAGGGCTACTCTCCAGCAGTGGTCTCTACTCTGCTCGGAGCCTGGAGGAGGTCTACCAAGCTAGCATATGTGCAGATCTGGTGCCTCTTTGAGCGATGGTGCAGCACTCAGCAGCTGGCCCCTGAGGTGGCCAAGGTGCTATCTCTGTTGGCCTTTTTACAGGATGGCCTGGAGAAGGGCCTTTTCCTTAGTTCCCTGAAAGTTCAGGTGGCAGTTTTGGTCTGTTTCCATTGTCCAATGGCTGGTATGTCTCTAGGCCTGCACCCAGATGTCTCGTGCTTTCTCCAGGGTGTTCATCATCTGCGTCCTCCCCTTTGGTCTGTGATCTTTACCTGGGATCTGAATCTGGTGCTCAGGGCCCTGATGGTGGTGCCCTTTGAGCCGTTGAAGCATGCTACTTTGAAGGATTTGATGTTCAAGATAGTCTTCTTGATGGTAATTTGTTCCGCAAGGAGGATTTCCAAGCTGCAGGCTGTCTTGCTGAGATCCTTATCTGTCCTTTTCAAAGGAGGCAGTCTCCATTTGGCCTGTGCCTTCCCTCTTGCCTAAGGTGCTCTCTCCCTTTCACGTGAGCCAGGTGGTTTGCCTGACCTTCTTTTCTAAGGAGTAGTGTCGGGGGAAGGATAAAAATCTTCACCTTGTGGATATCCGGAAAGTGCTTCTCCGGTTCTTGGAAGTTATGAATTCCTTTCATAAGTCTGACCATTTTTTTGGGCTGTTTTGCTGGCCTGTGCATGGGTGATGTGGGGCTAAGTCGACTTTGGGGTGCTGGATTAAGGAGGCCATTGCCTTGGCATATCTGTTGAGGAACTGGATGGTTCCGGAGGGTTTGCATGCCCATTCTACCCAAGTGCAAGCATCCTTGTGGGTGGAGCGGAGCTGAGTAGCCCCTGCAGATGTTTGTCGGGCAGCAACGTGGGCATTACTTTTCACTTTTGTCAAGCATTACCGCTTGGATATCCATGCTCTGGCAGACACAGACTTTGGCTCAAGGGTTTTGCGAGCTGCTGTATCTTCTTCCTGTCCAGTGGAGTTGTAACTTTGGTGCATCTCACTTGTCTGGATTGATCTAGCAGGACAATATGGAAGGTGACATTTTACTTACCAGTTAATGTCCTTTCCTTGAGTCCTGCTAGACCAGTCCAGGACCCACCCCTGAAATGTATTTGCTCTGTTCTTCTGCTGAGGTACCCTTGGGTCTGCTATGATTTTTATACTTACATATAACATAGTAAATGACAGCAGATAAAGACCAGTATAGTGCATCTAGTCTGCCCAGCAAGATGGCCGGAGTAAGATGGCAGGAGTAGGTGCCACTTTGTGCAGGTCACCCCTCCCCATGTCTTTAGGGGTGAACCCACCGCTCCATGCAGGACACCCCTATTTGTTGAGAAGTTAGATGGTTCAGTTTATTTTGATTTTATTCTGTTGCTATAAATGGATCCATTGTGTCTGTCCCATGTCATTTTGAATTCTGTCACTGTATTTGCCCCCACCACCTCCATCGGGAGGGCATTCCAAGCATCCACCACCCTCTCAGTGAAAAAGTATTTCCTGATATTGCCTTTCAATTTTCCACCTTGCAGCTTCATGTTATGCCTTCTCGTTTTACAGCTTCCCCGTCTTTGGAAGAGGTTTGTTTGTTCATTATTTCTCCTTAAGTATTTAAAGGTCTGAATCATATCTCCCCTATCCCTCCTCTCCTCCAAAGTGTACACATTAAGGTCTTCAAGTCTCTTCTCATAAGGCTTCTGACACAGGCTCCAAATCATTTTGGTCGCCTTCCTCTGAACAGTTTCCAGTCTTTTTACATCCTTTGCAAGATACGGTCTCCAAAACTGAACACAGTATTCCAAGTGAGGCCTCACCAGTGACTTATACAGTGGTATTAGAACCTCTTTCTTTCTGCTGGTGAGTCCTCTTCGTATGCAGCCCAACATCCTCCTGCCTTTTGCCACCACCTTGTCGCACTGCTTTGCCACCTTGAGATCTACAGAAATAATCACACCAAGGTCTTTCTCCTGATCCTCTCGCCCCCTATCGTGTACATTTCTCTTGGGTTTCTGCTACCCAAGTGCATGACTCTGCACTTCTTTGCATTAAATCTTAATTGCCAAGCATTTGACCATTACTTGGTTCTGTAGGTTCATCTTCTACTGACAGCCTTCTATTTATGCTCCTGTACATAGTTCTCTACTGTTGATTACTCATTGTTGCCCACGATTGAGGTTGTGCGAGGCTTGCTGTGTTTCTCCCATTTGCTTTGAGATGAATACTGAAGGGACCTCTGGTGATTGAGGCGAATAGAGGCATAGGAGTGATGTCATTGAAACCTGAGCTTTTCATTGTTTTTTTATCTCCACCAATCTGATGGTAGGGGAACACAACCTACTCGTCTGGACTGGTCTAGCAGAACTCGAGGAAAGGGCATTAAATGGTAAGTAGAATGTCACCTTTTAACTCTGAAGAGCTACAAATACTTCTGTGGAAGGCATTTCCTATGCACTACTCTGGGTAAAGACGATTCAGTGGCCTGCCCCTTGGGGACTGCAGTTTACATTATCTGTTGGACTCATCCTCATATATACGAACTAACTCAAGTTGAAATTATCTATATCACTACTGCACACATTAAAATGAGCCAAAAATGAAAAATAACCCTCTCTTAAATAGCTACTCAAGAATACTTTCGCTGTGCAGTTGCTAGTAAATTATAACCTGAATTGGCTGTCCGTGAGATGAAGCTGTGGTTAATGAACTCAGCCCCAGTAGGCTCACAGTAATCTGCTCTTCAGGATGGAAACACAAGACAGAAATGCACAGGAAACATAAGCTGTAGATTCTCATATTCTGACATAAAAATTCATCAACATCAAATGCTGACTCCTAATACTTCCTGAAGTACAAAGCATTCTGAGAAGCACTGGGGGGATGGGTGATAAGTAAAAGGGCAGAAAAAACATACTTTTAGGGGCAATTGTGAATAACCCATATAGATGCAAGGTTCATGGATATTTTTGCACTTCAGTACCTTGCACATATTTTCCCTCAAAAAATATCCATGAACACTGTACAGACAATATCTGTGGATTGGCTGTGGGCTTGAAAATACGTGCATAGATTTGAAAATCAGATCTACACATGTATTGTTTGGCTTAATGGTTAGCAAAGCAGGGTGAGAGCTAGAAAAGTCAGAATTGAAATCCTGCTTCTCCCTCTGACCTTGGGCAATGCCTCCTCCTCACAACTAAATGCAGTAGCAGAGAACTTCCCCCTACCGGCAGCATTGCAGGGGTAGGATTCCAATGCAGCTTGGTGGGGGTGGAAGGAGAGGAGGAAAAAGAGAGGATCTGGTGATCAGAACAAAGGGAGAGGGGAGCTTGGAATCGGGATGTAGATTGGGGAGGGGTACAAATATGCTTACCTGCCCTGGCACTAAAATCCTTAGTTACAGTTCTGTTCTTAAGGAACAATCAGGAGTTGATCATCAAGCAAACCTGTGCGACTCTTGAGTTAAAGGTCTTTAGTCACACAGTCTCCAAAGTTAATACTTGCTGGGCTGATTCTTGTTTAAGTGGCCATTAGTTCATTTTCAGCGTGTATTTCCTCATATACCAATACAGAACTGTCAAGTTTTCAAGTTCCAGGAGGGAGAATTTTTCGTCAGTCAGTTTCAACTCATATCCCAAAATCAGCGTGGTATTTGTAGTCCCTTATTCTACCCATTGAAATCAGGTCCCATAATGCAACAGGAGTGCCTTAAAATCTCCCTCTTGGAAAAGGGTAACTTTGCAGCTCTGTGAATATCATACAGGGGAAAACTTCCATTTAACACGCATTTGGGTCTAAATTGCCGATTTGAAAGCACTGACCACTTCTGCATCTCTTGTGCTTAACACCCTGTGGCATCACTGAATACTTTATGTTCTAGAGCAAGGTAAATATGCAATTGTGGTCTTCCCTTGATCTCGTGGCTGCTTTTGATGTTGTGGACCACTATCTTTTCCTTCTGTGTTTATCATCCATAGGTGTCCGGGGTCTAATTCTAAAGTGGTTCACATCATTTCTCAGCAATCATACATTCAGAGTTATTAAGGATAATTCTTTTCTATCCTCTCACATGTTGGACTATGGAGGACCTCTGGGATCAATCCTTGCTTCACTACTATTTAAGATCTTTATCAGTTCTTTAGCTATTCTTATCCAAACATTTAGCATTGGCGGCTATTACTGTGCCGATAATGTTCAATTGTTTGCCCAAATTGATCCCTCTGTCCCAGATTTATTGCCATTAAGTCATTGCCTGAATGATGTAGCCCATTGGCCTGATGAAAATAAACAGAAAAGTAAGCTGCATAATTCTCAAGCAATGTGTCTAACAGGGAATTCTCATTACTCAAATCTTCATCCAACTTTGCTAGGCCATCACTTAGCTTTGTGAACAACATTGAAGATCCTTGGTGTATATGTACTTTGACTCTGAATTAAGTTTCACCACACAATTTTTGTTGGTTTCATGAGCCTGGGGTTTTTGGGGGGTTTTTGCCCTATGTCTGATTCATAGTATCCGTTCTATTGTTGAGCTCAGTGATCTGTGTACTCTTTATTTATACACTTGTTCTTTCAGACATTGACTATTACAACACCATCTATAATGGCCTACCACTGCTTTCAATCAAAACAGTTACAATTGTTGCAGAGTGTGACCATCTGTCAGCTTTATCAGCAATGAAAATTTGATCATGTTACTCTTCTTCTAATATAAGAACACAGAGTTCCTATTGTATATCAAATAAAACAAAGTAGTTTTATTGACATGTAAAACTCTTGTAAGAGCAACTCCAGATTATCTTTTCAGTTTTTCGATTCCCTAGAGAAGTGGAGGAGTAGACTAACGGTTAGAGCACTGGCTTAGTAACCAAGAGACCAGAGTTTGATTTCCACTCACATCTTGTGGCCTTGGGCAAGTCACTTAACCTTCCATTGCTTTGGAAGAAAGGCCTGGCAATCTACTTCCGGTCACATCTCCAAGAAAACAGGAATTGGCATTGACTCAAAGGCGCACACATTGCATTGCATTAGTTCCCTAGATTCCAGCAAGAACATTGTGTTCTTCACAAGAATCTTTTTGGTCATCCCTTCATACGCTCAAGTGAAATAGGAGTTCAAATGTCCTTCTACCTTATTTTGTTTGGTCCCTGAATATTAAAGAATTGAATCTTTCATTATTAGATTTAGAAAAGATCTCAATGAGTTTTATTTTGAGTTGGCATTTGGGGATGTTTTTGGAGGGGTAATCATCAGCACCTTTCCACCATCTACCTCTTTCAATATTGATTTTTTAATCAAAATTGTAATATTTAATTGTATTAATGTATATACATTAATGTATTTGTGTTCATTTTATTTAAATTGTTCCCCTGCTTTTCTGTGCCTCGAAATGTGGGTAAACAAGTTTTAATCAACAAAAACATAATAAAATCTTTTAAATTCCATGATTTTATAGTGAGATTTAAGAATGTAAAAGGTAATACTGTGACTATCGTGTAGCTGACTGAGAGTATCAGTCTTGGTTTCTTGTCATACCAGAGAAGATGATGGTTTCACCTACATGTGAAGAAAATGGGACCCCCAGATCAAGGTGTGAAAATAAAGGCAGGTTAATAAAGCCTACGAACAATATGAATCCAAAGTATGCTATAGCCCGGCGAACACAAACTTCATCAATGTAGGTATATTTTATTTTATACCTTTATAAGGTAATTATATACTGCCTCCACTCTATAATGCCCGTAATTAAAGTAAGAGGTTATATTGTATGTTGTAATTGAGCAGTCTAGATAGTCTGCTTTAATGGAATGACTGGAGGAAGTAAGAAAGGTATTGCTATCTTGTGGAACCGTGTTCACATTTTTCAGGTTTATCATGGAGAAACCTGACAATAGTCCCAGTGTTTCAGGAGCTGCCTGCAAGCAGCTGATTTGCCTTTTTACACCGTTGCACGTGCCTTGCCCTGGCTGGGTGCCATAAAATGTATTGTGAGAGCTCTTTCTGCCCCTCTTGCCTTTTAAAGGTTATGTCAAGGTGAGGTTTTTGATTCTGCATGATGTGCTGCCCCCTCAGGTGTTAATTATCCTAATTACTTGTATTTATTAGGGGCTGGCACAGAAATCTTTCCTTTCTGTTCTTATTTTTCTTTATTTCTTGCTGTTTCTTTCATTTTTTAAATTTCAAATGGGAAAAAAGGAAACACAAATGTTAAAAAAGATAAATAAAATGAAACCCAAAAAATGGTGGGTCCCTGCCACGACTGCAGTCTCCACCCCATCAAAAACAAACCAACTCCCATTGCTCCCCCTCGCCTATCCCGGACTCCCTTACTCCATCGGTGTTGGTGGTGTCCTCGTGGGCAGGAGCAATTTCGGGTTGCTCCTGCCCCATGGTAGAGAAGGGTGAAGGGGAGCCCTAACAGCAGCAGAAGGTACTGATATTTCTGGTGCTTGCACAAGGTGCCATTTGTACTATCCACAGCCCCCATTGCTCATTCTTACCCTCTCCCTTTTATGAGCACCCCTTTTTGATTCTTCCCTCACCACCCACAGCTCCCATTGCTCACTCACCCTCTCCACTGTCTATGCTAGATCTTTCCGCTGCTTTCGATGCCATCGATCATTCCGTTTTATTGTCTCATTCGGTTTGGTCCACTATAGTTCACAAACAGCAACATTCTCAAAAGTACCAGTAAGAGAGCACAACTTCCAAGGCATATGGGTGTCACCATGAGAATAGTGCAAGATCAACCACCTATTGCAGACTACACTGTTAAACATTGTTATAAATAATTTAATCAATGACATGTTTAATAAGATCTGTGCTAGTAGTGTGTGATCAGCTCTGAAAATGAGCATGGGGGTGGTGTTCGACCCAGGGCCTGCCCAAGGGGTTTTGCCACCCTAGGCAGAAACTCTGGCCATGCTGCTCCCACCAAGACATGTCGCCGCCACCCCCCCCCCCCCAGTTGCTGCTGCCAATTCCATCTCAGTGGGGGGCAGCAGCAATAGTATTTCAAAAGATGACGGCTTTTTGCTGTCACTTTATTCCCTGTTGTGGCAAAAAGCTGCTGCTTTTTGAAATACTGCTATTGTCGCCTCCCCCCCCCCCTTGCGATTGGAATCTCTGGCAGCTGGGGGGGGCAGCATGGCCGGTCAGGTATGCCTTCATTGCCCACCTGGGCCGGCCGCCATAAGCGGCTGCCTAGCTCGCCTAGTAAACAGGCCGGCCCTGGTTCGACCCATGCTAACAAATGGCCGTCCCACTCTCGTTACCCACAAATGGGTAACAAATGGCCGTCCCACTCTCGTTACCCTTTGTGCAATCAATGCAGGTGCACTTAACGCCACCCATTGAGGTGGCGGTAAGTGCACCCAAGCTTACATCAATGAGAAGTGTATGCCAAAAATGTCCTCCTACCTGCAATGCGGACACTGTGCTAAAGAACTGCCCAGTTTTTTCCCCAATCTACTCTGTTTGGGTAGCATGGGATGTTTAGCGCAACCGCAATTTCAGCACTGAACCTCTCACTACCGGTAGCACATTTTAGTAAACTGTGCCCCTTAGTGCCCTGCCAGTAGTAAAAAGAGAAATATCCTTGCGGTTAGAGCATTAGACTGAACCAAGGAAACCAAGATTCAAATCCTACATCTGCTATTGATACTGCTTGTGACCTTTATGATTTCTTTTACTCCCCTAGTGCCTCAGATACCCACTTTGTCTAAGTTATTTGCGGTAGGGACATATTAATATTGTTGTAAGTTACCTTGAGCTTATTTGGGAAGGTCAGCAAAATTGGGAAAAAATGAATCCCTTCAATTGTGGTCTCACGTTGGAGATATTCACTGTGGAGGTCATTCCAGGACACGTATAAGCCACATAAACATGCGTGGTAGATGTTCTGCAAGTAAAAATGTCCAATACTGTATGCTGGAACTCCCACGGTCCTGCATATACATGCCACTAGCTCAAGGATTGCAGGATATGGGTGGAATGGGGGCGTGGTCAGTCGGCAAGACACATAAAGCATATTCAGAGAGGGCCCCTTTACATACTCAGTACTTCCCCTGGACATCCCCGTTATACCAGCGGAATGGTGCAATAAGGGCAGGACTTAGAGATTTGTTTGCGCATCCACTGGAATCTAAGTTTACTGGAGGCAGTTTCTCCAAAGGGGTTTGTTTTTCAGATACCGTGACAGTTGTGAACCTCACTGCTAAGCCAGGGTATGTCTGTGTGCTGTACCTGAAGACTTCATTCCACTGCTAGGTATGTCAGGACACCGATATCACTTTTGGCTTGACTTTGGCATATCTTTGCAGCCACTGAGATTACTTGGCAGTGTGCTGGCCATGCAACAGACCTGTACAGTATATACGGTCTGGTTTGCATCAGCATGTCCATATTGGCCATATTCATGTGCAGTTGGCATCAGCGCGCCACTGTCTGTGAGGGGAGGAGCTGAGGAGATGCATTGGTAGGATCCAAAACGTACATCGTAGCAGCATACGCTGAGTGCGTGGACATCAGGGCCATTTGCTGTGTATACTGGGGTGTCGTATTGTCAGCGAGGGCCCGTGTTGCTCCATACTAGTCTGTGTATGCTGTACCTGTTGTGTCCTAGTCCCCGATTCTGGAATCATAGGCGCATTCATACCCACGGTTGCCGAATTGGGTTTCGATTGGCCCCATCTTCAATTTGGCCATGACCATAGGCCTGGCATACATTTTCTGGAATTGGGCTCCACAGGGGAGAGAGGGTATCTGTTCTCTTATCTGTTATCACTTCCTATGGGTGTCACTTGAAGTGAAAAATCTCCTCTCCATTCCTGATACCTTTCTGAAGATGCTATTTTGAAGATATTGAAGGCCAGATCTGCATAAGTAGCCATAAATATACTGTATGCACCATCTTGTTTCCTTCACAACTCCTGGTTCCTCAGTATGAGCAAAATCAACCCAAAGGGGCTAGGCCTGATGGCTCAGGTAACAAGGGCTGTGTATAATCACATGGAAGGCCCCTAGTTTGATTCCTGAGTCTGGTTTTCTGCTCCCTCGGTCAGTCAGAATGAGAGGGTAATGAGCATTGCTTAATGCTGACATTTAATGGCTGGATTCAGGGCCCATAAAGGCAAGTTTCCAGAAGATTGCTGGTGCATGGTCTCTCATCCAGGGCTATCTTCATAGAGACCAGACTATGTATGTTGAGGGATGGAAGAAAATCATTGTTCAGTCAGAAGTGAAAGTTTATGGGCTCCAGATCTGAGTGAGCTGGAAGTAGAAAGATGCACAGAGCGGAGGAGTAGCCTGTTGATGAGATCAGCAGGCCGAGATCTAGCGGATACCCAGTTTAAATCCTGCTGCTGCTCCTTGTGGCCTTGGGCAAATCACTTAACCTTCCATTGCCTCAGTTGCAAACGTACAGGTTGATGCAGGAAGTCACGCACTATATACGAGTTTTCATAGCACACCAATAGCACGTGACTAGATTGTAAGTTCTGATGAGCAGGGGCCATCTTTTACATGTGCCTTACAGCACTGCATATGCCTTGTAGCGCTATACAAATGATCATTAGAGCAAAGGGCATGTATGCAAATGAACACTACAAGTGGCGATGTGCGCATGCGCGTAAATAGCAGATGTTCATGTTATGTGCATATGACACGCAGGCTGTTTCGGCACTCAATCCATAATAATCAACACTATTTCACCCAAAAACATTTTTTTTAGGAAATCACAACAGAGACCTAATAGTAAATGGTGACTGATATAAGTGAGTCCAAAAAACACGCAAGGATAAGAAGCAAAAGACATTTGTTCTTGAAGGCCAAACACCAAACTTTCACTTATACGCTGAAAGATACACACAGAAAATTTTTGTGTTGAAGGTAACTTCACCAGTACATACCCTGAAACAGTCTTTCCCTATACGCGCAAGATGTTTGCCATCTCAGATCAGGCGTAGAGATGTTGGCATTCTTGCTAGTAACCTAATCCCTTACACATTTCTCTGCATTGGGTGCAGATCTTATTAGCATTCCATTTTAAATGTGCAACTCATTTGCATATTATTTAAATTTATTTATTTATTTATTTAATACACACTTATATACCGCTACTTCCAGCGATCAGCAGCGGTTCGATTAAATCTTTGGGGGCTGTCAAATCAAGACTGGGAGGGGGGGATAGTATATACATTAGATCTGAGGGTATGTCACAGCACACAGGGTTAGTGTATTGGGGAATGGCCTACACATTTTTACATTTATACATACATATTTACATATTTATACAAATAGCGGTTTCAGAATGCGTATAATTATCTGATTGCTTTGCTACGACTCTAACGAAACTTGAGAGTCATAGTTTATTGTAGTGACTTTTGAATAGGTGAGTTTTTAGGTCCTTCCTGAAATTGGTAATGTCCTTGATTAAACGCAGCTCAAATGGGAATTGATTCCAGATAGTTGGCGCAGAGAATGAGAAGGCTCTGCGACTCGTACTTGTTTTTACAGTTCTGATGTTGGTGGGGACTTGCAGGGTGCCCGAATTGGTGATTCTCCTGTCCCTATTTTTAGGTTGCGTGCTGATAAGTGAGGAAAGGAATGAGGGGGCTATGTTATTGATAAGTTTGAACGTGGTTACCAGCATCTTGTATTGTATCCTGGCCGCAATTGGCATGCTTGGCATTGCTGTGCACTGTTTACGTACACACCAATCCCATTTCTGCTTTGGCATGGCAGAACTTGTGCATATAAGTTGCGTTATCTGTGCACAAAGGACGCGCTAGTCTTTCTGCATTGGTCCATTACATTGTAAGCCCTCTGGGGACAGGAAAATGTAACTCACCTTGAACTTCTGAGGAAAAGGCAAGAGCTAAATCCAATTCCCTCCTTTCCCAAAACTGCCAGATTAAATAAAAGTGATACATAGGCTGGCTCAGTGCCATGCAGAAAGTCGCTGGTTCATCCCTAAAGTTGGGGCTTCCATCCTTCAGGTTGTCTGAGGATCCTTCAGAGGCAGTGTTGGTGGCCTGCGAGGGAGAAAAGGTTTGTTTCCATTGCTCAAGGGTGACACCTTGTGGCTAGATTCAGTGTCTATGAATACTAAGTGCTGGAAGGAGCCCTGGTGCAAGCTCCCTGGGCATAGGATCCTCATTATGATGAGCAGAAAAGGTATGTTGAGTTAAGGGAGATTAAAAAAAAAATAAGGGAAAAATCCCCAGTCGGTAGCAAATGATAGCTCATAATGCCAAGTTCTAAGTGGAGGCCAAAATGAGCTGTTGGAAACTGCTGGTCCCAAAAAAGAAGTAGTACATGGCCTGAACATTTTAGAGGGACGATAAAAAGGTAACTATAAATGTCAAGGTTTATGGCTTTTGGAATTTCAGCAAGTCCTTCTTACTGCCAGGAGAATACCCGAGCCTGGCCTTATTTTATTTTATTTAGGGAACATTTATGTGCATGTTGCAGGGCACAGAGGAGGTGAGGAATTCTGTTTGACATATTCAGGGTAATGAATATTTAAGAAAACGTTGCTGCAGCATATGGTGAGATATATATATTCAGCAATAGTGGTTACATTGAATCAGAAACCATGTACTAGCATCAGTCACATTTCTGGTTTTCATGTAGTTGTTGGTACAAAGAATAAATACAGAGGCTTCCAGCACCTTATTGATCTTTTGGAAGACTTAGAGCAGAGAATTATTTCTCGGTGCATATAGCAAAACAAGACATATACAACCCTATTCAAAAATAGAGCAGGTGCAGCGGAATTTCATGCACTAAGAGAACCTTCACCCTCCTGTCCCTCTTGGTTAACTAACAACACAGGAGATGAGAAAGTCAAACCATAATCCTTTATTAAGATCGCAACATGGCCGCATTTTGGTTGCACCTTCATCAGGGGGTACCTCAAAGAACAATAAAACCAAATTTAAAAAAGATCATAAACATATTGTACATAAAACAAACGATGATAAATAATGTCTAAAAATCATTGGTTAAAAAACAATTACATAGCAAATGTGCATATAAACAACTTTTAAAATCAAACAAATAATATGGAATAAAACTAAATTATGTAAAGGTGGACATTAAACTCATATCTCACATGGATAAAAAAAATCAAATCAATAATTAAATAAATTAAAAATAAATAAGAGTAATTGTTTTCTAAAACATCGGATAAGAAACAGAACAGATGAAATGACAAATCCTTGTGATAAAAATGGAATATGAATACTATATATTGCCCATTGTGCCCCAGTCTTAAAACAGTGACACCATATGTGCTATAGGAAAGGGGGAAGGGAGGAAAAGAATCACAGAGAACTTACTTGAAGAGTACAGGACAAAGGATATCTTTTAGTAATAGAATAAATAAACATTACGCTCTAAAATTTAAAGGAGAAATAAAGGCATAAAACAAATTGATGACTGGCTCTTAATTAATATCTTTATTAAAAAAATATATAAAAAGTGCTTTGTAAAGAGTGATATCACAGTATTGTGTCTCAAAGAACATTGAGAATCGGATATTACATGATGTTATAATGTGAGAGTGGAGACCACCACTGGATATTCCATGCATGTGCTGCTTTCTATTAACAGACCAGTGTCTTCGCTCAAAGCCACAAGAAGCCAGCTCTCCCATCACATTCACAAAATCATCAAAGATTCACTCCAACAAGGATACATGCCACAATCACTGAAGCACGCCATGATACAACCGACACTTAAAAGCAACAACCTAAGCCCCTCTGAACCAAAATCATATCATCCCATCTCCAGCCTACCATTCCTTGTGAAAATCGTTGAACAGACAGTGTAAAGGCAACTTCAGGACCATATTGACATGAATGCCCCACTGGACATCCATCAGCATGGCTTTAAACCCCAACACAGTGTGGAAACACTACTCACTTCCCTCTTTGACAATCTCCTAAGAGGCATGGATAACATAAAGAATGGATTCCTGCTAGTGTTCATGGACATCTCAGCAGCCTTTGACACTGTGTCCCACGCCAGGTTACTGCAATGCCTGCATCAGATAGGAGTATGCAAGAATACTCTGAAGTGGTTTACTTCCTACTTGGAAGATCGAACGCAACAAGTCAAATGCGCCCAAAAGAAATCACTGCAGTTCCCCATCATGCAGGGAATACTACAAGGTTCAGCCCTGTCATCAATGCTCTTTAATATTTACATCCAACCCATATGCAACATCATCAAACGCCACAAACTCCACTATCACCTCTATGCTGACAACATCATGGTGTATGCTCCAATGAACCTACTAGCACTTAACACCACAACAATAACCAGATGCCTTGAAGACATGAATGCCTGGCTCACAGCCAATAACCTGACAGTCAACTATGATAAAACTGAGGCAATGTTCGTCACCAGGAACCCCTCCTTCATTCCACCACAAACTATCAGCATTCTAGACAAACTCATAGTAGTCAAAGATGAAGTTAAATACCTGGGCATCACAATGGACAGAGCTCTGAACCTGAAATCCCACATTACCAAAAGCTCAAATAAGGCCTATCAATGTTTGAGGACCATCAGAAAGATCAAGCCAATACTCCACCAGGACCACTTCCGCACAGTGTGCCAAGCACTCATCACACCTCTGCTTGATTACGGAAACTCGTTATATCATGGCCTCCCTTAGCAGACCTTACACCCACTCCAAATGGTGCAAAACACTGCAGCATGCATCATTACGGACACTCCAAGAACTGAGCACATCACCCCCATCTTACAGCAACTGCACTGGCTCCCAATGATGGCCAAAACAAAATTTAAGACGGTCCTGATCATCTTTAAAATCATTCACCATCTCTCGGCAGATGCACTCCAAGATATAATAACAAGGGATATCAGCAATAGACCAAGAAGGACCAATAATGACAACATGATAGGCACACCTGCAGGATATCACAAGACTAAAGAAACAACTTCAAGAAGAGCTCCTTCACTACTGGTGTCCACACTTTGGAACTCCCTCCCAACGAGCCTGAGGGCATTAAATGACATCATAGACTTCCGCAAGGCCCTTAAAACCCTGCTCTTTACAGAAACCTATGAACAGACAGACAACAGTCTCCACCCGAACGGTAATGCAACTACCTCCGCCAACTCAATACCCACTCATCCCAATTAGACATATGAGTTCATTGTATAATGCTGTTAAGTACCCTCTTGTTAAATGTAACCCTCCAATTGTGCTGTCTAAATGTTGTTAAGTACCCTCATGTTAAATGTGATGTGACCACTTTGATTGTAGGATAAGGTGATATACAAATCTGTCTAAATAAATATAAATAAATAAATAAATGGACAGCCCATGTAATAAAGTAATATATACCAATTTTAAACAATCATACATGTTTAATCACATTAGAAATTGTAAAGCCAATACAATCTTATATCTCCTTAAAGAAATATATGGTTATATGTAATCTGGCCAAAATGCTATTTCCTCACAATTATGCATTTGTGAAGAATGGGGGTGCAACTGAGTTATTTTGCAGAGAATAGCATGCTGTGAATAAAATTATACCATGGACTCAGCGTGATGCTGTTTATGCTAAAAGTGGAGTATGACTACTATACTGTCCAGCGAAGAACTGATGAACGGTAAATGCAATAAGTCTAAACAGTGACAAGCTTGTTAGAAATGTCAATTGTCAAAGCCTTAAATTGACGAGATTATATTGTATCATCATGCCACTTACAATTACTGTAACTAATACCTTATGGAATCTTCTTCGGCACCAATCGATATTCAATCTAAAATCTTGACAATCAGTGTGTGTGTATATAGAGAGCATGTTGTGAAAAATAGAATATTTAGAAAGTCCAGAGAGAACTGCGCTACAGTGACTAAAAAAGAGTCACCACGATACCTTACCCCAACTACATGTATATCAGAGTCAAGATTCTTTGAGTTTTTGTGATTGCTGGGATCTGTTGTTCTGCTTTGACTGAAGCTGTTTCATGCAGAACAGAAGCCTCTGCCCTGGGCAACCACCTGGTCTACCTAATAGTTAGGTTGGTCCTGTTCACAAAAGATGTGTTATCTTCTCTCTCTCTACTAGAATCCAGGAGAATTCGGACCAGATTGATACCACTGTGAGTATTTTGGATCATGTTAAATTGCAAGTGGAAGATCATGCAAGTCAACTGGCAAGATTATCCGATTTGAATTCTGACTTAGTTAAAGATAATGTGGCCCTGCAATATAAGTTGGAGGTTTTGGAGAACTCTGCATGGGCAACGAATCTGAGGGTCCTAAACTTCCCCAGGATTAGGGGGGTTATGGCCCTTGACATGTTTAAGCGGTACCTGGTGGAAGTTTTAAGAGTTCCATAAGGATTAATACCACCTCTAACCAAGGTATATTACCTCCCAATGGTGAAGAAAGAGCCGGGGGCTTCAAAAGAGGACTCTAATTTAGAAGTCTTAAACGTATCCAAGTTGACGGAAGGTTCTGGTGCTGAGGTCTATAAATCTTATACGTTGTTAGTGTCGTGCGCTTTGGTCACAGATAAAGAGTGGCTACTTAAAATGTTCTTTAAGAGGAGATTGGAAACTTTTTGTAGTTATACAATTTCCATGTTTTCTGATATTGCTAAAGAGACGCAAAGGAGGAGGAAGCAATTCCTCCTTCATAAACCTGGAGTGTTGCAACTTGGAGGTTCTTTTTATTTAAGATTCCCTTGTAAATGTTTGGTGGTATATAAGTCTGTTAGATTTGCCTTTTCACAGCCTGCTGACCTTGCTACCTTCATAAATGCTAAGTTGTCTGCTTTGCCTGTGCCATAGTAATGCTGTTAAACAACTTCTCGATATTGTGGTTAGCCTGGGGTGCTCAGCGACTACCTTAATTTTTGTATATTTCTTGTTTCTTCAGTCATATTTGAGGTTTCTCCTATCTCAGGTGGTTGTACTCCTTCTCCCACCCATTATGTGGACTACAAGAGAACTTTGGGCTGATTTCCTATTTCTATATCTTTATAATGTTTTTTCTATTGTATTTCTTTTCTGTTCGAGATTGTCTTGATGGATTGTATAAAATTCAATAAATAGTAAATACAGGACAAAAGATGTGTTATCATTTTACAGTGGAACATGGGGCTGATTCGCTTTTCTGTCTTCTCATAAACGGTAACGTGCCTTTGTGGATAAGGGTGATAGGGCCTTGATCACAAAGAACTTTTCCCTCATTCAGTCTCAATGAAAAAGATCTTTTTTTCAGATTGCTGACTTGGAAAACTCCCTATATTGTATGGGAAGCAGTATATCAAGCTTTATAGTAAAACAATAAATAGTCTGAAGTTTTGCTATTTTCATGTTAATGCATTTTTTGACAGTGGATTGGTTAGACTGTAGAAAACAAAAACATTTAATTATCAGCAGCTAGGCCTCACCAGTCCAAACATCCAACAGCCCGTCTTTCACTCTGTAATTTAATCAGGGCACAGCAGAAGAAAATATACCACTGTGTCGTCTTTGTTGAGTTGATAATAGAGGGTCTTGCTAAATGTGATTAAACTATGTGCTGTTTTAGGCAGTTTTTCTCAAATTGAGGGTTATCCCAAGCTTCTCTACTGGTACTCACGTGCAGTGACAGCTTAAATTCATGATGTCTGGGATCGGTATTTTTTACCACATGGAATTTCTAATAAGAATGCCAAGAAAACATGACATTTTGGTTGAAACCTTGGAGAGCAACATTGTCCCCAAAATTGCACTTCAGTGGCTGGAAATGTATGTTAAGTCATATCAGCATAAACAAAACCAGCTAATTTGTGTTTCCAAGCTACTTCTTTTGCAACCACTGCACTGACGTTCATAAATGAGATATTATTGTAAAGGCCATGACAACTGAATTCCTTGGAACTCACTGAAAAAAATCTTTAATAATTGCAGATTCACAAAGCAGACTCACAGTTGCTAAGGAGTTTCTTCTAGGTCATTTCCATGCACACCGTGTGAGTGCCATGTATCCAGTCAAGTGCACTCAAACCTGGAGCTTTTATCAAATACTTTTCTGCACATTGATTTGCATGCCAAAAGTGGAGCAGACACTACTGCCATGTGTTGATTTTCCAAGACCTCACTTATGGAGATCATTTTATAAGGAGTTACAGAAAGTCACGTACCATCTACGTGCATAAACCATGATTTTTTGGTGATTTATGCATGTAAATAGCCCTTGATTAAATGTCTGTTTAGCAGGTCACTCTTCTATACAAATGCGCATAAGCTGAACGGCACATACTTTCACAGTAGACATGCACATAGGCGGAGTACTCAAGTACTGTACAAATATAAATTCTAAAATACTATCATTTACACATGCTTTTGAGAAATCTAGGCCTAGGCGATTACAACAGCCATAAGGCTGCTGTAAGTGATCAAGCCTAGATTTAACATGCGTTTTTGAACATTACACCCCTATTTTATAAAGTAAAAGATGTGCACACTTTATAAAAGAGGTGTGGAAAATACACAGAAAAATGCTTGTTAATGATGTAGAGCTTTCTAAAATTACCCTCATAGAAACTAGTTCCTAAAAAGCTGCAAGAAAAAAATGTTCTGGGGAGTGTGTGAGGAGGAGGAGTTCCTGCCCGACTTGTGCTCTGCATCTAGAGTGGGCTCTTCAGGCACCTGCAAGGCTTCCCGGTGCATCTACGCGGCGCCTGGCCCCGACGTCATCTTGGGGGCTTAAAGGAGGAGCGGTTCCCACTTGCAGTCGGGAGTGTGTGAGGAGGAGGAGTTCCTGCCCGACTTGTGCTCCGCGTCTAGAGTGGGCTCTTCAGGCACCTGCAGGGCTTCCCGGTGCATCTACGCGGCGCCTGGCCCCGACGTCATCTTGGGGGCTTAAAGGAGGAGCGGTTCCCACTTGCAGTCGGGAGTGTGTGAGGAGGAGGAGTTCCTGCCCGACTTGTGCTCCGCGTCTAGAGTGGGCTCTTCAGGCACCTGCAGGGCTTCCCGGTGCATCTACGCGGCGCCTGGCCCCAACGTCATCTTGCGGGCTTAAGAACTGGTCTGCTCCGCGGTCACGCGGTAGCAGTCGCGCTTGAAGGGCGTGATTTAAAGGGGCATGTTTAAGCTCCTTATGCGCTCCTTCGGCGCTCGAGGAGCTTCAGAGGCGGCATTCTTGGAATGGGCAAGCGCAGAAAACGTTCTCATAATGTGAGTACTGTGAATCCTTCTAAAGTAGTTAAAATTGTTGGGCCTAAACACGTTGTGTTAGTAAATGCAGCAGAAGGGGATCCTGCTGTTGCCACCAAGTCTTCGCCCCTCTCGGACGGCTCCTCTGTCTTGGGGTTTTCAAACTCTGCCCTGCTTGCTGAACTGGATGCTATCGGCCCAGTGACATCTTCTCCTGTGGTGGAGGAGCAGTCTCGAAGTGCTGAGGTTTTGTCTCCATTTGCCCTTTCGGGAAGAGCCTGTGAACCTGTGGTAGTTTCCTTGCCACAGGTACCTCAGGTACCGGAGGACTTTGTGGGGTCACAGCCTGATGGTATACCCGCTACGACAATGGACGTTCAAAATATTTCATTAGTAGATGTATAGTCAGTCCTTTCATGAATAGAGGCTTCTATAGCTTCATTAGCTTCTGTTGTTGCTCAGTTCTCAGAATTTTCAAAAGGTTCTGTAGCTAAGATGGCTCAGTATGATTCTCAATTAGCAGTTTTAGATACAAAATGTCAGGAATTGGAAACTCAATGTGCTACTTTACAGAGATCTTCTTTAGCTTTTATTAAGGATAGCATTACCTTGCATACTCAGCAAGAATTATTGGAAAATACTTTTAAGGGCAACAAATATTAGATGTTTAGATTTTCCCTATACTCATTTGTTATCTCCTCAGATGTTGTTTGATAAATATCTATCTGAAGTTTTAGGTTATGAAGATAATGCTAAACCGGTTATTAATAAGTTATATTATTTGCCTGTGATAGGGGCGCCTCCAGGTGATGGTTCCCTGGGAGTCGCTCCTAAAACCTTGTCAGATTCGTATCTTTTTCCTCTGAGGTTGAGAAAAACACAGTTATGCGTTTGTTTTTTTTAAATAAGGATGCTGATTTTTGTGGGGGGAAAATCAACATCTTTCCTGACGTCTCTAGGCAAACCCAGCTTAGGCGTAAGGCTTTTTTGTCTTTAAAGCCTCGCGTTCTAGCACTTGGTGCATCCTTTTTCCTTAAGTTTCCCTGTAAATGTTTAGTTACATTAGCTGGCACCAAGTATGTTTTCTCTGAGACGTCCTCTTTAGAATCATTTCTTATAAATCAGGCTCCACCGCCGTAGTGTGTATAGCTTTTGTTATCTCAGCAAGCTATAATAATTAGAGTTTTGCATAGAATTTAGGGCACTAACTCCCTTCTATTATGTTTTCTTAATTATTAATTATTTATTTGATTTGTTTATATTTGATATCGGCAGCTCCCTTGGATGTGGACTATATGGTTTTCTCTATTTTCATTTTGTGTACAAATTTATTATCTTTTGAAATCATTAATAAAGATTATTATTAAAAAAAATGTTCCGTTTCCACCGATACTTGTAATAAGAACTATTTGAAAATTCAAAAGGAGTGAGTTTTTTGCACAGACCATGACAGTCATGAACCTCACTTCTAAGCCAGGGTATGTGGACTATGATCTCAGTCTCTCAAATTTACTGCTAATGCTTGGCGTAGTACTTGCATCGTACCAAAGGGAACCTTCCTCTGGAATTCGTAAGATGTTACACATATGGGTAATTTATCAAGGTGTGCTTGGAAATTCCTCTTAATTAGGCTTGTGGCTCTCAACACGATGGGAAATAACTCAGTATATTTCTACCACATTTTCTTGGTCTCCGACTACATTTCTTGGTACTTGAATATTTTCTCCCTCTTAACGCGATTCACAAAGTAGTCGCTTGAAAATGAAACCTCTATAATCAATGCCACTCTGGTGTTTTTCTCCTTTACCACTATATCCGGCTTCCTCACATCCAGTTTTCTATCAGTCAGAATGGGAGTATCCCAGGTAATCATAACCTCCTCATTCTCTGTAATTCTTTGAGGGTCACAGTGATGTTGTAGTGTTTACAGAGTTTCCAATAGATGAAGCATGCTACTTTATTGTGCCTTTCTTTATAGAAATTTTCTGCCATCAGAACTTCACATCCAGCTTTGAGTGAGTCACCATTTCCAGCTCTTTCCCACAGAATCGACATATATCTGTTTTTCCAGTTTTTTCAATGCTTGCTATAAATCATCTGATCCGTAAGCCGCTTTCCTGGGCTGCAACTATCAACCTCTCATCCTTTGGTTTCAGTTCACCTCTCCTTAACCATTCATGTGTCCATTCTTGATCGACAAAGGGTTCCTGGAGTATCATTCTGTATTTCCTACTGTATTTTATGCATTTACCATTTGTTTTTCCTTGTTTGTTGATTTATTGTAATTCTTTGAAGATTTTTTTCTCTTGTTTTGCAAATTGTTATTTCCTTCCCTGTGTATGCTTGTGGATTCTCACTCATTCCTTCTAGTTGTCGAAGCGCTTGTCCAAGTTTGATGATAGAGACAGAGTCTGGACGTTTATTTTCATATTTCAGCACTTTTTACGTATTTGGATTTGATGAAGCAGTTAAGTAGGCCTGGAGGCCTATGATAGTAACTCTGTATGTTTAATAAATCTGTATAAATCCTAGCCCTCCAACTCTTGACATACACTGATTCTTGTAAATTACTTCATGGGCATGGAAGAGTTTTTTCATGTTCACACATCCAGTTTTCAAGATCTTTAAGAAGCCAGTCCACAATCCCAAAGCTGTATGAGAGTATAGGAATTGCCAGTGGATTGATGGCTTGTATCTTATTCCATAATTTTAAAGCACTTTTCAATAATGGTTTTAATCTCTTATAGTATTCTTTACAGATCTTTTCTATGAGTAATTTCTGCTTGAGTGTCATTCCTTCCTCTACTCCGAGATACTTATGTATGCCTTCCTGTTCAAGGTCCTTGATGTCACAGTTTTCAGCCAGGGAGATGTTGTCTGTTTTGATCAATTTTCCCAAGGCCACAGGTGCTCCTTGTGGCCTTGGGCAAGCCACTTAACCCTCAGTTGCCTCAGGTACAAAAACATAGACTGTGAGCCCTTTAGGGACAAGGGAAAAAAATATATATGGTACCTGAATGTACACTGCTTTGACTGGTAGAAAAGCAGTATATAGGCCTAGTTAAATAAATAAATAAAAGTTGCCTTAGCACATTTGTCAAGGCCAAAGATCACCCTGATTTCATCAGAAAAGCTTTTCACTACATGGAGTTGCTCTGCTAATTGCTGGTTGCTAGAACTATAGTGCTTCAGATCATCTACAAATAGTAAATGAGATGTTGTTTGAGTTGTCATCTTGTTTAGTATCCCAAAGAATTGATGGATTAAGTGCCACACAACAGAAGGAGCAAAAGGGAATCCCCCTGAAATATTTCTTAGCGGCTTCTGATGTTAGGAATGATATACTGACCATCTTCATATTTCAAAAAGAGTGTGGTTTGCCACATTGTCATGGTAAACTTAATGTACTCTATCAAACCAGGATTTATTTTATACATTTCAAGGCAATTATCCAAGAGTGTGGTACGCTGTCTAAAGCTTTCTTATTTATTTATATTTATTTATTTATTTATATTTCTTATATACCGCGCTATTATAATCAGTGCGGTTTACATTTGAAACAGAACATACAAGAATGTAAGCAAGTTACATCAAGTTTTTTACATTGAACAGGGAATGTAAAACATGGAGTAAAAACGAGGGAGGAACTATGTACATATTATAAACAAATATAATGCTCTTACGGTAAATAAAAATAATCAATCCATGCTATATTGAGATTTCTAGTTTTCTTAGTGCTGGCCATGATGGCCTTATTCAACATTAACTGGTCTTTGGTGCCATATGCTCCTCTCTTGTTGCCCTTTTGCTCTATCACCATGATTTATTGGACTCAATATGATCATATATTCTCTCTGCATCTATTGCAGTAAACACAGCTTATAGATTGTAGGTAGACAAGTTATTGGTCTATAGTTTTTGAAAGTGTTACTTGAGTCTTCTTTTGGTTTACTACAGGAAGAACATTTTTCCTTCCAATGTGGTGTTAAGTCTGGCTGTTTAAGGAATTGATTTTTGCAATTCACTTGAGATAGAATTTCAACAAAGCTGCAATAAAAAGCATGGTTAATTATAGAGCGAGGTAATGCCTGTGTTATCTAGAGAAAACAGCTTTCCAGGGCCAATGGAAAATGTGTGCTAAAATTTAGTGCACACTTTATTTACTCATGCATTTAAAAGAACAATCTCCTCATGCAGTATGTAAACCTCGCAAATGCATCAGGAATTAAATAAAATGCACTATTAGCAATGTTCACAAAATTAGGAGTAAAAAGGCACACTAAAGACTAGTAAAATTCCTAACTTTACTGCCATTTTTAAATTCAGTGGTTAGAAGTTAGGTCTAATTCAGACTTCCAACTATTGAATTAAAAATATTGGAAACTCTCTGGTCCTGCTTTGAATCCCTGAGCCAAAAAGACTCATACCAGAGTGCCCAACATGCCCTATCCACTTACCCCTACCCACTTACCAGCTCACCTTAACTCTAATATTACTACTACTTATCATTTGTATAATGCTAAAGGCATATGCAGTGCTGTATATATAGATGTAAAAGACAGTCCTTGCTTATCAGAACTTACAATCTAATCAAGATGAACAACATGACAAAACTGGGAACTAGAGTATGGTAAGATACACATAAGTGGTGAACAGGCAAGAGTTAGCGTGAGGGGCAACAAGATCCAAAAGCAGCCTCAAAGAGGTGGGTTTTTAGCCTGGATTCCCTAAGTTATGAAGGGACCTTTATTGGAAGGAAAAGTGTCTTTACTCATCCATGCATGGTCTTGGTACTTGGTCTATGCTTGTCCAGGTCTTCACCAGTGGAGACTCCTTTCTGCCAAGTTGCCTTTGGACCCAATGTTTGGAGTCAATGGAATATCTGTCTTTGGCCTAGGCCAGAGACAAATGAAAGGGAACAAGGAGAGGTGCTGCTGCTTAAAGCTTCACCAGACAGGTGAATCCAAGGAAGTCTGGAGGCTTTCTCCAGGAAGTTTATCCTACCACCCGGAATGAGGAGGGACTGGACCTAAGCTAAAGGCAAGGACCTTTCTTGAGCTAACACAGCCACAATTCAAGGAAAACGTTATCCTTCAAGAGTCTTGGAAGGAAGGAGGAGACAGAAGAAGAAGCCAAAAACAAGAGAACCCATAGTGTTCCAGGAGTTGTGAGGAGAGGCCCAAGTGTGTCTAAGTGGACCAACATTAGTCTATTACAATTTTGCTTGCAGGTCCCTTTGTCAATAACTGGGTTTGATAATGATAATGATGATGATGATGTTGATCTTGGTCTTCAAATTATTATCAAAGCTAAGAAAGCATTTTGGAAACTGCATTTAATCAATCAGTTGTGTTTCTGTCTTTCTTTGACCCACTAGTGACAAAGGCCATTATAATTAATCAGCTAGACTACTCCTGGATAGGCTGACTAAGAAGGTAGTGTGCAAATTACAGCTGGTACAAAATGTAGTAGCAGGACAATCTTTGAATTACTGTGATGGAAGAGGGTATTTCTCTTGCTTGCAGAACTCCTTTGGCTCCCAGCTGAAGCTAGGGCCAGATTTATTTTACTAGATTTGATTTTCAAGAACTTAAGGGGACTGGGACTGGATTACTTCTGTGTTCATTTGAATTTATATAAGCCAAAGAGAATGTATTTTACCTAATGACGGGGTTATTTCAGTGTGCCATCATTAGGTAAAATGCATTCCTTGAGACGATAAACTGGATTTTTTTTTCAATGACAAGCTCCTCAGTTCTGGAATTCTGGGCACTGGAACTATATGAGAGTGCTGATTATCTTGCTTTTAGAATGATCTTAAACTCGATTGTTTTCTAATCCAGGTTAGATTTTTTTTTAATTGATTTTTTTATGTAATTTATATCTGTGTCTTTATTGCAATAACTGTTTTGTTATGATTTTGTTTATTAATATTTTATTTACTTGATATAGTTTTATTGTTTTATTTCATTTTTATAGTTTGTGTGATTTTTGTAATCTTCTTTGTTTGGATTGTGCCAAAGAAGGAGAATACAAGTAATTAAATTAAATTATACCAATGAGCAATAACTGTAAAACAAATGTTTTCATTAATGAAAAGTCTTTGGTTAGATGATGGGAATGGGATGCTTCCAGAACTTGTTAAGGCCAAGTACTCTCTCTTTATCTCTCTCTCTCATTCCGAGTAACTTTTTTGTACTAGTATCTACAGTAAAGCAGTGCTTCTCAACTTTTATTCAATATGATCCCATTTTAACACTGCGTTAGTGCAATTCGCGTTAGGAGCCGCGTTAGTGGAAGGAAAGCCAAAAAAGGACATGGGCGGGACATCGTAACCGATAACGCGCAGTTGCGCGCATTATTACGTGCCGTGCAGCAACGATCGCTACAGCGCGCGTCACTGCGCGCACGCCTAAGACAGCGCGCAGACACCCAAAGACAGAAACAGAGCTGTAGCACAATGGTTACTACACAAACTGATGGTACAAGAGTCATGGGTTCGATTCCCCAGTGTGCCTAATGAAAAAGGCTGGCTGAGGCGTCCTGTGTAACCCTTTGAAAGCCGACTATAATATTTTAATCCACAGTCTGCAGGTGGGTTACAGTTTGCATATGTCAGGAAAATTGTACCCTTCTTATGCAATATGTTCCAATAGTGACGTTCTCTCTGACATGGTCATGTATTATATACCATTTGATAGGAATATTTAGGCGCTCCCTATAGGGCGAAGTGGAAGGCGCACCGTATAGGGTGACTTGTAAGGTGCGCCCTATAGGGCGCCGTAAAAGGTGCCCTATAGGGCGCCTTTTGAGTTACCCTATGGTGACAGTACCCTGAGGGTGGTTCTGCTGGCAGCACTAATATACAGTAAAAATAGACAATGCCTAAGACAGCCCTATCAATGAACCCCACTGTGGGTTGTGAACCTATGACCCCTGGCTCCATGGGCAGTGAAGTAACCAGTGGGCTAGAGCTGCTAATAAACACATGGCTGGCTACAGGAGGACTGCACGGCACCACACCCACATTCTGCTGTGGTTACCAGGGAGATTACATACCACCACCCAACGCACCCTCTAGGGCTCAGGGTGGGGGACAGGATCTCCCGCCCACAGATCCACTTTCAACCCCCTGCAATGGTGGCAGTAGAGGGGACCATCACCCCAGTCCTACTCGGGATCAAACACCCTACAGGGCAGGCAAGGCAGAGCACTACACATCCATAAGGCAATAGCAGACAGACAGCAGGTCTGGAAATGTGCAGCTGCCCCCCACCATTATCTGACATTCTCCAGCAGCAAGCCTCCAGCTGCTGCACCCTGCACAGTGTTCCAGCAAGACACATACTAGCTGCAGACAGTCCGCCAGCTAGTCCATAGTGCATGGTCCCGGAGGAGATGCATGTACCCAGAACGGGGATAGCAGCATACACACCAAGCAGATAAGTCAGTGATTGGGCCCCAAAAGGAAACCCATAAATATCATATAAGAGAAATACTATATAGCACTATGGGGGAACCTAGCCATGCCATGGTCACTGCTCAGTCAGGGTGAGAGTAACCTCCCAGCAGGACATGCTATGGCCACCCTGTCCGTACAGGTGGTACTGGGCACTACAATGTCCGGCCATTGCCCTATGCCCTGTGCAGATGCGACCAGGCCAGGCCACCCTATCCAGGCTATTCCCACGGTACCTTGCTCCTCATTATGCACATTGGCAGGCCAATACTGGCAACAGTGCTAGCAGTGTGGGCTGTGGAGGGTGTTTGCAGCCACCACACACTGGATAGACAGACACACACTCCCACACCTAGGCCAGCATTGTGCTACTATAGAGGTGTTTAGCAGCCCTGGCCACCACACCAGTCCTGGGAACAGTGCAGGCATGGATATGGTACGCAATACTGGTGGGGGTCACTCCCGAGGGTGGTAAACACTGTCAGAGACCAGACCTGAAGCAACCACCACAGACATCAGAAAGGTTGCTATGATGCAGCTCACTCCGAACATTGTACTTAACCTAGGAATTGCTATCTGCCAGTACTCATAGCAACCTTTTGATAGCTGTGTACCATATTCCCAGGTTTAGGGTGGCATTACTAAGGTATGCAAGTGCTAGTATTGGGAGATGCACGCAGAGCCCAAAGTCCTGCCTCTCCAGGAGGCTTGGGATAATGAGGCCTGTGGGTGCGGGTGTGTCTGCCCCTGTTGGCTGCTGCTTTACGGCAGAGGTTCTCAACTCCAGTCCTGCGGTGCCAAACACTGTTCGGGTTTTCATGCTGTCCCTCATGAATATGCATGAGATACATCTGCATACCATGGGGGTGGCGCATAGAAATGCAGCACAGGCATCTTTATCAGAGGTAGCATGGAACTGGAATGGTGTTTGGCCCTCCAGGACTGCATTTGGGAGGCTCTGCTCTAGGTAATGTGCATGTTTATGGTGTCTGTGCTCTGTAGGGTAAAATGATCGTGTTTTGGGCATGTTTACGTCATCTGCAAGAACGGTTCTGCCTGTATTAGCACGTTATAGTAGTGGGTAAAATATGAGGACTGGGTTGGCAGAAACCACAGCTGGGACTTGAACCTGTGACCTTCTGCTTCTGAATACAGTGGTTCTGTGCACTGCACCACCATGTTCTCACAGAGATGGTGCATTCCCTGGTGATAACATGACTGTTGGCTAGGCCACGGTCTGCTCCGGGCAGCTGCCACTGCCCCCTCCACCACCAGTATCCCTCAGCCACCATGCTGACATGCCCTTCTGCTGGTGGAGCTGGTGGTGCGTGGTCTCAGGCCATCCAGTGTGCAGGTAGGCGGCTGCCTATGGTGCGTGTTCTGGGGTAGGGGTGCCTGCATAGACATCCACGCTCCCCCCCCAGCCCCGCCTGCCAGTGTTCCGTGCCCTTGGGGGTTGCTGTTGGGTACTCTCCCCTGTGACGCTTTGCGAAACACACTCGTGCCCATGTTGGGCCCTCATCAGCTGCTGTCTGGCTCTACTGTTTACGCATTCCTATGGGCCAACTGAGCATCACCCTAGTCCCTACTGTGGCCCAGCTGCGCCACTGCATGTGCCGCCTGCAACCCTCTGTATCCCCTTTTCCAGCATCTGCCCAGTTGCCCGTTCCGACATGCCCGCCCTGATGTTGCGGGACATGTGCACGCCATAGGAACCCTGTCCGATGGTGGGGAGATCCCTGAGCAGCGCTATTTCACTGTGGGCCCATGCACCTTGTATGGGGACGGAGTATGGACCTTTCCACGAATTATCTCTGTTCTATGGAGCTTACTCGGGGGGGGGGGGGTTGATGTTTCTCATTGCTACCACTATTGGCCAGCTTGGTTATTGTTTTTTTCCAGTCTGTTGGGGTCATTTTCAGTGTTTCTGTGCCCTTTTGTTCTGTGCACAAGAATCACACCTATCACTGTTTTTTGGTTTCCCTACCTGGGCTGTACATTGCTGACACTGAAATGGTTTCTCTCCCCTGTAATGTGCCTTTAACGGCAGGTTTTCATTCGCGTTGGAATTCAGCCCTGAAATTCAGCACGTTAGTGTGAGGGGAGCCTCTCCCCGCCCACTCTCTGCCCATTGACCCCTTCTCTCCGTCCTCTCTCCACCTTCTGCGTTAATGCGCTATAGCACGCTAAAGATCGTTAACATCGTACAACGCGCGTTATTCACGTTTACCGCAGTTTAGTAAACATACCCCTAAAATTCACATGACCTCTGATGATGATGAAAACAAATTGGCAGACCACCATTCCATTCTTTCTCCCTCTTTTTACTGCATCTGCCTACAACTTCCCACCTCTTTCACTTACCCCAACTCTCCCATTCTCCATTATCTTAATTCCCAGTCTTTCACTAACTTTTCCCTTATCCAAAGCAGAAGACAACATGAGTGGTAGCAATAGTAGGAGCAGGGCCATCCCAAGGGTTACTGCCACCCAGGTAGAAGACCTGGCCATGCCGCCCCCCTTTTGCTGAGCCATGCTGCCGCCCTCCATTGCTGCTGGTTTCAGGGGTGGCAGCTCCACTCAGAGGCAGGCCATGCACTTCAGCACACATGGCCTGCCACGTGCTGCTGATGCCAAGCCTGACACTGGAATCAGCAGCAGCGGGGGCTCAGCATGTGGGGAGAGGGGACAGCAGGCTGAAGCACGTGCTCTGCCACCATAGTCAGCTGCCTGGGCCGGCCTGAGTAGGAGAGGTCCGCTCAAGGCCCTGTGTGCCAGTGTGTGCTCATTCATTGACTCGTAGGCCCTAAGCTAACGGACACTAGTGGTGTAGGACACAGTGGCGGTCCAGAGGGAGGGGGAGCAGCTTTGCTTCTGTGTTCCCATAAGAGGTGGCTCTACCATTAGGTCAAGTGAGGCAGCCATCTCAGGTGGCAGATTTTTAGGGTTGGCAGAAAGTGATCAGAACATGGCCCTACAGCGGCTGCCTCACTTGGCACCCAGTCAGGTGAACTTCACCCACCACTACTACTGCTACTATTAATTATTGGTATAGTGTTACAAGGCTTACGCAGCGCTGTACATATATATGAAGAAAGACGCTCAACAGAGCTTACAATCTAAACAAGACAGATAATACAGTAGGTGAGAATAGGGGTGCAAATAGGGAAGGGTAAGAGACACATAGAGAACAAGGGATCAGGATCCAAAAGCAACCTCAAAGAGGAAAGCTTTTAGCATGGATTTGAAAATGGGCAGAGATGGAGCCTGACAAACAGACTCTGGACCTGCAACAGCAGCAATGAAACAGAGAGAAGGCATAGGAATATTGAGCTTGCGTATGCCACCCGCCACCTCACAAACAAAAAGTGTATGTTGGGTTGAGACTGGCAGAGCCTTTAGGAGCATGCACAAGCCCATGATCCCACATCTTCTCTTTTTTTTTTTTTTTTTTTTAATTGTTGCTGCCACAGGTCCTGGAAAGCGACAGTGGAGAGAGAGGGGCAATGCTGGATTGGAGCAGGGGCAAGGACAGAGAAAATGAATACTGGACATAGAGGAAATAGGGAGATAAACCGGCCAAGTTCAAATCTTATGTTCTGAGTCAATATGTATATAGTTACCCTGTATTTGCTCCAAGTTTTATCCCCTGATACAATGTAAGTGCAAAACAGTCTTGACTGAATTGTGCAACCTTTGTTAATTGTAAACCGCACTGATAACAAATAGCGTGGTATATAAAAGATGTTAAATAAATAAATATGGGAGATGCTCGGCATGGGGGGGTGGCTAGGAATACAAAGAGGGGAAGCAAGACAATAAAGGGAGATGCTGGATATTGGGGGGAGTAAGAAAATAGAGGAGAGATACTGGACATTGAGGAGGAAGAAAATAGAAGGGATAGGGGAGAGCCAGAGAGGACAGCCTTCCAGTCCGGAAGTGACAGGCTCCTGCTCCGGCGGCCCCGACGTCAGCGGGGGCCTCTACAAAGGCGGAGCAGAGTGTGTGGAGCTTCGAGAGAGCCAGAGAGGATAGCCTTCCAGTCCGGAAGTGACAGGCTCCTGCTCCGGCGGCCCCGACGTCAGCGGGGGCCTCTACAAAAGTTCCGCAAGGTAGGCGCAGCCGGAGGCGCTAGTCGGGGGCAGCGATCTAAGGGGCTAGATACAAGGGGCATGTTAGGCCCCTTGGGAGCCTCTTGGAGAACCACAGGAGATTAGCAGTAAGAGGCATCAGTGACTTGGTACGGTTCTTGAAATGGGAAAGAGAAAAAAGAAAATTACTTCAGTGGTTCCTGCAGAAACAACGGTGGGCCCTATGGACAGGCACATTAAGGTGATGGGGGGAGCTGATGCCACTTTGGACCCTGACTTTTTAGTTCTGCGCTCTTCGGTTGCGTCCCTGAGCTCTCCGGACCGTTCTCCTCCCTCTCCACCAACCTACATCTCACCCCCTCCAACCGGGCCTGTGGGAGTGCAGTTTCAACAGAGTACCCCGGCAGATACCGGTGGAACGTTGAAACCAGTTGCTTGGACATTCTTTCCAGGTGTAGCTAGTGAATCACCGGATCAGGTGACTCTGGCTGATATCTGGAAAGTTGTAACTCGTATTGAACAATCTTTAGTACCCACTGTTAAGCAGCTTTGTAGTTTTTCCTCAGAGGTTACTACAAGGCTGTGTGAGGTAGAAGGATGGTTGGGGAATATGTCTACTCAATTATCTAGTTGTGAAAACCAGTGTTCTACTCTTAAAGCTGTCAGTTCTTCTAACATTAAAGATAGTTTAATTCCATCACAGGATGGAGATGTATGATAATATGTTTCGTGCTAAGAATATTTGACTGTTAAATTTTCCTTGTTGCCGTCTTCTTTCTGCTGAAATTTTGCTTCAAAAATATTTTAGGGAAGTTTTGGGTTTGGCCTCGGCCGATTCCATAGCTATATCTAAATTATATTATTTGTCTGGTGGGGGCTGTCTACGAATCCTCCAGGGGAATTTGATGTAGTTCAGGTCCGCGATGGACATGATCTTACTCAATTCCTAGAGGATCCTCAGGATAATATTGCTTTTCGTGCTACATTGGTTGTAACTTTTGTCTCTGACCAGGACAAGATGCTAGTTTTCCGAAGTTATTTTAAGAATAAGTTGACTCTGTTTTGTGGGGCTAGGATGCAAATGTTTCCTGATGTCTGCAGGGCCATGCAATCTAGGCGGAAGGCTTTTTTGGCTCTGAAACCTAGGGTGGTGGCCCTGTCAGCTACATTTTTCCTCAGGTATCCTTGTAAATGTCTGGTTACATTTCAGGGTTCTAAATTTGTCTTCTCAGATCCAGCCCAGTTAGGAAGTTTTCTAGATGGTAAAGAAGGACACGGAAACTCGATAGGTGAGGGTTAGGGAACCATGTTAAATGCTGTCATTTATTTAGAGTTTTGCTCTTATTTTTTCTTTTTAATTAATTATCTTCTTAAATTGTCTCCCCGTTATTGTGGGCTAGGTGAGAGCGTTTGCTGGTTAGTTATTTTGTAAGGGCTAATTATGTGGCACTTTGTGTTGTGAGATTTCGATGTAAATGCTCTCGATTTTCTTTTGTGCTTGCTTTTGTAAGTTCTATGAAAAGTTATAAATAAAAAAAAATAGAAGGGATATGTTGGATATAGAAGGGAGGGTAAGGTCAGAGTAGGAGAATAGAGAAATAGGGGGATACTAGACTGAGGGACAGAGAGAGAAAGAAGATGCTGGATGAAGAGTGGAGGGGAGAGGGATAGAGAGAATATGCTGGACAAAGGATGAGAGAGACAGAGGAGGTCATGGACAGAAAATAAGTGAGTGAGAAAGAGAGAAGAGGTGCTGGAAGGGAGGATAGAGAAGAGACCATTAGTGAAAGACTAGGAAATAAGAAGATGGAGAATGGGAGAGTTGGGGTGAAGGGGAGAGGTAGAAAGTTGCAGGTAATTGCAGTAAAAAGAGGGAGGAAAAAACCTAAGGGATTGCTGAGTCACTAGGAGTTGGCACTGACTTAATGGCATGCATTGCATTTGCAGAGGCAGAAAAATAAATGGAATAAAGTTGAAAGGAAAAGGATGAGTGCCAGATAGGAGGTAGGGAAAAAAAGTGAAGACAACAAGGGAAAGAATTAAGCAAATGGACTGGAGACCCTGGAGAGAAGTAAGAGAAGACAGAGGAAACCAGAAATTGGAACCAGCAGTTAGAAAAATGGCCAGACAATAAAAAGTAGAAAACATTTTGGTTTTAATATAGTGATTGGAGTGTGTCCATTTTTGGAATTTGCATCTGCCATCTTAATATTTGGCACCAGAGGGGGGAAACGCGTCCGTGTTTCTATTTCTCTGCTGTGGCACTGCATGCAGTGTGTGGCTCCTTGGGGTTTCAGTTTCATCTTTGTTTACATATTTCCATTAGTTTGTTGAAATTTATTCTGTACTTAGTGAGCTGATTAAGACTAGGTGTTCTGTTAGTGCTAAATATCTGCTTACATAGTAACCTAGTATATGACGGCAGATAAAAAAACAGTATGGCCCATCTCGTCTGCCCCTGGTTTAAGGATCTGTAGTAATACAGCCTGTTTAATTAAGGTGCATTGATGTTTTAGGTCCCACTTCAATATTTAGAGTGCTTCTCTTTGCTAGGTAGGATTCTTGTGTAACTCTTGGAAGTTAATGCTGTTACGGAATAATAGATTTGTTCCATAGGTCCCAAGTGGCTTTTGTAAGTTTTGTATTTCTTCACAATATTCCCTGGTACTGATGAGCATTTATGTTCATGTTATAGATTATACCAAAATCAGATTAAGTTTTTTTTTGTATGGTGCGTTCTCTGGGGAAATGTTCTAATTCTATTCTGCACCTATTGCTGGAAGACAGGTCATGGGAGTCTCTGTTTTTATTAGCAGCATGACAGTCCAGTGTGGAGTGTCAGGGCTCAGTACGTTTTATGATAGAGTCCAAGGCTATGTAAGTAAACTGTTGCTATTTTTGCAGAGTATAACCAGCAACTGCAAAAATGTTTTCTAAATATATAGCCTGGAAATATGTCACTTTCTGTTTTCATTGGGCCTGGCTGGTGTTCTGAGTGGGGTCCCTACTGCTCCTTGAGGAGAACCCCCCCACACCCCCCCCCCTTTTATGTGCCTTGGGAGAGATGTCCTTTCATCCTTCTCCTTAGGCAGCAGATTACCTTAATCCACTCCTGGATCCCGTTTGAGGTTCCGAACTATTTATTTATTTAAAAGTATTTATATCCCGCTTTATCCTTGAATCAAAGCGGATTTCACTGCAAACCAATCAAGTAGGGTAGTGCGGGGTGTCGGCATGCAGTGGTTGCATGATCTAAAGAAAAATGTTTGCTGAACACTAACGGAAATGAATAAAAATACTTTCAAATTGGGAAAAGAGGTTGTTTATAAGTGCAACTGAAGAGTATTTGCACTTGCTTTCTGAGTTATTGTCTTCCTGTCATAACTGGATCCTTTCATTTTCTTTGTCGTCCATTGTCATAAAGCATGTCCGAAGAGCAGTTGGTTAGCAAATGTCATTCAGCTTAAAACATGCAAACTATTAAACCATACTCGCTGGCTCAAGGAATAAGGGAGATTAATGGGGCAAAGGAACTGAGTTGTTAACACCATTATTCTGGTGCTTGAAATATCAAGAACTTTTCTACTACATGGGGCAATTCATATTTGCAAAGGCCTATTTTGTAATGATCCTTCTAAAGAATTTTCAAACTCTTTAGTTTTTTTCTTCAAATTCCTTCTAAAAACAGTCGGTAAACCTTTGTTTGTAAAAGGAGCAGATATTTTTCTGTACATGGAGAGAGTGAGAGGGAGGTCTGGCTGCAGCAGCCTTTTACAGGTTCAATATTTGAAATACTGGGAATTTGAAGTCTCCTTTATAAGTATATTTATTTATTTATTTATTTACGCACAAATTTGTATCCCGCTGCTTCCAGTGATCAGCAGCGGTTGCAAAACAAGGTAAGGCTGGTTGTACTGGCCAGCAATTAGGGGTAGGTACAATTCGATTAGAGAGGTGGGTAGCACACATAAGAAGAGTTACAGATTTACAGTTCATTGATGTTAGGACTTTACACAAGGTGCTTATATACATATTTACACTTTACACCAAGGAAAGTTATATACATATTTACACAAGCCAGTCTGCTAGGACTTCACTTAGGATCTTTACAAACATATTTACACATGCCTGGATGAAATTCATGCGGTTAAATTGAAATGAGATTGGAAAAGGTGCGTTTTAAGTTTTTTCCTGAAGTCTTTTAGATCACAGATCGCACGCAGTTCACTTGGTAATCGGTTCCAGAGTGCTGGAGCTATAAAAGAGAAGGCCCTGTTACTAGTACCTGCATTAGCCTTTCTGAAGGACTTCGGGAGGCAGAGGGTATTTAGGTTTGTTGTTCTTCGGCTTCTGTTGTTGGGTAGATTGAGATGTGAGGGCGCTACATTCTGGATGAGTTTGAAAGTGGTGACTAATAATTTGTATTGAATGCGGGCCGAGATGGGGAGCCAATGTAGCTCAATTAGAACTGGTGTAATGTGGTCAGATAGCCTTTTTTGCATAATGATTCTGGCAGCAACATTTTGAGCCATTTGCAGAATGTTTATGGTTTTTCTCGGTAGGCCTTGCAGTATGGCATTGCAATAGTCCAGGTGTGGAAAGATGAGGGCTGGCGCGACAGATCTGAAATCGGCATGATCGAGTATGCTGCATAGGGGCTGTAAGACTCTTAGTTTGTGGAATATTGCTCGGTTTGTGATTCGAAGATGCTTGTCCATATTAAGGTTGCTGTCTAGTAACACTCCTAGGTATTTTATCTCTGTTTTGATGTTGTAATTGTTATTGTTCATGGTGATCATTGCCGGGGGCACGAATCCCGGTTTCCTGGAGATGCACATTGCTTCTGTTTTCTTGTGGTTGATGGCCATATTATTGCGTTGAAGCCAGATTTGGAGCTCGAGTAAGCATTTCTCAAGGTTGCTGATGTTTGGGTTATTTGCATCTAGTTGCGTGTAAAGCATTAGGTCGTCCGCGTAGATATGGTAGTTGATGTCGTGGTCTTGGAAAATCTTGCATACAGGTTGTAGGTATAGGTTGAAAAGGAGGGAGGAGAGGGCGGAGCCTTGTGGAATGCCTTGGGTTTGCGGGAAGGGGGTTGCTTTATCATTGTTGAACTGGACCTGCTGCATCCTGTTTGTTATGTATGATGAGAACCATTTTAGCGGGGTTCCTGAAATGCCCATGTCCTCGAGTCGCTCTAGTAATGTGGGGTGATGCACTGAGTCGAAAGCTGCTGATATGTCTATGAATATGAGCATATACATCTTGCTCTTATTTTCCAGTCCTTTGAGAAGGTTGTCCAATAGGGCTAACAGGAGGGTTTCTACGCCGTGATGTTGCCGAAACCCGTATTGATGTACATCAAGGGTGTTTGTGTCGTCGATGTGGTCCTGTAGTTGCTGCTGAACTGCTTTTTCGATAATCTTGGCGAGGAAGGATATGCTTGAGATAGGGCGGTATGAAGTTGGGTCGTCCTTGTTGAGTGTCTTGTTTTTTAAAATGGGTCGAATGAGGGACGTTTTGAGAAGAGATGGCATGAGTCCTTGCCGAAGTGAGAGGTTCACTATGTGAGAGATGTGCTGACCCAAGTCTTGCTTGGTTGCCTTGATCCAGGAGGCTGGACAGGGGTCAAGGGGGGAGGTAGTAGTTTTTAGGCTGGTAGTATATAATTCGTTAACATGCTTCTTTAGGGATTAAGTCATCCACTATAGGCAGAAGCACCTCCATGTAGTCTGTCAGGAAGCGCACGAGGGTAGGACTCATGTAGAGAGCAGCACAGGCACTGAGAGCTGTGAGAGGCCCAGACCAATAATCGGCACTAAACAGACAATTTCTGAATGCGTATGTTTGTAATAAAATAGCACAGCTCCTGTCGTGGTCAGACGGGATGGCATTAACCCCTCGCTCCAGGGGGAAAAAGTGGTTTAGTGCAGTGTCTTTCACCCTTCTCCTGGAGGCACAAAGAGCCAGTTTGGTTTTCAGGCTTATCACAATGAATATGCATGAGATATTTGCATACATTGGAGGCCACTGCATGCAAATCTGCCTCATGCATATTCATTGTGGTAATCCTGAAAAAACACAATGGCTGGGTATCCCTCCAGGAGAAGATTGTGAAAAACTGACTTAGCGATTAGAGCAGCAGGCCTGAGGACTAAAAAAAGCTAGTGGTCGACTTCTGCTGACACTGCTTGTGGCCTCAGCTAAGTCACTTCACTCTCCATTGCTTTAGATACAAGATTGCAAGTCCTCTGGGACTGTGTCTGGATGTAACTCACCCTGCGGGGACTGGACTATAGGTACATTTAAGGAAGGATCAAAAGTCCATTATTTTGATCCCCCCAATAAATGCGGTCACATTTATCAGAGGGTTTTGGATAACCAACGTCTTTCTTGTTCTGAGATAAGCACATTTACTTAAAGATTTTTCTACGATTTTTAGAGATTAAACCACAAATGAGTGTGAACATTTATTGAGAAGTTACAACTTTAACAAAACTCAAGAGATATTAAGATTATCGTGAGAATTTTTTGAACCGGAGAGGTCTTTGATGCAAAGGAGCACATCTTCCTTATAGGAGCTAAAAGCCCAGGAAGTTGTTGTCACGGTCTGAGACCCCGGGTTCTAACACTCTTCTGTGATTAAAAGAATGGTCACAGTTGATAGTGATAACCTTTAATCTATACATCTCGTGTTGTATTTGGAGGGATATATACTTTTTAGTCTTTCATTATTTTGATCCAGCAAGTAGGTGTGTGACTGAAGGGGTATTGAGGCCAGAGGGGTTTCATGGTGGGGATAATATTAAGGCCAAAGGGGGAGATTAGGATACTATCACAATGGGTGACAAACAAAGGGGAACACCAGGAGACCCTTAGCCTGGATCAGTGTTACTCAAACCAGTCCTAGTGTACTCCCTAGCCTGTCTGGTTTTCAAGATACCCACAAAGAATATGCATAAGATAGATTTGCATTCACTCATTGTAGGTATCCTGAAAACAAGACTGGCTAGGGGTGCACCAGACCGGCTTGAGAAACATTGGCCTAAGCTGTGCATATTTGCCGATAACAATCTCCTTTTCCTTCGGTACTCAGACGTTGCCAGCCAAACCCCAAGTGTTCACAAAGAGTTCAGTATTAATCACAGCTGTCAGATAGCAGAAGGCTGGAGAAGTACCGGAACATAGTCGGACAAGGTAGATATATCAAATGAACCAATGTGAAATGTGGCATTCCTAGGCCGTCGCCCCTCTAAGGGCAAACCAGGCCTGACCGTGCTTAATGTCCAAGATCAGCCAGGAGCAGTCAGACTCAGGGTGGCATGGCTTTAGGCTAAGCAAATGTCAGTAACAAAAGAGAACCACAGCAACAGACGTAGTAGTAGCCTGCCCTGGAACACAAAGGGGTATGTTTACTAAGCCGGGCTATCTGCAGTTATGTCCCTTGCTAAAACCTGTCACTTCTTTCTCTATAACATTAACAAAACTTGCCCCTTCCTCTCTGAACACACTACTAAAACACTTGTCCACTCTTTAATTACTTCCTGTCTCAACTATTGCAACCTCCTCCTTGCTGGTCTCCCTCTGAATCATCTCTCTCCCCTTCAATCTATTCAGAACTCTGCTGCGCGACTAATCTTTCGGCAGCCTCTATATACTCATATCACCCCTCTTCTCACGTCACTACATTGGCTTCCTTTCCATTTCCATATCTAATTCAAACTCCTCCTTCTGACCTATAAATGCATTCATTCCTCTCTCCTCTCCCCACACCCCTCCTCGTGAACTCCGCTCTTCTACTAGCTTGCTCCTCTCTTTGCCCTTTTCTTATTTATTTATTTATTTTATTTAATACTCTTATATACCGCGCTATTCGACATCAGTGCGGTTTACATGGAACATCAAAGCAGTTTTACAGTGGGGTTACACCGTAAATTACAGATAACAGGGAGATTAACTTGGATAACATGTTAACTATATACACAAAGGCATAAGGTGAAAACCCTATGTACATCACATTGTGGAAAAATTACCGGGAGATTAAGGATCTGTGTTGCGTGCAGGGCGTTTTGGCTTGCCTACTTCAGGGTAGCACTTGAGGAAGAGGTGGTGCTTCAGGGCCTTCCTGAATTTAGTTATCTCTGTGATTGCTCGTAGGCTGGGTGGCAAGGCGTTCCAGCTTCTAGGTGCACAAAGACTGAAAGCTCTGTTTGCGGTTGACTGTGTACACTGGATTATTGTTTTGGGGATTATTATAATATTTATTGCTGCGTGTCATCTGGCTCTGGTAGGGGGAGTCATGAGCGTAAGGCTTGCAAGTGATGAGGGGGAAAGTCCGTTGATAGCCTTGAATGTTAGTAGTAAGATCTTGAAAGTGATCCTACTGTGAATTGGGAGCCAGTGGAGACTTTTGAGGATCGGTGTTATATGGTCACTTCTTGAGGCACCATTTAGAACTCTGGCTGCAGAGTTCATGGCGAGTTGGAGTGGAGTCAGGGTGGATTGAGGTAACCCTTGCAGAATCGCATTTGCATAGTCGAGATGTGGAATCGTTAATGCCTGAAAGATCGTTCTAAAATCATCCGGTTGTAGCAGTGGGCGTAGATGTCTGAGGGTTTTGATTTTTAGATATGTTGATTTGACCATGTTGCCAATATGGGATTACATGTCCAGTTTCTGGTCCAGTGTTACACCCAGGTAACGGATTGTAGGTTTGGTTTGAAGCTCTACATTTCCGACTTTTAGGTTGGCCGGCGGGCGGAAGTTAGGGTTTCTGGTAATGAATAGCTCTTCAGTCTTTTTGTGTTGTATCCGGAGATTCTGATTTTGGAGCCAGTTTTCTACTGCAATGAAGCAGTTCGTTAGTGATGAGAGCTCGATCTGGTCAGTCTTGAAGGGTATGTATAGCAGTACGTCGTCGGCGTATATCATGCAGTTAATGTTGAATGACCGTATGAGCTTGCAGATGGGCTGCATGTAGATGTTAAACAGCAGGGCTGATAGGGAGGATCCCTGCGGAACGCCTTGTTTCTGGTGGAACGGTACCGACGTTGAGGTCACTGTTCGCACATGCTGCCATCTATCAGAGAGGTAAGATTTGCACCATGCTAGGGCTGACTCACAGATGCCTTTCTCTTCTAGCCGTCTCAGGAGGGTCGTGTGGCACACTGAGTCGAATGCCGCGGCTATGTCCAAAAATATAAGGGCCACACCGTGATGAATGTTGTCTATTGTGGTGAGAATGATGTTGAAGAGGGAGGTGAGTAGTGTCTCTACACCATGGGCAGCTCTGAAGCCATGTTGACTGTGGTCTAGAGGTGCGGCATCGTCAGTGTGTTGTATCTGGCATTGGACCTCTTTTTCTATTGTCTTGGCCAGGAGTAGAATACTGGCAATTGGTCTATATGACGCCACTTTCTGAGGGTCGAGTTTGCTGTTTTTTAGCAGGGGTCTGATGGATGTTTGTTTGAGATTTAGGGGAAAAACTCCTGAGCTGAATGATGTGTCACAGAGTCTGGCTATGAATGGGCTAAACTCCGTTTTTAGTTCCTTTATCCAAAAGGCTGGACAAGGATCAGACTGCGTGGTGGAGGTGTTGATTGTGGAGATGAAGTCAACAATTTGTTTAAGTGATGGAGTGGAGAAGGTTGTTAGTTTCGTTGCATTGCTTTGCACTTTGTTGGGGGCAGGTGTTTCAAGCTTGCTGGTTTGGCATAGTTTCGATTGAAGGAAGTCGGCGTAGTCTTGTGTGCGGATCTCAGTTTTTTGCACCGGACCTGGTTCAGTCGTGAGGTTCTTGACTAGGTTGAATAGGTCATGTGGTTTCTTTAGTGATCGTCGTAGAGTATCAGTGTGTGCTTGTCTTATTTTCTCAGTTATCGCTTTACGGTGAGATGCTAGTTGGAGGTTATAGGCCTCTTCTTTCACTAACTCCAGACTTTGGTCCTTTCACCTTGCTGCTCAGTATACCTGGAACAAACTTCCTGAGTCTCTACGTCGGGCTTCATCTCTGCCCCTTTCCAAATCTATGCTAAAGGCTCACCTCCGAGGCTGCTTTTGGATCCTGATCCCTTGTTTCCTTACCCTTCACCGTTCTATCCTTATTCCTAATTTTTGTCTTGTTTGTCTTGATTAGAGTGTAAGCTGTAACGAGTAGGGACTGTCTCTATCTATGTTTGTACTGCGCTGCGTATGCCTTGCAATGCTCTATAAATGTTTAATAATAGTAGTAGTAGTAGTCGTAGATAGCCCAGGTTAACTGCTAGCCCGGCTTAGTAAACATACCCCCAAGAGAGAGTTATCAAAGATCAAGGCAGAATGGAAGCTCTTGGATGTAAATAGATCTCATGGAGCCAGTCAGAGCATGTCACATTACTAGGATGCAATTTGCAGTGGCTTAAAAGGGTGAAGGGGAAACATGGCCCCCTCCTTCTGTGAGGAGATGTTTTAGAAGGTACATATGTGGCAGATACTGTGTGTGTGCATGTGTTTTTAATACTGATTCCTTTCCCTCTCCTTCAGTCTTCAGTCATTTCTGTTCTCCCTCCTCCAACTCTTTATGGTCCATGGAATACAGCTTTCCAATTTTTTTTTCATATGGGATTAAAGAATTACAGTTCGAATTGCGCCTTTCATTTGCAAAGCAATGCAATGCTCATATTTCTCTAGATTTATATCCTAGATATACCAGTGGAAAAATCCGTGGCCTTCAGTCTCATTCATTGAAGCAGTAAATCTCTTCCTCTTTTAGTGACTGTTATCCAAGGCTTAATTTCTGGCAGAACAACTTCTACCATCTTTTTTCCAGGCCTTGGAAGCAAGGCAGAGCTGGCTGTGTTAATTAGCTCTAGCTTCCCTGTGGGAATGAAGCAGAGTTGCCGATGGGCATGGGTAATTTCTGGACCTCTAGCTCCCCCAAGGAAGCAGACTAGAGCCAGAAATGTTTGAACTGCTTACCCTGAGATGAGAGCAACCACATGGCCTTGAGTTTTGCATGATTCCCCTGCACAGCCGAGGAGGCCATGCTGGAGAATGGGCAGGGTGAAGGCCCGTTGGGCCTGCTGCTTTTTCTATTACTTGGTTTGTCAACTTCCTGCCTCCATTGCTGCTTCTTGGGCCCGGGCACCTCTGCCTCTGGGGAGCACTGTAGGGGAGAGGGTTAAGAAGTAAAGAAATCAAAGGGAGGGGAAGGAGAATGGGAGAAGCAATGAAAGGGACTGAGTGAGGGATCAGCATGGAGGGCAGTGCTTGAATGAGGCCATTATAGGAGCACAGGAAAGGATACAGTGGGAGAGGGAGAAGGAGTTCAGCATGCAGTATTGTTCCCTTTTCCCACTTTTTCTCCCTGCCCTGAGAAGGCAAAGATTGGATTGTGCTTCAGAATTCCAGGGCCCCTTCCCACTCATCTGAGGACGTTGAGGAGAACAGGCAGTTCAGCTAATCTTCCCTTCTCCTCCAAGGCAGAAGAGAGATCCAGCCAATTCCAGCTCAAAGAGAAGGTTTGTGCCTTACTGGCTAAAGAAGGGAGGAGAGTTGCTAGGGAAGGCAGTTTTCCAGGGAAGGGGGATTAGCAACCATCATGGGGGGCTTAAGAACCATCAGGTACTGAGAGTTGAGACTTGGGGGTTAGGGATGCAGACAATGGTAACAAGCCATATGGACTACTGCAATGGAGGTTTACAAAGAACTGCAAAAAAATGTAAGATATAATTTTCAGTACATTCAAAATTTGACAACAAAAGGCGGTATAGAGTGACCCCATTATTATTTGCACTGCATTGACTTCCAGCAGATTTGCAAATCAGGGTAAACTTCCCTGTAAGTATTAGCGTATGTGTCTCATATCCCCTCGTGTTAAATGTATCCCCCAATTGACCGCTTTGACCCGGTGAAAAGCGGGATATAAATACAGCTAAATAAAACTTCTATGTTTGGCTTTTAGGACTTACCATGGAAGTGGCTGGTTTAGTTGGACAATAACTTGCAAAACAATATAATAATACAAGAGTTAAAATCAAGCCAATGGCATAGCTTAATGATCCCAGGGTCAAAGAACTAGAGATTAAGAAGATCCAGGGCCATACCAAGGACTGTGCGAATGGTGCAGCCGCACAGGGCGCAAGCACAGAAGGGGGCACTAATACCATCATTGGACTTCCAGGAAGCCCAAAAAAAGTGAGTTGATGAACGTAGGTGGGTGAAGGAGGGGCACCAGATTTGCTAGTCGCACAGGGTGCATTTCTAGCTTAGTATGGTCCTGAAAAGATCAAATGTCATGTTTTCTGGGGGGGTTGATTCAAAGATATCTGAATGCTCTGCCACAGGAAGGAAGAAAATAGAAATGAAACAACCCTCAAAGTGCAAAAACAAAATAGAACGAAAATGCTGTGAGCTCACATTACTAAAAATCAGAGTATGTGGAATGACTATTTTTGATTTAGTGCTTAAATATTTAGCAATAAAAGATCAACAAACCGTTGTTGATCATATTTTTACTGGACAAACTTAACCTAATTAGGAAGATGTACTATATTTATCTGATTAAATGATGGCTGCTTTTATTGATTCTTATTAATATTTAGCTCACACCTTTCCAGGAGAAGATCAAGGTGAGTTACATTCAGGTACAGTATGCATTGTATGTGTTTTTATGGTCACTTATTGTAAGTTTTTAAAAAAATATATTTGCATGTGTTTTATTTTTTTTTATTGGAAACAGCTTTGATATATTTTTTATGGAAGATGGTATATCAAGAATTTAAAGAAGAAGAAGGAACAGGCTTTGCAAACTAATGCCATTAATACTAAAACTCAACATATTTCAGATGACAGCCAATGCTGATTGTGTAAATCCAAGAATGAAACGGTGCATCATATAATTAGCAGCTGTAGCAACATTGCACAAAATGACTACAAACAAAGGCACGATAGAGTGGCAAAGATCATTCACTGGAATCTATATAAAAAATATGGTATTCCTGATGAAAAAGACTTCTGGGAACATGTTGAAGAAAAGGTTGTAGAAAATGAATTTTTCAGGATCCTGTGGAATTTCCCAATACAGACAGATATTTAATAAAAGTATGGGGCCTGATATTCAAAGGTATTTACACAGTTTACATACCCATAAACCATCTAAATGCCCCTAAGCGAGATATTCAGTGGCAGTGGCATATAAAGGGTGGAGTGGTGGGTGAGGTTTGCCCAGGGTGCCAGCTAGGAGGGGGGTTGCACCCTGTCAGCCCCACAGTGATAGTGCATCAAACCTACGCTTAAACTGGCCTGCCGCGGTGCCTTGCGTTCCAGGGGCCAGTCGCTCTTCTCTCTGGGCCAGAGTCTCATGAATCGTGAGACTTCGGTGCCTCACACTCAAGGGCCGGTGGCTCTTTTCTCCTGGCCGAAGTCTCGCAATTCATGAGACCTTGGCACCAGGTGACAGGAGTCTAGGGATGCCATTGTTCAGTGGCTCTACCACAGTTAGTGCTGCTAAATATCCACGAGTACCGCCGATGCTAACCGGTCAGCGGCGATATTCAGTTATCCCTCGGTAGTGAAAGTTAGGTTGAGCAAGAACTGTCTTAACTTCTTCCGCCGAAACTAACGGGCAGCTGCTGAATATCGCCACTGCCCAGTTAGCTTCCATCTTCCACAGCTGACCAGGATATTCAAGCTTGTGGCTGGATATGGCCCCAGAATTGAATATCCGGGTTAGTATTCAGCAGCAAGGGTTAGGCGCTGTAATCGTGCTAGCCACCTCTGCTTAATATCTGGCCCATGGTTTGTAGATGTGGCAATACTAGGTGATAACCAAATTGAAGACAGAGAAATTGACAAAAATATAGAAACCTTCAGATTGAAGTTGAAAAGCTTTGAAAGAAAAATACCATTTATAGTTGGAGCTCTTGGAGTTATACCTAAGAGACTTCCTAAATTTTTACACATTTTGGACCTACCAGACTTGACTCCACAAATCCTACAAAGGACTATCTTACTTGGAACAGCTTACATCTTTCTCCAGTACCTGCATGATTCCTCGGTTCCTGCTTAGTACCCAAATCACAGGTTTAAAACCAGTCCTAGACTGTGTCTTCCAATGAAGCGTCCACTATAATAATTAAAATATTTGTGATTAGCTTTCAAGAGTTTCATCAGGTCAGTGTTTAAATATTGCAATTCTATCATCTCTATTTCGTATCATGGCTATTTATTGATATTTAAATCAAAGCTCCCTACACCCCCCCCCTCACCCATACATACTTTCCCTGTTTCTGCAGAACTGAGGGAGGCTTGTTTCATATACTATTTCAATACACATCTCCTGCAAGGACCAGACCACTTTCACCTGTCCACATTCATCCATTGTGAAAGGATCAATACTCATGCTGAATACACATGTTAAACAATATCTAAACTCAGATCCTGGTTGTCTTTCATCCCTGACTTGCAGACGTTTAAAGCCATTAATGTTCCCAGCCAGCTGGTTCCCCCAGAGAAGACAAAAGGCATTTTGCATCTTATTAAAAAGACTATGTCTCCTCTATCCGCCCAAATGTTAATTTCTGGGGCAGCCTGTAGGAAGTCTGAATCTTTCTGCAGAAAAAATGATTGCCATTTTGAACTATTTCCTTTCTTTTCATTTGATCACATGCTTAAAGAATAGCTTTTATTAAAAGTGGAGAAATCCTCCACAGGAGTGTGCCAGTCCTCCACCTTTCAGAACGAGGGACAGAAGTCTTTCCAACAGTCAAGAAATGTGGACCCTCTTAAGACACGTAAGAGCATTGCAGAGATTACCTGGAACATACACCAAAAATAAAATAAAATGCTAAAATGTTAAAGTAATAATAATGATAACAACTGTCTGAATGAAGAGATCAAGAAACCCAAAACTGCAATAAATTGTGTGCAAATAATGCTTGACAGTGTGATCTTATTGTATTTTATGCATTGTCTTTAATGCACAGCTATCCCAATATGCTTTGTATTCACCATAGCCAATAGAGAAAAACACATCACAATTTGTCAGAAGCAGGGTTATATTAGGAACAGGAGGCTCTTTGGGATTAACCAAGATCTTAAATACCAGACTGTGCAAAGATTTCAAGTTCAGGCGATGGAAGGGCAATTGAAGACAAAAGCAAAGAAAAATATTTCCAGATGGCACCTAAAAAGGAAAAATGAATAAGTGTCTGAAGGAAAGGGTGAACTGGGGAGGGTGTTCCAGACTAAATAGACAAGGAAATAGGAATAGCGAATATGGAAAGTTAAAACAGTCAGAAGTAGGGGCACTCCATAGCTTTCTGGTGCAGGTTTTATCTTGAGAATTTACTGATGCAAATCTCAGAATGCCGCAGTGAGGCTTACAACCTGAGGGCAATGGAAAGAGCTGGAACACAACTGGGATCAGCTTACCTTAGGACAGTGAAATGACGCCCTTCCTGCACCACCCCTCTGCCCAGAGCTCTTCCCCCTCGTCATTACACACAGGACAGAATAAAGGGAAAGGCTGGAGCAACCATATATGCGGTGGATAATATCCCGGCACTAAACCTTAGCCAGACAAGCCAAATGAATTTAGTACATCTCACTGTTCTGTTGCAGTCGGAGGCTTCAGGAAAACCAGAGAGTGTTTCCAATGCTGCTGACTATAACGCGATTTCGCCCCCTTCCCCCGTGGGGAAGGGAAATCATAGCAGAAAGTGTGATAAAGGTTATAGGTGTGCCAGTTTCCAAAAGGAGTCGCTTTTGTGGATCCTACCAAGGAGCAGTGCCAGATTATCACATAGGCACAGTAGACGTGTCTAGGGGCCCCTGCCGCATAGATTGATTTTCCATAGCAGTGTTATTTCAATACTACTACTATTAAACATGTATAATGTGCTACAAAGGCATACGCAGCGCTGTATAACTAGTGCAGTTCATATGGTCCATATACTATAAATCTGTTACACATCTACCTTCTGCTTTTGGAAGCTCCCCCCTCCCCCCTTCCTTCTGACTGATGCATGCTACTGGTTTGTTCCCATGCGTATCAAATTAATTAATGCAATTTCCAATTGCTTGATATACCCCTTTCCAAAAGATACCAACGTGGTGTACAAGTCATTAAAGGAAAATAAAAATAAAGAAAATACAATTGTTTAAAACTATAAATAACTAAAACCAAATGATTGCTAAAGAAGAGGAAAGTAGGATAAAGGATTAGAGAGGTCCAAGGGCAGTGAGCCATTAGGGAGAGAGGCGCCATTGCTATGTGGCCTCTCAGTGTCTGCGTGAAGAAAAATGCCTTGAGACCTGTTATAAGCTCCTTATAGCTGGGTTCTGAAAGTAAGCAAGAAATTCCAGAGAAATGAGGCGGCAGGAGTAGCCACAGTACCACAGAAAGGCCTCCAAAGTCTTACTGCCTAGAAGGTCTCAACCGCTGCTAAGGATTCTCACTGCAATGACCGAAGTATAGACAGAGGATAATGCAAAAATAAAAATGAGGAACATAGCCTGGGTCGTTGTTAATGATGGATCACGACACCATAACCCCAGCTGGGGCAATTTCCAATTGAACTGGAAAGCTTGGGTAAGACTGTAAAAGATCATCAACAAAGGACTTCCCTGTGTAACATTGCACAGCCCCAGAAGATTCCAGGCACAAAAGTCTAGCCTGTCTACCCAAATTCCATCATCATAAGACAGCACAAGTAGTAAACAGTATAGTGGAAAAGAAAAGATTCTTGGAATATTTTCTTTGCATTTAATTCACAATCAACAAGCAAGTAGACTGAGCCCCACATTACACTTCATCACAATTTACATTACAGGGTCAACCATCACCCAGCGTCTGTCTGTGAGGGTTGAGGGAGCCCTGCTTCTTGGCCGTGATGCACAACAACCTTCTGTCTTGATGAACGTTCATTAGAGACAACCTTTAACAGAGAGAAGAGATGTCTGCCTGACAAATCGACGGTTGCTCTTGAGTCTAGCATTATGCATAATTAATCCCATCTATTTCAGACACGCAATTGAATGACTGAAATTAATCCAAAAATGACTTTGGCCTTGGGACCAGATACTGTAAAAAAAGTGTCCTTGTAGGCAGAATGATTTTATAGCAGATGAGAATTATTCCAGTAGCAAGAGGCGTGTCGTGGAACACTGAAACGATGCTTTTGTGAGCTGGTCTTCTCATAATTACCATTCTATGTAATACAGTACTCGTATGCTAAGCAGATAATTCTGCATAATCCTTAGAGAGAAATTCTCAAAAGATCTAAAGGGAAGGAGTGGCTTAGAAGGAGTGGCCTAGTGGTTAGAGCAATAGACAGCAAATAAGGATGCAAATCCCGGTTTACCCACTAAAATTCCATGTGACTATTGCAAATCACTTTATCTCCTGTTTCCTCAAGTACCAACATAGACTGTAAGCTCGTTGAAGAAGGGACATATTGTATCAGAAAAAAAATGCTGTCAAATGCCTTGAGCTAAAACTGGAATGGCAATCTAAAAATAGAAAATTAGAAATTTTTGGGGGATATTCAAAGCATTAATGCGGTTAGCAGATTTTCTAAGCATGCTAATTGCAGCCAGAGAGATATTAGTTCCACTGAGTATCTGCAGGTGATGCCGCTTCATGCCCCGATACTAGCCGTCTAGCTTTGGGCTGTTCCAGGGGCGGCACCTGGTTATCCCTCGGCAGCAAAAGATAGGCAGATTAAAGGCTGGCCTAACTTTTGCCGCCAAAGCTAACTGGGCAGCAGCTGACTATCCCCTCTGCCCGGCTAGCTTTGCTGCTATTCTGCTAGCCCAGATATTCAATGCCGGGGTGGCCGGATATGGTCTCGGCATTGGATATCTGGGTCTTAGGTTCAGCAGCAACACCTAGCTGCTTTACAATGGCAAGCTGCTCCCACTGCATAGCAGGCCCTATGATTTATTTTTTTTGTGTGCCTTCAAGTCATTGCTGATCCCTGGCAACTCAGCAGCCCCTGGATTTTCTTGGCAGTGTATCACCAGAAGTAGTCTGCCAGGCCTTTCTTCCAAGGCAATGGATGGTTACATGACTTGCACAAGTCCCCAAGGATTGCCTTTGATTTTACCTACATAAAAAGTTATTCCCATGCACATCGATTCCAGGCCTAAGCTATCTACTGAAATAGCAGTGCACACAAGTATTTAATATAATGCTGTTGATTGACCCATTAATTCTTATCAGTTGCCTTTTTATGTATCTAATAAAAATTTTCTCTCTGTCTTTTACTGGCCGTGTTTGAGCTTCTGCTTGTTTACTTCCCCTTCTTGTCTCCCCTTTGTTGGTCTGGTCCTTTCCCCTGTTCTTCTGTGTCACTTTCTATTTCCTGAATGCTATGGCCTTGATGTTTTTTACGACTTACATTGTCAGCACCAACACAGACTTCACAAGTCTATTTTTTAAATATTTGCTTTGTTTATATGCATAATATTTGAATAGACTGCACCATACTAGACTATGGAGCTCTTTTACTAAACTGCAGTAATGGTTACCAGACTTTAGCACACATTACTGACCTGTTGCAATCGCTGCCGCACGCTGAAAGCAGCCAGCAGTAAAACTCCAGCGTGTTGGGGTGGAATGGAGTTGCGATTAGGGTGGAGAGTGGGCATGGTGGTCAGTGACAGCTAGCATGCGGGATGTTGCTGTGCACTATCTGTCACGGCTGCCAATACTGCGGCTGCAATTGATGCCACCTGAAGAGGTAGCACTCAATGCAGCTGTGTTACTAGCAATGCGGGAGCATGGCTGTTATCCAACACACCAGTCACCCTCTGAGCAAACACCCCACTCTGATCCCTCCTTGTCATAACCTCCCCACAATCACCCCCATCCCCTGGAATGAGAAGTGATCGAAAGCAAATTCACCCCCCCCTCACACACACACTCGATGTCCTAACCCAGACCCAATCTCCCCCCCCAACCCCCTCACTTTAGTAAAAGCTCCTATATGCATAAAATGTGTGTATACCAGGAAGCAAGGGTTAGAGGCAGGCCAGGGACTGGCACAAATGTTATGAGTAGAGCAGTGAAATTAAGCTACTCTCTGTATAACTTATATGCATAAAATAGGCCACCCAAAATTACTATGAGCAGTGTTTAGGCAGCCAGTGCCGTTGAGTTTTCATACAAAGTTTAGTACCGGCACCAGTGCTTAACCTTGTGCATTAGGCAATTGCTGCCAATATCTGGCTCTGTTCTTTTTGCTCTTTGATAAATCACGGTCCTCTCTTTATCGCTGCCTAACACAGTGATTTGCTGCAATTTCAGTTGTCCATAATTCCTCTTTATGTCTTAGATTCCCATACACCTGGCAAGGTTTCTTTTATATAATTCATTTTGGAAATGTAGGCTCCTTGTTCTAATATAGTTGGTCAGCAGACAAAAGATGGAAAGTAAGCTGGGTCTTCAAGCTGCTCGCCACTAGATCTTCCATGGACAGACCTGCTGTATAAAAACTGGACTCCTAAACCACCTCGAAACACTAATCATAGAACATGGTACCAATCATCTTTGAATCAAAGGATTTCCTACGATTCCAATCTCTATTTTATTTATTTAACAGGTTTTATATACCGCTTTATCATTTCAATCAAAGCGGTTTACATTGAAACTTAAACTTAGTAATGTACATTAAACTGGGACATTGATAACTTGGGGGTGCAGGTTTCTGTGATTTTTTTTCTGTGATAGTGATTACTTTGACCTATCCCTAAAATTTACATATTATAAAGCACTTTTCTTTATTTGCAAGAGTAGGTGTATTCAACTGTTAGATTTTGGATGAAAATGTTGATTCAATCAATGTACACTTAGATATGATTAATTCTCATTGTTTCACTGATGCATCAGTGGGATAATAAACATCTTTTTTCAGCCTATGAATCGAATCAGGACCATGATCTCACTCCATCAATGTGGGTACTAGTAATAACTATTATAATCATTTCCCAGGGGACTCTGCAGCTTTTGCTTGTCTGAGCAGGTGCTAAATAGTGGGTCTAGTTCAACACTTACATTTTTGAAGAAATTCAGAAGCAACCAGTATTGAAAACCTGATCTGTGTTAAAAGATAAATAATGACTCTGCTGCTAGTCTCTAACTGAAGTTGGAGTTCAATAGCAGATTGTTTATGGAGATAGTCCCACCTCTGGTGACTAGGATCATTACTGATTGATACAGAAATGGGAATTAAACTCTTATCACCCTAGAACGTTATTGTGTTCTTGGCAGACTCATCACACAGCTGCCTTATACAGCTTTTACCTGCCACATCAGTATAAATACAGTGTGGTTAGGCTAGCAAATTCCTCATCTCACCTCACTGACATCTTTGCATCTAGAATGCATTTTCAGAAATCGATTGTGCAGTGAACACATTACAAAACCAAGGTTTTACTTAATCTCTCTTCCATACATAAGAGCATGCTTTCTACTTCTAAATTTCAAATTATTAGTGCAGCGCCCTAACAACGTCGGAGACTCCCACTTCGCAATGCCAAGAGTCCAAGATAGAGCTGAGTGTTCCAAGTTGAGCACACATAACTCAATGGGAAAGGCCCTACTGCTCTTCACGGCAATTCTACCCCTCAATCAGGGTACTTCAACAAAGAGGTAACTCCATCCTGTCGTGAAGGGAAACAGATCTAGGATGGAAAAGCAAAAGTTAAATGTCTTACAAAATCTATTAAGAAATAGATCCAAGAAGAAAGAATTAAATACATGTATTCCTCTCTATCTAGCAGGTTGGAAGATGGTATTTAGGTTCACATCAAATCAGGATAACAGGTAAATAATATTGTAAACCCCAAGCCAGACAGGGCAGGAGTGACTGGGAATCACGTCTCCCTCATACTACTAGACTACCACAGATTGGCGAGATTGGCCCGGAAGGGGACTACAGGGGTTATGGGGGTCTTTGGGAAGGGTGAGGGGAGTCAGGTTGGGGGTACATCTCCTGGGGGGAGAAGGCTTGGGTGGTGACTGAGAGGGTGGGAGGGCTTGACAAGTGATCCGATGGGGGGTTCTTTGGTGGTGTGGATGGGTCGTGGCTGGGGGGGGGAGGGGACAGGTCTAATGCATCAGCCCCTTTAAGATGGTGCCTGGGAGTATCAGGCAGGTAAAATAAAGTCAATTCAAAGCATTTGCATACTTTGCATTTCATTATTACATAATGCATTTTGACTTAATATAATTTACATTATGATAATATAACACAAGATTTTGCCATTTAACATGCATTATTCCCCTAGCTCATATTAGTAACTAACCCCCTTAGATGTCAAATTTTAGCTGTAAGTTGATGTGAAGTGATTATAGAGAGCAAATATTGCCCTTCAGTTTTATTATGTAAAAACCAAACTCAAAAGATGTTGTTGTTGTTGTTAAGTGCCGTCGAGTCAGAGTCGACTCATGGCGACCCTCTGGATAGCTATCCTAAATTGTGTTCGGTCTTCAGTCAGGCGGCTCATTGTTGACAGACTGGTACCTGTAGCTGCTGTTATTGTATCGATCCATCTCATTACTGGCCTTTCTCTTTTGCGTTGACCTTCTATCTTGCCAAGCATGATGTCTTTCTCTAATGATCTATCTCTTCGCATGATGTGTCCAAAGTATGAAAGTCAAAGTCTTGTCATCTGAGCTTCTAAAGAAAGCTTAGGTTTGATCTCCTCTAGTACCGACTGGTTTGTTCTTCGGGCAGTCCATGGTATACACAGTATTCGCTGCCAGCACCATAATTCAAAGGCATCAATTTTCTTCCTGTCTATCTTTTTCACTGTCCAGCTTTCACATTCATATGATGTTATTGAAAATACCATGGCTTGAACAAGTCAAATCTTTGTATGGAGAGAGACATCTCTGCTCTTGAGAATCTTACCTGGTCTTTCATAGCTATTCTGCCAAGAACAATGCGTCGTCTGATTTCTTGATTGCTTGTTGCTTCTTTATTGATAGTTGATCCAAGTAGGTTAAAGTTGTTCATGATTTCAATTTCTTCTCCTTCAATGTTGAACCTGTTGATTATGCCAGTTATCATGATCTTTGTCTTCTATGTTTTTTGATTGTGAGAAGCAAATGTTTCAGATCATCTTCACTTTCAGCCAGTAATGTGGTATCATCAGCACAGCGAAGGTTGTTGATGAGTCTTCCACCAATCTTCACACCTCTGTTGTCTTCATACAATCCTGCTTCTCTGATGATTTGTTCTGCATATAAATTAAACAGGTAGGGGGAAAGTATGCAGACTTGTCTTACACCTTTGCTTATTTTAAACCATTCTGTTTCTCCTTGTTCCGTTTGTACTGTTGCTTCTTGATCAATATACAGATTGTGCAAGAGTACAATCAGGTGTTCTGGTATACCCATGCTTCTTAATGTGGCCCAGAGTTTCTCAGGGTTTACACAGTCAAAAGCCTTGCTATAGTCGATAAAGCACAAATAGATATCCTTTTGGTATTCTATAGTCTTTTCAAGGATCCATCTCACATCCGCAATGATGTCTCTCGTTTCTCGCCCTTTCCTGAACCCTGCTTGCACTTCAGGTAGTTCTTGTTCCAGGTAAGGTTGTAGACTCTTTTGAATAATCTTCAGTAGAATCTTGCTGGCATGCGGCATCAGAGCGATTGTGCGATAATTTCCACAGTCAGTTGGATCACCTTTCTTTAGTATTGGTATAAACACAGATCTTTTCCAGTCAGTTGGCCATGATGTTGTCTTCCATATTTCTTGGCAGAGCCTTGTAAGTACGGTAACAGCTGCATCAGATTGCTGTAATACTTCTATGGGAATGCTATCAATGCCTGGTGCTTTGTTCTTTTATATGGCTTTCAATGCTGCTTCAACTTCTTCTTTCATCACCAATGGTTCCCGATCATAGGGTACAGGTTGAAACGGCTGTTGGTCCACTTGATCTTTATCATATAAAAACTCTGTATATTCCTTCCACCTTTTCTTGATCTTCTCAGCATCATTCAACATAGAACTTGAGCATCTTGTAACATTCCAATTCGAGGCTGGAACTTTTTCTTTAACTCTCGTAGCTTTAGGAAAGCTGATCTTGTTCTTCCTTTAATAGTTTCTGCTTCTATTTCCTTGCATTCATCGTTGTAGTACTTTTCCTTGTCCTATCTTGCTGCACGTTGGAAATCTCTGTTGAGTTCGGTGATTGTCTTTCTTTCTCCTCTGGCTTTAACTTCTCTGCGTTTCTAGGCAATTTTCAGAGTTTCTTCCGTCATCCATTTTGGCCGTTTTTTCTTTTTCAACTTTTGTAGAGACTTCTCGCTTTCTTCCAACACAACCTTCTTGAAGTCATTCCATAACTCTTCTGAAGCTCTGTCATTTGTATCTAAAGCAGCAAATTGATTTTGCAGGCAGTCTTTAAATTCCAGTGGTATATTCTCAAGGTCATATTTTACTGCATTCATGAGTGGTTTGCTCTTTTTCAACTTTAGCTTGAGTTTGCCTACTAGTAGTTGATGATCTGCACCACAGTCAGCTCCAAGTTTTGTCTTTGTTGATGTTATAGAGCTTTTCCATCGTTTACTTCCACAGATGTAGTCAATTTGATTTTTATACAATCCACTGGGTGAAGTCCATGTGTACAGTCGCCACTTGTGTTGCTGGAAGAAGGTGTTTGAGATGAATAGATTGTTGGTCTTGTAGAATTCTATCAGTCTTTATCCAGCTTCATTTCTGTTGCCAAGTCCATATTTTCCAACTACTTTGCCTTCTTCTTTGTTGCCAACTTTTGCGTTCCAGTCACCCATGACTATCAGGATATCCTGTTTGCATGTTCTGTCAATTTCAGCTTGTACTTGTTCATAGAACTCTTAAATTTCATTCTCTTCTGCAGCTATTGTTGGGGCATATACTTGAATTATAGTTGTGTTGATAGGCATTCCTCGTAGACGAATAGAGATTAAGCGTTTGCTGACTGCATTGTATTTCATTACAGTTCTTGCAAGTTTCTTCTTTATTATAAATGCAACGCCATTTCTTCTTTGTCTTTCATTTCCAGAATAGTAGACCATGTGATCATCTGATGCAAAGTGCCCGATGCCAGTCCATTTCAGTTCGCTGACACCCAACAGATCAAGTTGTACATGTTCCATTTTATTCTTTACCACCTCCAACTTCCCTTGGTTCATGCTTTGTACGTTCCATGTTCCAATGTGTAAGACATCTTTACAGCTTCTGACTCCCATTTCATGTGCAGCTACATCAGCAGTCAGACGTCCTGAAGGCTTTGATCCAACCACATCATAAATGTTGGCTTTACTCTGAAAAGTCTTCAGCTCTTCCCCAGTAGCTAGTTGAGTGCCTTCCGACCTGGGGGTCTCATCTTCCAACACTATAGCACAATTTGTTTTGTTGTAACTATTGTGAGCCCCGCCCCTGTGCCAAATAGCTTGACCAGCAGGAGGCGCTGCACCTTAACCTTGAGGTTGTATAAGAATTTGTAGTTGAGCCGTTGGTTAAAGATCACAGATTTTTATTTGGGTTCTCAGAGACTCACAACAGGTAATGTCCATAGGAAAACAAAAGTAGGGATACTCCTCCCAAAGAAAATATATGCAAACTTTGCCAGGTCAAAAATAAAGTCTTTTAAACAAGCTTTTCTTCTTAGCTCTTACAAAAGGTATTTTCCCTCTTAACAGTTATTCACATACAGTGCAACAATCACATTCCATGTCAGTGACTGAAGGATCTGAATCCCCTTTGAAAGAGTCAATTTCCATGCTCTCTGGAGGACTCTCAGGTAGTGGTTCTGGACTCTTAACTGGAATGGTATTAGTTCCATACATTAACAGTTTCTTCAGTCTTGGCCACCTAATAGGTTTCTTCCCTTTAAGTAAAAGCTCATGGGGTTTCAAAAGCCGTGGTTTAAAAGTTCCTTTCCTTTCATGTAAATGTCTACAGGTAATCTCCTCCTCATCTGAAGAACTATCCCTGTGTTCAGTTTTGGGCCTAGGCTTTCTCCTGGTTTGATGCTTAACTTGCACAGTTTTACATACAGGCCTTCTATCAATAAAACCCTCTTCTGAGCTGTAATCAGAGGACCGGTCAGACCTCCTTCGGGCTCTATAAAAAGTTCTTGCTTTGGAAGCTTCCCTAGCAGAGCAATGCCTGCATCTAGGTTCCAGCAAGGGTTTTGCCTGGGTAAAAGTTCTGCCTTCTTGTGGCTTCTTTAAGCTTCTTTCAAATACAGGGTTTAGCTTGCCCACTAACCTGCATTGTGGTTTCACTGCACTAGCAGTGTATCTCTGGGTCTCGCAACAGCAGCTGCCTGGCCTGTGAGTATTTCTTCCTGGAGAGCAGCAGTATTTCCCTTTCTCCTGGGGAGCGAATCTGGCTTCAGGTCTTCCCTTCCCCTCAGCATAGAGCCTGGGAGCCTTGTTCCAGTCAGGTTCAGAATCCTCGTGCTGGTAAGACCGGTGATTCTCTTCCTCTGCTCTTCTCTTTCTCCCCCTTCTCCCCTCCGTTTCTGTCTGCCCTTCTTTACAAGCAGCTACGTGCCAAGGGCACTCCCTTGCAGGCTCCTCCCCCGAGTACCTGCTTCTCTGATTCCTATCTGGTGTGTAACGTGGGAATGACTCAACACTAGTTTTGGCCCACTGACTATCAACCCTGGGGTTTTTCTGCTGTGAACTTCTAACCCTGGGTTTTCTCTGACAAGTGTTTTCTAATGTGCCCATCCCCCCAGCCAAGGTAAAACCTTCAATGTTTCCTGCTTTTCTAGGTGGCACTACTCTCTCCTTGCCACACTATCCATTGGGTTTTCATGGCAAGATACAGAAGTAGATTGCCAGGCCTTTCTTCTGCGCAGTTTAAGTTTGATGTTGTTGCCGTTGTCACAGAAATGTGATCCTCCGCTGTCAACACTATCCCATTCTGCTGCTGCCCAGATGGGTGGTTTGTCTTGGTCTGGCACCTCAGCTGAGACCTGTCCATTTTGGGAGACCCTGCCAGTAGTTAAACTACCGATAGTTTAGCTCTCAGCATCACTGATGCACACAAGCCCTCACAGCACGACAAACTGCAAACCAAAGATATTATTGTTTGGGAAATGGGAATTAAATGTTCTTCCACTGAGTCTTGAGAATTTTTGTTTGCTGCAAAATATTTGCCCAGATCCATACCTATGAGGCTCTAAAGATTCATAAGAATCGTTGGGGAAGGATAAAGCTCTGGTGTGCAGAGGGGTTTGAAGAGGTGAGGGCCTTTAGCCCACCCCTGCCTGGGAGGTCATTTGTTATGAAGGTCCTAGGAAATATCCTTAGAAGGAAGGGCTGGTGTGACCCACTATACAAACTGTGCATTCGCAATGGGCAACAGTCATGGGAGGGCGACACAGCACAGTGAGACATACAGGCCCAGCTATAGGATGAATGGCATCAAGCAATGACAGTGGAGAGGCATAACAAAAATCAACTTGAGGGCTTTGGAACCCATGTGCATGCAGCATGTTTGGTGTGTCCCTGCACCTCAGTAACAGGAAGTTGCATCAAAGGACTCAGCGCGTCCATGAGCTCCAAAGCCTCATGCTGCTTTCTACTTTTCATAGCAGTAACAAGGTAGACACTGTTAAAGAAAAGGGGAAGCAAGGCCAATCAAGGTGATGTTGGAGCCAAGACACCGAGTGAAGTCCGGCTCTCTTGCTTTATTCAGATCAGCAGGAAGTGGGTCCTATGGACACCCTTCATCAGGAGAGATGACATAGGCTGTGCTGGGAAGCTTTTTGAGAGGCACAGGGGAGCAAGACAGCAAGCCCCACTTCATTTTTCATGGGCCAAGAACTTGACCATGTGAGCAACTGAGGTCATCTGTCCTGTTGTTCTGTATTATTTACTGCTTATTATTATTAGTGTTCCACCTTCAGAAACTTCCCTCAGAGCCTTTGCCTTAATAGGATCTGCAACGTTTAATTATTCAGTGCAATACACATATTGATGATGGATTGTCCTGAGGCTTTCTGTATAGTTTCTTATCAAAAAGAACAGTTTTATTCATTCTCTGCAATCAAATACCACAAAATCACTTTGGAAAGATAAAGAGCCTTTTAAGGTTAAACAAAGTCCTTTTTTCAAATTCTTTAATGACTTGTAAGCAGGTCTATGCTGCATTTATTAATTCTAAAATAACGTTCTCATTAAAAAGACCACTACTGGACAACGTGTGGCTCTCACCATATGAGCTGAAGGTACAAAGAGTTATTTTCAAGCTAAATATGCAATTAAGCACTAACCTCTTTGCAGATTCCAATGGTCGCTGCTCTGGTAGCTCTAGGGATGATGATCTCAGGAAGGCAAAGAACAAGTATTGTAATTTTCCTAAATGTGGATCCCAGAAGAAGACTCTACAATTTGTAATTAGTGGTCCCGCCAAGTTGCGTGGGAGTCCTCCAGCCAGTAGGCAGTGCTCTGATATCAGGCTTTTAGTAGCAAGAAACAGGCAATGCCTGCTCCTCGTAGTTAAAAATGTGATAGCATAGCACCTCCCCCATTGGGCAGCAGCATGGCTGGAGGACTCCCATGCAGTTTAGGGGAACATTCTGTGCAGATGTGCTGAATAACATTCCAGCACATACTGTATGCGGTCCCATACGGATTTATGTGCAAGATGTAAGTGCTGCTCACACACCTGCATCGGGCTTGCTCTCCTTGTTTGGCGCATGACATTTGCATGCTGTTTGCTTACAGAACTGGAGAGCAAAACATCTGCAATAGACTTGCGTTAGGAAATCCTGCGCTGAGCTTTAGTGCAGAGATGTACCCTAGGTGAACCTCATCCCTTGCGCCTTCTCCTCCCCCGCCTCTTTCTGAGACAGGCAGCAGCGGCGCTTACTTTTAAACTGCAGTGCCACAGGGCTGTTTGCTTCTGCCCCCTCTGACCCCCGATGCCGACTTCATGTTTGCAGCGAGAAGTTGGCATCAGGCATTGGAGGGGCAGAAGCAAAGAGCCCCTCAGCGCTGCACTTTAAAGGTAAGTGCCGCAGTGCTGTTTGTGGCCATTGCTGTTGCTGCCTATCCCAAGAGGGGCAACAGCAGGAACCTGGAGGACCGTGCTCTAGGCAACTGCCTAGTTTGCCTAATGGTAATGCCGTCCCTGGCTCTAATGCAGGGTTACTGCATTGGCCTGTAAGTACCTATACTCTGATGGTGAGGAAGAGGATTTGATAGAGACATTCAAATATCTCAAAGACATAAATCGGGAAAGACAGCAAGTCTTCCTCCAACCATGTTAGTGCTGCTGAATATCCCGCTTAGAGACAGTTAGACGGTTTACAGGTCTGTAAACCGTGTAACTGCCTTTGAATATCAGGTCCCACACTTTTAACTTTGCTTTTTAAAATATGTATGTGCCCAGTCTCCTTACAGGTAAAAGGATGTGCTGATGGCTCTGAGTTTGTAGGGCTGTCAGAATCTATTGTTTTGCTTTGACTGTTGCTGGTTTTTGTTGCCCCTCAGAAGCGACTTTCCTAGGCGGCCACCTAGTTTATCTAATGGTTGACCCTGGAACAAGCATAGAAGATCCCTGGTTATGAAGAAGTGAAGGGAAAGCTGGAGACCAACTAGAGCTTCTAGTATTGCACCCAGAATTAAAATTGGCAGAGACTTGATAGAACAGAAGGAGCTTTAGAACTGTTATAATCTCTGGGGGACGTATTCAAAAGAAATCAGGCTGCAAACAGAGGAATATTCCGCGGCACCACTGACTGTCCAGGGAGCAGCAATTTTCAGCTGCTAACCAAAGAGTCAAACTGCATCACTTAGGACTGGTGAAAAGCTGTCTTAAATTTTCATGGTTTTGCATTCCAGTTCGTATCTGAATATCGCCGCTGACCAGATCTCAAAACTACAATCCGGGCAGACCGGATCTTCAGCGCCAGTCACTGGATATGCCAACGGCACTGAATATCCAATTGTAAATTACAGTGGTGGTGGTTAGCCGCTTTAGTAGCACCAGCTCCCTCTGCTGAATATACCTCTCCCCCCCCCCCCCCCATATCATTTAGCACCTTTTCTGTTTACCTGTATCAGTTCCGAGTGTAGCTTTTATTCTGGATATAGCTTATTAATGGGAGGTTTCAGTGCAGAGGGTGACTACCAAAATGGTCAGTGTTCTTTGTTATAAAGCATATGGATATAGACTTAAAGATCTCAATATGTATACTGTACTTTAGAGGAAAGGTGGGATGGAGAAGATATGATAGAGATGTTTAAATATGCCCGTGGCATAAATGCACAGGAGGAGAGCCTCTTTCAATTGAAAGCAAGCTCTGCTACAAGGGGATGTAGGATGAGGGTGAAAAGGTATAGACTCAGGAGTAATATGCGGAAATATTTCTTTACGGAAAGAATGGTAGATACGTGGAATAGTCTCACAGTGAAGTTATTAGGGATGAGGACAGTATCTGAATTCAAAAAGCATAGGATAAGCACAGATCTCCAAAGGAGAAAAAGGGACTATAGTAGTTGATATGTAAGGGCAGACTAGATAGGCCATATGATCTTTCTCTGCCGTCAGATTTCTATGTTTTATTATGTATTTAATACATGCAGTTCCTTATCGTTTCTCCAGTTTAGTCCTCCACCTCTGGGTAGTGCACCTCCTCCTGCAGTTTGGAGACTGGACCAATCAAAGTCTTGACATCACTGGATATAGCCTGCTGGCCTCTCCCATCAGCCCCCAGTGTGTCCAGTCTCCATGCAGCAGGAGGACATAGTGAGCCTAGGTGCTGGGCTCACTAGAGAAATTAATAAGGAGCAGGCTAGTTAGGTTTTGTTTAGATTTCTTTCAATTGGTTTCTGCAAAGTACTTTAAATTATTTTAAATTTCCAATCGGACTATTTGGTTATATTTCTCTAAAAACAAACAAACACATATAGACTAATACGGGAGGTATTCAGAGCAAGTGATCCTTTCCCTGCCAAGCCACAAAGAAAATACCTTGCTATTTTACCTCCGGGATCTCTTTCCCCTTGAAGGCATGGGGTAGAGCTCCTCGAACGGCGCAGACTGCCCAGTCTCCGTTGAGCTGCTGGCGGCAGCTTCGGGGGCGGAGCCTAAGGCACACCGCAGCTTTTAGCTGCGGCCCTGACTTGCACGTCGCTCGGAGCGGAGCTCCAGATAAAAGAGCCTTGTCAGCCCCTTGGAGCCTGTGGGGAGCTGTCGACGGCCCAGAAAAGGTGCGTTGGGTTTTCTCCACGGCTGGAGGGCCTCGCCTCAGAGTGCGCCAAAAGCGCTCTGAGGAAACCGCGGCCATTTTGAACACGCGGTTTCCCCAGTGCTTCGGCTGAGCATGGCGGCATCGTTGACCTCCGGGGCAGAGTATTCGCCCGCCCGAGGTCAGTGCTTTAAACTGAAAAGTATTTCGTTTGGGGTGCTTAAGTGTTTTGTTTTATTCTTTTGTTTATTCTTTCTTTTGTTTCTTGAGATTTTTGGTCTTTCTTGGGGTTCATTCAAGTTTCTTTCTGTAGGCAACAGTCTCATTGGGGTTGATTTGGGCAGGTTGCACTTAAACGATTTGAAGCCTAGAGCAGGAAGAGTCCCTTTATTGGGGCACAAAAAAAAAAAAAAGAAAAGGCAAGAAGTACCACAAACATTAGGTCTTTTGTTAGTGGTAGACCCAGGGGACCCTAGGGACAGTGAAGGACAATCAGCCCATGTCAGTGCGCCCGCAGTGTATAGTTTGTGGCACTCATAGGGGCACGGGCGCAGAGACCGGCATATATCGGAGATGTACAGCTGTCTCGGCCAGTGTAGAACAGCAAATGGAGAGCTCCATGGTAGCCGTTCCCCAGGAGGCTGTAGCGGTGATGGAGGGAGAAGCGTGGATAGCGGGCCCCTCCATTTCTGGTCAGGATGCGGCATCAGGTGATCCTAGTGCAGGTTCGAGTCTAGGAACCAATATGCAGATGGAAGACTTTTGTCCAGACTTTGTATTACTCATGTATCAAGCGTTCTGTCGTAGACGGCAGGGTAAGTTGCCGGGGTCCTTACCTATCCCGTCCTCTGGTTCACGGTCAGGACTAGCGGAGCGTGACAGTATAGCAATTAAACCTGCCAAGAGACCCCGTCCACCAGATTCCTCGCCCTCCAAATCGGGGTGGCATAAGGGAGAGGAGGCAGAGCTAGACATGGATGTAGATGTGGATGAATTGGAGGACGGGGAGATTCCTGAGCCTGAGGAGCAAGCGAGGATCATCCGAGTGTTTCGGAAGGATAAGTTGACGGCTCTTATTATGGAGGCCCTGCAGACGCTTAGGCTAGCTACCGAACAGCCAGTCGAGGAAGAGGATGGCGCAGATCCCATTATTCAGGCGGTGCGCCAAACGCAGGTGGTGGTTCCTATCCATAAGGTGATAGATCAAATTATTCAGAATGAGTGGGATCATCCTGAAGCTCAAGGGGATAAGGATTATGAACAAGCTTTATCTCCTGGTGGATAAAGACAAGGAGAGTTTCCACTCTCCGAAAATTGATGCTGCGGTCTCGGCGGTCACTAAAAAGACCACAATTCCAGTGGAAGGCAGCGCGGCTTTAAAGGATGCGCAAGATAGAAAGGTGGATGGTTTATTAAAGCAATCCTTTGAAGCGGATGCGGTTTCTTTGCAGGCCTCCATCTGTGGGGCTTGGGTGGCAAGGGCCTGCCTTCGCTGAGTTCAACACTTAAAGCAGTCGGCGTCATTAGAATAGGACGATGTGAGAGATCTGCAGCGCTTGGAATCAGGGTCCACGTATTTGGCAGATGTACACTACGACCTGATTAGAGCCTTATCGAATAGTATGGCTTCATTGGTAGCGGCGCGGAGATCCCTTTGGTTAAAAAATTGGGCGGCCGACGGGTCCTCTAAGTCATGGCTCGGTAAACTCCCGTTCAAGGGGAAACTGTTGTTCGGAGAGGAGCTAGATAAGCTAGTTAAGGATTTAGGGGAAGCCAAGGGAGGTAGACTTCCAGAGGATAAGCCCAAGCAAGGAGAATCTTCGTCGGCCTTTTGGGGTCAGTTTAGACACTTTCGGCGGTTTTGCTTGCCCCGTTTCGCGGGGTCCCAAAGAGGAAGATTTGCTTCTCGAGCCCAAGGATTCCTTGGGTTTCGTGGGGCAAGTATAGGATTCGCAGTAGCGTTCACAGGGGGCGCTCAGAAGCCACAATGAATGGCGGCGGGTCCCGGCAGAAAGTCAACCGATCGGAGGTCGCCTTCGGGGTTTCCTTTCTGCCTGGACCCACATAACGTCCGATCATTGGGTTTTAGAGATTATCCGCGACGGTTATGCACTGGATCTGGCAAAGCCGGTGCTGGACTCTTTCATGAGCTCTCCCTGCAGAGGGCCACAGAAGGCCTTAGAGGTGCGTCAGACTTTGGACCAGCTCTTGCGGCTAGGGGCCATCATTCCGGTGCTGATAGCGGAATACGGCATGGGTCACTACTCTATTTATTTTGTGGTGCCAAAGAAGGATGGGTCTCTTCGCCCTATTCTACATCTCAAAGGTGTAAATTGTTGCCTCCGGGTGCCGCATTTTCGAATGGAAACGCTGTGGTCAGTTATTGTGGCGGTTTGTCAGGGAGAGTATCTGACGTCTCTCAATCTCACGGAGGCCTATCTCCATGTCCCGATCAGGGCGTCGCATCAAACGTTTCTGCGGTTTGTGCTGCCTTGGGGGCACTACCAGTTTCAGGCACTGCCCTTTGGGCTGGCGACGGCTCCACGCGTTTTCACCAAAATAATGGTAGTGGTGGCGGCAGCTCTGCAGAAGGAAGGGATCTTAGTTCATCCTTACCTCGACGATTGGTTGATTCGAGCAAAGTCCCAGGCCGAGAGCGAAAAAGCCACTGAAAAGGTAGTAGCATTTCTCCAGGATCTAGGCTGGGTGGTCAATCCGCTCAAGAGTCACTTGACTCCAACTCAGGTTCTCGAGTATTTGGGGGTGCGGTTCGATACTCGGAAAGGCTCGGTGTTCCTGATGGAGAGGAGAGCTCAAGCTCTCCAGAGCCTGGTGCAGGCCTTCAGAAAGCTTGCAGCGCCGACGGCGTGGAAGTGCCTTCAGGTGCTAGGGACAATGGCGGCGACGTTAGAGGTGGTCCCTTGGGCCAGATTCCATATGAGGCTGTTGCAGCGGGCCTTGCTTCACCGCTGGTCCAACCAGTCCGACTCATTGAGCAAATGGCTCCCTTGTCCTCTGCAGGTCCGGCAGGCTCTGGGGTGGTGGATGCTGCCCGCATCCCTGTGGGCGGGAATACCTTTGGAGCAGCCGGAGTGGATTCCACTATTAACGGATGCAAGTCTCGCAGGCTGGGGGGCACATTGCGGAGTAGACTTTGTGCACGGACTGTGGTCGGCGGAAGAGAGCAGCTGGTCGATCAACCGCCTAGAACTGAGAGCAGTGTTTCTGGCCCTGAAAAGTTTCGAAGCCCAGGTGGCGCGGTGGGCGGTGCGAGTGTTGTCGGACAATGCCGCGATCGTGGCCTACATAAATCGACAGGGCGGTAACGGGAGTACAGCCATGGAGGAGTCGTCAGAGAGGCTGTTCTCCTGGATAGAGTCCCAGTTACAAGCAATATCGGCGGCACACATCACAGAAAAAGACAACATGATGGCAGATTTTCTCAGCAGGGTCCGAGTGGATGCAGGGGAATGGGAGTTGTATCCCAACGTGTTCGCGCAGTTGATTCTCCAGTGGGGAGCACTGAGCATGGATTTGATGGCGACTTGCCAGTCAGTAAAAGCAAGTCGGTTTTTCAGCAGAAGGCAGGAACCCATGTTGGAAGGGATCGACACCTTGATGTGTTTCCTCCATGGGCACTCATCGGAAGAGTAGTTCAGCGTATCGAAGCGCATCGGGGGTGGGTGTTATTAAAAGCTCCGGACTAGCTCAGGCGTCCATGGTACGCCGACCTGATAAGATTGCTAGACGGGGCCCCGTGGCACCTCCCGATGTCGCAGGAGCTACTGTTTCAGGGTCCGCTTCTGATGCCTCGGGTGGATCAAATTCTCACTTACGGCTTGGCCATTGAAAGGGCGAGGCTGAAAAAGAAAGGCTACTCCAGATTGGTCGTGGCGACTCTGCTTCAGGTGTGGAAACGCTCAACTTTGCTGGCTTATGTACACGTCTGGCGGATCTTTGAGGACTGGTGTTCGAGGCATCAGGTCCACGTGGCTACGGCGTCGGTACTGTTGGTGTTGAGTTTTTTACAAGATGGCTTCGAGAAAGGGCTGGCGGACAGTTCCTTGAGGGTTCAGTTAGCGGCCTTGGCCTGCTATAGAGGTAAAGTGCAAGGCGTGTCCTTAGATGCTCACGGCGATGTGGTACATTTTCTTAAAGTGGTTACCAAGATACGTCCAGCGCGTCAAATTTCGGTTCCGCCGTGGGATCTCAACTTGGTTTTAAGGGCGCTGGTAAAAGGTCCATTTGAGCCCTTAAGCCAAGCCTCGGTCAAAGAATTGACTCTAAAGGCTGTATTTTTGGTAGCCATTTGTTTGGCGCGGCGCATTTCGGAGTTGCAGGCTCTATCTTGTAGAGAGCCTTTCCTGTGTTTTTCTAGAGAAAACGTGGTCCTCCGGCCAGTGCCTTCCTTTTTGCCGAAGGTGTCCTCCCCTTTTCATGTGAATTAAATGGTTTCTTTGCCAGTTTTGTAGGCAGAAGTCCGACAAGCTTCTGATCGGGGACTGAGTCGCTTGGACATAAAGAGAGTGTTACGTCGATATTTGGCAGTCTCCGAGTCCTTTTACAAATCGGATCATCTGTTTGTGTTGTTTGGAGGCCCCAGGAAAGGGGAAGCAGCAGCGAAGGCATCCATTTCCAGGTAGATTAAGGAGGCCATTGTCTCGGCCTACATGTTGCAGGGTCGCACTGCTCCCGTGGGTCTGAGAGCTCACTCTACTAGAGCGCAAGCGGCTTCCTGGGCAGAGCACAGTCTAGTTCCTCCAGTAGAGATTTGTAGGGTGGCTACCTGGTCGTCTCTACATACTTTCAGTAAACACTACCGCCTGGATGTGCTGGCGGTGAAGGATGCCTGTTTCGGGTCGGTGGTCTTGTGTGCCGGCTCCCTCCCGTTAGTACTGCTCTGTTACATCCCAGAGGTGGAGGAATGATAAGGAAATTGAAATTACACTTACCTGGTAATTGTAGTTCCTTGAGTGACGACAGTTTAGTCCTCATTCCCGCCCTCAGATTCATAGATTAGCTCGGCACACGTTCGGGAGTGGCAGAAGGGTATACAGCTGAGGGGGTTTTTTTGTATCAAGATTACCAGTTCTCAGGTTCATTCTTTCCTTTTTGACTTCTCTCTTCTTCCTCTAACTGTTTCCTGGCTCGGCAGGGGGGAGAGCGTTAATAACAGAAATCTCATCCTTTCCTTTTAAAGGGGATGTTCATGACTTGTTAAACGTTCAGGTTAAGTATAAAACTGTTAGCTACTTGTTTGTTGCTCTTTTGAGTCTGCTTTGTCAATAGTTCACTGGGGCTGATGGGGAATTCCAGCATGCTGCATCCAGTGATGTCAAGACTTTGATTGGTCCAGTCTCCAAGCTGAAGGAGGAGGTGCACTACCCAGAGGTGGAGGACTAAACTGTCATCACTCAAGGAACTACAATTACCAGGTAAGTGTAATTTCAATTTACTCACTCCGCCTTAGAGACTGTTGTCTGACTTTTGACACTTCTGGATAGTTTATTCTTTCATGTAAGTGGTACTTCTTATAGCAGTGATGCTGAACTCCAGACCTCAAGACTTACAAACAGGCCAGATTTTAAATGCATCTGCTATGAACAGTGTATGGTGAAGTATATTAATAATAAGCAAGAACCCTATTGTGTTCAAGTTAATCTCATGAATATTCAATATGGATAGGCTGATAACTAATCCTCTTCCTGGAATTCACTGTCCCTAAGTCATAGGACCATGTTGCATGATATGCAAAGATGTTGTGCTTTAATTGGTGCCCATAAATTCATATATGCATAAAATGATTTATTTATAAAGCCGATATTGAAGGTTTCTAACTTTAGAGCAAGCAGGAGGTTTGTTATCTGAATTTGAATGCTTTAATAATAGAAAACGAGCAGAGGGCTTAAAATAAAACAATAAACCTGATGCATTATTAAGAGGATTTCAGGGCCCCATACCTGGCTGCCTTCTCTTTCCAATGGCACCCAAAGGGAAAATAATTTCTCTTGCCTGTTACTGTTGTGCCTTCTGAGTATGTGCATAAGGATCTCAGAATTGTACAGCTGCTGCGATGTTCACAGTATGTACAGTACAATCGATGTTTATAGCTGAGGCAACGAAGGGTTAAGTAATTTGCCCAAGATCACAATGTGTGGTAGTGGGATTGAAACCAGGCTTGACTGTTTTTTAGCCTGCTGCTCTGACCATGAGGCTACCTCTCTGCTCCAAATGTTTTCAAACCTGGGAGACTTGGGGGGAGGGGGAGCAGGAGATAGGAACCCCTATTATGGCAATCCTTGTGTGCCCTGGAATAGAGTCAGGGATTACATTCAGAGGAGACTTTGGTGGAGTCCTCATAGCCAACAAAAAGAAGTAGCAGTATATTATGTAACTAGTCTAAGATCACTAACACCCACACTGGGATTTGAACACTGGTCACCCCACTCTTTTAACCGTTTGCTAATTAGACATCCATGTTCTGGGGACATCTATGTAGACATCTCTATAGATATCCACGTTTCTGAACTCAGGCCTGAATTTGCATATGCCTGCTGTTCTTTTTCAGACATTCTGGCTTTGACTTGGGCATCCCATTGTGAATTGTGTCTTTATATTCCTAATGGCACATTGAGATCTGGTCAGATATTTATTTTCAGCTAATTCTATGCTACTTTAAGATTAAATTGACTGCCATAATGTCTTATAGTAATCACTGTTATACATCTTCCACACAGAGAGGGAAACAGGCAGATTATTTAACTGAATTCGTCCCAGAAAGCATCTCCTTTCAGCAGAAGAGGAGATATGCACCAATGATCAGTGCCTAAACTGGGCACAAGATTTTTCCTTTGCAGTTATACAGTATCTGTAAGATCCTTTTAAAGTCATCTAGGTTTATATTAATACAGCAAAAGCACCACAGCTTGCAGGATGATAAAAAAGGGAAAAAAAAGTGAATGATTTGTGCACCCTTTTTATCTAAGCAATAAAATGCTGATTTGTGGATTTTGAAGGGTTCAGCCTGGCTGAACTCCCTGTCCGTAGAATATATATTTTTCAGAAAAGAATTGCTAGTAGGAAACTGTTAGGGGAAATGTCACTCAGAATGCAGGCTTGCTGACAGTTGTCAAGGATATGAAAAATTGTACATGGAGTTACATTTGTTCTATGTACGTAATCCAGAATATTCTGTCAGTCTGAGCTAAAGGAGAAAAGAGACAAAGGAGAAAACCTAGGAACATAGACTAGAGTGGCTGGTAAAACTACAAGTTCTACCAGCTGTACACCTAAGTCCTTCATTAGGGAGGAACTGAGGTGACCATTGGAGCCCCACAGTTATCACACGACCTGATATTTGACATCACTTCCCTTTCCTCGAGAGCACTGGTGGAATAAGCACTGCAGCGACTCATGCAGTGGACACATCAGCGGTAATGTTCTCACCCAGCTGTTCCAGAGTCCTCCGCCCACACTGCTGCAGGTAGAGGAAAATGCTGCAAAATTGCACTTTTAATCACATGGAGCAGGCAGAGAGCAAGGAATGGTTGATTCATGATGCAGCAAGCAGCTGCGTCTTACTGCTGCAGTGTGCATTACCTGCTCCTCCTCACAGCTAAAAGCGCAATACTGCAGCATCTTTCTTTACCAGCAGCTTGACAGGAATATCGACCAGCGACAGGCCAGGAGGTATAGAGAATAAAATGGTCCCACCCTTTTGAATTCCCTCCCCGACATCCTCCACTCTCAAATCTCATTGCTTTGCTTTAAATCCCAATTAAAAACTCATCTTTTCACACTGACCTTTCCTGCCGTCACTCTTGCTTAATCCTCGTCCGCCTGATACTTCTTTTCCCCTCATTCCCTTCAACCCCTCCCAGCAGCTCCAGCCAATTGCCCTGTGTGTGTCTCCCCTCTCTCCCATGTTCTTTGCATTCACCACTACTTTGTAACCCAGACCCCTCTTCCCTCCTTTTCCTTTGACCTCTCGTCTCCACTTACTACCACACTGTGTTATTTTTGTCTGCACTCCTTGCTATTTATTTGTAAAACCGCCTAGTTGCCTTGCTATAGGTGGTATATCAAGTCTAACTGTAACTGTCCCGCTCTTTAGTCTCAGAGGGAACTCTCCACCCCCTGCTTTTCAATCTTGGGGGCGGTCACACTTCCGCTCTGATAATACTACAATATATGTTCACCCCAAGCTTGCTTCCCTACGACTGGGGGTCCTTTGTGCTTATCCCTTTAATTATGCTACTGTTTTCCATTTGTTGTTTAAAACAACGAATGTATGAAATATAAGCTCAATTTTATATGGAAAAAGAAAATAAAGTGAACCTCAGTTATTGCTTTATTTGGCAGACTGACTCCTGGTGGTACATCCTAACACACTGCGCAGGATCAGGTGCTGTGATTTTTCAAGATGGCAGTGTGGAGACAGGAGGGCATATGGGCATTGCTCCTTCTTCCCAAAATTGGAGGTGTGTGGGCAGGTTCAAGGGAGAGGTACTAGAGGGGGGCCCACAGGCCACCAATGATTTTGGGGGGGAGATCGGTGAGGAGATAGACCACCAATATGCAATGTGATTTATTGTAAGGACTGAGAAGTCAAGGAGAGGGGAGGGGATTGGGAGGCTAGGGGGTAGAAAACAGTTAGGAGTGGAACAGGAATGCAGGGGCCTGCTTTATTCAAATCTCCCTTCCTGTCAGTGTGTGAGCTCATGCAATAACAGGAAGGGATATATTTACTCGTGATGCAAAAAAAATATTACTTACTTCTATTACAATCGTAATTTATGCTTCACCTATTTAATCAATGTTATCATGTTAAAACTTCACTATTTTCTAGTTACTGCACCTATTTACCATTAACTGTTACTCACTGTAACTTTTTGTACCATTCCATATAAACTGCTTTAATTTTTTATAAAGCTGTATATAAGAGCACATAAATAAATACATTTTACCACTGCAATGCACACTGTTTTTTCCTGATAGCGGTAATTACTTGCCAGGCATTGGGAGTAAAAATGTGTTTTATAGCACATACGTTAGAACATTGTATGCTGGAGCTTAGGACAGTGTTCTAATACAGTACTTGCTGCATCAAGGCTAAGTCCGGCAAATTTAGATCCATTTGGCAACCCTATTGCCTGTGTAGACAGTGCACGTCAGTGATTTAGCTGTACTGAATGGACAGCTCCTTATGCTGCATGCTTCTCTCAGGCTGAGCACTAGGTGGAGCATCAGAGCAAGCTTAATTGCAACAATTGTATTGCCTGCGCTATTCTTTCATCCTCTACTGAGGTCCAGGATTTGCAGAGAGGGTTTGGAGCAGTCCCAGTGTCTTGTGCAGCACTATACTGTACATGTAAAAATGGTTTCAGAGGAAATGTTATGTAATAATATGCAGAAATATTTCTTTACAGAAAGAGTAGTCAATGAGTGGAATAGTCTCCCATTGGCGTACTAGAGATGAGGACAGTATCAAGAAAGCATGGGACAAACACAGAAACATGGGACAAACACAGAAGCATGGGACAAAAAAAAGGGGACTATAGTAGTTGATATGGAAGGCAGACTAGATAGGCCATGTGGTCTTTTTCTGCTGTCATGTTTCTATAAAGGAGAAGACTTTGATACTGATAGAGAAAGGAATCAATCATAAAAGCATGTACAGTAATTAGGCATGAAAGAAAGCTTGTTAAACCCCTGCATTTTAACCATTAGAGTTTTATTGAGTTTTCACAAGAATATCAGTGCATTTTTGTGGTTTATTTTATTTTAATTTTAAATATGACATGAACAACAAACCTAGTGTTTTAGGAATCAATCATGACATTACAAAAATATAATATTGCATTAAACTTAAAGAAATAAAAACTACAGCTGTGAATGCCAAGTCAGCCCAGTCAGGCAAAAACAACAAAAATTTACAAGAGGAAAAAAAATAATGAATTCTTCAACACAGAAATGAATACATGATGACAAAAAAAAAATAACAGAACAGAAAGACAAAAAGAGCCACAGATCTCTATCACACAGAAAGTGTTAAGGAGGTTTTACTAAGTGTGTCCCTAAGGAAGCACATAGATGCTCAAGGGGATTGAAAGTGAATCTATTTTCTCTTGTATACTACAATACATTGTGTGATGAGGAGAGCATAGCTGAGCCCATGCAAACAGAGGAAAATTGTAAATCTACCTTTAAGGAAGGAGACAGGCAAGGTATCTGTGGCTTTCAGTGTGCAGGCAAAGGGAAAAACACGCACTTGCTGAAGCTAAGCCACACCCAAGCTCTGCTGATCTAAGGGCAGGCTTGGAGGATAATGAGAGACATCTGGGTAAGGGACAGTGCAAGTTAGGGAAAAGGCAGCCTTATAAACCCAGAGAAACACGTGAGAGGGGGGCCAGCACTAGCACCGGCACCGGCACCAAGACCAGCAACGGCTGGGGAAAGAATTCCACGAGAGAGCAGTATTCAGGGAGAGAGCAGCACACGAGAGAGCTGACTAGAGAGAATACTGCAGACTTCCGTGGAGGGAGAAGCACCAGGGAAAGACCCAGAGAACTCACCGTAGAGGAGAACGGTGGAGATTTCCAGGGGGATTTCAGAGGTGAAAGCAGCACCCAGAAAGAGAGCCAGGCTTGCAGGGAAACTGCAATTGGTTCTGAAGCCAGTAGAGCTGTAGTTGAAAGAATTGCAGACAAGGGGCGAGGTGCAGTTCCTCCAGTATGTGGACCAGCTAAAAAGATTCAAGTTCCTAGAAGGTGGGTGGATAAAAATATATCTAAGAGTGACCTAAGCCAGTTAGAGGCACTCTGGCGTTTAGGAGAAGAACCTTTTCACTCCAGGTGAAAACCCTTTCCCTAGTAAGAAGCCCCAGTGGAGGAGAATTCAGGAGCTCTTAGAGAGGTTCAAGCAAGAAGCATTGCATGAAGGCTTAGAACCAGACATACCGGTTGAAAACCCGGAGGAAATGCAGGTAGAATCTGTTGAACCTGATTCTGACTCAGAGGATTTATTAATGGACTGTTCATGGTGCAAAAAGGCAGAATAGAAGCTGCTGGTTAAAGGAAAAAGTCTGTAACCTGAAAACCATCAAAAGCAGTGAGTAAGACAGGGAGAATGGTTTTAGCCTGAATTGCTAAGTACCCTGTTGAAGGAAGAGAAGACAATTATTTATTTATTTATTTGTAGTCTCTTTTATACCGCGCTATTCGACATCAGTGCGGTTTACAATGAACATAAGAGTTGCACATCTCAATTTCGTGATTTGTGCTTACAGTGAAACAGGTATAATAACTTGGGTATACATTAAACAGGAAAATTAAACTTGGGTATGCATTAATTACTTTGATTTGAAGAAAAGAAACTGTGTTTATTGCTGTATGTTTGGGAAACAGCTACGTATGTTGTGAAAGCTAGCTAAAGCAATTTCACTGTTGGGTTTTTGTGTGATTTTCCTGAGGATCATTTGTTTTGGAGAAGAATCCTGTTTTCTTTGAGCTATCTGCTTGTGAAAAGAAGGAAATAAATTCCTGTGTGTCTTTTGAAAAAAAAACCCTCGGTTCTCAATACTACTGGGTTTTTTTTAAGTGGTAGCACAACTACAAGTCCCAGCAGCCCAAGCTCTGGACGAGGACAAATAATTCTTTATTCAAAGACTAAACAGTGGCACCCCTATACCTATAGGCCGTGGCCTGGGCTAGGGGCCCCCACAATTGGCATAGGTCTTTTTCTGTTGTCATTTTTCTATGTTTCTGTTACTTCTTGTTTATTGTTACTTTCTTATTCTTGTTATGTTTCTGAAATTCAAGCTAAGATCTCGGCCTGCTTCTCTGACATTGCTTCCTGGATGTCCTACCGCCGCTTGAAGCTGAACATGGCCAAAACTGAACTCCTTGTGTTTCCCCCTAATGCCTCCCCTCCTCCTTCCCCTTTTTCAATCTCTGTGGATAACTCTGTTATCCTTCCTGTCTCTTCGGCACGGAACCTTGGTGTTATCTTTGACTCATCTCTCTCTTTCTCTTTACATATCCAAAACATTGCTAAAAAAAAGCCGTTTCTTTCTTTACAATATCTCCAAGATTCGCCCTTTTCTCTCTGATAACACTACTAAACTGATTGTCCACTCTTTAATCACCTCCCGCCTTGATTACTGTAACCTTTGCCTTGCTGGCCTCCCTGCTAACCACCTCTTTCCTCTCCAGTCTATTCAACATTCTGCAGCTCGTCTGATTTTCCGTCAGTCTCGTTTTTCACACATTACTCCTCATGTCACTTCACTGGCTCCCCATCCGCTTCCGTATCCAGTTCAAACTCCTCCTTCTAACTTATAAATGTATTCATTCTTCTGCCCCTCATTACCTTTCATCCCTCATCTCTACCTACACCCTTTCTCGCCTACTCCGCTCATCTAATTGTCTTCGTTTATCTATGCCTTTTACTCGTACTGCTAATTCTAGTCTTCACTCCTTTCAACTGGCTGCACCCTTTTCCTGGAATTCTCTACCTGTCTCTGTCCCCCAAGCCTCCTCCCTGGCCATCTTCAAATCCAAATTGAAATCTCATTTCTTCACTATTGCTTTTTGTTCCTAACTCGTCCTTTCTTGTTCTCGCCATAAACATTTATTCTTGTCTTGTTAATTGTTATTTGTATTATCTAATTTATTTCATATTTTGTCAACTAGATTGTGAGCTCTAACAGGCAGGGACTGTCTCTTTTTATGTTTGTACAGCACTTTGTATGTTGCAGCGCTTTATAAATGCTTAGTAATAATAATAATACTTTGAAAAAACAGGGAAACTCCTTACCATATACCCCAAGAACAATTGTTCCTCTTAAAAAAATGCAATGCTAAGGGGCCCTTTTACGAAAGTGTGTTAGGTTTTTGGACCTAACGTGCATTTAGTGCTGAAACTGGCACGCATTAAGAGCAAAGCCTCCACAGTAACTGTCAGAGGTGTGAGCAGCAGGTTCACGCAGACGTCCCGGCTGAATATTGGGGTTAACATTGACATGCCTGTTCTCCACCCACAGATCACCCCTGCACCCAGGGCTGGCCCTAGAGTCGGTCCAAAGTATTGGAGCCCTAGACGAACCTCAAGCTTTATACCCTTTCTGACTATCAAAATCTAACTTTGAATGGCCTGCTTTTGCTTCCCTCCAGAGGTTGCTGCTCTAGGTGACTGCCTAGTTTGCCTAGTGGTTGGGCCGGTCCTGCTTGCACCAACCATATAATTCCAGGGTGGTCTGCGAAGATGCTCGCTGGTGCTATCCAGATAGTGCCACTGAATATCCTGTTCAGCGCTCTTAGTCTCCCATTAGCCGGCTGGCTAAGGACCATGAATATTGGGCTCAAGTGTTTATTTTTCAGCTAATGTGTTATCGGTACAAATAAGCATTTTTTATTGATGTTTTCACACTGCAGATACTATTGCTGGGTACCTTTTCCAATGGAATCAAATATGTGTATTTATGACAGCACAGATGGCATCAAAACCGAGTGCAAGATACAAAGCAAGCTGGAGGAGGGATGAGCGAGTACTAGCGGGAAGGGTGTTTTCCTGATGTTCAGCCAATAAACACTTATTCTAATTCTTTTGCTTTGGGCGTGTTTTATAAGTGGAGTGGAGGAGTAGCCTAATAGTTAGAGCACTGGTTTGGGAATCAAGAGACCAGGATTCAATTCCCACTAGCGCTCCTTGTGGCCTTGGGCAAGTCACTTAACCCTCCATTGCCTCAGAAAAATCCAAGCTACCAATGTCCCTGTTTATTTTTTTTTCCATTTTATTGTTTTATTAAGGAACTGCAGACACTACAAACATCATGCAGATACAGACTGTCGTGGGGAGCCCCGCCTACGTCATTAGAAATATGGGGCTGCTCCACAGCAAAGATTATTTTAGGTAGCCAAAGGGAATGTAAGGTTCATCTGACGTAGTAAAGATGTTCTTACTTATTCCAGCTTCCTAAGAGCACTCATTAACGAAACCAAGTGTAGAGAAATTAAGGCTTTTATTCCCTGTCAGTGCAAGGGTTCAAAATAAGACATTTAGAATCAACAGAAAGTCCTTTGTTTCAAAAGGTACCAGCATTCAAATCATATGCTTAATTGTTAAACTTCACAATTAATGCAAGGCTTGATTAAATGAATTCAGCTCATTCCAATAGCATAGGAATTCTACAAACCTCTTCTAGGTTACACGGTGGCTACAGACTCCTGGCACGAGGCTATGCACAACTCACATTCCATCTGTTCAGGTTGAGACATGGGAACAGTATTTATGCATTCTATCTCCATGGATTCTTCATCAGGGGAATAATCACTGTCCCTGTCTGACACAGGTCTGTGTGCAATGTCTCTAGGGTCTTGTCTCCAGTACCACTGTGTTCTAAGTGCTTTAGGGATTTTATGAAACCAATCTGGCTTCTCCTTCTTTACAGAGTGAGCACGTGTTTCAACAGGGCCTTTAGGACTCAAGCATTTTATATCATTAATAAATCTTTCATACCTGGAGTCTGGCTCATATGAATCCGCGGAGTTTTCCCTTTCAGAAACTTTCCTCCTGTAACAGGTTCTCTGCCTGTAAGCTTTAGGCAACGCTCTGCTTTCTGGCAGCCTAGTAAAACCTGACGTGGATTCCCTTTTCTCCTTTGGTAAGAACTCAGCCTTTTCACAAAGTGCTTTTCCTTTCTTGCCTGTTAACACTTGGTTAGCATTTCTCAGAGATTGCAAGCTTTTCTCTAAACCATTCTCTCTGGTTCTTTGCTTCTGTCTCTCTGCTCTTGAGTCAGGAACGCTGTGAGAACAGGGCGTGGCACACACTAACTTCAGAGCTGGCTCTAACAAACTTCCCTTGAACAGCTGCACGCTTAGCCTGGCCCTTCTGAACTTCACCCTTGTGAACTCTGTTCCTTTGGGCTTGCTCACATAGGATTCTTTCACTTACTCCTTCTCTTGGAGCTGATCCTCTCAACAGAGCTGTTCCTCCTTGTGAAGACGTTCCTCTGTCTCTGTTCCTTCCTCGATCCTTATCTCCTTGCTCCTCTGCCTTCTCTTGCTCTTCTGCCTTGCTGGCATTCAGCTCTGACTTATAAAGGAATCTTTCCTTCAAGACTTCCGGGGTCATTCGCAGGTGCAAATCATTAGCCCTCTTAGGCTCATTAGCTCCTGTATGGTCATTCCTGCTCCCTCTAGCTGTGCCTGGAGGTAACTGCACATCTAGATTCCTAAAAGAAACAGGATTTCTTTTCAAGAAGAAATGGAGACACTCCCTAAATCCTAATGACCAATCCATTTACTTAGCTCACTTGAAATCCCATCGTCAGCTAACCTGGGATAAGAGAAAAGAACATCATGCAAGGCTCCTTAGCCGTTCTCTTAACAAACCGAAAGATCTCTTCCAACTAGTAAAATCCCTAACCAATGAGCCTCCTTCACCACAACAGGATCATATACATCCACAACTGTATGCTGACTACATCCAATCCAAGGCGATCAAGATCACAACTTTAACCACAAGTGTAACCACACAACCTTCCAACGTCCAATTCATACTCAATAATTTCTCATCCCCAACTCCAAAGACAATCGAAGAAATTATAACATCCATCAACGCCACCACCGCCCCTAACGATCCATGTCCTGCTCACTGGATCAAATCACTAAGAACAGAGCTCAGCCCATACATATCAGCCTTAGCTGACCAGTCCCTTAGCACCGGGATATTTCCAACAGCCCTCAAACAGACCTCCATCCGTCCCCTACTGAAAAACAATAAACTTGATCCAAAAAAGGAAGACTCCTACCGTCCAATTTCAAGCATTCCTTTATTAGCCAAGATACTAGAAAAAGTTACATTGAGACAAATCCAACAACACATCGATTCCGAAGCCCCACTAGATCCAAACCAGCATGGCTTCAGAGAAGCCCACGGAGTCGATACTCTTCTAACATCCCTAATGAACACGCTTATTAATACAACAGACAACATCAGCAATTTATTTATTTATTTAATGGTATTTATATACCGCCTTATCCTTCAATCAAAGCGGTCACAACACAAGTGGGAGATACATTTAACACATGGGGATTTTTGAGACACATACACTAATACTTACAGGGAACATGGGCAATGGAGGGTTAAGTGGCTTGCCCAAGACCACAAGGAGCATCTGTGGGACTAGAAACCCCAGTCCTTCCGGCCCAAGGTTGCTGTCCTCTAGTGGGATTTGAACCGCCGACCTTCCGGCCTGAAGTACCTTGTCCCAACCACTAGGCTACTCCTCCCCAATGGAGTTGCAATGATCTTCCTAGACATAGTAGCAGCATTTGACTCTGTTGACCATGACCAACTGCTTGCACATCTTTACGAAAAAGGGATTCAAGGAATGGCATGGAATTGGTGCAAATCTTACCTGGAAGACTGCTGGCAACAGGTACGGATTGGTGATACTACATCTCAGCCTTTCCACCAGAAGCAAGGAGTACCGCAGGGTTCCTCCCTCTCAGCCCTGCTATTTAACATATATATGCAGCCCATCTGCAACATCTCCTGCTCATTCGGAATATCATGTCTCATCTACGCGGATGATGTGCTTCTATTCACTCCAATCAACGTGCTAAAACACTACATTAAATCTCCGAATTAATTTCAAAAAAACAGAAGTCCTGATCGTCACAAGGAACAAAGACTTCTCTCCTCCACCAACTCTAAGAACAAGAGATGCCGATCTACCACTCAAAACCTCAATGCGTTACCTGGGTGTTATACTTGACCAGCGGCTTGAATTCAAAGAACATATAAAAATACTGTAAAAGCTATCTACCATAAGATCAGGACACTCTGACACCTCAGACCTATGCTTGAACCATGCTACTTCCGCACAACTTTCCAGACATTAGTCACTCCTCACTTTGACTACGCAAATATCGTACTACACGGCCTACCAAAGAGCACGCTGAATCCACTTCAATTGGCCATGAATACAGCGGCCAGGGTTCTACATGGAGCCTCAAGAAACTGCTAGGTACGTATGACCTAGATTGGCCACTGTTGGAAACAGAATGCTGGGCTTGATGGACCTTGGTCTGACCCAGTATGGCATATCTTATGTTCTTATGTTCTAAGAAGTCAACATAATATACTGTTGTCAGTAGCTAGAGAGACATACTGATGTTATTAGTTACTATTGTTACATACTGTATCATCACTCAATAATATACTGTTGTCAGTAGCTAGAGAGACATACTGATGTTATTACCCAGAAAGCCATACTGCTAGCACTAGATAGAGCGTCACACTGTTATCATCACCCATAAATTTGCAAATACTGGTCTTCTCAACATATAATCATACCTTGATACCCTGTTTCACCATAATTACGGCCCCATCAATATTAGCCACAAATACTACAACCCAAGCCCTCAGTCTGCAACATCCACAACTAGCAACACCACAGCTCCTCAGAACACACAATGTTCTCCTTAGAGATACACACATTAGTAACCATTACCATCACCTACCTTCTCACTGCACTATCTGGCCAAGCGAGTGCCTTTAACGATGACCAACAATCCATACCAATATTAAGTTATAATTGGAAGAGATGGTCAAACAAGACTTACATAAATCAAACAAACGTTAACCATACACATCACTCACATCTACTTCATATTGCCCTTCAGATCACCAAAAAACCTAAACCAAAACAACAATACTATCCACCATTACACTGTGCTCTTATCAATATAAGATCTATTCGCACAAAATGGCCTCTAATGTCTAATCTCATCACCACACATAACCTTGACATCTTGTTGATCACAGAAACCTGGCTAACAGATTCTGACAATGTCATTCTTAACCAGATGCTACCGCCGCCAGGATTCTCTATTCACACGTGCCATAGGAACCAACAAAGAGGAGGCGGAGTACTTATTATCTCTAACAACCAACTACAGTTTCAAATTAACAACAGTATTAGTTCAGCACACCTAAATATACTAAACATATCAAACAATGTGCACTCAATCAGCCTAGTTTATAGAGCTCCTACATCATCAGCTGATGATCTGCCATCGATAGTTGACCTTGCCTGCAACACAGAAAAGCCAAAACTATATAATTGGATACTGGGAGATTTCAACCTCCCCTCCCTTCAGGACTCGCAAACTACAGCATTTATAGAAGCAATTGACAACCTTGGATACAACCAAATAGTCAAAGACCCCACTCACAATATGGGAAACATCCTTGACCTGATATTTGTCCCACAAGCTACGTCAGACACCAACCATAACTTTGACCTATCCATAATACCAGTACCTTGGTCCGACCATAGTCTAATTTTATTCAAAATCCCCAACTCCTCCAGTCCATCTAACCCCAAACCTACTCATGATAAACCAACATCTAGGAGTTTTCGCCACTTTGTCAAAGAGGAAATACTTAATAATCTTCTCCCAACACTACAAGCATCTAAACCCGACCTGGACAATCTAATCAACACTTGGGAGCAATCTCTCAGATCCAACTCACAACCATCAAACAAAGCGAAAAAGAACAACCAACGTACACATGTAGCTTGGTACTCCAAGGAGCTAAGAACATCCCTCCTACATCTTCGAAAACTCGAGAAATACTGGAGAAGATCACGCTCTAATGAAGCATACACAGAGTACTGCAAATACTTAGAAAAGCACCGTCAAGAAATAGCAGATCGAAGGAAACAATACCATACTAACCTACTAAAGAAATCATTAAATAAACATCACGATCTCTTCAACATTGTAAGAACAATGGCAAAGGAACCGACACCTCAACAAATACAAACAATACACCCTCAAGAATATGCTATATACCTAAAGTCAAAGATGACAAAAACATCCAACATCTGTACCTCTGGACCAACAAAGAATGATAAGTATTCACAGTCAACCACCCTGACTAAATTTAATACACTATCAATCAAAGAAATTGAAAATACTATTGCATCAATAAATGCCACCACTGCTGCAAGCGATCCCTGCCCGGCAGCCTGGATAAAAAATCTCAAACATGAAATAAGCTTCTTTATACAGAATATCCTTGAACAATCTTTCTCAACTGGAACCTTTCCTCAAAGCCTCAAACAAACCTCAATTAGACCATTACTAAAAAACAACAAATTAGACCCTCTAAAAGTAGAATCCTACAGGCCAATATCCAGTATCCCACTCCTAGCGAAGATAATTGAGAAAGTAGTCCAAAGGCAAATACAACAACATAGACTCTGAAGCTCCACTTGATCCTGCACAACACGGCTTTAGAGAATCTCACGGAGTTGAGACCCTTCTCATAACACTATTCAACACCCTAATCACAGGAATGGATAACATTCACCAAGGATTCATACTTATATTCATGGACATCTCAGCGGCGTTCGACTCAGTAAACCACCAAATACTTATCAACCATCTTAAGGAAAAAGGAATAGTTGGAGCCGCACTAGATTGGTGTATATCCTATCTAACAAACCGCTGGCAACAAGTACGAATCGACGAAACCACTTCTGAACCATTTCTTCAAGATCAAGGGGTACCACAAGGTTCTTCTCTGTCAGCGTTATTGTTTAACATATACATGCAACCCATTTGTGACCTCATTCGTTCCTTTAATGTCACCTGTTTAGCATATGCAGATGACATTCTACTATACATGCCATTCTCCATCAACCAACCCGATTATACATCATTGATAGCATGCTTCGAAGCAGTAGAAGATTGGCTCTTCTCCCAAAATCTGAAAATCAACCATAGCAAGACTGATGTGATGTTTATAACAAGGAACCAAAACTTCACACCCCCTACCTCCCTAAAGATAAACGATAAGGAATTAACAGTAAAACCTACATTACGCTACCTAGGTATAACCCTCGACCAGCGCCTCAACATGAAAGCCCACATAAAAACATAACAAAACTAATATATCACAAGATACGCACATTGCGCCACCTGCGACCCCTACTGGAACCCTCAGATTTCAGAACCATCTATCAAGCCCTGATAATGCCCCACATTGACTTTTCAAATGCAATTCTTTACGGACTCCCTCAAGCAACATTAAATCCTCTCCAACTGGCGATGAACACTGCTGCCAGAGTACTGAAGGAGTATCAAAGACAGACCACATAACCCCAATCCTAAAAAGACTCCACTGGCTACCAACCAAAGCACGAATCCACTACAAGATATTAATCACTACTTTCAAAACCATAAACAAGCAAGCACCATTAACCATTACCAACCTTGTACACCCACAGGCTCCCAATAGATCTAGAAGGTCAATCGCAATAAATACACTAATAATCCCTAAACAAACAGCCAGATATACGAAGGAAACAACTAAAAGAGCCTTCAGTATCCATGCCCCAATAGCCTGGAATGCCCTTCCACTAGAACTGAGAGTTATCAATAGCCTAACGCAATTCAGAAAAAGCCTCAAACATCATCTCTTCCTAAGCTATTTCCCAATCTAATCTTTTGCACATGAAAGTATATTACAGCCACTTTCCCACTATGACATTATCCAATTGATATATCCAGATTTGAATAACGTACTTGAATATTCTGTAAATAGTTAGCTAGTTTATATAGCTTTACCCCGTTATTCCCAAGTTTAAAAAACCCTGTTACCTGTAAAATGCATTTTTCAGTTCTATGTATGCATATGTTTTGTTCCATGTAAACCGAGCTGATGACAATAGCGCGGTATATAAAAGATGTTAAATAAATAAATAAAATAAATAAATATTACTCCCATCCTATTCGAACTTCACTGGCTCCCAATATCATGCAGGATTTTATACAAAGCCCTCGTTTTGACCTTCAAAGCTTTCCACCAAATCTCACCATCCTTGTTGTCTGACCTCCTGCATCACACACAACACCAGATCTAGACGATCCATAACAGATAACATGCTAACGGTCCCAAAAGACCTCACAAAACTCACCCAGACAACTACTTCAAGAGCATTCTCATCCTTCGCCCCCAGATGCTGGAACGCGCTGCCACCTAGCATCAGATCACAACAAGACCTATCTCAATTCAGAAAATCTCTAAAAACACACCTCTTCATACAACACTTCTCACAATGTACTGGCTCCCCTACCCCTCTAACACAAACCAATGATCATGGCTAGCCGAATAAGTTCCCGAAACCTCACTACCTGTTCCAGATCAAAACCTCACAGACCCCCACCTTTAGAACTCAAAACATTTGAGAATCTATTGTAAATAGTTGTGAATATCTGTTATTTATTTTAACCCCAGTTATCCATGTTTTCATACTCTGTTACCTGTAAACTTGACATATGTTTTATGCTTAAGTACAAAGTTGTTAAAATGTAAACCGCGTTGATGATAAAAGTGCGGTATATAAAAGCTGTTAAATAAATAAAATAAATAAATAAGTTCTCATCTTTATTGATACCCACATCATGACAAGACATAAGCATATTGCGTTCCCCCAAATTTTTTCCCCCAACCCATCCCCCCTCCACCCTCCCTACCAAGAATGTACACTTCCCAACTGGTGTGATCTTAATTACCTGCCTTCCCACTATGCCCTCGAAACCCGACTCACCCCCTCCCAACCTCCCTACCAACCACTTCGGCCTAATTCCCATCCCCCCATCTCACCATTCCACACAAACAAGCAAACCTCCATTAGAACAAATTGTGACAGTAGGAGATATGTATGGTAACGTATACTGACCCCCAAACTCACCGCCACCACCCATCCGCCCCCTCAACTCTCTGACCCTCCAGTGGACCTCCATTCCAGTTATTTCCCCCAAATAACCTGGTAATGCATCATACTATTTTGATGCTGCGCTGCAAAGCGATACAGCGTGCACAGCTGCTCCACCCTTGCCTGAACCTCTACCACAGTGGGAACACTAGCTGAACGCCACTTACGTGCTATCAATTGCCTGGTTGCCGTGCATACTACACCACACCAACCAGCACTTTCTTTCTTCAATCCCACATGCGCTACATTTAGCAGCGCCAGAGCCGGTCCCAACGGTATCTCTTCTCCGCACACTATTTGCAACCATTGTCTGATGCCATACCAAAGGGGCCCCAACAAATGTGTAAAAAAGTCCCCACCCCCCACAACCCCTCCAACACTCAGCCCCCCCCCCCCTCCCTGCCATTTCTGCAATCTCTGTGGGGTCAGATACCACCTATATAACATTTTATAATTATGTTCTAAAATACTACTGGCTATCACCCCCTTAAACAGCCCTTTACAGACGCACCCCCATTGATCTACATCCCAACTCTTATGGAGATCCTCCTCCCAAGCCCTACAATGGCCCCACTTGACCCCCTTCTCACCCTCCATAGCCCTATACAAGCTTGATATGAGGCCCTTGACCTCCCGCTTCTCAAAAAACTCATCAATCTCTCCTCCCTGCGATGCATTCCCCCGCTGAGCTACTTGCATGCTATAGTGTAATGCTTGGGTGTACCGATATTGGTCAGTTCCAGGCAATCCATACTCCTCTTGCAGATCCACAAATTGCACCCACTCTCCATCCACCTTAAACTGTCCCACCGTCCGCAACCCCAACTTGCTCCACCTTTTAAACCCAGGATCTTCCATCCCAGGCTGAAATTCTAAATTCCCCACCAATGACGTGAATCGTGATCCCCCTGAGTCACCATACCATTTCTTCTGCCACTTCCACCAATACCGCAGCGTAAGCGCTACATAAGGGTTCCCCCCTCCCTCTCGGAGGGCTTCCCCCCCCCGTACCCACACCCGCCCCAGCAAATCTCGTCCCTCCTGTCCCCCCTCACGCTCCATCCCCACCCAATCACACATCTCCCTCACATCCCATTCAAACACTGCCCTCACTCTCGCCGCCTCATAGTACCGAGACAGCATAGGGACACCCATACCCCCAAGCTGCTTCCCCGCACACAGAACCTTTCGCCCCACCCGTGGCCTCTGGCCTTTCCATATGAATTTCATCACCCTATTCTGTAATTTCTTCAAAAATGCGGCAGGAACCTCCACTGGCAGGTTCATGAACAAATATAACAATCAAGGTACCGCAATCATCTTAACTAAGTCCCGTCTTCCCAGCCACGATATTTCATATCTACCCCCAGTCGTCCAGCTCCCTGAACAGTTTATTCTGGGCTGGAATATAATTTGCCCGAAAGAGCCCCGCCCTATTAGCAGTAACTTGTACCCCAAGGTACCGAATACCCTTGTCCGCCCATCTAAAGGGAAAGTCCCGCCTCAGCTGCTGCTCTAACTCCGCATCAATGCTTACATTCAGTACTTCCGACTTAGCCGCATTCATGCAAAACCCCGACACTACCCCATAATCATTAAGCTCTTCCTGAATTGCCCCTAAGGACTTCTGCAAATCGGAGAGAAAAAATAACACATCATCTGCGAACAACGAAATCTTGTGCTCGCTCCAACCCCCCCCCCCCCCAAACCCCCACTACATCCTCTCGATCCCGGATCCTTTGCGCCATTGGTTCCAATGATAATATAAATAGCAAAGGGGACAGAGGACAACCTTGCCTGGTGCCCCGAAACAGCTCGAAACTCCGTGTAATATTCCCATTAATTTTGAGGCACGCCATGGGCCTTTGATACACACTCCTAACCCAGCTCAAAAATGTCCCCTGAATGCCAAATTTCTCCAACGCTCCGAATAGAAAACCCCAGTTCACCCTATCGAAAGCCTTTTCGGCGTCCACTGCCAACAGTGCCATCTTATCACCCCGCCCTTCCCCGCTCCACATTATATTTAGCGCCCTGCGGATGTTATCTGAAGTGTACCTCCCTGGAACAAACCCTGACTGGTTCGGATGGACCAGTTTCGACAATAACGGTCCCAAGCGATTCACCAGGGCTCTGGTGAAAATCTTAAAATCCCCTCCCAACAGCGATATGGGTTGATATGATCCACATTCCACTGGATCTTTCCCATCTTTATGCAAAATGCTAATGCCCGCTAGGCGCATTGAAGGTGGCATCTCCGCCCCCTCGCTGAGGGCATTATACATCCTTACCAGTGGCCCTACTAACACCCACGCAAATGTCTTATAGAATTGGTTTGTGAAACCATCGAGCCCTGGCGCTTTATATTTCTTCAAACCTCTAATTACCTCCATCACTTCATGTTCTCTTAAGGGCTCCGACAACTCCTCCCTCTCTTCCTCTGTTAGTTGTGGGAGCTGGACCTTATCCAAATACTCCTGTATCTGCTCTTCCTCCACCCTCTCCTCCGGAGTGTAGAGGTTTTGATAGAATTGAATAAATCGCTCCTCAATATCCTTCCCCGCCCATACTACCACCCCCGTAGCATCCTTGATGCGCACTATCACATTCCTTGCCCTCAATTTCTGGACTTTCCTGGCTACCTGCCTTATTACTAAACTCAAATCTCCGCTGGTTCAATATGTTGAGTCTGCACCTAATATCCTGCATATACAACTCACTTAAGCTGTCCTTTAGCAGTCCTAATTCCTGTTTCAACCGAGCATCCCCCGGGGCCTTTTTCAACCGGTCCTCCATTTCCCCAATTCTACGTGTCAGGGATCCCTGCCGCTGCAACTTCTTTCTCTTCCGGTGGGCTCCCACCGCTATAAGTTTCCCCCTAACAACAACCTTTAAACAATCCCATACCGTAGCGGCAGAGCAATCCCCCGTATCATTAAGCCTAAGGTAGTCTTTAATATCTGCTGTTATCTGCTGGACCACCTCCTTATCCTCCAGGAGTGTTTCATTTAATTTCCACCAACCCTTATGAAGCTGGGGTCCCCCTAAAATGAGGCTACATACTACTGGGGCATGGTCCAACCACATACGTTCCTTAATTTCACAGGCACGCACTTCCGAGACCAAGGTCTTCTCAAGAAACATCATATCTATTCTGGAATACACATCATGCACCGCAGAAAAAAAGGAATAATCCCTCTGCCCTCCATTTACTTCCCTCCAAACATCCACCAGGCCCAGTCCCTTAACCAAGCTTCCCAGGCATCTCCTGTGACGTTTAGCTGTCGATGCCTCCCCTCGAGATGTATCTTTAGCAGGATCCAAGGCCACATTGAAATCCCCTCCCATAATCACACACCCTTCTGCCACCTCCAATAACTTACTATGGAGCTCCTGGAAAAACAGAGCCTGGTTGTGATTCGGGGCATAGACACACACCAGGGTATATATTTTCTGATCCCACTTCACTTTCACAATGACAAACCTCCCCAGTTTATCCCGGATGACCTCCCCCACTTGCCCCCGAAGCTCACGCTGATAGCAAAAGGCCCCCCCCCCCTTCTTCCTCTCCACCTTGTTTGAGGCGAATATTTTTTGGGGATACTGAGAATGACTCACTCGCTTCTCATCCTTAAACATTAAGTGAGTCTCCTGTATGAACACAATATCCCCCCGCAGTCACAGACATTCCTTCATTAAATACTGTCTTTTAACGTAGGAATTAAGGCCCCGAACATTCATAGACATTACATTTATCTCAGGCATAATATCCACCCCCTCCTCTCCCAACCACTCATACCCTTAAGCTTCCGTATCCCCTCCCCCCTCCCCCACCTTCCTCCCCCTTACCCCATACACCTACCCCCCTTCCCCCTACCCCATACCCTCCACCCTTCCCCCCTCTACCCCTCTATTCTACTAGTCCCATTTGGACCTCTTCCGATGACCCGGGCCCCCCCCCACACATCCCCTGGACCCCTCTCCCTACCCACCAGGGCCCCAGCTTACTTTTTCTCCCCCTTCCCGACCACCTCATAACCCCCCTATTACAATTTAACAATTCTGTACCAACTTACAACAACATATAACCTTTCCAACATACTTTTAACTCTCCCCCACCTAATCCAATTACACCTTCAAGGCGATCTGCATTATCATTATTATTATTATTATTATTATTATACCCCCAACATCAGTCCAGGATCATTTCACCACTCTCTGGCTTCTCAGGTTCTTCTCTCTTCCAGGTACTCTACTCCACTGGCGCAGGGTCCCTCTCTCTCCGTCGGTCTTCTCCCTTTGCGCGGGGCTACCCCTTTCCATCACTGGCAACCCAGTCCAGCCAGCTTGTTTCAGTGCCGCTATAGCTGTCTCCACTGAGTGCGCAGTTGTCGTCTTTGTATTAACAGTGAATTGTAGCCCCACCGGGAAGAGCCACCGGTATCTCACATTCTCCTCCCGCAATCTTCTGGTCACCTCCCGGTAGGCTCTGCGCTTCTGAATGGTAAGGCTAGAAATATCTGCAAAGACCTCCACTTCTGATCCTTGCCAGGCAATCTTGCCCAGCTTCCTGGATGCCCGCATCACCAACTCTTTAGTTCTGTATTCATGCAGGCAAACCACCACATCCCGCACTGTGTTTTCTCTCCTTGGACCCAGAGCTCTGTGGGCCCTATCCACTGTCAGGCACAGCCCCTCCTCATGCATCTCTGCAGCCTTCAACGCTGCCCTGCATAACTCCTCCGCCAAGGCCACATAGTTTACTGCTCCTTCCCTTTCAGGAAGGCCTCTAATCCGAATATTCGATCTTCGAGACCTGTTTTCCAGGTCTTCCACTTTTAACCACAACTCCTCCTGTGCCTCATTCATCAATGCCACTTGCTTCTCATAAGGGGTCCATTTGCCCTCCTGCTCCTCCAGCCTGCTTTCCATCTCATCCAGTCTAGACCCCATATTTGCCATATCTGCTTTCAGCTCCTGGAGCCAGCCATGCACTTCTTGCTTCAGCGCCCTCAGTTCCTGTTTCGTGGAGTCAGACCATTCCTTTAGGTCCTCCCGCAGAGCTTGAATCTCTGAAGACATGCCCTCTCCACCACCCGCCTCCACCGCAGCCGCTCTTTGCTCCTCGCTTGCCACTGTCGCCTTTGCCCCGTGGCTCTTTGTTCCCCCGGCGTTTTTGAAAGAAAACGCTTTCAGGTCCACCGAGGACTTACGAGTCGCCATCTATCTGTCCCGCCAGCAGACTCTCACCTCCGTGCCCCCCCCCCCAGGGGGTAGTTGTAACCACGGGGATCTTAGGTGGAGGACCCCAACAACACGGGCGTTAAACAAGGGCTGTAAGAATAGAGGTAGCGGGGGGGGGGTCAGATCACTCTGTTAATCTCTCCTGCCAGTGCTCAACAAATTTCATAGAGTCCCCGCCAAGATCCGCTTGACCCCGCCGCTTCTGCTCCACTGAAGACAAGCCCCGGGCCTTCACCACCACTCCCACGTGCTGCTGGGCCTTACAGTCCACCGGCCTCTGTACTTATCTTGCCACGAGCCCCGATACAGCTCTTCTCCACCAGACGGGCACCTTCACTCCGCTCACTCCAGCCTCTCAGCCCCCGCACTTGGATGTCGTCGGGGCTTGTCCCGCCTTTGAGTGCGTTCCTCCTCCCGTCTCAGGCACGCTTCTCTCGCACCCTCTGCTCTCCTCCGCACTGCACTCCCAATCGCCGGGGCCGGCCTTCTGGGCCTGCTCTGACCGCCGATGCACTCCACTCGTGCGGATCCGTGCCGCCGGCTCCACTCGCTCTCCCCGGAGCTTAGGCGCTGCCAGCCACCCACGGACTGTTAGGGGGCCGTTCGCTCGCTCAAATAAGGGGGCTATTCATAGCTTTTGGAGGGGTTTTGTGGCAGCGCTCTATCTATGCGCTGCCATCCGACCGCTGACGTCACCGTAAGTCTCACCAATGTCCCTTGTTTAATGTACATTACCACCTTTAAGTTACAATATGAACTGCTTTGATTGAAATGATAAAGCTGTATAAAAGACAAATACAAATAAATAAATATCAGTTAAAACCTAAAATCAGAAGCTCTACATATAAGGCAGGTTTGCAAAGGTTTACATGCCTTGTATATAGGTAAACTAAGGGCTAACACAGTTAGATCAGTCCTATCTAAGTAGATTCTTAGCTGACCAAAGATATTTATGTACTTTCATCTGTATTGAAAAGAGGCATTTGGGAAGCATTGTGAAGATGTGATTAAAGACTACGCATAAATACACAGGAGTGGAGGAGTGGCCTAGTGGTTGGGGCAAGGTACTTCAGGCCAGAAGGTCAGGGGTTCAAATCCCACTAGAGGACAGCCACCTTGGGCCGGAAGGACTGGGGTTTCTAGTCCCACAGGTGCTCCTTGTGGTCTTGGGCAATCCACTTAACCCTCCATAGCCCATGTTCCCTGTAAAATAGTTATCTATTATAAATATATAGTTGATATTAAAATATACACACAGGTATGCTTATGTGTAGAGCAGAGTAGCCTAGTGGTTAGAGCACTGGCTTGGTAGCCAAAAGACCAGGGTTCAAGTCCCACTCAACTCCTTGTGGCCTTGAGCAAGTCAGTTAATCCTCCATTGCCTTGGAAGAAAGGTCCAGCAATCTACTTCCAGTCACACTGCCGAGAAACCCCCAGAGCTGCTGGGTCACCAGGAGTCAGCATTGACTCAGAGGCACACACTGCATTCTTATGGAGTGGAGGGGTGGCCTTGTGGTTGGGGCAAGGTACTTCAGGCCAGAGGGTCGGGGGTTCAAATCCCACTAGAGGACAGCAACCTTGGGCCGGAAGGACTGGGGTTTCTAGTCCCACAGGTGCTCCTTGTGGTCTTGGGCAAGCCACTTAACCCTCCATAGCCCATGTTCCCTGTAAAATAGTTTTCTCCAAGTTATAATGCCCTGTTCAATGCAATTTCAGTTTTGTTCAATGTAAACCACACTGATGCAGAATAGCGCGGTATATAAGAGAAGATAAATAAATAAATGTGTGTACTTTGTACTGTTGCAACTAGTCAATATTTCAACACAATGCACATGTGTATCTTGTGCTTGACCATGGAATAAATTTGTGCAAGGTGTCAACATTTATCCTAATTGTGTAAAAGATTTTCATGCACAAACCCTGTTGTAAAATTACTGCATGAATAAAAGTACTTGCAGTGACAAGAAGCTTGTTTCCACACTCTCCATATTTCCATCCTATTTTTCCCCTCATAATAATATTTCCTACTCCTACAGCAAACCTTGCCTCTTTTCTCCGTGCTAGGGCAGCATGAGGTTAAGCTCATTCTAAAGACCCAATATTGATAGAATGCATCCGAGGACACACAGATCAAAAGGATTGGCGTGCTCCTGAAAGCTCATACTACAACATTGCTTTTGTTGGGTTTTAAAAAGCTTTCATAACCTAAGGCTCTGCCTTTTACATGTGCTGGTGAATTTTATAAAGGGATTTTTGTGTTTAAAGCCTATTTTACAAGTGGAAAAGGCTTTTCTGTAAATTGCCATTCAGCTCTCTTAACTTTAGCCAGTTTGGGTTAACCAGTTAACCCCCAGTACTCCCACCTCTCTTTCCCCAGAATGCCGCAATGGTAAGTGGTTTGTGTCGGGCATTTAGTAAGGATAGGAGGGGCTATATGCCGTTCATATCCCAATCACTGGCGTTAACGTGATCAGCAGGTCTGGTAACTGTGTAAATCCTTTGGAGTACTGTATGCTGGATTTAGGTGTCTATGTTGCCCTTATAAAATAGATTTAGTAGAGGTGCCATTTTCGACTTTTCGCCTAGGTATCCGATTATAAAATTAGGCCCACAAGGTTTATTCCATTGTCATTCCAATATGAGTGTGAATTCCTGATAGTGATTTGGAGTCAACGGAAAATTGAAAATGGAAACTTGGCAGGGACAGTCAGCATTTAGTAATAAAGTCTGTGCAAAGCAAACATGCTGATATCGTTATGTTCTGTAAGTGTGTGTGTGTGTTGCGTGCCGCCGAGTCAATTCTGACTCCTGGCTGCACATAATTAGAATAGAGGTCGATCAGTAACACAGACACTCCAGCTTCCAGAACCTGCTTCTCCAAGAGTCAGCAGAAAATGAAAGGGGCTTAGTTATGTCTTAATCAGACCTATTTACATCCTTCTCTTTCCTCTCTCCCAGGGCTCTTCCAGAAAGCTATTTATTGCAGTACAATATAATATTTTTAGTATGTGAAACCTCTTCAGTGATTCACCGTAAGGAGAATGTTTACAGCTCATTATCACTTCAGCATCTTGCAGCGTTTGCTTCATTACCTCCCAGTGATCAGGAAGAGCTTCTTTTCCCTTGTGAAAAATAATTCAAAAGACAACAGGCACCTTCCCACCATCCGGGTGTCATTTTAAAAACTACCTTCTGCCCCCCCCCCCCCTTCTCCAGGAACATGGAACCAGAGCTCCAGTTGCCTCCCTTACATGCATCATTATCCTAATTATAAAACCGCTGCAGCCCTGAGTAAATGAGCTTTGTTAGTTTTGTTGTGCAGAAGGCTGGCCTCAGGACTTCAGGGGGTTTAACTTTGTCTGTTGGTTTGTCAGCAGGATTGATTCATCAGCAAACCTGTATTCAAAGCTGACAGAGGAGAGAGTTATGTTGGCCCTGGCTAAATTGCTAACCAGGTGGCTGTAAAGCACATTTCATTTAAACCCAACAATATGGTCATTGAAGACACGGCTTTGTTTCCAAAGATTCTAGGGATGTGGCTAATCACGGTGACTGGTGTTTAAATAAACCAAGGTAATGGATAGCACGTTGTTCCACTCATGTCAGGTTACCAAATTTTTTGCAGGCAAATCTGCAACACTTATCGGAAGGGGGGGGCACCTTACTTCCAGGTATGAACAAGGCGGGGAGGAGAGGTCATTACCCTGCCCCCGCCCAATCCCATGACAGCAACAATATCATTCCAAATCAACAGAGATACGTTTCCCCATACTGTTCAACATATAAAGACGATGTATGTAAATTCTAGAAGCTGATATATTCAAATCACTAAATTGAAAATAAATTTTTTCTACCCCCTCTGCCCCTTGCTGGAATTGGGGACAGGAGACTGCCAAACAGGTGGGAGGTGGGGGACACAGCTCTAAAATTGGAAACTGGGGACAATCCCCAAAAATTGGGGACTCCTGGTAACCTTACACTCATGCTACAAAAGTGAGAAAACTATTGTCTTCCATGATATGACGCCTCCATTCTAAGACATGAAGACATTCTTCGTGCAGAAATACAAATGCTGGTTATTTGGTATGAATTCATGAAATTTAAATGATGAATTTTAGTTTTTATATTTTCCAGGTTTCTGAACTTCCTATATGTTGTCAGAATATAAACACTTTTGTGGGGGGAAAAATCATCAAAACTTTGCACTACTGTATATCATGAGGATTGCAGCAAATGAGAAGACTACCTCATGAAACTTGGTTATGTCAGAGCACATCAAAACGTTTGCTATGTGGCTGGATTTTCCATCCATTACCCACTGAGGAAGCTCAGGGTGTGTCTGAAACAACCTTTTAGTGGTGCTCTGTAAAACTCATCAACAAGCAAACTGTAGGTGATATTGGTTTAATTTTCTTATCTAAAACATTTATTTAACAGGTTTGTTATATGGCTTTATCATTGTAACTTAAACCTGGTAATGTACATGAAACAGGGACATTTAGAGGGGTGTACAGGTGGTGGCGGTGGCAATGGCTGTGCACGTAGGATGCCCTGGCACTATCCGGATAGCTCTGGGGCATTTAATCCAGTTAGCAGGGGCTATTCAGCAGCACTAATATCTGAAAATACAGTAAATAAAAGGCTCTTACTGTATAGTGGCACTAAATATCCCAGTCAGCGGCATTTATTCGGTTCGCAGGTTTGTGTTTGTGACTATGTCCCCTTAGAATCAACATTTGGGTTTCATGTATTAAAGTGTGAAATGCCTGAAAAAGATGCACTTTGAATGAAAAATAGCACAAACCGCATGAAAACATTCAAAAATGCCAAATGTTAAGTGTGTTGAGCTACTTTTCACATGAAATGCCCTTTTATGAAGTTATTTATGGGACACGAAGGAGGGGGTTCCTTAGTTTGTGATGAGTGGTTTTGTGGTATTTGTTTTACAGTTGTTTTATAGTTGTTTTATTGTAAGCTGTATAGCATGCTGCTGCTGAATTTAACAGCATGTAAAAGGAATAATAGTTTATAGTTTATTTATTGACTTGTCGTACCACCCTTCATTTAGGCAAGAAGGTGGTTTATAAAATGGTAAGTGAAAAGAGAATAATGTAAATAAGAGAATGAAAGGGGACGTGTTGAGGTAAGAGAGGAATGGTTTGCAGCATGTCTGTTCCCAACCCGGTCTCCTCCCATCTGGAGCCTATTAGGCGGTGCTTTTCAAACATCCCATATGATCCCATTTGAACAACTGAAAATTCACATGAAATTCACATGAAATCAAATGGCCGATCTCCAGTCTCCCTCCCCTCCCTCCACTCATCTCAAGCAGGAAGGCAACAGCAGCAGGGTCCCGTGTGTAGGTGTGCAGTGTGCGCTTACAGACCCTAGTGCTCACAGGAAGCCTGCCCAGGAGGGGGCAAGGGACTATGAATGCTCACTGGCTCACAGCCCATATGCTGACTGGTGACTTGGCATCACTGTTCCCTCTAAGCTGTGCGCATGTGCGCGCGCACACACCTCGCCGAGCGAGCGCACATACTTTACAACAGAGCGCACAAAAATTACGGCTCTGATTCTGATAGAAAACAACACAGACATCTTAAAATTTAAAAGTTATGATTGTAATTACTAGAAATTTCCTGCTTCATTTAGTAATCATCTATTTTCATTTAATTTGATTAAAATCAATGTGGTATACATACTGTATTCTGAGGTGTAGTCAAATTTTAAAGTATATAACTCCGAGTGTCGTTATGTGGTGCACAAAAATTTAACCTTCCTTCAAAAGCTGCACACAGCTGATATTTTATGTGCACACAGCCTACAGAAAATTAGAGGGAACAATGCTTGGCATAGGTCACAGTGAAAGTCCAGAGAGATGGGGAATTGACCATGTTTCTGTGACCCCCATCCACTGACGATGTGACCCTATTTGGGGTCTCGACTCCAGATCTGGGATCCACTGCTATTAGGTGTCACTAAAGCCTAGTTTGAAGTGGTAGGCTTTTAATCTTTTTATTATTATTATTTTCAAGGAGTCCTGGGACTCATGGATTTGAGACGATCTGAATATTTGGATGGAATGACAAGGGGGCTACAGGTTTGCAAATGATGGGTTCTGGAGGGCATATATGAAATCAGTGAATTAGACAGATACATGGGAAGTCCTGTGTAAAAGGTTTTATGATTTAGCAATAAGACCCTGAATTTGATTCTGTAGGAGACTGGGAGTCAGTAATATGTTTGTTTGTTTGTTTTAAATAAAGGAGATAAATAAAGGAGAAACGTGATTATATTTATGGAAGTCGGTAACTAGCTTGATGGCTGTGTTTTGGATTAGTTCCAAACATTTGAACAATAATGACGGTAAGCCATTCAGAGTTGCAGTAGTCTAAATAGCTAATGACTATGGCAAAGGCCAATGTTAAGAGAGCTAGTTCGTCTAAGATTGATCCGATATCGCAGATAGTTCTGAGTGAGAAGAAGGAAGTGCAGAGACCGCTTTGGTTCTGCCCCTTTAAGCGGCAAACACTCCCACAGTTAAGCAATTCACAGAAATAATGAACTGATATTCAAAAGGATAGTTCTTCATTATTGTTTTCAATTTAGGAATCACTTTTTTTACATAACTCAAAGCTTTGTGCGCTTAATTTTGAAGTTAGCCAAATAAATCTTTTTTTTCCTTTACACTGGGGCCTTCCAATGCATAACGTTTTGCCAGATGTCTTGATGTTCAGCCAAACATTATGCAGATAGAAGGGAGAGACAGAAGTGTGTTCTAAGTGTGTAGCTTAAACTTAATTGGATAGTGGCAATATTCAGCCACTGTCTGGTCAAGTTCATCCATTTAAGAAGGACCGTGTGCACAGCCATTAATGTTCAGGACTGTGTATTTGGCAGTTCTACTTAAATGGCTAGCGTGGCTGAAAATACGCTTAGTTTTCCAAATAACTTATCCATGCCTCTAAGTGGTGGCCACCAGCTGAATATCGACCTCATTATGTTTATTCTCTTCCCAGATAAGCACGGTTTCACTTTCTAAGGCACCAGAGCATTCCAGGCACATGAGAGATGTTTAAATACAGGCTAGCATAAACTCCATGCCCTAACACCCTCTGATTGTGCCCTTCCAAGCTGCTCCCAGCAGTAGACTCGCATAACCTTTATACCCAGACATCTCCTACTGGCATGGTAACCTTCAGGCTATCCTGGCCCTTTCTGATCAGGCCTACTTACAGCCTCCATGAAAGAGCTAAAGCGGCCTTATAGTTACTACAATAGGGAAAATAAGGGTCAAGTCCCACTTTACCAATGACACGCCTTGAAACCTTAGGAAAATCACTTTATTTTCAGTTGTCTCGGGTACCCCTTAGATTGCAAGTTCTTTGGGGAAGGGACTTAATCTTAAGTGACAATTTGTCACCATTGTATAAGCTGCACACTTCTAGTAGTGCTATGAAAATGATATCTATTTTAATTTTTCATGAAAATAAGCCTGTGACTAGCCTCACCTGTGACCACCGATTACTGTTGCCCCCCTCTGTCATCAGTGTCTTTCTCCTGGCTGGAATTAGGTCATGTCTTCTTTGGACGACGGCTCTTTTTCCTTTTTCTTTCTGCCCCCTCATTCTTAAAGGGGCACAACTTTTTCTCTCCTTCTTCTCCAGTGATGCATCTGTTACACTATTTTGTGTCTCCAGGCAGCTACTTCCTCCACATCTCTCAACTGTTTCCAACCTTTATGAGGTAGGAACCTCTTCAAGTGGTCACACAAAGCTCAAATAAAATAATGCAATAAAAACAAACTCTTCAGAATGGAATAATTGCATGTTGAGATACTCACATGAAGCAGGAATAAAGATGTTGATTCTGCGTTGGACGAATAAGCTAAGCAATACAACATGCGTCTAGCAAATGAACTTGGCTGCATGCTTCACAACAAAATATGAGTCAAACACACACACACAAATAATGTTTTTCCAAATTACCTTGTTCTTTTGCCTTTCTAAGACAGAAAAACTGAACAGATTTATGTTCTCTGCCTGTAACAAAACAGCACAGATTGGGAATCAGTTAAGTGGCTTAACATAATAGGGGATTATGTGCTGGAACCTGATACTTTTGGACCTCAGGCTTTCTGTTCATCGTGCTATATGTGAATGAATGCAGCAGCAGTGTGGGTGCATGCCTATTCACAAAGCAGCGTCTATACTGACACTCGGCGCCTCCTGCCGCCATCTGTGCTGCGCTGCCCTTTTCCTCATCCGTTCTAATCTGAAAGTGATCACAGTAACACAGAACATCAAAACGCAGTTAAACTCATTGAACTTGTGATAAAATTAAATCTCCTGTGAGCTGGGGTAGCGGATGCAGTGACAATGCTATGCACTATCATGCGGAGCAGGGTTTGATTCGCAGACCATTTGGGACTGGGAATAAATTCTTAAGGAGAAGTCTCGGTCGTCACTCAGTGGCAGCCCCAGATCTGGGGTTTATGTTACCGTGTTCCGGACGAATTGGTAATCTGTGGCACCCAACAACTGACGCTTCAGGGTTGGGCTAAGTAAGATGGGAGAGGAAATAAAAATTAGGGAAAAGCCCTGGCTAATTGCAAATTTATTTATCAGATTTTTTATACCGCTTTATCATTCAGTCAAAGCAGTTTACATTGTAACTTAACCTTCATAATGTACATTAAACAGGGACATTGATAACTTGGATTTTTCTGAGTAATGGAGGGTTAAGTGACTTGCCCAAGGCCACAAGGAGGGCTAGTGGGAATACAAACCCTGGTCTCTTGGTTCCCAAGCCAGTGCTCTAACCATCAGATTACTCCTCCAAATCAAGTCTTATGGTCCCAGAGCCCAACAAAAAATTGGTTCCAACTGAACTGGAAACCCAAAGGAGAAAAAAGAAAGGAGTGGGTTAAAAAAGTTAAAATCAAACATCTTATTTCCAGTAGGTTGTAGTTATACAATTCATCCTTGCCTTACATTGTCATGTTCCTCACAGTTGTCACCAGAAAAGCAAGCTTAGGAAACCTACCAAATTTACAAGAGGGATTGTGTGCAATCCAGCCAGATCCAATTTAGCATGTACTCATTAGTACTCTAATCAAATATCTTAAATCAATAATAATGAGAGCAGATGCATGCTAATTACAAAACTGCTCCTATGAGAAAACATGATATTGATTTTTTTAAATGAGAAGAAAATGGTATAAAGGAGAAGAGGTGAAAAGCATATCTAGGTTCTATTTGGCTTTGAGTCTGAACCCCATCAACATACAAAGACACACACACACACACACCCTCAGCACCTGACAATAAATAACTGTGCTCTGTGAGTCATTTGCAGTTTCACAATAAAATGCATAGATATTGGAGAGTAGTTTTATAAAGCTTTATCTGTGTGTAAAAGCCTGTTTTACATGCAAAAAGCTTTTATTAATTTGCACGGCCACATACCCATATCAGAAGTAAGTCCAACAAAAGATTGCTCCTATTTTTATGTGAGCTGTGCACAAGCATTTCCATGAAAGTAGTCTGGGCAGAACAGCTATTTATTTATGTATTTATTTAATTGGGGGGGGGGGGGTTATACGGCTTTCCACTGTGTCAAAGAGGTGTATGTAGAACAACAGATGAAATGCTACATTGAAACAGCAAACAAACTTATATACATTTTCTGAAGTTACATTGGGAACAATGTACGTGCATAGCTGATAAACTATTAGGGTTCTCGCACATACAACAAGCACACGCATCTCTTTTCACCTTCTTCAGAGCTTTTGTGGACTAATTGGAGCTAAATCTGGGAACGTATTTGATCAAAGACCCAGAGGTATGGGATTGGGGGGCTTGGATGGGGATGGTTGGATTCTGTTGTGTAATTATGGAACATATTGTACTTTGTTCCTTATGTCGTTGGGTGGATTCCTGCCAGGGCTGGCACAACCATCAAGCAAACTAGGTAGTTGCCTACGGCATCAGCTTCTGAGGGGCAGAAACAAGCAGGGCATTCAAAGCTAAAGAACAGATTCAGCCAGTAGGGAGGGGAGGGGGTGGAGGTGTAAGATTTAAGATTTGCCTAGGGCTCCAACAGCTTGAACCAACTCTAGGGCTGGCTCTGGTTACCGCAGAAGGAACTAGTGGGCACTGCCTACTTGTTGCTGTATCTTGTGAGCTGACAATAAAAAGATTTAAAAATAAATAAAAGGTACTTTTGTGGCCTTTATAAAACAACATACAAAGAAATAAATAGGCTCACTCCTAGTACTTATACCACTCTAAGGTCTTCAATAAAAAAGTCTTATGAGCCCTCACAAGACCTGACCAATGGAGGATTCTTCTGGTGCAGCTAAATCTCAGTCATCATTGGGCCCAAAGCTTAATCTTTTTTTTTGTAACATATTTTAATCAAGAGCAAATAAAATCATTCTACGACAGCAAACAGCTGCCCTATTGCCATCTTTCACTTTGGCCCCAAAAAATCTTTTAGCCACACTTAATGACATCTTCTATATATCCATCCAACAGTTAGGTGCCACTGTTTCGAATATGTCTAAGTTAGGGTTAAGCTCTCATCTTTGCCTCAGTATTCAAAGGTGGCAACTTCTTTCTTCTATAAGTCAACCTAAAAAGAAAAATGGTGTCAGCGTTTTTCTTGTCTTCCAGTCAGCTGATCAGCTCAAAAAGTAATCCTTCCCACATAAGGCCCTATTCTGTCCCGAACGTGCATGCCCTCTGTACATCTGGTCTGAACCGGACGTACAGAGGGTGTTGTGATTCTGATCCCGCGGGGTACATCTAGCCCCACGGGATCAGAATCGCAATCAAGCCTGTATATGCAGGCCGGGACTGCGATTCAGTCTGTCCTGCACGTATAGGCACTGCCTGACTAACTCAGGGCTTTTAAATGGAGCCGCAGCACCATGGTGTCCGGTTGCTATGGCACTGCGGCTTCACTTAAAAGCCGCGATGCCGGCCGCCGGAATAAAATGCCTAATCCCTGCAGCCTGATCCCATCTCCTAAAGCCAGGGTTGGGCTATGGGGAATGTTCCCTTATCCCCCCTGCCCCATCCACGCCCCAAGCAAAGCAAAAAAAGAAACATCCAGGGAGGTTATTCCACCTTGGAGGTGGAAAAACGTCCCCGCACGTGTCGCAGGCCCTGGACGTACAGGGCTGACATTAGAATCGGCCTTGTACGTCCAGGGCCAGCGACCGCCCGCTGCCCGCCCAGACTCCGCCCCTGGGCTGCTCATATCCTGCCCCCATCTAACTTCCCCGCACGACTGGCAGAGAAGTTATTCGGGGGCAGGAGCTCAGAATGATCCCAATAGTGATTATACAATTAATTAAGCAACATATATTGATAATACAGTATTTCACTATTGCATTCTCATATTGGAGTCATCCACTCCACATTTTGATTAAGTCCAAACATAGAGATTGACGAAGGTATAAAAATCCACTGTTTCTCTTTGCTGATATTCTCCACCCTGTCAGCTTTCTTCCACCTTATCTATGAACCTCCATTGGATGCCTTTAATGTTCTGATTTTTCTCAATCTAATGTACCACTAAGGGATCCGAACATGGGAGTTTATTTGACAAAAGGATTCTGCTTTTGTGCTCATTCAAACAAAGGCATATGGAGCGGCTAATATATAAAAATCACATGTGCACTTAATCATATATGCTACTCCTGAAGAATTACAGTCCATCATATAGAAACTTGTGTGTCCTTTCCCATCTCTCAGATTACTCCAGGTATCTCCCACCAATAGCAATTCCCATATGCCCTGTGCCCTCCTCCATTATGTTGTTTAGGGAAATGGGTTATATTTTCTCCAATAGTTTTACTCTGTTTATGTGCCATTTCAGGGGGAACTTGGAAAATATTATAAAATCCCAATATATGCCGATGTTTCCAAATAATGGGGCTGATGCAGAAAGCCGGCACGGAAGTTGAGCACTATTAGCTATGTACGCGTCTATGTAGCATAGTGATAGCGCATGACTTCAGCACCAGCATGAAGAAAGGGGCATATATGCAAATTAGCCACATGTAAAACTTTGGCACAAATGTCAGTGTTAAACTGGGAGAGCAGGCCAAACACATGCGCACAGAAGTCAGCGCAAGTTCGGCATGCTCTCCCAGAGAAGCAGGATCATCCTGTTTGACACGTCACCTCAGATGATCCAGGCTTTGGGGAAAGCCCCCAATGCCATCAGAATACTGTCAGGGGTCCCGATCCCCGCACCCACCTAATATGATATGATATTGACCAGCGCCATAACTAGCCTTGTGCGAGCGGTACAGCCGCATAGGGCGGAAAAAATATAGGGACACATTTAGGGCCGACCGTCAGCCTTAGCTTGCTCCCTCACTTTCCGCCCTTGCTCCGATGCCGTTTTTCCTGTTCCCTTGGCGACAGCGGCACTAGCGGCAGCAGAGCGGACCTCCAATTAAAAGAAAAACACTGTGGATCTTTCCGACTCTGGGTTTGTATGGCTGGGCTGATCCCGCCCTCCTCAGATATGAATACATTAGAGGAGGGAGGGATCAGACCAGTCAAGCAAGCACAGAGTTGGAAAGACTCGCATGGGTTTTTTTAATCAAACATCCGCTCCGCTTCTACCACTGCTGCTGCCAAGGGAACAGGAAAAGTGGCAGCGGGACAAGGTCAAGCAGCGCGGGGGTGAGATAACTGGAGATGAAGAGTCGTGGGGTAAGATGGGGAGATGCTGGACATAGGGGGATGGGGCAAATGACAAACGTGTGATGTTGAGGGGTGCACAGAGTGTATTTATGGCTTGGTACAGCCCTGATATTGAACTCTTTACATTTCAATAACGGATCCTTTTTGCTTCTTTCCTTTTTATTTTGGTGGGCTTTGGTTTGATTTAACGATCTTTAATTCTTATTCTGGAAGTGTTTTAATAAACGTAATTGAAGAGGAAGTGTCTGAGCATGCCTTTGACCTCCCTCTTTAACCTGTCTTCCCATGGGCTTTAAGCTCTCTGATTTTCCATCTTCATCACCTTCATGACTGTACAATGGTGTGTAATCAGGTAACGTTTTATGCTACTGCAGGAAGCCACAGTTACCAGAAACACACGGTGTATGGGAAAGAGAGAAGAAAGTCTCATTTTGGTCAATAAGCCAGAAGGGTGTGAAAGCCTAATACATTATTTATATATAAACAGCAGCGAAGGAGAATCAGACAATGAGTGCGCTACCTTTCTGAAGTAATTCCTGGAGAAAGAAACCATTCCAGGAGAAGCGCTGCAGGGTCAGAATATACCCCTAGAGGGGTGATTCAGCAGACGAAAGGCCTGCTGGGCTTTTGTGGATCATCACAAACTGCACTAAAGTCCAGAAAAACAAGGCCTTTTCCACTATAGATACAAAATGGGAGAAACCCCTTTGTATCTGCAGGCTATAGTCAGGCAGCCAAACACCTGGGAAGATGTGCAATAGAACAAGATCTTTATTTTTCACACTATCACAAAGCTCCGGAATTTCAAGCTGAGAATCAAATACTATAGACCAGCAGCAATTAGCTGCAAAAAAAAATACTATTTCAGGTAAAATCAGAATAAAATTCTGTGTAGAGACTGCTTGAATGTCACTGTGTAAGCAGCAGCACCATCCACTGCCCCTAATAAATTACTATCATGGAGGTTGAAAAAAGCCCAGCATTTTCCAGAATAAAGGAAATTTCTTGCTGCCAGTTACTGGGAGAAATCTTCTCTAGGAGGGAAAATCCAAATCATATACAGCATAAACCACTCCCAGAGACAGAACTCTGTCTTTGGCACACAGCCATTGTATCGTGTATACGTGATAGGAGTCTGCCCTCAAGGGCAGTTGAGGTTTTGCTATTTCTCTAGCTTAGCATACCATCCAAAGAGAGCTGCAGGTCCAGGGTAGAAAAAGAGAGAGCAAATGGAGATTCCATCATGCAAACCCTGACAGCAACCCACCTGGCTCAGAAAGAGAGAAGCTTTGCTTGGCCAAGAATAGGGAAGCCACTTTCTCCAGAGGTAAAGAAGAAAGAATTCCAAGAATTACATCTAAGTGGAATTTACTATCAACATCAGAGCCCAGAGCCCCTGCAGAGCAGTACTGGGGACCTGCATCTATTGACACCACCAAGACAAACCACCCATCTGGGCAGCAGCAGCAGAATGGGATAGTGTTGACGGCGGAGGATCACATTTCTGTGACAACGGCAACAACACCAAACTTAAACTGCGCGGAAGAAAGGCCCGGCAATCTACTTCTGTATCTTGCCATGAAAACCCAATGGATAGTTACAACAAAACCAAATTGTGCTGTAGTGCTGGAAGATGAGACCCCAGGTTGGAAGGCACTCAACTAGCTACTGGGGAAGAGCTGAAGACCTTCAGAGTAAAGCCAGCATTTATGATGTGGTTGGATCAAAGCCTCGGACGTCTGACTGCTGATGGTAGCTGCGCATGAAATGAGAGTCAGAAGCTGTAAAGATGTCTTACACATTGGAACATGGAATGTACGAAGCATGAGCCAAGGGAAGTTGGAGGTGGTCAAGAATGAAATGGAACGTGTACAACTTGATCTGTTGGTGTCAGCGAACTGAAATGGACTGGCATCGGGCACTTTGGCATCAGATGATCACATGGTCTACTATGCTGGAAATGAAAGACAAAGAAGAAATGGTGTTGCATTTATAATAAAGAAGAAACTTGCAAGAACTGTAATGAAATACAATGCAGTCAGCGAACGCTTAATCTCTATTCGTCTATGAGGAATGCCTATCAACACAAGTATATGCCCCAACAACAGCTGCAGAAGAGAATGAAATTGAAGAGTTCTATGAACAAGTACAAGCTGAAATTGACAGAACATGCAAACAGGATATCCTGATAGTCATGGGTGATTGGAACGCAAAGGTTGGCAAAAAGAAGAAGACAAAGTAGTTGGAAAATATGGACTTGGCAACAGAAATGAAGCTGGAGAAAGACTGATAGAATTCTGCAAGACCAACGATCTATTCATCTCGAACACCTTCTTCCGCAACACAATCGGAGACTTTACACATTGACTTCACCCAATGGATTGTATAAAAATCAAATTGACTACATCTGTGGAAGTCAATGATGGAAAAGCTCTATAACATCAACAAAGACAAAACCTGGAGCTGACTGTGGTACAGATCATCAACTACTAGTATGCAAACTCAAGCTAAAGCTGAAAAAGAGCAAACCACTCATGAATGCAGCAAATATGACCTTGAGAATATACCACTGGAATTTAAAGACTGCCTGCAAAAATCGATTGCTGCTTTAGATACAAATGATAGAGTTCCAGAAGCGTTATGGAATGACATCAAGAAGGTTGGTTGGAAGAAAGCGAGAAGTCTCTACAAAAGGTAAAAAGAAAAAAACGGCAAAAATGGATGACGGAAGAAAATATGAAAATTGACCAGAAACGCATAGAAGATAAAGCCATAGAATAAAGAAAGACAATCGCATAACTCAACAGAGATATCCAACGTGCTTCAAGACAGGACAAGGATAATTACTACAATGATGCATGCTAGGAAATAGAATCATAATCTATTATAGGAATAAAAAAATCGGCTTTACTTAAGCTTCAAGAGTTAAAGAAAAAGTTCCAGCCTCGAATTTGAATGTTAAAAGATGCTCTTGGTTCTATGTTGAATGATGCTGAGAAGATCAAGAAAAGATGGAAGGAATATACAGAGTTTTTAATATGCTAAAGATCAAGTGGACCAACAGCCGTTTCAACCTGTACCTTATGATCTGGAACCATTGGTGATGAAAGAAGAAGAAGTTGAAGCAGCATTGAAAGCCTTATCAAGACAAAGCACCAGGCATTGATTGCATTCCCATAGAAGTATTACAGCAATCTGATGCAGCTGTTACCATACTTACAAGGCTCTGCCAAGAATATGGAAGACAGGCATCATGGGCCAACTGACTGGAAAGATCTGTGTTTATACCAGTACTAAAGAAAGGTGATCCAACTGACTGTGGAAATTATCGCACAATCGCTTGATCCCACATGCCAGCAAAATTCTACTTGAAGATTATTCAAAAGAGACTAACAATCATACCTAGAACGAGAACTACCTGAAGTGCAAGCAGGGTTCAGAAAAGGGCGAGGAACGAGAGACATCATTGCGGATGTGAGATGGATCGTGAAAAGACTAAAGATACCAAAAGGTATCTATTTGTGCTTTATCGACTATAGCAAAGCTTTTGACTGTGTAAACCATGAGAAACTCTGGGCCACATTAAGAAGCATGGGTATACCAGAACACCTGATTGTTCTTTTGCACAATCTGTACATTGATCAAGAAGCAACAGTTCAAATGGAACAAGGAGAAACAGAATGGTTTAAAATAAACAAAGGTGTAAGACAAGGCTGCATACTTTCCCCCTACCTATTTAATTTATATGCAGAACAAATCATCAGAGAAGCAGGATTGTATGAAGACAACAGAGGTGTGAAGATTGGTGGAAGACTCATCAACAACCTTCGCTATGCTGATGATACCACATTACTGGCGGAAAGTGAAGATGATCTGAAACATTTGCTTCTCACAATCAAAGAACATAGTATCAAAATGGGCCTGCACCTTAATGTAAAGAAGACAAAGATCATGACAACTGGCATAATCAACAGGTTCATCGTCGAAGGAGAAGAAATTGAAATCGTGAATAACTTTAACCTACTTGGATCAACTATCAATAAAGAAGCAACAAGCAGTCAAGAAATCAGACGACGCATTGCTCTTGGCAGAATGGCTATGAAAGACCTAGATAAGATTCTCAAGAGCAGAGATGTGTCTCTCCATATAAAGATTCGACTTGTTCAAGCCATGGTATTTTCAATAACATCATATGGATGTGAAAGCTGGACAGTGAAAAGATAGACAGGAAGAAAATTGATGCCTTTGAATTATGGTGCTGGCGGCGAATACTGTGTATACCATGGACTGCCCGAAGAACAAACCAGTCTGTACTAGAGGAGATCAAACCTAAGCTTTCTTTAGAAGCTCAGATGACAAGACTTCGACTTTCATACTTTGGACACATCATGCGGAGAGAGAGATCATAGGAGAAAGACATCATGCTTGGCAAGATAGAAGGTCAACGCAAAAGAGGAAGGCCAGCAATGAGATGGATCGATACAATAACAGCAGCTACGGGTACCAGTCTGTCAACAATGAGCCGCCTGACTGAAGATCGAACACAATTTAGGATAGCTATCCAGAGGGTCGCCATGAGTCGACTCCGACTCGACGGCACTTAACAACAACAGCTCTAGAGACAATGGGAATCCTGAAGCTCATCAATACCCAGTGACACCAGAGCCTTACGAAACCCAGGACAGTCTTAGGGAAACTGCCTGCATCACCACCAGTTCCTGATCCACTAAGAAAGCCATTAATTTACAGAAAAAGGTACCCAGTCAGGGAAACTACGAGAGTGGCACGAGCTGGATTTATATTTCCAGCCTAAGAGAAAGTGTAATAAACACTCTAGAATAAACTAACAGAGAAAAAGGAAGAGAAGTTCACTGCTTGTAATATAGTTATATTTTTCTGTCTTTACCAGTTGCTGTTATTATTCATTGTCCCTAAAGTTTAAGTAAACCCTTGCTTCAGAACACAAACTCTGAAATGGACTCAGTTATTTGAGAGGGAAGAAGTATGATTGGAGCTAAGAGCCAAGGGTTTCCCAGCGTATGTTGGTCCCCATTCAACAAACCCTGATAATTAAATTCCAAGAAGAGAGACTGAAAGACAGCAAATAGCCTTTGGAAAAGGTGTTCTTCCTTGGCTGTCCAGCAGCTAGTGGGGTAGCTGCAAGGACCACATAGAAAGGGGGTTACATCTGTATATGAAATACTTTCAATCTGCAGTTTCAAGTCAGAAGTAGTTTGCAGTGTTACCTTAACAACTAGGATTTTTTTGTCTTCTCAAGTTATTAAAATAGATAAAAGCCAAGAGGGACAAACTGTTTATCAAAATGTCATCTGACATCACAAAAGTGTCCTTATTTAAATCTAAAAAAGGTCCAGCATGAAAATGTTTTAAACATTCTTTGAAAGGCCTGCAATGGTTTATTCTTAATAGATAAATTGGAGTTTCAGGGTTATTTTTTTTTCAATTCCATCTATTTAAAATATTTCTATTCACCTAGGGCACTATATTGAGTTGTGACAGCTATGCACCTCTAAGGCGCGTAGCCATCGCCGCGGAATTTAATCCTGGATATTCAATCCAGGGCTATACCTGACCACCGGAATTGAATATCTGGGTCTGTCACAATGCGCCGCACGATGCGGAAGCTAAGCAGGCAGCGGTAATATTGAGTCACTGCCCAGTTAGCTCCCACGGGTAAAGATAGTTGAGGTTTTCCCATGCCTATCTTTACCTGCAAGTTGCTAACCGGACAGCGATTCAATGTTGCCACTGCCTGGTTAGCAAAGAGTACCATCTCCGCTCTGCCCTGGAACTCCCATGACACGTGGTTGACCATTATGATTTCTCTAAATGTAGCTAGTGCTTTGTGATTTGACAAGAAAAAGGTTTTGTACCTAAACCATGTAAATGCCTTTGAATATCGGGCACTTAGTACTTGATTTAGTCAAAACTGGGACTTAAAACATTTCCTTCAGCTATCTGCTGATCTCTATCAACAAAACGATTCAAACCCAATGTAAACCATGGTGCAGAGTCCTGTATACCCCAAGAACAGCAAATAAAACGTCCTTATGGGGGTCTGTAGAAGTTTCCCTGCTCCACATTGTAGAGTCCGCTATAAAATGTTTCAGAAAGCTATTGAAAGCAGTCCTTTTTACAGAATGTGTTCTGGTTGAATTTGTGTCGATGTTGCACCTGCTTTCAATAGACTTTTAATCGTTCATTGTATGTAAAGTTTTGTTATGCTAATTGTACACCACTCAGAATGGTTTCTAGTCAGTTGTACTGTTCTATAAATGAGTTTTAATTCAATAAAATAAAAAGTAGACTATGTCTGACCCTCGTTACTCTTTTTCAGATTTGAATGGAGAACGCAGGCTGAATACCATCTCAACTCGAACAAAAATGCTTGTCCACATTTTAATTACCATTTACTTCTTTTAAATGTAGTCAAAGGGCCACAATGACCCAACTCTTTACACACCAACTGGAAAAAAATATTGCCACTCTGCTATTAAAATATGTTCTAATTGGATGGAAAGGGAATGTAATGTAGAACTTAATACAAATATGTGAGGCTACCCTATCAACATACTGCACAACCAGGAGAAACAACTCTTCATATCAACCTATGCCCACTTTTGTATTACTCTGAAACATCAGTCTCCCCTTCATTCCTCCTAGGATAGGAGACTTTAATTGCTCAAAACTAACTATGCATTACATACTGCACATGTGGAACTGCTTGCTAGATTATTAACAAGCAAATTGTGATCTATTACACTTCCACAGAATAGTCAAAGCTCGTTTGTTTAGGAAGACTTCTAGAGCTGAATTGTAACAATGTACGTATTATTACTATTACATTTGATTGGTTTTTAACTGTATGTCCAATAATGTTATTTGTGCTCGTGGAGGCAGATTCCATAACATGCACGTTTGACCCGCAGACATGTCTAAATTGAAAACGGGACCCGCTTGAACCTAATTCCACATCCGCGGGTCTAGACATGGCATGACATGGGCAAAGCGTTATTCAACCAGCCTGTGCATGCTTCCGGTGCGCGGCCTGTGCCAGGTGTAGGAACAGGCCATGCAATATAATGACGAAACGCGTCTCACGTCAATATTATGGGACATAGGTAATCCTTTTGGATGTCCCCGCACCCACCATATTCTGAAGAGTTGCACATTTCAGATCCAGTCCGCCTCCATGATGTATCCATGGATGCGGCACCTCCTTGGTAAAAACAAACTACCAGGGGAGTTTTCCAAGATGGCGGTTGCAACAGTCTGCTCTGCGTGAGTTCGCTTTAATGGGGAAGAAGCGAAAGGGGAAGTCTGGGCTGTTGCCCTCTCAGCCAGTAGACGCCTCTTTGCCGGTTGTTACTTCGGTGGTGGGTCCTTTGGATCCTTTCCTTCTGCGCACAACACGGGTTTCGGAATCAGCGGGAGGAGTTTCTCGGCCAGCAGTTTCACCGGAGTCGGAGTGCCCGGCGTCTGCGTCGAATACAACTATCTCCCCCGTATGGAGCCCTGCACCAAAACAGGCCCGTAGTCAGCCCTTGCCTGAGGGCTTCCTGGAGTTAGACACCGCCGTTGCCGGCGGGGGGTCCTTCCTCATGAGGGCCAGGATGGGCTGTTTCGACTGGGTCTGGGAGTGAGCCGGTTGAGGATCTGGGCTCACAACGTGTTTTGGTGCCATTGGGAGAAGAGAGGGGTGAGACAGAGTTTGTCTCGCCGTGTGGAGACCGTGCCTTGGCGCATGTGGAGCTGTTTACCTCTCCGGTTGAGTCCGAAGTGGTTTTTTCTCTGCAGAGACCGCAGAATTTTACTCTTGAAGCCATCTGGAACGCGATTGTCTCACTTGGGGAAGCCCTCTTGCCGCAAGTATTGTCCTTGTCTAAAAAAGTGACTGTGACCTCTGGTTTGGTGAATGACTTAGAAAAAACAGTCTCTAGTATTCAGACGAGTTATTGTGATGTTAATAGTAAGGTGGTGTCCCTTGAGGAGTATTCAGAGGGACATAGGAAGAATATACAATCCCTACAAATGAAAGTTGAACATCTGGAAAATATTTCTCGTGCTAATAATTTGAGACTCATTAATTTTCCGAGAGTATTGTCTATTTCTCCTAGGGATATGTTTAAAAAATATTTAACTGAGACCTTGGGAGTTTCCCCTGAATTAGTACCCCCCTTGGTAAAAATGTATTATCTACCTGTAGCGAAGCGCTCTTCTGCTTCAGGTGTTATATTTTATTTATTTATTTATTTACATTCTCTTATATACCGCACTATTCGGCATCAGCGCGGTTCACATAGAACAAAAAGTCTCAGTACAATAACATGCATGAGTTTACAGATAACAAGGGAAGGAACTTGGATAACAAGGGAAACTATTTACAGTCTATTTACAGATATAATACTACAGCATGGCTACAAGTTATTAGGAACAGGTGCTAATAATATATTCAATAAACAAAGCGATTCGTCCTATTTCTGTTATTGAGATACCATGGAACTGAATAGCTGGGAGGAATCACTGAAGTCGATGGGTGTAAATGGCTCTATAAGATGTTTTTTAAAGAGGTGGAATTTGAGGGCTTTCCTGAATTGTGTTAAGCTGTCAATGGCCCGTATGCCAGGAGGTAGTGTATTCCAGCACCTAGGGGCACAGAGGGTAAAGGCTCTATTGGCTGTGGAAGAAGAGCAGCTTGTAAGGGCCTTTGGGAGTTTTAAGGAGTTGATGGCTGATGATCTTCTTGCTCTGTTTGGTGAAGTGGTATGGATAAGGTCAGATAAGGAAGGAGCAGAGAGCTTATTGAGGGCTTTGAACGTGAGAAGTAGAGTTTTGAAGATAATTCTGGCCTGAATGGGTAGCCAATGTAATTGAATCAGCAAAGGAGTAACATGGTCAGACCTGGCAGCCCCCTGGAGTACCCTTGCTGCGGCATTCATAGCCAGCTGTAATGGGTTTAAAGTGGATTGAGGAAGACCTTGGAGAATGACATTGGCGTAATCGAAGTGGGGTATTATCAGTGCCTGGTAGATAGTCCTGAAATCTTTTGGTTCTAGCATGGAGCGTAGGTGTCTCAGGGAACGGATCTTGTAATATATTGTTCTGACTGTGTTTCCTATGTGGGACTTCATATCCAGGCGTTGATCCAGAGTGACACCTAGGTAGCGTATTGAGGGTTTGGATTGCAGTTCCGCTTCCTTAGTTCTGATAGATTGTGGTGGGGTGAAGTTGGGGTTCCTTGTGATAAAGAGAACTTCAGTTTTCTTATGTTGAATACGAAGGTTTTGAGAGAGCAACCACTCAGAAACTGCGTTGAAGCAGTTTATTAGGGGGGAGAGATCCAAGCGATCAGTGGAGATGGGAGTGTAAAGTAGAACATCATCGGCATACAGCATACAGTCGACATTAAATGACCGTATGATCTTACAGATTGGTTGCATGTAGACGTTAAATAGAAGGGCAGAGAGTGAAGAACCTTGAGGGACTCCCTGATCTAGGCGGAAGGGTTCTGAAGTTCTGCCTCTTGAGCGGACATGCTGCCATCTTCCGGATAAGTAGGACCTGCACCATTCAAGCGCTGTTCCAGTGATGCCCTTCTCAGTTAGCCTCATTAAGAGGAGATCATGATTCACTGAATCAAGCGCTGCTGCGATGTCCAGAAAGATGAGGGCAAATCCTTGGCGGATGTTGTCTATGCCATTGATTATCTTGCTGAAGAGTATGGTGAGGAGAGTTTCGACTCCGTGATATTCCCTGAAGCCATGTTGGCAGGGGTCAAGCGGAGCAGTGGTGTCAATATGATCCTGTAACTGTCGTTGGACCTCCTTTTCGATGATCTTAGCAAGTAGAGGTATGCTAGAGATAGGCCTATAGGACTCAACCTTTAGGGGGTCGAGTTTGCAGTTTTTCAACAGGGGTCTAATTGAAGTGTGTTTAAGGGCTGAAGGGAAAGATCCTGTTGAAAAGGAGAGGTGATCAAATTCAGGTGGATGTTCTAAATGTTACTGATGTGTTAGAAAACTCCGGTCTTGGGTCACAGGTACCTGCTACGCTTTTTATAACTTTTGCATTGATATCTGATAAAGAGTGGCTATTGAAACTATTCTTTCAGAAACGTAACATCTTGTTTCGTGGTTTAGTAGTACATATTTACCCTGATCTCTCAAGAGAAACTCAAAGGCAGCGTAGGGAGTTTCTACTGCTCCGCCCGGGTGGTTTGCAACTGGGAGGGCTTTTTTTTCTCAAACATCCTTGTAAATGTCTGGTGAAATACCAGGCGGTTTCTTATATTTTTGGGAGCCCTCTCAATTGCTTGCTTTTATTAGCGCTAAGCGGTTGGAATCCACTGTTGGCTCATAGGATGGATATTCCATTATTGGATTGTTGCATTTTCTTTGTATATTTGGTCAATAATTATGATGTTAAACTCCCTTGTTTTTGTGGGCTAGTGAGACCAGGCAATTGGAACATTTTCCTGTTTGTATTTCCTGTTATTATGTCTGAGTTTTTACTGTGGATGTATTTCTATATGCCTGTTCTATTTCTTCAAGATTGGCTTGTGTGGCCTTTCTTGTTGTTTTTGTTTAAAAATTGCATAAATAAAAAAAAATAAAACTACCAGAGTCTATACATTAGGCTTCTTCTCTGGCCCTTCTCAAATCCAGGCTGAAAACTCACCACTTTTGGATTCTGATCCTTTTAGTCTCCCTTGTGTTTCCTTACCATTCCCCCTAGATGTATCCTGTCCACAGCTGCTGTGTTGTCTATCTTGACTAGATTGTAAGCTCTGCTGAGCAAGGACCATCTTTTACATGTGTTTGTGCAGCGCTGTGTACTCCTTGTAGCTTTATACAAATGTCGGTAGTAGTAGTAGTACTAGTAGTATGGCCTTCTGGCTATGGCATCTGATTCCCACATATCAGCAGCTACACCTGTCCCACTGTGGCGTATGTCATTCTGTATACATCTGCTATCTGTGGGGCAACCCTATCTGCCTTCCCACAGTCTGCTTTGTGGCACTGCTTCCCTGGTGAGGCCTGTGTGGGCATGGGAGGGGGAATCCCTGTGCCAGCCTTCAGATAAGTCACCACTCTTGCAACTTGCGTAGATCCTGGACTGGGGAAGGAAGTAGGCCTCATGGCACAATCTGAGGGATATTGGCACAACATCTGTCATATCTCCCAGTACCTGGCACGGCTGCCCTATTATACTAGCACCTAGTGACACTGCAGTCATTCATAGGGTCCAGATACCGGCCATTCATGGTCTCCCTGATTGCAGATCATCACACCAGACCCTCCCGTGCTACCCGCACACCACACATTCTCACTTGCCGTCACAAAAGACATCATTCTGCCAAACTGAACCTATAGCTAACAGCTGCTATACCATAATGGCATGATGTCCCAGGACTACACATATGGTCTCCCTTTCTCACTCCAACATGATTTGTTTCCAGACTCACTCACATACTATTCATAAATTAGCAGTCCCAGTTTTCAGAACACAGGATTTGTTAGGGTCCCCTGGATTAGTTCTTTTAGCACAAACAGCACATTTCAGCAAAGCCTGAATAAACACTATTGCTACCCGAGTCTGTTCGTCAGGTGCCTTCTCTGACCCTTTTCATAAGTAGGCTAAAAACTCACCTCTTCACTGCCGCTTTCAAATCTAGACTCATCTATTCTCCTTTACGTTTCCTTACCATTCCTCCTAATATCCCATGTCTACACCTACTGTCTTGACTAGATTGTAAGCTCTGATGAACAGGGACTGCATACGTCTTGTAGCATTATACAAATGCTCAGTAGTAGTAGTAGTAGTAGTAGTAATAATAGTTCTGTAAGGGTGTTTATTAATGTTTATTTACCTTACAACATTCCCTCACCTCTGCTTTCTGTTCTTTATAACTGCATCTTGTGTTTTTCCAGACTGCAGTCACATCAGTTCAGCACATACTTGACACAACCATTCTTCAATATGGGACGAATTGCAGAGCACAGCAGAATATTTTCCAAGTCCTGGCCTTAGTCCACGTTTCAGCAGGAATAATGGGGATGTCTGCAGGGATATCGCAGAACATACATGGGCCTTTCTGGAATACGCTATGCATGTCTCTGACCACACCCTCGTTCTGCCCCTTCTGGGCACGTTCTGAGATACCTGTGCTAGTGCTATGGACGTGCACAACAGCAGTGTTTCAGAATAGTCAGGGATGTATTCAGCACATAAATGTCCCTTCCGCATGTACAACCCCTTATTAGTGTTCTGGAATGACCTCCAAGTTGTTAGAACTTTGCGACTAGGTGGTCTATAGAAAAATAAATAAATCTTCCACTAAAAGCATTGGGGGGATAGAAACAAGGATGCTTGTCTGTTTCACACAAAAAGGTCATTGGCAGCCTTCAACACTGCATGACATAAAGCCCATTACAACACAGGAGGGGCATATGACAAACTGAACTACAACATATGCCTATGCCACACTCCCCAACCCTGAAGATCACCTACAATCAAGTGATCAAAAGTGTCAGGACTGGATCAAGCTCCTCAGGAACACCAGACACCCTGGACCTACGCCATGCATAGTCCCAATTTTTTCAGGGCAAATCTCTTCTTACAACAGTTGAAATTCATAAAAAATAAAATAATAAAGCAATAATTTCTTGATATTTGCCTTCCAGAGGCCAAAATGCCCATGATGATTACAGCCACATGACACATACACATCCTGTTAAAAAGAGGTTACACACATTTAAAGAAGACAGATTACTCAAAAGCAATGTTCCCCCTAGCTGCAGGTCCTAAGGCCGGCCAATGCTATGCGATCCTAAACGTGATTGCTTTCACCTCCCCCCACTGGCAGGACTCAGTGCAGCTTAGCGGGAACCAGGGCCGGATTTACCTTGAGTGAGGCCCTACGCCAACAAAAATTGTGAGCCCCCAGCAGGGGCGGCCCAAGGGGGGTGCGGGGCCTCATTTGCATAAATATTTGCATAATGTTACCATATACTAACTTTTAGTAAACGTGCCTCTTAATGAGTGTATGGATAAAGAAAGACTAAAGATTTCTACATTACTATAATCCAGTGCCGACTGCCAGACACATTAGGAACTACTACAAACACTGCCCCATTTAGAACCCATAGTAAACCCGCCGTATCCTAACAGCACTACCAGGACTCACAAAGCACCATACTCTACCAATCAAAAGGCAACACTGCAAAATATTAAACCAATACATTTCAGAGAACAACAATACATGACCTACTGGGGAAAGAGAACAAGTGGCAATGTCAAATAGGAATATATAAACAGAAACCTCAGCTCAGTTACACATGCAGAACATAGACCATCACCAAACAAGTAATCACAATTTAGAAACCAGGAAGACAATAATTAAACTGGGAATCCCAAAAGCCAAACTTGGAAATGTACAACACTGTAGAAATAAACACTATACATTAATTTGCTCTTGTACTAAACAAAAGCGCAGACGTTTAATGATGCACATTTACCAGAGCTGACATATTCCAATAATAAATTCAAAATAAAGAGATATTTTCTACCTTTTGTGCATTTTTTTTCAGCTGCAATTGCTCCAGCCACTTCTTCTGGTTTCTTTGTGTCTTATGATAACTCTCCATTGTATGCTGTCCATCTGTCTTTTATTCTCCCTTCTAGATTTTTTTTCCATTCTCTCTCTACATCTGCTTAACATACTAATCTTTTCTCCTTTTGCTCTTTCCTCATTCCTATTTCATCACTCAAATTTTACCCCTCCATCCTCAATCCCCACTTACTCTCCCAATACCCGGCCAATTGTAGATTTTTTATCCCTCCACACAAAATATTTTCCCTTCTCCATTTTACTCTTCCAGCCCCATCCCCATTCTAATCCTCCCCCAACATCAGCTCCCTTCTAGTTTCAGCCCACCAGCATCCATTCCCTTCTAGTCCCTGCATCAGCCCATTTCCAGTCCTAAGCCATCCATCAGCCCATTTCCAGTCCTAGCAACCCCCAACCCAATTCCAGTCCTAGCCCACCATCAACCCACTTACATTCCTTAACACCCCATCACCCCATTTTCAGTTTAAGCCCCCCCTATAACCCATTACCAGTCCTAACCCCCCATCAGCCACTTCAGTCCTAACCCCATCAAACCATTTCCATTCAGCCCCCCATAGCCCATTGCCAGTCCTAACCCCCCATCAGCCCACAGCCCATTACCAGTCTTAACCCCCCCCAAAGCCCATTACCAGTTCTAAACCCCTCCAACAGCCCATTACCAGTCCTAACCCCATCAGCCCACCTCCAGTCTTAACCCCCCAGCCCATTTCCAGTCCTAGCCCCCCATAGCCCATTACCAGACAGCCCCATCAGCCACAGCCCATTACCAGTCTTAACCCCCCCCAAAGCCCATTGCCAGTTCTAAGCCCCCCCCAACAGCCCACAGTCCATTACCAGTCCTAACCCATCAGCCCACCTCTAGCCTTAACCCCCCCAGCCCCGCCCATTGCCAGCCCCAGCCCCCCCATAGCCCATTACCAGACCTACCCCCCCCCCCCCCATAGCCCATTACCAGCCCTACCCCCCAGCCCATTTCCAGCCCCAGCCCCCCCAATAGCCCATTACCAGTCTACCCCCCCCCCCTGTCGGCCTAAAGTAAAATTTAATTTAAAAAAAACAACTGGTGGCTGCCGCCCGCGGGGCCCCCTCTGCTGCCGCGGCAGCACGGACTGACCCGCGGGGGCCCCGTACAAGCTGAAGCCGTCGGTTCAGGTCGGTTCGTTCCTTCCTCCCTCCTCCCTCCCTCCCTCCGTGCAGGCTGCAGGCTGTGAGAGACGCGAAGAGAGAGCGTCTCCTCGCGTCTCTGTTAAGCCCGCAGGGCTTAACAGAGACGCGAGGAGACACTCTCCTGTGGAGCACTCTCCTTTCGCGTCTCTCACAGCCTGCAGCCTGCACGGAGGGAGGGAGGGAGGGAGGAACGACCCGAACCGAACCGACGGCTTCAGCTTGTAGACGGGGCCCCCGCGGGTCAGTCGGTGCTGCCGCGGCAGCAGAGGGGGCCCCGCGGCGGCAGCCACCAGGTTTTTTTTTAAATTGTATTTAAAAAAAATGAACTTGTTCTTTTTTTGTGGGCCCCTGCCGGCTGTGGGCCCTACGCCATGGCGTACATGGCGTATAGGTAAATCCGGCCCTGGCGGGAACATTGCTCACAAGTCCTTATAATTGCCTATCAGTTTCCTCCTGCTACTTTGGGTTTCCAGCTCAATAGATATTGGCCTCTTGCATACACTTGAGGGTTTCTCCTATTTTCATAAGCCCTCCCAACTTAGGTCAGCCCTTGCACAGGCAGTCCTCGGACATTACTTTGATAACACAGTATGCATTCATTCTAAGTCTAGACACTAGGGTGTGTGTCTACTAGACGGCGTTAGTTATCATTGTGGCGATAAAGTGAGAAAATCACGCTGTAGTAACAGCTGGCACGTGTCAAAAGCAGCTATTGCAGGTAATTATCTGCAATAGCTGCACAATCACATTAGTGGCAAGAGTGGGTGGGATGTGGGTGAAGAGTGGGTGTACTTTTACTGTGCAGTTACCGTGGGCATTGACAGCGCATGGTAACTGCACATTTTGCAGACATCGCAGTTGCAGCTAGTGCTACATCTATGGTGGCATTAGCTGCATTAGCGATGCCGTCTTGCCACAATTTCACTACGTTATCTGCTGGGGAAATGTTGGACACGCCCTCAACATGTTCAGTAATTTTGTTCTTTATGATGGTTTCTACCATTTTTCCCGGTACTGACGTCAGGCTCACCAGTCTGTAGTTTCCAGGATCGCCCCTGGAACCCTTTTTAAAATTTGGCATTGCATTGGCCATTCGCCAATCTTCAGGCCCAATCTTAATGATAGTTCACAATTTACTAATAGTAGGTCTGCAATCTCATATTTCAGTTCTTTCAGCACCCTTGGATGTATACCATCCAGTCCAGGTGATTTGCTACTCTTCAGTTTATCAATAGTTGTAATACATCTTCCCGGTGTATCGATATTTCTTTCAATTCATCTGCAGCATCACCTTTAAATACCATTTCAGTCATAGGTAACATCCCTACATCTTCCTCGGTAAAGACCGAAGCAAAGAATTAATTCATTCTCTCCGCTATGTTCTTATCTGCTCTTAGTGACCCTTTTAGCCCTCTATTATCTAATGGTCCAACTAACTCTCTCATGTTTTTTTTGCTACGAATGTACTTGAAGCTTGCTGTGGAAGCCAAAATGTGTAATAAAGACTTTTTCTTCTCAAATTCTCTCTCTACCTGTCTTATCAATGTCTTGCATCTAACTTGCCAGTGCTTATGTTGTTTCCTGTTTTCATCATTTGGCTCCTTTTTCTATTTCCTGAAAGATACTTTTTTAGCAACAGCCTCTCTGACCTCACCGTTAAACCATGCTGGCAGTTTTTTGAACTTCCTTTCTTCCACTTTTCTTAAAGCTTGGAATACAGTTGGTCTGGGCTTCTAAGATAGTATTTTTAAACAACATCCATGCTTGACGTAGATCTTTAACCTTTACAACTGCTCCTTTTATTTTTTTCTTAACTATTTTCCTCATTTTATCATAGTCTCCCATCTGAAAGTTAAAAGGTAGTACTGTGGATTTCCTTGCCATCCTTCCTCCATTTATTAAATCAAATGAGATCATGCTATGTTCACTAGTGCCAAGTGAACCCTTCTCTCTTGCACCAGATCTTGTGTTCCACTAGGTCCAAAATGGCTTCCCCGCTGGTCGGTTCATGAACCAGCTGCTCTAAGCTGTCATTTATTTCATCTAGAAACTTTATCTCCCTAGCATGTCCTGCTGTGATACTGACCCAGTCGATACCAGGGTAATTGAAATCACCCATTATTACTGTGCTGAAACTTTTGTTAGCTTCCCTGATTTCTTTGAGCATTTCATCATCCACTTCTTCATTCTGGCTAGGCAGTTGATAGTACACCCCCACTGCCATTGTTTTCCCCTTTTATACATGTCATTTCAGTATAGGAAGAAATGCATCAGTGTTTCTATTTCTCAGGAGTCGATTACATGTGGAGTCTAGCCTGTTGGGGGTTTCAGTTTAATTGTTTTCTACATATTTCTGTTTTTAGTTCATGGTGACTTGTTCTATACTTCATGAGGGTCTGTCTGTGTTTTGTGTGTTTGAGAGGCCAGCTAATCTGTTAGCATTGAATGTCTGTGGAGGATTGGTTAGTAGTAATCCGGCTTGGGATGGGAACAGCTGGGGGATGTAGAAAAACAGTGGGCAAAACTGAAAGGGGGTATTTTAAAGGCAACCAACCTTTTTGTTAAAATGGTAAATAAAGGCAAAGGGAACAGGAAACCGCTATGGTTTTCGAAGGAAGTAGCTGAAAAAATGAAGAAAAAGAGGGAGGCCTTCATGAAATACAAGAGATCACAGAGAGAGGAAGACGGGCATCTGTAGTTGGAAAAACTTAGAGAAGCTAGCAAAGTAGTCAAGAAGGCAAAGATTCAAAAGGAGGAGGAAATAGCCAATGCAATAAAATGGGGGGATAAGACATTTTTCAGATATATTAGTGAGAAGAGGAAGGGCAAAAGTGGTATTGTCAGACTCAAGGGTGCAGGGGGGGAATATGTAGAAGCTGATAAGGATAAAGCGGAATTGCTTAACAAATATTTTTGTTCTGTGTTCACAGATGAAGAACCAGGAGCAGGACCTCAGAAAACACCCACAAATAAGAACAGAAGCGAGGGACATCTTGAACAATTTTCAGAAGACTGTGTTTGTGAGAAACTAGCTCAACTTAAAGTAGACAAAGCGATGGGACCGGATGGGATACACCCTAGAATACTGAGGGAACTTGGGGACGTTCTAGCAACTCCACTGACTGACCTTTTCAATGCCTCGTTGGAGTCGGGAGTGGTGCCAAAGGACTGGAGAGAGGCTCATGTGGTGCCTTTACACAAAAGCGGAAGTAAGGATGTGGTTGAAAACTACAGGCCGGTTAGTTTAACTTCGGTGGTGAGTAAATTATTGGAAACGCTGCTGAAAGAGAAAATAGTGAGGTTTCTGGAGTCCAGCGGATTACAGGATCCGAGGCAGCATGGATTCACCAGAGGCAGGTCTTGTCAGACAAATCTGATTGATTTCTTTGACTGGGTGACCAGGGAGTTGGACCGAGGGAAAGTTGTAGATGTGGTGTATTTAGATTTCAGTAAAGCCTTTGACACTGTTCCTCACAGGTGACTTATAAACAAACTGAGCACCCTAGGGATGGACCCTAAAATTACTGCTTGGGTTAGAAATTGGTTGGGTGGGAGGCGACAAAGAGTACAAGTAAATGGAGCTCACTCTGAGGAGAAGGATGTTACCAGTGGTGTGCCCCAGGGATCTGTCCTTGGTCCGATTCTTTTTAACATCTTTGTTAGTGATATAGCGGAAGGGTTGTCGGATAAGGTTTGCCTCTTTGCGGATGATACCAAAATCTGCAATAGAGTAGACACCCAGGAAGGTGTAGATAACATGAGGAGGGATCTAGCTAAGCTTGAAGAATGGTCTAGAATTTGACAGCTGGGATTTAATGTTAAAAAATGTAAGGTCATGCATTTGGGCTGCAGCAATCCAAGGGAGCAATACAGTATAAGAGGTGAAGTACTTTTGTCCACTAAAGAAGAGCGGGACCTAGGCGTGGTTGTGTCTGATGATCTTAAAGTAGCTGAACAGGTAGAAAAGGCGACGGCAAAAGCTAGAAGGATGCTTGGGTGCATACGGAGAGGAATGGCTAGCAGAAAAAAGGAGGTGATAATGCTTCTGTATAAGTCTTTGGTGCGACCTCATTTGGAATATGGTGTGCAATTCTGGAGACCGCACCTTCAAAAGGATGTGAACAGGATGGAGTCGGTGCAGAGGGTTGCTACTAAAATGATTAATGGGCTTCATTATAAAGCATATGAGGACAGACTGAAGGATCTTAATATGTACACCTTAGAGGAAAGGCGGGATAGAGGTGATATGATTGAGATGTTTAAATACCTCCGTGGCATAAATGTTCAGGGAGAGAGCCTCTTTCAATTGAAAGTAAGTTCTGCTATGAGGGGACATGGGATGAGGGTGAAGGGAGATAGATTCAGGAGTGATATGCGGAAATATTTCTTTACAGAAAGAGTAGTGGATCTATGGAATAGTCTCCCAGTGGAGGTGGTAGAGATGAGGACAGTAACTGAATTAAAAAAAGCATGGGACCAACACAGAGGATCTCTAAAGGTAAAAAGTGGACTGTTGTAGTTGTTGTTATGGAAGGACAGACTAGATAGGCCATGTGGTCTTTTTCTGTCATCATGTTTCTATGTTTTTTTAGCTTTCCCAATAGGTGTACTGATATTCTAGTGCCCACCATACTGTTTATAGTGCTCCCTTTTCCTAGACCAGTCCTTGTGTGACTCCTGGATGCTAGTGCTGTTATAGTACGGTAGACTTGCTCTTTAGGTTCTGAGTGACTTTTGTAGTGTTTTGTATTATATAATATGTCTGGTACTGGAGAGGGTTTATGCTAATAGGTCTTGGTTCAGCTTATACAGAAGATACATATTTCGGACATGTTTGGTAACCCAGCAATAAACTAAAGGCCTGCAGAACTGAAGCCTGTTGACCATTTGACAACCAACCAAAAGAAATGATAGGCAAATCATGCTATGGCTGATAATAGCCATAGTATTTTTGTAATGGTGTGCTGAACGCCACCATTCACGTGGCCAACAGGAAGCTAGGAGACTAGGATTGGCTAAGAGCTGAGTGTTGAAGTACCTGCATATATTCCAGAATACTGCAAAAACTGTTCTGTTTAATATGTTGTATTTTTGATGCATTTTTTTTGGGGGGGGGGGTCACATAATTCCTTGGACAGTATTCAGTGTGCATATTACCATCCGTAACAGAGGTACAGGGAAAGTGGTGCAATTGCACCAGAGTCAGAGTCCTTCTCTGATGTGTTCAAAAGAGCCTCCACTGTCCCTTTTACTGTTGACATACGTATTGCTCTCCATCCCAAGGATTTTAAGTTGTTCCCCTCCCACCCCCCCTATTATAGTGTTGCCAGTCAGCTGACTCGCTGACTGCCTGTGCATGTTTTGCAAACTTGCAATTGTGAAAAGATAATGGCAGTTTGGACCTGGCCCTTTAGAGCTGGTTCAAGGTTTTGGCACCCTAGGGGAGGAGACTTATGTGCCCCCCGTCCGTCAAAATCTGTTGTTTAGTTGTGAAACCTGGTCTTGCTCACTCTACTGAAGCTGCTGTCCTAGGTGACCACCTAGTTTGCCTAATAGTTGGGCCAGTGCTGGACCCACAGCTAGAATTACATGGCGTGCTATTTAGTTAGCTGGGCAAAATTTTAGTACAGATTTCAGCACAGTATTCAAAGTGAGTTATAAAATGAACTAATTTTGCAATGTTAAAACACTGAAAATTCCCCTACACCTTACACAGATAAATTCAATGGGGCCCTTTTACTAAAGTGAGATATGCAGTTAGCCCAGGTTTTGGTGCATAGTAACTACCCACTGTGGCCCACGGTAACAGGTAGCATGCAGCCTTGGCAGTTAGTGCAAGCCATTCGCCACACTAACTGTGCCTTGCACGTTAAGAGTGCTAAATGTGTGGGTTGGACTGGGGCAGATAGAGAACATAGTAAGTGCTGTGTAGTCAGTGCAGGGGTAAATGCTGCGCACTGTCAATGTGGGTACAATTACCTCAATCTCAATAGGTGGAGTTAAGTGCAGCCTGTGATAATAGAGCCTCATGTTACAGTAAAGTAGTGCACCTTAATTGCTGGGAAAATACAGAACTGAGATACCAGCACAGCACTGGCACACTCCAAAGGCCAGTCCTTGTGATGCTAATGCACCAATACAGAGATACAATGACTACAGGTCTTCCAGGTGAAGCAAGACGAAGAGATCGGAAAACTCCAATCAAGTCACGTTAACAATTAAAAAATATACCGGAATTGGAAAGAAAGCGCAAGGGAGCCGTCCAGCTGCGGAGCTGCACGGAGAGAAACGCGTACGGGACAAGCCGCCCCGGAAGGTTGCCATGTGCACAATCCTCCCATCTGTTCCCACGGACAAAGAAAGGGGGGAAGCGGGAAAGCAGAGGCGGGTGGCGGCGGCGGCTCCATCCCCTCCCCCCAGGGTCTCACTCTCCCTGAGGTGCCGCAGGGACAAGCGGCCGGGCAAGCTCGGGCGGCTCGTGCCGCGGCCGCGCCGACTTTAGCGCCAAAGCAGCGCGCACGGAAGGGACTTGGGGCGGACGCTCATTGGTCCGACGCGCCGACTTGGGCGGGGCGGGAGAGCAGCGCGGGCCGCGCCCGATTGGCTGCTCGGCCGGAGGGGGCGTGGAGGCGCCAGAGTGGAAGGTTTAGCGGGTCCGTTGGAATCGCGGCGGCGCTCGGGCGGTTTCAGTCAGCGCTGTCCCCGTTCTTTGCCGGGACGGGGGAAACCGCGTGCTCTCGGTGGGCTTGGTTTTCCCGCCCCCGTTTGTGTTGTGAGCTGGATGCGGAAGCCGGGCTCGTGCTGTCTGTGAGCCCGCAGAGAGGGGGGAAGGTGAGCGCTGCTTTATTCAGTAATAACAAGAGCGATGTCCGTCTTCTCTCCCTTTAACGGTAGGCGGTGCGGTTTTTCTTTAAAAGCCCCATTTTAATCTCTCTCTGTGTCGCGCTTAATCTGAAAGCTCGTCGCGCTCCAGCTCGGGCGCCGAAAAGCCGCCGCGGGGCCGGAATTCCTGCGGGTTCATTTGCGCCAAAACTAACTGACCCCGGAGGGTCGGTCCCCGCCCCCCTGAGCTCTGCCCGGGTGTTGCTTGCGCTCTATTAACGCCTTTAAAGATCCTGCTCGTGTTCTTTTTAGTTAAAAAACTCATAATACAGCAACTAGTAAACTGCACATGGAGTAGTTAATCTTTTGATGCCATTTTTGTACCGGTGTTTTTTTCTTAAATAAAAAAAATTTTTTTCAATCTGCAGATGGAGGTCACGAGTTGCCTAACCCTAAAGGATCTGATCAGTACACGAAAGCCAAAGATAGGTATCGAAACAAATGACGGGAGAACTGCCCAAAAGGTGCATTTTCTAAACTCTTGTTTTGTGTTTTAATTAATTTATTCTCATAGTCTGGAATTAGAAAGAAGGGCCCAGAGTTTAGTAAATCGAGCCAAGAATGTTCAGAAAGCAGTGGATATGGGCTGACTAGATGTACTCTTGTTTTTGTGCATTGTCATTAATTTGTTTCAATATTTAACTATAAGCATTTTGTAATCAAAACTTAGTACGTTGCTCATTTTTTAAAGAGTGTTGAATGCAGCTCGTCAATTAATTTTAACTGTATTGTGGATGTATGTTTCTTTAAAAAAAGATTTGCTAATAAAGCAGTCGTCATGAGTCATCAAGCTAATCATGAGCAGTCTTATAGCCCTCTCTGTGGACATGGTTAATTTATCTTTACTGTTGACAGTGTAGGTAGGTACTATCTATGTTGCATTTTACGAACTCCAGAAGGAAGCTCTCTTTGTCATGATGCATTAGTACATTTTGAGAGAGAGATCTTAATCCAGGGAATGCAAACTTTTGATCTGTAATGGGTCCAGTTTACTATTTATTAAGCTCCTATAAAGAGACAGCAAGAGGTTTGCAAATGCACACTAGAACTAATTGATACTGAAGTTTATTGCCAAGTGGGTACTAAATTATTAAAAAATATATAATGTATATTTTTGGTCTGCTGTGACTTAAAATGAAGTAGATTTCCAACGATTTAACCTGGAAGCTAGTTACAGACATTGACTGTCAGTGGAGTGTCGCATACACACAGCAAATAAAATGCCAACACCTGAACAGTCTTTTATGCTGCATTTTTTTTATTGGGGATAGGATAGATCTAAACTTTTTCAGCAGGCATTACTGAGTGTAATGGAGTCAGATGAATGGCTCTAAACCATGGCTAATAAGCCCAGTGTCTGCATATCTTAATTTACAGGATAGGCAAGACATCCTTTGTACCTATGTTTTTGTTTGTAGTCTACAAATATGTTGCGTCCTTTCAGCTTATGAGGTACCTCTTTGAAGTAGAGATGAGGAGGTCCTTCTGATTTCATGGACTCTGGTAAATGCAAAGAAGAAAAAATTGATTCCAAACTTGAAAAGAACTGAAATAAATCATTGGAAGAGGTTAATATGAAGTGTGCATTTCTTTTGCCCTTTCCCTTTTCAATCGAGATTAAATGGCTTTGTTTTAAATAGGAAAACATATTTGTGGATCGATCCAGAACCACGCCAAAGACACCAATGAAAAATGAGCCAATGGATTTATCAAAACAGAGAGTCTGTACACCGGAAAAGAATCCTATAACACCAGTTAAACTGGCTGACAGGCCACAGACTGACCCATGGACTCCCACCGCTAACCTAAAGATGCTCATTAGTGCTGCTAGTCCTGACATTCGTGATCGAGAGAAGAAGAAAGAGCTCTTCAGACCTATTGAAAACAACAACCTGGAAGAAGGCATATGTGATGCTCTACAGGTACAACAAACACTAAGTTCATTGGCAGTGGTTATTCACTGCAACTTGTAAACTTTGGTACAGGAACAACTTATTGATATAGTAATCACCTTTTTTGTGGAATGCTCTGAGTCTAAACCAAGGCATCCTCTGTTCCCCATTATACCTCCCTGTAGTGACATTGCATACTTTTGTAGCAGAAAGTGCCTGTCTTTTCTGTGGCAAATGGTCTGGGTGAGGTGTAAGAGGGCCATATCCTGTAGCTGTGTGGCCATTGTGGGGGTGGGGGAAGCATTCTTCCGGGACCTTGATTCTATGGACCTCACCAATATCAGCTCCTGAGCAACAGATCAGGAAGCAAAAATGAAGGTTATTAATTGGCTCCAGATTTACTAGTCAGTTAGTAGAATCCTGGGTCTGTCCCTTTGCGTGTAGGAACTTTTGATTTCTTTTGTATGTCCTAAGAAAATAGACTAAAAGCCCATGCATTCAATGAGATGTCCAGGACTAGAGCATATCCGAAGCCAGTTGGCAGCTCTAGGCGAACGGATTTGGATTGTTCAAACAAAAATTGTTTTATGGAAGAATTCTTGGGGAAACAAAATCAAAGAGCAGGTTGTTATAAATAGGTTCACATTAACCTGGCCATGGCTCAACTCTGGAGCCTTTAGACCGAGGGAACAGATTGTGATAGCGGGTGACTGTGCAGGATCCTCCCTTTTTCCTTCTGGAAGACCCCAATTCACATTGGATTGGGATATCCAACTTGTGGGTCCAGAAGGCAACACTAACCTCTCTATTAGTCTGACCATCTTCTCCCACCATTCTTGTTGTTGTCTTCTGCCTAAAATGGAATTATTATAAATGATTCCACACCATTAAATAAAGTGAATAACTAACTATATATCTACCATTTACAAGAAAGGAAAAACAAAACTATAATAAAAAAACACTGGGGTATAGCAAAATATCGGTCACAATCAGTTGCTAAGATAAATGTAAATTGCTAACAAAAACTAACAATACCAAAAGCTTGAATAAATGAGCAAAATTTCATCAGCGTTCAAAAGTTAATCCTTCAATTGCAGTTTTTTAGGTACAGTGGTCCACTAAAGGAGTAGTATAAGAAAAGCTCTGTTTTTTGTACAGATCGATTGCTTGGGGAGCTATACGGTCATACATCAGCATATGACCAATGGGGTAAAGTAAGTACATAAAAATGTAGTTTATCAGCCAAAAAGGCCAAATGACCTTGAGCCAAGTACTAAATAAGGAATCTTAACTAGCACAGAGAAAATAGATTGATGGAGAGAAGAGCCAGAGATCAGACGAGCAGCAGCATTTTGCAAGAAGTGTAAACAATGTAATGGACTCCTAGGAAATCCCAGCAAAAGCACATTACATGCATATATTTAAAACATCTTCTCCACTTCCCAACTTTAGAGAAGTCATTATATTAATCTTTGAGATGATCTAAAACAAATCCTTCAGAATTCCAAGCTCTCCTAGAAACATCCAACAATATCTTGCTGCATGTTCAAAATGGAATTCGGAAAACCCCTCAGTGTCCAACAGATAGAAGCGGCAGATTTTAGCTTTCTCTAGAACATCAGCAAAATTCATCCCTTTCTACTCACACTACTAAGAGCCTTATTCACTCACTAGTCACCTCCCACCTTGATTATTGTAACATGCTCAGCTGCACAGCTTATCTTCTGCCATTGTTTCTATGTACATGTAGCCCCTCTTCTCAAGTCACTTCACTGGCTCCCTATCAGTTTCCATGTCCAGTTCAGACGTCTACTGACCTACAAGTGCATTCATTCTGCTGCTTCTCATTACCTTTTTTTTAATCTCACTCTACATCCCCCTTCTTGGGAAATCCACTCCTCTGGCAGATCCCTTTTATCAGTGCCCTTCTCTGCCACTGCCAACTCCACATTTTGTTCATTCCATCTTGCTGCTCCATATGCCTGGGTAGACTAGGCCATGTGATTTTTTGCTGTCATTTTCTGTGTTTCTATGGAACTAACTACCTATGTCTGTACATTGAGCTCCTTCTAGCTCTATTGAAATCCAGGCTGTTTTTGGATCCTGATGCTCCTCACTCTTGTCCACTACTTATGTGTTTTATTACCATACTCCTAGTCCCCAGTTTTGCTATGTATTTTTTGTTTTGATTAGACAGTAAGCTCTAAGGAGCAGAGACTTTGTCGTTCATCTATATGCACAGTGCTGCATACACCTTGTAGTGCTATACAAATTAGTAGTAGTCTCGCACGTGACTCTCAAACATGGAGCATCCCATCTAAAGTAAAATGACTACTCAACCCCTCTAAAACTGAAGTTCTTTGGGTAAGAAATAACTTTTTATGTTAAACAGCAATACAAGCATTGTGGAACCTGTGTCTTTTGGGGATACTGCTAGGTTTGTATGACCTAGATTGGCCACTGTTGGAAACAGGATACTGGGCTTGATGGACCTTGGTCTGACCCAGTATGGCATATCTTATGTTCTTCTGGCTAACAATTACCTTTGACTGTTCTCAGCTGTCTTCCTTTGTTAATCAGAAGACAGAAACCAAAAGATTACCTTAATCCTTTGATGTCATGTTAAATAAAGCTGGACAAAATAACTTTTTGCAGAACCCTACAAGGTAAAAGAAAGCAGGCAGGTTTCCCTTTCCAGGAACTGCCTGGGAAGAGCCAGGGAGAGAACTCTGAAATCATTGAATTCTGTCCTCCAATACTAGGGTTGGTCTAAACCAGGGGTCACCAACCTGCGGGCCGCATGCGGCCCACGAGGTCCCTTCGTGCGGCCCGCGAGGCTCTACCCCGGTTAACATTACGTGCGGCCTGCCAAGGATTCCCGCCATTGTATCCACGCGCTCGCAGCTCGCCGACGACCACCTGCAAGCGTCCCTTCTCCTGTCAGTGTCATCTGTGAAGCCGGACTTTAAGCGTTTGTCTGCTAGCATGAATCATCAGCCATCTCATTAAATTCAATAAAGGTGATCAGCCATTGTTTTCATAATTTTGCGTTTGTTTTTTTTCGCGGGGGCAGGGAGAAGGGGGGTGCGGCCCGCGAGGCTCCCGGTAGTCGGCTGTGCGGCCCGCGGCCCTCTGGAGGTTGGTGACCCCAGGTCTAAACAGTAGAATGTCATGGTCGAAGGTGGAAGGCAATGCAATGTGTGCCTTTTGAGCCAATACTGACTCCTGGTAACCCAGAAGCTCTTGAATTTTCTTGACAGCGTGACTGGAAGTAGATTGCCAGGCCTTTCTTCATGGCAGTGGGGGGGTTAAGTGACTTGCCCAAGGCTGCAAGGAGTGCTAATGGGAATCAAAGCCTGGTCTCTTGGTTACTAAGCTAGTGCTCTAGCCATTAGGCTACTCCTCCAAATCCAGCAAAATCAAGACATGAGCAGTGTCCTGATTCAAACAAATCCTGAAAGACATCAGTCAATATTAGATGTTTTCAGAGCAAAAAACCTGATTTGGTGGAGAATCTAAGCAGTTATTGATTGTCAGAACTTCCAACAGAATAAATGCAGCTCTCAATAAGCTTAGGTAAGAGTTCTTCCAGTAGGTCATCCTATATGGTGTGGGCTCATAATAGGGAAATGAACACAAGCTTACAAACATCAGGAAATGTTTCACTAGACAATTAATGAATACCAGAATACCCTCTGCCATCTCGCTGGAATCTTTAATCTGATCAGAAGGCCAGGGTTCAAAAGGAAATGTAGCTGGCCAAGCTATCTTCAAAAAAAGAAATGCCCCTAAGCCTAAAGAGTATTAAAAACAAACAAGACTCTGGTCTTGATAAACACCATTAGCTAATAAGTTAGTAATTAAAAGTATATTAGGAATGGCCGAATGAGAGTAAGAGGAGCCATCATCTAAGATGAGAAAAGCAGATAGTTTAGGTATCCCATCTGTCATCTCAAAAATTTGCAAAATGAAGCTTGCAAAGCATGAGAAAAACCACCTGAGGATGCCAAATGGTCTACTGAGTGCCTTGAGGCAGACCTAGATAACCTCCCTGAAATGAAAATAGTCAAGGTACCTGCTTAAGACCCTTGAGATGGTGGAGGTAGGCCACAGGTATCGTGCTTAATGCCTTTGTGTGCAGCAATTTCTGGCTGGTTCCTGTAAGAGCCCTGCAACAATAAGGTTGCAGTCAGGCTTTTCCTGAGCTCTGTATGAAAGATGTTTTTGGATACTGGGCCACTTGGCAGACAAGTGGATGGTGTGGTGTGATACCTCAAAGAGCTGAAATTGGCAGTGGGCCTAGCAGTTTGTAAGAGTGAGCAGAAAAGTGAGGGTCCATGGTGTGTCCCAAGCATCTTGCGCACTATTGCAGAACAGTGAAAAGTGGAGTAATTGTGAAGTCGCAAATCTCCTGAAGGAACAGTGGAATTTGAGTGCAGCTATTGCTGGAAGAGATGTAGCCATTATACAATACGACAATGACAACAGCAGGAAAATTGGGAGAGTGTCCAGGCCCTAGGTGCAGTCAGTAAATATATTCTATTTCACCTGAGGCATCAGAGGAACATTACGTTCTTTAAAGTTTGGTGCCTAGACAAGTAATTGGTTGTGATTGGGCATGACAACTTGGTGAGACGGGAATGCTAGGGAAGTCTAAATTCCAAGCTAGTGAGAAAGTTAGTGGCTGACAACATGGCATCGTTGGAGAGCTAGTTAGTACCTATGTCTGAAGACATGGCAGAACACTTCACCAGATTTTGTAACTGCTTTCTTAGAACAATGGTTCTAATGGTTCTAATCCTTGGGGCACATCTGGCCTGTCAAATTTTCAAGCTATCTAAAATTTGACTCTCGTACCAAGGATGCAGTGCATGTAAATCTTAGGTTTTCAGGATATTCTGAATGAATATACATGACTAGATTGAACTGTCCTCTAGGACAATGGTTTTCAAAATGAACTGAAAGAAGCCATAGTGTCTCAAAGCCACCAGCTTGTACGCAATGCCCTGAGAATTGCTGCTCAAGAGATGTTCTAAGAAAAACTCACAAACCTTTGGAAGAAAATGGAAGTAGATGAGACAACATCAAGATCGTGAGACATCGAGGTAGTGCAAAATGAGGTTCTACAGAGTGTTCTTGCGAAGGAGTGTTCCCAGAGAAGCTGGATATTTTTTGAATGCAAGGGTATGTTGACCAGTAATCAGCGTGCTTAAGTGAGTGATAGCATGGGCCTTGAATTATTAGGCAGTTTAATGGGGTGAGCCACAGAGGCCATAGCCCCACACAGCATCAACAACTGGAGCTTGAGGGTGGGACTGAAGTGTTTTTTTTGTATGGCCCCCTCAACCAAGAAAATGCTCCATTACCCCTGGTTGACAAAATGGCAATATTAAAGATCTACAGAGTGCTGAAGACTGGAAGCAGAAGGAACATGGATTCTGACTTTTTTTCCAAGAATTTCATCTCAAGTAGTGGCTAAGCAGCAAATGGTAACACCATATTGCTCAGGTCTGTTCCACAAAGGGGTGACATTTTATGCTGCAGTACCCTGTAGGACTTAAAAAATATTTTGTGAAGGGTTGGTGAAAAATACTGGGGTCCCTGCCAGACAAATATGTGGAAAAGTTGGAAGCTACTGAAAGGCATTTGAGAAGAAATTCTGATCAGTTTAAAGTGTTAATACCTCAGGAATGCATCACCTAAAAACCAGCAGAGAAAGAAACTGGGCACAGGGCTGCATAGGGTCTTGGATTACTTATTAAGATTGCTTTTGCCTAGAGCTATTAGAATGACTGGGTGTCACTGAAGATAAATTTAAATTCTTCCCCACTTACAAATGGGTATTTCTTTAAAGAACTAATTCTTTTCTTACTGGTGAAGTGGAATCTGAGGAAAGTGTGGATAATTATGCTCAACTAAGAGTATAAACAAGGTTTCACAACCTTTTTAAGATGTTGGTAGGGGCAGAGGGATGCAACCTGGAATGTCCTGGATGCTATGGATGAGGGAAGAAAGGTTTGTAGGGGTGGAAAGTGGGGAGGAGGCAGGGGAATGCTAATGTGCAAAATGGAGTGAATGGGGAAAAAATTGGAAGAGTGCAGAGATTGAGTAGAGTGGATACAAGGGGGTATGTTTACTAAACTGCGTTAGTGTGATTCGCATTAGTGGAAGAAAAGCCAAAAAAGGACATGGGCAGTACATCGTTACCGATAACGTGCGTTATAAGGCGCCACGCAGCAGCGATCGTTACAGGGCGCGTTACTGCACGTTAAGCTTAAGAAGGCGCGCTGACACCCAAATACAGAAACAGAGCTGTAGCACAATGGTTACTACACAGACTGATGGTACAAGGGTCATGGGTTTGATTCCCCAGTGTGCCTAATGAATAAGGCTGGCTGAGGCGTCATGTGTAACCCTTTGAAGGCCTACTATAATATTTTAATCCACATTCTGCAGCCGAAAGTTTGCATATGTCAGGAAAATTGTACCCGTCTTATTCAATATGTTCCAATAGTGATGTTCCCTCTGCCATGGTCATGTATTATATACCATTTGATAGGAATATTTAGGCAGAAGTTTGGATCCTGAAAGTTTTGGGCTTGGCCTGGAAAGGGTTAAGTATTGGGCTGTGAGGAAGTTCAGTTGTACTTTAATAGTGCTGCCAGCAAACACACCCTCACAGTGGCATAACCTAAGGTGCCACATAAGGCACCCTAGAAGGCACTCCATAGGGCACATTAGAAAGTGTGCTGTCTGCCAAGGCACCCTATAATGTCCCCTATAAGGCACCTTATAAGGCGCTTTATAGGGCACCGTATAAGGCGCCCTATAGGGTGCCTTATGAGCCACCCTAAGGTGACAGTACCCTGAGGATGGTTCTGCTGGCAGCACTAATATACAATAGAAATAGACAATGCCTAAGACAGAAGAGAGAGATCACTAGAGAAAGACATCATGCTTGGCAAGATAGAAGGTCAACGCAAAAGAGGAAGGCCAGCAATGAGATGGATCGATACAATAACAGCAGCTACGGGTACCAGTCTGTCAACAATGAGCCGCCTGACTGAAGACCGAACACAATTTAGGATAGCTATTCAGAGGGTCGCCATGAGTCGACTTCGACTCGACGGCACTTAACAACAAGAAGACAGCCTTATCGATGAACCCCACTGTGGGTTTTGAACCCATGACCTCTGGCTCCATGGGCAGTGAAGTAACCAGTGGGCTAGAGCTGCTAACAAACACATGGCTGGCTACAGGAGGACTGCACGGCACTACACCCACATTCTGCTGTGGTTACCAGGATAGGGTCAACCCATCCGTACCCAGGATGCACAGCACATGTAAATCAGCAGATGATCACAAGATGGGGTATGCACCCCACAGCACCTCAGCCTGGTAGGGGGTGCCGACGGTGTGTGTTAGTGGCACAGAGTAGCTACAGACCGTCAGTGTGCGGGTCCTGTGCTCATCCTGAGGGAGAGGTATGGTGCCCAGCACCATTCTCACAGCACCTGGCTGTGCTGAGATAGGCTATGCTGCAGGTCCCCATCAGTGCCAATGTGTGATAGGTAGTCCTTGCAAATACCCCTAGGATATGCTTGTGTTCATCTGTATGTCATATCTAGCCCTTTTGGACTATGATGCACCCAGAAAAGTGCATACCCTGTGTGGGTGCTGTGGTCACATGATGTAAGTGAAGGGGGGTGTTGGGACCCACAGGGAGATTACATACCACCACCCAACGCACCCTCTGGGGCTCAGGGTGGGGGACAGGATCTCCCGCCAACAGATCCACTTTCTACCCCCCTGCAATGGTGGCAGTAGAGGGGACCCTCACCCCAGTCCTGCTAGGGATCAAACACCCTACAGGGCAGGCAATGCAGAGCAGTACACATCCATAATGCAATAGCAGACAGACGGCAGGTCTGGAAATGCTCAGCTGCCCCCCACCATTTTGACATTCTCCAGCAGCAAGCCTCCAGCCGCTGCACCCTGCAAGGTGTTCCAGCAAGACACATACTAGCTGCAGACAGTCGCCAGCTAGTCCATAGTGCATGGTCCTGGAGGAGATGCATGTACCCAGAACGGGGATATCAGCATACACACCAAGCAGATAAATCAGTGATTGGGGCCCCAAAAGAAAACCCATAAATATCACATGAGAGAAATGCTATATAGCACTATGGGGGAACCTAGCCATGCCATGGTCACTGCTCAGTCAGGGTGAGAGTGACCTCCCAGCAGGACATGCTATGACCACCCTGTCCGTGCAGGTGGTACCGGGCACTACAATGTCCGAGCCATTGCCCTGTGCAGATGCGGCCAGGCCAGGCCACCCTATCCAGACTATTCCCACAGTACCTTGCTCCTCATTATGCACATTGGCAGGCCAATACTGGCAACAGTGCTAGCAGTGTGGGCGGTGGAGGGTGTTGGCAGCCACCACACACTGGATAGACAGACACACCCTCCCCACACCTATGCCAGCATTGTGCAACTATAGAGGTGTTGGGCAGCCCAGGCCACCACACCAGTCCTGGGCACAGTGCAGGCATGGCTATGGTATGCAATACTGTAGGAGCCACTCCCCAGATTGGTAAACACTGTCAGACACAAGACCTGTAGCACACTCTACAGACATCAGAAAGGTTGCTATGATGCAGCTCACTCCGAAAATTGTACTTAACCTAGGAATTGCTATCTGCCAGTAATCATAGCAACCTTTTGATAGATGTGTACCATATTCCCAGGTTTAGGGTGGCATTACTAAGGTATGCAAGTGCTAGTATTGGGAGATGCACGCAGAGCCCAAAGTCCTGCCTCTCCAGGAGGCTTTGGATAATGGGGCCTGTGGGTGCGGGTGTGTCTGCCCCTGTTGGCTGCTGCTTTACGGCAGAGGTTCCCAACTCCAGTCCTGCGGTGCAAAACACTGTTCAGGTTTTCATGCTGTCCCTCATGAATATGCATGAGATACATCTGCATACCATGGGGGCAGTGCATAGACATGCAGCACAGGCATCTTTATCAGAGGCAGCATGGAACCTGAATGGTGTTTGGCTCTCCAGGACTGCATTTCGGAAGCTCTGCTCTAGGTGATGTGCATGTTTATAGTGTCTGTGCTCTGTAGGGTAAAATGTAGGTGTTTTGGGCATGTTTACGTCATCTGCAAGAAAGATTCTGTCTGTATTAGCATGTTATAGTAGTGGGTAAAATATGAGGACTGGTTTGGCGGAAACCACAGCTGGGACTTGAACCTGTGACCTGCTTCTGAATACACTGGTTTTGTGCACTGCACCACCATGTTATCACAGAGATGGTGCATTCCCTGGTGATACCATGACTGTTGGTCAGACAGGGCCTGTCTGTTGCAGTGCATGTCACCCACCTACACAGGGCTAGGCCATTGTCTGCTCTGGGCAGCTGCCACTGCCCCTCCACCACCAGTATCCCTTAGCCACCTGCTGACATGCCCTTCTGCTGGTGGTGCGCAGTCTCAGGCCATCCAGTGTGCAGGTAGGCGGATGCCTATGGTGCGGGTTTTGGGGTAGGGGTGCCTGCATAGACGTCCGCGCTCCCCCCGCCTGCCAATGTTCCGTGCCCTTGGGGGTAGCTGTTGGGTAATATCCCCTGTGACACTGTGGGAAACACACTCGTGCCCATGTTGGGTCTTCAGCAGTTGCTGTCTGGCTGCTCCGCTGTTTCAGCATTCGTATGGGCCACCTAGGCATCACCCTAGTCCGCACTGTGGCCCAGCTACACCACAGCATGTGCTGCCTGCGGCCCTCTGTATCCCCTTCTCCGGCATCTGTCCAGTTGCCGTTCTGACATGCCCGCCCTGATGTTGTGGGACATGTGCACGCCATAGGAACCCTGTCCGATGGTGGGGAAGACCCTGAGCAGCGCTATTTCACTGTGGGCTCATTCACCTTGTATGGGGACGGCGTATAGACCCTTCCACGATTTATATCTGTTCTATGGAGCTTACTCGGGGGGGGGGGGGGAGGGGTTGATGTTTCTCATTGATACCACTATTGGCCAGCTTGGTTTTTGTTTTTTTCCAGTTTGTTGGGGTCCTTTTTCAGTGTTTCTGTGCCCTTTTGTTCTGTGCACATGTATCATACTTATCACTGTTTTTGGTTTCCCTGCCTGGGCTGTACATAGCTGACACTGAAATGGTTTCTCTCCCCTGTAATGTGCATTTAACGGCAGGTTTTCATTCGCGTTGGAATTCAGCTCTGAAAATCAGCGCGTTAGTGTGAGGGGAGCCTCTCTCCGCCCACTGACCTCTCCACCCTCTCTCCACCTTCTGCGGTGTTTTATCGTGCCGTGGAGCATTACGATCGTTAGCGCATCATAACGTGCGTTATGTACAATTGCCGCAGTTTAGTAAACATACCCCAAGCTGTTTAGAGTGTTGTACAGCAGAAAGTGAAATGAAGTTAAAACTGGATGCTACAAAACTATGGAGAGGAAAGGCAGATCAAAACCTCGGCTGGGAAGACTTTGACTATAGTGAGAGTACAAATGGACAAAGTTATTGCTGTTTGTTTTTCCCAAGATGTTTAGATACCAATTCTAGCAAAAGCATTGAACTCTAGAAATTGTCTTCTCTGCAGTGGAAATCCAACAGGTGATTAAGAATTTAAAATTGGTGAAAGCCTAGGCCCAAATGGTTTGGGGCAGAATTTTATATAATCTTGGTAGAGCTGATGGTGAGACCATTGTAGGATATGTTTAGAGGAGTTTCAGCAAAAAGGAGAATTGCGCCCAGATAAGAATATAGCACGTACTGCAATTCTGCTTAAACCAGGAAAGGATATGGAAGAGGTGGGTTGTCCTTGGTCCGATTTTCTTTTTAACATCTTTGTTAGTGATATTGTGGAAGGGCTGTTGGGTAAGGTTTGCCTCTTTGCAGACGATACCAAAATCTGCAATAGAGTAGACACCCAGGAAGGAGTAGATAACATGAGGAGGGATCTAGCTAAGCTTGAAGAATGGTTAAGATTTGACAACTGAGATTTGATGCTAAAAAAAATGTAGGGTCATGCATTTGGGCTTCAAAAATCCATTGGGGGGGGGGGGTGGTAAAGTATTTTTTTGTCCACGAAAGAGCGGGACCTGGGCGTGATGGTTTCTGATGATCTTAAAGTGCTAAACAGGTAGGAAAGGCGATTGCGAAAGCCAGAAGGATGCTTGGGTGCATAGGGAGAGGAATGGCCAGCAGAAAAAGGGCCTCTTTATGTCTGTTGCAACCTCATTTGCAGTATTGTGTGCAAATCTAGGATATAAACAGGATGGAGTCATTGCAGAGGGTGTCTAATAATATGGTCAGTGGTCTTCATTATAAACCATATGTGGACAGACTTAAAGATCTTAATATGTAGACATTAGAGGAAAAGCAGGATAGAGAGAGATGCATTTATGCCACGGAGATATTTAAGCATCTCTCTCATAAGAGGAGAGCCTCTTCTTGATTTGAGGGGGCATAGGATGAGGGTGAAAGGGGATTGTCTCCCCCTACCAGCATATTACTCCTGAGTCTATCAGCTTGTCAGGACTGAACTGGAGGCATTCAAGGAAAGCAAATTAGCAGGTAAGTCTAATTTCATGATATGTACAAGAAAATTGGCAGTTACAGAACCAATGGAGTGTGGCAAGGAATTAATTGCAGCCATATGATATCTTTATTTTTTTTTTCACTTTTGTTTGTTCAGTTGAGGGGTATGTGTGAATGGTACCTCTGTCATGCAAAGGTAGGTAGGATGCATATGCTTGCATGGGGGTGAGGTTCTTGCGTGTATGTTCTGCCAGAGGAGGGGGGGTGCATCCTTTGGCATGTAATTTTTGTCCCTGTGTATTCATCCTTTAATCTCCACCTTGCACTCTTCCCTCTCCATGCTCTGTTCTGGACTCTCTCCCTCTTCCCAGCACTCTTTATTTATTTAGCTGTATTTATATCCCGCTTTTCACCGGGTCAAAGCGGTCAATTGGGGGATGCATTTAACACCAGTGGGATATGAGACACATACGCTAATACTTACAGGGAACATGGTCTTACCTGCTGCCTTCTGTTCTCCCATTTATATCATTTTTTTTCCTTTTTATGAAGGCTCCAATCCCCAATAAAAGAGAGATTTGCTGTGATCGGGGCTTAGATGCAGCAAACAGCCCACGGGGATTGGCTCTGCTGTGGGCAGAACAGGAGGGGTTTTCTGTCCACAATGGGGAGGGAGGGGGTACTGGCAATGTTCCCTCTAATTTTCTGTAGGCTGTGTGCGCATAAAATATCAGCTGTGTGCAGCTTTTGAAGGAAGGTTAAATTTTTGTGCGCCACATAACGACACTTGGAGTTATATACTTTAAAATTTGACTACACGTCAGAATACAGTATGTACACCACATTGATTTTAATCAAATTAAATGAAAATAGACGATTACTAAATGAAGCAGGAAATTTCTAGTAATTACAATCATAACTTTTAAATTTTTAAGATGTCTGTGTTTTCTATCAGAATCAGAGCCGTAATTTTTGTGCGCTCTGTTTTAAAGTTTGTGCGCTCGCTCCACGAGGTGTGTGCACGCGCACAGCTTAGAGGGAACAGTGGGTACTGGCAAATCCCAGGTGCCAGTATAAACTTTTGGTCATATGGCAACCTGTCGCCTGGGCTTTGTCAAGCCTTGGCCTACTAAAATTGAAAGAGCCCTGCCTGTGAGTAGTGGCTCCCTTTATTTGCTAGAAAAAAAAAATACTGAGTGGTAATATGAGTTATCCCAAGTACAGCATAAGTGTGAATTATCTTTCTCCTAGGACAAGCAGGATGTCAGCCACACATGGTGACGTCATCCGACGGCGCCGTTACGGAAGCTCTCATAGCTCAGAACTGAGCATGTGCGAGAGGCCCCACCTCCCCGCCCGCCCCTAGCCCATTCAGTTTTTTCTTTCTTCCGCCTTGCCGCAAGACGGATATTCAGCTCTCCTAATAATTAACCTACCTTACTATGCCGGGCTTCAAGAAATGCCCAGACTGCAGCCGCAAGATGAACGCTGCCGACACTCACCGGAGCTGCCTTCGTTGCCTCGGAGCTGCCCATGCCACGGAGGATTGCGCTGCATGTTCTGAAATGTCCCCCAGGGCCGTCAGACACAGGGAGCACGACCTCAAGGATTACCTGGCTGCTAGCTCCGGTTCCAGAATCGCTGCGAAGAAGAAGAAATTCAAGAGCAAAAATTGCGATAATCTGCCAGCCGTGGTCTCTGCTCCGGCACGGGATGCGCCCTGCAGGGCCTCCATCCCCGGCCGTTCTGAGCTGCTCCCCAGCGCCACACGAAGCAAAGAGGCCGATCCGGTGTCTCCGAAGAACCCCGAGACTCCTCCGGTGAGTACTCTCGCAGAGGCAGCAACGCACATGGCTGGCCAAGATGGCGCCGGCATCGTGGCTCCTGGTCACGCCTCCCCACGGCCTTCCATTGGCTCTCCTCCACATGGCTCCGCCTCTGCCGCCTCCCACCCACGACCAACCGGAACTCCTCTGACCGCCCCGTCGAGCCCTGCTCCTCCCGACAGCGCGGACCTTCCCCTCTGCCATCAGAGGGTGTCCCCGGCTCCGCCTCTGGCTCCGCCCACCTCAGGAGAGGTACTTCCGACGCTTCCCGTCAGCGCAGGGATTCCCCTCCCGCGCGCGCGCGCGGACGACCCTTCCTGCTCGCGCCGATGCAGGGATTCACCCTCCCGATCCTGTCATCGGCGCGGCAGACAGAAAAGACGTCGGAGCCATCGGAGCCGCTCTGCGGGAAGCAGGAACTATGAGCAAGCACATGGCTCCAGCAAGAGCAAGGAAAAACGCCGCTGCAACTCAAAAGCGCATAGTGAGCACAGGACCAGCAGAGACTACTCCTCCTGCTCCCACCACAAACACAAGAGGCATCGCAGGAGGCAACATTCTTCCTGCTCGCCCTCTTCTTCCTCCGAAGCTTCCCCCCGCTCCACTACCCCCAGAAAAACTCAATCCGAGTGTTCGGCGGAGGCCAGGACTTCTGAAGCCATCCTGCAGCTCCTCTCCCGGCTCGTGCAACAGACGGCCAACGTCGCAGAGCCGGTACAAGAAATACCACGGGACAAGGAACAGACCAGAGAACCCTCGGCTGCTGCCAGTGAGCCTCACCGCAGCCCTGCACTGCCCCCCCCTAGAGACGCTCCCACCCCGGAGCGCGACGCTTCTTCGGGTGAGGATGGGGTTTTATCCTCCGAGGACAGCGATGCCCAGGAAGCGGGCCTGGGTTCCTCCGCATCTAAGGCCTCGTCCGCACGCACGGACAACCCAGAGGAAACCCAGCGCACCCAACCACCAGAGGATCTCACCTACCCTAAGTTTCTACGGAAAGTGACAGACCGCCTGCACTTGACCACCGAAGACCCATCCGCGGAAAAGGAGCCTGAGGTTATGAAGTACCTCAGTGCACCCAAGCCAGCGCTTGCCTTGCTGCTGCACAAGAAATTGCAGGACACACACACCGCTGCGTGGCAATCCCCGGCTACCGGACGTGCCTGTCACAAGAGACTCGAGACAAAATATCTCCTACATCCAAGCACAGTCTTTCAGAAGGCGCAGCTGGCTCACCAATCTATCGTGGTTTCATCAGCCTTGAAGAAAGCCAAGTCCTCTCGCAACCAGTCCAATCACCCGCCAGGTCGGGACCCTAAGCTCCTCGACGAAGTGGGCAGAAAGGTGTACCAAGGAGCGATGGTCAATGCCAAGGTGGCGGCCCACCAGTTCCAGCACATTCTATTCCAGGATACCCTGTTGGCCGATCTCAAAGACAGTTTGTCTACACTCCCTAGGGAGAACCATCAGGCGGCCTCAGCCTTGCTACAAGACCTGGCAGAATGCAGCAAGCACTTGATGAGCACTGCGTTCGACGCCTTCGACACTGCCGTCCGGACGGCAGGCACGGCCGTGGCGGCCCGACGCTGGGCTTGGCTCCGGGCGTCCGGTTTGAGAGAGGACACGCACAGCAAAATTGCGGATGCCCCTTGCACAGGTGATGCCTTGTTTGGGGACAAGGTCGCTGACACGGTAAATGACCTCAAGGAACACTGCACCACCTTACAGACACTGGCAGCAGATGGACTCGAGCGGTCCTCCACCTCTCAGAGAGGGAGTACCTACCGCAGGCCTTACTATGCCTCAAAAAAATACGTCCCCACCAAGAGGTGGCAGAACACCAGATACAAGCAACCCTACCACCCCTCCTTTCAGAGGCAACAACCGAGGGACCGCAAACAAAGGAAACCAGCTTCTTCACAAGCCGCAAAGACCACGACCTCCTTTTGACAACCAGCTAGAGGCGGTTCCGCCACATGTGCACCAGAAAGGGCTACCTGTGGGCGGCCGTCTCACTCATTTTCTACAAGCCTGGCAGTCCATCACAACCGACAAATGGGTGCTAAAGATCATCGAGTCGGGCTACCGTCTGAACTTTGCCTTCGCACCCTGTCAGTCGAAGCGACCGGTCAGCGAGACGCCTCCACACCTGGCGACAGCCATGGCAGAACTTCTACAACGCCTGCTTGCCTCCCGGGTGATAGAACCTGTACCCACGGAACAATACAACACTGGGTTCTACTCCCGGTACTTCCTAATTCTCAAGAAGTCCGGTGGCCTACGTCCGATTCTGGATCTCCGCAAGCTCAATCTTGCCCTGACGAAGGAAAAATTCAGGATGTACTCCCTCAATTCAATCCTCCCGCTCATCAAAGCAGGGGACTGGCTGGCCACCCTGGACCTACAGGACGCATACTCACACATCCCTGTTCACAAAGATCACAGGAGATTCCTACGGTTCGTAGTGATGGGCCAACACTACCAATACCGGGTTCTGCCCTTCGGATTATCCCCGGCACCCAGGATCTTCACGAAATGTGTGGCTGTGGTAACAGCATACCTTCGCAAGAAAGGCGTCGCCATCTTTCCTTACCTGGACGACTGGCTCCTCTCTGCCCCCTCACCGGCCTGCCTGCGCAACGCAGTGCGCACAACCACAGACACACTGGCCGCGATGGGATTTATCCTCAACAAAGAGAAATCTCGCCTGCAACCGACACAATCAACGGAGTTCATCGGTGCGATCATCAACACACCAGTACCTTCAAAGCCTATCTGCCGCAACAGCGGGTAGCGACCATCACATCCCTGGCCAGAAAGATCTCGGCGTCCGGGCAGTCCACGGCGCGCTACATCTTGCGCCTTCTTGGACACATGGCGGCCACCACCTCGGTTCTACCTCTGGCGAGACTCTACATGCGCCCCCTGCAATGGCACCTCCGGGCTCAATGGAAGCAACTGTCCCAGCCTCTGCATGCCCGCATCAATATCACTCTGCAGATCAGGAGAGATCTCCGCTGGTGGACCAAATCGGGCAACCTGTCCACGGGCAGGGATCTCCAGGCACCCAACCATCAGATTGTCCTCACCACAGATGCCTCGGCCACGGGTTGGGGGGCCCATCTGCAGCACATCAACACCCAAGGAGCGTGGTCCAGGGCGGAGAAATATCTCCACATCAACCTGCTGGAGCTACGAGCCGTCAAACACGCAATTCAAGCCTTTCGGGACCGACTGACGGGGAAATCTGTCCTCGTCCAGACGGACAACCAGGTCACGATGTTCTACATCAACAAACAAGGGGGCACGGGGTCTCGAGCCCTATGCAAGGAAGCTCTGGATACGTGGTACCTAGCGCTCTCCATCAACTGTTCCCTGCAAGCCACTTATCTGCCCGGAGAGAACTAAACACAGTAGCAGACAGACTGAGCAGACAACTGCAGCCCCACGAGTGGTCGCTCCACCCAGCAGTCGTGCACCAGTTATTTCTTCGCTGGGGCACTCCGCAGATAGACCTTTTCGCGTCCGAAGTCAACACGAAATGCCACACATTCTGCTCCAAGCTCCCATCCAACAGGAGCCTCGCGACCGACGCGTTTGCAGTGCCATGGGGCAGCTGGACGCTGGCATACGCCTTCCCCCCAACGCCACTGATCCCCAAAACTCTGCAGCGGATCATCTCAGAATCAGCCCAACTCATACTGATTACACCTTACTGGCCACTGCAGATGTGGTTTGCCCTACTGCTCCGGTTGGCTCAGGAGCCACCCCTGCGGTTACCGACAAGACCAGACCTGCTCTCTCAGAACGACGGGAAAACTCTACACCCCAACCTTCAGGTCCTAGCCCTGACGGCGTGGAGATTGAAAGGATGAATCTTTCGGCCCTTCATCTATCCCCGGAGGTCCAGCGAATCGTTTTGGCGGCCAAGAGACCGTCCACCCGCAAGTCTTATAACCTCAAATGGAAACGCTTCAGTTTTTGGTGCGCTAATCAAGGCCTCCAGCCTGTTTCCTGCCCGATACCCAAAATATTACTGTATCTCACCCACCTCTTCGACGTGGGACTGAAGCCACAATCTATCAGAGTTCACCTAGCAGCAATTGCATCCCTGCACGATCACGGGAGGTGCGCTAATTCAAGAACTCTAGCAGCACTGCCCATTGTGTCACAATTCATGAAGGGTTTGGTGAACCTTCGGCCCCCGGTTCAGAAACCTGTCCCTGCTTGGGACCTCAACCGGGTGCTACAACAACTCACGCAAGAACCCTTCGAACCACTCCAGTCAGCGGATTACAAGTTCATGTCATGGAAAACGCTTTTTCTCATTGCCATTACCTCGGCCAGACGCATCAGTGAGCTACAAGCGCTCGTGGCGCATCCACCGTATACGCAGCTCCACCACAACCGTGCTTCTCTCCGGACGCATCCAAAGTTTTTGCCCAAGGTCGCATCTGAATTCCATGTCAACCAGCCTGTCGAACTACCAGCTTTCTTCCCCGCTCCACACTCCTCCCCGGAGGAGGAGCGCCTGCACTCCCTGGACTGTGTCAGAGCTCTGCGCACCTACATTGACAGGACCTCCGCCATCAGGCAAGGGGCACAACTGTTCGTGTCCTTTGACCCCAACAAGCCTGGACGGCCGGTCGGCAAGCGCACGCTATCCCTCTGGATCTCGGCTTGTGTCGCCTACTGCCTACAGAAGGCAGGTGCACCGGCGGCCGCCAGGGCCGGAGCACACCAACTCCGTGCACTCTCTACCTCACTTGCCGAGCTGCACGAAGTCCCACTACGAGATATCCCACTACGAGACAGCTTGGGAGACACCATGTGTGGCTGACATCCTGCTTGTCCTAGGAGAAAACGGAGTTACTTACCTGTAACAGGAGTTCTCCGTGGACAGCAGGATAAGTCAGCCACACACTCCCACCCGCCTCCCCTGTATGAGGCAGGCCTGCTCCTAGCCTGACGCCTCGCGGCGGAGCTAATCACTCACTGAATGGGCTAGGGGCGGGCGGGGAGGTGGGGCCTCTCGCACATGCTCAGTTCTGAGCTATGAGAGCTTCCGTAACGGCGCCGTCGGATGACGTCACCATGTGTGGCTGACTTATCCTGCTGTCCACGGAGAACTCCTGTTACAGGTAAGTAACTCCGTTGTCTCGCCCTTTCCATGCTGCTATGGGAGGGGTGTGATTTTTTTTATTTTTTTTATTTTTTTTTTCCTCCTGTGCATTCTTTTTCATGGAATCTCCCAGATGAATTAACATGTTCAATTCTAATCAAAGATGCATACTCTGTACATTACCTGTCCTCACACACCCAGCGATGTGCTCATCTTGCTTCTAAGATGAAGCTGGGCTCCACTTGGTTTGGACTACAAAATGATAGTTTATCGTATCTCCAGTCCAGTCCTGACCTGTGAGTTCTTGCCCCTACCCAACAGTTTGGAGACTGAGTGTGTCAAAGTTGATGACATTGCCATACATAGGTAGCTGGCACCACCCACCAGCCTCAGAATTCTCAGTCTCCAAGCAGCTAGAGAGGTGAATCCCTGGGTATTGACTTATCAAAGGGACAACTTAAGGATGCTAGTTTATTATTTTGGATTCTTTAAGTTAAGGTTTTAGGTGGTGCAGGGATCTGGCCCTTTTAAATTTTGTGCTTCCCTGGCAGTTAAAGCAAAAAAAAAAAACTAGCAGGGCAAGAAAGCAAGCAGTGAGGCTCCCCTTGAGGTGGAAATCCCTGATTCCCTGGTCCATCATGTTGAGCTGTAAGTGCTTGTGGTAATTTGGATGTCAGCAGCTCCTGAACCCTTCATTGGGCAAGGAGCCACTAGCTGGGACAAGGCCAGGCACTCGTTCTCACACAGAACTGATGCTGATGCCAATAAAGGACGGAGCATGTGAGCGGGAGTGTTTACCACCTGTGCAATCAGAGGGGGCTCTTGGGCTTTTTTCGGCTTCAGTGGGCTGTGGCAGAGCCACAGTTCTCCTCCTGGTCTCAAGTGTGGAGCCGGCTGGGGAGCAGTTAGTGTTGCTGAGGTGGGCCTTCCCATGGAGCACGGGAATTAGTGCCATTTTGAAACTACCGCAGCTCCTGTCAGCAAGCTCAGATGCTGGGGCATTACATTCTTTGTGTTTTTATTTGTGTTGCTGCTTTTCCATCCTTAACATGTTGAAAAGGGGGAAAAAAAGAATGGGGGGGGGGAAGAATAGTTGGAGGCAACATGGTTGACTGGCTGTAGCATGCCCTCCAAGACCACTTGTTTGTCATGTGGTTTGCACAAGAGCTCTCTCAGCTGTGGAATTGTCACGACTGCAAGGCTGAGGCTCGGTCCGCTGAGGAAGGTATGCTAGCAGAGAAGCCCAAGACGGTTAGCCTGGGGGGGGGGGTTAGAGGCTCCTATGACTTGTGGGGGAGGACTATCCCACTCTGCTTCTCCTGGAGGAGCGGTGTAGGGATTGTTTATCTTTCCAGGCCCGTACATCTAGAGAAGCGACTGGGGGGTATTTCCCCCAAGTTTGTCCTTCTCGTGCATAAAGCTTTTAGCATGAAGCAGCATGGGGAGGAGGACTCCTCTGGGGCCCAAGAGAGCAAGAGTGGCCTGCCCGATTTATCTGTGGACTGGGGAGGAACCTTGTCCTAGTCGAAGGCACTTGGATGGTGACCCTTGGGATGACACTTGGAGGATGCAGGAGACCCGGAATTAGAGATGGGTATGGGACCACAGTTTGCCAAGCTCAGAGGGCAAGATCCTGCAGGGAGGTGAGGTACAGATTGTGCAAGTCTTCCACTGAGGAGCTGGTGGTGCTGATCACCCATTTCCTGGGGTCTTTGAATACGTCTGTGGACGTTCCACTGGAGGAGGAGCCCCTGGAGGATCCCTTGTTTCAGGTCATTAGGAAGCCACAGAGGGTGTCCCCCCCCCCCCCCCTTCATCAGTTGATCAAACAGATAATACAAGATGAATGGGACGTCCTGGAGGCTGGTTTGAAGGGCACATGGGTGGTGACATGCCTGTACTTGACCAAGAAAGGGAGCTCTTCACTCTCCCAAGATGGACATGGCAATCTCCATGGTCACGAAGGCGGCCACTATCCCTGTGGAGGGCAGTACTGCCCTTTAAGGATGTGCAGAACCGAAAGCTTGAGACCTTACTAAAAGAGGCTTTCGATATTAATGTGCTGTCTTTGAAGCTTGCGCCAACAATTACAACAATACCATGGTCGGACCACCATGTGCTCAACATAAGTTAACAGCCCCACTTACCACCTAGAAGAAGCTAGGGGCAGAAGATTCAGAGCCTTTCACAAAGAAACATTCTTAAATGAAATAACCCCGGGACTCCAGCAAGAACTTGACAACCTCGACAAATTCATTGACAATTGGAACCTCACAATATCCAAAGCAGCATCAGCCCTAAGAAGGGAACTTGCGTGCATCCACAGGAGAACTAATGCTCCCTGGTATGCCAACGAAATCGGAGAAGCAAAGCAAGTGCTAAGGAAGCTTGAAAGGAAATGGAGGCTTGACAAAACACAGGATATCATACACAGATTATAGAACCAGACAGCTGGAATACAATGATCTGATTAACAGATGCAAGCAAGAACACCATACCAATATTAATCATAAAGTCAGCGAACAGACCAAGGGAACTATACAACATAGTAAACTCACCAGAGACTTATACAAATATCCAGCATATACACCCTCAAGAAATTGGTTTGTTTGTTCCCTATGTAATCTGCAATCTTGCTCAGATCTCCGCCCCACAATAAATAACCTGTCAACGTCAGAGTTCCAACAGACCTGGATGACTTTACTATGCCCTCCATACAACAAATAGAACACATACTGGACACTGAATGCAACAGCCTCACCTGCTGACCCATGCCCAGTGGAATGGATCAAATCCTCAAAGGAATAGCTCAGCCAGTACCCCACAAGATCATAAAGTTGGCTTTTCAGCAAGGATACATGCCTCCCTCACTCAAACAAGCAATAATACGACCAATCCTCAAAAGCGCTATGCTAAATCCATATTAACCCAAATCATATCGTCCAATCTCCAGCTTACCATTCATCGAAGATCATTTGAAAAGACTGTACGGAACCAACTGCAGGACCACATTGACTCGAATGCGCCACTCAAAACACACCAGCATGGGTTCAAGCTACATCATAATGTAGAGACACTAACCTTCTTCAACACATCATAAAGGGCATTGACAACATTAGGAATGGTTTCTTTCTAATCTTCATGGACATCTCGACCACCTTTGATATGATATCCCCCAACATAATGTTACATAGATATTTGTTCGCCGATACCTAAATGACTGAACATAGCAAGTCAAATGTGGTAACAACATATCAGCACTGTTCTCCATGGCATTCCTCAGGGATCCGCACTATCTATATTCTCTAACTTTATATATACAGCCCATCTGCAACAGCAAACGGCATAAGATGTACTACCATATATAGGCAGATGATATCATAGTATATACACCAATCGACCTACATGCACCTGACCTAACACCTATAAACAAATGCATTGAAGACATGAACATCTGACTTTACAACAATCTGAAGGCTAGCTACAACAAAACAGAAGCGCTTTTCATCTCCAGAAACAATATCTTCAACCCACCACAAATAATCAACATCCTGTAGGAGACAGTAAAGGTGAAGGACAAAGTAAAATACCTGGGCATTACCCTCAACAAGAATCTTAACCTCCAGGCATACATCAACACAACTGCTGCAAAAGCTTACCACAGATTAAAGTTACTACTACTATTTCTACTAAGCATTTATAAAGCGCTACCAGGCACACACAGCGCTGTACAATGAAAACACAAAGACAGTCCCTGCTCAAAAGAGCTTACAATCTAAAAAAGACAAAGCAAGAAAGGAGTAGAAAAGATAAGAACAAGGGCAAAGAGACAAGAGCAGGAGATACAGGACAAAGGAAAGAGGTAAGAACAAGTGTAAGAGGAAGAAAGAAAGGTGAAATAAGAGGGGAAGGAAGTAGAACAGCAAAATCAAGAGCCAAAGGCAGAGGCGAAAAGATGAGCTTTTAACTTGAGTTTGAAGAGGGGCAAAGAAGATGCCTGACGTATAGACAAAGGAAGTTTATTCCAAGTGTAAGGAGCAGCAAGGAGAAAAGAGCGGAATCTGGAGTTGGCAATAGAGGAGAAGGGCATAACAAGAGGCAACTGGGAAGAACGGAGTTCACGAGGGGGGAAATAGGGAGAAATGAGAGAAGAGAAGCACTGAGGAGCCACAGAGTGAATGTACTTATAGGTCAGAAGAAGCTTAAAGTGAATACGGAAACGGATAGGGAGCCAGTGAAGAGATCTGAGGAAAGGAGTGATGTGGGCAAAATGAGGCTGACGGAAAATCAAACGGGTAGCGGAGTGCTGAATAGACTGAAGAGGGAAGAGATGAGACAGGGAGACCAGCAAGAAGGAGGTTACAATAATCAAGGCGGGAGGTGATTAGGGAATGTATGAGGGTTTTAGTAGTGAGCTCAGAGAGAAAGGGGCGGATTTTGCTAATGTTGAAGAGAAAGAAGCGACAGGTCTTAGCGATAAGTTGGATATGAGAGGAGAGAGAGCGAAAAGTCAAAAATAACACCCAAATTGCGAGCAGATGAAACAGGTTGGAGAACAAAGCCATCAACAGAGACTGAAAAAGAAGAAAGGGAAATTTTAGGAGAAAAAAACCAAGAAGTTCAGTCTTGGCCATGTTCAATTTCAGGCGACGATGTAACATCCAGGCAGCAATGGCAGAGACACAGCAAGAGATCCAGGACTGGAAAGCAGAAGAAAGATCAGGAGTAGAGAGATTTGGGAGTCATCAGCATAGAGATGGTACTGAAAACCATGAGAGGAATTAAGCGCACCAAGGGATTGGGTGGGTATAGAGGAGAAAAAAGAAGTGGACCCAAGACAGAACCCTGGGGGACACCAACGGAGAGTGGGGTAACAGAGGAGGAGGAGCCACCAGAACATACACTAAAGGAGCGATGGGCGAGATATGAGGAGAGCCAGGAGAGAACAAAGTGTTAAAGAGAAGATCATGGTCAACAGTGTCAAAGGTAGCAGAAAGGTCAAGGAGGATAAGGACAGAGTAAAGACCTTTAGATTTAGCCAGGTACAAGTCACTGGAGACTTTGACAAGAGCAGTTTCAGTAGAGTGCAAAGGACACAAACCGGATTGTAAGGGATCGAGAAGAGCATGGGAAGAGTAAGTCAACGACGGTAAACCGCACATTCGAGCAGTTTAGAAATGAAAGGAAGGAGAGAAATGGGGCGATAAATAGGACAAGAGGGATCAAGTGAGGGTTTCTTAAGGAGAGGCATGACCACAGCATGTTTAAAGTCAGCTGGGACAGTAGCAATGGAGAGTGAAAGATTGAGAATATGAGAAATGGAGGGGGACAGCGGTAGAGGAAATAGATGGGAGGAGATAGGATCAGGAGCAAGTGGTGAGCTTGGAGGAGGAGAGAAGAAGAGCAGTTTCATCAATAGAAATCGTGGGGAAGGAAGAGAGGGTAGGATGAGAAGGGGGAGAGAATGAAAGCAGGAAAGGAAAATCAGGGATTTAGAGGGAAACTGGAGAGTGATCTTATGGATTTTATCATGGAAGTAATCAGCAAGAGCCTGGGCAGAAAGGGAAGGAGGGATCAGAGGCGGAGGCACTTTGAGGAGAGAATTGAGAACAATGAAGAGACGGCGAGGATCAGAGGCATGAGAATTAGTCAGGCGAACAAAGTAATCTTGTTTGGCAAGAGCTAAAGCAGATTTGAAAGAGCAGAGCATGAATTTGAAATGAAGGATATCTTCAGGGGAGTGGGATTTGAGCCAGGTACGCTCAGCAGAGCGAGCACAGGAGCTAAGATAGCGAATAGTGGGAGAGAGCCAGGGCTGAGGTAAGGAACACCTTACAGGATGAGGGATGAGAGCGAAAACATCCAGAGCTGAGAAGAGCGCAGCATTATAGGACATCACTGCCATATCAACAGACTTGGAGGACAAAACTGAGGAGAGAGAAGGAGAAATGGTAGAGGAGAGAACCAGGGGATCTATGGTAAAAAGATTCCTAAAAAGAGTGGAGGAGACAGGACGAGGCAGGGGGAGGGAGGTGAAGATTAAAGGAGAGAAGGTGATGACCAGATAAAGGAATAACAGTATTACTGAAGTTAGAGGGAGAGGAGCAAGAAAAGAAAACTAGATCCAGACAATGGCCATGAAGGTGAGTGGGATCGAGGAACAAAGTTGAAGGCCAAATGAGGAGGTAAGAGAGAGAAGCTTCAGAGTAAGAGGATCAGAGGGGTTATCAACATGGATGTTAATCACCAAGAATAAGAGTAGGGGAGGTAGGGATAAGAGAGGGAAAGCCAAGAGTCAGAGAAAAGAAGAAAAAGCCTTGTCAGGAGGACATTAGGAGACTTAAACCATTCCTAAGCCAGGATCATTTCTGCTCAATGTACCAGGCCATTATCACGCCTATACTCGATTTACAAATATTCACTATACCAAGGTTTCCCCAAACAGGCCATTCATACACTCCAACTAGTGCAGAATACAATTGCACAAATCATTACAGGCACTGCCAAAAAATGCACACATCACACCTATACTCTGACTGCATTGACTGCCCATCCATGCCATTGCAAGATTGAAGACAACAACAAACATATTCAAAGTCATTCACCATTGTTCAGAGAGGCACTACAGACCATAGCTAGCAGAAACCCTAGCACAAGACCCAGGCAAAACATGGAAAACATGCTTGCCACACAGTAGGCTATCAAAGAATCAACCATACCACTTCCAGACGAGCACCTTCACTTAACACACTAAGCTTGTGGAACGCCCTGCCTGAAGGAATGAGAGCCATGAAAGACATCAAGGACTTCCGCAAGGCACTTGACTCTTATTCACAGAATACTTTGGTGACATAACATAACCTGAGACACACAGTAGATAAATTTTGCCTACAAGTTAATTTTTAGGCTGTGGACCATACGCACATCTCAAGAGCCAGCTGTAAATAGTTTGTACACCTGTATATAATCCCATCCCTCACTACCCCCCCTTCACCTTCATCTTGTAATGTACATTGAGAAGTTATATTGTGAACCACTTTGAAGGATAAGGTGGTATATAAAACTCGGGAATCACTGTAGATCCATTGGATGAAGTCGGTTGGGGGAGTTCTTACTTTTTCTGTGTACTATATACAATGTTTCATTTATTTTCCTACTTGGATCCGATTTCTTCTTCTTGTGGGCTAAGATATGTTAATACTCTGGATCAATTAATTTGTTTATATTTCTTGGTATTACTAAGTTACCTTTCACTTTTGTTTGTACTGAAGTGTGTAATTAGAAGGTGCTATAAATTTTTTAAAAAACTGCTTAAATAAGGTATCTTGGAGGCAGCGGGGGGATTCGCAATCGCTACCACTGTAGGCCACTAAATTGGCGTCAGGGGCAGCCTACTTGGCAGATGCCTTTTATGATCTTATTGGAGGCTTTTTTAAAAGCATGGCGTAGGTGGCTGCTTGGCATTGCCTGTGGCCATCAAATTGGTCGGCAGATGTCTCCTCAAAGTCCTGGTTGAGAGTTTCCTTTCAGGGCTAAGTTCTTGTTTGGAGAGGCTCTGGATAAATTGGTAAAAGATGTTGGACACCTTGCTATGGCTCCAGGACTTGCATGCAATGGTTAAGGTACCACCAGACCAGTACAGGTATGGTCCATACTCCATATAATTCATGGTCCCCAAAAAGGGGGGCTCATTCAGGCCCATCTTAGATCTCAAGCATATAGATCGTTGCCTCAAAGTACCTCAGTTTCACATGGAAATGCTTCAGTCAGTCGTCATGGCCGTCAGGGAAAGGGACTTGCTGATGTCTCTTGTCACAGAGGCCTATTTGCACATTTCTATCTGGCCTGAGTATCAACAGTTTCTCTGGTTTGTGGTACCTGTGGGACACTTCCAGTTCAGAGCATTGCCATTCAGTCTGGAGACCACACCTTCACCAAGGTCATGGTGTTGGTAGCAGCTGCCCTGCAGCAGAAGGGAATTCTGGTACATCCCTACCTGAGCAATTGGCTCATATGAGTGAAATCCAAGGCAGAGAGCGAACGGGTCACATATCTGGCCATCTGTCTGCAGGGGCTTGGCTGGGTTATCAGCTTGACAAAGAGCCGTCTACAGCAGTCACATGATATGGTATACTTGGGGGGCCTGGTTCCCGATGGACATGGGCTGAGTGTTTCCTCAAGATGAAGGCACAGACAGCATGGCATTATCAGGTGTTAGGATTGATGGCAACGTCAGTCGAGTTGGTGCCATGGGCTGGGCCCACATGAGGCTGTTGCAGAGCACTGTTGTGGAGGTGGTCAGCTCAATACCACTTGCTCATGCAGCTGCTCCCCTGCCCCTGAACTACCAGGCTGTCTCTACGTTGGTGACTATGATCAGACAAGCTCTCATTGGGGATGCCCCTGGAGGCACCCTGCTGGGTTCCGATGACGATGGATGCCAGTCTAACCAGCTGGCGCAGGGCCTCAGGTTGACACAGGAGAGCACATGGCCCATCAACCAAGCTTTCCTGCAGGTGGTGCGAGTGTTCTCAGACAATGCCACTACTGTCGCGTGCATCATTCAACAAGGGGGCCTTAGCAGCATCCAGCTGAAGAGAGAGATGTCCTCTGTCCAGTCCATCAGCGAAGCTAGCTTGCAGATGCTCTCAGTGGGGCATGTGGCCGGCAAGGAAAACGTGATGACGATTACCTCAGTCTGTTTTGCCTCAACCCTGGCGAATGGATGCTCAATTTGCCAGTTTTTCTCAGCTAGTGCAGCGTTGGGGCGAGCCAATTGTGGATATCATGGCGACATTTGAGTCTGCTACGGTGGCAAGGTTTTACAGCAGGAAAAGAGCGCATGTTGGAAGGTTCAACATTTTGGTGCAGCACTAGCCCATGGAGAACCTATTTCTCTTTCCCTGGTGGGCCCTCATAGGTAGAGTGGTGCAGCAGATCAAGGCACATTGGGGGCTGGTCTTCCTGGTAGCTCCCTGATTGGCCAAGGAGGCTGTGGCACACTGATCTAGTTTGGCTGATGGTGGATCGTGCTTGGCATTTACCAAATTGAGCTGACCACCTTCTATTGCAGGGACCCATGCTGATGCCTCGAGTGGATCGATTCTTGCTTATGGCTTTGTCCTTGAGAAGGCTAGGTTGAGGAGATGGGGCTACTCTGCCTCGGTGATCGCTACCTTATTGAAGGCCCGGAAGTGTTTCCAAGCTTACACATATGACATAGTGGTGAGAGTCTTTGAGGGATGGTGTGCAGAGCATGGCTGTCTGCCTTTGACGTCTTCTGTTCCGGATAGCTTGACCTTCCTGCAGGCAGGCTTGCAGTTCACTCCATGTGCATATGGCAGCTCTATCCTGTTACTGCAGTAGGGTCTAGGGGAGGGGTGTCCCTGGCGATTTATCCAGATGTGGTCAGTTTTCTTTGATCGGCAAAATGGGTTCGTCCACCAATAAGATCATTTGCCTCTCCTTGGTACCTTAGTCTCGTGCTGTCCGTTTTGGCGGAGGAGCCTTTTGAACTGCTGAGCGCTTGCACTATGAAGGATCTAACATTGAAGACAGTATTTTTGGTAGCCATCTGTTCAGACAGATTTTGGAACTGCTGTTATGTACTGCCTTTAGTTGTACAGACATTACGTTCTGTATAGATAAATTATTACTCACACTGTTCTAGTTGAAATACTCTGCTTAGTTCTTAAGATGTTTAGATGTTCTATGTAAAAAGTTAAAATGTTCTATGTGAAACAAACTTCGCTTTGTTAATTGTTGTTAGTTGTACACTGCAACTGATCGCTGGAAGATGCGGTATATAAATGAGTGTTAAATAAATAAAATAAATAACTGCAGGTGTTGTCACGTTGTGAGCTGTTCCTCTCCATTTACAGGGAAAAGGTGATGCAGAGACCGATTCCTTTTCACCTAAGGTGGTCTTGCCAGAATCAGCCTGCAACTCTGCCAATGTTCTCAGCAGCAGGGACAGCTGGGGAGGACAGAGCGAATGTCCAGAAGACACAGCTGAGTGCTGAAGAGAGATTTGCATGGACGAAGTTGTTCTAGAAGTCTGTTTTGTCCTTTTCGGTGGGCTGCATAAAGGGGAGGCGGCTTCCAAGGCATCCATCTCAATGTGGGTGTGGGAAGCTATTTCATTGTCCTGTTGAGGTGAGAAAGGTTGCCTGTGGGTATGTGGGCTCATTCGTCCTAGGTACAGGTGGCATTGTGGGTGGAGGCTAGCCTAGTTCTGCCGTAGATATCTGCAGGGCAGCCATGTGGTTGTCCTTGCATTCTTTTGTACATCATCTGGATGTGCATGCAGCAGGGAACGTGCGGTTCAGTTCGGCAGTACTTCAGACCAGGCTCACGGGTCCCAACTGAGGTTGGTACTGCTATGGTACATTCCATAGGTCGGGACTGAACTGGAGGTACAATGAAGGAGAAATTAGGTCTTACCTGCTAATTGGCAGTCCTGGACCCTCCCTATCTGTAATGTGTGGTGGCAATCCTGAGCCTGAAGAATTTCATCTACTGGTGGGGATCCAGTGTTGGTGGTAGTGCCAGCCAATAGCGGAGTAGGGCTCCTTTTGAAAGGGGCCCTGTCCTTTTTGAGTAGGTGCAGCTCGATTTGGGGGGGGGGAAGGGAAGCAATCCATGAAGATGAATGATGTGGAGAGTTTAGCATCTGGAGAAGACTGGACCTTGTTTCAACTGTCGTACTTAAAATTACTATGATCGGTGAGGTGTTTCTAATTCTTACGTGGGGGGGGGGGAAGTGTCTGTCTTCCTGCCTGTTTTGGAAAGGTAGTTCATACATAGTTATAAGCTCTTTGCAGCATTTTGTTCTTATTTGTTGCTGCTGTGAGTCTGCTTTTGTCAATAGAATACTGAGGCTGGTGGGTGGTTCCAGCTGCCTATGTATGGTGCTGTCATCAACTGTGACAAGCTCAGTCTCCAAGCTGCCGGTGAGGGGTGAGAACCTACAGCTCTGGACTGGACTAGATTGGAGGTACCAAAGGAAAGCCAATTAGCAGGTAAGACCTAACGTCTCCATCTCTTTCCTTCTTTAATTTCCCCTGGAACAGTTTGATGTTGATGGAACAGTGGATGAATTTGAGAAACGACCAAGCAGAAAACAGAAGAGTTTGGGGCTTCTGTGTCAAAAGTTTCTAGCTCGCTATCAAAGTTACCCTATATCAACAGAAAAAACTACCATTTCTTTGGATGAAGTGGTCACAAGTCTCGGTATGTATACATTTTAACAAGTAGCTATAGTGGGCTTCGAAATTTTGTTAGGAGGCTTCTCAAGGTATGGAACAGCAGCGACTGCATGATTCAGAATGTGTAGTCGGTGATGGACTTATTTTAATGGCTGTCCCTTGTTTTGCCATCTTTAAAGTTACTGGTTCTTAGTTTTGTTCTAAAAGTCAAGTGTTGAAACTGAGTACTTTGCCTTTGTATGTGCCGTATGCAATTTTTGCTAACTTTCCTCAGTTTCTTATTTGGAGGTTGTAGTGGGACCCTTAACATTGGAAAGAGGTTGCCATAGAAACAGGTGCTGCTTGCTGGTTTGGTAGGGACAGCCAGGGATGGAGAGGAGGAGAAGGCATTTAAAAAGTAAAACGCATAATTTTTCATGTTCTCCAGAGAAGAACTGAAACTATATTTCCAAGGCGTCCCTCCAGTTCAGACAAGTGGATTATGCATGCCAATGAACAGATGGAGACTGAGCAAAACTCTCTCAGATCAGTATTAAATAGCCTGTGCCCACTGACCCGAGTCAGTATTTCTCGGTTTCCAGCAGGTGGTGTGCATAGCCTGTGTGACTGACTGGACTGCGGAGCCTTGCTAGGCCTGGGTTTGGCCGAGGTGCAGAACCCACTGGAGTGGGTCCCTCCCCCATTGGTCCCTCTGCCTGGCTCCCACCTTCCCCCTTCCCAATCTTTGGCGGGGGGCTGGAGGTTCAGGAGCCTTTGTGCCTGTCTAAGCCTCCAGGCGTGCCCTTCTTTCTGGCTAACTAAAGTTTAAAAAAAAAAGGGGGGGGGGGAGGCAGTGGCATGGTAACTGTGTGAGGACGGCTATCTGTTCCTGTGGGGGGGGGTGTTGGCACCTGGATAAAAGTCCTGTGGGTCCCGGTGAGTCTATTTGGATCTGCTGTTCTTTGCTGGGGGACAGTGCTATGGCTGCAGGGAGAGGGGCTGTTGTGTACCCTGCGGCAGCCTCTGGGCACAGCTCTCTGAGATTGGGCTGTGCCATGGCTGCTGCAGAGGAGCTGGGAGAAGCATCGGGAAGCCCCGATTTGACCATGAACGTGTTTGCTGTGGATAATGGTGGCGGGCCTGCGATTTTGGCAGGAACCACTGCCATCTGCCATCTTGGAGGAGCCATTTCAGGACTTAGCAGAAAACATGGAGCCTCCAGTTTTGATTCGTGATTTTTGCCTGCTTAATCAGTTCCTGGCAGACACGGAGGAGGGGGTGTTGCCCCTTTCTCCCTTGCATTTTTGCTGCTGCTTCATCAGGCTTTCCTGATGGAGCAGGGCAAGCATTCCAATGGCCCTGTGGGGTCATGGAAGACAGTGGGACCCCTTGAGGAGGAGCAGGATTTTGGCTCCATGGCCTCACTGGAGTCCCTGGACCCCCATGGAAGGGCCAGCGGACCATCTGAAGCAGCTCCCCAGCATAGAAGATCCCACGGCTGTGCAGGATTTCCACTTGACTCTGGATCAAGGAGCCGGTTCCGGTGGCGGAACGCAATGAGGACCCTCTTATGGAGGGCATCAAGCATCCGCTCGCTCCTTCCCGGTTCAGAGGGTGTTGCAGTCCATGATTTGCCAGAGTGAGGCAGCCCAGATGTGGGGTTTAGGGTTGGGCATAGCATGGCTAGACTGTATCCTATTTTGTCTGAAGAGGAGGAGAATGAGAAGGTGTGCCTGCCCCAGGTGGATTCCTTGGTGGCTGTAGTGATGAATAAGACCACCATGCCATTGGGAGGTGGTGTGTCTCTCAGAGACCCCCAGGACCACCACATGGAGGTGCTCCTCAAGCAGGTCTTTGTGTGCGTGCTGTCTCCAAGGTACCATTTGCAGGGCTTACGTTGCCTGTGCTTGCTTCTACTGGTTGCCCTGGGGTCTCAGCCTGGCCCCTGATGTCCAGCTGGAGTCAGGACCTCTTTCCTTGCAGATTTGCTTTGCCCTCTTGTGAGTCAATGCTGGGAGCATAGCCATGGTGGTGGCTGTGGAACTGGTTGGCAGACTTGACTTTGAATACTAAATTGACCAAACTTCCCTTTGTGGACAAATTGCTTTTTCGGGAGGACTTGGAGAAGTTGGTGAAGTTGCTAAGGGAGTTTAAGGTTCCCCATCAGCCTGAAGATAAGCCTAAGGCAGGTTGAGGTGGCCTGGTCTGGGGCTGGGGTAAGGACTTCTGGAGGTTTTTGGACTGGTCACAAAGGACACATTCCTTGCAGCAGTCCCTCCCTTCTGAGGTGGTTGTCGTAGAGGTCTGTTTCTATTCTCCTGCCACAGCTATGTCCACCCAGTGAAGGTTGGGGGGGGGGGGCTCTGTGGGGGTGCAGCCTGTGGGTGTCCACTTGCAGGCCTTTGGAACAAGCAGGAAGTCAGTTCTCACATATGGGTGACGTCGGCACAGACAGAGCCCTTGTGTGGAGCACATCCCCAGCTTTCTAAGAACGCTTTTGGGAATTGCATCACACATATACGGTCCCCTTCCCTCCCAAGGGTGCCATCTTGTTCAGTCTCTCCTTTTTTCCACAGAGCCTTTCAGACGTAGTCCAGTTGTCACCGCAAAAAAAGAAAAGTTTAAAAATACTTAAGTTTTATCTTTTCCTCCGGTTCAACACTTGTTCCCCTTCCCACCTTCGGCTCAGTACACCAGTATCAAGTGCAGTTTGATTTTTTATTTTTTTATTTTTTTCAGTTTTTGTCTTTCGTGACTAGCTTTCGCGCTCTTTTTCTTTTTCACTGGCAGCCCGGGTCTTCGACCTCGCAGGGGCCCTTTTTCCCCCAATGGCTGCCAGCGGGTTTAAGAAAAGTGATCGGTGTACAAAATTAGTGTCCCTCACCGATACACATGACTGCTGTCTCCAGTGCCTCGGGCCTGACCACAACCCGAAGGTCTGTGGCCCGTGTAGGAAAATGTCCTTGAAGGCCCTGAGAAGCTGCCAGCAGCAGCATGATAGGATTTTTGCTGAGTCCGTACCTTCGCGGTCCCAGACCTTTTCTGAGGCCTCGACGATGCTCTGGCTCAGTGTTCGAGACATAGAGGTTCCTCGGAGAGGGGGGGTCTCCCTCGCGGGAACATCAAAGGAAGAAAAAAATCCTCAAAGGCGGCATCGTTGGATGGCTCTGAACGGCCTGGTTCTGACCGGTCACGGAGCCCTGAGCACTGGCCCAGATCCTCGGAGATGGAGCAACCAGCGAAGCTTCCTCAATGGGATGCAGAGCAGCTGAGGCAGGTAACAACTGTCCTCATTGAGAACTCTCCTCCAGGAGAACCAGTGTTGGACCCGGGGGCTGCGAAGCCTTCTAAGCTCGGTCTCAGAATGGTGGCCTTGGAGCACAGTATGTCTGCTTTCGTAGACCAGCAGCAGGCGCTGATAGCCGGTCTCACCAGTCCTTCCGCCCTGACCATCGGGCCACCGATGACCAAGTCGACTCCAGAGGCCGAGCCGATCCACAAGACCATGTCCTCCAGGTGATGTAAAACCCTTTCACACTGAGGAAGTTTCTCCAGAGCCATGTGCCCATGAGGGAAGGGTTAGGACAGCCGTTATAGTTGGTGATTCGATCATTAGCATGTAGATAGCTGGTTGGCTGGTGGACGTGAGGATCACCTGGTAACATGCCTGCCTGGTGCAAAGGTAGTGGACCTCACGTGCCACCTAGATAAGGTCTTAGATAGTGCTGGGGAGGAGTCTGCTGTCTTGGTACATGTCGGTACCAATGACATAGGAAAACGTGGTAGGGAGGTTTCTGGAGGCTAAATTTAGGCTTTTAGGTAGGAAGTTGAAATCCAGAACTTCCAGGGTAGCGTTCTCCGAAATGCTTCCCGTTCCACGCGCAGGACCCAAAAGGCAGGCAGAGCTCCGGAGTCTCAATGCGTGGATGAGACGATGGTGCAAGGCTCTGAGGGTTTTGGATTTGTTAGGAACTGGGGAACATTCTGGGGAAAGGAGGGTTTCTTCCGAAGGAATGGGCTTCACCTTAACTGGGATGGAACCAGGTGCTGGCACTAACCTTTAAAAAGGAGAGAGCAGCTTTTAAACTAGATAATAGGGGAAAGCTGACAGTCTCCCAAGGGCGCATGGTTCGGAAGAATGTATCCTTGAAGGATACTACCAAAAACAGAGAGGTTCCAAAAAAAGAGTAAAATAGCCCAAATGCCCTTGAGTATGGAGCAGACAGAGCTTAAAGATTCCAAATTACCCATGCCTACCAATAGCCAAATTAATATGAATAAAATACAGTCTCTAAAATGCTTGTATGCAAATGTTAGAAGTCTTAAAAAATAAGATGGGAGAGTTACAATATATAGCACTAAATGAGAGGTTAGCTATGATTGGAATCTCAGACATGGTGGAAGGAGGACAAGCAGTGGGACACACTGATACCTGGGTACAAACTATATCATAATGATAGAGCTGATCAAATTGGTGGAGGGGTTGCACTCTGTTAGAGAGGGCGTTGAGTCAGAAAGGATTAAAGTTTTTCAGGAAACAAAATTTGCTGTAGAATCTATGAATTGAAATTCCATGTGTAAAGGGGAAGGCGATGGCAGTGGGGTGTACTAACGACCGCCTGGCCAGAATGAACAAATGGATGATGAAATGCTCAAAGAAATCAAGGAAGCTAACAAAAGATCTCCAGGAATGAGTCTTCACATATGGGTACGTCGGTACCGACGGAGCCTGTGCGGGAACGCTCCCCAGCGTCCAATCAGAAAGCTTTTGGGAGCATCCCACAGCGCCTGCGTGCTGCCTTTCCCAACTGTCTCTCCTCAGTTCTTCTTTTTCCGCGGAGCCAGCAGGTTGTGTTCCTGTCACCGCAAAAGAATTTCCTTATTTTTTCTTTATTTCTTTTCTGTCGCATCTGCCTTCTTCGACGCTGTACCGGTACCGCCGGTCTTTCTTCTTTTCTTCTTGTAAAAAAACCCAAAAAAACAAAACCTTTTTTCCGTTCTTTTTCTTTAGGTGCACTTCAGTTTTGGGCCTTAGGCCCAAAACTTTTTTTCCTTAAATATGGAGAAGCCTGCCTCAGGTTTTAAAAAGTGCACACAATGTGGCGGTACTATTTCCGTCACCGACACCCATGACTGGTGTCTAAAATGTTTAGGTCCTGACCATTCCATAACAGATTGTGTGTCCTGTTCCATGATGTCTAAAAGAGGTCGGCAGAACTGAGCTGCCAAGCTCAGTACCCTGTTTCCCTTTGATGCGGCTTCGGTGGCATCGACGTCTTCCAGGGCTGCTTCTTCCTCACATGGATCTCAGGTAACTAAACATTAATCTAGCCGGTCCTCGAAGGGTAGATCTCCTTCTAAGCATCGAGATGCCTCTGGCCTTGCCCTCGAGGATTCTGCACCGGCAAAATTACCCCGGAGGGAGGTTTCGGCCTCTAAAGCATCATCACCGGGGTTCCAGGATGATCTCGATGGCGTGGCCTCGACAGATCTCCTGGTGCCATGCTCTGGGGTACCGGTGGCTTCCACCGGTACCGACTTCCAGGCATTGGCGGTGTCGATGGATCAGAGGATTCTGTCCATCGAACGCAGTCTGGCGGCTTTCCTTGTAGCATTGACGCCCGGTACTCTCTGCCGGTACTGGCTCTAGCATCGCCATCGGCACCAATCCCGGTACCGGTGACATTGGCATCTGTGTCCGCAATGCTGGTACTCTGTCCTCTGAAGCCCTCCGGTACCAATACCCCGGTACCGGTGATTCCTGATACCGATCCCGGTCAGTACAGGTATCGGGCTTTGCAAGAGCATCCGGACAGACGATACGTCGATTCCTCTGAGGATTCTGAAGACTCGGTCGATGCAGTGATGCTTCTTCCACAGGAGGAGTCCTCTCCTAAACGAAGGATGTCTCCTCCAGAGGATTTGTCTTTTCAAGACTTTATCAGAGAGGTGGCTCGGGGTCTCTCTATTACAGTGGCACCTGAATCAGAGCCAAGGAGTTACATATTTTACAATATCCTAAAACTCCTAAAGAGGCAGCTACCTTACCTATTCATGAGATTCTGTATGATTTCATGTTGAGGATGTGGGAAGCACCTCTAACCACCTCTCCTCATTCTCGCAGGTTGGATACCATGTATCGTGTCCCTCCTTGTCCTGGTTTCCATAAAACTCAACTTCCTCACCACTCTATTGTGGTTGAGTCTGCAATGAGAAAGATTAGAAGTGCCAAAAGACATGCCTCTAATCCTCCAGGACGTGAATGTAGAACCCTGGATGCTTTTGGAAGAAGAGTCTTCCATGCTTGCTGCGAGAATTAATTCCTATAGTCTTTACATGGGAATGTTCTTAAAAGAAGTCACTGACCATTTGCAGACTTTAAGTCCTTTTATGTCTGAAGATAAAAGGCAGGAATTTCTCACTGGGCTCAAGCATGCCCAGGATATCTCCAAATTCTCCAACCGTGCAGCTTTCGACTCCTTTGAATGCATAAGCAGAGCCTCAGCTATTGCCATAGGTGCACGTAGGATTGCTTGGCTTCAAGCATCTGATTTGGAGATCTGGGTTCAAGATGAATTGGGAAATATCCCTTGTACAGGTGAGAGCCTGTTTGGCTTTTGCTTGCCAATCCTTACCAATCAGATGGATGCTGAAAATTCTGCTTTGGATAGACTATCCAAATCTACAGCTGCTCCTACTAAGAAAAGGTTGTTCAAGAAAACACCTTTTTCTAAAAAGGGAAGATTCTGTCCTGCTTATGGTCAGCGGGCATCTAATGCAGCTCAGTTCCCTTCCAAACGTCAGCAATCCTCCAAACAGAGTAAAGCAAAGGCTGTGAGGCCTGCTCCAGCCCAGCAGCCTCAGCCCCCTCAGGGCCTTTGACTTTCTGCTAGAGAACTTAGCCTTCCTGGCTCTAGAAGGACCAGAGCCCTCCACCATTCCAGGAAGGTTATGCCACTTTGCTCCCAGGTGGGGGCAAATTACAGCAGAGCATTGGACACTCTCCATCATAATAGAGGGGTACAAGCTTCATTTTTCAAGCTTGTCCCCCTCTCACAAGAGTGCACCAGTTCAATTCTCCAACCTCCCTCCTCAGCCTGTTTGGAGCAGGAGGTTGCCACTCTTCTTGCCCAGGGGGCCATAGAGGAAGTGCCTTTTCAACAGGGCACAGGGTTCTACTCCCCCCCTTATTTTCTTATTCCAAAGAAATAGGGGGCTTCAGACCCATCTTAGATCTCGGAGAGTTGAACAGATTCCTAGTCAAAGAAAAATTCAAGATGGTTTCTCTAGGAACTCTGCTGCCATACCTTCAGAGTCAAGATTGGCTTTGTTCTCTACATCTCAAGGATGTGTACACTCATGTTCTCATCCATCCATCTCACAGAAGGTTCCTTTGGTTCCTTTTTCAGGAAAAGCACTATCAATACAAAGTGCTCCCTTTTGGTCTGGCCTCTGCACCAAGGGTGTTCACAAAATGCACGGCAGTGGTTGCTGCTTTTCTGCGCACCCTGGGAATATTCATCTTCCCTTACCTGGACGACTGGCTCATTCGAGCTCCCACTCAATCAGAGGCCAAGACTTTTCTCACCTGCACAATGCGTATCCTTCAGTATTTAGGGCTGGTAATAAACATCCCAAAATCCAATTTAGTCCTTACTCAGTCCCTGGAGTTTATAGGGGCGTTGCTGGATACCACAAGGGCAAGGGTCTATCTTCCCCAGGTCTGTTGCTTTCGCTTGGTGCAGTTAGCTTCTCAAGCAGAGTTAAAGCCCCTACTAACTGCCCGAGAGATGTTAGTTACTAGGCCACCTGGCATCCACTGTACATGTACCATATGCTTGCCTTCACATGAGAGCAGCTCAGTGGACTTTATCCACCCAATGGACCCAGGCAGTAGGCTGCCTGTCAGACAAAATAGCAAACACAAGTCGCCTCATTTTGTCCCTCCAGTGGTGGAAGTCCCCTCAAAACTTGTTGCTGTGGTCCCCCTTTCAACAACCTCTACCCCAAGCAACTCTTAAAACAGATGCTTCTCCAATGGGCTGGGGAGCTCATCTTCAGGACCTCTCCACTCAGGGCATCTGGTTCCTACAGGAGACTTGTCTACATATCAGTCTCTTGGAACTCAGAGCAATCTTCCTTGCTCTGCGAGTTTTCCACACCCTGCTCAGCCACAAGACAGTCCTTATCCACACGGACAATCAGGTAGCCATGTTCTATGTAAACAAGCAGGGAGGAACTGGCTCTGTCGCTTTGCAACGAAGCTCTGCGACTGTGGGCCCTCGCCAGAGAGCATCACATTCATCTTCTGGCAGTTTATCTTCCAGGTATTCAAAACTCTCTTGGGCAGACAGACTCAGTTGAGTTCTGTTTCCACACGAGTGGTCCCTACATATGGACTAGGTATCCAAGATTTTTTGAATTTGGGGAACCCCGGACATAGACCTCTTTGCAAGTCCATGGAATGCCAAACTTCCCCGGTTCTGTTCCAGAACTCTGGCTCAGGGGGCTCAGACAAGGGATGCTTTCCTCCTTCACTGGGGTCAAGACTTCCTGTATGCCTTTCCACCCATTCCCCTAATTCCCAAAACCCTGTTCAAGCTTCAGAGAGACAGAGGCCACATGATTCTCATAGCTCCACATTGGCCACGGCAAGTGTGGTACCCTCTGCTGCTACATCTCTCTCAAGCTCGCTCCCTAGAGTTAGGGTCTGCTCCAGACCTCCTCTCTCAAGAGGACGGAAGGTTATGGCATCCCAATCCCCAGTCTCTGCATCTCAGGGCTTGGTTGCTGAAGGCCTAGATCTCCAGGATCTTCATCTTTTTCAACAGGTGAAAGATGATCTTTATGCTTCCAGAAAACCTTCCACTAGACGTTCTTACGCTTTCAAGTGGAAAAGGTTTACCATCTGGTGTTCTGCAAGGGGTCTTAACCCCAGTGCCATACCTCCCGAATCATTGCTGGAGTATCTCCTTCATCTGTCTAATGCAGGCCTTAAGACAAATTCAGTAAGAGTCCATTTGAGTGCTATTGCAGCTTCCCTTAGGCCTCTAAATGGACAACCTATTTCCTCTCATCCTCTTGTAGCAATATTCATGAGAGGCCTCCTTTTAACAAAGCCTCCCATTAGACCACCCCCAGTGGCATGGGATTTAAATTTGGTTCTTGGTCAGCTTATGAAGCTGCTTTCGAACCTTTAGCTACCACCTCCTTGAAATACCTTTCTTGGAAGGTTATCTTTCTCATTGCAATCACATCAGCACACCGCATTAGTGAATTGCAAGCACTAGTAGCTAATCCACCTTATACAAGGTTCCATCATGACAAGGTGGTCCTTAGGACTAATCCACACTTCATGCCTAAAGTGGTCTCGCCTTTTCATCTCAACCAGGAGGTCTACCTACCTGTCTTTTTTCCAGGACCTCATGCATCAAGTGCAGAGAGGAATCTTCATACCCTGGACTGTAAAAGAGCTTTGGCCTTTTACTTACAAAGGACACAGCAACATAGAAAGTCTTCCCAACTCTTTGTTGCCTTTGATCCTTCTCATTTGGGACAACCAGTCTCCAAGAGAACACTTTCTAACTGGATTGCCCAGTGTATTTCTTTTGCTTATCAGAGCAAGAACCTTTCTCTGGAGGGCCATGTCACAGCTCACAATGTGAGAGCCATGGCAGCCTCAATGGCTCATCTGAACTCTGTATCTATCGATGACATCTGTCGAGCAGCCACTTGGGCCTCGGTTCATGCCTTCACAGCCCATTACTGCTTGGACAAGGACTCCCGCCAGGATGCCTTGTTTGGTCAGGCTGTTCTTAAACACCTGTTCCATACTTAATCAACGCCTACCCACCATCCCTCATGGGATGCCAGAGATCCAGATGGGGAAGTGCAGCCCTGTTCCAGGGACACACAACTTATGGGCTCTCTCCCTGGCATCTAAAGCTAGGGAGTCCCCATATGTGAAGACTCATTCCTGCTTGTTCCTGGAGATAGCACAGTTACATACCTGTAACAGGTGATCTCTGGGAACAGCAGGAATCAGTCGTCACAACCCACCCACCTCCCCTAGGAGTTGTCTCTCTCTGTCTTTGTCTCAGCTCTAAAACTTAACTGAGGAGAGACAGTTGGGAAAGGTGGGAAGGCAGCACGCAGGTGCTGTGGGATGCTCCCAAAAGCTTTCTGATTGGACGCTGGGGAGTGTTCCCGCGCAGGTTCCGTCGGTACCGACGTACCCATATGTGAAGACTTATTCCTGCTGTTCCCAGAGATCACCTGTTACAGGTAAGTAACTGTGCTTTACAGCGCAGTAATAATAATGGGTGATTTCAATTACCCTGGTATCGACTGGGTCAGTGTCACAGCAGGACATGTTAGGGAGATAAAATTCCTAGATGAAATAAATGACTGCTTTTTGGAGCAGCTGGTTCTTGAACTGACCAGAGGGGAAGCCTTATTGGACCTAGTCCTTAGTGGAACACCAGATCTGGTGCGAGAGATAAGGGTGTTGGGGCCACTTGGCAATAGTGATCATAGCATGATCACGTTTGATTTAATTAGTGGAGGAGGGATGGTAAGGAAATCCACAGTACTATCTTTTAACTTTCGAAAGGGAGACTATGATAAAATGAGGAAAATAGTTAAGAAAAAAACTAAAAGGAGCAGTTGCAAAGGTTAAAGACATACATCAAGCTTGGGTGGTGGTGAAAAATACTATCTTGGAAGCCCAGACCAGCTGTATTCCACGCTTTAAGAAAAGTGGAAGGAAGTCCAAAAAACTGCCAGTATGGTTTAAAGATGAGGTCAGAGAGGCTGTTGCCAAAAAAAGCATCTTTCAGGAAATGGAAAAAAGAGACAAACTGGAAACAGCACAAGCACTGGCAAGTTAAATGCAAGGCATTGATTAGGCAGGCAAAGGGAGAATTTGAGAAGAAGCATGCTGCGGAAGCAAAAACGCATAATAAAGCTTTTTCAAGTACACTCTTAGCAAAAAACCTGAGAGAGCCAGTTGGTCCATTAGATGATAGAGGGGTTAAAGGGGCACTAAGAGGCGACAAGGCGATGATAGAGAGACTGAATTCTTTCCTTCGGTCTTTACTGAGGAAGATGTAGGGATGTTAACCCATGACTGAAGTGGTATTTAAAGGTGAAGAAGAATTGAAGGAAATATCGATACATCGGGAAGATGTATTACAACTATTTGATGAACTGAAGAGTAACAAATCACCTGGACCGGATGATATACATCCAAGGGTGTTGAAAGAACTGAAATATGAGACTGCAGACTTGCTATTAGTAATCTGTGAACTATCATTAAAATCATCTCTAATACCTGAAGATTGGAGGATGGCGAACATAACGCCAATTTATAAAAAGGGTTCCAGGGCTGATCTAAAACTATAGACCGGTGAGCTGGATGTCAGCACTGAGGAAAAATGGTAGAAACCATGTTACTAATCTGATATGTTGTTTTTTTGAAGGTGTGAATAAACAGGTGGACAAAGGTGAGTCAGTTGATATAGTGTATCTGGACTTTCAGAAAGCCTTTGACAAGGTCCCTCATCGGAGACATTTGGCAAAACTAGAGAGTCATGGGATAGGAGGCAGTGTACTATTGTGGATCAGGAACTGGTTACAAGATAGAAAGCAGAGGGTAGGGCTAAATGGCCAGTTTTCCCAAAGGAGAAAGGTGAATAGTGGTGTACCCCAGGGATCTGTGTTGGGTCCGCTGCTTTTTGACCATAAATGACCTGGAAAAGGGAATAACAAGTGAGTATCAAATTTGCAGATGACACAAAACTATTTAAAGTTGTTAAAAACCCAAGAGGATTGTAGAAAATTGCAAGAGGCTCTTGATAAATTGGAAGACTGGGCATCAAAATGGCAGATGAAATTTAATGTGGACAAGTGCAAAGTTAAGCACCTAGGAAAGAACAGCCCAAACTATTGTTACACGATGCAAGGTTCCAAATTAGTAACCACCACCCAGGAAAAAGATTTAGGCGTCATTGTGGATAACATGTTAAAAACCCTTCACCCAGTGTGCAGCGGCGGCTAAGAGAGCAAATAGAATGCTAGGTATCATAAGGAAAGGAATGGAAAATTAAATCAAAGGATATTATAATGCCTCTATATCGTTCCATGGTGAATATTGTGTGCAATTCTGGTCGCCGTATCTTAAAAAGGATATAGTGTTAGAAAAGGTTCAGAGAAGAGCCCCCAAAATGGTAAAGGGGATGGAAGGATACCCCTATGAAGAAAGGCTAAAAAAGGTTAGGGCTCTTTAACTTGGAAAAGAGATGGCTGAGGGGAGATATGATAGAAGTCTATAAATTAATGAACAGAGTGGAACGGGTAAACATAGATCATTTGCATGTCTCCTAGTCTTTCTATATTCTGATAACATAAACAATGAAGCTACAGGGTAAACTGTTTAAGACTTATAAGAGAAAATTATTTTTTCACTCAGTGTAATCAAACTCTGGAATTTGTTACCGGAAGATGTAGTAAAGGCTGTTAGTGTAGCTGGCTTTAAAAAAGGTTTGGACAAGTTCCTGGAGGAAAGGTCCATAAACCATTATTAAGAAGGGACCCAGGATGTCAATGCTTGACCCAATACAAGCATTGTGGAACCTGTGTCTTTTGGGGAAACTGCTAGGTACGTATGACCTAGATTGGCCACTGTTGGAAACAGGCTACTGGGCTTGATGGACCTTGGTCTGACCCAGTATGGCATATCTTATGTTCTTATGCATATTTGAGTTGATCCTCAGCCGAGGTCTCCCTCGACCTCCCATTCGGGACCGATGTCGTCATTGCTGCCGGTTCCACTGGTGTTGAGGCAGTCAAAGCCCAAGGCCGGAGGCTTCGGGCTGGGAGACTGAGGAGGAAGAGTCCCCGGACACCTGCCGGCACAGGGACGTCCCGTCCAATTCTCTGGTGTCCGAGCCTGGGAGAAGGTCCGCCCCCCCCCCCCTCCCGGAGGACACTAGGTCCTTGGACTTCATGAGGGACATGTCAAAGGCTTGGGAATTCCCTGCGGAGTCCGAGGGGCATCCTTGAGCCGAAGAGAGCTCGAGATCCTCCAGTATGACTCTCCCCCTCGAGGCCCTTACTGTACCCATGCCTCCGATCCTGGAACAACTGATGCTCCGCATGTGGGAGACACCAGTGATCAGCAGGCAGATTGACTCGATGTGTCGGGTCCGCAAAGGTCCTGGGTTCCAAAAAGCACAACTGCTGCATAACTCCATGGTTGTGGAATCGGCCATGTGCCGACTCAAGAGCCAGAAGACGCACTCCTCGGTGCCTCCTGGCAGGGGGGCCTGCAACTTGTACGCCCTCGGCAGGAAGTGCTACCAGGGTTCTATGCCAACATGTTGAATCCAGGCATACCAGTTGTACATGGGCATGTACCTGCAAGACCTGGCGTAGGAAATCACCGGCTTCTTGGCTGGTCTCTGAGGGACCTTTGCAGTGCTTGAAGAGCCTGTCCACTGGAGTCAGTGAGTGCTTGAAGTTCATGACTCGCACTGCCTATGACTGGTTCAAGGCAGTGGTCTGGGTAGCTGCAGCAGGATCGGTGCATGCTGCCAGGCATGGCTACAGTCGTCGAACCTCGAACAAGGGGTTCAGACAAGTTGGTCGTTGTCCCATGCCAGGGAGAGAACCTCTTTGGCAAACCCATGACCGAAAAGGCTGCTGAGCTCGAGACCGAGTACATGACCAGGACACAGCTCACAATGAAGACTTCTGCCCTTTCTAAAAAGAAGGGCTCGGGTAAGAAGCTGTTTTTCCCAAGACAGGGTGCTGCTTACTGAAGCTACCCCCCATTTCAGGTCTCCCCGTCTCCCCAACAGGGGTAGCAGGCCAAGGGGCATGGCCTGCATAAGCAGAAAGCCCCCCAGCTCCAGCTCAGCCTGGGAGTGGCTTTTGACTCTAAAGGCATTGCCTGTCTCCTGTGGTGAGAGGGGCTATGCACAGGAGGAAGGCTTGCCCTGTATGCCCACAGGTGGCCAGCCATCACCACAGACGCCTGGGTTCTACAGATAGTCCATCAAGGCTATCTACTCCATTTGACCCAGCTGCCTTCTCTTTACTTTACTTTCCAGGAGAGCCTTTCAGGTCTCCTCTTCACCGGGACCATCTTCAGGCAGTAGAACCGGTGCCCCACCACCAACAGGGCAAGGGCTTCTATTCCAGGTACTTTCTGGTACCAAAAAGGACAGGAGGCCTCAGACCCATCCTCGACTTGCGCAACTTAAACAAATTCCTGGTGAGGGAGAAGTTCAAGAGGCTTTCACTTGGAATATTGCTGCCTTACCTCCGCCAGGGAGACTGGCTATGCTCCTTTAAACCTAAAGGATGCGTATAAACACATCCTAATTCATCCAGACCACAGACGATATCTATGCTTTATGGGGGGTGGAAACCACTATCAGTACAGAGTACTTCCTTTTGGCCTGGCCTCCTCCCCCAGGGTATTCACAAAGTGCCTGGCAGTGGTGGCCACCTTCCTCAGAATCCAAGGAGTCTTTCTTCCCATACCTAGACTGGCTCATCAGAGCCACATCAGCCATGGAGATCCAACAGGCCACATCTCTCACCATTCAGGTGCTTCAGCATCTAGGGTTTGTAATCAGTTACCCCAAGTCTACCCTAGTGCCCACTCAACAACTAGAGTTCATTGGGGCCAGACTAGATACTCTTCAGGCATGGGCTTACCTGCCAGTAGACAGGGCGCAGAGACTCCTGGCCCCGGCAAGTCAAGTGAGTCGCAGGTACCAAATATTATCAGCAAGACACTTCCTGCACCTCCTCGGTCACGTGGCCTCCACAGTCCATGTGATGATAAATGCCCGCCTCCACATGCAAACAGCTCAGTGGTGCCTCAGGGACCGGTGGACACGAGCCACAGGCGGACTCCAAGACAAAGTGTCCAGAAGATTGTTACAATCCTTGGAATGGTGGCTTCAACCAAAGCACTTGGAGGCGGGGGTGACCTTCCAGGCTCCTCAACACACGAGGATCCTAACTACGGATGCATCCTTGCTGGGCTGGGGAGTCCATTGCCAAGGACTTTGCACTCAGGGCATGTGCTCTCCAAATGAAAGCACGCAACAAATCAATTTCTTGGAACTTTATGCCATGCGCCTGACTCTACGAGCCTTCTGTCAAACTTTGGCTCATCAGCCTGTCTTGGTACAAACAGGCAACCAAGTAGCGATGTTCTATGTGAACAAGCATAGGTGCTGCCAAATATTTCATACGTAACCGCGAAACATGTTCGCCCAAACAGACTCTAACTCTTCGTGTAGTACGTCCTATATAATATAAAGGTAGTTTTCTTGGTGGCACTCACATCGGCTCGGCAAGTGAGTAAGCTTCAGGCCCTGGTGTCACACAGGCCTTATACAAGGTTCTATAGGAACCAGGTGGTGCTACACACTCACCCCAAGTTCCTTCTGAAAGTGGTCTCTTCGTTCCACCTCACCAGGAGGTAGTACTGCCTAGCTTCTTTCCCAGGCTGCATGCCAGTTGGGCAGAGACAGTTCTGCATACCCTAGACTGTAAGAGGGCATTGGCCTTCTACATTCAGTGTACGCAAGGCCATAGAAGGGCTTCTCAGCTCTTCGTATCATATGATCCCAGTAAGCTGGGGTTGGCCGTCTCTAAATGTATGCTCTCCACCTGGGTAGCGGACTGTTTTGCCCGGGCATACAGGGCAGCCGATCTTCTGTTGCAGAGTCATGTTATGGCCCACCGGGTCAAGGCTATGGCAGCATCAGTGGCTCACTTCCGCTCTGTTCTGCTGGCAGACATCTGCCGGGTCGCCACCTGGTCTTCGGGTCAGACTTTTGCAACCCATTACTGCGTGGATAGGGAGTCCCAACAGGACAGTGCTTTTGGCCAGGCTGTACTCTGTAACCTTTTCGAGGTCCTGTCCTCCGACCCTTCTGTGTCAGGCTACCGGAGTGCTACTCTCTCAGTTAGATTCCTATTGTGGCTGCTTACAGTTCTCATAGAGGGAGCCTATTTTTCAGCTGTGAGTTCTTGGTAGCCTATAGCTGGGGAGTCACATATGTGAGGACTGACTTCCTGTTTGTTCCCGGAGAAAGCATAGTTACTCACCTGTAACAGGTGTTCTCCAGGGACAGCAGGAATCAGTCCTCCCTCCTCCCCTTGGAGTTGCAGTCCTATTATATTTTGTTCTCTTTGCTGTTTTTTTAGCTATGTCATTTGACTGAGCAAGATGGCACCCTTGGGCGGGAAGGGGACCATGCATGCATGATGCAATTCCCAAAGGCTTTCTTAGCTGGGGATTTGCTCCACACAAGGGCTCCGTCTGCACCGACGTCACCCATATGTGAGGACTGATTCCTGCTGTCCCCAGAGAACACCTGTTACTGGTGAGTAACTGCTTTATCCACAAGTTACACCCTTGCGTTTGCCTGATCCTTGGGGGAAGGATTTATAGCCTCTCCCTGTAGGTCAGTTCAGAACTCTGTGCAGTCAGAAACCCCAGCACACCTGTTAACAACTCAAGGCGGTGGTCCCAGTGCTGCAAGTGGATTGGGGCCTTGGCAGGTATTCCATCTACTTCGTGGTCCCGAAGAAAGAGGGCTCCTGGCAGCCCATCCTTGATTGCAAGGAGGTCAATAGTATGCCGTGCTTCCACATTGAGACCTCGCAGTTGGTGATTGTGGCTGTGCACCAAGGCAAGTTTCTTACTTCCTTGAACGTCACCGAAGTCTACCTGCATATTCCAGTGTGGGTGGAACATCACGTTTTCCTTCAGTACATGGTCCTGGGAGGGCACTTCAATTTCCAGGCGTTGCCCTTTGAGCTGACCACAACACTCCGCATGTTCACCAAGGTTATGGTGGTCCTGGTAGCCCACCTCTGCAAGCAGGGGATCCTGGTCCACCCATATCTGGATGACTTGCTGATCCAGGAGAAATCCATGGAGAGTCAGCACTTTGACAGCAGCAGTGGTGCACTTTTAGTCTAGGACCTCTGCTGGGTGGTCAACTTTGCTAAGAGCCAGTTGCATCCGTCTGCAGTCGCTGGAATATCTGGGCATTCACTTTGACATCTCCAGTACAGGGTGCCTCTCCCAGAGGGGTGGGTGACTAAGCTTCAGAGGTAGATCCAGAGTCTGTCAGTCGCTGCGGCCCCAGGCCTGGGACTACCTGCAGGTTCCGAGATCCATGGTGACCTCCCTGAAACGAATTTCTTGGGCCACCTCCACAGAGTGCTACAGGTGCATCTACTGGGCTGCTGATCACCCCTGACACACAAGTCCATGGAGGTGTGCCTCGTGGCCCCAGGCAGCACGCAGCAGTTTGCGTTGGTGGCTGGACACTGCAAACCTGGAGGTGAGAATGCCCCGGGAGACCACAGTATGAGTAATAGTCACCATGGATGCGTCTTTGGCGCAGGGTTGGTAGTCAGCCAAGGAAGGGCAGTGGCCCATCAACTAGTTTGAGATGTGTGAGTGAAGCTGGTGATTGAAGCATTTCTGCTCTGCAAGGCAGTATGGGTCCTGTCGGACAATACCACCATGGTGGCCTACATCAACCACCAGGGCAGAACCTGGAGCTCCTAGTTGGCAGTGGAGACTCTGCCGATCCTACGCTGGGCAGAGGCACATGTGGTAGTTGTGGTAAATGTACAAGCAGGTTACCTGAATCACCACAGGTAGGACCTGGTGGGGTGGTACCTCGCTGGTGCAGCACTGGAGGTTCCAGTGATGGACTTGATGGCACACTTCAACAGTGCCAAGGTTTTCTCAGTTTTTCAGCTGATGGAGGTCCCTGATGTCTGAGTGGCCTCAATACCCTCGTGCAGCTGTGGTCTGACAGGACTGGGTTTCTTTTGTATGTGTTCCCACCCTGGCTCCTGGTGGGGCTGGTGATTCAGTGCATAGAGGCACACCGGGAATGGGCTGCTTCTGATTACCCCAGACTGGCCCCAGTGGCCGTGATACATGGATCTTATGCACCTTCAGGCAGATGAGCCTTTTTTACTTCTACCAGTGCTGGATTTGCTGTCCCAGGGTCCAGTGTGCAAGCTGAACATGGATCTGTTATTGGTTACAGCCTGGATCTTCTGAGGCTGAAGTGCCAGGGATATTCTGAGCCAGTCATAACAAATCTTTATTGTAGGCATGGTGTTGCTTGACGACTTTGGCTTAGTTTGGAGGCTGTTTGAGGCCTGGTGTGTGCAGCACGAAGTCTAGTCCCTAGGGATGTTTTTGCAAGCTGGTCTGGATTAGGGACTGGCATTGAATACTTTTGAGGGTCCAACTGGTGAATCTGGCATACTACCGGGGCCAGGTGCAGGGTGTCTTTGGTTGCTTATAGAAACATAGAAATTTGATGATAGACCACATGGCCTATCTCTAGTCTGTCCTTCCATATCAACTACTACAACAGTCCCCTTTACCTTTAGAGATCCTCTGTTTGTCTCATGCTTTTTTGAATTCGGTTACTGTCCTCATCTCTACCACCTCCACTGGGAGACTATTCCATGGATCCACTACTCTTTCCGTAAAGAAATATTTCCGCATATCACTCCTGAATCTATCTCCCTTCACCCTCATCCCATGTCCCCTCGTAGCAGAACTTGCTTTCAATTGAAAGAGGCTCTCTCCCTGAACATTTATGCCATGGAGGTATTTAAACATCTCAATCATATCACCTCTATCCCGCCTTAACTCTAAGGTATGCATATTAAGATCCTTCAGTCTGTCCTCATATGCTTTATAATGAAGACCACTAATCATTTTAGTAGCCACCCTCTGCACCAACTCCATCCTGTTCACATCCTTTTGAAGGTATGGTCTCCAGAATTGCACTCTATACTCCAAATGAGGTCGCACCAAAGACTTATAGAGAGGCATTATCGCCTCCTTTTTTCTGCTAGCCATTCCTCTCTGTATGCACCCAAGCATCCTTCTAGCTTTTGCCGTCGCCTTTTCTACCTGTTTAGCTACTCTAAGATCATCAGACACAGCCACGCCTAGGTCCCGCTCTTCTTTAGTGGACAAAAGTACTTCACTCCCTATACCATATTGCTCCCTTGGATTGCTGCAGCCCAAATGCATGACCTTACATTTTTTAAACATTAAATCCCAGCTGCCAAATTCTAGACCATTCTTCAAGCTTAGCTTATGTGAATGCCGTTTGTTTTTTTGCAGGGTATCACAAACCTCTGGCCTCCATCTTGGCTGCTCCTCCCTTTTGAGCCCCTCCAGGATGCCTCTGTCGACCTGACCCTGAAGGTGGTGGTGCCTGTGACAATTTGCTCGGCCCAGCATATTTCAGAATTGCAAGCTTTGTCCTTCAAGGAGCTCTTCCTAGTTCTTTCCCAGGAGTGTCATCCTGCGGCCGGTCCCATTCTTTTTGCCTAAAGTGCTGTCGGCCTTCCACCTTGATCAGACGGTTGTCCTGCTCTCCTTTCAGGACAGCATGTGCAGGAGGCGTCCTTTCTGTGCAAATTGGATTTCTGCAGTGTACTGAAGCATTACCTGGCGGTGATGCTAATATTATTCAGAAGTGGGAGATGGCCTCCAAGGCCTCAGTCGCCCATTGGATCCAGGAGGCAATCGCCTTAGCATATCTGTTGATGGGCAGGTGAATGCCCGAGGGTCTCTGGACTTGCTCTACATGGGCTCAGGCATCTTCCTGGGCTGAGGCGGGGAGGGTTCCTCTCCTGGATATTTGGAAGTCAGCTACATGGTCCTTCCTTCATTCCTTCATGGTCATTCCTTCATTCCTTTGTACGGCACTACCACCTGGATTTGCAGTCGTGGCAGGAGACTTGTTTCAGGGCAGCAAGGGCTGGGCTTTCGGGTCCCTCACACAGTTAGTACTGCTCTGTCCCATTTGTCTGTTCTGGACTGGAGGGACACCCTGGAAGGTGAAATTAGACCTTGCCTGCTAATTTTCCTTCCTGTAGTTCCTCCAGTCCAGTTCCCCCTCCCTTCCAACCTTTTGGTATAGTGCAAGTTGACACATAGCTTCAGAGATGAAAGCGATTACTTTTTGGCGCACATTGCATGGATTTCCATACGGCTAAGTGTTGCTTTTTTTGCTACAAGCACCATATACAAGTTAAAAATGAAGAAAAAAATATCCAGAGCAACAATTGTAATGGAATCGACAGCAGGAGAATATGGTGTTTTGCTGGCCCGTCCTTGTTGGTTGGTTTGGTGGCAATGGACTTGGAGACGTTTTTTTGTTTGAGAGCCGGTGTACTAGTTTTTTGTGATGGCTCAAGGGTGCAAGGCTTCCACATGGTGGGTTCGCTCGTCCTTCAGACACACTGTGGCAGGGATCTGATCTGAGCAGAAGTTGGAGGAGTGGCCTGGCTGAGGGGTTCTCTGCCTGGTGAGTGCAACTATTGGCTCAGGTCAGTGTGTACAGGCTATTTATACTGATCTAAGAATTTTGCTCAGTCTCCACCTGCTGGTTGGCATGCATAACCCACCACTGGACTGAAGGGACTACAGGAAAGAAAATTAGCAGGTGGGGTCTAATTTCACCTTTGCCTCTATTTTATAGACTTCATTGTCCTTCAGTTTACTTTTGGTATGTCAGTGAGCAAATGGCTGCAATATGTGAAGTGGATATTTAAAATACGCATAATTTCAGCATTAAATAAAATCTTTAGAGGTTTAATTTAATTGTAACAAAATCATATTTAATCATATGTATTAATGCCTTTACCTGAAGCATAACAAAATATTTGATCTAGGGGTCGAACGAAGGAGGATATATGACATTGTGAATGTGTTGGAGTCACTGCATCTGGTTAGCCGTGTGGCCAAGAATCAGTATTGCTGGCATGGGAAACATAACCTGAACCGGACTCTGAAAAACCTCCAGCAAATAGGGGAGGGCCAGAAATATGATGAACAGATGGTTTACCTTCAGCACAAAGAGCAGCAGGACCTGGAATATAGATCTGGAGATCGAAAAAGGGATGGTTTCCTGGATTCCCAGGGCAGACTTCTGGAATTTTCAGACGCAGACTGCTCCGGTAAGAAAGCAAATTCTGCTTGCTTTTTGTGTGAATCTACATGTTCTCAATTTATAAAAATGAAATCTAGTCTTCATTTGCTTGTGTTAGTATAACCTGTAATTATTGCCGTGTTACAGTAATTTCTGTGTACAACAAGTTCCACATTACTGTTGTGTGGTAGTGAATTCATATCAAGCAAATAAAATATCTTTTAAGCTTTTGTAAGGTTGTGTCTTTTTTTTTTTTTTAATGTTAATATTATAAAACCTGTTTGTGTGGTGGTTTTTTGTTTTTGTTTTTTAAATCTAACTTCTTTTCCCCCTCAGCATCTGCAAACAGTAGGAAAGACAAGTCATTGCGTATCATGAGCCAGAAATTCATCATGCTTTTTCTGGTCTCCAATACAAAGATTGTCACCCTTGACATAGCAGCAAAAATTCTTATAGAAGAAAGTCAGGATGCTGATGATCACAGCAAGTTTAAAAGTAAGGATTATGTTGTGTATATAAGTCAGAAGCATCTGCATTCTTTTCCAGTTAATAAAGTTGAATGGTGTGGCACTTCACAATTCTTTTGACCCTACAAGGGTATTAAGCACTCTAAACAAAGCTTCAGCCTTGCTTTTGTTCTCCCCCCCCCCCAATCCTTATGAGATTTTGATAATGAAATTCAACAATCCTATACTTACTTGGCCATAACGCTTTTTGCTTTTTTTCTTTGTTTGAGAGCAGTTATCTGGGTAAAATAATTTTCATTTAGTCCACATAACTAAAAAAAAAATCTAACCTTCCATGTGGGTAAAAATCTGTGCTGATGGTTCTTGGATCTGTGATTGTGAAAGCATAGTCTCTTGCTTTTTGAACACAGCTACCATTTGATTTTTTTTTCCCTGCCCCCCTCCCCTGGCTGCTGATACTCAGAGGTTGCAGTAGCATGGCTGCCCTGCTGCCAGTTAGCCCCCTCCCTCCCCCTGATTTTGACTCCTTTTCAGGGCCACCATGGGCAGAAGGTTTGGGGGGGGGGGGGTTTCTTTCAGGTCATGGAAGCCCTACAAAGGGGCCCACCAACTGCAGGGAATGCAAGCCACCCCCCCCTCTGCACTCTCCCCACCTGGCACTTACTTCATGCCCAGTCAGGTCATCCCTGGTGGTCTAGGAGTGATTGGGACTGGAGTGGTCCCCCTCTGCTCTTGCCCTGGTTCTGGCAATCTTCAAAATGGCACCGGGGTCACCTTGTGCTATTTTCACAACCCCTAGTGGTGATGCCATGAGACCAGCACTAGACTAGGATGCTACCCTATCATGCTTTTAATAAGACCCCCTTTTGTCTTCCTAAGTAAGCCGACTTTGGTCAGGCTTGTCATGTTTTTCTCTATCCAAGTAAAGAATCCCTCTGCCATTAAGCTGATGCTGTAGTTTCCAGTAAATGGAGTAGCACAACTCCCATAACTTCATTTTTCAGTGGCATTTCATGACTAAACTCATTTAACGATGACTGGTGTGTTTTTGTATTTTGTTTGCTGTGGCACAGGGAGGTGCGAGAGTAAAATAATGGTCCTTTTATTAGCAAAACACCCTATAAAACCAGACGGGTAAAATGTTAACCTTTATAGAAAAAGGATATGTTTTACCCATTATGTGCATGTCAAAAGAAGTAATCCCATGATGTGTCGTAAAGGCAAGGATGGTGGGAGGGGGAGAAAAGAGAATCACAGAACTTGTAAAATGAAGGACACTGAAGGTAAAACTACTCTGAACGGGTAGTGCTTACCCCCCTTACCATTTAAATACAATGGGAAGGGAAAATAAAAGGATAAATTAGTCAAACTACCATTAAAAACCATTTAAAACATACAATAAATGATTTGAAGTAAAAAAAAACAAAAATCATATAGCCCAATATGCATGGAGACCACTGGTATGATAAGAACAAACAATAAAAATCATATCAAGAAGGTTATAAACTAATGTATAAAAAATGTGCACACAATATGCGTTGTTCCACTTATCTACTACCAATATTTTCATCAAACTATCCTATTTTTGAGGGTTTAAAAAGAGGTTGTAATGGTATCCCAATCCTTATGTCCATGTGACAATTCCTTGATGATTCAGTGCCCTTAGGAGTCTTTTATTCAAAGAGCTGGTAGGTCTTAGGACACAAGAAATGAGCCCTGTATTATGAATTGTGTACGATGTCATCTTTAGCAGATTAACCAAAAACAAAAAAAAACCTAAAGCAAAACCATGGTGCAAAAATACTTTTTTTGTCGGAATATGGCAACAAAGTACCGGAATTCAGTCCAGGTACCGCTGTGGCAATTCCTTTTATTAAAGTGGATAAAAAAATTTTCAAAATCCAAAAGACTTAGCTTATATTCGTGCTGCTCCTCACACTGCCAAAATTCACCAGCCAAAACTCAATTGCGACATGGCTCCACGTTTCGGGTGTAGTGTCAAATGTAAAGAACTTAAACACCCTGCTTCAGGCCCATCCACACTGGCAAAAGTTCAAAGCTTGAATGAAACAAATTCGGAGGTGTAACGCACCAAATATGCATCGGCGTCCGACGTCAGCTTTCAAGAACTGCTCAAATCCACCAATCACAGAAGAGGGACAACCCCCCTAAAACGGGGGGAAACCCACTAAAACAGGGAAACCCCCCTTCAGCATAAGCCATCAAAAACATAATGACACTCACAAGATAGTATGCCAGTCCACCTGGAGATTAAGACCATGAGGGGCAATCGAGTCCAAAGAATATATCCAACGTTGTTCTCGCCATTGAAGACGCTGCTCTCTGTCGCCACCTCTAGGATCAATAGGGACATGGTCTAAAATTCTCCAGCGCAGCGAGGAAAAATCATGTCCCACAGCCAAACAGTGATCTACCATTGGGGCAGAAAGAGTCCTGGTGCGCAATCGAGAGGCATGCTCAGCCAAGCGTGATTTCATTGCCCGAATTGTTCTCCCTATATAGTAAAATGAGCAGGGGCATACAATCAAGTAGACCACAAAAAGTGAAGTGCAGTCAGTATGCCACCTGGTAGTATAAATTCGGGAAGTATGTGTATCCAACCAGTCAGAACCCTCCAATGTAAGAGGGCAGTATATACAATGTCCACAGGCAAAATGACCATTATCTCCATGTTGTTGAACAGGGCGATCTTGTACAGAGGTGGTATGCATAATGAAATCTCTTAAATTGGTTGTGCGAGAATAAGCAATACGTAAAGGCACATCTCGAAAGGCACATGACCTGGAAAGTGGAATAACGAGTGAGGTTATCAAATTTGCTGATGACACAAAACTATTTAAAGTTGTTAAAACCCAGGAGGATTGTGGAAAATTGCAAGAGGATCTTGATAAATTGGAAGAATGGGCATCAAAATGGCAGATGAAATTTAATGTGGATAAGTGCAAGGTTATGCACCTAGGGAAGAACAACCCAAACTATGGTTACACGATGCAAGGTTCCACATTAGGAACCACCACCCAAGAAAAAGATTTAGGCGTCCTTGTGGATACCATGTTAAAACCCTCGGCCCAGTGTGCAGCGGCGGCCAAGAGAGCAAATAGAATGCTAGGTATGATAAGGAAAGGAATGGAAAATAAAACAAAAGATATTATAATGCCTCTATATCGTTCCATGGTGAGACCGCACCTTGAATATTGTGTGCAATTCTGGTCGCCATATCTTAAAAAGGATATAGCAATTTTAGAAAAGGTTCAGAGAAGAGCCACCAAAATGGTAAAGGGGATGGAAGGCTACTCCTATGAAGAAAGGCTAAAAAGGTTGGGGCTCTTTAACCTGGAAAAGAGACGGCTGAGGGGAGATATGATAGAAGTCTATAAATTAATGAACGGAGTGGAACGGGTAAACGTAGATCGATTGTTTACCTTATCAGAATATAGAAAGACTAGGGGACATGCAATGAAGCTACAGGGTAAACTATTTAAGACTAATAAAAGAAAATATTTTTTCACTCAACGTGTAATCAAACTCTGGAATTTGTTACCGGAGGATGTAGTAAAGGCTGTTAGTGTAGCTGTGTTTAAAAAAGGTTTGGACAAGTTCCTGGAGGAAAGGTCCATAAACCATTATTAAGAAGGGACCCAGGATATCAATGCTTGAACCAATACAAGCATTGTGGAACCTGTGTCCCTTGGGGAAACTGCTAGGTACGTATGACCTAGATTGGCCACTGTTGGAAACAGAATACTGGGCTTGATGGACCTTGGTCTGACCCAGTATGGCATATCTTATGTTCTTATGTTCACTCATGGGACCCCAGGATCGGCCAAAAACGATGTAACAGTTTAGTAACTTGTGGCATATGAGAAGTATAAGGTAATACCCCAGTAACTACTGGGTCAGAAGACGAGGTATTTTTTGGAATAAGAAGCCAATCCTGGTGCAGATGACGGGCCCTCTTAAATGCCCGTTCAACCACTGTCATAGGATATCCCCTATGAATCAGACGCGATTTTAACTCCCTTGCATGAAAAAGAAAATCGGTCAAGGTCGAACAATTCCGTCGAAGACGCAGGAACTGACCATAGGGGAGACCCCGTTTTAGCGCTCGAGGGTGAAAACTATCAAAGTGTAACAAGGTGTTCCGCTGAATAGGCTTTCGATATAAAGTGGTCTCAAAACCTTGAGAGGTCAAAATTACCCAAATATCCAAAAATTGAATACGATGAGGGTTAATCTGTGCTGTAAATTGGATGCGTGTGACATGAGAATTTAGCCGACCCAAAAACTGATCTAAACCTTCCCGAGAGCCTGTCCAGATGAAAAAGACATCGTCAAGGAATCTTCTCCAAAATGGAACAAATTGAAAAGCCATATCTGTATAAATGAAAGAAGATTCAAAGGCAGCCATATACAGGGTCGCTAATGATGGAGCAACAGTAGCTCCCATGGCAATGCCATGAATCTGTTTGTAAAACTGTTGTTGATACAAAAAATAGTTGTTATTTAGAGCCAGTTCCAACAAATCCAACATAAATGATTTAGGAATCCGATCGGGGAGATCTAGAGTATAGTCCCGTATACAGGCAAGTGCCTCACCTTGATCAATGTTGGTATAAAGAGATTGAACGTCAAGGGAGACCAAATATGTATAAGCGTTCACATCATCACAGCTCTTCAGCTGATTCAAAAAATCGCCTGTGTCACGAATATAAGAACAAACTCTAGATGCCGCTGGTTGCAGAAAAAGGTCGCAGAATTTTGAGAGAGGTTCCAATATGGAGTCTCTACACGACACTATAGGTCTACCCGGGGGAGCAGTCAGCGATTTGTGTATTTTAGGCACCAGATAAAATACCGGTATCTTAGGGTGCTTTTTTTGAAGAAGAAAATCCAGTTCCCGCTTGGTGATCCAATTATGTAAAAACGCATCAAAGACCACCGAATGGATGCGAGAACCAACCACATAGTTAGTCCGATTATGTAAATGGACCTCAACTTCCCTCTGGTATTGATCCGCTCTTCGAACCACAATGTCCGAATGCTGTAATTGACGAAGTGTCTGATATTGAATAGAGGAAAAATTGACATAAGATCTACGTTTCTGTTTTTCCAAAACAGTGAGATGTTGTAAAATCAAATCCTGGTAAACCTTGATAACAGGATCTGGAACCCCAGGAGGGGTCCAACGAGAAGAATTCTGTATCAAGGAGCAATCACCAACCTCAGGTTTATCAGAAAAATGATGGATCACCCTCAATTTTCTAAAAAAACGATGTAAAGCCACTCTAGTGGCAAATCCATCATATCGAGATGTAGGGACAAAAGACAAACCCCGTTCCAACACTTCCAACTCAGAGGAAGACAGCTGATGACTTGAAAGGTTTATAACGGACGATTCTTGGTCCGGGACCGTGTGTCTGTTCCCTGCCAAAAATCCTGTTGATAGTTGCGACGGGACCGACGTCCCCGAAAAGAATTTCCTCTAGGTCGATCAGTCTGAGTTGCACAGGAAGGTACCGAATCGGAAGACCGCTGATCATTAACTTCAGAATCAGTCGTATCACTAGAATCCATATCAAATATAACTCTTCTCCCTGCAGAGAACTGACGCATAGAAGGCCAATGATAGACGCAATCATTATCATAGTCTGATTTATCACGTTTAAACTTTCGGATCTTAAGATTGTGAATATGATCCTGAAAGGTATCCAGTTGTTTTTGGGTTTCTGCCCAATGAGATTGAAAAACCGCCAATTCCTGGGTTTCCAAAATCTGCTTTTTCAATTCCTCCGTCTTAATCCGAAGGATTTCTTGTTCCTGTAATGAACGTTCAATCAACAGTGCAGCCAGATCAAATCCACACTTATTAAGAATGGCATTCCATTTATCCAAAAATAGTTGATCAGCGGTAAACTGTTTAGGAGGTTTTAAAACCCGGAGACCTCGGGGAAGGACCGAAGGACCCGTGCAACTCAGTCTGATCGACCTAGAGGAAATTCTTTTCGGGGACGTCGGTCCTGTCGCAACTATCAACAGGATTTTTGGCAGGGACCAGACACACGGTTCCGGACCAAGAATCGTCCGTTATAAACCTTTCAAGTCATCAGCTGTCTTCCTCTGAGTTGGAAGTGTTGGAACGGGGTTTGTCTTTTGTCCCTACATCTCGGTATGATGGATTTGCCACTAGAGTGGCTTTACATCGTTTTTTTTTAGAAAATTGAGGGTGATCCATCATTTTTCTGATAAACCTGAGGTTGGTGACTGCTCCTTGATACAGAATTCTTCTCGTTGGACCCCTCCTGGGGTTCCAGATCCCGTTATCAAGGTTTACCAGGATTTGATTTTACAACATCTCACTGTTTTGGAAAAACAGAAACGTAGATCTTATGTCAATTTTTCCTCTATTCAATATCAGACACTTCGTCAATTACAGCATTCGGACATTGTGGTTCGAAGAGCGGATAAGGAGGGAGCCACGGTGGTGTTAGCAGCGGATCAATACCAGAGGGAAGTTGAGGTCCATTTACATAATCGGACTAACTATGTGGTTGGTTCTCGCATCCATTCGGTGGTCTTTGATGCGTTTTTACATAATTGGATCACCAAGCGGGAACTGGATTTTCTTCAAAAAAAGCACCCTAAGATACCGGTATTTTATCTGGTGCCTAAAATACACAAATCGCTGACTGCTCCCCCGGGTAGACCTATAGTGTCGTGTAGAGACTCCATATTGGAACCTCTCTCAAAATTCTGCGACCTTTTTCTGCAACCAGCGGCATCTAGAGTTTGTTCTTATATTCGTGACACAGGCGATTTTTTGAATCAGCTGAAGAGCTGTGATGATGTGAACGCTTATACATATTTGGTCTCCCTTGACGTTCAATCTCTTTATACCAACATTGATCAAGGTGAGGCACTTGCCTGTATATGGGACTATACTCTAGATCTCCCCGATCGGATTCCTAAATCATTTATGTTGGATTTGTTGGAACTGGTTCTAAATAACTATTTTTTGTATCAACAACAGTTTTACAAACAGATTCATGGCATTGCCATGGGAGCTACTGTTGCTCCATCATTAGCGACCCTTTATATGGCTGCCTTTGAATCTTCTTTCATTTATACAGATATGGCTTTTCAATTTGTTCCATTTTGGAGAAGATTCCTTGACGATGTCTTTTTCATCTGGACAGGCTCTCGGGAAGGTTTAGATCAGTTTTTGGGTCAGCTAAATTCTCATGTCACACGCATCCAATTTACAGCACAGATTAACCCTCATCGTATTCAATTTTTGGATATTTGGGTAATTTTGACCTCTCAAGGTTTTGAGACCACTTTATATCGAAAGCCTATTCAGCGGAACACCTTGTTACACTTTGATAGTTTTCACCCTCGAGCGCTAAAACGGGGTCTCACCTATGGTCAGTTCCTGCGTCTTCGAAGGAATTGTTCGACCTTGACCGATTTTCTTTTTCATGCAAGGGAGTTAAAATCGCGTCTGATTCATAGGGGATATCCTATGACAGTGGTTGAACGGGCATTTAAGAGGGCCCGTCATCTGCACCAGGATTGGCTTCTTATTCCAAAAAATACCTCGTCTTCTGACCCAGTAGTTACTGGGGTATTACCTTATACTTCTCATATGCCACAAGTTACTAAACTGTTACATCGTTTTTGGCCGATCCTGGGGTCCCATGAGTGCTTTCGAGATGTGCCTTTACGTATTGCTTATTCTCGCACAACCAATTTAAGAGATTTCATTATGCTTACCACCTCTGTACAAGATCGCCCTGTTCAACAACATGGAGATAATGGTCATTTTGCCTGTGGACATTGTATATACTGCCCTCTTACATTGGAGGGTTCTGACTGGTTGGATACACATACTTCCTGAATTTATACTACCAGGTGGCATACTGACTGCACTTCACTTTTTGTGGTCTACTTGATTGTATGCCCCTGCTCATTTTACTATATAGGGAGAACAATTCGGGCAATGAAATCACGCTTGGCTGAGCATGCCTCTCGATTGCGCACCAGGACTCTTTCTGCCCCAATGGTAGATCACTGTTTGGCTGTGGGACATGATTTTTCCTCGCTGCGCTGGAGAATTTTAGACCATGTCCCTATTGATCCTAGAGGTGGCGACAGAGAGCAGCGTCTTCAATGGCGAGACCAACGTTGGGATATATTCTTTGGACTCGATTGCCCCTCATGGTCTTAATCTCCAGGTGGACTGGCATACTATCTTGTGAGTGTCATTATGTTTTTGATGGCTTATGCTGAAGGGGGGTTTCCCTGTTTTAGTGGGTTTCCCCCCGTTTTAGGGGGGTTGTCCCTCTTCTGTGATTGGTGGATTTGAGCAGTTCTTGAAAGCTGACGTCGGACGCCGATGCCTATTTGGTGCGTTACACCTCCGAATTTGTTTCATTCAAGCTTTGAACTTTTGCCAGTGTGGATGGGCCTGAAGCAGGGTGTTTAAGTTCTTTACATTTGACACTACACCCGAAACGTGGAGCCATGTCGCAATTGAGTTTTGGCTGGTGAATTTTGGCAGTGAGGAGCAGCACGAATATAAGCTAAGTCTTTTGGATTTTGAAAATTTTTTTATCCACATCTTTAATAAAAGGAATTGCCACAGCGGTACCTGGACTGAATTCCCGGTACTTTGTTGCCATATTCCGACAAAAAAAAGTATTTTTGCACCATGGTTTTGCTTTAGGGGGTTTTTTTGTTTGTTCCTGGAATTTTTTGTGTTTGGTTATTATATTGATTTCAGGGGGGTTTAATATTTAAGGATCTTTAGCAGATTAGCACTATAAACTAAGGAATGTTCACATGCAAAATCTTAAATGAAAAAAATATAAGAACATCCAATGTCATAAAATGAAGTTGGAAATATACTGTAAAATCCATATAGGACCAGACATAAAAACAGACGTGGCATTCTAGAGGCATGATTAAAAAAAAAAAAATTCTGTAGTTTAGGCAATTAGTGTCTTGCAATGTAGAATAACAAGGCGACTATGATTTGTTGTCTCTTTGAGGTGTCCCCCTGATGAAGGTTCTACCAAAATGCAGCCATGTTGGAGTTTTGCCAATAAAGGACCGTTATTTTACTTTCTCGCCTCCTTGTGCTGCCCATATCCAGAGAGAGTATGTGTGTTCTGCTGGGGAGGTGATCGTCTTATCTGCATTGAGTCACCACCTCAACTAAGAGACCTAAGCCAGCATGCCTTTGGTTTTAAGAAATGAAAACCATTACTTTTGGTTTGTTAATTTTTATAAACAGCCTATCAATTTCTAAGCAGCAATGCAATTTATACATTCACAAAACTAAAATATACATGAAACAGACTAGCATACGCAAAATCAACTTAAAACCCAAGCCTTCCTAAAGCAAAGTTTTCTCAAGTGTTTCATGAAAGAAATATCATGATATACACAAAGTTCAAGAGGCAAAGAATTCCAGAACTTTGGTCCAATGACTGAAAACACCCCCTTGAGCGCTTAGTGTTTTTTTTTTTCTTTATCACTGCTACAGTAGGAACTAAGCAATAAATGATCCTGTGATTGCAAAAGGCTCCTGAGAACCTACCGATCTAACAGTGCCAACAATTCATTACAATTCAAAGTGGATAGTAATGGAAAAAAAAACCCCACAAACTTTAAATGAAGTATAGATGCTCTCTTCTGGCCAAGTTGACAAGAGCTTAGTAAATGTATGTTCAGGTAAGATTTACAGTTGAGGTATTGCACCGAAACATGACTCTTCATAACCTGCTTATGACCTTTTCTAGCGAAAGTACGCCGTCTGTATGATATAGCAAATGTTCTGACCAGCCTGGCACTGATAAAGAAAGTGCACGTAATAGAGGAGAGAGGACGCAAACCTGCATTTAAATGGATTGGACCTATTGATTTCAACACTCCTGGTGGTAAGTAGACAAATGACAGACAAAAGTGTGCCATTTATGTATGAATTTATTTATTTAGCTGCATTTATATCCCGCTTTTCACTGGGTCAAAGCGGTTGGGGGGATCCATTTAACACAAGAGGATTTGAGACACATACACTAATACTTACAGGGAACGGGCAATGGAGGGTTAAGTGGCTTGCCCAAGGCCACAAGGAGCACCTGTGGGACTAGAAACCCCAGTCCTTCCGGCCCAAGGTTGCTGTCCTCTAGTGGGATTTGAACCACTGACCTTCCGGCCTGTAGTACCTTGCCCCAACCACTAGGCCACTCCTCCCTCTATGATCAGTGTGCTTACAGGTCACATTTTGAGGTACAGCAGATCTTCAGATTATTGCGCTTTAAAGCTTAAGTGAAGGAAACATTTATTATTTCTGAGGTCCAAATGCATTATCTTGCATTTCATTCTGGATGAACAGTTTTTGTGTAAGACTTGCATATGGCATGAACCAGGTTTCCAGTTAAGAAATGGCTCGTAGAGGAGACTTGTGAGCATTAACTAGAACCCAGCTAACAGCATGTAAAAAAAAAAACCTGGTATATGTAGGCAAATATTTTGGAAATATGGGAAAACAAAAAAAAATCATGTGGACTTCCTAATTTAGTCAAATACTAAACTGAAATGGAGGCATAGCCCTTCCTATGGCCTACATGAACCAAAAAGTAGGGATGCTTGCTACACTTTGAGGGCATAGACTTTTCAGGCTTCTTCAAAGTCCCCAAACACAAGAGTAAATCAGTCTGGTTGTTTCCAAATCTGCGGCATCAAAGACCGATTCAGATGCCAGGGAGAAGTCCTAGCATAAGCATTGAGACTCCCCTAGAGGTGCTTCTGATGCAAAGTGGCCAGCCAAACAACCCCGGCAGGAGGATCTGTCCTCCAAAGCTTGTGGGGCTTCTGGATGTTCCCGAGGCATCAACCTCTGGAGAGCTACTGGTTCCATGTTCTGGGATGGTGGCTCAGAGCCCCATATAATTACACCCAGACATCAGCCTTCTTCCTAGACCAGCACATGCTGGCTCTCGAGAGGAGTTTGGCAGCACTCCTGGCAGCCTTGGTACTGATAACAGAAAGCTTCAGAAGTGCAAGCTTCGGTACCAAGCCTACAGCCAGGCATATCAGGTCTGATACCTGTCCTCAAATTGGCATCGTCTGAGCTCCCTAGGCCAAGTTCTTTGGAACCGCTCAGTGCCCCCAGTATTCCATGCCTCTCTGTTTGTTTCAATATCTCGGAGTATTGGTATCAACATCGGCATAGACTTCTACAAATCATCGAGGTTTAACCCAAGACTGCTTATCTTTTGCTTTCTTGCTGGACTCTGATTCAAGTTCTTCAGAATCTGATGAGGGTCACTCGATTCCAGAGAACTTCTCAGACTTCCCCTTTTTTTGGATCCTTTGCTGCCCCAGGAACATCATCTGCCCCACCAGAAGATATGTCCGTTCAGGACTTCATACGTGACATGGCAGCAGGGCTCTCAATCACAGTAGCCTCTGAAAAGGAATAGAGGGCAGAGGAATTGAAGATACTCAAATACCCTCCCACACTCAAGGAGGGGGCTACCTTACAAGTGCATTGCATTCTGCAGGATCTTATGCACTGCATGTGGGAAGCCCTGCTCATTGTTCCACCTGTTAGCAAGAGACTCTGGTACCAAAAACCTCTGCTCTCCCCCCCCCCCCCCCCCCCCCGCACAATGGTGGTGGAATCGTCAGTGCGCTGAATAAAAGAGCTCAAGGAACCATTCATCCATGCCTCCTGGCAGAGACTCGGATGCTCAATGCATTTGGGTGTCAGTGTTTCCAAGCATGCATGTTGGCCTCTAGAATCAACTCTTACATGCTATACATGGGCATGTTTCTGAAGGATGTCACCAAGGATTTGAAGAATTTCACCCCCCCCCCCCTTGCTTCCTGAGGCTAAGTGGAGTGCATTCCACACATCAAGCAAGGCCAGAATGCATCCAGGTTTCTTACCCAGGGCCTCTGGGTGCTTTTGGTTCCACAAGCAGAGCTTGGGGAGACGTCTGCTGTCCTGGTACATGTCTGTTCCAATGACATAGGAAAGTGTGGTAGGGAGGTTCTGGAATACAGAGCTTCCAGGGTAGCATTCTCCAAAATGCTTCCCATTCTGTGTGCAAGACCCAAAAGGCAGGCAGAGCTCTGGAGTCTCAATGCGTGGATGAGACAATGGTGCAAGGAAGAGGGTTTTGGATTTGTTAGGAACTGAACATAAGATATGCCATACTGGGTCAGACCAAGGTCCATTAAGCCCAGTATCCTGTTGCCAACAGTGGCCAATATAGATCATAAGTACCTAGCAGTCTCCCCAAAAGAAACAGGTTCTTCGGTGCTAGTACTGGGTCAAATAGTGATATCCTGGGTCCCTTTTTAATAATGGTTTATGGACCTTTCCTCCAGGAACTTGTCCAAACCATTTTTTTAAACCCAGCTACACTAACAGCTTTTACTACATCCTCTGGAAACAAATTCCAGTTTGTTTACATGTTGAGTGAAAAAATATTTTCTTTTATTAGTCTTAAATAGTTTACCCTGTAGCTTCATTGCATGTCCCTAGTCTTTCTATATTCTGATAACGTAAACAATCAATCTACATTTACCCGTTCCACTACGTTCATTAATTTATAGACTTCTATCATATCTCCCCTCAGCTGTCTCTCTTCCAGGTTAAAGAGCCCTAACCTTTTTAGCCTCTCTTCATAGGGGTATCCTTCATCCCCTTTATCATATTGGTGGCTCTTCTCTGTACCTTTTTTAATAACGCTATATCCTTTTTAAGATACGGCGACCAGAATTGCACACAATATTCAAGGTGTGGTTGCACCATGGAACGATACAAAGGCATTATAATATCTTTTGTTTTATTTTCCATTCCTTTCCTTCTGATACCTAGCATTCTATTTGCTCTTTGCTGCTGTTGCACACTGGGCAGAGGGTATTAACATGTTATCCATGAAGATGCCTAAATCTTTTTCCTGGGTATTGGTTCCCAATGTGGAAACTTGCATCGTGTAACCATAGTTTGGGTTGTTCTTTCCTAGGTGCATAACTTTGTACTTGTCCACATTAAATTTCATCTGCCATTTGGATGCCCAGTCTTCCAATTTATCAAGATCCTCTTGCAATTTTCCACAATCCTATTGGTTTTTAACAACTTTAAATAGTTTTTTGTCATCTGCAAATCTGATAACCTCACTCGTTGTTCCCTTTTCCAGGTCATTTATGAATGTCAAAAAGCAGCAGACCCAGCACAGATCCCTGGGGTACTCCACTATTCACCTTTTTCCATTGGGAAAATTGGCCATTTAGCTCTACCTCTGCTTTCTATCTTTTAACCAGTTTCTGATCCACAATAGTACACTGCCTCCTATCCCATGACTGTATAGTTTTGTCAAACGTCTCTGATGAGGGACCTTGTCAAAGGCTTTCTGAAAGTCCAGATACACTATATCAACCGACTCACCTTTGTCTACCTGTTTGTTCACACCTTCAAAAAAACATAATAGATTATAAAGGCAAGATATTCCTTGTCTAAAGCCATGTTGGCTGTCTTCCATTAAGCCATGACTATCTACATGATGAGTAATTTTGTTCTTTATGATGGTTTCTACCACTTTTCCCAGTACTGACGTTGGGCTCACCGGTCTGTAGTTTCCTAGATCATCCCTGGAATCCTTTTTTAAATTGGAGTTATATTAGCAATCCTCCAATCTTCAGGTACTACGGATGATTTTAATGATAGTTTGCAGACCTGCTATTAGTAATCTCTTATCTCATATTTCAGTTCTTTCAACACCCTTGGATGTATACCATCAGGTCCAGGTGATTTGCTACTCTTCAGTTTATCATATAGTTGTAATACATCTTCTCGGTGTATCGCTATTTCTTTCAATTCTTACGCAGTATCACCTTTAAATACCACTTCTATCATGGGTAACATCCCTACATCTTCCTCAATAAAGACTGAATGAATTCTTTGCTTCAATCTCTCCGCTATGGCCTTGTCCCCCTCTTAGTGCTCCTTTTACCACTCTATCATCTAGTGATCCAACTGACTCAGACTTTTGCTACCAATGTACTTGAAAAAGTCTTTATTACATGTTTTTGTTTCCACAGCAAGTTTCTTCTCAAATTCTCTTTGCCTGTCATCAGTGCCTTGCATCTAACTTGCCAGTACTTGTGCTGTTTCCAGTTTTCGCCATTTGGCTCTTCCATTTCTCTGACCTCACCTTTAAACCATGCTGGCAGTTGTTTAGACTTCCTTCCACTTTCCGTAAAGCGTGGAATACAGCTGGTTTGGACTTCTAAGATAGTATTTTTAAACACCCAAGCTTGATACAAGTCTTTGACCTTTGTAACTGCTCCTTTTATTTTTTTCTTAACATTCTGGGGAAAGGAGGGGCTTTTTCGAAGAAATGGACTCCACCTTAACCAGGATGGAAGCAGGCTACTGTTATTGACCTTTAAAAAGGGGAGAGAGCAGCTTTTAAACTAGATAATAGGGGAATGCCAACAGATGCCCAAGAGCGCATGGTTCAGAACAATGTATCCTTGAAGGATTCTAGCAAAAGATTGAAGTTAGGGCATATTGACAGAGGTTCCAATAAAGACAAAATTAACCCAAATGCCCTGAAGTATAGAGCAGGCAAAGCTTAAAGATTCCAAATTACCTCTGCCTACTGATCAGATTAATATGAATAAAGTACAGCCTTTAAGATGCTTCTAGCATTTGCATACAAGTCTAAAAAAATAAGATGGGAGAGGGAATATATAACACTAAATGAGAGGTTAGATATGATTAGTATCTCAGAGACATGGTGGAAGGAGGACAACTAGTGGGACATTGTGATAGTTAAGTACAAACTATATCGTAATGATGGAGCAGATCAAATTGGTAGAGGGGTTGCCCTCTGTTAGAGAGGGTATTGAGTCACAAAGGATTAGTTTTTTTGCAGGAAACAAAATTTCACTGAAGAATCTCTTTTGGATTGAAATTCCATGTGGGAAGGGGAAGGCGATGGCAGTGGGGGTGTACTATTGACCGCCTGGCCAGAATGAACAAATGGATGATGACATGCTCAAATCGGGGAAGCTAACAAAAGTTACAGCACATGGGACACTCCTTCATACCAATCTTCATTCCTTACACCTGACAGCATGGCTGCTGAAAATCTAGCGCTCACTGTCCTCAACCTACCACAAGTGGACAAAGATGTCCTTGCATCTTGTAAGGATTCCACCAGGTGATCTTATGCTTTTGAATGGCGTAGATTTGCCCTTTGGTGCTTCCCCAAAGACCTTGACCCCTTTTCTTGACTGGTGGAATTGCTTCTACAATATCTCTTCCATTTATCCTTGACATGTCTTAAGACTAACTCAGTGAGAGTTCACCTTAAGGCCTTTTTGTGGCCTCTCGCAGGCTGTCCAACTAGTCTATCTCCTCAAACCCATCTCCTCAAACCCTTTAGCACTCTTCGTGCGGGGTCTCCTGCTGTCCAAGCCACCCATTATGCTGCCTCCATTGACCTGGGATCTGAACATGATTCTGGCGCAACTTCTAAAGCCATCTTTAGCCACCACTTCACTGAAGTTTCTATCTTAGGTCTTCTTCCTTATTGCCCTCACTTCAGCTTGCTGCATAAGCACATTGCAGGCTCTAGTGGCAGATCACCCTTATACTCGGTTCCACCTAAACCAGTTAGGGGGTGTGGGTTTTTTTGGGGGGGGGGTTCCTAGACCACATATTTGCAGGCTGAAGCAACACTACACACTTTACACTGCAAGCAAGTGCTGGCCTACTACTTGGGTAGAACTAAAGCTCGCAGAAAATCCTCTTAAACTATTCATTTCCTTTGATCCTAGTTACCTGTGCCTTCCAGTGATGAAACATACTCTATGTAGATTGCCTTGCTTATGCACAAACAGGACTCTTTAGAGGGTCATGTCACAGCTCATAATGTACAGGCTGTGGCAACATCCACAGCTTTTCTCCATTCAGTAGCTATTCAGGACATTTGCCAGGCAGCTACCTGGTCCTCCATCTTTTTTTTTCGCTGCACACTATCTGGACAGACACTCTCATCGGGTTGCTGTCTTTGCCCAAGCTGTACTCCAGCACCTCTTTGGGACTTAAACTCAACTCCTACCCCCTGTCCCAGACTTCTACAAGATACCAGACAGTCATTGGAGTATCGCCTCCTGGAATAGTCCAATGCCCCACAACTCTTACAGACTTTTCAGCTACACATTTTTTGCCTCAGGGATTGCACTACTCTTCCCCCCCCCCCCCCATTACCAGTCTGGTACCTGGGAGCTAGTGAGTTCCATATGCAAAGATTGCATTCCTGCTTGTTCTTGGAGATAGCGTAATTACTCCCCTGTAGCAGGTGATCTCCAGGAACAGCAGGAATTAGTCTTCACGACCCACTCTCCTCTCCTAGGAGTTGTAGGGTTCCTTTATTTTTCTTCTCAGCTGTAAGCTCAAGTGAGAAGAATTGGGAAGGCAGTCTCCCAGGCGCAATGGAGTGCTCCCAAAGGCTTTTCCTATTGGATGCTGGGGAACGTTCCCACATAGGCTCAGTCTGACTTTCACCCATATGTTTAGACTGATTCCTGCTGTTCCCAGAGATCACCTGTTACAGGTGAGTAATTACACTTGCTTATCATTTCTCCAGTTTAGTTCTCTACCTCTGCAGCTTGGAGACTGGGCATGTCAAAAACATGACATCACTGGATGTTGTCTGCTGGTCTCTCCCATCAGCCCCAGTGTGTCCAGTCTCCATGCAGCAGGAAGACGTAGTTGAGCCTAGGTGCTGGGCTCACTTGAGGAACAGATAAGGAGCTGTTAGGGTAGCTTTAGTTTAGTCCAAATTTTTAAGTATCTTTCCTTGAGTGGTGTTAATTTTAATTGGCGTATGTACCTTTTTAAAAAAAAAAAATCTGCTTACTTGTGCCAGTCCCGGCTTTCCCCTTCTCTTTCAAAAAAAAAAGGCAACAACTTGAGTCAGAGTTGTACGGGTCTCTCCTCCTTGATCGGACGGGGGTGAACCCTGTGGTAGCCGCTGCTCCTGTGCAGGCAGATCTGAAATCAGCCGGGGTATTGCAGAGGCGGCTGATGGAGGAGAGAGAGAGAGGCTCGGCCAGTGGCGATCCACTCACTTTTGAGTTGAACAGAGCCGTGCGGCTTGGAGCCCTGCAGTGCGGTGCCGATACTGAGGTCTTCTGCAAGTACGTGGAGGGGAGTGGGACGGCAAGCGGAGGTGGAGAGCACGAGTGTGCAGGCTAACCTGCCTGGTTCTTTTTGGGACCATTTTCCACTTTCTTCAGCGACGGCCATCTTGACCGCGTGTTTGACACGCGGGACAGCAGCGGGCCGGCGTTCGAGCCATTCACTGTGCTTTGATTTGTCTCTACAGGTTTAATTTCAATTTTTTTATTTGCGTTTTCTTTTTATTGTATTTATTTTCTTTCTTTCTACGGCCTTCCCTTTCCCGGTGTGATCTCCCTTGATCTTAGTGCCTGGGGACCCAGGGGTTTAGTGGTCGGGACTGCTGACGCTTTTATGAGTTTTGGTCTTTAATTAGTTTAAAAAAAAAAAAGAGTGCCACGGTCAGTCTAGGAGCCGGGGTTGGGACCTACCTTATGGCTTCTCGGGCTCTGTGTGTGGTCTGTGGTTCCCAAAGGGGGGCCATTGCTGATTCTGGAATCTGCCGGGGCTGTGCGGCAGTATCCACCAGTGTAGAGCTTCAAATGGGAAGGTAAGGTGGGGTCTGAGCTCCCAGGGGCCTCGGCAGCGGCCGAAGGAGAGCTCATATTGGCCACGCCATTAGCAGCCGGACAGGAGACTACAGTCGGGTCCTCCAAGGTGCTGCTGGTTTTGGGGTCAGGGCCCCAGCTCGGAGATTTCTGTCCAGATTTTGTTTTAATAATGCATTAGGCGTACTGTTTACGGCGACACGGGAAAGTGCCGGAGCCCTTACCGCCTCCTGCTCCATTGAGCCAGCCCAGGCTTCTTGACGCGGAAAGCGGTACTGCAAAAGCGCCTAAGAGATCTAGGCCTCACGAGCTCTTGCCCCCAGATTTGGAGTGGCAAGAGGTGGAGGAGCCCGAGGTTGACCTCGAAACTGGAATGGAGGAGTTGGAAGAGGGAGAGATCCCGGAACCGGAGGATCGGTCAAAAATTATTCGGGTCTTTCGGAAGGAAGAATTAGCGGCTCTTATCACAGAGTCCCTACAGACCTTGAATCTGGCTGTGGATCAACCGGCGGACGACGACACCGGAGAAGATCCTATTATTTAGGCCGTTCGTCAGACGCAAATAGTCTTTCCACTCCATCGCGTGGTAGACCGGATGATTCAGGACGAGTGGGATCTACCCGAAGAGGGGCTACGGGGGGACTAGGACTATGAACAGGCTGTATCCCTTAGCCGAGAAGGGCAAAGAACGATTTCGGTTTCCGTGAATAGATGCTGCGGTGTCAGCGGTAACAAAAAAGACCACAATCACGGTTGAAGGTTGTGCTGCTCTGAAAGATGCGCAAGACAGAAAGGTTGATGGCTTGTTGAAGCAGTCCTTTGAAGCGGATGCCCTAGCCTTGCAGGCCTCCATTTGTGGGGCGTGGGTGGCACGTGCATGTCTCCGATGGGCCCAACAGTTGCGGCAAGCTCCTCAATTAGAGCAGGAGAGTCTGAGGGAGCTCGATCGCCTGGAGTCAGGGTCGGCGTATCTAGCAGTTCCTGAGCGGTCCTCCAGTTTAGTCCTCCACATCAGGGTAGTGCACCTCCTCCTGCAGCAAGGAGACTGGACCAATCAAATCCTTTCCCTATGGGAATGTATACTACTGGAGCTCCCATCAGCCCCCCAGTGTGTCCAGTCTCCTTGCAGCAGGAGGCGGTGTGAGCCTTTCTGGGCTCACTTGTGCTTAGGACTTTCAGTTTTTTGCTTATTTTCCTTTTTTCATTGCTCCTTGTAGCACATTTTCTTTTATTGCAGTTTAGGTGTTCTGTGTCTTTAAATTCTGTGTGGGAGGGAGCCAAGCTTGTGCTGACCGTCTGCCTTCTGCTGAGCACGGCACGTCGGCTGTTTTTTCTGTTGCTGATCTCCCCTCCAAGACAGTTCGGAGGAGGAATCTAGCCACCGCTGCCCTCTCCTAGCTGGAGAATAACTTCTGGCCGCTACCTATACTCGAGAAACCCCAGGTAGCTTAGCGTGTAAGTCGGTGTTCTCTCACACCGCGGGGCCATTACAGCTTTCTCCGTCTTGGGCTCAGCTCCGTTGCCGTTGTCTGTTCTGGCTTCGGGGTAAGTGTACTTTTATTTTTAGCCCGTTTGCAGTGCCCCCGTTCCTCGGATCAGCTGGACCGCTGCGATTTCTTTTGTTTTAGTTGATTTTACTTTTCTTTATTTTTCGTGCCTTTTTTCTGCTCTCCGCAGCGCCGGCGGCCATTTTGTTTTTTCAGATCCCGCTTTTTTCTTCGGGGGCTGTGCTCTGGCGCGTTTGGCACGGGGCGTTCAGACTCGGACAGCTTTGCTTTAATTTATTGCTGGCATTGCAGTGAGTCGGGGTGTGTAAAACTAACACAACAACAAAAAAAAAAAAGACAACGGGTCCTTTTGCAACACGGGCTAAGCTTTGCAGTCCTGTGGCACATTTGGGCTGCGTTCTTCTCTGGACAGTTCTGCACTGTTGCAGTGTTCTCTTCACATGTCTCGTCGGCCGCAGTGCGTGATTTGTGGGTCCCGCAAAGGCTCCGTCTCGGACGCGGGAGTTTGCAAGGGCTGTGCCTGCAATCCACCAGAGTGCCAACAGCCAATGGAGCCCAGCGTTCCCGTGGATTCCGTGGTCCCTTCAGTTTCTAATGGAGAAGATTTGGCTGCAGGGTCTATCCTGCCTTCTCTCCCATCTACCTCGATGGCGCCAGCGGCTGTCCCGGCCTTAGCGTCTGCCGAGGTTGCCTGGGGGGATTTCTCTCCTGAGTTTGTGCTGCTTATGCACCAGGCCTTTCAGAAGAGCCGCTTGGGGAAAGGTCTGGAGCCGTGTATGGCTCCCTCGGATCCACCATCCCTCAGAAGAGAAGGAGCGGGGGCGGACGTCCCTATGGCGGCTAAGCAGCCTCGTGTTTCTGCGATGGAACTACCTGAGCTGGCCTGGCCGGAGCAGGAATGGTCTGATGCGGATCCTGAGGACAGACTCGAGAATTTGGAGGAAGGAGAGATTCCGGAACCTGAGGACCAGGCTTGGATCATCAGGGTTTTTCGCAGGGAAGAACTGATTCCGTTGATTACAGAATCTCTTCAAGCCCTGAATTTGACAGTTGGGAAACCCGGGGAGGAAGAGGTTTTGGAGGATCCTCTCATTCAAGCGGTCCGAGCTTCTCAAACGGTGTTCCCGGTTCATAGAGTGGTGGATCAGATGATTCAAGCTGAGTGGGATCACCCTGATTCAGGCTTGAAGGGTATTAGGACGATGAATCGTCTCTACCCTCTGGCGGACAAGGATAAGGAGAGATTTCGTTCCCCGCAGATTGACGCTGCGGTTTCGGCGGTGACTAAGAAAACTACGATTCCCGTTGAGAGCAGCGCGGCCTTGAAGGATGTCCAGGATAGGAAGGTGGATGGTTTGTTGAAGCAGGCCTTTGAGACTAATGCCTTGGCCTTACAGACCTCTATCTGTGGAGCCTGGGTGTCTAGGGCATGTTTGCGATGGGCTCAACATTTGCAACAGGATTCCCGTCTAGACCAACAGGGGTTGTTGGAGGTTGCCTGTTTAGAATCGGGGTCCACCTATTTGGCGGATGTTCACTACGACTTGATCCGGACTTTGGCCAACACTATGGCGTCTGTCGTGGCTGCGCGCTGTTCTATTTGGCTGCGCAACTGGGCTGCTGATGGCTCCTCTAAAGCGCGCCTCAGCAAACTACCCTTTAAGGGCAAGCTGTTATTCGGGGACGATCTGGATAAGTTGGTCAAGGACCTCGGTGAATCAAAAGGCGGGCGTCTGCCGGAGGATAAGCCCCGACAGCTTAGGGGTGTCTCCTTGACTAGAGGTTCGTTTCGTGACTTTTGCCGATTCCGGGCCTCCAGGTTTGGAGGGTTCCAGCGCGGATGACTGGCAATTAGATCCTCGGGTTTTCGAGGGTTTCGAGGAGCGGGTAGAGGATTCTCAGCTGCCTCCTCTTCATCATCCTCTTCCTTTAGTCGATTGGTTAATTCGAGCAAAGACCAAGGCGGAGAGCTTCCAATCCACGTGCCGGGTAATGGCTCTTCTGCAGAGTCTCAGCTGGGTGGTTAACAGGAAAAAGAGCCAGTTGGTACCAACCCAGTCCCTCGAGTACCTCGGGGTTCTCTTCCATACGGCGAAAGGGTTGGTGTTCCTACCGGATCGTCGAGCGCGGGCCTTGCGACTCTTGATTCGCACGTTTTTAGCGTTTCCGGCTCCGTCAGCTTGGTGGTACCTTCGTGTCCTGGGGACGATGGCGGTGACTCTAGATGTGGTTCCCTGGGCCAGGTTTCATATGCGTCCGCTGCAACGGGCCCTTTTATGGCGTTGGTCCAATCAGACGGATTCTCTGAGCCTTGTCCGATGAAAGTGCGGCAGTTGTTACGCTGGTGGCTGAGTTCGCGGACATTGCAGGCGGGAGTTCCCCTAGAACAGCCGGTATGGCTGCCGGTGACAACGGATGCGAGCCTGGCGGGCTGGGGGGCTCATTGCGACAGTCGCTTCGCGCAGGGAGCGTGGTCGGCTCTAGAGACTTCTTGGTCGATCAACCGCCTCGAGCTGCGAGCAGTGCTGCGGGCGCTTCAGGCGTTCGAATCTCTGGTGACAGGCCGGGCGGTGAGGATCCTTTCGGACAACTCTGCAACAGTTGCATACCTCAACCGTCAGGGTGGCAGGGCAGCAGAGTGCTGGAAGCGGAGGCCGAGATGTTCCAGTGGGTGGAACCGCGACTACTAGCCATTTCGGCGGGCCATATCGCTGGAAAAGAAAATATGATGGCGGATTTCCTCAGCAGAGTGCACGTAGATGCCGGGGAGTGGGAACTTCACCTGCAAGTATACGCTCAGATAGTCTGCCGATGGGGGCCACCGATCATGGATCTCATGGCCACCTTTCAGTCGGCCAAGACCTCTCGGTTCTTCAGCAGGCGGAGAGAACCCATGTCCGAGGGCATCGACGCTCTCATTCGCCCATGGCCGATTCCCGGGCTTCTTTACGTCTTTCCTCCGTGGGCATTGATCGGTTGCGTAATTCAACGCATAGAAGCACATCCGGGGAAGGTCCTTCTTGTGGCTCCGGATTGGCCCAGGCGTCTGTGGTATGCGGATCTCATTCGGCTCCTCGACGGCGTTCCGTGGCGGTTGCCGCTCGTGCGGGACCTCTTACTTCAAGGGCCGCTGCAGATGCCGCAAGTGGATTGATTCTCGCTTACGGTCTGGCCATTGAGAGGGCTAAGTTGAGGCGGAAAGGTTATTCTTCCGCGGTTATTGCAACTCTTCTTCGGGCGCGAAAGACTTCTACGTCGCTCACTTTTATGTGCGCGTCTGGCGAATTTTTGAAGATTGGTGTTCGGGGCACGATCTCCGAGCCGCGACTGCTTCCGTTCCCACCATTCTTAATTTCTTGCAGGACGGCTTTGACAAGGGTCTTGCTGCAAACTCTCTAAAGGTGCAATTGGCGGCTCTGGCGTGTTACAGGGGTAAGGTCACGGGGACTCCCCTGGGGGCTCACGTGGATGTGCAACGTTTTCTGAGAGCTGTCTTTCAGCTGCGTCCTCTACGCAGAGTCTCCATTCCTCTGTGGGATTTGAATTTGGTGTTGCAGGCTTTGGTTCAGCGGCCGTTTGAGCCTCTTCATCTTGCGTCTCTCAAAGATCTCACGTTGAAGGCTGTGTTCTCGGTGGCCATCTGTTCGGCTCGCCGTATCTCAGAATTGCAGGCGCTTTCGTGTCGTGAGCCCTTCTTGTCTTTTTCCCAGGACAGAGTTGTCTTGCGTCCTGTCCCTTCCTTCCTTCCTAAGGTGGTGTCTCCTTTCCATTTGAATCAAGCCGTTTTCCTTCCGGTTTTTGCCTCCCCGGAGGCGGACGAGTCTGGAGGGTTGCATCGTCTGGACGTTCGGCGGGTGCTCCGTCGTTACCTCCGGGCTACCGAGTCGGTTCGTAAGACAGACCGTCTCTTTGTTTTGTTTGGTGGTCGACGCAAGGGAGAGGCGGCGTCGAAGTTGTCCATTGCTAGATGGATCAAGGAAGCTATTGCGTCAGCATATATCTTGCATGGCTGGACAGTTCCGGTGGGCTTGCGGGCCCATTCTACTCGGGCGCAGGCTACTTCGTGGGCGGAGCACAGTTTGGTTCCGCCATTGGATATTTGCAGAGCGGCTACATGGTCGACGCTACATGCCTTTAGTAAGCATTACCGGCTGGATGTTCTGGCATCCCAGGATTCTTGCTTCGGTGCGCCGGTTCTGCGCGCCGGTTGGGTAGGTCCCTCCCGTTGAGTACTGCTCTGTTACATCCCTGATGTGGAGGACTAAACTGGAGGACCGCTCAGGAAATAGAAATTACACTTACCTGGTAATTGTAGTTCCTGGAGGGTCCAGTTTAGTCCTCATTCCCTCCCGAGGATCTTTGTTTTTACATTCGGCGCGCGGATACGGTGTGAGAGGGCGCTGCTTTGCCTGGGTTCACTCGAGGCCGGTCCGTTCTTTTTTCTGTCATGGTGTGGCCGTGCCTTCTTTTCGCTCGGTAGTCCAGATGGGCGCGATTTGCACAGTTTCGGTTCCCTCGTTTGGGGAGGGAGTCGAGTTTTTTGAGGGGGGGAGATCATTGCTGTTTTTTTCTCTGCATATTCGTTTTAGTTTGCTTGTTAACAGTTCACTGGGGGGCTGATGGGAGCTCCAGTAGTATACATTCCCATAGGTAAAGGATTTGATTGGTCCAGTCTCCTTGCTGCAGGAGGAGGTGCACTACCCTGATGTGGAGGACTAAACTGGACCCTCCAGGAACTACAATTACCAGGTAAGTGTAATTTCTATATGTGCATTATGATTTGATCAGGGCGTTGGCTAATAGTATGTCCTTTTTGGTGGCCGCCCGTAGATCCTTGTGGTTGCAGAATTGGGCGGCCGATGGTTCCTCTAAGTCGCGCCTTAGTAAACTTCCGTTCAGAGGGAAGTTGTTTGGAGAAGACCTTGACAAGTTGGTTAAGGATTTAGGTGAGTCTAAAGGCGGATGACTTCCGGAGGATAAGTCTAAGCAGGGGAAATCCTCGTCGCCCTTTCAGGGGCAGTTTAGAGATTTTAGGTGCTTTCAGACTTCACATTTCGGTGGATTCCAGAGAGGCAGGTTTGCCTCCAGAGCCCAGGGGTTTCATGGAGCAAGCAGAGGTTTTGCAGCATCGTCCACAGCAACAGACCAAAAGCCGCAATGAAGTGCGGTGGGCCCCAGTAGGGAGTCCTCTGGTAGGCGGGCGACTCCGGGAATTTCTTCCTGCCTGGGTCCAGATAACGTCTGACCGGTGGGTTTTGGAGGTGATTCGCGAGGGTTATGCGCTGGAGTTTGCGCATCCAGTGCAGGACTCTCTTTTGATGTCCCCTAGCAAAGGTCTCTGGAAAGCTCTAGGAGTTCACCGTACCTTAGTTGGCTGCTGCAATTGGGGGCGATCGCGCCGGTTCCCTTAGAGGACTACGGTGCGTGTCGATACTCAATATATTTCGTGGTTCCAAAGAAAGATGGCTCCTTACACCCTATCTTGGACCTCAAGGGGGTAAACCAGTGCCTGCGGGTTCACCATTTCCAGATGGAAACGTTGCGGTCGGTAATTGTGGCAGTGCGCAAAGGCGAGCTCTTGACTTCCCTCGATCTGACGGAAGCGTACTTACACATTCCCATCAGGGCGGCTCACCACAAGTTCCTGTGCTTCGCTCTTCCTTGGGGACACTACCAGTTTTGGGCACTGCCGTTCGGGCTGGCGATGGCGCCACGGACTTTCACCAAGATAATGGTGGTAGAGGCGACGGCATTACGAAAAAGGAATTCTCGTGCATCCATATCTCGACGATTGGTTAATTCGTGTAAAATCCAGGGACGAGTGTGTTCAAGTTACGAAACAGGTGGTAGAGTTTTTACAGAGTCTTGGCTGGGTGGTCAATGCGGCCAAAAGTCATTTGGTGCCGACGCAGCATCTCGAATATTTGGGGGTGCATTTCGACATGCAGAACGGACTGGTATTTTTGGCGGATCCTAGCCCTTCGACAGCTCGTATGCTAATTCAGGAGGATGCCGGCGCCGTCGGTGTGGAATTACCTTCGAGTGCTGGGTACAATGGCGGCAACCTTGGAGGCAGTGCCATGGGCCAAGGTGCACATGCGACCTCTGCAACGGGCGCTACTTCGCCGTTGGTTGCATCAGTCCGACTCGTTGAACAAACTGCTTCCCTGTCCCCTGAAGGTTCGGCAGTCCCTGCGCAGGTGGCTGCTCCCGGGGGTCTTGGAAGCCGGGATGACCCTGGAGCAGCCGGAGTGGCTTCCACTGATGACGGGCGCGAGTCTCGTAGGCTCTTCGCGCAGGGCACCTGGACCATCCAGGAGAGCACATGGTCAATCAACCGTCTGGAATTAACAGTGGTTTATCTGGCGCTGCAAGCATTCGAAGCTGTGGTGAAGGATCGAGCGGTGCAAGTGTCAGACTACTCCAACTGTGGCCTACATCAATCGACAAGGTGGTACAGGAAGTGCGGCCATGGACGAGGAGATGCTGTTCACTTGGGTGGAGCTTCAGCTGACAGCGATCTCTGCAGCGCACATAGCGGGAAAGGACAATGTGATGGCGGATTTTCTAAGCAGGGTCCACGTGGATGCAGGGGAGTGGGAGTTGCATCCAGACGTGTTTGCACAAGTCGTGCGCCGATGGGGTCCTCCAGTCATGGACCTCATGGCTACCTTTCAGCCAGCAAAAGTGGGTTGCTTCTTTAGGAGGCTCCAGGAGTGAATGTCGGAAGGAATCGATGCGCTTCTGCAACCCTGGCCAACATCAGGTCTTCTCTGTGTTTCCTCCTTGGGCACTGATAGGCCGAGTGATTCAGCGGATTGAGGCTCATCGGAAGGTGTTGCTGGTGGCTCTGGACTGGCCGAGGCGTCCTTGGTATGCCGATCTGGTCCGGTTGCTCGAAAGGGAACCTTGGAGGTTGCCGGGGTCGGAAAGTCTGTTACTGCAAGGATCTCTGCGGATGCCCCAAGTGAATCTGTTCTCGCTTACGGTTTGGCCATTGAAAGGGCATGGTTAAGGAAAAAGGGTTACTCTGGAGCGGTCATTGCTACGAGCAAGAAAAAAATCAACGTCTCTTGCATATGTACGGATTTGGCGTGTGTTTCAAGACTGCTCGCGGCAGCAAGTGCGAGCATCTACGGTTGCTGTTCCTGTGGTCTGCAGGACGGGTTTGATAAGGGTCTTGCAGCCAGTTCCTTATGAGTGCAGTTGGCGGCTCTTTCTTGTTACAGAGGCAAAGTGCAGAGAGTGGCGCTAGGGGCGCATGCAGATGTGCGTTTTTCTTAAGGCAGTGTCTTGGTTGCGGCCTACTCGTCGAGTAGTAGTGCTGCCGTGGGATCTCAATTTGGTTCTAGGGGCGTTAGCTGAAGAATCGTTTGAGCCCTTACATAAGATGTCGGTGAAGGATTTAACGCTGAAGACCATGTCTTCTTGGTCGCTATTTGTTGGGCAAGGTGAATTTCCGAATTACAGGCGTTGTCCTGTCGGGAACCATTTTTGTGTTTGGTTTAAGGTGGTGTGGGTTTTTTTTTAAAAATTTCTCTTATTTTTCTTTTTTCTTGGTGTTGGGCAGTTTAGTCTTTTTTTTTTAACTTGACAGACCCTCCTCTTCCCCCCCCCCCCCCAGCATAACGGAGTGGGTTGGGCAGCTCCTGAGGTGGCCAGACTACTTTAGTCGCTCCCAAACCCATTCCTGGGTGAGGAGCTTGTAGAGCAAAGGCCTGTAGACAACTTTTGGGAGTACTCTCTGCCTCGGTGCTGAAGCCAGATAGCTCAGCTGAGCATGGGGCAGGACATGAGCAGTAGCCGGCTCTTTCAGGACAGCATGGCAATTCAAGCCGGCAAGTGGGGTGTGTTTTTGGGCTGAGGGAAGCATAGCGGCATGGATTCCCCCCTCTTCCCCCCCCCCCCCCCCCCGGAGTGTTTGCCAGCACACTGAGAACCGCATGGCTGACTGCATTTTTTTTTTTAGCAGGGCAGGAAAGGCACCATTTTGGAGCGGCATTTTCAAGGCTGCAGAGCCGAGGCCGAAGAGATCTGCTGAGGGGGGGTATCTTCAGACATAAGGTGGAAACCCTGCAGGATCTGTTTTTGGTGGACAGAGACCTTCTTTAGACCGCTTAAAAGAAAGGGGGGGGGGAAGGAAAAAGAAAACAGTGGCTCGAACTGTTTTTCCTCTTCTTCACAAAGCTGCAGGACAGACTCAACTGGAGGAGGGGGAATGGTCGGGCAGCACGGACAGACCATACTGGCAAGGCTGCAGTATTGAGCATGTGGGACCTGGCAGGGGTCTGTCTCATTGCAAGCATTTGCTGCAGCTGTGAGGAGGCCCCGGTCAGGATGGTCTGCAAGATGGTGTGGTCCCCTCGGGGGCTGCAGGGGGTACTTCTTAGGCCCAGGAAGGGCAGGATTCAACAGTGGGGGCTGTCAGAGGTGCTGCCACCATGCCTCCATTGCTAGGGTTATATGGTAGGGACCAGGCTCCTCCCAGACTTTCCACATCTCGAGGCCTTGGTGGTATGAGTGCCCCTGGGGCGTTTTCTCCCACATTCGTCCTCATGCCCAAGGCATTCTGTGTGAGGCAACAGGGGAGGCTGTATCATACTTTGGTGTGGGAACAGGGCAGGAAAAGGACTGCAGACACGTGAGTCCGATCCAGAGACAGCAGTGGCAAAAAGACACAAGCCGGAAGGGGATTGGGGAGAACAGTCCCCATTGTTGGAAGAGCCAGAAGTGTTGGATCTGGATACAGAATTCGATTATGGAAAGATGAACTGTAAGGAGGAGAACTTTCGCAGGAGGAGTTGTCGCAGATTGTGTCTTCCGCCTAGAGGAGTTGATGTTAGTTGCAGAATCATTAAACGCTTATATGCCAACGGGTCTCCTGGTGGATTAAGAGGCACTAGACCCGCTGCTCCAGGCGGTTTGGAAGACTGTGTTTCCGGTGCATAGAGTGGTTAAGCAGATGATCCAGGATGAGTGGGATCTACCTGAGGCTGGACTCAGGAATGAAAACCATAAGGTTATATCTGCTGCTGGAGCAGGAGATGCTCCAGTCCCTGAAGGTGGATGCAGCGGTCTCTGCCGTTACTAAGAAAACAGCTATCCCAGTAGAGGGCAGTACTACGCTCGAGGAAAAGATGTCCAGGATAGGAAGTTGGACACCTTGTTGAAGCAAGCTTTTGATATCAATGCCCTCTCCATTGCAGGCTTCAGTTTGTGGGGCCTGGGTTGCCAGGGCCTGCCTGCAATGTTCCCTCTAATTTTGTGTAGGCTGTGTGCGCATAAAATATCAGCTGTACAGCTTTTGAAGGAAGATTAAATTTTTGTGCGCCACATAACGACACTCGGAGTTATATACTTTAAAATTTGACTACACGTCAGAATACAGTATGTACACCACATTGCACTAGAAAATATTGTAGAACTTATGAAAACTGTAAATACACAACAACTTTTCAATTTTAAGAATGTCTGTGGTGTTTTCTGTCAGAATCAGAACCGTAATTTTTGTGCGCTCTGTTGTAAAGTATGTGCGCTCACTCGGCGAGCACGCGCACAGCTTGGAACAGTGCCTGCCTGTGCTGGGCGCAAAGGGTTCTTGTACCTGGAGATTTGGCTCCAGATCCGGCGGGGGCAGTGGCCAAACGGGGGTGGGGGGGGGGTCATATGTACCTCACAGAGGCTTGCTACAATCTCAGAAGTCCATCCAGGAATATGGCCTCGATGGTGGCAGTATACTTTTATATCTCCAGGAACAAGCAGGAATGAGTCTTCACATATGGGTACGTCGGTACCGACGGAGCCTGCGCGGGAACGCTCCCCAGCGTCCAATCAGAAAGCTTTTGGGAGCATCCCTCAGCGCCTGCGTGCTGCCTTCCCGCCTTTCCAACTGTCTCTCAGTTTTCGTTTTTCCGCGGAGCCGGCAGGATGTCCTGTCACCACAGAAAATTTTTTCTTTAATTCTTTGTTTTCTTGTGGTCGCAGCTGTCTCCCCGACTCCACCGGTACCGCTGGTGTGTTTTTTCTTTTTCAGGGAATTTTTTTCCCTCAGTTTCTGTCTTAAACCTTTGGGCCTTCTAGGCCTCTCCATCATGGAGCCGCCGCCTTCTTTTTCCTAAGAAGTGTCTAAGCTGTGGCAGTACAGTTTTGTTTTTAGACTCTAAGAACTTGTGTCTAACCTGTTTGGGTCCTGACCATTTTCCTCCGGAGCCATTAGGCTACAATATTGTGAGAAGAGATTTTCCATTTTGAGTTTCCCTCGATACCGAGTTCCTTCCAGTGTCAGGGCACCAACTATTTCTTCTTCTCCACAAGATCAGGTAACCCACAAACAGTCTGTTAAGACTAGCCAACCCTTGAGTGGTACGTCTCATGCACAGCATGACGACGGCTCCGGCCTTGCCCTCAAGGGTCCATTGGCTTCAAAACCCCGGCGGGAGTCTTCAGCCTCCAAAGCCTATCGGGGGTTTCAGGTTGTTCCTGGGGCTCACCCCTCACAGAACATACCTGAGCCATGCTCGGTGGTGGCATCCGCTTCGAGTGGTACCGATACCCCGGCATCGGCACTGGTGTTGAGCGATTCACTCCTCACCAGGGATCGTCATCTGGCTTTCTCAGTACCTTCGGGACCGATCGATACGCCCCAGATTGACTTTCCAGTATCGGCATCAACACCGATACTACCACCAACGTCGGTACCCTCTAGACATGCATCGATAGACTCGCTTCCTTCGATGCCGAGTCTGGAATCGATCTCTAGTCTGGAAGACTGGGTACCGACACGTCTCGGTACCCATGCTTACCAGTTCCGGATGCTCGGTACCGAGGGTGATTACCAAAGGCTTTCGGTTACCTTGGTACCGATTGAGCAGCCACCGATGACTGCTTCGATGTCAGTGTCGCCTTCGATTCCGACACAGCTACCGGTATCGGTATCGGTGCCGGTACCCGCAGTAACATCGGGGCCAGCTCCTTCCATGCTGCTTTCACCAGGATCGCTCCTTTCTATACCAAGTTTGGAGTCGATATCTGGCATGGACGATGCAGTACTGACTGTCTCAGGTCATGACCTCCAGTACCAGCATCCATCCCTTAAGGATCCCTTCTTACACCGTGCAGGATCTTATATTCCTATATTCTCAAGTAGATCCTCCGGTGCCCAGGCTAGTTCTTTAGGTCTAGCCTGCCCAGGGAAGGTTCCCTTTGGAGATCCTTCTTTTCAGAATTTTCTCCTGAATATGGCAACATCTCTTGCCATTCCTATCCCTGGCTATGATCCTACACAAGGCTCTCTTTCTACTGGAGAAAAGGAAAAAATAATGCTTCCTTTACATCATTCCTTGCAGGATCTTCTAAGAATGTGGGAAGCACCTTTAAGGGTTCCCTCACCTTCTAGAGCAACTGATCTTCTGTATCAGGTGCCCCCCTCTCCAGGGTTTGAAAAGACTCAACTTCCCCCATCATTCCATTGTGGTGGAATCAGCAATATGAGAGGTGAAAAGTAAGAAGAAGCACTCTTCTTATCCACCAGGTCGTGAGTCTAGGACACTAGATGCCTTTGGACGTCAAACCTTCCAGACACCCATGCTGTCAACAAGGATTCTCTCGTATATTTTTTATGAGTCTATCCCTTCAGGAGGTCACAAAGAAATTATATCTTTTGACTCCTTTTCTTTCAGAGCACAAGACTGCAGACTATTCCTTACTACTTAGTCATATTCAAAGTATCTCTTGGTTTCTTACTCGTGCTTCCTTAGACTCCTTTGAGTCTGTTAGCAGAACTTCTGCTATAGCCATAGGTGCACGACGTAGAGCCTGGCTTCAAGCTTCAGACTTAAGCAAATGGGCACAACAAAGACTGGGTAATACTCCTTGCACTGGGGAAAATCTCTTCAATAAGGAAGGAGTCTTTACATCAGGTTGCTCAGTGGTCCACTGACTTCCCTGTTTCTGGAAGCTATTCTAAGCCTTCTCCTTCCCCAGTAGGTAGGAAATGCCCTACCAAACCTTCTTTCCCTAGGAGAAGAAGGTTTCACTCTTCTCCTGCCCATCATACAGATGTTCCCAAGCAGGGGAAACCTCGCCCTGGTCTGAAGAATCCAAACTCTAGCCAGGCTGAACAAACCCAGCAACCATAGGGTCCTGAAGTTTACAACCTACAGTTGACTTCTTCTCAGTAGAAGTTTTTTCACTGTTTTTTCATTCAAAACTCTACACATGGATTCCTTTTCTCAGGACATCCATTTGCTCCTAGGTATGCTGAGCTGTCAGGATATTCATGTCTATGGGTCACAGGTTTCTCCTCTTCTTCCTACCAAGAAGAGAAGTTAACTATCCCATGATAGTTTTCTGTTCCAACATGAATTTTTTCCTTCCACAGACTTACCCATATGGTAAGTCACCCTTCAGCTCCTGTTTCTCTACCCTCTATCCAGGGTTTCCCCTGAAAGGGTGGTACCATACCACTGCAGGGCTTCTCTAGCCTTTCTACTCATTTCTTTCATTCCAGTGTGGAGTTTTTTTCTCTTGAATAAACTCCTTTCTTTTGTCTGGGCAGCTCATCAGACAGGGACAGAAATTTCTCCTCTTATTCTGTCTGTTCTCTCTGTTTTACACAGAAAGATTCTCTCTGCTGTCTTATTCAGCAGCTGCCCATGCAGGAGTTCCATTGATTGGACTACTGGTACTTTTCCACAAGTTTCCAGTCTTGTCTTCCACTACTTTTTGTCTGGCCTTAGTAGTGATTCCAAGATAGTGCTTTCATCTATCTTGGATAATCCTAATCACTTCAGGCTTATCACACTATCTTCTTTTCTTGCCATCTCCAATTCCTTTGGATTTGGCAGCATAGTTGACGTGCAGCTGTTTTTTTCCAACAGCCAGTTTTATTTCCCAATTCTCCTGCATAATGCTCTCTGCAATCTTAGAGAAGCTTTCTACTATGGGCCCTTGCTAGAGAGCATGGGGTTTTGTCTCTAATGACTATCCTATATGGTTGGAAAAGGCTTCCTCAGTCATTTTCCATGGCTGTGAGGGTTCTCCACACCCTACTATCTCCTTTTATAATACAGGACATAAGCCTTTTCTACGTGAACGTCAAAAGAGTTCTCCAATTCCTACAAGGAATATGCTCTTTTTTCCTTGCAGCTTGTCCTCATGGTATCCTACTCCTTCATGGACAGCACATACTTAACTAATAACGCATGATACCACTTTGTGTCCCTCCAGTGGTCAACCTGATATCTCATCCTATGCGTTTTCTGTCCATTTACCATGCGAGAGTTCTACATGACTCAGGACTTGCTGTTTACAGACTGATATTATCCTCTGTTTTTTCACGCAACCATCCTGGTTATTTCACTGGATAGCATTCCTGCACCATCTTAGCCAGGGGGAATAGATTCTCTATATATCTTCTCAAGTAGGTTCCACCTTTTTGTTAGATGAATCTTTCCTCTTCACATCTCCCATGTGAATGTTCTTATGGACATCTCTATCTGCTTATTGCAGACATTTATCTTTAGACATATATATTCATGTATGTATATATCTCTATATACTTCTCTATAGATACATATGTCTGTAAGCTGTGTGTGCATATGTTATGCCCCTCCAGATCTCACTATAGACATATATGTATATGTGTGTATGTATATGTATATATGTATATATATATGTATCTGTCGAGATGCTTCCCTACAGGTAGATATGTATTTACATACTTATCTCTCTGTCTATGCTTATAAAGGTTTTACCTTCCTGTAGGTTCCAGACAGTGAACTTGCATATGTTCATACTGTCCCACAGTATGTCTGGGGTATTATGCACACAACCACTACTGTGGTACTGACAGCTCCTACCTTAACCCTAGGTTTAGGTATCCCTGAAGCTCCATGCTCCAATATCTTTCCTATCTCTCACCAGTTAGGACAGACAGGGTTGATCTTCAGTAGATCTGAGGTTTCAACCCTTCAGAAATCTGTCTGTCTTTCTTGGGAATACAGGCTTTTTCCCCATACCCCTTCTTCCCTCCAGGACTGGGCTAGTTTGTCCAAATCGGTCAGTCTTCCTCTTTTGCTCCTAACTGTGAGTAACTCTGTAGCCAAAAGAGTTCCCATCTTTTTCCATAAAGCTTTCCACTAAAGACCTACCGTTTTTGTACTACCCCAGATGACACCTGGGTCACCTGTCACTTCCAGATTTGGACTTTCACCTTCACTTCAGTGAGGTCACCTTGAAGATTCCTCTACTGGATCCCCAGTAGACTCCATCAGCCTCTCTACTTCCTGCAATCCAGTAGGTGAGGTCCATATTGTGATTGTTCATTTCAATATTTTTCATGATAATTATCATACATACAAGGACTCCTTACCTGTAGTCCTATTTTAGGTTAGCTGTTTTTCTACAGCTCCTCTTTTCAACTCCTACCCTCCATCCTCAGGATGCCTGGCCATATGAGGTGTAGCATGTTCCAATCCCCACCATGCTAGGGCTCCAGGCATCTTAGCTTGGGAGTCCCCATATGTGAAGACTCATTCCTGCTTGTTCCTGGAGATAGCACAGTTACTTCCAGTTCATACTGCTAGACCAGTCCAGACAAACGGGTTATGCACCCCTGCCAGCAGATCTTGGAGACAGAGAATTCTACCAGAGCTTTGATAGGCTGGAGCCTGGTGATATAATCCTACCCCTAGGGGTCTCCCTCAGTTTTTCTCTGTCTCCAGCAGATCTGGTTGCTTTTTTTTTTGCTCCTTCAAAAAAATTTAAGATGCTTTATTTCTTTGATTTCTCTGGGAGAGATTATACCCTGTAGTTGCCAGTGTACTTATCTGGGCACCAGGATGAATTCCAGCTGAGCTCCTGTGTCCTGCGGGTCACAGTAGAGCTCGCTGATGTGCAGACTTCCCAGCACTAGTCAAGAAGACTATTTAGCTGGATGGTAAGCCTCCTAAAATCCAGTCCCTGGGGCTGATTTTAGTGGTGAGGCAGCTGGCAGCGCTCTCAGCAGCGGTCCATGGATTCTCTGCACTTTCGGTACTGTAAGTACAAAACCTGTCTTTCTTCCACTGCTGTCTGCAACTCTGTGGTGACTGGATTTATTTTTCTTGATTTTTCAGCGATTTTAGGCATTTCTCTCATGCCTGCAACCCCCCCACCTTGTCATTTGACTTTTTAAGTTAATTCCTTAGCTTTTGGGGGTTTTAATTCACTCTTTTTGAGCTTTATTTTTGCTGGCGGCCATTTTGAATAGCTAATGATCCCTGGTTTTTGGCAGGAAGCCAGATTCCTTCTCTCTTTGCTGGCTTCTAGCACCAAAAAAAAAAAATAATAAAAAATTGCTGTTTAAATTTTTCCACAACACTGGCTAGCTGTGAGTTGTGTGGGGGGTTCCTTTTTTCTCTGCCTATGTATTAAGATAATGAATAAAAAGTACGGAAGACATGATTAGAGAACCAGATGCAATTCAGAGCCACAGTACAATGCTAAGACACTGACCACTGGTGCAGGGCTCATGGGTTCCATCCCCTACTGTGCCCAACAAAGAAGGCTGGCTGAGGCATTGCATAGTATGGGGAATATTGTTAAATGCCTGTTCCTCCGGGGCAGAGTTATTTTTTTTTAGTTCTCCCTATGCCTTATTCAGGTCTACGCTGCATAAGCTGTCAGAAGACACACAGGGACCTCAGAAATTAACTGTGCTCTTCCCCCAGCGTCTTGATTCCCCAGATAAACTTGGAATCTCCTGAGCCTGGCTTCAGTGGAGCTCTCCATTGGCTTTATGCTGCGCTGAGTCTTTGCCACGGACATCCCCGGGAAGTTCAGGTATCAATTCCTGAAAGGAAACTGAGTAGCCTGTTTTTTTTTCTCACTTGCCTCAGCTACTGCTCCCGGACCGGCTGCCTCTGAGTTTTTGAAGTTCCTACTTTAAAATTTTTAATTCACAAACTGCAGCCGGGTTACTTTGTACGTCTTACTGGAAATATTGTACCTGTCTTTTTCAATATACCATTTGATTGGAATTTTAAGTCAGTGTTTTGGATCCTGACTGTTTTGGGCTCTACCTAATTAAACATACTCACTGTCATCTTCCGTACGGCTGGGTTTGAGCTTCTACATCCCTCCCCAGAAACACCTTTCAGCCCCTACCATGGAGGTCTGAGTGGCTGCGGAGGAATCAAACTCGAATTTCCCTACTTTCAGACACTGTAATGGCCTTACCCTGACTTTGAAAGTTTCTCTGTACCAGCACAGTGAATGACTGACAGTTCCCTTCTCAGCTCAGTGAATACCTGACAGTTTTTCTGTGCCAGCGGCCATTTTGTTTTTCTCTTCAGTGTTTCTTTTTGGAGGGAACAGCTCTAGACAGCAGTTTCCACACATTTAAACATGCTGTGGAGGCATGGAGAGTTTCAAAATCCTTTTCTTTGAAGAGTCTTCGGTTTCCCTGAGCCTACCTTGATTTTTGTTTTAAATGCAAAAAAAAAAAAAGTGAAAAAAAGAGGAAAGGTGGTTTAAGTCTCTACAATGCTTGTTTCTCTGGCTATATTATATGTAATAAGTAATCAGCCGAATGGGGAATTAAGAGATTGCTTGTGTTCCACCTGCACGCTGCATCCCGGAGACTCTTTCCCCATTCCCACTGCGCTGCTAGATGGGTTCATCAGCACCTTATCTCCTCCCTCCTCAGAGCCCCTGCTGCAGGATCTTCCTGCAGGAAACGATTCAGTCAGCTCCCATGTCGCTTCCACAGCCGCTGGAGGCCACAGCAGCCTTGACTGACAATGCCTTCCTCACACTCTTCCATCTGGCATGACGTCTGTGACTTTTGGAGTCTTTTGGAATATCTCCTACACCTGCCCAGTAGCAGGCAAGCATATGGCGTGGTCTCGCAAGTGGTCCCATAAGTCCTCAGACCTTAGAGCAGTACGTCCTCCTTGGAGCGTTGCATGTGCCTTGCGGGGTACTATGGATATTCAAGAAGACTTTAAATCTTCGGCGGTCAGCCCTGACTCGTTGGAGTACGGAGATGGGGAATATTCTCCGTCTGTTTTCTTCGCTGACGGTTCTCAGCCTTTTTCGGAAAGAGGAGTTGCCGGCTCTATCACACAGGTGATGGAGTCGCTCCCCCTGGCCGACACGCCTGATCCTCCGGATTCTCAAATCCGGTTGCAGCCGGATCCATTTTCCAGGGCATTCGTACGGCACGCGGTATTGGTCAGTTATACCCTTGGTCTCCCTTTCACTTGGACCGTTGGCTGACATACCCGACAGTTGATGCATTCTGACCAGGGTCATCAGGCATACCACACTTCCGGTTGAGGGCGGAGTGGCGCTCCGCGACCAGCAAGACCTAAAGAGTTGGGAGGCTGCTGAAGACGGGTTTTCCTTCGCCCGCTATTTCCTTCTTGCAGGGGTGTGCAGAGGTCTAGCAGCTCGGGCCTCCCTTCGCTGGATTCAGCAGCTTCCAGGTGTTCCCGAGTTGGTTCATTTTGAATCCATCGCTGCATTCCGGGCAGAGGAATTCTGTGATCTGCGGATCAGCTCGCTTCCTAGCACCGGTGTCGGTAGCTCGGAGATGGCTCAGCCTGTGGCAATGGGCAGCGGATGTTGCTTCATTTCTAGGCTCCAGCGTTTAGATGCCATTCGTCCCGGTCCACCGTTGGAAGGAGGACTGGGCCGTTACTCTGTCTATTTTGGGATGCTTCAGGTCCTGGATTTTCTAGGGGCTGGGTGCGACACTCGTCGGGGGCGGGTGTTTCTACCTCAGGAACGTTTTCAGAAGATCTCTCTTCAGCTCTGGATCAAGCGGCACCTCGGCCTTGGAGGCTACCTTCAACTCTTGGGGTCCTTGGCAGCAATGATAGCCCTCGTTCCGTGGGCGGAAGCGCACATGCGCTGCTTGCCAACGGCGCTTCTATCTCGTTGGTCGCCGGTGTCGGACAGTTATCTAATCCGGTTACCTTTGCTTCTGCCGGTGCACCGCAGCCTCTGCTGGTGGCTTCAGGCACACAATCTTCTACGGGGGGTCCCTCTGGAGTCTCTGCGCTGAACCTTGGTGACGCCAGTCGCTGACCTCTCCGGTTGGGGAGCGCCTTGCGGCTTGGCCTCGGCGCAGGGGAGTTGGTCACCTCGCGCAGCCCAAGGGTCTATCAAGCATCTCGAGACGCGGAAAGTGCGCTTCGCCCTTCTTCAGTTTCAGCCTCTTCTGCGGCAGCGTGCGGTTCGGTTCCTGTCCGACGCCACGACGGTTGCTTACCTAAGCCGCCTAGGCGGCACGCAATGTCCGGATGTCTCACAGGAGAGACGTTTGCTCCTCCCGTGGGTGGAGGAACCATCTTCAGGCTATCGGCGCAGCACATCGCAGGCGTGAACAATGTGTAAGCCAATTTTCTAAGCCGGCACTCTCTGGAGCCCGGGGGCTGGGCTCTGCAGCCGGATGCATTCCGGTCCATTGTTCACCTGTGGGTACTGCCGACCATGGATCTAATGGCTACGGCGCAGACTGCCAAGGCTTCGCTGTACTTCGGCCATTGGAGGGACGAGGGAGCGCACGGCATAGATGCTCTCTCTCAACCGTGGCTGGCTCATCTTCTCCTGTGTGTTTTCCCTCCCTGATCCGTGATATGCATAGTTCTCCGGCAGCTCCGAGACCGTCGCGGCCCTGTACTCCTGCTGGCTCCGAATTGGGCTCGCGGACCATGGTATGTAGATCTCTTCCGTCTGTCTGGGGCGTGGCTGCTCCGTTTGGAGGCATTTCTCGGCCTTCTGATTCACGGACCGGTGGAGATGGAAGACCCGGCTCCTTACTCGCTTTTGGCCTGGCTATTAACCGCCACCGGTTTGCTCGCTACGGCTCTTCGCCTAGCGTGGTCATGGCGCTTCTCGCAGCGCGGCGGTCTTCCACGACGCTGACTTACGCTAGGGTTTGGCGTCTCTTGATGGTTAGTGTTCGAAATAACCTCACACCCTGGTGTTGCAGTGTTCCGGACATCCTGTCCTTTTTACAGGCCGGAGTGGATAAGGGATTAGCATTCAATTCCTTGCGAGTACAAATGGTCGCTTTAACTTTTTTTTTGGGGTCCTATACCAGGGCGATCGATAGCTTCGTATTCGGATGTGTCTCGGTTTCTCCGCGGAGTTGGGCCTTCCGGCCTCCTCTGCGTTCGCCTGTGCCGGCGTGGGCTCTCGTGCTTGTCCTCTGTGCCCTCATTGCTCCTCCCTTTGAGCCTCTGAGGGCCTGTTCTCTTCTAGATTGGACTCTGAAGGCAGTCTTCTTGGTGGCCCTAACTTCGGCACGCCATGTTTCTGAGCTCCAGGCTCTCTGTGTCGAGATCCCTATCTCTCGTTTTCCTCCGAAGGCGTTTCTCTGAGAACTGTCCCTTCCTTTGTTGCCCAAAGTGCTGACGCCGTTCGCTATTGACCAGCCTCTTTCCTTTCTGTCTTTTCCAAAGACGCAGTGTGACAGTGGTCGGTCTCCGTTGCGGGCGGTGGACCTTAAGAAGGTTCTTTTTCGGTATCTCGGGGTCGCCAGACCCTTCCATATGACTGTTCCTCTTTTGTCTTGTTCGCGGGTTCTCGTCGGGGATCCGCAGCCTCCGAATCTACCATTTCTAGATGGGTTACAGAGGCCATTGAGGCGGCGTACCTTCTTCAGGGAGAACAAGCTCCACCGGGACTCCGTGCTCACTCCTCTAGGGCGCAAGCAACTTTGTAGGCCGGGAGGTCTCATGTAGTTCCTCTCGATATTCGCCGGGCGGTGACTTGGTCGTCGCTGTCCACCTTTGTCGGTCTTTATAGGTTGGACGTTCATGCCCGTCAGGAAGTCCGTTTTAGAGTTGCTGAGCTGTCGGCGGCCTTGCCCCCCCTTGAAAGCAGGTAGCTTGGGTACTGCCCGTTTGGACTGGTCTAGCAGTATGAACTGGAAGGAGAAATTTCACTTACCGTTAATTTCCTTTCCTGGAATACTGCTAGACCAGTCCAGGACCCGCCCTGCTGTTGGTTGGAGTGCCGCTGGTGCGGTGCAGCCGCCGACCGCGGTTCTTCTCTTTGCCGGTATGCCTCGCCCTGGGCAGTCCATGGGTTCGTAGGTGGATACTGTTTTCAGTTCTAGGGAGTTCTTTGGCTCCCTTGTATATAGTTCACTTGGGACCCTCTGGGGTGATGTTACAGTTCATGTTGCATTAGCTTGTGGACGTAACTGAGGGAGACCCCTAGGGGTAGGATTATATCACCAGGCTCCAGCCTATCAGAGCTCTGGTAGAATTCTCTGTCTCCAAGATCTGCTGCAGGGGTGCATAACCCGTTTGTCTGGACTGGTCTAGCAGTATTCCAGGAAAGGAAATTAACAGTAAGTGAAATTTCTCCTTACCTGTAACAGGTGATCTCTGGGAACAGCAGGAATAAGTCTTCACAACCCACCCACCTCCCCTAGGAGTTGTATCTCTTTATCTATCTTCCTTTCTCTCTTTGTCTCAGCTATAAAACTCAACTGAGGAGAGACAGTTGGAAAGGCGGGAAGGCAGCACGCAGGCGCTGAGGGATGCTCCCAAAAGCTTTCTGATTGGACACTGGGGAGCGTTCCCGCGCAGGCTCCGTCGGTACCGACGTACCCATATGTGAAGACTTATTCCTGCTGTTCCCAGAGATCACCTGTTACAGGTAAGTAACTGTGCTTTCTCCAGGACCAAGCAGGAAGTCAGTCCTCACATATGGGTGACGTCGGCGCCGATGGAGCCCTCGCGGAGCAATTTCCCCAGCTTTCAAAGAAGGCCTTTGGGAATTGCAGCGCGCATGCGCGGTCCCCTTCCCGCCCAAGGGTGCCATCTTGCTCAGTCGTCTTTTTTCCGCGGAGCCCTACAGACGCTGTTTGTGATCGCCGCTGAAAAAGTTGATTTTATTTACTATTCTTTTCTCTGTTCAACGCCGGATCCTTTTCCCGCCCGGACCCGATACGCCGGTATCAAGTCCGTTTGTTATTTTTTCGGTTTTTGTCCTTCGTGACTAGCGTTCGCGCCATTTTTCTTTTTTCACTGGCAGCCCTGTCTTTTGACCTCGCAGGGGCCCTTTTTCCCCCGATGGCTGCCAGCGGGTTTAAAAAGTGTGATTGGTGTAAAACATATGTCTCTTACTGACACACATGACTGCTGCCTCCGCTGCCTCGGACCCGATCATGACCCGATGATCTGTGGTCCGTGTGGCAAAATGTCCTCAAAAGCGTTGAGTCGGCAGCATCAAAAAGAACGAATCTTCTCTGACTCCGTGTCCGGCCGGGCCCGGACCTCGTCAGGCTTCGACACCCCAGGATTCCGGTCCTGAGCATCGTCTGAGTTCCTCTGAGCGGGGGTCTCCTGCCCGGGAACATCATAGGAAGAAAAAACCCGCGAGGGCGGCGTCGGACGCTCCTGGTTCCTCGAGGGCCAGGTCGCATAGCCCGATAGCCGTCCCGGGTCCTCGGAGTCGGAGAGGCCTTCGAAACATCCTCGTCTTGAGATGGAGTCTCCTGGACACGTGAGTACTGTAGTCCTTGTGGACTCGCCTCCGAAGGAGCCGAGTCGGGGGCTGCTGGGTCTCCTGAGCTCGGACTCAGGTTGACGGCCTTGGAGAGCAGTTTCGCTGCTTTCATGGACCAGCAGCGGGCATTGATCGCTGGCCTCGCCAATGCATCTGCCCCGACCACCGGGACGTCGACGTCCAAGTCGACCCCGGGTCGATCCTCGGTCATGGTCTCCCTCGGCCTCCCGTTCGGGACAGAGGTCGTCGACGCCGGCCTCAGCGTCGGGGCGGAGGGCATCGGTGCCCACCCGACCGGAGCCGCTCGATTCCTCCACCGAGGAGTCGGGCTGGGAGACTGAGGACGAAGAGTCCCCAGTACTTTTCGGACTCGGTGCCTCCCATCGGACTCGCCCGAGTCCGAACCTCGGAGACGGCGCCCCCCCCCCCCGGAGGACACCCGGTTCTCGGACTTCGTGTGGGATATGGCCAAGGCCTTGGCATTCCCCACGGATCCCAAGGAGGAGCCTCGAGCCGAAGAGCTCGATGCCCTCCAGTATGACTCTCCCCCGAAGGAGGCCTTTACTGTACCAGTTCCTCCGAAGCTGGAGCGACTTCTCTTCCGCATGTGGGAGAGCCCGGCGCCGGTGTTAAGCAAGCGGGTCGATTCCATCTATTGAGTCCGCAAGAGCCCAAAAGGCACAACTACCGCACCATTCCATGGTGGTGGAATCGGCCATGCATCGACTCAAGAGTCAGAAGATGCACTCCTCGGTGCCTCTCGGCCGGGAGGCCCGGAACCTGGATGCCCTCGGTAGAAAGTGCTTCCAGGGCTCTATGCTTGCTTGTCGAGTCCAGACCTACCAGCTCTATATGGGCATGTATCTCTGGGACCTGGCAAAGGAAATTGCCGGGTTCTCTGCTGGTCTCTCCGAGGAACCTTTGCAGAGGTTCCAGGCCTTGTCCACTGGTATTCGAGAGTGCTCGAAGTTTATCTCTCGAGCAGCCTATGATGACTTTGAAGCCTCGGCTCGAGTAGCCGGAGCCGGCATCGGTGCCCGCTGACAGGCTTGGCTTCAGTCATCCGACCTCGAGCCATGGGTACAGGACAAGTTGGTTGATGTCCCCTGCAGAGGTGAAAACCTCTTTGGCAAGCCCATGGCTGAAAAGGCTGCACAGACCGAGACTGAGACTCTCACCAGGACTCGGCTGTCCAGGAAAACCTCTGCCCCTTCTCAGAAGGGGGGCTCGGGGAAAAAAGCCCTTTTACCCGAGGAAGGCGGCTGCCTATAAACACTACCCTCATTATCAGGCCTCAGCAGCTCCCCAACAGGGTCAGCAGGCCAATGGATGGGGTAATGGGTCCCGTAGGCAGCAGGCCCCCAAGCCCACAACACCGGTCCCTGCTCAGCAGGGTGGGGGTTTTTGACTCCGTCAGCATAGCCTCTTCCCCTCTGCTGGTTTCTCTCAGCACAGGAGGCCGGCTGGCCCACTTTGCCCACAGGTGGTCAGCCATCACCTCAGATACCTGGGTACTTCATATAGTTCAGAAAGGCTATCTTCTACACTTTCACCAGGTACCTCCCTCCTACTTTCCAGGGGAGCCTCCAAGACTCCCTCTGCACAGGGACTTACTCCTTCAGGAGTTAGCAAGTCTTCTTCAGGAACAGGCTGTGGAACCGGTGCCCCATCACCTGAGAGGTCACGGCTTTTATTCCAGGTACTTTCTGATACCAAAAAGAACAGGAGGCCTCAGACCCATCCTGGACTTGCAAAACCTCAAGTTCCTGGCAAGGGAAAAGTTCAAGATGCTTACCCTTGGAATCCTGCTGCCCTACCTCCAGCAGGGAGACTGGCTATGCTCCTTAGATCTAAAGGATGCGTATACTCACATCCTTATTCATCCAGACCACAGACAATATCTCAGGTTTGTTGTGGGTGGAAATCATTACCAGTACAGAGTACTGCCGTTTGGCCTATCCTCATCCCACAGGGTGTTCACCAAATGCCTAGCAGTGGTGGCGGCCTATCTAAGACTTCAAGGCCTTTTTGTGTTTCCATACCTGGACGACTGGCTCATCAGAGCCCAGTCTTCCCAAGAGGCCACTCGGGCCACTCATCGCACTGTGACTCTACTCCAGCACTTGGGATTTGTCATAAACTTCGCAAAGTCCACTTTGCTCCCCTCTCAGAATCTCAAATTCATAGGCGCCAGGTTGAACACACTTCAGGCGCGGGCCTTCCTGCCCCTGGACAGGGCCCACAGGCTCATGGATCTCGCCAGCCACTTTCACAGCAATTCCCTGGTCTCTGCCAGGCAATTTCTATGACTGCTCGGCCATATGGCTTCCACGGTCCATGTGACCCCCAATGCCCGCCTGAACATGCGACCTGCTCAGTGGTGCCTCCGCACTCAGTGGCATCAGGCCACGGGGAGCCTGGCGGACTCAGTACAGATATCCGACCTGCTGGTCTCTTCTCTGCGGTGGTGGCTTCATCTGCCGAACCTGGTGCTGGGAGTAGATTTTCAATCTTCTCCGCCTTCTCAGGTACTGACAACCAATGCTTCTCTCCTGGGTTGGGGAGCACATTGCCAAGGGACTTGTACTCAAGGCCTCTGGACTCCTTGGGAGTCTGCTCAGCAGATAAACTTCCTGGAGCTCAGAGCCATCCGCCTAGCTCTGAAAGCCTTCTCCCACCTCACTTCTCACCAGTCTGTGCTGGTCCAGACGGACAATCAAGTTGCAATGTTCTACATGAACAAACAAGGAGGCACAGGCTCCTTCCTTCTCTGTCAGGAGGCACAAAAACTGTGTTCTTGGGCCGTCCTTCACGGCATCCTCCTCAAAGCTGTCTATCTCCCAGGTCAAGAAAATTACCTGGCAGACAAGCTGAGCAGGATCCTCCAACCACACGAGTGGAGATTGGATCTATTGGTGGTTCAGCGGATCTTTCTCAAGTGGGGCCTCCCCACCATGGATCTCTTTGCCAGTCCTCTGAACCGGCAGCTTCCCAGATTCTGCTCTCAACAAGCGCATCCTCTGAGAGTAGCGGCGGATGCTTTTCTAATTCCATGGTCCACAGGCCTCTTGTATGCCTTTCCTCCCATGCCACTGTTGTCTCGGACGCTCTTCAAGGTTCTCTGAGACAGAGCCTCGTTGATCCTAGTGACTCCCCGGTGGCCGAGACAGCCCTGGTTTCCGCTTCTGATGCAGCTGGCGGTGGACACTCCTCTTCCTCTGGGGTTTCAACCAGATTTCCTGTCACAGGATCAGGGGACTCTCCTACACCCCAACCTCCAGTCTCTTCATCTGATGCCTGGCTGCTGAAAGGGTAGTCCTTGCTCCCCTTCTGCTGCCTCGGGAAGTGGAGGAGGTCGTCTTGGCCTCCAGGTGGCCCTCCACCCGGAAGTCCTACGCTCTTAAGTGGCGTCGGTTCTACGTGTGGTGTGCTCAGCAGTCTGAGAATCCTTTCTCCTGCTTGGTGGCAGTGGTCTTGCAATATTTGCTTTACCTCTCCAACCTTGGCCTTAAGTCCAACTCTGTCAGGGTCCACCTCAGTGCTCTCTGCGCATCACGCACTGGTGGACGGCAGGCCTCTTTCCAACCACCCTTTGGTGGCTCGTTTTCTCCGAGGCCTCCTCCTTAAGCCTCCTTTGTGCCCACCAGCCCCAGAGTGGGATCTGAATGTGGTCTTACAGCGGATTACCTGTCCGCCCTTTGAACCTATGGCTACCTGCCCTCTTCGTTTTCTCTCCTGGAAAACATTGTTTTTGGTAGCCCTTACCTCTGCTAGGCGCATTAGTGAACTGCAGGCCCTAGTGTCTGATCCTCCTTACACTAGGTTCTACAGAAATAGGGTGGTCTTACGGACTCACCCTAAGTTTCTTCCAAAAGTGGTTTCTCCTTTTCATCTCAACCAGGAGGTGGTTCTTCCGACCTTCTTTCCCAGGCCGCACGCCAGCTGGGCTGAAATGGTCCTGCATACCCTGGACTGTAGGAGGGCCTTGTCCTTCTACCTTGACCGTACACGAGAGCATCGGAGGGCTGTTCAGCTCTTCGTTTTTTTTGACCCCAATAAGTTGGGGCTCCCTGTCTCCAAGCGTACTTTGTCCATATGGGTTGCTGACTGTATCGCTTGAGCTTATGGGGCGGCCGGCCTCTCGTTGGAGGGTCGAGTCACGGCTCATCGTGTTAGGGCGAAGGCTGCGTCAGTGGCTCATCTCCGCTCTGTTCCGTTGGCAGACATCTGCCGGGCCGCTACTTGGTCTTCAAGCCAGACTTTTGCGGCCCATTACTGCCTGGAGAGGGAGTCCTGCAGGGACAGTGCTTTCGGACAAGCAGTCCTCCATAATCTCTTTGAGGTTTAGGCAACTCCTACCCTCCGGCCCTGGTGTTGGGCTACCGGTCGGGGGCGTTTTCAGAGAAGATTCCTTCCTTCTGTGCTACTGAGCTTGAGGGAGCTCATTTTTCCACTTGAGGTCTCTGGTAGCCTTAAGCTAGGGAGTCCCATATGTGAGGACTGACTTCCTGCTTGGTCCTGGAGAAAGAGTAGTTACTCACCTGTAACAGGTGTTCTCCAGGAGCAGCAGGAATCAGTCCTCACAACCCTCCCTCCTCCCTTTGGAGTTGCAGTCCTATCATTTCGTTTTTGCTGTCTTTTAGCTATGTCATCAGACTGAGCAAGATGGCACCCTTGGGCGGGAAGGGGACCGCGTATGCGTGCTGCAATTCCCAAAGGCTTTTTTTGAAAGCTGGGGAAATTGCTCCGCGGGGGCTCCGTCGGCGCCGACATCACCCATATGTGAGGACTGATTCCTGCTGCTCCTGGAGAACACCTGTTACAGCTGAGTAACTACTCTTTTTATGGCTGCAGAATTGGGCGGTGGACAGCTCTTCTAAGGCTTGTCTTAGTAAACCCGTTTAAGTGGAAACTTTTGTTCAGGGAGGAGTTGGATAATTTGTGAAAGACTTGGGAGAGTGAAAAGGGGGCACCTCCGCGAAGACAAACAGAAGCAGACCCGCATCTCGGCTCTGGGTCTTCCGCAAGACTTATCAACAGTTCCAGGCTGTTTAGTTTGTACTCTACCAAAGGGGGCAGTTTCCCTCGCGAGGCCAAGGGTTTCGCAGGTTTCGAGAAGTGGGGCAGGGTTTTTTAGCGCCTCCTTGTCCTCCTGGGTCTAAAATCATAATGAATCAAGGAGGGCCCAGATGGTGGTGCAGTCCATGGGAGGTCTACTGTGGGACTTTTACCCTGCTTGGGTCCAGATTACTCCTGGCCAGTGGGTACTAGAAATAATCCGGGAAGGCTACATGCTGGAATTTGCCAGACATGTGGGCCTGTTCTTTGTGCAGTCCCCCTGCAAGGCACGCAACAAAGCCACAGTGGTAAGACACCTTGACAAGCCTTCTACAGTTAGGGGCCATCGTACCAGTTCCCAAGGATCAGTGCAGGTCAGGTTGGTACTCAAATCTATTTATTATGCCCAAAAAGGAGGGTTCTTTTTGGCCTATTCTCGACCTCGAGCACGTGAACCAGTGTCTAAGGGTGCCCTGTTTTCACATGGAAATGTTGCAGTCTGTAATAGTGGCAGTGAAAAGCGGGACGTTCTTGACCTCTGAATCTCACAGAGGCGTATTTGCACATTCCCATATGGCCAGAATGTCAGCAGTTTCTCTGCTTCATGGTGCCTGTAGGACATTTTCAATTTTGGGCATTGCTGTTCGGTCTAGCGACAGTGCCATGTACCTTCACCAAGATGGTGGTGGTGGTGCTCTGCCAGGGGGTGGTTCAGATGCACCCCTACCTTGGACGACTGTCTTATTCGTGTGAAGTCCAGGAGCTAAAGTGAACAAGCAACAGCAATAGTAGTGAAATTCCTGTGAAGTCTTGGATGTGTGATCAACGTGGCCAAAGAGTCTGTTGGTGCCGTCCCAAGAATTAGAGTATCTAGGTGCATGCTTAGACACCTGCAGCAGAAAGGTGTTGCTTCCAAGGCACCGGGTGCAGGAATTGGTCTAGCTCATACGCCAGTTTCTGCAGATGAAGGATCTGATGGCCTGGCATTATTTGCAAGTTCTAGAAACCATGGCAACAACGCTCTGACTCATGCCATGGGCAAGAGCGCACATGTGGCTATTGCAAAGAGCACTGCTCTGTAGGTGGTCTCACCAGAAGCATCTCTTGACGCATCGATTGCCCTGCCTGGTGGTGACCAGGAAAATGCTCAGGTGGTGGCTCCACCCCGAGAATTTGGCAGTGGGAATGCCCCTAGAGGCACCAAGCTGAATCTCATTGACGACAGAAGCCAGTCTGTCAGGCTGGGGTGCCTACTGTGAAGGACACATTGCTCTGGGGCAGTGGAGCCCACAAGAAACAGTGTGGTCCATAAACAGACTAGCAATGAGAGCAGTCGTCCTGGCGCTGCAGAGGTACCATCTGTGGCTCCAGCTGAAGGCCGTCTGGGTCTTCTTGGACAATGATGTGGGCCATGGTGGTCACAATCGGCAAGGAGGCACAGGCGTTGTAAGCAGAGGCCAAAGTGCTGCTAAGGTGGGCAGAAGAGCATCTTCAAGTGTTATCAGCAGTGCATGTGGTGGCGGACTACCTGAGCTGGGTGTGCATGGACCCCAGGGAATGATCTCTTGACACAGGGACTGCTGTGAGTGCCTCAGTGGATTGATTCTCTCTTACAACATGGCTCTTGAAAGGGCACAGTTGAGCAGTGCGGCTATTCAGGTCTGGTGATAATGTTGCTGAAGACCTAGAAAAGGTCCACGTCTGTCTTATATCCACATCTAGCGCATCTTTGAAGCCTGGTGTCATGAAAGGCAGGGTAGGCCATTTCTGGCTACAGTGCTGGATGTATTAGCCATTTTGCAAGCAGGATTTGAGAAGGGCCTGGCATCGGGGCCCTTGAGGGTGCAGATGGCAGCCATTTCTTATCTGGGCCAGATATAGTGTTCTTGGGAGCACACCTGGATGTGGTCTGTTTCCCAAACGCTGTGAAGCAGATGCGACCGCCTAGGCGATCAATCGTTCCTCCTTGATCTCAATCTGATATTGGAAGCACTGACAAAGGCACCCTTTGAGCAGTTGAGCAGTTCCTCACTGAAATATTTGATTCAAGGCAATGTTTCTGGTGGTGATTTGTTCGGCACGGAAAGTTTCAGAACTTCAGGCTCTCATATGCAGGGAGTCTTTCCTGTCCATATCAAAAGAGAAGGTGGTGCTCTGGCCGGTGACTTCCTTTTTACCCAAGATCGTGTCTTTTTTTTTTTCTTCTTCTTCTTTTGAATTGGCTTTCCCTGCCGGTTCTTTTGGAAGGGCCAGGGGAAGATGTAGATCCGCAGTTACGTCTGTTTGGATTTAAGGAGAATATTGCCGCGCTATTTGAAGAGGATGGCTCCTTCGCACAGTGGCCAAGGCCTCCATGCTATCGTGTCAGCCTACATGTTGAAGGGAAAGATGGTGCCTACGGGGCTGCAGGCTCATTCGACCAGGGTGCAGGTGGCTTCGTGGGCGGAGTATGGTATGGTTCCGCCTACTGAGATTTGTAGGGTGGCCATTTTGGTCCTTCCTTCACACTTTTTTGCAAATCGTTATCAGCTGGATGTACAGGAGACAAGGGATGCCAGATTCGGAGCGGCAGTAATTCAGGCCGAAATCGCAGGCCCCTCCCTTCGGTAAAACTGCTTTGTTGCATCACAGAGGTGTGGGACTGGACTGGAGGGACAATAAGGAAAGTTTTAGAATTAGGCCTTACCTGCTAATTGGCATTTCTTGAGTAACTCCAGTCCAGTCCCGGAACACGCCCTGTTTTCGGTAGTGTAGTATACAGCGACACGATTCTGGCTCTAAAGAACGTTTCAGTGAATTTGGGGACCTGGGAATTTCCTGCAGGTCTCAACATTGAGGCATGTAGGTGCTGACAGGAGTTTGCTGCTCCTTTTTGCCTTGCACTCTAGCCATTTGGATGGTAGTTTTTTGTCTGGGCCCTGTGGGGTTTCTCTATGCAGTTCACAGGTAAGTGGTCTCCTTGTTTTGGGGGGGGGAAGAATGAGTCCCTTTTTTGGGTTGGGGGGCCACAGTTATATAGTGTCTAGTTTTGATTGATTGTCTACTTTTTTGTTTCTCCTATGAGGCTACTTTGTCAATAGGTTACTGGGGCCGGTGGATGGTGCCAGCTGCCTTAGTACACTGTCATCAAAAGACATGCTCAGTCTTCAAGCTGATGGAGGTTGACTACCCAGAGGTGTGGGACTGGACTGGAGTTACTCAAGGAACACCATTTAGCAGGTAAGGCCTAATTTAACTTTCGGGAGGACACTGGATTCATTCACTCGGAGGAAGAAGAGGAATTGGAGATAGGAGAAGAACTGGCGTAAGAAGCCACTGAAATCGAGGAAGGAGCATGATCGCAGGCAGACGAGGTGAGAATTCTGAGTGTCTTTCGGCAAGAGAAACTAGTGGCACAGATTGCCAATTCACTTAAGGCCCTTAACATGCAGATGTACCATCAGAGGAGAAACCTCTAGAGGATTTGTTTTTTTTCCAGGCAGTCCAAAAGCTCCTCACGGTGTTCCCACTCCATCACACCATTAAGCAGATGATTCAGGATGAGTGGGAGGTGTTGATAATCTTGGCAGTTACGAAGAAGACAGATCCCAGTGGAGGGCAGGACCCCGTGCTAAAGGATGTCCAAGACTGTAGATTGGAAACCTTGCTCAAGTAGGCGCTTGATATCAACGATTGTCCTTGCAGGCATCCGTGTGTGGCACCTTTGTGGCACGCACGTGCTTGGTGGCGCAAGGAATCTTGGAACTGACTGGAGATACTTCAACACAATTTCTGGAGGCAGCCAAGTTGGAGTTCAGAGCACCATATTTGGCGGATGTCTTTTATGACCTGATTAGAGGCATATCCAAGAATATGGCCTCAGTAGTGGCGGCAAGATGCTACTTATGGCTATGCAATTGGTCGGCAGATGTGTCCTCCAAGTCACATTTGAGTGAGCTTCATTTTAAAGGTAAGCTCCTGTTCAGAGGCCTTGGACAAGCTGGTGAAAGACCTGGGCGAAACAAAGGGAGGCTGGCTGCCTGAGGATAAGACAATATTGTAAAAGAAAACCCCACAATAGCAACTCGTATAATTTATTTTTTGTTGGATCCACAGTCGGAGGACAGTATCACTCGGGCAGAACTGCCACATCCTTTTACTCACTCATAGTGCCCAAAGGGTGTCATCAAACTTATCTGATATGTGCTGTGACAATGCCAATTCCAAATTGAATAAAGGTTCCGTTCGATGACTGAACCCTGCACCTGGCATGCACATTTCAAGCTATAGAAAAGCTCTGCTTCAGCTGCTGCGGGACAGCAGAAACCTATTCCAAGGCATTCCATTTGTAACAAACGTTGCCAGTATCACATCCTGCATTGATTCCTGCAGTTGTGACAACTGAAATAGAAACTGGGATGAAACATGGATATAAGACTGTACTTTCACAGCTTCCTGCTTCAAAAAAATGATCACAAAAATGTCAATAGCAGCTCTAAAACAGAACCCCTATAAGACACAATAGGTCTCACAGGCGGATCCACCAAAGATTTATGTACCTTGGGGCAGGCACACTCAGCAGTGCACATGGCTGGAAAGGAGAACGTGGCGGCAGATTATCTGTTTGCATTGATCTGGGCGAGTAGATTCAACGCAGACGTGTTTGGCTTGCCCCAACACTGTACCAGGTGAGCAATCATGGTTCCTAAGTCTCTCCCCAGTCCATTCCCCTTCTTGGTTGTGCCCCCCTTCCAGCAGCATGTAGACTGAGAATGTCATCTTTTTGATGCCCCTAGGGTATATATACCTCCGGCATCACCCACCAGATCAGTTTTTTGCTAAGTCTTCAAGCAGCTGTAGGGAGGCAGTAAACCAGAGCAAGGTTTACTGGAGAGACTTAGCTAGTGGAGAGTTTTTGTAGTTCATTTTATTCTTTGATTTGGTTTATTTTAGTTTGTTTAATTAATTTCAGGGCTCCCGGTCCCTCCTCCCCCTCCCCACGGGGTCTTGGGACCCTGAGGAGAAGGAGGCTTCAGGCAGCCTGGCCCTTTAAGGCAGAGCGCTAGAAGCCTGAGGCCCGGCTCTGCACCGGCAGCTCTCCAGCATATCCGAGCTCTTTCCGTCTCCTGCCTCGCTGCCGAAGCCCTCTCGGAAGCTGAGCACGAGGGTGGGTAGACGCGGACCGGTGCAGGAAGAGAAGGAGAGAGGACGGCTTGGGAGTGCCTCGGCAGGCTGCAGTGAAGCACGCAGCTGCCTGCTACATGGTGTCGGAGCAGCCCTCCGTGGAGAATCTGAGGGACAGTTGGGGTTCCTTGCAGTGCAGCTGGGCAGTTTCTTCTTCGGCATGCAGGCAAGGTAGGTGGCTGAGAATTGGCGTGCTTTTCAGCGCCAGGAGATAAAAGGCCCTGAAGGTGAAAAATGGGAGGTTTGTGTTGCTTCCCTTGGCCCTCAAGATTGCACAAGGAGTGTAGGAAGAGGGAGTCCCTTGAAGTGGAGAGAGAGATCAAACGGGTTGGCGCTCTCATTCTGAAGGAGTAGTAAGTAAAAAAAAAAAAAAAAAAAGGAAATAAGACGAGTTTTATTTACTGGTCAAACAAGTGGAAAGGAGTTCTACCATGCCAGCCAAACAATGTTTTCTTTGTGGGACTCATCGAGGGGTGGTCTCTGATTAGAAAATGGAGTGACCTGACTCTTTTCAAATGGTGCTCTTCTCCATAGGACAGGGAAGTTATCTCCCTTAGTTAAAATTTGTCAAAGTTATGACATAGTTTTTGTTCTTTGGTTAGTTTCATTGTGAGTCTGCCTTGTCAATAGTTTACTGGGGTGGCAATGGTCTATGAGGGGTGATGTCATCAGCATTGATATATTGTGTCTCCAAGCTGCTGGTGGGGTGACTACCCACAGGCACTGTTCCCTCTAAGCTGTGCGCGCGCACACACCTCGCCGCGCGAGCGCACATACTTTACAACAGAGCGCACAAAAATTACGGCTCTGATTCTGATAGAAAACAACACAGACATCTTAAAATTTTAAAGTTATGATTGTAATTACTAGAAATTTCCCGCTTCATTTAGTAATCGTCTATTTTCATTTAATTTGATTAAAATCAATTTGGTGTATATACTGTATTCTGATGTGTAGTCAAATTTTAAAGTATATAACTCCGAGTGTCGTTATGTGGCGCACAAAAATTTAACCTTCCTTCAAAAGCTGCACACAGCTGATATTTTATGCGCACACAGCCTACAGAAAATTAGAGGGAACATTGCCCACAGGTGGGACTGGACTGGAGGGAACTCAAGGAAAGCCAATTAGCAGTTAAGTCCTAATTTCACCTTAGAAATTTTCTTGTATAAGAGGCATAATTGATGCCCATGACAATCACTTAGTAGCCATTTAATGTTCATGTGCAAAATTTTAAATTTCTATTTAAACTGATTTCCTCTTATGTTCCTGGAAGAGTTTTGATTTGCTGCAGCCTTGAAGTCTCTGTATTCAGTATTTCCAATTGTGCAACAAATCAAGTGTTTTCTAATTGTGTTTTTTAAGAGAAGAGCATGGACACGCCAGCATCTGTGGCTTTGCTGGATTTCAGGCACGAAATGGCTGCCCAGCTCACTGTTAACATGACTGGGAAGCAGAGACTCTCGAGGCATGCCTCCTTCAGTATTGCTCCATCTTCCGAAGGGGTCAAGCGGAAAGTGAGTTCCGAGCCTAACAGCCCCCAGAGAGAGAAGAAAGGTAAGTACAGCAGGAGTTTCTTCCAGTTTTCATGAGTATTGTGGGTTATAGAACCCATTCTTTCAACGTGACACAAACCATTGATCTGACAAGTTATATTGGGATAGCAATAGTTACATACAGTACAGTATGAAATAACTGATCTGACTTCAGCAGCCAAAGCAATGTACACTAATCACTTGCTTGCCTTTTTAATCAGGGAGTAGAGAGGTGGCAAGTCATATGCTGGTAATCTGAGGTCCTTTATAGATATACACCCTCTGTGCAGGTGTCTGTGCAGCACTGCGTATGTCTTGTAGTACTATACAAATGTTCAGTAGTAGTAATAGATGCCATCACAAAGGAAGCATTGAAGGAAGCAATACCTATCTGCATTTGAAGTGCATGGTCTCATGCTCACGTCTCAGGAAATATCAAATGATGCCCAGCTTCCTTTTGTTCCTCTTCCATACCTTCTCTCCTCTATCTTGCACTAGGCCCTGCTTTTCAATACCTCTTGTCTTGCACTTTTCTCTTTTGCTGTCGCCATATCCCTTTTCTTGCCCATTGCTGGTGCTACAGGATGAATAGGCTAGGGTAGTGCTTCCTCTCACAGCTTGTCATATGAGCAACCATACTGAAGTAAGAGGAATGGCAGATTAAAAGGGGTTGGGGAAGAGTTACTAAGTCTAACTGGGGGAAGGACTTGTACATGAAGAAGGATAAGAGAAGAAGGGTAAACCCAAGACTGGGGTACTAGCTAGAGTTCAAGACACTTCTCAGTCTGACCCTGATCAATGGATTGGTCTGTCTGGAGAACATCTGAGAGAAATGATTGGCTGTACAGGAGGAGTAGGCAGATAATCTGTTACTTGACATAACCGAGTTACTTACCTGTAACGTGAGTTCTCCAGGGACAGCAGGATAAGTCAGCCACAAGTGGTGGTGATGTCATCCGACAGCGCCATAGACGGAAGTACTCTCATTAGCCCCACCTCTGGATCCGCCCCTAGCTAGCCAGATCTTCCCAGCTGAGGCGATGCCACGAACTAGGAGGTGGATGAGCGGAACAGAGTTCCTTCCCCTCCCTCCCCCCCGCCCGCCGGGGAGGAGGGTGGGAAAGTGTGGCTGACTTATCCTGCTGTCCCTGGAGAACTTACGTTACAGGTAAGTAACTCGGTTTTCTCCCAGGACAAGCAGGATGAGTCAGCCACAAGTGTTGCCTCCCTAGCTACATACGCGGGGGTGGGGGGGGGAGAAGTGAAGGAGACGGAGGCAGTATAGTAAGGTGCAAAGGCTTTAATACGGAGTAGAGCTTCCCAGGGGGGTAAGCGCCGTGCAACATAAGCCAGAGATTGTGCAATAAATCATGGAACACAACAAAGTGCAAAATGTGCAATAAACATGTAACAACTTGCTCAATGAGCATGTAAACAATGAACAGAGCAATTAGCAATCAACAGTGCAAATAGCAAAAACAGTGTGCTTAACCATACCAGCTGTCAGAGTACTTTTCTTTCAGGCCTGGTAGGGTAGCTTGGCAGCATCATAAGTCACGAGGCGCACTCATGTCGGGTGCGGTGGTGGCTGCAGACAACACTGCAAGGCCAAAGGCAGAGCCTCCCTGATCGGTTCTATCCAGGCAGTAATGCCTTTGGAAAGTTTGGATGGAAGCCCATGTGGCCGCCCTGCAGATGTCAGTTATCGGAATAGAGTGCAGGTTGGCAATGGTGGCGGCTAAGGCTCTTAGGTGATGCGCCTTGACCCCTGTGGTTGGCAGGGCCCCCGCTCGTGACAGGCACAGAGAGATGCAGGATGATATCCAGATGGAGAGAGTCCGCTTGGATACCAGACGCCCAGGCTTGTTTGGATCGTATGAGACTAAGAGCTGTGAGCCTTTCCGCAGGGAAGAAGTGCGATGAAGGTAGCACCTCAGGGCCATGACGCAGTCCAGCATGTGGAGTCTCTGTTGCTCCGAGTTGGAGTGTGGTTCGGGCAGGAAGCAGGGTAGCTCGATGGTTTGGTTAATGTGAAATGCTGTAGCTACCTTGGGGACGAACTTGGGATGGGTATGCAGGCAGGCGCGGTCGCGGTGTAGTATGGTGTACGAGGGTTGCTATTTATATTTCTGGCCTAATAATGAAAAAAACAAATATTTATGATCGAAATTGGTTTTATTTTTCAAAATATTCTCCATGGAGATCAATACACTTTTGCATGTGTTTGAACCAATTTTTGAAGCACTTTTTCCACTCCGATTGAGGTAACTCCAAAACATGTGTTTTGAATGCATCAACCGCATCTGCGGGTGTTGAAAATCATTGACCACATAATTTGTTTTTGATGTGCGGGAATAAAAAGAAGTCATTGGGTGCCAAATCAGGGCTGTACGGTGGATGACCCATCAATTCGATGTTTTGGCCGGTCAAAAATTCCTTTGTTTGAGCCGATGTGTGAGAGCTCGCATTGTCATGATGAAGAATTATTCCCCTCTTCGACTTTTTCCGAATTTCTCCGAAGACTTCTGGTAAACAAATGGTCGTGTACCATTCAGAATTGACCGTCCTACGTTGCTCTAACGGCACTGTCGCCACGTGACCGGTAATGCCGAAGAAACAGGCAACCATTTGCTTCAATGTGCTTCTTCCGCGAACAACTTTTGTTGGATTTGGCTCGTCTTGGAAGACCCATACAGTCGACTGCTGTTTTGTTTCGGGCTCATATGCATAGATCCATGATTCGTCACCTGTGTAGATGTTATACACAGTCTTTGCACCTTGAACGTATTTTTTCAACATTTCCTTGCACCAATCGACATGAGCCTTCTTTTGAGCGTTTGTCAGATTATGCGGGATCCAACGCAAACAAATCTTTTTTTACGGCCAAATGATCATGCAATATCTTATTGATGCTTGTCATACTAATGCCCAAAGATGCCTCAATCTCACGGTATGTCACATGACGATCTTGCTTTATCAGTTCACACACAGCATCGATATTTTCTGGCACAACAACCGATTTTGGACGACCCTGACGGAATTTGTCCTGGAGCGAACGTCGGCCACGATTGAATTCGTTATACCAGTTTTTTACAGTGCTGTAGGATGGTGCTTTATCGCCGTATAAAAAATTAAGTTCATCGATGCACTCTTGTCTTGATGATCCACGTCGAAAGTTATGAAAAATAATCGCACGGAAATGTTCATGAGTTAATTCCATTTTTCGCCTGAAATGAATTTTTCAAGTTACTGTAAACAAATCGCGCTCAAATGATAGTGTTATGAATAAGGTTATGTTCAACAATGTCAGTGTTCCAATGGAACCATTGGATGACGCCTGGCAACACTTACTGTTGTTAAGGCCAGAAATATAAATAGCAACCCTCGTAAGGAGGGTGAGCAGCGAGGGCGTGCAATTCACTGATGCGCCTGGCAGAAGTGATGGCGATAAGGAAGCGTGTTTTCCAGGAGACAAACTTGAGGTCTGCAGATAGTAGTGGCTTGAAGGGCTCCCCCATGAGCTGGTTGAGAACGACGTTCAGGTCCCACGGGGGTACTGGTGCTCACACTGGGGGTTTAAGGTTGGATAGGCCCTTCATGAAGCGGGCCACCAGAGGGAGTGCTGCGACCGCATCTCCCACGCGGTGGTGAAAAGCAGCAATGGCCGACAGGTGGACCTTGATGGACTGGGTCTTTAAGCCTCTTGCTGAGAGGAAGTTGAGATATTGAAGGAGTTGAGGCACAGGGCATGAGAATGGGTCTAGATGCTGGGACGCGCACCACACGCTGAAGCAACACCATTTCAGGCTGTAGGATTTCCTGGTGGACGGCTGTCGGGCCGCCAGTATGACCTGTTGGACATCAGCTGAAAGGTTGATGGGTGCTAGGGTCCTCCTTTCAGCTTCCATGCCATGAGCGATAGCATCTCCAGGTTGGGGTGGAGGATCGTGCCGTTGTCCTGCGAGAGGAGGTTCGGTCTCAGAGGCAGGCGAACAGGGGGCTCCAGAGCCAGGCGGTGTAGGTAGGGGAACCAGACCTGCCTGGGCCAGAATGGGACCACCAGGATGGCTATCGCCCTGTCCCGGATCAGACACTGAATGGTCCGTGCGATGAGCGGGGTGGGGGGGAAGGCGTAGATCAGAGGCCACTGCTCCCAGGACACGTCAAAGGCGTCTGCTGCTATTCTGTTGGGCACGAGTCTCTTGGAGCAAAACAGCTGGCATTTGGAATTCTCCTGAGTCACAAAGAGGTCGATTTGAGGGAGGTCCCACTTCGCAAAGAGACGATGACACTTCTTCGTGGAGTGCCCACTCGTGGGGACTCAACTGCCTGCTGAGGCGATCCGCTGTCACGTTTTCTTCCCCTGGTAGGTAGCAAGCCTGGAGGCTGCATTGGTACGAAAGGGCTAGGTGCCAGGTGCGTAGGGCCTCCCTTCACAGGGGCCGCGATCCCGTGCCCCCTTGCTTGTTTATGTAGAACATGGTCACTTGGTTGTCGGTTTGTATCCTGACAGTCTTGCCCTTTATTAGATCCCGGAAAGCTCTGAGTGCGAGGCGGACAGCTCTGAGCTTGAGGATATTGATGTGTAGGCTTTTCTCCGGGACAGACCACAGGCCTTGAGTGTGTCCTGAGGCAGTGGGCTCTCCACCCTAGGGCTGAAGCATCTGTGGTCATGGTGATCTGGTGAGCAGGTGGTTGGAGCCGTCTGCCTTGTGAGAGATTGGGCGAATAAGTCCACCAGCGGATAGTCTTGGTCACTGTCGAGTCAATGGGAATTAGGGTGGACAGAGGTTCCGAGTGTTGGCACCAGTGAGAACGAAGGTGCCATTGGAGGATTCTCATACGTAGTCTCGTGAGGGGGAGAACATGGGTGGAAGCTGCCATATGGCCCTGGAGGCGTAGGATGTTTCTTGCTGTCGAATGCGTGGAGCTGAGTATTTGTAGAGCCAAGAGCGCTGATTGCCTGCTTCCTGTTCCGTGGCAGGAAGGCCCTGGCCCGAGGGGTGTCTATATAAGCTCCGATGAACTCCAGCTTCTGGACTGGAGTGAGGTGAGACTTCAGGTGGTTGACGAGGAAGCCTAGGGACGCGAGGAGGGTAGTGGCTCTCTTGACAGCTACCCGGAGTTCTGTGGGGGAGGTTGCGGAGAGCAGCCAGTCTTCCAGGTAAGGAAAGACACACATCCAGAGTTTGTGAAAGTGTGGCAGCCACTGCTACACACTTGGTGAAGACTCGGGGTGCAGGTGAGAGTCCGAAGGGTAGCACTCTGTATTGGTAATGATTCCCCACAATCCGGAAGTACAAGAATTTCCTGTGCTGAGGGTGTATTGGAATGTGAGTGTAGGCGTCTTGGAGATCTAGTGAGGCTAGCCACTCCTCTCGATTGATGAGGGGAAGGATGGAGGTCAGGGAGTGCATCCTGAATTTCTCCTTGACTATGAACTTGTTGAGTTCGTGTAGATAGAGGATCGGTTGGACGCCCCCTGACTTTTGGGTACCAGGAAATACCTGGAGTAGAACCCCATGTTGATCTCGTCGGGAGGAACGGGTTTGATGGCCCTGGACGCTAGGAGAGAAGCAATCTCTGCGGTCATGGGGGCAAGGTGCTGCGGTGGAATATTGTTGGCAGGTAGGGAACGTTGTAGCGGATTGGAGGAGAATCTGATGCGATAGCCCTGCTTGATGATGGAGAGCACCCACCGGTCCGTCGTGATTTTTTTTCCAGGAACACAGGAATGCAGACAAACGCCCTCCGGTTGGCAGGTGCGGGCAGGGCGGTGAGTCAAAAAACTAGGGTTGTTTTTCCCCAGGAACAGTCGTGTTCTTCTGCGCACGTTCCCACTGTTTTGGTTTTTGTTTGTAAGGGGCTTGATACGACTGTTTCGGGGTTGTTGCCACTTGCGGTACGAATTGTATTGTTTGTTGGCTGAGGAATTCTGCGAGTATCCTTTGCAGTACGCACGAGGGTGTTCTGTACCCTCTTCGAGGGTTTGAAGAGTGGTGTCCTTGACCTTGTCGCTAATGAGCGAGTCTCCAGTGCAGGGGGTGTCCGCAATCTTGTCGTGTGAGTCACTCTGTAAGCCTGAAGCCCGTAGCCAAGCTAGCCTGCGTGCTGAGATGGCAGTTCCAACCACTCTGGTGGCTGTCTCGAAAGCGTCATAGGCCGCTTGGCCCTGATGTTTCGTGCAGTCGTCAAGTTCTGTCAGGGCTGTGGTGATTGCAGGCGGGGTTTCAGCGATTTGTGCGATGGCACTCTTGATATTTATCAGGAGGTCCTGGTGTATATGGCATGCTGGAATTGGTGTGACGCTATTCGGGCATTCAGCATGGCGCCTTAGTAAACCCACTTTGCCACATCGTCCAGGAGCTTGTTGTCCTTCCCCGGGGGTGCATTGGTGTTGCTACGGGAGAACTTGGATCGTTTGAGAGCTGATTCCACCACGATGGATTGGTGGGGAAGTTGTTGTTTATCAAAACCAGCAGGGGTTGAATGGCATACTTAAAGTCTAGTCTGCGTAGACAGGTGTGGTTAGATGCAGGGGTCTGCCACATCTTAGAGAGGTTGTCACGGAGGAGTTGGTGGACGGTTAGAGCAGTGGTTGTCTTGGGGGCGTCCACAAATTTGAATGCGCTTTGTACCTCGTTGCGTTGTTCGGGCGTGTCGACGGAGGCAATGGAGAGGGCTGACACGACCTTGTGCACAAACTTGTAATAGGTCAAATCCTCTGGTGGAGCAGAGGTCAAGTCGTCTAGTGGAGCAGAGGTGGAGTCACCGTTTGAAGAAGCTTCTGCGTGTGAAAAATCCTCTGTTCCCTCTTGTCCCGTGAGAACGGGCGCCTGCATGGGGGGCGCAGCCACGGTGGTTGTAGCAGGGAGTTGGAGGGAAGGCTGTGGCTGTTGATTTGAGACTAGTGTAGATAAGGAGGATGCCCACTGCTGTAACATACCCGAAAGGAGTTGCAGCGTGTCCTGGGGATTTGAGGATGGAGGTATAGCGTGCCCGCTGTGCTCCTGCAGATGCAAGGTGCCCCCAGGGAAGATGATGGAGGTGTAGCCTGCTCGCTATCCTCATGCATATGCAGTGATGATGGCGAGGAAGGGAGAGACTCTTCTCCATAGTTGAAATTGCTGGCAGGGGAGCTGGAAGAGCGGTGTGATCGTTTGCAGGAAGAGGGAGACACATGTCGGGATCTTTGGCGTCTGTGCCTTTTGCCCCTGCCGCGGCTCCGAAGTTGGTGTCCGTGAGAGGAGGTGCTGCGCCGTCTTCGATGGCGTCTGTCCCTGTGGTGCTGGTTCCGGCTGCGACTCCGGCTTCTGCCTTGGCTCCCTGATCCTGTGCGTTGGCTGCTGGAGTCTCTGCGCCGACTTACAGGGCTTCTGTGCCGACTCCCTGTCTGAGCAATGTCTCCGCTCCGAGGAGTGCGCCGGGAGGAGGGGCTGGTTCTTCTGCGCTGATCGGAGGAAGTTCCGATCAGCTGGCAGGAAGTAGAAAGGGTCGGCCCTGGAAGTCCAGCGGGGGTGGAGGAGGCGGCCCCAGAAATGGCGGAGGAAGCCAATGGAGGAGGACAGCACGTGGCAGGGGAGGCATCCTCATCACGGCGGGAGACGGAGGCCGGGATAGGCGCGTCTCCGGATGGGTAGGCAGAGTCAGAAGGGTCCTGGGCTCCGGGGTGTTAGAAAAGGATGTCCTTGCAGCAGGATGCAGGTAGTCAGCCAGAGCATGCTGGTGTGATTTAAGGGCCCAGGGAGACATGCGGGCGCAGGAGGGGCAATCCTCCACGGGGTGCTCCTTACCGAGGCAACGGAGGCATAGCTGATGGTCATCGGAGTTAGCTATTTTCTGGGAGCACTTTGAGCATTTTTTGAATCCAGGTTTCTTCATTTGGAGAGTAGTTTTGAGAGGTAGAGAGTAAAAGAAAAAAAAGTCTTGCTGGCAAGGCGGAAAACAAAGACTGGCTAGCTAGGGGCGGATCCAGAGATGGGGCTACTAGCCATGAGAGTATTTCAGTCTATGGCACCGTCGGATGACGTCACCACCACTTGTGGCTGACTCATCCTGCTTGTCCTGGGAGAACTAATTGTCATTGGCAGGCTGACAATCTGAAGTTCATGCCTTGCATACAATGTCATTTTGACAGAAGTCAGCACATTCAAGACTGAGAATTGTTCTGTTATGGCACCTGATGTTGCGAGTATCAAACAGGAAAATCCAGTGAATTTTGTTTTGAAATTGTAATATAAGGATTATTAGAAGTATTTCAGCGATTAAGGCTGTCTTTAAGATTAAAAACTAGTTTGAGAACCTCTTTCTGCTCCATAGCTTCTTTAAAGATGATCTGAATATTTGTTTCTAATGAAATGGTGTCTTGTTTCCAGCATTTACTATAGATGTGGGAGAATATTCTGCAAAGGTGGCACAACTGGCAGCTGTTTGCAGAGAAAAGGAAGAACATGCCAAGTAAGTTGGGACTTTTAGTGCCTGCCTGCCTACCTATCACCTTTCAGCAAGTTATTAACACTGAACTGTCATCCTACATCAGATTTAATTTATATATAGAATTTTATTACAGACCAGACCAAACCAAAAACATCCCCCTTCTAAGAGAGGAACGTAGTAGGTGTTTCGGCAAAGGCTAGGAGTATCTCTTAACCCTTTCAGACATAGATATAGATACAGATACACATGGAATTCAATGAATAACATGACGTCCATTATAGTGGACATACAGTCTGAAAGGGTTAAATACAAAGTTCCTGGTACACTTTGTACTTAGTGGCCTCTAGGAAGGAACAAAAATGTATTTGTCTTGAAAAGAAAATCGTAGTGATGTGTATTTCGCTGCTACTTCTATTTGGCTCATAGTGAAAAAGGAGCAGCAAAGAGAACCCATGGTATGTACTAGAGAGTAATTGTGGAAAGATGCTGATGAGAGGACAGATAAAATGCATGCCGGTGATGGATTTATTAAATCCAAAGGAACGTGCCATTTACACATGACAGAACCAGAATGCTTTTTCTTTTCTGTTTTAATAAATAAAAGTTTTCAGAGACGGGGATAGAGCAGTTTTGTTTAAATATCATTACTTTTTTTTAAGGTGCTATACTATATTGCAACAAGAACTTCCAGATCTTCCTGCCAGACCAGTCCAGACAAATAGGTTATCTACCAGCAGATAATGAATGGAGGCGGAGATAAAAACTAGAACTAGGCCGTGACATCACCACTGGCATGAAACCTAGCACAGCTAGAGGGAGCTCTTGGTATTTTCTGTCTCCAGCAGATGTGGTTGCTGTTTTCCTCAACAGCTACAGCCTAGAGCACCTGGTGGGCATTGAGGTCCACAAGCCAGTTGAGCTCTGTCTTGGAGGGACTCCAGGGTGTATATAAGAGATGCTTCTAGCAGCTGCTGCTTTGACTTCTGCTTTGAAGTCTCAGGGGGGCCGTCACCCCTATTTTAACCCTCCAGACCCAAGAAGCAGTGGTTCTCTTCTTCCTGGTCCTCCAACTGATGGGCTACGGTGCCATACCGGAGTGCTGCAGGTAGGAGGCATCTCTGCCAGTTTTACTGCAAATGGGCACATCTCACAACTGATCATTGGGTTCTGGATATCATTGGGCAGTTGTGTTGGAATGCGTAAGGCCCATCAGACTCCTTCATTGTTTCCCCTTACGGCTCTGCTACCAAGACAGCTGCCATACGAGTTACCATTCAGTGGCTCCTGGACCTTTGAGTTATCTGTTCTGTGCTTCCTGCGGAATGGATTCTGGGGTAATACTCTATGTACTTTGTGGTCCCCAAAAAATGGATCCTTTTGGTCTATCCTGAATCTCAAAGGAGTCAATCACAGTCTGTGTTCTTTGGTATGACACAGGAATTTTTTGTGTCCTTGGATCTAGCAGAGGCCTATTTTCATATTTGCATCAGGCGCGATCAGCAACTCTTCCTGTGCTTTGCGATGCTGGGAGTCCCTTTCAGTTTTGGGCACTGCCGTTCAGTATGTCAGTATGAGGGCGTGTGCCTATACCCTTCTTGACAATTGTCCCATCTGGGCCAAATCCCAGATGGAGGCACTTCAATCTGTACAGCAGGTAATCTAGCTCCTCTAGAGTCTTGGCTGGGTCATCAGTCGCAGCAAGAATTTTTTTTTTCTCTGTTCCAGAGCTTAGATTTTCTGGGTGCTTGTTTCGACACACTTCAGGGAAAAGTGTTTGCAGACCACTGGGTGACGTTCACCAGCCAGCTCCCACTGCCTGGGATTATCTGCAGCTCCTGGGATCAATGATGGTAATCTTAGCTGGCTCCCTGGGGGTAAGCGTACATGCAGCCTCTGCAGTGGGTGTTGCTGTCCTGATGGTCACATGTCTGTCTTGGGCATTCACGGTCCTTCTGCTGTGAGCCCCCCTCCCCCCCAAATAGCCATGAGATGAAATCTTTCTTGCTGTATTTCTCTAGACAAGATGCCTTTGAGACACCAGCCTGGGTCATCATCACCGATGCTAGTCTAGCCGGTGGGGGGCTTATTATCTGGGTCCAGCTGGAAGCCAGGTGGGCCATCAAGCTTCTGGAAGCTAGGGCAATCCATCTGGCTCTGATGCACTATGGCAGTAGCTTATGTGAATTGTCAAGGCAGGACCAAATGCCTGGCGGTTGCACGAGGAATGTCCCTTTTGTTCCCAAAGGTAGAACACCACCTACAGGCCTTGTTGGCACAACACATTGCTGGGCAAGACAGTGTGGAGACTGATAACCTCAGTTGGTATCTCCTCGATCCCAAGGATGCTTGCCCCATGGACCTTCTACCGCCTAGTGGACCAGTGGGGGATGCCGAAAGCTGACTTGATGGCAACTAGCAGCCATCGCCAAGATACCCAACTTTTTCTGTCACCACAAAAAGACCACATCAAAGAGGGTGGACGCCATGGTCCAAACCTGGTGCCAGGTCCCTCTCCTCTGTGTTTGTGTTTTTGTCGTCCCTCCCCTCCCCCCCCCCCCCACCCATCCATGGGCCATGATAGCCCGGGTCCTTCGGATAGAAAAGCATTTTACTTGATCATGGTGCAGCCCCTGAACTTGAGAGGCAACATTTAGCTTGTAAAGGTTACCCAACTGCGGTGGTGTCCACATTACTGTGTGCCAGAAGGCATTCTACATCTCTGGCTTATGCTAGAGTATGGTGTCTGTCAGGCTTGGTGCTGGCAGCACTGTATTTCCCCGTGGTGTTCACATAGGTATAATGCTTTTTCAGGATGACCGTGAAGGGCTTGGCCTGAAATTCTCTGTGTGCAGATTGCAGCTCTTTTCTGCTTTTGTGGCCTGGTAGCTGGTCATTCCCTTGTGGTGCACCCAGATGTGGCATGCTTCTTTAAAGGTGTTTGCGTGCTCCATCCTCCCAGTGCAACCAGCGATTCCTTTTTGGGATTTGGCTCTTGTGCTTCAGGCCTTGCTTCATTCTCCCTTTGATCACCTTAAGCGGGTGACCCTTAAGGATCTTCTCTGAAGACTTTTTGGTAATGATTACTTCAGTGCGGCAGATCTCAGAGCTACAGGCGCTCACTTGTCTAGATCTTTTTTTTTATTATCTTTTTTGCCTAAAGGAGTGTCTTTGCATCCAGTTCCCTCCTTTTGACCCAGAGTGATTTCAGTTTTCTGTCAATCGGGTCATTTCTCTTCTAGCTTTTTACCTTTTAGCAATGCACCAATAGGGATGTACGCAGAGCATTGTTGCGTTACTTGGAGAGTATGAATCCCTTTTGCTTTTCTGATCACCTCTTTGTTCCATCCGGGGCCTTGTAAGGGAAGGCAGCATCGAAGGCTACCCTTGGCCACTGGATCCGGGAGGCCGTTGATTTGGCATATTTATTGCAAGATAAACCTTTCCCTAACGGCCTTAGGGTTCACTGTGCCAGAGCCCAGACAGCTTCCTGGGCAGTCTCATCCTATGTTTCTCCTCAATAACATTATTGGCTGGATGTCTCACACGGCAGCACATCTTGGCTCAGGTGTGCTTGGTGGCTGTAATTTCTTAACACCTCAGTGTGGGGTAGCTTTGGTACTTCCATTTGTCTGGACTGGTCTAGCAGCAAGAATCTGGAAGGGTAAATATTACTTACTGTTAATTTCCTTTCCTAGAGTCCTGCTAGACCAGTCCACGACCCACCCACTTCTTAGCCTTGTGCCTCTTACACAGATGCTTGTTCATGCAGACTTCTTTACATATTTGTGCTTTGTTAATACATTGCTTGGGGACCCCTTTGGAGAATTTGGATGTTTCCATTTGCTTGTTAGGGTTCCTTCAGCTGTGCTAGGTTTTATGTATGCCAGTAATGATGTCAACTCAGCCAATTATCCACCTATTGCTATGAAGGAGAAAAGCCAACCAGCAATGAAAAAAAAAGAACTCTAGCTTAAATAGAAACCTTTTATGCAAATCCTTAAGGACTTCAAATCTAGATTGTCTGGCAATCAAGCCGAAAAAAAAATTATAGGCTATTGGGTCAGCTCAGTATTAAATCATTGGTCCTGAAGAGTAGAAATTGTAACAATACATACACAAACCCATTTAGAGCCAAAATGCCATGTGTTTGCGTTAAGGTTTATATAGTATTTGCTGTGAATTTATGCAAGTTACAGCTCAAGCCATTTTTATAGACACAATATTGCGTTCCGATGGTAAAAATACTCATCTGTGTCAGGAAAAGCCATAAACCACAAGCCTCTCTTGCCGGGGTCCATCGGGTCATGGCATAGTTCTAGGTGTTTGTTTTTGTTTTTTCTGTCTCCTTCTGCTGGCAGGGGGAGAGAACCCATTTGTCTGGACTGGTCTAACAGGACTCCAGTAAAGGAAATTAACAGTAAGAAAAATTTTCCCCTATAAGGTAATCCTTGCCTGAGTGTTGTCTTTAGTGCAAACTAGTTTTTACTTTAATTAGAGCAATTAACATGATAAAGGTTCAGTCACTCTGTAAATCCAGTACAGCTACCAGTACCCTACTTTTGTGACTTTGAAGTATTATAAGAAATGGGCAAATGGTAATTTTTTTTTCTCCTTACTGAAGGCATGTGTCTTTCTGTCTCTCTCTCTCTCTCTCTCTCTCTCAGAAATAGAACATTTTCACAAGAACAAATGATGCAGCCATCGGGGACTACTGGGTCTGTCCAATCTTTCTCAGTTATGCTTCCTACTCTGGACTCTGAGCATTGTCTTAAGGGTTTGCAGCAGTTGATACCTTCTGCTGCTCAGTCGGAGACTGTGTCACAGGGATGTCTGCAGGGTGGTGTGACTAGACAAGTATCTATTCTACCCACTTCTTTGCCCCAGGCAGAAACCACAACACCAGCCTTGATCAGCAACCAGCCTTACGTCTGTCTTGGTTCTGCCCCATTGTTAATGCTGTGTGGTAGCCTGCAAGAAAACTTCACAAGTGATGGTTCGCAGGCAGTGGAAGAGCACAGGGGAATTGCTGAACTGGGTTCACCAGAAACGCCCCAAGTCGTCTTGCCTATATTCACAAAGGAACCACCTAAGCCTAATACCCAGAAGTGTCAGTTGCCATCTTCACTTGCTGAAGGTGATGATCTTGTGGTGCTGAAGAAGGAACCAGCAAGCAGCCCTCGACCTTTAGCCCTAACCAAGGTAAGAGATGTCTAGGAGCTCAACTATGAGGCTAGGAATCAAGGCACAAGATTAGAACATATTCCGAGTGTTCACATTTATAGTTATAGTGGTTAATGTTGATCTTTTTGTATTCTGCTCCGTGTGAAAATGTAGGTACACCTCCAGGCACAAAATCTCTGCCTCGATACGATTGGGCAAATAAGATATTGCCATTGCAGGAACATAGCATGAGCAGACTGAAAATAGGCATAGTTTCTGCAAGCTTAGATCTGCAAACATCTTTTTCTTCAGACAGGCTGTATAAGCCAGAAACCTATCTGAATAAATGCAGAATGTTTTGTTAGTCTTGGAAACAAATGCTATATGTAGTTCTTGTACAGGCATCATTTTTAACTTTTTCCATGGTGCTTGATGTATTTCTAGTCTGCTTTAAATACCTTGCACAATAAAAAATAAATAAATATACATATACGAGGGGAGGAGGGGGCAGGGAATCAGCAACAGGGCTAACATGGGGGAGGGGGCTGGCTGACATGGAGGGATGGATGGGGGGGGGGGCTGACATGGAGGGAGGGAGGGGGCTGGAAGGGAACTGACAAGGGTTCCCTCTCATCCAGCAGGAACAACCGACATTGAATAAATCAGCAGGCTGATTTGTGCAGCGGCGGCATTCTGGTTGGTTTTGATTTTAGATTTTGCTGCCTCTGCCTTCCCGCCGCCTTTTTTTTCCTGCAAGCATTCTTGAGGAAAAAAACGCAGCAGGAAGGCAGAGACAGGGCATAGGTGGCAAAATCTAAAATTAAAACAGCCATAGTGCCCCCGCCACCGCCGGATGAGGTGCAGGTGGAGGGAGGGGGGGGTACAGGAGGACGACAAGGAGAGACAAAAGTGAGAGATGGGTGACAAAGGGGGGGAGACAGGGGACAAGTACTAGACAAAGAGGAGAGACAGTGCGGGTTAGGATTATAATGGGCTGATGGGGGGGCTAGCACTGGTAATGGGCTGATGGGGCTAGCACTGGTAATGGGCAGATCGGGGGGGGGGGGACTAGGACTGGTAATGGGTTGATTAGGGAAGGCTAGGACTGGGAATGGACTGAGGGGGGACTAGCTATGGAAATGAGCTGATTAGGGAAGGCTGGGACTGGTAATGGGCTGATGGGGGGTAGGACTGGTAATGGACTGATGGGGAGCTAGCATTGGAAATGAGCTGATCGGGGAGGCTAGGACTGGAAGTGGGGGGGGGGGGTAGGACTGGTAATGGGCTGAGGGGGGACTAGCACTGGAAGTGATTTGATTGAGGGGGCTTCGACTGGAAATGGTCTGATGGAGGGGAGGATAGAGCTGCTGGCCTTGGATGAAAACTGGGGCTAGGGCTACAAATGGGCTGATGCGAGGGGATGGGAGAATGGGACTGGAAAGGAGTGGATGCTGAGGGGCTGCCATGGTATTTGGGCTAGAAGGAGCTGGACAGTGGGGAAGGAGGGGGTCTGGAAGGGAATGGACACCAGTGGCAGTCATGGGAATGCAAGTTGACATTGGAAGGTACCGGGAGGAAGGACTGAAAAGGGGCTGATACTGGGAAGGGTTACTGGGACTGGAAATAGGCTGATGGAAAAGTGAAGAAAACAAAAGAAGAGATGAGAAATGACAGACGGACCATAGACCACAGAAAGAGCAAAGAGAAGACAAAGCAGAAGCCTCAGATTGGGACCAGCATGATTAGAGAATAAAATGGTCAGACGACAAAGGTAGAAAAAAATTTTTTATTTCATTTTAGTGATTGGACTTTGTGCTATCTTTATATTTTACACAGTATTGGGGAACTGCATCTCTTATTTATCTGATGTTGCACTGCATGTGGACTCTGGCTTCTTGGGGTTTCAGTTTAAATTTGTCTACATATTTTTATTTTTACTTTAGATTATGGTTACTTATGCTGTACTTGGTAAGGGTTGATGTTGTGAGTGTGTGACTGAGGCCAGGTGTTCTGTTAACATGGAGTTTGTACATAAATATCTATATTGTACTGTAGTAATTTGACTGTTTCAGCTTTTCAAATAGGTGTATGGATGGATGTTCCACGGCCCACTGTAGTATTTACAGTGACGTCTTTTTTGATGGGCTCCTTATGTGAGTTTTGGAAGTTTGTGCTGATATGGTATGGTAGGTTTGCTCTTTGTTGTAGGGTTTTGTATTAGTTCACAATATGCCTGGTACTGGAGAGTGGTGGTGGTGGTTGTCGTTGTAATCAGAATTCTTTTTTTTTTTTTTTTTATATTGAGTTCTGTAGGTGAATGTCCTGGTTCTGCTCTACCCACTATGGCTGCAAAATATATGTTGAAAAAGAAAAAGCAAGAACCATAACGCAGTTCATAACAAAATAAAAATGAGTTATAATTTAGTTTTATCAACTGTGTGCTGTTGATTCTTGCTCTTTTAGTTCCTTGGTGTGCAAACGGGACCGTACCTAGCCCTTTGCAAGCAGTGCAGCCGCACAGGGTGCAAAGGCTTGGAGGGTGTATTTCAGCTGTCTGCTGTTGCCCTGCTGCCATTGGCAGGACAATAGCAGGAAGCTGAAATGTGCCACCAAAGCTTTTTCGCAGCATTTTTAGCAAGTCTGGTCCCTCCCTCCTCCGATGTGATGTCAGAGCAGGGAGGGACAGATCTGCTTAAAGTGCCAACGACTTTCAGATCGAGCATATGCCCCCCCCCTCCCCCTGTCCAGCGCTGCCTGCTGCTGTGAAAAATAGAGGGCGGCAGCAGCAGGGAAAGAGCAGGCAGCACTGGGGGGAGGGGGGCGCCCAAGCTGCAAGTCGCACAGGGGGTGATTGCAGCTTGATATGGCCCTGTGTGCAAACATCTTGCATTTTCTCCATATAATCTGATTGGCTGCTTGGTTTGGTTCAGTCCCTGATTGAAGTTCTGAAAAAGCCCCGTCCCCCTCTGGGGGGGGGGGAGGGGCGGCGCGGGGCGCCATCTCATTCTTCGCCTCAGGCAGCAGATTGCCTTGAGCCGCCCCTGCTTGAGCAGAATCAATTAAGGCATGCTTCTCCATGTTAAGTCCAGAAGTGTGTATCTGTTTTTTCCACATGAAGGAACTCTGGGTTACCATGGTCTTAAACGGAGTTCTCCTCTTTTTAGAAATCCTTGGAAGTAACAGATGAGGAATGCCTCCAGGACAGCAGATGCATCGCCTTGGGGCCTCAGAAACCACATAATGTTGACCTAAGTAATCATAATGCTTTATCAGCCACAAAGGATGCTGTAGAGTCTGTGGTGACTCCAGAGCAGCAAAATACATTTAGAAATGAGGACTTTCAAGAATCCTCTGAGTCCAAAGAACATCATGCTCCAGAAAATGTGACACAGGCACCCATGCCACAATATCTTTATGTGCCATCTGCTGCTGGTAAGTCCTTATTAATCACTAGTTGCCCCTGTTTATCAAAGTGTGCTAATGCTTTGCATAATAGCAAATTAATATGAAGTAACTGCAAAACCACTGTTGGGTGTTCTAGTATTGAGAGGCCTATCTATGCATTTAACACAGGTGCTAACCTTCATCAAAAGTATGACCAATTACTACTAATCGTCTGTATAGTGCTACAAGGCGTATGCAGCACTGTACATATAGATGTATGACATGGTCCCTGTTTATCAGAGCATATAAACTAATCAAGATAAAACACATAGTGAAACTGGGGACTAGAGTATGGTAAGATACACACAGTGGTGAACAAGAGTGAGGAGCATCGGGATCCAAAAGCGGCTTCAAAGAGGTGGGGTTTTAGCCTGGATTTGAATAGGGCTAAAGAAGGGGCCCCGATGTGCAGACTTGGGGTGGTTTGTTCTAAGCATATGGAGCAGTAAGATTGAATGAACCAAGACTGGAGTAGGCAGTGTCAAAGAAGGGCACAGATAAAAGGGATCTGCAGAGGAGCGGAGTTCCCAAGGAGGGGTGTAGAGTGAAGAGGAATGATAGTGAGGAGCCACAGAATGAATGCACTTGTAAGTCAGTAGGAGAAGTTTGAACTGGATGTGGAAACTGATCGCTAGTGAAGTGACTTGAGAAGAGGGGTTACATGAGCATAGTAACATAGTAAATGACGGCAGATAAAGACTAGTATGGTCCATCTTGTCTGCCCAGCAAGATGGCAAGAGTAGGTGCACCTTCTGCTCCATGCAGGTCACCCCTCCCCATGTCTTTAGGGGGTCAACCCACCGCTCCGTGTAGGACACCCCTGTTTGTTGAGAAATTAGATAGTTAAGTTTTTATAGCAACACCGGTGGACAATAAGCTGTGCAGCTAAGTCTTTTGAACAGATTGAAGGGGAGAGAGATGATTCAGAGAGACCAGCAAGGAGCAGGTTACAGTAGTCAAGGTGGGAGGTGACTGGTAAGTGGAGAAGGATCTTAGTAGTGTGAATAAAAAGGAAGGAACTAATTTTGCTTATGTTATAGAGAAGTGGCAGGTTTTAGCCATCTATTGGATGTGCCCAGAGAGTAGAGTCAAAGATGACTCCAAGGTTGCGAGCTGAGGAAACGGAGGAGGTGTAGTGTTATCCAGAGAAATGGAGAAGGGAGGAATCCTGTGCAGATTTAGGAACCAGGTCAAAATCCTAAGTCAGTGCTCATGACATTGTGCCCCTTCCCTTCTGGTGGTGTTACACTGGTCTCGTTCTCAAATCTCAAAAGACCGGTGCCAGAGTTCCTACACCATGCATCTTTAACAGCCATAGCTTCAGGTAGCAAGTGTCTGTATGTGGGGTGTGATGTAATGGTGGTGTACCAGTCTGTGTGTGTGTCGGGGGGGGGGGGGTGATACAGTTGTGCTGGTGGGGTGCAGGGCTGCAGGCTATATGTGTGCTGCAGAACAGGGGGGATTTACATGTTTATATGGAGGTGAAGTTCCTGTGTGCACATGTGTGGAGTTAGTATGTGTCCTCCAAAGGTGGGGTGTATGTGTGCTTGTGTATGTATTCTTTTGGGGGGAGGGGAATGCACCATGCTTTCATAACCTTTAACCTTGCATGCTTCCTTCCTCCTCCACCCCTCCCTCTCTCTGTTTCCCTTTCAGACTTTTTTCTCTTATCCTCCCCTCCCACACCTTTGCCTTCTCCCCCTATTCTCTTCTTGTCATGGTGACCTGGCATCTGGGGTTTGTCGAGTCCTGCCTTAACTGCTGTTTCATGTTTGTAAGTTGGGGGGGGGGTTTCTAAGCTACTGAAGCTGAAACTTCCCCCCCACCCCCCCATAGGAATGCACTGGATTATTTTCCAGCTAGATAGGTCTTAAACCAATTTTTCCCATATGCCAAGTTTCATCCCATTCTGCTAAATATTTAGAAAGTTATTGTCCCCAGATGGGCAGGCATTATCAGCTCCTTTTGTATGGTTCTTTCCAACTTCTTTTGAGTTGGAAAGAATAAAAAGCCAGATTAACAGCAGTAGAGTACATATTGGGATATTTGGTTGCACCTTCCTCCTACTATTACTATTTAGCAGTTATATAGCGCTACGCATGCAGCGCTTTACAGGTATACATACAAGAGACAGTCCCTGCTCGTCAGAGCTTACAATCTAGTTGAGACAATACAGAGCAATAGTCAATCTGGTGCAAAAGCACAGTATGGGCTTTACAATTTGGACATGAAAATTGACGGGAGTCAGGTTGAGAGAGAGAGAAGTCAGGATCTGAAAGCGATAGTGAAGTGGTGGGTCTTCAATCTGGATTTGAAGAGGGCCAGGGAGGGTGCCTGGCTCACAGACACAGGTAAGCTGTTCCAGGTGTAAGGTGCAGCAAGGTGAAAAGAGAGTCGGGAGTTAGCGGTGCGAGTGAAAGGCCTAGATAGAAGTGATTTGTTAGCAGAGCGAAGTTCCCGAGAGGGGGTGTAAGGAGAGATGAGATATTTGGGGCCCGCAGAGTGAATGCATTTATAGGTCAGTAGGAGAAGTTTGAACTGGATGCGGAATTGGACAGGGAGCCAGTAAAGCGACTTCAGAAGAGGAGTAACGTGGGCATGGCGAGGTTGATGGAAGAGTAGTCTAGCAGCATGATTTTGTATAGATTGAAGGGGAAGGAGATGGCTAGCGGGAAAACCAGCAAGGAGGAGGTTGCAGTAGTCGAGGCGAGAGGAGATTAAGGAGTGGATAAGGGTTTTGGTAGTGTGTTCAGAAAGGAAGGGGCAGAACTTGCTAATGTTGTAGAGAAAGAAGCGTCAGGTCTTAGCTACATGCTGGATATGTGTGGAGAAGGAGAAAGAGGAGTCAAAGATAACCCCCAGGTTGCAGGCCGAGGGAACAGGAAGGATCATAGAACCATCCACGGAGAGGGAGAAGAGGAGGGGGGGGGGAAAGACAAGGAGTTCAGTCTTGGCCATGTTCAGTTTCAAGTGGCGGTGAGACATCCAGGCAGCAATGTCAGAAAGGCAGGCAGAGATCCTGGTCTGGATTGCCGGAGAGATATTAGGTGTAGAGAGGTAAATTTGGGAGTCATCAGCATAGAGATGGTACTGAAAGCCATGGGAGGAGATAAGAGAGCGCCAAGGGATTGGGTATAGAGGGAGCAAAGGAGGGGCCCCAAGACGGATCCTTGGGGCACACCAACATGGAGTGGGGTAGGAGAAGAAGAGGATCCACCAGAGCACACACTAAAGGAGTGATGGGAGAGGTAGGAGGAGAACCAGGATAGTAGTGAGCCCTTGAAACCAGGCGAGGAGAGGGCGGTGAAGAGAAGATTGTGGTCAACAGTGTCAAAGGCAGCAGAGGTGTCAAAGATGAGGGCTGAGTAAATACCCTGAACATAAGATATGCCATACTGGGTCAGACCAAGGTCCAAGCCCAGTATTCTGTTTCCAACAGTGGCCAATCTAGGTCATATGTACCTAGCAATCTCCAGGAACAAGCAGGAATGAGTCCTCACATATGGGTACGTCGGTACCGACAGAGCCTGCGCGGGAAAGCTCCCCAGCTTCCCAGAAAGAAAGCTTTTGGGAGCATCCCACAGCGCATGCACGCTGCCTTCCCGCCTTTCCTAACCAACTCTCCTCAGTTCTTCTTTTTCTGCGGAGCCAGCAGGTCGTGTTCCTGTCACGGCTGAAGAAGTTCTTTATTTTAATTTATTTCTTTGGTCGCGTGTCTGCTTTCCCCGACGCCGGACCGGTACCGCCGGTCTTTTCTTTTCTTCTAAAAAAAAAAAAAGAAATTGCTAAACTGAAAGTGGACAAAGCCATGGGACCGGATGGGATACATCCCAGGATACTGAAAGAGCTCAGAGAGGTTCTTGCAGGACCGTTAAAGGATGTCTTCAACAGATCCTTGGAAACAGGAGAGGTTCCTCAGGACTGGAGAATGGCTGATGTCGTACCTCTACACAAAAGTGGTGACAGGGAAGAAGTGTCAAACTACAGACCCGTGAGCCTTACCTCGGTGGCAGGAAAAGTAATGGAGGCACTCCTGAAAGAGCGAATAGTGAACTTTCTGAAAACCAACAGCTTGCAAGACCCGAGGCAACATGGTTTTACCGAAGGACGATCTTGCCAGACAAATCTGATCGAGTTCTTTGACTGCGTGACGAGGGAACTAGATCAGGGGCATGCAATGGATGTCATCTACCTGGATTTCAGCAAAGCCTTTGATACTGTTCCTCATAGGAGGCTTATCAACAAACTCAGTAGCTTGGGGATGAGTCCCAAGATGGTAAACTGGATTAGAAATTGGCTGACTGACAGACGACAGAAGGTGATTGTACATGGAGCTCACTCGGATGAGAGGAAGGTGATTAGCGGGGTGCCCCAGGGTTCGGTCCTGGGCCCGGCACTGTTCAATGTATTTGTGAGTGATATTGCTGAAGGACTGAATGGAAAAGTCTGTCTTTTTGCAGACGACACAAAAATTTGCAACAGAGTGGACTCCCCTGAGGGAGTGGTTAACATGAAGAAAGATCTACAAAAGCTGGAAGACTGGTCTAAAGCTTGGCAACTACGATTTAATGCAAAAAAGTGCAGTGTCATGCACTTGGGTAGCAGAAATCCAAGAGAAATGTACAAGATAGGGGGAGAAAGGTTGGTATGCACAGTTCAGGAAAAAGACCTTGGTGTGATTATCTCTGCTGATCTCAAGGTGGCAAAACAGTGCGACAAGGCGGTGGCAAAAGCCAGGAGGATGTTGGGCTGCATACAAAGAGGGATTACCAGCAGAAAAGAAGAGGTACTTATGCCACTGTATAGGTCACTGGTGAGGCCTCACTTGGAATACTGCGTTCAGTTTTGGAGACCATATCTTGCAAAGGATGTAAAAAGACTGGAGACTGTTCAGAGGAAGGCGACCAAAATGATTTGGAGCCTGCGTCAGAAGCCTTATGAGAAGAGACTTGAAGACCTAAATATGTATACCTTGGAGGAAAGGAGGCACAGGGGAGATATGATTCAGACCTTTAAATACTTAAAGAGAAATGATGAACAAACAAACCTCTTCCAAAGACGGGGAACCTGTAAAACTAGAGGGCATAACATGAAACTGCAAGGGGGTAAATTGAAAGGCAATGTCAGGAAATATTTTTTCACTGAAAGGGTGGTGGATGCTTGGAATGCCCTCCCGATGGAAGTGGTAGGGGCAAACACGGTGACGGAATTCAAAAAGGCATGGGACAAACACAGAGGATCCCTTTACAGAAATAGGAAAAAAAAACAAAATAAACGGTACCATCTAACTTCCGAACCATCTAACTTCCGAACCATATAACGTCTCAACAAATAGGGGTGTCCTATATGGAGTGGTGGGTTTACCCCTGAACAAGGATATGGAGAGGGGTGGCCTGCGCGGAGCGACAGGTGCACCTACTCTTGCCATCTCGCTGGGCAGACTGGATGGACCATGCTGGTCTTTATCTGCCGTCAACTACTATGTTACTATATAATACTTTTCCTCACTTGGTGTATTTTTCTTCTTAGGCCTCCAGGCCCACAAGAAACTTTCCCTCATGGAAAAACCAGCCTCTGGCTTCAAAAAATGCACTAAGTGTAGCGGTACAATTTCTGTTACAGATACCCATGAATGGTGTCTTAAATGTTTGGGGCCTGAACACTCCATCCTGGATTGCCAGTCCTGTTCTCTAATGTCTAAACGAGGGTTGCCAAGCTCCATGTGCTGTTTCCCACAGATGCACCGGCGGTAGCATCGACATCTTCCAGGTCTTCCTCTCCTGATGGATCTCAGGTAACCAAACATACTTTTAGCAGGTCCTCGAAGGGCAAATCTCCCTCTAAGCATCGAGATGCCTCCGGGCTTGCCCTTGAGGATCCTGCCCCAGCCAAACAACCCCAGCGGGAAGCTCCGGCTTCCAAAGCTCCTCCTATGGGGTTACAGGTTAACATCGATGGCACGGCCTCGACCGATCACCTGTTAGACTGCTCTGGGGTACTGGCACAATCTCCCGGTACCGACATCCAGGCAGTCGTGGCGTCCATGGATCACACTCTGCAATCCATGCAGCAGGCTATACTGGCTTTCATCAAGGCTGCGACGCCGTCGGTACCACAACAAGCTCTGTTGTCGGTACTGGTACCAACTTCGATACTGGTACCGGCTGCATCGACATCGGCCAGGATACCGATTCCGGCTCCCTGTCCTGGGCTCTTTCTCAGTACCGACCCGGTACCGGGGACACCCGATGTCGGTACCGATCGATACGCCTATCGATCTTTAGAATCGAGCAGACAATACTTCGATTCTTCTGATGATTCTGAGTCATCGGATGAGTCCCCTGAAGTATCTGTCACCCTTCCTGAGGAGCCGCTTTCTCCAAAAAAGAGAATGTCTCCTCCAGAGGATTTGTCCTTCAAGACTTCATAATAGAAGTAGCTAAAGGACTCTCTATTTCAGTAACCTCTGAAAAAGAACCTAGAGCAAAAAAATTAGATATTTTGGGATACTCTAAGGTTCCCAGAGAGGCAGTCACCTTGCCAATTCATGAAATTCTTCAAGAACATTTGATTGAATTGTGGGAGACTCCTCTCACCCTTTCTCCTCATTCTCGTAGATTGGACACTATGTACTGTGTCCCTCCTTCTCCTGGATCTCAAAAAACTCAGCTTCCTCACCACTCCATTGTAGTGCAGTCAGCTATGAAGAGGATAAAGAGTATCAAAAGACACTCTTCTACTCCCCCAGGAAGAGAATGCAGGACCTTGGATGCTTTTGGTAGGAAAATCTTCCAAGCTAGCATGCTTATTGCCAGAATCAATTCATACAGCCTTTATATGGGTATGTTTCTGAAGGAGGTTGCAGAAAAACTGCACAACTTTATCCCTTTTATGTAAAGTCATTTTTATTGAATTTCTTAGAAAATGAACATGAACAGTATGCCAGGCCTACAACCGGGCCAATACAAAGTACAGGCAGAGTGCATAAACACTATCATAGAAAGCTCAGTACAACAACAATTAGCCCGAAAACTAGGGAAGAAGGGCAAAATGGAACTTATACAGAGCATATCACTCCAAAGCACAGCAGTCCAGACATAGCATTTCAAACCCATCCCCCCCCCCAGAGTGGCGTACATAAAGCAAAAGCACTCTCTGGGCAGCACCACTAGGCCAATTGTCTACACGTTTAAAAGTCAAGTAGTCCCCCCCTCCCCACCCACCTCCCCCCTCCCCTACCATTCCCCCCCACCCCCCTCCTCCCCGTGACCAGAGATACCCCTCCCGCCCTACCACCCAAGTTGCAGCTCCAGAGAGTCCCCGTATCCCACCCCCTGCTCCAGAGAGGGTCCACTCAGGGCTCAGCTCCCGCAGTCCTGCACCTCCACAGCAGCAAAATCCGGGCCACGCAGCAAGGGCGCCCAGACTAGTTGGAATCGGGACCAGGCTTTGCCACCTAGTAGCTGGGCCGTTCTACGCTCCATACGCAGGAGCTCTCCTAATTGCCCCTCCCATTCCCCTAGAACCGGTCCCCCCTCCGACAGCCAATGACGCAAGATGGACTGCTTAGCCACCAGGAAGCTCTTCTCATATAGCTGTCGTTGTGCCACTGTCCCCGGGGCCCCCCGAGGTGTCACATGAAATAAGCACCACAAAGGGTGAAGGTCTAGGCTCCGCCCTACCCAAGTGGCCAATTTAGTCCCTACCGCCTCCCAAAACGCCTGAATAACAGGACAGGACCAAAAACGATGGAGGAGAGTACCCACCCCCCCCCTACAGAGACCACACACATCCGACTCCAACAAGCCCATCCTGCACGCTCCCACCTCCGATATATAGGCTCGCCAGATCAACTTGAATTGCAGTTCCCGATAGCGCACTGCTTCGGAGAGCTCGCGAACTCGGCAAAAGGCCACCGCCACCAGATCCACCGTGAGATCCATCACACCGTCCTTCCTCCAACGCTCCACCAAAACGAGCAGGCTCGCCGCACCCTCCACAGGGATCAATTCCTCCATCAGCTTCCTGGTGGTGGTACTCTCCTGAAATTTCACCAGCAGGGACCAGAGACTATGCTCTCTAGAAAGCAGCGCCGTCCTCTCGGGCAAACTGGACACATAATGACGTACCTGCAGATAGTAGTAAAACGTCGCGGGCGGCAAAGTATAACGCCGCGCCAGCGCCTGGAAAGATTCCAGCTGATCCGAAGTCTCCATACGTAGGTGACTGACATACTCGATACCTGCCTGCGACCAGGCCCTACTCGCCCTGCCAACAGTGCCCGGCAAAAATTGGCGATTGCCCACTAGGGGTAGGCAGTCTGTAAAACCCCAATGGCACCCGCGAATCCGACACAGAAATCGCCAAGCCACACGCAACACGCGCAGGTAACCGGAGGCCCTCCAAGCACGTGGCAACAGCGCCCCCCCACTGTGCAGCAGGAACGTTCTATGCCGATTCTCAGAAAATTGATCTATGAGAGACACCGGAAGCCGCTCCTCATTTCCCACCACGAAGTCGCTCAGACGCCTCACTGCATAGCAAAGATTATAATTCCTCAAAGACGTCAGCCCAATGCCCCCCTCCTCCACGGGGCGCATGAGCGCCTCCAGCGCAATGCGCGCCCTTCGGGATCTCCAGAGAAACCGTCCGATCTGCTTGTGAAGCTCCCGCAGATCACGTCTGTGGATCCAGAGGGGCAGATTCCGCAATAAATATAGCCAGCGTGGCCATTCGATCATTCTCACTAGTGCTACCCGACCCATTAATGAAAGCGGGAGATCCTTCCATCGCAGCAGTTTCGCCACCGTAGAGACAAGGAGAGGCCGGACATTAACCTCATAAAGACTCTGCATATATGCAGGGATTTGAATGCCCAAGTAGCGGATCTGCCCCTCCGCCCATTTAAGTGGGAATTGGCCCCGCCAGGCGCGACGAGAGCGCTCATCTACATCCAAAACCATCGATTTCGTCCGATTGATTCGAAGCCCGGAGAATCCACCGAAGTGCTCAATAACCTCCAGTGCCGCCGGCAAAGACAGCATCGGACGGGTGAGACACAACAATATGTCGTCCGCAAAGGCACTCAACTTAATACCACCCGCGCGCCATTCAACTCCCCGAATCTCAGGAGATGCAATTAGAGAGAGCAAGAGCGGCTCCAGCTGAAGAACATATAGCAGGGGGGAAAGAGGACAACCCTGTCTGGTGCCCCGTGCGAGCAAGAAGGGCAGTGAGCGCTCACCCCCGTCTTCCACCACCGCCAGGGGGGACGCATACAGCGCCTGCAGCCATTTCAGATAGAGACCCCGAAAGCCAAACTGCCGGAGAGCCGCAAACAGATATCGCCAGGACACCCTATCAAAGGCCTTCTCCGAGTCCAAACTGACAAGGATCAGTGGGTCCCGTGCCTGTGAGGTCAGTTCCATACCCAACAACACCCTACTAATGTTTACAGACGCCTCCCGGCCTTTAACAAAGCCCGCCTGATGAGAGCCCACCAGCCCAGGGAGAAAGATCTGGAGACGAGCTGCCAGCACGGACGCAAAGAGCTTTTGGTCAACATTGATTAACGAGATCGGCCTATAAGAAGCGGGATCTTCAGGATCCTTTCCCTGTTTTGGGATTAGGATGATGCTGGCGGTACGCATGTCCCTCGGAAATCCGCCAAGCTCCGCGGCTTCCTCGTACACAGCTGCAAGCGTAGGCACCACCGCCCTCTCTAGCATCTTATAAGCTTCATAGGGGTAACCGTCCGGGCCGGGTGCCTTATGCGGAGGACCTGCTTTTATTGCCCGTTGGATTTCTTCCCCCGTCATAGGACGATTCAACACCTCCGGTTGCTCTTCCGAGAGCTGCGGGGGCGAAGCTCGCTCCAGGAAAGTTTCCATCAAAGACGCATCGCCCTCCTCCGACGTATAAAGCGTCTCGTAGAAGGACCGGAAAACGCGGACAATCTCCTCGGGTCGCGTAGAACGCCTTCCTGTCTCATCCCGGATCACCATAGCCCCCCGAGGGCCCGCTCTCTCCTTTACCAACCGCGCCAACAACTTCCCCGATCTGTCGCCATGTCGGAAGAGCTGATGACGATAGTATTGCTGGGACTGAATCGCTCGCTCCTGCAACAGATCGTTTAGCTTCTTTTGAAGCTCGATGTAGTCCTGGACTCCGGGAGGGTGCCTCAAGGCCACATCCTTAGCCCGGCGAAGTTCCCTCGTCAGTCGAAGCACCTCTTCATTGATCCGCTTGCGTTCCGCGCTCACATAAGCTATGATATACCCACGAAGAACGGCCTTCCCAGCTTCCCAAAATGATGCCACTGTGCTGGCCGTACCCTCATTAAATTCCACATATTCGGTCCAGCGCCTAATCACATATTCTCGAAATTCCGACCTTTTCCATAAGTAACTAGGGAATATCCATTTGCCATGGCCTGCCCGCTCGCTCCGCCAAACCAGGCTGACCATTGCATGATCAGATACAAGAATAGGCCCTATCTTCGCCTCAAGGACTTTCCCGAACCAGGACTTCGATACCAGAATATAATCAATTCTTGACCACGTTCGATGGGCACGCGACAGATGTGTGTAGTCTCTACTTCCCTGGTGGAGCACCCTCCAAACATCAACCAGCTCCCCCATTTCACAGAGGTAGCCCACCCCCCTGGAATTCCAACCTCTCCCCGGTTGTGATCGAGAGCGATCCAGGAGGGGATCGTGCGGGCAATTGTAATCGCCCGCCAGAATGATTGGTACCTTCGGGGATCCCAAAATCTTAGCCAAGATAGATTTAAAAAACTCATGATCATAGGTGTTAGGGGCATATACATTCCCAATAAGAAGTTCTTCACCCTGAATCTTAAGGTGCGCAAACAGATACCTGCCCCCGGGGTCCTCATCTACTGTTAACACCTCACAGGGTATGTTCTTGTGGATCAAAATGGCCACCCCTTTCCGTCTTGTGTTGGAGGAGGCGGATAAAACTGTTCCCACCCAATCGCGGCGCAATTTAGCATGCTCAATGGCAGTTAGGTGCGTCTCCTGCAATAGGGCCACCTGTGCCTTCCCTCTCTTTAAGGCCTGCAGAATTTTAGTACGTTTCACAGGTGTTGTGACCCCCCCAACATTCCAGGACACCAAGTTCAGGTCATGGGGGGCGCAGCTGCCTCTCGATTCTCAAAGCCCATGGACAATACATGCCTCTTGCGGCGTAGGGCAGCCCAGCCTCCACCCCACAGCCCTCCAAAACTACCCCATAGTTTAGGGGACCCCTCTCTGTAAGTGTGCCCTCCCTGTCAGGAGAGAGTCTCCAGTGGAAAGGCCACCCTCCCTGGTCTTCCCTAACCCCCCCTCCCCTCCCCTCCCCTCCCCTCCCTCCCCTACCCCTTCCCCTCCCCCCCTCTCCCTTCAGGTTCTGTTTCCCCATCTCCGCTCCCTATTAAAATCACACTAAGCAAAACCCTCAGTTCCCAACACTGAGGCCTAGGTCAGAGCAATGCCGCAGGGCGGCCACAGCCACAGCATACCCCCCCCCATCTCCCCGCCCACACAGGAACGTAGCTCGCAGCCCACATTAAAGCCCAAAGCAACATACGTAGGAAAGAAGAAAGAGACAAAAGACAGTAAACAGTCAGTCCAAATCAGAACATGGGCAAAACAGAGACACCACGGGCCTCCAGCCAGACACCACCAGCTCAGATAAGGACCGGGCCGCTCAACGGGGCAGCAGGTCCAAAGGTGGCCCGGGCGGGTCCCAGCTGTCGACCAGCGGGGCACCCACCATCCCAGACCTCATCAACAAAAAAAAAAGGCCCAGAATAGCCCACTCCTCATTCAGGGAGCAGATAATTGTGCCACAAACTGCTTCGCTGGAGCCACCTGCTCAAAAGTGTGGGTCTTCCCCTGGCTGAAGATGCGCAGCGTGGCTGGAAAGGCCAGGGTGAAACGGGCCTTCCGCTGGAACAGCTCGGCACAGAGAGGCGCGAATTCCCTCCTTTTTGCAGCAACCGGGGCGGAGTAGTCCTGGAACATGAGTATTCTCCGGTTATCAAGCATCAAGGCAGGAGCTTTCCGGTAAGCCTGCAGTATCGCAGACTTGTGCTGAAAATTTAAAACTCTCAGTATCACCGCTCTGGGCCGGTCTCCTCCCTCACGACGGGCCCCCAGGCGGTGCGCACGCTCAATTTGGAATCTGCCACGCAAGTCCTCCAGCCCTAAGGCCTCGGGCAGCCAGGTCTCCAAAAAGGTGAGCAGGTCTCGATCCGCTTTGTCCTCTCCGATGCCGATAAGCTGCAAGTTGTTGCGCCTCGAGCGATTTTCCAGGTCATCCAATTTTTGCTGTATATCTTGCAATAGCTGCTGATGTTTAGCCCGTTCTCTCTCGCGGCTGCCCTCCTCCTCTTCTATGCTGGCAATCCGGTGCTCCAGCTCGTCCACCCGTTTGCCGAAGTCTGTTAAGGTATCCTCCATACCGTCGAGCTTTTTCAAAACAAGATCAAATTTAGGGTCGAGCAGCTTAACTACCTCCTTTGCCAACTCCGCCGGGGCCGAATCCATGCTGTCTCCACCCGGCGAGGACGGCTGCTGCAACACCGCCGCAGAGGGCCCGGCCTTAGCAAGTTTCTCCCGCTCTTTCTTTGGCGCAAGGGGCATTGCAAGGCTGTCCGGTAGTGCCTCGTATGCAGCCCACACTCCCGTATGCACTGATGGGGGCCGGAGGGGGATCTCAGCGAATTAAAGCAGGTATTTTGCAGGTTATATGCCGTGGCCGTCCCAGAGCGAGCGGGAAGCGTCCACGCTCACTCACGCATCACGTGACCTCTCCCAACTTTATCCCTTTTATTCCAGAGGATAAAAGGGATGAGTTCCTTCTTTGGCTTAAGCATACTCAAGACATTTCAAAGTTTTCCAACAGAGCAGCCTTTGATTCTTTTGAAGGTGCCAGCAGAGCCTCAGGCATTGCTATAGCTGCTCGTAGAATTGCTTGGCTCCAGGCTTCTGATCTAGAACCCTGGGTTCAAGATGGTTTAGGAAATCTGCCCTGTACAGGTGAAAACCTATTTGGCAAAGAGTGGCAAATTAAAGCCACTCAAATGGACGCAGAAAATGCTGCTCTGGATAGACTTTCTAAGTCTACCTCCACTCCGCCCAAGAAAAAATCTTTTAAAAAGTCTTTTTACAAGAAGGGCAGATTTCCTTCCACTTCTGGTCAACAATCTTCTACAGGTAGCTTTGCTACTAAGCGTCAGCAACCTAAACAGGCCAGGCCTAAACCTGCAGGGGCTGCTGCAACCCAGCAGTCCCAAGCCCCTCAGGGTTTTTGACTTGATACTAGAGAACTTAACCTTTCTGACTCTACAACAGCCAGAACCTCTCACCATTCCAGGAAGGTTAGCTCATTTTGCTCCCAGATGGGAGCAAATCACATCAGAGCAGTGGACCCTCTCCATCATCAGAGAGGGCTACAAACTTCATTTCTCAGACCTTCCTCCCTACACCATGGTGAGACATTTCAATTCTCCCACATCTCTCCTCGACCTTCTGGATCAGGAGGTAACCACCCTTCTGGCCCAGAGGGCCATAGAAGAAGTTCCTCCTCTTCAACAGGGGTCAGGGTTTTACTCCCCCCTACTTTCTCATTCCAAAGAAAACGGGGATACAGACCCATTCTAGATCTCAGAGAATTGAACAAATTTCTATGCAAGGAGAAGTTCAAGATGCTTTCTCTAGGCACTCTCCTTCCATACCTACAGAGTCAGGATTGGCTTTGTTCTCTAGATCTCAAGGATGCGTACACTCATGTCCTCATCCATCCATCTCACAGAAAATTCCTACGTTTTCTGTTCCAGGGAAAACATTACCAATACAGAGTGCTTTCTTTCTGTCTAGCCTCTGCTCCAAGAGTGTTCACCAAATGCATGGCAATAGTTGCTACATTTCTAGGCACTCTGGGAATATTTGTCTTCCCCTACCTGGACGACTGGCTCATCCGAGCTTCATCTCAGTCAGAAGCCCAAATTTCCCTGTACCGCACCAGGTGCATTCTGCAGTATCTGGGACTTGTGGTAAACCTCCCAAAGTCTCAGCTCACCCCTACTCAGTACCTAGAATTCATAGGGGCCTGGTTGGACACCACTACTGCAAGAGCCTATCTTCCCCAGGCTCGTTGCCAACGTCTAGTGCAGTTAGCCTCCCAGATTCAGTCAAAGAGCCACTTAACTGCCCGGGAGATGCTACAACTACTAGGCCACATGGCTTCCACAGTACATGTGGTGCCCTATGCTCGCCTACACATGAGAGCAGCTCAATGGACTTTGTCCACCCAGTGGACTCAAGCTTCAGGAGCTCTCTCAGACCAAATAGCAAACTCCAAACGTCTCTTTTGGTCTCTCCAATGGTGGATGTCCACTCAAAATCTGTTGCTGGGGTCCCCCTTCCAACCTTTGTTGCCCCAAGCAATCCTCACAACAGATGCCTCCCAAACAGGTTGGGGAGATCATCTACAGGACCTCTCCACCCAAGGCACTTGGTCCCCACAAGAGACCTCTCTTCATATCAACCTCTTGGAACTTCGAGCAGTGTTCCTAGCTCTCAAGGTCTTTCATACCCTCCTCAGCTACCAGACAGTCCTCATTCAAACGGACAATCAGGTAGCCATGTTTTACATAAACAAACAAGGAGGAACTGGCTCTCTGTCGCTTTGCAACGAAGCTCTAAGATTATGGGCCTTCGCCAGAGAGCATCAAATCCATCTCCTGGCAGTATACTCCCAGGAATTCAAAACTCTTGGGCAGACAGACTCAGTCGAGTTCTGCTTCCACACGAATGGTCCCTGCACATGGATCAGGTACTCAGAATCTTCCAGGAATGGGGAACCCCGGACATAGACCTATTTGCAAGTCCGTGGAATGCCAAACTTCCCCGGTTCTGTTCCAGAATTCCGTGTCAGGGAGTTCAGGCCAAGGATGCCTTCCTCCTTCATTGGGGTCAGGACTTCCTGTATGCCTTTCCACCCATTCCTTTGATTCCCAAGACTCTGTTCAAACTTCAGAGGGATCAAGGATCTATGATCCTCATAGCTCCACGCTGGCCACACCAAGTGTGGTACCCTCTACTTCTGCATCTCTCCCAAGCCCCCTCCCTGGACTTGGGAGCTACTCCAGACCTTCCATCTCAGGAGGAGGGGACTTTGTGGCATCCAAATCCCAAGTCCCTTCACCTCAGAGCTTGGTTACTGAAGGCCTAGACCTTCAAGACTTCAATCTTTCGCAGCAAGTGAGGGATATCCTCCATGCTTCCAGGAAACCTTCCACTAGGCATTCCTATGCTTTTAAATGGAAAAGATTTTCCATTTGGTGTGCTCAACGGGGTCTTGACCCTCTGGCACTTCCTGTGAATTCTCTATTAGAATATCTCCTGCATCTTTCCAATGCAGGCCTTAAGACAAATTCAGTAAGGGTCCATTTAAGTGCTATTGCAGCATCCCTTAAGCCTATCAATGGACAACCTGTTTCCTCTCATCCTCTTATTGCAAGATTTATGAGAGGCCTAACTTTAACAATACCTCCCATTCGACCTCCTCCGGTGGCATGGGATTTAAACTTGGTTCTTGGTCAGCTTATGAAGCCACCTTTTGAACCCTTAGCCACTACCTCCTTGAAATTTCTTTCATGGAAGGTTATTTTCCTTATTGCAGTCACTTCTGCTCGCCGCATCAGTGAACTGCAGGCCTTAGTGGCTAATCCACCTTATACAAGGTTCCATCATTTTATTTATTTATGATAAGGTAGGACAAATCCTCACTTTATGCCTAAAGTGGTCTCACCTTTTCATCTTAATCAAGAGGTATATTTACCTGTCTTTTTTCCAGCTCCTCATGCATCCAGTGCAGAGAGGAACCTTCATACTCTAGATTGTAAAAGAGCTCTTGCTTTTTACTTGCACAGGACACAGCAACATAGAAAGTCTTCCCAGCTTTTTGTTGCTTTTGATCCTTCTCATTTAGGACTTCCAGTCTCTAAGAGAACACTGTCCAATTGGATTGCTCAGTGTATTTCTTTTGCTTACCAGAGTAAGAACCTTTTCTCTGGAAGGGCCATGTCACAGCTCACAATGTGAGGGCCATGGCCCCCTCTATGGCTCATCTTCATTCTGTGTCCATCGACCAGATCTGTCGAGCAGCCACCTGGGCCTCGGTTCATACCTTCACAGCCCATTACTGTTTGGACAAGGACTCCCACCGGGATGCCTTGTTTGGTCAGGCTGTCCTCAGACACCTGTTCCATTCTTAAACAACTCCTGCCCTCCGTCCCTCAATGGATGCCTGAGATCCATAGGAACCTTTCAGGGTCTCATACCCTTGGGGATCTCCCAGGCATCTTAGCTAGGGAGTCCCCATATGTGAGGACTCATTCCTGCTTGTTCCTGGAGATAGCAGTTACTTACCTGTAACAGGTGATCTCTGGGAATAGCAGGAATTAGTCCTTACAAACCTCCCACCTCCCCTAGAAGTTGTATCTCTCTCTATCTTTCCTTTCCTCTCTCTCTCTATTGTCTCAGCTTTAAACTCAAACTGAGGAGAGTTGGTTAGGAAAGGCGGGAAGGCAGCGCGCATGCGCTGTGGGAGGCTTCCAAAAGCTTTCTTTCTGGAAAGCTGGGGAGCTTTCCCGCGCAGGCTCCGTCGGTACTGACGTACCCATATGTGAGGACTAATTCCTGCTGTTCCCAGAGATCACCTGTTACAGGTAAGTAACTGTGCTGTTTCCCCAAGAGACACAAGTTCCACAATGCTTATACTGGGTCAAGCATTGATATCTTCGGTCACTTCTTAATAATGGTTTATGGACCTTTCCTCCAGGAACTTGTCCAAACCTTTTTTTAAACCCAGCTACACTAACAGCCTTTACTACATCCTCCTGTCACATATTCCAGAGTTTGATTACACGTTGAGTGAAAAAGTTTCTTTTATTAGTCTTAAATAGTCATGTCCCCTAGTCTTTCTATATTCTGATAACGTAAACAATCGATCTACGTTTACCCGTTCCACTCCGTTCATTAATTTATAGACTACTATCATATCTCCCCTCAGCCGTCTCTTTTCCAGGTTAAAGAGCCCTAACCTTTTTAGCCTTTCTTCATAGGAGTATCCTTCCAACCCCTTTACCATTTTGGTGGCTCTTCTCTGAACCTTTTCTAAAATCGCTATATCCTTTTTAAGATACGGCGACCAGAATTGCACACAATATTCAAGGTGCGGTCTCACCATGGAACGATATAGAGGCATTATAATATCTTTTGTTTTATTTTCCATTCCTTTCCTTATCATACCTAGCATTCTATTTGCTCTCTTGGCTGCCGCTGTACACTGGGCCGAGGGTTTTAACATGGTATCCACAATGACGCCTAAATCTTTTTCCTGGGTGGTGGTTCCTAATGTGGAACCTTGCATCGTGTAACCATAGTTTGGGTTGTTCTTCCCTAGGTGCATAACCTTGCACTTGTCCACATTAAATTTCATCTGCCATTTTGATGCCCAGTCTTCCAATTTATCAAGATCCTCTTGCAATTTTTCACAATCCTCTTGGGTTTTAACAACTTTAAATAGTTTTGTCTCATCTGCAAATTTGATAACCTCGCTCGTTATTCCACTTTCCAGGTCATTTATGAATATGTCAAAAAGCAGCAGACCCAGCACAGATCCCTGGGGTGCACCACTACTCACCTTTCTCCATTGGGAAAATTGGCCATTTAGCCCTACCCTCTGCTTTCTATCTTTTAACCAGTTCCTGATCCACAATAGTACACTGCCTCCTATCCCATGACTCTTTAGTTTTGCCAAAAGTCTCTGATGAGGGACCTTGTCAAAGGCTTTCTGAAAGTCCAGATACACAATATCAACCGACTCACCTTTGTCCACCTGTTTATTCACTCCTTCAAAAAAACATAACAGATTAGTAAGACAAGATCTTCCTTGTCTAAAGCCATGTTGGCTGTCTCCCATTAGGTTGTGACTATCTACATGCTGAGTAATTTTATTCTTTATGATGGTTTCTACCATTTTTCCTGGTACTGACGTCAGGCTCACCGGTCTGTAGTTTCCTGGATCACCCCTGGAACCCTTTTTAATAATTGGTGTTACATTGGCGATCCTCCAATCTTCAGGTATTAGAGATGATTTTAATGATAGTTCACAGATTACTGATAGCAGGTCTGCAATCTCATATTTCAGTTCTTTCAACACCCTTGGATGTATACCATCCGGCCCAGGTGATTTGCTACTCTTCAGTTTATCTAATAGTTGTAAGACATCTTCCCGATGTATCGATATTTCCTTCAATTCATCCACACCTTTAAATACCACTTCAGTCATGGGTAACATCCCTACATCTTCTTCAGTAAAGACCGAAGCAAAGAATTCATTCAGTCTCTCCGCTATCGCCTTGTCACCTCTTAGTGCTCCTTTAACCCCTTTATCATCTAATGGACCAACTGACTCCCTCACAGGTTTTTTGCTACGAATGTACTTGAAAAGGTCTTTATTTCGCGTTTTTGCTTCCTCAGCAAGCTTCTTCTCAAATTCTCTCTTTGCCTGCCTTATCAATGCCTTGTATTTGACTTGCCAGTGCTTGTGCTGTTTCCAGGTTTCGTCGTTTGGCTCTTTTTTCCATTTCCTGAAAGATGCTTTTTTGGCAACAGCCTCTCTGACCTCACCTTTAAACCATGCTGGCAGTTTTTGGACTTCCTTCCACTTTTCTTAAAGCGTGGAATACAGCTGGTCTGGGCTTCCAAGATAGTATTTTTCAACAACACCCAAGCTTGATGTACGTCTTTAACCTTTGCAACTGCTCCTTTTAGTTTTTTCTTAACTGTTTTCCTCATTTTATCATAGTCTCCCTTTCAAAAGTTAAAAGGTAGTACTGTGGATTTCCTTACTATAACACTTATTAAAAGAGGGCTGCTACACAGTACCCTGTCTTGTGCTGCTGAGGTAAGCTAAATTCTGATTTGATTTAAATTATAGCTCTTAGCCGCTGCTAGGCTCTAACTTCTTATGACATTTGAACTACAAGCTCTCTGCTGGGTACTAAATTTAATCAGAAAGCTCTCTTCTGTGTGTTAAATTTAAACTAAAAGTACTTTGCTGTTACTTGGCCCTGAGTGACTATTAAATTTAAACTACAAGCTCTCTGCTGGGTATGAAATGTAACCAGAAAGCTCTCCTCTGTGTTTTAAATTCAAACTTTAATTGCTGCTACTACTAGGCCCTAACTGATCCAACAAAAAAACAATGGGTTCACAGATTAAGTAGCTTTAATACAAAAGAATTATTTTTAGAAAATTACCAGAAGTATATACTCACAGTTGCAGATTTCTCTCCAGAAGTAACAGTCCCCCTTTCTAGTCCTTCAAGACAGAGGTTCATAGAGCTCTGGTTGAGCTATTTATGCCTCTGCTGCTGAGGTAGTGCTGTGACCAACTTCCTGGGTAATTAACAGTCCTTGCTTGGATAGGAGGAGTCTTTCAAAATGGCCTTTTGATCTGCCACCTGGTGTTAACACCTATTGAAAAGGTTTCACAGGTCTCTTGCCCCCTAGTTAGAAGGCCTCTTTGTAAAGGTCTCTAGAAGACTCTTTGTTGCTCAGAGTACAGACCCTGTTTTGCCTTTTGTGCTAAGCTAAATTCTGATTTGATTTAAATTATAGCTCTTAGCTGCTGCTAGGCTCTAACTTATGAAATTTGAACTACAAGCTCTCTGCTGGGTACTAAATTTAACCAGAAAGCCATGAGAGCCATGTCAGCCCTATGGCTAACCTTCACTCTGTATCTATCGACATCTGGCGAGCAGCCACTTGGGCTTCGGTACATACCTTTACATCCCACTACTGCTTAGACAAGGACTCCCGCCGGGATCCTTGTTTGGCCAGGCTGTTCTTCCACATCTCTTTCAGACTTAATTCAACTCCTACCCACCATACCTGGTGGGATGCCAGAGATCCATGGGAGGAAGCATGGCCCATCTCACAATGGGTAGCAGCTTCCTGGGGCCATCTCCCTGGCATCTTCGGCTAGGGAGTCCCCATATGTGAAGACTACATTCCTGCTTGTTCCTGGAGATAGCGTAGATACTCGCTTGTAACAGGTGATCTCTGGGAACAGCAGGATTTTAGTCTTCACAACCCACCAACCTCCCCTTGGAGTTCTCTCTCTATCTCCCTCTCTGTCTGAACTATAAACTCCAACTGAAGAGGGACAGTGGGGAAGGCAGCACGAAGGCGTTGTGGGATGCTCCCAAAAGCGTTCCTATTGGACGCTGGGGAGCGTTCCCACGCGGGCTCCATCGGTTCCGACGATACCCATATGTGAAGACTAAATTCCTGCTGTTCCCGGAGATCACCTGTTACAGGTGAGTAACTACGCTTTAAGGCAGCCAATGTAGCTACTTGAGAACAGGTGATATATGCTGTAATTCTCCTATAGTGTAGTCTGCAGCCTTCTGCAATCTAGAAAAGGCTCTCACTGGGAGACCTGCATTTAACTAAGGGCATTGTCTGATCTTGTTAGGAATAACACTTGAGCCTCAGTGATACTCAGAATGCGAGAGGGCTGTAATCGCTTCAGCAACAACAATTCCAGATAGGAAAATGTTACTTCTCATTGATATCTGGTGCCCAGAATCCATAATGGCATCAATCTGTACGCCAAGATCACATTTTATTTACCATCCAGCCAAACGCTCTGGCCTTTTAAAGGGTCTCCTCCAATCCAAAATTCCTCCATTTTAAATCATGGCCCATGAGTCAGATGGTCACACTTGTGTGTTCAGATTCTTGCCAGGGCATCTGCAGCAAATATCTGCAAATATTACACTGTGGACTTAGTTCACATCTGTCTTCCACCAGGGAAATGTAAAATATGACCCCCCAGTATAAGGAATAGATTCCAAGGAATGATTAAGAGAAATTTTGTCCCACTTCAATTCTCTCTTGTTCTAGTTTCCTTGTCTAACTTTTACAAGTTAAAGAGACTGAGCAGGATGTTCTGCGGGTGGCCCAGGTGTGATTTTTGTGTGTGGGGGGGGGGGGGGGGATTTTCTGAACTCTTTTCCTTTTATAGGCAAATGGAAGGTTTAAACTTAATTATGCTTTATTTCTTTCTTTATTTTTTAAGAAACATTACTAATTTAACCCAAAAAACCTTTTTCTCTTCCTTTCTTGTTTAGGCTTGAATGGTTTTAACGTTTTGCTGCCAGCAAATCAGACTCCTGGCACTGTTGGGCTGGCTTCCAATTCGTTGGCTTCACTTAACGTTCCTTGTGTAATGGTGCCTTCCGCATCATTGGCACGGCTTCCTGTTCTTTGCTCCTCACCAGTCACAGGTTCACTGCCTTCTGCTTCCAAGGGCTCTGTTTCGCACCCTGGGCCCCTGAACTACAGCCTGCCTAATTTGGGACCAGCAACGCATCTCCTCATAGGCACAGCAGCAATGGTGACACCGCAAGCACTGGACCTGTCCCCAGCATATGCACAGCATTCTTGGTCCCCAGTACACTCAAGCCCTGGGCTAGGAGGGTCTTGTGTTTCTGTTAATCCCGACTCTCAGGTGTCCTCACAAGGACAGACGGTTGCAATCCTGAAATTACAGCAGGTAAAATATGTTTCAAATAAATCTAGATTCTGTTTCATAGCGTTCTGGCTAATTGTAGTGAAAATACTGGAACTGCTGAAGGAAGAATCGGCATTCCATGCTCTCGTCCCCTATGCTGGGTTGAGGCTTTATTTTTGCCTCGCTAGAAGTGAGAGCACTGATGTTTAAAGCAAATACACAGACTGTCTTCAGGGGTCACTGTTATCTTATTTTTGCACAGTACAGAGTCCTTGTTTATCTTAATGTGCAAATGTTCAGAGCAACTGTGCTGGATAGGCAAAGTGGATAGACTGTGGCCTTTTGTCTGCCATCATTTTTTTGTTTATAAGCTGGCTAAATTTCTTCAAAATATTAATCTGCCTCTTTATTTTTTTATTTTTTTTCTACTGTTTATTCCTGGCCCCCCTCTATAGCTTTGCTTACTTGTACTATTTTGGTACTTTTTTGGATTCTCTTCAGATCAAATCTGTGCTTTTCACCACGTCTATCTGTTCTTTAGCTGGGTGAGTGGTGGATGTTTTGTGCACAGTAGTGCCCCAGGTCATGCTGGCTCTGTGGAAGAACCTAATGAAACAAAGCACTAGCATCTCACAGGAAATAGATTTATTTTAGAGATTTTTTTATAGCACCTTATCAATAAATCAAAGTGGTTTACATAGAGCTAAACAATGTACATGAAACAAAGGGAACTCAAAAGAACTGATTATAAGTGCAGCTAACAAGTTATAATATTGGAGGTGTAAACAAGGAGTAACTGAAGACTAAATATCTGACAACAGAATGAGGTTACGTAACTAAGCATGCCATGGGAGTTGGTGATTATGCCGGGTAGATGTTGGTTCCATCTATTTTGTCTCTGAAATCTTCTGAGAATAAGTATGTTTAAGTTGTTGTTTTAAATGTGGCGATGTCATTTATAGTCCTTAATTTTGTCTGGGAGTGAGTTCCAGAGAATTAGTGGCTAGAATGTGAAGGCTGTCGCTTGTAAGATTGGTTTCCCTAAATTCAGGGGAATGGCTAGAGTGTTTGTGCACCACCTCTCCTTTCTCTGTTTTGGTATGGTGGATATAAGGGAGCTTAAGTAGGTGGCAGACAAGTTGTGTAGTACTTTGATGTTGTTATAGACTTGAATTTTTTATTCTGCTCTCGATAGGTAGCCAGTGTAGCTGTTGGAATATGGGAGTGTTATGCCCTGATTTTGGTAACTATTGTAGTTGATATGGAAGGGCAGACTAGATAGACCATGTGGTCTCTTTCTGCCATCATGTTTCTATGTTCCTAACTTAATGAGCATACATGCTGCAGTACGTTGGGCCAGCTGAAGTTGATTCAAAGCTTATTTTAAGAGGCCTTGTAGGATGCTGTTAAAGTCCAGTGTGGTGAAATCATTGACTGGAGTACTGTGCAGACGTCCTTGGGTGATAGGTCTCAGCTGCTGGAGGATTCTTATCTTGTTATATATTGCTCTGGTTTTGATATGTGAGGTTAAGTTCCAATTTTGGTCCAAGGTTATCCCTAGATATCTTGCTTCATTTTTTGCTAGGAGTACCAGTGATGCTCCTTTGACCTTTTAATAGTGGTGGTGGAATGAAGTCTTTATCTTTGGAGACAAACAGTACTTCAGTCTTTTTTGTAAGTTTATCCTAATGCCACTGAGAGGCAAGCCATTCTGAAACTTTCATCTAATACTGTAGTTATCTACTGGTGGTTGGGTTGGGCTGGGTTGTATGGGAAGTAAAACATAATGTCATCTGTATATGTATGGGAACTTGCAATATATTTCATAAACATAATGTATAGTGGCTGAAGGTAGATAGTAAAGACAAAAGGGCTGAGCCTTGTGCTATGCCTTGATGTTGACTGTAAGATTTTGATGAGGTTTGATCTACAAGGGAATCACAGGCAGCTGAAATGTCCGAAAATTAGTATGACTATATTGGCTTGGGTTTCTCTATTCCTTCAAGAGCCTATAAATTAAAGATATAAGCAGTGTTTCTCCAGGAACAAGCAGGATGTCAGCCCTCATGTATGGGTGACATCTGTGCCAACAGAGCCCGTGCAGAAGCATCTCTCCAGCTTTTAAAGAAAGCCTTTGGGAGATGCACCACGCATGCATGGTCCCCTTCCTGCCCAAGGGTGCCATCTTGCCTCAGTCTCCTTTTTTCTGTGGAGCCCTCAAGATGTCTGTCCAGTTTCCCCCAGAAAAAGTGTGGTGGTGTGGGGTTTTTTTTGTGAGGGTTTTGTGTTTTTTTTTAATCAAATCGGCATGCTGGTTCCTTTCCCACCCCCAAGCCAACTTGCTTCTGTGTCACTCCTTAGGTTCGTTCCCTTGTGTATTTTTTTTGGTTTTTTTTTCTTCAAGGTATCCCCTCGACTGGCATTCGTGCCCTTTTTTTGGCCACAAACCTCCCACTCGTGCTGGGCGGCAGGGCCCCCTTTTTCCCCAATGGCCTCCAGCGGCTTCAAGAAGTGCAATTGGTGCAGTAAGATATCCCTTCACCGATCCACATGACTGCTACCTCTGGTGCCTTGGCCCGGAACATGACAACTCAGACTGCAAACTTTTCAGGACCATGACCCCCAAAGGCCTTAAAAGCAGTCAGCTGTAGCAGGAGAAGGTTTTTTTCACAAGTTCGATTCTGTGTTGGAGTCTCCGGCAACACAGTGCTCCAGGGCCCCTTCTGGTATCTCTGTGCTCCATGAAGACCAGGCTGCCTTGGAGTCCCATGGCCACGGTTCCTCAGAGGAAATCCCTGGAGGTGGCATGCAAGAAGTCTGTCCTCTAAGACCACTTTGGAGAGCAGATCTGAAGAGATGGGAAAATCCCACTCCAGACACTGGCATGAGTCCGAAGGATCAGAGTGGGAGTGGCCTCTTAAGCTGCCCTGGAAGGAGTTGGTACCCACCGACCAGCCTTGGACACCCAAGGCCATCCTCGTCAGACTTCCCGTCAATGGAACAGACACCGGACCTGAAATCCTCTGTCAGCATAGAAGGCTGCGGAGCCAACTGATATGGAGACCAGGATGGTACACAGTATCTCTGCTTTCATGGCTCAGCAGCGGGTGTTCATGTCCGGTTTATCCACCCCCGACGACAGAACCCTAGACATCAAGGGCCTCTGCAAACATTGAGCCAATTGGAGAGAGCCATCAGTTGGACGAGGTTCCGTTTCCATTCCTCAGGTCACCAGTCCTCTCCAGCAAGCAATGCAGCTCAGACCACAGGTCCTCCTGAGGTCCTGGGCCCTTGGGCTCAGCTTTGACCACAGTGACCGTGAAGCATCTGAATCTACCTCTGACTTCAAGTCAGATTGAGAGACAGAGGATGAGGAGTCACTGGACACTCTGACACAGATATGCCCTCGGACCAGTCTTCCCCAGCATCCTGACACTGTTCCCCAACCAAGGACATCGCCTTCCTCGACTTTGTGCAAGACATGGCTAAGGCACTCACCATAGAGATTGAGGCAGAGGAGGAACCTCGCATGGAGGAGCTGGAGATTCTCCAGTATGAGGCCCCTCTGAAGGAGGACCTCACTGTGCCTGTTCCTCCAATCTTTGAGCGCTGCCTCCTCCGTAATGAGGGGGAGATGGGCATCTGCCCATTGTAAACAGGCAACTCGACTCCATGTAAAGAGTCTGCTGAGGTTCCAGAAGGCCCATGTTCCCTGCGACTCGATGGTTGAGTCTGCCATGCAAGGCTCAAGAGCCAAAAGACCCATTCCTCAGTGCCCCACCCTGCCCCCCCCCCTCCCCACAGGGAGGTCTGGATCCTTGGCCAGAAGGCCTTCCAGGGCTCGATACTCACATACCGAGTCCAGTCCTATCAACTGTACATCGGCATGTACCTCAAAGAGCTGGTGAGGGAGCTTACTGGGTTCTTGGCAGGCCTCAACAGAGAACCCCTCCAGAGGTTCAAGTCTTTGGCCTCTGCAGTCAAGGAGTGCTCAAAGTTTTTATCCCAAGCAGCTTATGATTGCTTTGAGTCCTCAGCCAGAGTGGCCACTGTGGGTATTGGGGTCTGATGCCAGGCATGGCTGCAGTTATCTGATCTCTAACAATGGATTCAGGACAAACATATCAATGTCCCCTTTATCAGAGATAATCTCTTTGGGAAACCCATGGCAGACAAAACTGCAGTGATATTGAGTTCCTGACGAGGACCAGACTCTAAAGACCTCTATCCAGCCCTGAAAGAAGGACCCGGGGGAGAAGCCGCCCTATCTGAGGGAAAAGGGAGGTTTTGGTAATGCTTCACAGTTCCAAGCCTTTTCGGCCCCTCAGCATGTCCAACAGCACAAGGGGCAAGGATATGACCCCCAGATGCCAGCCCCTGGCTCAGCCTGGGGGGAGCTTTTGACTCCCTGGATGCGACCTCCTCTCCCCCAGGTGGTCCTCAACAGCCCACAGGGGGGCATCTGGCCCTGTTTGCCCACAGGTGGTCTTCCGTCACCACCAATTCCTGGGTACTGCAAGTGGTCAAAGAGGGCTACCTCCTCCACCTGCAAAGGACACCACTCTCATACTTTACAGGAGAGCCTGTAAGACCTCTTTCACCATGCCCTGCTCCTCACCAAGCTCACAGGTCTCTTTGATGACAAGGCAGTATAGCTAGTACCAAAATATCTGTGGGGCAAAGGTTTCTACTCCAGGTACTTCCTCGTTCCCGAGGTGGCCTCAGGCCCATCCTAGACCTGTGGGACCTGAACAAATTCTTGGTGAGGTAGAAGTTCAAAATGCTCTCCCTTGGAACATTGCTGCCCTACCTCCAGCAGGGAGACTAACTATGCTCCTTAGACCTCAAGGATGCTTATACACACATCCTGATCCATCCCAGCCACCAAAAATACCTCCGGTTTGTGGTGAGAGGAGGTTACTACCAAGGGTCTTCACAAAGTGCCTAACAGTGGTCACAGCCCACCTTCATCTCCAAGGCACCTTTTCTTTCCCTACCTGGACAACTGGCTCATAAGGGGAGGCACAGCTGCAGAAGTGCATCCACGCCCTGCAGACTACCCCAAGTTGCATCTCACCCTGACTCTGTGCCTAGAGTTCATATGGGCTCAGCTAGACAGACACCCTTCAGGCCAAGGCCTTCCTTCTTCAGGAGAGGGCAGGATGTCTCAGGGTTCTAGCTGCAGAGGTACAGCAGTGCCAGTTGCTACCCATCTGTCTTCTCCTTTGCCAACTGGACCACATGGTCTCCATGATCCACATGACCCCATATGCCCACTTGCACATAAGGGCAGCTCAGTGGTGCCTCTGCACTCAGTGGACACAAGCCACAAGCAGGCTTCAGGACAGAGTGAGAGTGACCCACCACCTGCCAGACTCCCTCAGCTAGTGGCAGAATCCCTGCCACCTCTGAGCCAGGATGCCCTTCCAGGCACCCACACCCCAGAGTGTCCTCACCACTGACACCTCCTTGATGTTTTGGGGTGCTAACTGCAGGGGTCTCCATACACAAGGCAGCTTGTGCAGATTAACCACCTGGGGCTCCAGGTGATATTCCTGGCTCTACGAGCCTTCAGCCATCAGCTGCAACACCAGTCTCTGCTGGTCCAGACCGATGACAATTGCAATTTTCTGTCATCAAACATGGTGTCATACTCCTGCCAGGAGGCGGTAGCCCTCTGCTCATATGCGACACACAGCAGGATGCTCCTAAGGGCGGTCTACCTCCTGGGCCAGGACAATGCCCTGGCAGACAAGCTGAGCAGTGTCCTCCAGCTGCACAAGTGGCACCTGGATCCCAGAGTGGCCGCCTGGCTGTTTTGACTCTGGGGTGCCCCCCCCCCACACTAAACTTGTTCATTAGCCTGGACAACACGCAGTTGCCCTGCTTCTGCTCCCATCAGCTGCACCCATCCCAGGTGGCTACAGATGTATTCCTCATCCCATGGACGAAAGGCCTACTTTACGCCTTCCCGCCGACACCATTGGTCACCAAGACCCTCTTCAAGGTCCAGCGTGGCAGGGCATCACTGATTGATAGTCTCCCGGTGGCCCAGGCATCCTTGATTCCCACTGCTTCTCTTATTTTTGGCAGTGTCAGATTCCCCTGGCCATGTCCCAGACCTGCTCACACAGGAGGAAGGCCCTTTCCTGTATCCCATCCTGAAGTTGCTGTCACTCAGTCTGGCTGCTGAAAGAGTAGCGTTAGCTCCCTTCAACTTCCCACAGAATATGGAGGAGGTTCTTCTGGCCTCCTGCACCTAAGTGGCATCAGTTCTCGGTCTGATGTGCTGAGAGGTGGGCAAACTCGTTTTGCTCAGTACAAATGGTACTCCAGTATCTACTCCACTTGTCACAGGTGGGACTAAAGTCCAACTTTGTGTGCACATGAGCACTATCGCAGCGCACCACCATTCTATTGAGGGCAAACCTCTCTCGGCTTACCCCCTTGTATCTCTGTTCCTGCGGGGCCTTATGCTATCCAAATCCCCGTCTGCCCACCGACTGTAGAGTGGGGATCTCAACATGGTGCTCTCGCAGCTCATTAATCTGCTGTTTGAGCCTCTGTTACCTGCCACTTGCGGTGCCTCTCCTGGAAGGTTGTTTTTCTCATGGCACTCACATCAGCTCACAGGGTCAGCAAACTCCAGGCTGATGGCAGAGCCTCCCTATACAATGTTCTACAAGAATAGGGTAGTGCTCCACAAACATCCCAAGTTTCTGCCAAAGGTGGTGTCTTCCCCCCCCCCCCCCCCTTTCCACCTCATTCCTCATTCAGGAGGTGGTACTCCCCACCTTCTTTCAGAGAGCTCATGCCAGCAAAGCGGAGACAGTCCTCCATACTTAGGACAGGGCCCTTTTACAATCCAATCTGCAGTGGGTCCAGGACCACTGCAAAGCATCTCAGCTTTTTGTTTCCTATGACTAGTCGACTGGGGCTCCTGGTGACTAAGTAAACTCTGTCCACTTGGGTGATGGCCTGCATTGCCCTCGCCTATGAGTAGCCAGGGATCCCACTAGACCAGCAGGTCACAGCACACTGCTTCAGGGCCAGGGCTACTTCTGTGGCAAATCTGCGTTCTGTACCTATGATGGAAATCTGCTGGGCTGCCACCTGGTCTCTGGTCCATACCTTCGCAGCTCACTACTGCCTAGAGAGGGTGTCCCAACAGGACAGCGCCTTCGGCCAGGCTGTACTCCTTAATCTCTTCGGGGTGTAGGCAACTCCTATCTGCTGGCCCTTCTGTGTTACGGCTATCAAAGTGCTGATGCCCTGCTGGACACTTGGGTCTTGAGTGTCTCTCAGTGGGACTCAACTGCTGCAGCTCATGGCTCACTCTTTGCAAGTTGCCATGGTGTTTACAGGTTCTCAGTAGCCTGTAGCTGGGGAGCTCATATCTGAGGGCTGACTTCCTGCTTGTTCCCGGAGAAAGCATAGTTACTCCGTATTCACTTTAAAATTCTCACTCTAGTGCACCGAGCCATCTATACTCACACGCCACAGTACCTCACTGATCTCCTTCAATTTCACACTCCCACTCGTTCCCTCCGTTCAATCCATGTCAATCGCCTTCATCTCCCCTCACCTTCACGCGCACACCTTCAATCCACCCGACACTCTGCTTTTTTCTTCCACGGTCCAGCCCTGTGGAATTCCTTGCCTACTTCACTCCGTCTTGAAACAAATTATTCCACCTTTAAGTCACAGCTGGAAACCCATCTATTCACCACAGCTTATAGCCTTCCAGTCTCTCAAACCTGACCTGGATTATCGGTTTGTCTAAAATTTCTTCCTATGTCTTGTCTCTATACTCTTTACTATTTCCTCTTTTCTGTCAAAGATTGTAGTTTTTTCCCTTTCCTGGCCTTGCACCTCTTCTGACTATTAACTAATTGTGAACCGCCCTGATGTAACATAGGGCGGTATATCAAATGTGACTAAACTAAACTACTCACCTGTAACAGGTGTTCTCCAGGGACAGCAGGAATCAGTTCTCACAACCCTCCCTCCTCCCCTTGGAGGTGCTTCTCTACCATATTTTAATATTTGCTGCCTTACCTATGTAATTAGACTGAAGCAGGATGGCACCCTTTGGCAGGAAGGGAACCATGCATGTGTGGTGTATCTCCTAAAGACTTTCTTTGAAAGCTGGAGAGATGCTTCTGCACAGACTCCATCGGTGCCAATGTCACCCATATGCGAGGACTGATTACTGTGCTTCCCGGAGAACACCTGTTACAGGTGAGTAACTACGCTTTCTACACCATGCCCTGGCCCGAAGCTGCATTGTGGATCAAGAGGGGCATGCATTTCTAACTTTCCTTTAGTCCAGACTCCTAGATTGTGTCCCAGTTCCAGCAGATGGAGGCGCTGAGCCTACCAATTTTTGTGATGTTACTGTACAAGAAAGGGACCACCCCCTCCCAAGTCGATAGCATATGGCAAAGCAGAATAGAACAAATTCAACTCCAACCTATGTCCTCACCTTGAAGGACTGTCTGCTACCCAACCAGACCCCCACTGGGAAACCGAACCACCCAGTGTAAACTGATGCCCTACAGGGCCATGGCATACTACACAAAGCCCCACAGGCAAGCCTCACCTATAACTCTTAAAGGGCGGGTTCTGGACTGGACTGGAAGGACAATTTGGAAGGTGAAATTAGACCTTACCTGCTACCAGAGCAGTATTCCAGAACAGGAGGGACCGAGGCCAGCCTGTAATACCCTTGCACCAAACTGTGCTTCCTATCATGTCTCTGCGTCCAGATAATGGTGTGCAATGGTGACCAGGTAGCCGCCTTACATATCTCCACTGGAGTCACGAGACTGAACTCTGCCCAGGAAGATACCTGCGCCCTAGTAGAATGTGCCAACAAGCTTGAGGGAAGCGGCCCATTATGGAGAAGATACATAGACATAAAGGCTTCCTTAATCCAGCAAGTGATGGTTCCTTTGATGCTGCCTCTCCTTGCCGAGGTCCTTCAAAGAGAACAAAGAGGCGGTCGGATCTCCAAAATGACACTGCGCCTAAGTATTTGCAAAGCGCTCTACATACATCCAGCTTGTGCAAATTTCAGTCTGCTGCCTCTGACAGCGCCGGCAGAACCACTGCTGAGTTCACATGGCAAGGAGAAACCACCTTGGGCAAAAATGACTGCGCTGTGCCTAACACTACTTTCTTTTTAGAAATAAGGAGGAACTGCTCTTGGAAGGACAGGGCCTGTAGCTCCAAGAATGCCTGGCTGAACAGATCACCACCAGAAAACTACCTTCATTGTGAGGTCCTTGAGGGTTGCCCCCCTCCATGAGCTTGAATGGTTCCTCCACCAATGTAGGTAACGCCAAGTTGAGATGCCAGGTCTGCATACCAGGGTCTCAGCCAGTCCAGAGCTATGAGAATCACCGAACCGCAATGCACCTCTGTTTGCTGAATCACTGTGCCTATGAGTAGCCAATGCAGGAAGATGTAAAGAAGCCCCTGCCTTGGCCACGGCTGTGTCAGGATATCAAGGCCATCGGATATCTCTCTCGCCATTGACTGAAGAAGCGAGAGGCCTTGGCATTGTCCACGGACCCCATGCGATCCATTATCGGTGTTCCCCTATCTCGTTATTGTTGGAACACGGAGTCTTCCAAAGTCCACTCCCCTGGATCTAACCGCCGGCAACTGAGGAAGTCCGCTTGAGCATTTTCCCTTGCCACATGCAATGCTGAGAGCACCAGGAAATTGTCTTCTACCCACTGAAGCAGCAGCATGATCTCCTCTGCCAGGATTGCGCTGTCTGTGGCTTTCTGGCGATTGATGTAGGCCACTGTTGTGGCATTGTCTGAGAACACACGTAAGGCCTTCTGCCGGATCAGAGACTGGAAGGCCTGCAACGCCAGAAATACCACTTGCATCTCCAGGCGATTGACCACTGACTCTGTGCCTCTAACCATTGACCCTGCACATCCACCCTAGCCTGACAGACTGGCATGGTCATCACAGTTAACCATTCTGGGCACTCCAGGGAAAGACAGGCCAACAGGCTTATTGAACCCAGCCACCACTGTAGACTGACACAGACCTCCAGCAATGTACAGAGACACTTGGAGAGTGAGTGGTGCTGTGGAGACCACCGTGACAGCAGCGATCTCTGCAGCAGCCTCATGTGTGCCCAAGGCCAGGGCACCAGATCAAGCATCACCGCTATTGACCTTAACCCCTGAAGATACAACCACGCTGAAGGGACTGCCTTCTGCAGGAATTGCTGAATCTGCTCCTATATCTTCTGTGCCTGCTCCCCCAGGAGATACACCTGCCTGAGGGCTGTATTGAACCTTGCCCCTAAAAGGAAATCCTGAGTCAGCATCAACTAGCTCTTGTTGAGGTTGACCCAGCTGAGGCCTTGCAACACCTCCAGGACCCACCGTGTCCTCATGCGGCTTTCCTCCAGCTATTTTACTTGGATCAACTAGCCATCCAAATGCAATAGCACCCCTTCATGGCGCAAGGCCACCACTATCATGGTGAAGGTGTGAGGCACTGTGGCCAACTGAAACAGAAGGGCTTGGGATTGGAAGTGCTTCATGGGTACCGCAAACTGTAGAAACTGTTGATGCTTGGGTCTGATGGGCACATGCAGATACGCCTCCGTCAAATCTAGCACCATGAGGTACTTGCCCCGGCAAACCACCACGATTACTGAGCACAGTGTCCCCATATGGAAGTGTGGAACGTGCAGAGCCCTGTTGACATGCTTGAGGTCTAGAATGGGCTGAAATGTTCCTTTTTGGGAACCACAAAGTAGATGGAGTAATGACCGGTACCTAACTGGTCGTCTTGGACCGGCACTACTACCTGGTGCTGCAGCACCACCACCTGCAACTTGCCCAGGACCTTGCAGTGTGATAGGAGGAAGGCATCTGAGAGAGGCCACACAAATTCCAGCCCATAGCTGTTGCAAATGATTTCAAGCACCCACTGGTCCCAAGTGAGCTGGACCCAGGCGGGGTAGAACTGGTGAAGCCTGCCGCCCACTAAAAAACCCCTGCCTGAGTCCCCTGCATCTCTTTGGAATTTCTTGGCACTGGCAGATGTGCTGGGGAAGAAGCCCTTTCCACCCCACACCTACCCCGAAAGGACTGTCTCAGAGGGGGGTATCTGTCCTGCTGGTAGGGCACAAAGTGATTCCCATGGAAGTGACAGAAATCCTTGCAATGGCCCTTGACCAAAGAAGCTGCCTGAGTTGCCTTTGTCTTGTCATCCGGCAGCCGTATGGGCTTGGCCTCCCCAAGGTCTTTAATGAGTTTCTCTAAGGTCTCCAAACAAGAGCTTACCCTTGAAAGGTAACCTGCTGAGTTGAGCCTTCGAGACGTCAGACCAATAACACAGCCAGAGAAACCATCTCGCTGCCACCACCACTGAAGCCATACCCTTGAACAAAGATCTCAGGAGGTTGTAAAAGGCATTTACCAGATACACACAGCCTGATTTCAACTTGGTCGCCTCCAGAGAAGCCTGCAAGTCCAGAAGCACCTGCAACCATCTCATGCAGGCTCTTGCCGCATATATACATTGCACACTGAAGCTTGGAGCGTCAAGGCATTTACCTAAAAAGTCTGCTTTAACAAGGTCTCAAGCTTCTTGTCCTCGGCATCCTCGAGGCCAGCACCACCTTTAGCCAGGATGGTGGTGGTCTTTGTAGCCACTGTCCTCCAGAGCATTGACCTTGGGTACCTTGAGGAGAGCTTTCTCAACTGCAGACACGGACTTCAGACAAGCTATCGCCCATCATCCTTGGAGACCCACCTCGGGCACCTCCCACTCAAGCTCTGTTATTTACTTGAGTCCCCGATAAATGGGGAAAGCTGTCTCGGACAACCAAATGCCCTGGAGCAAAGGGTTCTCCAAGGGCACCTCTGGCTCCTGAGGTACTTGTGGGATGTTGAGGGCCACCAACACCTGGGTAATGAGCTGTGGTAATTCTTCCTTACAGGAAACTTGGACAATGGAGGGATTCCTCCCCCCCCCCCCCCGAGGAATCTCCCCCCTTCTAAGTTCTGTGTGCCTTCCAAGCCTCTGAGGCCAGAGGGTCCCTCTAAAGAAGCCTCCATCTCTGATCCACCCAAGGTATGATCTGGCCGTAGAGCATCCTGACCTGTTGTCTGGCTCTCCCCTCACAGGAGAAGCCACCACTGGCTGTCTCCCTAAAGAACCTCTTCAGACATAAGGAGGCACCCACAGATGCTCCCCACCCCCTGAGAGCTGGCCACAGTCCTGCTTCAAGTAAATAGATTCTGTGCATAAGCAACACACGTTCTGGTGAGAGAGGATATTCTGCTTGAGGACTGAGACCCTGTTGTTCCTGCCCTCTCAGAGAAATGCTAGTCATGGAGTGAAATCCTGCCTCTCCTCTCCATTTGCTGCTGCTAATGCAGGAGAACTCAAAATGGCCCCAGTTCCTGCCAAAACCATGGAGAACCATGGCCGTGGAAGGCCCAGCGGCATCCTGCTGTGTGGACGAGAGATCCTGCCCTACAACACTTGTGCTTGCTGAATCAGCCCCTCTGAGTCCTCTGCCGGTGGTGTAGTCTTCGGACTCGCAGCTGCGGCTAAAATGGGCTTTGGAGAGGTGGCCTCGTCATCCCCCACATGCAGCACAGATCACTTTTGGCATGTCTGCTCTCGTCAGCAAAAGCTCCCGCTGAAGATCGCTCACCGGAATGAGGAGACAAAGGTCCATCATGCTGCCCCTGTGAGAACACCGCCTCCTCCCCCCACCCCCTGCTCCAACTGCCTGTCCTGGCTTACTGCTGTGCTGTCAGCTGGAGCATGAACTCCATGCACCTGTGTGGAATGAGATAACTGTCCAAGAACCAACTCTTCGGGCAGCATGCTTGTCAGACACCCACTAAGCAGTCAAGCATCAATTCCAGAGCTGACCAGCCTGACCAAACGGGGCTAGTCTTCCTTCCTGTCCCCAGGAGAGCAGCAGACTGAACAATCTGGTTCCCTGGGAGGGGAACAGTTGTAGCCAGCCAGCCGGCCAGCCTTAAACTGCAGATCTTGCTGTGCCTTTGAAGATCTGCCTACTATAGCCAAAAATCTTTGCTCAAATGGAACTTTTTTTTTTTTTACAAAGCTAATGGTATAATTGTCCCTTCAGTGCAGCCCAAATTGCACTGAGCTGCTTCCACCTGCTGGAGACTGAGCATACTGACTTAGGAGGGGGTGGGCCCTCTCTTATGGTGACATAACAGAAGTCAGTAGGCTTAGATTCCATCTGCTGGAACTGGTCACAACCCAGGAGACTGGACTGCAGGAACGATTTGGAAGTGGCTTAATGGCTTTGTTTGGAACTGCAAACTGAACAATTGAAGAAAATTGCCAATGTTTCCACTTTTAAAACAGCTTTGCATTTCTGGTGTCTCTTTGTATTTTTGGAAAAGAGGTGGTTTGGAGTAGTTTTTAATGGAGCAGCACACTAACAACTGAAAAATCCTTTAAGAGAAATGTTTTACCGAACATGCATCCAGTGGTGACGTGTGTTGCTGCTTACTAGGGAGGAGGAGCACATGCTGTTCCTTGCCATATAGCAGAAGCTGCAGGTGCCGCAGCTTTAGAATACTTAGCCTGGGTCAAAAGTCAAACTATTAATCTGGTGGGATTAAGAATGTTTGACTAACATTTTACTTATTGTTTACGGTTAATTAAACACAAATGTATTTTTCTCTGGTCTAGTGCAATTTGATTTTCAGGTTCCCTTCCCAACATGCTGCATGGCTTCATGTGCTAGACCACTGTTGGTCAGCCCAGGGAGCAAGTGGTACTATTAGGGGGAGGGGGAACAGATGCATTAGCACAGTAAGGAAGGTTTCCTCTTTGCCTCCAGCAGGTGGCTTGCCATGTAAATCATTTGCAGATAAGTTTGAAGTACTAAAATTTAAATGGTAAAGTATATGTAAATTGTTAAAAACTTTGGGATGATATAAAACACGTGGATTTATGAGCATGAGTGTGTTGGCGCTGAGGAATGCAGCTATAGGGCTGGATACATCTCTGCAAGAGGCTTCACTAATTAAAGCATATGTTTGTTCCTTTTCCATAAATAGTCACCCACCCCTCAGACGCCTAAGAATCCTCATCCGACACCTCGGGAAACCTTTTTTAAAACTCCTGGAAACCTGAGTGGTCCTGTCACTTGGAGGAAAAGTGATGGGTTTCAGAACAGAAATGCCAGCTCTGCCCAGAGAAGACTGGAAATCCCCAGTGGTGCCATGGACTGAGCTACCTTGCTGCAAAGCAGTGTGAACTGAAACTGTCTACAGTTTTTCTTTATATAAATGATCATTGTTAAATAATGGTCCTTTTTAGTGTTTAAATTGTCACTTTTTCTATCCACTGCTTCTGATAACTTCCTCTTCTACCCATAAATCATCTATAGCGCTAAAGATAATCTTAAAGTATCCATATGCTTAATTCTGGTTGGGGTCTGATGCAGCTGTCGGAACCTTTAATTGAATTGGAAGTTTTTATACTTTTAAAAATGGCCGCCTCCTTCTTTGCAAATTCTAAGTAGGCTAAAGTGAGACAGGTGGTGTGGATAAGGTAACATGTCTAGCACTTAAGTAGAGTGAGCTTTATTCTGTGTGAGTAAATTTAGCATGTGCCATGGTTGTGGCAAGTACCAGTACAGCTTTTCATGCTGTGGCTTCATTGGGTCTTGACTCCATTGATATATTTTTCTTCCTACACATGCTCTGTGTGTTAGAGAGCTTGTTTGAAATGTAGCACTGTTAAACAAGGAGCAATGGATTGCCTTGCTAATGGACTATTGCGAAGAAGAAGAATTGTCAATTTAGTGCAGGGTTCCATTGAAATTCTCTTGGACTAGCAGTTTGATATGTATTTTTTCCTCAGGACACTACTTGAATGTTAGTCAGCAGTTTAAACGACAATGAAAATATTTTGATTTTCATGTCTGAGTACATGAAATATAGCTGCTATTAAAAAAAACCAAAACAAAAAAAAAAACAAACCCTGCTGTGAACATGCACTTACATATCTTGTAACTGTTAGCAGGGGGCTTTCCAAGCCTGTCCTGGTGACTTCACAACCACATGGGTTTTCAGAATATCCACAATGAATGTGCATTAAATATATTTGCATGCACTGTGATCAAATATCCACAATGAGTTTACATAGAACCTTGGAACCTCCACTAGCAGTGGCGTCACCAAGATGTGTAGTTAGCCTAGGGCTAACTTCCCTTCTACCCCCATGAATGTTGCTTCCAACTTGATTGCTTCTGAATAGTGGAAATAGGCAGAGTTGAGAGCTCTGGGATGTTCACTGAAGCTACCTCCCGTGACTTTGCCTTTCTAAAGGTGGTCTGCTGCAGACTTCATGACTGTGAAAATTGCCCTTGGGAAATGTTTGAAACACGTGGGACCAGTGGATGTAGACAGCTACTCTCCCCTCTGGGAGAAGACTAACAGTATTTACCCACAGCTTTTTAATGTTTGGGCAGGTATGGTTGGAAGCCTGACAGTGAAGCAACTCATGGACAAGAACAGCTCAGCATAAAGCTCCCAAGTTTACCTAAGATTATAAAACCTAAGAGGATGTGTAAGTAATGGTTTTTAAAAACTCTCTCACGGGTGTTTAAATGGCATTTCTGGATGGTCTCAAAAGTTCAAATGTCAGAATATTCCTAGCATATAGTCATATGCTGCCTTCATTGTATGCAAATATCATCTAATACATGTTCAGTATAGAAATCCAGTAAAGCAGACTGAGATGCTCCAGGATTATTTGATACCTCTACTCAACCAGCCCCCCAGGCAAGCAGTAACTTGGGCCTAATTTAGTGTGTTTTCTGTAGAAGGAGGTGAAAAAGCTTTAATAAATAGTCCTGCATTTGAGGCACACTTGATCTGGCTCATCAGATCAGAGTGTACATGTAAATACAAGGAGACAGAAGGACATCTTCCCTGGCTTTTTTCTTTTTTTTGAGCTGCTGAGTATGTTGGAGGGAGGGAATGGAGTTCTTTATTTTTCCCTTTAATCATATAAGAGCAGTAGGACAAGAATAGTGTGCCTTTTGAAAAGCTGCTTACCACAAGGGGGAACAATAGTTCTGGATGGTGGTTTTTAAGTACATTTTAGGAGTACAGTATGGTGAGTGGTGTAGTGGAAAGAGAATAGAAGTGTCAGGCTGTTATCTTTTCTGGATCTACAAGTATTACAAAAGTTTCAAACTTGTGGAAACCAGCAGTGCTGTAGGCTCTCAGTATATCAACAATAACCAGAGGCTAATGCAGGCTGGTGAGCTAGCTAGGTGGCAGCTTTAGGTGCAGACATCTGCAAGCTTCTGAATGTTGTGCTCAAGGGGCTAGAGCATGCTTGTGTAATCTCTGGAGACTGGCCGGCCAAGGGCATGCTTACACAGAAAAATGTCTGAATTGGCATAAATTTAAAGCTTTTTGATCAGCTGCCTGATAGTTGAGACTAACTTCTGTTACCACCGTCTCTTCCATTTCTCAAGCATTCATCCTCCACAGCAAGCTCACAGATGGACATAAGCCAGTGAGGTTTGCATGGTAAGCTGGAGATTCCCTTGAAGGTTCTGGTTTGCTAGAAAGTTCAGACTAGGACATAATTGCTGCATCAATATGGATTTGACACTTGAATGGGGTTTTTGCAAAAAGACAGTTTTGCATGTCATTCTAAGGTGTTAGGTAGAACTATCCACATGATTTTTGTTTTAAACAGTGGAAACTTGTGTTTTTGTATGCAGGCCCCGATTTCCCTGCTTAGGTGCTCTTTTGAGAGGGCATTTTTCTTTCAGGCTCTACTTTGAATAGAGCCAAAATGTTAGGCTAGATCTTCCCTGGTGAGAAGCATTATGAACCATCTGCATCTGTCATGAGCAGTAATTAAGTGTTGGCAAGAACAAGAGGGGGAAATTCTGCAAAGCCACAACTGTTAAGAAGCACTACAATTTTCAGAAATTATGGTACTCTATTACACAAACCTTTTTTTTTGTTTTTTTTGCAAACTAGTCTAATCATTTACTTTACAAAAGTATAAAATCTTGCCACTTAACTAAATATCATAAGGTACCTTTAACTGTTCAGATCTTCATTCTTCCTGTGAAAGTTTAAGAAACCAGCCAATTAAATATCTGCTTCAACTTGGGAGTGGAAGGGAGGAGCTAGAGAACATGATGGCACTCTAATTTCTCTGTATAAAAATGGTTCTGATGGTGGAAAGAATGAGTGTTGTGTTTTGCACTGAAGAAAGTGCATAAGGAGTTTGATTTCTGAAACTTATATGCTGATATAAGTTTGAGGACACGATTTTTCATACTTGAATCTATATAAGTTTACATTTTCTCAATGTCCTCTCTAAGATGGTGCTATTCCTCTATTTAAAAAGATGTATTTTTATGTAAAGCTGCTTCTTGTTGTATCATTGCACTGCTAGTTTTTATGTAGGTATTAATTTTATTGCTGCTTTGTATTTTTTTTGTATACTGTTTTAGATATGACTTTTCTACTTGGCTGTTTGTAACTCTCTGCTTATAACTACTAAATGTTCAAGTTTTCTTTTGTCTTTAGGGAAAAATGAATTTGATTAGTAATAAAAAGCCTCAGCTTGGAAAACTAATGAGCTGAACTTCTTTTGTCCCTTCTGTGCTCCGCAGATGTCTCGACTGTTGTGTTTCAAGGGTTTTAATCCTTCCCCCCACCTCCCTTTCTAGAAACCTCTGGATAGTTTTGTTTTTAGTTCAACCTCTTCCTTTTTTGTGCTTCCATTTTATTTGAAACCAGGACTAGAGCTGTTCTGAGTCTTCAGTTATCCCTTCACAACTTTGGTCTAAAGCCAAATGCAACTTGCTAGGGAAAACATTTTTTGGCATGTTTTTCCTATACACCTTTTAGCTCTATTCCAAGTTCTCTACAGTTTCTGTCCTTGCGCTTGAGGGATATTGATCAGGTAATCCTTCATCCTAATCAGACTAACACTGGAACAAAAGTGTCATCTGATGAAAGGTTTGTTAAACAGTTTGAGAGAACACACACACCTTTTGACTTATATCTTTTTATACAATCTACCTAGTTTTTAATTCTCTTAACAATTTAGTACAGAGGGAAGTGAAAGATTGGCAAGTTCTCCTCGAAGGAGTACACTTTCAAAAAGCATTTCCTGATCATTCTGGAAGTCCAGTGGTCACTGGGGGCAGGAGCCGTCATTGTGCTCCACAAAACGGCCTTGATTGTGTGGTGCTGCTCCGTAATGGCAGGGTAGCATGTGTTTGTGGCCATTCTGTAGAACACAGATGAAGGCAGGAATGGGGGGGGGGGGGAGAGACCACACCTGTCCCTTCCCCAGTGATCAGTGGATTACTAGGGATGAATATGGTAATAGCTGTGGGGGCCTCCCCCCTTAGGCAGACTGACTAACTGGAATTTATTGTTTTGAAAGGGGGGGGGGGAGTATTTGGGACCCTGACTAGCTAGCCAGGGGGTTCTTAACCAGGAGAGGGGAGCCTTTAGGCTCCCAACTGACTAGCTGGGATGTTGCTGTTTGTCATGGGGGGGTACCAACCCCCCCCTCAACAGTTCGGGGGGGGGCACTTATTTTGATATTGTCAGTGCTGCAAATCTATACATCCATGGCACTGACAATATTGTCAGGTTGGGGGACCCTGATTGGCGCTTGGGGGAGGACGGGGACAGGAGTGATTGAGGAAGACAGTGAGAGCTCTGATCTGATCACTAGTTGTCCTCCCCTTGCACTTAGTATTGTGACCCACAATACCTGCATCGGCAGGCACTGTGAGACTTCCTGTGCTACCTGCTAATACAGGGATCATGGTTCTCTGCAGTAAGTCCAAAACCTTTGCAGGGGGACGGCTGGGAACATTTTGTACTTACTGCGGGCCTTTTGTGACTATTGCACCACTATAGTTGCAGAAGATTGCTGCGGTTTAGTAGACATGCCCTTCAGTGTCTGTCCCTATGCTGGCTCAGCAAACCCTTTGCTATTTTTCCTTCTCATATACTTGATAGCTGTAAACTTTGCTTTAAAAGAAGGGCATTTGTACAATGGATTAGACAGATTTGGGATTTCTAAGGTAATTGAAGTTATTCTAGTTTTGCCATTCTACCTGTAAGGTTTCAACTTCCAATCACATGGCTTTCTGCTAGGAGTATTCTACATTTCACTAATAGGGAGAAAAAAAAGTGGTGGGTGGTTTTTTTGTTTTGTTTTTTTTGGTACCTGGTGTATTTTGAGATCTTATGTTCTCCAGGAACAAGCTGGAAGTTAGCCCTCACATATGGGTGGTGATGGCACCGACAGAGCCTGCACGGAGCATTTCCCCGGCTTTCACACAGTCTTTGGGACTGCTACCCATGCTTGCATGGTCCCCTTCCTGCCCAAGGGTGCCATCTTGTCCAGTCTCCTTTTTTTCCATGGAGCCCAATGGACACTTGTCCTGTTTTCCCCAGAAAAATCCTCTAAAAATTATCCTTAAGTTTTAGTTCCCGGTTTGCGTACCGGTTCCTCTCCTGCTATGAGCTGGCACCGTTCTTGGCTCTTCCCTTTTTTGTTTTTGACAAGGCTTACTTTGACTGGCATTTGTGCCCTTTTTTGCCCGGGGGTCTCCCACCATGTCTCCCAGTGTGTTCAAAAAGTGTGACCGCTGCAGTAAAATCATGTCTGTTAGACACGCTCGACTGTTGCTTGAGCTACCTCGGCCTGGACCACGACATTCTCCAGGACCAAGCAGGAAGTCAGTCCTCACTTATGGGTGACATCGGCGCCGACAGAGCCCTCACGGAGCAATTTTCCCCAGCTTTCGCAGAAAGCCTTTGGGAATTGCAGCGCGCATGCGCGGTCCTCTTCCCGCCCAGGGATGCCATCTTGCTCAGTCTCCTTTTTTCCACAGAGCCCTACAGACGTAGTTTGTTGTCGCCGCTGAAAAAGTTGATTTCTTTGGTTTATTCTGTTATTTTCTCCAAAGGTGGTCTCACATCAATCAGGAGGTGGTTCTTCCGACCTTCTTTCCCAGGCCGCATACCAGCCGAGCGGAGTCTGTTCTGCATACCCTGGACTGTCGGAGAGCCTTGTCCTTCTACCTTGATCGTACACGAGAGCATAGGAAAGCTGTCCAACTTTTCGTATCTTTTGACCCCAATCGGTTGGGGGTACCTGTCTCCAAACGTACCCTGTCCACCTGGGTGGCCGACTGTATCGCCTGGGCCTACGGGGCAGCCGGCCTCTCCTTGGAGAGTCGCGTCACGGCTCATCGTGTCCGGGCAAAGGCTGCGTCCATGGCTCATCTTCGCTCTGTTCCATTGGCAGACATCTGCCAGGCCGCTACTTGGTCTACAAGCCAGACCTTTGCGGCTCATTACTGCCTGGTTAAGGAGTCCCGCAGGGACAGTGCTTTCGGTCAGGCAGTCCTCCACAATCTCTTTGAGGTTTAGGCAACTCCTACCCTCCGGCCCTGGTGTTGGGCTACCGGCCGGATTCGTATTCAGAGAAGATTCCTCCCTCTGTACTGTTGAGCTTGGGGGAGCTCTTTAGGCTTGAGGTCTCCGGTAGCCTTAAGCTTGGGAGTCCCATAAGTGAGGACTGACTTCCTGCTTGGTCCTGGAGAAAGAGTAGTTACTCACCTGTAACAGGTGTTCTCCAGGAGCAGCAGGAATCAGTCCTCACTACCCTCTCTCCTCCCCTTGGAGTTGCAGTCATTTTTATTGCATAGCTTTGCTAACTTTTTTGCTGTCTTTCTGCTATGTCATCAGACTGAGCAAGATGGCATCCCTGGGCGGGAAGAGGACCGCGCATGCGCGCTGCAATTCCCAAAGGCTTTCTGCAAAAGCTGGGGAAAATTGCTCCGCGAGGGCTCCGTCGGCGCCGACGTCACCCATAAGTGAGGACTGATTCCTGCTGCTCCTGGAGAACACCTGTTACAGGTGAGTAACTACTATGTACCACCTGCAACCCATGCCAGGCCATGACTCCAAAAACCAACAAGAAAAGGTCTGAGTTGCAGGAGAGGATGTTCCCGCAGTCCAGCTCAGCTCCAACTTCCCTGATGCTAAGCCCCAAGCTGAGCACCTCCTGTGAGGTCTGGGCATCTTCAGAGTCCCGAGGTAATAAAGACCCCGGAAAGAAAAGAAAATCCTCGTGACCAGTCAAGGTTCCACCGGTGAAGCCCAGTAAGGTCCTGTGGCGGGACTCGGGTGACTCCAAGCAGTGCTCCTTTTAAGGCCTCTTAAGTCCTCAGCCGGCAATGACTGTGCAAGGATCCTCGAGGCCGTGGTCCTTGTCGAGGATGCACTCGCAAGAGTACTGGCATCAGGCCTGAGGCCATCAGTGCCCATGCCGACAGCTGCATTGAATCCAGAATGGTGGCCCTGGAGCAGAATATCTCTGCAATCCTGGCCTTGCAGCAGACAGTGAGGTCAGGTTTGTTCGCATCATCTGGCCTGATAACCAGGCCCCTGACTGCAGGGGATTCCCTGGGCATCAAGCCAGGCCCTGAGTGCCACCGGCCTCTTGGGAGCCCTCTGCACCGATCAAGATCCTGGTCCTAATCCTCAGGTGTCTGGTCTTCCCCGGCCAGTTTCCAGGAGTCTGACCTGAGATCCACCATGGGACCCTGGTTCCTCAGGGCTGGCCTTGAGGCCTGGGAGTCCTGAGCCTCAGAATCCTCGCTGCCCTCCAGCTCTAACTGGGAGACTGAAATCAAGGCCTCCCCTGAGATCTCGGAACAGTCGCCACCGGTGCCATTCCCCTCCCAAGGGCGTGTCTTTCCATTACTTCATCTGGGATATGGCCTGGGCCCTCTTGGTCTCGACTGAATCAGAGGAGGATCCATGCACTGAAGAACTGGAGATCCTCCAGTATGAGTCCCACCAAAGGAGACTCTAACGGTGCTGGTACAGCCCATTCTCAAGCAGCTGTTCTTGTGGATGTGGCAGACCTTGGCCTCGGTGCTGGTGGTCAGCCGATGACTTGATGCCATCTACTGTGTCAAGAAGGGCCTGGGTTTCCAAAAGTCCCAACTCCCACATAACTCCATGATCATGGAGTCCTCTATGCAAAAGCTTAAAAGCCAAAATAACTACTCTTCTGTTCCCTCAGAGAGGCCAGAGCCCTCGACGCCCTCTGATGCAAGTGCTTCCAGGGATCCATGCTGGGCTGTCAGATACAAGCCTATGAGTTGTGCATAGGTATGTACCTCAAAGGCTTCGTCCAAGAACTAGTGGGCTGCTCTGCAGGCCTTGCTCGGAAACCCATCTAGAGATCCTGAACCCTGACAGCAGGGCTCCAGGACTGTTCCAAGTTCCTATCTTGTGCCATCTATGACTGCTTTGAATCATCAGCCTGTGAGAACCAGGGCCATTGGCAGAAGAAGCCAAAGGCTCAGAAGCCTCAGACACCAGCTCCCACCCAGCCTGGGGGAGCTTTTGACTTCCCGGGCAGGGCTTCCTCTCCCCCAGGAGACCCTCCCCAGCCCAGGAGGCCGCCTGGAGCTCTTCACCCACAGGTGGGCTGGGGTCACCACGGATCAGTGGGTCCTACAGGTGGTAAAGGAGGGCTATCTTCTAAGGTTCCAGCAAACACCCTCATGGTTCTTTCCAGGAGAGCCAGTGCAGCCTCTCCTTCACCAGACAATGCTCCTCTCACAGCATGCAAGTTGCTCAAGGACAGGGCAGTAGAACCTGTACCCAGGCATTTGTGGGGTAAAGGTTTCTACTCCAGTTATTTCCTTGTCCCCAAAAGAACTGGGGGCCTCAGGCGCATACTAGACCTACAAAATCTGAACAAGTTCCTAGTGAGGGAGAAGTTCAAGATGCTCTCCCTTGGAACTCTGCTGCCCTACCTCCACTAGGGAGATCTAGCTGTGCTCCTTAGACCTAAAGGATGCATATACCCACATCCTGACCCACCCCTTCTACAGATAATACCCAAGGTTCCAGTACAGGGTACTTCTATTTGGCCTGGCCTCACCAAGAATCTTTCCAAAGTGCCTGGTGGTCATGGCTGCCTACATGCAAAATTACTCAGCATGTAGATAGTCATGGCCTAATGGGAGACAGCCAACATGGCTTTAGACAAGGAAGATCTTGTCTTACTAATCTGTTATGTTTTTTTTGAAAGTGTGAATAAACAGGTGGACAAAGGTGAGTCGGTTGATATAGTGTATCTAGACTTTCAGAAAGCCTTTGACAAGGTCCCTCATCAGAGACTTTTGGCAAAACTAAAGAGTCATGGGATAGGAGGCAGTGTACTACTGTGGATCAGGAACTGGTTAAAAGATAGAAAGCAGAGGGTTGGGCTAAATGGCCAATTATCCCAGTGGAGAAAGGTGAGTAGTGGTGTACCCCAGGGATCTGTGCTGGGTCTGCTGCTTTTTGACATATTCATAAATGACCTGGAAAGTGGAATAATGAATGAGGTTATCAAATTTGCAGATGAGACAAAACTAAAGTTGTTAAAACCCAAGAGGATTGTGAAAAATTGCAAGAGGATCTTGATAAATTGGAAGACTGGGCATCAAAATGGCAGATGAAATTTAATGTGGACAAGTGCAAAGTTATGCACGTAGGGAAGAACAACCCAAACTATATGGTTACACAATGCAAGGTTCCACATTAGGAACCACCACCCAGGAAAAAGATTTAGACGTCATTGTGGATAACATGTTTAAAACCCTACTGTTTTTCTTGGTGGTACTCTGTCCTGCTGGATCGGGATCCGGACCTCCTGTCCCAGGAGGAGGGCTCCTTTCTGCACCCCAACCTGGGGTTGCTAGCATTGATTGTGGCTGCTGAAAGGGTTGCCTTGGCCCCTTTCTGTCTCTTGGGGGTAGTTGAGTTCTTGCTGGCTTCCCGAAAGCCCTCCACCAGACAAGCGTACACCTTCAAATGGAGAAGATTCTCCATCCTGGTGTGCAGGGAGAGAAGAAAACCCTTTCTCCTGCTGTGTGCAACTAGTGCTACAGTACTTACTGCACCTCTTGCATGCCAGCCTGAAGTCTAATTCAGTGAGGATACACCTGAGTTCCATAGCCTCTCACCACCACCCTATAGAGGGGAAACCCTTTTCAAACCAGCCCCTGGTCTCCATGTTCCTTTGGGGCCTCTTGCTATGGAAGCCCCCTCTGCCCTCCTGCAGCAGAATGGGACCTTAATGTGGTGCTCTCCCAACTCACCAGACTGCCATTCAAGCTTCTGGCCATCTGCCATTTGAGATGCCTCTCCTGGAAAGTGTTTGTTTTTTCTGGTGGCCATTATATCTGCTCGGAGAGTGAGTGAACTCTAGGCCTTGGTGGCAGATCAGCCATATATAGGGTCTTATAAGCACAGGGTAGTGCTCCACACCCCCCCAAATTCCTCCCCAAGGTGGTATCCCCCTTCCACCTCAAGCAGAAGGTGGTCTTTTCCACCTCTTTTCCCACAGCCCCACGCCGGCAGGGAGGAACTCATATTGCCTATGCTAGAGACCGTAAGTGGACCCTGCCCTTCTACCTGCAGAGGACCCAGGCCCATCGCAAAGCTCCCTCAGCTTTTCTTATCATATAACCCCAGTAGACTGGGGCTCCTGGTAACGAAGCAAACTGTCCACTTTGGTGGCGGATTGCATTGCCCTCGCCTATGAGTGAGTGGGCCTCTCCTTTGAGCATCGGATCACTGCACATCATGTGCAGGCTATGGCCACATCAGTAGCCAACCGCCACATCAGTAGCCAACCTCCACTCAGTGCTGATGGAAATCTCGCTGCCACATGGTCTTCGATTCATGTTTGTAGCTCATTACTGCTTGAAGAGCGAGTCCCACAGGGACAGTGACTTTGGGCAGGCAGTACTCCATGATATTTTCAGAGTGTAGGCAACTCCTGCCCTCTGACCCTTCTGGGTTCAGGCTACTGGAATGATAGTGTTACTGGATGCTAGGGTCTTGCAGAGTCTGTCAGGACTCACCTGCAATTTATGGCTATCCGATAGGTTGCCTGTTATGCTGTTGTGGTTCGGTCTTCGGCAGCCTGAAGCTAGGGAGTCCTATATGTGAGGACTGACTTCCTGCTTGTTCCTGGGGAAAGTATAGTTACCTGTAACAGATGTTGTCCAGGGACAGCAAGAATCAGTCCTCACAACCCTCCCTCTTCCCCTTGGAGTTGCCTCCCTACATTGGGTTTCTTTTTGTCATTTCTCGCTATGTCATCTGACTGAGCAAGATGGCACCCTTGGGCTGGATGGGGACCATGCATCTGTGGTAACATTCCTAAAGGCTTTCTGTGAAAGCTGGGGGAATGTTCCATTTAGGCTCTGTTGGTGCCGACATCGCCTATATGTGAGGACTGATTCCTGCTGTCCCTGGAGAACACCTGTTACAGGCGAGTAACAACACTTTCACTGGTGTACATGCATGCAAATATTCGCAACAAACTATTGTGCAAACCCAGGCTTGGGGACTATATGACTTTTTCAAGATCAGTTTATTGAATTTCAGAGTTATGGAGCACAATTGAAACACATATAGACCCCCTTTTAGGGTGGTGTGTATACCTTAAGAATATGCTTTGGTTTGAAATGTGGGGGGAGGGGTATTTATGTATGTTCAGCTTGCTTATTTGTTTACATATGTCATGATATGAAATAATATTACTTTTGTAAATTTTGTCCTGCTGTATTGATCTGGCAACTCAGTCTCCCTATTTAAATTAAAAACAGACTACTTTTGCATCTTTCCCCCACCTTGGGCTTCTTCCACCCTTTTTTTTTTTTTAACTTGCCCCTTCTCTGGGATCTAGCTAGTGCTGACAGACCTGAGTTGAAACAGTATTTTGTAATAAATAGGCAAAAGTAAAAAAATAAAAATAAAAATACACCCCTAGTGTTGATGGGCTGAAGCCTCCCATCACAAAAATAACAATCACCTGTGATGAATCTCCCAATATTTATTCCAAAAATGGCATAACTACAATGATGGCTTCCACTATAAATCTTCAAGAGGTATGTCTAAATTTCTTATAATTAAATATGAAGGGGAAAAGACCTTGGTTTGTCACTTTGGTCCACAATTGGATCCACTTTGCAGAATGAGGGCACAAATCCTCACTGGCCAGAAAAACCCCTCCTGAAGTTCCTTATATAATTAAGTTGCTTTTAAATTTTCAACTTTTTTTAAAAAAAGAACCTCATCAATACTGGAAAAATAACTTATCAGATGCTTTAAATGTTAATTCAACAATTGTCCTCAGATATTGGAAAACCACTCAGCAGTTCTGGCAGTTGTTTGTACACTCTGCACCTTCAGCAATGCTGGCAATTGGGAATACACCTGACGTAGCCCCATTTCCCTGCAAGGCTGCCTCAGGAGTGTAGCCATGTAACTGGAAAAAACAAAATGCATGAGTCATTACTAAAGTGGCAAAAAGGAGAAAACTATACGGTGTTGGTTATGTGGAAAATGCTACATGTGTAATATCAAGTAAACCCTCAAAATCCTTAAATGAACACTTCCCAATGAGCATATTCATTGCAATAAGGTATGTCATATCATACTTAACTAATATCAACTACATACTTCCTATTAGTTTAACTTGTATTAACTGGTGATTATAGCAACTAAATGAAGAAAAATAAAGTACTCCCCCAAAAAGAAAACAACTTCATGCCTTAATTGGTGTTAATTGCTCTATTCACCGCTGAAAACCAAACCAATAACTGGCTGCATAGCAGCTGAGTTCAATTGTTTTGTGTGTTCTATTTCCACTCAGATGGTCGACTTCTAAAAACCCTTTTTGTCACTGATAGACGCAAGCTTCAATTCATCCTGGAGCGTTAGAGCAATTGCCCTTACCACGCAACCAAGTTATGCTATGTTAAATAACTGAACTTACATTCAGGTAAGAAACATAACTTTAATGCAATGTTCCACATTAGGAACCACTACCCAGGAAAAAGATTTAGGTGTCATTGTGGATAACATGTTAAAACCCTTGGCCCAGAGGAGTTACTATGTTTCCTACCTGCGGTGAACTTTTCATTTGATTGGCCTGGTGACCCGCAGCTGCTGCTCTCATTGGGGCTGCTTGATTTGATGGGCTATAACACTCTGCCCACAACGCGGGACGCGTAGCGGGCGCGTGCCCGTGGCGCATGCCCGAAGGGGTGTGACCAAAGGGGCAGGTCACGCCCCTTTGGCGCCCCTTCGGTGAGTAGAATCTCATTGATGGGGAAAAGGAAGAAACGTCCTTTGCCGGCTGCAGTACCGAAAGCGGGTAAGGTAGTCGGTCCAATGGACGCTCATGTACAGGTCAGGAGACTGTTGCTTGAGACTCAAGAATTGGATTCGGTTATGGAAGGAAAGTCAACCGTGAGTACTGTGTCTTCTGACATTTCCCCGGATTTAAAGGACTTACCCCCAACTATACAAAAGCAAAAGTCTAAAATTGGAGATTTTCCTAAAGCTAGCCTTGCTTGCTCTGACATTGGGGAACCTATACTTTCCTCTTCTTTTTTGCGGATTGAGTCTGCACCTGTGACTTTATCTCCTCCACTTCCAACGGTTGTTGTTTTTTCCGTGCCTGGGGAGCCTCGTGTTCCCCCTGATAATGTTTCTCTTAAAGATCTTTGGGCCTTGTTATCTAAGATGGAGTCAACTTTAGATTCGTCTTTACAAAGAATATCTGTTTTTACGAAAGAAACAGTTGAAAAGTTGTCTAATCAGGAATCTAGATTGCTATTAATAGAAAAGTGTGTTGAATTACAGGAGGGGAGGTTTACCTCGCAGCAGGGAGTCCTTGACGCTTTGGTTCAAGATGTTACCTTACTTCATCGTCAAGATGAATTATTAGAGAACTCCCAGCGTGCGAGGAACCTCCGTCTCTTAAATTTTCCTAAAACCAACTATCTTACACCTGTTATTCTTTTTCATAAATATCTGAAAGATGTTTTGCAGTTTTCTGATGTGGAATCAATTGATTTGTTAAATATTTACTATCTTCCCTCTAGAGATTTAACTTTGGCAACTGCTTCTCAGGGGAAGGGTTCTCAGGAGGACCCTAAGGTTTTGCCTTCATTGAATATTTCTGTATTTTTAGAGTCTTCTCAGGATGAGATATCTACAAGAGCCACTTTATTAGTTACGTTGGCTTCAGATTTAGATAGACAAAGGATCTTTCGGGCTTATTTTAGGAAGAAACTTGAAAATTTTTGTGGTCATTGTGTTCAGATCTTTCCCGACGTCTCCCGGGCCACTCAGCGTCGGAAGGCTTTTTTAGAAGTCCGACCACGCGTTTTGGCCTTGGGGGCTTCTTTTTACCTGAAATTTCCATGTAAATGTTTTATTAGCTATCAGGATAAACGATATGTATTTGAGGTTGCTCAGTTGATGGAATTCATGAAAGAGAGAGAGCAAAGTTAGTAGTTTTGATTTAATTAATTTACTTCTGATTTCAATATTGATTTAACTCTTGTTGGTATAGGGGTTTTCGCCAGGCTTGGATCAGATGTATGTTTTGTTATGTATTATTATAGAGCTCTTCCTGGATGTGGTCTATTATTCTAATGATTATTTTTCTCTTATGTTGATTTCAAATGAGAGGTTGATCTCATTGGTTGTATTTTCTTTTGTATTGTTGTATGTTTCCTTTCAACAAATAAAAATTGGAAAAAAAAAACAACCCTTGGCCCAGTGTGCAGCGGCAGCCAAGAGAGCAAATAGAATGTTAGGTATCATAAGGAAAGGAATGGAAAATAAAACAAAAGATATTATAATGCCTCTATATTGTTTCATGGTGAGACCGCACGTTGAATATTGTGTGCAATTCTGGTCGCCGTATCTTAAAAAGGATATAGTATTAGAAAAGGTTCAGAGAAGAGCCACCAAAATGGTAAAGGAGATGGAAAGATACTCCTATGAAAGGCTAAAAAGGTTAGTGCTCTTTAACTTGGAAAAGAGACAGCTGAGGGGAGATATGATAGAAGTCTATAAATTAATGAACGGAGTGGAACGGGTAAATGTAGATCGATTTGTTTACGTTATCAGAATAGAGAAAGACTAGGGGACATGCAATGAAGCTACAGGGTAAACTATTTAAGACTAATAAAAGAAAATATTTTTTCACTCAACGTGTAATCAAACTCTGGAATTTGTTACCGGAGGATGTAGTAAAGGCTGTTAGTGTAGCTGGGTTTAAAAAAAGGTTTGGACAAGTTCCTGGAGGAAAGGTCCGTAAACCATTATTAAGAAGTGACCTAGGATATCAATGCTTGACCCAGTACAAGCATTGTGGAATCTGTCTTTTGGGGAAACTGCTAGGTACGTATGACCTAGAATGGCCACTATTGGAAACAGGATACTGGGCTTGATGGACCTTGGTCTGACCCAGTATGGCATATCTTATGTTATGATCAACAATTTACTAGAACAAGGATTCTTTCCATCTTCACTTAAGCAATCATCCATCTGTCCTATCCTAAAGAAGCCCCACTTGGACCCCTCCTGCCCAACCTCATAGAGACCAATTTCCAGTATCCCTTTCATGGCAAAGATCATTGAAAAAGTAGCTACACGATCACCTGGCCAAACTTGCACCCTTAGATCAACAATAACATGGATTCTGCCCACTGCAGAAACCCTCTTCACCTCCTTCAACACCTTAATCAAAGGCACTGAAATCATCTCAGATTTATACTTGTCTTTGATACATCATCTGCAGAACTCTGTCTCACACCAACTTCTGCTAAACAGACTTCATGATATTGGTATCCAAGGCACCACCTTAAATTGGTTCCAATCCTACCTATCAGACCGCAAACAGCAAATAAAAATGGGTACTAAAAAATCCCTTCCATTCTCCCTCAGCCAAGGTGTGCCCCAAGGCTCTGCAGTGTTATCAGTTTTATTCAATATCTATATTCAATCATTATTTGAGGTCATTAGGAGTTTCAATATGAAATTTTTAATATACTTCCCACCCCTCGCCATCATCTCTCCAGATTACTCCACAGTATCCAAATTACTTTTCAGCAATCACTCAACGGCTTCAAAAGCACAACCCTAACTTCAACCCACCACCTACACTCAGGTCAAAGCTGAGAACAAATGCTTAGGTATCCTACTAGATCAAGAGCTCAATCTTCAAGCACAAGTAAACCATACCACCAAATCAGTATACCATAGGATCATAAAGAACCTACGTTGGCTCCTAACCCCTATGGACTTCTGCATGGTGTGCCAAACTACCATCACCCCCGTATTAAATTACTGCCACTCAATCTACCATGGTCTTCCCAAGAGCACACTATATCCTTTGCAATTGGCCCAAAGTACTGCAGCAAGAATTATATAGGAAGACCTCGACAAACCCACATCACACCAATCCTCAAACAATTTCACTGGCTACCTATTAAATACAGAATCGAATATAAAGTTATTCTTAACACTCACAAGATCATAAAGAACCTATCAGTAGCCTGTCTTACATCTCCAATAGTAAAACCTAACACCAACAGGCCAAGAAAATGTAATACAATCAACTTGCTCGATTTACCACCTCATAAACCCACAAGCAGCCAAAGGTCAAGCAACAGAGCATTCTCCCTCTATGCCCCATCACTTTGGAGTTCCCCCCAATAAGATCCATTGAATACACAGGTGCCTTCTGCAAGAAGTTGAAAACCCTGCTATTCCTAGAAAGCTATGTATCAGATCCACAATAAGAACGTCCCCAACTTGCATTAGTTTCTTAATTCAGTGTATATCGATAAGTTTGACTTCTTTCATACTTTAGTATAATAATTGTTATATCTTGTATCCATTCTAACTACATGTATTTTACTGTTAAATGTTATGCGGACATTGGCTAAAAATTGTTTAATGTTCAAGCACTAAGTTATCTGTAAACCACCTTGCCTTGTAGAAAGACAGTATAAAAAAAGAAGAGGTTAAATACCACTGGAGGCATTTTTTTAAAATGTATATGGCCAGGACACCCTTTATCTCTGCACATCCTAAAGCAGCTACAAGTGCCATTTGCACCTGCAACCCCTCTAAAATTAGAGCAATTTTCAGTGATTTACCTGCATCCACTGGCTGTCTGAAAACTGCCTTCCATGATCTGCCAAACATTGCACACAATGTTCTAGGGGGCATTCATAGCAGGACTGGGACAAGGGTATTGGGCCAACCTTTTGCCTTGCACCCCCTCTCCCTTGAGATTTTGATAATAAAACTCAACAATCATGATCACTACAACTCTACCTGTCCCACAACAACCCTGTAAAAATTCATATTTAGACATCACACTTTTAAATATTAAACCTTGCTTTGTAAGCAAATATGTGCCTGCTCTCCCTCCAGGTAAGAGAATGTGCTGGCAGCTCTTTGAGTTAGTGTGGTTGTATCTGTTCCTTTGCTTTAAATGCTGCTGCCCCACCTAGTCTTGCCTAACGGTTGGGCTAGCCTTGGTGCCTAGAGTATAGATTTGATTTTCTCTGCATCAGATACCCAAGGCTAGATCTGAGTGTTTTCCCAATACTACATCTTGTCCTAAACGTGTGCTACATTTGATCTTGTTTGTGAGTGTCAAGAAACCTAAAAAGAAAAATCTTGTGATAGTTATATTGTTAATGTAAAGTGGCAGAATAAAAACAGCTGTAACTTTCACTTCTCTTTGTTTGTTTTTTTTTCTCTCATACCCACCCACACCAGTCTCATAGCTTAGATGTTTTATCTCTTCCATCCCCGTCCCCTTTGAGTGAGGCGTCGCCTACAGACACATGCTATACAATTTCTGCACCCCAGTGTGACCTTTACTACAATATGCTAGGAAAATAAATTATGCCTAATACATCCTACTCTGCTGCTTTAAGAATAAATAGCCTGAGCAAAAAATATGCTGGCCTGAAAAATGTTCTGCCTGCCAGAAAAAAGGGGTGTCTGCTGAAACATTTGCAAAATTAGTAGATGGGGATAGTAGACAGAGCACACAATTAATATCCCTTTGGACAAGAGGGGAGGATTATTAAAACAAGATGGGAACTAAACTGTCTTGAGAGTTGCTAGTGATTTCTGCTGACATAAGTGAAGGATGGATGGTCATGCTGATTAAACTGGCTCCACTAAGGCTGAAAATTAAAATAACAATTTGAATGATTTTGAACAATAAGCTGTTCCCAAAAGGTTTTCTATTAGTACACTAATGCACATGGGGGGAGGGGGAATGTAATAACAGGGCATCTGTGAGAAATCCAAAAAGGGGTTCCCATTTTATAAACCTGCAACATAATTGGGTTCTAAAGAAAACACATTTTCATACATTTAACAAACCAGTCAGAAGCACCTGCTATCTGTGAGCTGCCAGGCAAATTGATTAGTACAAAGATAAAAGGGGTGTTCAGATGTTGTAGATGTTAAAGTAGCCAAATGCCTAAAAATGCATAATGACCAACAATCAAGCATCAGTTACCTCAATCCATAGCATTTTCCTATTTATTGACAATTCAGTAACATTCTCGCTGTTAACGATATTTGAACCTTGCCTTGGGCAGTACCATACTTAGGAGGGAAGTTACTAAGTTGCAGTAAAGTATTGCATTTTACTGTAGCTTTGTTTACAGTGGGAGTCACTAATGTGAGGTGACTCAGTACCTCAGGTTAGTAACTCCTACGGTAAATGATTAACGGCTTGCAATGAACTTTGCAAGCTGTGCTATTCTACTCCCCTAGAGCATCAGGTTGCTAATGTGGTTGAATGTCCCCAGGGAGCCTCTCTTATAGGACCCAACATGTTTATAAACACAGTCAGTCTGTGGCTTCCCCATCACACCCAAAGAAAAGAATAGCCCCTAGCTATATCCCAACTCCCAATCCTTCAAAGCCCAATAGCAGGAAACCTACCCCTTGTGCCCCCAAGACCCCCTATGAGGAAAGGATTAAAAGATTAGGCTTCTTCAGTTTGGAAAAGAGACTACTGAGGGGAGATATCCCAGAGGTCTATAAAATAGTGAGACGAATAGAATAACTAAATGTGAATCAGATGTTTATTCCTTCAAGAAATATAAAGACTAGAGTACATAAAATGAATCTACAAAATAATACATTTAAGACTAATCAGACAATATATTTTCACTCAACGCACAATTAAAGTCATTGCTGGAGGATGTAGTAAAAAGCTGTTAGCGTTGCTTGCTTTAAAAAAGGTTTGGATAAATTTGAGGAGGAAAACTTCATAAACCATTATTAAAGTGACGTGGGGAAAAATCCACTGATTATCCTGCGATAGGTAGCATGGACTCTGTCTACCTTTTGAGATCCTGGATTGACTCACTGCTGGAAACAGGATACTGGGTTTAATTGATCATTGGTCTGACCCAGTATAGCAAATCTTATGCTCTTATGTATTATCAGCACCCAGAGAGTGGTAGTGAGAGCCATGCACTCTGAAGTAAAGGTGACCAGCAGGATCCCACAATGGTCAGTATTAGGCCCAGTTCACTTTATACCTTTTGAAGTAAAACCGTACACGTCCTGGAAGTAGAAGTGATTTTTGTAACAAAAATGTACCAGATCAAGGAGTAGGTGCTAACCTTCTCTCTGACCCTGGTTGCTGTTCAGACTTTGTTTTTCTTCCTCCCTACTAGGCCAGCAAGAGGTCAGTCAAGCAGCACCATCCTGTTAATGGAAGCTGCTGGGATGAATCCATTGATAAATAAACAGAATAATTATTCTAACCCTTCACTCTATTATGTACCTATATCCTGCTTCTTGAGTGAATCTAAAGTGACTGATATTCTATTCTAACTCAATATTTTTGTCGGAAGTTTTTCCCTTGAGAGATTGCTCCCTCTTGAAGCGTAACGTCCCTTTTAATCAATTTATGTGGAAAAACGAACCACTCAATAAAATATTGTGAAATAATTGCACTTTCTCAATACTATATCACAATAACCTCTTCTGTTAAACATAAACCAAAGGGATCCCTTCTATCTCCAGGAACAAGCAGGAATGAGTCTTCACATATGGGGGGTTTGTCGGCGCCGACAGAGCCCGCACAGGAATGCTCCCCAGCATCCAATCAGAAGGCTTTTGGGAGCATCCCTCGCACCTGCGCGGTAGCTTCCCGCCTTTCCTACTGCCTCTCCCCAGTTTTCGTTTTTCTGCGGAGCCGACAGGACGTACCTCCTGTCACCGCAGAAACTTTTCTTCTTTTTCTTGTTTCCTTATTTTTTTGTTTTCCTTATTTTCCTTCGAGGAGCACCCTCCTCGTGTTATTCTGAGGCCTACCGGGCTTTCCAGCATGGAGCCTTCTTCCCCTAAGAAGTGCCCCCACTGTGGAGACGTCTTCTTATTCGACTCCAACGCCTGGTGTCCCTCCTGTTTGGGCCCTGACCCCTTCTCCCCCGGTTCCCCGGGCTTCAGCGTCGGGAGAAGACCCTCCCTGTTTCGAGTGTCCCTCGATGATGTCTTTCCCTCTGAGGTGCAGTCGTCGGCTTTCTCTCCTCGCCAGGATCAGGTAACCCAACAACAGTCTGTTGAGACTAACCGAGCCTTGAGGGGTGAGTCTCATGCGCTGCATGACGACGGCTCCGGCCTTCCCCTCCAGTCCCTTACACCCCGGAGGGAGTCTTCGGGCTCCAGAGCCTCCACGGGGTTTCGGGTTGTTCCTGAGGTTCGCTCCTCACAGAACATTCCTGAGCCATGCCCGAGGGTGGCACCCGCTTCGAGCGGTGCAGATGCGCCGGCGTCGAGTGTTTCCACTCTTCGCCAGGGACTGTCAGCTGGTGTCCTCGGTGCCTTCGGGGCCAATAGACTCGACCCAGTCTGGCTCTACAGCATCCCGGCCCTGCGTGGGGGCGGTACCCGCTTTCGGCGGTGCCGATTCCCCGGCATCGGTGTCGAGTGTTCCACTCTTCACCGGGGATAGTCGGACCAACCTGACCAGGTATGACGTGCCCACACCCCTGCCATGCGCGGAGGTGGTGACTTCTTCGAGCGGGACCAAGTCATCGGCGTCAGTGGCCCCACTCCCTGCCGGGGATCGGCACCGGGTGCCCTCGGTTCCGTCAGGGCCGATAGACTCGTCCCCGGCTTCCGCAGGGGCGGTACTGGCCTTGAGCGGCTCCACCCCTCTGGCGGCGGTCTCGAACGCCAGGGGTCGCCACTGGGCTCCACCTGCGGAGCCGATCGATCTATCCCGGTCGGGCGGGTCGGCACCCCCATCTTGCGTGGGGCCGGGGCCTCCCCCGGACACCACCGACCTCCCGGCATCTACACGGGCGTCGAGTACTCCACTCATCACTGGAGTTTGCCCGCAGGACCCGGGACCTTCGGTCGAGTTGACCCAAAGAAGTGCTGCGGCCGCGGAGCCGGGGCTGTGCGTCTCGCTCCCCGCCGAGGCTCGTTGGTGGGTTACCTGGGTACCCTTGAGGCCGCGTAGTACGCCCCGTAAGGGTTTCCCGCTCAATAAAACAGGCGCGGGAAGAACCCCGGCGTCTAGAAGGGCCTCTCTCCCGATGTCGGAGCCGACTTCGGGTGTTTCCCTCTTCGCCGAGTTTCGGCTTGGGAAGCCCTCGGCACCGATCGTCGCGACCCCGACTCCATTCTCGGGAGTGAAGCACCGGCACGGCCGCCAATACCGGGGCCCCCTAAGGAGGCGTCGCTCGGTTCGATGCCCAGCCTCGAATCGATCTCCAGTCTGGAAAGTGTGGCTCCGACGCATTTCGGATCCGACCCCAGTCTCTTCCGACGGCGCAGTGCTGCGCTCGCCTGCTCTCCAGCTGCCTCGGCACCACTCCAGCTGCCCTTGCGGATTGCCCCGGGGGCGGCCGAGTCCCGCGGGCCCGTCGCTCCCTTTGATGCCCTGCTTGGAATCAATCCCGGGCTCTGACGATGCAGTACCAACTGCCTCGAATTGGGACTGTCAGTACCCTCCTCTGTTTAGAGCGATTCCTCCCGTGCACCAGCACGGTGGGTCCCCCGGTGTTCAAGTGGGCCCCTCCACCTCGGCCTCCCCCGGAATAGCCCCTCTGGGAGAGCCGTCTTTTCAGGACTTCCTCCTTGACATGGCGGACTTGCTCGCCATTCCTATCCCGGGCCCTTCGCTAAGTCTGGGTCCTGCGGAACAGGCAGCCATAATGCTTCCTCTACATCCCTCCCTGCGGGATCTCCTGCTCGGGATTTGGCGCTCGCCCTTACAGGTACCGGCGCCGCCTACAGCCATGCATGCCCTGTATTGGGTGCCCCCCTCTCTGGGTTTCCAGACGCATCAGCTTCCCCATCATTCCATTGTGGTGGAATCGGCCCTGAGGAAGGTCGGAAGCAAGAAGAAGCACTCTTCATGCCCCCCGAATCGTGCGTCTAAAGCTCTGGACAACTTTGGGCGGCGAACCTTCCAGACGTCCATGTTTATTTATTTTTATTTATTTAGACAGTTTTGTATACCGCCTTATCCTTCAATCAAAGCGGTCACAACACAATTGGGGGATACATTTAACACGCGGGGATATGAGACACATCTACACTGATAGTTACAGGGAACATGGGCAGTGGAGGGTTAAGTGGCTTGCCCAAGACCACAAGGAGCATCTGTGGGACTAGAAACCCGTGTCCTTCCGGCCCAAGGTTGCTGTCCTCTAGTGGGATTTGAACCCCTGACCTTCCGGCCTGAAGTACCTTGCCCCAACCACTAGGCGGCTACTCCCTCCTTCCAGGATTCTCTCATATATTTTCTATATGAGCCTGGCGCTTCGGGAGGTCACCGAGAGGTTATCTCTTTTGTCTCCCTTTGTGTCGGCCCCTCGGGCCCCTGACTATTCCTTGCTTCTTTACCATTGCAGGAATATCTCTTGGTTTCTTTCTTGTGCTGCCGTGGACTCTTTTGAGTCAGTTAGCAGGTCCTCTGCTGTCGCCATAGGGGCGCGTCGTACAGCCTGATTGCAGGCTTCCGACTTGTGCAGCTGGGCACAACATAATCTGGGTAATTCCCCGTGCACCGGGGAGAACCTCTTCAATGGCGAGGCTTTGCGTCAGGTTGCTCAGTACTCCGCCAACCTGTTTGGCGCTGGCCGCCTGCGGCCCTCCCCCTCTCCCGGGGGTAGGAAATGTCCTTCCCGACCCTCCTTTCCGAAGAAGAGGAAGTTTTATCCCTCTGCCCACCTGCTGGGTGCGCCCATGCCAGGGACATCTCACACCGGTCGGCAGTGCCAGGCTGCCCATGCCAAGCAGCCTTAGGCTCCGGTATGCGGCAGTTTGCGCTTAACTCCTCTTACCAGAAGTTACTGTTCAGTTCTACACTGGGGTTCTTTTCAGTATGACAAGTGGTTTGGCTGCTTGATTGGAGGTATGGAGCCCCCTCCCCGGGGGGGGGGGACCCTTCCCACACTAGGTTAGCCTGGCTCCTCAGGGCCATGCTAGTCTTCTTCGGACTTACCCTTGGGTATGTCCCTCGGATTCCCTTCTGCCTGGTTCCCCCGGATTGAGGGGATTGCGCACCGAATCTCCTCCTCCCAGTGTAGGCCTTGGCCGCTACTCTCCGAACATGGCCCGAACCAATCCTCGACAGGGCCGGACCACCCCCCCTCTGGTCTGTGTCTCCGCTCTCGCGGAGAAACCCCTGGGTCTGTCAGGTTACGGTGGACAGGAGTCCCACTGACCCATGTCGATCCCCGGCTCCGCTCCCTGCACTCTTCGGAGTGGCGGAGGACATTGGCCCTATCCCCGAGGGGTTTTTTTTTATATATGCCGGAGATGACCCCCACGGTCACACCGTGGCTATAGGGTTTTCTATCCTCCTGCCTTCCCTGTGGTACGGAGGACACGTTTTTCTGCATGGCTGTCAGGTGGACGCCTCAGGGGCCTACGTACTCCTGATGTGCTCCTCCCCAACTGAGCTGGCGGTCACGCAACCATACTGCTACTCTTGCCGATCTACCCTGCACCACGCACATCGGCCCATCACTTTGGATGGCCCTTCCCCCCGCCACCTTTCAGGTGGGCGCCCTCCTGTGGATCAAGGGCCGGTCCGAGTTGGCAGTATCGTTCTCACGTGTGCATACCGGTTTAGTAACCTGGGAGGGTGTTCCCGGGCCCACCTAGAGCCCGATATATATCCAATAACAGGTATAGATGTATATCAGTACAGGTGGGCGCTTTTGGGAAATGTTATAGCGCCCTGTGTCTTACTATCTCCCAATTGTCGGTACTGATGTTTTGTTATTTCTTACGGGGTCCGGCCGGTCCACTTGCCTGCGTTTTGCGGCTTGGGTGCTCGGACTGGTTATGTTTTAAACTTGCTGTGAAGTCAACAGCCCCTTGGTTTACGCCTCCTTGTCTGGAGGTTTTCGAACCCAATGTCTTCCTATCCCTTGCCGGCTAGGGTAGACAGTGTACCCCTCGGTATCCTGGGGTACACTCCTGTTCTTCTCTGGGCTGGGTTCTCCCAGATTGGTCAGTCTTCTGCTTAGTCCTCCGGATTGGGGACTCTGCTCCTACTGGAGTTCTCAGCTTCTCTTAGAGCTCCTCGTGAAGACCTGCTGTCTTTCTGGTGCTGGTTGACACCTGCGTCTCCAGCCCGCCCGGACTGGGAACTTCGTCCTCTCTGCGGTGAAGTTCCCTTGAAGACTTCGCTATTGCATCTACAGTACCCGTTGCAGCTCTGCCTTCTACAATCCAGTAGGTAATGATCTAGCACAATCTAGAGTTTAACGGTTTAATGATATTTGACGTGGTTTTGAAGACTCCCCTGTAGTCTTCGGTTGCTGTGCCTTGGCAACTCTTCTCAACTCCTACCCTCCATCCCTCAGGGGATGCCGGGGATCCAGGTTGGGCGATGCCGCCCTGTCCAGGGGTGCGCATTCTGGGATCTCCTCTGGCACCCTCAGCTAGGGAGTCCCCATATGTGAAGACTCATTCCTGCTTGTTCCTGGAGATAGCACAGTTACTTACCTGTAACAGGTGATCTCCGGAACAGCAGGAATTAAGTCTTCACAACCCACCCACCTCCCCTAGGAGTTGTAACTCTCTCTCTCTCCCTTCCTCTCCTCTCTTTCTGTCTCAGCTATTAAACACAACTGGGGAGAGGCAGTGGGAAGGGTGGGAAGCTACTGTGCAGGCGCGAGGGATGCTCCCAAAAGCTTTCTGATTGGATGCTGGGGAGCATTCCCGTGTGGGTGCCGACGAACCCCCCCCCCTCCCTCCCTCCCTCCCCCCCCCCCCCATATATGTGAAGACTCATTCCTGCTTGTTCCTGGAGATAGAAGGGATCCCTTTGGTTTATGTTTAACAGAAGAGGTTATTGTGATATAGTATTGAGAGTGTGCAATTATTTCACAATATTTTATTGAGTGGTTTGTTTTTCCACATAAATTGATTAAAAGGGAAGTTACGCTTCAAGAGGGAGCAATCTCTCAAGGCAAAAACTTCTGACAAAAATATTGAGTTAGAATAGAATATCAATCACTTTAGATTCACTCAAGAAGCAGGCTCTAGGGATGAATCCACTGGCTGTTATAGTATAGTTTAGGTGGATGACAGCTTTCACTGGTGGAGTTCATCCTTAAGGAGAACTCTGCCACTTTGCTTGTACATCCTCTGCTTTAAGGTTGGAGCCTTGATGATGAGCACTACTGTTCGTCAATTCCAATTTGTATTTATACAGTTCTATATATGTACAGAGATTTTTCTTATGAATGGATGATGTAAAAGCTGGTCATAATTACCTATTGCTGGGCCCTTACTGTTTCCTTTAAGTTTCAATTCAATCTATCCAAGTCCCTGTATCTCTGCTACAATGCTATCAGGCCAATGCAGAAAACTAGCATGGCTTTTAAGCACTGAAACTTGTTATGTTTAAGCACGTTTTAAGTTAACATCACTTGCAGAAAAGAGATGGATGTGCACTTAAATAGAGACAGAAAAACTGCTGCCCAATTAATGGCATGGGTATTTAAATTTCAGATAAATGAGCTGCATGTATGACTGACTCTTTAATCTGTCCTATCATATAAATGGTGGTCTTTTCCTATTTTCCTGAATGATATAGTATTGTAAACTGCTCTAATGCCTTTTGACCTGAGCGGTATATCAAATCTCAATAAACATAAACATGTAATAATCTGCTATGCAAATGACTGTTGTACCCTATGCAGAGATTGGTACTAAAACTGGTTGCAAAATCTACACCTATCTCTGCTAGCATGTCCCCCCCCGGACAGGATTGTGATGGCATAAGGGGCAATCCCAGCATTGAGAAAAGCCCCAGATGCCATTAAAATACTGTTGGGGGCCGGTACCCTGACAAAGTCACTCCCTGGTGGTCTAACAGCCCCAAAACCATCTCCCGGTATCTTTCAAAGTGGGAGTGCCACCTACCTACTCCTGTTCTTGGTCTGTCATCTGGAAAAATTATGGCGTCTGACTCCCTGCCTTGCTTGGCACATTCCAGGATGAACTACAGAGGGCCGAGTGCTGACATTTTCCACGATGGCGGACTGAGATGGGGAGCATGGAAGTGGCACTTCTACTTTGAAAGATAGCGGAAAGGGGTTCTGGACCACCACTGTAGTTTTAAGTGTGAGAGGGAGTGAGGGTTCTGGTGTGGCTAGATTACCAGTGAATGACTCCCTGTTGGGGCAGATATATGCAAATTAGATAGGCGCTGCTTTTTTTTCACTGGGTAATTATGCCGAACCAGTCTTGATTTATTGTGGGTATGTGATTGGCTTGCTCTTCCAGTTTAATGTGTGCCTCATTTGTGTATGAACCCCTTTCTGCATAGCTGTGCTGAAGTTGTGTGCTGCAGACAGGTGTAAACAGCTGATAGCACGTGCCTGCTTTCTGCATTAGCCTTTATGTTTTGAACCCTACCTAAAATAAAAGCAGGCCTCTTGGAAAAATGATGGCTGGATGAAAAAGATGTAAAATAAATATATATTCATATCTCTGATTTATGTTGTACTGTATTTTAAAATGGACTAAAGTGGTGATTGGCTGTAGGTAAAGCTAATTTAAGGGATTAAATGGGGGAGGAGTGGCCTAGTGGTTAGGACAAGGTACTTCAGGCCGGAGGGCTGGGGGTTCAAGTCCCACCTGCGGACAGCAATCTCAGGCCGGAGGGACTGGGATTTCTAGTTCTATAGGTACTCTTTGTGGTCTTGGGTAAGCCACTTAACCCTCCATTGCCCATGTTCCCTGTAAGTATTAGTGTATGTATGTCATATCCCCTTGTGTTAAATGTATCTCCCAATTGACCGCTTTGACCTGATGAAAAGCGGGATATAATTATAGCTAAATAATAAATAAATTAGTCTGACACAAAGGTTTTTTTTTCTGTAATTCAGCGATTTGTTACCATCATGATTTGAGCTATTATCTAAGAGAACTGTTTTTGTTGCGTTTCTTTGGAAAATGAATAACTGGACATCACACTTTTAAATATCACATTCGGCTTTTTACGCATATGCATGGCCTTCCTGTAGGGAAAATAATGGGTTTAGAGCAGTTAAGAGTTTGTTTCGGCTGTTTTGCTTCTACTTCTCCGAGCTGCCCTGGGTCTGCTCTAGACGACCGCCTAGTCCTGACTAATGACCGGGGGGGGGGGGAGGAGGCAAAACTGCGGTAATCTCTCTTCCTTTGCCCCACTACCTGTAGCTCTACGCAGGCTCCTCTTTGGGTCTCCGAACCATGCGATTGAAACGGGCTGTGACTGAGCCGCGTGGGGCTCCGGGGATTCCACGGGGTACGGACAATTCCAGTTTCAGCTGCGCAGTCTCCTATAGTGGAAACGGATGATGTTTGAGCAGCGCAGGGCTCCGTCGATAGAGTCCCCGCCCCGCAGTAGTCGCGCGACCCTATAGTCGTAGGGAGGTGACGCCCATGCGTGGGCGGAACTGGAGCTGCAGCCCCGCCTCCAGTTGCTATTCAATTAGGATCAGGCAGGAACATGCCAGGGCGGGAGATTGACGTCATGGCTCCGCCCCACGTGCGAGTCTTTAAATGTCGGGGAAGGGGGTGCCCGCCCCACCCCCACGTGCGAGGCTTTTAAAGTGTTGGTAGCAGTATAGATGCTGCGCTTTGGCTGTTGGGCAGGTTGTTGGCTGTTACTGCTAACCTCGGAGCAGGTAAGAAGGGACCGAGAGCCGGGGTCGCTGGAGGCAGGGTTGAGATCCTGATCGGGTCACTTAACTGCTGGATGTTTCCTGGGACCGTGTTGATAAGCTGTAGGCAGGACGGATCAGCTGTATCTGCGCGTTATACGTCCGAAGGTCTCCTGGGGGAAAAGCCGCTGGATCTTCACGCGATTCGGCTCTTGAACTTGCCCTATTTACTTACCTCGGCAGTGGCACTAGCAATCTGACACGGCCCAAAATTAAGCCATAGTGCGGGGAAGCGAATCGGCTGTTTGAAGGGACGATTTGCTTCGGAGTGGAGGGGCCAGGAAAGGGCTGGAGTGAACTGTAGCCAGGATAGCAGCTGGCTCGGCCAAGGCGACGAGGAGAGGGCACCTTACAACTGGGAAGATCGGGCAAATCTAAAGCGGGAATCTCGCTCTGGTTTCCTCTCAGAGACTGAAGTTGGAGAAGCATCCAAAAGACGGAAAGACCGCTGCTTGTACTCTCCCTACTTATATGTATAGCAGAACAGAGTGTCTGCTATATCGGTAATAAATAACAAGCCGAATGTGGTTATAAGAGAAGCTTGAATTATTATGATTGTTATTAATCATTTATAGTTCGCTACCAAGCGTACGCAGCACTGTACAAACATGTCAGAAGTCCCTACTCATAGAGCTTACAGCTTAGAAGACAAACAATTGAAAAATGGTCCTGATTTCTTAGAGTAATACCACTGTTAAGCCAAAAATAAATCTATTACTCTATCATTATGAGAATATCAGATGATATATCAAATTCAAAACTTTTTAAAACTTTTTTATGGAAATTCGGGTCTCAGACTATAAGGAGCCAAGGCATTAACTTTTTAGCCAGAATGCTCCATTTTTGCATCAACGACCCCTTTTTTTTTATATATAGAAAAGTGCTCGATTAAATATTATGTCCACTTAAAAATCAGCTTCATTCAAAAGCAACAAGTCAGGCTTATCTTAGATCATCTAAGATAAGCCTGACTTGTTGCTTTTGAATGAAGCTGATTTTTAAGTGGACATAATATTTAATCGAGCACTTTTCTATATATATAAAAAAAGGGGTCGTTGATGCAAAAATGGAGCATTCTGGCTAAAAAGTTAATGCCTTGGCTCCTTATAGTCTGAAACCCGAATTTCCATAAACAAAGTTTTGAATTTGATGTATCATCTGATATTCTCATAATGATAGAGTAATAGATTTATTTTTGGCTTAGAAGACAAACAATGCAAGGAAGAAGGGCCCAGTGGGTCAGTTGCATGCATATCTCCACAGTAATGAATGTCACTCTCAAGCAAGGGATATGTGGGGTATGATCTTAATCACTTAAATGTGCTGCTAACACTCTGTAGTACTTGCATCGTGCCAGAGTTTCCTTCTGGTGTTGGTTGTAGCACATTTAGACAACTTATCAAAGTGTGCTTGGAATGGGGCAACTGGTGGACATGAATGTGGGATTACTAAATGCTTGTAGCAATGAAAGTGACATCCACCCATTTATGCTGCTTTGCTATTAATTGATCACACCCCATCTGTTGCTCGTCTCTTCATTGCTAGGGACACAGCTGTCTCGCCATTCCCTGACGTAGTATTAACTCTGGAAATATTTCTATTCCCCTGCTTAATCATTTAGTTCTACAACAGCTCCCACCCGCAAGGTCTTAATTGGTTTTGTGCAGAAATTTTAGCCTTCACTAAAGCCACTTTCTCTAACCATGCTTCCAAAACCCTTCCTTGTAAGGGAAACTCATATTTACTGTACTATACAGTAGCGATGGTCCATAATTTAACTTCTCCAGGAGGTATTGCAGCTTGATTCCTTGCTCTTCTGGAAAGCTGTACAGATGTGATTCATGATGCTTCTGCCATGCCGGTTTGCTATAACTCTCAGCTGTAATATGGTACTAAAGCCAAACAGTTAAAAGCTAGAATCTTAACCCCAACCCGACAGTTGCGCCAGCAGTCTGACCTACAGCAAAAAGTGCTGAAAGCTAGTTTAGTTAAACATTGCTTAATGTTCTTAGTACATCATGAGTTAAGTTCATGGGAAAAAAGGTTTTCAAAACCATGGTGGATGGGAATGAAGCTAGAGTATAGCAAGTACAGTTAAAATCTGTGGCTATATTAATTTGAAATGTATTTTGACTGACTGCCCCACTGTACACTGAAATCCAAGAGGTGGGGGCTGCATTTAGATCTTTTTATAAGCTGCTCTCCCGAGCAGTGAACTGTTGGGGTGCTGTCTGAACTGCAGACTTCTGGAGTACAATCATGTTGCAGTTGGACGTTGTGCCAAAGTAGTTTGGGCAGCTCTGAGTTTCATACAACAGGAAACTGGCTACTGTTTGTCCTCATTAGCTGGACCTGCACAGGTAGTCCAAACAGTAGATGCCGTGGACCCTCTCAGTTAAATATTGAATCTGGTCTTGCACGCTTATGATTCACAGTGGACATAACTAATTATCTTAATTTAGATAAACTTTCTTTTAATTTCCACTATCAGTTGGCATGTAAAACAGAACTATTGCTAAGCTCTGAAGCTTCTGGTTGTGTATATTACTAAAATGCATCATCATGCTTCATTGAATGAATCCAAGTAAGGCATGCATGTCTGACATTTCTGGTTTAGTCATGCCTGAAAAACCTGTGTAACTTCAGTGTATATCAAAATGACCTCCAGCTTGCATTTGCGCCCCCCCCCCCCCCCTTAACAAGGTGGAAATAAAGTCTTCAGCTCATAGTTCCGTATTTCATTTGTTTCTACATCCTGGTGTCTATTACTTGCATAGTAACATAGTATATGATGGCAGATAAAGACCACTGTGGTCCATCTGGTCTGCCCAGTAAGGTGAATAGAGTTAGGTATGCCTGCTGCTCTGTGCAGATCACCCCCCTTCCCCCCCCCCCCCCATATGCCTTTTTAGGGGTGTACCCATCGCTCCTTGCTGGTCATCCCTCTGTTGGGATATAAGAAATAGATTTATTTTGATTTTATCCTGTTGCTATAAAGGGATCCACTGTGTCTGTCCCATGCCATTTTATTTTATTTATTTATTTATTTATTTAGTATACATTTGTATACCGCTACTTCCAGCGATCAGCAGCGGTTTGATTACAGATTGGAAATTATACCTCAAAATTTCCTGTCATGATTTGACAAACACATTGATTAGACAGGAAAGCACAGCACACAGAGAACTATTTTTACAGGGAATTCTATCACTGTATTTGCCCCCTCCACCTCCATCGGGAGGACATTCCAAGCATCCACCACCCTTTCAGTGAAAAAGTATTTCCTGACGTTGCCTTTCAGTTTATCCCCTTGCAGCTTCATGTTATGCCCTCTAGTTTTACAGCTTACTCTTCTCTGAAAAAAGTTTGCTCATTGATACAGATGTTTAAATACTTAAAGGGTATCATATCTCCCTAGTCCCGCCTCTCCTCTAGGGTATACACATTTAGGTCTTCAAGTCTCTTCTCATGTCTCCAAATCATTTGGTCACCTTCCTCTGAACCATTTCAAGTCTTTATATCCTTTGTGAGATACAGTCTCCAAAACTGAACACAATACTCCAAGTGAGGCCTATATGTAAATAGTTTTACCCAAGTTTAAGCACCTGTTCATTGTAAATGCAGAGCAGATTCCTGCACCGTATAAGTTTTCTGTTGTCATGTAAACCGCACTGATGTTGAATAGCGCGGTATAAAAGACTGTAAATAAATAAAATAATTAATTTCTCCTAGTTTCTACTGGTTATGCCACTCTGTATGCAACCCAGCATCCTTCTGGCTTTGGCCATTGCCTTGTCACATTGTTTTGCCACCTTGAGATCCTCGGATACTATCACTCGGAGGTCCATACATCCTGGTCTGTGCACACTAACCTCTTAACCCCCCCCCCCCTATTGCATACAGCCCCAAAGTATGTCAATTGACTCACTCAGTTGTCTTGGATGTGTCAATTGACATACTTTGGGGCTTCTAGGTATAAATTCATGTTCCCACTAGGTGGTGCATCTCAATCACTGTTTACAGTTTTACTCTGACATTACAAACAAACACACGATGACGTAATGTAATGACATCACATACTGCACGTATTTAACAAATAAGTAACTTCACATTAATTCACATCTGCATTTCATGCTAAACACAGTCATCATAATTGCATCAATTGACGCACTTTGGGGTTTCTAGGTAAAATTCCTTTTGGGACTTCTAGTGTTAATATTTCCTGAATCTTGGGCCACCCTCTGGAACTGTGCATCTAATTCTTATTCACTCTGGCAGCCTAGGCACCATTTAACACATGAGTTGCAGGCCATATAATGTAACCATTAGGAATTTTCACTTTGTTCTCTCTTTCCCTAACCCTGGCGGAAGTGGCCTGCAATTGAGGGATATACTTGATCTTGAGACAGCATGTCCCGGTGAGGGGTATTGAATCCTGTATCCACTGGTTTCATATACAAAGAAAAAACACAAATTGCAAAGAATTATCGCTTATACAAAATCACAATGCAAAAAAAAATATTTTTAAAGAATAAATATTACCTACATATTCATGCATCAATCTAAACAATTCACAGAATATAAACAATACAATAAGTGTTATAAATATTTATGAATCATAAATCATTTTACGAATTTAATCAACTATACCAACATATAAAAGATAACATTTAAGAAACAATAACACGTAATAAATTTTACAAATAGAGGTTCCCCCAATACATATAACATTTTTAATTTATTGATATAAATTCAATTAATATTAAAAAAAACCCTTAATATACTATGATACCTTAATACATGTAAATTTCCCTCTATCTCATATAGTCAAACAACAAAGGATTGACTTACTTCTATATATCGGACAACTACCTCTTTGTATAATTTAAATTGATAATTCATAGGGAAAGAAAGATAATCAATGATATGTTTGCATATTCCCCTCTATCTCTTATAACTCTACAACAAAAACTGACTCTTGTATCCCCACGAGTACCTTTTCAGTTAATTCAAGTTAACAATTCATAGAAAAAGAGAGATAATCAATTAGAGAGATGTTTCCATAGCCCATAAATAACATATTCCCATATCCCGATTCCCAACTATGGCTCATGGTGTTTCCCGTAAACAAAACGGAGTTACTTACCTGTAACATGAGTTCTCCGTGGACAGCAGGATAAGTCAGCCACACTTGGTGACGTCATCCGACGGCGCCGAGACGGAAGTACTCTTCATAGCTCAGAAGGGCTTGCGCCCTTCTGAGCATGAGCCCCCTGGCCACACCCCCGGGCCCGCCCCTAGCCAGCCAGTTTGTTCCTAGCTGAGTCTTAGCCGCTAGGAGGCGTGCACAGGCCGGAGGTCGACCCCCTTCAGGGGAGGTGGGCGGGTATGTGTGACTGACTTATCCTGCTGTCCACAGAGAACTCATGTTACAGGTAAGTAACTCCGTTTTCTCCTAGGACAAGCAGGATGAGTCAGCCACACTTGGTGCCTCCCAAGCTGGCAAGTGATGCGGTGGAAGGGGGAGGCAGAGGGCCAGATCAGGAAGGAGGTCACTGAGGGATCAAATTCATGGCCAATGCCTTGGAAGCCATTGTAGTAGCCAGAGGGCTAACCTCCATGGCTGCCCCAGATCGAACCCATGACCTTCTCCTTGGAAGCCATTGTATTACCAGTGGGCTATACATCTATGGGCTGAAGATTTTACAGGTGTGGAAGTGTGGAGGTTTTATTGGCGTGCCCAGTTATGCCCTGAAGCCATCGCAGTAACCAGAGGGCTGCACCCCTATGGCTGCCACTTTATCAAGGCTGGAATTAGAAAGTGAGGCTGAGGGATCGAACCCATGATCTCTGCCTTGGACGCCACTGTATTAAGCAGTGGGCTATACCTCTATGGTGGACAGTCAGCCAAGGCTGGAAGCTTCATAGGTGTGCCCAGGAACCCCGGAATTCCACCGTTAGGCAGGGCGATATTGTAGCATTCGGTAGGGTGACACTGTAACGTTAGGCAGGGTGTCACAATGCTAGCGTAGTGCACCAGTGGGGTCAGTACAAATGTGCTGCCACAATGGGTTTGTCACCATGAGGTGCAGCCCTTGGTGGCGATAGTGAACATGTAGACGCCATGTGTGCAGGTGCAGCCGCTGTGATTGCAGGAGTGCATCTCTGTCGCTGCAGTAATTGTGAGTGTATGATCTCACGGGCAGCAGATAGAGTCCCAGGAGTAGTGGCGTCGGGGTAGCCACTGCGAGCAGGGACAGCCGCCGCCTCAATGTTGAGCATGCTACAAGAGCCGCCACCAGTAGGGCATTGCGAACACAGGACGCTAGTTGTGCCAAGGACCCATCGCTAAGTAGCTGCATCAAAGGTCCATCGCCAAACTGCGACCCTTGCAGGCGACACGGACAAACATCCAATTGTCTTAAGATCTGGGTGGCTATCTCCTGCCTGGGCACACCCGACCAGGCCAGAAAGGGTAATGCCTCAGACAGCCTAGCTCATTAAGCCCACTGGGGGATCGAACGCATGACCCCTGTTTCATCAGTCAATGCATTAAGTATTGTGCTACACCCCTCTTGCCCGGCGCGGTATCAATGCTCAAGTTGCATCAACCTGAAGCTCAGTCGCTGGAGGCCTTACTTGCGGCCCTGGCCACCTTCGGGCAGATGAAGGAGCATGAGGGGATCCCTAGAGGGAGACCGGGTGGCCAGGTTTATTGGGGTCACATGCAAAGAAGAGCTGGGCCCCTTGCTGCTGGCACATTGTTCATGCATGCGCATTGTGCCATGTGGGCATGTAGAAGCGTAGGCTATGAAGATAACCCGAGTACGGAGTCTTTGCTCCTCGAGGGAGGGATCCTTTATTCCGGTGGACAGGAGTAGCAGTTTGGAGCACTATCCAGGGTGCCATAGGGCTAGCAGATTGGACCACTATGCAATAATCCTACTGGCGTTTTTCCCCAGTTCTGCCTGCAGTGTTCTGGCTGCATGGCTGTCATAAGGGGAGTCCTTGAGGTGATGACCATATTAGCAAGGGGTGGCGAGCTGAGTAGGGTAGCAGCAAGGCTGTTGAGTGCAGATGCCGGAGGCCGCGATTGCCCTGCTGGATGCTGCCAGTCGTTGCAGGGTTTGCATGAGGTTTTGCATGATGGAGGTTCCTTCGTACCGCATTGGTGGGAGGAGACGACAGGTCAGGCCCGAATTGTAGGGCTTTCATGATGGATGGCTCAGGTCTTCGAGTTACACATTGTCCACCCACACTTACGTGGGGGGTTATCCAGAGGCCCTCGGGGGAAGGCATCCAGGGGCCCAATAGCCAGGTGTTTTGGGAATAGCACTGCTATTGGAGATGGCCAGGGCTCGGCCCATTTTAACAGGTGCCCTTCATGTCCACCCCGTGGTGGGTAGGTAGATGGCAGCTGAGTCTGCCTGGTGGTTCTCCCTGAGTCCCTAGTGCGGAGGCACAGGACTATGGCCACCTTGTTGCCTTGTGCTGTCTGAGCAGGCTCTAGAGAGCAGAGCTGTTGTGGCACTGCTGCCAGTCTGTTGTGGCAGGTTGCCTGTATGGGCAGGCTGTAGAGAGGGGAGTCATTGTGGTACTCCGGTTGTGAGCTCATACCCCAACTGGACCAGCAGCCCAGGTATTGAATCTGGGACCCTAGTTCCTATTATCAAAAAGGAGGGCCCCCTGGCAGTCAGAGGCTCAGGTAACTTAGGATGAGTGTCCCGGAAATCAGGGATTGTCTTGTCACAGATCTCAGGGTCTGTCCTGTGCAGGAAGCTCTTGGAGGTAGCAGTTGGGAACTGTGGATCTCGGTTCCGCTGCTGATGTGGTTCTGCTACTGGCCTTGCGATGTCTCGACAGACGCAGGCTTCACCTGGGAGGCCATGTTTCCCGAGACCTGCAGTTGGGACCTAGACCTATGACTCTGTGCTCTAGGACATGGAGGCTGCCACAGGGTCGGGGAGGCACCCATACCATGATGATGATGATGGTGTTCCTCCATCTTTACGGTGGGATTGACACGGAGGCTGCAATGACTTGGGCGTTGTGGAGTTGATGCTCACTCCAACAGCATGTAGTAGATGTGAGGCATCTGGTGGTTCACCAGGGAGCCCGGTTTGCTGTGCTGTTGTCTGTGCCCTCAATGAGGGCAAGGTAGAGTTCGGCTCATAGTCAAGGTGCGGGGAGTCACCGATACCCGATAACTTCTCACATACCAACCCTTGCTGCCGTCAATGGCAAGTGTGCCGCATGGACCTTCTGGCTGTCGATGAATTCTTTTTTTTTTTTTTTTGGTGACCACCCATACCTGGACAAGCTCCGATTGGTTTTCTGGGGGATTGAGGAACGCAGGCCTATGCAACCTGTTAGTGTGGGTTGGGAGAACAAGCGGGATTGAACTCCGACCCTTGCTTATGCAGGGGAGCCCCCTGTGCAGCGGGTGTCCCTGGCTGCCTTGGTCGGCAAGGGAAAGGGGTTGGTAATCTGTTAGTTTCCGGGATCCTGAAGCTCCAGCACTAGCAAATGCGAGAATGAGCGTGGATTGCCAAGCCTTCCACAGGAGGACACAAGGTCGCCTGAGGCTTGTGTCTGGATCCAAGGGTGAACGAACCAAGTTGCCACCTGCGTCATTGTGTTCTAATGCGGGAAGATGCTCAGCAGGATCCCCAGCTGAGACTGGAACCAGTGGCCTTCTGCCTCTGGACACACTGGCAGTGTGTACTGCACCACACCGTTGCCACTATAGTCTCACGCAGAGCTTGACTGGTTAGGTGAAAAGCCCATGTGTTTACTGCGCCTGTTTGGTGGCAATGAAGGGTACTTCTGTTTCGTGACACACTGCTGTGTGTACTGTTGCCACTGTAGCTCTTGTGTGTCATTCCAGCATTTCTGGAAGAAGGCAAGAGGGCCCAGGGACTCTTATCCATTCAGTCCCGTGAGGAAAGTATGGGGAATGCCTGCGCTTGCCGATACTTTATTCTCCGCGGCCTCTGATCTGTAAGGTGGCCTTGGGTATGGAGACTATACACAGCCAGGTGGGAGCCACTGCCTTCCTCAGGCTAACTGAATTGGTGCAGGCTCCATTTGTGGCTAGCTGAGCCCACAGACCAAGCACTGTTATGTGACCTTGATTTCTTGTGAGATAGACGAGGGTCCTCGCCGGGATGGCCAATGGCTGCAGTAATGCAGACAGGCATCAGAGGCTCTTTTCCTCGGAACAGCGCAGGGAATTAAGCGTGGAAATGGGTCGGAGTGTGGTCCGCCTGTGGAGTGGAGGAGTGGCCGGAAGGTCGGGACTTCAAATCCCACTAGAGGACAGCAACCTTGGGCCGGAAGGACTGGGGTTTCCAGTCCCACAGGTGCTCCTTGTGGTCTTGGGCAAGCCACTTAACCCTCCATAGCCCATGTTCCCTGTAAAATAGTTATCTCCAAGTTATAATGCCCTGTTCAATGTATAAGAAAATGTAAATAAATAAAGAGCACCCTGAATGGGGTGGTGCTGGGGGCTGCACTGAACCCTTCTCAGGATGATGCAGGAGGCAGCACCGAAGCCATGGTGTTCATTAATTCTTTGTCCTCGGCATAGATGAGGGTTGAAAACTGTATAGAGGAAGCACCATGGAGTCCATGTGGGCACGGGAGCGCCAATGGAGTTCACGTGTAGTCAGTCCATGTCGATCTGAGGTGAACTTGACCTGCTGTCTCATGAGACGGATCTTGACCGTGAGAGCAGGACAGATCCTTGCTACCGCCTAATGTCTGGGTGGCATGGGGAGCAAGACAGGTGGTCCAGGGGCACTGCTTCCGTATTAGCGTGCTGCTCTCATAGGGCAGAAGGACTGTATGCAGCATCAGAAACAACAGGGATCGGAAGAAGGGTAGTTCTGGTTATTAGCGCCAGAGAAGCGGAGGATGGACGCAAGGTTCTCGGCGCCGAAGTTTCACGTGCGGAGATCGCCATGGGGAATGAGAAGCTCCCGGGATCCTTCCAAGAGTCACGGCCTGCGCCTTGCAAGTCTGACGGCTCTTCGGGTGGCACTGAGGTCCTCAGAGGCTGAGTCTGCTGTTGCAGGACCGCATGGTGCCGGGCATGAGTAGGGCCTTGTCGGCGCCATCGTTGCTTGTGCCCTGACCCTGCCTCATTGAGATCAGCGCCGATCCGTGGTGTGGGCGCCTGATCAATGGCACCACAGGAGGAACCGTGATGTCATCGGGCCATGCGCGTCTCCCAGAACTATCGGCGCCGATGGAGGAGTGCCGTCTGGGCGATCAGCCCCTCCTTTTTCTGTTTGGGTCTGCGCCGATGCAGGGGAGGAGCTGTGGGCCGAGATGCAATCAGGCCATGCTGTGATTGGATCGGCGCCGGCCAATGGAGCTGCAGGGGGAGGAGCCAGGAGCTGACATGAACTCCCTTCCTGCTTCTTCGAGGTGCGGCTAGGTGGGCAGCACAGGCAAGATGGCTGCCCCCATGTTCCCACATGTGCAGCAGGTCTCTAGAGCGACTGGAGAGCAGAGGCGGGGATGGGGTATAGCCAGGCACGGCTGCCGCGAGGCCCACACATCCAGAGCTGCTGGGACACTGTCCTGGGAGGCATTGAATGCTGAAGCCTGTCGCGTCCATCGTCGACGCCTGCTGCTGGAGGTGGAGGCCATAGGCACACCCCGAGCGGCGGCTGAAGCTGGCGGCGGTGTCCGTCAAGGGCACATGAGCCATGTGCCCTATGCCCGTGGGCTGCAGCATCGAACGGCATTCCAGGTCATCTGCTGGGCAGCTAGAGGGAGCTCAATTCAACCCACTGGAGATCTGCAGAGGGATTTTTAATGCATGGATCTGCAGAGGGGTTTTCGGATCTTCGTTTGAAAGGCAATCTGAAACGAGAAGCTACTGGACAAGCATCAATAGTAAGTTAAAATTGGTATATATACATACGCTCTACGATGAGATTTGTTCTTAGTTGTTTTAAGAGATTAACTTTTGGTGGAGAGTAGAAAAGTCTGTCTTGCTGGCAAGGCGGAAGAACTGAAACTGGCTGGCTAGGGGCGGGCCCGGGGGTGTGGCCAGGGGGCTCATGCTCAGAAGGGCGAAAGCCCTTCTGAGCTATGGAGAGTACTTCCTTCTCGGTGCCGTCGGATGACATCACCAAGTGTGGCTGACTCATCCTGCTTGTCCTAGGAGAAACTTCGTTACTCAAAAGCCTAGTTCAGCTGTTTGTTTAAAAAGCCCAGATAAAAAGTGTTGCTCTATTGCTGGAAAGGGAATGCTGGTAAAAAAAAATGTTCCACCATGTAAGATTACCCGTAAGGCACTCAACTGAAGATTACTCCTCTTCAAACATTTCAGCCTGATGTGTGACATCAAACCGCCAGCACTAAAAGCGCCCTAACAAAAAACATATATTACATATAGCATGGCATTTATATTATACTCTTTCAAAATCACATCGCATCTTGGTACTTAAAAACTCACAAGCTGATGAACGTTATCTGGTCACCTTCCCAACCCCAAAATCTTGAGGCACGTGAAAAACTACAGCATTGAAACAATCTCGGCTGAGCAATCACCACTGTAAAAAACAAATTTCGCCGGGTGATCTATTTTAAAGATCTTCTCAACACACCATGAGTGACAGTTTTGCCGTGAACATGGCTTCTTCAGGATGAACTTCCTTTAATCTAACTCATATCAAAAACAAATATAACCAAAACAATAAAACATCCCAATGTACTAACCTATCTAAAATATAAACATTATATCCTAGGATATTTAAAATACTCAAAAACACACACATTGTATCCATACTAACCTCGAAGACCACTAGCTCTCATCACCTACTACTGGCTCCCGAATGAGCTTTCCAAAAAACGCCAACGCATGCGCTCTTAACAATTTTCCTTAACACAAATTCAATAGAACCAATGACACTTGATTTGAGAGTTTAACCCATAAGGTACCATACTCCTCCATCGATAAATATACTGTTGTTCCCTACAGCACAATCGCAGTTGAAAATTACCACCCTCGCCACCTCTGACTCTTGTATCCCCATGACTACCACTGCTAGGCATTTGGTGAACACCCTGGGGGCGGAGGATAGGCCAAAGGGCAGTACTCTGTACTGGTATTGATTTCCACCCACAATAAATCTGAGATATTGTCTGTGGTCTGGATGAATAAGGATGTGAGTATACGCATCCTTTAGATCTAAGGAGCATAGCCAGTCTCCCTGCTGGAGGTAGGACAGCAGGATTCCAAGGGTAAGCATCTTGAACTTTTCCCTCTCCAGGAACTTGTTGAGGTTGCGCAAGTCTAGGATGGGTGTGAGGCCTCCTGTTCTTTTTGGTACCAGAAAGTACCTGGAATAAAAGCCGTGACCTCTCAGGTGGTGGGGCACCAGTTCCACAGCCTGTTCCTGAAGAAGACTTGCTAACTCCTGAAGGAGTAAGTCCCTGTGCAGAGGGAGTCTTGGAGGCTCCCCTGGAAAGTAGGAGGGAGGTACCTGGTGAAAGTGTAGAAGATAGTCTTTTTGAACTATATGAAGCACCCAGGTATCTGATGTGATGGCTGACCACTTGTGGGCAAAGTGGACCAGCCAGCCTCCTGTGCTGAGAGGAACCAGCGGAGGGGAAGAGGCTATAACATTTGAGAATCTATTGTAAATAGTTGTGAATATCTTATTTATTTTAACCCCAGTTATCCATGTTTTCATATCCTGTTATCTGTAAACTTGACATATGTTTCATGCTTAAGTACAAAGTTGTTAAAATGTAAACCGCGCTGATGATAAAAGTGCGGTATATAAAAGCTGTTAATAAATAAATAAATAATAATATATGCTGATGGAGTCAAAAAACCCCACCCTGCTGAGCAGGGGCCGGTGTTGTGGGCTTGGGGGCCTGCTGCCTACGGGACCCATTACCCTGTCCCTTGGCCTGCTGACCCTGTTGGGGAGCTGCTGAGGCCTGAAAATGAGGGTAGTGTTTATAGGCAGCCTCCTTCCTCGGGTAAAAGGTCTTTTTTCCCGAGCCCTTCTTCTGAGAAGGGGCAGAGGTTTTTCTGGACAGCCGAGTCCTGGTCAGAGTCTCGGTCTCGATCTGTGCAGCCTTTTCAGCCATGGGCTTGCCAAAGAGGTTTTCACCTCTGCAGGGGACATCGACCAACTTGTCCTGTACCCATGGCTCGAGGTCGGATGACTGAAGCCAAGCCTGTCGGCAGGCACCAATGCTGGCTCCGGCTACCCGAGCTGATGCTTCGACGCCATCGTAGGCTGCTCGAGAAATAAACTTCGAGCACTCTCGAATACCAGTGGACAAGGCCTGGAACCTCTGCAAAGGTTCCTCGGAGAGATCAGCAGAGAACCCGGCAATCTCCTTTGCCAGGTCTCGGAGATACATGCCCATGTAGAGCTGGTATGTCTGGACTCGACAAGCAAGCATAGAGCCCTGGAAGCACTTCCTACCGAGGGCATTCAGGTTCCGGGCTTCCCGGCCGGGAGGCACCAACGAGTGCATCTTTTGACTCTTGAGTCGATGCATGGCCGATTCCACCACCATGGAATGGTGTGGTAGTTGTGCCTTTTGGAACCCGGGGCTCTTGCAGACTCGATAAATGGAATCGACCCGCTTGCTTAACACCGGTGCCGGAAGAGAAGTCGCTCCAGCATCGGAGGAACCGGTACAGTAAAGGCCTCCTTCGGGGGAGAGTCATACTGGAGGGCATCGAGCTCTTCGGCTCGAGGCTCCTCCTTGGGATCTGTGGGGAAAGCCAAGGCCTTGGCCATATCCCGCACGAAGTCCGAGAACCGGGTGTCCTCCGGGGGGGACCGTCTCCGAGATTCGGACTCGGGCGAGTCCGATGGGACGCACTGAGTCCGAAAAGTACCGGGTGACTCTTCGTCCTCCGTCTCCCAGCCCGACTCCTCAGAGGAGGAATCGAGCGGCTCCGGTCAGGCGGGCAGGCACCGATGCCCTCCGCCCCGACGCCGGTGTCGACGACCTCGGTCCCAAACGGGAGGCCGAGGGAGACCATGACCGAGTATCGACTCGAGCTCGCATGGACTCGAGGATCGGCTCGGTCTCCGGGGTCGACTTGGATGTCGACCGGCAAGGCCAGCGATCAATGCCCGCTGCTGGTCCATGAAGGCAGCGAAACTGCTCTCCAAGGCTGTCAACCTGAGTCCGAGCTCAGGAGACCCAGCAGCCCCCGACTCGGGCCCCGACGGCGGCTCCTTCGGAGGCGAGTCCACGAGGACTACAGTACTCACGTGTCCAGGAGACTCCATCTCGAGACGAGGATGTTTTGAAGGCCTCTCCGACTCCGAGGACCCGGGACGGCTATCGGGGCTATGCGACCTGGCCCTCGAGGAACCAGGAGCGTCCACTGACGACACTCTCATGGGTTTTTTCTTCCTATGATGTTCCCGGGCAGGAGATCCCCGCTCAGAGGAACTCCGATGCTCAGGACCAGAGTCCCGGGATGTCAAAGCCTCTGACGAGGTCCAGGCCCGGCCGGACGCGGAGTCAGAGAAGATTCTTTCTTTTTGATGCTGCTGACTCCTCAACGCTTTTGAGGACATTTTGCCACACGGACCACAGATCATCGGGTCATGATCGGGTCCGAGGCAGCAGTCGTGTGTGTCGGTAAGAGACATAAGCTTCTTACAGCAATCACCCTTTTTAAACCCGCTGGCAGCCATCGGGGGAAAAAGGGCCCCTGCGAGGTCAAAAGACAGGGCTGCCAGTGAAAAAAGAAAAAAATGGCGCGAATGCTAGTCACGAAGGACAAAAACCGAAAAAATAAAGAACGGACTCGATACCGGCGTATCGGGCCCGGGAGGGAAAAGGATCCGGCTTCGAACCGAGAAAAGAATATTAAAGAAAATCAACTTTTTCAGCGGCAATCACAAACAACGTCTGTAGGGCTCCGCGGAAAAAAGAAGACTGAGCAAGATGGCACCCTTGGGCGGGAAGGGGACCACGAATGCGCGCTGCAATTCCCAAAGGCTTTCTTTGAAAGCTGGGGAAATTGCTCTGCGAGGGCTCCGTCGGCGCCGACGTCACCCATATGTGAGGACTGACTTCCTGCTTGGTCCTGGAGAATCACCAGTGCACATTGTAAAACGTCTATGCATTCTCACCCTTGCAAAAGCTAAGGGCTCTGATATACCGTGACACCATTTGGTTTCCCATCCAAAAGCATTCTGCTCCCCTGATGCTGGAATGCTGGAATGCACTTTGGGTCATGGAAGGAGAATGGTTGGGTGACGAGCAAGTCATGGCTTTGATAGTTTAGTTGTTTGGAAGTCCATGAAATTAGTTCTGAAAAATGGAGTCCTGTAATATCCTCTTTACATGATTTTTGTGGCCTTGATCATTCCAGTTGTCAGGAAGGCCTGAACAGGGGGGGGTGTTTCTTAGTAAGCATTCTTACCTATTGGTTGCAAAACTTTAGGTACTGCTTGTACAGAGAATGTTAAGGTCATGCATGCATTTATAGTTTAGAAGTAGTTCAATAGGTGTCTCCGTGTTTTTAGGAACCACTGATTTCCCTGCTTCAGCAGTGCCAGGATGCCTAACTGGGGTGGAGGCAGCAAATGCAGTGCTTGCGGCAGGACTGTGTACCATGCTGAAGAGGTGCAGTGTGACGGCAGGTCGTTTCATCGCTGCTGCTTCCTTTGCAGTAAGTAGAATTATAGCTAATTTGTCACGAGTACAGCACAATGCAAAATACAGCGCTGTGGCATAAGCTGAAGGTTTGCTGCGATGAGCCTACAAGGAGGGGGGGAATGTGAGAATTGTGTGAGCTCAGAGACCAACCTTACCATATAAGTGGCTAGCACTAAATCCTACTTCAGAATAAACATCTCTGAATCTGAGGCTTTCTTCCAAGATAACATTTTACCTTCCAGCACTTTGACCTTTTGTAACGTGCCGCAGGGTTGCCCCTCTCCAAGGCTGCCTAGAGCGTGGAGCATAGTGGTCTTGTGGGTCAGTAATACACACAATTCAGATCTCTGCAAAATTATGTTCAGGAGTTTCCCAAACTGTAACTGGCTACATGAGAAAATATGCAGGACTCCCCCATTTGCATATATTGTCCTTTCACTTCCATGTTTATATATACATATATAAAATTGTATATAGTTTATTCTGTTCTGTATTATCTCACATTGTTTAGACTGTATATTTTATATATAATATGATGTTTCTTGTAAATATGTTCTGTTATAATATGACGTTCCCTGTAAAACAAACTTGCTTTGTTAATTATTGTTCACTGTGAACCGCAACTGAACTTTGGAAGATGCGGTATATAAATGTGTATAAAATAAATAAATAAAAATAAATATCAGAAATTCTGCAGAACTGAAATTTTCCACACAAGCCCTGGCTTTCAGGGGGAATGCTAATTTACTAAAGCTGTAATTTTAAACTAAACAAAACTGGTCATCTGTGCTCTTAAATATGCAAGTTGCTCAATTTGAGTAAAATCGGGTGAGCATGATTGATGCTGATCCTGAGAGCTGAAGGGTTTATCATCTAGTCACAGACACCTGCACTGTAATCCCGTAGCTGTGTTTATTCCCAGGGAAGCAGCAGAAGATCTTTCACCTCCAGTCCCAGGACCACAAACAGGTCAGGCTTTCAGGCTGTCGCTAATCAATATGCATGAGTTGCATGCAGATCTCTCATGCATGCTGATTAGGGATAGCCTGAAAACCAAACTTGTTTGTGGCCCTTGAAAACTGAGTTTAAAGATCAAGACTAGTCTCCAATAAAGTGATTATCGGATTTCCCCATGCACGCTGGCCCTTGACTTTTATTCCTGCAATATTTCATATGAGAGGGGGGGTGGTTGGTTATAAGAAATATTCCTGTGTTTTGTAATAGGAGGACTGGCCTTTTTTGGAACCCTGGATTTCCTGGAAACAAAGGGAAAGGGAATGTTAGCAACAGTGACCTTGATCTCCAAGAATGGCAGACACATCTAGTTCCGAGTGGGACAGCCAGTGTGACAGAAGGCACCTCTGAAGGGATCTTATGCTTCCTTGTCCATGGAACTAACTTGAGTTGACTGCCATTGCCCCCAGCAGGAGGAGGTGGTCCCTGACTGACAGCTAATTCTGTGGTCCTTTGGAAACATGAAAATTCCTTGCTGGGTCTCGAGACTGGTCTCCAGGTACTTAAGGGGTTACAATGGTATGAGCTTAATGGTGTGTATTTAATGAAGTAAAAAGGACCAAATAGTTACTAGTTAATGTTAAGCTAGTATCTTCAGTAAGGAAGGTCCAACAAATTATTTTGCAAGCATAATTTTCAGTAAATTTATGATATATGCTGAATCAAAAAACTATTGGGACCCGCATCAACCATTTTATTATCCAGAACTTCAAGGCCAGGATTCTTCGACGGCCCCCGCTTCTCAGACAAGTCACCTCCTCCCATCACAGCTGTCTATGGATCTTGCAGCCTCTGAATTTTTGGTGGTGTTCCAATATACTTGGAACCTCTGGAAGGGAGGGCAGGTCCTGACTTTGCTGCAGCCAGAGTCCTCTCAATCAGTGGGGGCCACAACCTGTGCCACAAGGATACTTCCCTTAAGGACTTCAGAGAGCCTGGGTGGGAGGAGGAAGGCTTCACGGAGGGGGAGAAGTTGGAGACCCTTCCCCCCCCCCCTCAGTTCCTCTCGCTCTGCTTCTGAGATGGAGGAGGGAGAGCTGTCACCCATGGAAAAGGAGTCTCTCTCCACGATAATTTGGCTCTGTCGAAGAGATGAGATTCCTGGTCTCATTTCCCAGATCATTAAAGAACTGTGTATCCTGGAAACACCTGAGCCCCCCACAGCCTCTCTTGACAACAGATCCCATCGCAGCAGGAATCAAGTGGCCTGCACGGATCTTTCCCTTTCCAGCTGAACTCCAGCAAATGGTCGTAGCGGAGTGGGAGTCTCCTGACGCCCCTTTAAAGCAGGGCTGTTTGGGACAGATATACTCTTCGTCTTCATCAGACTTGGACAAGTGGCTGCGTTTCCTTAAGATAGTTGTGCTGATTACAGCCGTGACAAAGCGTACCACTATCCCTGTTGAAGGGGGCACCCCTCTCAGGGATATCCAGAATCATAAGACAAGTCTTAAGACAGCATTTTCTATCACATCTCTCACTCTCCAAGCATCAGCATGTGGCAGCTTGGGAGCCCGAGTACTCCTGCTGGATTTCAGTTTTTACCAGAGGATACCACCTTCATTTGTCTGGAATCTTTGGCAGCATTCCTATGACCTGCTCCGCCTCCCTGCTTGGAGCATTGCAGCAGTCACTGTTGCCCGACGTTTGCTTTGGCTTCGCAATTGGTCAGTTATGTGGCCTCTAAGGGCCAACTGGCTAGACTCTCCTTTCAAGGGTGGGTTGCTTTTTGGTGTGGACTTGGAAAAGCTGGTGAAGGACCTTCAGAGAGGTGAAGATGCAGCGTTTTCCAGAGGATAAGCCCAGGAATTCCTCCCAAAAGAAATTCTGCTGGGGATTTGACCCACACAAGGTTCTGTGGAGGATCATATTTCTGTGACAAATGCAACAACACTGGAATTAACTGCGCAGAAGAAAGGTATGGCAAATCTACTTCTGTATCTTGCCTCAAACCCAATGGATAGTCACAAAATAAATTGCAATATAGTGCTGGAAGATGAGACCCCGAGGTTGGAAGGCACTCAAATGGCTACTGGGAATGAACTGAAGACTTCTCAGAGTAAAGCCAACATTTATGATGTGGTTGGATCTGCTGATGTAGCTATGCATGAGTCTGAGGTTGCAAAGCTATCTTATATAATGGGACATGGAATTACTACTACTATTTAGCACTTATATAGCGCTATGCACGCAGCGCTGTACAGAATACATGTAAAGACAGTCACTGCTCGACAGAGCTCATAATCTAGTAACGCATGAAGCATGAACCAAGGGAAGTTGGAGGTGGTCAAGAATGTACAACTCGATCTGTTGGGTGTCAGTGAACTGAAATGGACTGGCTTTGGGCACTTTGCATCTGACGATCATATGGTTTACTATGCTGGAAATGAAAGACAAAGAAGAAATGGTGTTGCATTTATAGTTAAGAAGAAACTTCCAAGAGTTGTAATGAAATACAATGCAGTCAGTGAACGCTTAATTTCTATTCGTCTATGAGGAAAGCCCATCAACACAACTATAATTCAGGCATATGCCCCAACAGCTGTAAAAGAAGAATGCATTGATTTCTATGAACAAGTACAAGCTGAAATTGACAGAACATGCAAACAAGATATCCTGATAGTCATGGGTGACTGGAATGGAAAAGTTGGTGACAAAGCAGAAGGCAAAGTGGTTGGAAAATATGGACTTGGCAACTGAAACAAAGCTGGAGAAAGACTGATAGAATTCTGCAAGACCAATGATCTGTTCATCTAAAATACCTTCTTCCAGCAACACAAGCACTGACTGTACACGTGGACTTCACCCAATGGGCTGTTCAGAAATCACATTGACTACATCTGTGGAAGACAATGTTGGAAAAGCTCTATAACATCAACAAAGACAAAACCTGGAGCTGACTGTGGTACAGATCACCAACTACTAGTATGCAAACTCAAGGTAAAGTCAAAAGAACAAGCCATTCATGAATGTAGCAAAATATGACCTTGAGAATATACCGCTGGAATTTAAAGACTGCCTGAGAAATCTATTTGCTGCTTTAGATACAAATGAGTTTCAGAAGAGTTATGGGATGACATCAAGAAGGTTGTATTAGAAGTAAGCAATAAGTCTCTACATAAGGTGAAAAAGCAAAAACGGCCAAAATGGATGACTGAAGAAACTCTGAAAATTGTCCAGAAACGCAGAGAAGCTAAAGCCAGAGGAGAGAGAGAGGCAATCGCAGAACTCAACAGATTTCCAACGTGCAGCAAGCCAAAACAAGGAGACATTCTACAATGACAAATGCAGGGAAATAGAATCAGAAGCTATTAAAGGAAGAACAAGATCAGCTTTTCTAAAACTACAAGAGTTAAAGAAAAAATTCCAGCCTCGAATTGGAATGCTACAAGATGCTCAAGGATCCATGTTGAATGATGCTGAGAAGATCAAGAAAAGATGGAAAGAATATATACAAAGTCATCATATGATAAAGATCAAGTGGACCAACAGCCATTTCAACCTACACCTTATGTTCAGGAACTACTGGTGAGGAAAGAAGTCAAAGCAGCATTGAAAGCTTAAATAAAGAACAAAGCACCGAGCATTGATGGCATTCCCACTGAGTTATTACAGCAATCAAATGAAGCTGTTACCATACTTACAAGGCTCTGCCAGGAAATTTGGAAGACAAATTCATGGCCAACTGACTGGAAAAGATCTGTGTTTATACCAATACTGAAGAAAGGTGACCCGACTGACTGGAAATTATTGCACAATCGCTCTGATCCCACATGCCAGCAAGATTCTACTCAAGATCATTCAGCAGAGACTAAAACCACACCTGGAACGAGAACTGCCGGAAGTGCAAGCAGGGTTCAGGAAAGGGAGAGGAACGAGAGATATCGCAGATGTGAGATGGATCCTTGAAAAGACAAAAGAATACCAAAAGGATATCTATATGTGTTTTATTGACTATAGCAAGGCTTTTGACTGTGTAAACCATGAGAAACTCTGGGCCACATTAAGAAGCATGGGTATACCAGAACACCTGATCGTTCTTTTGCATAACACTGATCAAAAAGCAACAGTCCGAACAGAGCTAGGAGAAACAGAATGGTCTAAAATCAGCAAAGGTGTATGACAAGGCAGCATACTTTCCCCTTACCTCTCTAATTTTATATGCAGAACAAATCATCAGAGAAGCAGGACTGTATGAAGACAACATAGGTGTGAAGATTGGTGGAAGACTCATCAACAACCTTCGCTATGCTGATACCACATTACTGGCTGAAAGTGAAGATGATTTGAAACATTTGCTTCTCAAGATCGAGGAATATACACAGGGTGGCTCAAAAAAAGTGAGAACATCTCGTAGCATATAAGTTTTATTTAAAAATTAAAAAAGACAGATGTAAACGATTGACAAATTTAAAAAAAAAAGACGGCGACCGGAAATTGTCAAAATAAAGATGTTATATAGCTAAAAAAGGTAAATAAGTAAACTATTTACGCTTTTAATTTACGAGGAGTTCTCATTTTTTTTTGGGCCACCCTTTAGTTTTAAAATGGGCCTGCACCTTAATGTTGAGAAGACAAAGATCCTAACAACTGACAACATGAATTAGTTCATCGTTGATGGAAAAGAAATTGAAATAGTTGACCACTTTAACCTACTTGTATCAACTATCAATAAAGAAGCAACAAGCAGTCAAGAAATCCGAGACGCATTGCTCTTGGCAGAATGGCTATGAAGGACTTGGACAAGATTCTCAAGAGCAGAGATGTCTCTTTCCATACAAAGATTCAACTTGTATTCCATGGACTGCCCGAAGAACAAACCAGTCAGTACTAGAGGAGATCAAACCTAAGTTTGTTTTAGAAGCTCAGATGGAAGACTTTGACTTTCATACTTTGGACACACTATGCAAAGAGAGATCATTAGAGAAAGACGACATGCTTGGGAAGGTAGAAGGTCAACGCAAAAGAGGAAGGCCAGCAATGAGATGGATCAATAGAATAACAGCAGCTATGGGTGCCAGTCTATCAACAATGAGTCGCCTGACTGAAGATCGAACGCAATTTAGGACAACTATCCAGAGGGTCACCATGAATCAACACTGACTTGACAGCACTTAACAAGGTTCCGCAATTTGCAGAATTACTGCCCTGGCAGACAGTACTCTGCCTCTTCTGTGCCTTCCAATTAGTCCAATCCCTTTCAGCAGGGCCCTACCCTCAGGCCACTAGCTTGGGCAATAAGGCCACTGCCTGCTTTTCCTGTTGATGGGACAGGGGCCCATTCCAAAATGGTGCAGGTAGGAGGTTGCCTACAGCACTTTTACCATGAATGGTCCCTTATTACCTCAGACCGATGGATCCTGGATATTGTTCGGCAGGGCTATGTCGTCGACTGTGCCAGACCCATCCGGGATGCTTTCCTCCTCTCACCTGCAGAGCTTCTCCAAAGCAAGCTGCTGTTTGCAACAACCTCCAGCATCTCACATGGTTAGAAGCTATTGTCCCGGTTCTGCCAGAGGACAGGGGGCATGGCCGTTATTCCATCTAGTTCATCCCTAAAAAGGGCAGGGTCGTCCAACCCATTCTAGATCTGCAGGGCATCAACCATTGCCTTTGGGTTCTGTGTTTCCGAATGGAGATCCTCGGGTCTGTCATTCGGCCGGTCTGTGCCAGACGGTTTTGCCTCCCTGGATCTCTGAGGCTTATCTGCACATTCCCATTCACCTGGATCAGCAACTGTTTCTCTGTTTTACCATTCTCGGAGCTCATTATTAGTTTGCAGCCCTGCTGTTCGGCCTCACGACCACCCTGTGGACCTTCTTGAAGATAATGATGGTCATAGCAAGGGATTTGCATCTATCCATATCTTGATGACTGGCTAATTTGCGGCATGTCCTTCCTCAAAACACAAGCGGCATTACAGAGGGCCATCCAGCTCCTTGAACAACTGGGCTGGGTCATCAACCACAGCAAAAGCTGTTTTCTGCCCTCTCAAACACAAGTTCCTCGGGGCAAGGTTTGACACTCATGCCGGCAAGGTCTTCCTTACTCATACATGCTGCACCAAGCTAAAACAGCAGCTACAACGGTTCATCCAGTTGTCATCACCCACGGCCTGGGATTATCTGCAGCTGCTTGAGGTGATGTGTCCCCTCCAGCAAACCCTCCTTTCTTGCTGGTCCCCTGCTTCACGGAACTATTGGCTGCCACTGCCACTGCCGCTTCCTACCACAATCTCCGCTGGTGGCTAGACTGGAACCTGATGAGAGGAATGTCTGAGGCCCCTTCTTGGACGCTCCTAACCACCGATGTCAGGCTGGGGAGCCCATTGCCTCGGACATATGGCTCAAGGCAGTGGTCGACCAGGGAGGCCCACTGGGCCATCAATTGACTAGAAGCATGAGCCATCCGGTTAGCTCTCTGGAGGTTCAAGAACCTGCTACGTGGTCAGTCAGTACAAGTCTTCTCTGACAATGCCACAGACGTCACTTATATCAATTGCCAGGGTAGCATAAAGGGCGGTGGTGTAGTGCAGGAAATCTCTCCTGTTTCTCTGGGCACGGCGGCCCTTACAGGCTCTTAGCACTGCACATAGCAGGGGAACAGAATAGCGAGGCAGACTCGGTCACTACCTGATCGATCCCAGGGAGTGGGAGCTGAGTACAGGGGCCTTTGACCACATAATCCAGCGCTGGGGAATGCCGGACATGAATCTAATGGTGCTTCAAAACGCCAAGGTTCCCTTTTTCTACAGTCGCTGCAGAGAACACTCGTCCAGCGGGATAGATGCACTAGCCCAGTAGTGGCCCTCCAATGTCCTCCTGTATGTCTTCCCACCAAGGTAGATGCTGCCTCAGCTACTGTGCAGGATCAAACGGCATCCACATCTCATCATTCTCATGGCTCCCAGTTGGTTCTGTCGCCACTGGTATGCTGCTCTGGTCTAGCTCCTTGCCGACTCGCCACTCCCCTTGGGAGTGCAGTGTGGGCTACTCTGTCAGCAGCTTGTTCTCATGGAAAACAGCTCCCTTCTCGCTTACAGCGTGGCCTTTGAAAGGAGGCACCTAAAGCATAGAGGCTACTCCAGAGCGGTCATTTTTTACCTTGCTCTGCCCGAAGGTCATCTATCACCTTGGCTTATGCATCAGTTTGGCTCCTGTTTACCACTTGGTGTAAATGTCGTCACCTTTCACTATGGAGGGTCCTCATTCCCACAATTCTAGAATTTCTGAAGGATGGCTTGCACAAGGGCCTGGCGTGGAAGTCCTTGAGAATGCAGGTTGCTGCACTGATGGCTTTTAAAAGGTCTATTGCGGGAAGACCCTTAGCAACTCACTGGGATGTTTGACAATTACTTCATGGGGCCCAGACCGTTCAGTCACCGGTCTGTCCGGTAGTTTCTTCCTGGGACCTTACAAGTACCCCCTTCAAGCCCCTAACAGTGGCTACACTCAAGGATCTTACTTTAGACCATCCTGGTTGCCATCTTGTCCACAAGGTGCATCTTGGAGTTGCAGGCCTTGTCTTGTTGTGACCCTTACTTGTCCTTATCCCCAAAAGGGGTCACATTATGGATGGTACCTTCCTTCTTGCTGCAGATGCTTTCCACCTTCCATGTTAATGCAGGAAGGGAGATTACTTGATTTTCTCCTGAGCAATGCACAGGAAGGGACAAGAATCTGCAGTATCTCAATGTCAGGTGGGTATTCTTGCGCTATCTCAAGGTCACAAATCCTTTCTGCTTATCTGATCATCTGTTCGTCCTTTTATCTAGATCTAGGAAGGGTCATGTGGCTTCCAAAGCAACTCTGGGCCGCTGGATACAGGAAACAGTTATAGTGGCCTATCTTCTCGGCCATGAGCCTCCCTCACTAAGACTCAAAGTACACTCTACACGTGCACAGGCCACTTCATGGGTGGAATCTGCTTTTACGTCTCCTATGGATATCTGTTGAGCAGCAACGTGGTTGTCTTGGTCTACGTTTGCACACCACTACCGTCTGGACGTACAGGTGCATATGACAGCTCGTTTTGGGTCACAGGGCTCTTTGCTGCACTCTCGTGCCAAGAGGGGGATTAGCTTGGTACATCCCATTTGTCTGGACTGGTCTAGCTGGATGATCTGGAAAGTGAAATTTTCCTTACCATTAATTTCCTTTCCTGGCATCTGGCTAGGCCAGTCCAGCACCCACCCCTGCAGTCTGTTCGTTCTGTTTTTCAGCAGCATGGAGCGTTCTCAGTGCTGATTTTCTATATAGTTCTGTATGTTGTTGGATACGTATTCGATTGTTCCCATATTTTCTCTATGGCAAAGCTGGGATCTCTGATATGGATTCTTGCTTCCACTGCTTTCTACGAGGGTACTGAGGAGACCCTAGCTGTGGCTGAGGAATATACCAGCAGTGAGGTCAAAGCTGTGGCTCTCATTACTTTGTCTCGACATCTGCTGGCAGGGGGACTTAACCCACTTGTCTGGACTGGTCTAGCTGGGCTCCAGGAAAGGAAATTAATGGTAAGGAAAATTTCATCTTGTCTGATTCTTCAAGCACACTTCTGATCAACACAGCAATGCAGATGTTGGACTGCTTCCTCATGAATAAAGATCCTCTTAGCCTTTGATCAAAGATGTCTACTGAAAAGCAATCTGGGGAGCATGCAGATGGCAAATGGATCCTAGAAATCTAAACTTTTCCTTTCAGGAAAACGTAAATGACTTCAGATTTGGTTAATACGGATTAAAAGCAGATCGCTGCACAGCCTCCGACTCGCCATTCTTTTCTCCTGCTTCTGAAAATCTTTGCTTGTCCCTTGGTTCCATGTCTCCCTCTTTGAAAGTCATTTCACCCCATCTATAAAGTGCCCTGTGTTTTCAAAGTTGATTGCCAGTCCTTATCTAGCTAAACTTTTAGAAGCTGTACCAGCTAGAGCTTTAGGGTTGTTGTGTTTTGGGGTTTTTTTTGGTTTTTTTTAAGGAAATGACATCTGACCTTGGATATTAAGGGGCATGTTTGCAGCACTTAGGAGCAGGTTTACTAAAGGTTAATGCATGTTAAGTGTTTGCAAGTGCCCTCACTCGTCTGTCTCTTTCTATCAGTGGTCTGCAGGAAAAACCTGGACAGCACAACAGTAGCCATTCATGATACTGAAATTTACTGTAAGTCTTGCTATGGGAAGAAATATGGACCTAAAGGATATGGCTATGGGCAAGGAGCTGGCACACTTAATATGGACCGAGGAGAGAGGCTGGGCATCAAGCCTGATGAGTAAGTTCACAAAGAGTGAGGACTTCTTTCTTAGTGGGAGGGCAATGTAGCAAGGAAAAGAGCCTGCAATCCTATTCTTTGCTGGGATGAAATTGCTGATTGCCATTTCTCTATGCTATTGCATTTTCCTCCTGGAAATGAGGCTCGTGGAAAAAGTGTGATTGTCTTATGACTTTCTCTGTTAATAAGGGGACAGTGTTTTTGTAAACTCAACTATGGATAGTTTGAAAAGGAGGATGCTTGTGCCTGGCTAGAAAGGTGGTAGTTCTATGAGATTTTTTTAAACCAAGCTATCTGCACCCAGGAAATATGTGCAATAAATTCATTTTGAAAAAGACGCACATAAGGTAGTGAACAGACTCACTACTGAGAAACGAGAGCTTATAAGCATGTTCCAGCTGAGCTTTACCACTGGCTCCCACAATTTTGAGAGAAGTACATGAAATGTATGTAAAGAGAATGGCAGTAAACTAGTTTAAGCAGCATAAATGTGTGCGGTAGGCCATAGTCACTAGAGTTGCTCCTGTTTTAGTTTTCAGTCTAGGAAAATGTTTAATACTTATGCCTTTCTGTCCCATTGCAGAACACAATTGTCACGACCTACATCAAATACCAACACATCAAAATTTGCTCAGAAATTTGGAGGTACTGAGAAGTGCCCTCGGTGCAGTGAGTCCGTGTATGCTGCAGAAAAAGTAATGGGAGCTGGAAAGGTAAGCTGAAATAGGGGCTAAAATTCTCACCCTTTTATCATGAAATGTGAATTAGAGATCCTCAACAGTGGTGTATTCTAAAAGTCTTACCAAAGGCAGAGAGGAAGAAAATTGCTGGAGTCTTATGAGTGTGCACTGGAAGCCTTTTTCACTAGACGTACGGTTAGGTTGAAAAGAACGTCTGCAGCAGTAATCTTCAGTTTATTAGACCGTACTGCCCTTCATAGGGTATCAAAGTAGTTTACAAAAGTATATTAAGAGCTAAGAAAAGAAGAGCAAAGTCAGAACAATAAAAGCTTTTAAAAAAACAATGTTCCTCCCCAGTACCCTTCTCCCCTGGCCCTTCTTTTAAATGCCTTTAAAGAGCATTCAAATAATTTCTTAATCTAGAAAGTGACCATGTCACATATGCCATAGAATAGAATTCCAGAAAGCAGTAGCTTAAGTAGTAAAATGCTGATTTGAGGGGATTCCAGCCAAGTCCTGGCTGGAGTGGCTAAAACTAGGCTACTGTTCTGATCTGTAAGGAATTAACTGACTAGAAAGAGTACTGGGCCGGCAGCTGGTCAGTCAGAAGCAGTCTTGTATGACGAAACTTCTTGGCATAAGTCAAACTGCCATGTGCTTCAATCTTTTTATTGAAGCATGTCTTACACCAGTGATCGGGTAGCATAAGCTAGCTTATCATGCATTGCGCCTGAAACATTCAGGCAGGCAGACTTGCCTGGTGACCAAAACACTAAACAGTCTCCTAGAACACCTAGTTTCTTCTTGGTGGCCACAGAATAACATCCTTCAAAGCTCTCCCCCCCCCCCCCCAAACTCTAGAAGACTGGCCTTGAAATGTAAGTCTTGGCACTTCAGCAAACCAGATATGGTTTTCCAAATAGCAGCCATCCAAGCTGTTCTGTGATGCATATGCTTCTGTAAATCAGGTTCCCAGCTCGGTACTGCAAGCTTTACACCATTCTGGTCTTAAGATGATGCACCTCCCCCCTAACCTGTCAATATCTCGACACTGACACTGTGCAGCGTAATTCAGACTTCATTGTATTTTTAAATTAATTTGCTGTAGCATTGTTAACTTGGTACCAGCCACTGAAACATGAATCGATAGTTTATTCCATAGGCATCAGATTGGGATGGGCCTTTGCCACACCACATTTTTGCTTGCCAGCCAGACTCATCTCTGCCTCCAGGAGACTGGATCCCGCAGGCAGGGGTGGAAGGCTGCTGCGAGGAGAGTCCTCTCTGCCCGCAGGAGATCGGATCCCCACAGATAGGAGTCTGCCACGATCACAGCCATTTATTTCTCTTCTGCCCTTAGGAGGTGAGATCCCTGTGGGCAGAAAAGGAGAGGGGGCTAGGGATGGAGCTTAGGGCCGTCAAGGCAGAGCTCGGGCCCTCCCTAATCAGAGGTGTTCTGCAGCCCCTGGTTTATTCTTTCAAAAAGTACGGAAGTTACATGCCATGAAGTTTTAGTACATTTTAAAACAAATAGCATTTTTTTTCATTCCATGCATAATTAAGCTCTGGAATTCATTGCCAGAGAATGCAATTAAAAACAGCATTTCTGACTTGAAAAGGGTTAGATGAGTTCCTGGAAGAAAAGTCCACAACTATAAGGTAGACTTGAGGAAAGCTACCACTTATCCCTGAGTGTAGGTAGCGTGTAATCTTGCCACTTTTTGGTAGTCTACTAAGTACTGTATTTGATCTGAATTTGTCACTGTTGGAAACGGGATACTGGGCTTGATGGACCATCAATCTGACTCAGTATGGTAGTTAAGTTATAAAAATATGCAAAAATCTCGGAATCCAAAAGGTCAGCATGGCAGGTGACAGGAAATCAGTGGAGGAGCAATGGCGTGAACTAGGGAAGCCAGGGTTCTTTAAATCATTGTCCAAATGGTGCTCCTTGTGACCTTGGTTGTCACTTAACGTTCCATTGCCTCAGATACAACCTGGCTTATAGGTCTGTTGGACAGGGGCATAATTTGTATATCTGCTTCTAATTCATACGGAACAAAAGATTTGGAAAAGGCAAGTAATGTCAAATACAAATTTTGAAATGGAGCCTGAGCAAGATTCTGTGCTGGCTGCTTCCGGAGATTGGAAATGCAAACTGAATGCAGCACTAAAGTAATTCCAGGTTCTAGGTCACTGGTAAGGCACCGCCCCTTGTCAAGCTGTTTTTGTAATTCTTCATAAATCTTTTTCTTTAGCCATGGCACAAAAACTGTTTCAGATGTGCCAAATGTGGCAAGAGCCTAGAATCAACAACCGTGACTGAGAAAGATGGAGAAATCTATTGCAAAGGTAGGTGCACACAGCAGCTGCTACTTGGTAAAATCCATTTTATTTTTGGTATTCCAGGACGGTTCCTCACTTGTACCTAGGAGTGAAGACACCAGAGCAGTACCACAGCCTTCATGATATAAACTTCATTGGTTTTATAAATACAGCATTCTACCTTCAGGCTGAGTACATTTGCATAAATGTTTATGGTCATTGGCGTTTCAGCTGCTCTATTCTAGACACAGTACTGTGCTTACGTGTATGAAATAAGTTCTGTAACACTAAATTCAGTGATCAAATTCTTCCTGCTACTCGACTTACCCATCTGTATACATAACATTGTATTCTCTACATTTCTAAGTGGGAAAAGTGAAACAGCCATGTAGCATAGTTACTCACCTGTAAAAGGTGTTCTCTGGGGACAACAGGAATCGGTCCTCACGTATGGATGACAGCACCGACGGAGCCCTCGCAAAAGCATCCCCCAAGCTTTCAAAGAAAGCCTTTGGGAGATGCCACCATGCATACGTGGTCCCCTTCCTGCCCAAGGGTGCCACCTTCCTCAGTTAGATGACATAGCTAAAAGACGGCAAAAAATAAGAGAATGGGACAAAGCAACTCCAAGGGGAGGAGGGAGGATTGTGAGGACTGATTCCTGCTGTCCCTGAAGAACGCCTGTTACAGGTAACTATGCTTTCTCCGGGAATAAGCAGGAAGTCAGTCCTCACATATTGGGACCTTCCTAGCTACAAGCTACCAAAAGCCCATAGAGAAAAAAAACATGGCTGCTATCATGGCAACCATGAGCAATTGAGTCTGCAGAAGCAGTAGGAGCCGTGTGTCCGATGGCAACAACGCTCCGGTAGCCTGAACAGAGAAGGGTAGGAGTTGCCTAGACACCGAAAAGATTACAAAGCACAGCATGGCCAAAGGCACTGTCCCATCAGGACTCCCTCTCCAGGCACTAATGAGCTGTGAAGGTATGGACTGAAGACCAGGTGACGGCCCAGCAGATGTCTGCCGTAGGAACAAAGCGCAGGTTTGCCATAAAGGCCGCCATGGTCCTTACATGGTGTGCCATGACCCAGCCTACTCATAGGCAAAGGCAATACAGTCCGCCACGCAGGCAGACAGCATACATTTGGTCACAGCCTCCCCTTTACTGGGGTCATATGAGACAAAAAGCTGAGACGATTTATGGTAGCCTTGGGTCCGTTGAATGTAAGAGAACAGTGCCCTCTTACAGTCAGAGGTGTAGAGGACTGTCTTCGCCCTACTGATGTGAGGTTGTGAAAATAAAGTTGGTAGTACCACCTCCTGGTTGAGGAGAAAAGACTATACCACCTTTGGTGGAAATTTGGGGTGTGCGCATAGCACCACCCTGTTCCTGTAGAACCTTGTATAAGGCGGCTCCACCACTAAGGCTTGGAGCTTGCTAACCCTGCACGCCGAGGTGAGTGCAACCAGAAACACCACCTTCCACAAAAGGTGTCACAGGTGGCAGGTAGACAGAGGCTTGAAAGGTGGACGAGTAAGCTGTGCCAGTACCACATTGAGGTCGCATTCGGTCACCAGTGGGCACACTGGGGGTTTTGATAGGAGGCCCCTCATGAAGTGGGTCACTAGAGGCTGGACCGAGAAGGGGTTTTAATCCACCAGGTGATGGTGTGCTGCCAAAGCGCTGAGGTGCATTTGGATGGAGTTCAATTTGAGCCCGGAGTGGGAAAGAGAGAAGATACTGCAGCACTAGTTGCACTGGGTAGGAAAACTGGCTTACCCCGCGCACCAGAGAGAAAATCTGTGCTACTTGAAGGCATATGTTTGAACGTGCCTTGAACGTCCCTGACGAAGTTGAGGAATGCCATATCCTTGGGTGGGGACTGATGCCAGGGCTCTGAGCAAGGGTAGTCCAAGGGGATGTCATGGTGGCGACAGGTGTCCAGTGACTCCTCGTCCTCCGTCTCCCACTCGGAATAGTCTGAAGTCTCAAGGGAAGGGTGGCTTGCAGACTCTGGGGCTGATCCCCACCTGTGGCCCTCAGAGGCCTATGGCCAGCACAGAGTGCATTGGCTGGGGAGGATTACAATCCCATGGAACAGGAACCGGATCGAGACTTTGGCTAAGGATCAACTCAAGGCCGCAGGACCTCAATGATCGGCTTGGCCTCCATGGACATCCTTGATGTCAAGGGCCTGGTAGTCTGGGCAGATGAGCTGTTGTAGTGGACAACAGCGCCTGCTGCTGATCCATGAAGGCAGCCAGACTGCGCTCCAGGGCCACTATTCTGGATTCTAGGCCAGAAGGCTCTGCAGCCATCAGCGTGGGCACCGACAATCAGGCTCGACGCCGGTTCCCCTGAAGGGGAGTCCTTGATGAGGATAGTGACCGGCAACTGAAGCAGTGTCTGTACAGGGGACCACTGCAGGCCACTCCTTCTCCAAGTCCTCTGGATGGAGTATCTAGGACTGCAGCACCTGGCTCAGGGCTTACCCAGCCCATCGGCACCATCCAGGGATGCTGCCTTCGAGGGCATCGTAGTCTTATTGAGTTCCCTCAAGGGAGACCCCCTCCCTTTCCAAAGAACCACTGTGTCACTCGGGGTCCTTCAGGCTGCCCCAAGATTCTGTGGTTCCAGAGGTGGCCTTGGCCTTCGGAGGTACCAGGGACTCCGGGAAGAACTTACTGTGCTGCTGCTGGTGGCTGTTGAAGGCCTTGGTTGACATCTTTTTTACAGGGGTCGCATGCATTGGGGTCATGATCCAGCCCCAGACAGCAAAGGCAGCAGTCGTGTGTGTCGGTTAGGGACATTATCTTGGCACACTGATTACACTTCTTGAAGCCATTGGTAGCCATGGCAGAAAAAAGTATCCCAGTGAGGTCGAAGACCCACGGTGCTGCCAGTTGGAAAAAAGGCACAAAGGCACCGAGATAGCAAAAGTGAAAAAAGAAAACTAGGGACATGGGACTCAGTCAGGGCCATGGGCTCGGGTAGGCAGGAAGAGTACCAGTGCACTACTGGAGAAGAGTATGAAACTCAGGTTGAAAAAATCAACCGTTTCCCAGGGAAGAGCAGATAGACATCTGAAGGGCTCTGTGGAAAAAGAGATTGAGCAAGATGGCACCCTTGTCGGGAAGGGTGGTCTCCCAAAGGCTTTCTTTGAAAGCTGGAGAGATGCTTCTGCAGGGGCTCGGTCGGCACAGACGTCACCCATATGTGAGGACTGACTTCCTGCTTGTTCCTGGAGAGACTCGTTACCCTCTGGTACCTATATGATGATTATAAATGTGTTCTAGCAAATATTCAATGCTAATACTGCTATCCTAATATATCTCTGGCATAGCACAATCTGGTGCCTGGGATTTTTGTCTCTTAAGCTTCAAGTTTCTGAATGTTCAGTTAATGTCAAAATGGATCATCTGCACTGCACAGCACAGTACAGCTCGTAAGAGCCAAGCCATGTGGTGCAGAACTTATGCTGGTTTGTAGTCTTGTGCGATTGTCAAGCAAGATCAGCTTGGGAGTTCCTATGCTGTTTGGTATGAACTAGAGCTAAGTTATGTTATGGAAATACAGGAAAACCTGTTTCAGTACAGGCACAAGGGCAGAGCTGCACCACTGGGTCAGTGGATGAGGGGGAGGAGGAACATTTATCAGAAAAGGAGAGACAAATGTGTTAAAGGATTGGAGGAAGAAAGGGTCAAGTAATGGAGTCCATCATAGATGGAAAATAGTTTGAACAAGTCATTAACATCCAGTAGCCAAAAGGAAACTTCCCAAGCTGCAATGCATAGTTGCTAGTGTTTCAACAAGCAAAGTTGCCTACCCCAGGGGATAGTGATATGAAGTCAAGGTCTTGAAAGTATATTGCAAAAGGAGCAGTCTGTAATATTGGTTGGGTTTGGAGGTTCTCCAATATTTGCAGACTTCTCTTCTATATCCATTGGATAGCCTACAAACCAGACTGGTTGTGGAGTCGCTAGGGCAGGTTAGGAAGCCCTGGTCTGCAGTGATATGACAAGCCTTAAGACTAACACAATGTTACTGATCTAGGTGTGTTTATAGCCTTATGATGAGCCTACATGGATCTAAAATGCAAAAAGTTCTTAAATGTACATGTTGACATGTCCTGCAAGCCAGAGGGGACAAGTTCACGTGAAGTAATGTATTTCTTTTCTCCTCAAGGTTGTTATGCCAAAAATTTTGGACCCAAAGGATTTGGCTATGGCCAAGGAGCTGGTGCTCTTCTTCATGCCCAGTGAAGGTGTTTGGCTGTGTCTGCTGGGGAAAATGAAACACACACTAGTATTTCAGTTTGAGATGAGGCTTCATGCTCTAATTACTGAGAATGTGCCTGCATTACATACTGTATATTCCTTATTTTATCCTTGCATATGGCATTGTATACTTACAACATTAGCTGCACAGACTTTTTTAATTAATAAAATTTTGCATATTTACTTATAGTGGACTTAGCGTCATGAGTTCTGAAAATACATCTAGCAAAATGGTGGATGGTCACTTAAGTTTGCTGAAGACATTTTTATAGTTTGAATTCAAAATACACGCAGCTTGTAAATTATTAGTAGACTTGGTATGTTTAGTTTCAGAAAAGTGACCAGTCGATTACTACTGAGCATTGATATGTACATCATTTCCCAAACTAGCATCTAAACAGATTCTCTGTGGGAAGGCTTAAACCAGTTTTTAGTAGATGGAATATCCTGAAATTCCCTTATAATATGGAGCATGTGGGTGGTTCTATTGGGTTTACTGTCATCAAATAACATACCTGTTTTTTTTCCACCCCCTCCCCCCAAGCATAAGCAATTGTCCACACAAAGTGCAGTCAGAATTCATGGTGCCTTTATCTTGCAGATGTGTTATTTTTCAACCCTGATGTTTAGAATTCTTCAAATATTCTGTCACAAATACATAACCAAATGGCTGTAGCTCTTAAGGTCCAAAACGGAGGCTGTACTAACTCAGTGTACCAAGGACAGGCAAGTGTAACAAATGGCTGGAAATCCTATTGCTTCCAGCTCAAGCCAGTATCTCAGCTGGATCCCTGCCTGGGGGATATCTGCCACTTAGAATGAGGCCCAGAGAGCAGGGTGGAGGTGGCAATGTGCTCTCCTAGGTCTTCCACTCCATAGCTCCTTGGGGGGGGGGGGTTCTGTTACATTTTTAATCACAAGTAGCAAAATAGATATGTAAGAACTTCGATTTTGTTTTTCCCTTAAACTAGTAGTACCCAAAATCAAGTGTTAGTTCTTGTGCAATTAAGGCTAACTTTAGGTATAAGTATGTTGAGGCTGCAATAAATGCCTAACTGCCAGGGTACTAAGTGAAAAAATCTGGAAAGATTTCTCTTGTGCCTTTGTAGTAGACTTGCTACACTGAACTTCATCATATCCCTATTACATAGACCATACAGCCTATCCAGTCTGCCCATCCATGAGAATTAAGGTCTACGAGCCTTCCTCTTTTTAGAAATCCTATATTTGTCCCATGCTTTCTTGAATTCAGATACAGTTCCAGTCTCCACCTCTACTGGGAGTCTGTTCCATACATCCATTGCCCTTTCTTTAAAGGGAGTAGTGTTACTCACCTGTAATAGGTGATCTCCAGGAACAGCATGAATCAGTCTTCACTTATGGGTGACATCCCTCAACGGAGCCCATGTGGGAACACTTCCCAGCATCCAATAGGAAACGTTTGGGAGCATCCTTCTGCGCATGCATTCATGCCTTCCTAGTGATTCTCCTCAGTAAGGTTTATAGTGGGGTGGGGGGGGGGGAGGAAAACCCTACAGCTCCTTGGTGAGGAGAGCAGGTTATGAAGACAGCATTCCTGCTTGTTCCTGGAGATAGCATAGTTACTCACCTATAGCAGGTGATCTCCGGGAACGGCAGGAATCAGTCTTCACATATGGGAGTTCTTAACTCCAGGCTACTGGAAAAATGGTGAGGAGGTAGGGGCTGTTACAAACAGGGAGGAAAAAGTGCTGAAGAACATGGAGTCCAGGGATCTATTAGACTTGTCATTCCCAGCACACCACCATTGAGATAACAGTGGTGGTAGCCTGGAGGGAAGGAGGTGTAGCGAAGTCCCAAAGAGGTGCCAGAGTACAGCTTGGCCAAAGTCACTGTCCTTACAAGAGTCCTTGTCCAAACAATAATGGGCTGCAAAGGTATGAATCGAGGACCAAGTGGCAGCATAGTAGATCTCTGCTATGGTGACAGTGTAAGTGGGCGATGGATGTGGCCATGGCCCGAACATTGTGAACAGTAACATAACCCTGCTTGAGCATATGCAAAGGATATGCAGTCTGCTATCCAAAAAGAGTGTTTGGTCACAGGGAGACTAAGGCAATTAGGGTCAAATGAGAAATAATTGCAAGGATTTCCATTGTACCTTGGTTCTGTCAAGGTAATATGCTAAAGCCCATTTGCAATGCAGGATTATGAAGCACAGCCTCAGCCTAAAATGCATGTGGCTTGGGAAATAAAGGTCAGAATAATTACCGAATGGTTGAGATGGAAAGGAGATACAACCTTTGGAAGGAAACGCAGATGTGTTCACAGGACCACTCTGTCATGGTGAAAACATGTATAAGGTGCATGTACAACTAAGGCCTGTAGTTGGCTGGGCTGGGCTGAGGTGAGTGTAACTAGGAAGGAGACTTTCCAAGTAAGAAACTTGAGGGAAATAGTGCAGAGGCTGAAAAGGAGGCTTGAGCAAGAACCACTTTAAGGTCCCAGGCAACAGGCAGGGCTGGATTGGTGGCTTAGTCAAGAGGAGACCCCACATGAAACAGGCTACCAATGTATGTGTGGAAACGGGTTTTCCAGCAATCCCCAGATGAGAAGCCAAAATGGCACGGAGGTGGACATGAATGGGAATTAGTTTTAAGACCCATAGAAGAAAGGTGGAAGGTACAGCAAGAGCGACTCCACTGCACAATTGATGGAGTAAAGGGTGTGCTGAGCGCACCAAACTGGTGCCACTTAAAGGCATAGGTGCGGCGTGTGGAGTCCTCCTAGGATGCCAGGAGGATACCCTTAACAGCATCCAGTAAATTGAGGTCAGAAAGCTTGGCTACTGAGAAGGGTAGTCCTATCAGGCACAGCACATGGATATTAGGATGCAGCAGTGCCCTCTGATCCTGTGAGATCAGGTCTGGTGCACATCCCAGACAGAGAAGCTGATGCTGAGATTGACATCCATGGTTTCCCCTGCTGCTTTGTCTGAGCCAGAATGAGGCTACCAGAATCATGGTACCTCTGTCAGCCTGCAACTTCGCTGGACACGTGGGCAGACCGGGCCACATAAAAGGCAGCGCCATCGGGCATCTCATCCTCTCTGCCTCTTCCATCACTCCAGCGCCCATTTCTGCTCTCCCTTAAGGGGATTGAGCACACCGGAGCAACACGGCATCGCTGGACACGTGAGCTGCCCAATCGGGGCAGACCGGGCCACACAAAAGGCAGCGCCATCGGGTGCACCCGCACCTGAGGGTCTTGCCAGAGAGCCCTTTGGCACGGCCCTTAGGCTAAGGCCAACCCACGTGGCATACAGCACAAACAGGACCAGAGGCTTCTACTCCGATTTGTTCCAGCACATGAATCACCACCCATCAAGCTCCAACAACTAGAGACGCTTAGCCCTACAGCAGCAGCTCGAACTAAACCTATCAGCCTCTTTCCAGCTTCAAATGTAAGCATCTCTGTTCACCCTGCTTCCGTTTACACCCATTGTTGCCGATTGTTCCAAACTAAATTGTAATTCTTCTTAAAATATATAACCACTTAATGTTATTCTGTCTCAACTTGTACCACGAAAGTGTCTAGTTCTCTTCATTTCAAAATATACTTCTGCACAATGTTATACTCTCACAACCTGTGCCACAAGTGTATCTATCTTCATACAGTTGCAATTGTATCTATCTGTGTTACAAAAGTATCTACTCTTGCCAAATTACAAAGGTATTCAACCTCCTGTAATTTCCACTGCTCCATATAATCCCCTCTCAACCGTCCCTGGATCCAGCTTTTCCACTGTCTCCGCCTCTCACCCCCGCTCTCACTCTCTCTCTTACCCCATACTTTATATTGCCACCTTATTCCTATTCCTTCCCAAAATGGCTCCTCCTAAATCTTACTTATTCACACTGAGGTCTGCCCTCAGTTTACTTTACCTCCTTCTGCTTGTCTTCCCTTATGCACTCACTCTAACCCATAGCACCGCCATTCCAATAATCTACTCTCCCAGGCAGCTATTTACCCTACCACACCTCTCCCATGCCCACTATAACCCCCACCACCGTTCATGCAAACTCAAAACCATTACTATAAACCCTAGCCTAAAACCATACTCTCCCTCTACCCCCCCATCCCCCCTCAAATGCGCCCTACTCAATGCTCGTTCAGCCAGAAATAAAATCCCTTTACTAGCTGACCTTATCACTGATTACAATCTTGATATACTCTGCCTCACCGAAACCTGGTTCCAAGACTCTGACTTGGTTCTAGTAAACCAACTATGCCCCAAAACATAATCAATATATGTAACAGATTACATGGAAGAGGAGGAGGAGGTGTAGCTATTATCTCTAGATCCAACTTGCAGCTCTCTACTGTTGAATCCACTTCCACCACAGGCATGGACTCCATTACTGTCTCTAACTCCAAACTTTCTTTGCACCTTCTACACCGTGCTCCCCAGGCTGACTCATCTGATCTCTCCAAGCTCCTAGATACAGCCTGCTCACCCCAACCTCCCTCACGCCCTCTATCTTAGGAGACCTAAACTTACACTCTACTTCTTCAATACAATCCTCATCCTTCCTCCAAGCAATGAAGACTCCTCACTTCACCCAAATACTACAGCACCCTACACATTCTAAAGGAAACATCCTTGACTTAATATTTTTCCCACAACACCCCCTCTTCATTGATCAGGTCTTACACACTATCCAACCTATACCTTGGTCTGATCATGCTCTCATCCTCTTCACCATCCCCTACCCCACCCCACCCCACCCCGCCCAGAACAGTCAACCACCCACGCATATCCAACACACCCGTAAATTCAAACAATTCAATGCAGCCAACTTCCTGGAGCAAACAATCCCATCACTTGACCTACTAAATAACAAAAACCTGAGCCAAGAGTCCATCCTCTCCAAATGGAATGAAATCCTAACTGCAGCCTCCCTACTTCCACCTAAGCAATTTCATCAAAAACACCGTAGAAGAACCCCATGGTTCTCCACAAACCTGAGAAACCTCAAAAAGGAGCTTAGATGCCTTGAACGTAAATGGAGACGCACTCAAGACTCCAATGTACATGTTGCCTACACAGCCAAACTTCATACCTTCTGCTCAGAAACCCTCACCCACAAAAGAGAATACAATGAAAATATTATCCAACGAGCGCTTAATAAACCAAGAGAGCTCTTCTCCATCACCAAATCCCTAATAAATGAGCTCTTACAACATAACCAGCCACCAAAAATATCTGCGCAGGCTATAGCTAACCATCTGACCTCTAAATTCCTCCCACCTTTATCAACCAATAACTCCCAACTCACTCCTGACCACATCACCCAACCATATGATGCAACCTTCTCAAACTCATGAAATGAGTTTCATCCCATTACTTTAGATAATGTATCTGACGTTATTAAAGATTTGAATGCTTCAACCTCTGCCCTTGACCCTTGTCCTGTCCCCTGGATCAAGTCTACCAGAAGTTCCTTCAGCCTCCACATTCTGAATATTGTACAGACCTCCCTCCAGACCGGTTCTGTACCACTCCCACTTAAATGTGCCTCTATCTGCCCAATCCTAAAAGGAGCTAAACTAGACCCCCACCTCCTATAGACCCATCTCTAGTATCCCTTTCCTTGCAAAGATAACTGAGAAACTTGTCCAAACCCCACTCCAGAACTACATTGACCACTCTCCCCTTGACTTATTCCAGCATGGTTTCAAAAAGAATCACGGAGTTGAAACCCTCCTTACCTCCCTTCTAGATTCCTTGTACTTACACACCCAGAACCCCGCCCAAGGATGCCTACTTATTTTCCTTGACTTATCCGCCACCTTTGACTCCCTCCCCCACCATCGACTCCTAATCAGACTTCAGGAAATAGGACTGAGAGGCACAACTCTAAAACGGTTCCAATCCTACTTGGACTCCAGAACCCAACAGGTCCATATTGGAAGTGATACCTCCCTCCCATTCACACTAAAACAAGGTGTCCCCCAAGGTTCTAGCCTATCCGTGTTACTTTTCAATATCTTCCTCCAACCTGTCTGCAAAATTTTTCAAAACTATGGCATTCAATACCAATTATATGCAGATGACCATGTGCTTCACCCCATTTAACCTCACTAACCCTAATTTTACTAAACTAAATGAATGTCTAATCAGCCTCAAAGCTTGGCTCTCCCAGCACAACTTACTAATTAACCAAGCCAAAACTGAGGTTCTTCAAGTATTTTCCAATCCCTCCTACACCCCTCCCTCCAACCCTCACCTTTGGCGATCTCACACTCACTATAAAAAAACAAGTGAAATATCTTGGAATCATGCTTGATCAGAACCTCTCCTTCTCTGATCAAATAAACAGAACCACTAATACAGTATATGCAAAGCTACGTACTCTCAGGAACCTCAAACCTCTCTTAAGCCCTGACTCCTTTTGCACAGTCTGTCAGGCCCTCACAACCCCTTCGCTTGAGTACTGTAATCGGATCTATCATGGCCTCCCCAAGAACACGATCCTACCACTCCAACTAGCCCAGAATACATTAGTGCGGCTCATAACCAACACCCCCAGACGATCCTATATTACACCAGTCCTCTATGATCTCCACTGGCTCCCAATTCAACACCGAGCTAAATTCAAGGTTCTCACTCTTATACACAAAATTATCCTAAAGGAGTCAGCTCCATACCTCTCCACTCCTTGCTTTCCCAACAACACACCGTTCCTCTACCAAAAACCTACTGACCATACCAACAAATAAAAGGCACTGCAAGCAATCTACTATCAACAAGGCCTTCTCCCTCTATGCTCCATCCCTATGGAATACCCTTCCTCATGAACTGCGTAACTGTGTGAATCACTCTGAATTTCGAAAGAAGCTAAAAACCCACTTCTTCCTTGAACATTTTTCCCTACCACCCTAATACCTAACCCTTACATCTACTTTACCGCCCATGCTCCCTCAAACCCATAATACAACCAATTGTAGCTCTATACTCATACACATGTAAATAGTTGATGATTGATCATTGTAATTAGTTCATTTTGTTCACTTATGTATCCTTGTTGCTTTGTTCCTTGTAAACAGTTGAAACACACTGCCTTGAAATGTTCTATGTAAACCATCTTGATTTGTAGAAAGACAGTATATAAAAAATGTTAGATAAATAAATAAATAAATGAACTTGAATAACATTTTGGCTATTAGTGGAATGGGTGGGTAAGCGTATAACAGACCCGTTCCCCAGTGGAGGAGGAAAGCAGCTGGGGCTTGATGTTGTGGAGATGGCACCCTGTAGTTAGAAGCAAGGGACCTGGGCGTTGAGCGGCGTGGCAAGCAGGCTGATCTCTGGGATTCCCCATAGTCCAAAGATGTGATATTTTCTGAATCCACCAGTGAGGTCGGAGGACCAGACTGACTGTCCATGAGAACATTCTGATCTCCTGGCAGATAAACAGTTCAGAGAACCATTCCATGAACCAGGGCAAATGTCCACAAGTGGACCACTTCCCTGCAGAAGAAGTCAGCATATTCTCTGACATAAAACATTGCAACCTGATTGTATGTCTGAATCAGGCTAGATTGATGTGATAACCAATGCCCTGTGGCTGTTTCGTTGTCAATTATCGCCTTCAACTCCAGCAAGTTGATCCGCCCAGGCCATTGAGAAGTGCTCCTCAGCCCTGTTTGGATGCATTGGTTATTAATGTCAATTGAGGTGAAGGCATCTGAAAAGATAACCCTACAAGAAAGATTTTGAGGACTCCTGACAGGAGTCCGCCAGGAAAGGGGTGACTACCTTCTGCTTGTTTTCATTGGAAGGAGAAGGTCCCCTGCAAGTGGCACTTGTGGAGCCAAGCATAGGGACCTACATGGATTATGGGGGCCATACTTCCCAAGAGACAAAGCATGCCTCTTGCTGTGGTGTGACAACTATGCTGAATGATGCTTGCCAGTTCTCTGCGTTGTTTGAGATGGTCCTCTGGATGGAAAGCTCAAGCCAGTCATGTTGAAGAGCACCTATGAATTCTAGACTGAGTGGGAGAAAGGTGCGACTTTGGAAAGTTTGACAAATCTGAAATGTTCAAGCACTGAGAGTGTGTTGAATGGACAGATCATTATCTGTAGTGTCTTGCCCCTGCTGAGCCAGTCAGCTAAGTAGGGGAGGAGGAAGACACCCAGGTGTAGAGAGAGGCTGTGATTACTGCCAGATGTTTTGTTGAAGACTCTTGGGGTGGATAATGCCTGCCATTGAAGCAGGGGTACTGCCTGTGAGACAAGTGAATGAAGATGTGCCATGTATGCATCCTTTATATACAGAGAACAGAGCCAATCATTCCTCTGAAGGTAGGGCAGTAGGATTCCTAGAGAAACATCTTGAACTTCTCTTGTACTAGGAACTTGTTGAGGTTCTGTAGGTCACGGATAGGACAGAACACCCCTGAAGTTTTGGGAATAAGGAAATACTGGGAGTAAAACACTAACCTTTTCTATGTGCAGGAAACAAGTTCTATTGCACCCTCTCTTAGAAGGGTGGTGACTTCCTGCTGTAGCAGAGACCAATGGAGAGGAAAGAAGGGAGGAGGTAACTGGGTGAAATGTAGCAGGCAGCCACTGAGGACAACCTGTAGAGTCCAGGTCTCTGTTATGAGGGGCCACCTGTGGGCAAAATGGACCAGCCTGTCCATAATGTAAGAAGGCTACAGGTCCTTCAGGGGAAGAGTGGTAGTGTTCTCAAGAAAGGAGTCAAAAGCTAGCCCCAGGCTGGGGCTGGTTGTGGCTTAGGTGATTTGGACCTCTTGGGTTGGCGAGGAGCCTGGGTCTTCTATTGACCTTGATGCGTATAATAGGGTATGCAAACTGGATAAGAGGGGTAGTACTTTTCTAGGATATATGATTTCTTTATAGAGGCCTTCTTCCTAGAAGGATCAGCTGACTCTACCATCATGGAATGATAAGGGAGTTCAGCTCCTCACTTATTGGGTGATGTCACTGACAGACCTTCACATGAAATGCTCCCTAGCTTCCAAAGGAAACCTTTGGGAGGTACACCATGCCTTCTTGCCTGTAGTGGTGCCATATGCTCCAGTACAATAGGATAGGAGGAGCTGTTCACAGAGAACACCTGCTACAGGTGAGTAAACTGTAATTACTCACCTGTAATGGGTATTCTCTGGGGACAGTAGGAAGCAGTCCTCACATATGGGGTGATGACTGAGCTAGCGTGATAACCTCTTCCTCAGCTTTCAAAGAGAGCCTTTAGGAGATGTACCATGCATGCAGGGTCCCCTACCCCCTAACAGTACCATCTTGTCTCAGTATAACAGCACAAGATGGCAAAAAGAAAAGCAACTCTATGGGGAGGAGGGAAGTTGTGAGGACTGATTCCTGCTGTCCTCTGGAGAATACCTGTTACAGGTGTAACTACGCTTTGGGACCAAGAGCCAGCCCTTACATATGAGACTCTCCAGTTCCAGGCTACAACAAAATACTGTAAAAGCTACAGGTGACCAGAAAAAGGTGAACTGTGAGAAGCAACAATTGAGGTGAGGAACCCCAGACCCATGAGCAGCCCCAGTGTCAAGCAAGGAACCAGTTCTCCGGTAGCCAGAACACACGAGTTGCCTTATACTCTAGACAAATGGAGTGTACTGCCTGGTTGAAGGTGCTGTCCCAGTGGAACTCCCTCTCCAGGTAGTAATGAGCTGCAAAGGTATGAACAGGACCAGGGGATGGCCAGGCAAATCTCCACCAACAGGTCAGAACACAGGTTTGCCACAGAGGCCTCCATGGCCCGGATGCTTGCTTATAAGCGAAGGCAGTGCAGTCTGTAACTAGGGATAGGGTATGCTTAGAGACCACTATCCCTAGTTGATTCTGGTCAGAGCTGTGAGGAGCAGCGGTGGGCCTGCGTACACTCCAGGTAGAAGGACAAGGCCCACTTGCAGTCAATGTGTGGAGCACTTCTGCCCTGCTGGCATGGGGTTGTGGGAAACACTACCTCCTGGTTGAGGTGGAATGGAGACACTACCTTTAGGAGAAACCTGGGGTGTATATGAAGCACGACCCTGTTATTGTAGGACCTCATATAAGGTGGGTGAGCCACCAAGGCCTGGAGCTTGCTGACTGAGCTGAGATGAGCACCGCTTTTGGAAATTTTGGCCACTTCCCCCTCCCAAGACAGAATTAGTGGCAGCTGGGGGAGGGGGTAGCAGAAATCCTGGAGCCAGTCCTGCTTGCAACCACTGGGCCAGCCACATGTGCTGTGGATGCCATGTGGCCCAGAGGTGCAGCATGAGGTGGGCAGAGGCTGAAGGCTTACTCTTGACATACCCCACTAGTGCCTGGAGGTGCTGGGCCCTGTCTGGAGGAAGGAAGGCCTTTGGCTGGACCATGTCCAGCATTACCCCTATGAACTGCAGGTGGTGTTGGATGGAGATGAGACTTTGGGTAGTTTATGACAAACCCCAAGTGTTCCAGAATGAGAATGGTGTGGGCTGTTGTCTGGTAGGCCTCTGTGGCAATGCCATCCTTTCAGCCAGTCATCCAGGTATGGGAAGACGAACACCCCATGGAGATGCAGGAAGGTGGCGACCATTGCTAAGCACTTGGCAAAGACCCTCGGGCGGAGGCCAGACTGAAGTGTAGAACCTTGTACTGATAAGGGCAGCCTTCCACCATGAAGCGGAGGCACTGCCTGTGGATGAGGATGTGTATAGGCATCCTTGAGATCCAAGGAACACAGCCAGTCTCCCTGCTAGAGGTATGGCAGCAATGTTCCATGGGAGAGCATCCTGAATTTCTCCCTCACCAGGAACCGGCTGAGGTCTCACAAGTCTAGGATGGGCCAACCCCCCCCCCTGTCCTTTTGGGCACAGAAAGTAGCAAGATTAGAACCCTTTGCCCCTGTATTGGAGGGAGACAGATTCCACCAACCTGTCTGCCATAAGGTTTGCAAATTCCTGCTGAAGTAGGTCCCAGTAAATGGGATGCATTGGGAGCTCTCATGGAAAGAATGGCAGGAATGTCTGTCTGTTTGAGGTGGAGGAGGTATCCTTCCTTCACCACTTGCAAGGCCCACACATCAATGGTGATGGTGAGCCAGCAGTTGGCAAATACCAGACTCCCCCTGGTATGCTGTGGGGCAAGCCCTTCCAGGGGAAGAGAGGCTATGCCCCAGGAGTGGAACCCCTGTCCCTAGGTTGCACCGGTGGCCTTAGGCTTATGAGGGCCATGCCCTTGTCACTTGGCCTGCTGGCCATGTTGGGGAGCTGGGAAGGCCGAGTGCTGAGGGTAGTTTCTGTAAGCCTCCATTTTTTTCATGTATAAGGACTTTTTAACTGAAACCTTCCTTTGGGAAGGATCCAGTGGTCTTGGAGAGCCTTGTCCTGGATATGAGCTCGGACTCCAGCTTGACAGGCTTGTCTGTCTTGGGTTTGCCTTAGGTTCTCTCCCTAGCATGGAGCATTAACCAATTTGTCCTGTACCCATTTCTCCAAGGCAGAAGGCTGTAGCCAGGCATGGCAGCGGGCACTAATGCCCACTGCTGCTACTCTAGCCACTGACTCAGAGCCATCATATGCCATCTGAGTCATAAATTTGGAGCATTCCCTGACTGAGACCAGGATCTGGAACCACTGGAGAGGATCCTTGGAAAGACCAACCAAGAACACGGCAAGTCTCCTCACTGTGTCCTGCAGGTACATGCCCATCTACAGCTGGTAGGCCTGGCTCTGGCTGATGAGCATTGAGCCTTGGAAGCACTTCCTGCCCAGGGTGTCCATGGCCAGGCCTCCCTACTCAGGGGCACCGATGAGTGTGCATTTTCTGGCTCTTGAGCCTCTGCATGGCTGACTCTACCACCATGGAGTTGTGGGGTAGTGGAGCTTTTTGGAAGCCAGGGCTCTGGTGGACATAGTATATTGAGTCCAGCCGCCTGCTCATAATGAGAAGAGAGGCTGGGATCTCCCACATGCAGAAAAGCAGCTGCTCCAGGATAGAAGAAACAGGCACTGTAAGGGCCTCTTTAGGGGGGAGATCTCATACTGGAGGATCTCAAGGTCCCTAGGCTCCTCCTGGGACTCTGTGGTGAAGGCAAGGCAATTTACCACGTTTAAAAAAAGACCTGAAAACCCACCTTTTCTCCACTGCTTTTGACCTCCCTTCTCCTTTTGTGTGAAATTACCTTTTTCCTCCTCTTTCTCACTCCCTTTCCTCTCAGTCACGTGTGTTAAATGTCTCGGGTGCTTTCCTGTCGCATTGTAATCTCTTTTCCTTTTCTGGTATATCGGCTTCCTTTTTGTATTTTACTTTGTAAACCGCTATGTTATAATTTGAATGGTGCTATATCAAAACTAATAAACATCCCTCACAAAGTCCAGATGCTCTAGAGAAGACTGGCACCGGACCTCTGGAGGGGAAGATCCAAGGGCACATCCCTTTGGAGCAGTGTATCTGGGGATGCATTGTCCTCTCTCTCCTAGTCCAACCCAGAGTTGGAGGAGACCTTGGGTCCCTTGGGCTGGTGTCCCAGCCCCAATAGGGTGGGAATTGCATAGCCCCTGCGAGCTGAGTTGGGTGCATTGTGGGATAAAGTCCTTGAGAATTGTCTCCACCTCCGGGGAAGCCCTTGCTGTGGAGGGGCCAGTGGTCAGTAGTGATAACTCAGAGGAACCAGGTATCAGCGCATACTGTTGGGCCATAAAAGCAGACAAACTGCATTCTAAGACCACCATCTTTGTCTCTATGTCAGATGGCTCTGCAGCTACCAGCAGGGGCACTAAGGACCTCGGGCCTGATGCCAGCTCCATTGAGGGGGGTGTCTTCAACGAGAATGTGGGGACGTGAGCAAAATGGTTGCCAGGCTTGAAGCCACTGACAGAGGCTATGGTAGGGACACTGTCCCCATGATATCAAACTCCCTTGGCCCAGCCAGAAAGGGTGTGAAACCCATGCACTGGGAAAAAAAAAACCATAAGAGGAATAAAAAAGAAATCTGAAGAAAAGTATGAGGCCAGAGGCAAGTGGAATAGAGACAGAAGGGAACCAGTAAGTGAGTGGAGACAAGTAAAGAAAAAAAGACAAGAACCAACTTTTTCTTTCTCTACAACATTGGCAAAATCTGCCCCTTCCTCTCTGAACACACCACCAAAACGCTTATCCACTCCTTAATCTCCTCTTGCCTCGATTATTGCAACCTACTCCTTGCTGGTCTCCCTGTCAGCCACCTCCTTCCCATTCAATCTATACAAAATCACGCTGCTCAACTAATCTTCCGCCAGTCTCGCCATGCCCACACTACGCCTCTTCTCAAGTCGCTTCACTGGCTCCCCATCCATTTCCACATCCAATTCAAACTTCTCCTGCTAACCTATAAATGCATTCACTCTGCAGCCCCTCAGGACCTCTCATCTCTCCCTACATCCCCTCTCGGAACCTGTGCTCCAGCTGGCAAATTACTTCTATCTATGCCTTTCACCCGTATTGCTAACTCCCGTCTTCGCTCCTTTCACCTTGCTGCACCTCACGCCTGGAACAGCCTACCTGTGTCTGTACACCAGGCACCCTTCCTGGCCCTCTTCAAATCCAGGTTAAAGACCCACCTCTTCACTGCTGCTTTCAGATCCTGACTTCTATCCTTATCTTATCTTAACCCCGGTCAGGACTCTCATGACCAAACTGTATAGATCATACTGTGCCTTGCACTAAACTGACCAATGTTCTGACTAGCTTGTAAGCTCCGATGAGCATGACTCTGACGGGCAGGGACTGTCTTTCATATATTGGCTGCTGCCTTTTGTAGGTTAGCTGTACAGCACTGCGTATGTGGTGCTCTATAAGTGTTAAATAGTAGGGGGGAAGAGTTAGATGCACATCTGATGGGCTCTTTGGAAAAAAAAAAAGGAGACTGAGGCAAGATGATAGTCTTAGGTGGGAAGGGGACCACACATATGTGGTACATCTCCCAAAGGCTTTCTTTAAAAGCTGGGGAGAGGTTACCATGTGGGTTCCATTGGTGCCAACATCCCTCCCCCTCCATATCTGACTTCCTGCTTGTTCCTGAAGAACTATGCTTTTTCTGTGAACAAGCAGGAAATAAGCCCTTGCATATGGGACTCCCAAGCTACTGGAACCCGAGGAGATAAACAGCCCAATACGGCAACGAAAACTGGAGAAGTCAGGAAAACTAGAGAGGTATTCCCATAGAGGGACTCATCTGATTCAGTATTCTGAAGGGGTTTTGGACAGACAGTGTCAACTCCTGCCCACTGACTTTTCAAAGAGATGTCTGAGTACAGCCTGGCCAAAATTTCTATCCTGTTGGGAATCCCCATCTAGACAGTAGTGGACTGATAACATATGGACTGAGGACCGGATCACAGCCCTCCACATTTCCTCTGCAGATACAGATTGGAGGTTGGCCACTGCTGTAGCTATCACCCAGACATTATGAGCTGTGATCTGACCCCCAAGTCTCAATACAGCCAGCAGATACACGAGTGATGCAGTCTGCTAGCCTGAGGGTTAGCCTACAGTTTGAGACAGCGCTGCCCTGCTTATTGGGGTCAAAGGAGACAAACAGCTGGTTGGATCAACTGTGCACCTTTGTGTGCTCTAGGTAGGCTAACGCATGGATATAGTCCAGTGTGTGCAAGGTTGCCTCGCCACCATTTGTGTGAGGCTAGGGAAAGAACAGAAGAACAATGGAGTGGTTGATGTGGAACACCAAGATCACCTTTGGCAGAAAGTGAGGGTGTGTACAGAGAACCACCTCATTCTGGTGATACCTGGTATGTAGAGGATGAGCAAATGGAGCTGGGCTTGATGTATCATGCCAACATGATGGCCACCAAGAAGAGGACCATTCAGGTCAAGAATTTCAGCAAGCATGAGCCCAGGGGTTCAAAGGGGGCCCACATCAGTTGGCCGAGAACCATATTGAGGTCCCAAGCAACCGTAGGGGGCTTGAGTGGAGGCCCCTCATGAACCAGGCCACCAGAGGCTGGGCCAAAATCAGCTTCCTCCCACAGTCTTGATGGTAAGTCCCAATCACACTGAGGTGAACTTGCACAGAGTTAGACTTCAGTCCAGAGTCAGAGAGGTACTCCAGCAGCCATTCCATGGGGCAGGAGAAGAGATACAGTACCCTACCCGTGGCACCAGATGACAAACAGCTGCCACTTGAGCACATAGGCCTTGCATGACACCAGCAGGATGTTGGTAACACCCTCAGGGAGATCAATCTCCTTGAGGACTACCCTCTTAGCAACCATGCCGTGAGTGCCATGGAGCGGACACTGGGGGGCAGCAGGGGGCCGCCCTCCAGCAAGATGAGGTCCAGGTTTGAGTCCAGGCAAAGAGGCTCCCTACAGTGAGAGCTGCAATAGCAGAGGTAACCACTGGCTACAACTATCACAGAGCCCCTCTCAACCTGGAGCTTCAGAAGAGTTTTCAGCATAAGTGGTATCAGGGGTAGGCATATAGCAACCCTTCCCCCCAGCATAAAAGGAAGGCATCAGAGGCCAGGAGACTGTTGGCTGGCCTCCAAGAGCATAACCAGGCCACCTAGGCATTGTGCTCTGTGGTGAAAAGACCCACCAGAAGGGTGCCCCACTCCTGGAAGATCTGCTCCATCACCCCCCTCTTGAGGCTGAAACACCTAGCTAAGGCGATCTTCCAGGCTGTTGAGCTCACTGGGCAGATAAGTTCCCCTGAGGTCCAAGCTGTGGAGCAGGGCAAAATTTCAGAGTTGAACAGCCTCTCCGCATAGGAGGTACGATCCTGTGCTGCCCCCTCCCCCCCTTACTTGTTCACATAGAACATTGCCATCTGGTTGTTTGAATCAGGACTATGGCCCAAAGCACAAGGAAGTTAATCTGAAGGAGATTCTTCTGCTCTGTCCACAGCCCCTGGGTGCTGAGGCCATCCACATGTGCACCCCAGCTAAGTGTGGATGTGTTAGTCATGAACATCGGGGGGGGGGGGGCACTTTCCAGATGGAACGGGAGGCCCTTGAGCAGGTTGTCTGGCTCAAGCCACTATGCCAGGATCTGCACCAGTGGTGCAGTGACCACTATCCTGTCCCACAGATGGCCCAACACCTTCCTCCATTGTATGGATAGGTGGGCCTGTGACATGCACCATAGCAGCCATGTGTCTAAAGGTTCTCAACAGCCTGCAGGCTGTAGTGTGGTGCTGGTGCTGCAATGTGCCCATCACCTCAGTGAGGCAGTCTGGTGGCAGAAAATCCTGATGGGTAGTGAGAAGGGCCCTGGTGAACTTTAGCTGCTGCCTCGGATGGAGGTGGGACTTCAGGTAGTTGACCACAAAGCTGAGACCCTTGAGCACCTGAATTGCAACTGCAGCAGACTGCTGAATGCTGGCTAGCATGGTAGCCTTGATCAGTTTGTCTTCCTGTATCTGGAAGACTAAGACAGTCTGGCTCTGAAGGAAGGTGACCACCAGGTACTTTGTGAAGACCAGGGGGCCACGACCAAACCAAAGGTAAGCACAAGGTACTGGTAGTACCAGCCACCCAGCATGAATCTAAGGTATTACCTGTGATATAGGTGGATCAGAATATGAGTATACATATCTTTCAGATCCAAAGCATATAGCCAATCATCTTGTATGAGGTATGGGAGACAGCATCCCTAATGCGACCATTTTGAACGTTTCACACACCAGGAACCCGGTTGAGATTTTGCAGATCCAGAATTGGATGGAACCTGACAGTACCTGGGGTAGACGTCCTGCCTGATCTGAGCCGGGGGCCTGGCCTGATGGCAAGGTCAGACAGCAGTGCCTTGACCTCTGTCTGCAGTAAGCTCCAGTGCATAGGGTCTATGGAGTATTCCCCAGGGTCATATGGAGGCAGCAGCTGGGGTACTCCCTGGGCTTGTATGGAGGTGGCAGCTGGGTTAAGTACCACTGATATCTGCTTTGGACAATGTGTAACACGCAGGTGTCTGAGGTAATGAGGGGCCACCAGTGGGCAAAGTGGATGAGCTGCCCCCAACCTGCAGGTTACCTCAACAGGCAATGGTCAGCTGCCTATGGTTTCTGGGGAACCCCTCAAAACCCTGACCCAGCTTAGGCTGGGGGGGAGAGGGGTTGCACCTTTGGGATCTTCTCACGCTGCAGGGGATGGGGAGGGTGTGCCTGAGCCAGGAAATACCAGCACAGGCATGGATAGATGATCTTCTCTTTCAATTTTTCTTCAGTGCTAGGTCTGCGTTCTTTCTGGAGAGCCTGGTGATAGTCGTCTGCTCCTTTTCCTTCTCCAGCTCCTCTGTGGGTTTGCCAAAGAGGTTCTCATCTTAGCAAGAGATGTTAGCAATCTTGTCCTAGACCCACTGCTTTAGGGCTGAAGACTGTAGCCACACCATCTGGTGGGTGGTGATGCCCACCGCTGCCACTGTGCCAGCATATTCACAGGTGTCATAGGTGCCCCACACCATGCACGCTGAGCAATCCTTGCCATGAGGCCCCAAAAGGACTTGCGATGGTCCTCAGGAACAAGTGTGGCAAAGTGCTCCAGGTCTAACATGACATCTTTGAGGAACATGCTCAAGTAAGTCTGGTAAGCTAGAATCCTGGTGGATCAGCATGGACTTTGGAGGTACTTCCTCCTGCAGCACTCCATGGTCTGAGCCTCGCAAGTTGGCGGGACAGGAGTTCATCTTAGCACTCTTTGTGTGCTTCAAAGCTGACTCCACTACACTGGAATTTTGGGGCAACTGAGGCTTCTCAAACCCCAGGGTATCGAGCTGGCATCTGACAATCTGAAGCATGAATGGTGCCTCCCATAGCTGGAGCAGCAACTGCTGCAGGACATGGTTCACTCAACGTATAATCAAACTCTGGAATTTGTTACTGGAGGATGTAGTAAAAGCTGTTAGTGTAGCTGGGTTTAAAAAAGGTTTGGACAAGTTCCTGGAGAAAAGGTCCTTGAACCATTATTAAAGTGGACCCAGGCTATCCACTGCTTGACCCAATACAAGCATTGTGGAACCTGTGTCCTTTTGGGGAAACCTTTAGGTACCTGTGACCTAGATTGGCCACTGTTGGAACAGGATACTGAGCTTGATGGACCTTAGTCTGACCCAGTATGGCATATCTTATGTTAACGGGAACCATCATCGCCTCCCAGGGTACTGGAATAGTTCCAGTTCTCCACCCACAGTTCCTCCTGAAACTCCAGAAAAAAGGGGATGGCCTTGACCATGTCCTTCACAAAGACCTGGAACGATATGTCCTCTGGGGCCAACTTATGCCATCTGGGTAGAGGCAGTGGGTCAGATGGGAGGTCTGGGGACAGAATGTCTGATGCCGTTGATTCTGCCGGTTTCCCATTACAATTTGGATTCTGAGAGGAAGTCAAAATAGTGCCGAGTCTCCTCATCCTGCCAGCTTTGCAGCTTGGGTGAGGGAGGATACAGATGGCTTTCATGCCACCCAGCATGCCGATGTTGGTGTCCCTGGCCCTCAGGCTCTGATATATTGGGGAGGGAGATGGCTCTGGCAACCAGAGTTGATACCGATCTCCCACCCAATGTCACAATCTCAGTGACAGGGCAAGGGTAGGGTCTCCAGGATCAGATGGAAGGAGTGCAGTGACATGTTCCGCAAGGCTTCCACCACTGCCAAGTGAGCTTCTAGGGCTCAAAGGTGTTCCTCCAGAACATACACCTGCGAGGGGGCTGAGGCCACAGTCCTGGAAATCAGTGTCAACACTTCAGGTGGGGATGATAGGTGTATGGGGAGACATCTGGCTGCCCTCCTGGGCACAGAGAGTGGACTCTACTGCTTTGGGAAGCTTGGTCATCACTCTTTGCATCGAGAAGGGCTAAGGTGATGCTGCACTTGGAACTGCTCCTGGTACGCCCCCTTCAACATTGACAGGGTCTCTGCAGGGAGTCTTACTTCACCACTTGGGCCTCTCTGCTCCAACCTTGCATACTGCTCCTTCCACTTGTCCGCCTCAGGACTTTACACGGGCGTAGATGAGGGGTCAGGGCTGAGGCTGCTGAATCAGATGAGCTAAAGAGAGATGACTCCTGTTTTTCCTGACCTTTCAACCCTCAGTGTGCAATGTATAAGCAGAGATTGCAGGATGCTGCCTAATGGTTGGGCCCAAGGCATTGCAAGCACTAATTATGGTTGGTGGTAGAAATGGTCTTGCTACTCTGGGTGCATTTCTTAAAGCCATTAGCGGGCATAAACATGCTGAAAAATCCCACCTCAGCAAAATCAAACTGAAAAACTGGTGTGGGCAGGAAACCACCCCAAAGAGGGAGGGGGGAACCCTAAAAAGGGAAAAAATGGAAATTACACTAACCTGGTAATTGTAGTTCCTGGAGGGTCCAGTTTAGTCCTCCACAATCGGGTAGTGCCCCTCCTCCTGCAACCTGGAGACTGGACCAATCAAGTCTTCTGTAGTATATATGCAGACGGAGCTCCCAGAAGCCCCCAGTGTACTAGTAACAAAGCATACTTAACGAAGCAACACATTAGATTAATATACAAAATGACATAATGAAAATGACATAATTAAGGAACAATTTGTTTCCCCCCACAAACATATCCAACTTTCTCCCCAAACGAGGAAGTCAGAACACTGTATTGCGCTGGAACAGATGCCCCAGAAATCAAAACACAGCTCCGTATCAGAAATCTCAGGAGCTGACTGAACACCTGAGAAAGAAAGAGCCATAGCCAAAAACGCGGCTGCAAAAAAAAGGTTCGAACGGCAAGAGGAACCGTCTTATGATCCACCGTTCGGAAAGCGCGCCGCATTATTATATCAGATAGTCGGGAGGGAAGGAGGACTAAACTGGACCCTCCAGGAACTACAATTACCAGGTTAGTGTAATTTCCATTTCCTGTTCGGTAATCCAGTTTAGTCCTCCACAATCGGGATGTAACAGAGCAGTCAAGACCGGGCGGGACCTTACCATCCGGCGCGCCGAACCGCCGAACAAAACAGGAATCCCGAGCCGCTGACACATCTAAACGATAGTGTTCACTGAAAGCATGCAGAGACGACCAGCGGCCGCCTTACAGATACAGTCAAACCTCGGTTTTAATGATTAATCCGTTCTAAGTCTGACTAAAACCGAAACGTACGAAAACCGAAGCAATATTTCCCATAGGAAATAATGTAAATTCAATTAATCCGTTCCAGACACCCAGCTCCTGTCACTTCTCTCACCTGCCCGATCGTCCACAGGACAGCAAACACACAGATATTGTACTGTACGGCACTGTAATCTGATCGCTGACTCCGTCTCAACAGCAATTTGCAAGCGTACCCTGCAAGAGAAAGAACTGCCTCCCACATTCATGCAACATCTCCTGCTTACATTGACAGCTACCCTGCTACCTCCGAGCCTGAGGGGGCGCTCCAGAGAACAGGCAGGCGGTGGAGAGATCGGGGCCTTCCTCTCTGTGCAATCCTTGCATCTCTGGCTCGAGGATGTTGCTCAGCTGACTTTGGCTTCTCAACACGCGATCGGTGAGTCCGGGGGGGGGGGGTAGTGCTGCCGGGACTGGGCGGGCAGACCAGCGCGAGGGTGTATGTATTGCAGTACAGTATACAGTATAGGTTTTCAGATCTGGCAGCACTGGCTCACCATTCTTGACGAAAACCGAGGCGATATACGATAACCGAGACAAGATCTCAGTCAGAAAAGACGTCGAAAACCGAAACGAACGAAAACCGGGGCACACGAAAACCGAGGTTTGACTGTATCTGCTGGCGGAACTAGGCTATACGCCGCCCAAGAGGTCGCCTGAGCCCTAGTGGAATGAGCCAGTAGCCCCTCCGGAATAGACCGCTGCTGCAACAGATACGCAGATGCGAACGCTTCCTTGAGCCATCTTGCAATGGAGGCCTTAGTCACCGCTTCCCCGTTACGTGCACCACCGAAGAGCACGAATAGCCGGTCAGCCTTCCTAAAAAATTCGGTAGCCTTCAAATAACGACGAAGTGCACAACCCACATCGAGACGGTGAAGACTTTTGTCCGCCGACCCGACAAAGTGCGAAGAAAGAACCGGAAGAAACACTGCCTGATTCACATGAATAGGAGAAACCACCATTGGCAAAAAGGAAGAGACCGGGGAAAAAGACAAAAAAGGTTCTCGGCAGGACAACGCATGTAGATCTGAAATACGCCGTGCCGAACAGACGGCTACAAGAAAAACCGTCTTCAGCGTAAGATCTTTCAGAGACGCCCTACTCAGGGTTCAAAAGGTTCACGAACCAGGGCCCGCGGCACTAGATTCAAGTCCCACGGAGGAACGAAAATCCTGCGGGAGGGCCGCAAATGAACAACAGCCGTAACAAAACGACGTACGTCCGGATAAGAACCGAGGAGACGGCCTAAAACTTTGCCTCGATAACAAGAGACAGCCGCCAACTGGACTTTCAGGAAACTAGCCGCAAGGCCCTTATCAAAAGCATCCTGAAGAAACTTAAAACGACGGAAACGGAAACTGTCGCCGCCCGGACTCCACGCCGGGAGCACCAGTCTTCAAAGATCCCCCAAATCCGAACGTAAGTAAGAGAAGTGGACTTTTTCCTCGTCCGCCGTAGGGTAGAAATCACCGCGGGGGAGTAACCCATCTTTTTCAGCCGAGCCCTCTCAATGGCCAAACCGTAAGCGAGAATTGACCCACGTGGGGCATCCGCAAGGGACCCTGAAGAAGAAGATCCGGCCGCGCGGACCGGAGCCAAGGAATGCCGTCGCGCAACCGGACCAGATCGGCATACCGGGGCCTCCGAGGCCAATCCGGGGCCACCAGGAACACTCGACCCCGATGGCCCTCGATGCGCTGAACGACCCGGCCGATCAGAGCCCACGGAGGAAAGACATAAAGAAGACCGGACGTTGGCCACGGCTGAATGAGAGCGTTGAGCCCCTCGGACATGCGCTCCCTTCGCCTGCTGAAGAAGCGTCCTGTCCTGGCCGATTGAAATGTCGCCATGAGATCCATGATGGGCGGCCCCCACCGACGAACTATTGGCGCGTAAACTTGCGGGCTTAGCTGCCACCCTCCGGGGTCCACCCGCACTCTGCTGAGAAAATTGGCCTGACCATTGTCTGCGCCTGCAATATGCGCTGCCGGGATGGCCAGAAGACGAGACTGCACCCAATTGACCAAGGCCGTCGCTTCTGAATCCAGGGCCACGCTGCCGGTGCCCCCTTGGCGATTGATGTAAGCTACGCTGGTCGCCTTGTCCGAGAGGACTCGCACCGGCCGGTCGAGAACTAGGGCTTCGAGGGCCAAGAGGGCTAGCCGCACCGCCCGTAATTCGAGGCGGATTGATCGACCAAGAAGTCTCCAGGGGAGACCATTCCCCTTGAGCGAAGCGGGTCTCGCAGGGAGCCCCCCAGCCGGCATCCGTTGTGAACGGAACCCAAAGTGGAGGCTCCAGGGAATCCCCGCGTCAGGTTCTCGGAGGAGAGCCACCACCGGAGTGAACGGCGAACCGCCCTTGAGCAAGGCAATCTCCTGTTCAACGAGTCGAACTGGTTGGACCAACAGCGCAGCAGAGCACTTTGCAGCGGGCACATGTGGAAGCGCGCCCAGGGCACCACCTCCAAGGTTGCTGCCATCGTACCGAGGAGCTGCAGGTACCACCATGCAGACGGAGCGGGCATCCCCTTGAAGAGTCGGACAAAGACCGAATGCGACGCTCCGGCAGGCACACCAAGCCCCGTGCTGTGTCGAGGCGCACTCCCAGATACTCGAGATCCTGCGTCGGGCACAGACAACTCTTACATTCTTTCACCACCCAGCCGAGGGACCGCAGCAGAGCCACCACCCTGCTCGTGACGTGCACACACTCCCGACTGGACTTTGCCCGAATCAACCAGTCGTCGAGATACGGATGGACCAGGACGCCCTCTTTGCACAAGGCCGCCGCGACCACTACCATCACGTTTGTGAAGGTGCGGGGGGCCGTGGCGAGACCAAACGGCATGGCCGGAAATTGGAAGGGGCCCCACGGAAGAGCGAAGCGGAGAAAACCGTTGATGAGATGGCCGGATGGGAATGTGTAATGTGGTCTTCAGCGGCTGTGGAAGATCCTGCAGCAGGGGCTCTGAGGAGGGGGGAGATAAGGTGCTGAGGGACCCAGCTAGCAACGCAGTGGGCATGGGGAAAACCTCCGGGATGCAGCGTGCAGGTGGAACACAAGCAAGCTATTAATGTTCCCTTCGGCTGAGTACATTTCAGCTATAATACAGCCAGAGAAAAGGGCATTGTAGAGACTTAAACCACCTTTCCTCTTCTTGTGTGGGGTTTATTTCTTTCTTTTTTTTTTTTTTTTTGCATTGAAAACAAAAAGCAAGGAAGGCTCAGGGAAACCAAAGACTCTTCAAGAAACGGATTGTGAAACTCCACGTGCCTCCACAGCATGATTAAATGTGTGGAAACTGCTGTTTAGAGCTGTTTCCTCTAAAAAGAAACACTGAAGAGAAAAACAAAACAGCCGCTGGCACCGAAAAGCTGTCAGGTATTCACAGAACTGAGAAGGGAACTGGCAGTCATTCACTGTGCTGGCATAGAGAAACTTTCAAGTCAGGGTAAGGCAATTACAGTGACTGAAAGTAGGGAAATTAGAGTGGGATCCCTCCGCTGCCATTCAGACCTCCATGGTAGGGGCTGAAAGGTGTTTCTGAGGAGGGATGTAGAAGCGCAATCCAGCCGTAGGAAAATTACAGTGAGCATGCTTAATTAGGCCGAGCCCAAAACAGACAGGATCCAAAACACTGACTTAAAACCTCAACCAAATGGTATATTGAATAAGACAGGTACAATAATCAGTAGGACGTACAAAGTAACCCGGCTGCAGTTTGGGGACTAAAAATTTAAAATAGGAACTTCAAAACTCAGAGGCAGCCGGTCCGGATACAGCTGAAATCATCCCAGAGCAGCTGAGGTGAGGAAGAAAAAACAAAAACAGAGTACTCACAGTTTTCATACAAAAAATGATACCTGAACTTCCTTGAGGTATCCAAACTCTCGTGGTAAAGACTCAGTGCAGCGTAAAGCCAATGGAGAGCTCCCCTGAAGCCAAGCTCCGGAGTTCCCAAGGTCATCTGGGGAAGCAAGATGCTGGGGGAAGAGCAGAGCGGATGCATGAGGTCCCTGTGTCTCTTCTGACAGCCTATGCAGCGTAAACGGAATAAGGCACAGGGAGAACTAAAAACAAATAACTGCATCCCGCAGGAACAGGCATTCAACAATATTCCCCATAATAGGTAATGCCTCAGCCAGCCTTCTTTGTTGGGCACAGTGGGGAATGTAACCCATGAGCCCTGCACCCTTCGTCAGTGACTCAGCATTGTACTGTGGCTCTGAATTGCATACTGTTCTCTATCCATGCCTTCTGTACTTTCTATCCCTTCTGTTCATACATAGGCAGAGAAAAAAGTAACCTCTGCACAACTGACATCTAGCAAGTGTTGTGGAAAAAAACTGAAACAGCAATATAGCTGTGAGAAGCCAGCAGAGAAGCAATCTGGCTTCTCGCCCAAAACCGCGGCTCATTAGCTATTCAAAATGGCCGCCAGCAAAAATAAAACACAAAAAGAGTGAATTAAAACCCCCAAAAACTAAGGAATTAACTTAAAACGTCAAAGGAGAAGGTGGGAGGGTTGCAGGCATGAGAGAAATGCCTAAAACCGCTGAAAAATCAAGAAAAATCAATCGAGTTACCACAGAGCTACAGACAGCAGTGGGAGAAAGACATTCCAGGTCTGAAGAAACTGAGGTGCAGCCCCTGCAGATGCCAGAGTCAGTCACTGCACCTCTGCGGGACCCGCAAATCACGTATTGGGGTTTGGCATACATGCTAAGGCAACCTCCGCTCAGCGGGAAAGAATGGAACAGAACCAGGGAAGCCCACACCAAAGGGACCAACCCTATGTAAAACAGTACAGACTGAAATTTAAAACGTTTTTTTTTTTTTTTTTTTTTTTTTTACAGACAACAAAACACTCCCCAGAATCCTAGGGGTGCCCTGAGCAAAATCGCCAGCAAAAGAAACCCCAAAAATGCAAGGGGAACCCGTGCACAAGTGTTAAAAAGTGCCTTTAAAAAGCACACTTTAGAAATTCAAAATGGCCGCCGCACTTTTTCACCCGCGGTAAAAAAGGGCGCGAAAATACAAAGGTAACCAAATAATATGGAAAAGAAAGAAAACGACCCTCTAATACAGGGCAAGCGAAAAAAATCAGGAAAAAGTGCAATTTGGGAGCCAGGGGAGCCGACAGAGCCTCTGACAATGCAAACAACAGGGAGCTGAAAAGTTAAAGCAAGGAAAATTCCTACCAGCTCAGGAAACAGCAAGGAACTCAGCCAACTTCTCCAAGTGACAGGCAATGCTGAATCAGGTATGGCTCTTCCCCGTACAGCCTAGGGGAGAGCTCAACCCAGGGTTCAGAAATTCCCAGGCAGGAAGGCAGGAGCCCAAGCAGGTCTGGCTTCCCCCAGGATGTCCCCTGTGCAATGCTTTTTTTTTTTTTAAAGATACAGCTACCTAGCAAATAAATGGTAAATAAAGGACCAAAAACGAAACCCCAAAAGAACTAACTAACTAGTGTTGCTCCTTCAAGTGTCACTTAGTGTGCCCAGAAAGGGCACAGAAGTCCTCAAGCTGCAAGGAGACTGGACACACTGGGGGCTTCTGGGAGCTCCGTCTGCATATATACTACAGAAGACTTGATTGGTCCAGTCTCCAGGCTGCAGGAGGAGGGGCACTACCCGATTGTGGAGGACTAAACTGGATTACTGAACAGGAACAGCTAATTAATGACAGGCAGAAAAGAATAAGGGGACCCCCCCCCGATGCTTTTTTTTTTTTCTTTTTTAAACAGCTTTTGATGTCATGGCCTTGACACCCTGCTCCACATAAATACGATTTGCTCAAGTGATAGCTTAGTTTCGCTGCTTGCGCCATCCAGAGAGATCTCCTTTGAAACAGACTTATATGGGTGGTGGGCCCAAGAGCTCAAGCAGTGCACCACATAATCCCACAGCTACCTTTTATTTTGGAATAAAAATACAGCCATTTTGTGCTGGCACTAAAACGTGTCCTAGGTATATTAAAAAAAAAAAGGGCACAATGGAGCAGTTCTGTCCAAATGTGGCCTAGTGCCTTCTCAGGCTAACCTCTAACCAGCTCATCAACAACTTAAGAAAATAATTTAACACACATAAATAGATCATTAAGAAAGCTGTACTTATCTACCACCGCTCTCATTTGCAAGTGGAGCTGTTTTATAACAGACATGAATGTATGTTGCATAGCAATAAATAGGAACACCTGCTTTCGACAGCTGTAGCTCAGGGTTTTGGTTCTTTTCACTGACCAGAGCCAAACAGCATGTGGCTGAATTTAAGATACAGTGTGAAATTTGAAAGGAAACCAGTTTATTTAGATTACAAATTTTGCAGCATCTTTCAGGAGAAAGAGTTTGTTTATATTGAGTATCATAACTGAGCCAAATAGAGTTCTTGAAGCCCTTCCTGCAGTTTAGTCAGAACACTCCTTGACGGTGTGGACAGGCACAGATTTAGCCAGCCAACTGCCTCTAGTGCCAGCTATTGATAATCACTTGGGTGTTGCTGCTATGGCCATGCTGCAATGTTTCTCTGTTTAATAAACATAAACATGAGTGCTGGAGCATTAATTATTTGATATACCGCTTAGGAAAAAACATCAAAGCGGTTTACAAAGTACAAATTTCAGAAAAACCATAAGGTGGGAAAAGGAAAAGAAGTTACAATAATAAGATAGGAAAGCATACCAGTCAGAATCACTCAACGAGACAAAAGTGGGACAGAGAGGAGGACAAGGAAAAGAAGGTCATACAGAGGGATTGGGGAGGTCAAAGGCAAGGGCAAAGAAATGGGTCTTGAGGCTGTTCTTGAAAGCAGAGAGCTCATGCTCAAGCTGAATAGAGGAAGGGAGAGAATTCCACAGGGCGGGGGCTAGGAAAAAAAATGCGGAGGAGCGAGTGGATTGGAGGCGGGCGGAAGTAGGCGAGGGGAGGTGCAGGCGGTTGAGGTGGAAGGATCGGAGGGAGCGAGCAGGGGTGTGCAGACGGACGAGGTCAGCCAGGTAACTGGGGTGAATGGGTGTGAAGAACACGATGAAGGAGTACCAAAATTGTATAATGTATACGGAATTTGATGGGGAGCCAGTGAAGTTGAATGAGGAGAGGTGTAATGTGGTCACGGATGGAGGAGTGAAAAATGAGTCGAGCAGCTGTGTTTTGGATACGTTGGAGGCGGAGAAGTTGGACGTTGGGGAGGCCAGCCAGGACTGAGTTGCAGAAGTCAATGCGGGACATGACGAGGGACAGGAGAAGGGTAGTAAGGGCCTGTGAAGAGAGAAAAGGTCTGATAGCACGGATTTGACGTAGATAGAAGAAAGAGGTCTTAGAGACGTGGGCAATGTGATCACGAAAAGTCAGGGCAGGATCAAAGAGGACTCCCAGGTAACGAAGAGAGGAAACGATGGGAACAGGTGAACCGGAGAAGGACAGAGAAAGTGTCGGTGGGGAAGCATCACAAGAAAACCAGATAGCGAGAGTCTTTGTGAGGTTGAGATGAAGACAGTGGGTAGTGAGCCAGTCGGCGACTGCAGTGAGAAGTGTTCAGAGGAGAAAGATCGAGAGAGAGAGAGAGAGGGGAGGTGTGATAAAGGAGGACCAAGTCATCAGCATAGTAGAAAGCAGATATCCCGTGTTGTTGGACGAGAAGGGCAAGAGGCGTGAGAAAGATGTTGAAGAGGAGCCAAGACTGAACCTTGAGGGACACCACAAAGGAGAGAAGTGGGCTCGGAATCAGGTGAGGAGGAAGAGGCGGGGAGAACTGAGAAAGACCTAAAGGAAAGAAAAGAATGAAACCAGTGAAGGACTGTGCTACAAAGACCAGCGTCATGCAATCGAGCCAAGAGGAGAGAGTGATCGACAAGATCGAAAGCAGCTGAAAGGTCAAGAGAAACCGCCACCGATAGGTCACCATGGTCGTGAGCGGTGTGAATTTCATTAAGAAAACCCAAAAGACCTGTTTCAACACTGTGACCAGGGCGAAAGCCAGACTGGCGAGGGTGCAGAAAATGGGTGGAGTCGAGGTAGGAGGACAATTGAGAGAAAACGGCCTTTTCGAGAATTTTAGATAAGAAGGGAAGATTAGAGACGGGTCGATAATGTGTGGGAATCAGGGGATCGAGGGAAGACTTTTTCAAGATAGGGCGGACAAGTGCGTGCTTCCAAGGCTGGGGAAAGACACCGGAAGTGAGACTGGAGTTGATCATGGTGAGAGCTGGAGGAAGGAGGGAATGAGCAACCAAGAGGAACGAATTGGGTCGAGAGCACAGGATGTTTTCTTGGACGAGGAGATTATTGCGAGGAGCTCAGAGGAAGAGAGTGGATGAAAGGAGTGCCAGACATGAGACAGCTGAGGGGTGGGAGGAGGGGAGGTGGGAGGAGGGCAGTGAGGGAGGGAGAGCCTGAGATCAGATATTTTGGAGCTGAAGTAGGTTGCCAACTGTGAAGGGGAAGGGGAGGGGGCAGGGGGAGGAGGAAGGGTATGAGACTGAAGCTGCGAGGCCCTGTGATGTCCCCACTGAAACCTGTACAAAGTGTGTGGCAGGAAGCCCATGTCAGAGGAGGAGGTATTGTAGAGCTTGTCATCATGCAAGTGCTGGAAGGCTCTGTGCTGGACAGCTGCTTACCAAAGAAGCAGTGCTGGCTTCCATGGCAAATTTAAAATATAGCAGCAGAGGTAAGAGGATACCAGAAAAGGTAATGAAGGCCCCACCCCTTGCCTATTTCACTGATAACTTACATCCAACCTTGAATGTGGGTCACAATTTGAACTGACCAAGAGCTGGAGTATGGGTGGTCTACAAATCTCACTATTCTTGAATATCTGCTTAAAGAACTTGACCAGTCCAAATGTGATCTAAGAAAACCTACTGTTGCCTCAGAAGATCAAAGCAAGGTGGATGAATAGAGGCTTTGAGATTGAATTAAAAGAATGAGTTCTACCTGCCAATCTTTCCAGCACAGGTCCTCTGCTGTTACTTTCTAGCATAATGGACTTGGTTTAGATACACCATAAAACTGAAAAAGAATAAAATGTCATCTTTTTGGAACAAACTACACATTGCCACAGCTGTGGCACTGTACTATTCATTACATATTACTAATTTGATTCAAGAAAAACTGGCCAAACTGCCACAAGAACAGAGTTTTCATTTATTAAAATGGAGACATTTTAAGTTTAAATGTACAGAATAAAAAACATATTTCAGTACCCGGTATTAACTTTCTATACCTAATGTTTACTGATCTAAAAGGAAGAGAATTTATATTTTTCTTTGTGATGAATACTACCACCTCTAAAAGCTCATTTAATATCCATACCCATCAGTTCATGTAATGCTGACAGAACCAAAAAGGAGAAATTAGACCTTACCTGCTAATTGTCTCTCAAGGAGTCCTGCCAGGCCAGGCCAAGGAATCCATGTACGCTTGGGTAGTCCCCATTCTCCAGCAGCTGAGAACTGAGCATGTCAGGTTTCTGATAACCCAGTAGAAGAGCGCTCCCTCGAGCCCCAACCTCCAGTCTCATAATAACCAAGCAGCCTAAGCTTACCCTAATGAAAGTACTACCATCAACCATGTACAACCCTGTAGAAGACTGTCCTGCTCTCCTTCTCTTTTTTAGATAGTTGCAGTGAGCCAAAAAATGGGAATCCAGCCAGAGAGCCTGCTCCCTCCTGAACCGATCCCACTACTGCGTCGTGTTGTATTTCTTAATTGCAACTCACTCTGAAAACTTCTGAAACTCCTGGTCTCTGGAAGGGCAGGCCCTGGACTGGCCTGGAGGGATTCAAGGAAAGACAATTAGCAGGTAAGGTCTAATTTTTCCTTCATTGTCCCTCCAGGCCAGTCTAGGGAATCCATGTACGCTTGGGAAGTACAAAAGCAGTAACCAGACCCAGGCGGGACCTTCGAGACCAGTCCTAAGAACCACCGAACTGAACCTAGCATCACCTGCACATCTAGGCGATAATGCTTAGTGAACATATGCAATGACGACCAAGCTGCTGCCCTCGCTTGCAACCGAGTTGAGTGTGCTCTGAGCACCCCCCCCCTTGCAGACTATGACCACTACACGCTCATACGCCTCCACAATTCTACGCTTCACCCAACGAGCAATCGTGGCTTTGGAAGCTGCCTCCCCTGCCTGAGGCCCTCTGAACAAGACAAACAATCTGAATTGCGCAGGGTCTCCATCTTCTGAAGATATTTCCGCAGGCAGGCAGTATAACTGCCTCTCCTTTTCCGAGTCCCCTAACTCTGGAAATGATGCTAAAATAACCGTTTGATTCAAATGAAAACGAGATACCACTTTAGGCATAAAGGAAGGAATGGGGTGCAAGACTACATTTTCTCTAGAAAAACACAGAAAGGGCTCTCTACAGGACAAAGCTTGAAGCTTCGAGACCCTGCGTGCCGAACAAGGTGCTACTAAAAATACTACTTTCAGGGTGAGATCCTTGAGCGAAACCTTCCCTATTGGCTCAAAGAGTGCTGACGTCATGCCGGACAACACCAGATTGAGGTCCCAAGTCGGAACCATTGCCCTTCTGGGCGGCTTCAGCTGTTGCACTGCCCACAAGAACCACACCACATCTGGGTGTGCTGAAAGGGAACGTCCCTGGATACGCCCACTGTAACAGGCCAGAGCTGCCACTTGAACTCAGAGGGAGCTAAGTGCCAGCCCTTTTTCCAGCCCATGCTGCAGAAATAGCAGAATGTCCGGCAGCTGACAATGAAAAGGTTGGATACTTCAATCTCTACACCACCCCTCAAAAATGCTCCACACACGCACATATGCCAAGGTGGTCGAATGCTTCCTGGCCTGTAGCACTATCGCTATGATGGCTCCCATCTTAAGCACGCCCTTTCAAGAGCCATGCCATAAGCGAAAATCGAGCTACTTGAGGCATCAGGATAGGACCCTGAAGCAGAAGACTGATCCTGTTGGGGAGCCGCCAGGGAGGTGCAATCAGCAGTTTTTTTGGGTCCACGTACCAGGGTCTTCTTGGCCAATCCGGAGCAGTCAGGATCACTGTCCCGTTGTGTTCCTCTATGCTCTGCAAGAACTGTCCTATGAGAGGTCACAGATGAAAAATGTAGAGCAACCCCTTTGACGGTCAGGGCTGCACCAGAGCATCCAGGCCTTCGGACATGGGCTTTCTGTGCCTGCTGAAGAACCTGCTCGCCTTTGCAGCCATGAAATCCATGACCGGCTGACCCCAACGCCTTGTGAGGTCCCCAAACACTGCCAAACTGAGCTCCACTAGCCTGGATCTAAACGGTGCCGGCTGAGAATGTCCACCTGGATGTTTTATTTGCCTGCCACATGCGATGCTGACAGGGCCAACAAGTTCTGTTCTGTCCAGGATAGTATTGCCAGGCTCTCCTCCAAGAGTGTGGCCCTGCCTGATCCACCCTGCCGATTGATATACGCCCTTGTAGTTGCGTTGTCCAAAAAAATCTGCACCACCTTCTGTGCAATCCAGGGAGAGAAATGCTGAAGAGCCAGGAACACCGCCCTAATTTATTTATTTAACTGTATTTGTATCCCGCTTTTCTCCGGGTCAAAGCGGTCATTTCCAAGTGGTTGATCGACCACAAACTCTCTTCTGCCAACCACTGCCCCTGTGTTATTTGAGAGTTGCAGTGGGCTCCCCAGCCCGAAAGACTGGCATCTGTCATCACCAGCTTCCAGAACAGTGCGTCCAACGGCACTCCCGCCGATAGATTGTTGGTCTGTAGCCACCAAAGCAAGCTGTGCCTCGCCTCCTCTGGACATTCCAGTCGCTCGCACATTGATTGCATCTGTGGGGCCCAGTGGGACAGCAGTGTGTGCTACAGAAGGCGCATGTGGGCTCTGGCCCATGTAACTAGGTCCAAGGTTGCTGCCATGGATCCCAACAGCTGTAGATAATACCATGCTTTTTGAACTGGCTTGCTCAAAAATTTGAGCACTTCTTGCTGTATCTTGTGAATATGTTCCTCAGGTAGGGAGCCACACCTGCTGCTGTGTCAAACTGAGCGCCTAAGTAAACTAGGCATTGTAGTGGCTCCAGCTAGCATTTGTTTAGATTGACCACCGAGCCTAAAATTCGCAACAGCTCGAGGACTCTTGCAGTCGCCTCACGGGACCCCTTTTCAGACCACCCTGATGAGCCAATTGTCCAGATACGGGTGTACTAGTATATCTTCTTGGTGTAGGGCCACTGCCACCATGACCATTACCTTGGTGAAGGTCTGCGGGACTGTGGCTAGCCCAAAGGGCAAGGCTTGAAACTGGAAATGACCCATTGGGACTGCAAACCTCAGGTGTCGCTGATGTTCGGGCCTGATGGGAATAATGCCGTACAGCCAGTATGACGGATCTTAAGGTCTCCATCTGAAAATGCAGAACACACAACGTCCGATTCATGTACTTGAGGTCCAGGATAGGGCGAAAATCCCCCTCCTTCCTGGTAACCACAAAATAGATGGAGAATTGACCTAATCTGCACTGGTCTGGAGGCACCCGAACCACCGCCCCCAGCTATAGCAGATGGTGGAGAGTTTTCTGAACAGCTTCTGCTTTCCCGGGAACCTTGCAAGAACGAACAAAGGCGAGAGATAAGGGTGTTGGGGGCCACTTGGCAATAGTGATCATAGCATGCTCGCATTTGATTTCATTAATGGAGGGGGGATGGTAAGGAAATCCACAGTACTATCTTTTAACTTTCGAAAGGGAGACTATGATAAAATGAGGAAAATAGTTAAGAAAAAACTAAAAGGAGCAGTTGCAAAGGTTAAAGACTTACATCAAGCATGGGTTTTGTTTAAAAATACTATCTTGGAAGCCCAGACCATCTGTATTCAACGCTTTAAGAAAAGTGGAAGGAAGTCCAAAAAACTGCCAGTATGGTTTAAAGGTGAGGTCAGAGGCTGTTGTTGCCAAAAAAGCATCTTTCAGGAAATGGGAAAAAAAAGCCAAATGACGAAAACTGGAAACAGCACAAGCACTGGCAAGTTAAATGCAAGGCATTGATAAGGCAGGCAAAGAGAGAATTTGAGAAGAAGCTTGCTGTGGAAGCAAAAACACGTAATAAAGACTTTTTCAAGTACATTTGTAGCAAAAAACCTGTGAGAGAGTCAGTTGGACCATTAGATGATAAAGGGGTAAAAGGGGCACAAAGAGGGGACAAGGCCATAACGGAGAGTCTGAATGAATTCTTTGCTTCGATCTTTACTGAGGAAGATGTAGGGATGTTACCCATGACTGAAATGGTTTTAAAGATGATACTGCAGAAGAATCAAAAGAAAGATCGATACACCGGGAAGATGTATTACAACTATTTGATAAACTGAAGAGTAGCAAATCACCTGGACTGGATAGTATACATCCAAGAGTGTTGAAAGAACTGAAATATGAGATTGCAGACCTGCTATTAGTAATCTGTGAACTATCATTAAAATCATCTGTAATACCCGAAGATTGGAGGATGGCCAGTGTAACACCAGTTTTTAAAAAGGGTTCCAGGGGTGATCCAGGAAACTACAGACTGGTGAGCCTGATGTCAGTACTGGGAAAAATGGTAGAAACCATAATAAAGAACCAAATTATTCAATATGTATATAGTCATGGTTTAATGAGAGAGAGCCAACATGGCTTTAGACAAGGAAGATCTTGTCTTACTAATCTGTTATGTTTTTTTGAAGGTGTGAATAAACAGATAGACAAAGGTGACTCTTGATATAGTGTATCTGGACTTTCAGAAAGCCTTTGACAAGGTCCCTCATAAGAGGCTTTTGCTAAAACTAAAAAGTCATGGAATAGAAGGCAGCGTACTATTGTGGATCAGGAACTGGTTAAAAGATAGAAAGCAGAGGGTAGGGCTAAATGGCCAATTTTCCCAATGGAGAAAGGTGACTAGTGGAGTACCCCAGGGATCTGTGCTGGGTCCGCTGCTTTTTGACATATTCATAAATGACCTGGAAAAGGGAATAACGAGTGAGGTTATCAAATTTGCAGATGACACGAAATTGTTTAAAGTTGTTAAAACCCATGAGGATTGTGGAAAATTGCAAGAGGATCTAGATAAATTGGAAGACCGGGCACCCAAATTGCAGATGAAATTTAATGTGGACAAGTGCAAAGTTATGCACCTAGGAAAGAACAACCCAAACTATGGTTACACGATGCAAGGTTCCACATTAGGAACCACACAGGAAAAAGATTTAGGCGTCATCGTGGATAACATGTTAAAATCCTCCACCCAGTGTGCAGCGGTGGCCAAGAGAGCAAATAGAATGCTAGGTATCATAAGGAAAGGAATGGAAAATAAAACAAAGGATATTATAATGCCTCTGTATCGTTCCATGGTGCAACTGCATCTTGAATATTGTGTGCAATTCTGTCACCGTATTTTAAAAAGGATATAGCGTTATTAGAAAAGGTAGAGAGCGGAATGGCCTAACTAAGATAGCTGCTGCGTTTCACTGCTAATTGGATGCCTAAACGTAAGGGGAAAGCAAGGGTTTTTCCCTAAGAGTCCTTGCTTTCTATTCACGGTCCCATGGATTGTTTCGTTGAAGTCTCTCAAGAGAAGAAACAGGAGATATGCACCGGCTTGGTGACGGCACTGGAGGAAGGAACACTGCCACCTTCGGACCTTGATACTTCTCTGTCTCCTGTTCAAAGAGTGCCACCGCAATGTCCAGCTTCCCTGTGCCTTGCCCCGGTGAGTCAAGAGTTGCCTATTACTCTGACGGTTGAAAAGGTTGATGTCTTTCAAGGGGATGGAAGCGGTGACTCGGCATAGGTGACCCCTGTGGAGTTTGGGGAGATTTTGGGCAGTTTGCCGCAGGCTGTGCCTCGCCTGACTAGCAAAGCTGTTTCTGAAGAATTTTATCTTTTCCTACCTCCACTGCAAGTTCTCCGATTTTGATGCTCCCTTCCCACCCTCAGGTGTTTACTTTAGAGCTCATATGGGAAGCTATTGTATCTCTTTCTGAAGTAGTGACTAAGCAAACACTGGCTCTTTCCTCTAAGGCTCAGGAGAATTCTGCTCGTATAGACGCTAATGTTAAGTGTTTGGACATTGTTAAATTACAGATGGAGGATTATGGAAGTCGCTTGGAAAGAATATATGATGCGAATGCTTAACTGGTTAAAGATAATTTGGCTCTTCGATATAAGCTGGAGGTGTTGGATAATGCTGCATTGGCTACTAATCTTCGGCTTTTAAATTTTCCTAAGATGCAAGCTGTTCCTGCTTTGGATATGTTCAAACGTTATCTAAATGAAGTTTTGAAAGTACCTCCAGACTTAATTCCACCTTTAACCAAGGTCTACTATCTCCCTACGGGGAAAAAGGCGCCAGTGACGGCAAGAGAAGATTTGATTATGGAAGTTTTAAATGTCTCAGAGCTTTTAGATAGCTCTCTGGTTAGCGAACATTATATTCCTGCTACATTGTTGGTCTTCTGCGCTTTGTCTTCAGGTAAAGATTGGCTTCTCAAGATGTTCTTCAAGAAACGGAGGGAAACCTTTTGTGGTTTTACTATATCTATGTTTCCAGATATTGCAAAAGAGACACAAAAGAGAAGGAAGTTGTTTCTTTTTCACAAATCTGGTGTTTTGCAGATTGGGGGTACTTTTCATTTAAGATTCCCTTGTAAATGTTTGGTATTCTATAATTCTGTTAGATATGTTTTCTCTCAACCTACTGATATTGCTGTCTTTATTAATGCTAAATTATCACTCAAAGAGTCAGGTTAGATGGCCTAGGACAGTCTCTCTTTATATTAGGATAGTCTTGGAGACCGCGGTGTTTATCTTAGATTTCTATATACCTTTTTGTTCTTGATATGTGCCTGGGAATTCCAGCCTAAGGTTTTTGTTTTCTTTATCTCCCCCCCCCCCTTTTAAATGTGGACTACAAGAGATTGTGGTTATATTTTTCCTTTTTTCTGTATTTTGGTAATTTGTGCCATTGTATCTCTTTTCTATTTGAGATTATGTCTTGATTGTTAATTATAAATTCAATAAATAGAAAATTAAAATAAAAGGTACAGAGAAGAGCCACCAAAATGGTAAAGGGGATGGAAGGATACTCCTATGAAGAGAGGCTAAAAAGGTTAGGGTTCTTCAACCTTGAAAAGAGATGGCTGAGGGGAGATATGATAGAAGTCTATAAATTAATGAATGGAGTGGAATGGGTAAACGTAGATCGACTGTTTACATCATCAGAATACAGAAAGACTAGGGGACTTGCAATGAAGCTACAGGGTAAACTATTTAAGACTAATAAGAGATTTATTTTTTCACTCAACGTGTAATCAAATTCTGGAATTTGTTACCGGAGGATGTAGTAAAAGCGGTTAGTGTAGCTGGGTTTAAAAAAGGTTTGGACAAGTTCCTGGAGGAAAGGTCCATAAACCATTATTAAGAAGGGACCCAGGATATCAATGCTTGACTCGATACAAGCATTGTGGAACCTGTGTCTTTTTGGGAAACTGCTAGGTACTTATGACCTAAATTGGCCACTGTTGGAAACAGGATATTGGGCTTGATGGACCTTGGTCTGATCCAGTAAGGCATATCTTATTTTCTTAAAAGCTTCGTGAAGCGGTCTTGGAAATTTGAGAGCATGCCCTTCCCGAATTATCTCCAAGACCAACTGGTGGGTTGTGAGGGAAGCCCAGGCGGCATAAAACTGCTATTGCCGAACTCCTACTGGCACCACTGCCTGGGCTTGCTTGGCTTCATTGTGATTTTTTGCTCTGATACAGGGAAGCAGAGTAGAAACCCTGTCCAAATCCCCTGGACCCCCGAAATTAGGAACCTCAAGAAGCAAACTGGCTTCTTTGAGAGGGCGAGAAGTGAGCCCCCCTAAAGTACTTTAAGTCCTTGGCCTGACCCCACTGAGGAGCTCCTGTCTTTGTCACTTTGGGCCTATCCTCTGGCGATCGGCCCCTTTTACCATCCCCCAAGTCCTTTACTATCTTCTCCAATGTTTCCCCAAAGAGCAGCTTGCCCTTAAAGGGGAGCTTACTCAATCTTGACTTGGAGGAGGCATCCGCCGCCCAATTACTGAGCCAAAGAAAACACTGAGCCGCGACCACTGAAGCCATGATCTTAGAGGCCACCTTCACAAGACTGTAAAAAGTATCTGCCATGTAGGCGGCTGCCGACTCCAATCTGCAACTTTCCTCTGCTACTGGCTCTCCCGCTCCCCCCGGTGCCATACCCTGAATCCACTGGATGGAGGCCCGGGAAACGTAGGCCCTGCAAATGGCCATCTGGAGAGCCAACGCACTGGAGTCATAAGCCTGCTTAAGCAGAGACTCCAACCTCCGGTCTAGCATGTCCTTGAGGGCAGCTCCACCCTCTATGGGAATAGTAGTTTTCTTGGTGACCACCGACACCAAGGCAGTCACCTTGGGCATCCTAAAGAGGTCTTTGTCCTCCTGTGGGATGGAATAAAGCTTCTCTAAGGCCCGGCTACCTAGCAGAGTAGCTTCCGGAAATTCCCATTCAGTGTCAATCATCTTCTTAATAACTCTGTGCACTGGAAAACACATTTGAGCTCTCTTGAACCCCTGCAAGAGCGGATTCTCCAAGGGGTCTTCCGCTAAGGGGGGCAGGAACAATAATGAGCACTGTTAAGGAATGGGCAATAAGCGCTGTCAACACCTCCTTATGAAACACGTGGAAGACATTGGGATCTTCTCTTGAGCACCCTGCTCTTCCCCTTCTGCTGTCGCCTGCTCCCCCCAAAGGTCTGAGGGCCCTTCTCCCAGATCCTCTGAGGTTTGTGACTGCAGGGGAGACTTGAGCTAGCCAAGTCCCAGTATCCCCCAAGGTGTCTATACTCCCTGCATTCACAAGCAAAGGTTCTGCTCCAGGCTGTGGCCTCTCTAGATCAAACAGACCACGCTTGCTAGGAAAACTCTCCTCCAGGGCTTGCTTTCTCTTCAAGCAGTATGCCCTGTGCAGAGAGAGAATAAAATCAGGAGGAAAAAACCCTCTACCAGCTCAGATGCAGACTGCACCATCGGAACAGCTATCTTCAATGAAGCTGATTTTACTTTTTTCTTCTTTCCGCATTTGGCCGCTGCCTTCTGGGAAATAGCTGCCGCATCTGAAATGGCCGCAGTTCCCGCCAATTCGGCCTTAGCCTCCTGAGCTACCTCATGTTCCTTTTCTGCCCCGGAAGCCATGACCGCGCTGAGACAAGATAGCCGCAAATGCAACTGCTGACCCTGAGACACACAACACCTGCACAAACCGGAGGAAATGACCCCGCGGCTGCTCCCACACACAGCACAATGCACAGAGAGGGAAAGTATGCACCGACCACCTTTTCTTTTTGCGAAGAGCCGGCTCCGACCAGAAGCTGGAGGGAAACAAAAAATAGAAGCGCTGAGCAGCAGGCCGCATCTAGTCGCAGGAACGCTAACCTTCACTCCCCCTCCCCTCCCCATTCAGTACTGCCAGAACAAGTAAGCTGCACAGCACCACGAGAGACTCGGGACTACACTCCCTGTAGCCAACAGGGAGACCGGGGTCCCTATGCAGAGGAGGGGGAAAGGGACCTGTGGTTCCCAGGTAATTTAACCCCGAGCAAGATGGGAAGGCAGACTCTGCTCCCCAGCCGCCTCCCCCCTTAGCTGCTCTATTTTTTTTTTTTTTTTTTTACAAAAACAGTCCAATCTAACTGTAGGCTCCTCTAACTATTCTCAACCTGACTCGTGACACTCTGAATCCTTTGAAAACATCCAAATTAACATCCGAGGCTAGGAGAGCTCCTTCTTCAGCTGCTGAGAACTGAGAGACTGGAGGCTGGGGCTCGAGGGGGAGCTCTTCTACTGGGTTATCAGAAACCTGACATGCTCAGTTCTCAGCTGCTGGAGAATGGTGACTACCCAAGCGTACATGGATTTCCTGGACTGGTCTGCAGGGACGATAAGGACCCCCCCCCCCCCCACCTAATGAATATTCTAAAACACTGCAGCCATAACAACTAGGAAAATATTTTATCAATGGAATTGTACTGATTTTACTAATCTATGCATACTAACAGTTGTTTTCAAGTTGAAAGGCCTTTCATTGAACTAACATAAGAACAATCCAAAGGCTATTATGCATATAAGCTTTTAAGGCTGTGCATCATGCTAAGAAAATTTGGAGATCTTCATGCATTCCTCTTTCAGGCCTGTTTTTTTTTTTTTTTTAAGTATGTAGGTCCTGGGCTCAATTATTCAAAGCCACTTCTCTGTGCAACATGAACAAAACACAAACTCTGAAATAACACTGATGAAACAATTGCTCAGGCCTAGGCCTGGGCCTACTTAAGCCGACAACTGCTTTCAAAAATCATCAGAAGCGGCCTATGAAATCTCAAAAGCACAAGCACCCCATGGTTTTTGGATACTTCTGATGGTTCAATAGAAGGCCTCAAAACCAGCAAAGAGTCTAGTTGTCCTCAGGAGCAACTACACTGTAAGACGTCTGCAAGACTAATGATCAATAGTCTAACAGGGCACCCGAGAAGTGCGGTGTGCAATGCTCTGCTCATAAATGATGGTGGACAAGCATGGAATGGTCCATTTAGTCTGCCTAATAAGACGGTTAGGGTCATAACTTCCACTCCGTGCAGGTTCCCCCCTCCCCTGATGTACCACCCTCTTGCTTTTTTAAAGTAAACTGATTACTGAACTTTAAAACCACTGCTTAGGACAAAGAGCTTAATCACAGAATAGCTGAAATAGTTCATAGTTGTGATAAAAGTCAAAATAACTATTTTAATACTTCATATTTATTCAACTAATAACTTACAAAAATCTGATGGATTTCATTTGTGTAAGGAAAGCTATTTATTATTAAACATTTACAGATTTTCTTTTTGTTCACAATGTAGTAAAATAATACTTGGCACAATTATAAATAAAATACAAAAGATATCCATAAGCTTAAAATGTAGTGACACTGTTGAAGGTGCACTAAAATTCCAAACAAATATGGGTAACAAATGCCTGCAAAGAAACTGCACATGATAAAGGCTAAGACAGAGATCCCCCATTTACTCTATCCTGCTGGGATAAATGGACTGGATGACCACTCATTAGGGTTTCACCCAGTCTTAAAAGTGGTGCCCCTGCACTGACACATTCTTCTCTTTAAGCAGAAGCTAAACAGCAAGTTCATCATCTTTCCAAAAACTGATTTAAATGACCTTAAAGGTTCCTCTCAATAGTTTGTATTAGTAACATAATTTATCCTAAACCCAGAATGTTGCCAGGATATTCCAAAAACAATCCTTCCATTTTCTCACATTATTGCACATCCTATCAAATTTTAAGACCACTTTCAGAAGCCTGCAAATGCCTTAGAGGTGATACAGGGTAGATAATTTTAATTTAGTAATATACAGGGCAAGTTAGAGCATCCAAAATAATATCTGCTCATCTGACAATATAAAATGTGTAAACATTTTCTTTGCCTTTGTCCAGGTAAAAACAGACCTTCATTACAAATTCTGACTTTTGTTCTGCAAATCATGAAATCTTAAAATAATTTAACTCATGAGCTTTCGATATTATTGCCCATACTTTATCTCCTAAAATCTAAAGAGCTGTAAATTCTTTAGGTTATAATTAACTATTTCTTTTTTTTTTAATTGCTGAGTTCAGATGTGACAAAGTAACAGGTTTTTCATAACCCTCCACCATCAAACCAAAAAAAAAAAAAAAAAAAAGACAAAGCTGAAATTTTCAATGTTACAACATTCAGGTATAGTAAAGTTGTACCTTCCAAAGTCTTGATACAATGTGCGGTACTTGCCAACTATATAGGTGTTGCGCTAATCAAAGAAATCAATTTTAAAAATGTCTAATTGCAAACACTGAACTTCAACTATTTACAGTATCACTGCTCCTCTTATGAAGGCAAGGATTGGGAATATCACAAGATTGCTTTAATACCTGTAATGCTGCACATTACAGCAAATGCTAATTTCCCCAAGCATCAAACATGCAGTGATCTTGCAGGATATAATGCCAATGGGCGGTAGACTTGACGAGAAGCTTGTTAGATATACCTTCCTATAGTTTTTGGTTGGATTAAAATGAAATGAGCAGCTTTAAGTACACTAGACACACACACTCACAAAGAGAAAATGATTCGATAAATTAGTTATATACAGATACACATTCTTTACACTGGATAAGGATCTGTTTGAAAGAGGAAGGCAGATCCCTCACAGATCTCTTTGACCCCACTACACTGCTGCAGCACATCAGTGAACAAAACTAAGGGGCTTGTTTACAAAGCCGCGGTAGCGGTTCGCAATCGTTATCGGAGCCGCGGCCCCAACGATAGCGAACCGCTACCGCGGCTTTGTAAACAAGCCCCTAAGTCTCAGTTGCTCGGTAAACAATATTGAAGGAGGCAGTGAGGAATTCACTATGCTATAAACAGATTATTATCAGTGCATTCCATTCCATAATGAAATACCGCTAGGATGCAGTCTCTGAATATTTTGCTTTTACCAGCTTTGCAAGTATGAAAATTTAACACAAACTGTTTTTTTCAGCCAGTGAAAATAATGAATTGACAACAGGCTTCCAAAGTTCTGACAACAGTTGAAATAACAGGATGCTAGCAACATTGGAAGGCCACTGGAACCTGTCTTTATATAATTCAGAAATGTTATTTATTGATCAGATTAAGACTGATGCCTTGTTTTTAACAGAGTTCTGGAGGCACAGGGAAATAAAGCGATTTGCCAAAGTCAGTGATGGGGGAGGGGGAGCCTCGAACCCATGTCCCAAGAGTTCTCCAAACTCAGATCTAGTGCATTAAGAACCCACCCAGATAAACAGATATTTCATTACATTTTGCTATGAAAAAGAATTAAGGAGTGCACCTCTATACAACTGTGATAGTCTGTACTCAAATTTCACATCTTTGGTTCCACCTGTGTAATTTATCTCCAACATTCAGGGCTATTATACTGGATTACTTCCAACGCTTGGACACCTTTATTACCTAAATTGCTGAAATCGTCACTTCATGACAGCACATTGGTAGATTATATTGAACATTATTAAAAACATTTCACCAGGGCATTAAGTTACCAAATATACAAATGCTAAGTAGTAGTAGTGGTAGCAAATCCAGGCCCGCATAACTGTGGATTTTGGACTATAGAACCTCCAGAACATGGATATTAGAATTATTTTACAGAACCAGAACCCGGTGGCAAGAAACATAAGCATTATGTTGTTAAAATTACCCTCATGTGATCTGCTTCATCAACTTTACACATTACAGTGGATTCCTGATAAAACCACATGATCCTTCATCACAGTATTCAAATACACAGCATCAATGGAGATATGATTAGCGACCGTCTGTGTAAGATCACATTATAAGAATAGAATACAGTAAATCTAAAAGCCCGACTGTATTGATGGAATTATTCTGACCAGGGTATTTTGAATTCCCTTTCAGCATAACAGCAATCTTAGTACAACAATACTGTTATGTTTTGCTGTTAATGGAGTTAAAAAAAAATCTCACACACCCGTACAAACATACACATACACACGCACGCTCACGCGCACACACACACACACACACACACATATATATATATATATACAAATATAGTTCAGCTGTTGTTCCGAATAATTTCCATATTAAGAACGATTAAAATCCCTCTTTGTTCATCCTCCTTATGAGCGTTGGCAGTTTGTTCTGTCCACATTTCCTTTCATTCAAAAGATCCTCATGAAGGGAAGGTACCATAAAAGTCACTGTTCGCCCAACAGAAGAGCATGCTATAGTTCAAGGGGCGTGGGCTGGAGGGAGAGAGCGAACGTTAGGCACCATTTAGATATGCACACAAAACCGTGATGGTGCTACACTAGCTGATAGCCAGTTCCTGATGTCTGATCATATTCTATTGTATATTGCCTTGTCCAGTCCACAATAACAGGGCGAAAGAGGCCACAGCATCTGAATTCAAAGAAGTCTATAATATTCCGTATACATCCATGGCTAGGAGAAAAAAAAGAAAATAAACTGAAGTGTTATGTTACTTAGGGTCACAAAATGCCTTTAGAAGTTAAGAGACAAATATGAGCTTAACTAGGCAAAAACAGCTACCAAAAGCGGACAGATTTATCCCACTAAGTTTGGATCTGTGGTGGTGGCCAGTAAGCCTGGGTGACTTCTGAAGATGAATATATTCCAATTCCAGAATCATGAGGCTATTATGGACTTACCTGAAGGAAGGAGGCAAGACAGAGAATAAGAGGTAGGAGCATGGACCAGCCCCATAGCACAGAGGATCTAGGTTTAGATTCTCAGTCTATGCTCAGGGTTAAGGAGGGACAAAAGACAGATACCACCACCAGCCAGAGTGTGGTACCATGGCTACGCCATATAGGAGGTGCTTCTTCAACTCTTAAGCTGATGGGGGCTCTCTAGAGTTATCTGGTCAACCTGGCAAGACAGGGGATTGAAAGATGGAGGGGTAAAGTGGGGAAAAAAGTTGAGAAGATACAAGCGTGGTTCTATAGTGCCAGAGTCATGGGTCTCTTGTTATGATGGATAAAAGCTATAACTGTAAAGAGCTCAGGTAAAGCGAGGTTACTTACCTGTAAATGGGGTTCTCCATGGACAGCAGGATGAGTTAGCCACACCAGGTGACATCATCCGACCGCGCCATAGACGGAAGTGCTCTCCAGAGCTCAGAAAGGCGCCTTTCTGAGCATTTGCTCAGTAGCCCTACTTACTGGCCCGCCCAGAGCTAGCCCAGTGCACCTCAAGCTGAGATCTTGCTGCTAGGTAGGCGGGTGCCAGGCTGACTTCATCCAAGGGAAGTGGGTGGATATGCATGGCTGACATCCTGCTGTCCATGGAGAATCCCAGTTACAGGTAAGTAACCCTGTTTTCTTCTAGGACAAGCAGGATGAGTCAGCCAAACTTGGTGCCTCCCTAGCTGAGTGTCCACGCATTGTGGTGGATGAGGGGAGGCCCTGACCAGTCCCTGTGATGACAATACATTGTGTCTTAGGAATCAACGCTTTATTAGCTTAACAGCTAAACAGGACGATGGTTGAATGACTATGCTCAATGCAGCAAACAGTAGTCACTCCACTATGGCTGTGGCCATCCCAACGCAACTGGGCAGTGGCACAACGGACTAACCATGACAAAGGTGAACGCAACTGCAAAACAACGGTGAATGCCACTACAAAACCACAAGCCCCAGTGAGGGGTCTATGGTTAATATGCAAACAACAATAACAGCCCCAAGATCGGAGAATACGGTGCGAACAGTCAGTCCCAGCCCAGGGAGCACAATGACTGGCAGTGGGGGACTGGAATGCAGTGTGTCCTAGTGGCTTGGGGGAGGGGCACCAGGGTCGGTCCTTCTGGAGGGTGTCACTGAGGCCAAGACAGCCCGGCCAAAGGAGCTGTCCGCCCGCACCTCGAGGTCGAGGCAGTAGTGTCTCTGGAATTTGTGTACTGAGAACCAGGTGGTGGCCTTATAGATATCAATCAATGATATGGAGCATCAGGTTGGCAATGGTGGTGGCCAGTGCTTGGAGCTGGTGGGTGTTGACTCTTGCTGCAGCTCGGCTTCCGGCCTGGTCCAGGCAGAAAGTGATGCAACTTGAAATACACTGCAACAAGGTCCCCTTCGTTACTGGGTGGCCTGGCTTCTTTGAGTCGAAGGAGACAAAGAATTGAGTCCCCTGCCACTGGGGCTCTGTCCTTTGTAGGTAGATGCGCAAGGCCTGAATGCAGTCCAGGATGTGGAGTCTTTGCTCCTCTGGGGAGGCGTGGGGTTCCAGGTAGAAAGTAGGCAGCTCGATGGTCTGGTTGATGTGGAAGGCCGACGCCACTTTGGGGACAAACTTCGGGGGGGGGGGGTGCGAAGGGTGACATGGTAGTGGCAGAGCTGTATATATGGTGGGTGTGCCACAAGAGCTTGTAGTTTGCTGATCTGTCTGGCTGATGCGATCGCTGTCAGGAAAAAGGCCTTCCAGGAGGTGAACTTAAGTGCTGATGTTTGCAGTGATTCAACTAGCTCCTGCGTCAGCTGGTTGAGGACAATGTTCAGGACCCAGGGGGGTACTAGGGACTGCACTGCAGACCAGAGATTAATCAGCTTCTTCATGAAGTGATGACTAGTGGGAGTGTGGTGACGGAGCTGTTGTCGCCACAGTCATGGAAGGCTGCTATTGCGGAAAGATGTATCCTGGATTGGGTTTTGAGGCCATGGTCGAATAGCGAGGTGAGGTATTGGAGAACCTGTGGCACCAGAACAGATCCAGTCCTTGCAACGAATATCAGACGCTGAAGCTCCTCCACTTCAAGTTGTAGGACTTCCTTGTGGAAGGGGCACTAAGAGACTGAATGAATTCTTTGCTTCAGTCTTTACTGAGGAAGATGTAAGGATGTTACCCATGACTGAAATGGTATTTAAAGGTGATGGCGCAGAAAAATTGAAAGAAATATCAATACACCGGGAAGATGTATTACAACTATCTGATAAACTGAAGAGTAGCAAATCACCTGGACCGGATGGTATACATCCAAGGGTGTTGAAAGAACTGACATATGAGCTTGCAGACCTACTATTAGTAATCTGTGAAACACAGAAACATGATGACAGAAAAAGACCACATGGCCCATCTAGTCTGTCCTTCCATATCAACAACTACAACAGTCCCCTTTTTACCTTTAGAGATCCTCTGTGTTTGTCCCATGCTTTTTTGAATTTAGTTACGGTCCTCATCTCTACCACCTCCACTGGGAGACTATTCCATGGATCCACTACTCTTTCCGTAAAGAAATATTTCCGCATATCACTCCTGAATCTCTCTCCCTTCCCCCTCATCCCATGTCCCCTCGTAGCAGAACTTGCTTTCAATTGAAAGAGGCTCTCTCCCTTATGCCACAGAGGTATTTAAACATCTCAATCATATCACCTCTATCCCGCCTTTCCTCTAAGGCGTACATATTAAGATCCTTAAGTCTGTCCTCATATGCTTTATAATGAAGACCACTAATCATTTTAGTAGCCACCCTCTGCACCGACTCCATCCTGTTCACAGCCTTTTGAAGGTGCGGTCTCCAGAATTGCACACTATACTCCAAATGAGGTCGCACCAAAGACTTATACAGAGGCATTATCACCTCCTTTTTTCTGCTACCCATTCCTCTCCGTATGCACCCAAGCATCCTTCTAGCTTTTGCCATCGCCTTTTCTACCTGTTTAGCTACTTTAAGATCATCAGACACAACCACGCCTAGGTCCCACTCTTCTTTAGTGGACAAAAGTACTTCACCCCCTATACTATATTGCTCCCTTGGATTGCTGCAGCCCAAATGCATGACCTTACATTATTTAACATTAAATCCCAGCTGCCAAATTCTAGACCATTCTTCAAGCTTAGCTAGATCCCTCCTCATGTTATCTACACCTTCCTGGGCGTCTACTCTATTGCAGATTTTGGAATCATCCGCAAAGAGGCAAACCTTACCCGACAGCCCTTCTGCTATATCACTAACAAAGATGTTAAAAAGAATCGGACCAAGGACAGATCCCTAGGGCACACCACTGGTAACATCCTTCTCCTCAGAGTGAGCTCCATTTACCTGTACTCTTTGTCGCCTCCCACCCAACCAATTTCTAACCCAAGCAGTAACTTTAGGGTCCATCCCTAGGGTGCTCAGTTTGTTTATAAGTCACCTGTGAGGAACAGTGTCAAAGGCTTTACTGAAATCTAAATACACCACATCTAGAGCTCTCCATCGGTCCAACTCCCTGGTCACCCAGTCAAAGAAATCAATCAGATTTGTCTGACAAGACCTGCCTCTGGTGAATCTATGCTGCCTCGGATCCTGTAATCCGCTGGACTCCAGAAACCTCACTATTTTCTCTTTCAGCAGCGTTTCCAATAATTTACTTACCACCGAAGTTAAACTAACCGGCCTGCAGTTTTCAACCACATCCTTACTTCCGCTTTTGTGTAAAGGCACCATGTGAGCCTCTCTCCAGTCCTTTGGCACCACTCCCGACTCCAACGAGGCATTGAAAAGGTCAGTCAGTGGAGCTGCTAGAACGTCCCCAAGTTCCCTCAGTATTCTAGGGTGTATCCCATCCGGTCCCATCGCTTTGTCTACTTTAAGTTAGAGTTTAACTTAGAGTTAGTTTCTCACAAACACAGTCTTCTGAAAATTGTTCAAGATGTCCCTCGCTTCTGTTCCTGTTTGTGGGTGTTTTCTGAGGTCCTGCTCCTAGTTCTTCATCTGTGAACACAGAACAGAAATATTTGGTTAAGCAATTCTGCTTTATCCTTATCAGCTTCTACATATTTCTCCCCTGCACCCTTGAGTCTGACAATAGCACTTTTGTCCTTCCTCTTCTCACCAACATATCTGAAAAATGTCTTATCCCCCCATTTTATTGCATTGGCTATTTCCTCCTCCTTTTGGATCTTTGCCTTCCTGACTACTTTGCTAGCTTCTCTAAGTTTTTCCAAATACAGATGCCTGTCTTCCTCTCTCTGTGATCTCTTGTATTTCATGAAGGCCTCCCTCTTTTTCTTCACTTTTTCAGCTACTTCTTTCGAAAACCATAGCGGTCTCCTTTTCCTTTTACCTTTATTTACCATTTTAACAAAAAGGTTGGTTGCCCTTAAAATATCCCCTTTCAGTTTTGCCCACTGTTTTTCTACATCCCCCAGCTGTTCCCATCACACTAACGACTCCTTTAGGTATTGGCCCATCTTGGCAAAGTTAGTCTTCCTAAAGTCCAAGACCCTCACCATTGAATGGATTCTAACAGCCCTAGTTCTAATACTGAACCACACCATCTGGTGATCACTGGATGCAAAATGATCTCCCACTACACCATCAGAAACATGTTCACCATTCGTAAGCACCCAGTCCAGTATGGCCCCTTCACGTGTGGGGTCTGTTACCAATTGCCTGAATAGTTCTCCCTGTAGAGAATCCAGGATCTCCTTACTTCTAGATGATACTGCAGCAGGAATGTGCCAATCAACAGCTGGCATATTGAAATCTCCTATCAGTAGCACTTCCCCTTTCCTAGCAATGCTGCATATGTCTTCAATTAACTCTCTGTCCACCTCTTCCTCTTGTGAGGGAGGTCTGTATATCACACCAATGCAAATAGATTTCTCTTTCCCTCTTTCTAGTTTAACCCACAATGCCTCCTCTCTCCCTTTTAAGCTCTGTAATTCCAAAGCATTAAAAGTAGTTTTTACATATAGTGCCACTCCTCATCCCCTTCTTCCTACCCTGTCCTTTCTGGATAAAGTATAGCCAGGTATAGTTACATCCCAATCATGGTTTTCTGTGAACCATGTTTCTGTAACTGCCACTAAATCCAAGTCAACCACTCCCACCAAAGCTTCAACATCAGGGATCTTATTTCCCATGCTATGGGCATTTATACACACTGCTTTTCATATGTTACCCCTGTTACCCATTTCCATAAAGGTATTTAACTACCATTAAAATCATCTATAATACCTGAAGATTGGAGGATGGCCAATGTAAACGCCAATTTTTAAAAAGGGTTCCAGGAGTGATCCGGGAAACTACAGTCCGCTGAGCCTGGCATCAGTACCGGGAAAAATGATAGAAACCATTATAAAGAACAAAATTACTGAACATGTAGATAGTCATGTCTTAATGTGAGACAGGCAACAAGGCTTTAGCCAAGGAAGATCTTGTCTTACTAATCTGTTATGTTTTTTTGAAGATGTGAATAAACAATTAGACAAAGGTGAGTCGGTTGATATAGTGTATCTGGATTTTCAGAAAGCCTTTGACAAGGTATATCATAAGAGAAACTTTGCAAAACTAAAAAGTCATGGGATAGGAGGCAGTGTACTACTGTGGATCAGGAACTGATTAAAAGATAGAAAGCAAAGGGTAGGGCTAAATGGCCAATTTTCCCAATGGAGAAAGGTGAATAGTGGAGTACCACAGGGATCTGTGCTGGGTCTGCTGCTTTTTAATATATTTATAAATGACCTGGAAAAGGGAATAACAAGTGAGGTAATCAAATTTGCAGATGACACAAAATTATTCAAGTTGTTAAAACCCAAGAGGATTGTGAAAAATTGCAAGAGGACCTTGATAAATTGGAAGACTGGGCATCCAAATGGCAGATGACATTTAATGTGGAGAAGTGTAAAGTTATACACCTAGGAAAGAACAACCCAAACTATGGTTACACGATGCAAGGTTCCACATTAGGAACCACTACCCAGGAAAAATATTTAGGCGTCATTGTGGATAACACGTTGAAACCCTCCACCCAGTGTGCAGCGGTGGCCAAGAAAGCAAACAGAATGCTCTGAATCATAAGGAAAGGAATGGAAAATAAAACAAAGGATATTATAATGCCACTGTATCGTTCCACGGTGCGACCACATCTTGAATATTGTGTGCAATTCTGGTCGTCATTTCTTAAAAAGGATATAGCGTTATTAGAAAAGTACAGAGAAGAGCCACCAAAATGGTAAAGGGGATGGAAGGATACCCCTATGAAGAGAGGCTAAAAAGGTTAGGGCTCTTCAACCTGGAAAAGAGACGGCTGAGGGGAGATATGATAAAGGTCTATAAATTAATGAATGGAGTGGAACGGATAAATGTAGATTGATTGTTTACACCATCAAAATATAGAAAGACTAGGAGACATGCAATGAAGCTACAGCGTAACTATTTAAGACTAATAAGAGACATTTTTTCACTCAATGTGTAATCAAACTCTGGAATTTGTTACCAGAGGACGTAATAAAAGTGTTAGTATAGCTGGGTTTAAAAAAGGTTTGGACAAGTTCCTGGAGGAAAGGTCCATAAATCATTATTAAAGGGGACCCAGGAAATCCACTGCTTGCCCCAATACAAGCACTGTGGAACCTGTGTCTTTTGGGCAACCTGCTAGGTACTTGTGACCTAGATTGGCTACTGCTGGAATCAGAATACTGGGCTTGATGGACCTTGATCTGACCCAGTATGGCATATCTTATGTTCTTAGTATCACTTGCTGTATCTCAGAGGGTAAGTTGAATGATGTCAGGGTCATCATCCTCTAGGGTCATCCTCTTAATCTCCATGTTGTCAGTGTGATTGCTGGCAAGATGGAGTTCAGTGTCTTCCCACCATCCTGGGTGAATGGGTCTGGCCTTAAGCGGAAGCACATGGGAAGCTCCAGAGTCAGGCGGCGGATGTATGGGAACCATATCTGTCTCGGCCAATGGGGGGCGATGAGAATGGCTTGTGCCCTGCCCTGGATGATCCACTGAAGGCTCTTCGATATGAGCGGGGCAGGGAGAAAGGCATACACTAGTGATCACTCTCCCCAGGACAAGTCAAAGGCATCCGTGATGAGACTGCCATCAGATGGGTGTTTCGAGCAGAAATGGGGACACTTCACATTCTCCATGGTAGTGAACAGGTTGAGTTGTGTGCGCCCCCATCATTGGAAGAGGGATTCTAAAACTGTGGGGTTGAGAGTCCATTCGTATGAGTCCAGCTGATGGCTCAATCTGTCTGCTAGCTCGCTCTGCATGCCCGGTAGGTAGGAGGCTTGTAGCAGGCATCACCTGGAGAGGGTAAAGGACCAGAGCTTGAGCGCCTCCTTGCAGAGTGTGTGTGAATCTGTCCCCCCCCCCGTTTACTGATGTAGAACATGGCCACCTGGTTGTCTTTTTGGACCAGGACAGTCTTGTTGGTGATGTGTAGGTAGAAGGTCCTGAGCACCTACCGCATCGCCTTGAGCTCCAGCAGGTTGATGTGTTATGTCCGTTCCTTCGCTGTCCAGGCCCCTTGGGTGCGAAGCTGTAGCAAATGGGTCCCTTAATCTGCCCTCAAGGTGTTGGAGGTGAGGACCACGTGGTGGGGTGGTGGCTGGAGAGGCCTGCAATGAAGGAGGCTTTCCCGGCTGGCCCACGAGAAGAGGGAGTTCTTGATCCCCGCGCATCCATTGGAATACATGCAGACAGTGGTTCCGAATGTTGGTTCCAGTGGGTTCGTAGGTGCCACTGCAGGTAGCGCATATGTAGCAGTGCTAGTGGGAGGACCTGTGTCGATGCTGCCATGTGGCCCAGGAGGCGGAACAGGGTCTAGGTGGTAGTCTGATTGGTCGAGGAGGTACCCTCCGTCAGAGTCGTGATGGCGGCCACCAGTTGTGCGGGGAGGAATGCCTTGGACACTGTGGTGTCGATGTCTACTCCAATGAATTCCATTCATTGGGAGTGGTGGAGTTGAGATTTCTGGTGGTTCATCAGGAAGCTCAGGGAAGACAGGAGGGTGATGGTTCACTGGACAGCAGCTCAGGCCTCCTATGGTGACAGTGCAGAGAGCAGCCAATAAGGGAGGACTCTGTACTGGTAATGACTGCCTAGCACCTGGAAGTGCAAGTATTTATTGTGCGTCGCAAACATAGGGATATGGATGTATATATCCTGTAAGTCCAAGGAGGTTAACCATTCTCCTGCTTAGAAGAAGTACATCCAGAACTTCTCTTTGATGATGAATTTGTTCAGTTTCCTGAGGTTGAGGATGGGGCAGACTCCTCCAGATTTCTTGGGAATCAGAAAGTATCTGGAGCAAAAACCGTTATTGAGTTTACTGGGTAGCACTGGCTCTATTGCCATGGAGACCAGGAAGGACAGTATTTTTGATGCCATGGTCGTAAGGAGATACACTGGTGTGTCACTGGAGGGTGGAAAATGTTGCCAAGGGGAGACAAGAACCATATGCAGTACCCCTCTCCTCTATGATTTGAAGGACCCATTTGTCCATTGTGAGAGATTTCCATATCTTGAGAAAGGTAGTCAGCCTGCCCCCTACAGGGAGAATGGCCTGGGGTATTGCGTCAAAAGGAAGGGATGGCCTTACCTGTGGCAGCCATGCCTGGCTTCTGCTGCTTCCTCTCCATCTGGCGGTGCTTTGATCGATAGGGGGCTTGATAAGTCTGCTGTTTATACCATGGTGCCTGCCACTTGCAGTAGGAACTGTGCCATCTGGAAGAGGAGTATGACTTGTGATGGTAGTTCCCTCTGCTGTTGGAACACTTGAGGCCTTCGTCTGCCAGGGTCTGTAGAGTGTTGCAGTGCTCTTTTAAGTCACTGACTGTGCCCTTGACTTTGTCCCCAAAGAGTGAGTCGCCTGCACAGTCATGCATGTTCTCTCGTAGCCCTGAGGTTCGCAGCCAAGCTAGCCAGCGGGCTGAGATTGCCATCCCTGCGGTTCAGGCAGCTTGTCAAAGGCATCGAAGGCTGCTCGAACTTGGTGTTTGGTACACTCCTCCAGATCCATCAGGGTCACCGTGGCAGTGGTCTGTGACTCTGAGGGGAGTGCTGAGATGGTCTTCAAGTTTCCCAGCAGGACGTCCTGGAACAAGGCATCCTGGAATTGGTGGGCTGCGATTTCTGCATTCAGCATGGCTCCCTTTAACACTTTCTTGCTGATGTTGTCTAGAAGTTGGGGGTTGCGTCCTGGCGGATTGTTGGCGTGGTTGTGGGACAACTTAGCTTGTTTCACCACAATGGTGCAGGAGCTGGGTCTTTTCAAAACCAGGGGCGGATTGCACCTGGTATTTTGTCTTGAGCTTGCGGGAGCAGGCGGAGCTAGACATGGGGTTCTGCCATAGCTTTGTCATGTTATCCTGTAGCAGTTCGTGGACTGGCAGGGAGATGAGAGTCTTTGGCAGGTCTAGATTCACTACCCACTTCCCTCAGATTCGAACAAGATTTTCATACCTTTAAGTCCCAGTTGAAAACCCATCTCTTTTCCTCTGCCTTCAACCTTCCCTCCCCTCTCTGCATGATCCCCTCTTGTGTACTCCTTCCTTTTCTGTCTGGTATGCTTGGTCCTCTCTTCTCTGTTCTTTTAATATTGTAATTTCCTTTCCTTTCCAGGCCTTCGGCCGTCTGCTTTGGTTCTGAACTTTGTAAACCGCTTTGCTTTTTAATCTGAAAGGCGGTATATCAAATTTAATAAACATAAGCACATAGATACATGAGGGTCCCTTGGACCATGCCTCTCGGGTCTGAGGTGTCGCCTGTTGAGAGGCCTAGGGTGGTTGCTACCCTCCGCAGGAATTTGGGGTAGGTTAGGTCCTTGGGGGGGGGGGCAGGCTCCAACATCCTGCCTGGCGACACAAGGGCATCCCCCGTGCCCGGGGAGCCAAGTATTGCTGCTTCCTCGCCCCCGCTGGCCACTGACAGATGGTCTAGGGATCGTGTAAAGGAAGGGTTCATAGACAAACCTCTTAGTGTTGGAAGACTCACCTGCATGGTCTGTGGCCCACCCTCCGTGGATCGAATTGTGGCTGGAAGCAGCCCTTCCCCTGAGTCCAGCTTCCTGGGTCTGTCAGCCGGGTCTGCAATAGCTGTTGTTGCAGGCTGTGCTGGGACATAGTGCTGGAGGAGGCAGATGAACCCTTCTAGGGGCGTTGCTGCATTTTTCAGGGCTGTTGTGCTGACTTACCAGGTTGATCAGGCTGTCCCTCTCATGTCTCCGAGTGTGTGGCCTATCCGGTGATGACCCGGGGAGGAGCTTTAACGGCAGTGCTGATGCCTTCCCCTTTTAGTGTGGTGCCTCTGACAGCTGTCGGAGACGTTGCTGCTGCAGGATCTGTTTCTGTCTCAGAGCCCTTTGTGGTTGCTCTTTCTTCTGCACAATCCCCGGGACTGTTCTTGTCTATGAGTGGAGGGAGATCCATAGCTGGCATTGCTGCATGGTTGGGGAGTCTCCAGATTAGCACAGTGACGCCGCTTGGGGCTTCCCCTGTTGCCATGGCACCAGTCAATATGGTCGCAGGGGGCAGAGCCCAAGCTTGGAGGGTGTCTTCAGAGCCACTGCATTTACCTGGGAGGCCTGCGTTCTGCAGGCCATGCTGTGCTGCCGGATGATGCAGAAGGCTGGATGCAGGCGGTGATTGCAGGTCAACAGCAAGAGCAGGAGCATTCGAATCCATGCAGCCAGGGATGGAGGCCCAGGGGGCATATCCCGAGCCATGGAATGCCTCAGGGTAGTTTGCTGGGCCATGTGGCTGGCAGCCTCGTCCTGCTCAGAGAAGGTAAGACGGGTGGCCACTAAAAAGTCCTGGAGGGAATTTTTTCTCTTCTTTCTTGGCGTTGTGTAACTTTTTTTTTTTTTTTTTTTTGGAGAGCAATGAGGGTCTGTCTTGCTGGCAAGGTGGAAGAACTGAAACTGGGCTAGCTAGGGGCAGGCCAGTGGGTAGGGCTAATGGGCACATACTCAAAAATGCTTTGCCTTTCTGAGCTCTGGAGAGCACTTCTGTCTATCGCACCATCGGATGACATCACTAGGTGTTGGGGACTCATCCTGTTTGTCCTAGGAGAAATCTCTATGAGGTCTGGAAATAAAAGTGAAAGCTTTTGAAGAACGAGACAAACAACTTAAACCTGACATGCATCATTATATATACTCAAAGGCCTAAACATTGAACTCAGAATACAATACTTCAACAAGGAATACAATCATATCAACCAGTAGATGCAACATATGGAGAATGTTTTAAACATTTACTCTGATACACTAAAATTTGCTCTGGTTTGGTAATTTGTTGCTGGTACCTGTAGAATGCTATAGGAATAAGTAAGTAGTACTAATTACCAGCCTCTGCTAATCAGCTGCTATTTCTGCCTGTCTGAATTTTATAAAGGGAGATATGCCTGTCTGAATTTTATAAAGGGAGATTAACTGCAAATAGCTCTGCAGATCAGCTCTAAGTCCTGTTCTCCTAGGACAAGCAGGATGAGTCAGCTACAATAGGTGACGTCATCCGACGGTGCCGAGATGGAAGTACTCTCTATAGCTCAGAAAGCATGGGCCACCCAGGCCACCCCTCCGGGTCCGCCCCTAGCCAGCCACTTTTCAGTTTTCACTCATCCGCCTTGCCAGCAAGACGGACTCTCCTACTCTCTACAATACCATCAAATTTTTCAACTAAGGATCTAAAGAACAAGACCTACATTACATCAAAGGATCACAGAAAAGAAACTACAATCAAGATCATGCCTAAACCGGATTTTAAAAAATGCCCCGACTGCTCAAGAAAGATGAACTCCACAGACTCACATGACTGCTGCTTGAGATGCCTCGGAGTCTCCCACAGGGTTGAAGACTGCACTCACTGTGCCAGAATGTCTCCCCGAGCCAGAAAATCCAGGCATCATGCCCTCCAAGATCTCATCCAGGAGGTAAGAAGCCCAGTGATCCTAGCTCCAGCTGGCCACGTGGCTCTCCCCGCTGCTCCCGATACCTCCACGATGCAGCCTGCCTCCTCCGCGGCTCCGGATGTGCCCTCTCCTGGCCTCCATCTGCAGCCGTGATGCCTCCGCCATGCCCTCAGTCTGCCTGCACCTCCTGAAGCTGTCTTCCTCCCTCTGGAATCTCCTCCGCAGCTGCAGCAAACAACGTGGGATTCCCCGGGCATGCAGGCAGCCATCTTGCCTTCTTCCTCCGCCCCCGTGGCGCTATTGGCTAGCGCCACGGCAACATGCCCACATCACCACGATGCTCCCCCTCCCACCGGCAAGCCTCTCCATCGGCGCGGAGACACCGCTTCAGCCCGCGCCAACGTCATAGAGGCTCTGGGAGGCATCGCAGGCACCAGAGAAGACACTCAAGCATGGGCAGCAGCAGCTCCAGAAGCAGACTACCTCCCAAGAGGCACCGCAGACACCGGAGCAAAGGCAAGCACAGATCCCAGCGCAGACACAGAAGATCACCCTCCACAGCAGCTCCTCTAGCCCTGTGCTTCACAGTAGCTACGTGCTCCCCCCCTACTCTGACACTGAGCTAGCTCTGCAATCCCCGGAGGAGCACGATCTCCAATCTTCTACAGCTCCTCCAAGAGCCAATCAGAAGACCGCCACTGTGATTCTCCCCCATCAAGGGGTCCCAGACAGAGCACAATATCCAGACTTGATGCAATTTTCGACCAATGGGTACAGACCCACGCAGCCACCCCAACTTCCTCTTCGGATTCAAGTGTCCCCATCTCACCAGCTGCACCCATAGGGCCGGCTCCTCCCCCCTCCTGCGATGCCACCAATCCTGGTGATGGGGAAGTACCCACCGCGTCTGAGTCCCCTCCGGCTGACAAAACCTTGGAACATGACCTCGTGCCTACAGCGACGGACCCCGCTCCAGGCACTCCAGAGGACCTAAACTACCCCAGATTCCTCCGCAAACTGGTGGCAGCAATGGCCCTCCCTGCAACTGGCCAACCCTCCGACCAGCGTCCGGAAACACAAGCAGCGCGAAAATTCCAAGAAACCCTGAGGGCTCCTGCACCAATACCCGTGCATCCTCTGCTCCATGAGAACCTCCTCAAGCTATGGCAGAACCCCAACTCGGGATCTCCTTCCTCCCGCAAACTGGACTTAAAATACCAGGTCCAACCATTGCCTGGATTCAACAAGCAGCAGCTTCCACATCAATCCATCGTGGTGGAGTCCGCCCTCAAATGCTCCAAATCGACGCAGGCACATTCCAACAACCCCCCCGGGCAGGGATCTCAAGCTACTTGATGAGGTCGGCAAAAAGGCGTCCCAAGGCACCATGCTAAGTGCAAGAGTTTCCGCCCACCAACTCCAGCATGCCCTCTACCAAGACGTCATCCTGGAGCGACTGAAGGACACCATCTCTGCCCTCCCGCAAGAGAGTCAACCTACTACCAATGCCTCTCTAGTGGATCTTCAGGAGTGCACTAAACACCAGGTGCGAGCAGCCTTTGACTCCTTTGATGCAGCCGCATGCACAGCAGGAACCGCCATCTCCGCTCGCGACCTCACCAGGCTTCGGGTCTCCGGCCTCAGAGAAGATACCCATGAGTGCATCGCTGACACCCCCGTACCGGCGACTTGCTATTCGGGGACAGAGTCAACGACACCGTCTCCACAATAAAAGACCACTGTGCCACACTGCAGACCCTCGCGGACGAGGGCCTCAAGCGCACCAACCGCAAGAGCTCCTATCAGCAGAAACAGTACCCTGCTTCCAAGTGGCAGTATAACCCATATTGGAAATGGCAGCAGCCACGATACAAGCCACAACCGCAACATACCTCCTACCGCAATAAACCTCGCCAACGCGACCGGAGACAGCAGAAGACCCCCCAAGCCAGGCCAACAAAGCAAAGCCTGCCCCCCTCCAGGGGTCGGCTCACCGCCTTCCTGCCGGCCTGGAAATCCATCACGATAGACAACTGGGTCCTCCAAATAATCAAGAACGGGTACCGCATCAGGTTCCATTTAACACTGTGACAACACAAACCCCCCCGAGAGAAGACGGACTCTACCTCTCTCACAGAACTGTCACAGGAAATATCCTCTCTCCTGACCTCCAAAGCAATAGAGCCTGTACCACAGGAGGAAATTTACACTGGCTTCTACTCCAGGTATTTTATGATTCCCAAGAAGTCGGGTGGTTCTCGCCCCATCCTCGACCTGCGCAGCCTCAACAAATTTATCGTCAAGGAGAAATTCCGGATGCATTCCCTTGGATCCATCCTCCCCCTCCATCTAGTGGGGGGAGTGGCTCTCATCCCTGGACTTAATGGACACCTACACACACACATCAGCATCCACAAGGACCACCACAAGTTCCTCCGTTTCCAGATCCGGGGGAGACACTTTCAATACAAGGTCCTCCCCTTGGGCTATCCCCTGCGCCGATTGTTTTCACCAAATGCGTGGCCGTTGCGGCCGCCCACCTACGCAAACAAGGCATATCTGTCTTCCCATACCTGGATGACTGGTTGATTTCAGCACCATCCCTGCAGGAAGCCACAGCATCTACGCAGCGGACCATCGCCCTCCTATCATCTCTGGGCCTCCTGGTCAACTTCCAGAAGTCACACCTGCAGCCAACGCAATGCCTCGAATTCATAGGAGCAATAATAGACACCACAGCCTCCCGGGCGTTTTTGCCCCCCTCTCGAAGGGATGCCATCACCCACCTGATACGACGCATCTCGGAGACCGGCTCCACGCCCGCCAGAACACTCCTCCGCCTTCTGGGTCACATGGCAGCCTCTACCCAGATCGCATCCATGGCAAAACTCCACATGCGCTACCTACAATGGCACTGGAACCAGCACTCGCAGCCCCTTGGCACCCTCATACCCAAGGACGCCACAGCCAAAGCCTCCCTCCTCTGGTGGACCCGCAAGAGGAGCCTTACTCTCGGCCGCCCTCTGAGGCAGCCTGCCCACCAGTTGACCATAACCACAGACGCCTCCCCATCAGGCTAGGGAGCACACTGCCTCCACCTACACACACAGGGAGTGTGGACAACACGGGAGCGGTCCTACCACATCAACCTCCTGGAGCTCAGGGCGATCCGACACGCCCTCAAGGCCTTCCAGGACCTGACTCATGGGAAACACATCCTTTTCCGAACGGACAACCAGGTGGCCATGTTCTACATCAACAAACAAGTGGAACGGGCTCACGCGCCCTCTGCAGGGAGGCTCTAGAGATATGGATCTTTGCCCTACGCAAACAATGCCACATCCAGGCCTCCTACCTGCCAGGACTCCAGAACGAGCTAGCGGACCGCCTCAGCCAGCAGCTCAACCCCCCAAAATGGAAGCTCAACAGTCAGGTGACCCTCACCATCTTCCAGAGATGGGGACAACCACTGATAGACCTCTTTGCCACGGAGGAGAACACCAAGTACGACATCTTCTGCTCGAAGCGTCCCTCCCACTGCAGCATTGCTCCGGATGCATTCGACTTGTGCTGGGGGGATTGGTCACTAGTGTACGCCTTCCCACCCTTTCCCCTGATACCGCTGACCCTGAGGGCATCATTTTGGACAGGGCTCAGGCCATCCTCATAGCCCCCTATTGGCCCCGCCAGGAGTGGCTCCCATTCCTCAGCCGCCTGGCACAGAAAGCGCCTCTTTGCCTCCCCTACAGCCAGACCTCATCTCCCAGGACGACGGCAACACCCTGCACCCCAATCTGCAGACCCTGTCCTTAGCAGCATGGAGGCTAACAAACCTCCACCTCCCGCCAGAGGTCACGCAGGTGATACTTGCAGCCAGATGGCCATCAACAAGGAAGTTCTACGGCCTGAAATGGAGACGCTTCTCCTACTGGTGCTCCGCCCTGCAGCTCAACCCCTTTTCCTGCCCTACGCCGCAGGTGCTACAATACCTCATGGAACTCTCCCAGCAGAGACTGCAACCTCAATCAATGCGAGTCCACCTGGCCGCAATCGCAGCCTTCCACGATCGCTACGGAGACACGTCCATCGCGGCCCAGTCTATTGTCGCCTGCTTCATGAAAGGGCTCACCAACCTGCGCCCCCCCGCACAGGGATCCGATCCCTCACTGGGACCTCAACGCTGTCCTCTGCCAGCTCACTCTACCCCCCTTTGAGCCCTTACACACAGCGGACATGAAACACGTCTCCTGGAAAACTGTATTTCTCATTGCCATCACATCAGCCCGATGGATCAGTGAGCTGCAGGCCCTGGTGGCGCACCCACCCTACACCAGCTCACCAGCGACAGAACCACCCTCCGGACGCACCCAAAGTTTGTGCCAATAGTGGCCTCGGCCTTCCACATGAACCAGTCCATTGAACTGCCTAGCTTCCACCCCGAACCCCACTCCTCTGCTGAGGAACAACAGCTACACACCTTGGACTGCGTCAGAGCCTTCCGCGTCTACTTCCACCGGATTGCTCCTCACCGCAAGGGGACACAACTCTTCGTCTCCTATGACCCCAACAAACCTGGACGTCCTGTTTCCAAACGGACCCTTTCCCTCTGAATCTCCGCCTGCATCGCCTTCTGCTTAGAGCGAGCAGGCGCAGAACCTACACCTCCAGTCAATGTGCACCAGCTGCGGTCGATGGCCTCTTCCATCGCCAACCTAAAGTCCGTCCCTGTGGCGGATATCTGCAAAGCAGCCACATGGTCATCCCCTCATACATTCCAAAGGCACTATTGCCACGACCTCTCCAACGAAGACTTGGCCTTTGGCCGGAAAGTCTTAACCACAGCAGACCCGCAATGTCGGTAACCATAACCGCCGGACTGCCAGAACTGCAAACTCCGTTCTGCACTGTTACTTGCACTTTGCACTTGTTGTTACTTGCACCGTATTTACATTGTTACTTGCACAGTTGCACTGTTTTGCTGTTACTTGCACCATTGTACTGTTTTTTGCACCTTTGAAGCAATCCCTGCACCAACTATGTGCTCAATAAACAGGCAAATTTGTTCACAATCACCCGCCTGGCCTCCTTCTCTTGACCGACCCTTGCACCACAGCTCCTCATAGCTTGGGAGGCACCTATTGTGGCTGACTCATCCTGCTTGTCCTAGGAGAAAACAAGGTTACTTACCTGTAATGGGAGTTCTCTGTGGACAGCAGGATAAGTCAGCAACACATTCCCACCCTCCTCCCCTTCAAGGGCTGGTCTTCTCCCAGGTACACGCCCCTAGCAGTAGACTCAGCTAGTAACTCAGTGGCTGGCTAGGGGCGGACCCGGAGGCGTGGCCTGAGTGGCCCATGCTCAGAAGGGCGAAGCCCTTCTGCACTATAGAGAGTACTTCCGTCTCAGCGCCGTCGGATGACATCACCTATTGTGGCTGACTTATCCTGCTGTCCACAGAGAACTCCTGTTACAGGTAAGTAACTTCGTTTTTTGCTGCAGTCAGTGGGCTTTCATCAGTCTATCCCTCCCATCTTTGGCAGCTAGAGAAAACCCAACATCAGAGCTGCAGAGCAGTGCAAATAGAGCCAAAGGTCGCTAACCATTTGCGTTTGTAGAATCTCTTTAATGTAGAGGTTCTCAATCTCTCAGGAAACACCTAGCCAATCAAATTTTCAGGATAACTACAAAGAATATGCATGAGAGAAATTTGCTTGTACTGCCTCCATTGAATGCAAATTAATTTTGTTATCCTGAAAACCTGACTGGCTAGGTGTATCCAGAGGACTGAGTTGAGAACTTAAGATACATTTGCATATGACTGAAGCATTGTGCATGCAAATTTGTCTTATACATATTCATTAGACATATTTGTACATCCTTGCTAGCTCCATCTGTTGCCACTAAAATACATCTGTCAATGGACATCTATTTCTAGGGCTAAAGGAGATCATCCCATGTTGTGACTTCTGAAATTCACAGACATCAAATTGGAATGTTATGCAAATCTCTACCATAAGAAACAACATTTTTCCAAGATGATCATATACAAGACATGTTCAGTAGCAGTAGTAGTTTAAAACTAATAGGAGTCTGTGGCTCTCACAATTGAATATATCCTAGCAAAGATCTCATTCATCTGCAGAGCACCTCGAAGGATGTTTGGTTTTATCTCTATATATAAACGTACTTGAAGGGGCTTTCAATAGAAGTTGCTGTGACTTTAAAGTGCTTGTATCTCCTGGCATTCATTCTTTCATTTGTAGTAATGCCTAAACAGGATATCTGTAAAAGAGGATATTAGGGAACATTGGGTCATTGAATACTGTTGGGATATAAGCAGCAAGTAGACCAAAAAAAGAAGCTGAAAACGTTCACAAACTTTTAATACAGTAAAAATCTCAAAACACTTCAGTGAGAAGATTTCTGAATCCATTACCATGCTTGTTAACATTAAGAACCAGGGATCAGATATCTGATCATCAAGTCAAGAGCCTAGATTCTTGGATTACAAAGTTGTTCCTGCTATAGTGGCTGAACAAAGTCATACTGGTTTATAATGCAGTAGTACTGTCACAGAAAAATGAGAATTCCAGGAGGCATGTTGGGATCAGAGGACAGAACATTCTCACATATATTTAGTTTACACATGTACAAATTTCCTCCACAAATATAGCAGGAATAAGCTATGCTGCAACATATGCTGGTACAAAGGTAAGCATCTACTTTGCACCTAGCTGATTTACTGAAAACTGCCCTCTAAGAGGGCAATTTAATAACAGGGCACCTATGTTAAGTGGGCTGGAAGGTCTCTCTTTATAAAACACTACTGCAAATCCTGCAGAGAATACATTCACATTGTGCCTGCTCTTGTGTAGATGCTTACCTTTTTGTATTTATTGTGCTAAATACACAGCCTTTCAACCAACCAACAAGGTTTACAATAAATAAAGTTAAAAGATAAGGAACAAATGAAGAACTCAATTATGTAACAGAACAGAGAGAAAGAGAGAGAGAATCAAAGCGTACTGGAGTGGCTCAATCCACCCGCTGCTGCAAACCACCAGTAATACCCACAAATCCTATACCTCATCAAATGCCTAAGTTTAAAAAAAGGGTCTTTAGATCCATCTTAAATTTTTTGTAGAAGGATTCTGAATAGAATGAAGAGAGCAATTAATTCCAGAGACACACAGCGCTGCAAAGAAAAAGGCGGCCTGCCTTGTAGATCTGTAACTGGAGGGATAGAGAAATGCTGCTTATGCAAGGAACATAGATGTCAGGAAAATACATGAGGTGATATGATACATCTGTTTTTAAGGTCCTATGTGTCAGGCGAAGAATCTTAAAATGAATTCTACCGATAACTAGGAGCCAGTGGTTCCTTTATTAACATAAGCATTGCTGTGTATGTGAGGAGAACCAAATCGCATTATTCTGAATAGATTATCAGACAAAGTATTTATAAACAAAGTCCAGAGTAAATGTTAAGAGAATGTAAATTAGAGTGTATTGGTCAGATATATCTAAGGCATGAAGTTATTGAAGGGCAAAGAAAGATGTCTTAACTGTTGCCGAAATCTCAGTTTCAAATGTTAACACAGATATTTAAAAGACTTAACTAAGGGAATCAAAGTACCTTTCAAGGATGGAGAAATGACCGACTAATAAGGTCGGTCTGTAATCCAGGATGCCACAGTCTTAAAATTCAATTTAAGACCATTTGTCCCTTGCCATATCATCCAGGCAGTGATTCATTACAGTTCAGTCTAGTGTAAATATCCATGCACAAATTAATGTATTTTTTTGGTAACTTTATCTTTATTGAATTTTTAACCGCTGGTTCAATAACATTATACATCAAACTATAACTCAGCCACATATAGGGCCATTACAACACACTCCGAAACTTATACAAACTTTCCTTTTTCATTCCCTCTCTAGTTACTCTTTACAAAAAAAAAACCCACCTCATTTATTATCTATTATCTAGCCATGTTTCATCTCCCCACCAAGAGCCCCCTTCCTATCCCCCCTCCCCCCTTTTCCCTTCGCTACCCTTTGCTTTTAAGATACTCTAATAAGGGTTTCCAATGTTTATCAAAATTAATGTCCTTGTCCCTACGCAACGCTGTCAAGCATTCCATAGTTACAATCTTGCGAAGCCTGGCCAACCAGGAGTCTATCCCTGGTGGTTGGTTCTGCTTCCATCTCCAAGCTATTTCACATCTGGCTGCAATAAGACATGCCCGCACCAGCTTACACCAGCGGGTCGAGGTTCTGTCTGGCCATACTCCTAAAAGGAATAGCTTGGGGCACATTTCGACTCTCAATCCGCAAATAGCTTGTATCTGGTCTCTAATATGCTCCCAATATCCTATCCCATATCCCACCACATATGTATATACGTCCCTTGACCCCCGCATCCCCACCAACATCAGTCAGATGCTCCTGGAAACATCTGGCTATATCTAGAGGGGGTATAATACCATCGCATCAAAATCTTATAAGCATTCTCTTTAAGTAACATACAGATGGAAGACCTCTTGGCCCCTTTAATTATGTTAATACAGTCCTCCTCTGTCCATCTCACCCCTAGATCTCTTTCCCAGTCTGCCATATAGCGAAGGTTCTCCCCTTCGCCCCTCGGGAGGCACAGACTGGCATATAAGGCCTGTATCAGGCCCCCAGATTGGTGATGCCTCCACCATAACCCCTCAATATCGTTAAGCCCTTCCTTAATCGTGTCTTTATTATGTTTTTGTTGCAGAAAGTGCACTACTTGTAAATATGCAAACATATCCCTAGTTCCCAGCTGATATTCCTCTTGTAACTGAGTAAATTGTTTAATTTCCCCCGAATCAAGAAAATTCATAAAACTTCCCAGCCCCTTCTCGGTCCAATGCCTGAATACCCCTTCCCTCCCTGGTCCAAAGGTCGGGGTATGGGCTATGGGTGCCAACATAGAGATCGAATGTACTGGCAGGGAATTCACTCTCCGCCACCCTCTCTGCCATTCTTCCCACAGATGTCGAAGGTACGGATTCTCCGTTCAATCCCTTCCTAAAGTTCCTTTCACCAACCATGGAATAAACCTCAAGCTATACTCCCCTGCCCAGAGCTGTTCGACGGACCAAAATCGCTTAGTTTCCCCTGACTCCCTCCAATCCATTGCTTGCCTCATTTGCGCCGCTAGGTAATACTCCCCAATCGCGGGCATTCCCAACCCCCCTTCTTTCATAATACTATACAGCACTTTTCGTGCTATCCTAGGTGGCCTATGCCGCCACACAAATAAGAACAGCTTTCTTTACAATCTCTGCAATATCAATCTCGGCACCTTCACTGGCAGAACTTGGAAAAAATACAACAGAGGTGGAAGGGTTACCATTTTCAATACCGCTATCCACCCGAGCCAGGAAAATTCCTCCCTGTGCCATTTCTCCAGATCTTTTTCTATCTGGGCAATCAAAGGAGGATAGTTTGCCCCATACACTCCTGTATATTCTTGGGTGAGTTGAACTCCCACATATTTAATCAACCTCTGGGCCCACCGAAAATTAAAATTCTTCTGATGTTGTTGTTGTGAGCCTCCTGATAAAGACACACTTAGGGCCTCCGTCTTGTCCCAATTAATTTTGAATCCTGACATCCTGCCAAACCGCTTCAATTCAGCCATATATATAGGCAACGCCAATAGCGGCTGGGTAACAAACAACAAAATGTCATCCGCAAATAAGGCCACCTTATGCTAGTCTTCCACAATTTGTAGTCCTGTCGCATCTCTATTTCATCACAACCGTTCAGCCAGCGGCTCCATCACTAGAGCGAAGTGCAGTGGAGATAAGGGGCACCCCTGCCGTGTGCCCCTCGCTAGTGAAAAAAATTCTGAGTACCGCCCATTTATCTTCACCGCAGCTACTGTTTTTTCATATAGGGCCTGGATCCACAACATAAGTCCCGGCCCCACCCCCAACTTACGCAAAACTGAGAACATAAACCCCCACTCGACTCTATCAAAGGCCTTTTCTGCGTTGATCGCCAAAAGTAACATTTCCTTCTTCAATTTATTGGCCGTCCACATAACCTGCAGAGCTTGCCGGATATTGTCACCCGTATTCCTTCCCTGAATGAAACCAGTTTGATCAGGATGTACCAGTCATGGCAATACCCATCCCAACCGATGAGCCAGAATCTTTGCTAATATCTTGCCATCCGTATTTAGAAGGGAGATAGGCCTATAAGACCCACAATACAGTTGGATCCCTTCCAGGCTTCAGGATGACCGATATTCTGGCCTGACTCATTGATGGCGCTAACTGGCTCCCCCGCAACACCTCATTATATAGCCTCTGTAACACCGGACCAAGCTGTTCCCCAAATGTTTTATAAAAGGCCATGGGTAAGCCATCTAAACCTGGGGATTTATTGCTAACTCTTTTATTACCCTTTTTATCTCTCCTAGTCCTATCTTCTCATCTAACATCTCTCTTTCTGCCTCCGTGAGCTGTTTCACTCCTTCCCCCTCCTTTAGATAGTCCTCCACCTCCCCTATCGAACTCCTACTTTCACTGGTATACAACCCCTTGTGGTACTGCATAAACTGCTCACTAATACCTCCAGTCTGGAAAATCAATTGGTCTGCTGGACCCTTAATTTTCACTATATTAGTCCGGTGCTCGCGTTCTCGCAACTTCCTAGCAAGAAGTGTACTCGCTTTATTGTTAAACTCATAATACTGTTGATTTACTCGTTGCATCTGATATCGTACTGTCTCCAACCGTAGCTCTACTAGTTCAGCCCTGGCTTGTTCTAGTTTCCGACGGATCCTTAGATCCCCTCCTCTCTTATGTTGTTGATCTAAGTCTGTAATTGATCTTAAACTTCTAGCCCTTCCCTCCCTTTCCCGCTTTTTCCGAGCTCCCCATTTCAATAATATACCCCTTATGACCGCTTTTAACCCGTCCCATAAAATCCCTCCCGACACTTCCCCCGTATCGTTCACTGCCAGATAATTGGTAATTTCTTCTTCTACCTCCACTAATATTTTCTTGTCTCGTAACAAACTCTCATTAAGTCTCCAAAAGGTTTGACCACCCTGTTCCACGCCTCCTAAAAACTCCCCTCAAGTCGGCCCATGATCCGTCCATGTCAACGGTTCAATCTCCATCCGCAACACTTTCTGGGACCATGTCTCATCCCCCAACAAAAGATCAATCCTGCTATAACTTTGGTGCACACTCGAAAAATATGTATAATCTTTCCTTTGTGGGTGTATCTGATGCCATAAATCTTGGAGCCTAAAGCGACTTAGTAACTCGTTTAAACTTTCACTCCCCTTGCTCCCCCCTCTGCTCCCTAACCCTGATCTATCCAGATATGGGTTTAAAACCTCATTAAAATCTCCCCCCCAAAAGCAATGCTCCATGAACGTTATCTTCTAACCAATTTCCAAGTTGCCCCCAAAAGACCGTCCTCGACTCATTTGGACCATATATGTTTACAAATGTGACTTTTGACTCTGCATCTCCCCCCATACCAGCAACACCCTCCCTTTAATTCCTTTTATCACCCCTCCCACTAGGAAGGGCACATCCCCCCGAATTAAAATCGCTACACCCGCATTTTTAGCTGTGCCTTCCGCATTAAAAAACATGTGAGTAAATGCCCCACTTTGCAACAAATGTTCATCTTTTGGTAACAAATGTGTTTCTTGTAGAAACACTACTTGCCATTGCCAGTTCTGTACCTCCCTAAGGGGCATTCTCCTTTTTTGTGGGGTATTCAATCCCCTAACATTTAGAGATCCAATTCTAAGTCCAGCCATCATGACCCCCCAGAAAATCCGCCTATGCTCCTATTGCTCTCTCGTATGCTCTCTCCTTTTCTACCCCACCCGCTCTCAATTTCAGTTCCCCTTCGATCTACCCCCCACCCCCTTACCCTCCCCACCTTTGCCTTCAAACTATCCCCCCTCTCCCTGCAGATCTTTTCTCTGCGACTCCTATCCTAGAGGACATAACCCCCACCTATACCTCTCCTATACCTGACCCCCCCTTATCCCCCCACTCCACCCCCCTATCCTGTCCTACGCTCCCTCCCCTTCCCCCCGTTGCCCTCTTTATCCTATCTCTTGAACATTTCAACATTACATCAATAACTTGCAAATACTAACATTAAACACACCAACTGGCATTCCCCTTTGAGAATGCCAATCAGCCACCCTTGTCTGGGAGAGGAGAAGAGGAGCCAAGCGCACATAACGCTACTATCAACCCCGTTTCTCCTCCACCACCAACCATCTCTTCCTCTCCTCATCATCATCAGATATTTTAGTCAGTATCTCCACTCCCTCAGTTCAAGTAATTGTTGCAGAGGCGCTGCTTCTCTCGCCCTCCTTCCTTATCGCGCTGTCCCTCGATAGGCGTCGTAGGCGATGACCCTTCTCCGGAATCCGTTGCCATTTAAATTTTTCTAGCAAGCTCGCCGGATTGCATTCCCGATCTGGAGATCCCCGACTTATCTGAGGCAAATTGGGTGCGTTGTTTTTCTCCAAGGTCTCCCAGGCCTCCATCTCAGTCCTTACTCTCTTGGTCAGTCCCTTGATTTCAAACTGTATTCCAAATGGGAAGAGCCATTTATATTTAATGTTTTCCTGCCGTAGATATGCAGTCACAGGCCGCATGGCTCTTCTGCATTGTAAAGTAGAGGGCGCCAAATCCTGAAAAATCTCCGCCGTTACATTTTCCCAAAGCAGCTTGCCCTTCTTTGCTGCTGCTCTCATTATTTCTTCTTTTAGCTGATAGCTAGAGAGGCACGCGATAATGTGTCTTGGTTGAGCTCCTAGCTGAGGTCCCAGAGCCCTATGTGATCTTTCTAATCCTATATCTGGCTGCGCTTCTGCCGGGCCCCCACCTCCCTCCTGTAGCAGGGCTGTGCAAATTTCTTTAACTATTTGTTCCGCTTTCTGAAATTTGGCGCCTTCCGGGACCCCCCGAATCCTAATGTTGCAGCGCCGCGATCGGTTCTTCAAGTCTTCTCTCTCAGTTCATCCCTCTCTTTCTGCTAATTGAGGACGGACTCCTGGGCACTTTGCGCCGCCATCACCATCTCTTCCACATGGTCCTCCAGGCAGTCCACCCTTTGTCTCAATGCTTGTAAGTCTTGCCGCAGTTCTTTAACAACTTCCTTTACCTCTGTTTTCCCTGCAATCACTTCTTTTTTTTTTTTTAATTTAAAAGTTTTTATTAGCACTCAACATAACAAGCAATACAGAACATACTTCGGGGACCCCCCCCCCCCGACACAAAAACACAAAGCAAAAAAAAAACATTCTGTACAGTGTCATCGGCATGTGGGGTAGAACCCCGCCCATAGTGCTACTCCATTTTCTGTTATCCCCCATACTCTGTTTTGCACTTCATACATTGTATCTTGTACAGTTTATACATTCTACAGTTTATACAGGCAAAGATTCGTCTATTGTGGACCATACAAGCATAGAGACCACAGACTACACATTAACCGTAATAATAAGAGACCCCCCCCCCCCAAATAATATCCACCCCCCTCTACTCCCGCTAGCCCTAGACCTCCCAACCCAAACCTCCCTCCCTCCCGTAAAGCAGAAGATCCCCTTCCCCACCATACAAGCAGCGGTGAGCTGACAACTAGTAACCACGGCAAATCTTAACCCGAGGTGCAGAAGTGCAGAGGTGCATACAGGAAACAGCCTACCCGACACCCCCACAGGTGGAGGGGACAGGGAGTGTATACTACAACCCTGACCATGATTTTATACTAAACCCCCCCCCCCCTACTGCCTTCCAATGCTCATATCGTTCCCACACCTTATTGTACCTGTGGACAGTATGTTTGTGATGAGCTTCTATTGCACAATACCCCCTAAGCTGCTCTATACGCCCCACCACCTCCGCTATTGGGGGAACATCCTGTTTCTTCCACCATTGCAGCAGACCCATCCTCCCGGCAATAACACAGTACCCCTGTAGTCTATTCAATTCTCTCCCTCCCCCTCCCAGCACTCCTTCATTCAGAATCACCACACTAGGGTAAAACCCACCTGCACCCCTGTAATGGCAGCCGTAAGGCTTTCCACCTCCCGCCAATAATCCCGAACTATCGTACATCCCCACAGCATATGCAGCAAATCACCTCTATCCCCACACCCTTTCCAGCATCTATCCGAACTCGCCGGGTAAAGGGCGTGCAGCCACACCGGTGTCCAGTACATTCTGAACCGTAGCTTATAGCTGTTTTCCAGCATAGCTGTTCCCGGAGCCAATTTATGGGTTCTGATATAAATTCTTTCCCACCGCTCAACATCCCATTGCCCCCCCAGCTCCTCCTCCCATTGCAACTGACCCCTTATAGGGCCCTGTTGATATTCCCCCAGAAGTTTGTATAACTTTGAAATAATCCGAGTGGGCATCCCGGCACTCCCCATCATCTCCTCAAACTGCGTGCGCTTCGCCATCCAATCCTGCTTCACCTCCCGCTGCTGAAGCCGATACCACAGACTTACATAGGCAAATCTATCGGACTCCTCCAAACCATATTGCCGTTGCAGCACCTCAAATCCCCGAATGTGCCCCCCTTCCTCCACCAATTGACCCACTTTCCGTAATCCTTTCGCCCCCCACCTCCGAAAAATCCCTGCTGCCTCACCCATCCTGCCCGTCATTAAAGTCTGAAGTGGAGTTTGGCGGGAGACTTGTTTCCCCTTCTAGCAAAAACCGCTTCCATTTCACCCAAACCTGTCTTGTTAATTCGCGATAGGGATTCCCATCCCCTTTCTCCGTCCCCCCCCTCCAGGGTCCCCTATCCATTCCCCCACCACTGCCCCCTCCCCTTCCTCCCTCTCCCCCCAGCCAGGTCTCTCCACCCCCTCCTTCCAAGCAAACATCGCCCGTAGTTGCGCCGCTTCATAATATCGGAGCAACGACGGGACTTCCCCAATCCCCCCTCTGCTTTTAACCTATACATGGTTGCCCTGGCGACTTTCGGGCGCTTACCATCCCAAATAAATTGCAGCAGGAGATTTTGCATCCGATCTATTTCTTTTCTAACCAGCCTACACGGCAGAGACATATACACAAATAATAACCGTGGGAGTACATTCATTTTTACCACCGCAATGCGGCCCAGCCAAGACAAATACAACCCCCGCGCCACCGGGATAGATCCTGCCGGACAGTCTCAATCAAACCTTGATAGTTCCCATTGCTTAAGCCGAACAAGAGGGGTCCCTAACTGGATCCCCAAATACCGAAATCTCCCCTCCACCCACCGAAACTTAAAGTGGTGTCGGAGGCTCTCTTCCACCCTGGGCGTCAAATTAAATCCCAACAATTCCGTCTTCCCTTGATTCATTTTATATCCCGCGAGGCGGCTGTACCTGTGTATAGCCGTCAAGAGCACCGGTAGAGTTGTAAGGGGCTGGGTCAGGGTGAAGACAACATCATCTGCAAACAGCCCAATCTTTTCTTCCCTCCCACCAATCGTCACGCCTTTAATATCCGTCACCCGTCTGATATAGGCTGCCAGCGGCTCTATAGCCAGTGCAAACAAGAGGGGTGACAAGGGACATCCCTGTCGAGTACCTCTATGGAGCTCAAAACTCTCAGAGTACCCGCCATTCACCCTAACTCTAGCACGCGGTCCCTGGTAAAGCGCTTTAATCCAACTAATATACCTCCCTCCAAACCCCATGGTCTCCCAAGACCTGAAACATAAACGACCACTCCACCCGGTCGAATGCCTTCTCGGCATCTACTGTGATTAACACTGCCTCCTCGGTGGTACGCTGAAGATGCCACATGACATTCAAAACTTTTCTCACATTATCACTACCCTGACGCCCCTTCACAAAACCCGTCTGATCCGGATGAATCAGGTGCGGAACCACATCTTGAATTCTATTCGCCAAAATCTTTGCCAACAACTTTGCGTCCAAATTTATCAAGGAGATAGGTCGGTATGAGCCGCATACCCCTTATCTTTACCTGGTTTCGGCAGGAACGATATAACCGCCTCAGCCATTGTGCGCGGAAGGCCCTCCCCCTGTAGCACCTTATTAACTACCTAAGTAAAGAGGGGCGTGATCTGGTCTGAGAAGACCTTAAAGAACATTGCCGTATATACCCATCCAACCCTGGCGCCTTTCCCAATTTCAGTGTAGTTATAGCCCTCCGCACCTCCTCCTCCCGGATTTCCTGCCCAAGATATTCTCTTTCCTCCGCGGTCACTTGCGACAGACCACATTCCTCCAAAAAGTCAGCCGTGTGTCCTGCCCTCCCACCTCCAACTCACTTTCATACAATTTCTGATAGTACTCCCGAAACACCCCCCTAATACCCTTAGAGGTATGGATCCAGTCCCCTCTAGTGTTCCTAATACCATCCACATGCGCTGCTTGCCGCCGCCCCTTCAGGCGACTGGCCAGTATCTTCCCCGCCCGATTCCCGCCTTCGAAATGGGCCTGCTTCAGTACCGCAAGCTGGAATGCTATCTCCTGGGCCCGCAGTGTACTCAGCTCCGCTCTAACCCTAATGAGCTCCGCAAGGATGCTTGGATCCGACACCTTCTGATGTACCCCCTCTAAACGCCGCAGCTGTTGCAATAATTTACTTTCCGCAGCCCCTTTTTCCCGCGCTTCACACCCGCGCCCCTAGGCTAACCAACTGGCCACGCATCACCGCTTTTAAACCATCCCAGAGTACCCCCATAGACACCTCCCCTGTATCGTTAAATTGGAGGTAGTCCTGTATATGAGCCCTAATCTTCCCCACATGCTTCTCCTCTTCTAACAGAGAGTTGTTGAGTCTCCAAAATTTGAGGCTATCCTCTTTCCGACCCAGATCGAAACAGACACTCACCGGGGCATGATCGGACCAAGTGATCGAACCATGTTCTATATCCTGTACTCTATCCAGCCAAATTCCACCCCCCCATATCATATCCAACCTACTGTAGGTGCTATGTACTGGGGAATAGTATGTATATTTCCGTTCTCCCGGATGCCAGCTCCTCCAAACATCCACCAAACCCAGGCATTCTCTCAATTTATGCAGGCTTTGTCTATCCCTTCGCCCCCCACCCCCCTGCCCCCCGCTAGTGTCAATTCTGGGGTTACACGTCAAATTGAAATCTCCTCCCAGTATTATTGGAATATTCCCCACTCCCTCCAACTCCTTCAAAAATTGCTCATAGGCCTCCCCCTGTTTCTCATTGGGGCCATACCAGCTGATCACCCACACCTCCTCCCTTTCAATTTGCAGCAGCACCCCCACCCATTTACCTCCTTTTCCCCGTCGAACCTCCTTCACCCGGTTATGATACTCCCCCCCTATCAGGATGCCCACCCCCCCCTTCCTAGAGTTTAGTCTCTGGCCCGCCAGAACCACCGTAGGGTACTGCCGAGATTCTAACATATATTCCTGCCCCACCCGCAAATGAGTTTCCTGTATGCACATAATATCAGCACCTGTTCGTTTACCCTCCATCTCCACCAACCGTCGTTTCTGTCTGGAACGCAGCCCTTTGACATTCAAGGTCATAATCCGCAACTTCCTCTGCTTCCCACCCCCCCCTCCCCCTAACCCGCCACCCACCCTCCCTGCCCCATACCTCCCCCCTCCTCCTCCTCCTCCTCTCCTCACCCGTCGAACCTCTTTGAACCCCCTCAAAGCCTCCCCCCCCTTCCCCCCCTCCCCCCCCTTCCCCCCCATATCCTCCATCATTTCCAGAGGATAACTCAGGAGTAGTGCGCCCCCTACCTTCCCCAGCCTAACACTTATTCTCATCTCTACCCCCCCCCCCGGCTACCAACCCACTCACCCGCCTCCCTCTGTCACCTACTCATCCCCTCTGCCCCCCTGTTCCTCTCCACATGCCCCTCCCACACCCTCAATACCCCTCCTTCCGTGCCCCCTCTCCCCTCCCCCCTGTTCCCGGAATCCTCCTCCCCCTCCCATCCTCTTACTCATTCCCCTTCACCACCCGCTCTCCAACTTCCCTCCCTTCTCTTCCCCAAATTACATTACACAAGTCCTATATGTTACCAAGAGGGTCAGACAGAGACATAACACTCCACCTGCCCCCTTCAACAGTTAAACCAACCTGCTATCAGTCCACAAAGACCTTCAAGTGTCTTCCGGCAGCTGGGCGGCTTGCAGCTCCCGCCCTGGGTGTGCAGTCCTTGCACGCCGGTGCTGTGGGCTGCCCCCACCCCGCCCCCGCCACCCGCCAGGTGCAATACCTGCCCCCACACCTTCCGTCGTGGTGCTCAGTCCTGCCTCCCGAAGGGCCTGCATTGCCTCCTCCGGAGTCTGTAGCCGCCACGGTCGCCCGTTAAATGTGACCGAGAGTCCAAATGGATGAAGCCATCGATATTTAATGTCTTCCCTCCGCAGGATTTGTGTAACAGGTTGCATAGCCCTCCTCCGCTGCAACGTGCCCGCAGAAAGGTCCTCATATATGTGCACCGGGTACCCTTGCCACATGAGGGCTCCTGCTCTCCCGTATTTTATGCACAATTTTCTCTTTGATTTTATACCGTGCTAGGCATATGATGATGTCTCGTGGTTTATTGCCAACTGGTTTGCCCAATGCACGGTGCGCTCTTTCCAACTGTATGTCCATAGCTGTCACCTCTTCTCCACCTTGTCGGAGAGCTTCCAGGCACACCGATCGCGCAACCTTTTCACTGTCCATAAACTCCTTTTCCTCTGGGATCCCACGGAGTCTCAAATTGTTGCGTCGCGAACGGTTCTCCAGATCCTCCAGCTTATATAGTAGAACTTCATATTGAGATCCTAACTTCACATTCCGTTGGGTCTCTTCTTCCAGTGTTGTTCAAGTTCTTGTAACCTGTTCTCGTGATCTCCCATTCTACACACCAACTCGCCGACTTCCTCCTTCAGGGGACCCAACACCTCATTCAACTCATTCTTCACAGATTGCACCTCATTTTTAATTTCAAGAAACCAGTCTCTAAGCTCCGCTCTGGTGATATGTTGCATAGTTTCCTGCCCAAGAGCTGTTACATTCTCCCTCTCCACTTCTTCACTCTGCTCTTCTTGTCCATCAGGTGGCTTTTTATGCCCTGCCTGGCCGGCTTCTCCCTTCCCTCCATGCGATCCAGGGTAGGCAAACTCTTTAAGATCTGCCGCTTTCCTTCTAGTGGTCATTTCTGCCCCAGATTATGCAGTCTAGCTCTGTACTGGTCTTTCACTCTTCACCCTTGCTGTCACTAAGGGCAGCCTTACACAATACTGTCACTCTGCTCCGCGCTGCACCAGGTCCTCCCAGTGCCCTCTGACTCTAGCACTGCAAACTCACAGTTGTAGGACTGTCTCCAGTCCTGTGGGCTCCCTCCTCAGCCTCTGTTTGCTGCCAGGTTCATTGCCCTCCTCCAGCACTCCTGTGCTCCGCACTCTTCTCTCTCGGAGGAATGGGACAGCTGGGGAAATGCGCCACTCACGCCGCCTCTGTGAGGCCTCCGGGCGCCATTTCTGCCCTCCACGCGGCTGTATAGGCCTCCCGCTCACGCGGCTCTCTGCCGCCGAATTAAACCGCCGCCGGCGTTCCAGCCGTCGCGGTCAGCTCCGGCCGCTTCCCGCACCCGGGACCACCACTTTCCACCTCCGGGGGGTCGCAATATGACTTTAAACGGCCGGATCGGTGCCGGAGCAGCTCTTTCAGGCCGCCATCGGCTCCGGTGACGTCACTTCCTCCCGCAATCACTTCTTTTTTAATCGCTTTACACCATCGCCAGAGATCGCTCCTCCGCGTTTTCCGGTTCCTCTTCCGTGTCTGTCTCGTGCCGCTCTCCTTGATCACTCGGCATCGACAACGGGGCATAAGAGGATTGAAATTTATCCAGTTTTTTTCTCACTGACATCGTAAGCTTCTCCGCCTCGTTCTTCCCCCGGTAGATATTGAGAGAGGGGCCAAATGCACCAGTTATTAGCGATTGTTCTCTCCGTCCCAAAGAGAGCTCTATATTCAGGCGGCCATTCCAGTTGGTGACATCACATCCTCTCGATTAATGTATTTTATAAGCTATTTGTGTACTAAACTCTACCTACTGCAATGACTACAGTAAAAAAAAATATGAACATTATGTCATTGCACATATTTTTATGCCTGAAGTAATTTTATGCACATATATTGCCACATTATGTGTGAAAATAACTTCATAAAATTACCCCTTAAATGCTGACACTGGCTTTTAGTGGCATCCATATCTGTAGTATGCTTTTACCCACCTGCTAACTATTTCCTTCAGCCCTTCCTGTATTTAAGATCTCACATACTAAGGGTTTTCTTATCCAGTATCCTTGACGTTCTTCTGCCCTATCAGAAGAAATTTACTGAACTGACACTCTTCACTCTATTACTTCTCAGGTAAAGCTACGCCTTGAAAGGAATCTATAGGATAAAATAATAAAATGTAGCTATAGTGATTAGAGTAAGGGCAGCACCAGTAGAACTACCCTGTGTGTCACTAGGAACCCAGCAGGAACATGGCCAACATAGGGTTTCCACGTCCAGTAGGAAGGTGGCAGCAATGCAGTGATATGGACAGTGCTAGGGTTGATACTAGAGCTTTTGATGCGATAACACCTGATGGAAAATGCTCCCGGAAATGACAAACTACACATGGGCTCATCACATGGAGGGAGGTTCTCCAATAATGTAGTGGGCTGCACTTTTCTCACACTCATTCAAGCTCATCCTCTCTCATATACCCTCGGGCTCACTCTGCTCTCTAAGAACATAAGAACATAAGACATGCCATACTGGGTCAGACCGAGGTCCATCAAGCCCAGTATCCTGTTTCCAACAGTGGCCAATCTAGGTCCTACGTACCTAGCAATATCCCCAAAAGACACAGGTTCCACAATGCTTGTACTGGGTCAAGCATTGATATCCTGGGTCCCTTTTTAATAGTGGTTTATGGACCTTTCCTCCTGGTCTCATCCACTACGCTCTCTCTCATCCTGCCTTCAGGCTCATGCCCTCTCTCTGAACCCCCTCAGGGTCTCTTCCTCTCCTTTCCAACCCCCCTCATCCTGCCAGTTTGTCTCTTTAAAACTTACCCTGTCTGCCTAGCCTCCCCTCTGTAGCTGGCAATGGTGGTGATTGTAGCCGCAAGGAAAACAGCAGCACCCCACATTTCTGGACAGGGCTGGCAAGGACGCAGCAATGTGAAGCAATATTTAAAATATCTGGCTCCCTGCTCTGTCATCTCCTCAATCAGCAAGCTCAGGTGGTTTATATATAACAGACAGGATTCGCTGTATATGACAATATTCCAGTGACATATTAGTGTGCCACAACACAGTGGCTGAGAACCACTGTACCAGAATAACAAGACAACATAAAGAGTGCACATATCATATGTCCCAAAAAGCGGCAGAAGGTAGATTTGGAGGGAAGGAAGTGGCCAGAGCTCAGAGCTGGGTTAGGGCATCGGAACAAGGCCCTGAAGAAAGGACCTACGTGGACTCAAACTCATAGTTCTGGATAATTCTTATTCTTATCCAATACAAGTTATTACAGTCTAAAGAAGGTTCAGTGTAATGGAAAATTGAGAGAGTGTCAACAAGGAAAAGTCTCTTACCTGGTACATCTGACACATAAGTAACACAGCCACCCACATAAAGTGAAACACACTGTTCAAAAACATCCAAAACATCCATGGAGAACATGTGGCAATCTGTGTAATGTATGTCCAAATCCCATCTTTTGTGTAGCTGGTCTCACAGTGGATTCCCCAGTCTAGAACAGATAAAAAAAATAAAAAACCTTACTGTCACACAAACTTATAGAATTCCAGAGAATGAGAAGATTCCCTTTTAAGAACCAATTCTAAAGGAGGCTCCACATAGAAAATGACAGCAGATAAATAAACAGCCTATCTAATCTGCACATCCACACCAAATGCTTGGTTTCACAATTCCTTTCTCTTCTGTCAGAGATCCTCTGTGCTTGTCCCATGCTTTCTTGAATTCAGAGACAGTCAATCACCTTTTTTGTAAACAAATAATTCCTTGGATTATTCCTGAATCTACCCCCCACCCAATCATCCTATAACCTTCTGTAGCGTCTACTTTCCATTGAAAGAGGCCAGTCTCCTGTGCATTTATACCTTGGAGGTATTAAAATCTCTATCATCTTTCTCCTATCCTACCTTTTCCTCCTGGGTATAATGTTTAAATTTAAATATGTTCCCATACGCTTTATGACTAAGACTACAATCAGGGGTAACAATCTAAGGTCGTATCTAAGCAATGGAGGGGTAAGTGACTTGTCAAATGCTACAAGGAGCATCACTGATCACTGATCCCTGATCCCAGGTTGCTGCCCTAACCACTAGGCTACTCCTCCACTTCCTGGGACTCATTAACACTGTTACTCCCAAGTACAACCTCACCACTGGGGCTTTCTCTTGTGCTACCCCCTGCTCCATTCAGCTCATTACCAGAAGGCTAGACCATACCATATCACAGGCATGTCCAACTTCGAATAGGTCGTAATCTACTTTTTCCGGCCAAAAGTGCTGGTGATCTACCACCATGAAAATTAAGTTTCAAATTAGTTTCAAATTAAATTTTAACCCAATAAAGTTGGAGGATTTCCACCCCCCCCCCCCCCGCAATTTTTAATGAACCTTCTGTCATTTACTTGGATGTGATCAGCTGTTAAGCAAATTAAGCAAAAACAAAACAGAGAGACAAAGATCCAGTAAGAACTGCGAGGGGAAATGGAAAGTACATTTTTTCTTAAAGTTTTATTGAGTAATAACTTTCTTTAACTGTCTTAATAACTTTCTTTAACTTTTATTGAGTAATTTGTGTTAAATTTAGGTTGAGTATTGATCCAGGCTGATCTTGCACAATCTTTCATATTTCGCTCTTGCTCATTAGTGAGACATCTGAGCCTGCATTTCATCCACCATCTTTTTGAAGTTGGGTGAATATTGCGTGAGGGCCAGTCTCAGGGAATCCTGGAGATGTTCATCTTGCGTGAGGGCCAGTCTCAGGGAATCCTGGAGATGTTCATCTTGCGTGAGGGCCAGTCTCAGGGAATCCTGGAGATGTTCATCTGTCATGTTGGAATGTTGTGTACTCTGTCATTTTCAGATGGGAAAACGCAGATTCACACAAATAAGTTGAACAGAAACAGGAGTGTACAGCTTCACTGCATCTTATCAAGTTGGGAAATTTTGTCTCTAGGCACTAGCTTCCAAAACGATTCTTGCTCAGCATGGGTCTTGAGAAATATGTCGTTTTTAAGGGTTAATATTTCGTTTTCAAGAGATGGCTTGTTCAATGAGTAATTTTAACTGACAGCTGCAGTTTCTTTAATGTCCACATCTACTTTGAATGGGTATGACAAGTACTCCACAACTGTTCCAATTTTTTGGAAGTCACACAATCTATTTTCAAATTCCTGGATAACAGAACAGATTTCTATCATATACTTCTTGTTCTGAAAAACAAAATTTGGATATTGTCCCAGATGGTCCTGCGTATTAGGAAAATGATCAAAAGTGTTGTTTGCAAGGTCAGTCATCATTAGCTCAAATTTGCTCTTGTAGGATGAAACTGTACTCATCTCACCAATGCATTTGTTTTTACCTTGTAGTTCAAGGTTCATATCACTTAGTTCGCCTGTAAAGTCAGCGAGAAATGCCAGATCACATAACCACACCTCATCTTCCAACTCTGCTTGGTCATCTCTCCTCTCCTTCAAAAAACGTATTATTTCATTTAGCAAATCATGAAATCTTTGCAGAAATTTGTGCCTACTTAGCCACCTTACATCTGTGCAAAATGATTTCTGCTGCCCCTTCAAGAGTAAGATTGAAAAGCCATCTTTGAAGTGATCTTCCACGAACTGAATTTACAATTTTGAAAGTGATGTCCAAGACGATTTTTGTATTGAGTCTCTTGCTTGCCAAAACTTGCTGATGAATGATGCAGTGGTAAGAAAGGAAATCTGGGAGATCGTCATGCTGTCTACAGAGGGCTATGAAACCGCTAACCTCACCTGTCATTGCTCTTGCTCCATCAGTAGTGATGGAAACAAGTCTATGCAATGGAAGATTACACTTTGTCACAAAAGAATGGAAAGAACTGAATATTTCCTGACCGGTAGTTCTCCCTTTTAAAGAAATCATTCCAAGTAGTTCTTCTTTAACACTGAAGTCTTCAAAAACCATCCGGATAAAGACTAGTAACTGGGCTATGTCTCTTATGTCTGTAGATTCATCCAGTTGGAGTGAGAAAGCAACACAATTTGAAACATCCTCCAACAATTGTTCAGTTGTGTCTCCATACATCTTTTCTATTCGCCGCACAATGGTGTTTCTTGACAATTGTACATCTTAAATAGCAGCTATGATATCTTTCTTATTTTTAAATTCTTCAAAAAGACTGTCAGCTGCTTCAAGAAAACAATCTTTTACAAATTCCCCTTCAGTGAAAGGTTTGCATTTTTTTGCGATCAGGTTGCTGACCTTGAAGGATGTTATGGTTGCATTGACCAAATGTGACCTTGGCTTCACCATCAACTGTTGCTGAGTAGCCAATTTTGATTTAAGTTCTTTGAGCTTCAGTTTACGAATTTCACTTTTGGGTGGAAAATCAGCATCAAACTTATTGCTATGTAGAGCCTTATGACATTCCAAATCACCATTTTTGGGCAAGGATACTGGGGCGTTACAAATTAGAAAACACCACTTGTCTTTCACCATGATGAAGAAGTAGTCCATTTCCCATTCATCATGAAAGTGGTAGGTTTTGCTCTTCTTTGGAACACTCATCTTCGTTATACTGGGGTGGCTGGATGTAAGAAGGCCAAATCTCCTGAGTTAGTATAAACACTGGCTGAATCTGGTCCAAAACTGTCACTGTCCCAAAGTATTAAAGATCAATAGGAACTGAAGACCTCTGGATGATGTGCAATACAAGGACTGGAGATGCCAAAACCACACATGCAGTTCTAAAAGTAACAATAAGAATTCATCATACTGGCACCAATAATCAAATACCACCAAACAATCATCAAAAAAACTCAAACACCTGTCCAGCAAACCAGATAAAATCAAATACCGTCAAACAAGTTCAAATACCACCACACGCGATTTAATAAATTCTGCACACAGTGTAGAATCAACGCAAAGGCTAGGCAAAATAAAATTGCAGAGGCAAGCAAAAGTCACAGTGGTTTGAACCAATTCGAAGGCAAGGCATAGGCAAGTTAGAACAAAATTGGAAAAGCCCGCCAAAATCACAAAATTCTTGACACTTTGTTGTGTCTGCCCAAAAACGTTTAATGAAAGCGAACTATAAAGCGACCAACGACCAGCACACGACACAGCTAATATGGTAAGTGTATTCAGGTAAAGGCCGGGCGAATGGATATCGCCTAGTATATAACACACTTCTAAGGGGTGTTGGGGCGGGGGCAGGAATGGGTGATTCTGAGAGGCAGGAGACCAGGTATGACGCTAGGCCTGTGGCGTCTCATTGTGGGGCGCAGGCAGCGGTCCCCTGGGGTACCCACAAACTACTGGCACAAAAACAACAAGCACCCCCAAGATTCCCGCAGGCAGGGAAAAAAGACAGGCAAAGGATCAGCAGCAGTGGCAAGCCCTCGGCAAACGACCTGCTGGCCGAAGCTCTCTCCTAGTAACGGGGCGAGCTGCTGGAGAGATGGAGCCAAGTGGGGCTGGCGATCTACCTCTGACCCCTCCCGATCTACCTTTTGGGCACAGAGTAGTTACTCACCTGTAACAGGTGTTCTCCAGGAGCAGCAGGAAATCAGTCCTCACATATGGGTGTCATTGACGCCGATGAAGCCCCAGCGGAGCATTTCCCCAGCTTTCCATGAAAGCCTTTGGGAATGAAGGCACACATGCGCGGTTCCCTTCCCGCCTAAGGTGCCATCTTACCTCAGTCAAATGACATAGCTAAGAACAGCACACAAAAAATGAAAAATAAACTATGTACAACTGCAACTCCCAGGGGAGGAGGGAGGGTTGTGAGGACTGATTCCTGCTGCTCCTGGAGAACACCTGTTACAGGTGAGTAACTACTCTTTCTCCAGGACCAAGCAGGAAGTCAGTCCTCACATATGGGTGACTCCCTAGCTCTGGGCTACCAAGGAACCCAGGCTGAACAAGAGAACTCCCTCTAGTCCCAGCATCAAAGAAAAGCTTTTCACTGACACAACCTCCACCGGTAGCCCAACAGAGGGCAGGAGTTGCCTAAACCTCAAAGAGATTCCGGAGTACTGCCTGGCCAAAAGCACTGTCCCTACAGGACTCCCTCTCCAGACAGTAATGGGCCGCAAAAGTCTGGCTTGAAGACCAAGTTGCAGCCCTGCAGATGTCTACCAACGGTACAGAGCGGAGATGAGCCACTGAGGCAGCCATTGCCCTGACACGGTGGGCCGTGACCCTACCCTGCAAAGGAAGGTCAGCTGCCTTGTAAGCCCAGGTGATACAGTCAGCCACCCAGATGGACAAGGTACGCTTGGACACAGCTAACCCCAAATTATTAGGGTCAAAAGATATGAAGAGCTGAGTAGCCCTTCTGTGCCTTGCGTACGGTCAAGGTAGAAGGATAAGGCCCTCCTACAGTCCAGGGTATGCAGAACTGCTTCAGCCTGGCTTGCATGAGGCCTAGGGAAGAATGTTGGAAGAACCACCTCCTGGTTGAGGTGGAAAGAGGAGACAACCTTGGGAAGGAACTTGGGATGAGTACTGAGGACTACCCTGTTCCTATAAATTCTGGTGTAAGGCCTATCACAGACCAGGGCCTGAAGCTCACTCACTCGTCTAGCCGAGGTAAGGGCTATCAGGAAGAGTGTCTTCCAGGACAGGAAGCGTAGTGGACAAGTAGCCATCGTCTCAAAAGGTGGGCGAGTCAGTTGGTGCAAGACCACATTCAACTCCCACTCAGGGGCAGGAGGACGGATTGGAGGCTTGAGCAAGAGCAAGCCTCTGAGAAACCGGGACACCAAAGGGTGAACCGACAGAGAGTGTCCTTCCACCAGTGAGTGGTGAGCTGCTAGAGCTGAGAGGTGGACCCAAACAGAATTGGACTTAAAACCTTGATTGGATAAGTGCAGTAAGTACTGAAGCACTACAGGTACCGTACAGGAGAAAGGATCCTCTGTACATAACTGACACCACACTGAAAACCTTTTCCATTTAAGAGCATAGGTTTTCCTAGTGGATAGTTTCCTAGAGGCTAGGAGAACTTCCTCTACTTCCTGAGGTAGGCCCCAGGGAGCAAAAACTACCCTTGCAGCCTCCAGGCCATCAAATTTAGAGCTTTGAGATTGGGGTGCAGAAGGGTACCCTGATCCTGAGAGAGAAGGTCGGGTTGCAACCCCAGAGGCAGAGGGGGATCCACTGCCAATTGAAGCAGAAGTGGAAACCAGGGCTGTCTGGGCCACCTGGGAGCCACCAGCAGGACTGAGGCCTTGTCCTGAAGAATCTTGAACAGAGTTCGGGCCACCAAGGGCGTGGGAGGAAACGCATACAGGAGGCCCTGAGACCAGGGAATGACAAAAGCATCTGCTGCTACCCGCAGAGGATGCGGTTGCCTGGAGCAGAATTTCGGCAGCTGTTTGTTCAGAGGACTGGCAAACAGGTCTATGGATGGAAGTCCCCATTTCATGAAAATCTTTTGAACTACCAAAGGATGGAGCTGCCACTCGTGGGGTTGCAGAATCCTGCTCAACCTGTCCGCCAGGTAATTCTCCTGGCCGGGTAGATAGACTGCTTTGAGGAGCATGTTGTGTCTGAGAGCAAACAAGCAAAGGTCCTGTGCCTTCTGACAGAGGAGCCTGGACCCAGTTCCGCCCTGCTTGTTCACATAGAACATGGCTACCTGGTTGTCTGTTTGAACTAGGACAGACTGATGAGCCAGGGTTTGAGAAAAAGCCTTGAGGGCTAACCGAATAGCTCTGAGTTCCAGGAGATTGATTTGCTGTGCAGATTCCCAGGGAGACCACAGACCCTGGGTGCACTTGTCTAGACAATGAGCTCCCCAGCCTTGCAGAGAGGCATCCGTGGTCAAGACCACTGTGAAGGCAGGACTCTGAAAAGGTACTCCTTTCAACAGATTGGGTGGGTGTAGCCACCATCTGAGGGAGTGCAGCAAGTTTCTGGACACCTGTACCTTGTCTTTGAGGTTGCCTGTGGCCTGTGACCACTGAGTTCGCAGGCACCACTGTGCAGGCCTCATATGGAGCCCGGCATTGGGGGTCACAAGTACTGTCGAAGCCATGTGGCCAAGAAGCCTCAGGCAGACTCTGGCGGAGACCAGTGACCTGAAGAGAAACTGGTTTGCTAAGTTTATCAGTCGCTGGGCCCGGTCTTTTAGCAAGAAAGCCCTTGCCAGCAGCGAGTCCAACCTTGCTCCTATGAACTCCAAGTTCTGGGAGGGGAGCAAAGTGGACTTTGCAAAGTTTATTACAAACCCCAGGCTTTGAAGAAGAGCAATAGTTCTGAGGGTGGCTTGTCTGGCCTCCTGGCATGTCTGACCCCTGATGAGCCAGTCGTCCAGATAGGGGAAGACAAAGATTCCCTGATTCCTCAGGTAGGCCGCGACCACTGCCAGGCATTTGGTAAAGACCCTGGGAGCGGAGGTGAGGCCAAAAGGCAGTACTCTGTACTGATAATGGTTTCCTCCCACAATGAACCTGAGGTACTTTCTGTGGTCTGGATGAACGAGGATGTGGGTATACGCATCCTTTAGATCTAAGGAGCATAGCCAATCTCCCTGCTGGAGGTAGGGCAGAAGTGTTCCAAGAGTAAGCATCTTGAACTTTTCCTTTTCCAGGAACTTGTTGAGGTTTCTGAGATCCAGAATAGGTTGAAGACCACCGGTTCTTTTGGGTACCAGGAAATACCTGGAGTAGAACCCTTGACCTTGCAAGTGGGGAGGCAAAGGCTCCACTGCCCTGCCCACCAACAGACCTTGGAGCTACTGAAGGAGAAGATGTGTGTGCAGGGGAGGCCTTGGAGGCTCCCCTGGAAAGTATGGAGGAGGTAGTTGCTGGAAGTGTAGTGCATAGCCCTTCTGGACTATGCTTAACACCCAACTGTCTCCAGTGATGAGTGGCCACTGGTGGGCAAACAGAGCGAGGTGACCTCCTGTTCAGGGTTGGGAGAGCAGGGACGGAGAGGCTATGCTGAAGGAGTCAAAAAAACCCACCCTGCTGAGTGGGAGCAGGGGCCGGAGGCTTGGGGGTCCTCTGCCCACAGGGCCCATTACCCTGCCCCTTGGCTTGCTGACCCTGAGGGGCAGCTTGGGCAGCCTGATACTGTGGGTACTGTTTGTAGGCAGTGCCCTTCCTCGGGTAAAAGGGCTTTTTACCCGAGCCCTTCTTTTTGTGAGAAGGGGCAGAGGTCTTCCTAGACAGCCTTGTCCTTGTAAGGTGCTCGGTCTCGAGCTGTGCGGCCTTCTCAGCCATGGGCTTGCCAAAAAGGTTCTCACCTCGGCAAGGGACATTGACCAAAACTTGTCCTGAACCCATGGCTCGAGGTCCGATGACTGCAGCCATGCCTGGCATCGAGCCACGATGCCAGCTGCTGCAACTCGGGCTGAAGCCTCGAAGCCATCGTAGGCGGCGCGGGACACAAACTTGGAGCAGTCCCGAATCCCAGAGGACAAGGATTTGAATCTCTGCAAGGGCTCCCCGGAGAGACCAGCAGAGAATCCGGCCAACTCCTTGGCCAGGTTTCGCAAGTACATGCCCGTGTACAGCTGGGTAAGACTGGACACCGCAAGCAAGCATCGAGCCCTGGAAGCACTTTCTACCAAAACCATCGAGGTTCCGGGCCCCCTGCCGGGGGGCACCGCAGAGTGCATCTTCTGACTTTTCAGGCGATGCATGGCCGATTCCACTACCATGGAATGGTGTGGTAGCTGCGCCTTCTGAAAGCCAGGGCTCTTCCAGAGTCGACAGATTGAATCGACCCGCTTGCTTAAAACCGGCGCCGAGGCCGGTGCCTCCTACATCCGGAAGAGGAGCCGTTCCAGCATCGGAGGAACCGGGACAGTAAAGGCCTCCTTCGGAGGAGAGTCGTACTGCAGGGCCTCGAGCTCCTCGCCTCGAGGCTCTTCCTCGAGGTCCGCCGGGATAGCCAACACGGCGGCCATATCCTGGACAAACTCCGAGAACTGGGTATCCTCCGGAGGGGATCTACTCCGGGGTTCAGACTGCGGTGAGTCCGATGGGACGCACCGAGTCTTGAAAGTGTCGGGGGACTCCATGAAGGCAGACAGTCTGCACGCCAAGGCTGTCATCCTGAGACTCAGCTCGGGAGACACAGTAGCCACCGACTCGGGCCCCAGCGGCGCCGGGCCTGACGTCGGCTCTCTGGGAGGAGAGTCCTCGAGGACTACAGGGCTTACGTGTCCAGCAGACTCCGGCTCCATGCGAGGAACTTTGGCAGGCTTCTCTTGTTCCACGGGCCCGGGGCGATGGTCGGGGGTCTTAGACCTGGCCCTCGAGGAGCCAGGGACCTCTTCCAACAACGCCCTCACGAGCCACTTCTTCCTCTTGCGTTCCCGGTCGGGATCCGAATCCCGAGATGTCGAGGCCTCAGACGAGTTCTGGGCCCGGCCGGAGGCTGAGTCAGAGAAAAGTCTTTCTTTCTGCTGCAGGCGACTTCGCAGTGCCTTGGAAGACATTTTCCCACATGGTCCGCACATCTTAGGGTCGTGATCAGGACCGAGGCACCTAAGGCAGCAGTCGTGTGTGTCGTTGAGAGACATCAACTTCTTACACCGATCACACTTTTTGAAACCGCTGGAAGCCATCGGGGAAAAAAGAGTCCTCGCGAGGTCAAAGGACTGACCTTCCAGGGAAAAAGGAAAAAGGGCGCGAACGCCAGCCACGAAGGGCAAAAACTGAAAAAGAAGAAAACGGGCTCGATACCGGTGTACCGAACCCGGCGGGAGGGGAACCGGCGTCAAACCGGAGAAGAAAAATAGCGAGAATCGCCAAAAAAATCAAACTTTTATCCGGGATGACAGGACACACGTCCGGTGGGCTTCTCGGAAAAAGAGAGACTGAGGTAAGATGGCACCTTTAGGCGGGAAGGGAACCGCGCATGCGTGCCTGCATTCCCAAAGGCTTTCATGGAAAGCTGGGGAAATGCTCCGCAGGGGCTTCATCGGCGTTAATGACACCCATATGTGAGGAATGACTTCCTGCTTGGTCCTGGAGAAGCCTGCCATATCATATCTTCTCAGATTTTACTCCATCTATTCCTATGGCTCCACTATCCTTGATGATAACTCTTCCAAATCTTTTCCTTCCAGTCAAACAATTTCAAACCTCATATCCACATCAACCACTTTAATTTCTCACCTCTCCAGGCACTTTGCCTTCCATTTTGAGCTTCAACATTTTCTTCCTCTCAATTCAGCCATATCCATTCTCTCTGACAGCATCTCACCCTTGTCACAGTCAAGCCTCCTCTTCCCCATACTCTCCAGCTCTTTTTCCTTCTCTAAATTATTAATCCCAATCCTGACCCTCCAATGTTTCTCTCACCCCATCTGTGTGGATCAAACTGCAACCTTTACAATCTTATTTGTATCCCTCTCTCACTCTTTTCTCTCCTTCTCGTGTACCCTGTGGAATATGTCTGTTCTCTTACCAACAAACTTGCCTACATTAATGACTACGTTCTCTCTCATACTCGGCATCTTCTTGCTCTAACTGAGAAGACTCTGCCCCAGTTGCTGCCCTGTCATGGAAGCTACCATTTCTCCTATACACCTTGCCCAAGTGGCTGCGATGGTGGAGTCTCTCTTTGCCATAGGTTTCAACCACCTTTTCTAGCTCAGTCTCACTCCTTTTCTTCCTTTGAAGTCCACTCCATCCCCCTATTTCCTCCACTACCTCTCCAAGTAGCTGTCATTTATTGACACCCTAACAAGTCTATCTCTTTCTTTCTCATCAACTTTGACATATGGTTTTCCTTCTTTCTTGAACCATCTTCCTCTTCCCTCATTCTCGGGGATTTTATCATTCATGTTGATGGTCCCTCTCACATTATGCCTCAAAGATCCTTGCTGTGTTCTACCACACCTACTCTCCAGCATGGCCACTGCCTCGACCTTGTCTTTTTCTCCAACTGCTCTCTCTCAAACTTCCCTACCTTAGTTCTTTCCCTGTCTCCACTTTTCTCCATCACTGTCTCATCTCCTCTCATATGTTATCTGAAGCCGATGAGGCAGTCTCTTCCTATAACATCATACTCTCCTCTGCTTTGGACGCTCTTATTTATTTATTTTATTTTATTTATTTACATTCTCTTATATACCGCGCTATTCTGCATCAGTGCGGTTTACATTGAACAAACTGAAATTACATTGAACAGGGTATTATAACTTGGAGATAACTATTTTACAGGGAACATGGGCAATGGAGGGTTAAGTGGCTTGCCCAAGACCACAAGGAGCACCTGTGGGACTAGAAACCCCAGTCCTTCCGGCCCAAGGTTGCTGTCCTCTAGTGGGATTTGAACCCCCGACCTTCCGGCCTGAAGTACCTTGCCCTAACCACTAGGCTACTCCTCCACTCCAAGCAAGTTACTCTTCTCATGCCACATCCTGTAAGTTGTACCATATCTCAGCCTTGGCCAACCTTCAGAATCTACTACCTACGTTCCCATGCCTGCTTTGCTGAGTGCCTTTAGCTAAAATCATGTGCTATGCTGACTTCATACATTTCAAATTCTTACTAATCTCCTTTCTGTCTGCTATTGCACTTGCCAAGAGTACCATGTCTATTTGACAAACTCCTGCCTTCAACCCTCAATGCCTCTTCGCCACACTCAATGCTCTCCTCAAAGTGCCTCCACTTGCTACCCCACTTTGCTTTCTGCCCAGATTATGGCCGACCAGGTTCACAAGATTCATCTTGAGTTCTCCACCAAGTCACCTCATCCTCCCCTTCCTCCACTTCATTCTCACATCCTTCCTTCACCCCTGTCACCCTTTTTTCCTTTTTTAAAATCACAGAGGAGAAAACTGCACATCTTCTCTCCTCCAGCTGCTCATATCTCTCTCATGCTTTCATCTCTTTGTTCTACCATATACTCAACCTATCACTTTCCACTGCAACTATTCCTGCTTCCTTCATACATGTCATGGTTACACTTTTCCGCAAAAACCTTTCCTACCCGCCCTTACAAATTATTGTCCCATCTCCCTCCTCCCTTTCACATCCAAACTACTCAAATGTTCTGTTCACAGTTACTGTCTTCACTTTCTTTCATCTCAAGCCACCCTGGATCCACTCCAGTCTGGCTTTCATCCTCTACACTTTACAAAAAACAGTCCTTGCCAAAGTTTCCAGTGACATTCCTGGCCACATTCAAGGGCCTTTACTCTTCTTGACCTATTTTGGAGCTCTGTTCTGTCTTGCTTTCCTCTTTTCTCTCCTATCATATGTTGTAGTAGTAGTAGTATTATCACACTTTTAGCATATGCTAAAAGTGTATCTCAGAGCTGTCTTAGGACCACTCTCTTCTCTCTCTATTCTCATTGCCTTGGTACTCTGATCTCTCATAGTTTTCAGTACCATCTTTGTACTGATGACCCTCAGATATACCTTTCTGCACCAAAAATGTCTCCAGGAATCCAGGCCTGAATTTTAACTTGCTTGTCTGACATTGTTCACCACGATCTGAAACTAAACATGGCCAAGATGAAAATTATCATTTCCCCCCTACACCCAGCTTCCCCCTTTTCCCTATTTCTGTGAATATCATCATCATTCTTCCTGCCTCCTCAGTTTGTAACTTTGGGGTCATCTTTGACATCTCTCTCTCTTTCTCTGCTTATATCAGACAGCTAAAACTAGTCACTTCCTTTTTAACATCAGCAAAATGTGTCCCTTCCTTTCTGAAAATACTACCAAAATCCTTATCCACTCTCTCATCACCTCCTGCTTAGACTAGTGGATCCTGCTCCTCACCTTTCTCCTATTGAATCAACTCTCTTCCCTTCAATCTATTCAAAACTCAGCTGCATGACTAATCTTCTGCCAGTGCTGCTAGGCTCACATAACCTCTCTTCTCAAATCACTTCATGGGCTTCCAGTCCGTTTCTACATACAGTTCAAACTTCTCTTACTGACCTACAAGTGCATTCATTCTGCAACTCATTACCTCTACTCTGTTATCTCTCCCTCAACATCAACCTAGGCATACACCCAGAGCCGTACAGAGGGAAGATCGCGCCCTGTGCAACTTGCACATCGGGCGCGTGCCCCCCCCCCCGCAGCGGGAGAGAAGAGGTGCGCCCAAAATGCAAGTTGCCGGCATGCTAAGCAGATCTTTCTCACCCTGCAAGAGCAGGGAGGGAAAGATCTGCTTAGCATGCCGGCAGAAGGCTTAAGGGGCGCATTTCTGCTGTCCTGCCATTGCCTGTTGTCGCTGAGAGAAAAAAAGTGGCGGCGGCAGGCAACGGAAGACAGCTAAAATGCGCCCCTTAAGCCTTTATGCCCTGTGCAGCCGCACCGCTTGCACAGGGCTAGGTACGGGCCTGCATACACCAAACACATGCCCTGTCTGTCCTATGGTTTTAACAAGCAATACGTGAACATACACAATACCAGAGAGAGGCAAAAAGTCTGCACTTACAAGAAATACACCCATAAATCATCCAGCAGATCATACAGAGTAAGAAGAAGAGGTATCCCATGAAAAAGCGATGATTACCAGCTCCTAAAAATAAAAACATTACTCAATGACTTCTTAATCCCAACAAACTCTACAAAATAGCTGTCAGCTCCCTAGTGTAAATTTCCTGTACACGTTTTGTGAAGAGAAATAAGAATGAAACAATGACTTAAGAAAAATGGCTTTTAGGTAAAACAGTAAAAAGCTAGCAGTCTGCATTTGATTTATTTGGATTACAGGACTGCTAGTGTTAGTGTTAAGGAATATACAAATCGTGGTAGTCATACTTAGTTTACTCCTACAGGTGAAGCATTCGAGAAACAGTGTAGCTCAATGTCTATTGACCACAGATGCAAATTGAGGGTGGCTGGTCAATAAGGTCTGCTTTAAGTATTTTGTTTAGGAAGAATTAGAGGAAGGAAGAGAAATGGCAGGACAAAAGTCAGCAGACAAAATGATACCGATGACGCTACTCGGAGAGCACTCTCAAAGTGATTAATTTGGTACTACCCAAGAAAAGAGAATTCTTCAATTACAAATGACACAATTAATTGTAACACTTTGGGGTAATTTTCTAAAGTCATTATTATACATATGTGACTACATACATGCATTAGTGGTCTCTTATAAAACAAGGTTACTCATCTATAGCAGGTATTTTTTGTGGACAGCAGGATAAGTCCTCACATGGTGACATCACCTACAGAGCCCTGCATGGAAACTTCTCTTCCATGGATAAGTTAATTTTGTTTATTTATTTATTTAGCAATGCTTACATACCGCTTTTCACCTTGGTCAAAGCGTTGTACATAAAACAAGGGGGCATTAGGTACATAAAACGTTAACTTATATACATAGACTGGTGGCCTTGGATACATATAACACTAACTTATATACATAGAAGCCGATTCCAAACTCCAGACGCCTGGGCCGTGCGTAAGCAAAATGCTTGGATGGGGCAGAGTTAGACCCGATTCTGCAACCGTGGGGTCCAGACGTACCCACGATGGTAGAATCGGGGAGATAGACGTGTTGGCAGACACCGTATTCCATACGGGTGTACGCACCTGAATCTGCTCGTCCTCACGCGATCATGCAACCAGTGGTGTAAGTGCACCGTGATGTCCCGTCGCCATGGCAGCAACCTGTCTACCATGCGGCACAGAATTGGCTGTCACCCTGCGGCCCCTGCACTCCGGTGCCCGCCCACAGTGGGTGGCCAGCATGTCCTTAGGAGCCACAGTCGGCCATCGCCATGGGGAAAAGGGGGGGGTTCCTCATGTACACCGCTCCTCCTAGACCTTATTCCATCGTCTGGCAGGAATAAGATGTGCGTCTGTCAGGATGCCAGCGTATGTACACAGGCTGTTTCTGCATACGCTTTGTACATCCTGGCACCTGGCTACTTCCTCGCTCCGTCCCCTCCCGCCTAAGTACAGCGCTCCCTGCACAAACTCTGTGCATGTGCAGGGCATGTTGGATACAGCATAGGCTCGAGGGGCTGATCGCAGGTTACCTGTCCGGCCCGCATGTACACAAGCACTATTCACTGTTCGGAATGCACTCCACAGTACATAGATCATATAAGTGGGTTGGGTTGCATTATATACAGTGGTAGAATAAGGGATTGGGTTAGGTACATTCATCTTAACTTATATACAACTTGGGGAGGGGGTGGTAGAGTGGGCACAAGTGGCCAACTGAAGCAGCCATGGCTCAGATGTTGTAAGCCATGACATGACCCTTGAGTTTCTGACCTCTCTGGGTATAAGCGAAAGAGATGCAATCTGTTAGCAAAATTGAAAGAGTATGGTTGTTGCTGCAAGTCCCAAACCTACTGGATCGAAACAGAAAACTGGGTGGAATTTCTATGAGCTTAGTCCGCTCCAAATAGAAGTTAGAGTAATTAGACCTTACCTGCTAATTATTGTTCCTGGAGAGACTCCAGTCCCGTCCCGCACTTTGGAGTAGTGCACCTCTTCCAACAGCCTGGAGACTGAGCATGTCGTCCTTTTGACAACCTCAGGGTCATATACCACTGGCACTTCCTACCAGCTCCAGTAACCTAATGACAAAGTAGACTCACAGGAGCAACAAATAAGTAGTTCCATTCAACTATTGCAAAACTAAATTGCAACTAATCTATACCTAGTCTAAACCCTCAACAAAACCAATACTCCCCCCTCGAGAAAGGAATTCCCCTAGACCTTGAAAGAGGAGGAGATCTACCTATGACCTGCTGGGTCTAGGACACCGCCCCCAGAGCAAGAACCAGGCAGCTCCCGGTCCACCCTCACCACCATCACAAGGGAGGCGTCCCCTCTAAGCCCCTGACCTCCAACGCCCTCTCCAGATTCCTTGTTAGGCCAGGGACGCGGAAAGGCAAAACCTACAGCACCACTTCGGGCGGGATCCGGGACTGGACTGGAGTCTCTCCAGGAACGATAATTAGCAGGTAAGGTCTAATTACCTTTTCCTTATTGTTCCTCCAATCCAGTCCAGTCCCACACTTCTGGGATGTAACAGAGCACTTAGATCAATGGGAGGGAACCGCAATACCGGTCCGAAGGACCGCCCTGCTAAAACAGGCATCCCCCTCGGCCTGAAGATCCAAGTGATAATGCTTCACAAAGGTGTGCACGGAAGACCACGTGGCCGCCCTACAAATCTCCACAGGCGGTACCAGACTATACTCTGCCCACGAGGCCGCATGGGCCCTCGTGGAATGAGCTCGCAACCCTACGGGCACAGACCTGCCCTTTAACAGGTATGCTGAGGCTATTGCCTCTCTGATCCATTTTGAAATGGAGACCTTCGCCGCCTCCTCACCCTTGCGAAGTCTGCCAAACAATACAAACAATACTTGAAGTACTCACTTGGAAAAGTGACCAATATATTTATCTGGAAACAATACAAACAGCCAATCCAATCTGCGGCACGTTGCTGTTCTCTTCACATACCTCTGCAGAACTCTCCAAACATCCAAGAGACGCAGACGTACATTTGAAGTCCCCTCCTCTGTGCTCGCCAGCGCTGGTAGAGAGACCGGCTGGTTCACATGAAACGCCGAGACTACTTTGGGAAGAAAGCACAGTTACTTACCTGTAACAGGTGATCTCTGGGAACAGCAGGAATAAGTCTTCACATATGGGTATCGTCGGTACCGACGGAGCCTGTGCGGGAACGCTCCCCAGCGTACAAAAGGAAAGCTTTTGGGAGCATCCCACAGCGCCTGCGCGCTGCCTTCCCGCCTTTCCCAACCACCTCTCTCCAGTTCGAGTTTTAAGCTGAGACAAAGAGAGAGAGAGAAAGGAAAGGAAAGATAGATAGAGAGATACAACTCCTAGGGGAGGTGGGTGGGTTGTGAAGACTTATTCCTGCTGTTCCCAGAGATTACCTGTTACAGGTAAGTATCTGTGCTATCTCCAGCAACAAGCAGGAATGAGTCTTCACATATGGGGACTCCCAAGCTAGAGATGCCGGGGAGATCCTAAGGTTGTGAATCCCTGATAAGGGCTCCACATCACCCCCATGGATCTCGGGCATCCAACCAGGGATGGGGGGGTAGGAGTTGATTAGGTATGGAACAGGTGTTTGAGAACAGCCTGACCAAACAAGGCATCCCGGCAGGAGTCCTTGTCCAAGCAGTAATGGGCTGTAAAGGTATGAACCGAGGCCCAGGTGGCCGCTCAACAGATTTGGTCGATGGACACAGAGTTTAGATGAGCCATAGAGGCTGCCATGGCCTTCACATTGTGAGCTGTGACATGGCCTTTCAGAGAAAGGTTCTTACTCTGGTAGGCGAAGGAAATACACTGAGCAATCCAATTGGACAGAGTTCTCTTAGAGACTGGAAGTCCTAAATGAGAGGGATCAAAAGCAACAAATAGTTGAGAGGACTTTCTATGTTGCTTTGTAAGTAAAAAGCAAGTGCTCTCTTACAATCCAGGGTATGAAGATTCCTCTCTGCAGTTGATGCATGAGGTCCTGGAAAAAAGACAGGTAAATACACCTCCTGGTTCAGATGAAAAGGCGAGACCACTTTAGGCATAAAGCGTGGATTAGTCCTAAGGACTACCTTGTCATGATGGAACCTTGTATAAGGAGGATTAGCCACCAAGGCTTGCAGTTCACTGATACGGCGAGCTGAGGTGACTGCAATGAGAAAAATAACCTTCCAGGAAAGGAATTTCAAGGAGGTAGTGGCTAAGGGTTCAAAGGGTGGCTTTATAAGCTGGCCAAGAACCAAATTCAAATCACATGCCACTGGAGGCGGTCTAATGGGAGGTTTAGTTAAAAGAAGGCCTCTCATGAATCTTGCAATAAGAGGATGAGAGGAAATAGGCTGTCCATTGAGAGGCCTAAGGGATGCTGCAATAGCACTCAAATGGACTCTTACTGAATTCGTTTTAAGGCCTGCATGGGATAAATGCAGCAAATACTCTAGTAAAGAATTCAGAGGTATTGCAAGAGGGTTAAGACCCTTCTCTGCACACCAAATGGTAAATCTTTTCTATTTAAAAGCATAGGAACGTCTAGTGGAAGGCTTTCTGGAAGCATGAAGGATATCCTTCACTTGCTGAGAAAGATGCAAATCTTGAAGGTCTAGGCCTTCAGCAACCAGGCTCTGAGGTGAAGAGACTGGGGATTTGGGTGCCACAACGTTCCCTCCTCCTGGGACAGGAGGTCTGGAGCAGATCCCAAGTCCAAGGATGGAGCTTGAGAGAGATGCAGAAGTAGAGGGTACCACACTTGGCGTGGCCAATGTGGTGCTATGAGGATCATAGACCCCTTGTCTCTCTGAAGTTTGAAGAGAGTCTTGGGAATTAGGGGAATGGGTGGAAAGGCATAGAGGAAGTCTCGCCCCCAATGAAGGAGGAAGGCATCCCTGGCCTGAACTCCCTGACACGGAATCCTGGAACAGAACCAGGGAAGTTTGGCATTCCACGGACTTGCAAACAGGTCTATGTCTGGGGTTCCCCAAATTCAAAAGATCCTGTCTATCTGGTCCCCATGGAGGGACCATTCGTGTGGAAGCAGAACTCGACCGAGTCTGTCTGCCCAAGAGTTTTGAACTCCTGGAAGATACACTGCCATGAGATGAATTTGATGCTCTCTGGCGAAGGCCCACAATCTCAGAGCTTTGTTGCAGAGCGACAGAGAGCCAGTCCCACCCTGCTTGTTCAGGTAGAACATGGCTACTTGGTTGTCCATGTGGATGAGGACTGTCTTGTAGCTGAGCAGGGTGTGGAAGACTCTGAGAGCTAGAAAAATTGCTCTGAGCTCTAAGAGGTTGATATGTACAGATGTCTCCTGTAAAGACCAGATGCCTTGAGTGGAGAGATCTTGAAGATGAGCTCCCCAACCTCTTGGAGAGGCATCTGTTGTAAGGGTTGCTTGGGGTAACTCCTGTTGAAAGGGGGACCCCAGCAACAGATTTTGAGTGGACTTCCACCACTGGAGGGACCAAAAGAGGCGACTGGAGGTTGCTATTTTGTCTGACAGGCAACCTGATGCCTGGGTCCATTGGGTGGACAGAGTCCACTGAGCTGCCCTCATGTGAAGGCGAGCGTAAGGAACCACATGCACAGTGGATGTAGCCTAGTGGTTGGGGCAATGTACTTCAGGCCGGAAGGTCGGGGGTTCAAATCCCACTAGAGGACAGCAACCTTGGGCCGGAAGGACTGGGGTTTCTAGTCCCACAGATGCTCCTTGTGGTCTTGGGCAAGCCACTTAACCCTCCATAGCCCATGTTCCCTGTAAGTATTAGTGTATGTATCTCATATCCCCGCGTGTTAAATGTATCCCCCAATTGTGTTGTGACCGCTTTGATTGAAGGATAAGGCGGTATACAAAACTGTCTAAAATAAATAAATAAATAAATAAATGTGGCCTAATAGTTGTAACATCTCTTGAGCAGTTAAATGGGATTTTAACTGAATTTGTGAGGCTAACTGCACCAAGCGTAGGCAACGGGCCTGGGGAAGATAGGCCCTTGCAGTTGTGGTATCCAGCAAGGCCCCTATGAACTCTAGAGACTGAGTAGGGGTGAGATGGGATTTTGGAATGTTTATTATAAGTCCCAGATACTGAAGGATACGCCTTGTGCAGGTTAGAGAAGTCTGGGCCTCTGCCTGGGATGGAGCTCGGTTGAGCCAGTCGTCCAGATATGGGAATACAAATATTCCTAGAGTGCATAGAAATGCAGCTACTACTGTCATGCATTTTGTGAACACTCTTGGTGCAGAGGCCAGACCAAAAGGAAGCACTCTGTATTGGTAGTGCTTCCCTTGATAAAGGAACCAAAGGAACCTTCTGTGTGTTGGATGGATGAGGACATGGGTGTACGCATCCTTGATGTCTAGAGAGCAAAGCCAATCCTGACTCTGAAGGTATGTAAGGAGAGTACCGAGAGAAATCATCTTGAATTTCTCCTTGCATAGAAACTTGTTCAATTCTCTGATATCTAATATGGGTCTGTAGCCCCCTGTTTTCTTTGGGATAAGAAAGTAGGGGGAGTAGAACCCTGAGCCCTGTTGAAGAAGGGGTACTTCTTCTATTGCCCCTTGGGCAAGAAGGATAGCAATCTCCTGACCGAGAAGGTCGAGGAGAGATGTCTGAGAATTGAACTGTCTCACCATGGTGTGAGGAGGAAGGTTTAAGAAATGGAGCTTGTACCTCTCCTTTATGATGGAGAGGGTCCATTGCTCTGCTGTGATTTGTTCCCACCTGGGAGCAAAGTAAGCCAACCTTCCTGGAATGGTGAGAGGCTCTGGATGTTCTAGAGCCAGAAAGGCTAAGCTCTCTAGTTGTAAGTCAAAGGCCCTGAGGAGGCTGAGGCTGTTGGGTCGTAGCAGTCCTAGCAGCCTTAGGCTTGGTCTGTTTTGGTTGTTGCTGTCTCTTTGTAGCAAAATGACCTGCAGAAGATGACTGCTGACCATAAGCAGAATAATATTTCCCTTTTTTGGGAAAAAAAACCCTTTATGAACAACCTTTTCTTAAAAGGAGCAAAAGTAGACTTTGAAAGTCTATCTAAAGCAGAATTTTCAGCATCCATCTGGGTGGCCTTTGCTTGCCAATCTTTGCCAAAAAGGTTTTCACCTATACAAGGAAGGTTTCCTAGTCCATCTTGAACCCAGGGTTACAAATCAGAAGCTTGTAACCAAGCAACTCTGCATGCACCTATGGCAATGGCCGAGGCTCTGCTGGCACCTTTAAAAGAGTCAAAGGCTGCACGGTTGGAAAACTTGGAAATATCCTGGGCATGTTTGAGCCAGGTGAGGAACTCTTCCCTTTTATCTTCTGAAATAAAAGGAGATAAAGTGTGCAGGTGATCTGTAACTTCTTTTAGAAACATCCCCATATAGAGACTATAGGAGTTGATTCTGGCAACAAGCATACTGGCCTGGAAAATTCTCCTGCCAAAGGCATCCAAGGTTCTGCATTCTCTTCCTGGAAGAGCAGAAGAGTGCCTTTTTGTACTCTTTATCTTCTTCATAGCAGACTCCACCACAATGGAGTGGTGAGGAAGCCGAGTCTTATGGAAGCCAGGACAAGGAAGAACAAGGTACATGGTGTCCAACCTGCGAGAATGAGGGGAAGTGGTGAGAGGAGTCTCCCATATACCCAACATGTGATCATAAAGAATCTCATGTATTGGTAAAGTGGCTGCCTCTTTAGGAGCCTTAGGATATTGTAAAATATCTAATATTTTGGCTCTAGGCTCTGTCTCAGGGGCCACTGAGATGGAAAGGCCCCTGGCCACTTCCCTAATGAAGTCTTGAAAAGACAAGTCTTCTGGAGGAGACATTCTCCTTTTTGGAGAAGAGGGCTCCTGAGGATGGATCATCGATGCTTCGACAGAGACCTCTGATTCATCAGAGTCTTCAGAGGAATCGAAGTATCGCCTGTCTGGATGCTCCTGCAGAGCCCGATTCGTGTACCGGGTGGTATCGACATCGGGAGTGATCGGTACCGATTCGGTACCGATGGGCATCACAGAACAGTAAGCGGATGTCGATGGAGTCGGTACCGGCAACAGAGTTTGTTGCGGTACCGAGGGCGTCGCAGCTTGTATGAATGCCGTGATGGCACGCTGCATGGTCAGGATATTCTGATCCATCGACACAACCAATGTCTGGATGTCGGTACCAGTGGGAACCACCGGTACCCCAGAACATGGCAACAGGTGATCGGTCGAGGCCGAGCCATCGATGTCAACCTGTGACCCCATAGATAAAGTTTGGAAGCCAAAGCCTCCCGCCGGGGTAATTTTGCCAGTGTGGATTCCTAGAGGGCAAGCCCGGAGGCATCTCAATACTTAGAGGGAGATCTACCCTTCAAGGACCGGCTGGATTTAAGTTTGGTTACCTGAGATCCATGTGAGGAAGAAGCAGCCCTGGAAGACGTCGATGCAACCGAAGCTGCATCCGAGGGAAACAGGGTACTGAGTTTAGTTGCTCGATTCTGTAGACCTCTTTTAGACATCATGGAGCAGGACTCACAATCCACAATGGAGTGGTCAGGACCTAAACATTTTAGACACCATTCATGGGTGTCGGTGACAGAAATAGTGCCGCTGCACTTTGTGCATTTTTTAAACCCAGAGGCGGGCTTTTCCATGAGGAAAAATCTGCTAGGCCTAAGGCCAAGAAGAAAATGCACTGAAGTGAGAAAAACAGTAGTTTTTTTTTTTTTTTAGAATAAAGAAAGAAAAGACCGGCGGTACCGGTCCAGCGTCGAGAAGGCAGACGCGGGACCAAAGAAATAAAATAAAATAAAGAAATTCTTCAGCGGTGACAGGAACACGACCTGCTGGCTCCGCGGAAAAGAAGAACTGGAGAGAGGCGGTTGGGAAAGGCGGGAAGGCAGCGCGCAGGCGCTGTGGGATGCTCCCAAAAGCTTTCCTTTCGGACGCTGGGGAGCGTTCCCGCGCAGGCTCTGTCGGTACCGACGATACCCATATGTGAAGACTCATTCCTGCTTGTTCCTGGAGATAGGAAAGTACCAACCTAAGAACCACCTTCTCCTTTGAGAAAGAAAGAAATGGTTCCTGGCAAGACAAGGCCTGAAGCTCCGAAATTCTCCTTTTAAGCAAATCGCCACAAGGAACACCGTCTTAAGGATTAAATTCTTCAGCAAAGCCCTGGCCAAAAGTTCAAAGGGCTCCCCCGTAAGAGTTGTCAGCACCAGATTAAGATCCCAGGGCGGCACCATTGATCTTTGTGGTGGTCAGAGGTGGCTCACCGCCCTCAGGAATCGTACCACATCTGGGTGGGTCCCCAATGATACTCCTTGGACCCTTCCTCGATAGCAGGAGATTGCCGCCAGTTGGACCCGCAGGGAACTGGCGGTTAACCCCTTCTCGAGACTCACCTGCAAGAAGGCCAATATGTCCGGTAAGGAAGCCGCGGAAGGCTGGCACTGCCAGTCCTCGCACCAGCCCTCAAAAATGCGCCACACCTGGACATACGAAAGACAAGTCGACTTCTTCTGAGCCTTAAGCAGACTGGAGATTATCGAGCTCGAGTAACCTCTTTTACTTAACCTCGTCCTTTCAAGAGCCATGCCCATAAACGAGAATCGATCCCACCTGGGACATCCAGATTCACGTGCTTGAGGTCTAGGATTGGACAGAAGGAACCCTTCTTTTTTGGCACCACAAAATAGATGGAGTACTGACCGCCTTGTCATGTAGAAGACCCTTCTGAGTCTATGGAGCTAAATGAAGCAGAGGAATTTGCTTCAGAAACTGAGAGGCAGGCAGAGCACATGGCTCAGGGTTTCCAAGGGAAACGTAAACAAAGTGAGTCACGAGAAGAGCAAACATGCCCATGCTGCAACGTATCCCCAAGCTCAGGAGTTAAGGGAAAACACCTGGTTGGGGGAGGGGCGGAGCTGAGCCCTAAGAAGCAGGGATATAAAAAGTGTTCACTAGATTTGACCAGGGGAGCAAGGGAGGAGACAGGAGAGGAGGTGAAGAGAGCAACGGGAGAGGCAACAGCTGAGGAAGAGAAAGAGAAGAACAAGGCGGAAGCCAAAGTAAGAAGGACTCAGAGAGCCCGTGCCCAAAAGCCAGGTGGGAGCAGCCCAGGACCAGTGCCATACCTTGAAGGCAGCCGGAGGGAGAGACTGCCTGAGAGGCTAGTTTGGGAGCACTCAGAAACTCCAGAGAGAGAGAGGTGCTGGCCAGAGGATATTTGTATGTCTGAGGAAAAGGTTGAGAAGCTAAAAGGCAGGAAAACACATCCAGTGTTTGGAACCCTTGCTGGCCCAGCAGTGCTGAGAAGTTCTTCCTTTCAAAAGCCAAAAGGTAGGCTGCACAAATTATACAGAGGTGAAACTAGCTATAAAAGTTTTCCTTGTGCTTGCCAAGAAGTACTGGACTCTCCTTATACTAACTCCCATATATACGGTACTTCACAACCCTGCTCATTAGAGTGCTATGAAGAGAAGCCTCGGGAAGACAGAGGGGGAGTGTACTTTGAAACGCCGTATAACAGTGTGCAAACTTACCCAGCTGATAGTGATTCAGAGGAAATGCAGATAGGGCCTGTTATTGAGGATATAACAGATGAGCAAATGGACTGCACGTTATCACTAGCTGATCATATTATATCACTTTGCTGACCAGGCTGTTAAGAAGGCTGTCTAAACAGCAGAAGAAAAGCAAAGTGTTTCTTTTTGTATAAGAAGTGACTGTTACTTTTGTGTTTGTGTTGAGCACTGCATATTTTGAAGCTTCAAGCTAAAGAAGCTGTTTTGTCCTAAGTTCCTGAAATGTTTTCTTTATGCCAGTTGCATATGGCTATTTTGCCCTAAGTTTTCACATGCATTTAATCCGACCGGAAGGGGAAATAAAAACCTTGTCATTTTGCCTGAAACCACTCAACTACAAGTACTTCTTTCTTGGAGAGTAAGAGGAACTACAACTTCCATAAGGCAGTGCAGGAACAAATACTCTGCCATACTTTCTAAGTTAGGATACCCAGGCTGACCAACCCTATGTGCCCCAGGCTCTGGGGAGGTTACTGGTGACAGCCTCCGCATTGGTCTTCAGGGACGGGCATAACCGCCTCTGACTGGCGGAGCAGCCTCAAAGTGTCTCCTACCGCCACTGCCTTGCTTTGGGATTTGCAGGGGGACTGAACGAAGGGTGGGCATACCTGCCGCGCTAGCTCCAGGGCATAGCCCTCTCGGATGACCTCCAGGACCTATTTGTCCAAAGTAATCCAGGTTCAGGAGGAGTAAAAATCCCACAGATGACCTCCCACGGGTTGCACCTCCACCTGGACCCTCCTCACTTCATTGCCCTTTCTTAGGGCCATAGGACAAGGACACACTAAATCCTCTCCCCGTTCCTTAAAACCCACAAAAGCCCTGCCCCCTTAAAGGAAAACGGCCCCTCTGGTAAGGGGCAAAGCGGGTCATCTGAAACCTCCTGAATTCCCATGCCTGGGTCCGTCCAGAAGATGCGTTGCAATTCAGCCTCTGTTTATCCTCAGGGAGACGTCCCCCCTTGGACCCTTCCAAATCCTTCACCAACTTGTCTAGGTCCTCTCCGAAGAGTAGCTTCCCTTTGAAAGGGAGCTTGCTAAGCCTGGACTTAGAGGGACTATTCGTCGTCCAATTTCGTAACCATAGGTAACGGCGTGCCACCACCAGGGAGGCCATACTCTTAGACAGGCACCTGATCAGATCGTAGTGGATGTCTGCCAGGTAGGCCGCACTTGATTCAAATTTTGCTGCCACGCCTTCCGCTCCTGTCTCCGGGTCTTCCGGCTGTTGGATCCATTGAGACCAACAGAGGCAAGCTCTGCCACACAGGCCCCACAAACCGAAGCCTGCAGTGTGAAGGCGTTGATATCAAAGGCCTGCTTTAAGATCGTATCCAACTTTCTGTCCTGGGGATCCTTGAGAGCCGTGCTCGACCGGGATTGTTCTTTTCTTGGTTACTGCCGACACTGCAGCGTCCATCTTTGGAGATTGGAGCAACTCCTTTTCCTGCTCTGGTAGAGGGTACAGATGTGCCACAGTCCGCCCCCCACGCCACCCCGCTTCCGGAAGGCTCCACTCATCCTGGATCATCTGCTTAACCACTCTATGGACAGGAAAGACCTTCTGTGCCTTCCATACTGCATGAAGCAGCAGGTCCTCCAACACGTCCTTCTCAGCTGGGACACTTATGTGCATATTCAGGGCCCTTAAGGACCCAACGATGAGCGTTGCCAACTCCTCCCAGCGGAACATTCGAACAATCCAGGCCTGTTCCTCTTGCTCTGGAATCTCTCCTTCCTCAAGCTCCTCGTCGTCTGCATCTAAATCCGTGTCCGGATCTTCCGATGGAGGAGACTGCTCCTCCCAATCCTCCCCAAGTCTGGTCCTCTTGGGGGGCCATGGGGCGGGGCCGGTCCGGAGTCCTTCAGTGCGGCCCTCTTCATCCTCAGCTCCTGTGCCGGCCGGAAGCCCCCTCGCCTTGTTGGTGTAGGCAGAAGGCCTTATGAAGAAGTAGGACAAATTCAGGGGATAAACCTCCCAGGGCTCCACCGTCCCCCCCCATGTTCTGGGATGTGGAGGGTCTGGGGGGGTGACAGAGAACAAGGCGTCGGCTCCAACAGCATAGCCGCAGTATTTCCTCTCCCCAACTCCACCTCTGTTGTAAGTCAGGACTCCTGCGACAGGGAGGGGCTCCGTTCCAGATTTCCCCCTGCCTGCAAGTCTCACTCCACCAAAGAGGCCTCAGCAGCACATTCACGGCAAATGCCTGCCTCGGAGACAGTGCCATGCCGGGTTCCGCACACAAGGCATTGGGGCCTGGCTGGCACAGTGCCTCCTGCCAGCTGTCCTCCTTTGCTCCTTCTTTTCTGTCACTCTTCTCCTTATTATATTTTGTTTTTTTCTTTTGTTTTTTTGGCAAAGGCAACCAAAAAGGGCAAGAGAGACTCAGGTCCCCGCCAAGAAGTCTACCCGGCTACAGGGAAAGGGCCCCAGGAGGAGTTTAGTTCCTCTTTCTTAAACTGCTTTTTAAAAAATCTTTTTGAGGAGTTCCGGTGACGTCAGGGAGCGAGATGGCGGCTTTCTGAGGGAGCTCCGAGGCGCTCGTTAGCAAAGTGAGAAAACGAGCAACCCCACCCTTATTGCAGAGACTCAAAGAGTACGGGCAAGACCCTAAGGCACTGGTGCACATGTCAGTAAAAAAGCGGCTGGCTGCATACCGTTCCCCCTATGCGATGGCGGAGGAGATGGGGAGAGGAAGCCATGCGGACAAAATGGAGGCTGAGGTGGCAGAGCGGCCTGACACGGATGAGGAGCCTGAATTGCACCCGGACTCTTTGGGGGGCTTAAAAGAGTGGCTCACGGACTTTAAAGAGGAACTAAAGGCGGAAATGGGCTCCTTTAAGAAGGAGCTAAAGGAGACGCTGAGCTCTCTACGACAAGATTTGAAGGAGCTTGGGGCCAGAGTGGAGGAGCGGCTGGAGCAGAATGCGGGCGCGGTGGGTGATCTGCGCACCGGTTGGGCAGAGCTGAAACAAGCCCAGGATCTCCTGAAGGCGAAGAGTGAAGACCTTGAAGACAGATCGCGACGGTGTAATGTACGTGTGAGGGGGGTCCCCGAGGAACAACGCTATAAGGATTGCGAGGAGACATTGCAACAGCTGTTTAAGGCAATCCTAAAGGAGGCGGACCCCACGGGTGAATGGGAAAATCGGCCGATGCACATGGAAAGAGCCCACCGGAGCCTAGGACCCGCTTGTAACAACAGGCCTAGAGATGTGATAGCCTGTATGAGCTCCTTTAAGTTGAAAGAGAAACTGTTGGCAGCGGCGCGCAAACTTGGGCCCTATAAGTGGGAAGGGGCGTCGATTGAGCTTTATCAAGACCTGTCGGCGGGCACGCTGCAATGGCGATGGGAGCTGCGGGAGGTCACGGCCCTGCTGCGTAGGGAAGGCTGGAGCTACAAGTGGCTTTACCCTTTTGGGCTCCTGGTTACGGTCCAGGGCGGCTCGAGAAGAATCCAGAGTGTGGAAGGGGCCTGGCAAGCGCTGCACGACCTGGGGGTAGAGAATATCCCGGAGAGACCCACGGGTAACCAGCCAAAGGAGCAGCGACCACAGGCGCTTAGTGCGGGGATGAAGTGGCAGAGAGTGGAGAACAGGAGCCGACGGCTTACGAGGCTCTCCAGAGGCACCGAGCAGTGTTCGAAGGAAGGGACAGCGGGAGAGTGAGGGGGATGAGGATTTTCCTGGCCCTCACCGACGGCGGTCTGGACCGCAGAGGACTCTGTGGACTGAGCGAATGAGCCTGAATGTATATGTGTATTGGGACACAATGTGGACTGTGGTTGCGATGGAGAGGAGTATTGAAGGCCTGAAGGGCATGCAACTGCCTCCACCGGAGGCGTTGAGAAGGTGGTGAGCAGGGGAAGGGAGGGGGAGGGGGACTGGAGGTATGAGGGGGGAGTAAAGGCAGGGGGGGAAGGGGGAGGTTGGGGGTGAGCAGGGGTTGTAGCACTGATATGGAGCAAGACAACTTGAGCTAATTGGGGTCTCGACTCTGAGGAAGGGGGGAGAGGAGGGGGGATGGTGGGGCGGTGGAAGGGGGAAGAGAGCGCCTGGGGCATGTCACTGGGGCTATCCTGAGCACTCCGGAGGGAGTGATACGGCAGGGAAGGGGAGGGCTGGGGTGGGAGGGGGGAGCTGGGGGGTGGGGGGAGGGGTTGGGAGGGGGCCGGCGGAACTATAGCAGGGTAAGCGGGGAAGGATTAGGGAGAGAAGGAAGACCTAATGGGGAAGATAGGATCTATTAATGTTAAGGGGCTGAACACCCCGCAGAAACAACATCAGCTATATCGGGAGGTCACTAGGCTGGGATGGGAGGTGGTGTTGGTGCAGGAGACCCACTTGCGGAGAAAGAACAAGGGGCTGCTGAGGAACACCATGTACCCACAGCAATATTTTGAGGGAGCTAGGGGGGCAGAAGTGAGCAAGAAAGGGGGAGTGGCGATATTGTTGAGGCAGGATAGCACCTTTAGGGTTAGTGAGGTGGTGAGGGACAAAGAGGGAAGGGTATTGATTTTGGGGGGGGGAATGGCAGGGGGAAAAGGTAACCTTGGTTAACATTTATGCACCGAACGAGAGGCAGATACAGTTTTGGAGAGGTGTGAAGGACTTATTGGGCCAACACATGCAGGGGAAGCTTATAATGGGGGGGGGGGGATTTTAATCTGGCCCTAAACTTGCAGTGGGATCGACAAGCCCAGGAGGGGGGGGGGATGGGAAAACCACTGTCAGAAGGATAGTGAATAGAATTATGCAGGTGTATCACTTGGGGGATATGTGGAGACAGCATCATGAGGGGTGCAGAGAGTATACTTTTTACTCAGCACCTCACGATAGCTATAGTCGGATAGATTATCTATTGCTGGACAGTAAGTGGGGCCATAGGATACAGGAGGCAGAGATTGGGAACATCACCTGGTCGGATCATGCGCCCACATGGATGGGAATAGGACCTAATAGGGAGGAGGGGGGGACGCGATTTTGGCGGCTCAATGAAAGCCTCTTGAAAAAGGAGGTGGTGGTGCGGGACATCAAAGAGTGCCTGCAGGAGTATTGGACGCTTAATGACGATGGGGAAGTGGGGAGGGTGGGTCTTTGGGAGGGAATGAAGGCAGTGGTAAGGGGGCGGTTGGTGATGTGGGCCGCTAGGTTTAAAAAGCAGCGCCTTGCTAGAGAGGACGCTCTGCAGCGGATGATAAAGTGCGTGGCAGAACGTTATAAAGCCCAGGGTAGGCGGCGGGATTTTAAAACAGTTTTAAAACCAGCTTAGAATGGAGCTGAACAAATTACAGGTCGATGAGATTGGGTTTAAGTTGGCCAGGATGAAGCAGGGCTATTATGAGTGGGGGGATAGGGCCGGGAAAATGCTGGCCAATAAATTGCGGATAAGAGAGGCATGGACGGCAATAGTGGGGCTGAAAGGGGACAGGGGAGAGACAATAAGTTCCGAGCAACAAATTGGGGACCGTTTTTGCCAATTCTATAGGGAGCTATACAGGAGGAAGGAGGGAGGGACGGGGGACTCCGGTGCGAATTTCCTAGGGGGGATAGAGTTGAATGTGCTGGAGGAGGCAGACAGCCAGAGCCTAGAGGGAGATATTACCAGGGAGGAGGTGGAGCAGGCCCTGGGGGCGTTGCCGCCGGGGAAGGCCCCGGGCTTGGATGGCCTGACGGGGGCCTTCTACAAAACTTTCCGGGAGGACCTGTTGGAAGGCTTGGTGGGAGTAGCCAATGGGATACAACAGGACGGGGGGCACCTCTCAGCGGAGATGCTTACAGCAGGGATTACTGTATTGCTTAAGGGGGGGAGAGACCCTATGCAGTGTGGGTCTTATCGCCCCATCTCATTGATAAAGGTTAAAATATTGCGAAGGTGTTGGCCAATAGATTGGCTCGGCTGATGCCGGGATTGATAGGGCCTGACCAAACGGGATTCATAATGGGGCGGCAGGCCTCTGACAATATAAAGAGGGTATTGGAGGCAGTATGGGGGGGCGAGGCACCAGGGGGAGGCGGCAATGTTGCTGTCTACTGACGCTGAGAAAGCGTTCGACAGGGTGGACTGGGACTTTTTGTTCCTCGTGATGAGGAGGATGGGCATAGGCCCCAAGTTTCTGAGGTGGGTCCAAGCTTTATATAGAGGTCCTAAAGCGCGGGTAAAGATCAATAGGAGGTATACTGCGGCTCTGGATTTGGAGAGGGGGACGCGCCAGGGGTGTCCCCTCTCTCCAATTCTGTTTGCACTAGCTATAGAGCCTTTGGCATGGGCGATCAGGGGGAATGGGAAGGTGTGGTGGTTGCAAAGGGGGGGTCATCACCATAAAATATCTCTCTTTGCTGACGATGTTCTACTGGTGGTGACAAGGGCGGAGGAGACATTGCCGGAGCTTCTGAAGCAGCTGGAAAGGTATGGGGAAGCCTCAGGATTTAAAATGAACCCAGATAAAACTGAGGCTTTGAGCATTAATTTGCCCGGGCCACTACTGGAGAGGTTGAAGCAGGTTTACCCCTTTAGATGGACAGAGAGAGCTATCCGGTATTTGGGGGTTAATATTACGCCAACCCCACAGCAGCTGTATGGGGCAAATTATAGCAAACTGTGGAAGGAGATCGGGCAGGATCTACAGAGGTGGGCAAGATCAGAGATATCATGGCTGGGTAGGATAGCAGCGGTAAAAATGAATGCGATACCGAGAGTGCTGTATTACTTTCAGGCGTTGCTGATCCCCATTCTGGGGGCCCATTTAAGGGGGCTACAGAGGAGGTTGAATCAGTATATCTGGCAGAAACGACCGCCTAGGATAGCGCGGGAGGTACTGTATAGGAGGAGAGAGGAGGGGGGCTGGGGGTGCCAAACCTGCAGATATATTACTGGGCGGCCCAGGCGCGTCATGTGATGGACTGGCGTGCTGAGGGGGACAGAAGAACTATGTGGAGATGGAAAGGGAATGTGTAGGGGGGGGTCTCTGGAGGGCCTGCCCTGGATGGGGAGGGGAGAGAGGGGGATGAAGGTGCTGGAGAATCCCTATGTGAAACATGTCCTACAAGAATGGGATAAGATTAGGGGGATAGAAGGGAAGGCGGGGGGGGGGGGCTCAGTTCTCCTTGATGAGGGAGATGTGTTCGACGGAGGAGTTCCGCCCAGGGAGAGAAGGGGGCTGCTACTGCCGATGGGCGCAAGGGGGATTGAAGTGCTTTTACCAATTTGTGGATGGGGGGGAATGGGTCCCATTTGCAGACTTGCGGGAGGCGTATGGTCTGCGGGAAGGGGATAGATTCTATTATGGGCAGGTTACTCATTTCCTTCGGAAGAAACTGGGGAGGGAGGGCCTAGAGAAGGATTATACACCGTTAGAGGTGGTGTGGTATGGTAAGAAGACTTCGCCAGGCTTAATCTCAGCCTTGTATAAGGCGGTACAGGGGCCACGTACCAGTAAGCATAGATATATGTTGGAGTGGGAAGGAGATTGGGCCATGGAACTAGAGGAGGGGCAATGGAAAACTATATTTGATCAGGTGAGGTTCTTGCCTCTGTCGGTAGCTATCAGGGAAAACTGGTACAAGGTGGTAATGCGATGGTATTACACACCATCTCGCCTGCACCGGATGTTCCCCGGAGCATCCAATTTATGCTGGAGAGAATGTGGGGAGGTGGGTACTTTTTTCCACATATGGTGGACATGCCCCACGATTCAGAGATACTGGGGGGAGATACGGGAGTGGATTAAGGAAGTAATAGGGGGGGAGGTGGCCCTGGACTCTGGGGGGTTCCTGATGGGGTGGTGGAAGGAAGGGGGGCCTGAGCAAGGGAAGCGGCAAATAATGGCGTGCCTGAGCGCGGCCCGCTGTGAAGTAGCGTACTGGTGGAAGCAAAGGGAAGCCCCGAGGGTGGAGCATTGTGTGGAAAGACTCAGGCAGGTCTATTTAATGGAAAAACTGACTGCCGTGCGACGGCAGAAACTGGAGAGATTTGAAAAGCAATGGGTCAAGGTGCTGGCCTATTTGCGGAAGGAATCTTTGGCGTAGAAGGGAGCGATGGGGGGAGGGGTATTAGGGTGGGGGGGTGGGGTGGGAAGGAAATATGAGGATGGGGAAAGGGGTTAGCATGGGGATTGGGGATTTGGGTGGGCTGGGGGGGTAGGATAGGGGGGGAGGGTGGGGGGCTAGGGGACGGAGGAGGGGAGAGGATGACCGATAAGTGCTGGGGGTGCAAAGATCTAGGGGGGCAGTGTACCATGGACCTCTGCACTTAATGTACTATAGTAGGTCCCTTCTATGAAGATATCCTTTAAGGATCTGTTTGGAGTGTTGTTGTTTTTCTGTGTGCGAAGCACTGCTGAGGATATTTTGTATTTTGTTTTTTGCACCATGGTTTATTTTGGCTATTGTACTATGCTTGGATTTTCAATAAATACTTTTGAAATTAAAAAAAAAAAAAAAAAAAAATCTTTTTGAAACTGAATGCTAAAAAACAGCCTTGTCCCCAGCCACAGAAAGAAACCAGCGCGTGCGCGCGGGAGAGGAGCTGCAGGGAAGCCTACCCAGAGGCTTTACAAATGCAGGCGAAAATGGGATGCTTTTTTTTTCCCAGCACCGGGAGCCGCCTCTCAGCACAACACGTGGCCGCTCGCCATGTTCCTCTCTGCTAGGCCAGCGAGTGCTCGGACCCTGCACCTCCCCGCGCTATGTGCCTGCAGACGGGAGCCCCCCTCCTATCTGAGCCAGCTACCCGATGAAAACTCTGTACGGGAACGAGCACCTCCAATCACCCTCCCCGCTCAGCCCTCTGTCTCTGGCTTTGGCAGAGAGGCGGGACCAGGAAATAGTAGTGAAAGCTCTTGCTCTGGATGCGAACTCCTCACCCACCTATGGGTTTGGGTTCAGACCCCGGCAGTTCCGCGCTACCCCCCACCCCATCTAAACGGCCCTGGGAGGGGAGGGGAGAGGAGGGCTCCTCCTGATCCTATGCAGGAGCTTGTTTCCTTGTTTTGAAACTTTCAAATGTTGTTAGGTAGCTAAAAAAGAAATGATTCCAAGAATGGAAGAAAGAGAAACCAAACCCCAAAAACTAACACTAATCTCCTTAGTTGCTCCTTCAGTGAGACAGCACCCTGTCTCTCCACCTCCTCCAGCTGCCTGGAGACTGAGCTACTGGAACTGGTGGGAGGTGCCAGCGGTATATGTACCTCAAGGTCATCAAAAGGATGACATGCTCATTCTCCAAGCTGCTGGAAGAGGTGCACTACCCAGAAGTGCGAGACTGGACTGAAGGAACGATAAGGAACAAGGCTCTTTTGCAGTCCAATGTGTGCAATATGTAGTCCCCTTTGTGGGCAAAGGGCCTTGGGAAAAATGTTGAGAAGACGATTGAGTGGTTAAGCAAGAAATCAGACACTACTTTAGGAAGAAATTTAGGACAAGTACACAGATCCACTCTATTGTTGAAAACCTTAGTAAAAGATGCTTCACTACTAAAGCCTGAAGCTTACCAAATCTGCATGCTGACGTGATTGCCACCAAAAAGAAGACATTCCCATATACACAAATATCTAGTGGCCTTTATCAGCTGAGTTAATACCACGCTGAGATTCTAAGGCACTGCAGGAGGCTTTAGGGAAGGCTTTGTAAGATGCAAGCCCCTCATGAAGCGAACAACTAAAGGCTGTAGAATCATGGGTCTACCTTCTCCACGATGGTAATGTCCCAACTGCACAGAGGTGAACCCTGACAAAACTGGTTTTTAAATTTAGCAGATAAATGTAGAAAGCATTCAAGCAGTTTTTGTATGGGACATGACAAAGGGTCTAGGGCTTGCCCATTACACCAAACAGCAAACCTCCTCCAATTTAATCCATATGACCTCCTTATAGAATCCTTTCTGGAGGCCAGGATGACAGAGGCAATACCAACTGCCAGATTCAGTATGGACAAAGTTACCCCCTCAACATCCAAGCTTAGGGCTATGGACTTGATGTTGATATGCAACAAAGTTCCCTGATCCTGCATAATCAGAGTTGGTGAACTGCCCAGGAGAATTGGGATCCTGATGGAAAATTCTTACAGAAGCAGAAACCACGGTTGCCTGGGCCAGTAAGGCACCATGAGAATCAGCATGCCCCTCCATCTTCCTTGAGCTTCAGAAGAGATTTTGCTATCAGAGGACTAGAAGGATATGCATACAGAAAACCCTTTTTCCAATATAGGAGGAAGGCATCGGAAGTTAGTTTGGCGTGTGTCCCCACTCTGGAACAGAACTGAGGCATTTGCCTGTTCCAAGGAGTGGCAAACAAATCTATCAAGGGTTGCCCCACTCTTGAAAGAGAGATCGAATCACCTCCTGGTTCGGAGTCTATTTGTGAGGTTGAAGGACATGGCATTGTCCTTGCCTGGCAGATATGTGACTCTGTGTATTATCCCATGGGAGATGGCAAAGTTCCATATCCTGAGCAACAAAGGAAGTATAAACTAGTTGCTCCCTGCTTGTCTATGTACTACATCGCAACCTGATTGCCCATCTAGATCATGATTGGCCAACCGATCTCTGAAAGCATTTAGAGCATTTGATATTGCTTTCAGTTCCAGGAAAATGATTTGATGAAGGCTTTCCTTGGTGGACCACAGCATCTGGGTGTGGGACCCATCTACATGAGCTCCCCAGCTCTGTTTGGATGCACCTGTCATCAGCACATTTGGTAGTCGGAAATTTGGAAAGGAAGACCCTTCGCCATATTGGAATGATCCATCCATCAGGACAGGAAGTCCCGGAGAGGAATGACAGAGATGATGACCTTGAGTTTGTGAGTGGACTGCACTCACTGAGCTCATCTCATTTTGAGATTTGCCTAGGGAGTTACATGATCCATCGAAGACATGTGGCCCAACATGTTTCTTGCGAATACCTGGTGACTCTGTTGTATTCCTTTCACTACTGCCACCAGTCAGGTGAGTCTGCCTTAAGAAAGGAAAGCCTTTGCTTAAATTATATCTAGCAGGGCTCCAATTAATTCCAATTGGTGGGATGAGTTGAGGTTCATCTTGAGATAATTGATGATGAACTCTAGTAGCTCTAGCACCCAGATAGTTAAATATAAGGATTCTTGAACCCTTTCCTGATTGGCGCTCTTGATTAGGCACTCATCCAGGAAGGGACACATGCGCTTGCCCAGTCTATACAGAAAAGCTGCGATAACTGCAAGGCATTTTGTGAACATACAAAAGGCAGAGGTGAGGCCAAAGGGCAGTACACAGTACTGGATGCGGTGTTTCCTGAGAATGAATCGTAGACTAAGCTCTGATGAGCAGAGACTCTCTCTTACATGTGTCTGTACAGTGCTGTGGACGTTATGCAGCGCTACACAAATGGTAAGAAGTAGTAGTAGTAGTAGTATTAGTAGACTTCTGGTGTTGCAGGGAGTGATTACCTTGACTCACTGGAGAGCGATATCAGCTGGGCAGGAGCTGGTGTCCATGATGTTTGAGGTCTCAATGAAGATTCCTCTCCTGCAGGCAGACTCAGGCTTTTGAGAATGAGCTAAATGCGCTGTTACACCATTGCTGATACCGTCAAAGCTGCAGCCTCACAAAGAATGAAGAACATCGTCATCTTCTGTTTGAACAGTTTCATGAACTGCTCCTCCAGGGCTGCCTCAGACAAAGATATAAGGCCTTCAGCAGATTCAGCTGATGTCTGTGGAATCAGAGTGAGAGAATCAGCAGGCTGGCCTCAGCTCCTTGGAAACTGGTGCAGCCCCTCCGATAACAAGGAGGATAAGCAGTCCTCACATTGGGGCTGCTTTGAAGGTCGGGGTTGATCTGAAACCTTGGTGATCTTGACACTGCTCCAGTGGATCCGATGAACCAATGCCTCTGCTTGATGCTCTTTGAGGATGAAGACGAGGCCAAATCCTTCCTCTTCCATGGGTTGGAATTGGTGAACGTCCAATTCTTGAGGAGGGGGCTGCTCTAAAAGCTTCTAGAAGGAGCTGGGAGAAGTTCCTGCATGGGGCTCCGTCAATGATGTCACCATATATAAGCACCTATCCTGCATGCATATGTCCATACCTGGTTTTAAGACAATCTCTGCCACTTGAAGCTAGCATTTTATAAAGGCAAATAGGCATCTATATCTCTTTATAAAATAGGTTTAAAATATATGCTTACCTAACCTCTTATCCCAGGCATCCTATTATAAAATTACCCTCTTCGTGTCCAAAATTCACTAACTCACTCAGTCATTAGTTATAACCTAGATGACCAAGACTAACGAACTGTTAGTCATCAGCATCTTTTATACTTACCTACACAGTTACCCACCCAGGGACAGTGGTGATCAAATTTTGCTATACATCGATTGCATACACCACAATGCTTGGATCTTACTGGCTTCCTGATCTATTAAGAGAGATTTATGATAAGCACTGCAGTACAACAAATGAATAATAAAGTTAGAAGTAATAGCTAGAGGTACAGATAGACGAAGCATCCCCCCCACCTTTACACAAAATGGACAAAAAAGGTTTTTGTACAGTTGACTTATGTATAATCGTCAAGCATTAACTAAATAAGGGGGTCATTCACTAATGGATGGTGAATGTAATTTGCCATAGGAACCATTTTATTCTTCTGGGTCCAGCAGAATATAGTACATGCTAACACTGTTACCGCATTTTGATGGTTAGTGAATAACCCCCATGTGAGATGCCTTGCATATTATACAGACAGATTGAGACACACACACATAAAAGATGGACAGAAACTGTTTCTACTTCTCGACAGTCTCCTACTTCTAAAACTTCAAGGGTATCTTAACGTCTAATGTTTTCGGGCAACTAACATCCATTGTTCTGAGCACTATTGTTACTGCAGTTCATTAGAAGTAAAGCCAAGAATACAAGTGAGACTATTTTCACCTTACTCTGCTCTCACAAGAGTAAGCTTAACTGTGTTTCAAACTACCTCTCTCATATAGCACAAACTCCTTATCATATCCTGCCAATGCATTTCAATTCTGCTCTGGAGGGACAGCCTCTGGCACGGACCAGGTAAGTCAGTTTCCATGTACATACATTCTTTCACCTCCATTCTGACGCTATTTAAAGAGTGCCAATGAGTAATAGCTGGCATATAGTTTAATGTTATTAATTTAAATATAGTGATTTGGACTTCTACCCACTGGGAACAAAAGAGAGATCACCATTTCATCTCCCATACCAATCTTTGTTGTAACAGAAGAGACTAGAGAATTCTAATGAGAGCCAGCGAGAATATAAACACACAAAAGACATTCCAAAAGAAACTGAACCACAGTTTTATCATTTAAACACAAAACATTCACATTTTCTATTTTATGCTTTCTTGTTGGATTCTCAGAGTAGAGGTCGAGAAGAGTTCTCATAGTAGAATATAAAAATGGGGCGTTGTTCTGGTTGGATAAGATCCAGCACAAGAGAAAATGACAGGCTTTGCATTCACAAGAGACCGCACAGCCACATGTTCATCCCTGCCTTTACAAACTATCTGGCATCTGTTCAAGTTTCTGAAAACCTGACTAGCTTTTAAATGCGGCTCATAGCTCAACAAGATTCTTTGGAATTTATAGTGCAGATACTTAATGGACAAATGAGTTCAATGCACTAGGCAGCTGTCATTTCAAGGTGGAGAATTAAAATAAACATAATTCTGATCAGAAATCATTCTGACAGATGTTTAATGAGCAATACTTAAAATATGCATCTTATCTGGGCTTCATAAGCTACGGCAAAACATGAGTTAATCCTGAAAGCTCCAGGCAGCTAATAGGTCTTACAAGTTTTCTTACTGATGCTGAGAAAGATACCAGCAAGAGATTTAGATGTATCAAGATACTACTGAACCAGGACATCTTCACTTTTATCCCAGTAGAGATAGCACAGTTACTTACCTGTAACAGGTGATCTCTGGGAACAGCAGGAATAAGTCTTCACTTATGGGTACGTCGGTACCGACGGAGCCTGCACGGGAATGCTCCCCAGCATCCAATCAGAAAGCTTTTGGGAGCATCCCTCGCGCCTGCGCACTGCCTTCCCGCCTTTTCCACTGCCTCTCCTCAGTTGAGTTTCATAGCTGAGACAAAAGGAGAGAAAGAGGAAAGGAAGATAGATAGATAGATACAACTCCTAGGGGAGGTGGGTGGGTTGTGAAGACTTATTCCTGCTGTTCCCAGAGATCACCTGTTACAGGTAAGTAACTGTGCTATCTCCAGGAACAAGCAGGAATGAGTCTTCACATATGGGGACTCCCTAGCTAGAGATGCCAGGGGGAGATCCCATAAAATGTGTGTCCCTGGATCAGGACTGCAGTACCCACACATGGATCTCCGGCATCCCATGAGGGATGGTGGGTAGGAGTTGAAAGGAGAGGAGCTGTAAGAAAACAGCAAAGCTAAGGACTACAGGAGAGGAGTCCTTCGTATGTATGATAAGTACCATTAAAATTATTTAATGAACAATCACAAAATGGATCTTACCTACTGGGTTGTAGGAAGTAGAGAGCGTGATGGAGTCTACTGGAGATTCAGTAGAGGATCCTCAAGGTGACCTCACGCAGTGAGGGTGAAGGTCCAAATCTGGAATTGGCAGGTGCCCCAGGTGTCAACTGGGGTAGTATAAGAACGGCAGGTCTTCAGTGGAAAGCTTTATGGAAAAAAGCTGAAAACTCTTTTAGCTACAGAGTCATTGACATTGAGGAGTAAAAGAGGAAGACTGACCGATTTGGACAAGTAGCCCAGTCCTGGAGGGAAGAAGGGGTATGGAAAAAAGCCCATATTCCCAAAGAGGACAGATGTGTGAAGGGCTGAAAACTCAGCACTACTGCAGATCTACACTGTCTTTCCTAGCCGGTGCGAGATAGGAAAGATATTGAAGCATGATGCTTCAGGGATAGCGAGACCTAGAGTAAAATGGAAGCTGCTAGTACCACAGTAGTGGTTTTGTGCATAACAGCCCCTACATAGCGAGGGACAGTACGAAGATAGGCAAACCCACTGTCTGGAACCTCTATGAAGGTAAAAACCCTTATAGCAGAGACAGTTAGGGAGATAGTATGTAAGACATATCTACCTATAAAAACATATATATAGACAGAGGGATATATATATATATATATTATATATAGGGGCATAACCCATGCACACACAGCTTACAGACATATGTATGTATAGAAATAAATAGAGATATATACATACATGAATATGTAAACTAGAAAATACATATTTGCAACTAAGCCTCATAAGAACATTCACATGGAAGATGTGAAGGAGAAAGATTCATCTAATAACAAGGAGGTGGAACCTACTTGAAAAGATATATAAAGAATCTATTCCTCGTGGGCTAAGAGGGTGCGGGAATGCTATCCAGTGAAAAAAACAGGATGGTTGCGTGAAAAAACTGAGGATAATATCAGTCTGTAGAGAGCAAGTCGTGAGTTCTGTAGAACTCTGACATGGGAAATGGACAGAAAACGCATAGAGGGAGATACCAGGATGACCCACTGGAGGGACACAGGGGTATCATGCGTTACTAGTAGAATATGTGCTGTCCATGAGGAGTAGGATAGCATGAGGCCAAGCTGTAAGGAAAAAAGAGCAGATTCCTGCAGGATTGGGAACGTCCTTGGACATTCACGCAGAAAAAGCTTATATCCTGTATTATAACAGGAGACAAGAGGGTGTGGAGAACCCTCACAGTCATGGAAAATGACTGATAAGCCTTTTCTACTATATGGAATAATCATCAGAGACAAAGTTCAATGCTCTCTAGCAAGGGCCCATAGTAGAAAGCTTCTCTGAAGATTGCAGAGAGCATTATGCAGGAGAATTAGGAGATAAAACTGACTGTAGGTCAGCTGTGTTGCCAAATCCAAGGAAATGGAGATGGCCAGAAAGAAGATAATGTAAGAAGCCTGAAGTGAGTAGGAATATTCAAGAGAGATGAGGACTATCTTGGAATCACTACTAAGGCTAGACAGACTGGAAACTTGTGGAAAAGTACCAGTAGATCAATCACTGGAACTCCTGCATGAACAGCAACTGAAAGAGACAGCAGAGGGAATCTTCCTGTGAAAACACAAAGAGAACAGACAAAGGGAGAGGAGTAGTCCTGTCCCTGTCTGATAAGCTGTCTAGAGAATTTATTCAAAGAAAAACTCTACACTGGAATGAAAGGTGTACAGTATGGTACCACTCAATCAGGAGAAAACCTGGATGAGAGGGTAGAAAAACAGGAACTGAAGGGTGACTTACCATATGGTGAGTCAGCTGAAGAAAAAAATGTTCATGCTGGGACAGAAACTATCATGGGATAGTAGTTAACTTCTCTTCTTGGTAGGAAGAAGAGGAGAAATCTGTAACCCATAGACAAGAATATCCTGACAGCTCAGTATATCCTGAAGAAAGGAAGCCATGTGTAGAGCTTTAAAGAAAAAAACAGTGAACAAACCTCTGCTAAGAAGAGGTTAACTGTAGGTTGCAACCTTCAGGAACCTATGGTTGCTGGGTATGCTCAGACTGGCTAGAGTTTGGATTCTTCAGACCAGGACGAGGTGTCCCCTTGCTTGGGTACATCTGGATGATGGGCAGGAGAAGAGTGAAACCTTCTTTTCTTAGGGAAAGAAGGTTTGGTAGGACATTTCCTACCTCCTGGGGAAGAAGGCGGCTTAGGATGGTTTCCAGAACCAGGGAAGTCAGTGGAGCAGAGAGCAACCTGACGTAAAGCCTCCTTATTGAAGAGATTTTCTCCAGTACAAGGAGAATTACCCAGTGTGTGTTGTGCCCATCTGCTCAAGTCTGAAGCCTGGAGCCAGGCTCTACGACGTGCTCCTATGGCAATAGCAGAGGATCTGCTAACAGACTCAAAAGAGTCTAGAGAAGCACGAGAAAGAAACCAAGAGAGATTCTGGCTATGACTAAGAAGTAAGGAATAGTCTGCAGCCTTAGGCTCTGATAGAAAAGGAGTCAAAAGTGATAATTTCTTTGTGACCTCCTGGAGAGATAGACTCATATAAAAAATATAAGAGATAATCCTTGATGCCAGCATAGATGTTTGGAAGGTTTGACGTCCAAAGGCATCAAGTGCTCTAGATGCACGACCTGGCGGATAAGAAGAATGCTTCTTCTTGCTTTTTACCTTCCTCATTGCTGATTCCACTACAATGGAATGATGGGGAAGTTGAGTCTTTTGAAACCCTGGAGAGGGGGGCACCTGATACAGAACATTAGTTGCTGCAGAAGGTGAGGGAACCCTTAAAGATGATTCCCATATTCTCAGAAGAAGATCCTGCAAAGAATGATGTAAAGGAAGCATTATATTTTCCTTTTCTGCAGGAAAGCCTCGAGTAGGATCACAGCCAGGGATAGGAATAGCAAGAAATATTGCCATGTCAAGGAGAAATTTCTGAAAAGAGGGATCTCCAATGGGAACTATCCCTGGGCAGGCTAAGGTTGAAGGAGCAGCCTGAGCACCAGAGGATATACTGGTCTGGTGCAGAAAAAGAACCCCACTAGATGGATAGTGGTACTGGCAGTCACGATTTGAGGCAGTCAGTACTGCATCGTCAATGCCAGGTATCGATTCCAAACTAGGCATAGAGAGGATCGAAGGTGCCGATGTAACTGCAGGAACCGACATTGATACCGGTACCGGTAGCCGAGTTGGAATCGGAGACGGTAACGCCATCGAAGCAGTCATCGGAGGCTGCTCAAGCGGTACCGAGGCAACCCGAAACGCTTGGTGAATATCCTCGGTACTGCGTATCCGGAAACGATAAGGGTCGGTTCCGAGACGCGTCGGTACCCAGTCATCTAGACTAGATATCGATTCCAGACTCGGCATCGAAGGGAGCGAGTCCATCGATGCATGTCTAGAGGGTACCGACGTCGGTGGTGGTATCGGCGATGTTGGCGATACAGGAAAGTCAATCTGGGTCGTATCGATCGGTCCCGAAGGTACCGAGAATGCCAGATGACGATCCCTGGTGAAGAGTGGATCACTCAACACCGGTGCCGATGCCGGGGTATCGGTACCGCTCGAAGCGGATGCCACCACCGAGCATGGCTGAGATGCAGGAAAGTCAATCTGGGTCGTATCGATCGGTCCCGAAGGTACCGAGAATGCCAGATGACGATCCCTGGTGAAGAGTGGATCACTCAACACCGGTGCCGATGCCGGGGTATCGGTACCGCTTGAAGCGGATGCCACCACCGAACATGGCTCAGGTATGTTCTGTGATGGGTGAGCCCCAGGAACAACCTGAAACCCCTGAAATGCTTTGGAGCCCGGAGACTCCCGCCGGGGTTTTAATGCCAATGGGGTCTTGAGGGCAAGGCCGGAGCCGTCATCATGCTTGGCATGAGACCTACCACTCAAGGATTGGCTAGTCTTAACAGACTGTTTGTGGGTTACCTGATCCTGTAGAGAAGAAAAGGCCGGTGCCCTCACTCAGGGAGGGAAAACGGTATCGAGGGAAACTCGAAAGAGGGAAGTTCTTCTCACAGTTTTGCAGCCTGATTGTTCAGGGGAAAAAGGGTCAGGACCCAAACAGGATAGACACCAAGCATTGGAGTCTAAAAAGAAAACTGTGCTTCCACAGTGAAGGCACTTCTTAGAAGAAGGCGGCTCCATGATGGAGAGGCCTTGAAGGCCCAAAAAATGTAAGACAGAAACTGAGGGAAAAAGTTCCCTGAGTTTAAGAAAAGGAAAAGAAAAACCCACCGGCGGTACCGGTGGCGGCGGGAAAAACAGCCGCGACCACAAGAAAACAAGAAATAAAGGATTTGAAGAAAAAAGTTTCTGCGGTAACAGGAGGACGTCCTGCCGGCTCCGCGGAAAAACGAAAACTGAGGAGAGGCAGTGGAAAAGGCGGGAAGGCAGTGCGCAGGCGCGAGGGATGCTCCCAAAAGCTTTCTGATTGGATGCTGGGGAGCATTCCCGTGCAGGCTCCGTCGGTACCGACATACCCATATGTGAAGACTCATTCCTGCTTGTTCCTGGAGATATCTTTAAAATATACACTGGTACTTGATGGGCTCTCCCCTCATGATTCCATTTACCTCGATGTTCTAATTAGGGGCTCTTTATCCTTTTGAGGTCTGTAGCAAACTACAATACAGTAACATAGTATGGATGGAGCCAGCCTGCTGGCATTAACATTTAAAAAGGAGAAAGAGCAGCTTTTAAACTAGCTAAAAGAGGAAAGCCGACAGTCACCCAACAGCGCATGGTTCGGAAGAATGTATCCTTGAAGGATACTAACAAAAGAGGGAAGTTAGGACATCCTAACAGAGAGGTTCCAATAAAGATAAAAGTAACCCAGATGCCCTTGAGTAGAGAGCTGAAAGATTCTAAATTATCCGAATCATCTGATAACCAGATTAATATAAATGAGATACAACCTCTAAAATGCCTGTATGCAAATGCTAGAAGTCTAAAAAATAAAATGGGAGAATTAGAATATATAGCACTAAATGAGAAGTTAGATATGATTGGTATCTCAGAGACCTGATAGGAGGAGGACAACCAGTGGGACACTGATACCCGTGTACAAACTATATAGCAATGATAGATCAAACTGGCGGAGGGGTTGCACTCTATGTTAGAGAGGACATTGAGTCACATAGGATTAAAGTTTTGCAGGAAACAGCTGTAGAATCTCAATGGATAGAAATTCCATGTAAAAAGGGGAAGGCAATGGTAGTGGGGGTGCACTACCAACCGCCTGACCAAAATGAACAGATGGATGATGAAATTCTGAAAGAAATAAGGGAAGCTAACAAATGTAACAACACAGTATGGGTGATTTCAATTACCCAGGTATCATCTGGGTCAGTGTCACAGAAGGACATGCTAGGGAGATGAAGTTTCTAGATGAAATAAATGACTGCTTCTTGGAGCAGCTGGTTCATGAACAGACAAGAGGGGAAGCTATTTTGGACCTAGTCCTTAGTGGCACGCAGGATCTGGTGCAAGAGATAAGGGTGTTGGGGACAGCTGGCAGTAGTGATCATAGCATGATCCCATTTGATTTAATAAATGAAAGAAGGATAGCAAAAAAATCCTCAGTACTACCATTTAACTTTCAAAAGGGAGAGTATGATAAAATGAGGAATAGTTAAGAAAAGACTAAAAGGAGCAGCTGCAAAGGTTAAATATCTACATAAAACATGGGCATTGTTTAAAAAGTTCTATCTTGGAAGCCCAGAAAGAGTAGTTACTCACCTGTAACAGGTGTTCTCCAGGAGCAGCAGGAATCAGTCCTCACATATGGGTGTCATCGGCGCCAATGAAGCCCCAGCGGAGCATTTCCCCAGCTTTCCATGAAAGCCTTTGGGAATGCAGCACGCATGCGCTGTTCCCTTCCCGCCTAAAGGTGCCATCTTACCTCAGTCAAATGACATAGCTAAGAACAGCACACAAAAATGTAAAATATACTATGTACAACTGCAACTCCCAGGGGAGGAGGGAGGGTTGTGAGGACTGATTCCTGCTGCTCCTGGAGAACACCTGTTACAGGTGAGTAACTACTCTTTCTCCAGGACCAAGCAGGAAGTCAGTCCTCACATATGGGTGACTCCCTAGCTCTGGGCTACCAGGAACCCAGGCTGAACAAGAGAACTCCCTCTAGTCTCAGCAGCAAAGAAAGGCTTTACACTGACACAACCTCCACCGGTAGCCCAACAGAGGGCAGGAGGGCAGGAGTTGCCTAAAGCTCAAAGAGATTCCGGAGTACTGCCTGGCCAAAAGCACTGTCCCTACGGGACTCCCTCTCCAGACAGTAATGGGCCGCAAAAGTCTGGCTTGAAGACCAAGTTGCAGCCCTGCAGATGTCTACCAAGGGCACAGAGCGGAGATGAGCCACTGAGGCAGCCATTGCCCTGACACAATGGGCCGTGACCCGACCCTGCAAAGGAAGGTCAGCTGCCCTGTAAGCCCAGGTGATACAGTCAGCCATCCAGATGGACAAGGTACGCTTGGACACAGCCAACCCCAACTTATTAGGGTCAAAGGATACGAAGAGCTGAGTAGCCCTTCTATGTCCTTGCATACGGTCAAGGTAGAAGGATAAGGCCCCCTCCTACAGTCCAGGGTATGCAGAACTGCTTCAGCCTGGCTTGCATGAGGCCTAGGGAAGAATGTTGGAAGAACCACCTCCTGGTTAAGGTGGAAGGAGACAACCTTTGGGAGGAACTTTGGATGAGTCCTAAGGACTACCCTGTTCCCATAGAAGCGAGTGTAAGGCCTATCACAGACCAGGGCCTGAAGCTCACTAACTCGCCTGGCCAAGGTAAGGGCCACTAGGAAGAGTGTCTTCCAGGACAGGAAGCATAGAGGGCAAGTAGCCATCGTCTCAAAAGGTGGGCGAGTCAGTTGCTGCAAGACCACATTCAACTCCCACTCAGGAGCAGGAGGACGAATAGGAGGCTTGAGCAAAAGCAAGCCTCTGAGAAACCGGGACACCAAGGGGTGAACCGACAGAGAATGTCCTTCCACTAGTGAGTGGTGAGCAGCTAGAGCTGAGAGGTGGACCCGAACAGAATTGGACTTAAGACCCTGATTTGATAAGTGCAACAGATACTGAAGCACTACAGGGACAGTACAGGAGAAGGGATCCTCTGTACGTAGCTGACACCAGACAGAAAACCTCTTCCATTTGAGAGCATAGGTTTTCCTTGTGGACTGTTTCCTAGAGACTAGGACATCCTCCTCAACTTCCGTAGGTAGGCCCCAGGGAGCTAAAACTACCCTTGCAGCCTCCATGCCATCAAATTGAGAGCTTTGAGGTTGGGGTGCAGAAGAGACCCCTGATCCTGAGACAGAAGGTCGGGTTGCAACCCTAGAGGCAGAGGGGGATCCACTGCCAGCTGAAGCAAAAGTGGAAACCAAGGCTGTCTCGGCCATCTGGGAGCCACCAGCAGGACAGAGGCATTGTCCTGGAGAATCTTGAACAGAGTTCGGGCCACTAGAGGCGTGGGAGGAAACGCATACAGGAGGCCCTGAGACCATGGAATCAGAAAAGCATCTGCTGCTAGCCGCAGAGGATGCGGTTGCCTGGAGCAGAACTTTGGCAGTTGCTTGTTCAGTGGACTGGCAAACAGATCTATCCAAGGGAGACCCCATTTCAGGAAGATATTCTGAACAACCAAGGGATGCAGCTGCCACTCGTGGGGCTGCAAAATTCTGCTCAATCTGTCAGCCAGGTAGTTTTCCTGGCCTGGAAGGTACACAGCCCTGAGGAGCATGTTGTGCTTGAGGGCAAATGAACAAAGGTCCTGAGCCTCCCGACAAAGGAGCCGGGACCCAGTTCCGCCCTGTTTGTTCACATAAAACATGGCTACCTGGTTGCCTGTCTGAACCAGGACAGATTGATGAGCCAAGGCAGGAGAGAAAGCTTTGAGAGCCAAGCGAACAGCTCTGAGTTCTAGGAGATTGATCTGCTGTGCAGCCTCCTAAGGGGACCACAGGCCCTGGGTGCACTTGTTGAGACAATGATCACCCCAGCCCTGCAGGGAGGCGTCTGTGGTCAGTACTACTATGTACTTTGGAATTTGAAAAGGCACCCCCTTTAGCAGATTGGGTGGATGCAGCCACCAGTCGAGGGAGTCCAGAAATGGTCTGGACACCCGTATCCTGTCTCTGAGGCTGCCTGTGGCTTGTGACCACTGATTCCGAAGGCACCACTGTGCAGGCCTCATATGGAGCCTTGCATTGGGGGTTACATGAACTGTCGAAGCCATGTGGCCAAGCAGCCTCAGGCAGAGTCTGGCGGAGTGACCTGCTGAGAAACTGGCTCGCCAAGTTTATCAGTCTTTGGGCTCTGTCGTCTGGCAAGAAAGCCTTTGCCAGCAGAAAGTCCAGTCTGGCTCCTATGAACTCCAAGTTCTGGGAGGGGAGCAAAGTGGACTTTGCGAAGTTTATTACAAACCCCAGACTTTGATGAAGAGCAATAGTTCTAAGGGTGGCTTGTCTGGCCTCTTGGCACATCTGACCCCTGATGAGCCAGTCATCCAGATAGGGGAAGACAAAGATTCCATGATTTCTCAGGTAAGCCGCCACCACTGCCAGGCATTTGGTAAAGACCCTGGGAGTGGAGGTAAGGCCAAAAGGCAGCACTCTGTACTGATAATGGTTTCCTCCCACAATGAACATGAGGTACTTTCTGTGGTCTGGATGAATGAGGATGTGAGTGTACGCATCCTTTAGATCTAAGGAGCATAGCCAATCTCCCTGCTGGAGGTAGGGCAGAACTGTTCCAAGAGTAAGCATCTTGAACTTTTCTTTCTCTAGGAACTTGTTGAGGTTCCTGAGGTCCAGAATAGGTCGAAGGCCACCGGTTCTTTTGGGCACCAGGAAATACCTGGAGTAGAACCCCTGACCTTGCAAGTGAGGAGGCACAGGCTCCACCGCCCTGTCCACCAACAGACCTTGAAGCTCTTGGAGGAGAAGATCTGTGTGCAGGGGAGGCCTTGGAGGCTCCCCTGGAAAGTATGGCGGAGGCAGTTGGTGAAAATGTAGTGCATAGCCCCTGTGGACTATGTGCAACACCAAACTGTCCCCAGTGATGTGGGGCCACTGGTGGGCAAAGAGGGCGAGGCAACCTCCTGTGCAGGGTTGGGAGAGCAGGGACAGAGGCTATGCTCAAGGATTCAAAAACCCCCACCCTGCTGAGTGGGAGCAGGGGCCGGAGGCTTGGGGGTCCTCTGCCTACGGGGCCCATTACCCTGCCCCTTGGCTTGCTGACTCTGGGGTGCAGCTTGGGCAGCCTGATACTGAGGGTACTGTTTGTAGGCAGTGCCCTTCCTCGGGTAAAAGGGCTTCTTACCTGAGGCCTTCTTCTTGTGAGAAGGGGCAGAGGTCTTTCTGGACAGCCTTGTCCTTGTAAGGTGCTCAGTCTCGAGCTGTGCGGCCTTCTCGGCCATGGGCTTGCCAAAAAGGTTCTCACCTCGGCAAGGGACATCGACCAACTTGTCCTGAACCCATGGCTCGAGGTCCGATGACTGCAGCCATGGCTGGCGTCAAGCCGCGATGCCGGCTGCCGCAACTCGGGCTGAAGCCTCGAAGCCATCGTAGGCGGCGCGGGACATAAACTTCGAGCAGTCCCGAATCCCCGAGGACAAGGACTTGAATCTCTGCAAGGGCTCCCCAGAGAGACCAGCGGAGAACCAGGCCAACTCCTTGGCCAGGTCTCGCAAGTACATGCCCATGTACAGCTGGTAAGACTGGACACGGCAAGCAAGCATCGAGTCCTGGAAGCACTTTCTGCCTACACCATCGAGGTTCCGGGCATCCCTGTCGGGGGGGCACAGCGGCGTGCATCTTCTGACTCTTCAGGCGATGCATGGCCGATTCCACCACCATAGAATGGTGTGGTAGCTGCGCCTTTTGAAAGCCAGGGCTCTTCCTGAGTCGATAAATCGAATCGACTCGCTTGCTTAGAACCGGCGCCGAGGCTGGCGCCTCCCACATCCGGAAGAGGAGCCATTCCAGCATCGGAGGAACCGGGACAGTAAAGGCCTCCTTCGAAGGAGAGTCATACTGCAGGGCCTTGAGCTCTTCGGCTCGAGGCTCTTCCTCAGGGTCCGCCGGGATAGCCAACGCGGTGGCCGTATCCCGGACAAACTCCGAGAACCGGGTATCCTCCAGAGGGTATTTACTCCGGGGCTCAGACTGCGGTGAGTCCGACGGGACGCACCGAGTCTTGAACATGTCGGGGGACTGCTCATCCTCCGTCTCCCAGGCAGACTCGTCCGACGAGGAGTCAGGGTCCGACCCCGCGGGGCCCTGAAGCACCTGCCCCGATGCCGGAGGCACCGGCGTCGACGCCCTCGGTCCTGAACGGGAGGTCGAGGGAGACTGCGACCGAGGTTGACCTCGAGCCATCGTGGACTCGAGTATCGGCTCGGTCTCCGGGGTCGACTTCGATGTCCCGGTGGTCGGGGCAGATGCGCCAGACAGGCTAGCCATCAGTGCCCGCTGCTGCTCCATGAAGGCAGACAGTCTGCACTCCAAGGCTGTCATCCTGAGACTCAGCTCGGGAGACGCAGCAGCCACCGACTCGGGCCCCGGCGGCACCAGGCCCGATGTCGGCTCTCTGGGAGGAGAGTCCTCGAGGACTACGGGGCTTACGTGTCCAGCAGACTCTGGCTCCACGCGAGGAACTTTGGCAGGCTTCTCTTGTTTCACGGGCCCAGGGTAACGGTCAGGGGTCTTAGACCTGGCCCTCGAGGAGCCAGGAACCTCCGACGACGACGCCCTCACGAGCCGCTTCTTCCTCTTACGTTCCCGGTCGGGGGACCCCCTGTCCGAGGAGCCCCGACGGCGCTCGGGATCCGAATCCCGAGATGTCGAGGCCTCAGACGAGGTCCCGGCCCGGCTGGAGGCTGAGTCCGAGAAAAGCCTTTCTTTCTGCTGCTGGCGACTTCGTAGTGCCTTGGAAGACATCTTTCCACATGGTCCACACGTCTTAGGGTCATGATCAGGACCGAGGCACCGAAGGAAGCAGTTGTGTGTGTCGGTGAGAGCCATCAACTTCTTACACCGATCACACTTTTTAAAACCGCTGGAAGCCATTGGGGAAAAAAGAGTCCCCGCGAGGTCAAAGGACCGGCCTTCCAGGGAAAAAGCAAAAAAGGGCACGAACGCCAGCCACGAAGGGCAAAAAACGAAAAAGAAGAATCGGGCTCGATACCGGTGTACTGAACCCATCGGGAGGGGAACCGGCGTCGAACCGGGAAGAAAAAATAGCAAGAATCGCCAAAAAAAAATCAAACTTTTATCCGGGATGACAGGACACACGTCCAGTGGGCTTCTCGGAAAAAGAGAGACTGAGGTAAGATGGCACCTTTAGGCGGGAAGGGAACCGCGCATGCGTGCTGCATTCCCAAAGGCTTTCATGGAAAGCTGGGGAAATGCTCCGCTGGAGCTTCATCGGCGCCGATGACACCCATATGTGAGGACTGACTTCCTGCTTGGTCCTGGAGAAAATATGTATTCCATGTTTTAAGAAAGGTGGAAGGGAAGGCCAAAAAACTGCCAGCATGGTTTAAAGATGAGGTCAGAGAGGCTGTTGCTGCCACAAAAGCTTCTTTCAGGAAATGGAAAAAGGAGCCAGATGACAAAAACAGCAAACATAAAGCATTGGTAAGTTAGATGCAAGGCATTGATAAGGCAGGCAAAGAGAGAATTTGGAAAAAAAAAAAAAGCTACCCATGGAAGCAAAAATGCATAGTAAAAACCTTTTCAAATACATTCGAAGCAAAAAACCTGTGAGAGAGTCAGTTGGACCATTGGATGATAGAAGGGTAAAAGGGGCGCTAAGTGAAGTCAAGGCCTTAGTGGAGAAACTGAATAAATTCTTTGCTTCGGTCTTTACTGAAGAAGATGTAGGGAAGTTACCCATGACTGAAATGGTACATAAAAGTGATGTATCGGAAGAATTGAAAAAAATATTGATAAACCAGGAAGATGTATTACAACTATTTGATAAATTGAAGAATAGCAAATCACCTAGACCGGATGGTATACATTTGAGGGTATTGAAATAACTGAAATATGAGATTGCAGACCTACTATTCGTAATCCGTGAACTATCATTAAAATAATCTGTAGCACTTAAAGACTGGAGAATGGCCAATGTAACGCCAATATTTAAAAAGGGTTCCAGGGGTGATCGGGAAACTACAGATGGCGAGTCTGATGTTAGTACTGGGCAAAATGGTAGAAACCATTACAAAGAATAAAATTACTGATCATGTAATATAGTCATGGCTTAATGGGAGAAAGCCAACATGAATTTAGCCAAGGAAAGTCTTGTCTTACTATTCTGTTACATTTTTTTGAAAGTGTGAATAAATAGGTAGACAAAGGTAAGCCGGTTGACATAGTGTATCTGGATTTTCAGAAAACCTTTGACAAGGTCTCTCATGAGAGACCCTTGGTGAAATTAAAAAGTCATGGGATTGGGAGGAGTTCTTTGTTTCCTGCATTAGCTGTTTTCCTACTGGATTGACGTGGTCCTGTCTCCACTTCCCTGATTGGGGCAGTTGGCTCTAATGGGGCTATATCATCGGGCCTCCGACGCGGGACGCTGAGGAGTTCTTTGTTTCCTGCACTAGCTGTTTTCCTACTGGATTGACCTGGTCCCGCCTCCACTTCCCTGATTGGGGCAGTTGGCTCTAACGGGGCTATATCATCGGGCCTCCGACGCGGGACGCGAAGCGGGCGCGTGCCCGTGGTGCGTGTCCGAAGGGGAGTGTCCAAAGGGGCAAGTCCTGCCCCTTTGGCGCCCCTTCGGCACAAATTTGGCGTTTGAAGTTCCCGTGAATGGGGACGAGAAAGAAACGCATGCTGCCTGCGGCTCAACCAAAGGCGGTTAAAACCGTCGGACCCATGGATGCTCATGTCTCCGTTGGTACTTTGGTGACTAAATCTGTTGCCTTGGATGCCTCCTTTGGTGAAAGATCGACAGTGAGTACTGCCTGTTCTGGCTCTCCTCCGGCTGCGGAGAATTTCTCCCCAGTGAAATGCGACAAGGACTTTTCTTCGTCTGATATTCCCGGATAGTTGTCATGATAAGACTGAGGGCCCTAATTTGTCCTCCTCCTTTCTTCGTTTGGATTCTGTCACTGATTTATTGCCTCCTCCGCTGCCATCAGCGGTAATATTTGCTGGCTCTAGAGAGTCATGTGATATTCCAGATGAAGTTTCTTTGAAAGATTTATGGTCTATGTTGTCTAGAATGGAGTTGGCTTTAGACTCTTCTTTGCAAAAGATTTCGGTATTTACGAAGGAATCTGTTGCTAAATTTTCCAATCAGGAATCTCGTTTGGCTGTTGTAGAGAAAAGCGTTGGCTCTTTAGAGGATCGCTTTTCTACTCTCCAGCCACTTACTACTTCTATAGTACAGGATGTTACCTTGTTACGTTCAAAACACGAGGCTCTTGAGAACTCATTACGTTCCCGGAACCTTCGTCTTTTGAACTTTCCTAAAACTCATTACCTTGCTCCCATTATGCTTTTTCATAAATATTTGAAGGAAATATTGTTGTTTTCTGATGTGGACACAATTTATTTGCTTAATATTTACTATCTACCTTCCAGAGATGTGGCTTTGCAAGCCGAGCCTCAGGTTCGATGTGATGCTAGTGAGCCTAAAAGTTCAGCTTCTTTAAATATTTCTGATTTTTTGGAATCGTCTCAGGACGAGATTCCTACAAGGGCCACATTGTTAATTACGTTAGCCTCAGAGTTGGATAGGCAGCGAATCTTTTGTGCATACTTCAAGAAAAAACTTGAGAAATTTTGTGGCTCCACTATTCAGATTTTTCCCGATGTCTCGAGGGCCACGCAGCAAAGGCGGAGGGCCTTTTTGGAAATTCGCCCGCGTGTTTTGGCTTTGGGCGCTTTGTTTTACTTAAAATTTCCCTGTTGGTGCCACATTATTTACATTTTTCTTGAGGCTTTGCAGCTTGAGGCATTTTTGAATGGCAAGGGCCAGTCTTAGTATTATTTTGTAGTCTCTTGTAGTTTTTCTTTCTTGTCTCTTTTCTGCTGGGTTCAAATCAAATTACCAGGTTGGTCAGGGAAAGGGATTTTTTTTTTCTTATTATAGTACTCCTTCTGAATGAGAACTATTGATATGTGTGTTTCTTTTGGATTTTGCTGTAAAGTGGGGGTTGTGGTTTTCCCCTTCCCTTTGTTATGGGTTACATTTTGTATGTTTCTTCAATGATAAATAAAATGCTATTAAAAAAAAAGTCATGGGATTGGAGGCAATGTAGTATTGTGGATCAGAAACTGGTTAAAAGACAGAAAGCAGAGAGTAGGGCTAAATGCCAATTTTCTCAATGGAGAAATGTAAATAGTGGAGTACCCTGGGGTTCTGTGCTGGGCCCACTGCTTTTTAACATATTCATAAATGATCTGGAAATGGGAATAACGAATGAGATGATCAAATTTGCAGATGACACAAAATTATGTTAAAAATATGTTGAAAAGCAGCGGACCCAGCACATATCTCTGGGGTATGCCACTATTTACCTTTCTCCAATGAAAAAATTGGCCATTTAACCCTATCCATAGCTTTCTGTTTTTTAACCAGTTCCTGATCCACAATAGTACACTGCCTCCTATCCCATGACTTTTTAATTTTGCCAAGAGTCTCTCATGAGGGCCTTGTCAAAGGCTTTCTGAAAATCCAGATGCACTATATCAACCGGCTCACCTTTGTCTACCTGTTTCTTCACACCTTCAAAAAAATATAACAGATTAGTAAGACAAGACCTTCCTTGGCTAAAGCCATGTTGGCTTTCTCCCATTAAACCATGACTATCTACATTTTCAATAATTCTGTTTTTAATAAATAATAAATAAATAAATAAATAAATAATAATAATGGTTTCTACCATTTTGCCCGGTACTGAAAGTCAGGCTCATCAGTCTGTAGTTTCCTGGATTACCCCGGAACCCTTTTTAAAAACTGGAGGTACACTGGCCATTCGCCAATCTTCAGGTATTACATATGATTTTTAATGAAAGTTCACAGATTACTAATAGTAGGTCTGCAATCTCATATTTCAGTTCTTTCTTTGGCTGTATACCATGCGGTCCTGGTGATTTGCTACTCTTTAGTTTATCAAATAGTTGTAATGCATCATCCTGGTTTATAGATATTTCTTTCAATTCTTCTGATGCATCATCATTAAATACTGTTTCAGTCATGGGTAACTTCCCTACATCTTCTTCAGTAAAGATTGAAGCGAAGAATTCATTCAGTGTCTCCGCTACGGCCTTGTTCCCTCTTAGTTTATCACATGCAAGGAATGGAAAATTACAGTACTTGTTAAAATACACCTATTCTTCTCACTATCATTAACAATTTAAATATGGCATCATTTCTATGGATTTCTTATTTTGCTTTGTCTTAATATTTTTAAAACTGTTTAGTTGAAGAACTAAAGAAAACCTTAACGTTACCTAAAAAAAGTGAAACTAGGAATACCATGATCTATCTGCCACAGAAATCAGAGCAGAAGTTCGGATCAGTCTGAGTGAGAATAAACATTATGGGTGGCATGCTGTCCTGCGAATAGCAGGGTTGGACGTCCAACACGGGCACAGCCCCGGAACACGATTCTGTGGCCAGTGCTCTCCGCACATACAGAGTGGTTGTGTGGGAAGCACTGGATGTGGGCGGTAAGGGATGATTCAGGAGTGCAGTGGAAGTGTGGCCAGCACCGGGATGTAGAGAGGCGATGCAGGACAGGCCTCTGTATGTCTCCTGGCACTGAGATGGACGCCTGCCTTATTCCACTCTGATGGTGGAATAAGTGCTGGACACTGGAGTTCGTGGGCTGCAGTCCCACTGCCCGTTCTGGGCCTTAAGGGCTCCCACCAAGGGTCAGACAGCAGTGTGCTGGGGCTGCTCCAGGACCAAGCAATCAGCGTCTCAGCTAGACGTCTCGGTGTCATGGCAATGGGACGCCAATGCATCAGTACGCCAGCCAGAGCGCTGTGTGGACAGGCAGCCCAGGGGACGTCCCCAGCAGAGGAATACGGTGCATGCCCGATTCCACAATCGCGGGTGTGTCTAGCTCCCATGGTTGCGGAGTCGGGTACAATTTGGCCCTGTCCACGTTCTAGCTGTCCCCACAGCCCATGTGTGCACCGTATGGAATCGGCCTTCAAGTGGGTTATTTTAGAAGCCCTATTCATTCCTAGGACATCTGCAAATGGGCATAGAAACATCCAAAACACAAAGATGTCTCCAGAAGCATTTTAGAAGATGGGTCTGTGGACAACCTCAGTGTGAGGACATCCAAGTCTGAAAAGGGGTGTAGTTGCGGCATGGATGGGGTGTTCCTATGAACCTGGATGTCACTGCTTGATCTCAGAAATGTTTAGTCTCATCCAAGGTTATACTGGCCCCAAGCATGACTAGACATTGGGAAAGTGCTTGTTCTGGCGACAAAATATCCAGAGAGAGTAGAGAAGATGGCACTGCACCATTGCCAATAATCTACACAATCACGGTAACAGCAGCAGTGGGATTTGAACCCTGACTTCCTTGGTCCTAGCCCACTACTTTAACCATTAGACTATTCCTAGACATCCACAGTCTGGAATACTATTCTGGGGATGTCTATGCATTGGGGGTGTGGGGAAATCAGACCAGAGGATACATTCAGCAATTTCAGAATGGATTGGGATCTGAGGTGGCTTATTTAAACTGGAGGGATGTGATTGGAGGAGGGGGAGAGTCTTTGAGGTAATCACGCCCGCAGATTGCTTGAAAAGGGCCTAGCAGCTGCTGTGTTTCCAGACTTCAAGTAGCGCAGCTGTACTGTTGAGGTGGTGTTAAGTACAGCTGTGCTATTGGCAGTTGTTAATAGCTAGTGTGGAATGAGATAATATATCCAAATACATCTGAGGGAATTACCACATTTTTACATTTTACACGGGTACCTTTACCTGCACTTGGGATAGGCATTTACAAAAGCCTATTTTTGCAGAATAGCTTTGAAAATGACCTTTCCTCTGATGTAGTGAAATTAGAGAAAGAGTGAATCTTCAAATATAATGGATTTGTGCAAATCTGAGTTCAGTATAAAGGTCTTGCCATTGTGCTGAAAGATTAGATATCTAAAGGGCACCAGTGAAAACGAATGTCAACAAAGAATTTGGATTCCAGAGATCCGCCACCGACTGGAACTTGCACTTTCACCCTCAATCAGAAGGTGAAGAGAGAAAAGACAAGGGAGTTAACATATTCCACATATCTGTCTCTGGAAGCCTAAAGTGCTTTTCCCTGTTAAGATGTGATACATTGACCACAGGACTACACGGACCAGTTTTCTCTGACAATTTATTTGTATATAGTTTAGCAATTGTTAATTAACATTTCAATCCTAACTAACTCTTCAAGTTTTATTTCCCTGTTCTATGTAAACCGCTTTGAATATATGATAAGACGGTATAGAAAACCTGCTAAATAAATAAATAAAACAACAACTATGGAACTACATGTTACAGGCCATGTGACATTTGCTTGAACCCCATGGAAAATTACATGATAGAAATTTATTCTAAAAAAGTATCTAAGACTATACAGTTTGTTAAATTATTATAAATGATATTTTGTAATCTAAAATGCTGATCCCCTACTATTTGTTTCATTTGCACAGATACAAATAATTAGTTGGGTAACCAGTGAAGTCTTTAAAGACATACAAGTAGTACTAAATAAACAGATTAGACCTTACCTGCTAATTGTCTTTCCTGGAGATCTCTCCGGGCCAGTCCAGGAACAAGAGGGTTGTCAATCTTCTCCAGCAACTGAGGACTGAAATCTGAAGTTTTGTAGACCTGATATCTGGCTCCCCCTGCTGGTCAAACCGCAGTCTATTCCTATCTAAGCAGTTGAAGAACAGAACCAACCAATAAAGAAAGTACATATGAAGGCTAGCCAGCAGTGAATCATCTTATTGCAGCTTTTTATTCCTTTGATTGATTTAATCTTTTTTTTTTTTGGAAATGTAGAAAAACCCAATTGGTTCTAAAAGAAACTGTACCCCGAGGAGCCCCAGAGAACACCCCGAGAAACACGAATGGCCACGCAACGCCAACTATCAGAAATCTGATGGAGCGCTAACCCTCAAAAAACACCCGCGCCACCATAAACTCTAGTCATTGACACGGGAGGGTCCTGGACTGGCCCGGAGAGATCTCCAGGAAAGACAATTAGCAGGTAAGGTCTAATTTCTGTTTCCTGATCGTCTCTCCGGGCCAGTCCAGGAACAAGAGGGAAGTACCAGAGCAGTATCTATCCTTGGGAGGGACCAGCCAGGCCCGCTATGATGGCCGAAGCCCCAACATTCGCGTCTCGCCTGGCCCCAACATCCAATCTGTAATGTCTGGCGAAGGTGTGAAGGGACGACCAAGTAGCCGCCCGACAAATATCTGCAGGCGGAACAAAGGCAAACTCGGCCCAAGAGGCCGCTTGATCCCTAGTAGAATGAGTTCGAAGCCCTTGTGGAGGCACTTTCCCCGCTGCATGATACGCTGCCAGTATCGCTTGACGCACCCAACGCGCAATCAATGCCTTGGACGCAGCAGCCCCCTTCTGAGGCCCACCAAACAGCACGAACAACCTGTCAGTGCTACAAAAGCATTTGGTTCTCTTGAGGTAACCCTTGAGCAACCTACCCAAATCCAATCTTCTTAAAACAGCGTCAATGGGAAGGCCCTGGCCATCTCTAAAAGTGGGAAGCGAAATAGCGTAGTTACTCACCTGTAACAGGTGTTCTCCAGGAGCAGCAGGAATCAGTCCTCACTTATGGGTGACGTCGGCGCCGACGGAGCCCTCGCGGAGCAATTTTCCCCAGCTTTCAAAGAAAGCCTTTGGGAATTGCAGCGCGCATGCGCGGTCGTCTTCCCGCCCGAGGGTGCCATCTTAGCCAGTCAGATGACATAGCTAAAAAAGACAGCATAAAAATTTGCAAAAAAGAACATAAGCAGACGATTGCAACTCCAAGGGGAGGAGGGAGGGTAGTGAGGACTGATTCCTGCTGCTCCTGGAGAACACCTGTTACAGGTGAGTAACTACGCTTTCTCCAGGACCAAGCAGGAAGTCAGTCCTCACTTATGGGACTCCCAAGCTCAAGGCTACCGGAGACCCTAAGCACAAAAATGAGCTCCCTCTAGCTCAGCAGCACAGAAGGATAGAATCTTCGCTGAATTATCACCCACCGGTAGCCCACATCCGGGATGGAGGGTAGGAGTTGCTCAGACCTCAAAGAGATTACGGAGGACTGCCTGTCCGAAAGCACTGTCCCTACGGGACTCCCTCTCGAGACAGTAATGGACCGCAAAAGTCTGGCTTGAAGACCAAGTAGCGGCCCGGCAGATGTCTGCCAGCGGAACAGAGCGGAGGTAAGCCACTGACGTGGCCTTTGCCCGAACGCAATGAGCCGTGACTCGACTTTCTAAGGAGAGTCCGGCTGCCCCATAAGCCCAAGAGATACAGTCCGCAACCCAGATGGACAGAGTACGCTTGGAGACCGGGAGCCCCAATCTATTGGGGTCAAAAGACACAAAAAGCTGAGCAGCTTTACGGTGCTCCCGCGTACGGTCAAGGTAGAAGTTCAATGCCCTTCTACAGTCCAGGGTATGGAGGACCGTTTCAGCTCGGCTGGAGTGTGGTCTGGGAAAGAAGGTTGGAAGTACCACCTCCTGATTGATGTGAAAAGGGGAGACCACTTTAGGCAGAAATTTTGGGTGAGTCCGTAGGACTACCCTATTCTTGTAGAACCTAGTGTAAGGGGGATCAGACACGAGGGCCTGCAATTCACTTACGCGTCTAGCGGAAGTGAGGGCTATCAAGAACAGTGTTTTCCAAGACAGAAAACGGAGAGAGAACAGGTAGCCATAGGTTCAAAAGGCGGACAGGTGATCCGCTGCAAAACCACATTCAGGTCCCAGTCAGGCGCTGGCGGGCGCAGAGGTGGTTTAAGTAGAAGGAGACCTCGGAGAAGAAACCTCGCTACGAGAGGGTCATTGGAGAGAGGTCTGCCGTCCACTGGCACATGATGTGCTGAAAGAGCACTGAGGTGAACTTTGACGGAGTTGGACTTAAGTCCCAGATTAGAGAGGTGCAGCAAGTACTGCAAGATCACCGACACCGGGCAGGAGAAGGGATCCTGAGACTGTTGGGTACACCAGACTGCAAAGCGACGCCATTTAAGGGCGTAGCATTTGCGGGTAGAAGGCCGTCGCGAAGCCAAGACGACCTCCTCCACCTCCGCCGGCAGGAGAAGGGGAGCAAGGACTACCCTCTCAGCAGCCAGGCCATGAGGTTGAGAGACCTGAGGTTGGGGTGCAGAAGGGACCCCTGATCCTGAGTGAGGAGATCCGGTTGTACCCCCAGAGGGATTGGATCCTCCACCGCCAGTTGCAGCAGGAGCGGAAACCACGGCTGCCTGGGCCAGCGAGGGGCCACCAGGATCATGAAGGCTTTGTCTCGGAGAACCTTGAAAAGAGTCCGAGAGACCAGCGGGATGGGAGGGAAAGCGTACAGAAGGCTCCCCGACCACGAGATCAGAAAGGCGTCCGCCGCAACCCGAAGGGGGTGTGGCTGACGAGAGCAGAAGCGAGGAAGCTGCCGGTTGTGAGGACTGGCAAAGAGATCCACCGTGGGGAGACCCCACTTGAGGAAGAGCTTCTGAACTACCAAGGGATCCAGACGCCACTCGTGCGGCTGGAGGACCCTGCTGAGTTTGTCTGCAAGGCAATTTTCTTGGCCCGGGAGATAAACTGCCTTGAGGAGAATGCCGTGACTGACGGCCCAAGAGCAGAGCTTCTGTGCCTCCCGGCAGAGGAGGAAGGAGCCCGTGCCCCCCTGCTTGTTCACGTAGAACATGGCAACTTGATTGTCCGTCTGGACAAGGACGGACTGTTGGGAAGTCAGGTGGGAGAAGGCCTTGAGAGCTAGGCGGATCGCCCTGAGCTCCAGGAAGTTGATCTGCTGAGCAGACTCCCACGTGGTCCAGAGGCCCTGAGTACGTGCCTCTTGGCAATGTGCTCCCCAGCCCAGGAGGGATGCATCGGTGGTCAGCACCCGGGTCGGCTGAGGTGACTGGAAAGGCATTCCGAATATCAGGTTCGGCTGCCGGAGCCACCACCGGAGAGACGAGAGCAGCGGCTCGGAGACGCGCACTAGGTCTGCCAGGCCGCCTGTGGCTTGTCGCCACTGCTGGCGGAGACACCATTGAGCAGACAGCATATTCAGGCGGGCATTGGGGGTCACATGGACGGTGGAAGCCATATGGCCGAGCAGTCTCAGGAAGCGCCTGGCGGAGACCAGGGGCTGGCTGCGAAAGCGGTCGGCTAGGTCCATGAGCCGTTGAGCCCTGTCGAGCGGTAGGTACGCTCGTGCCCGAGGAGTGTGCAGCCTTGCGCCGATGAACTCGAGATCCTGTGAGGGGAGCAAAGTGGACTTTGCGAAGTTTATAACAAAGCCCAAGTGCTGCAGCAGAGTCACCGTGCGGCACGTGGCGTTGGTGACCTCCTGAGCGGACGCTGCTCTGATGAGCCAGTCGTCGAGGTACGGAAAGACATAGAGGCCGTGAAGCCGGAGATGGGCCGCCACGACCGCGAGACATTTTGTGAAGACTCGCGGTGCGGAGGATAGGCCAAAGGGCAGTACTCTGTACTGGTAATGATTTCCTGCCACCACAAACCTTAGGTATTGGCGGTGGCTTGGGTGGATGAGGATGTGCGTGTAGGCATCCTTTAGATCCAAGGAGCATAGCCAATCTCCCTGCTGGAGGTAGGGCAGAAGGATTCCAAGGGTAAGCATTTTGAACTTCTCCCGCACAAGGAACTTGTTGAGGTTGCGCAAGTCCAGGATGGGTCTGAGGCCCCCTGTTCTCTTTGGTATCAGAAAATACCTTGAATAAAAGCCTTGACCTCTCAGGTGGTGGGGCACCGGTTCCACCGCCTGGTCCTGCAGAAGACCTGCTAACTCCTGAAGGAGCAACTCCCTGTGCAGAGGGGGGCGCGAAGGTTCTCCCGGAAAATAGGAGGGAGGGACCTGATGGAAGTGGAGAAGGTAGCCTTCTCGCACGACCTGAAGTACCCAGGCATCTGCGGTGATGCTGGACCACCTGTGGGCGAAGTGAACCAGCCGGCCTCCGGTGCTGGGAGGAACCAGCGGGGGGGGAGAGGCTATGCTGAGCGAGTCAAAAACCCCCACCCTGCTGAGCAGGGGCTGGTGGTGCAGGCTTGGGGGCTTGCTGCCTACGGGACCCGTTACCCCGTCCCTTGGCCTGCTGGCCCTGTTGGGGAGCTGCAGGGGCCTGATAATGGGGGTACTGTTTGTAGGCAGCCGCCTTCCTCGGGTAAAAGGACTTTTTTCCCGAGCCCTTCTTTTTCTGGGAAGGGGCGGAGGTCTTCCTAGAAAGCCTGGTCCTGGTGAGAGTCTCAGTCTCAATTTGTGCAGCCTTTTCCGCCATGGGCTTGCCAAAGAGGTTTTCGCCTCGGCAGGGGACATCGACCAACTTGTCCTGTACCCAGGGCTCAAGGTCCGACGACTGAAGCCAAGCCTGTCGGCGGGCACCGATGCCGGCTGCGGCCACTCTAGCCGAGGCCTCAAAGCCATCATAGGCTGCTCGGGACATGAACTTTGAGCATTCCCGAATGCCCGTGGACAAGGCTAGGAACCTCCGCAAGGGCTCCTCGGAGAGACCAGCGGAGAATCCGGCTAGCTCTTTAGCCAGATCCCGGAGATACATGCCCATGTAGAGCTGGTAAGTCTGGACACGACATGCGAGCATAGAGCCCTGGAAGCACTTCTTGCCAAGGCCATCCAGGTTACGGGCCTCCCTTCCAGGAGGCACCGAGGAGTGCATCTTCTGGCTCTTAAGACGATGCATGGCCGATTCCACTACCATGGAATGGTGTGGCAGCTGTGCCTTCTGAAAGCCAGGGCTCTTGCGGACCCGATAGATAGAATCGACCCGCTTGCTCAGGCCCGGCGAGGAGGCCGGACTCTCCCACATGCGGAAGAGTAGTCGTTCCAGCATAGGAGGAACCGGCACAGTAAAGTGCTCCCTCGCGGGAGAGTCATACTGGAGGGCGTCGAGCTCTTCGGCTCGAGGCTCCTCCTCGGGATCCGCAGGGAAGGCCAAAGCCTTGGCCATATCCCTAACGAAGTCCGAGAACCGGGCATCCTCCGGGGGGGACTGCTTCCGAGGCTCGGACCCCGGTGAGTCCGATGGGACACACCGAGTCCGGAAAGAATCAGGTGACTCTTCCTCCTCAGACTCCCAGACCGACTCCGACGAGGACTCGGTGGGGTCGGCCCGGGCAGGGTGCGGCGCCAGCCGTCCCGACGTCGAGGGAGTCGGCGTCGGCGACCTCGGTCCCGAACGGGAGGCCGAGGGTGACCTCGACCGAGGATCGACTCGAGTTCTCATTGACTCGAGGATCGGCTCGGTCTCCGGGGTCGACTTGGACGTCGACGTCCCGGCGGTCGGGGCAGCGGCGCCAGCGAGGCCAGCGAGCAGTGCCCGCTGCTGGTCCATGAAGGCAGACAGTCTGCTCTCCAAGGCCGTCAACCTGAGTCCGAGCTCAGGTGACCCAGCAGCCCCCGACTCGGGCCCCGACGGCGTCGGGCCCGACGTCGGCTGTCGCGGAGGCGAGTCCAGAAGGACCACAGGACTTACCCGGGCAGGCATCTCCGACTCCAGGCGAGGTCGCTTCGGGATGTGTTCCTTCTGCAAGGACCCGGGGCGGCTGTCGGGGCTATGCGACCTGGCCCTCGCGGAACCAGGAGCGTCCACCGACGCCGCCCTCGCGCGGGTTTTTCCTTCCGACGATGGTCCCCGGAGGGAGAACCCCGGTCGGAGGAGCTCCGGCGACGGTCCGAGCTGGAGCCTTTCGACGCGGAGGCCTCCGACGAGGTCCGGGTACGGCTGGGGTCAGCGAAGATTCTCTCACGCTGATGCCGCCGACTCCTCAACGCCTTTGAGGACAGTTTGCTGCAGGGCCCACAGATCAGTTCCTCATGATCCGGGCCCAGGCAGCGGAGGCAAAAGTCGTGTGTGTCGGTTAGTGACATATTTCGGTCACACCGACCACACCGCTTAAACCCACTGGCAGCCATCGGGGGAAAAAGGGCCCCTGCGAGGTCAAAGGACCGGGCTGCCAGGGAAACCGAAAACGAAAGCTGACTAAGTCAGAAAAACCGAAAAAAGTAAGCGGACTCGAGACCGGCGTCGCGAGTCCGGGCGGGAAAACGATCGGCGTCGAACCGAAAGAAAAAAGGATAAAACAAAGAAGAAAATCAACTTTTTCGCGGGGACAAGACGGGGACGTCTGTAGGGCTCCGCGGAAAAAAGAAGACTGGCTAAGATGGCACCCTCGGGCGGGAAGACGACCGCGCATGCGCGCTGCAATTCCCAAAGGCTTTCTTTGAAAGCTGGGGAAAATTGCTCCGCGAGGGCTCCGTCGGCGCCGACGTCACCCATAAGTGAGGACTGACTTCCTGCTTGGTCCTGGAGAAAGTTTGATTCAGATGGAACGGAGATACTACCTTCGGCAGAAACGAAGGAACAGTCCGCAAAAGCACTCTTTCCTCCGAAAACAAGAGATACGGAGCTCTACAAGAAAGAGTTTGGAGATCCGAAATCCTTCTTGCTGAACACAAAGCTACTAAGAACGCAACCTTCCAAGAAAGCTCCCGTAACGAAATATCTTTAAGCGGGTGAAATGGAGGCCGCACCAAAGCTTCCAGAACCAGAATCAAATCCCAAGAAGGAACAACGCTACGAAGAGGAGGACGAATGTGCTTAATCGCTTTTAGAAATCGAAGAACATCCGGATGACCAGATAACCGAACTCCTTTGACAGCACCGTGAAAGCAAGCAATGGCCGCCAAATGAACCCGAATTGTACTGAGGGCTAAATCTTTATCCAGGCCATCCTGCAGAAAAGAAAGCACATGTGGAACCAATGCGACGCGGGGACGGAGACTACGCTCCTTACACCAGTCCTCAAAAACTCTCCACACCCGAATGTAAACCAGAGACGTAGACCTTCGACGAGCCTGCAGCATAGTGGACACGACAGAAGTCGAATACCCCTTCCGTATTAACCTGCCCCTTTCAAGAGCCAAGCCGTAAGCGAGAAGCGATCCACATTTGGCATGAACAGAGGTCCCTGAACCAGCAGATCTGCACGAGAGGGAAGCCTCCAGGGACTGTCTATGAGTAGGCAAACCAGATCGGCGTACCACGGTCTCCTGGGCCAATCCGGCGCTATGAGAATCACTCGACCGCAGTGACGCGCTATCCTCTGAAGTACTCGGCCGATCATCGGCCAAGGCGGAAAGACATAAAGAAGACTGTTCGCCGGCCACGGCTGAACTAAGCCGTTGAGCCCCTCTGACATACGCTCCCTGCGCCTGCTGAAAAACCGATTCGCTTTGGCATTGTCGAAGGTGGCCATCAGGTCCATGACCGGCAGACCCCAATGCAGAGTCAAATCGTGAAAGACCTCCGCGTTCAATTGCCACTCGCCGGGATCCACAACATGCCGGCTGAGGAAATCCGCCTGTACATTGTCGCGCCCGGCCACATGCGCCGCTGAAAGGGCAACGAGATGCGCCTCTGCCCAGGCCATCAGCTGCTGACTCTCCGCCAACAACACTGCACTGCCTGTTCCGCCTTGCCGGTTGATATAAGACACCGTCACCGCATTGTCTGAGAACACTCGTACCGCCTTGTTCGCTAGCAAGGGAAGAAACTCTCAGAGGGCCAAGGAGACTGCTCTGAGCTCCAACAGGTTTATGGAAGAAACCTGCAGTTCCGTCGACCAGACCCCTTGCACAAAACGGCCCTGGCAATGAGCCCCCCAGCCTACGAGACTGGCATCGGTGGTGACTAGCACCCAGTGCGGCTGATCCAACGGCACCCCCGCGCGCAGGTGAGCTGGATCCAACCACCACTGAAGGCTTGCTGAAACAGCGGTTAAGCTGGTTAACCTGCACTGAAGAGGATGCTCCTGAGGGGACCATCGGGAAAGCAAAGCCTGCTGCAATGGCCGCATGTGGGCTCTCGCCCACGGTACCAGATCTAAGGCAGCTGCCATGGAACCCAGGAGCTGCAGATAACGCCACGCTGTCAGCGCTTTTAGGCGCAAGCAGCTCTTCACTTGCGACAAGATCTTTTGCACCCTGCACTCCGGCAGAAAGACCGCCCCTAACTGGGTGTCGAAGACTGCTCCCAAGTACAGAAGCCGCGTGACCGGCTGTAAATGGCTCTTGGCTCGGTTTATTACCCAACCGAGCTGTTCCAGAAGCTGCACCACCCGTGCCGTAGCCGACAGAGACTCCGACACGGACGGCGCCCGAATCAGCCAGTCGTCGAGATAAGGATGCACCAGCACCCCCTTTTTCCGCAACGCTGCCGCCACCACCACCATGACCTTCGTGAAGGTGCGAGGCGCCGTTGCCAGACCAAACGGTAAGGCTCGAAACTGGAAATGACCCAAGTGTATCGCAAAACGAAGAAACCTTTGATGTTCTGGGTGTATAGGAATGTGAAGATAGGCCGCCGTAAGATCTATGGACGTCAACACCTCCGTCGGCTGCACAGATCGAATGACCGAGCGAAGGGTCTCCATGCAGAAATGTGGAACCCGCAGACAGCGATTTACGTGTTTGAGATCCAGAATAGGCCAAAACGTCCCCTCATTTTTGGGAACGACAAAATAAATGGAGTAGCGACCTAACCCTACTTGGTCTGGCGGAACTGGAACCACCGCCTGAAGCCGCACTAACCGTAGAAGAGTCTAGATTATCGCTGCGTGCTTTTCCACTGAACCACATGGAGACACCACGAAAGCCTCTGATAACGGATGAGCGAATTTGAGAGCATAGCCCTCGCGAATAATTTCCAAGACCCACTGGTCGGATGTTATGGTGGCCCAGGCCGACAGGAAGGCTTGTAGCCGCCCCCCCCACCGGGAAGTCTGCCTGGGCCAGCCGCACTTCATTGTGGTTTCCTGGAGGCATTCTGTTGGACTCCGAAATAACCTCTTCTGAAGCCTCTGGTCCCCCGAAAGGACTGCCCTCTGGCCGCAAAGTGCCCACGCTGATACGGAGCAAACCGGGAACCTCGGAACCTGCGAAATTCCCGAGAGGCGCCTCTGTGCGAAGGGACAGACTTTGGAGTCTTGGGCCGGTCCTCAGGAAGACGACCGCCCTTAGAGTCCCCAAGATCCTTTACAATCTTTTCCAGTGCTGCCCCAAAAAGCAGCGAACCCTTGTACAGAAGCTTACTGAGCCGAGCCTTAGAAGAGGCATCCGCCGCCCAATTCCGTAACCAAAGAAACCTACGAGCTGCCACTAGCGAAGCTATAGATTTAGCCGAAACCCTCACAAGATCATAGAAGGCATCCGCTAGGTAAGCCGCCGCCGACTCCAAGAGGGGGGGAGTAGCCTAGTGGTTGGGGCACGGTACTTCAGGCCGGAAGGTCGGGGGTTCAAATCCCACTAGAGGACAGCAACCTTGGGCCGGAAGGACTGGGGTTTCTAGTCCCACAGATGCTCCTTGTGGTCTTGGGCAAGCCACTTAACCCTCCATTGCCCATGTTCCCTGTAAGTATTAGTGTATGTGTCTCATATCCCCGCGTGTTAAATGTATCCCCCAATTGTGTTGTGACCGCTTTGATTGAAGGATAAGGCGGTATACAAAAACTGTCTAAATAAATAAATAAATAAATAAACTTAGCGCTTTCGTCTTGACCGGACTGGGAGGGCGAAGCACCCTGAATCCAACGAATGGAAGCCCGAGAAACATAGGCTCCACATATAGCTGCTCGCAGAGACAGGGCACAAGATTCGAAGGTTTGTTTTAGCAAGGCCTCCAGCTTCCTATCCTGCAAATCCTTGAGGGCCGCACCGCCCTCCACCGGAATAGTGGTTTTCTTAGTAACAGCGGAGACTAAGGCATCCACCTTAGGCATTTTCAACAACTCTTGTTCCTCCTGCGGCAAAGGATACAACCGACTAATAGACCGAGCTCCGCGTAAGGAAGCCTCTGGGCATTCCCACTCGGACTCCACCATCTGTTTCATTACCCTGTAAACAGGGAAACACTTTTGCTCTGTCTTAAACCCCTGCAGCAGGGGATCCTCCAACGGCTCCTCCTGTGCCGCTGGCAAAGCAATGTTCAGGGCTGATAAGGTCTGAGAGATAAGAGCCCCCAATTCTTCCTTCCTAAAGACTCTAAACATATTGGGATCCTCACTGGACCCGAGCTCCGAATCCTCGAACTCGTTAGTCCACTCCATCCCTGAATCAGAAAGGAGCTCTCCTTCTTCCACACCTGGAAGCTCCAAGTGGTGCTGATTGGCTTTGCCTGTAGGATTTTCCGCCCCAAGAGAAACTTTTGAGGGACCCTCACCTGGATCCGACCCAGAAAGCCTAGTCTCTAAAATCTGCATGGCCCCTTGGCTAGTAGCCTTCTCTTGGGCCTGTTGCCACTTCATACAGTACGCCTGATGGAGAGCTAAAATGAAATCAGCAGAGAAAACAGAGTCTAACCCCTTTTTTTACCTCAGACAGGGAAGATGGAGGAGCTTCCCCCACTTGACCCTGTCTCTTAGACTTGGCCTTCTTTTTGCAGGCTTTTCCTGAGAGAACGAGGGAGCTGTAGCTGAACCTGAGATGGCTGCCGTTCCCGCCAAAATTAAACCGCCCTGAGGGCCTCCTTCTGAGGAACTCTCCATAGAGGAAAAACTAATCGGAACGCGCTATCCCCAGAAGCAAAAAAAAACAGCGAACCGGAGGAAGAACCCCTCCCCGGACAGAAACCAGAGCCGCAAGGAACCCGGCGAACTAAAACAAACCGTGGCGAAAAGAAAAACCGGCGAACACCCTGCAAGCCTCAGAGGGTTTAAAAAACAGTTCACATACCTGCATGAAGGCACTAAATCTGTTGAGCAATGAGCCCCCACTGCTAGTGGGAGAGTAAACTCAAAGTCGAGGGCAGCAGGATCGACTCTGGGGCTCCCAGCACTATTCTGCTCCCTCCTGTGAGAAACGAAGCTATTAAGAAGGCAGGCTCTGCCTCACTCGCTTCGTGTGCCATATGCTGTCAGCCGCGATTAAAACCAAATTGAATTACTGAAAGTGGAGGAGAACCCTGCCAGAGTCCTTTCCACATAAGCACTGCTTTTAAGCCAAATAAATGAGAGAAAGAAAAAAATCTCTAAACTTGAAGGGTTTATCTCGGAGCCAGCCAGGAAGCCGTCCTTTCCAGCTGCTGAGGACTGAAAGACTGAGGTTTGACCAGCAGGGGGAGCCAGATATCAGGTCTACAAAACTTCAGATTTCAGTCCTCAGTTGCTGGAGAAGATTGACAACCCTCTTGTTCCTGGACTGGCCCGGAGAGACGATCAGGAATGCACATTATGTGGCTAGATCCCCAGTTTAAATCTTGCATCAGGAGTGACTGAATAGCAGATGTAAAATGAGTTGCTAGTCTTAGTCTACTTTTCAGGAAACAGGTCCACAACACTGAAGGCAGCGTCAGCATTTATTGGCACTGTCTTGACTGAACCATTCCTAAATTACCATCTTGCCCCTAAAGAAGAGATCTCTCCACAATAGATTTAAGATACTTCTGCCCTTGCACATGCTCCAATGTTGGCAAGTCTTGCACCTTTCACGAGCAGCAAAGGGGCTATTTACTAAATTGCATTAGGTATTTCACTGTAGAGCTCACAAAACAATTAACATACCACATTAACACCATGTGTTAATGGCTGTGTTAAATTCCTAATATAGAAACTCTTATTAGGGAGTAGAGTGTGCACTGTGCAGTTAACACTGTTGTCATTAAACTGCTTAAGCAGCAGACAACATGGAGCAGTTAACTACACCTCTAGAGCTGTAGTTGGTCACATTCTGGTTTAGCAACTGTGCTGTTAATACGTGGTAACGAACACTGCCCTGTATTGGCACAGCTGCCTACCCCCACGTGCCAAGAACCCTTCTAACATTTATCGCAGAGGTTTTGAAGGGCTAAATGCTTTAGAAAACTAATACAAAATAATATACTTACTAAACAAGTACTACAGAATATACTGAGATCCAGACTTCCTGTTTCTGCAAGTTCAACTATTGTCTGCAACAAAATAAAAACTTAATGTTAACTTGCTGTTTGAAGCAGGGACAGAAAACTTTGAAGATGATCAACAGCTTATGAAACCAATTATACAGATGAAGGAAAACAATGCCTTCCACTTCTCTCCTTATATTTTACAGTGTAACTCCTTGATGCTGTTATAGGCGATAGGGGTAGGGTTTTCAACCAGCCTGGCCAGTTTTTATATGGCCAGGCCAGCTGCTGGCAGAGAGTTAAAACCGGCCATTGAAAAGCTGTTTTTTTGTGAAGCCACGGGACTGGGAGCAGCCAGAGCAGAAAACCGGCTTTTCATTTGCTGCCACAGCCTCATCCTTCCTCCTTCCGATCCAATTGCGGCTCCTGCATATTACAGAGCCGCGGTTGCGATAGCGCTAATAATTAAAATAAAAGTAAAACCAGTGCGGAGCCTTCCGGCCTCAACTATATAACCCCTGTTGCTCTGACCTGCCCCCAAAAGGAAATTACGTTAGAGGGAGTGGGACGCAGCAGCAGATGTTACATAGCAGATGCCAGAAGGCTCCGCACCGGTTTTGCTTTTATTTTAATGCTATCGCAGCCGCAGCTCTTTAAGATGTAGGAGCTGCGGCTGCCAGGGGAAGTAGGGGGCAGGAAGGGAGCTGACAGAGGGGAGAAGGAAGGGGCTGGAAGGAGGCTGACACGGGGGAAAGAGATGGCTGGAAGGGAGCTGACACGGGGCTAGCACTGGGAGTGGAAGTGAGCTGATACCTGGGATGGTATTTGGACTAGAAGGGGCTGGACAGTGGGGAAGGAGGGGGATTGGAAGGGAATAGACACTACTGGCAGTCCTGGAAATGCAAGGGGGTTGACAATGGAAGGTACTGGGAGGGGAGGACTGGAAAGGGGGCTGATACTGGGGGAGGGTTACTGGGACTGGAAATAGGCTGATGGAAGGAAGTGATGAAAACAAAAGAAGAGACAAGAAATGGCAGATGGACTAAAAACCATAGAAAGAGAGCTAAGAGAAGACAGGAAAGCAGAAGCCTCAGATCAGGATCAGCATGATCAGAGAATAAAATGGTCAGATAACAAAGGCAGAAAAAATAATTTTATTTTCATTTTAGGGACTGGATTTTGTGCTATCTTTATATTTTACACAGTATGGGGGAATTGCATCCCTTGTTTATCTGATGTTGCACTGTATACAGAGTCTGGTTTCTTGGGGTTTCAGTTTAATTTTTATCTACATATTTTTATTTTAAGTTGTAGTCACTTTTTCTGTACTTGATGAGGGTCTGTGTTCTGAGTGTGTGAGGCCAGGTTTTTTGTTAACATGAAGTTTGTACATAGGGATTTATACTGTACTGTAGTAATTTGACTTGTTCAGCTTTTCAAACAGGTGTATGGATGTTCTAGGGCCCCCTGCAGTATTTATAGTGCTGCTTTTTTCTGGGTAGACCCCTTGTTGTATGAATTTGGGAAGTTTATGCTGGTATGGTATGGTATGGCAGAATTGGCATTGTAGATCTTCGGTGACCTTTGTAGGATTCTGTATTAGTTCACCTATATGCTTGGTACTGGAGAATGCTTAGGTTGCTGTTAGTGAGATGACCAGAATGTGATTTTTTTTGGACTATCACAGCCTGTTTGAATGATGCTAAGTATTTACTGCTAAATAGTTACTTTTATTTTGGCTATGCATTTGCCCTTTCACTGCAATTTTCTTACAACATTGCAGTTGAAGAAGAAATACTAGCATCATGTGAAAAGGGTTCATAAAGGAGTTTGGAAGAGAGGATGGTGGGGTGTAGCCAACATTACTAAAAATGAGGGAGGGGCTCCGATTTATAAGTTGCAGGGGTGCACCAAAAACCCTAGCACGGCCCTGCCAGATCCGGCTGTATGCATGCAGCAGGACAGCTTCTGGCTGTGATCGGGACTGTCAGCAGCCATGGTGGACCTGAGTCAGCCCTAGGCAGCAGCGGCAGAATTTTAAAAAAGTGAAGCTGCGGGGCTGGGCTCAGGTAGGCTTCGGGGAGAGCCGCGATCACCATGGCTGCTCCCGTTTAAGGCCTGCAGTGCTTGTGGCTACTCTAGAGTGCTGGACTGCTGTCAGGATTGCGGCTGCAGCACCTGGGAGTAGCCACAAGCACCGTGGCCCTTAAACGGGAGCAGCCACAGTGATCACAGCTCTCTGACGCCTGCATGACCCCATATACTACCTGAGCACAGCCCCACACATTGCATTGCCTAAAGCCCAGTAGCAAGCTGTGCCTTTTTCAGTCTCAGACAGATTTGAGGCCCTCTCTGGCTTGTGGGTCCAGGGCAATTGCCAGGTTGCATCCCTCCGAATGCCATTCTATTTCTCTTCTGTTGCACTACATGCAGCGTCTGGCTTTCTGAGGTTTTAGTTTAATTTTTGTCTATATATGTCTCTTTTCGTTTTGTGCTCATTTATTGATGAAGGTGAGTGTGTGAAGGGGTGTGTGTGTGTGTGTGTGTGTGTGCGTGTCCAATGCTGGATATTCTCTTAGTATGGAATTTCTGTTTAAGAATGTGTCACAATCTTACATAGAAATATGACGACAGAAAAAGACCACCACATGGCCTATCTAGTCTGTCCTTTCATAACAACAACTACAACAGTCCCCTTTTTTCCTTTAGAGATCCTCTGTGTTTGTCCCATGCTTTTTTGAATTCAGATACTGTCCTCAACTCTACCACCTCCACTTGGAGACTATTCCACGGATCCACCACTCTTTCCGTAAAGAAATATTTCCACATATCACTCCTGAATCTATCCCCTTCACCCTCATCCCATGTCGCCTCTTAGCAGAACTTGCTTTCAATTGAAAGAGGCTCTCCCCCTGTGCATTTATGCCACAGAGATAGTTAAACATCTCAATCATATCACATCTATCCCGCCTTTCCTCTAAGGTGTACATATTAAGATCCTTAAATCTGTCCTCATATGCTTTATAATGAAGACCATTAACCATTTTAGTAGCCATCCTTGTACTGACTCCATCCTGTTTATATCCTTTTGAAGGTGCTGTCTCCAGAATTGCACACTATACTCCAAATGAGGTGGCACCAAAGACTTATACAGAAGCACTATCACCTCCTTTTTTCTGCTAGCCATTCCTCTCCGTATGCACCCAAGCATCCTTCTAGCTTTTGCAGTCACCTTTTCTACCTGTTTAGCTACTTTAAAATCATCAGACACAACCACGACTAGGTCCCGCTCTTATTTAGTGGACAAAAGTACTTCACCCCCTACACTATATTGCTCCCTTGGAGTGCTGCAGCCCAAATGCTTGACATTACATTTTTTAACATTAAATCCCAGCTGCCAAATTCTAGACCATTCTTCAAGCTTAGCTAGATCCCTCCTCCTGGGTGTCTACTCTATTGCAGATTTTGGTATCATCCGCAAACAGGCAAACCTTACCCGACAGCCCTTCCGCTATATCACTAACAAAGATGTTAAAAAGAATCGGACCAAGGACAGATCCCTGGGGCACACCACTGGTAACATACTTCTCCTCAGAGTGTGCTCAATTTACCTTTACTCTTTGTCGCCTCCCACCTAACCAATTTCTAACCCAAGCAGTAACTTTAGGGTGCATCCCTAGGGTGCTCAGTTTGTTTATAAGTCGCCTGGTGATCTTGCTTGCTCAGTTTGCACATTGATCTCTCTGCAATTATTTTTTTGGGGGTAGGGGGTGGGATAGGGGAGGGCATGGACAGAGCATGGCTGGGCATAGGTGGGGGGGGGAGGGTTGTCTTTCAAAAAGTTGGCAAACATACGTAGGGGAATGATTCTTTTCTTTCAGATGAAATAAGTTCTATTTCCCATTCACATCTTCTGCAGTCTATTAATGAAAATGTATCTATCATCTCTTATTTTGGTTTCAGATGATCAAGCATGAAAAACAGTATTTTCTTCTTTGTGCTATCAGTTTGCAAATGTGTTCATTCAAAATTAAACTAACCTTTGACCAATCAAACCTATGAATTTCAATAAAAAGTATGTGCAGCCTGAATACAAACAGCTGTCATCACAAGGCACACATCAGTTTCATACATATAGAAATACGCATGAACAAGATAAAATCAGAATCAATTATTCTCCAATGCCAGAGTAACAAGCTGGCAGTGTTTTAAACTTTTAGTGCTGTACACTGGTTAGCTATTGTCCGAATGACTCATTGTCAAGACAGAAATGAACAGCTTAAAAGGAAATGGAGCAAGAGGCATGCTGCGGGCAGGATTCATCTAATGGCACTGATATTCAGTGCTGTGTACTTAAAGACAACCAGTTAGGTTAGGTTTTGACAAATACTGCTGCTAAAGTTAAGAGGATAAAAATATTCAGTTAACTTTAAATGGGTATATTCAAAACTGGTGATTAGACCAATTAGCTCTTTGAATTTTCCAGTTAAAGTTAACAGGATATGTTCGAGTATCAGACCACTTATGTCCAATCATTAAAACAGAATGCTGAGAGGAGGCATGATATAAAATTCTAGAAAGAGCTCCCACTACAAGAGAATTAACAGAAGCTCTAAAGCAGTGACCAAGCTGCTTCTTAGTCTGACAGGATGGATATGAGACAATAAGGAGATGCCAAGAGAATGGCCTGGATAGCTCTTTGAGATAAATGTTGAAGTCCAGTTTGACAATTTATTCTATATTTTATTTTAAGGGGCAACTTTGAAATAAAGCACATGTCCAGAAGACACTTTTTTACCCGCAGTCTTTACATCAGTTTTTCAGAGAAATATTTAAAACTGAAAGCGCACAAATCTGCTCCTATTTGTACGAGTAATTTTTCCACAAAATTTTACATGCATATTTTTGGAAATGTATTTATTTATTTTATTTAATACGATTTTTATACCGCCTTCTGAAACAATCAAAGCAATTTAAATTAAAACTCAAACATTACAGAGAACTTAAAGTTTAAACTAAGGTGGCATGCAGGGTCTGCTTGGAGGCATAACTTATATACATTGCAACTTATGTACAAGGATTAGGTGTTTAGGCATGTGGCAAGAGGGGGATGGACTAATTATTGTCTTTGTAGGGGTTGGTGAAGAGGAAGGTTCTGAGATGTTTTCTGAAGTCTTTTAAGTCCCTGGATGCCCTGACTTTCTCTGGCAGAGAATTCCAGATGGCGGGTGCTGCTAGTGACAGTCCTCTTCGAAGTAGCGTTTTTAACTTTGGTGAAAGAACTAGGGATTAGAATGGTGTCTCTGGTGCTCCATCTCTTGAAGTTGTTGTTTATTTATTTATTTATTTAATTAACATTTCTTATATACTGCCTTTCATGATATCAAGGCAGTTTACATTTGAACAAACTGAAATTACATTGAACAGGGCATTATAACTTGGAGATAACTATTTTACAGGGAACATGGGCAATGGAGGGTTAAGTGGCTTGCCCAAGACCACAAGGAGCACCTGTGGGACTAGAAACCCCAGTCCTTCCGGCCCAAGGTTGCTGTCCTCTAGTGGGATTTGAACCCCTGACCTTCCAGCCTGAGGTAACTTACCCCAACCACTAGGCTACTCCTCCCTCCAATTGTTGTTTGATTCTGTGCATATCAGATCCTGTAAGATTCCGGCGGAGATGTTATTTCTTATCTTGAAGATGGTCAAGGCTTGTATCTGGCATGCGAAGCAACTGGTAACCAGTGTAGTTGATATAAGATCAGTGTTATGTGATCATGTTTGGCAGATCCTGTGATGATGTGGGCAATAGTGTTCTGGGCTAGTTGCAAGGGACGAGTGGTTTGCATTGGAAGACCTTGAAAAATAGAATTGCAGCAGTCCAGCACAAACTGTTTGCTTGACAAACTGTGTGGAAGTGATCCAGACCGAGGAGGGTTTTAGTCTTCGCATGATGGCGAGTTTTTGAAATGCGTTCTTGGTTCTGTTAATGTGGGCTTGCAAGTTTAGGAAGTGATCAAGGGTGATGCCAAGGTAACGTACTTCCTCTTTTATTGGGATTAGAGTATCGCAATGGGGATTGATGGTGGGGGGGGGGGGGTAAAGGCAGAGTTCCATATTATGAATAGTGCCTCAGATTTTATGAAGTTGACTTGGAGGTTGTTGGAGGCAAGCCAGTTGCTCATCTCCTGTAAACATTTAGTGATATCTGTATAATCTGGTGTGTCTAGATGGATTGGGGTATAGGCTATAATGTCATCTGTATAAATTGCATAGTGAATTTTGTGCTGCTTGAAGATCTTGCATACTGGTTTTAAGTAGATGTTGAAGAGGAGGGCAAATAGGGAGGGACCCTTGCAGTACTCCCTGTGTTGTGTTGAACGGAGTCAAGGTGTCTGAATCAACTTTGACCTTTTGTTGTCTGTCGTTGAGGTAGGATTGGAACCAGTTAAATGTTGTGCTGTGAAGTCCAGTGTTAAGATAGTCTGTTTAGGAGGATGTTGTGTGAAACAGTGTCAAAGGCAGAGGAAATGTCATTAAAGACAAGTAGGAATCCAGTTTTTATGTTATCAATTTCTCTTAGGAGTATGTCAAATAGATGTATGAGGAGGGTCTCAACACTGTAGTTAAGACAAAATCCATGCTGATGCGGTCCAGAAGAGCATGGAGGTTGATGTGGTCTTGCAGTTGTCTTTGCACCACCTTTTCAATTATTTTGGATAGAAAGGGCAGGCTGGAGATCGGGCGGTAAGTTTCAGGATCAAAGCTGTCTGATGAATTGTTTTTTTTGAATGGGTCAGATGGTCACTTGTTTGAGAATGGAGGGCATGTACCCTTGAGATAAGGAAGAGCTTATAATGTTATGGATACAGTTGATGACTTCCTCCTTGACTGATTTGAGTATTTGCTCCGTAGTGGGAATGTGAAATTTACCCCATTTGTACTTGGCCTTGGGTTCTGCAATTGAGGTATTGGTGGTGTTTGGTAGTGAGGATCTTAGGGGTGGTTTGTACTTGTTGATGAGGAAATCAGTGAAGGTCTGGGGGTTGTGAGATGGATCCTTTCTGAGGGAGCGGACAATTTCAAATAGCTCTCAGGGCTTGTTGCTAGCTTTTAATAAAAGGTTAGTGTGGTATTCTCATTTGTTTCTATTGATTAAGTCATTGTAGTCTCTGCATTGTATGGTATTTAAGTAGGTTGGCTTGAGACTGGTCCTGTCTCCATTTATGCTCTATCAGACGAAGGTTTCGTTTCTTGTCTTTTATTGCATCAGAGTACCATGGGGCTGATTTGGGTCTTGCTACTTTGTTTCCAGGGATTGGACGATGTGGGGCTTTTGCTGCCGCATTAATGGTGAAGTTCCAAGTCTGAACTGCTTCATCTAGGTTTGTGAAGTCCTGGAGTAGGTAGGGAAGGGTAACATTGAGGAACTGGTATCTGTTAAAGCCTTTGAACCTTCTTTCAGTTTGGTGTGTTTTCTGAGGTTTTCCTTGTCGGGGGAGGTAGATCTTAAAGTGTATGGCATGGTGATCAGACCAGGGTATTGGTATGCCAATAGGGGTTGTTATACTGTCCTTTGAGTGACGTTTTTTTGGAGCCTGAATGGTGAGATGGGCCCTTGAGGATTTGGCAGAAGTGAAATGACTCCAATGCCTTGTGGAAAGCTGCTTCTTCCCTGTTAGATGCGGAGCTTAGGTTTAGGTCTCCTAGAAGTATAAACAGCTTATGGGGGGAGTTGGCAGAGCACATGGTTTTGAGGATGTTGGATGACTCCTCCGTAGCAGCATCTGGGACTCTGTAGATAAGGCAGATGGTTAGATGCCTGTTTTCTATGATGATCAAGTCACACTGTTTGTGGCTAACTGATTGGGATGTTTTAAATTTAAGGTCCGTTCACGCAAGGATAAGGACTCCTCTGCCTCTCTTGTGGGTGTGTGGACAGTTAAAGGCTGTATGGGATTGTGGGGTGATCTGAGATAGAATAACTTGGTCTGTTCTTTTTAGCCAGGATTCGGTAATGCAAATGGTGCTTGTCTTGTTTCTGACAGACCTAGCATTGATTAGTCCAGTGTTAATTGGGGTACTTGGAGTGTGCGAGATAGGATAGCCAAGTGTGTGGGAATTGGTGTGAATTCTTATTAATCTGGGTATTCATCTGTTGGCTTGCCTATGGGAGCTCATCCATATGTGTGAGTGGCAAGGTATGTGTAGGAGGGGAGGTTGTAGGGCTGTTGTGGGTATGATTATGGAATAGGTAGCTGCTGTTGAGCAGCAGAATAGGATCCAGATAAGTAGAAGGGCATATAGTACTTGGTTGGCTGGTAACATTGGAGTCTGTGGCATTATAGATTTTTTTTATGTTTAGTGGTGGAGACAGAGGAGTGTTGGGGTGGGGATGTTTCAGTGTGAGTTCCATGTCTATTTGAGTAGTACTTACAATTTGTCATTTTCTTGAGGAAGGTGTGTCCTGGTGCAATCCGATGTAACTATGAGGTATTTGGGGCAAGAGTTATTAGCAAGTAAGTCCACCTGATAAGGGTGAGGTCCACAGTGTGGTCTTCGAGGTTGCTGAGATATTTGGTGCTGTTGTGCCTGAAGTCGGCAGCTTCTTGTTAGGGCTGAGTTGGTTTCTGCATACTCACCTACGTTCCCCGCCTAAGGGCCCTCTGGCAAGGCCCTCAAATGCAAGCGTGCCTGCTGGTGCTTCCTTTTAAAGTTGCTGCATTGGGCCCTGATTGGCCTTAAGATGGAGAGCGGGAGGGGTTTCAGCCTTCCGCTCTCTTTCCAGATGTCGATTGGGGCTCTTGGAGTGAGGAGAGCAGTCCTTTGGCTCCTGCTGGCGCTTCCTTTTAAAGTTACTGCGTTGGGCCCTGATTGGCCTTAAGATGTTTAAAGAAGTGATAGTGTGGAGTTGATGACTTCCTCCTTGACTGATTTGATTCACATGACTGGGCAAAGGTCAACTGTCACTGTACTGGTGTTTAAAGAAGCGATGGTGTGGAATATTTGCTCCGTAGTGGGAATCGAAATCTGACTCAAAAAATATGCATGTAAGTGTACCCTCCACTCCAACCCCACCTCCAGGAATGCCTCTCCAATATAAAGATATGTATAAGGCAATTTTCAAAGCCCCATCCCTGCACATTACAAATAATTACCAAGACATGAACATGTTACCTTTTTCTTATGTTCTTCTGTGGCTTTAATTATTCCTGGGTCCGATTTCCAGGATTTTCCAAAATTGTAGAAAAGTGCAACACTATTAGCAAGAAATGGAAGATGAACAAACAGAAAATCCAGATGTGTGTCAAGTTAAGGAATCCAAATATAGCAAAATGTCTTCAAGAAAAAGCTTTAACTCTATTTTTGACTAGTTCTATTGAAGTATTTCAAGAATGCAGTTTTAATTGATTTGTTTCTTGAGTCATAATACAATTTTCTTTTCTCAGGGATGAACATTTTCCAATTAAAAACACAAGGCTTTACATGGTATTTAAAAAATTCCAAAACGCCAGACTCTAGTATTCAAGATCATAAGCTAGGTTTTAAAAATTTTGCCTCTCAGAAATGTTGCTGCACAGTTCTCTAAAATGGTTCACACATCTGATCGCACTGTGGTTACTCAGCACAAGTCATAATTACTTGCATGTAGAAGCATAAGAAAAAAGTAAAATACAAGAATCTTGCTTCACTTAAGATATCATTTTTTTTGCTCTATACAGATGAGCAGGGACTGTCTCTTACATGTCTCTGTACACCACTGCGTACTCCTTGTAGCGCTATACAAATGATAAGTAGTAATAGCAGCAATAATTTTAAAAGAGTACACTGATCAAGCAAAGATTAGGGAAAGCGTAGTTACTCACCTGTAACAGGTGTTCTCCAGGAGCAGCAGGAATCAGTCCTCACTTATGGGTGACGTCGGCGCCGACGGAGCCCTCGCGGAGCAATTTTCCCCAGCTTTCAAAGAAAGCCTTTGGGAATTGCAGCGCGCATGCGCGGTCGTCTTCCCGCCCGAAGGTGCCATCTTAGCCAGTCAGATGACATAGCTAAAAAAGACAGCATAAAAATTTGCAAAAAGAACATAAGCAGACGATTGCAACTCCAAGGGGAGGAGGGAGGGTAGTGAGGACTGATTCCTGCTGCTCCTGGAGAACACCTGTTACAGGTGAGTAACTACGCTTTCTCCAGGACCAAGCAGGAAGTCAGTCCTCACTTATGGGACTCCCAAGCTCAAGGCTACCGGAGACCCTAAGCACAAAAATGAGCTCCCTCTAGCTCAGCAGCACAGAAGGATAGAATCTTTGCTGAATTATCACCCACCGGTAGCCCACATCCGGGATGGAGGGTAGGAGTTGCTCAGACCTCAAAGAGATTACGGAGGACTGCCTGTCCGAAAGCACTGTCCCTACGGGACTCCCTCTCGAGACAGTAATGGACCGCAAAAGTCTGGCTCGAAGACCAAGTAGCGGCCCGGCAGATGTCTGCCAGCGGAACAGAGCGGAGGTAAGCCACTGACGTGGCCTTTGCCCGAACGCAATGAGCCGTGACTCGACTTTCTAAGGAGAGTCCGGCTGCCCCATAAGCCCAAGAGATACAGTCCGCAACCCAGATGGACAGAGTACGCTTGGAGACCGGGAGCCCCAATCTATTGGGGTCAAAAGACACAAAAAGCTGAGCAGCTTTACGGTGCTCCCGCGTACGGTCAAGGTAGAAGTTCAATGCCCTTCTACAGTCCAGGGTATGGAGGACCGTTTCAGCTCGGCTGGAGTGTGGTCTGGGAAAGAAGGTTGGAAGTACCACCTCCTGATTCATGTGAAAAGGGGAGACCACTTTAGGCAGAAACTTTGGGTGAGTCCGTAGGACTACCCTATTCTTGTAGAATCGAGTGTAAGGGGGATCAGACACGAGGGCCTGCAATTCACTTACGTGCCTAGCGGAAGTGAGGGCTATCAAGAACAGTGTTTTCCAAGACAGAAAACGGAGAGAACATGTAGCCATAGGTTCAAAAGGCGGACAGGTGATCCGCTGCAAAACCACATTCAGGTCCCAGTCCGGCGCTGGCGGGCGCAGAGGTGGTTTAAGTAGAAGGAGACCTCGGAGAAACCTCGCTACGAGAGGGTCGTTGGAGAGAGGTCTGCCGTCCACCGGCACATGATGTGCTGAAAGAGCACTGAGGTGAACTTTGACGGAGTTGGACTTAAGTCCCAGATTAGAGAGGTGTAGCAAGTATTGTAGGATCACCGACACCGGGCAGGAGAAGGGATCCTGAGACTGTTGGGAACACCAGATTGCAAAGCGACGCCATTTAAGGGCGTAGCATTTGCGGGTAGAAGGCCGTCGCGAAGCCAAGACGACCTCCTCCACCTCCGCCGGCAAGAGAAGAGGAGCAAGGACTACCCTTTCAGCAGCCAGGCCATGAGGTTGAGAGACCTGAGGTTGGGGTGCAGTAGGGACCCCTGATCCTGAGTGAGGAGATCCGGTTGTACCCCCAGAGGGATTGGATCCTCCACCGCCAGTTGCAGCAGGAGCGGAAACCACGGCTGCCTGGGCCAGCGAGGGGCCACCAGGATCATGAAGGCTTTGTCTCGGAGAACCTTGAAAAGAGTCCGAGAGACTAACGGAATGGGAGGGAAAGCGTACAGAAGGCTCCCCGACCATGAGATCAGAAAGGCGTCCGCCGCAACCCGAAGGGGGTGTGGCTGACGAGAGCAGAAGCGAGGAAGCTGCCGGTTTTGAGGACTGGCAAAGAGATCCACCGTGGGGAGGCCCCACCTGAGGAAGAGCTTCTGAACGATCAAGGGATCCAGACGCCACTCGTGCGGCTGGAGGACCCTGCTGAGTTTGTCCGCCAGGCAATTTTCTTGGCCCGGGAGATAAACTGCCTTGAGGAGAATGCCGTGACTGACGGCCCAAGAGCAGAGCTTCTGTGCCTCCCGGCAGAGGAGGAAGGAGCCCGTGCCCCCCTGCTTGTTCACGTAGAACATGGCAACTTGATTGTCCGTCTGGACAAGGACGGACTGTTGGGAGGTCAGGTGGGAGAAGGCCTTGAGAGCTAGGCGGATCGCCCTGAGCTCCAGGAAGTTGATCTGCTGAGCAGACTCCCACTTGGTCCAGAGGCCCTGAGTACGTGCCTCTTGGCAATGTGCTCCCCAGCCCAGGAGGGATGCATCGGTGGTCAGCACCCGGGTCGGCTGAGGTGACTGGAAAGGCATTCCTAATATCAGGTTCGGCTGCCGGAGCCACCACCGGATAGACGAGACCAGCGGCTCGGAGACGCGCACTAGGTCTGCTAGGCCGCCTGTGGCTTGTCGCCACTGCCGGCGGAGACACCATTGAGCAGACCGCATATTCAGGCGGGCATTGGGGGTCACATGGACGGTGGAAGCCATATGGCCGAGCAGTCTCAGGAAGCGCCTGGCGGAGACCAGGGGCTGGCTGCGAAAGCGGTCGGCTAGGTCCATGAGCCGCTGAGCCCTGTCGAGCGGTAGGTACGCTCGCGCCTGAGGAGTGTGCAGCCTTGCGCCGATGAACTCGAGATCCTGTGAGGGGAGCAAAGTGGACTTTGCGAAGTTTATGACAAAGCCCAAGTGCTGCAGCAGAGTCACCGTGCGGCACGTGGCGTTGGTGACCTCCTGAGCGGACGCTGCTCTGATGAGCCAGTCGTCGAGGTACGGAAAGACATAGAGGCCGTGAAGCCGGAGATGGGCCGCCACGACCGCGAGACATTTTGTGAAGACTCGCGGTGCGGAGGACAGGCCAAAGGGGAGTACTCTGTACTGGTAATGATTTCCTGCCACCACAAACCTGAGGTATTGGCGGTGGCTTGGGTGGATGAGGATGTGCGTGTAGGCATCCTTTAGATCCAAGGAGCATAGCCAATCTCCCTGCTGGAGGTAGGGCAGAAGGATTCCAAGGGTAAGCATTTTGAACTTCTCCCGCACAAGGAACTTGTTGAGGTTGCGCAAGTCCAGGATGGGTCTGAGGCCTCCTGTTCTCTTTGGTATCAGAAAATACCTTGAATAGAAGCCTTGACCTCTCAGGTGGTGTGGCACCGGTTCCACCGCCTGTTCCTGCAGAAGACCTGCTAACTCCTGAAGGAGCAACTCCCTGTGCAGAGGGGGGCGCGGAGGCTCTCCCGGAAAATAGGAGGGAGGGACCTGATGGAAGTGGAGAAGGTAGCCCTCTCGCACGACCTGAAGCACCCAGGCATCTGCGGTGATGCTGGACCACCTGTGGGCGAAGTGAACCAGCCGGCCTCCGGTGCTGGGGGGAACCAGCGGGGGGGGAGAGGCTATGCTGAGCGAGTCAAAAACCCCCACCCTGCTGAGCAGGGGCTGGTGGAGCAGGCTTGGGGGCTTGCTGCCTACGGGACCCGTTACCCCGTCCCTTGGCCTGCTGGCCCTGTTGGGGAGCTGCAGGGGCCTGATAATGGGGGTATTGTTTGTAGGCAGCTGCCTTCCTCGGGTAAAAGGACTTTTTTCCCGAGCCCTTCTTTTTCTGGGAAGGGGCGGAGGTCTTCCTAGAAAGCCTGGTCCTGGTGAGAGTCTCAGTCTCAATTTGTGCAGCCTTTTCCGCCATGGGCTTGCCAAAGAGGTTTTCGCCTCGGCAGGGGACATCGACCAACTTGTCCTGTACCCAGGGCTCAAGGTCGGACGACTGAAGCCAAGCCTGTCGGCGGGCACCGATGCCGGCTGCGGCTACTCGAGCCGAGGCTTCAAAGCCATCATAGGCTGCTCGGGACATGAACTTTGAGCATTCCCGAATACCCGTGGACAAGGCAAGGAACCTCCGCAAGGGCTCCTCGGAGAGACCAGCGGAGAATCCGGCTAGCTCTTTAGCCAGATCCCTGAGATACATGCCCATGTATAGCTGGTAAGTCTGGACACGACAGGTGAGCATAGAGCCCTGGAAGCACTTCTTGCCAAGGTCATCCAGGTTACGGGCCTCCCTTCGAGGAGGCACCGAGGAGTGCATCTTCTGGCTCTTAAGACGATGCATGGCCGATTCCACTACCATGGAATGGTGTGGCAGCTGTGCCTTTTGAAAGCCAGGGCTCTTGCGGACTCGATAGATAGAATCGACCCGCTTGCTCAGGACCGGCGAGGAGGCCGGACTCTCCCACATGCGGAAGAGTAGACGTTCCAGCATAGGAGGAACCGGCACAGTAAAGTGTTCCCTCGCGGGAGAGTCATACTGGAGGGCGTCGAGCTCTTCGGCTCGAGGCTCCTCCTCGGGATCCGCAGGGAAGGCCAAAGCCTTGGCCATATCCCTAACGAAGTCCGAGAACCGGGCATCCTCCGGGGGGGACTGCTTCCAAGGCTCGGACTCCGGAGAGTCCGATGGGACACACCGAGTCCGGAAAGAATCAGGTGACTCTTCCTCCTCAGACTCCCAGACCGACTCCGACGAGGACTCGGTGGGGTCGGCCCGGGCAGGGTGCGGCGCCAGCCGCCCCGACGCCGAGGGAGTCGGCGTCGGCGACCTCGGTCCCGAACGGGAGGCCGAGGGCGACCTCGACCGAGGATCGAATCGAGTTCTCATCGACTCGAGGATCGGCTCGGTCTCCGGGGTCGACTTGGACGTCGACGTCCCGGCGGTCGGGGCAGCGACGCCAGCGAAGCCAGCGAGCAGTGCCCGCTGCTGGTCCATGAAGGCAGACAGTCTGCTCTCCAAGGCCGTCAACCTGAGTCCGAGCTCAGGTGACCCAGCAGCCCCCGACTCGGGCCCCGACGGCGTCGGGCCCGACGTCGGCTGTCGCGGAGGCGAGTCCAGAAGGACTACAGGACTTACCCGGGCAGGCATCTCCGACTCCAGGCGAGGTCGCTTCGGGAGGTGTTCCTTCTCCAAGGACCCGGGGCGGCTGTCGGGGCTATGCGACCTGGCCCTCGCGGAGCCAGGAGCGTCCACCGACGCCGCCCTCGCGGGTTTTTCCTTCCGACGATGGTCCCCGGAGGGAGAACCCCGGTCGGAGGAGCTCCGGCGACGGTCCGAGCTGGAGCCTTTCGACACGGAGGCCTCCGACGAGGTCCGGGTACGGCTGGGGTCAGCGAAGATTCTCTCATGCTGATGCCGCCGACTTCTCAACGCCTTCGAGGACAGTTTGCTGCAGGGCCCACAGATCAGTTCCTCATGATCCGGGCCCAGGCAGCGGAGGCAAAAGTCGTGTGTGTCGGTTAGTGACATATTTCGGTCACACCGACCACACCGCTTAAAGCCACTGGCAGCCATCGGGGGAAAAAGGGCCCCTGCGAGGTCAAAGGACCGGGCTGCCAGGGAAAACGAAAACGAAAGCTGACTAAGTCAGAAAAACCGAAAAAAGTAAGAGGACTCGAGACCGGCGTCGCGAGTCCGGGCGGGAAAACGATCGGCGTCGAACCGAAAGAAAAAAGTATAAAATAAAGAGGAAAATCAACTTTTTCGCGGGGACAAGACGGGGACGTCTGTAGGGCTCCGCGGAAAAAAGAAGACTGGCTAAGATGGCACCTTCGGGCGGGAAGACGACCGCGCATGCGCGCTGCAATTCCCAAAGGCTTTCTTTGAAAGCTGGGGAAAATTGCTCCGCGAGGGCTCCGTCGGCGCCGACGTCACCCATAAGTGAGGACTGACTTCCTGCTTGGTCCTGGAGAATAAGTTGATCAGAAATTAAATTGTGGAAGGCTGGCCTGTAGTTAGGGCAGACATGAATATAGTGTAGTTACTCAGCTGTAGCAGGTGTTCTCCAGGAACAGCAGGAATCAGTCCTCACATATGGGTGACATCAGCACCAACAGAGCCTGCCAGTAACTCTTTCCCCAGCTTTCAAAGAAAGCCTTTGAGAGATCCACCACACATGTGTGGCTGCCTTCCTGTCCAAGGGTGCCATTTTGCCTCAGTATGATGACATAGCTCAAGATGGCAACAAAAGAAAAGCAACTCCACGGGGAGGAAGGAGGGTTGCGAGGACCGATTCCTGCTGTCCCCCGAGAAAGCGTAGTTACTCACCTGTAACAGGTGTTCTCAAGATACCAGACTATCACTGGGGGAAGTATTGCCTCCTGGAATCGAGTCCAATGGCCACAACTCTTCCAGATTCTTCGGTTACACCTTTTTTATCTCAGGGATCGCACTACTCTCCCCCCATACCAGTCTGGTACCTGGGAGCTAGTGAGTCCCATATGTGAAGACTGCATTCCTGCATGTTCCTGGAGATAGCATAGTTACTCATCTGGTACCAGACTGGTATGGGGGGAGAGTAGTGCGATCCCTGAGGTAAAAAAAGGTGTAGCCGAAGAGTTTGGAAGAGTTGTGGGCCATTGAACTTGATTCCAGGAGGCGATACACCCCCCAATGATAGTCTGGTATCTTGTAGAAGTTCGAGACGGAGAGTAAGAGTTGAGTTTAAGTCCCAAAGAAGTGCTGGAGCAAAACTTGGTCAAAGACAGCTTCCTGAAGGGAGTCTCTGTCCAGACAGTAATGTGCAGCAAAAGTATGAAAGGAGGACCAGGTAAATGTCCTCAATGGCTACTGAGTGGAGATTGGCTACAGAGGTCGCCATAGCCCGCACATTATGAGTAGTGACATGACCCTCCAATGAGAGTCCTGCTTGTCCATAAGCAAAGAAATGCAATCTGCTATCAATTTAGATCAAGTAGGTTTAGTTACCGGTAGACTCAGGTGACTAGGATCGCTTGCAGTCTAAAGCATGTAGCGCTGCTTCAGTCCAAGATGCATGTGGTCTAGGGAAGAAAATTGGGAGAATTACAGACTGGTTTAGATGGAAGAAGGAAACCACCTTCGGGAGAAAATGCAGATAGGTATGGAGAACCACCTTGTCATGGTGGATTCAAGTATAGGGCGGATCCGCCACTACAGCTTGGAGCTCACTGATTCGGCGAGCTGAAGTGAGGGTGATAAGGAAGATGACCTTACAAGATAGAAATTTCAGTGAAGTGGTGGCTTTAGAAGTTGTGGCTTTAGAGATTGCGCCAGAACCTCGTTCAGATCCCAGGCCACCAGAGGCAGCTTGATGGATGGCTTGGACAGCAGGAGACGCCACATGAAGCATGCTACTAAGGGGTGTAAGGAGATAGGTTAACCATCCACTGGTCTGTGAGAGGCCACAAAGACACTAAGGTGAACTCTCCCCGAGTTAGTTTTCAGATCCATCAAGGAAAAGTGGAGGAGATATTGTTGAAGCGACCACCTGACAAGAAAAGGGGTCAATGTCCTTTGGAGAGCACCAGAGGGCAAACCTATGCCATTTGAAGGAATGAGACTGCCTGGTGGAATTCTTACGACATACAAGGAGGACATCCCTGATCACCTGTGGTAGGTGAGGTCATCGAGCACTAGCTCTTCAGCAGCCATGCTGTCAGGTATAGGGAGTAAAAACTGGGATGGAGGAACGTTCTGTGGTCCTGAGAGAGGAGGTCGCGCGCACATGCCAGGTTTCATGGCTGAGTCTGCACAAGGTGAAGAAGCAGAGGAAACCATGGTTGACAGGGCCAAAAGGGGGCTATGAGAATCATTGAGCACCTGTTGGCCTGTAGCTTGAACAGTGTCTTGTGTATCGAGGGGATGGGAGGGAATGCATAGAGCAGTCCCCATCCCCAATGGAGAAGAAAGGTGTCCAGGGCCTGTTGGTGCAGCAACGGAATCCTGCAGCAGAAGAGTGGAAGTTGTGTGTTTTGTGAAGTGGCAAAATGATCTATGAGTGGGGTTCCCCTAGCGGAGATAATGCAGCAATGCTCCAAGGGAGAGCATTTTAAACTTCTCTTCACCAGAATCTTGTTGAGATCTCGAAGATCCAGAATAGGACGAAAGCCGCTGGTCCTCTTTGGAACCAAGTACTAGGAGTAGAACTCCTTGCCCTTGAGGTGAGGCGGGACTAGTCAGCTAGAAACCCAGCGGGTTCTTGCTGGAGCAAGTCGCAGTGAAGGGGAGTCATCAGGAGTTCTGCTGGAAAGAATGGGGGTGGTGTCTGATCGAAGTGGAGGAGGTAACCCTCCCCCACCACTTGAAGGACCCAGGTGTCATGGTGATGCTGGACCACCAGTTGGCTAAGAACACCAGATCCCCCCCACCCCACCCCCGTGTGCTGGGGGACTAGGATCCTGGGGGAGGAGAGGCTATGCTCAAGGAGTCAAAAGCCCTCACCAGGTTGCGGCTGGGGTGCCTCCTGGGCCTTGGGGGTCTTAGGCTAACACGAGCTGTGCCCCTGTTCCTTGGCCTGCTGGCACTATTGGTGAGCTGGGAAGGCCAAATACTGGGGGTACTTTCCATAAGCCTTCCTCTTCTTCAGGTAAAGGGACTTTTCTCCCCTGCAGCCTTCTCTCAGGAAGAGTCAGCGGTTTTCTTGGAGAGTCAGGTCCTGGTCAGGAACTTGGACTCCAGCTCGGCAGACTTATCTGTCATGGACTTGCTGAAGAGATTCTCCCCCTGGCATGGGACATCGACCAACTTGTCCTGCACCCATTGCTCCAGGTCAGAGGACTGTAGCAAGGCCTGGCAGCAGGCACTAATGCCCACTGCGGCTACTCAGGCCACAGACTCAAAGTAGTCATAGGCCACACGTATGATGAATTTGGAGCACTCCTTGACCGTTGAGGTCAGGTTCTGGAACCATTGAAGAGGTTCTTCTGCCAGCCCAGCTGAGAACCCAGCGAGCTCCCTCACCATGTCCCGCAAGTACAAGCACATATACAGCTGGTAGGCCTGGATCCAGCTGACAAGCATCGAGCCCTGGTAGCACTTTCTGTCCAAGGCATCCAAGGAGCGGGCCTCCCTGCCGGGGGGCACCGAGGAGTGCATCCTTTGGCTTTTGATCCTGCGCATGGCTGAATCCACCACCATGGAATTATGAGGCAGCTGTGCCTTTTGGAACTCGAGGCTCCTGAGGACTCAATACATGGCATCAAGCCATCTGCTCACAATCGGCACCAAGGCTGAGGTCTCCCATATGTGGAAAAGAAGCCGTTCCAGGATGGGGACAACCGGCAACATGAGCGACTCCTTTGGAGGAGCCTCATACTTCCGCAGACTTCGTGGTGAAGCCAAGGTCTTCGCCATGTCCCGGACAAACTCCAAAAAGGAGTGGTCTTCAGGAGGGGACCAGCGCCGGTCCTCCAGAGGGGAGAGGTCTGAAGGGACATCTAATGGAGGCAGTTATCAGGGGACTCGTCATCAGTCTCCCAGTCTGACTCAGAGTCAGAGGAGACCTCAAGAACCCTCCAGGCCTTGGGGCTGTGCCGGGTCACTGGTGCCACTGAACCAGAAGCGCTGGCCAGGAAAGTCCTCCGCCTCGAGCAGGACTGAGAACGGGGCTTGGAATCATCTCGAGGCCAATGGTGCTTCAAGATTGGTTCCACAACCTCCAGAGAAATCCTCGCAGTGGAGAGGCCGGTGGTTGGGACCAATGGCCCAGCGAAATCAGACACTGAACAGTGCTGCTGGGTCAAGAAGGCAGCGATGCTGCACTCTCAAGGATCACCATTCTGACCTCGAGGCCAGGAGGCTCTGCAGCCACCGGTTGGGCACCTAAAGCTTCGGGCCCAATGCCGGCTCCGTCGTGGGGGCGTCCTAGACTAAGATAGGTTTCGGGAGACTGGGGTTGATCTCCTGATGCCGCTGGAAGGCTGCTCCTGGCCATCGCCCTCAGCATCGCACTGGGGGCTCTGATGCTGGTGACTGTGAGACTAACCCTCAGTTCCAGCATCATCGCCCAACGATGCCACTGATGATATCCGGCTCTTCGGGGGACAGTCTTTGGAAGAGGATCCCCTGTCTGATGACCCACGACCTCGGGGTTCAGATACCAAGAAGCTCCTGTTCCTTTGACATAACTGGATAGAGGCGAGCCATTGCTCGACTGCCATACAACCTGGCCTCTGGCACCTCCCACTCTGCCTCAATTATTTGCTTGATGGCTCTGTGTATGAGGAAGGGTCCAAGGAAAGCAGGCAGAGCTGGACACCTCTTAAAATCCAAAGCAGTTTTTATTAACCCCTTTGGATTTTAAGAGGTGTTCAGCTCTGCCTGCTTTCCTTGGACTCTTACTTGTTTGCGGGCAGGTGTGCCCCCTTTGTTATTATCCTGTAGATAGGAAGGCCAGCTCAGAGGACCAAAAATCCTTGTAACAGTGGGTTCTCCAGGTGCGGAGTCGGATCCTGGGGTTCACAGGTGATATTAAGGGCCCCAAGCAAGTGAGCGATGAGTTGGCTAAGCTCTTCCCTCTTGAACATCTGAATGATTCTGGGGTCTTCCCCAGAAGGAACATCATCCCCTCGATACTTAGGAGGGCCTCCTCATTACCCAGTCCTGCGGGATCCTCTAAGGAGTCATCAGAGCCCTCTGAGTGGACAGAGGCACGGTCTGGGCTATCAGCGGATCGCCGCGGACCCATGCTGTCCCTCTGATGTCTCGGAGAGTTCCAAACTGAAGGTGCCCTTGATCTATCCACCAGAGTTCCCCTCTGAGCACCACGGCCCCTATTTAGCAAATAGGCCCAGTGCATCAACAGGATGAAATCCATGGAAAAAGGAGTCCCCAGGACTCCCAATCAGTGTCCTGATTGGACCCCACACCTCTCAGGGTCACCTCCTGCACCCGCAAGGACCCGAGCGAGGACTGGTCATAAGCACACAAAGCCACAGTTCCTGCCAAAGTTGGGAGAACTGCTGTCAATGACGGCTCTGAGCCCAAAGGAGCCACCAACTAAGGGGAAGCATGGCTCTGAGTCCCGCTGCTGTCCCAAAGCTGTTCACCCACCTCGAGGTCTGCCTTCTCACACAGCCTGCAAAGCTCGACCGTGGAGAGATGGCCCCGACGCAGGCCGCAGCCCATGGAAATGGCTTTCGAAGAGGGCATAGGCCTGAAGACCAGAAGAAAAACGGCAGGAAAACACAACCAAGTGCCAGAAGAAACTGCGCCAGCAAGGAGAGATCACCGACGCCCATGGAAAATCCCCCCACAGAAAGGGCTTACCTCCTGGCAAGAATCACACTGAGCAGCACTCCACTGAACCTGGAGCTGCCCAAAGGAGACATGAACGCCTCAGCATTGGCCCATGACCAACTCTGCCCGACTCAGCCTTCAGTGGGATTAAGGCAGGGACTCTGTGTTCCCGGGTATGCTGAAGCCCCCCCCCCTCATCCCAATTGAACAGGCTCAGGGAGTTAGACAACATGCTTCCTCCTATGAGGCCCTGGGGCAGGCAGGAACCAACTCACTTGAAACTAACCTTAACCAACCCTAAGAGGCTAAAGGCTTTTTTTTTTCTTTTCTTTTTTAAACTAAGGAAATCTCTAACCAGTGTAGCTGCTCCTTATCTGCTGAAGACTGAGGATACTGGCTTGGTGGGAGGAGTCCAGGCTCCTAAGTAGGGTGATTTTCACCAAAGCCTGGAATTCTCACTCTCCATCTGCTGTAATGGGGAGAAGTCCTGGCAGTCTGGACTGGACTGGGGGGGACGCTATGGAAAAATATGTTAAAAAGCAGCAGGCCCAGCACAGATCCCTGGGGTATTTCACTATTCACCTTTCTCCATTAAGAAAATTGTCCATTTAGTCCTACTCTTTGTTTTCTAGCTTTTAACCAGTTCCTAATCCACAATAGTACACTGCCTCCTATCCCATGACTTTTTAATTTCACCGAGTATCTCATGAGGGACCTTGTCAAAGGCTTTCTGAAAATCCTGATACACTATATCAACCAGCTCACCTTTATCTACCTGTTAATTCACACCTTTGAAAAATATAACAGATTAGTAAGACTTTCCTTGGCTAAATCCATGCTGGCTTTCCAAAAGTAGTTCAGGTACAATAGGCAATTCCCTGTTCCTGGAGGACTTACAATCTAAATTTGTGCTTGAAGCAACAGAGGGTTAAGTGACTTGTCCAAGGCCACAAGGAGCATCGGTGGGATCTGAACCAGTCTTCCTCGATTCCCAGCCCACTGCTCTAACCACTATACTTTATAGGTAGTTTACTATTGGATTTGTGGTGAAAGTTTTCATTTGTTATGTACCTATAATACGTTTGCCTTATTAAAAAAAAAAAAAAAAAAAAAAAAAAAAAGCAGCATCCATTTTCACTTCACATGACATGTTACTATGAATTCTTTCGCATGTTTAATGTAAACAATCTATTGGGCAGTCTTAGAATCACAGTCAAAGCAAACTGGAAACTACTTTTGCCGGTTTAGAAATACTGTTAAATAAATAAATAAATATATGGGATGGTTTAACAGAGACTGATATCTAGTGGTAGAAATTCCTCATTCTTCACTCAGTCTGCGGGACAGACATTACAAATTCATGCAATTATTTCAGCATTAACCTCTAAAATTTTAAATGGTTCTAATGCAAAGAGAAATCAAGTGTTATATGATAATTATAACATGTAAACTATTTTTTTTAAAGCTGGAAATAATCTTATGGCCAAGAAAATAAAAAAAAAATTATAACTACTGTAGGGCATTTTACCCCAAAAGTGCACATACTGGAAAGACATGATTGCACTAGTCATGCCAAAGATGTTCATTTCTAAATTCTGAAGATGGTACTAATAAAACCTTCCACAGTCGTGAAGTTGGTTTATTAGGTTAATATGTTTCTCAACCTATGAACCAACAAATCAAAAAGCACTAAATACTAATATCAAAGTATTCAGTGATGCTAAAAACAAAAATTATCATTATTGGTGACAGAGTACTGAGGATCTGAAAGGTATGGCCTCTCCTTCTGAAAAGGGCTATAGTGCTGCCTGGAAGGCCACTCAAGTTTATATTAGTTTGCCTGTTGGATTCTTTTTCACCATCTAAATTTGTATTTACCTAGTGAAGTGCTGTGGGGGGAAGAAAAAAAATCCCACTTCTTATTTTAGGGAATAAGGAACAAACCAGGAGCTGTCTACACAGCAGAGATGGGGAAGTCTGTGGCCCTGAAGATCCGGAACTCAGCACTCATGTATGCTTAAAAACGGAAACTGATTTTCTGCTAACACTAGAGTTTTATTTTTGTATATTTTGCAACTAGTCATCCTTCATAACATCACTGAAATGAGTATGCATAAAGAACAACGTGGAGGAGTAGCCCAGTGGTTAGAGCAACAACTTAGCACCCAAGAAATCTGGGTTCAAATCCCACTGGCACTCCTTGTGACCTTGGGCAAGTCACTTTACCCTCCAATGCCTCAAAAGAAAAGGCCTGACAATCTACTTCTGGTCATACCTTGCCAAGAAAGCCCAGGGGCTGCTGGGTTGTCAGGAGTCAGCATCGACTTGATGGCACTTAAAAAAAAAAAAAAAAAAAGAAAGAACAGAACTTCAACGAAGTGCACTAGGGGAACTGTAAGCACTACTGTGGACAATAACGGAATCTTAACTTTTCCTTCTAGGATAGAAGGCAGACTTGAAAAGGGGGCATTTAAATTGCACTTATTTCTAAGCACTATATTTAGGTCACAACTATTTGAGAAAAGTTTTGCCAAAATTATAAGTCAAGTCTTGCTCGGAGAAACCCTAGCAGAAAAATCTATTTAAGTACTATTAAAAGAGGTCATTGTTTTAGTTAAGTAGTCCTAGAAAGTCCTCCAACTACTCCCTAGTCCCTTACCTCCACTCACAGCAACAACATCAGCAGCTGCACAGGCAGCTCCTGACTCCAAAGAGCTCTGCTGTTAGAACTACAGGCTAAGATAACCCCGCCACACTTCTGTGTCCTGTGCATATCACTGTTGCCCTCCAGTTGTACCCACGTCCCTCAGATTATCTAAGTAAAGCAGATAACGCCAGGGAAGAAAGAGCACACATGCAGCCAAACCACATCTGAAAGAAATTTTGAAAAACAAAACCAGGAGTCACATATCCCTAGGATCCCCTTAGTATGCATGCAAAGCTTCAGGTCTGTAGGTTACAGTCTTTAAGCTATGGCTCTGACCAACAGATGTATATATTCCCTTTTTTAATTCAATATATTGTATATCAATCATTGACTTGAATAAAAAAAAAACCAGACATCAAGAAAATACTATAACCAGTAAAAGAAAACTAAACATATGTATAGTCCCCCAACAATGACCCCAAGAATGAAATGCCTTGGAAACTGGCTGTGATGAAAAATATAAAAAGAAAATTAATCTCCCGGGGAGCAAATCAAACCCCACTAACATTCTCTCCATAGTAGAGATGACAGAACCATGCACTTTCTATCTACACATCTGCTGCAAGGAACAAAAGATTTGAGAGAAACTTTGCATGAGTCATTCTAAATTACTAAATGCTAAGTCTAGCCAGCTAAGAGTGCAGAAAAGGGTTTTTTTTTCTCTCCACCATACTCATATAATGGGCTTTCCCTTCCACAATGTATCTTACATAGCACAGCTCTCAACCACCAGAGAATTCTGCAATGCAATGTCAAGGGCAGCACTTCAAGAGGACTCTTCTCATCAGGGAGTCTTACTGCAATCAGAAAAATACACATAGGGAAGCTCTTGTCAGTTAACTGTCAAAACCGAAATGTCTTAAAAAATAAACCTACCCAAAAAGTGGCTAACCTGTCAGTGAAGAAACTGCTTCCTATCGCAAACTATGGTGTATGGTATAAGGTAATCTAATAAAAACTGATTTTATACACCTTAACGGAGGCATAGGTCCTCTAGGGCAGAGGTATATTACTCGTTTCAATGTCCAGCTAAACCGGAAAAAAAATTAAGTTAGGAGGCCAGCTAGAGGGAAAGGAGATAATTGTGTAATTTTAAAAATATTTGTTTATTTTACTTTATAAAAACAGTCTTTTCCTAGCATTTTTCTGATCCCTTCTATATCTCCCTACTCTCTCCCAACCCTCGGATCCCCCTACTGACATCCTGTCTCTCCCTCTAATCCTTCACGCATACTCCACAGTGCCTCTGATCCCATCCTCTCTTCCTGCACCCTGCCGCTCCACATAAACCTAATAAATATATTCACATAGAAAGAGCAAATAGTAAAAAAAAAAATCTTAAGAGCAGGGATGCCAATCATATAGCCTGCAGGCGATTTACAGCCTGCAAGAGAGATAGCAGAATATGCCAGGACAACACTGCTTCTCTTTTTTGGGATGCTTAGCACAAAGCTTAGTGTGGGTTCTGCACACAATTCTGTACAGTGCTAATTTATTTAGAAACAGTACCTTAACAGTTCACAAGGCAGAAGCAAAGATAAAGATCAGGCCAAGGACAAATCAAGAAATCAAGGCAAAGGCAACACAGGCAGGACTGCAATAGTAGCAGAGATTGGAGCACAGGTATTCACTGAACCACTGAGGAGTACAGCCAGAGGCAAGGAAGAAAAACATGGTCCGGCTCCTGCTAGGCCACTCACAAAATAGCATCTAAATGGAGCAGACACGAGTACACTAACTGCAAGGCACAGCTCCTTCAAGGAGAGTGAACCCTGAACCCTTCCCCTCCCCCCAGGGCCTGACAAACCGGTAGCCAAACCGAGTGGAGAAGAGTTGTTGTGGGAGCCTATATACTAAGCTGCATTCACTATTGATGCAACAATTAATATGCACTAACAGTTAACGTGGCACTTTAGCAATTAACGCGCTGTAATTAATGTGGCAGAGAACATGTGGAGAATGGACAGAGAACATACCTTACAATTAACATAAAAGAGATACTGCGTGATAATTTAATGAGAGACAGGGCAATGCAGTCAGCTATACCTTTTGAAGTGACACTAACTACCGTGTGTTACCTGCAATGCGATAACATGTGGTAATGAACTTCTCTCTGCATTAACTTACAGGACGATGCTGGGAATGCCCCATCAGTTAATGCAGAGATTTTGCACAACTTCATCACAATTTAATAAATGGGGCCTTCATTGTCCGCCTCTATGTGGCTTTGCTGAAGAGCTCTCACAAACCTAGTCTCCTTACCACAATGGCAGACAGGAATGAGCAATTTTCGTAATGAAGGGATGCAGATGGTAGTATCGTATTAACCTTTTTCCATCCAGAATTTGGGGGTTTAAGTGCATTAATGACTTTTCCCTCACCTATAATCACAAAAGTGAAAGCCATTGGGACAAATGTGAGATCTGAGGTGAATTACTGTGCAAGGTCTTCATTTTTAACTACAAAGCAGAAAGGTACAGATACACCTCACATACCCCTATTCATCACAGAAAATTCTCCACAGATTCCACCAAGGGCTCACAGAAAAGCCTCTCCTGAGGACGAATTTTTATATTCAGTCTAAAGTAAAAAATGAAAACAGAAATTGCCAGGTAACATGCCCTACATTTACCTGCTAGCCACAAAAATCAAACTTAATTTTCTTGTGCCAAAGCACTCAGTCCTGCAATCTAGCCTCAGAGCTGGTCAGAGTTATACTTTCTCAAGAACACAAGATAAATTACGGGATGGGATTTTCTAGAGAATTGCTATCATTCTTGAATAAATTATAGCTCTTATTCCATTCCGATATCCACTTTCTTGACTAGTGTTTGTGTCAAGAAGTACATGCCATAGTCCCCATTCCCTGCTACTTGAAATTAAATGAATATGCATCAATTAGCATTTACATTTTCAATTATACTTAACAGAAAAACTCAGTTTAGTCCAATTTATTTTTAGCTAACAAAATCAATGGGCTCATTTATACACTATTACTAATGTATTCTAACTGAAACATCATGGTACAATAATAATTTGCTCTTAAAAGTCACACAAAAACAAAGACTACATTTGAGATCTTATAAATATTTTATCCAAGGGAAGCAGCAAAGTGGGGAGAACAAGGGAGACAAAATGAGCTGCCCACCTCCGATGCCATACCACAAATTTTTCTATAAAGAAAGGATGTGTGTTATATGTCAGTGTGCCAAAACTGCAGTTCGTGTGGCCACAAAACAGGCCTGGCTTTCAGAGCAACCAAAACATAACTACGTTCTTAGACTGAATGAATTAAAAAAACAAAACAAAACCCACACAGCACTGTGCACAACCTAAAAACCAGCTGTCTAAGATCCCAAGGACTGAAACAGAGTAGAGACAGGGCTGGTTTTACTGTGGGAAGGGAGCAGGGCAATTTTTCAAGGACTCCACACAAGGGGCTTCTTTGACAAATCTGCATGATGTCACTGAAGCAGAGCATCGAGATACTTGGCACTGGCTAGACACACTCATTGGACACCAGCATGCCTAACACCATCTCTTGGTGGAGCTGCTCTATCAAGTTGTTACTTAAAAAAAAAAATTTAATACAGAAGGTAATGGAGTATATAAGGTCTATTTCACTGACACTAAGGAGGATGTTTACTAAATTACATTAACGTCGGAAAGTTCGTGATGCAGTGACTGCTAATGCAGTTGAAATGCAGATATCACCGGCAATTTTCTATGCTACCTACATTTTGCAAGGTGACGGAGGGAAAATGGGGAGGGAAGCGGGATCGGGGGTGGGAAAAGGCGTGGAGATGGTAAGCAGCCACCACGCAAGCAATGGTTGCATGATAAATGCTTAAATCGCCACAATCGCTGATACAGATGCCACCACCTGAAGAGGTGGCGTTATCTGCAGCCGATACATTGGTTCCACAGCGGCAAAGCTCTGATGCCCTCCCACAGTCCACCCCAGATCCAATTTCCCTTCCAAAAGAGGTGCCAATGCCTCTGATCTACCGATCTGGGCCACCGGCACCCTTAAATAGCCCCCCTCCCCAATCAGCATCCCCTCCCCCCTCCCAGACAGCTCCCGAACCCTATGGGAAACTGTCTGGAGGGTGAGTATTGGGGCAAGCCTCCAAGCCCAGATCAAACCCGGCTAGCCAGATGGGTCCCCCCCCACCTCCCCTAAACAAGATCCCTCCCACCCCCCCAGGCAAGATCCCTCCTAGATGGCCAGTCAGACAGCCACCCGAGCCCCCAGCCCTTACCTACAATATCCTTGGTGGTCCAGTGGGCAGGAGTGGTCCTCCTCCCTGCTCCTGCTCCCTTCTCCTCCACTAAATAAAATGGCCCTGGTCTCGCAGTGCTAGTGGTGGAAAATGGGGCACTCCAATCGCCTATTCCTTCCGCCTGTCTCCCATGCCCAGTTAGAATCCACTCGCACCTGTGCTTTCTTTTTTTTGGCCCCCTTCTTTGGAACTCCCTCCCACCTAACCTCTGCCTGGAGTTCTCTTTTCCAAGATTTAAGATAATGCTCAAAATCCATCTATTTACTGTCACCTTTGACCTTCCACCTCCCACTACCTAACCCTTCGCCATCTCCCCCAGTTTGTATTCCCCACCCCCTCCCCTCATGCAAGTCTCTCCCTCCCCCTTTTTCCTTCCTTTCCTTTCCTGTCTTGCTGTGATGTTCTTTTTCATTTCTTTCCTTGCAGCTCGTAATTTTTTAATTTTTTTTATTGGGTGGTATATCAAGCAACCCAATAAAAATAAACATAAAGGAGCAGGGAGGACCTCTCCTGCCCCCTGCCCAACCAAGGATATTGTAGGTAAGGATTGGGAGGACGACGACACAGGGATGGGTAGTTGTCTGACTGGCTAGGCTGGAAGGGATCTTACTGGGGGGGGGGGGGGCAGGAGGAGGTCTGACTGGCTAGCCAGGTTTGATCTGAGCTAGAAGGCTTGTTCTGATACACCAAAGACAGTTTCCTGTAGGAGCTGTCTGGAAGAGGATGATGATGGGGAGAGGGCCATTTAAGGTGCTGATGCTCTGGATTGGTAGATCTGAGGCATCAGCACATGTTTTGGAAAGGGGAGTGGACCTGAAGGGGGACCGGAGAGGGATCGGAAGGGCACCAATGCCTCGGAGAGGACAAAGTATCAACTTTTTCTGTCCTCCCCTTTTTCCTACAATCCCTGCATCAGCAGGCAAAGGAGGAGTATCCATGCAACCTACCAATGCGGGGATCATGGGACAGTGTGGTAAGCACTGACCCTGTGCAGTATCTGCAGGGCTGGTGCTGGTCACTCCCCCTGCAGATATTGCACAAGTTTTGCAGAAACCGCACAGCATTTTCACATATGCCGCACAGTAGCTGGAAAACTGTTTATCACACTTTAGTAACCATGATCCTAATGTTTTTTTTTAAATATCTTCCAGTAGGTTGATTACATAGTACCTAATAACAGATGAAGATCAGCAGGGCTCATCTAGTGTGCCTAGCAAGGTCGACAAGGTTGCATCTAGCACTCTGTGCAGATCACGCCTCTCTATTTGAAATATGAGTCTACAAGGAAGCATGCAACTTTAAAGCTTAATTTTAATCCTGACCCAGAGACCGGACATTAAAACTATTTTTTTTTCATTCAGGATAGTTTATTTCTAAATCAGAAGATTATAGTTTTCCCTGATGTTTTTGAAGCTAATGTCTCTAACAGTATCCTATGGTATGCTTATATGTTTGAATGCTATTGTTAAGATATTTAGGGGTCTAGCTACAAAGGTGTGCTGATGTTAACACACGTTAATTCACCATAACGCACGTTATTAGTAACTAGGTCCCATGGGACATATTAAAATAATTCACCATTAAGATGAGTTAACATGCGTTGATGTTAATGCACCTTAGGAACGAGACCCTTTAATGATTTTAGCCTATTTTAGAAGATTTTATTTCTGTAACTTGCTTTGGGAAGTTTTACTGGAAAAAAGTTGATAAGTTAAGGAGAAGGCCTTTGTAGTTCATTAGTTTTACTAGTTGTTGGATGGATGAATGAAAGCCCTTGAGAAAGCCTGTCTTTTCAACGGGCATTACACGGTTAGGCTTAAGTTGTAAAAACTGTTCCAAGAATGATCACCATAAAGAACTATTTTGTCTACAACATAATAAAGAGGTATTGTATATCACAGTAACTAATCACAGAAAGCTGTCCAAATATGCATATTCATGACATAATCATGATTTTCCATCTGAAGCTTTAAAAGGCATGCCTGGTACATTTTTGTATTTTAAACAAGATCAAAAAGCAATTTGCTCTAAAATGAGCCTCGCAAATTATTACAGTGCTTGCAACTTAAATTATCAGCAAAAGGAACGAGTAGACCTGCCAAATGTAGTTTGAAAAAGCTGGTCACAAAGTACTGTGTCAGCTTAATCTTTATGGTCTTAAATAAAAGAAGAAAACAACTAATTGTGAAAGCTGGAGCCATTTTTCAGTAATGCACAGCTGCTACAAGGTTTTATGGGGTTGTTTATCTCTTAGGTGTCAAATGTGTGGGGAATTACTAGCCAGGGGCAAAAAAATCAGCTGTATGTGTGGCCAATTTCTTTGTTGGTCATGTAAAAATAAGGGTCAACAAGCAAGTTGTTGGTCAAGAATGCTCCTTAAACTTCATTTCAACCCATGCTGAATTGTAACAAGCATAGAGCTACATAATACCCTGCTTATCTAATATAAATAGGCCTTTAACTCCTGATGTATATGTAAAATGGTGAGTGCTACCTGCTGCTTCTTTTCTACAAAGAAAGACAGCAATACTCAGATACAGGACAATCCTTGGGGTGGAAAAAGGTTCAAGGAGACTGCACTCCGCCTTGGAGTCTCACAGTACCCTGTCCCCTGCAAATGGCTGCAGTGCTCAGTCACAACATGATTCTTCCCCTTCCCATTATCACTCCTGCCTGCAGGAGGCATAAGAGAACAGAGCAATAACTTGCTGGTGCCTATTCTGCTGCCCCCATGAAATGAGAAAGGCATCGGAGGGGTTGGGGGTGGGAGAGATAAAAAGAGAGTCAACTCTAGTACTTTTCAATTTCCTTCTTTCCCCATTGCTGCTATTCTCTCCCCCATTCCTTCCTTCCTATTTTTGTTCTGTCAGATTCAGAAAACTTTATTGACCTGACCAGATTTGTACATGTGTTTCCAAAGTAATATATACAGAGGTTAAAAGGAAAGAAAAAGAAGTACCTGACAATGCTAACTGTAATTAAAATTACAGTGTTCATAATAATTAATAGTACAGTATATACAATTACTATATTCTAGTACTGGTCTACATTTTCTCTCATCACAGCATCAGGGCCGGTGTAACGCACTGTGTAAACCATGCACTCACATGGGGCGGAAACCACAGGAGGGCAGCACAGTTAGCCAGCTGGGTCAAGCTATAAGGTAGCAGACATCAGAGAGTCAGACAGCCAAGGGAAAAAGTTTAGTGCAGGACTTTGGTGCCCATGTGTGCACTGCACTTCTGACGTGTCCCCACCCCCTTCGATGCCACTTCCTGTTATTGAGAGGTGGGGATGCATCAGATGTGAATCGTCAGAGAACAAGGACAGTCAGGCAACAAAAAGTGAAATATCAGTGTTGGGCTTTGAAGCTTATGTGCACACTGCACGTCTGACGTATTAAGCCTCCTCTGATACAACGTCCTGTTCCTGAGGGGCAGGAATATGTCTGAAATGCAGCGTACATTTAGGCTCCAAAGCCCGCACTGATTCTTTACTTTCTGGAACTAGTGATGTCATGGCAGTGGTAAGAAGAGGGAATGTGAAGAGGGAAATGAAGCATGGGGAGGGGAACAAGAAGCAGTTGAATTAGGAGGAGAAAGGAGAGGGAGGCAAGAAGCTGCTGAACTAGGACAAGATGGAGAGATATTGGAATGGGAGAGGTACAGAGAGAAAAAGAAGAGATGCTGGGCTCTGGGAGAGCAGTGAGGGGTGGACAGAGAGAAAGAAGGTGAGAGACTGGGCTCTGAGGGGCAGACAGATGGCTGGTTCTGAGAGGTGGACAGAGGAGGAGGATGACAGAGAGTAGGAGGAGGGGACAGGAAGCAGCAGGGGGGGGGAGAAAAGGGGTGGACAGCGGAAAAGAAAGAGGGAAGACACTTGACTCTGTGAATGGAGGGAAAGGGTGAGGGGATGGGGCAATGCTGGACTGTGGACAGAGGGGGATAGAGAGAGGAGATGCTGGGCATGGTGGAATCATTGAGAGAGGGCATGGAGCTTTGACAAAGAGATGAGTAAGAGGAGGAGGAGGAACAGAAAAAAATGGGAATTGAGAGTTGGTGAAAGACAGGAGGGAATAAGAGTACAGGGAGGGGGCAAGACAGGGGGAAATGGGAGAGCTAGGGGAAATGAACTAGGTGGGAGGTGAGAGGAGGAGATGGAAAGTTGAGAGCTGAAAAGTGAGAAGGCGATTGAGGAATAGAGTTGAGAAAAAGGGTGAAATTCTTTACTCCCTCTGTATCCACTCGAAAGACATGGAAGAAAGCACAGTTACTTACCTGTAACAGGTGATCTCTGGGAACAGCAGGAATAAGTCTTCACATATGGGTACGTCGGTACCGACGGAGCCTGCGCGGGAACGCTCCCCAGCTTCCCAAAAAGGAAAGCTTTTGGGAGCATCCCACAGCGCCTGTGCGCTGCCTTCCCGCCTTTCCTAACCAGCTCTCCTCAGTTCGAGTTTAAAGCTGAGACAATAGAGAGAGAGAGAGGAAAGGAAAGATAGAAAAGAGGTACAACTCCTAGGGGAGGTGGGAGGGTTGTGAAGATTTATTCCTGCTGTTCCCAGAGATCACCTATTACAGGTAAGTAACTGTGCTATCTCCAGGAACAAGAAGGAATGAGTCTTCACATATGGGGACTCCCTAGCTAAGATGCCTGGGAGATCCCCAAGGATATGAGACCCTGGGAAGGGTTCTACGTCCTCCTATGGATCTCATGCATCCATCCAGGGAAGGAGGGTAGGAGTTGTTTAAGAATGGAACAGGTGTTTGAGGACAGCCTGACCAAACGAGGCATCCCGGCGGGAGTCCTTGTCCAAGCAGTAATGGGCTGTGAAGGTATGAACCGAGGCCCAGGTGGCTGCTCAACAGATCTGGTCGATGGACACAGAATTTAGATGAGCCATAGAGGTGGCCATGGCCCTCACATTATGAGCTGTGACATGGCTCTCCAGAGAAAGGTTCTTACTCTGGTAGGCGAAAGAAATACACTGAGCAATCCAATTGGACAGTGTTCTCTTAGAGACTGGAAGTTCCAAATGAGAAGGATCAAAAGCAACAAAAAGCTGGGAAGACTTTCTATGTTGCTGTGTCCTTTGTAAGTAAAAAGCAAGAGCTCTTTTACAATCCAGAGTATGAAGATTCTTCTCTGCACTAGATGCATGAGGAGCTGGAAAAAAGACAGGTAAATATACCTCTTGATTAAGATGAAAAGGTGAGACCACTTTAGGTATAAAGTGTGGATTTGTCCTAAGGACTACCTTATCATGATGGAACCTTGTATAAGGTGGATTAGCCACTAAGGCCTGCAGTTCACTGATGCGGCGAGCAGAAGTGACTGCAATGAGGAAAATAACCTTCCAGGAAAGAAATTTCAAGGAGGTAGTGGCTAAGGGTTCAAAAGGTGGCTTCATAAGCTGACCAAGAACCAAATTTAAGTCCCATGCCACCGGAGGAGGCCTAATGGGAGATTTAGTTAAAGTTAGGCCTCTCATGAATCTTGCAATGAGAGGATGAGAGGAGCTAGGTTGTCCATTGATGGGCTTAAGGGACGCTGCAATAGCACTCAAATGGACTCTTACTGAATTTGTCTTAAGTCCTGCATTGGAAAGATGCAGGAGATAGTCTAACAGAGAAGTTAAAGGTAGTGCTAGAGGGTCAAGACCCTTTTCAGCACACCAAATGGAAAATCTTTTCCACTTAAAAGCATAGGAACGCCTGGTGGAAGGTTTTCTGGAAGCATGGAGGATATCCTTCACTTGTTGAGAAAGATTCAAGCCTTGAAGTTTGTGATAAGGAAGCTTATCATAGCTCAGGAAGGAGCTATAGGAAAGGTGAAGTGACTCTGAACAAGCAACCTGTCAGTTCTGGTAGAAATAAGAAAACAGAATTTTCCCATAAAAGACTACCAGTCCCAGAATGCACCAGGTTTCCAACAGCCATTAGAGGAGCTGAAGTGGGGAAACGTGTGTTCAATCAGGAGGGCTATGAGGTAATCCCTAAGCACTCATCTCAAAGGGCAGGGCCTGATCCAGAACAGCTGCGCTGTGTTAGGGAGGAGCACTCATCTAAGCAGAATAAAGGTAGAGTTTATTCTACAGAGAAGCAGCTTGAGCTTGATCATCTTCATCATCAGGAGGATCATCAGAAGCAGAAGCCAAACCGGACGGACAGAGAGGGAAAGAAACCCTTTGGAAGAAGGAAGAGAAAAGCCTTTGAGAGGTCTAGAAGAGTCCGGAGCAGTACGTATACTGGGAGGCATTCCAAGGGCCAGCATACACCATTGGACTGGGGAAAGCCAGAGGAATGGGGCTGCAGAGCTAGGAATCTCCAGACGGTACCTGTGAAGGAGACGGCTGCACGTGGAAGGGACCCTAAGACCCGTGCCAGAAGGTATGTGAAGAGAGATCCAGTGTCCAGGGATCTGGATTGGAAGGCTGGACATAAGAACTGGACTACATACTGGCCAGGCTATATAGAGAGGAACTCTAACAGCAATGGAAGCTCAGGTATGAACACTGATCTATGCCCTAGCTATAACCTTGAAAGACAGCAGGGAAACAAGTATTCTCCTGAAAGTGCTCCATTGGGAGATTCATCTGTGCCAATCCATGATATTGAACCCATGCTTGTTGAAGAAGAGGGGGTGATAGCAGATGAAGAATCTGTTTACATGGACTGCTCTCTGTCTAAACTCCTTTGGTGATTTTCTGTTATAAAGTACAGCAACCATCACAAAGAATTACAAACTTGTTCTTTAATCTACTCAGAAAAGCTCCCGAGTAGGATTTTTTGCCACGCAGTAGAAAGCAAGCCAGCTAAGGTGTTTCAGCTGGATAACTGCTAGCAATTGAGCCTTACCTAATTGCTTGTGAGCACTGAGAGAATCACTTCTGAATCTATGTGGGAAGATATAAGAAGTTAACCTGAAAAGAACAGTTTTTCTCTTCTTTGTGGCTTTTGTTTGTTGTTTGATACATTGCTAAGAGAATATTAGCTAAAGCCTACAGAAAAGACCAGTTTGTTTCCAACCAGGTCTTATTTCTTTTGCTTTGATTGCCTGACAAGTTCAAATGTTGTTTTCCTGATTTTGTTTTTTCCAAGTTTAACACTGAAAGCAAGTAACCTGGTTTATGTGCTACCAAGCATATCTGTGTTGGGAGAAATAACCCCATAAATAAAGATCTTATTGGCTTTACCCAAAAGCACAACTAATTATTGTGAGCAGCTGTGTCTGGTGTGAATGAACTGCATTGCCCACAATCCCTTGCAAATCATATAGATATATGCACTTGCCAAGACTATGAAGATTCTCACCCAGGCAGCCGTCTGACAAGGTCTAGGCCTTCAGTAACCAAGCTCTGAGGTGAAGGGACTTGGGGTTTGGGTGCCACAACGTCCCTTCCTCCTGGGACAGAAGGTCTGGAGCAGCTCCCAAGTCCAGGGAGGGGGCTTGGGAGAGATGCAGAAGTAGAGGGTACCACACTTGGCGTGGCCAGCGTGGAGCTATGAGGATCATAGATCCTTGATCCCTCTGGAGTTTGAATAGAGTCTTGGGAATCAAGGGAATGGGTGGAAAGGCATACAGGAAGCCCTGACCCCAATGAAGGAGGAAGGCATCCTTGGCCTGAACTCCCTGACACGGAATTCTGGAACAGAACCGGGGAAGTTTGGCATTCCACGGACTTGCAAAGAGGTCTATGTCCGGGGTTCCCCATTCTTGGAAGATTCTGAGTACCTGATCCATATGCAGGGACCATTCGTGTGGAAGCAGAACTCGACTGAGTCTGTCTGCCCAAGAGTTTTGGATTCCTGGGAGGTATACTGCCAGGAGATGGATTTGATGCTCTCTGGCGAAGGCCCATAATCTTAAAGCTTCGTTGCAAAGTGACAGAGAGCCAGTTCCTCCTTGCTTGTTTATGTAAAACATGGCTACTTGATTGTCCGTATGAATGAGGACTGTCTTGTAGCTGAGGAGGGTATGAAAGACCTTGAGAGCTAGAAAAACTGCTCGAAGTTCCAAGTGGTTGATATGACGAGAGGTCTCCTGTGAGGACCAAGTGCCTTGAGTGGAGAGGTCTTGTAGATGAGCTCCCCAACCTGTTTGGGAGGCATCTGTTGTGAGAGTTGCTTGGGGCAACAACTGTTGGAAGGGGGACCCCAGCAACAGATTTTGAGTGGACATCCACCATTGGAGAGACCAAAAGAGACGTTTGGAGGTTGCTATTTGGTCTGAGAGAGCTCCTGAAGCTTGAGTCCACTGGGTGGACAAAGTCCATTGAGCTGTTCTCATGTGTAGGCGAGCATAGGGTACCACATGTACTGTGGAAGCCATGTGGCCTAGCAGTTGTAGCATCTCCCGGGCAGTTAAGTGGTTCTTTGACTGAATCTGAGAGGCTAACTGCACTAGACGTTGGCAACGGGCCTGAGGAAGGTAGGCCCTTGCAGTGGTGGTATCCAACCAGGCCCCTATGAATTCCAGGAACTGAGTAGGGGTGAGCTGGGACTTAGGGAGGTTTACCACAAGTCCCAGATACTGCAGAATGCGCCTTGTGCGGTCCAGGGAAATCTGGGCCTCTGACTGAGATGGAGCTCGGATGAGCCAGTCGTCCAGGTATGGGAAGACAAATATTCCCAGAGTGCGTAGAAATGCAGCAACTATTGCCATGCATTTGGTGAACACTCTCGGAGCAGAGGCCAGACCAAAAGGAAGCACTCTGTATTGGTAATGTTTTTCTTGGAAAAAAAACGTAGGAATCTTCTGTGAGATGGATGGATGAGGACATGTGTGTACGCATCCTTGAGATCTAGAGAACAAAGCCAATCCTGACTTTGAAGGTATGGAAGGAGAGTGCCCAGAGAAAGCATCTTGAACGTCTCCTTGCATAGAAATTTGTTCAATTCTCTGAGATCTAAGATGGGTCTGTATCCCCCTGTCTTCTTCGGAATGAGAAAATAGGGGGAGTAGAACCCTGACCCTTGTTGAAGAAGAGGAACTTCTTCTATTGCCCCTTGGGCAAGAAGGGTAGTCACCTCCTGACCTAGAAGGTCGAGAAGAGATGTGGGAGAATTGAAGTGTCTCACCATGGTGTGGGGAGGAAGGTCTGAGAAATGAAGTTTGTAGCCCTCTCTTATGATGGAGAGGGTCCACTGCTCTGATGTGATTTGCTCCCATCTGGGAGCAAAATGAGCTAACCTTCCTGGAATGGTGAGAGGTTCTGGCTGTTGTAGAGCCAGAAAGGCTAAGTTCTCTAGCATCAAGTCAAAAACCCTGAGAAGGATGGGACTGCTGAGTTGCAGCAGCCCCTGTAGACATGGGCCTGGCCTGCTTAGGTTGCTGACGCTTAGTGGCAAAGCGACCTGTAGAAGATTGTTGGCCAGAAGTAGAAGGAAATCTGCCCTTTTTGAAAAAAGACTTTTTAAAAGTCTTTTTCTTGGCAGGAATGAAGGTTGACTTTGAAAGTCTATCCAGAGCAGCGTTCTCTGCATCCATTTGAGTGGCTTTTATTTGCCACTCTTTGCCAAATAGATTTTCACCTGTACAGGGCAGATTTCCTAAGCCATCTTGAACCCAGGGTTCTAAATCAGAAGCCTGGAGCCAAGCAATTCTGCGAGCAGCTATGGCAATGCCTGAGGCTCTGCTGGCACCTTCAAAGGAGTCAAAAGCTGCCCTGTTGGAAAACTTTGAAATGTCTTGAGTATGCTTAAGCCAAATGAGGAATTCATCCCTTTTCTGGAAGAAAAGGGAGGAAGTTGTGCAGTTTTTGTGCAACTTCTTTTAGAAACATACCCATGTAAAGGCTATATGAGTTGATTCTGGCAATAAGCATACTGGCTTGGAAGATTTTCCTACCAAAAGCATCCAAGGTCCTGCATTCTCTTCCTGGAGGAGCAGAAGAGTGTCTTTTTGTACTCTTTATCCTCTTCATAGCTGACTGCACCACAATGGAATGGTGAGGAAGCTGAGTTTTCTGAAATCCAGGACAAGGAGGGACATGATACATAGTGTCCAATCTGCGAGAATGAGGAGAGAGAGTGAGAGGAGTCTCCCATAAATCAATCATGTGTTCATGAAGAATCTCATGAATTGGTAAGGTGACTGCCTCTCTAGGAGCCTTAGAGTATCCTAAAATATCTAATTTTTTTGCTCTAGGCTCTGATTCAGAGGTTACTGAAATAGAAAGTCCTTTAGCTACTTCTCTTATGAAGTCTTGAAAGGACAAGTCCTCTGGAGGAGACATTCTTCTTTTTGGAGAAGAAGGCTCTTCAGGAAGGGCTATGGATACTTCAGGAGACTCATCTGATGAATCAGAATCACCAGAGGAATCGAAGTATCGCCTGTCAATATCAGTATCGCCTGATATTGAGCGGTATCGACATCGGGCGTCCTCGGTACCGGATCGGTACCGAGAAGTAGCCCTGGACAAGGAACCGCTGCAGCCAGTATCCTGGTCGATGTCGATGCAGTCGGTACTGGTATCGGCGCTGGTGCCGGTACCGGAGCCGATACCGACAACGGAGTTTGTTGTGGTACCATCGGCGTCGCAGCTTGAATGAAGGCCGTGATAGCCCGCTGCATGGACAGAACATTCTGATCCATCGACGCCATGAATGCCTGGAAATCGGTACCGGGAGATTGTGCCGGTACCCCAGAGCATTCTAACAGGTGATCGGTCGAGGCCGTGCCATTGATGTCACCCTGTAACCCCATAGGAGGAGCTTTGGAAGCCGGAGCTTCCCGCCGGGGTTGTTTTGCTGGTGCAGGATCCTCGAGGGCAAGCCTGGAGGCATCTCGATGCTTAGAGGGAGCTCTACCCTTCGAGGACCTGCTAGGTTTATGTTTGGTTACCTGAGATCCATCAAGAGAAGACCACCTGGAAGATGTCGATCCTACCGAAGCTGCATCAGCGGGAAACAGCACATGGAGCTTAGCTGCTCGGTTCTGTAAACCCCGTTTAGACATTAGAGAGCAGGACGGACAATCCGGAATGGAGTGTTCAGGACCCAAACATTTAAGACACCATTCATGGGTATCTGTAACAGAAATAGTACCGCTACACTTAGTACATTTTTTGAACCCGGAGGCTGGTTTTTCCATGAAGGAAATTTTCTTGTGGGCCCTGAGGCCCAAGAAGAAAAATACACTAAGTGAGGAAAAATATAGATTTTTTTTTTTTTTTTTTAAAGAAAGAAAGAAAAAGACCGGCAGTACCGGTCCGGAGTCGGGGAAGGCAGACACGCGACCAAAGAAAGAAAATAAAATAAAGAACTTCTTCAGCGGTGATAGGGCTCGACCTGCTGGCTCCGCGGCAAAGAAGAACTGAGGAGAGCTGGTTAGGAAAGGCGGGAAGGCAGCGCGCAGGCGCTGTGGGATGCTCCCAAAAGCTTTCCTTTTTGGGAAGCTGGGGAGCGTTCCCGCGCAGGCTCCGTCGGTACCGACGTACCCATATGTGAAGACTCATTCCTGCTTGTTCCTGGAGATAAAGCTAAAAGGGAAGGAAGGAGGAAATGGAAGATGACAGGAAAAGCGAGGAGAAATGGCAAATGGACAGCAGAAAAAGTTTGAAGAATATGGAGGAAAGCAAAAGAGAGACTGGAACCATCATGACTGATAAAATGTAATGCCAAGATAAAGGTAGAAAAAAAGGTGTGCTTTTTTAAATTTATTAACTGAAATATGTTAGCTTTAGAAAATGTGTATTGCTGATGTCTCTGTGTTTTGTTCGGTACAAAAGGAAATGTATTTCAATTTTTATTCCTCTAATGTTGCTGTAAATGCAGAGCTTGGCTTTTTGGGATTCCCAGTTCAATTATTGTCTTTATACTTCTATTTTTGTTTCTAATGTGTGGTTCCTTGGTCTGTATTTAATGAGGGTATATTTTTGTTTTGCATGTGTGACTGAGGTATGGAATTCTGTTAGAATGTAGTTTTGATGTAGAGATCTGTAGCAGTTCCACTGGTTTGGTTTTCCTAGTAGGAAAGGTATTGGTGTTCTACAAGATGTACTGGTCTAATATTTGTAGTGCTGCCTTTTCAGAGGTAGGGTTAATGCTGTGTGAGTCCTAGTATTGTTGAAAGATGTTGCCCGAGAGGGTAAAGAAAATAGAACATACTCGCTGAAGTAGTACGTGCGGGATAGCCTTTATCCGCTAGAATTCAGAGTCCTACCTATTAGCGGATTTTAAGTTGAGCACCTACTATTTAGTTCATCTCGGGGGACTGAGGATGATTTTATAATCTTGCCTCGGTGGAAGGTAAAGAGTAGTTACTCACCTGTAACAGGTGCTCTCCAGGAGCAGCAGGAATCAGTCCTCACATATGGGTGTCATCGGCGCCGATGAAGCCCCAGCAGAGCATTTCCCCAGCTTTCTATGAAAGCCTTTGGGAATGCAGGCACGCATGCGTGGTTCCCTTCCCGCCTAAAGGTGCCATCTTACCTCAGTCAAATGACATAGCTAAGAACAGCACACAAAAATGAAAAAATAAACTATGTACAACTGCAACTCCCAGGGGAGGAGGGAGGGTTGTGAGGACTGATTCCTGCTGCTCCTGGAGAACACCTGTTACAGGTGAGTAACTACTTTTTCTCCAGGACCAAGCAGGAAGTCAGTCCTCACATATGGGTGACTCCCATGCTCTGGGCTACCAGGAACCCAGGTTGAACAAGAGAACTCCCTCTAGTCCCAGCATCAAAGAAAGGCTTTTCACTGACACAACCTCCACCGGTAGCCCAACAGAGGGCAGGAGTTGCCTAAACCTCAAAGAGATTCCGGAGTACTGCTTGGCCAAAAGCACTGTCCCTACGGGACTCCCTCTCCAGACAGTAATGGGCCGCAAACGTCTGGCTTGAAGACCAAGTTGCAGCCCTGCAGATGTCTACCAAGGACACAGAGTGGAGATGAGCCACTGAGGCAGCCATTGCCCTGACACGGTGGGCCGTCACCCGACCCTGCAAAGGAAGGTCAGCCGCCTTGTTAGCCCAGGTGATACAGTCAGCCACCCAGATGGACAAGGTACGCTTGGACACAGCCAACCCCAACTTATTAGGATCAAAGGATACGAAGAGCTGAGTAGCCCTTCGATGCCCTTGCGTACGGTCAAGGTAGAAGGATAAGGCCCTCCTACAGTCCAGGGTATGCAGAACTGCTTCAGCCTGACTTGCATGAGGTCTAGGGAAGAATGTTGGAAGAACCACCTCTTGGTTAAGGTGGAAAGAGGAAACAACCTTTGGGAGGAACTTCGGATGAGTCCTAAGGACTATCCTGTTTCCATAGAAGCGAGTGTAAGGCCTATCACAGACCAGGGCCTGAAGCTCACTCACTCGCGTGGCCGAGGTAAGGGCTACCAGGAAGAGTGTCCTCCAGGACAGGAAGCGTAGAGGGCAAGTAGCCATCGGCTCAAAGGGTGGGCGAGTCAGCTGCTGCAAGACCACATTCAACTCCCACTCAGGAGCAGGAGGACGGATTGGAGGCTTGAGCAAAAGCAAGCCCCTGAGAAAGCGGGACACCAAGGGGTGAACCGATAGAGAATGTCCTTCCACTAGTGAGTGGTGAGCTGCTAGAGCTGAGAGGTGGACCCGAACAGAATTGGACTTAAGTCCCTGATTGGACAAGTGCAGCAAGTACTGAAGCACCACTGGTACAGTACAGGAGAAGGGATCTTCTGTACGTAGCTGACACCACACAGAAAACCTTTTCCATTTTTTTTTTTTTAAATTGAAATTTCAATCAACTTACAAAGCAAGCATAAAGAAACCACAGATGTATTCATAAAGGCAAAATCAAACAGACATTAAGCAATACACACAATCAATAGCAATACATCATCATAGCCCACAATCCGGGGAGATACTTAAAGAGAAAACAAATCACCACAAAGAATAAATAGAGCAAACTCTAAATTATCAGGCAGCATTACTAACTTAACCCACCCACCTCCAGTTACTAATTACCCTGTCGTTCCTTGTCCTTAGAGAGCAATGGAGTCAGCCGAAGCCAGCCCCAAAACCTCTTTGAAATACTTTCTCAGCAAAATTTCAGCAAAAAGCAAATGGGAAAAGGGGAAATTCAACAATCTAACATTTTTTGCTCGAAACATATTGTCATACTGTTCCATCTTATTGTGCATATACAAACTTTCCTTTATATGAAAAGAATTAACAGCTGCAAGGGCCTGACACTGGGTTTCACACTTAGCAACCTGTATAGAAATGGTCTCAACCTTATTATCCACTTCAGACAGCCTAGTGGTAATCTCAGAAGAGAAACCACAAAGCTGTATTACAGTGGGCACCAAGGTGTTTTCAATACGGGTTACCACTTTCCAAATATCTGCCAGGGTGACCTGATCATCCGGGACCACCCTGGCTTCATCTGGAACGGGCGCCCATATCACTGGTTTCAGCTTTTCCCCAGCATCTTTCGGGGTACTCTGCTGAAACTGAGTGCCCGACAAAGCGGGCAAAGGTGGAGACACATATACTGGAGGAGATGGTGGTGACCGGTCCGGGGAGCTAAGAGATACCGGGGACGAACGTAGAACAAGAAAGTCAGGGTCAAGTGATACATTGGTGTTAGTCACTACCTTAACATGGGTCCAACAGCAACCTCCAGTTGCTCCGCCGGCAGGGTCTTCTTTTTTCTTTTACCCATCTATCCGGCAGCTACAAAAAACGCAGCACTTGAACCAGCTCTTCTGCTCTCCTTCGTGGCTCCAAGGGGCTCCCAAGGGGCCTAATATGCCCCTTGTATCTAGCCCCTTATATCGCTGCCCCAACTAGCGCCTCCGGCTGCGCCTGGCCTACCAAGCTTTTAAAGGGGCCCCTGATGACGACGGGGCCGGCGGGAAAGGAAGCCCGATGTTTCCGGACCTCAGTGCTGCCTCCAACCTCTCTCCCAAAGCTGCAAATCAGCTGTGCAGCTTAATAAAGGACCCCCAATGACGTTGGGGCTGGCGGGAAAGGAAGCCCGATGTCTCCAGACCTCAGCGCTGCCTCCAACCTCTCTCCCAAAGCTGCAAATCAGCTGTGAAGCTTAATAAAGGGCCCCCAATGACGTCGGGGCCGGCGGGAAAGGAAGCCCGATGTCTCCAGACCTCAGTGCTGCCTCCAACCTCTCTCCCAAAGCTGCAAATCAGCTGTGCAGCTTAAAAAAGGACCCCCGATGACGTCGGGGCCGGCGGGAAAGGAAGCCCGATGTCTCCGGACCTCAGCGCTGTCTCCAACCTCTCTCCCCAAACCTTTTCCATTTGAGAGCAAAGGTTTTCCTAGTGGATTGTATCCTAGAGGCTAGGACAACCTCCTCAACTTCCTGAGGTAGGCCCCAGGGAGCCAAAACTACCCTTGCAAAACTCCAGGCCATCAAATTGAGAACTTTGAGATTGGGGTGCAGAAGGGAACCCTGATCCTGAGAGAGAAGGTCGGGTTGCAACCCCAGAGTCATTGGGGGATCCACCGCCAGCTGAAGTAGAAGTGGAAACCAAGGCTGTCTCGGCCACCTGGGAGCCACCAGCAGGACCGAGGCCTTGTCCTGAAGGATCTTGAAGAGAGTTTGGGCCACCAAGGGCGTGGGAGGAAACGCATACAGGAGGCCCTGAGACCATGGAATCAGAAAAGCATCTGCTGCTATCCGCAGAGGATGTGGTTGCCTGGAGCAGAACTTTGGCAGTTGCTTGTTCAGTGGACTGGCAAACAGATCTATCCAAGGGAGACCCCATTTCAGGAAGATCTTCTGAACTACCAAGGGATGCACCTGCCACTCGTGGGGCTGCAAAATTCTGCTCAAGCGGTCGGCCAGGTAGTTCTCCTGGCCTGGAAGGTGCACAGCCCTGAGGAGCATGTTGTGCTTGAGGGCAAATGAACAAAGGTCCTGAGCCTCCCGACAAAGAAGCCTGGACACAGTCCTGCCCTGTTTGTTCACATAAAACATGGCTACCTGGTTGTCTGTCTGAACCAGGACAGATAGATGTGCCAGGGTAGGAGAAAAAGCTTGAGGCTCTTCCTCGGGGTCCGCCGGAATAGCCAACGCGGTGGCCATATCCCAGACAAACTCCGAGAACCGGGTGTCCTCCGGAAGGGATCTACTCTGGGGCTCAGACTGCGGTGAGTCCGACGGGACGCACCGAGTCCTGAATGTGTCGGGGGACTCCTCATCCTCCGTCTCCCAGGCAGACTCGTCCGACGAGGAGTCAGGATCCGACCCCGCGGGGCCCTGGAGCACCCGCCCCGACGCCGGAGGCACCGGCGTCGACGCCCTCAGTCCCGAACGGGAGGTCGAGGGAGACCGCGACCAAGGTCGACTTCGAGCCATGATGGACTCGAGTATCGGCTCGGTCTCCGGGGTCGACTTCGATGTCGATGTCCCAGTGGTCGGGGCAGATGCGCCAGACAGGCTGGCCATCAGTGCCCACTGCTGCTCCATGAAGGCAGACAGTCTGCTCTCCAAGGCTGTCATCCTGAGACTCAGCTCGGGAGACGCAGCAGCCACCGACTCGGGCCCCGGCGGCACCGGGCCCGACGTCGACTCTCTGGGAGGAGAGTCCTCGAGGACCACAGGGCTTACGTGTCCAACAGACTCCGGCTCCACGTGAGGAACTTTGGCAGGCTTCTCTTGTTCCACGGGCCCGGGGCGACGGTCGGGGGTCTTAGACCTGGCACTCGAGGAGCCAGGGACCTCCTCTGACGACGCCCTCAGGAGCCCCTTCTTCCTCTTGCGTTCCCGGTCGGGGGACCCCCTGTCTGAGGAGCTTCGATGGCGCTCAGGACTCGAATCCCGAGATGTCAAGGCCTCAGACGAGGTCCGGGCCCGGCCCGAGGCTGAGTCCGAGAAAAGCTTTTCTTTCTGCTGCTGGTGACTTCGCAGTGCCTTGGAAGACATCTTCCCACATGGTATCACACGTCTTAGGGTTGTGATCAGGACCGAGGCACCGAAGGCAGCAGTCGTGTGTGTCGGTGAGAGACATCAACTTCTTACACTGATCACACTTCTTGAAACCGCTGGAAGCCATCGGGGAAAAAAAAGAGTCCCCGCGAGGTCAAAGGACCTGCCTTACAGGGAAAAATCAAAAAAGGGCGCAAACGCCAGCCACGAAGGGCAAAAACCGAAAAAGAAGAATCGGGCTCGATACCGGTGTACCGAACCCGGCGGGAGGGAAACCGGCGTCAAACCAGGAAGAAAAAATAGCGAGAATCGCCGAAAAATCAAACTTTTATCCGGGATGACAGGACGCACGTCCGGTGGGCTTCTCGGAAAAAGAGAGAATGAGGTAAGATGGCACCTTTAGGCGGGAAGGGAACCGCGCATGCGTGCGTGCATTCCCAAAGGCTTTCATAGAAAGCTGGAGAAATGCTCTGCTGGGGCTTCATCGGCGTCGATGACACCCATATGTGAGGACTGACTTCCTGCTTGGTCCTGGAGAAAGAGTGCACTCTTTTTATTTGAAGATAAAAAAGGAGGGTTTTCTATGAGAGAGGGAAAGTTCCCTCTCAAGGCAAACGATCCAACATAAATAATAGTCTCTTTAGGGTATCTGTGAATGGACATTATTTATTATTTTATTTATTTCATTAACATTTCTTATATACTGCGCTCTTTGTCATCAGTGCGGTTTACATTGAACCAAATAACACTTAGTCAATTACATTAGACCATCATCTACATAGAACAGGGATTTAACATGGAGGTAACTCGGGGGAAACTATTTACATTCTTAGTACATTACAAACTATTTACATTCTTAGTACAATATATTTAGGTCTCAATTCGCTGTAGTTTTTAGTCTCATATCACTGCAGTTTGGTGTTGGGAGGTTGGGGATGGGTGTGTGTGGGGGGGGGGAATATCCCATTGTGTAAAATACAAGAGAAAAAGGTGGTGTTTAAGGGCTTTTCTGAACAGTCTAAGATCCTTGATTGCTCTAATGGTGGGAGGGAGCTTGTTCCAACATCTGGGAGCGTAGTTCAGGAATGCCCTATTGATGGTGGTCTGGCTGAACTTCGTGGATTCGCTTGGAATGAGTAGCATTGTCTGCAGCCGGTGGTCTCCTAGGTCTGTTGTTTGCAGTGTGGATGATGAGGTCGGAGATAGATGCAGGTGAGATTTGGTTGAAGGCCTTGAAGGTAGTAAGGAGGGCCTTGAATAGGATTCTGGAGCATACTGGGAGCCAGTGAAGTTCTTTTAGGATGGGGGAGATGTGGTCATTCCTTGAGACTCCACAAAGTACGCAGGCTGCTGCGTTCATGGCTAACTGTAGAGGGTTGAGGGTGCTCTTTGGGAGACCATGAAGTATTATATTGGCATAATCGAAGTGTGGTGTGACTAGCGCTTGGAAGATGGTGCGGAAGTCACCGGGTTCAATCATAGGTCTCAAGTACCAGAGGGTTTTGACCTTGAAATAGATAGCTTTTACGGTGCGTTTTATGTGTTCCTTGAAGTCCAACTGTTTATCCAATACGACCCCAAGATAACGTATATTGGATTTGACTAGGAGTTCTGCGTCTCTGACTTTTAATGTTGGTGGAGGCGAGAAACCTTTATTTCTTGTTATTATTAGGACTTCTGTTTTTTTGAAATTTATACGGAGGTTCTGAGTGAGTAGCCAATCCGTTATGGCGTTGAAGCAGTTGATTAGTACAGTGTAGTCCGGGCAAGTGACAGTTACTGGTGTAAACAGCAGTACGTCACCTGCGTACATAAGGCAAGATATGCCGAAAGAGCGGGCAATATCACAAACTGGCTGCATATATATTGAAGAGCAGAGCCGACAGGGAGGAACCTTGGGGTACACCCTGTTTCTGCTGGAAAGGTTCGGATGTGTCATTACCAATGCGTACTTGCTGCCATCTGTATTCAAGGTAGGATTTGCACCAGTTCAATGCTTGGTCCTGGATTCCCTTCTCATGAAGCCGCCTCAGGAGATGAACATGATCTACGGAGTCGAATGCTGCTGCTATATCAAGGAAAATTAGTGCAAAGCCGTTCTTGATGCTGTCTATTCCAATGGTAAGTGTATTGGTTAATACCGTTAGAAGGGTTTCTACACCATGGGCTTCTCTGAATCCATGTTGACATGGGTCTAATGGGGAGGACGTATCGACATGCTGCTGGATCTGTCTCTGGGTCAGCTTCTCTAGAATTTTAGCTAGTAATGGAATACTAGAGATTGGTCGGTATGAATCCTCTTTCTTCGGATCCAGCTGGTTGTTTTTAAGTAGTGGACGAATGGATGTGTGCTTGAGAGCGTCTGGGAAGACTCCGGTTTCAAAGGAGAGCTTGGCAATGTTGGCTATGATTGGGCTGAGTTGAGAGCGCATAGTTCTGATCCAATGGGCTGGGCAAGGATCAGTTGGAGCAGTCGTAGTGTTGATTGAGGTGATGATCTCCTCGATGGTCTTTGCTGAGGGGGGTGAGAGTTTTGTGAGTGGAAACTGCATCTGGGGGAGTCTTGGAGGGTTCCTGTGATGTTGTTGTGGTGATCTTTATTGCTTTTGATTGAATGTAGTTCACGTATGCCTGGGGTTGGATGCTTTCTTGCTGAGGTGGGGAAGGTTGGTTGGTTAAGGATTTTACTAGGTGGAATAGGTCTCTTGGCTTATTTAGCGAGCGGTTGAGGATCTCAGCGTGAAATTCCTTCCTCTTGGCCCATGTTGATTCACGATGTTGTTTCAGATATTCTAAATAGATGATTTGGTCAGCGGTTCTATGTGTAATTCTCCATTTTCTCTCTAGTTTTCTGAGGTGGAGCAGGGAAGCTCGGAGATCAGGGGAGAACCATGGAGCAGACTGCTTTTTGTTGAAGGAAGTCTTTGACCTTTCTAGCTTGTATCAGGGTATAGCGGTTGTTTGAATCATAGTGCTTGGAAAAAGAGGTAGTTCCTCATAAGGACTCGGTGATGCAGGTGCTGGAATTTTTGCAGTATGTCCTGGACAAAGGTTTGGCCTTGAATTATTTGAGAATTCAGATGGTGGGTATAGCCTGTTATCATTATAAGATTCCGGGTTCTCCTCTAGCAGCACATCCAGATGTAGTAAGATTCTGTTTGGGAAATGAAGCACTTGCACTTGCCATTTCGGCAGATGGCTCCTCCCTGTGACTTCAACCTGGTTCTGAAGGGAATGTATGGTGCATCCTTTGTACTCATCAGGGCAGCATCACTCAAGCTGTTGACGCTGAAGGCAGTATTTTTGGTGTCCATCTGTTCAGCCAGGAGGATTTCACATAAAAGAATCAAATAAAACAAGACCAATTAAAAAAGGAAATAATAGGAAATGGTATTTATCTGCTTTATCTCTTTGATCTGTTGAATAATCATGCCCTGACAATGCCCCAGTTTTTATACCATTTCCTATTATTTCCTTTTTTAATTGGTCTTGTTTTATTTGATTCTTTTATATGAAATCCTCCTGGCTGAACAGATGGACACCAAAAATACTGCCTTCAGCGTCAACAGCTTGAGTGATGCTGCCCTGATGAGTACAAAGGATGCACCATACATTCCCTTCAGAACCAGGTTGAAGTCACAGGGAGGAGCCATCTGCCGAAATGGCAAGTGCAAGTGCTTCATTCCCCAACAGAATCTCACTACATCCGGAGGTGCTGCTAGAGGAGAACCCAGAATCTTATAATGATAACAGGCTATACCCACCATCTGAATTCTCAAATAATTCAAGGCCAAACCTTTGTCCAGGACATACTGCAAAAATTCCAGCACCTGCATCACCGAGTCCTTATGAGGAACTACCTCTTTTTCCAAGCACTATGATTCAAACAACCGCTATACCCTGATACAAGCTAGAAAGGTCAAAGACTTCCTGGCTCTCAGCAGGTTTCCACTGTCTCTGAAGAATACCCCCCATGCCCTCAGCCTGGCCTTCTCAAGGGCCAAACTGTGAGTGAGGATGGAGATGAGTCTTCCATCTCAGTCAAACCCTGTGGAAAAGACCACTCTTAAGAGGTATGCACAAGGGTTCCCCCGTCAGTAACCTTATCACAACTACATACCACGGACAACTAGCCCAATCCAAGGCCCCCAGGAGTAGCAGAGATGGATGATCTGCAATTCTTTGAACCATGTGACCTAATCAGCAGTCATGGGAGGAACACGTACCGCAGCTTGTACTAAGGCCATGGCTGTACCAAAGTGCCTAGCCCAGTGGAATCTGTATACCTTTTGGGAACCTGACAGGTACATGTGACCTGGACTGGCCACTGCTGGAAATGGGATATTGGGCTTAATAGACCCTTGGTCTGACCCAGTATGGCATATCTTATGTACTATTAGGGGGAAGGCCCATTCCACGAACTCCCACTTTCCCAGACCCAACTGGTGATAGCTCAGGAAGACTGCCTGTATGTTTTCTGTCCCTTTGATATGCACTGTGGAAATCAACAGATGCTTCTCTGCCCAGCCAATGAGGTGCCTGAGCTCCTAGGCCACCTGAAGACTCTAGGTGCCCTCCTGGCAATTCACAAAAACAACTGCTGTCCAAGGCTGGCTCAAGGGTTTCAGCTGCCCTAGGCAGGCTCCCCCCCCCCCCCCCCCAATTATGCATCATCTCAGCTGGGGCAGTGGCGACACAGTGACACCTCCATTATTTTTCAAAATAGAGGCATTCTGCTGCCACATCAGCACAAGGTGGACCTTAAAGCACCCACGTGTGTGTAAGGGCACCCATGGAGTGCTGCTCCTGCCCCTCCAATGTAATTTCCTGTTGGAGGAAGCAGGAGCGGCAGGCCATGAGAATGCACATTTGCATGGGTGCTTTAAGGCCTGCCACTGCTCTAAATCAGTGGCAGAAAGTGGCTGTTTTGAAAAATAATGGAGAGATCACCATGCCATGCCATCTACCTGGATATGTCACCTTAGGCAGCTGCCTAGTTTGCCTAGTGGGCATGCCAGCCCTACTGCCGTCACATTGTCGGACAGAATCTTTACTGTTTGTCCTGAACCAGAGAAGCAAAAGCCAACAATGCCAGGTATATGGTACATGATTCTAGTCTGTTGATGGACCATCTAGCTTCCACCATACTCCACAATCCTTGGGCCACCTGCCCTGACAGTGGGCTCCCCAAGCTATTAAGTTAGCATCCATTGTGATAATAATCCATGATGGTGCCTCCAGATCCACACCCTTTGCCAAATTCCAGTCATACAGCTACCAGTCCAGATGAACACAGGTCCCCAGCTGCAACTGCAGCCATGTCCAATAAGTTTGGGACTGAGGAGACTATATGGACAGGAGAGACCTCTGCAAAGGACATTTATTTATTTAAAAGATTTAATATACTGCCATTTGGTCCAATGGCCATCAAAGTGGTTTACAAGCAAAATACAATTAATCTGAACAGTAATTGCACATACAAACACAATAGGAAGGAAGTGAATAGCACAACAGTTATAAACCTTTAACATCATACCTAATTCTGCAGCACAAAAGGAAAACCAGTAATAGTTATAACCACCCAGCCCAGCCACCTGTCACCAAGAAGCTATAGTTCATCGAATGCTTGAAACATAAGCTAGTACTTGAGACATAAGCCCATGGGACCAAGTCCAGCATCGTCACCATGGATCCCAGAACCTAAAGATAACCCCAGGCTCTGGGAGCACTTGCCATCAACAGCCCCCATATCTGCAACTGAAGCTTTGTAATGCAAGCTGGGACAGAAAATTTCCCTGCTGCAGCATCAAAAAGTGCCCCCAAATATTCCAGACACTGCAATGGGACTAATTTGTTCTTGCTGGAGTTGATCACCCAACCTAAGTTCTAGAGGAAGTTGATCACCTGAGATGTAGTGGTTTGATTCTCCATGGACCACTTGGTTTGCACGAGCCAATCATCCAAATACAGATGACCCAGAATAATTACCTCTCTTAGCACCGCCGCTACATCTACTACTACTCTGGCCTTGAAAAAGGTATGGGACACAATGACCAACCCAAAAGGAAGAGCTGAGATCTGGAAGTGTTGTCCCAACACCACAAAGCACTGGTAACTCAGATGGTCCATGATGGAGTGAAGGATCTCTATCCCAAAATGAGACACCTTCAATTACATGGTGACTAACCTCAGGTCCAAGATGGGACAGAACATGCCTCCCTTCTTTGAGGCAATGCAATAAATAGAATACTGACTTATCCCTTCCTCCACTGGTGGCACAGAGGTGATGGTCCCCATAGCCTCCAACCTGTTCAATGTGAAGGGTGAGACAACTTCAAGGCATGCCCGTGCTTGAAAATGCCCAGCCCCAGTCATCTGATGGTAATGTGGCTCTACTCCTCGAAAAACCTGGAGAGCAGTCCTCCACGCTACGTGTCCAAAGGGTGGATCCACATGCCTTTTTTTGTGACCCTTGGAAAGAGGAAGGTCCCCCTGAGGTTCCTGCTTTGCCACCTTGTTTGTTCATCCAAAAGGGCCAAGATTGATTGAAGATCCTCGATCTCTGCCCCCATACCTGTCTGCCAGAATGGAAACACCAAACTTCTGCACCACGTCGCTTGGTCCAAAGAAAAGGAGAAAGCACAACCCTTGTCCTCCCCCTTGAGGTTTTGGATTCTAAGCGCCTTCCCCAGATTCACCAGCTCTTCTTCAAACAACAGCTGGCCCTGGAAAGGCAGCTTGTTCCAACGTGCCTTTGAAGCAGCATCCACTAATGCCAGAGCCAAAGAAAATGCCAAATGATTGCCACGCTTGCCATGCCCTCAACTAATGTCCTAATAATGTCAGATAAGGCATCTGCCACAAAGACTTTACCTACCTCCAAGCAAGCAGAGCTCCATGTGGGCTCCAACTGCTCTGGATCCTTCTCCTGACTGGTTTGAGCCCACTGTAAGCATGCTCTGAACACATAGCTACTGCATATAGCAGCCTGCAGACCAGACTAGTCGCCTCAAAGAAATGCCTCCATCTTCCAGTCCTGGGCATCCTCAAGAGCAATACCACCCTCAATAGGGATTGTTGTCTTCTGAGTTACCACCATTACCAGTACATCTACTCTGAGAGCTCTGAAACACTCCTTGTCCTCTTCTGGCAACAGGTAAAGTTTACCCATAGCCTTAGACACCTTCAGGCCCACGCCCGGGAATTGCCACTCTGCCTTAACAAATCCTTAACAGCCAGGTAGAAAAAGAAGGACCTTGCTGATTTCCAGACCCCTGTAAGGATCAAGTCCTCCACTAGAATGGCATCAGACTGACCTGAAAATTCCCCAATGGCTTCTAAGGCCTGTACAATGAATGCTGGAAGCTTCTTTCTGTGAAACAGCCTAACAACCGAGGCTGCCTCCTCTTCTCTCTCTGGATGGGGAATCTCCCTTTCCTCCAGCTTCCTGAGAGCTGAACTTTGATCCATCTCCTTGCAGGAGCCTCAAGAAACTATTTCAGAATGAGCACTCCCAAACCACCTCCTGCGGTGCTTCATCCCCTGACCCCTGCTGAGCTCTGCCTCTGAGGCTCTATAGTCTATGGGGGAACTGAGGGAACCAATGGAGCTACACCAGGAGTGTTCACAGCCATGTGTCTACCACCTGCAGCCCCCTGCTATAGACTAAAGGCCTGAGGCACAGGAGCAAGAAGTCCAGGAAACCTGGAGCTCCCAGAGCCTTATTCCAAAGCTCTGCAGAGGGGCCACATGCCACCTTATGGAGCCATCAGGTGTCTGAGGTGGAAAGCCTGCAGTCGAGGCCCTATATGCTATATGCACAGGCAAAATGGTGGCTGTTCCCACCAAAGCATTTCCTGGAGCTTCTGAAAGGCTTCCCCCACCTGCTCCTTTGCTGAACACAGGAGCCACAGCATCAGAGTCAGAGATCCTGTGTGCCAATATTCCTGGTTGCTCTGAATCGTCTAGGAGCTATTACTCAGCACAGCTGCAGCAAAGGATACCTGCTATGGTATTCATGTGTCTGCTGCTACAGGCTGCACACCTCCGGGAGCACTCTCCCCCAAGATCAGCCCCAACTCGCTGCTCTGCAGGATGCTACTGTGAAGAGGCTGATTCCTGGCTCAGTTTCACTCTTGAATTTCTGGTTTTAATTTTTTAAATTAACTTTATTCACAGCCAAACAGTCCTCTCTACTACAGCCCTGCAATGGAAAGGCTCTAAGAGACAAAACCCCACAGGGAGACCCAGGGGGGACAGGAAGAGAGACCAAGAGCCTTGCTGCCCTATCAGCAATCAATCCCTAAACAAAATTAGGGGGACGCCCTGGAAGAGTGCCAGAGAAAGGAGAGGGAATGCAAAAAGAAGAAGGAAGGGAGAAAGACAATGAAGCTGTCTGTCATCGCAGCCAAGGAGAACTCCCAAATTAAACTAGACAGAACTCCTGGATAACCTTCCCTTCAAGGAGAAGATCCCAGAAGGACCATCATCCTGGGGGCCCCAAACAATTCTATTTGGTCTAGCTGGCTCCTACAGCTGCACAGGAATGCTACTCACCATCTGCTGGAGACAGAGAATACTGGGGACTGGCAGCTGCATGGGCACTTTATATGGCATGATGTCATCACTTTGTGTTCTCGGTCTCCATCTTCTGGTAAGGAAGCATAGCCCACATATCTGGACCGCTAGGATGAAGAGGAAACATTTAGCGGCTGTAATGAGCCGCTATACCTATGTGGTTTAATTTAGGACAGCCTTTTTTCTGACCTCAATTAAACTGCTTAGCTATATAGATAGCAGCTGAATATCACTTTGAAGATTGAGCTGCATACTTAAAATTACAGTTCAGACACAGAATGGTTAACAATAAGGACAATTACCAGGCTCTTTTGCTGTTTTTTTATTGCCCTTGGTCACAGCCTACAGGGCTGGTGCCTCAGGTTTATTAGCCAGTGCCTGGTAAAAATAAACTTTTGCTTTCTGCTCCATCCAACACTTCTCCTCTCAAGCAGCAGCTTACAGAGACCAGGATGAGACTGGAGAAGACACCTACTCACCTCCTTAATCTAGTCCCACTCCTTCTGACAGATGCAGAGAATAAAACTGTCCACACTATCATCAAATAATAGCACAAAAAGTCCTGCATTTTACTAACAGTTTTATCTTATTAGAACTGTTGCAAATCTGTTGAAATGAATGTGGCAGAGAAAAGACTATGGACAAGTAGATGCATGGACAGACAAATCTACCAAACCTTATAGGTGACTACATAATGAATCAATGCGCCTAATTACTGGTTGGGCAAAATGTTTCTATGTATTTCCTCTCAGATTATTATTTACTGTGCAGGTCAATTTGCTGGCCTATGACTGGTTCTAGTAGGGGACACAGAAAGCATCTTGCAGTTTCTTCTTTTCCTTTTTTTTTTACTTCTGTTTCTGTTTAATCGCCATTATTTTATTTTCTAATTGTTATATGTATTGTACATTACTACTGTATGCCTTGTTTATACACTTTTTATTGAATACTGTTTTTTGTAACATCCTTTTTTTAATGTATTGTACACCGCTTCGACAACTCTTATTGAAAGACTGTTAAGCAAGCACAAATAAACTGAACTAAACTAAAAATGCAAGTAATGGATCTGAAGTACAGCGCTAATCTGGAAGGGGAAGAAGTGCATTATGTAATCCTTGTGCAATATATATTCTCAGGAAGAGCATAAAGCAAGGGAAAGGGAAAAGCAGAGATGGCTTACTGGATATTTAAAAGCCTCCATGGATAAAAAGCAGCAATAGAACTGCCAAGAAATATAAACACCTGTCAAAGCACTCTGGTGTAGAAACATGGGAAATGCATCACTCACTAGGACAGCAGACATATTTATGAAAAGACTTGAGGAAAAGCAGAAATTTTAAATGACAGTTTCCGACATAGTAAGAAAAACAATACTTTTAATTTTCTTTCTTACTTTATAATAAGAGTCTTGCTCTTTTCAAATCAAGGAAGCACTATACAATAACAATGCAACAAAGAGCTGGCCTGGTTGCTCTCTGGCAGTGCTGCACACTTCCATGTGGAAGACCTGAATTTTGATTCATGGTTGTTGTGCAATGGTGATATCTAGTGACCAGATTTAGTGCCAGTTATTTACAGCATCCTAGAAGGAGCTCTGGTATCCCATCCTTCAAACTTTACTGCTATGTCTAGACTAAAGTTGGGAGGAGGATATAAAACAGGAAAAGAAAATTCCTGGCTAGCTCTGAATGAAGGCTCATAACGTCAGGATCCCAGGCCCAGGTTCTGATCAAGTTGGAAAGTCAATGAAGGAGGAGGAAAGTGCCAGATTAAACTGAAGAATCAAAATGTGTCCATGATAGAACAAAACATTTAGCATATCGCATATGGAAACTGTACAAAATTGTTGGCATCTCATTTTAATACCCACCCCTCTTTCACCCTCTCAATCACCGCATACTGTCAGGACAAAGGATATCATTCCAAAACCAAAACAACCATGTCATGTACATCCAGAATTTAGTTGCCAGGTATATTCCGAGTGGCAGCGCGCTGTGCATGGAGTGGTCGAAGAATGACCTGCAGAAGAAGAGAATAACTTAGCACATACTCCATTTGAAAGCATTCATACAGCATTTCTGGTCTTACTCGATCATAAAAACATCTGGCAATTTACAAATTATTCAAAAGAACTGCTTCTGTACAACTCTTGCCCATGACAAGAAATACATAATTTACTCCCACAAGTTATTAAACAGTAAGCCTCAGAAGCTCCACAAGGCTAGGAAGGATATGTGTCTTCTGAGCGCTGACTGAGGTGACATCAGGAGGAGTTTGGCTGATAAAGTTATAAAAGTTAATTAAAAGACAAACGACTAGGCAAAACATGGTTTTCCTACATGACTTGCATTTGGAGTATATGCTATACCTGATTATGGTTGTGTATTGGGGTGTAGGAATGTTTAGGGCGTGTGGATGTGTGGAGTACTGATATTGGGATGTACAAGTGTACATTTAGGAAGGTACATACAGGCAAATATGGTGTGTGTGTGGGGGGGGGGGGGAGGGATGAATGCCTTGGGTGAAAAGTGTGGATATGTGTTTCAGGTGGGGTATGTGTGAGAGAAGGTGTGAGAGTGGAAGGATGCATGTGTGCAGGCATGCATCTGGGGTGGAATAGTGGGGGTTTGTGGGTTCTCTAAAAACACTAGTCAGATGTTTCTTATTTTTGAACTGGTCCAAAATTCACATTTTCTTCCGGAATGTCAAATGTGATAAACGGGAAAATTTGGCCTTACCTGCTAATTTTCTTTTAGTCCTATCAGACCAGTCCCCATCTATCAGCAGATGGAGACAGACTGTAACAAAGTGTAGGTAACTACTCCCATACTTCTCTCTAAGGAGAAAGAGAAGCATCCAAGAACAAAAATGAAACTCTTCAAAACACAGAGAACAAGGAAACATTTTGACAAACACAAATTCAAAAACCACAACCAGAATTAATTTAGAAAAAGGGTGAGGGAACCTGGACTGGTCTGGTGGGACTAAAAGAAAAATTCAGCAGGCAAGACCAAACTTTTCCCTTCTTTATGCTCCCTACCACACCAGCCCAAAACCAATGAGATGTAACAAAGACTTCTCATTATGGGTGGCAAGCCTTAGAAATGCCCTCTGGGCACATCTAAACAGACTCCACCGAAGAGGGTCACATTCCACTGCGTGAACTGTGACTCACTCCTGAATGCACTTACCAGGCAGGATACAACCTGCTCCCAATGGCCTCCTTCGAAGTGCCGAGGAGAACAGAGAAGGTCAGATCAGCAGAAGGAATGAGCAATTGTTATGAACTTGAGACAGGACCTAAGGACCCTGGGGGACCAGTTCAGGGGTTTTCTCCCTACAAATCCTTGTGCTACTGCACAGAGCCATGGAGAAGATGTGATTAACAGAGTAGCGGGTCCATCTGGTGTACAGGGGACCTGCCTGCTATCCTTGTCCGAAAAACAGCTCTGCAGCCTGCAGAGCTGCCATAACTTCCTGTGCAGGCTTCCTCAGGGCCCAGGAGAGAAAAAAAGGCAGATTCTTCAGGGATCTTAACTGGCCCCTAAGAGAACCACCAGTTCGGCCCTCCTCAAACTTACCATCCGATAGCCGAAACTTCCTTTGAGCCCTTCAAACAACCCTCAAAGAGGATGGCTGGACTCACAGGGAAACAGAGGAGCGCAATGGCAAAGCAGGGGCTGTGACTTCTCTACCTGCCCATGAGAAAAATGTCCAGGGGCCGTGGGTCCCTAGGGGATATTGTAAAGGTCCCAATCCTCCCCTACAAAGGGGGCTGCTAAGCAGCTAGCCATCTGAATACAGCCCAAAGGCTGGTTCTGGAGCTGCAACCCAGGCCGACTATGGCCCCCTCCCCCCGGGTCCAACAGCAATGCTGCTGGTGCCACCCTGGCATGAAGTGCCCTCACTGAGCCCAAGCTGCCAACCGAAGTGGCTGCAGAGCTCACCAGTGAAAAGGAAAAAACAGAAAGGAAGTGACAGTGCTACAGGCATGGCATCAGATCCCCGGCCCCCTGAAGAGAATCTCAGGAAACCAGCCAAAAGGTGCACTAGGCATCACAGCCCTAGTGGAGACAAAAAAACAGCTGCAGCAAAAAAAATCCCTAGGGGGCTACAAGGCTGAAGACCGCAGTGGCTTAAAAAAAAACAAACATGTAGCCATGGCAAAACGGAAGTCCCGAAAAGGGAATCCTGAGGCCTGTTGGGACAACCAATGAAATGCTATTAGGGAGGCCTCAGACACCCACACAAGCCTGTGGAGGCCTGGCTGAAGCTGGCTTTTTTTTTTTTTAAATTGAAGCTGCAGCAGAGCAAATTGCTTCCCATTGAAATCAATGGGGAAAAATACAACTTAGAAATAATTAAGAGAAAAAAAGAGAGACAGCAAAAGCAGGTAAGGACAGGAAGAGTGAAAGGGGGCCTGGGTCCAAATTACTGATCCCCTCAAGGGCCACATAGGGCTTTCCTGCTCCTCTTCCAGTCCACTACAGCTAGTAACCCATAGGAAACAGCACTGACAAAGAATGGCTGTCTGCTCCAGGAGACTTGAACATACCTGCGCTCCAAGCTGTTGGGCCATTCATGACCTAATCTAAGACCTCTGCATCATAGTGTGGGTGATGGGAGTCAGCTTATCTTTCACTGCTGTACCTGTCCACACACCTTGCCACCTGCTGGAGGCAGACTGTACCAAAGGATATATTCAGTGATAACATCTCTGAAAGTTGCTCAAGTCTGCCTCCATCTGTTAACAAGGGAGCATAGCCCACTCGTCTGGACTGGTCTAACTGGATAAGGAAGTTTAAATTTTCCAGTCCACTGTGCCACAGCTGGAAAATATGCAAATAGAAAGTTAGAAATTATTCTAAAAAGAATGGAGAGAAATACTGAAATATCACTATGCCTCTGAATAAGTCTATGGTGTGACCACACCATGAGTGCTGGTTGCAGGAATATAGCAGAGCTCGAAAAGGTTCAGAGAAAGGTGACAAAAACGTTAATGGGATAAATATATTTCTTATGAAGAAAAGCTCAACGGGTTAGGGCTATACAGTTTGGAAAAAGAGACAACCAAGAGGAGATATGATATAAGTTGTTTTTTTTGTTTGTTAATTTTATTTTTATTATTCAATTTTACAGGGAAAAGAAAGAAGGGTATCTTCCGCAAACAAACAACCAGGGGGAACCAGCGGAGGAATGACCACAGCCTACTAGATAATGAAAATTCTTTATTAAGGACCCAACTAAACAAGTTTCGGCCGCAGCCTTCGTCAGGGGTCTAAAAAACAAAAGTACATTAAATCAACCACAAAATTAAAATAAAATCAAAAAAATAATAATACAAAAATAAAAACAAAGAAATATGGATATGATACTTGACAAATAAAACTATGTTATAGTTAACACATTACCAGGAAACCACACAGATAACAGCGTCTATGTGGTGCAGTAGACAAATCTTCCCAATCTATAAAAAGTATAAAAATGTCAACCATAAATGAAAGTAATACAAAATAAAGGCGTATAATATATACATATAAAACATATGCAAAGAAATAATAATGGGGGATGATAAATACAGGCAACTAAAACACAAACATACAAAGTGGGACCCCAATGTGTCCAAACAGCAGTGAACGATACATTGTCTAAAAATAAGGTAAAATTGGGCTAAAGAAATACATGGATACAAGAAATACAATATAACACCAGATAAATAGCAGGGGACCAAATATGACATATGGCATAAAAACAAGGTTTAAGCACCGATATGTAATACATGCAGACAACTAGACCAAATCAAAAGCCCTATTGCATGCGAACAGCAGTAAACAGCTCATTGTCTAAATGAGTATAAATACAAGGGTAGCATTAGGACACAGTATAGTAAACAAATAAAAAACATAAAAAGAAAGGAAGAATAAAAAATTATACAGTGCAATTAGCTATAAATACAATCAAAAAATGCATGAGTAGACAGACACAAATAAAGTTATCTATAACCATGCAATCATAAAAAAACTAAAGAGTATAATCCAAATAAACAGCGCATCACATAACCCATAGGTTGAGAACCAGCTGATAAAATTATGCTAATCAAAGGTCACATCAGAACAATAAATGGTAAACAGGGGCATGGATAAAAAAAATATATATATCACATAGATGACAACTTCAAAAAACTGATTTCAGAAAACGTGTAAAACATAGGAGAAGAATTATCGCTTTTGATAATGTACATTGCCAAAAAACATCATCAAAAGAACCTTTGACTTAACCCTATAAACAAGAAATGTATTGGGGACCTTTAAAAAATATACCAATTAGCTGTATAAGCAATAGGGGATAAAAACCAAAAGAAAACCGTTCGTGCATAAACAAAAAACAGTTATAACCCAGAGGTACAACACAAATAATAAGATAACCCATGTAAGTGGAGCATATGGAACTATTAACATAAGAGATTATGTGCGAGAAAAATGTGAAAGTGAAAAAATTAGAACAAATAGTTGAGCTATGTGTCTGTGGCGACCACAGGGCCACCGGGATTACACATCTAAAAGGCGGGAAAAAAGCTTTGCGTTGAAAAGTAAAACGCCGGTCATTAAAAGTTACAGCATGAAGAAAAAGGAGAGAATATGCCAAAAATAGTGAAGCTATGCGTCTGTAGCGATCACAAAGCCGCCGAGATTCCACATCTAAAAGGCGGGAAAAAAATGTTTCCGTTAAAAAGTGAAAAGACGCCAGTCATTAAAATAAACAGCATGAAAGAGAGAAGGAGAAAATGTGCCACAAGTCGGTAGACAATGTGCAAACAATAAAAGAACTACTTTTGAGCACGTCCTGAGGATGTAAATGGCTGATTGCCCGATGTGCGTTATGCAAAAGGATATAAAGAGAAACTAGGATTACACGATGACTTGAAGAGATACCTACAGCATACGAGGTGCCGGGGAGGTGCAAAGGATATAAAGAGGAGCTAAAATTACACGATGACTTGAGGAAATAGCCTGCAGCATACGAGGTGCCGGGGAGAGCAACCGTGTAAAGAAAAGTTAAAAGCCTTATTAAAAAAAGGGGGGGGGGGAAAAAACTTTGTTTGAGATAACAGGAAAATAGAAACGCTACATGACAGAAAACCATCATATAGAAGTGTGATTATAAAAAAGGTTGCAGAAGTGTAACACAAATAGCAAATGGCAAAAGAAAGAAGGACATACCTGCACACAGAGTCAGAGGCGGGAAAGGACCGCGCAGGGGCACATGGGTACTATTTAAAGGGGTGGAGGGCTCCCCCTACTGGCGTTAGGTGCAAAACAGGAACTACAAAGAAAGGGGCATTTGTTTCTATTTAAAAAGAATTAACAGCGGGTAGGGGACTCCCCCTACTAGCATTCTATCTTATAGTTAAAAAATAAAAAATAAAAAATATATTATCATATATAATATATAAATGATAAAAAGAAAAAATATAAAATAAATAATAAATAAAAAATAAATAAAAATTATGTTAGAAATAAAAAACAAAATCACTAAGAGTGACAACCATTATGTCATGGGGGAAACAAAAACCATAAAAAAGGATGGATTTCATCAAACTAAAATTACATTGGTAGAGAGGGGAAAAAAAAAACAAAAAGGCCATTAAAACACCTAATGACAACTACACAAGAATATTAAACAAGTAGGGTTTGAACAATATACAATATATTGTGCATAAAACCCTTAATAAAAGGGGGGAAGGGATTTAAAATTTTTAATACATGAATAAAAAGATAAATAGTATACAAAGTAACATAAAAAGCAATTATATTTTGCCATAATCAATAATATGATGATAAAAATTATGGGATAAAAATTAAAAATTAAATAAATAAATAATTAAAAATTGAAAACAAAAATTAAAAACAAATGGTATATGAATTGGCATAAATAATGGCATGACGGAAAATTCAAAGGAATGCATTATATTCAATTTCCTTATTTAATCCTTTTGGATGAACGGTGTCAAGTGAAAAAATGTATCTTTGTTCCTCTTGAATTAGTTTTAAATTAGGGTTTCCCCCGCGAGGCGAGGGGAGGGGAACACTCTCCTGATGACGAAAAACTTTATATCATTAATATGGTGTTGGGAATCAATCCAATGTGACACCAAAGGAGCAGTGATGATACGTCTTTTTACACAACTTTTATGTTCTTGAATGCGGGTACGAACAGCACGAATAGTTTTACCGACATACAAGAGAGGGCAGGGGCACATGATGACATACACTACATGAGTAGACAAACAATTAGTATAGGCCTGTAATGGATATTGGATATTGGTAGAGGGATACGTAAAAGAATCTTTCATTTCAATGGCATGTTTACAGATACTACATTTATTGCATTTATAGTGACCCTTTACTTTCCGATGAGGCATAGAAACCGGAGGCATCAGGAGAGTGTTCCCCTCCCCTCGTGGGGGAAACCCTAATTTAAAACTAATTCAAGAGGAACAAAGATACATTTTTTCACTTGACACCGTTCATCCAAAAGGATTAAATAAGGAAATTGAATATAATGCATTCCTTTGAATTTTCCGTCATGCCATTATTTATGCCAATTCATATACCATTTGTTTTTAATTTTTGTTTTCAATTTTTGATTATTTATTTATTTAATTTTTATCCCATAATTTTTATCATCATATTATTGATTATGGCAAAATATAATTGTTTTTTATGTTACTTTGTATACTATTTATCTTTTTATTCATGTATTAAAAATTTTAAATCCCTTCCCCCCCTTTTATTAAGGGTTTTATGCGCAATATATTGTATATTGTTCAAACCCTACTTGTTTAATATTCTTGTGTAGTTGTCATTAGGTGTTTTAATGGCCTTTTTGTTTTTTGGTTTTTTTTCCCCTCTCTACCAATGTAATTTTAGTTTGATGAAATCCATCCTTTTTTATGGTTTTTGTTTTCCCCATGACATAATGGTTGTCACTCTTAGTGATTCTGCTTTTTATTTCTAACATAATTTTTATTTATTTTTTATTTATAATTTATTTTATATTTTTTCTTTTTATCATTTATATATTATATATGATAATATATTTTTTATTTTTTAACTATATGATAGAATGCTAGTAGGGGGAGTCCCCTACCCGCTGTTAATTCTTTTTAAATAGAAACAAATGCCCCTTTCTTTGTAGTTCCTGTTTTGCACCTAACGCCAGTAGGGGGAGCCCTCCACCCCTTTAAATAGTACCCATGTGCCCCTGCGCGGTCCATTCCCGCCTCTGACTCTGTGTGCAGGTATGTCCTTCTTTCTTTTGCTATTTGCTATTTGTGTTACACTTCTGCAACCTTTTTTATAATCACACTTCTATATGATGGTTTTCTGTCATGTAGCGTTTCTATTTTCCTGTTATCTCAAACAAAGTTTTTCCCCCCCTTTTTTTAATAAGGCTTTTAACTTTTCTTTACACGGTTGCTCTCCCCGGCACCTCGTATGCTGCAGGCTATTTCCTCAAGTCATCGTGTAATTTTAGTTCCTCTTTATATCCTTTGCACCTCCCCGGCACCTCGTATGCTGTAGGTATTTCTTTAAGTCATCGTGTAATCCTAGTTTCTCTTTATATCCTTTTGCATAACGCACATAGCTTCACTATTTTTGGCATATTCTCTCCTTTTTCTTCATGCTGTAACTTTTAATGACCGGCGTTTTACTTTTCAACGCAAAGCTTTTTTCCCGCCTTTTAGATGTGTAATCCCGGTGGCTCTGTGGTCGCCACAGACACATAGCTCAACTAATTTTTTCACTTTCACATTTTTCTCGCACATAATCTCTTATGTTAATAGTTCCATATGCTCCACTTACATGGGTTATCTTATTATTTGTGTTGTACCTCTGGGTTATAACTGTTTTTTGTTTATGCACGAACGGTTTTCTTTTGGTTTTTATCCCCTATTGCTTATACAGCTAATTGGTATATTTTTTAAAGGTCCCCAATACATTTCTTGTTTATAGGGTTAAGCCAAAGGTTCTTTTGATGATGTTTTTTGGCAATGTACATTATCAAAAGCGATAATTCTTCTCCTATGTTTTACACGTTTTCTGAAATCAGTTTTTTGAAGTTGTCATCTATGTGATATATATATTTTTTTATCCATGCCCCTGTTTACCATTTATTGTTCTGATGTGACCTTTGATTAGCATAATTTTATCAGCTGGTTCTCAACCTATGGGTTATGTGATGCGCTGTTTATTTGGATTATACTCTTTAGTTTTTTTATGATTGCATGGTTATAGATAACTTTATTTGTGTCTGTCTACTCATGCATTTTTTGATTGTATTTATAGCTAATTGCACTGTATAATTTTTTATTCTTCCTTTCTTTTTATGTTTTTTATTTGTTTACTATACTGTGTCCTAATGCTACCCTTGTATTTATACTCATTTAGACAATGAGCTGTTTACTGCTGTTCGCATGCAATAGGGCTTTTGATTTGGTCTAGTTGTCTGCATGTATTACATATCGGTGCTTAAACCTTGTTTTTATGCCATATGTCATATTTGGTCCCCTGCTATTTATCTGGTGTTATATTGTATTTCTTGTATCCATGTATTTCTTTAGCCCAATTTTACCTTATTTTTAGACAATGTATCGTTCACTGCTGTTTGGACACATTGGGGTCCCACTTTGTATGTTTGTGTTTTAGTTGCCTGTATTTATCATCCCCCATTATTATTTCTTTGCATATGTTTTATATGTATATATTATACGCCTTTATTTTGTATTACTTTCATTTATGGTTGACATTTTTATACTTTTTACAGATTGGGAAGATTTGTCTACTGCACCACATAGACGCTGTTATCTGTGTGGTTTCCTGGTAATGTGTTAACTATAACATAGTTTTATTTGTCAAGTATCATATCCATATTTCTTTGTTTTTATTTTTGTATTATTATTTTTTTGATTTTATTTTAATTTTGTGGTTGATTTAATGTACTTTTGTTTTTTAGACCCCTGACGAAGGCTGCGGCCGAAACTTGTTTAGTTGGGTCCTTAATAAAGAATTTTCATTATCATCTGGTAGGCTGTGGTCATTCCTCCGCTGGTTCCCCCTGATTATTCAATTTTACAACATTCAACTCCCCCCAAACGCTGGATGGTGTTACAGAAAATTTGTTACATACATCATAGAGAGATTTCAGCTTCCCCTCCTCCCAAACTATCCCTCCCAATTCCCCACTAATTCCCCTCTCCCCCCATTTCTTAAGCACTAGACCCCTACTTCCCGTTATACTTGGAGCACCTAGGACACGGAGCTCACTATCCATTTAAACATGAAAAACAAATGTCAACATGAGAGGGCAGCCCGGATAAGCCTGAAGCTTCCTCTCCTGCCCTAAACATCAACATGCTAAAATATCATGTACACGTGGCACGCCTAGATCCCCCTCCTCTCCCCACCCCAAATGGAAATACGATTTTCTCCACATCATATAGGGTTTCCACACTTTCTCAAAACCATACACATCATACTTTTTATAAGCTGCTAACTCATAGTAAATGACGGCAGATAAAGACCAGTATGGTCCATCTAGTCTGCCCAGCAATATGACAGGAGTAGGTGCACCCCTTCCCATGTCTTTTAGGGAGTAGCTGCACCCCTACCCATGTCTTTGCTTAGTGGTGCACCCACCAGGAGCAGATGCACCCCTCCCCATGTCTTCACCCCTCCCCATATCTTTGTTTCTTTGTTTGTTTAGGGGTGAACACACCGCTCCTCCCCCCATCGCTCCATGTAGGACACCCCTATTTGTTGAGAAATTAGATGGTTCAGTTTATTTTGATTTAATCTTGTTGCTGTAAAGTGATCCACAGTGTCTGTCCCAGGCCACTTTGAATTCCATCACTGTGTTTGTCCCCACTGCCTCCATCAGGAGGGCATTCCAAGCATCCAACACCCTTTCAGTAAAAAAGTATTTCCTGACATTGCCTTTCAATTTACCACCTTCCAGCTTCATGTTATGCCCTCTAGTTTTACAGCTTCCCCGTCTCTGGAAGAGGTTTGTTTGTTCATTATTTCTCTTTAAGTATTTAAAGGTCTGAATCATATCTCCCCTATCCCTCCTCTCCTCCAAAGTGTACATATTTAGGTCTTCAAGTCTCTCCTCATAAGGCTTCTGACACAGGCTCCAAATCATTTTGGTTGCCTTCCTCTGAACAGCTTCCATTCTTTTTACATCCTTTGCAAGATACGGTCACCAAAACTGAACACAGTATTCCAAGTGAGGCCTCACCAGAGACTTATACAGTGGTACTAGTACCCCTTCATTTCTGCTGGTAATTCCTCTTCGAATGCAGCCCAACATTCTCCTGGCTTTTGCCACTGCCTTGTCCCACTGTTTTGCCACCTTGAGATCTACAGAAATAATCACACCGAGGTCTTTCTCCTGCTCCGTGCACACCAACCTCTCGCTGCCTATCGTGTACATTTCCCTTGGATTTCTGCTACCCAAGTGCATGACACTGCACTTCTTCGCATTAAATCTTAATTGCCAAGCATCAGACCATTCCTCCAGCTTTTGCAGATCCCTCCTCATGTTAAGCACTCCCTCGGGGGAGTCCATTCTGTTGCAAATTTTCGTGTCATCTGCAAAAAGACAGACTTTTCCATCCAGTCCTTCAGCAATATCACTCACAAATACATTGAACAGTGCCAAGCCTAGGACCAAACCCTGAGGCACCCCGCTAATCACCTTCCTTTCATCCGAGTGAGCTCCATTTATCATCACCTTCTGTCGTCTGTCAGTCAACCAATTTCTGATCCAGTTTACCACCTTGGGACCCATCCCCAAACTACTGAGTTTATTGATAAGCCTCCTATGAGGGACAGTATCAAAAACTGCTGAAATCCAGGTAGATGACATCCATCGAGTGTCCTTGATCCAGTTCTCTGGTCACCCAGTCAAAGAACTCAATGAGATTTGTCTGGCAAGATCGTCCCTCTGTAAAACCATGTTGCCTCGGATCCTGTAACCCACTGGTTGTGAGAAAGTTCACTATTCGCTCTTTCAGGAGCGTCTCCATTACTTTTCCCACCACCGAGGTAAGGCTCAAGGGCCTGTAGTTGGACACTTCTTCCCTGTCACCACTTTTGTGTAGAGGTACGACGTCAGCCATTCTCCAGTCCTGAGGAACCTCTCCTGTTTCCAAGGATCTGTTGAAAACATCCTTTAACGGCCCTGCAAGAACCTCTCTGAGCTCTCTCAGTATCCTGGGATGTATCCCATCCGGTCCCATGGCCTTGTCCACTTTCAGTTTTGCAAGTTGTTCTAAAACCTCATCCTCTCTGAATGGTGTGGTATCTACCTCATTCCCATTTTTAGATTTGGGAGTCACAGGTGGTCCTTCTCCAGGATTTTCTTTAGTAAAAACAGAGCAGATGTATTTGTTTAGTAATTTCGCTTTATCAATGTCATTTTCCATGAGTCCGTTTCCAGCACTTCTGAGTCCTGCAATTCCACCTCTGATCTTCTTCCTTTCCTGAATATACCTGAAGAAAGTTTTGTTGCCGCACTTAACATCTTTAGCCATCTTTTCCTCTGCCTTTGATTTTGCTATCCTTATTTCTTTTTTTGTCTCCTTGAGTTTGATCCTGTATTCATTTCTTTGTTCTTCTGTTTGCAAGCTTTTGAATTTTGTGAAAGCTGTGTTTTTTGCCTTTATTTGAGCAGCCTCTTCTTTGGAAAACCAAATAGGTTTCCTTCTCCTCTTGTTTTTATTTACTTTTCTTACATATTTATGTTGCCCCTTTTAGTTTAGCCCATTGCAATTCCACTTCCCTTATCCCCTTCCACCCTGTCAGCTCCTCCTTTAGATACTTGGGCATTTTATTGAAGTCAGTGTTTTTGAAGTTTAGGACTTTGAGCTTGCTATGATTGGATTGCACCTTGGCTTTTATCTCAAACCACACCGTGTGATGATCACTGTTGCTCACAGGGGCACTTACCCAGACATTAGACACGCTATCACTGTTGGTGAACACCAAATCCAGCGTTGAACTTTCCCTGGTCGGTTCCATCACCATTTGTCTAAGTAATGCATCTTTGATAGCGTACACAATTGTTTTGCTTCTTTCCAGATTTGCAGAAGGAGTAATCCAGTCCACATCAGGTAGATTAAAGTCACCCAATATGATCGCTTCCCCCTTTGTTGCTATCTTGGCAATATCTATAATCAATTTGTTATCTATCTCTTCAATTTGAGTCAGAGGTCTGTAGATTACAGCAGTATGGATGACAGCGCCATCTCCTCTTTCCAACATGATCGAGAGCGCTTCTTCTTTTCCCCATGCACCCTGCATTTCAGTAGCTTTGATATTGCTTTTGACATACAAGGCTACTCCTCCCCCCTTTTCCATTTTCTATGTCTCTTCTTAATAGATTATAGCCAGGTATGGTTATATCCCAATCATGCAATTCATTAAACCATGTTTCTGTAATGGACACAATGTCCAAGTCCTTTTCCACCATTAGGGCTTCCAGGTTCGGAAGTTTGTTGGCTAAGCTTCAAGCATTTGTGTTCATTGCTTTCCAGCATTTAACTGGCTTGTGTGTATGTTGCCTTGATTTTATTCTACCCACTTCTTCCCAGTTGCTTTTGATGTTTTGTTTAAAAGTGTGGTTGTTTCTGTTATTCTGCTTTTGCAGGGGGTGACGTCCAGAACTTGACCTTCCCCGTCTGTCACCCCCTTCTTCTAGTTTAAATGCAAATCGGCATACTGCCTGAATTTTTCATGTAGGATTCTTTTCCCTGCGACAGAGAGGTATAATCCATCAGCACAGTATAGTTTCTTGCTGGTCCATGTGTTTTCCCATTCGCCAATAAATCTGAATCCTTCACGTTTGCACCAGGTCTGGAGCCATGTATTAAAGCTGTTAATGCGATTTAGCCTTTTTGCCCCCTTACCTAGAACAGGTAGAACTTCTGAGAATGCTACAGTGTTAATGGGCTTGAGTTTTTCTCCCAGAGATTGGAAGTCCTTTTGGACTGTAGAGGCACTATTTCTAGCCAGGTCATTTGTACCTAAGTGGATGGCAACATCAAGTTTGGAGTGTTTGTTTTCCGCGTTAAGTACATCAATAATTTGGTTTGTATTCCTGCCGGCTAAGGAGCCTGGGAGGCATTTGACTTTCTTCTCTCCTTTGAACTGTGTTCCCAAGTTGGTGTCTCTGATGATGGAATCTCCAAGTAGTAGTACTTTTCTGTTTGGTGAGTTTTTCATATTTGGTGTTTTAGCAGGAGATTGGGCATTGACTGACTCCTCTAAGGGCCGTTCAGTTTCTTTGGATAGGGAATCCTCATTAACCAAGGCAGAGAATGCATTATGCAGGGATATCTCTTGGTGTACAGTATGTGTCACAGATCGCAATCTACCCGAACCCACTGTGATCAATTTGTTCCTGGTGTGTTTTACTCTTTGTGGGAGCGGTGGTGGACTTTGTTCAGTCTGTATCCTAGAAGAGGTGCGCTTCATTGCAGTCAGTTCTTCCCTCAGTAGAGACAATTCTTTATGCATGGCAGCCAGGTCTTCTCTTAGTAGAGTCAATTTGCTATACATGACAGATGACCTTCGACACATAGGACATGCTCTTAGACTCCAAATGATTCTTCTTGGAATGAAAGTACCGCAGGTATTGCACTGAATACAAGACATGCTGTTTAAGAGAATGTGGGCGTATCCCAAGCTATTGGCCACTATATAGGCAATGCAGCCCCAGGGGTGTGTGGGGTGAGGGGTAGGGTGGGCGGGAACCCAAGTGTCCCTGCCCCAGTAGGCTTATACCTGAACTGTGGGCACACTCAGAAGCTGTTAAGGCTACACAAGGAAATCAAGCAGTTTGACTATCCCCAAACGTAATGTAGGACCAGCAATTAGCAATTTTCCCAATACCTAAAGTTTAACTAACCCTTAGTATTCTATATTTGCAATAAAAAACCAGCAGAGATAGAAAGGAATAAGCTTATCTGTGTCTTGTGCAGCTCTGGCTTTTCAGACTGGCAAGTGGGGGGAGCAGAGGTGGGAAGTTATTTTTGAAAGAGGAGCGAAGTTGGTCCCAGAACATCACTCACTCATACAGAAGATAAAATCCAACCATTTAATCACCATTCACCTTGAGGGCAAATCCTTCTGCTTCCAGAAGAATACCAATTCCATTTGCCCTACCAAAACAAAGTACCTCAACAAATTATCAACTTCCCCCTCCTCATTCAACAAGGCCTGGGAGGACGGAGACAGTTGTACCCTTATACTTGAAATACTTGTGAAAAGTCCTCCGACCATTTCCCAAAACTCCCTCGCTTTCGCACATCCTCAAAATAAGTGCCAAAAGGTCCTAGAGGACTAAGCGTGTGATTCATCCTATGTAAGCAAACTGGAGTCCAATATGTACAGTGGATCACCATCATAGCATGCTCCAACAAGGACGTTCCTGGGACCAACTTCGCTCCTCTTTCAAAAATAACCTCCCACCTCTGCTCCCCCCACTTGTCAGGCAATTCCACCTCCCATCATCTAATATGGTGGGGCTTATGCCGTAGCTGGAGCAGCAGAAGCACATACAACCATGGCAATAGACTTCTGGAGGTATTACACTTTTCTCATAGCTCCCCAAATTTAGTAGGGCTAGCCTGAAACTCAGCCCTCATTTCCCTCCCTACCATATAATGCCTTAACTGCAAATAAAAGAACCTATCCTCCTCCCTTAAATTGAATTTCTCTTTTACCCTCTTGAAACTTAATCCCCACTGCATGGCTCCAGCACTTGCCCCAACTGCACCAACCCCTTATCATCCCACTCTTGAAACCTACAGTAGATATTCCCTCAGAGAAACCCCTCATTGCCACAAATTAAGTCCAACCAGAGACCCTCTTCCCTCCCACCAACTTCTCCCTCCAGCCATCCCACACTGAAAGTAATTTGAATCATCGGATTAGTGATACCACTACACCTAACACCCCCCCCTCTTCCCCCACACCACCCCCTCCAACTCCCCCCTGCCCAATGTCTCCTTCTCCATGGAAACCCATTGCTTCCTCTCCCCATGCTCCCTCCAGTCAAAAACATATTTTATTTATACTGCTTCACAGTACGCTTGAACACAAGGAAATCCCATCTCCCCCATACCTCCTAGCCTGGAACAAGATAGTTCTTGTCACCTTTTCATAAGCACAGACTGTATGTTCCTTAATCACTGCCATCCGTCCTACCCAAGAAATGTACATCCCCTTCCATCTACCCAGATCCCTACGGATTGCCTGCATCAATGCACTATGGAGAAATTAGACCTTACCTGCTAATTGTCTTTCCTTGAGTTCTCTCCGGGCTAGTCCAGGTACAGTTGGGTAGTCAATCCCTTCTAGCAGCTGAGGACTGAATGTTGAAACTTTTGCTGGCAGTTGCTATAGCTCCCTCTGGTGTCCGAAAGCCAGTCACCTATTGTCAAAGCAGCGAATGAAAAAACAAAAAACTCGAAACATCGTCCACCTGCTGGAAAACAACTCGTATTCAATCAACTCACGAGAGGAACCCCCCCCCCCCCTTAAAAATACTTTGTGCCTAGCTAGAAATCTCCAATATCTTCCGCAATACGCCCGTGCGGCACTGATCCCCGCGGACAGCCGCGAAGACCTGACTGGAAACCAATGCACTCCGACTCCCATAAGAAACCAAACTGTTGCTCGCAGACCAATGGGGCGGGACCTGGACTGGCCCGGAGAGAACTCAAGGAAAGACAATTAGCAGGTAAGGTCTAATTTCTCCTTCCTCTTTGTCTCTCCGGGCCAGTCCAGGTACAGTTGGGCAGTACCAAAGCAGTACCCAAACTGGGGAGCGTCCCGCGAGCCCCGCTATAATGGCTGAGGCCCTAACCTCAGCAGCTGAGCGCGCCTGTACATCCCACCTATAATGCTTCGTGAAGGCATGCAGAGAGGACCAGGCAGCCGCCTGACAAAGATCCACTGGCGGAATTAAGGCCATCGCAGCCCCCGAAGTTGCCTGCGCTCTAGTCGAATGCGCCCTGAGCACACGCGGAGGTATCTAACCCCTTGCCGCAGAAGCCCCCGCTATCACCTGCTGCACCCAATGAGCAATAGAAACCTTCGTAGCGGCAGGTCCCTTGCTAGGACCTCCACACAGAACAAACAATGGATTAGACTTCCTAAACAGCCTCGTTCGCCGAAGATACTTCCGCAACACGCGACCCAAATCCAACTTTCTCAGAGTGCCGGCCACGGAACTGCTGCCCTGCAACTGTAAAGTAGGCAGCGAAACGGGCTGGTTCATGTGAAACCCCGATACCACCTTCGGCAAATACGCAGGAAAGGGCCGCAGAACCACCTTCACCGCTGATAAACGGAGATACGGCTCTCTACAGGAGAACGCTTGTAAATCGGAAGCTCTCCGAGTCGAACACAAGGCCATGAGAAAGGCCGTCTTCCAAGACACCTCCCGCAAGTTGTCAGGAGCGCGGACGCAATGGTGGTCCCGACTAGGCCTCGAGAACCAAATTCTAATCCCACGGAGGCACCACGAGTCGAAGAGGCGGAAGGATATGCCTAGCCGCCCGAAGGAATTTCTGCACATCCAGGTGCGATGAGAGCGAAAGCCCCGCACTCTACCCCGAAAAACAAGCAAGAGCGGCTAAGTGCACCTTGAGAGTGTGTAAGGTGAGACCTCTTTCCAGACCGCTCCGAAGAAATGCTAGAACCTCCGGTAAGCCGGCGGAATGGGGCGAAACCCCTCTGTCTCTAGCCTACGCCTCAAAAATGCACCATAGGTGAATAACCTCTAAGGATGTTGATTGCCTCCGGGACCTTAACATAGCAGCGAACACAGAAGCCGAGTACCCTCTGCGCCGCCAGCGATCCCTCTGAAGAGCCAAGTCGTAAGCAAGAATCGATCCACCTGCGGCATCAAAACCGGACCTTGAGCCAAGAGGTGGATTCGCGAGGACAACCACCAAGGAGGAACAATCAGCAAACGCACCAGATCCGCATACCAGGGACGCCGGGGATAAGCTGGAGCAAGGAGAATTACCTTGCCTTTGTGACTCGATATCCTCCGGAAGACCCCCCCAAGCAATGGCCAAGGAGGAATACATAAAAAAGCTGTTCCGTCGGCCCGTGCTGAACCAGACCATCTAGGCCCTCCGACATGTGCTCTCTGCGCATGCTGAAAAATCGGAACGCCATGGCAGTGTCCAGAGTCGCCAAAAGGTCCACCACCAGCTGACCCCAATGCAACGTGATCTCGTGAAAAATCGCCCAGGTCAGCTCCCAGTCTCCGGGATCCAGACGATAACGACCTAGAAATCGGCCCGCACATTGTCCTTCCCTGCCACATGCGCCACTGACAGCGCACGAAGAGGCAATTCTGCTCACTGAAACAGAACTGGACTCTCTTGCAACAAAAGCGCACTGCCAGTGCCCCCCTGCTTGTTGAGGTAGGCCACAGTCACTAGACGGACGGAAAACATCCGAACCGCTTGCCCTCTGAGAAGCTACGAGAAATGCAGGAGCGCGAAACGAACCGCTCGCAGCTCCACGCGATCGATCAACCAGGTGCTCACTTCCACCGACCAATAGCCTTGCTCTAATCGGAATAGACAATGAGCCCCACAACCTGAGAGGCTGGCATCCGTCATGACCAGAACCCACTCCGGATCCTCCAGATGAACCCCTGTCTGAAGACGCGCTGGAAACTGCCACCACCGCAGACCGACGCGGACGTCCATCGGACACCGCAGCCGTCGAGTGAGGGGATGAACCTGAGGAGACCATCTGGAGAGTAAGGCGTGCTGCAGCGGACGCATGTGAGCTCTGGCCCAGGGTACCAGGTCCAAAGCCGCTGCCATCGAACCCAACCCTGGAAGTATGTCCAAGTTGTTGGCGCCGGCAGAAGGAGGAAGGCCGTTCCTTGAGCTATCAGCATTGGTATCCTGACTGGCGGCAGAAGAACCCTTCCGCAGCTTGTGTCGAACAAAGCTCCAAGGGACAGCAACTGTTGCACAGGAAGCAACTGACGCTTTGCCCAGTTGATGACCCAACCGAGGCGGCGCAGAAACTGCACGACCCGAGCCGCCGTAGCGGCCGACTCTGCCAGAGAACCTGCCCGGATCCACCAATCGTCCAGGTAGGGATGAAACTGAACACCGTCCTTGCGAAGAGCCGCCGCCACCACCATAGTCACCTTGGGGAAGGCGCGTGGCGCGGTCGCCAGACCGAACGGTAACGCCCAAAACCGAAAATGCCCCATGGGAACTGCAAGACGCAGAAAGCACCGATGGTCCGGTCGTATCGGAATGTGCAGGTAAGCTTCCGCGAGACCCATGGAAGACAGCCACTCTCCTGGCTTCACTGCACGAATAACCGACCGCAGGGTCTCCAACCGAAAGTGCGGAACCCGTAAGCAACAGCTCACCTGCTGGAGATCCAGAATCGGACGAAACGACCCTTCTTCCTTGTGGGCACAACAAGTAAATCGAGTATCGACCTAACCTGTACTGGTCTAGCGGATCTGGCTCCATGGTCCGCAACTGCAACAAACGTTGAAGCGTTTTCCCGATCGCCTGCCTCTTTGAGCGCGGACCGCAGGGGGATAACACAAAGGCACCTCCTTATAAAATTACCCCAATGTGAGGGAAAAAGCAGTGAATTGCAATGCATACAAATACATGCAAAGGCCTTCTGTGGTATACAAAAAGACCGATGTGGGCGCTGCAAATATTTTTAATGCACCCTTTACCTCGAAAGTTAAGTAGAGACCCCTAAGGCTCTGCTGTGGGTATCTGCAGAGAACTTTAGTGGTTCCACTAAAATATAATAACTTGAGCCAGGGTTTCCGGAACATGGGAGGGTCCTCCTGACCGGTGAAGTAATTGTGGGAGGAGACTGGAAGGAAACCTGACGAGCATAAAGGCCAAGCCTAAAGGGAGTTTCCTGTGTTTGGCTGGCTAAGGCACTATACCACAGTGGCCGGTGCCTCCTGGCTCTAACAGCCAGGGTGCCACAAGGGAGGAGATGGGATCTCTGGCTAACCGAGCCAATGACCCAAAAGAAGAGTAGTGGCAAGGACAGAGCAGGACACTACGCTAGTTTTAAGGAGTCACACCACAGGAGGAAGCCTCTACATATCCAAAAGGAAAGAAGTACCACTGATCCTGGAGAAAGGGAAGAAGAGGAACAAGGGGACATCTCTTAGAACTGAAACAAGGAGGGCTAGGCTCTACGGGAGTGCAGTGCCTGTGATGACATCTGGATTCAACAGGGCCCGAAGAGGAGGAGCTCCCTGACTCAGGGAAAGTCCCAGCAGAAGGAAAAGTGTCTGTTTTTGTCCTATTTGTTTATCATGCAGACAATTGCTACTATTTGTTTGACTCTTAACAACTTCCAGTAAACTTTTGGATCAGAACAAAGCCTGGCCTGGACTAAGAGAATGGAAGTGGTGAGGTGTGGAGTGACTGAAACAAGGAGCCAATGATCTTTCTGGTAAGTTGGTTCAACCTGGAAACCAGAAACTGCACAAAAGAAACCTGAAAGTAGCAGTGTTATATCCAGAAAGCTGTACCCCTGCTTTACTACAAGGGAAATACAGACAATGAGGCCTCTCAGACAGGAAGGGGTTGCAGTTCAATGCACCCACAATTTAATGGAAGCAGGGGAAATTTCAAGTAGCTCCTATTACTGCAGTGCCATTTGTCCAAAAAGGCATCACCTGACCCCCCTAGTGGTGTGTTCCCATGTACCACACTAGGGAGCAGGAGAGACTAGGGATTTCTCCTGCCCTCAACAGACCACTAGATATTCTCAGTAAGAGACAAGAGAGGAATTGCAGGGTTTAGGGGAGCCCCAATATTTGTTTCTTATTGTGTCACTGGAGAGAAGTGTGAACAGGAGTAAGGCAGAGCCTATACCATTATTATACCAGTGTTAAAAAAGGTGAGCAGCTTTTCATTTATACATCGACTGGTCCTTGTAAAAAAATAGGAAATCTAACGAACCCTGGGCCTCAGGGGACGAAGATTTACTAGTTTCTGCCTTCGCAGGAGTCTTATGTGACTTAGAGTTCTGTCTCCCTGCACGCTGCAAAAGCGCGGGAGAATCAGCAGGCTCTGAGGGAACCGTGGCTGCTGAACCTGCTTCAAGCAATGGAACCGGAAGCCGCTCCCCAAACAGCTCTCCAGATCCCGATCCTGCCCTCACGGGTCGACAGAAACCCAAAATAAACCAAAATAAAACTAATCCTATAAACAGCAATGCCCGACGCAGACTGCCGCTCAAAAATACCGGCGAAAATAAAATGGCGCTCCCGCCTCACCTGCCAGTCTAAAAACCGCCAAAGAAACAACACCGACCCGAGAACCAACCTTTCACACAAAAAATTAGGTGCCACACCAGGACCAACCCAGGGAACAGTAAGAAGACTGCAACTTACCTTGAACACAACCCACAAGGCTTTTGTCTCTAATCGCCCGCTGCTAGCAAGGCACCGAGACGAAGGGAACAGCGGCGGGAAGAGGATACTGGGGCTCCCAGCACCTACTAACTCCCTCGTGTACTAGCGGATCCTCTGGAAGCAGGCTCTGCCCCCGGTTAGTCAAAAAATCAAAAACAACAAACAAAAAGTAACCGAGGATCGCTGTACTGCACTTCCAATTACTGTCACTGCTGTGAAGGAATAAGGGAGCGCTTCCTGCTATGTAGCCCTGCCAGAGCCAGTGAGCAAGGTTCCCTTTTGCAAAGTTTAAGCTGTCCCTCTATATATATATATATCTATATATATATATGTTTTTCTTCTTCCTATTTCCCAAGAAACAAAAACTATAGCAAAAACTATCCCACAGCCTGTCCAAATCCGTCTCTCCTGGGAGCCTGCCAGAGATACGTCCTCTCTAGCTGCTGAGGACTGAAGACTGGCTTTCGGACACCAGAGGGAGCTATAGCAACTGCCAGCAAAAGTTTCAACATTCAGTCCTCAGCTGCTAGAAGGGATTGACTACCCAACTGTACCTGGACTGGCCCGGAGAGACGAAGAGGAAAGTTTTGTTCAAAAGGTCTGCTTAAATTTGCCCCCAATTTTATTCTCAGACACTTAATCATCTCCCCTGTCCACTTAAATGAAAAAGTTTCCCGTAATCTACCTTCCAGGTCAGCAGAGAGATTTACACCCAGCACTTCAGTTTTCTCCAAATCGATTTTATAACCTGACACCACACTATACTTTTTGATCACTTCCAACAGAACCGGAAGAGATGTTAGGGGTCCCTTATGGAAAGGACAACATCATTTGCAAAAAGTGCAATTTTTTAACTTTCACCACATACCTCTATCCCCTTAATATCCCCCAACACATGCAGTTAGCCACTCTGCCAGCGGTTCAATTACTACGCAAAAAGCAAAGGGGACAAGGGACACCCCTGTTTCGTGCTCCTCCCCAACTGAAAAGCCTCAGGGTACCCCCCCCCCACCCCCCTATTATCCTTATCAGTACTTTTGGAGCTGCATATAGTGTCCTAATCCACCGAATATACTTTTCCCCCAACCCCCACTTTACTCAACACCCCAAACATCAACCCCCACTCAACACTATCAAATGCTTTTTCTGCATCTATAGAAAGGAATATAGTGGCCCGTTTATCATCCTGTGCCCTCCATAGTAAATTTACCATCTTTCAGATGTTATTTTCCCCCATCTTCTGGGAATAAGAACATAAGATATGCCATAATGGGTCACACCAAGGTCCATCAAGCCCAGTATCCTGTTTCCAACAGTGGCCAATCTAGGTCACAAGTACCTAGTGTTTCCCCAAAAGACACAGGTTCCACCATGCTTTTACTGGGGCAAGCAGTGAATTTTCCCTTTAATAATGGTTTATGGACCTTTCCTTCAGGAACTTGTCCAAACCTTTTTTAAACCCAGCTACACCAACAGCTTTTACTACATCCTCCAGTAACGAATTCCAGAGTTTGGTTACACATTGAGTGAAAGCACAGTTACTTACCTGTAACAGGTGATCTCTGGGAACAGCAGGAATAAGTCTTCACATATGGGTACATCGGTACCGACGGAGCCTGCGCGGGAACGCTTCCCAGCGTCCAAAAAGAAAGCTTTTGGGAGCATCCCACGCGCATGCGCGCTGCCTTCCCGCCCATTTACTTCCCTCTCATCAGTTGGATTTGTAGCTGACACCGAAGGAGGGAAGTAGACAAATTAGAGAGAAAAAAAGAGAGAGAGAGAGAGAGAACTCCTCCTAGGGGAGGTGGGTGGGTTGTGAAGACTTATTCCTGCTGTTCCCAGAGATCACCTGTTACAGGTAAGTAACTGTGCTATCTCCAGGAACAAGCAGGAATGAGTCTTCACATATGGGGACTCCCAAGCTAAGATGCCTGGAGGAGGCCCTAGCATGTTACAAATCTAAAGATGGGCCATGCTTATCCCTCAAAACCTCAGGCATCCAAGGGATGGAGGGTAGGAGTTGAACTAGAAAAGAAAAAGAGAGGTGCTGTGGAACAGCTTGACTAAACAAGGTATCCAGAGGGGAGTCCTTGTGTAAATCATAAATATTAGAAAAATATTGAGTCTCAATTTTCTAATGTGGATCTCACTCAAAAATATTGCAAAAATACTTGTTGAGGGTAATATGGGTCTGTGGTTGAGGGCCAGTACATTATCCTCAAAGAAATTCCCTCAATGTGAAGTAGAGGGAAAAAAATAAATTTTGCAATACAGGAAGAGATGAGAAGCCCTCACGGCCAGAACTAACCCCAGAAGAAAGTACTGGGGGAGTTCAATGAGGTTGGACTTTTGAGAAATAGCTAAAGCTTCTGTAAAGTCCAAAAAATTGAACTTCTTGTCCTTGGAGCAGAATAAGGTCCTAGGAAAGAGTGGAGATAATCTGACTGGTTTGGATGAAAAGGCAGAAATACCCTTTGCAGAAAAAAGGGGATAGGTCTTTAAGACCCCCTTTATTCCAATGAAACACAAAGACATTTGTACTAGGCGTTGAGCCTCCAATTTCTTGAAGATCAGTAAAAGTCTTTCGTAAGTGATGTCACTTATGATGATGACCTTACATGTAGAGCTTCAGATGTGACGTAACCTAAAAGGTAACGGTAAAAGAAGGTATTTCCTAATTTACCATAGAAATTGGTTGTCCATTGAGTTTTATGGTATGCTGGGGCAGCATTAATATGAACAGTAAACAAATCTTTCAAAGTCAGATGTTGTATAGAGATTGACGCAATAACAAGAAGGATTAAGACCTACTTGAGAATATTGATGGAGAATCTCTGTCTGGTTAAATATGGAAGAACTATAGAGAAAGTTTTGTGGAAACTGGTATTATGTTCTTCAGTTACAGGGATAGGACTAGACTTCTTGAAAAGATCTAGCCCCTGAAATAACCAGGTCTCGAGACGTACGTGAATGAGTGCAGAGGAGATCCTTAGTCTTAAAACAGCAAGTCTGGATCCTTCTATAATTTCAAATAGTAGCTGGAGAAAAAGACGCAATATAAGGGGATACCATGTTTGCCTCTTTGTGAGGGCAATATGAGTATCATGCGTTCTCTTGTTCAACATAAGCTACCATGAAGTATAGGAAATTAGAAGGAAAGTAGTGAATAAGGACCAACTGCAGAGAAAAAAATGCATCCCTGTTGTGGAAGTTCCAGTGAGATGTGGAACAAACCAGGGAATTGTGCAATTTTCTACGCTTTCACGTGGTCTAAACCCTGGTTACCTTTTCTTAAAAGGAAATTTTAAGGAATATGGTAAGAGTAGGAAAAAAACAGTCATGTAGGAGCATGACTGGCAGAGTCTATCAGCTGAAGCCGTTCTTAACTATCTGGCCGCTACCTATTAGGAGTAGCTCCGAGGCTCTCTGGCAAAGGCCCACAGTTGCAGAGCTTTGTTGTAGAATTGCAGAGAGCATGTTGTAGGTTGCTTAGATCTGGCTGTTGAATTGCCAGTGTGCAACCTAATCTATTCTGTTGGAGCCAAAGAGAATTGAAGGTGGCTAAGAATAGTAGACAGGCCTGATGCCTGCAACAATAAATAGTCCAAATGAGTTCTGGACCTCTTTTGGAATTATCTGTTATTAAGGCAGCATAAAAAGTTAGGTCCTATAGATTGGAGAGGACCAACAGACATAATTTGGAGTAGTGATACCCAATTTCTGTCCGAAAAGCTGCCTTAAAAAAATATCTGAGAAGAAGATGAACCGCAAAGGGGGAGAAAACTCTGTATGGAAACTTACTGGAGTAGGTATTGAAGAAAATCCTATGGCTTAGAGAATAAGCCCTCCAGTTGATTAGTAGTACTCTTAGAGACTGAATGTCTGGGCTAAGAGGGATAGAAAGTAATACAGAGTTGAGAAGACTTACAATTTGGTAAGTCTTTGAAGAGATAGGGTCCCCTTGCAGTTAAAAGTATGAGATATCCTCGTACAGGAAACTGACAAGGGTATAGGCTCACCCTGTTGTTAGTTGTTAGTCCTCCTTTTGTTTTAAAAGGAGAAACCTGTTATCTCTGGGGTATGATAGTCCTTAATAGCTCTTAGAGCTAGAAGGATAGATTTCTCTTGTAGCAAGAGATTCATGCCCAGAGTCGAGGATTGAGTCAATGTATGACTGATATCTCGGCATGGATGAGATGAATTTTAGATGCTTCTGTTTCAAAGAAGTAGGCTCAAAAGTTCTAAACCTCACACAGAAAAAGTGAATAAAATATCAGAAACCCTGCGATTGCTGGGTTTGCTGAGCCTGTTGAGGTTTTGATTCTCTTAGCCTGGTGTGATGTTGCCCATCTTTGGGAACATCTGCATAATGGGTAGAAGATGGATAAAACTTTTTTTCCCCTAGGGGGATAAAGCTTACTAGGGGATAAAGCTTTTTAGGAGATTTTTTATTAGCTGGGATAGAGGAAAGTTTTGACAATCCTCTGAAAGCAACAGCATCAGTGCTTAAATGATTAGCTTGAAATAAAGCCTCCTTGTTGAAGAGATTTTCACCAGTACAAGGAGTATTTCCCAGCCTTACCTTTACCCATCTGTCCAAGTCTGGCTTGGAGCCAGGCTATGCGTCGTGCTCCTATGGCTATAGCAGAGGTTCTGCTAATAGACTCAAAACAGTCCAGGGAAGCACGATTAAGGAACCTAGAGATATTTTGAGCATGATTGACTAATAAGAAATAGTCTGCTCTTTTATGCTCTGGAGAAAAGGGTTCAAAAACTAAGTTCTTTGTGACCTCTTCAAGAGATAATCCCATATAGAAAATATATGAGATAATTCTTGCTGAAAGCATGGATGCCTGGAAGCATCGACATCCAAAGGCATCTAAAGTCCTAGACTCACGACCTGGCGGATAAGAAGAGTGCTTCTTTGCACTCTTAATACGCCTCATTGCTGATTCTACAACAATAGAATGATGAGGAAGTTGAGTCTTTTGAAAACCTGGAGAAGGTGGCACCTTGTACATAGTGTCAAGTGTCTTAGAATGTGGGGATACCGTTAAAGGAGTTTCCCACATTCTTAATAGTAGATCTTGTAAGATCTGATGCAAAGGAAGCATGATCACCTCCTTTGGAATCCAGGGGAATTGCAGTGTCTCTGAATCCCCTGTAGGGATTCTTTACCAGGTATAGAAATGGCAAGTAACTTTGCCATATCAAGCAGAAAAGCTTGAAAAGAAATCTCCCCCAAGGAGGACCCTCTAAAATGAGGGGTAAAGGCTAGACTTGTTGAAAAATCAGCCTTGGTACCGATGGATTCATCCCAGTCATCGGGATCGGAAGACTTGAAAGGATGAAGCATCGGATATTTTTTAAAGCAACGTCTTCGGTACCGCCCGAGGTCGGTACCGAGACGAGTAGGTACCGAATCCCCCATGCTAGAGATCGATTCCAGGCTCGGCATCGAAGGAAGCGAGTCTGTCGAAGCAAGCATGGACGGTACCGACACCGATGTCGGTACCGATACCGGTACCGAAGCCCATACTGATACTCGAGGAACGGTCTGCAGCAACTCTAGCGGTACCGAAGTAGCCTAGAGCGCTAGACTACATTCATCGGTGAGGAGTGTTTCATCCATCACCATAGCCGATGCCGGGGTGTCGGTACCGCTCGAAGCGGCCACAACCACCGAGCATGGCCCAGGTATGTTCATCGAGGTAAGAACTCCGGGAACAACCTGAAGCCCCGTTAATGCTTGGAGCCCGAAGACTCCCGCCAGAGCTTTATTGCCAACTTTTCTTGTGCTTAATACTCTGTAGTCATTTTAACCTCTGTTTAGTCTATCCAAACGTCTTGGAAGATTTCAAGGGTTTCAGAGTGAGGCAAATGATTTCAATAGTGTAACAGTGTATGTATCTGCTATAGTGTATGCATCTGCTATATTGTCCATGATCACTCATACCTAGCCTTACCAGAAAATCTGTAACATTCAATAGTTTTTGCATTTAAATCTGTGTAAGTCTGTAACATTGCAATAGTACTTCAGTTGAAATCTGGTCTATCACAGCATGGCATCCATCACCCTAATCATTGCTCTCTGTTCCTACCTAACACGTATCACAAATGCATATATACCACACACGCCACACTACCAGACAATAATATGGCAACCAATATTTATCCATAGCCCAATACCCTTACCAATTATCCCCCTGCTACACACTAGCTACCCTGCCCCCGATATGAAAAGCCATAAAACAGACCCAAACACTCTATCTAAAAACCCAGGCAAACCACATAATAAACACAGCTCCAAGCCAAAAAGAAAGCAATGAAAACCAGCAACCTCAGCTCATAAAAGCAAACACCAGCACCCATACCAAAATCCACAATCCCCCATCATGATCTGCCTCATCAACGCCAGATCTATCAGAAATAAAACACACATCATACACAACATCATGACTGACAACAAACCTGATATTCTATGCATCACCGAAACATGGCTCACTGACACCGACCCAGCAATAGTAAACCAACTAACCCAACCTGACTATACAATGTTCAACTGCCCACGTCCTAACAGAAGAGGTGGAGGAGTCCTAATCCTCGCCAGAGCCTCCCTTCATTTAACAAACACATCCCTTGCTCCTTCTGAGGGCATAGATATACTCAAGATTGAGAATAAAACATTAACAATATGCTTAATCTACAGGCCCCCCACACCCCATCATGATAACCTGGCCACGGCACTAGAAATTATCTCAACCTCTGCAGTAAAGAAACAGCGAATTATACTGGGAGACCTTAACCTTCCTTCCATACCACACACCCAGGCCGTTACCTTCCTTGAAGCAATGGACCAGCTCGGATTCAACCAAATTATTCAGGAAACGACTCATAACAAAGGCAACACCCTAGATCTAGTGTTCATATCATCCAACACACAACTAAATGAAATGCGGAAACCTAAAACTCGAGTAACGCAAGTCCCCTGGTCTGACCACTACCTAATCGAACTGGAAATCCAACTACCAACCACAAAGGAGAAACATCAAGGCGACACAAAAATACCACAAAGGAAGTTCCGAAAATTCAACAGTGAAACACTGGTAGCATCTATATCCTCGTGCTTCGAATACACTCTCACGGATCTAGATAAGCTGGTAGACACATGGAACTCAAGGATCGAAGCAGCAGCAAGTCCAAACTGGACAACCACAAACACAACAACAAGAACAAGAACTGAACCTTGGTACTCCCCTACATTGTGCAAACTGAAAAGGGAATTACGCAGGCTAGAGAAAAAATGGAGGAAAGCCCAAACCGAGGAATGCAAGCGACTGTACCTAACTCTACTCATGGAATACAAGAATGAGGTCAACCAGGCAAAAAAGAATCACCACACTAACCTACTCAATAAAGCCATTAATAGACCCAGAGAGCTATTTGAACTTGTCAAATCTCTCACTAAAACCTCCCAGGACACCAACTGGACAAACGAAATCAAAGCTCAGACGATTGCAGACCACTACGCCAAGAAACTTAACCCGCAAGTACCCACTGCCACAGATCACAATATGTCTTTAACACTCACCCCTCAGAAAACCAACATGGTCCCGCATACAGAATCTAGAGCAGAATGGAGCACTTTTCACCAATTAAAAGAACAACAGGTCATAAACATCATAACCAATTTAAAATCCACAACCTCCCCTCTTGACCCATGCCCTGCGGCATGGATAAAAGCAACTAAAAATGAAATAGCAAAACCAATCACCCACATTGTCAATCAGTCACTTCAACAAGGTGTAATGCCTACCTATCTCAAGAGATCGCTTATAAGGCCCATCCTAAAGAACAAATCACTCAACAAAAGTGATCCTGCATCATATAGGCCAATCTCGAGTATATCTTTCTTAGCAAAGACGATTGTAAAAGCAGTCCAGCAGCAGCTGCAAGATCACACTTACGATAGGAAAGCCCTAGACATGCATCAATATGGTTTCCGTCAGCATCACGGAGTAGAAACCCTGCTACTAGCACTCCTCGACAACCTCCTCAGGGGTCTGGAGAACAAAAATGACATGTTCATACTTGTATTTATAGACATCTCAGCAGCATTTGATACAGTACATCACAGCACCCTCTTAAACCGCCTATCATCAATAGGTATAACAGGGACCCCCCTAAAATGGTTTACCTCATATATATCCAATAGGATGCAACAAGTCCTATTCAACAATGACAAAGCTGTTGCCTTCCCCCAGACGCAGGGGATCCCGCAGGGATCTGCCTTGTCATCTCTACTATTCAACCTGTATATAAAACCAATCTGTCAGATCTTTCAGAAGTGCAACATCAACTACCACATCTATGCTGACGATGTGATGCTGTACACACGCCTAAACACAACGCAGCCAGATTTCACTCCGTTGGAAAAATGCCTTGACATGTTACAAACATGGCTTCAACAAAACAACATGTCAATAAACCACAAAAAAAACAGAGGTCATGTTCATCTCCAAAAAAACCAACTTCTCCCCACCCACCACAGTCACCCTCAACAAAAACATATACCATGCGAAGCCTGCAATAAAGTACCTAGGAGTCCTACTAGACAACAACCTTAAGATGAATAACCATCTCCGAACAGTCAACCGAGCCATCTTCTACAAATTAAAAGTCCTCCAACCACTTCGCAGTATCCTGGAAAAATCTGACTTCAGGACTGTCGCACAAGCGCTAATCATTCCACACCTGGACTACTGCAACGCCATTCTCCAAGGGCTGCCAAAGAACACCCTAAATATCTTACAAATGGCTCAAAATGTTGCTGCAAGAATCATCATGGAAAAAAAGGTCACAGATCACATAACACCAGTACTTATGGAACTACATTGGCTCCCTGTAGCCGCTCGTATCATCTACAAACTACTCATAACAACGTTTAAACTCATTCACAATATTGCGCCCTCATACATTGGCAACCTAATCACTAAACAAGCACACAACAGGAACAGAAGAATCATACATCTCAACACTCTCTGTGTCCCAACCAGCATAAGATACGTTAAAACAGAAACAAGCAACAGAGCTTTCACCTATGCAGCGCCGATCCACTGGAACCAGCTCCCCTCTGAACTCCGAATGTCAAATAACCTGAATGAATTCAGAAGGAACCTCAAAACCCATTTATTCCAGGCATACTACAACCCAACCTAATTTCAGCACCTTACCACAACAAGTTCCCTTCTGCCCACCATAATGACACTCGGAATACACGCAGCATATTGACGACTGATATGTAATCCTGTATATATGTATATTATATCCCCCTCCCACGCACCTTTTAATCTAATGTATATTTAAAGTTGTGAAAAGTATCTAATCTCTAATCCGTGTGCTACGTAATCATTGCTCTAATCAAAATTGTATTCTTAAAAATTCATTGTATTGTACGATACATGATGATTCTGTAAAGAAAACCGCAGCTGATCGTAGGAAGCAGCGGTATATAAGTGTTTGCTAAATAAATAAATAAAAATAAATAAAATGTCCTCGAGGGCAAGGCCGGAGCCATCTCGATGCTGAGAAAGAGATCTACCACTCGAGGACTGGCTAATCTTTACAGACTTTTGTTTGGTTACCTGATCCTGTGAAGAAGAAGATATTCTAGCTGGTGACATCGAGTGCGATGTGAACTGGGTATCGAGTTGTGCTCGATCCTGAAGACTTCTTCTGTTTGAGCTCCAGCAGGAGAGACACTCCAGAGGGCAATGGACACTCCAGCAGGAGAGACACTCCAGAGGGCAAACATTTTAGACACCAAGTATGAGTGTCTGAAAATATATCTGTACCACCACATTTTGAGCATTTCTTAAGGATAGTGGCTGGCTTTTCCATAATGGAAGGATAGAGGCCTAGTGGCCTAGAAACCGTCAGGCACTAAACAGGAAAAAATTTCTAAGAAAAGAAGAAATTCTTCAATAAAAAGAAAGAAAAACACTGGCGGTACCGGTGGCGTCGAGGGAAGGCAGACGCGACCACAAAAAACTAAGAATAAAAAGAAGAATTTTCTGCGGTGACAGGAATACGTCCTGCAGGCTCAGCGGAAAATGGAAAACTGATGAGAGGGAAGTAAATGGGCGGGAAGGCAGCACGCATGAGCATGGGATGCTCCCAAAAGCTTTCTTTTTGGACGCTGGGGAGCATTCCCGCGCAGGCTCCGTCGGTACCGACGTACCCATATGTGAAGACTCATTCCTGCTTGTTCCTGGAGATAAAATATTTTCTCTTATTAGTCTTAAATAGGTTACACTGTAGCTTTCTATATTTTGATGGCGTAAACAATCGATCTACATTTACCCATTCCACTCCATTCATTAATTTATAGACCTCTATCATATCTCCCCTCAGCCGTCTCTTTTCCAGATTGAAAAGCCCTAACCTTCTCTTCATAGAAGTATCCTTCCATCCCCTTTACCATTTTGGTGGCTCTTCTCTGTACCTTTTCTAATAACGCTATATCCGTTTTAAGATACGGCGACCAGAATTGCACACAATATTCAAGGTGTGGTCACACCATGGAACAATACAGAGACATTATAATATCCTGTGTTTTATTCACCATTCCTTCCCTTATGATCCCTAGCATTCTATTTGCTTTCTTGGCCGCCGCTGCACACAGGGCAGAGGGCTTCAACCCAGCCTGATCCCTTTTCACCAACCTCAGCAGAAACCTTTGCAACCTACAGGCCAAGATTTTTTCTAGTATCTTAGCATCCAAGTTGATCAGTGAAACTGGCTTGTAAGAGCTGCAAGTCATTGCATTTTCCCCCGGTTTTGGCAATACAGTAATACCCGCCATCTGCATGGACCATGGTAAACCCCCGCCCCCCACCAACACCACCCATTTAACATCTATACCAAGGGCCCCACCAAAATATCCTTGAACACCCTGTAGAACGTTCCTGTCAGCCCATCCAAACTCGGAGCCTTTCCCACCTTTAAAAAACTGATCATGTCACACATTCCCCCTCCTTTATTTCCCAGTTTTAAAAAAAAACACCTCTTCCTCCCCCAACCAGGCCAGTGGACAATCCCGCAGGTACTCCTGACTTTTAGACACCTCCTCCCCCCACCTTCCACATATATAGCTTAGCAAAGAAATCCCAGAAGACCTCCCACACCTTTTCAGATCCCACCATCTGCATTCCTAATACTCTGCACCTGATGTTCCTTAACCCCGCTCCTTCAATCGCATAGCCAACACTCTACTAGCTTGATTGCCCTGTTCAAAATGTAGTTGCTTCACCTTCTCCAAGTTCTGGGCAATTTCTGCCGCCTTTAGCTGTTCCAATTCTCCTCTAGCCCCCTCCAGCTTTCTCATAATCTCCATTGTCCCCCTACTTTATGCTCCCTTTCCCACCCAGCAATCAAACCCCTCAGCTCTTCCTCCCATGCTCTCCTCTGTCTCTTTATCCCCTCCGCTATCCCAATCATTCGTACCATAGCCTTCATACCATCCCACGCCCCCAGAGATACCCCTACTCCCACATTCAACTGAAAGTGTTCTTCTATAACTTCCCGGATCCTATTCATACACCATTTCTCTTCCAATAAGGAGTTATTCAACCTCCAAAACTGAATCCTCCTATCATCCTTACCCAAACACACCTCTATATTCACCAGGCACGGTCAAACCAAGTAATCTCTCCTATTTCTGCTTTGATTACCTGATGTTCCAACCCCCCTCCCACTCATAGCATATCCAACCTATTTTAGGAGTTGTGTGGCTTAGAGTAAAAGATATAGTTTTGTTCACCTCGATGAAGCAGCTGCCACATATACATGTTAAAACCAGATAATCCACCATTCTCACCAACTTCCTACAATGAACCCGTCCTCCTAAAGATGCACCCCCATAATTATCCACTCTCGGATTCCTGGTGAGATTAAAATCCCCCCACCCCCTCACACACAATCATGGGCGCCCCCTAAAAGTTCACCAATTTGTCTCTCATTCGCTCAAAAAACTCTCCTTACCGATCATAAGATGCATAGATACAGGCAATGAGCACCTCAATCCCTCCCATTCCTGTTTGCACAAACAACAATCTACCTCCTTCATCCTTTACCACCTTCTTCACTTCCACTGCCCTATGCCTTGATACCAAAATACTCACCCCTTCTTTTTTGGGAGCTCTATTGTTGGCTGCCAGGGACACTTGGATTATAACCCCTGGATACCAGTAGATGCTTTTGCCCACCTGTCAAATGTGTTTCTTGTATCAGTAAAAAGCTTGAGGGAGTGGTAGGAGAAATCAGGGGACACCCCAAGAGAGCCAGACAAGAGGGAAGAAGACAATGATGGGGACTGCGGGACTGGTAGGGAAAAGAAAATGGACAAGTGATCAGACCAGGAAAGGGCCAAAGAAGATAACACAGTTGGGGGGTAAGGTAGATAAGGAGAAGACAGGATGAGGTCTAGCATGTGACCAGCCACATGGGTTGGGAAGAGCATGTGTTGTGTGAAGGAGAGATCCTGGAATAAGGTGCAGAGAACCCGATCCCGGGGGGGAGGGTGGGGGTTGAGGGGTCATTGAAATTAATATTGAAGTCCCCTAGGAAAGGAGGTGAAGATGACAAAGGGATGCTTCTGATAGGGTAAGGAGAAGGGAGTCCCACAGATCAGGGCAAAGTGTTAGGAGTGCATAAAGTAAAAGAAAATGGAGGGGGTTGGGGAAAATCGACACAAAGCAGGAGAGCTTCAGGATAAGACGGGAGTGACTTCTGAGACTGGAAAAGAGAAGCAGAGGAGGCGGCTACCTCACCACTGCTGTGACCCACCAAGATGTGGAGAAGGCCGTGAAGTTGGGTAGAAGGCAGCGATTGAGAAGTGGCTCCTCTTCCTCCCTCAGCCAAGTCTCTGTAAGGAACAGGGCATCAAGGTGCTGGGATGATAGCAAGTCTTGTATAAGGAGAGCCTTTGAACGGATGGATCTGCAGTACAGAAGAGCTGCTGAGATAATGAGGCCAAGCAATGGGTCGGATGGAGATGCAGAACACTGTATAGTCAGACAGGTGATGAGATGAGATTAGACCACGGGGAACAGTGGCCTCAAAGGAGTGTATGGTAGGATGCCTGCCCCAAAGGACCTATCCATTGGGCTTCATTATTGTCCACAGCAGCTTGTAGCTCATCCAGTCACTCCTCATGCTCAGTCATGCTCCTCCCCAGCTCCACCTCCTCTACTTTCAGCTCCTCCATTTTGCCACTTAATAACTCCTGTGTGGCGCTCACTTCCTCTTTTACCTCTTGGAATCAGTTCAGGATTTCCTCTTTCAAAATCCACGGCATCACTGCCATTCCAGCAGCTATTTTTGCCCCGTTCTCCTCCTCATCCTCTAGATCAGTCTCTCGTGGTGCTCTGTCCACCATCTTACCCTCCATGCGGTGCTTCTGCTGAACCCCAGAGAAAGCAAATTCCTGCAGGTTGGCTGTTTTATGTCTTGTCATCGCTTTAGCAGCTCGAGTGCACTCCGGATCACTTCACCTGCCCTCCGGTACTATCAGTGCAGTGAAAAGCCCTCAGGGAAGATAGAAGAGACACCAAATAGTGGATTCACGGCCAGAGCTCTGAGCTCAAGCCACCATCAGGTAGGATGTCAATGACAGAATTATTTAAAATTATGAGTGAGGTAGATCCATTAAATAGGGGATATTATTATTTAACCCTTTAAACCACACTAACACAAGAGAACATTAAATGAAATGAACAACTGGCAAGCTGAAAACAAGTCATAGAAATATGTTTTCAAGCAGTGAATAATTATGCTTGGTATTTGTTGCTGGAGGATGTGGTCAAGGCAATTAAGATAACAATGTTCAAAAGAGGTTTGAACAAGCTCCTGGAGGAACTGTCCATAAAAAAGGATTATCTAGGTACATTTTAGAAAGCTACTGCTTGTCCCTGGAAAGGAGGTATGAGAAAAAGAGATACATTTTGGGATCTATCAGGTACCCGTGCCCGCGACTGGTCATTCTCAAACAAAGGATGCTGGGCTTGATGCACTTTGATTGGACTTAGCATGGCTTCCTTATGTTCTTATGACACAAAGGAAGAAACAAAAAACTTATGAGGGGCATTCAGAGGCAACAGTCAGGGGGAATAAACCAGCTGGCCATCACCACTTAAAATAATGCTCACATATTCAGTGCTGGGGCCATATCCGGTCAGCGATATTCAGCTGCTGGCTGGATAGCTAAACAGGCTAAAGGCAGCCAGCTTAGTATTGGCTTAACGTTACTCAGTTAGTCCCTCAATATCACCACTGACCATGGATGCCACCCCCACTCTGCCCTGACGTAAAGCAGTTAGTGTCAGGGCATTCAGATGACTTCAGAAGCGATATTCAGCACAAACCGGGTATGTGCTGCTGAATATCCTGTTTAGCAGGATTAGCAAACCATCTTAATCCCTTTGAAAATGCTTTCCCTTAGTACATAAGCCCCTAAGAGACTGCATGAATTAGCAATCCTAATTTTTTGATGGAGGAAAAAGGGTTTTTTTTGTTTTTTTTTAACTATCCCATACTTTGGTGTAATTATTAAGCAAAACACTGTGTAAATGCTAACTAAATTAACAATACAGTATAGTAGAAAATGACTGACTTAAGTTATCGACGTGAAAGCAGACCAGTCTCAGATCTACAGAGAGTTTCAGTTCCCCATCAGAAAAGTGTGCTCTATTTTACTTTTTTTCTTTTTAAAAAAGATTTTTCTTTTAGCAAGGTAATTTTGTAAATGCTGGTAGGCCTTGTGCTATATAACAAGGACCCATGCTTGTCATTTTAAGCTTGGAGAAGGCAATTTTCAAAGTCATTTTCACAAGTAAAAGGTGACATTTTACTTACCAGATAAAGTCCTTTCCTTGAGTCCTGCTAGATCAGTCGAGACAAGTGGGTTCTGTTTACCTACCAGCAGAATGGTGGAGACAAAGAACCAATGAAATGCCCAGATTTCAATGACATAACTCCCATGCCTCTATTTGCCTCATCCACCAGAGGTCTCTTTAATATCTGTCCCAAAGCATATGAGAGAACATAGCAAGCTTCACACAACCTCTATCGTGGGCAATGAGTAACGAAATAGTAGAGAACTATTTGTACAGGAAAGCCCAAACAGAAGTCAGTCAGTACAAGATACAAAGCATGGCAGACCCCAAGAGTACCTCTGCAGAAGAACAAAGCCAACAGTTCCAGCTGGGGACAGGCCCTGGAATAGTCTAGCAGGACTCAAGGAAATGACATTAATTGGTAAGTAAAATGTCACCTTTCATATCGTCCTGCTAGACCAATCCAGACAAGTGGGATGTACCAAAGCTATGCCTCCACTGGACGGGAAGAAGACACAGAAGCTTGCAAATCCTTAGGGCCAAAGGCCATGTTCACCCGAGCATGGACATCCAAATAGTAATGCTTGACAAAAGTGGAAAGTGATGCCCATGATGCCACCTGACAAATATTTGCAGGGGCTACCGAGTTCCACTCCGCCCATGAGGACACTTGCGCTCGGGTAGAATGGGCATGCAAACCCTCCGGAACCAGCCAGTTCCACAAACGATACGCTGAGGCAATGGCCTTCTTAATCCAGCACCCCAAAGTAGACTTACCCACTGCGTCATCCTTGTGCAGACCAGCAAACAGCACAAGACAGTCTGACTTATGAAAACGATTCATAACCTCCAAGTACTGGAGAAGCAGCCTCCGGACATCTACAAGGCAAAGATCTCCCCCGACACTGCTCCTTAGAGAAAGAGGGCAGGCAGACCACCTGGTTCACATGAAAAAGACAGATAAGGATCTCAGCAAGACAGAGCCTGCAGCTTAGAAATCCGCCTTGCAGAACAAATCGCGACCAAGAAAACAGTCTTGAGCATCAAATCCTTAAAAGTAGGTTGCTTCAATGGTTCAAAGGGCTTAGACATCAGGGCCCTGAGCACCAGATCCAGATCCAGATCCAGATCCCTGGAAGGGACCACAAATCGGAGGGGAGGACACAGACACCGAACCTCGTGAAGAAAGAGTGGTTACTCACCTGTAACAGGTGTTCTCCAGGAGCAGCAGGAATCAGTCCTCACATATGGGTGCCGACGGAGCCCCCATGTGGAGCATTTCCCCAGCTTTCAAAGAAAGTCTTTGGGAATGCAGCGAGCATGCGCGGTCCCCTTCCCGCCCAAGGGTGCCATCTTGCTCAGTCTGATGACATAGCTAAAAGACAGCAAAAAAACAAAATGAATTATATGACTGCAACTCCCGGGGAGGAGGGAGGGTCATGAGGACTGATTCCTGATGCTCCTGGAGAACACCTGCTACAGGTGAGTAACTACTCTTTCTCCAGGACCAAGCAGGAAGTCAGTCCTCACATATGGGACTCCCCAGCTTCAGGCTACCGGGAACCCAAGCTGAACAATGAGCTCCCTCTAGAGCCCCAGCATGCGTGAAAGAATCTTCTCTGAGAACGCCCCTGTACAGTAGCCCAACACAAGGGCCGGAGGGTACGAGTTGCCTATACCTCAAAAAGATTACGGAGTACTGCCTGTCCGAAAGCACTGTCCCTGCGGGACTCCCTCTCGAGGCAGTAGTGGGCCGGAAAAGTCTGGCTTGAAGACCAAGTAGCAGCCCGGCAGATGTCTGCCAACAGAACAGAGTGGAGATGAGCTACTGACGCAGCTTTGGCCCTGACACGGTGGGCCATGACTCGACCCTGCAAGGAGAGGCCGGCTGCCCTGTACGCCCAGGCAATACAGTCTGCCACCCAGATGGACAAGGTACGCTTGGAGACAGGTAACCCCAGCTTATTAGGGTCAAAAGATACGAAGAGCTGAACAGCCCTTCAGTGTCCCTGCGTACGGTCAAGGTAAAAGGACAACGCTCTCCTACAGTCCAGGGCATGCAAGACCATTTCAGCCCGGCTGGCATGCGGCCTGGGAAAGAAAGTCGGAAGAACCACCTCCTGATTGAGATGGAAGGAGGAGACAACCTTTGGAAGGAACTTTGGGTGAGTCTGTAAGACCACCCTGTTCCTATAGAACCTTATTTATGGTGGCTCTGAGACCAGAGCTTGTAGCTCACTGACTCGCCTGGCTGAGGTAAGAGCTACCAAAAACAACGCCTTCCAGGAAAGAAAGCGTAAAGGACAAGTAGCCAGAGGCTCAAATGGTGGGCAAGTAAGTTGTTGCAAGACCACATTCAAATCCCACTCAGGTGCAGGTGGACAAATCGGAGGCTTGAGCAAAAGGAGGCCTCTGAGGAAGCGGGTCACTAAAGGGTGGCCTGACAGACTGACCTTCCACCGGTGAGTGGTGCGCTGACAGAGCACTGAGGTGGACCCGAACAGAGTTGGATTTAAGGCCCAGGTTGGACAGGTGAAGCAAATATTGCAGCACCATTGGCACCAGGCATGAAAAAGGATCCTCCTTGTGCTGAGCACACCAGGTGGAGAACCTACACCACTTGAGGGCATAAGATTTTCAAGTGGAGTGCCTCCTAGAGGCCAAGACCACCTCCTCCACTTCCCTAGGTAGCAGTAAGGGAGCTAGAACTACCCTTTCAGCATCCAGGCCATCAAATTGAGGGACTGGAGGTTGGGGTGCAAGAGAGATCCCTGATCCTGAGATAGGAGATCGGGTTGCACCACCAGAGGGAGTGGAGTGTCCACAGCCAACTGCAGAAGGAGTGGAAACCACGGTTGCCTCTGCCATCTGGGGGTCACCAGGATCACCGAGGCCTTATCCCGAAGCACCTTGAAAAGGGTCCAGGCCACTAGAGCCATGGGAGGAAATGCATACAGTAGGCTCGTAGACCAAGAGATTAGAAACGCATCTGCTGCTATTCTCAGAGGATGCGGTTGTCTGGAGCAGAACCTGGGTAGTTGACGGTTGAGCGGACTGGCAAAGAGATCGATGGTTGGAAGACCCCACCTGAGGAAGATCCGCTGGACCACCAGAGGATTCAACTGCCATTCGTGTGGCTGCAGAATCCTGCTCAACCTGTCTGCCAGGTAATTCTCTTGGCCGGGCAGATAAACTGCCTTGAGGAGCATGCCCTATTTGACTGCCCATGAGCACAGGGCCTGAGCCTCCTGACACAGAAATCGGGACCCTGCGCCTCCTTGTTTGTTCACGTAGAACATGGCAACAGACTGGTGAGAGAGGGCATGAGAGAAAGTTTGGAGAGCCAAACAGATAGCTCTCAGCTCCAAGAGGTTGATCTGCTGTGCAGCCTCCCAAGGGGACCAGAGGCCTTGGGTGCATGCCCCCTGGCAATGTGCACCCCAACCCTGAAGAGAAGCATCTGTTTTCAGCACATGTGTTTGTGGCGGTGACTGAAAAGGCACTCCTTGCACTAGATTCGGGAGATGCAGCCACCATTTCACGGAGGCCGCCAGTCGTTTGGACACCCTTACTTTGTCTCCCAAGTGTCCTGTGGCTTGCAGCCACTGAGTTCTGAGGCCCTACTGAGCAGGCCGCATGTGCAGACGGGCATTTGGAGTAACATGGACCGTGGATGCCATGTGGCCTAATAGTCTCAGGAATTGCCTGGCGGAAACCAGAGAATTGCTGTGGAACTGTCTGGCCAAGTCCATCAGTCTGTGGGCCCTGTCTACAGGCAGATAAGCCTTTGCCTGAAGGGTATCCAGCCTTGCTCCTATGAACTCTGTGTTCTGTGAGGGGTGCAAAGTGGACTTTGCAAAGTTTATGACAAACCCCAGATGCTGTAGAAGGGAGACAGTGAGGAGGGTGGCCTGTCTGGTTTCCTGTGGAGACTGACCCCTGATGAGACAGTCGTCCAGGTATGGAAAGACAAATATGCCCTGGACTCTGAGATAGGCCGCTATCACTGCCAGGCATTTGGTGAAAACCCTGGGTGCGGAGGTTAGGCCAAATGGAAGTACTCTGCACTGAAAATGATTTCCTCCCACTACAAATCTGAGATATTGTCTGTGGTCTGGATGAATGAGGATGTGAGTATAAGCATCCTTTAGGTCTAAGGAGCATAGCCAATCTCCCTGCTGGAGGTAGGGCAGCAGTATTCCAAGGGTAAGCATCTTGAACTTTTCCCTCACCAGGACCTTGTTGAGATTTCTCAAGTCAAGGATGGGCGAGAGGCCTCCTGCCCTTTTTGGTACTAGAAAGTACCTGGAATAGAAGCCTTGTCCCCCTCAGGTGGTGGGGCACCGGTTCCACCGTCTGCTCCTGTAGAAGACTTGTCAACTCCTGAAGGAGTAAGTTCCTGTGTAGAGAGAGTCTTAGAGGCTCCCCTGGAAAGTAGGAGGGGGGTAACTGGTTGAAGTGGAGCAAATAGCACTTCTGGACTATGCTGAGCACCCAAGTATCCCGCGTTATGGCTGACCACCTGTGGGCGTACAGGGTCAGCCGGCCTCCTGTGCTGAGAGGGGACAGCTGAGGAGGAGAGGCTATGCCACTGGAGTCAAAACCCCGCTCCCTGCTGTGCAGGAGCCGGAGCTGGTGGCTTGGGGGATTTCTGCCTACGGGGCCCATGTCCCTGCCCCTTGGCTTGCTGACCCTGTTGGGGAGCTGTGGAGGCCTAGTATTGAGGGTAAGATTTGTAGGCAGAGGACTTCCTCGGGTAAAAAGGACGTTTTCCCCGAGCCCATCTTCTTTTGAGAAGGGGCAGAGGTCTTTCTGGACAGCCTTGTCCTGGTGAGAGTCTCGGACTCGAGTTCTGCAGCCTTTTCAGCCATGGGCTTGCCAAAGAGGTTCTCACCTCGGCAAGGGACATCGACCAACTTGTCCTGCACCCATGGCTCGAGGTCCGATGACTGTAGCCAGGCCTGACGGCGTGAACCGATGCCGGCAGCGGCTACTCGGGCCAAAGCCTTGATGCCATCATAGGCTGCTCGAGATATAAACTTCGAGCACTCCCGGATCCCAGATGACAAGGCTTTGAACCTCTGCAAAGGTTCCTCGGAGAGACCAGCAGAGAATCTGGCAATCTCCTTTGCCAGGTCTCGAAGGTATATGCCCATGTACAGCTGGTAAGTCTGGACACGGCAAGCAAGCATAGAGCCCTGGAAGCACTTTCTACCAAGGGCACCCAGGTTCCAGGCCTCCCGGCCAGGGGGCATTGAGGAGTGCATCTTCTGACTCTTCAGACGATGCATGGCCGATTCCACAACCATGGAGTGGTGCGGCAGCTGTGCCTTCTGGAACCCAGGGCTCTTGCAGACTCGATAAATGGAATCGACCCACTTGCTAAGAACCAGCATCGAGGTCGGCGCCTCTACACATGCGGAAGAGCAACCGTCCCAGCATCGGAGGAACCGGTACAGTAAAGGCCTCCTTGGGAGGAGAGTCATACTGCAGGGCCTCGAGCTCCTCAGCTCGAGGCTCCTCCTCGGGGTCCGTGGGGAAGGCCAAGGCCTTGGCCATGTCCCTCACGAAGTCCGAGAACCGGGTATCCTCCGGGGGGGGGGGGGGGGGGGGTGGGGACCTTCTCTGAGGTTCAGACTACGGTGAGTCCGAAGGGACGCACTGGGTCCGAAAAGTGTCCGGGGACTCATCATCCTCTGTTTCCCATTTCGACCCCTCCGAGGAGGAGTCGAGCGGCTCCGGTCAGGCGGGCACCAATGCCATCCGCCCCGACGCCGAGGGTACCGGCGTCGACGACCTCGGTCCCGCACGGGAGATCGAGGGGGGCCTCGGCCGAGGATCGACTCAAGATCTCATGGACTCGAGGATCAGCTTGGCCTCCGGGGTCAACTTGGACATCGAGGTCCCGGTGGTCGGGGCAGATGCACCGGTGAGACCGGCGATCAGTACCCGCTGCTGTTCCATGAAGGCAGCCAAGCTGCTCTCCAAGGCTGTCACAACCTGAGTCCGAGCTCAGGAGACCCAGCAGCCTCAGACTCGGGCCCCGACGGCGTTGGGCCCGACGTCGGCTCCCCCGGAGGAGAGTCCACGAGGACTACAGTACTCACGTGACTCGGGGCCTCCGTCTCTACACGAGGTTGTTTAGCAGGCCTCTCCAACTCCGAAGACCCGGGACGGCAGTCGGGTCTATGCGACCTGGACCTCGAGGAGCCAAGAGTGTCCGACGCTGCCCTCGCGGGTTTCTTCTTCCTGCGGTGCTCCTGCGAAGGAGACCCCCTCTCAGAGGAGCCACGACGATGCTCGGGGTCGGACTCCTGAGACGTCGAGGCCTCTGACGAAGTCCGGGCTCGGCCAGATGCGGAATCAGAGAAGATCCTTTCGCGTTGATGCTGCCGGCTCCTCAATGCCTTGGAGGACATTTTGCCACACGGGACACAGACCAGCGGGTCATGGTCGGGCCCAAGGCATCGGAGGCAGCAGTCGTGTGTGTCAGTGAGAGACATCAGTTTCTTACACCAATCACACTTCTTAAACCCGCTGGCAGCCATCGGGGGAAAAAGAGCCCCTGGTAGGGTAGGGCTAAATGGCCAATTTTCCCAATGGAGAAAGGTGAATAGTGGTGTACCCCAGGGATCTGTGCTGGGTCCGCTGCTTTTTGACATATTCATAAATGACCTGGAAAGTGGAATAACGAGTGAGGTTATCAAATTTGCAGATGACACAAAACTATTTAAAGTTGTTAAAACCCAAGAGGATTGTGAAAAATTGCAAGAGGATCTTGATAAATTGGAAGACTGGGCATCAAAATGGCAGATGAAATTTAATGTGGACAAGTGCAAGGTTAGGCATCTAGGGAAGAACAACCCAAACTATGGTTACACGATGCAAGGTTCCACATTAGGAACCACCACCCAGGAAAAAGATTTAGGCGTCATTGTGGATACCATGTTAAAACCCTCGGCCCAGTGTGCAGCGGTGGCCAAGAGAGCAAATAGAATGCTAGGTATGATAAGGAAAGGAATGGAAAATAAAACAAAAGATATTATAATGCCTCTATATCGTTCCATGGTGAGACCGCACCTTGAATATTGTGTGCAATTCTGGTCGCCGTATCTTAAAAAGGATATAGTGATTTTAGAAAAGGTACAGAGAAGAGCCACCAAAATGGTAAAGGGGATGGAAGGATACTCCTATGAAGAGAGGCTAAAAAGGTTAGGGCTCTTTAACCTGGAAAAGAGACGGCTGAGGGGAGATATGATAGAAGTCTATAAATTAATGAACGGAGTGGAACGGGTAAACGTAGATCAATTGTTTACCTTATCAGAATATAGAAAGACTAGGGGACATGCAATGAAGCTACAGGGTAAACTATTTAAGACTAATAAAAGAAAATATTTTTTCACTCAACGTGTAATCAAACTCTGGAATTTGTTACCGGAGGATGTAGTAAAGGCTGTTAGTGTAGCTTGGTTTAAAAAAGGTTTGGATAAGTTCCTGGAGGAAAGGTCCATAAACCATTATTAAGAAGTGACCGAAGATATCAATGCTTGACTCAGTACAAGCACTGTGGAACTTGTGTCTCTTGGGGAAATTGCTAGGTACATATGACCTAGATTGGCCACTGTTGGAAACAAAATACTGGGCTTGATGGACCTTGGTCTGACCCAGTATGGCATATCTTATGTTCTTATGCAAGGTCAAAAGACTGGGCTGCCAAGGAAAAATGAAAAAATGGCGCGAACGCTAGTCTCTAAGGACAAAATCCGAAAAATGAAGTCCGGGCTCGATACCGGTGTACTGGGCCCAGGCGGGAAAGGGAACTGGCGTCGAACCGAATAATTACACGGATCCACACCGAAAAAAATCAACTTTTTCACGGGTGACTACGATACACGTCCGTTGGGCTCCGCGGAAAAATGAAGACTGAGCAAGATGGCACCCTTGGGCAGGAAGGGGACCGCGCATGAGCGCTGCATTCCCAAAGGCTTTCTTTGAAAGCTGGGGAAATGCTCTGCATGGGGGCTCCGTCGGCGTCGACGTCACCTATATGTGAGGACTGACTTCCTGCTTGGTCCTGGAGAAAGCACAAAACATCCAGGTGTAAGGCTAGTGACGTACCAGCCATCAGACCTCTGAAACAGGTCAAAGCTGCCACCTGAACCTTCAGGGAGCTAAAAGAGAGGCCCTTTTCCAAATCTTCCTGAAGAAAGGACAGCAGGGACAGCCCCTTGGCCACTTCAGGGACCAGCTGCGGTGTGTCACACCTCTGCACAAAAAGGCATCAAACCCACACATATGCCAAGTTGGTCGACCTCCTCTGGGCTCCTAACAGAGTGGAAACCACTGCTAGAGAGTAGTCCTTACACACTAGCAGTCTCCTTTCAAGAGCCAAGCCACCTCCTGCCCTAAGGAAAGCAAGGCTGGACTAACTGCATCCTCCGGCTGGGAGGGGGAAGCAAGTTCTCCAGAGATGACTCAGAAGCTGCCATGTAAGAAGAGCAGAGTCCAGAAGCCAGAGATGAACTGCCTCGCTTACCACAGGCCAAACAACATTTCCTGGAAGAATAAAGAGAGTTAAGGAATGTATCACAATAGCAGGCAATAAGGCTGCAGCGGCCCGAAAAGCACGCGTTAACAGCACTCACGCAACAAGACGCCTTACGTGCGCTTGGGTAGGTACACATGCACAGACAGTGCAACCATTAGGCGCACAAGAGTAAAAGACAATACTAAAAAGTGTGCAGAAAATGGCAGGAAACCCCCACACCATGCCAAAGGTCGCCAGCAGTCCACTTCAAACTGCACCCCAGATGGACGGAATCGGGAGCCCTCAACAAGGGCAATGACTACGCCAAGCCTTGGTACTCATCCCCTGAGAGCCCCAGGCAGCTCTACTCTCTTGAAACAGTTTCTCTGTTTTTTAGGCACTGCGTTTAAGGTGGCTGGCAGGCAGATTCCTCTGAGAGCCTTCTGCAATCTTCGGGAGAGAGTAGGGGGGACAGAGGAGGAGGGAGGGTGCGTTGAGTTTGTGTGAGACTGCTGAACTTCCAATTTTCTGGCTGCTCAACAGCACCTTAACAGGATAAGAATATGGAGCTTAAACAGTTTTCCCTCCTATGGCTACAGAAAAGACTGCAGTCTAGTGGGGTCTCCCATGTTGTGCTTAAGAGAGTCACCCTCAAGGTAGTCATTCACAAGCGTTTAAATCAATCTTTTCCTCGCAGTTATTCAGATTTTCTTCAGTGTAGAAAATCCATCCACCATCTGCTGGAGACAAAGAAATACTGAAGAGTCCTCTAATGGCTGCAGCGATTAGTCATGGCAGTAATGTCATTGAAATCTGGGCACTTCATTGGTTCTTTGTCTCCACCAACCTGCTGGTTGGGGGAACACATCCCACTTGTCTGGACTGGTCTAGCAGGATGATATGTGCTTTACTCAATGAAATGGACTATTTGAAAACTGCCTACCCTATGCGGGTAAAAGTATACATACTTTTCTCTGCATTCAGCAGAGATGCTTCTGGGGGCAGGTTAGCAAGCATGTTTTGGTACACACAGAAAGAGGAGGTGCAAGTGTTAATGGGTATTCTTTCCCTAAGCAATTTTTCAAGTACAAGTATGCACATATTTTTGCTTTTTAAATAAAAAAAAAATCCTGACTGATTTTGCAGCTATGCGAGAAGTATAAATATTGTTATCTTCAAATATTACATACTGTGACTATTCAATTACACCTACTTGCACAGAAATCTCTCGCAAGTCACTTCTGTAACTATTTTCCCTATGTCCTATTACTCCCAAAGGGACATAGGGAAAATAGTTTCCCCTTCCATTGTGTGTCCGTTACAGAAAGTGATGGAAAATGCTTTCTGCTGATGTCTATTTCCATCCGTGTACTTTTTCAATTTATAAGTGCAAATTTTCACTATCAGGAAAACTACACATTGCCTTGTGAAAGTATTCATTCCCTTGGTTTTTGTCCTATTTTGTCGCATTACATACAGCCTGGAATGAAAATGTAGATTCATTTGGATGTTAGGTAATGGACCTAACAATATAGTCCAAATTGGTGAAATGAAATGACACTAAAATAGCTTGTGTATATATAAAAAAAAAACCAAGTAAAAACTGAAAAGTTGTAAGTGCATATGTATTCATCCCTTTGCCATGAAACCCCAAAATAAGCTGTGGTCCAACCAATTAACCTCAGAAGTCACATAATTAGTTGATTAGGGTCCACCTGTGTGCAATCAGTGTCACATGATCTGTCACAAGATGCCTTTATAAATTATACCTGTCCTGAAAGGGCCCTGACTCTGCAACACCACTAAGCAAGCAACATGAAGACCAAGGAGCACTCCAAACAGGTAAGAGACAAAGTTGTGGAGAAGTATAGATCAGGGTTGCGTTATAAAAAAAAATATCCCAAATTCTGAATATCCCATGGAGCACAATTATATCCATTATTAAAAAAAATAGAAAGAATATGGCACCACTACAAACCTGACAAGAGAAGGCCGCCCACAAATCCCACAGACCGGGCAAGGAGGGCATTAATCAGAGATGCTACAAAGACAACAAGGATAACACTGAAGGAGCTGCAAAGGTCCACAGCGGAGATGGGAGTATCTGTCATAGGACCTCTTTGAGCCATACACTCCACAGAGTGGGGCTTTATGGAAGAGTGGCCAGAAAAAAAGCCATTGTTTAAAGAAAGAAATAAGAAAACATGTTTGGAGTTTGCACAACAGCATGTGGTGGACCCCCAAGAAGGTTCTCTGATCAGATGAGACGAAAATTGAACTTTTTGGCCATCATGGGAAACGCCATGTATGGCGCAAACCCAGCGCTTTCCACAGTGAAACATGGTGGTGGCAGCATCACGCTGTGGGGAAGCTTTTCATTGGTAGGGACAGGAAAACTGGTCAGGACTGAAGGAATGATGGATGGCACTAAATACAGGGCAATGACCTGTTTCAGTCTGCCAGGGATTCGAGACTGGGACGAAAGTTCACTTTCTAGCAGGGCAATGGACCCTAAACATATCGCTAAAGCTAGTTTACAGGGAAACATTTAAATGTCTTGGAATGGCCTAGTCAAAGCCCAGACCTCAATCCAATTGTGAATCTGTGGCATTACTTGAAGATTGTTGTACACCAATGCAACCCACCTAACTTGAAGGAGTTGGAGCAGTTTTGCCTTAAGGAATGGGTGAAAATCCCAGTGGCTAGATCTGCTAAGTTAATAGAGACATACCCCAAGAGACTTGCAGCTGTAATTGCAACAAAAGGTGGCTCTAGAACGTATTGACTTTGGGGGGTGAATGCATATGCACACTCCTGCTTTCAGTTTTTTTTGTCTTAATTATTGTTTGTGTCACAATAAAGGATATTCTGCACTTCAAAGTCATAGGCATGTTATGTATATCACATGGTGCTAACCCCCAAAAATCCATTTTAATTCCAGGTTGTAATGCAACAAAACAGGACAAACACAAGGGGATGAATACTTTTGCAATGCACTGTAAGTTACATGGCATCAGAAAAATAGACACTTATGCGACTATATCAGGTGCAGCAAGATGGCAGCCATTCCTGCATCAAAGTCCAAGTAAGCACCTATGTTTCCTATGCTGTATAAGCTTATGTGTGTATACTTCCCCTTTAGATTTTGAATATCTTTTTTATATATTCTATTTGTATTTTTATGGTTTCTTGAACTGCCTCGAGAGGTCTTGGGTCAGGTCTGGCAGTACAGAAATAAAAAACTGACCAGTAATCCAAGTTGAAAAAAGCAACCAATCAGAAATAGGCAAGGGGACATACACACAAGTCATTTCTTTAACAGTCACTGCCTCCTCAGCTCATACATCTATATACAAACAGCTTCTATTTCATAATATGAACACATTCACACAAATGACAGAATTCTGGTCACAAACACATGCTTGCTAATTCAAGCGCTCTCTCAAATATGAGCACAGACTCATAAGAGCTCTCTCATACATGGTCCCCTGCGAAATCTCACTCTTATTCCATACACAAATACCTACCCATTTCTCACTGACACACAAAATATTTTACACTCAGTGTAGTGTGCCTTTGGAGTGCACCTATTCTATCTTGCTGCTACTATAACTTTTACAGAAGGTTAAAGGGTTTGCCAGCTAGATTGCTTCATACCCAAGCTATTGTAAAATGAATACTTACATTACCTGAAATTCACAAGTGGCACACCTGCTTGAACTGAATTCTAACAAAAAGTAACTTGAAACTAATGTGTGGAGCATAACAAGAACGGTGACTTGAAACCACAGAGACTCTCTTGGTGTTGTGGGTAATAAGCCTGAAAATAACAATATATTGTGACCATCAGTCCACAACATTCATATCAGCCTTACATATTATTTTGACCTTACATTTGAAGGGTTTTACTTTCTACATCTAGTGAACAGAAAAACAGTCATTTTTGAAGATGGGTCTAACAGATCCTTAAACTGTTTAAAGAGGAAGCTCCTTTACCCTCTTAATAGTTTAAAATCGTGTTAATGAACACTTATATTTCCTCATTCTTGATAGACATCTTGATAAGCCATTGAGTACTGGAATTCTGAATGGAACCTTAGAAAATCTAAAGGCAGAAAAACAGAAGGCATCTACTCTGTTCATTTAAAAAAATAAAGAGAAGAAAAATAGGGTTTCTGGAAAGTGTTCAGTTAGCCACACCTAAATGAAGAAATACAACACATCTTGTTTTGATCAATGGTGAGAACTAGAGGGGAGAAAGTCTTCATGTTACACAACGGACAATTTAATGAAGCGTTCTCTGGACAACAATAACATAACACTTACTTTGAAAGAAATTGTACCATGGCCCAAACACCACCATACAACAATCCTTTGATGAGCCAAGAATCTATGTCAAGGTTTGCTATAAACCCAACTAGCCAAATCACTAGGAAAGGAGTTCCAAGCATCACCTTCTGACGAAACTCCTGAAAAATGAAAACATTTTAGTATACAAACAAAATATTAGAAAGAAAATCTCTATCCTCTTCATCCCCATCCCCTTAGGCAAACCAAGAGCTGCAATATCCTTGCCTTCCAAGACAAGGAGCATCTTCAGAAATAAATTACTAAATTAAACAGCGTGCATTCCTATCTAAGCAGGTAGAAGAAAGCACTACCTGTTCTTTTAAGAGTCCTCTGGTATCCAAAGTTTGAATAAAAATGAAATCTCATCTGATAGTGTGTGCATGTGTAACTACTCAGACTTCCACCTACCACCTGAGGAGTTTACTGGATAACATCTTTGTTTCACTCTGTTAATGCAGAGAAAGCATAGGTACTCACCTGTAACAGGTGATCTCCGGGAACAGCAGGAATTTAGTCCTCACATATGGGTATCATTGGTACCAACGGAGCCTGCGCGGGAATGCTCCCCAGCGTCCAATTAGAAAGCTTTTGGGAGGATCCCACAGCGCCTGCGTGCTGCCTTCCCGCCTTTCCCAACTGCCTCTCTCCAGTTGAGTTTTAAAGCTGAGACAAAGACAGAGAGAGAGGGAAAGGAAAGAGATAGAGAGATACAACTCCTAGGGGAGGTGGGTGGGTTGTGAGGACTAAATTCCTGCTGTTCCCAGAGATCAGCTGTTACAGGTGTGTAACTAGGCTATCTCCAGGAACAAGCAGGGATGTAGTCATCACATATGGGGACTCCCTAGCTTTAGGTGCCAGGGAGAGACCCCAGAAGTTGTGTGTCCCTGAACAGGGCTCCACTTCCCCCCATGGATCTCTGGCATCCTACCAGGGATGGTGGGTAGGAGTTGATTAGGTATGGAACAGGTGTTGGAGAACAGCCTGACCAAACAAGGCATCCTGGCGGGAGTCCTTGTCCAAGCAGTAATGGGCTGTGAAGGTATGAACCGAGGCCCAAGTGGCTGCTCGACAGATGTCGTCAATAGACACAGAGTGCAGATGAGCCATTGAGGCTGCCATGGCTCTCAATTGTGAGCTGTGACATGGCCCTCCAGTGAAAGGTTCTTACTCTGATAGGAAAAGGAAATACACTGAGCAATCCAGTTAGAGAGTGTTCTCTTGGAGACTGGAAGTCCCAAATGAGAAGGATCAAAAGCAACAAAGAGTTGAGAGGACTTTCTATGTTGCTGTGTTCTTTGTAAGTAAAAGGCTAAAGCTCTTTTACAGTCCAAGGTATGAAGATTCCTCTCTGCATTTGATGCATGAGGCCTTGGAAAAAACACAGGTAGGTAGACCGCTTGGTTTAGATGAAAAGGCAAAACCACCTTTGGCATAAAGTGTGGATGAGTCTTAAGGACTACCTTGTCATGATGGAACCTTGTATAAGGTGGATCAGCTACTAGCGCTTGCAACTCACTAATGCGGCGTGCTGATGTGATTGCAATGAGAAAGATAACCTTCCAAGAAAGGAATTTCAAGGAGGTAGTAGCTAAAGGTTCAAAGGGTGGCTTCATGAGCTGCCCAAGAACCAGGCTTAAGTCCAATGCCACCGGTGGTGGCCTGATGGGAGGCTTAGTTAGAAGGCCTCTCATAAATCTTGCTATAAGAGGATGAGAGGAAATAGGTTGTCCATTTAGAGGCTTAAAGGAAGCTGCAATAGCACTCAAATGGACTCTTACTGAGTTAGTCTTAAGTCCTGCATTGGATAAATGAAGGAGATACTCCAGCAATGATTCCAGAGGTATTGCAAGGGGGTTAAGACCCTTCTGCGAACACCATATGGTAAACCTTTTCCACTTAAAAGCATAAGAGCGTCTTGTGGAAGGTTTCCTGGAAGCAAAAAGAATATCTTTTACTTGCTGAGGAAGATTAAGATCTTGGAGATCTAGGCCTTCAGCAACCAAGCCCTGAGATGCAGAGATTGGGGATTGGGATGCCATAACATTCGGTCCTCCTGAGATAGGAGATCTGGAGCAGACCCTAACTCCAGGGAGGGAGCTTAAGAGAGATGTAGAAGCAGAGGGTACCACACTTGCCTTGGCCAATGTGGAGCTATGAGAATCATATGGCCTCTGTCTCTCTGAAGCTTGAACAGGGTTTTGGGAATTAGGGGAATGGGTGGAAAGGCATACAGGAAGTCTTGACCCCAATGAAGGAGAAAAGCATCCCTGGCCTGAGCCTTCTGAGCCGGAATTCTGGAACAGAACCGGGGAAGTTTGGCATTCCACGGACTTGCAAAGAGGTCTATGTCCGGGGTTCCCCAAAGTTGAAAAATCTTGGTTACCTGGTCTGCATGCTGAGACCATTCGTGAGGAAACAGAACTCGACTGAGTCTGTCTGCCCAAGAGTTTTGTATGCCTGGAAGATACACTGCCAGGAGATGAATCTGATGCTCTCTGACGAGGGCCCATAGTCGCAAAGCTTCTTTGCAAAGCGACAGAGAGCCTGTTCCCCCCTGCTTGTTCACATAGAACATGGCTACTTGATTGTCCGTATGAATGAGGACTGTCTTGTAGCTGAGCAGGGTGTGGAACACTTGCAGAGCAAGGAAGATTGCTATGAGCTCCAAGAGATTGATATGTAGATGACTCTCCTGTGGAGACCAGGTGCCTTGGGTGGAGAGGTCTTGGAGATGAGCTCCCCATCCCATCGGAGAAGTATCTGTTGTGAGAGTTGCTTGGGGTAAGGGTTGTTGGAAAGGGGACCCCAGCAACAGGTTTTGAGTGGACTTCCACCACTGGAGGGACAAAATAAGGCGACTTGTGTTTGCTATTTTGTCTGACAGGCCTCCTGATGCCTGGGTCCATTGGGTGGATAAAGTCCACTGAGCTGCCCTCATATGGAGGCGAGCATAGGGAACCACATGCACAGTAGATGCCATGTGGCCTAGTAGTTGTAACATTTCTCGAGCAGTTAGATAAGGCTTTAGCACTGCTTGAGAAGCTAACTGCACCATGCGAAGGCAACGGGCCTGGGGGAGATAGGCCCTTCCCTTTTTTGGTATCCAGCAAAGCTCCTATGAACTCTAAAGACTGAGTGGGAGTTAGACTGGATTTTGGGATGTTTATTACCAGCCCTAAACACTGAAGGATACGCATTGTGCAGGATAGAGAAGTCCTGGCCTCTGACTCTGTTGGTGCTTGAATGAGCCAGTTGTCTAAGTAAGGGAAGACGAATATCCCTAGAGTGCGGAGAAATGCTGCTACTACAGCCATGCATTTCATGAACACCCTTGGTGCTGAGGCCAGGCCAAAGGGAAGCACCCTGTATTGGTAGTGCTTTTGCTGAAAAAGGAACCGAAGGAACCTTCTGTGGGTTGGATGGATGAGGACATGAATGTACGCATCCTTGAGATGTAGAGAACAAAGCCAATCCTGACTCTGAAGGTATGGCAACAGAGATCCGAGAGAAATCATTTGGAATGTCTCTGACAAGAAATTTGTTCAATTTTCTGAGGTCTAAGATAGGTCTGTAACCCCTGTTTTCTTTGGGATAAGAAAATAAGGGGACTAGAACCCTGTACCCTGCTGATGAATGGGTACTTCTTCTATTGCCCCTTGGGCAAGAAGGATAGCAACCTCCTGACCTAACAGGTTGATGAGAGAGGTCGGAGAATTGAACTGCTTTACTATTGTGTGAGGGGGCATGCTTGAAAAATGAAGCTTATACCCCTCCTTTATGATGGACAGCGTCCAATGCTTTGCTGTTATTTGCCCTCATTTGGGGGCAAAATGACATAACCTTCCTGGAATGGTGGAAGGCTCTGGTCCCCCGAGAGCCAGGAAGGCTAAGTTCTCTAGTTGAGAGTCAAAGGCCCTGTGGAGGCTGAACCTGCTGGGCCGGTTGAGGCCTAGCAGCCTTTGCTTTCTTCTGTTTGGGTGATTGCTGACCTTTCCTGGCAAGCTGACCTGCAGAATGTCCCTGCTGGTCATTTTGTTGTATGTAAACCGCGCTGACAATAGTGCGGTATATAAGAAATTGTAATAAATAAAATAAATAAAATAAATAAGCAGGATAAAATCTTTTCTTTTTAGAAAAGAATGGTTTCTTGAACAATTTCTTTCTAGCAGGATCATCAGTGGACTTGGATAATCTATCCAAGGTGGAATTTTCAGCATCCATCTCATTGGCCTTTTCCTGCCAATCTTTACCAAACAGGTTCTCACCAGTACAAGGGATATTTCCCAATTTGTCTTGTACCCAGAGCTCTAGATCAGATGCCTGGAGCCAAGCAATTCTACGTGCACCTATGGCAATAGCCGAGGTTCTGCTTATGCACTCAAAGCAGTCAAAGGCTGCACGGTTGGCAAATTTAGAAACATCTTGGGTATGTTTGACCAAAGTGAGAAAATCCAGTCTTCTATCCTCAGGAAGAATAGGACTTAAAGCCTCTAAATCATCTGTGACCTCCTTCAGGAACATTCCCATGTAGAGACTATAGGAACTGATCCTGGCAGAAAGCATGGAAGCTTGGAAGACCCGACGTCCAAAAGCATCCAGGGTTCTGCACTCACGTCCTGGAGGATTAGAGGCATGCTTCTTTGCACTCTTGATCCTTCTCATAGCTGATTCCACTACAATAGAATGGTGAGGAAGCTGAGTCTTATGGAAACCAGGACAAGGAGGGACTCGATACATAGTATCCAGTCTGCGAGAATGAGGAGAGGTGGTAAGAGGTGTCTCCTACATCCTTAAAATTAGATCATATAAAATCTCATGAATGGGCAAGGTAGCTGCCTCCTTAGGAGTTTTGGGATATTGTAGAATTTCCAACTCCTTGGCCCTTGGCTCTGTTTCAGGGGCCACAGTAATGGACAGGCCCGGAGCCACCTCCCTGATAAAATCCTGGAAGGAAATATCCTCTGGAGGAGACATCCTGCGTTTAGGGGAGGAGGGCTCCTCTGGGAGAAGCATCGGTGCATCGACAGAACTGTCAGAATCCTCAGATTCTTTTGAGGACTCGAAGTACCGTCTGTCCGGATGCTCTTGAAGAGCCCGATACCCGTACCGACCAAAGTCGGTACCGGGAGTAAGCAGTACTGGGGTATTGGTACCGGAGGTCATCGGATGACTGGGTACCGGCAAAGCAGACACCGATGCCGATGTTGATGCTATCGGTACCGATACCGATGCCGGGGCCGGTACCGGTGGAATTGTCTGTCGCGGTTCCGAGGGCATCGATGCCGCAAGGAAAGCCACCAGACTGCGCTCAATAGCCAGGACTCTCTGGTCTATCGACGCTGCCAATGCCTGGATGTCGGTACCGGAGGAGACCGCCGGTACCCCAGAGCATGGCACCAGTAGTTCTGCCGAGGTCGAGGCCTCGAACATCCTGGAACCCTGATAATGCTTTGGAAGCCGAAGCCTCCCGCCGGGGTAATTTTGCCGGTGCAGAATCCTCAAGGGCAACGCCAGAGGCATCTCGATGCTTAGAAGGAGATCTACCCTTTAAGGACCGGCTGGACTTATGTTTAGTTACCTGAGATCCACGGGAGGAAGAAGCAGCCCTGGAAGACGTCGATGCCACCGAAGCTGCATCAGAGGGAAACAGTGTACTGAGCTTAGCAGCTCAGTTCTGCCGACCTCTTTTAGACATCATGGCACAGGACATACAATCCGTGATGGAGTGGTCAGGACCTAAACATTTTAGACACCATTCATGAGTGTCGGTGACGGAAATGGTACCGCCACACTTGGTGCACTTTTTGAAACCTGAGGCAGGTTTGTCCATGGTAAGGAAAGGTTTTTGGGCCTAAGGCCCAAAAAGGCGCGTGCACCTGAAAAAAAAGAAGAAGAGAATATATATATATATATATATTTATTTATTTATATATATTTTTTTAAGACAGAAATAAGAAGAAAAAAACCGGCAGTACCGGTAAAGCGTCGAGGAAGGCAGACGCGACCACAAAAAAGAAAGAAACAAAAAAAGAATTCTTCTGCGGTGACAGGAACACGAACTGCTGGCTCCGCGGAAAAAGAAGAACTGGAGAAAGGCAGTTGGGAAAGGCGGGAAGGCAGCACACAGGTGCTGTGGGATCTCCCAAAAGCTTTCTAATTGGATGCTGGGGAGCGTTCCCGAGGAGGCTCCGTCGGTACTGATGATACCCATATGTGATGACTACATTCCTGCTTGTTCCTGGGGATAATGGAATATGATATGCAAGTCAGCTCTCCTACAAACATCAACAGAATAATTAGGGGTTAAAAACATCGTGGCATCCAGTCTCAAACTAGTCCTGGAACATCCTTCAGCTAGTCCTGCTTTCAGACTGTTCATAATGAATATACATGAGATTAGTATGCAGTGGCGGCAGCTAATATATCTCATGCATATTCACTGAAAACCAGGACCGGCTTGAGAAACTGATCAGCTACATAAATAGTTACCTTAGCTTTGAATTCAGCTTTGGAATGAATAGTTACTTGTTCGAAAGAGATTTTACCCAGCAAATGGAGCTTGTGTATATATTTTTATGATGATTATTTGGTTTTATATAAGTAGGTATGTTTTCAAGGGCGCTTAGAACAAAAGCACTAGTTCCTACTGCCGAGGCTAGGTCTGTAAGCAGGTTATGCATGTGATGTGCAGCCAAGACAGCAGGTCTGGGCAGCAACTACTCATGCATAGCATAAAAATTTGTTGTGTCAGTTTTCTCAACCCCTGGAAGTTAAAGATGTGGCTTATAGCTGTGGCAGCACAGCTGCTGATCCAAGAGAGGTGAGCAAGCAAGCAAGCAAGAAAAAGGGGGAAGAGAGAGGGATGGATGAGAGGAGACAGAAGGGAAGGGGAGGGAACAAAGAAAGACGGAAGGAAAAGTAAGTTGCTGACAAACCCCCAAACCCACAGTTACCATTCCCAGCGCTCATATCCCTCCATAGCCAAATTCTACCCAGTTATTACACACATAATCCCATCCACAGTATAATGCGTTTTGTGCAATGTTTAGGGCAGACATTTTTCAGCTTGTTTGTTTTCACTATTTTTATATGCAATCTGCAACGAGCAGATTTTTTTTGGGGGGAGATATGTGGATGTAGGTTTCAATTTGACTGTAAGTCATAGAGCAATCCCAAAATGACTTCAAGGTCTCTCATTTCTTTTTTATCAGAGGGACACCAAGTATGACCATGTGGCATAAAAACAGTACATGATCACAACAGGATCCGTTTTTCACCTTGAGATATTAAAGTCAAAATAAGTGATTCTTTTTCAAATGACAATTTGTTCATTAGAGACATCTATGATATTTCTGCAAAATCCAAGGGGAAATTGAGAAAACAATGGTCTAAATTCTAACACAAGATATGATGCTATCATTCTGACAGCCATGGATATGTTAACATTACAAATCTGCTCTTGTGAATTATGCTAAAAAAGGTGACATTTTACTGACCAGTTAATGCCCTTTCCTTGAGACTTGCTAGACCAATCCAGACAAGTGGGTTGTGTTCCCCTACCAGCGGATTGGTGGAGACAAAGAATCAATGAAAAGCCCATGTTTCAACGACATCACTTCTATGCTTCTATTTGCCTCAGCCACCAGAAGTCTTACCTCGGTGGCAGGAAATGTAATGGAGGTGCTCCTGAAAGAGCGAATAGTGGACTTTCTCAAAACCAACAGGTTGCATAATCCAAGGCAACATGGTTTTACCAAAGGACGATTTTGCCAAACAAATCTAATTGAGTTCTTTGACTGAGTGACCACAGAACTAGATCAGGGACATGCGATGGATGTCATCTGCTTGGATTTCAGCAAAGCCTTTGAGACTGTTCCTCATAGGAGGCTTATCAATAAACTCAATAGTTTGGGGATGGGTCCCAAGGTGGTAAACTGGATCAGAAATTGGTTGACTGACAGATGTCAGAAAGTGATGGTAAATGGAGCTCACTAGGATGAAAAGAGGGTGATTAGCGGGGTGCCCCAGGGTTCAGTCCTGGGACTGGCACTGTTCAATGTATTTGTGAGTGATATTGCTGAAGGACTGAATGGAAAAGTCTGTCCTTTTGCAGATGACACGAAAATTTGCAACAGAGTGGACCCCCTGAGGGAGTGGATAACATGAGAAAAGATCTACAAAAGTTGGAAGAATGGTTTAATGCTTGGCAGTTAAGATTTAATGCAAAGAAGTGCAGTGTCATGCACTCGGGAAGCAGAAATCCAAGGGAAATGTACGCGATAGGGGGCGAGAGGTTGGTGTGCACGGACCGGGAGAAGGACCTTGGTGTGATTATTTCTGAGGATCTCAAGGTGGCAAAACAGTGCGACAAGGCAGTGGCAAAAGCCAGGAGGATGTTTGGTTGCATACAAAGAGGAATTACCGGCAGAAAGGAAGAGGTACTAATGCCACTGTATAAGTCACTGGTGAGGCCTCACTTGGAATACTGTGTTCAGTTTTGGAGACCATATCTCGCAAAGGATGCAAAAAGACTGGAAATGGTTCAGAAGAAGGCGACCAAAATGATTTGGAGCCTGCGTCGGAAGCCTTATGAGACTTGGAGAACTAAATATGTATACTCTGGAGGAGAGGAGGGATAGGGGAGATATGATTCAGACCTTTAAATACTTAAGAGAGTATTAATGAACAAAAAAACCTCTTCCAAAGACAGAGAAGCTGTAAAACTAGAGGGCATAACATGAAGCTGCAAGGGGGTAAATTTAAAGGCAATGTCAGGAAATACTTTTTCAATGAAAGGATGGTGGATGCTTGGAATGCCCTCCCGATGGAAGTGGTGCAGTAGAGAACTATGTACGCACATAAACTGAAAACTGTCAGTAGAAGATGAATCTGCAGAGCAAAGTATAAAAATCATAGCGGACCCAATGGTACCACAGCAAAAGAACAGGACTGGTCTAGCAGGACTTAAGGAAAGGGCATTAACTGGCAAGTAAAATATCACCTTCCATATCGTCCTGCTACATCAGTCCAGACAAGTGGGATGTACCAAAGCTGCGACTCCACTGGACAGGAAGAAGACAGAGCAGTTTGCAAAACATTTGAGCCAAGGCCATGTTCATCTGCGCGCAGACATTCAAGCATTAATGCTAGATAGAAGTAGAAAGTGATACCCACATTGCCGCCTGACAAACATCTGCAGGGGCTACTGAACACCGCTTACGCTCGGGTAGAATGTGTCATGCAAACCCTACAGAAATGGCCAGTTCCGCAACAGATACACCAAGGCAATAGCCTCCATAATCCAGCACCCCGTCAACTTAGTTGCCACATCACCCTTGCGTGGGCCAGCAAACAGCACAAAAAGAAGGTTGAACTTACGAAAAGAATTCGTAACCTCCAAGTACTGGAGAAGTACCCTCTAGACATCCACAAAGCAAAGATCCTTCTCCTTCCGCTGACACTGCTCCTTAGAAAAGGAGAGCAGGCAGACCACCTGGTTCACATGAAAGGGAGAAAGCACCTTAAGCAAGAAGGAAGACACAGGCTGAAAGGAAAAGGCCTCCTTTGAAAAAGACAGATAAGGATCTCAGCAAGACAGAGCCTGTATTCCGGAAATCCACCTTGTGAAACAAACTGTGACCAAGAAGACTACTTTGAAGGATTTGACATTCAAGACAGAGTGCTTCAAAGCCTCAAATGGTTCCACCATCAGGGCCCTAAGTAACAGACACAGATCCCAGGAAGGGATAACAGACCAGAGGAGAGAAAGCAGATGCCAAACTCCCTAGAAAAAACGGGAGACATCTGGGTGAAAGGCTAGACTTACCAGCCACCGGACCTCAGAAACAGGCTGAAGCTGCCACCTGAACTTTCAGGGAGTTAAGGGAAAGGTCCTTCTCCAGGCCATCCTGTAGAAAGGCAAACAAAGATAGCACCTTGGTCATCTCAAGAGCCAACTGCTGAGCGCCACACCATCGCTCAAAGAGATACCAAATCCACATGTAAAGTACGCTAGCTTGGTAGACCCCCTCAAAGCTCTGAGCAGAGTGAAGACCACTGCAGGAGAGAAGCACTTACGCGCTAGCCATCTCCTTTCAAGAGCTAAACCATGAGAAGGAAATTGGGTCCTCCAGGGCGATCTGTCCCTGCCGCAATACGCCTCGAGGCGGAGACAACTGAAGAGGAGGAGCCTGCAGGAGCCATGTCAGGTCTCTGAGCCACGTTCTCCTTGGCTAATCTGGCACCACAAGAACAATCTTGCTCAGGTGGTATTCTATAAGCTGAATCGCATGCCCCACCAGAGGCCACGGAGGAAACACGTACCAAAAGGTACTGACTTGGTTAAGACTGGGTCAGGGAATCGATGCCCTCAAATTCCGCCTCCGTGTGGCGACTGAAGAAGCAGCATACTCAGCACTGGAGCGGGTTGCTGGCAGATACCTCTAGGGTGACTCCAGCGGCGCAGAGACCATTGAAACACCTCCTGATTCCTGACTCAATTCCCACTTCTTCTAGAACCAGAGTGTGCTGGTTGAGAACATTTCTTTCTACAGTATCCACCTTGGCGATATGCAGAGCTGACAAACTAGGAGGTTCTTCGCCACTCAGGCAAACAGGAGAACCATCTCCAGAGCTGCCTGACACTCCTCGTGCTGCCTTGCCAACTGACATAGACCACCACTGTGGTGTTGTCCGAAAACACACTAACCGCCCAACCCTTGACCAGAGGCCTGAAACACAGAGCAGCCAACCTGATGGCCTTCCCTCTAGGTGGTCGATGGACCATACCGCTTCCTTGCCATTCCAACGGCCCTGGGCCATACGGTCTTGGCAATGGGTTCCCTAGCCCGAGAGACTGCATCAGAAGGATCCAGGAGAAATCCATCCATCGGCACACCCTTCCTCAGATGACAGGACTGCTGCCACCTCCACAGGCTAGTCTTCACCATCATCGGGAGTGGGAGCCTGCACTTGAACTCCTGAGAACTCGGGAACCACCAAGTCAATAAGGACCGCTGAAGAGGTTGCATGTGAGCACGGTACCATCTCTATGGTTGCTGCCACCAATTCGAGCAGTTGAAGATAATCCCAGACTCTGGGAGCCTGCTGTGCATGGAACAGCGCCAGGCAATTCAACAGTCCTTTGACTTTCTTGTCTGGCAGGAAAACTCTGCCCGCTTGGGTGTCGAAACAGATTAGGAAGGCAACAGCTGGCTTTTTCCCTGATTATCACCCAGCCAAGGCTTTCTGAAAAGGACACCACCCGAGAGGCTTCTGAAAAGGGAACGGGCCCAGATGAGCCAGTTGTCCACATAGGGATGGACCCAGATCCCTCAGGCCGCAGCACCACAGCCGTCACGACTTTGACCTTGGAGAACGCCCTCAGGGAGATGGAGAGCCCAAAGGGAGGGCAGCAAACTGATAATGAGAGCCAAGCATGGCAAAATGTAGATACTTTGCTGTCCACCCGGAGTGGGATATGAAAATTGTAACAGGGTAGACCCTGTACGAGCTGAGGAAGTGCAGGCCAGCACAAGTGAAAACAAACAAAATGACAGGGTAAACAAGAAACTGTCAGATAGTTACCCTGAGCAACGCAGGAACACGTGCAAGAGCTCAGTCAGGACACACCCAGTTAGCACAGGAGAGGAATTCACTTCACCTGACAGGGCTCAGCTAACTAAGGGTGGAGCAAGTGAACGTGGGTTTAAAACAAGCCCTCAGGCATTAGGAGATAGATACAGATGCAGACGCAGATGCGGATTGGGTTGGAGTTTGAGACCCGGATTTGGATTCAGACAAGGAGCAGGGCAAAGCCAGGAGCTGGTGCCAGAGCCGAGAGAGAGAGAGAGAGTGAAGCCGTGGCAGCCAAGGACACACTTGGAGAAGCTACAGAGAGGGCAGCTAAAGCCCTGGGAAACACGGCAAAGGTATGAGAATGCAAGAGAGAGGGACGAGGAAACTCTGGAGCAATTAGAATGCCCATATGAAGGTCAGAGGGAATCCGAGGACCTGAATGAGTCAGTAAGATATTCACAGCCAAGCAGGGTGTGTGAGCAGGAAAAACGCCAGAAGACTGCAGTTGCAGGTTATAGAGAGAAGCGTGATTACAAGGGAGATTTGCCTCGTGGAAAAAGGCAACCCTGGGCTTATGGGAATAAGCATACAAGCTCACATAATATAGAGGCTGAGAATATCCCTCTTTCTAGTTTTAAAACTCTCAAAGATAAAAGATTTTACCTACCAGAACAAGAGGAAGAGTTTTGTGATTGTCAGCTAGAAGCTCCGTCTGAAACTCCACGAACACTACAATTCAGCTCAGCTGGATCACACAAGGGAAAACGTGATTGGTTGAAAAGTTCCCTTAATTATTCTACAGGCAGAGTAAGGGAGAAGCTAACCTCTACTAAGAAGTACCAGCAGGGGCAGTGCCTGGGAAACCACTATACAAGAACATATGGTAATACCCAGAAAGGCTTTAGCCCGGTGAAGGAAAAGAACTTCCTTGTGGACGTACTTAGGCAGCAAGTCTCAGAGAGTACTCATGCAGGGCAGAATGAATCCCTGAATCAACCTGAGATAATGGAATACCAGGATGCTGGGGAGACTAATGTACAGGAGATAATGGACTGCTCTTTATTAGTAAGTGAACCTGAATTCTCCCTGAGATAGGGAAGTATCTTTGGTGGCTTAAAACTCCAGTAAATACAGCCAGCCTGTAACTCTCTCAAGGCAGAAGAGAGATATCCTATTGGCAGCTATCTGGGTGAGAAACCTTATAGCCATATTTAACTTTGGGTTCATTTTGTTGTTTTATCCTTTAAAAGCTGAGGAAAGCAAGTTTTGTTTATATTTGTTTTGTACATGAAGTGTCCAAGCAAGCATATGTTTGATGCTCCGTGAAGATAATATACCCTCAATGGGACGGGGAATAAAACCCATTTTGAATTGAAGGAAGAAGCGTTTGAGTTATATTTATAAAAGCACAACTACTACCCTCCAGGGGCCTTGCAATACTGGAAGCTACCGCTTGGCCAGAGAGGGTGTGACAAAATATATGTCTTGGCCAGATGAAGAGAGCCTTCAGCGCACTGCTTGAATCATGGTACGCAAAGTTTTCATCCAGAAGTGCAGGACGTACAAGCGCTTGTTGACCCCCTTGAGAGCCAGAATAGGCCGGGAGGAACAGTCCTTTTAGGGTACCATGAATTAAATGGAATATCTGCCCCGGCCCTGCAGACATGTCTGGGGGAGGACAGGCATCACCGCCTTTAGGTGCAGCAACTTGTCCAAGGTGGTTTGCACAGTAGTGCTTTTGATCACAAACCCAAAAGGGGAGATAATAAAGCACCCGGAATTGGCTCTTTGCATTCCAGGACATAGTCAAACTGAATGGTGTCTAACACTCAGCACTCCTTGGTAACCCCGGCCCATTCCTGAAAGAAAAGGCAAAGCCTGCCTCCAACCGGAGGAACCAGAGAATGTTCCCCTAAACCTTCACTGTGCAGTCTGGGAGGGTCCTCCTCTGGAGGGGACTGAGTCCCTGGGCCCACGCGCTCCACAAAAGGACTGAGAATGAGCCCGAAGCCCAGAAGGAGAGAGAAAGGAAAGTTTCCAGGTCAGTAATGACGAAGGTTCCAAGACTCCTGGGAATCCATCCAGTGTGCCCTCAGTGGAGAGGTGGAGGCAGATGAGAAAGGGGCACAAACCTGCTTCATAGGGCCTCTGGACCTGTCTTTCGGAAGGCGTTAAGATTACGTCTCGCCCAATTCCTTCATCAGCTTCTCCAAATCGGCTCCAAAAGGAAGCTTCCCCTTAAAAGCCAGTTGGGTCAACCGGGCTTTGGAAGATGAGTCAGCTGCCTGGTGCCGAAGACAAATCCAACACCATGACACAGTCATCAGGGCACAATCCCTGGAGGTCATACATGGCATCAGAAAAGTAGGCTACAGCAGATTCCAAAAGAGGGGTAGAATCATCCGGTGGAAGAGACTGAAGCCACTGAAGCAGAGTTCGAAATGTCAGATATGCACATACCGCCAACTAAAGAATAGCAGTTGCCACAGTGAACAGGTTCTTCAACATAAATCCATCTTTTGGTCCAGAGTATCCTTTGAGGCCAATTCACGCTTCAATGGTGTTCTGACTTGTAACCGCCGTAATCTGCGCATGCACCTTGGAAATAACAAACCACACAAAGCACTCCTTTGGGAGAGCATGCACCTCCTTATATCCCTTAGCCTTGTAGGCGAGGAGCTGGTGGAATCTCACTTTGACTGGAGTAGGCCCCCTGAGCACCTCCAAGAACAGGAAGACAGTATGTTTATGTATATTTCATTTGATCAACTGCTCTTTACAAGTGCATCAAGTAGTGGATTTCCGCACCTCTTGCAGGAGTGGATGCCTTTTAGGTTCCTGCTCTGTGCCTAGAGCATTTACCAAGTTCAAGGTGGATAAGACCCTGGGATCAACACCTGCAGTTCCTATCTCTCAGAATAGGCAGACAACATTGGCCTCCTTACAACCCTCTGAAGACGAGAGTACTTCTTCGTCCACATCAAACATCCAAGCCACAGTCCAAATCTCAAACAGATCTCAGTTGATCCCCGTCTCCAGGGGAGCTCCTTTTGCCAGGGACGCTTAGCTAGCTATCGAACAGGCCTTGCACCCTCAGCTTGCCCCCTCACAAGACTGCGATCAGGGGAAACCAGAGGCTGCAGAGTCTGAATTTCCATGCCAGAACGACCAGGCCTGCTGTAAAAGGAAAAGAATCCTGGGGAGGACAATCCAGATTCCAGACGCTCTTCTTATGGAAATGACTCCCCTACACTAGGGGGTATAGTCATTGTTGATCCCCCAGAGGACAGGGAGAGGCCCACAGCATGGTCGCTGGAACCTCAGGCCAGCTGAATATCCTTACCTGTAGTGCAATCCGCCACCTCCTGCCCTGAGGCAGGCAAGGTTGAACCAACAGCATCCCCCAGCTGAAAGAGGGGAGTAGGATCTCCAGGGATGACTCAGAAGCAGCCATGCAAGATTGGCAGAGTCCAGAAGCTGGAAATGAGGTGCCTCACTCGTTCTAGGCCAAACAACATTTCCAGGAAGAAGACACAGAGAGATAAGGCAAGTATCACAACAGTGGGCGCTAAGGCTGCAGTTGCCTGGATGCATGCATTAACTGCACTTTTACTGCAATGCATATTACAGGCACTTGGCTAGGAACGCACATTGGAGTCGCTCAGGCGGAATGTATGCAAAGACCGCACAACCGTCAAGCACACAATATTAAAAATGCTACTAGCATATGAAAAAAATGGCAGGAAACCACCACACAGTGCCAACAGTCACCAGCAATCTACCCTGAATTGCATCTCACAATGATGAAATTGGGAGCTCCCAACAAGGACAATGATGAAGTCAAGCATTAGTAACCTCCCCCCCCCCCCCGAGAGCCCCAGGCAGAGGACCCATGCTGGGCCTAGCTCTACTCCCATGAAACTGTTTCTGTGGCTTGGCAGCACTGCGTTTTTAAGGTGGCTGGCAGGCAGATTCCTCTGAGAGCCTTCTGCAATCTTTGAGAGAGAGCAGGGGGGACAGAGGAGGAGGGAGGGGGCGATGAGGTTGGAGGAGGCTGCTGAATTCTTCCATCCTTCCAATTTTCTGGCTGCTCAACAGGCTCTTATCCAGGGTAAGAGTGTGGAGCTGAACAATTTTCCCTCCTCCTATGGCTACCAAAAAGACCGCAGTCTAGTGGAGCCTCCCACATCGTGCTCAAGTGAGAGAGTCACCCTCAAAGTGGGCTGTCACGAGCATTTTTATCAATCTTTTCTTCTTAATTCTTCAGATTTTCTTCAGAGAGGAGTCAATCCATCACCATCTGCTGGAAACAAAGAAATAATGAAGAGCCCTCTGGTGGCTGAGGCGAACAGAGGCATAGGAGTGATGTCATTGAAACCTGTGTTTTTCATTGGTTCTTTGTCTCCACTAATCTCTTTGTAGAGCAGCGGTTCTCAACCTGTGGGTCGCGACCCCCATGGGGGTCGCCACAGGATTCAGCGGGGGTCGCCTCACTCTGCTGTTAAAAAAAAAAAAAAAAAAAAGCGCACAAGTTGCTGCCGCTGCCGAGTCCACTTCTCAGCAGCGGCAAACTCACAGACTTCAATCTTCTGCAGCCGCGGCTCCCGGTCTCTTAGGGAACCACCGCTATGCCTGTGAAGCCGTTGCGGAGCCTTTCTGTCTCTCGATGGGCTCCGTGCAGCATTGTCCCGCCTCCAAAAGAAGTTGTTTACCACTTCCTTTGTAGGCGGGACAATAGCATGCTGTATGGAGCCCGTCGAGAGACAGGAAAGCTCCACAATGGCTTCACAGGCACAGCCACGGTTCCCTAAGAGACAGGGCGCCACGGCTGCAGAACAGGGCAGTAGCAGACAGACAGGGAGAGGGGAGGAGAGGGCAGGGAACCTGCAACGGGGCTGACATGAGGGAGGGAGGGGGCTGACATGGAGGGATGGATGGAGGGAGGGAGGGGGGCTGACATGGAGAGGGGGGTCTGACATGGAGGGAGGGGAGAGATGATGGATGGATGGAGGGGGCTGACATGGACAGAGGGGGGCTGACATGGAGGGGCTGGGGGGGCTGACATGGAGGGGGCTGACATGGAGGGAGGGAGGGCTGACATGGGGAGGGGGACTGACATGGAGGGAGGGAGGGAGGGCTGACATGGAGAGATGGAGGGAGGGAGGCAGGGGTGGCTGACATTGATGGATGGATGGAGAAAGTGAGGGAGGGAGGAAGGGCTGACATGGACAGAGGGGGGGCTGACATGGACAAAGGGAAGAGACCGGGGGACATACTGGAGAGACGGGGATAAATGCTGGACAGAGGAGAGAGACAGTGCGGGTTAGGATTATAATGGGCAGATGGGAGGGCTAGGACTGGTAATGGGTTGATTAGGGAAGGCTAGGACTGGAAATGGACTGATCAAGGGGAGGTTGGGACTGGTAATATGCTGATAGGGGGGTAGGACTGGTAATGGACTGATGGGGGGTTAGCATTGGAAATAAGCTGATCGGGGAGGTTAGGACTGGAAATGGGCTGATGGGGGGGTAGGACTGGTAATTTATTATTGCTTTTATATACCGCGCTATTTAAAATCTGTGCGGTTTATATATAACAGATTTGTGCATAACAGTCGCCTGCTGTACATTTACAGTAAAACGGGAAGATACAACTTGGGCTTCAACTGGGGAAACTATCTACATCTATATACATTTATCTGCAATATTTACATAAGGTGATTGGGACTTACTGATTCCTGGCAGGGTGTATGGTGGGTGTGGCTGAGATACTGGGTTTGGAGTAATGTGCGAGAAAGAGGTGGTGTTTTAGTGCTTTTCTAAACTGAGCAAGGTCTGTAATTGCTCGGATGGTAGTTGGGAGTGCGTTCCAGACGCTGGGAGAGTAGAACTTGAAGACTCGGTTCTTTGTTGCCTGGTTGCATTTTGTTATCTCATTGGGGACCTGTAGAGTATTAGAGGTGAATGCTCTCCTTGCCCCGTTTGCTGGGGTAGGGTGGAGGCGGCCTGTTAGTGCAGTAGGGGATATTTTGTTGATGGCTTTGAAGGTCATCAGGACTACTTTATATATGATATGGCAGTAGATTGGTAGCCAGTGTAAGTCCTTTAATATTGGGGTGATGTGGTCCTTCCTGGAGGCTCGGTGTGTGAAACGGGCGGCTGTGTTCATTGCAAGCTGTAGTGGGTTTAATGTGTTTTTGGGTAGGCCTTGTAGGATCGCATTAGCATAATCAAAGTGAGGAGTCACCATTGCCTGAAAAACTGATCTGAAATCATCTGGTTGCAGCAGGGGTCAGAGATGTCGTAGTGTCCGTAGTTTGTGGTAGACTTGTTTGGTGGTGTTGCCGATATGTGCTTTGAAATCGAGTTGTTGGTCTAATGTCACGCCTAAGTAGCGGATGCTGGGTTTAGTTGGGAGTTCTGTGTCCCTTGTCTTCATAGATGGCGGTGGTGAGAAAGCTTGGTTTCTGGTTATGAACAGAACGTCCGTCTTGTTGAAATTTATTTTGAGGCTCTGTGAGTGTAGCCAGTCTGTTACAGCATCGAAGCATTTTACTAGTTGGGATAAGTCTGGCTGATCAGTCATGAATGGGGTGAAGAGTAGTACATCGTCTGCGTAGACCAGGCATGATATGTTGAAAGAATGGATTAATTCACATATAGGTTGCATGTATATGTTGAATAAGAGGGCGGAGAGTGAGGAGCCTTGAGGTACCCCGTGTACTTGTCGGAACGGGTCGGAAGTTGTGGCTCCTATCCGTACCTGTTGCCATCTGTCCGTTAGGTAGGATTTGCACCAAGTCAACGCTGAGCCATTAATTCGCTTGTCATGAAGCCGTATCATGCTCGTGGTTTACAGGGTCGAATGTGGCAGCAATGTCTAGAAAAATTAAGGCATATCCGTGCTTGATGTTGTCAATCCCTGTGATCAGCGTGTTGATAAGTGTGGCAAGGAGCGTTTCCACACCATGTGCTTCCCTAAAACCATGTTGGCATGGGTCAAGAGGAGTTGCAGCATCAATGTGGTCTTGTATCTGACGCTGAGCAACCTTCTCAATTATCTTCGCTAGCAGCGGAATGTTTGATACTGGTCTATAGGATTCAACCATCTGGGGATTTAGTTTGGTGTTCTTCAGGAGGGGTTGAACGGACGTCTGTTTGAGGCATAGCGGGAATTGTCCTGTAGAGAAGGATAGGTCGATGATCTTGGTTATTATAGGGCTGATTTCCTTACGTAGTGCTCTTATCCAGAATGCTGGACAAGAGTCGTTGGGTGCATTGATGCAGGTGATGATGTCCTCAATATCTGAGTTTGATGGTGTCATGAGCGAGGTAAGTGGCTTAGGTGGGTTGCTTGTGGGACTGGATAGGATGGCTTTGCTGACGTTTTTAGTTTTGGCCAGCAGGTAGTTAGCATAATCTTAGGGGTGTATCCTGGTTGGTTGTGAGGATGATGGTTCCTTTGTTAGGGTCCTTACTATATTGAACAGCTCATGGGGTTTGTTCAGGGATCTGTTTAGGAGCTCGGAGTGATGCTCTTTAATTTTCGTTGATATTAAGTCCCGGTGTGTCCGCAAGTGGGAATTGTAGGCTGTCTGGTCTGTTGGGGTCCATGTGCGTCTCCACTTTCTTTCAAGTTTTCTAAGCATTTGTAGAGATGTCCGCAGCTCGGTGGTGTACCATAGTGCGGGTTTTCTTCTCGTTAGTTGCATGCCTGGGGTCTGTGGCCTGGCTTTGTTGGGTATGCGAGCGAAGGAACTCAGGCTGTTGTTCCATGATGCCATCGTTTCTTCGAGGTTCAGTGATGTCGGCTGATTAGGGGAGCCTAGCACTGGTAATGGGGTTGAGGAGGGACTAGTACTGGAAATGAGCTGATGAGGGGAGGCTAGGACTGGTAATGGGAGGGATAGGACTGGTAATGGGCTGATTAGGGGAGGCTAGCATTGGTAATGGGGTTGAGGGGGGGGACTAGCACTGGAAGCGAGCTGATTGGGGGGCTTCGACTGGGAATGGGCTGATTGTGTGGAGGGGAGGATAGAGCTGCTGGCCCGGGAAGAAAACTGGGGGCTAAGGCTACAAATGGGCTGATATGAGGGGATGGGAGAATGGAACTGGAAGGGAGTGGATCTGAGAGGGGCTGCCATGGTATTTGTACTAGAAGGGACTGGTCAGTGTGGAAGGAGGGGGCTGGAAGGGAATAGACACTAGTGGCAGTCATGGGAATGCAAGTTGACATTGGAAGGTACTGAGAGTGGGGACTGGAAAGGGGTTGATACTGGGAGAGTTACTGGGACTGGAAATAGGCTGATGGAAAAAAGTGAAGAAAATGAAAGAGATAAGAAATGGCAGATGGACCATAGACCACAGAAAGAGAGATAAGAGAAGACAGGAAAGCAGAAGCTTCAGATCGGGACCAGCATGATCAGAGAATAAATTGGTCAGACAACAAAGGTAGAAAAAATAATTTTATTTCATATTAGTGATTTGACTACAAAATCATCATAATTTTGAAATCAAATATTGTTACTTGATATTGTGGTTTAAATAAGTAAATTTTATAAATAAAAACATATTGCAAAGGCCTATAATATATTAATAATTATTCAACAAATGATTACAGTGACAATGCGTTAACGATAAAGGAAGAGAGACGCATTTGATTTTATCATTGGGGGTCACCACAAGTTGACCAATGGTAAAAGGGGTCACGGTACAAAAAAGGTTGAGAACCACTGTTGTAGAGGAACACAACTCATTTGTCTGGACTGGTCTAGCAGAATGATATGGAAAGAACAAATACTTAAGATTCTGGAGAAAATCAGTGTGCCTACAAAAATCTTCACAGTCATGGCAAAAAAAACAAAATTCAATTTAATAAACTGCACACCCTACCCCCCAAAAAATAACTTGTCACCTTCTCTTTAAAATCAGAATGCATATTACTCCAGAATTTTCTGGCAATAGAGTAGCAGCACATTTAAGCTACATATACATAGTCGCTATGCTGATACTACAATACTGGTGAAAGTGAAGACGATCTGAAACATTTGCTTCTCAAGATCAAGGAACACAGTCTTAAATTGGGCCTGCACCTTAACATAAAGAAAACAAAGATTATGACAACTGGCAAAATTAATAAGTTCATCGTTGATGGAGAAGAAATTGAAATAGTGGACAACTTTAACCTGCTTTGATCAACAATAAAGAAATGACAAGCAATCAAGAAATCAGATGACAAATTGCTCTTGGCAGAATGGCTATGAAGGACCTAGACAAGATTCTCAAGATTTGACTTGTCCAAGCCATTTTCAATAACATCTTATGGATGCGAAAGTTGGACAGTAAAAATAGAAAGAAAATTGATGCCTTTGAATTATGTTGCTGGCAATACTGTATATACCATGGACTGCCCAAAGAACAAACCAACCAGTACTAGAGGAGATCAAACCAAAGCTTTCTTTAGGACTCAGATGATAAGACTTTGACTTTCATAGTTTGGACACATCATGCGAAGAGAGAGACATCATGCTTGGCAAGGCTGAAGGTCAGCACAAAAGAGGAAGGCCAGCAATGAGATGGATCAATATAATGACAGCAGCTATGGATACCATTCTAGCAACAATGAGCCGCCTGACTGAAGACTGAATACAGTTTTGGACAGCTATCCATAGAGTCGCCATGAGTCAACACCGACTCAGCGGCAATTAATAACAACAACAACAACAACCATAGTCGTTATATTTGGTTACAAGATGATTCAAGATGGGATGGGGGAAGTGGGGTAAGAAAGGTAACAGAATATTACAGGTCAGCATCTGTTCAAGGCCAGATGATAAATACATGTACCCAGAGGTTAAAGGTTCTTTGAAAGTATGACTAAGATGATAAAATTGTTAAAATGTAAGAGATATTCTGGATCAGGTAATTTTGGTTGGTTATGTGCAATGCCTTGTGATGTTAACACATTCCAATTTGAATGTTTGAATATGTTTATCTGATATGTGAATACAATTAAAGGTTAAAAAAGGCTATGTAAACAGCCACACCATTGCAGGATGGATCAGGATGTTGAGGCATAATTGGGTTTTTTGGCCTGGACTTTGTTTTTATTACAAAATGAGATAAATAATTATTTTATTCTTCCTTCAGGCTGCTAACATACCGTTATGGGAGTGCTGGCCACGATCTGTTGTATACAGTCTAAAACTGAGCAAGGCAAGTCTTTTCTCTTATTGTCATAGCTTGTCCAGAGGAGTACGATATTTAAGCAGTAACATGTGAAAGAAGAGAAGCAGAACAAGAGAAATCCATAGGACCGTGATGCTACATCTTTTGATTCCTACATATCTTCATGTACTGACAAAAGCCAAGAAACTGACTATAAAACAAGTGCCTGAAGCCAGTTGTTAGAGCAGTTTCATGACATTAAGTGATTTTATGCTATAACCTGAAGCAAAATCTAAGTGAGACAAGGACCATACCGTCAACTCTCCTAACTAGGTACATTATATTTCTAAGTATGCAGGCTTATTCAGGAATTTTGTCAGTTTTCCCATTTTATGATAAACGGACGGCACAAAAATGATAGTGCAGTGTAATTATAGCATCCACATGCATTAGAGAGCATTCAGTTGGCAGCCTGTCTAATAGCACACCTAGGCAAGACTAATTCCATTACAACACACATGTTATCATGTCTGCTTAAACATCTCTTGATATCTTTTGTGTTACTAATACTTTAGCAGCAAACCACTGGAACTAAAATATACTGCTACCTAATAGTAGTAACAGCAGCAAATCAATTTATTATATGACCTTCAGAAGGTCAATTCAATGCCCACAGACACATCCATGTTTGTGAAATCGTGCCTGCACATGGACATCCCTGCTTTTTTTTCCCAAATGTTCTGGTTTAGACATTCCAGACTGCACTTGGACATTCCTTTTAAAATTCCCCTCTTTAAGTACACTGGATGTACACACATGATGGATTTGGGGTAAATGATGGAATACATTTGAAGGCACCAATGGACTCTGAAAAGTGCTTCAAACTAATAGGTAGTCTTCTTTAGTTTATCAGACTTGGTCTTGTGTTGATATCCCTTTAAAAAATCTATTTTGCAAAATTGTATTAAAGTATCTTTTTGGTACAGATTAATGAACTGGATTGGGGGATGTCCACTGCTTATCCTTTGAATAAGCAGCATGAAATCTATCTTCTGGGATCCTGCCAGGTACTTGTACCCTGAATTCGCTTCTGTTGGAAACATGATAGTGGGCTTGATGGACCTTTGGTCTGACCCAGTATGGCAAAATCTTAAGTTCTTATGTTCAATTTTTTTTTGTGCTGTTAAGTCAGTGCTGACTTTTGGCGACCCAGCTGCCTCTGGGTTTTCTTGGCAATATATCACCGGAAGTAGATTGCCAGGCCTTTTCTTCCGAGACAATGGAGGGTAAAGTGACTTGCCCAAGGTCACAAGGAGTGCCAGTGGGAACTGAACCCTTGATCTTCTGGGTACTAGGCAGTTGCTCTAACCACTAGGCTATACCTCCATTCTTTATGTTCAAATAAAATCCCTAAAAGATCACACCACCTCACCTTATCAGCTTTCAGCTTTTTCAGAAACGATGGACTGTCATATCCTTTGGCTTGCCTTGCCTCCTGTAAATGGTTGATCATCCAAACATTTTTTCTCTGCTTTGCTAAATCAAGCGGCGACTCTCCCTGCCAAAGTAATGGAAAAAGATTCATATAAAATGAAGCATATGCACGGAAGCAATTTTACAGTTTTCATACAAAACATGGTAATCACAGCACTGGAGTCTGGTGAAGAATGAATATAAATAAACTACCTTCCAGCTATAAATGGACCCACCAGCACATACTCCTGTCTGTCTTTTAGCATCTCCCCTTGTACACACACATTAGACATGTGACCTATCATTTTATTCACTTCACAAGAAATATTTAAAGCTTTTAGGGAACACTGTCAAATATGTGTCAAAACATATCTACCTCCTACACATATCAAAGCCAGAGATCATAAGATTTCATTAAATCTCTTAAAAAAATGAAATCAATTACTGATTCACCTGTGAAACTAAGAACCATTCAATTAGATATATTACGGTGCTATCAAAACCCAGTATGCAGACAGCTAACAGATTTTCTGCTGAGATGGCAGAAGAAAATCAAATTATAGACCAAACTACTCATGCGATTAATCTGAACAGCCAACAGATGGCATTTTTGATTTTCAACAAATTCTTCTTATATTGGGGCTTAAGAAAATGAGAAATGAGATACAAAGTCACACTTTGGGGTCTTTTTTTATTTTTAAAAACATCTTCGTTAGGCTTGGCCCAGTGTCTCCGCTGCTGGATCTAGTTTGACTGTTGGGCTGGCTGGGACTGGGGATGCTGCAGTGATACAGTGGAGGAGAGTGGCCTGAGAAACAGGGAAGCCAGAATCAAAATTTTGTTTCCTCCACTGATTATCTTTGTGCCTTTGGGTAAATCATTTTACCTTCGACTGCTTCAAATACAGCTTAGACTGTAAGCCCAACTGGGTAAGGAAATAACTACAATACCTGAATTCTAATGCTTCTTCAGCTTGACGCTGCAAAGGCAAGGAATTAAATATCAAATCCACCTGAGTCATCCACTGAACAATGGTGACATCTAGTGCTCAAAGTTAGGGTACACACAGACCAGGTTCTGACAGGAAGGAGCTGTAGTCTGTGGCCCCTCACTGAGAACTCTCGCTGTGATGATCAAACTAGATAGAAGGGAAGGAGGATTTTAAAAATAGGGGGGAAAACGCAGAGTCGTGGCAACTGATGGGTTATGATTCTAACTCAAAGAATGATTCTGAAAGTTAGATGAAAATAAAGAAGTAATTTGACCTTACCTGCTAATTAGTGTTCCTGAAGGATCTCCAGTCCAGTCCCTTCCTTCTGGGTTGTGCTCCTATTCCTGCAGCTTAGAGACTGAGTAAGTCATTTTCTTGATGACATCAGGATATATATAGCACTGGCACCACCCACCAGCCTCAGTATCCTGTTGACAAAGCAAAACTAACTGAGAGACAACTAACCAACGATAAAAAAACTATAATACAAACCATCATACCACCCCTCCCGATCCCTGAAGACGACTCTAACGCCGCCCCCCAGGGATGAGGAGGTGGCTTACCTGACACAGCTCCTTATAAATTACCTAACAAGTTGTGCAGCACTTCTGATAACAGGGCCCTGCTTCGGTCCATTCCACCCTGCCACCAGAACCTCCAGAGAAGACTGGCACTATACACCCTCTGTGCCAACCACCCCTCCTGAACTGCTTCGAACCGGCACTAAACACACCAGGTGGGACCAGGGACTGGACTGGAGATCCTTCGGGAACACTAATTAGCAGGTAAGGTCTAATTACTTCTTCCTAATCGTCTCTCCAGTCCAGTCCCTTCCTTCTGGGATGTAACAGAGCAGTTCAAGCTTGGGAGGGTCCTGCCAAACCGGATCGAAGCACCGCTCTCCCAAAGCCGGCATCCGCCGCTACCTGCACATCCAACCGGGAGTGCTTGGCAAAAGTATGTAGAGAAGACCAAGTTGCTGCTCTGCAAATATCCAACGGAGGACCAAACTAACCTCCACCCACGAGGATGCCTGAACCTGAGTGGAATGCGCTCGCAATCCCACCAGGATCTGTCTTCCCCTTAGAATATAAGTGGAAGCAATGGCCTCCCTGATCCACCTGGAAATAGTGGCCTTGGCTGCCGCTTCTCCCTTGCGCGGCCCTCCAAACACCACTAATAAACGCTCCGACTTGCAGAAGGCTTTTGTACGCTTCAGATACCGCCTGAAGACTCTTCGCACGTCCAGAAGGCGCAGCCGCGCATCTCCCTCTCCCTGCCCTAAACCGACAAAGGACAGAAGCGACACTGGCTGACTGACATGAAAGGGAGAAACTACCTTCGGCAAAAAGGACAGAACCGTTCTCACCACCACCTTCTCCGAGGAGAAAACGAGGAAAGGCGGACAACAAGACAACGCCTGTAACTCAGAGACTCGCCTGGCCGAACAGATGGCCACTAAAAACACTGCCTTAAGAGTCAAGTCCTTAAGAGAAGAATGCTCGAGGGGTTCAAACGGTACCCCAGCAAGGGAATCCAACTCCAAATTGAGATCCCAAGGAGGTAACACCAAACTCTGATGCGGCCGAATCCGCCTCACCGCCTTAAGAAATCGAACCACATCAGGGTGTTGGCCTAACGCTTTACCCTTAACCTTGCCCCTGTAGCGATAGCCACTAGCTGTAGCCGCAAGGAACTGGCTGCCAGCCCCTTCTCTAGGCCGGCTTGTAAAAAATCAAACACCTCCGATACCGAAACTGACAAGGGCTTCTTGCACCATTCCTCACACCAGTTCTCAAAAATGCGCCAAAAACTCTCACATACGCTAAACAGGTAGAACACTTACGGACCTTTAGCAAGGTTGAAAATACTACTCCCGAATATCCTCTTTTAAGCAGCCTTTCAATAGCCATGCCGTAAGCGAGAACCGATCCACCTGCGGCATCCTTACTGGACCCTGCCTGAGAAGATCCTCTCTTACCGGGAGCCTCCATGGCCGGTCTGCTAGTAGCCGAACGAGATCCGCATACCACGGCCGCTTCGGCCAGTCTGGAGCTATCAGGATCACCAACCCCTGATGTGCTTCTATTCTCTGAATAACTCTGCCTATGAGCGCCCATGGTGGGAACACATAAAGCAACCCCTCCGAGGGCCACCGTTGAACTAGGGCGTCCAGCCCTTTCGACATTCTTTCTCTTCTCCTGCTGAAGAATCTGCTTGTCTTGGCCGACTCTCATCGCGCAATCAAATCCATCACCGGCGACCCCCACTGGTGTACTACCTGCTCGTACTCCCACTCGCCATGATCTATCTTGTGCCTGCTGAGGTAGTCGGCTGTGACGTTTTCTACTCCGGCGACATGCTAGGCTGATATGGCTACGAGATGATCCTCGGCCCATATCAGGAGACTTTCCACCGCCTCCTCCAAGAGAAGGCTGCTCGTGCCACCCTGCCGATTGATGTAGGCCACTGCCGTAACGTTGTCCGAAAGAATTCTGACCGCTCTCCCGAGAACCCAACTCCGGAATGCTCTGAGAGCCATTGTCACTGCCCGCAACTCCAATCTGTTGATGGGCCATTGCGACTCCTGGGTACTCCAGCTTCCCTGGGCAAAGTGTCCCTCGAAGTGCACCCCCCCAGCCTGACAGACACGCGTCAGTCGTCACTTGCAACCACAGGGGGGTGTCGAGGGGCATCATTCCCTTCTCCAGATTCCCTGGAGAGAGCCACCACTGTAGAGATTCCTTGGCTGCTGCTGTACAGGGTAGAGTCGTTGACAGAGGCTGCTTCTGATGTGATCAGTGCCGCAGTAAAGACCGCTGGAACGGTCGCATATGCGCTCTGGCTCATGGTACTAGGTCTAACGTCAATGCCATGGTCCCCAGTATCTGCAGGTAATGCCACGCTGATGGAGCCTTCCGAGCCACAAACTCTCGCACTAGCCGGCATAGGCTTTCTGCCCTCTGAGCTGGCAAGAGTACATTGCCCGACAGCGTGTCGAACCTTGCCCCTAAATACTCGATCTCCTGAGTGGGCACCAACTTGCTCTTTGCTCGGTTGATCACCCAACCCAAACTCTGAAAGAGACCTACTACCCTGGTCGTTGCCCTCAAACTTTCCTCCCTGGACTTGGCCCTGATCAACCAATTGTCCAAGTAAGGATGGACTAAAATACCTTCTCCGCGAAGTGCCGCTGCCACCACTACCATCACCTTGGTGAAAGTGCGTGGAGCCATTGCCAAGCCGAACGGCAACGCTCGAAACTGAAAGTGACCCTGTGGCACCACAAAGCGCAGGAATTGCTGGTGAGCCTCTCTGATGGGAATGTGTAGATACGCCTCGGTGATGTCGAGGGAAGTCAGAAATTCCCCCTGCCTCACCACTACTATCACCGACTTCAGAGTTTCCATCCGAAAGTGCGGAACCTGAAGACATCAACTGATGTGCTTGAGGTCTAGAATTGGTCGACCTGAACCTTCTTTCTTTGGAACCACAAAATAAATTGAGTACCGATTGCAGCCATATTGATCTCTTGACACTGGGACCACCGCCCCCAATGTCAGCAGTCTTGCGAGGGTTTCTTCTACCGCTGCACGCTTGGCTACAGTCTTGCAAGGCCACTGGACGAACGAGGGGAGAACTGGTCTTGCAAACTCTAGGGCATAACCGAATTGTATGACCTCCAAGACCCACTGGTGCCCTCCTACAGGCAGAACCCTCACCCCAGCCCCAGTTGTCTCATCGTGGTTTTCTCTGGCCAGAGGATGCTGAAGAGGCCCCAAAACCTCTCCCCGCTCCTCGAAACCCCCAGAAACCCTGACCTCTGGAAGGAAACCAGCCCCCTCTGAAAGGAACTCTGATGAGCTGGCCTAGTCCTCCGAAACTCCCTTTGTTGAGAGCGCCCCTGAGTCGTAAGGCGCCCCTGCTTGGGCCTATCCTCCGAAAGCCTGCCCCCCTTAGACTCCCCTATGTCTTTCACCAACTTGACCAAATCTTCTCCGAAGAGCAGCTTCCCCTTAAAGGGAAGTCTGCTGAGGCGGGCTTTGGAGGAAGTGTCTGCTGCCCAGTTGCGGAGCCAAAGATATCGATGAGCAGCCACCAAGGAAGCCATGTTCTTTGACAAGCTTCTAATGAGGTCATACTGACTATCAGCCAGATAGGCCACTCCGGACTCAATTTGCGCTGCATCCCCTTGTGGCTCTACCTGCAACCCCTCAGCCGACTGCAGCTGTTGGGACGACCTCAAGACATCCGGGCCACCCAAGCCCCGCATATTGAAGCTTGAAGGGCCATGGCACTAATGTCGAAGGCCTGTTTCAGCAAAGTGTCCTTTCTTCCTGTCCTGAACATTTTTCAGAGCTGCACTGCCCTCCACCGGGATGGTAGTCTTCTTGGTCACGGCCGATAATGCCATGTCCACTCTGGGAGACTTTAACAAATCTTTTTCTGCTTCAGGCCAAGGGTACAAACGTGCCATAGATCGCACTCCCCTTAGCCTGGCCTCCGGCTGATCCCACTCCTCCTGTATCATCTGCCGGACTACCCTGTGCACTGGGAAGACTTTCTGAACCTTCCGGACTGCCTGAATCAACGGATCCTCTAGCGCATCCTCGCTCCCTTGTGCTGCTGTGGTCATGTTAAGTACCTTCAAAGATTCTCCAATCAATGCCGGTAACTCTTCCTGGCGAAAAACACTCACAATTCTCGCCTGCTCTTCAGGAATCTCACCTTCCTCGAGCTCTTCCTCTTCCCCCAATTCTCTATCTGATTCCAGTATTTCCGAACCCAGGGAAATGGGCTCTTCCTCCTGTGCTCTAGCCCACTTGGCAGGAATGTCTGCCACCAGAGGCTTGTTCTCCGCCTCCCGCTTACGAGGGCCTCCTTGACCCTCCTGCTGACGCATGCAGAAAGCTTTGTGCAAGAATAGCACATACTCCGGGGAGAAACCACAGAGGCCTCCCTCCACTGAGGAGGTACCTGTGCCTTGAAGGCAAGGGCGGCAGCGATCCCTCCCCGAGAATCCCCTCCAACGCTTTCCCTATCTCCATTGATCTGGAAGCTGATGGGATTTGCTTTACACTGTCCTGAAGCTCCTGCTCAACAGAGGCTGCCTCCCGTGTGCAGCCCCTGCACACTCTGGTCTCAAGACACCGTACCCTTGCAGGCCCCACAGAGCAGGCACTGTGGGCGAGCAGGCATTGCACCAGCCTTTTGTCACTATCTTTTTTTTTTAAACCGTGAGTCTGTAACTATAAAAATAAAAGTATATCTATATCTAATATATATATATATATATATAATATATATATATATATATATATATATATATATATATATATAATTTTTTTTTTTTTTTTTGTAACTCCGTATATCTAACTATATAAAACTAAAAATGCTAAAATGGCCCCTCTCCACCTTCCCTGCTGAAAACAGTAGATCCTGGGCCATTCCTTCACCTCCCCCAACAGAGCACACCGCGGCTCAAAAGCGCGTGAAGGCCACAGCGGGAACCTTTCTCTTCGTGTAGGCAGTGAAGTCCCCGCCACACGAGGCAGCCGCCGCAGGCCCAGTGGTCCGAATAAAACACCCTGCTGACCTCTTACCTGCTTCCCCCTGCAGTTCATCTCTCTGTGCTCTTCACTGCGGCACGAGGCGAGTGATCGCCCCAGTCTTCCCGCCCTCGTGCTAAGCTACCTCTGGGGCTTCGGCAACGAGGCGGGAGACTGAAGAAGAGGCCCTTCTCAGCTGGAAGACCCGGCCACACAGAAATAAGCCGGGCTCCACTGCAGCGAGGTACTCGCACCTTTTTTTTTTTTCCAACGGGCCGAGTCGCTGCAAGCCTCCTCCACCGGGGGGGGGGGGGGAGGAGGAAAAAGAGGGGAACCCAGGAAAAAACCTGACTAGGCTACAACGGAAGGGACATAAATCAAAGGAAAAAAAGAAGTTAAAAAACTAAAGACCCCTCCTATCCTATGTCTCTCCAGCAAGCCTATTCTTCCAGCTTGCTGCTCACTCCAGCTGCTTGGAGACGGAGTAAAAACTGAGGCTGGTGGGTGGTGCCAATGCTATAAATATCCTGACGTCATCAAGAAAATGACTTACTCAGTCTCCAAGCTGTAGGAATAGAAGCACAACCCAGAAGGAAGGGACTGGACTGGAGAGACAATTAGGAACTATCCATTCATCTTTATTTATTTTCTTTTTAAAAGGTCACTAAAATAGAATTCACTTAATACATTTCTTGACTTGCTTTTGGAAGTAAGGCTCCCTTTATCAGGTCAAAATAAAATGAACTGTTTTGAAGGTAATGTAACTTCCAAAACCTAGACAATAAATGTACTAAACTTGTGTTTAAATCATTATTTTAAATAAAATGGTATCACATTTTTTGGCTTGTTTACTGACCTCTTTCTGCACATTTGAGTGTAATGACATTGTTGCCACACTGTTTTATTGTAACTTATAAAAACTGAACTTCAGGACTGAACCATGTATCGTGCTATTAGTAATTCATCCTGTAACTATTTTACACTGTATTCGATGCAGAAGTAAAAATTAATCGTCCTTGAGTCTTCTGACATACGTTTCACATAAAAACATGAATCAATATTTTTGGTCTACTTTTCTCATCTTTTACAGCAAGACACTAATGATGTACAACTGCCATTTACCTTGACATTCTGGGAGTCGACATTTGCCCCAGCATCTAGGAGGAGACTAATGACTGTGGTATTTCCTGCCAGAACTGCCCAGTGCAATGCTGTGTTTTTGTGGTATTTGTCACCAAGATTGACAGACACGTTAAAAGTGAGTAACAATCGTGTGGGATCCACACTAAAAAAAATATTAATAATAAAATTAAATTAAAGAAAGAGCAACGACAAGTCAGAATTACTGCTTTAAATGTCACCAGCATGCCTGCCACCACTGCTCAGATCAAAATGTTTCCTTTTCCAGCTTCTGCCCAGAGGATGTAAAGATCTTAGCTAGAGGGGCTTTTTTCTGAGATACTAAAATACTCCATTATTCAAAATACTCTTGGATTCAGTAGAGGTCAAGGTTCTACATCATAAAACCACACAAGAAGTAACCTTATCATGAGTAATTTGAGGAGGATAGTGAGAGATCCGTTTCTGACCTAGGGTAGAGTATCAAGGCCTCTTTTCACAAAAAAATGAAACTCCCACACCAAGACTCTATAGTTCAACTAGCAAAAGTGAAAATTGAAAAACTATTCTGTCAGGAAACTGGAAAATGCAGTACTCTAAGCTAATATATACTATACACTCATTACCTGTGTGTTCTGTAAGCAGCCCACATTAATGGAGTCATTCCATTTTGATCCATCATATCTACATCCTGAAAAGAAAAGGAATATTAATTGGGAAAATATCATGGCAGAATGAAACTTGCAATTAAGACTGGGTGTCATTATAGGGAGGCTGTATTTCACATCACTGACCTAGCTCAACTTGATTCTCACTCAGGATAACCAGGATTGCTGGATACATCAGGTACCAATTCTTGAGGCAGCTCTCATGTCCCAAGTATGATACACTCCCTGTTGCAGGGTGACACTGAAATAATTTTGTTCCTTTTAAATGTTAACAGAATTATCTGTAAAACTTTATTTTTGTTATTGCTGCTACATTAAAGGTCAGATCCACTCAGGTGAGTTACCCATGTTTATCTCTTTAGAGTTGACACACTAAAGGCGTATAGGTTGCAAGACATGTGGGCAGAATGCACAACTTATAAAAACATTACTTTCATTTTCTGATAAGACACTGAATCTTGGTCTTTCTGCATTGCTTTTAGTAGGTGTAAAAGATGATGAAAGGTTGCTTTTAATGAGGTGTACAGAGAAACATTCACACTGCCTGTCCATTGATTGTCATCATAGGGGAGAAAGTGCTCCACTGTAATGTACAGGATATTTTTAAACATTTTACTCTGTTCAATATAAATAATTTGGTTTAAAGAGCTTCAGCTGTAGCCATGCAAAGTACTGAGTCTAAGGAAAAATCTCTACCTGCTACATACCAACAATCCGATCTAATCTTGGTTTCTAATCAGTTTAAACACAATTTTAGATTCAGGATCTCTCTTCAGTGAAATTATGGACAGATCACTATTTTATAATATTTCAGTTAGAAGGATTAAATATTCATGTGCAGGTATTACTATAGAAAGATTACAGAATCAGACTGAACAAGAGTTAGTCACAGTGGTTGAAGAAAATTTGAAATTATTCCAATTGTTCAACTTTTCTTCTAAAGTAAGCACTAGTACCTTGGAAGGATTTATAGCAGAAAAGAAAAAAGGATGAATGTTCTTTTCTGTTTTCTAAGGAGGCTAACCAATTGCAACTGGAGGTGCATCAACTGGAACATAAATGGCAAAAATTGAAATCAGATGAGGTAAAAATATTATGGAGAGAGAATTTCAAGATGTATAGAGTTTCTGCATAAATTGAAGAGAGATTTTGACACCAGTAGAAATTTTGGTACCAGTAGGCAAGGGAATTGTTTTTGATTGTAAAGGAATTATCAGAGGGGAAGAATAAAGAAAAGCTCAGAACATATTGTTTTTGATTGTAAAGGAATTATCAGAGGGGAAGAATAAAGAAAAGCTCAGAACATAATTGAGTAGTGAAAATTTAGCACCTTTTTTGTGGATATTCAAAAAGAATTCACTACTGTGCAAGATCTGAAGGATTTGAGGATATCTACATTGAAAGCTGGAAATTTACAGCAGTTTTTTTTGTACCTAATAATGAACAATTGAGGAAGAAAGTTGGTCACTTTATGAAAGGATATAGTTTTGTTGATCCTTGTCCAGCACAGATTTTACAAACATTATCAGAGAAGAGTTTTCAGTATTTGAAATCCATGTTTGATTGCTTGATCCTTGCAGGAAAGTGTTTTTCCGTCTGTTTTAAAACCGGCATTCATTAGCCAGATTAACCAAAAAAAAAGAAATCTTCTCTCGCTATAGATAGCGTAAATAATTACTGTCCAGTTTCCAATTTACCTTATGTGGCAAAAATGAAAGAATCAATTGTGACCTCTCAATTACAAGATTATATGGAGGAGATAGGAGGAATGGATGTCAGTCCATTAGGATTCCGTGAGGCATTTAGTACAGAAACTGTTGTCGTGGCATTAGTGAATGACATGCAAAGATGGAAAGATAGAGGTGGTTGTGGTTTTTTTGTTTTGTTAGACGTATCTTCTGCATTCAATACAGCGTGTCATTGATTATAATCTTTTCAATGGTTACTGAAGACAGAGCACAGAAATGGAATGAGTCATTTTTGATTAACAGGACATTTGGCGTGGCATTTAATGGGCAGAGATCCAAAGCTTATGCTTGCACAACAGGGGTGCCTCAAGGGTCACCATTATCTCCCATTTTGTTTAATCTTTATTTTAGTCCTTTAGCTGCTTATATTAGGTTAAGCTATGCGCCGTTCATATATGTGGATGATGTTCAATTTTTTATGTCAATGAAGAAATCTTTTAAGGAGTTACTAGATCAATTCAGACAAGGCTTTTGGACTTCAGAAAAAAGGTTGAACAGTAATAAATTGAAGTTGAATTTATCCAAAACAGAGATCTTATGGGTTATGAATAAAGGTATTCCAGATGACATACAATCAATACAGATCTCAGGTCATGTGGTAGAATTCTTACATGAGGTGTGTAGTTTGGGAGTCATTACTAGTTTGCCATTAACTTTTGAGCCATGTGTGCCAAGTGTGCAAAAAAAAAACTTGCTATAAACTACATTTACTGTAGTTAGGCAGTTGAGATCAGTGCTCAGAGCTCAGGATTTCATACAGCAGTGCAGATCATAGTTTTGAGGGGATAAGGGCAAGTCATCCCTTGTTTTCCATTTTAAAAAGTGATTTAACTCACGGGTGATACATAAAATATCTTTGAATAAAAAGGATTGTTGGGAAATGGCCATTTGGTTATTTTTCTCTATGACTATTAGTAAGTAGTCCAGCCAAAAAAAACCATTTCTTTTTCTTAAAAGACTTTGGAAAAAATTTCTCCTGATGAATTTTGACATAAATTAATGGGCTAATTTTATGGGCTCAATTTTTTTTGATTGATCATATGAATTACGATCATGAAATCTATTTGGGAATGTTGAAGAAACAATTGTGAAGAAATAGAACAGCAAAAGTGGCACCTTTACTGTAAAATCTCCATTGGTTACCGGTAGAGGGTCACGTGCTATGTTTAGCATTTAAAACAATTCAAGAAATTGGACCTGTTTATTTGTCCAATAGGCTGGCTAGATATTCCTCTATAAGAACCTTGCGACCTTCTGCACATTGTGCATTAATATTGCCATCAGCTTCCTCTTTCTTTCAGGGAGGGGGGGGGGGCTGTGATTAGGGATAGATACTATAGACTGTGGAATAGTTTGTCAGAAGAGATTAGAGAATTTACAGATTATCTCTTATTTCTGAAACATTTGAAAACCTGGTTGTTCGAGAACTATTTTATAGAATTTAAGGAATTATTTTTTATTTTATTATTTTATGTGAATTGCTTTAATACTACTATTGTACTCTGCTTTGTACGTCTTATGATCGTAAAGGCGGATTATAAGTGATGCTATTAAATTCAATTTAGCTTTAAGGGTTCTAGAGATAGAGTGAAAGGTCAGGGATGTGGGTGTATGCTGATTGGTTGGAGCTCCATGTACAGTATTTGTTTGATGGAGTAGGCTGCGATCTTTAGGGGGGAGGGGATAGGAAGGGTGGGGAAGTGTTGGGTTCTTGTGGAGTTTGTGTAGGGTGATGTATGGTATAGTTGAGGGGAGGGGCAGGGGGGTGGGGTGGGGGGGATTAGGCAATGAGTAATGTCAGACGGCTGCCTGGGTGAGAATGTTCACAGTCTTGGCAAGTGCATATATCAATATGATTTGCAAGGGATTGTGGGAAATGCAGTCCATTCACACCAGACACAGCTGCTCACAATAATTAGTTGTGCTTGAGTGTAAAGCCAATAAGATATTTATTTATGGGGTTATGTCTCCCAAAACAGATATGCTTGGTAGCACATAAAACAGGATACTTGCTTGCAGTGTTAAACTTGGAAAAACAAAATCAGGAAAACAACAGTTGAACTTTGTCAGGCAATCAAAGTAAAAGAATAAAGACCTGGTTGGTAACAAACTGGTCTTTTCTGTAGGCTTTAGCTAATATTTTCTTAGCAGTGTATCAAACAACAAACAAAATCCACAAAAAAGGGAAAAACTGTTCTTTTCAGGTTAACTTCTTATATCTTCCCACATAGACTCAGAAGTGATTCCCTCAGAGCTCACAAGCAATTAGGTAAGGCTCAATTGCTAGCAGTTACCCAGCTGAAACCCCTTAGCTGGCTTGCTTTCTACTGCGTGGCTCAAATCCTACTTCAGGAGCTTTTCTGAGTAGATTAAAGAACAAGTTTGTATTTCTTTGTGATGGTTGCTGTACTTTGTAACAGAAAATTACCAAAGGAGTTTAGACAGAGAGCAATCCATATATTCACAGCCTGTATCTAAGACCGCTCTCCCTTCTTCAACAATCATGGGTTCAATATCATGGATTGGCACAGAGGACTTTCTCAATGTAGCGCTCTCAGGAGAATACTTGTTTCCCTGCTGTCTTTCAAGGTTATAGCTAGGGCATAGATCAGTGTTCATACCTGAGCTTCCATTGCTGTTAGAGTTCCTTTCTAAATAGCCCGGCCAGTATGTAGTCCAGTTCTTATGTCCAGCCTTCCAATCCAGATCCCTGGACACTGGATCTCTCTTCACATACCTTCTGGCATGGGTCTTAGGGTCCCTTCCACGTGCAGCCGTCTCCCTCACAGGTACCGTCTGGAGATTCCTAGCCCTGCAGCACCATTCCTCTGGCTTTCCCCAGTCCAATGGTGTATGCTTGCCTTTTGAATGCCTTCCAGTATACGTACTGCTATGGACTACTTTAGACCTCCCAAATGCTTTTCTCTTCTTTCTTCCAAAGGGTTTCTTGCCCTCTCTGTCCGTCCGGTTTGGCTTCTGCTTCGGATGATCCTCCAGATGATGAAGACGTCCAAGCTGAGGATATCCAAGCTGATTCTGAGGATCTCCCAGATGAAACTGAGGATGAGGATAATTCTCTGTAGAATAAACTCTACCTTTATTCTGCTTTGATGAGTGCTCCACCCTAGCACAGCGCAGCTGTGCTGAATCAGGCCCTGCCCTTTGAGATGAGTGCTTAGGGATTACCTCATAGCCCTCCTGATTGAACACACGTTTCCTCACTTCAGCTCCTCTAATGGCTGTTGGAAACCTGGTGCATTCTGGGACTGGTAGTCTTTTATGGCAAAATTCTGTTTTCTTATTTCTACCAGAACTGACAGGTTGCTTGTTCAGAGTCACTTCACCTTTTCTATAGCTCCTTCCTGAGCTATGATAAGCTTCCTTATCACAGTAAGCATACCCACACGCTGGGAATTGGTAGATTGTTAGTTGGGGGGGAGGGGACAAAAAGAATATATGTCAATTGTAGTTGTTTGATCTCTGTTACTTGGTTATTTGTTTGTTTCCTGCTCCCTGGTTTATGAACGGGATCTGTAAGTTAAACTGGTCAATAAATATGATTTAACCTAAATTAAATTTAGCAAAAAGGGTAGCTGCCCCCCCTTCCTTTCACTGCCATTGTAGATTCCTTTTGGTTTTGTTTGTCACCATTAGTAGTGTATATATAGTTCCCTTTTTTATCTATTGTACACCGCATAGATATTGTATATTTTGATTTGCGGTATATCAAGTGAATAAACGCTAAACTATAACTCTAATGGGGGTCCCTCTGCAGACAGCAAGATAAATCAAACACACTAGTGGGTAACATCACCCAGTGGTATCAATGAAGCCCCTGCTTTGATTTCAAGGGCATGCTCAGAAGGACGTTTTTACTCTGCCTGACTTTCCATATAGCAGCTACCCTCCTGCTGCTCAATCTAATAATAGAGCTCATGGGTCAATTTACTGATACAAAGGGTACATTTGTCTGCCTGATTTATCCTGCTATCTATTGAGAACTTTTGTTCTAGGTAAGCAACTATGTAGTCTACTTGGACAAGCAGGATGAAAACAGTCACAGTTGTGGAGAATCTCAAAGCTGAAAGTTGCCTCTACAATGGTATGCTGAATTCTTTGATAGACAATGCTTAGAAACGAGGGGGAGGGGGGAAATTGATTCTCAGCCGAGATGCTCTTGCAGCATTTGGCTGCATCATGAAGGGAAATATTTGTCAGTGTGTAAGTTAACTATATAATATGTTAGCCAGTCGAACAGAGTCCACTTTGCTACCGCATCCTTTATCTTAAATTTCAAAAACTTCTCTAGAAAAACGTTTTCTCTCAGACTGATGCAAGAAATGCTTTTCAAGACATGACATCTTATTGTTCCATATCATAAAGCTTAGGGGCCTTTTACTAAAGTGTGTTAAGCACGTAGCATGGGTTTTACTGCACAGTAATCCATTAGCATGGGCTGGCACTAATGTTTGCTGTGCAGTAACACACCCATGCTAGGTGCGTGATCAGGAAAGACATGGCTGCCAGTGCCAGCTAGCATGCAGGACATTGCTGTGCGTTGTCATGAATGTCGGTAAGTACAGCTCAAGAATGGCATTAAGCTGGAGGCACTTCCCAGCTCTCACAGCTCTTCTACTGAAAGACTTAAGATACGGACACTACACTTGTTGGGATTAATATGGGGCTCTAAGAATGACCCTGTCCTAACCATTGTTTTTCCTCTTTTAAGTGTGTATATAGTGGTCTTTCCTTTTTATATTGAGTTGTTTTCACATCGCCCTGTTGTTATTACTATGGGTGGTTAATCAAATTTTTATAAACCTTAAACTCTGGCCTCGTCCTCTTGTCTTCTGGATAGTCTTCAAAATGAAAGCAAGAGATGGGTGTGTTAATAGACCCATTCCCCCAAATTAAAGGACAATGCTTCCCTTACTACTCAATGTTAGCTCAATCTCCTGAGATAGAAGAAAGGCAACTGTGAGTGGTCCTCCTTCACTCTCCCAGGTGCCCTTTTGCTTGAAGATCTAGCTTGTTATAATCCAGTCCAGGGACAACTAGTGGCTGAGCTGAACCTGTCTATAAACTTGTTCTTGGCTCACAGGACTGAGTGGACCAACAGCCAGCTCTTGGGAAATGGCCCATTTTCAGCTCCTTTCTGCAGAGAGTATGATCCCAACCTCCTTGCTTATTTACATAAAACATTGCCACTTGGTGGTTATAAGTATCAGGAGTTTTAAGTCAGCCAGAAGGGGGCTTTCAGAGCATTCAAGACCACACTTAGCTCCAGCAGTGATATTCTTGTTTGGACCAACTGCAAGAGAAAAGAATATGAGCATAACTACCAAACTTCAAGACATTTGTAGTGAATATTGGTTGATGTTGTGGTTAATGAAATGGGCCATCCATACCTAAGAATTGCAGGGTCTCTCCATCATGTCTGATGATATGAGTATGGGGCTCAAAAGATATTATCCTTTGACCTAAGCTACCACTAGGCACCTTGTTAATATCCTCAGAAACGCCAAAAATCTGAATACAAAATTTAGTATTGGGCGTGGATATCATTTCGCAAACCTTTTCCCTGTTGTAGTGTTTCTTCTTACTTATCAGGAGGTTCCAGAGCACAGGAACCATTCAGGCAGTAGTGATTTCAGGATTTCCATCTTGAGGGCCCTGAATTTCCTGGATTAAGGCAATACCTAACAGTGGATGTGGGTGGGAATGTCATGGTTGGGTGTGAGGGATTGGTAGCAGACTAAGTGATGGACATCTTTATCTGTATGCACATTTCTTAAATTTGGATGTAGGATTTACCATTATGGATGGGGGCGGGGGCAATACTAACTGATACATTTTATTCTTATTTTTGCTTTGATAAACCTAAGAATCAAGGAGGAAGAAACAAAATGACAGCACAAGAGATCTCAAATAGAATCAATTTGGGAAGTGAAGGGACAAAGGGATCTGTGTCCAAGCACAGCCCAAATGCAGTTGCTGCATAGGTACCCATGTGCATGCTTGGAAAGACCTTTAATTCCTTTCTGAGCACTGAAAGAGCAGGTGCATACCTGTTGGTGCTGTCAAATGATGCCACTCACTAGTGTGGCTGATTTAATCCTATTTGTCGATGGAGAAAGAGCTATATGAAAATGTTGCTTACACCATAATCATTTGACTGGGGATCAGTCCTATTCCTGCTGTTGACAATGGAATTATCTGACTGCACTGCAACAGCCTACTGGCGGGTTTTGATATTAAGCAAGAGCTAATACCATACCTCATCAGCACTGTTGTAAATACAGAATACAACTGCTGTCCAAAGACTATTCTCTTTTTCTAAAAGAGGTCACCTCACAATACAGAATATGCAGTAAAGGAATATTCATGTGATTAAAGCTTACAGTGAAAGCTGTAGTGCCATCTGATGCTATAATAAGCAAATGAAATTGGGTACTACTATAAAAGGCTCTAAAAGTGGCTGCATCCTTTAAACAAGCAAAAAAAAATCCCTGCATGTTGGTCATGTCCAGTTACAACAATTAGATTGTTTTGTTCATTTCCAAGTACATTTCAGTGTTTATGAGTTGGTCTCAGCAAAGTCCTGTAATGTGCAGGTGTGATCTTCAAGTTCTGGGCAAACCCAAAGGTGTCACATGGAACACCTGCAGGTGGTTTAAGTTTCGTTGAGACTTAGATTTGGTGGATCCAACATGCCATCTGCTCTGTGCCTATAATTTTAAGGCAATAAGTGCAGTATCTGTAAGTGGTCAATGATCATCCTGGTTTTATAGCTAGGTCTTTATTTTTGAAGCCTACTTTGCTTGCATCTCTCCAGTCTGCTTTATTGGGAGAAGTGGCCATGTTTCTTTTTATGCATGGACATAAAAGGTTCCTCCACATGCATTGTTATACATCTTGGGTTTTAATTACTGATAGAATATGATATGTGAAATAAGCTGGTGGAGACAAATGGTTGATTTGTTTTACTTTGTAACTATCCGGGCCGTGGGAGGAAGCACAGGAGTGCTTAAGAGCTGTCGCAGGCAATCGGAAGGCCTCTTCTTCACCCGCAGCCAGCTGAAGTGCTGTGAGGGAGCCAGCAAATCTCCCGCTCTCACACTCCGGTCCAATCCGGGCCGTGGGAGGAAGCACAGGAGTGCTTAAGAGCTGCCGCAGGCAATCGGAAGGCCTCTTCTTCACCCGCAGCCAGCTGAAGTGCTGTGAGGGAGCCAGCAAATCTCCCGCTCTCACACTCCGGTCCAATCCGGGCCGTGGGAGGAAGCACAGGAGTGCTTAAGAGCTGCCGCAGGCAAGCGCGCCCGCGCCTTGCGGGCCCGCGCCTGAGGGCCTCGCAAGAGGGCCCTTTGGCGTGGCCCTTAGGCGGTGGCACGACAGGCGAAGAACAGTCTCTTCCTCAGTCGCAGCAAGTATACGCACAATCGATCTGATTATAGTGACTCAACGGGGTTTTAATGTCTATTTTGTCTATTTTAACCTATTAATTCAGTAAAGCTTTAATCAGCCGCTTTAGTTCCCCATTGTACATTATCCTTAACAATCTTTATAATTACTGTTGCTAGTAATTGTCCTGTTAGCGTATACTGTCGTCAGTAGATGTCACATCATAATTCCATTTCTATGTAGCAGTTTCCTTAATTTACTACTGTCGCCAGTAGATACCCAATTGTTATACTGTTGCCAATATTATACTGTCGCCAGTAGATACCCAATTGTTATACTGTTGCCAATATTATACTGTCGCCAGTAGATACCCAATTATTATACTGTTGCCAATATTATACTGTCGCCAGTAGATACCCAATTGTTATACTGTTGCCAATATTAGTTTCTTAGTAGCTCCTAACTATTACTGTTACCAGTATAAATATTATCCCCAGTAATAGCTACTCAGTTAATACTGTTGACAGTAATTGCCACACCTGTAATTCTACTACTAGTAGCAATTTTTCAGTTACTGCTGTTAATGGATGTACACTTGTAACTGTTGCCATTAATACTTACTCAATTATTACTGTTGCCAGTAGATATCATTTCCTTAAAACTTGTTACTAACAGCAGTTCCTTTCAATTCGTTTCAACCATCTGAGGTTCCAACATGAACTGTAAGAAGATGTTCTTGTTGATTTTGAATCTTACCTTATACATTGTCAGCCTGCTTCTTTCTTTCCACCCCCTCCCTGCTAATGCCTTCACACCACATTTGAACCTCCCAGAATACTCTCACATCCATGTTATCGCTCATCATCAGAACCATAACCCCCAACAGCTATTTCCAAGAAATTCTAAGATAAATTACCACAGACTAATTCAGATAAAGACAGACTCTAACATCAACCACATAAATGTTGGCAATTCCTACACTCACATCTCCTTCATCCTCATCAATGCCAGGTCAGTTAGAAATAAAACACCCATCATAACTGATATAATTAATACAGAAAACCCTGACATCCTATGCATTACTGAGACATGGTTAACAGAATCCGACTCAGTCCTGCTAAACCAATTAAAAGTGCAAGGATATTCCATCTTCACTTGCAATAGGAAACGTACAAGAGGTGGAGGTGTTCTTATACTAGCTAAATCTAATATTGGGTTATCCCCTACTTTATGTGAAAACCGTGATGACACAAATATACTCAAAATTGAAAATAAGGACATAGCAATCTGCTTGATATACAGACCCCCTACTGCTACTAACCAAAATATTGACTCCATACTTGAATCAGCTTGCAATTCTACTTTAAGGAAACCACTTATATTGCTAGGCGATTTCAACCTACCATCTCTACCTAACAATCTTGAAACATCTTTCTTAGAAGCGATGGAAGAGAGGGGATTCAAGCAAGCAGTTAACCAACCAACTCATACTAGAGGAAACACTCTCGACCTAATATTCATCCCTACATATTATTATACGTCACCTCATTATGTCTCACCTTCCACAGCTCAAGTCCCCTGGTCGGATCATTATCTTATTAGGTTTTCTTTTCTCTTTCAACAACACTCTAAACCTTCCCCTGTCAATCTACAACAAGTTCATAGATTTCGACCATTCAACAGAGAAGAGTTTCTTGAATCAGTTCTTCCCAGATTAGATCCTTCTATCAATAACATTGATGATGCGATATCAAACTGGAATTCCATTATTCGATCAGCATCAGAATCAGACCCACCAAAGTCTCGACACAGAACGAGAAAAGATGAAAAATGGTATACCAGTGAACTTGCAACCCTTAAGAAAAGCCTTAGAAAAGCAGAATCCACATGGAGAAGGAAACAAACTCACGAACTCAGAATAAAATACTTCTCACTACTCAAGAATTACAAGGATGCGATTAATAACGCTAAAAGACAATATCACTCTAAAACGTTATCTAAATCCATTAACCGTCCTAGAGAACTATTTGAGATTGTCAAATCTTTAACCAAATCCCCATCAAACAATTCTCACAAAATTTGTATTAACCCACAAATAATTGCTGACCACTTTGCAAATAAACTTAAACTTAACAGCCAATTCACCCCACCTAATCTACCTATCTCAGATAATAACTTACAGGAATGGAAAGCCTTTCATCCTATTAGCAACAAGATGCTCCTTCAAACAATCTCCAACCTAAATACAACTACTTCTCTTCTTGATCCTTGCCCAGTGGCATGGATAAAATCAACAAAATCAGAACTTGCCACAGACATACTGAACATAGTAAATCAATCTCTTCAACAAGGATGTATACCAGATGCCCTCAAGAAGTCAGCTATCCGTCCGTTGTTAAAAAACAAAACTCTAGACAGCAATGACCCTACATCTTATCGTCCCATTGCAAGTATTCCATTCCTCGCCAAAATTATTGAAAAGATTGTGCAAACACAACTACAAGATTATATAGACTCCACGGTTCCATTAGATGATCATCAATATGGATTTCGACCACACCATGGTGTAGAAACGCTCCTGACGGCACTATTTGATACAATCATAAGAGGTATTGATAACACCAAGCAAGCCTTCATTCTCATATTCATTGATATCTCCTCGGCATTTGATACTGTAAACCATACCACGCTCATTTCAAGACTTTCTCAACTAGGCATCAAAGATAAAACTCTTGAATGGTTCATATCTTATTTTACTAACCGGACACAATATGTTCAAATTGACCAAACTGCATCATCCCCTTTTCCGCAAGAGCAGGGCATCCCTCAAGGTTCTGCCCTATCAGCCCTATTGTTCAATCTCTATCTTCAACCTATCTGTTCCATATTTAAACGTTTCAAAATTAATTATCACATCTACGCAGATGACATTATGTTGTACTCACCATTTGATGTGTCTAACCCAGATTACTCCAACATTTGTCATTGCCTCGCTGAAGCTGAGCTGTGGCTGAAATCTATTAACATGTCTATTAATTTTAAAAAAACCGAAGCTTTATTTATAACAAGAAACACAAGCTTCACCCCTCCAATGGAAATCAACATTGGCAATAATTCTCTCCCTGTTAAAGATGAGATCAAATACTTGGGAGTCACTCTTGATAAGACCCTCAACCTCTCCAAACATATAAAACTAACTGTAAAAACAATCTATTTCAAACTAAGGACAATCCAACAACTTAGACCATTACTAGACAACACTGATTTCAGAACCATAGTACAAACACTCATTACACCACATTTAGACTACTGTAATGGTATTCTTCAAGGGACCTCAAAGAAAAATATCCACTCACTTCAATTGGCTCAAAATGTCACCGCAAGGATTATCTCCAAAGCAAAATTAACAGATCATATATCTCCGATTCTTTATTCTCTCCATTGGCTTCCAGTATCATGCAGAATCACCTACAAATCCTTAATCAATACTTTTAAGATTTTTAACAATATAGCTCCCTCCTTCTTATCCACTCTTATCAACATCCCGCTTGAAAACAGATCAAGAAGAAGAATTAACCTTCACATGCTACAAGTACCTGATTCTATCCGAAAAACAAGTCAAAAAACAAGCAACTCAGCGTTCTCATACTTTGCTCCTATGTTATGGAACAACCTACCAGCTGAAATCAGAGAAATTAAGGATCTTCAATTATTTAGAAAAAATCTAAAAACCCACCTATTCACCCTATACTACTATAACCTCCACAAGGAAGATAACCCTAACTCAGAGAAAACTTCTGATCAGCAGTCACTCACTGACCCTACCTAGACAGGCATAAAACCCTTCACTCATTCACACTGTTCACCTAATTAAACTTTCCCTTTGAAAGCAAAATGTGAATAAGTATAATTAATGTAATATATTCCATTGCCGATGATTTACTATTGATAGCCAGTTATTTCATTGTATTATTGAGTTGCAATTTAATAGTTAAATGTTTACGTTTATAATTTTGTTCTATGTAAAAACCCTTGTTCTCTATTTACTATTCTTTGTATTTACTGTTCTTTTTACTAAAATGTTCTATGTAAAATAGTTCAAAACCTGTTCTATGTAAAATAGTTTCTAAACCCGTTCTATGTAAAATAATAGCATGCTATTATTAAATTTTGTTTACTTGTAAACCGCCACTGATCGCTGGAAGTGGCGGTATAGAAGAGATGTATAAATAAATAAATAAATAAAATAATGATGTTTTAGGGTTAATATGATGAATACTCAAAGAGGGTAGCACAAGTTTTTAATTACGCTTTAAGAAAAATGGAAGGAGGTCCAAAATACTGCCAGCATGGTTTAAAGGTGAGGTCAGAGAGGCTGTTGCCAAAAAAGCATCTTTCAGGAAATGGAAAAAAAAAGCCAAACGACGAAACCTGGAAACAGCACAAGCACTGGCAAGTCAAATGCAAGGCATTGATAAGGCAGGCAAAGGGAGAATTTGAGAAGAAGCTTGCTGCGGAAGCAAAAATGCAAAATAAAGACTTTTTCAAGTATATTTGTAGCAAAAAACCTGTGAGTCAGTTGGTCTATTAGATGATAGAGGGATTAAAGGGGCACTAAGAGGCAACAAGGTGATAGCGCAGAGACTGAATGAATTCTTTGCTTCAGTATTTACTGAGGAAGATGTAGGGATGTTACCCATCACTGAAGTGGTATTTAAAGGTGCGGAAGAATTGAAGGAAATATCGATACATCAGGAAGATGTACTACAACTATTAGATAAACTGAAGAGTAGCAAATCACCTGGGCCGGATGGTATACATCCAAGGGTGTTGAAAGAACTGAAATATGAGATTGCAGACCTGCTATTAGTAATCTGTGAACTTTCATTAAAATCATCTGTAATACCTGAAGATTGGAGGATCGCCAATGTAACGCCAATTTTTAAAAAGGGTTCCAGTGATGATCCGGGAAACTACAGACTGGTGAGCCTGACGTCAGTACCGGGGAAAATGGTAGAAACCATCATAAAGAACACAATTACTTAGCACGTAGATAGTCATGGCCTAATGGGAGACAGCCAACATGGCTTTAGACAAGGAAGATCTTGTCTTACTAATCGGTTATGCTTTTTTGAAGGTGTGAATCAACAGGTGGACAAAGGCAAGTCGGTTGATGTAGTGAATCTGGACTTTCAGAAAGCCTTTGACAAGGTCCCTCATCAGAGACTTTTGGCAAAACTAAAGAGTCATGGGACAGGAGGCAGTGTACTATTGTGGATCAGGAACTTGTTAAAAGATAGAAAGCAGAGAGTAGGGCTAAATGGCCAATTTTCCCAATGGAGAAAGGTAAATAGTGGTGTACCCCAGGGTTCTGTGCTGAGTCCGCTGCTTTTTGACATATTCATAAATGACCTGGAAAAGGGAATAACGAGTGAGGTTATCAAATTTGCAGACGACACAAAACTATTTAAAGTTGTTAGAATCCAAGAGGATTGTGGAAAATTGCAAGAGGATCTTGATAAATTGGAAGACTAGGCATCAAAATGGCAGATGAAATTTAATGTGGACAAGTGCAAAGTTATGAACCTAGGGAAGAACAACCCAAACTATGGTTACACGATGCAAGGTTCCACATTAGGAACCACCACCCAGGAAAAAGATTTAGGCGTCATTGTGGATAACATGTTAAAACCCTCGGCTCAGTGTGCAGCGGCAGCCAAGAGAGCAAATAGAATGCTAGGTATCATAACAAAAGGAATGGAAAATAAAACAAAAGATATTATAATGCCTCTATATCGTTCCATGGTGAGACTGCACCTTGAATATTGTGTGCAATTCTGGTCGCCGTATCTTAAAAAGGATATAGCGTTATTAGAAAAGGTTCAGAGAAGAGCCACCAAAATGGTAAAGGGGATGGAAGGATACTCCTATGAAGAAAGGCTAAAAAGGTTAGGGCTCTTTAACCTGGAAAAGAGACAGCTGAGATATGATAGAAGTCTATAAATTAATGAATGGAGTGGAACGGGTAAATGTAGATCGATTTTTTACATTATCAGAATATAGAAAGACTAGGGGACATGCAATGAAGCTACAGGGTAAACTATTTAAGACTAATAAAAGAAAATATTTTTTCACTCAACGTGTAATCAAACTCTGGAATTTGTTACCGGAGGATGTAGTAAAGGCTGTTAGTGTAGCTGGGTTTAAAAAAGGTTTGGACAAGTTCCTGGAGGAAAGGTCCATATTATTAAGAAGGGACCCAGGATATCAATGCTTGACCCAATACAAGCATTGTGGAACCTGTGTCTTTTGGGGATACTGCAAGGTACATATGACCTAGATTAGCCACTGTTGGAAACAGGATACTGGGCTTGATGGACCTTGGTCTGACCCAGTATGGCATATCTTATGTTCTTATGTACCGTTTTATTTAATGATGTGCTCTGCCTTGGAATGGCCTCCGCTGTGTAAATCAGACTATAAATTGTGTAATTAAATTAAATTAAAATTAAATCTAGGGTTTTAAACGGAGTCAACACCTACAAAACCATCCATCATATTTAAAAACAACAGGGTTTTGTTTTTCAGTTAGAAAGTGGCCCAGCAGTCCATTACTTGAATTCTACACCTGCGGTTTCTTTCACAGCTTGTGTGCTCTGAATTCTATTTCCTTCATAAAATGCGCCTATCTCCTTTTGCTTCCTGCTAGCCAACATAAGATGCCTTTCAATCTTCCCTTTTTGCATGTAGTTCTTAGCCACATTGTGCCAGATACTTTGACAACCATTTGGAATAAAGTAGGCAAAGAACCTGAATGATGTCCAAAGAACAGTCAGCTTGCTGAGGGATTCAGCAGCAGCACCTTACTAAGTCAAAATATTATCTTAGAACAGAAAAGCTTTGGGTCTTGAGAGAAAAATGCCCTATATAAAAAGGTAGTAGCTCCGATTTTGGAACTTAATACTAATTTTTTTTTAAGTGCCTGCAAGTCAATGAAGACTCCTGATGACCCAGAAGCCCCTGGGTTTTCTTGGCAAGGTATGATTGCTAGGACTTTTCTTCCAAGGCAATGGAGGGTAAAGTGACTTATCCAAGGCCACAAGGAGTATTAGAGGGAATCAAACCCAGATCTCCTGGGTAGTAGGCTATTGTGCTAACCACTAGGCTATTTGCCCAAGGCCACAAGGAGTATCAGTGGGAATCAAACCCAGATCTACTGGGTGGCAGGCTATTGCGCTAACCACTAGGGTACTCCTCCACAATACAAATATATTTCTTTCTTTTTTCTTCACTTGGTGATTTGCTCCTTTGGACTTCCAGCTTAATAAAATTAAGGCTGGGATCTGACTCCATGCACTTTAATTCACAACAATCTAAGGATTTCTCCCCTTATTACATATCATGTGGCTCTTTCTTATTTATGTATTTATTGATTGAGAGACTTGGCTCCAGGGCTAGCCCCAAAGTTGGTTCAAGATGTTCACACCCTAGGCAAACCTTAAGTCTTACACTCCCCCCCCCTCCCCTAGGCTGTCAGAATCTAATGTTTAGCTTTGAATGCCTTGTTCTTTACTGCCACCCCTCCCCTCCTTCCCCCTCCCCCAAGATGGTTGGACCAGCCCTGCTTGTCTCTGCAGCAACTTTAGAGTTAAGTAGAGTGTGTGCCGTGTTCACCCCATCCCAGTTTGTCTCCACCACTATTGCTTCTGCCCCCACCCCCCCCCCCCGATTTCATTAGGATAGAACTGCAAGTTCAGTCCTGCCTCCCACTCCACCCCAGTGGACTGTCCTGGACTCTGTGGGTCCCTCACTAGTGGTTATGCCACTATCCCTTTATAAGTCTCTTTCTCATCCTTCCCTTGCCCTTCTTGCTCTGAAGCTGCTTCAAATGAGTTCTTTTTAATGCTAATACTTAACAGATTTTGCACAACAAGATGCTTCTGATCACAGATGACAATTTAATACTGCACATAGAGTTTACATCCTGCAGTTACTTTGTAAGCTTATTTTCAAAGGATAACTCCTCCAGGAATTTCCCTTTGAAAATGGGCTGGTAGAGGCAAAAACGGGTACAAAAATACCTATGTGTCTGGCCCCCTCATGAGAACAGGTGCAAAGCACATGCTGAAAATATATGCAGAGATTTCAAAGTGAAATCTCCAGACATGATTTAATTTCCCTGATGCCTCCTGACCCCTTTTCACATAAAGTAAAAGTAGGCACACTGAACTGAACAGCACATATATTTTTACTTATGCTGGGGAGAGGAGTGTTCAAAATGCAATTCTGCAAAAAGTGCCTACATAGTGAAATTAGGCCTTACCTGCTAATTTTCTTTCCTCAAGTCCCACCAGTCCAGTCTCCTGAGTTATGTCCCAGTTCCAGCAGATGGAGACAGAGCCCATCAGACTTCTGTGATGTCACAGTACAAGGGAGCGGGACCACCCCCTCCTAAATCAGTAGCATAATGGCAAAGCAGACCAGAAAAATTCAAAACTCCAAACTATTTACACTCCCCCCAAAGGACAGTCCGCCAAACAACCAGATCCCTACAGGAATACCGAACACCCCAGGGTTGAAAGATGCCCTACTGAGCCACTGAGATATTACCTTAAACCACCCATCAGGCAGGCCTTGCCCAGTCATCGAAGGAGGATTGTGGACTGGATTGGAGGAACTCAAGGAAAACAAATTAGCAGGTAAGGCATAATTTCACCTTCAAAATGTCCCTCCAGATCAGTCCAGACTCCTGGGATGTATCAGAGCAGTATTCAAGAGAGGAAGGGACCCGCAAGGCCGGCCCATAACACCTGCGCCCCGAACCGTGCATCCCCCATGCCTGCACGTCCAACTGATAATGGCACATAAATGTATGCAACGATGCCCAAGTTGCTGCCTCACAGATCTCCACTGGAGGCATAAGACTAAACTCAGCCCAAGAAGATACCTGTGCTCTGGAAGAATGAGCTTGCAAGCCTGCAAGAAGCAGACATTTTCGGAGAAAATACGCTGAAGAGATGGCCTCCATGATCGAGCGAGAGATGGACTTCTTTGAAGCCACCCAAAAATAACAAACAGCTGGACTTCTGTAACAACTCTGTGCACTGAAGATATCTGTGAAGTGCCCTACGAACATCCAGCTTGCGCAACTGCCGATTTGTCAAACTTGAAAGCACTGGCAGAACCACCTCTTGGTTCACATGAATGGCGTAAATCACCTTAGGCAGAAAAGATGGCACTGTGCGCAAAGTCACCTTTTCCTTGGAAATAAAGGCTCCTGAAAAGAGAGCCTGTAACTCCAAAATGCGCTTGACAGAGCAAATTGCCACCAGGAAAACCACCTTCAGAATCGTGCCTCCCAAGGATTCGAATGGAGCTTCCGCCAATGTGGAAAGCACTAAGTTGAGATCCCAGGCCGGAACCACCGCATGCGGGGGAGGATGAAACTGCTTTACCACCCGCAAAATCCGGGCGATGTCCGAATGGCCCACTAGGGAAACTCCCAGCACACGCCCCCAATAGCAGGCCAATGCAGCCACTTGCACTTTCAAGGAATTGAGGGCCAATTCCTTTTCCACTCTGGCCTGCAAAAACACCAATATCTGCAGGATCAACAATGAGAGAGCATGCACTTCCTGGCTTGCACACCAATCCTCAAAAATGCACTAGACCTGGATATATGCCAGTGAAATAGACCTCTTATGAGCCTGCAACATCATCTGTGGATAGTATCCCCTCTCTCTCAACTGAGCCCTCTCAAGAGCTAGACCATAAGCGACAACAAGTTGGTCTGTCCTGGAATGTGCCAGGGTGTCCCCAACGTCTGACATGTGAGGTACGCATACCAGGGTCTCTGCATCCCGTCCGGAGCCACGAGAGTAACTGAGCCTTTATTTGCTGAATCACTTTGCCTATGAGTGGCCATAGTGGGAAGACATGAAGAAGTCCCTGGGACAGGTAGGGTTATGTTAGGGCATTGCGACCCTTCGACATCCATTCTCACCGCTGACTGAAGAAGCAAGGAACTTTGGCATTGTCCGCTGAAGCCATGAGGTCCATCACTGGCATTCTCCACCAGCGTGTGATCATGCAAAACACTGGGTCCACTAACGTTCACTCTCTCGGATCTAACTGCTGACAACTAAGAAAGTCAACCTGGACATTTTCCTTTCCTGCCACGTGTCGCTGACAGTGCCAGGAGATTCTGCTCCACCCACTGAAGTAGCAGCTCGATTTCCTCCGCCAGGACTGCACTTCCTCATGCCTCCCTGGTGATTGATGTAGGCTACCATTGTGGCACTGCCCCAGAACACACGCACCGCCTTCTGCTGGATCAGCAAAAGGTAGGCTTGGCACACCAGAAACACCACCTGCATCTCCAGGCAGTTGATGGACCTCTGTTTCTGCTCCTCTGACCACTGCCCGAGTCACCTGGGCAAGGCGATGAGCTCCCCAGCCCATGAGGCTGGCACTGGTCATCACCGCTATCCAATACAGGGGCTCTAATGGCAGCCCTGCCAAGAGGTTTGCCAAATCCAACCACCACTGCAAACTGATCCTGACCTCCGGGGGTGTGGAGAGTCGCTTGGACAGACAGTGACATTGCGAAGACCATCACAACAGAAACACTCTCTGCAGTGGCCTCATGTGAGCCCAAGCCCACGGCACCAAATCTAGCGTTGCCACCATTGATCCTAGGACTTGCAGGTACAACCAGGTCTAAAGAGACGTTTGATGCAAGAAATTCTGAATCTGCCCCTGTATCTTTACAGCCACTACTGCCAGGCATTTGGTGAAGACTCTTGGTGCAGAGATTAGGCCGAAGGATAGTACCTGTACTGGTAGTGGTCGCCTTAAGAACTGCCTGTGACTGGGGTGAATAAGGATGTGGGTGTAAGCATCCTTTAGGTCCAAGGAACATAGCCTATCTCCCTGCTGGAGGAAGGGCAGCAATGTTCCAGGGGAGAGCATCTTGAACTTCTCCCTGACCAGGAACTTGTTCAGGTTTCACAAGTCCAGAATGGGCCTTACGCTCCCTGTTCTTTTTGGGATCAGAAAGTATCGGGAGTAGAAACCCTTGCCCCTGAGATGGTGGGGTACTGACTCCACTGCTCTGTCCTTGAGGAGGCCTGTGAGTTCCTGCAGTAGCAGGGAACCCTTGTCGGAGTGTCTGCAGATCCGATTGAGCTTTACGCGACTCCGAGGATCCATGCGGGCCCTTAGAGCGTGAGACTACCGGGAATACTGGGGCAGAATCTAACCTGTGGAAAACATCATCTTACTTTTGCTGACAACGCTGGATGGCCTTTGTGGACATCGTTTTACACAGGGCGCAAACCTTCGGGTCATGGTCGGCACATAGATACCAGAGACAGCAGTCGTGTGTGTCGGTGAGGAACATGTTTTTTGTGCACTGATCACACTTTTTGAACCCACTGGCCTTTGTGGCAAAAAGGATGCCTGCGAGGTTGAAGATCCTTGATGCAGCCAGTGGATAGAAAAAGGTACGAAACCGCGCTGAAGCAAGCGAAAAAATGTGTTTGAGACTTGGTGCTGGGGCAACCGGTGCTAACTGGAGGAAGAAAAGGCAGTTTAATGCACCAAAAAAATCAACTTTTTCCGAGGAAGACAGACAGATGTATGTTGGGTTTTGCGGAAAAAGGAAGACTGAGTAAGATGGCACCCTTTGGCCAGAAGGGGACCACGCATGCTTGGTGGCATCTCCCAAAGGCTTTCTTTGAAAGCTGTGGAGATGCTTCCACAGAGCTCCGTCGGCACAGACATCATCATATGTGCGAACTGACTTCCTGCTTGTTCCTGGAGAACAAGATAATAAAATTTAGTTACTCACCTGTAACAGGTGATCTCTGGGAACTGCAGGAATCAATCTTCACATATGAGTGACATAGGCACCGACAGAGATTGTGTGGTAATGCTCCCCAGCATCCAATACGAAAGCCTTTGGGAGCACTCCACTGCACCTGCATGTCTGCCTTCCCAACTCCTCTCTTCAGTTGAGTTTGTAGCTGACAGGAAGAGAAAAGCAAAAAAAACCTATAACTCCTAGGGCAGGAAAGCAGGTTGTGAAGACTGGTTCCTGCTATTCCCGGAGATCACCTGTTACAGGTGAGTAACTACACTATCTCCGGGAATAAGCTCCTGGGTACCAGACTGGTATGGAGGAAGCATAGTGATCCTTGAGGCTAAAAGCTGTAGCTGAAGAGTCTTGAGAACTGTGGGTCATTGAACTCAATTTCAATAGGTGATACTTCCCTCAAAGATAGTCTGGCCTGTTACAGAAGTCCGAGACAGGGGTAAGAGTTGAGTTTAAGTCCCAAAGAGGTGCTGGAGTACAGTTTGGCCAAAGACAGCATCCCGACAGGAGTTTCTGTCCAGACTATACTGTGCAACTAAAGTATGAATGGAGGACCAGGTAGCTACCCAACAGATCTCGTCAATAGATACTGAATGGAGATTGGCTATGGAGGTTGCCATAGCCTGTACATTATGAGCAGCGACATGACCCTCCAAAGAGAGTCCTGCCTGTGCATAAGCCAAAGAAATGCAATCTGTTATCTATCTGAATAGCTTTGTCACCGGTAGGCCTAGGTGGTTAGGATCAAATGAGATGAATAACTGAGAGGATCTTCTGTGATCCTTAGTTCTACTCAAACAGTAGGCCAACGCTCACTTTCAGTCTAAGGTGTGTAAGCACTGCTTCAGCCCGAGACACATGTGGTCTAGGGAAGAAAGTCAGGAGGATCATCAACTGGTTTAGATGGAAGGAGACTACCACCTTTGGAAGGAAATGCGGATGGGTTCGCAGAACCACCTTGTCATGGTGGAAATGGGTATAAGATGAATCCGCCACTAGAGCCTACACTGATGAGGCGAGCTGACATGAGGGCTATGAGGAAGGTTACCTTCCAAGATACAAACTTCAGTGAAGTGGTGGCTAAAGGCTCGAAGGGAGGCTTTAGAAGTTGAGCGAGAACCACATTGAGATCCCAGGCCACCGGAGGTGGCTTAATGGGTGGCTTGGACAATAGGAGACTCTGCATGAAGCGTGCTCCAAGGGGTGTGAGATAAGCTGTTATCCAGTGATTTGTAAGAGGCCACAATAGCACTAAGGTGAACTCTCACTGAATTACTTTTCAGACCTGTTAAGGATAAGTGGAGGAGATATTGTAGAAGGGACACCACCGGGCAAGAAAAGAGGCCATTGTCCTTTGGAGAGCACCAGAGGGCACACCTAGGCCACCTGAAGGAATCCTTGTTTGATGCAAGGAGGACATCTTTGACTGCCTGTGGCAGGTCAAGGTCAGTGAGCACTATCCCTTCAGTAGCCATGCTGTGAGGCATAGGGAGTGAAGCTTGGGATGGAGGAGCATCTCGTGGTCCTGCAATAGGAGCTCGGGTGCACATTCCAGGCTGAGAGGTTGAGTCTGCACAAGGCAAAGAAACAGAGGAAACAATGGTTGATGGGGCCAAAAGGAGGCTATATGAATCATTGAGCCCTTGTCGGCCTGTAGCTTGAAAAGCGTTTTGGGTATTGTGATGAGGAGAGCTCTGCTGAGCCCATGGAAATAGAGGAAAATTGTAAATATACCTTTAAGGAGAGAGACAGGCAGGGAGTTCACAGCTTTCAGAGTACAGGTAAAGGAAGAAAGCACGCAGTCACTGAAGTCAGGCCACACCCAAGCTCTGCTAACCTAAGTGCAGGCTTGGGGAGTAATGAAAAACACCTGAGTAGAAAGCAGTGTACGCTAGTTAAGAAACAGCCTTATAAACCCAGGGGAGAAAAAGGAAGAGGGCCAGCACCTAGGAGCAGAAAGGAAATCACCGGGAAGGAGAACGGTGAAGATTTTGGTGAGGAGCTCAGCAGTGAAAGTAGCAGCCATAAACAAAGCCAGGCTTGCAGGAGGAGTGCTGTTAGTCCTGAAGCCAGCCGAGGTGTGGCTAGGAGAATTGCTGACGAGGGTCAGGCTGCAGTTCAAACGGTTCGTGGTCCAGCTCAAAGAGTTCAAGCTGCCAAAAGGTGGGTGGACAAACTCACAGCTAGAAGTGACCAGAACCCAGCTGGGTGGAAAGAACCAGGGCTGAACAAGTTAAAAGAACAAAATTAATGTGATCTTCTTTGGGTGGTCTTTCATACTAGGTTCTTCTTTTTGGTTGTGTGAACTTTCGGACCTGGTTGGGTATCTGTATATTTGCAAGTTAGAAGAACTGAGGCAGTTGATCCAGAGAAGGAATCCTCACATTCCAGGTACAAACATTCCTTATTATGGAGAGCACCTGTGGAGAGAAGTCTAGGAGCTTTTACAAAGCATTAAGCCAGAAACAGTTCATGAAAGCTCAGAGTCAGACGTACATGCTGAAGAGCAGGAAGAGATGCAGGTAGACTGTCCTGAGCAGGATTCTATAACTGAGGAATTAGCAATGGACTGTTCATTGTGCCAGAAGGCAGATTGAAAGCTTTCTGATAAAAAGTCTTTAACCAAGAAAGCACTGAAGAAACAGGGTGAGTTAACCTATCTGTGTTAATGCTAGGAACCGCTTCTAGTGAAAAGAATACATGCATAACTTGTATTTGAATTACTAAAGAAGCAGAAGATAAAAATGGACACTTTGCTTTGCTTGAAGGAAGAAGCTATGTTTTGTTTGATGAACGTTTGATGAAAACAGCTACACATGTTAAAAGGCTTATGAAGCAGTTTCAGTTCTAGTTTGTGTATAATTTCCTGATGTTATTGCTTGGAGAAGAATCCTAACGTTTGTGTTGAGCCTTAGTGCTTTGGGGAAGGTAAATACATTTCTTATTTGCCTTTAAAAACCATTGGTTTCACACTACTGTCTTTAGATAAGGAGAAACAACTACAAGTCCCAGAAGTCCAAGATGTGGACAAGAATAGTATAATTATTTATTTAAGGACTAACATTGGCAGCCCTGCGCTTTTAGGCCTTTGGCCCGGGCTAGGGTGACGACAGTATCAAGAGGATGGGTGGAAATGCGTACAGCAATCTCTGCCCCTAATGTAGGAGGAAAGCATTTGGGGCCTGCCGGTGCAGTGACGGAACTCTGGAATAGAAGAGCGGAAGCTGTGTGTTTTGTGGAGTGGCAAAAAGATCTATAAGTGGAGTTCCCCAAGTTTGGAAGATCCGAGCAGATGTCTCTCAATGCAAGATCCATTTGTGTGGATGAAAGATATGGCTTAGACTGTCCATAAGGACAATGAGTTCACCTGCGAGGATATACTACTCTGAGGTAGATGCGGTGTGAGATGGCAAAGGACCATAGGCAAATGGCTTCCTTGCAGAGGGGACGAGAACCCATTCCCCCCTGTTTGTTCACTTAGAAAATGGCTACTTGGTTGTCCATCCTGACTAGAACAGGTTGCCCCAAACGTTGGGGGTAAAAAACCCTAAGAGCATTTGTCAGTGCCCGTAGTTCTAGGAGACTGATCTACAGGGCAGATATGGTGCCTACAGTTCTTGTGTAATTAGGTCGTTCAGATGCATTCCCCAACCCAGTATGGAAGCACCCATCGTTAGGGTACATCGAGGTGGAGGCATCTGAAAAGGTGACCTGTGGAGACCACCATCAATGAAGGGACTTGATCAGTGGAGGGTTATCTGGATCTTGTCTCTGAGATGCCCCTTCACTTGCATCCATTAAGACAGAATCCATTGTGCTTGACACATGTGTAACCAAGCATAGGGGACGACATGTGTCCTAATAGCAATAGCATTTCTTGAGCTGTTATTCGGCTTTGCTCTTGTACCCCCTTTGCCATCTCTACAAGGTGGGTACAGTGATCCTGTGGAAAGAAAGCTTGGGCCTGTTGAGTGTCCAAGAGCACTCCAATGAACTCCAGTCATTGGGTCGGAGCAAGGTGAGACTTTGGGAAGTTTATCACAAAGCCTAGGTTTTGGAGCACCGTGATAGTGCGATGAAGGGAGAGTCTTACCTCTTGAGGGGAGTCTCTCCTGATCAGCCAGTCATTTAAGTAAGGGAAGACGAATATCCCCAAGGTTTGTAGCAAGGCAGAGACTATTGCCGTGCATTTTGTGAAGATCCTTGGGGCAAAGGCTAGACCAAAGGGGAGAACCTGGTATTGACAGTGATTTCCCTGTAACATGAAGTACAGATACTGTCTGTGCGAGTGATGGATCAGTAAATGTGTGTACGTTATTTTTAGGTCTCTGGAGGTATGGTAGAAGAGTTTCTAGAGAAATCAATTTGAATTTTTCTTGGACCATGAATATGCTTAGGTCTCTGAGATCCCAGATGGGCCTGAATCCTCCTATTTTCTTTGGAATGAGAAAATATGGAGAGTAGAAGCCTATCCCTTCTTGAGGAGGAGGAACTCTTTATAAGGCACTCTGGGAGAGGAGGGTGGTCACCTCTTCTTTTAAGAGTGTGCTTTGAAGGGGTTGTGTGGGATAATTCCCTGTGAAGCTGGTGGGGGGTAAGGTTTTGAAGTGAAGCTGATAACCCCCTTGAACAATCTGAAGTATCCACTGCTCTGATGTTATGAGATGCCATCTGTGAGCATAATGACAGAATCTGCTGGATGGAGGGATTGGGAACCCTCCAGGGGCAGATTGTCTATGCTCTCCAGGAAGGAGTAAAAAAAACAGGCGCAAGTTGTGCCTGTGTAGCTGGTTGAGGCTTAGGAGCCTTGGGCTTCTTGGGCTGGAAAGGGTCCTGCTGTCTCTGCCGAGGATGCTGAGGCTGATAGGCAGCAGAAGGCAGGTAATAAGGATAGTATCTTTTTTTTTTTAGGATAGAAAGATTTCTTGGAAAGAGCCTTCCTCTTGGATGGGTCAGAAGTTTTCCTGGAAAGGCGCTTCAGGGTGAGATCATCTGTTTCAATCTCCCCTGCTTTCTCCTTCCAACCATTTCTGAACAGGTTCTCCCCAGTACATGGGATGTTGGACAGTTTATCCTGGACTCATTGCTCAAGGTCTGATGCCTGTAATCAGGCCAATCTAAGAGCCCCAATGCAGACTGCTGAAGCTCTGCTTGTTGATTCAGAGACATCAAAAGAGGCTCTGGTAAGAAACTAAAAAGTATTTTGGCTTTGCTTGATGAGTGTCTGTTATGCACTCTGCTTATCATTAGGAAGCATGGGGGCGAAAGTCTCCAGATCCCTAGTGACATCTTTCAGAAACATGCCCATGTATAGCATGTAAGAGTTTATTCTGGAGACCAACATGCATGTTTGGAAGCATCGATGCCCAAAGGCATCGAGTGTCCTCCAGTCTCTGCCAGGTGGCATGGATGAATGGTTCTTTGAGCACTTTATTCGGCACATTGCCAATTCCACCACCATTGAGTGGTGGGGGAGCTGAGGTTTCTGGAAGCCTGGGTATTCTGGTACTCGATACATGGTATCAAGCCTTTTGCTAACAGGCAGAACCGTGCACAGGGACTCCCACATATGGGGCATAAGTTCCTGTAGAATTTGGTGCACCAGTAATGTAGCTGCCTCCTTGGGTATGGGAGGGTATTGGAGTATCTCAAATTCCTCTGCCCTCAGTTCTTTTTCCGAGGCCACTGTGATAGCAAGTCCTGCTGCCATGTCCCGTAGGAAGTCCTGAAAGGACATATCTTCCGGTGGGGACTGACGCCATTCTTGAGGCAGTGAAGGGTCCAAAGGATTGTCTGAAAGTTCCTGTGAATTGAGTGATCCCTCATCAGAATCTGAAGAACTGGAATCAGATTCTGGTAAAAAAATCAAAGTATCGGCGGTCTTGGGTCAACCTCAATGTTTCATAGATGTCAAAGGTTGATGCTGATACCGATGCTCGGAAGTATCGGAACCATATCAGCCTGAGTCGGTTGGATACCGGTGGTTTCAGTCGGTTCCAATGATAGTAGCAGCCTCGAGGGCTCTGTCGATACCAGTTCTAGGGTTGATATACCTGACTGTAGTCCTGGTGTTGAAACCTGCACTCCTAGTCCTCGATGATATTGATACCGAGGCTGCCAGGAGTGTGGCCAAACTCCTCTTGAGAGCCAGCATACACTGGTCTAGGGAGATGGCTGATGTCTGGGTGAAATCACCAATGGGGCTCTGAGCCACCGTCCCAGAACATGGAACTGGTAGTTCTCCAGAGGTTGATGCTTTGGGAGCATCCTGGAGCCTCACTTGTGTTTTGGAGAACAGATCCTCTCGCCGGGGCTGTTTGGCTACCCAGTCTGCATCGGAAACACCTTTGGGGAGTCACGATGCTTATGCTGGGACTTCTCTCTGGTCTCGGTATTGGTCTTTGATGCCGATGACTCTGGAGCGGCCAGAGACTTTGACTTAGTTTTATGTTTGGACTTTGACGAAAACCGAGATCCCTGAGAGGAAGCCACTGACATTGAGTCCAAGGCAAACAATGATCCAAATTGTCTGGTTCTGTTCTTTAGGCCTCTTTTTGTCATTTGCTGACACAAGGGACAAGAATTGGGTTGATGGTCAGGACAGAAACATTTTAAACACCAGTCATGTTTATCAGTGACTGATATGGTACCAGCACACTTAGTACATTTTCTAAAACTACTAATTGTTTTTTTCATGCCTGAAAAGTTGTCTTTAGCATTGAAGATAAGGCTATGGAGGCCTAAAGGCCTAGTCTACTGGTAAGACCACGTGAAAGAAAAAAAAGATTTAAAAAAAAAAGAAAACATATTGGGACTGGTGTAGGACTCGACGGGCCAAAGACTTTCCTATTGGACGCTGAGGAGTGTTCCCGCATGGGGTCAGTCGGTGCCAGCATCACCCATATGTGAAGACTGCATTCCTGCTTGTTCCTGGAGATATTAAATACATGTCATCATATAAAAGAAATTAACATACAATAAAGAATATAATACCAATAGGCATAAGATAGGAAATGAACATAAGGCACAGACTCTAAAATAAAATCTCTCTGGTAAATTAATTTTTATTCTGTATGAACTTTATTTTCTCAAGATAACTTATGAACTGTGAGACAGCAAAACCATGAACTGGCATCCATTAAGAAAAGAAATTTAATAACCACTGAACTGAATATGACTGATCTCATTAGCAACCTTTTATACGTCAAACCATCCTGCAAGAGCTATTAAATACTCATTGGAACTAAAGTCATTTGTTTCTACGTAAGTCATTTCCAAAATCTTGGCTTGTATTATGGAAACTAGTACGTAGTTTTTATCCCCTCTAAGAGGCATTTGTTCTCTCTTTGCATTTATAGGTTCAATCACATGACAAACATGATTAAAAATAAGGGAAGAAACGCAAAGATAGTGGAACTGCATGCATGTGCTGCTGGCTGCCTGACATGTAGAAAGCAAACCAAACCCCTGATGCTACAGACCAGTCCGAATGTGTTAATAGAAGATATGCATTTCTGCCAAAAGTGGAACAGTAACAGGAGCCACAGTCATGTCCCACAAAATATCAGTTCCATGCTCCTAGGAATTTTACTGTTAAGTGCATCCACCAGTACTTGATAACTGGCTACAGGAACCAATGCATTCTCTCCTGTGCCTCTGTTCCCCTCCCAAAAAAGTGTACAGCATATTCTACATACCTGCAATGACAGGTAAGCAAGAAGCAGGTATATAGGCTACTACTGTTTTCATTGCCCAGACTCCCACCCCTCCCACCCAAGGCATGCACACCCACTTCTCCTTCTCTGTCACATTTTTGCATTTATATGAGCTTGGAGCATCCCTCAGTTGCAATGTCACTTCCTTCTGTTCCACAGCTTCTCTATGAGCCCAAAGCTTTATCAGTTTTTTACACCTATCATTGTATTCTTACTTATATTTAAGTGTTTTCTACTTGTTCTTACTTCTTTAACCTTTATTTGAAAATGGTAAAATGCAAATTTTAAAAAGTTGTTCACCACCACTTAAAAAGGCACTAGGTGGCTCAAGCACTGTCAATCACAAAACTGCACCTAGTTTAATAATGGGAAGCACTCACTATCTGGGTCCTGCGCCTAGTGCTCCTCACAAGCACCCTTCTATGTTGATTTTGAAGTTCTGTGGGCGACTGTTTTGACATGCTTGGGTGAGCTGAATCTTCCTTGCTAGAAAGCACAGTTACTTACCTGTAACAGGTGATCTCTGGGAACAGCAGGAATAAGTCTTCACATATGGGTATGTCGGTACCGAAGGAGCCTGCGCAGGAACGCTCCCCAGCGTCCAATCAGAAAGCTTTTGGGAGCATCCCTCAGCGCCTGCGCGCTGCCGTCCCGCCTTTCCAACTGTCTCTCCTCAGTTGAGTTTTATAGCTGAGACAAAGAGAGAGAAAGAGGAAAGGAAGATAGATAGAGAGATACAACTCCTAGGGGAGGTAGGTGGGTTGTGAAGACTTATTCCTGCTGTTCCCAGAGATCACCTGTTACAGGTAAGTAACTGTGCTATCTCCAGGAACAAGCAAGAATGAGTCTTCACATATGGGGACTCCCAAGCTAAGATGCCTGGAGCCCTAGCCTGGTGGGGATTAGAACATGCTACACCTCATATGGCCAGGCATCCTGAGGATGGAGGGTAGGAGTTGAAAAGAGAGGAGCTGTAGAAAAACAGCTAACCTAAAATAGGACTACAGGAAAGGAGTCCTTGTATGTATGATAATTATCATGAAAAATATTGAAATGAACAATCACAATATGGACCTCACCTACTGGATTGCAGGAAGTAGAGAGGCTGATGGAGTCTACTGGGGATCCAGTAGAGGAATCTTCAAGGTGACTTCACTGAAGTGAAGGTGAAGGTCCAAATCTGGAAGTGACAGGTGACCCAGGTGTCAACTGGGGTAGTACAAAAACGGTAGGTCTTTAGTGGAAAGCTTTATGGAAAAAGTTGGGAACTCTTTTGGCTACAGAGTTACTCACAGTTAGGAGCAAAAGAGGAAGACTGACCGATTTGGACAAACTAGCCCAGTCCTGGAGGGAAGAAGGGATATGGGAAAAAAGCCCGTATTCCCAAGGACAGATGTCTGAAGGGTTGAATCCTCAGATCTATTGAAGATCCACCCAGTCTTTCCTAACTGGTGAGAGAAAGGAAAGATATTGGAGCATGGAGCTTCAGGGATACCTAAACCTAGGGTTAAGGTAGGAGCTGTCAGTACCACAGCAGTGGTTGTGTGCATAATACCCCAGACATACTGTGGGACAGTATGAACATATGCAAGCCCACTGTCTGGAACCTATAGGAAGGTAAAACCTTTATAAGCATAGACAGTTAGAGAGATAAGTATGTAAATACATATCTACCTATAAGGAAGCAGCTCGACAGATACATATATATATATATGTCTATAGTGAGATCTGGAGGGGCATAACATATGCACACGCAGCTTACAGACATATGTATCTATAGAGAAGTATATAGAGATATATACATACATGAATATATATGTCGAAAGATAAATGCCTGCAATTAAGCAGATAGAGATATGTCCATAAGAACATTCACATGGGAGATGTGAAGAGGAAAGATTCATCTAATAACAAGAAGGTGGAACCTACTTGAGAAGATATATAGAGCATCTATTCCCCCTGGCTAAGATGGTGCAGGAATGCTATCCAGTGAAATAACCAGGATGGTTGCGTGAAAAAACAGAGGATAATATCAGTCTGTAAACAGCAAGTCCTGAGTCCTGTAGAACTCTCGCATGGTAAATGGAAAGAAAATGCATAGGATGAGATACCAGGTTGACCCACTGGAGGGACACAAAGGAGTATCATGCATTATTAGTTAAATATGTGCTGTCCATGAAGGAGTAGGATACCATGAGGACAAGCTGCAAGGAAAAAAGAGCATATTCCTTGTAGGAATTGGAGAACTCTTTTGACGTTCACGTAGAAAAGGCTTATGTCCTGTATTATAAAAGGAGATAGTAGGGTGTGGAGAACCCTCACAGTCATGGAAAATGACTGAGGAAGCCTTTTCCAACCATATAGGATAGTCATTAGAGACTAAACCCCATGCTCTCTAGCAAGGGCCCATAGTAGAAAGCTTCTCTGTAAGATTGCAGAGAGCATTATGCAGGAGAATTGGGAAATAAAACTGGCTGTTGGAAAAAACCAGCTGCACGTCAACTATGCTGCCAAATCCAAAGGAATTGGAGATGGCAAGAAAGAAGATAGTGTGATAAGCCTGAAGTGATTAGGATTATCCAAGACAGATGAAAGCACTATCTTGGAATCACTACTAAGGCCAGACAGAAAGTAGTGGAAGACAAGACTGGAAACTTGTGGAAAAGTACCAGTAGTCCAATCACTGGAACTCCTGCATGGGCAGCTGCTGAAAAAGACAGCAGAGAGAATCTCTGTGTAAAACAGAGAGAACAGACAGAATAAGAGGAGAAATTCCTGTCCCTGTCTGATGAGCTGCCCAGAGAAAATAAGGGAGTTTATTCAAGAGAAAAAACTCCACACTGGAATGAAAGAAATGACTAGAAAGGCTAAAGAAGCCCTGCAGTGGTATGGTACCACTCTTCCAGGGGAAACCCTGGATAAGAGGGTAGAGAAAACAGGAGCTGAAGGGTGACTTACCATATGGTAAGTCTGTAGAAGGAAAAAAAGTCATGTTGGAACTATCATGGGATAGTTGTTAAACCTCTCTTCTTGGTAGGAAGAAGAGGAGAAACCTGTGACCCATAGACATGAATATCCTGACAGCTCAGCATACCTAGGAGCAACTGGATGTCCTAAGAAAAGGAATCCCTGTGTAGAGTTTTGAATGAAAAAACAGTGAAAAAACTTCTACTGATAAGAAGTCAACTGTAGGTTGTAAACTTCAGGACCCTATGGTTGCTGTGTTTATTCAGCCTGACTAGAGTTTGGATTCTTCAGACCAGGACGAGGCTTCCTGTGCTTGGGAACATCTGAATGATGGGCAGGAGAAGAGTAAAACCTCTTTCTCCTAGGGAAAGAAGGTTTGGTAGGGCATTTCCTACCTACTGGGGAAGGAGAAGGCTTAGGATCGCCTTCAGAAACAGGGAAGTCAGTGGAGCACTGAGCAACCTGATGTAAAGACTCCCTTCAGAAACAGGGAAGTCAGTGGAGCACTGAGCAACCTGATGTAAAGACTCCTTATTGAAGAGATTTTCTCCAGTGCAAGGAGTATTACCCAGTCTTTGCTGTGCCCATTTGTTCAAGTCTGAAGCTTGGAGCCAGGCTCTACGTCGTGCCCCTATGGCTATAGCAGAGGTTCTGCTAACAGACTCAAAAGAGTCTAGGGAAGCACGAGAAAGAAACCAAGAGATATTTTGGCTATGACTAAGAAGTAAGGAATAGTCTGCAGCCTTGGGCTCTGATAAAAAAGGAGTCAAAAGAGATAATTTCTTTGTGACCTCCTGAAGGGATAGACTCATATAAAAAATATATGAGAGAATCCTTGTTGCCAGCATAGATGTTTGGAAGGTTTGACGTCCAAAGGCATCCAGTGTTCTAGATTCACGACCTGGCGGGTAAGAAGAATGCTTCTTCTTGCTTTTTACCTTCCTCATTGCTGATTCCACTACAATGGAATGATGGGGAAGTTGAGTCTTTTGAAACCCTGGAGAGGGGGGCACCTGATATAGAAGATCAGTTGCTCTAGAAGGTGAGGAAACCCTCAGAGGTGCTTCCCACATTCTTAGAAGAAGATCCTGCAAGGAATGATGTAAAGGAAGCATTATATTTTCCTTTTCTCCAGAACAAGGAGAGCCTTGAGCAGGATCATAGCCAGGGGTAGGAATAGCAAGGAATGTTGCTATGTCCAGGAGAAAATTCTGAAAAGAAGGATCTCCAACAGAAACCATCCCTGGACAGGCTAGATCTAAATTACTAGCCTGGGCACCGGAGTAGGCACTTGAGAATGTAGAAGTAGAAGATCTCGCCCGGTGCAGAAAAGGATCCCTAAGGGATGGATGCTGGTACTGGAGGTCATGACGTGAGACAGTCAGTACTGCATCGTCCATGCCAGGTATTGACTCCAAACTAGGTATAGAAAGGAGCGACTCTGGTGAAAGAAGCATGGAAGGAGCTGACCCCGATGCTACTGCAGGTATCGGCACCGATACCGATACCGGTAGCTGTGTCGGAATCGAAGACGATACCGACAGCGAAGCAGTCATCGGAGGCTGCTCAAGTGGTACCGAGGAAACCGAAGGTCCTCGGTAATTACCCTCGGTACCGAGCATGCGGAACCGGTAAGCATCGGATCCGAGACGTGTCGGTACCCAGTCTTCCAGACTGGAAATCGATTCCAGACTTGGCATCGAAGGAAGCGAGTCTATTGATGCATGTCTAGAAGGTACCGACGTCGGTGGTAGTATCGGCGGTGATACCGATACTGGAAAGTCAATCTGGGATGTATCAACCGGTCCCGAGGGTACCGAGAAAACCAGATGACGATCCCTGGTGAAGAGTGGATCGCTCAACACCAGTGCCGATGCCGGAGTATCGGTACCGCTCGAAGCAGATGCCACCACTGAGCATGGCTCAGGTATGTTCTGTGAGGGGTGAGCCTCAGGAACAACCTGAAACCCCTGAAAGGCTTTGGAGACCGAAGACTCCCGCCGGGGTTTTGGAGCCAATGGATCCTTGAGGGCAAGGCCGAAGCCGTCATCATGCTGTGCATGAGACCTACCACTCAAGGATTAGCTAGTCTTAACAGACTGTTTGTGGGTTACCTGATCCTGTAGAGAAGGAGAAATGGCCGGTGCCCTGCCATTGGAAGGGAACTCGGTATCAAGGAAAACTCGAAAAGGGAAATCTCTTCTCATAATATTGTAGCCTAATGGCTCCGGATGGTCAGGACCCAAACAGTTGAGACACCAGGACTTGGAGTCTAAAAACAATACTGCACTGTCACAGTTAAGGCACTTCTTAGGAAAAGAAGGAGGCGGCTCCATAATGGAGAGGCCTGAAGGCCCAAAAGTTTAAACTGAAACTGAGGGAAAAAAATTCCCTGGATTAATTGAAAAGAAAAAAACACCGGCGATACTGGTGGAGTCGGGGAGACAGCCGCGACCACAGGAAAACAAAAATTAAAGAATTAAAGAAAAAATTTTCTGCAGTGATAGGAGGACGTCCTGCCTGCTCCACGGAAAAACGAAAACTGAGGAAAGACAGTTGGAAAGGCGGGAAGGCAGCACGCAGGCGCTGAGGGATGCTCCCAAAAGCTTTCTGATTGGACGCTGGGGAGCGTTCCCGCGCAGGCTCCGTCGGTACCGACGTACCCATATGTGAAGACTCATTCCTGCTTGTTCCTGGAGATACCAATATTCTGCCACTCTGCTTAGAACAGATCTTTAAAATGAATCCAACTGTACTAGCGATGCAAACGTCCTGCCCACCCATACCTGAGGTACTTCTTTCTTGACTGCTCAAATCCAAACTATACCATGCCTCTTTTGGGATCTCAAATGCTGGAGAATATGACAACTCTACTGTGCGCCTCTTTGCACATTTTCCCTCCCTACCTCATCCCCAGCGCTGAAATGTGCCCAAATTGAAAACAGGTCATTTATGTAAAAAGGAAGCCATTCCTCACAGTTATTCTTCTTCTAAAAGCAAAAAGGGAGGAGTGGCCTAGTGGTTAGGACACGGTACCTCAGGCTGGAGGGCCAGGGGTTCAAGTCCCACCTGGGGACAGCAATCTCAGGCTGGAGGGACTGGGGTTTATAGTCCTATAGGCACTCCTTGTGGCCTTGGGCAAACCACTTAGCCCTCCGTTGCCTCAGGTACACATAGATTGTAAGCCCTTCGGGGACAAGGGAATGTATCCAGTACCTGTTTGCAGTGATTACATAATGTAAACCGCTTTGATTGAAGGATAAGGCGGTATAGATAACTGGTTAAATAAAAGAAGTAAAGCTTTTATTTCTGCTCTCATCAAATCAAAATTTATATCTAAATTACCCCCAAGTTGCCAATATTTAACCTGAATTTACTCAGGTAACAAAAGACAAGTCTGTGTCATTTCAAAGTTTATTTTCTTTGCATGAATTTAGAGAGTTTGCCAGACTGGCTAGGAAGCATGTGAATATTCACAGCCTTGTGTTAATCCTTGAATACTTTGAACATAACTGCATATGTTACTCCTTGGGGAATTCTGCGCACAATATCTTAAAATTCTGCATGCTTTATCTGTAATTCTTCTAACATAAGGTTTAACTGCTCCCCCAGGCCTGAAATCCTCCTACACCCCCCCCCCACCTCAGCTTTCTCCCTCCTCAGCTTCAACCTTCCCCCCATCAATATTTCTCCTGCTTCCACCCTCCCCAGCTCTCTTTCTTGCGCCCACTTAGCTCAAATCCCTTTCCCTCCCCTGGTAGATTCAGCCTGCAGTTTTTTTTTGTCCCTTCTCCAGGGTGGACATCTCCCAACTTTTTCTCTCTGCTCCTAGTCCTTTCTCCCCTTACCCCCCACCCTTTTCTGTTCTTTTCACGCTCTCCCTGTCCTCTAGCAAGCTCTCTACCCTCCGCAGTTCTTTATGCCCCCCACCCCTCTGCCTCATCTACTCCCTCATTCTCTCTTCCTCCTAGCAAGACCCCATTTCTGCCTGTTCCCAAGGTCTCCACCCACCTCAGGCACACACTTTTTCTCCTCCTAACCCTTCCCACCCAAGGCATACACTTCCCATCTCTCCTTCTTTATCCCTTCCTAGCATACATCCCCCAAGCCCATGGCACACATCTAGCTTGCTCTGCTCCTTAACTTCTCAGTATAACCCCAGGATGGCTCTCCCTCCATCCCCATAGCTTCCATAGCTCACCCCTCTTCTTTGCTACTGTGCCCCCCCCCCCAATCATATAGCAAGAGGAGACAACAGCTCCACTTCAGGCCATGTCCTCCTCCTCTGCCCAACTGCTCATCTGAACTAATTGGGATTCTACAGCTGCATGATTCAAATGAGCAGTTGGTCCTAGGATAGACGAGGATGATGACATGGCCAATGTGCAGATGTTCATCTCTTCCTCTTGTGATCACTGGGATTTATCTGATCAGTTTACAGCCCATAAATTCTAATACTGACCTGTCCTTCCATAGGTTTTAAGCATTTACCTGTCCCTTTGCTATCAGATAGGCAACGATAGAGGTATGTCCAAACTGAGCAGCCAGGTGAATGCAGCTGCATCCTTCTCCATCAATGAGCGAGGGATCAGCCCCATATTTCATCAGCTGTACAACCATGGACAAGTGACCCTGTCTAAAACAGAACAGAGAGAACCCAAGTCAACCTGCAAAACATGTCAGTCACTTTCACCCACTTTTGTTTACTTTGACACTTAGGTTTGCAAATGCAGGTTGAAGAACGTAGAACTCTGTCCATTTTATTGATGTGTTGACAAGCTGGAAACAAGCCTCTGTCTCTAGTGTGTGTGTGCTCTCTTTCTAATGTGCTCCTCTGCTCATAAAAAGAGATATGAAGCCAAAAGCACACAAATCGGATTCAGTTTCTCAAAAAAATATTTATATTATGTTCCACAGCAGCTGTGGCTCCTGAACCATCTGTCTTTATATCTGAGGTTCTCTCTTGCAAAAAAAAAAAAAAAAAAAAAGGTTTAATAGCAGTATAAAGTTCTCTCTGTTCCATACATCAGCCTTGTCAACAGAATGTACAATTAGCTAATTATGCAAGGAACAATGCATATTTTGTTTGCTTGTTTTTTAAATAATATACTTTCTTTAATTTAAAAAAGACTGCTCTTCTAAGGGAAACAGAGGTCCACTCTGAGAAGAGACAGAGGTTTAAAAGTAGTTACATTAGCTCAGGTGTATATTCTAATGATGTCAAAAAGACTGTCAGTCTAAGAATTGTCATGGGATAAACTTGGAAAATCTTTATGTTGATTTCAACTAAACTTAACTTCAACTAAGTGTTGCGGAGACAGCAACAGTATTTGCTAGTTTGCAAAAGAGCATCTCTCCATTTGAACTGGTTCACATATTACTTAAAAATAACATGAAGAAGCCTAATCATGCAAGTCTAAGAAACCATTTTCTAACATGTGTGGCTAAACCTTACATACTGTGCCATGGACCACTTGATTAGGCTGAAGACTATTCTCAAGTTTTGCTGGTAACTCAGATACCCTGAGAATGATGCACACACCAGCAAAATGCAGCTTATTGAAGTTACTCCTAGCAAACTCACATAACACATTTGGTACCTTTGCCACCTCCTCTTTCTACTGGTCTGCAGGAGAGAACTTTATAAATATTTTCTGCTGTACAATGACCATCTTTATAACAAATGAGATGGCAGCCAACAATTATGTTTTGCAGTTTGCTACGTCAACTGTCAGAACAACTCAAACAATTTTTCAGTGATCACTCAGTTTTGGTGCTGATCACAAGCCTATTGCATGTGGCAGTTTTATTAATATACATTAAATGTAGTTATTCATTTTGTACTGTATGTTATTACACTTTAAAGACCATCCAATGAGTAACATGTAGAGAGAATTTCAACCAGGATTTCATAAATTTGGAGGCTAAGGGACTGACATTAGTGAGTCAATCCACCTTCAGAATAGATAATTGTGAAATACTTTGAATAAGTAGCAAATATAACGGGATTCAGTTATAGTAATATTTTGTAATGACAGCATAAAGTACACCTCCCAGGTGAGACCATAGAAGTGTATGTATCAGATTTTATTTTTGCCTCAGGACAGAAATAAATTGGATTTTAAGAAATCCCCTACAGTAATTTTTTGCTGGATTCACTTCTGAATATACTCTTAACACCAAGAACAAAGATACAATCCCAGTATATACAGGTACACCACCGATTTTTTGGCAACTTTGGTTCCAAAGGCTTGCCGGATTATCAGTTTTGCTGGACCAAAAGAGGGCAGGGCCATACCAAGCTATAAATGTACCTCCCACCCCACATCACAGGTCTGTCATTCACCCCATTGCCCAGCATCTTCCCATCTTACCCCACACCTCCATGACCAGTCCCTCCCACGTTTCCTGCCCTTGCCCCGTTGCTGCCACTTTTCATGTTCTCTTGGCAGTGGCGGTGAACCTCCTCCAATTGAAAAAAACCCCCACAAAAAACATGCGGGTCTTTCTGACTCCACGCTTACATGATGGCCTGTTCCTTCCTCCTCTGACACAAGCATATGCCAGAGGAGGGAGGGACGGACAAGCCAGCATGCAAGCGCGGAGTTGGAAAGACCCCGTGTTTTTTTTTCAATTGGAGGAGATTCACCACTGCTGCTGCCACAAGCATCACTGCCGCCAAGAGAACATGAAAAGCGGCGGTGGTGGGGCAAAGGCAGGCAGCGTGAAGGGCAGCTGAGTCTGGCAACTGCAAATGTGCTCTGTGTGACTGCACCACTCCTTTGTCTGAATTAAAAGCGGTGCTGGGTCATCAGTTGCCGGAAAATCGGTGGTGTACCTGCAGTTCAATTAACCACTATCTTCAAAATTGGAATAAACCAGGAATCAAAACGATAAGTACAGAAATATATTTTTACCTTGTTGCCCAGTGAAGTGGAGTAGAATTCAAGTCTCCTCCAAGCTGATCTACTATTGCACCTTTTGATATGTAGTACCTATTTTGCAAGGAAAAGCAGCACACTTAAAGACCGGAGTCACTAAGCCTTTTCTTCCATTCTGCATGAGAAAAAAGCTGAGGGGGACGTTTATTAAACTGTATTAAGTTAGCACATGGTAATCCCCTAAACTTAGCAAAGAAAGTGGTATAAACCCGCATTAACTGTTGGGGGTGTTCCCAGCATGTCCCTTGCACTTCACCATGCTAACTGGTCAGCACATTGATTATTGGTGCACTTACAGCCAAGCCACTGAGGAGGCTATAAGTGCACCCACGCTAATGGTTGCAATTGCAGTTGGCGCATACCAATGATGGCTGTGCGAATCGTGATGTCCTGTCAATGCCCACACTCTACTCCTAACCCACCCAAAGCACTGCCCCTTCCTACACTAATGTTTAGTGTGGGACATTTACTGTAGGCACATAATATACTTTAGATAATGGAGGCAAAGTTTCTGTAGAAATTCCCAAAGCCTCAATCAAGTAGCACTTCAACATATCCCTTGCCATAATCAATGGGGAAAATTCACTAGCCAGAGGTTAGAGGATCGAGTCTGATTTTCTAAAAGTTTTGTTTTATCCTTAACTAACAAGGAATAATAATAATCATGTTTTAAACCCTCCAACTGCAAAGTCTTCACTGACTCTTTGACCCCTGCAAGCTCTATTGTAATAGCAGTAACTAAAGCATAGTTACTCACCTGTAACAGGTGATCTCCGGGAATAGCAAGAATTTAGTCCTCACATAAGGGTATCGTTGGTACCGACGGAGCCTGCACGGGAACGCTCCCCAGCGTCCAATCAGAAAACTTTTGGGAGCATCCCACAGCGCCTGCGTGCTGCCTTCCCACCATTCCCAACTGTCTCTCTCCAGTTGAGTTTTAAAGCTGAGACAAAGAGAGAGAGAGAGGGAAAGGAAAGAGAAATACAACTCCTAGGGGAGGTGGGTGGGTTGTGAGGACTAAATTCCTGCTGTTCCCGGAGATCACCTGTTACAGGTGAGTAACTATGCTATCTCCAAGAACAAGCAGGAATGTAGTCATCACATATGGGGACTCCTTAGCTTTAGGTGCCAGGGAGAGACCCCAGAAGTTGTGTGTCCCTGAGAAGGGCTCCACCTCCCCCCATGGATCTCTGGCATCCTACCAGAGATGGTGGGGTAGGAGTTGATTAGGTATGGAACAGGTTGAGAACAGCCTGACCAAACAAGGCATCCCGGCGGGACTCCTTGTCCAAGCAGTAATGGGCTGTGAAGGTATGAACCGAGGCCCAAGTGGCTGCTCGACAAATGTTGTCAATAGACACTGAGTTTAGATGAGCCATTGAGGCTGCCATGGCTCTCACATTGTGAGCTGTGACATGGCCCTCCAGAGAAAGGTTCTTACTCTGATAGGCGAAAGAAATACACTGAGCAATCCAGTTAGAGTTCTCTTGGAAACTGGAAGTCCCAAATGAGAAGGATCAAAAGAAACAAAGAGTTGAGAAGACTTTCTATGTTGCTGTGTTCTTTGTAAGTAAAAAGCTAGAGCTCTTTTACAGTCTAAGGTATGAAGATTCCTCTCTGCATTTGATGCATGAGGTCCTGGAAAAAAGACAGGTAGGTAGACCTCTTGGTTTATTTATTTATTTATTTATCTTTCTTATATACCGTGCTCTTCAGCATCAGTGCGGTTTACAAATAACAAAATTTGCATCAGAACAAAGCTCTTTTGCATACATTGTAACAGGATTTGCAACTTGGGATTGTAACAAGGGTAACTATATACAAATTAGCATAATGGTTGTTGTCAAAACTATTTACAGTATATATTATACGTTGGAATCATAATGCAAGAGACTTGTAATCTATGCTCGTTGTGGGTCTGTTTTGTACATCGTCAAGAGTTATGTTGTTGGCATGTCGGAGGCTGTGTGGGCTAGTTGAGGTGCCGGAAGTGATTGTGTTAGGTTAGGGTGGACGAAGTGGAGGCAGAATAAGTGGTGTTTAAGGGCTTTTCTGAACTGTGAGAGGTCACCAATTGATCGGATATGAGGTGGAAGATTGTTCCAGCACCTAGGCGCATAGAATGTAAAGGCTCTGTTTCTGGTTGTTTGAGTACATTTAGTAGATTCTGGTGGTATATTCAGCGTATTGGCAGCTATTGACCTTCTTAGCCTGTTTGTAGGGGTGATGGTCAGGAGTGCAGAGAGGGATGAAAGGGATAGCCGGTTAATTGCTTTAAACGATAGAAGTAGTGCCTTGTAGGTGATCCTGCATTGTAACGGTAGTCAGTGTAGTTCCATAAGTATGGGTGTGATATGATCCATTCTGTAAATTTATTTATTTATTTAACAGTTCTTCTATACCGCGCTTTTCAGATCAGTGCGGTTTACATTCAACATCAACTATACAACACAGGCATTCTGAGTTGTAAACTTTACAATAAACAGGGAAATCAACATGGAAACAACTGGGGAAACTATCTACATTGTATTTACACTATTACCTGCGGAAATGCCGCAGAGAATGTGGGCAGCTACATTCATCGCCATCTGCAGTGGATTGAGAGTGCTCTTAGGGAGGCCGTGTAGGATGATGTTGGCATAGTCGAAGTGTGGCATAACAAGTGTCTGGAATATTGTTCTGAAGTCGTCTGGGGCTAGTAGTGGTCTTAGATGTCTTAGTGTCCGTATTTTATTGTAGATGGACTTGGTGGTATTCTTTATATGTTCTTTGAAGTTGAGCTGTTGATCTATTGTGACACCCAGGGTAGCGTATCACAGATTTACATGGAAACTCTGCATCTCGTACTTTCAATGAGGTGGGGGGAGAGAAGTTCTTGTTCTTGGTTATGAATAGGACCTCGGTTTTTTAAAAGTTTATGCGTAGATTCTGAGACAAGAGCCAATCAGTGATTGCGTTGAAGCACTCTATTATTGGAGAGAGATCGGGGAGCATGATTTTGATTGGAGCGAATATCAATACATCATCTGCATAAATAAGGCTAGAAATATTGAAGGAGTGGATGATATCACAAATAGGTTGCACATATAAGTTGAAAAGTAGGGCAGATAGGGAGGATCCTTGGGGTACTCCCTGTTGCTGATGGAATAGTTCAGATGTTGAGGATCCTGTCCGTACATGTTGCCAACGGTTAGCTAGATAGGATTTACACCATTCCCAGGCAAGGCCATGAATTCCCTTTTCCTGAAGGCGAGCAAGGAGTTGCACATGGTTAACAGAATCGAATGCAGCAGCAATATCGAGGAAGATGAGTACAAACCCGTTATCAATTTTGTCGATACCTCTGGATAAGGTGTTGATAAGTAAGGTGAGTAGAGTCTCTACACCATGAGATTCTCGGAACCCATGCTGGCAGGGATCAAGAGGGGCTGATATGTCGATGTGTTGCTGCAATTGCATTTGAACCACCTTCTCGATAAGTTTGGCTAGAAGGGGTATGCTCGAGATTGGGCGATATGAATCCGTCCTTGTAGGGTCGAGTTTGTTGTTCTGGTCGCCGTATCTTAAAAAGGATATAGCGATTTTAGAAAAGGTTCAGAGAAGAGCCACCAAAATGGTAAAGGGGATGGAAGGATACTCCTATGAAGAAAGGCTAAAAAGGTTAGGGCTCTTTAACCTGGAAAAGAGACGGCTGAGGGGAGATATGATAGAAGTCTATAAATTAATGAACGGAGTGGAACGGGTAAACGTAGATCGATTGTTTACCTTATCAGAATATAGAAAGACTAGGGGACATACAACGAAGCTACAGGGTAAACTATTTAAGACTAATAAAAGAAAATATTTTTTCACTCAACGTGTAATCAAACTCTGGAATTTGTTACTGGAGGATGTAGTAAAGGCTGTCAGTGTAGCTGGGTTTAAAAAAGGTTTGGACAAGTTCCTGGAGGAAAGGTCCACAAACCATTATTAAGAAGGGACCCAGGATATCAATGCTTGAACCAATACAAGCATTGTGGAACCTGTGTCCCTTGGGGAAACTGCTAGGTACATATGACCTAGATTGGCCACTGTTGGAAACAGAATACTGGGCTTGAGGACCTTGGTCTGACCCAGTATGGCATATCTTATGTTCTTATGAAGCCGCATCAGAGGGAAACAGGGTACTGAGCTTGGCAGCTCGGTTCTGCCTTCCTCTTTTAGACATCATAGCACAGGACACACAATCTGTGATGGAGTGGTCAGGACCTAAACATTTTAAACACCATTCATGGGTGTCGGTGACGGAAATGGTACCGCCACATTTTGTGCACTTTTTAAAACCTGAGGCAGGTTTTTCCATGTTAAGGAATGTTTTTGGGCCTAAGGCCCCAAAAGGCGGGTGCACCTGAAGAAAAGGAAAAACATATATATATATATATATATATATTTTTTTTTTTTTTAAATAAGAAAAGAAAGACCGGCGTACCGGTAGAGCATCGAAGAAGGCAGACGCGACCACAAAAAGAAATAAAGAAATGAAGAAATTCTTCTGCGGTGTCAGGAACACGAACTGCTGGCTCCGCGGAAAAAGAAGAACTGGAGAGAGGCAGTTGGGAAAGGCAGGAAGGCAGCACACAGGCGCTGTGGGATGCTCCCAAAAGCTTTCTGATTGGACGCTGGGGAGCGTTCCCACGCAGGCTCAGTCGGTACCGACGATACCCATATGTGATGACTACATTCCTGCTTGTTCCTGGAGATACCAGAGTTAACAAATATTTGTTTGACTGTTGCACCAAAACGTTACCCAAAGAAGAAATAGCCATTCAGATTGAATCCAGGGAAATTACAGCAGGTTTCTCCAAGTTAAATATAAAATTAAGATCCTGACACAAAGTCATCTGATGCTCCAAGGTCAAAAGTGATACAAAAACAGCAGCCGCAGGTTCCTCAACTCTGTCACCCTCCATTTCCTCCAGTAGAGAAACCCCACCAGTAGCAGACTCAAGATTGTCCACAGTCCACCCAACAGCCAAATCCAAAGCAGGGGAACTGCTCTCCGCTGAGGGCTCAGCCCGGACTCTCACCAGGCTGACCGCCTCCTATGCTCCTGCAGTGGATCTACCAAGACCAATACCAGGTGGGGCACTCAGCACTGGTGAAAGTTCACAGCCAGACGACGATACCGCCAAGTTCTCCAGTCCCGGCGCTGCCAAGCCCGACAATGTACTGGTCCTCTTGTTGCTGACTCCCCAGGCACAAATTATGATCCAAAGAACCAGAGGTAACTGCGGAATGTATAACTCCATCATAATATAAGACTGAAATACTATCTTAAATTTCAAAACCACTGTCAGACAGCAGCAATCCAAGACTATCATATCCTTCCTTCAATTATGAATGAAAATAAAAGAAAAGAAGGAATGCAAACAATATTAAACCAAGACATACAGAGAAGCTTATAGCTTCAATGTTTCAGAGCAGTTATCTATTTAATTTTTAGAGCAATATTACTCCAAAATACAAAGATAACTTTTTTCCAAACAGGCAGCAATTCTGTACTCGACAGAAAAAAAACACTACTCTAAGAACAAGACACTCTCCTAGAGGCTTTAAGGATAAATTTTACATACCTGATAATTTGCTTTCCTTGAATCCCAGATGAGTGGGTTATTCTCCCTTGCCAGTAGGTGGAGGAAGACTCAAGCAACTTTCAACAATGTCATCACTTGCTATATCTTCTAGTGCAGCACAGAGAAGTCAGTATGACACTTCCCAAGCAGTAAGCAAGACTGAAACAACTCAGAAAGTATTATTAAACACAAACAACTCTGCCACAAAAAACGTGAGCAAGCATTTGGCTCTTACCATGATGAAATTTGTATCAAATTATGAACGTGACTAGGCTTTATATGGCAACCAGGCCCTCAAACCTGCAGAAAGTCTTCCAGGCATGGATATCGGCAATGTGAACAAAAGGCTGCAGGCTTCCCAGCCTGCAAAAGGAGTCTTCCAGGATGCATCCTGGGCTGGTCTAGCAGGATTCAAGGAAAGTAAATGATCAGGCATGTAAAATTTGTCCTTCCTTATCCTGCTAGACCAGTCCAGATGAGTGGGACATACACAAACAGCGAGGTCCCTAGATGGGAGGAAGATGACCCTAAGGACAGACTAACCTGACAGAGGCCCCAACTGAACAGCTCCTCCAAGCGCCCTGTAGGCTTCATAAAGGCAGTCAATGAAGACCAGGAAGCCTCCTTATAGATATTCACTGGGGATGCCAGAGTGAACTCTGTCCAGGGGGGCTATGCCTATGGGGTGAGCTCTTACTCACTCTTGGACAGGTTTACCAGTCAGTGTGTACATTGACCAATGGACAATAGAGGGTTTAACCTCCGTCAGTACTTTCCTCGAGCCACTGGAAGGAATTAGTTAGTTAGTTATGCTCATATACACTTTTTATCAGGTCAAAGCAGTGTACATTCAGGTACAGTGAACATTTCCCTTGTCCCTGAAGGGCTCGCAAGCTATCTTTTTTTTTGTACCTGAAGCAATGGAGGGTTAAGTGGCTTGCCCTAAGGCCACAAGGAGCACCTATGGGACTAGAGACCCAAGTGCCTCTGGCCCAATATTGCTGTCCCCAGCGGGATTTGAAGACCCGGCCCTCCGGCCCAAGGCAACTTGCCCCAACCACTAGGTCATGTCTCCCTCTTGGGTTATTGCCATGAACCCAAGCAACACCCTCCGCATGTCCAGCAGACACAGCGGAGGGTCCTTTCGAAGATCCTTTTCTGAGAAGGAAGTTAAAACCACAGTCTGGTCAATATGAAAAGTGGGGAGGCAGCATTCTTGAAAAGACAGTACCCACCACAAAGCAAAACAAAATGTCAAAAACGCCAAACTGGTTCTCTGAAAGATGAGGGCTGCCACACGGACACCAACAAGTGGATTATAGAATCTGCAGGAAGCCACTGTAAAAAAACAAGCCTCTAGGGAGGCCTTATGCATGGGCCCAAGGAAGGGCCCTTTCAGTGCCATCAACCTCAGAGACCCATTGAGGCACAGCAGGACACAGAGGTGGACAGAACTGTTTCACTTCTGAGGAAGTGGACAACGCTGATGTACACTGAAAAGGAATGCCATGGAGGCGACTCCTGTAACACAACAGGATTGCCACCTGAACCTTGAGCGTTCAGGGCCAAGCCCCAGTCCAAGTCAAAATCAAACTTAAAAAGCTCTAACTTAAACTAAGGACATGGATGCCCACCCAGGCCATAAGCAGGGAGGCTACTCCTGCTCCCAAGCAGCCCTTAATGGAAGGCTTACACCCACAAGGATCAGGCCATAAGAGAGAAGGAACCGGGCATCTCCATCAAAAGGAGCCCCAGCTGTATCCTTATTGTAGGCTCATATCTTGAGGAAGCAAGAGAGGTCACACCCCTTAGATCAAAAATCCATGTAAGGGCAATCCGGGGACTCCTAAAATCACCAGGCCTAGATGGGCTCATGACCTGTGTAGAAGGACAGCTCACCAAGAGCCAGGGAGAGAGAGATACAATCACCCTTCCAGAGGCTTCTCCTGAACTAGGGCCACCAAGCTTACCACCTGCAGAACTTCCAACATATTAAATAGCTGGTATTCTCCTGAGTGACCATCAAGTGGAGCACTGGAGGTCCAATCTTTGCACGAGGAGGTCACACAGTGGGAGAGCCAAGCTCTTACTTCATCTGGACTCACGGAGTTGGAACACAGAAAGTTGGGCTGCATGCCGTCAAAGCTTGGGATGTGCGCAGCAGACATGACAAACCGATGCTTCTCTAGCCAACAGCATAGCTCCATGGCTTTGAGAACCATTTTAGCCCCATGTGTTCTGTTTTAGTAGTGGACACACATCACCTCCAGATCAGTGTCCAAGAATACACAACCTTTATCCACTAGGCGAGGCTTAAACCTCTTTGGGGTCAAGCTGATCACTCTGGCCTCCAGGAGGAAGGGGCCCAAAGTGCTTGGACCAACTGGACCAGGCCTCGCACCCCCAGCTCTTCAATCTGGCATCCAAGATGAAAGGCACTCCATCCAGTGCTTCCAACAACACAGTGGCCATCAAATGGTGAAATGCAGCTACTACCACAACTGCTCCTTGATCTCTCAGGTAAGAGGAAGGGTCACAGTCAATCTGAAAGGCCAGAGCTACACAAGACACAGATAAGCTTATTCCTTTCTATCTCTGCTGTTTTTTTTACTGCAATTTTACTGCAAATATAGAATATAAGGGTTGGTTAAACTTTAGGTATTGGGAAAATTGCTAATTGCTGGTCCTACATTACGTTTGGGGATAGTCAAATTACTTGATTTCCTTGTGTAGCCTTAACAATTTCTGAGTGTGCCCACAGTTCAGGCATAAGCCTACTCGGGCAGGGACACTTGGGTTCCCGCCCACCCTACCCCTCACCCCACACACCCCTGGGGCTGCATTGCCTATATAGTGGCCAATAGCTTGGGATATGCCCACATTCTCTTAACCAGCATGTCTTGTATTCAGTGCAATACCTGCGGTACTTTCATTCCAAGAAGAATCATTTGGAGCCTAACAGCATGTCCTATGTGCCGAAGGTCATCTGCCATGTATAATGAATTGACTCTACTAAGAGAAGACCTGGCTGCCATGCATAAAGAATTGTCTCTACTGAGGGAAGAAATGACTGCAATGAAGCGCACCTCTTCTAGAATACAGACTGAACAAAGTCCACCACCGCTCCCACAAAGAGTCAAATGCACCAGGAACAAATGGATCACAGTGGGTTTGGGTAGATTGCGATCTGTGACACAGAGACATCCTATATACCAAGAGATATCCCTGCATAATGCATTCCCTGCCTTGGTTAATGAGGATGCCCTATCCAAAGAAAATGAACGGCCCTTAGAGGAGTCAGTCAATGCCCAATCTCCTGCTAAAGCACCAAATATGAAAAACTCACCAAACAGAAAACTACTACTACTTGGAGATTCCATCATCAGAGACACCAACTTGGGAACACAGTTCAAAGGAGAGAAGAAAGTCAAATGCCTCCCAGGCTCCTTAGCCGGCTGGAATACAAACCCATATTGATGTACTTAACACGGAAAGCAAACACTCCAAACTTGATGTTGTCATCCACTTGGGTACAAATGACCTGGCTAGAAATAGTGCCTCTACAGTCCAAAAGGACTTCCAATCTCTGGGAGAAAAACTCAAGCCCATTGTTAACACTGTAGCATTCTCAGAAGTTCTACCTGTTCTAGGTAAGGGGGAAAAAAGGCTAAATCGCATTAACAGCTTTAATACATGGCTCCAGACCTGGTGCAAATGAGAAGGATTCAGATTTATTGGCAAATGGGAAAAAAACACATGGACCAACAAGAAACTATACTGTGCTAATGGACTACACCTCTCTGTCGCAGGGAAAAGAAACCTATGTGAAAAATTCAGGCAGTATGTCAATTTGCATTTAAACTAGAAGAAGGGGGTGACGGATGGGGAAGGACAAGTTCTGGACATCACCCCCTGCAAAAGCAGAACAACAGAAACAACCACACTTTTAAACACATCAAAAGCAACTGGGAAGAAGTGGGTAGAATAAAATCAAGGCAAAATACACACAAGCCAGTTAAATGCTGAAAAGCAATGAGCACAAATGCTCAAAGCTTAGCCAACAAACCTCCGGACCTGGAAGCCCTAATGGTGGAAAAGGACTTGGACATTGTGGCCATTACAGAAACATGGTTTAATGAATCGCATGATTGGGATATAGCCATACCTGGCTATAATCTATTAAGAAGAGACAGAGAAAATGGAAAAGGGAGAGGAGTAGCCTTGTATGTCAAAAGCAATATCAAAGCTACTGAAATGCAGGGGGCATGGGGAAAAGAAGTGCTCTGGATCATGTTGGAAAGAGGAGATGGCACTGTCATCCATACTGCTGTAATCTACAGACCTCCGACTCAAATTGAAGAGATAGATAACAAATTGATTATAGATATTTATTTATTTATTTTTCTTATATACCGCACTATTATAATCAGTGTGGTTTACATTTGAACAGAACATACAAGAATGTAACAAGTTACATCGAGTTTTTACATTGAACAGGGAATGTAAACATGGAGAAAGGAACAAGGGAAAACTATGTACAAATTATATACAAATTATATAAATAGGGATACTCTTACGGATAAATAAAGATAAGAACCTTACCTAGGGCTTGGCTGGTGGGTCAAGGAGGCAGGTAAGGAAGGAATGGTTAGCCATTATCTACAGGAGGATGATCTAAGGGATGGTCTGGGTAGGGATGTGGGGTGGTGGCTGTGTGAGTGTCAGGAATGGTGTCAGGGTAATATTGTAAGAATAGATGGAATTTAAGGCTTTTCTGAATGGTGCAAGGTTTGAAATGGCCCGGATTTCAGCTGGGAGGGCATTCCATGCCATAGGTGCAAAAATGGAGAAGGCTCTACTTGCTGTTTTCTTACATTTTATCAACAGTTTTGGGACTTCAAGTTTGCCAAGATAGCAACAAAGGGGGAAACGATCATATTGGGTGACTTTAAGCTATCTGATGTGGACTGGATTACTCCTTCTGCAAATCTGGAAAGAAGCAAAAAAATTGTGGACGCTATCCAAGATACATTACTTAGACAAATGGTGATGGAACCAACCAGGGAAAGCTCAACGCTGGATTTGGTGCTCACCAACAGTGATAGCGTGTCTAATGTCTGGGTGAGTGCCTCTGTGAGCAACAGTGATCATCACACGGTGTGGTATGAGATAAAAGCCAAGGTGCAATCCAATCATAGCAAGCTCAAAGTCCTAAACTTCAAAAACACTGACTTCAATAAAATGGCCAAGTACCTAAAGGAGGAGCTCACAGGGTGGAAGGGGATAAGGGAAGTGGAATTGCAATGGGCTAAACTAAAAGGGGCAATAAAAGGGGCAACAGATAAATATGTAAGAAAAGTAAATAAAAACAAGAGGAGAAGGAAATCTATTTGGTTTTCCAAAGAAGTGGCTGCTCAAATAAGGGCAAAAAACACAGCTTTTGCAAAATTCAAAAGCTTGCAAACAGAAGAACACAGAAATGAATACAGGATCAAACTCAAGGAGACAAAAAGAGAAATAAGGATAGTAAAATCAAAGGCAGAGGAAAAGATGGCTAAAGATGTTAAGTGCGGCGACAAAACTTTCTTCAGGTATATTCAGGAAAGGAAGAACATCAGAGGTGGAATTGCAGGGCTCAGAAGTGCTGGAAACAGACTCGTGGGAAATGACATTGATAAAGCGAAATTACTAAACAAATACTTCTGCTCTGTTTTTACTAAAGAAAATCCTAGAGGACGGACCATCTCCGACTCCCAAATCTAAAAATGGGAATGAGGTAGATACCACACCATTCAGAGAGGATGAGGTTTTAGAACAACTTGCAAAACTGAAAGTGGACAAGGCCATGGGACCAGATGGGATACATCCCAGGATACTGAAAGAGCTCAGAGAGGTTCTTGCAGGGCCGTTAAAGGATGTTTTCAACAGATCCTTGGAAACAGGAGAGGTTCCTCAGGACTGGAGAATGGCCAACGTCGTATCTCTACACAAAAGTGGTGACAGGGAAGAAGTGTCAAACTACAGGCCCGTGAGCCTTACCTCAGTGGTGGGAAAAGTAATGGAGATGCTCCTGAAAGAGCGAATAGTGAACTTTCTCAAAACCAGTGGGTTTCAGGATCCGAGGCAACATGGTTTTACCAAGGGACGATCTTGCCAGACAAATCTCATTGAGTTCTTTGACTGGGTGACCAGAGAACTGGATCAAGGACACGCGATGGATGTCATCTACCTGGATTTCAGCAAAGCCTTTGATACTGTCCCTCATAGGAGGCTTATCAATAAACTCAATAATTTGGGGATGGATGCCAAGGTGGTAAACTGGATCAGAAATTAGTTGAGTGACAGACGACAGAAGGTGATGATAAATGGAGCTCACTCGGATAAAAGGAAAGTGATTAGCGAGGTGCCTCAGGGTTCGATCCTAGGCCCGGCACTGTTCAATGTATTTGTGTGATATTGCTGAAGGACTGAATGAAAAGGTCTGTCTTTTTGCAGATGACACGAAAATTTGCAACAGAGTGGACTCCCCCAAGGGAGTGCTTACCATGAGGAGGGATCTGCAAAAGCTGGAGGAATGGTCTGATGCTTGGCAATTAAGATTTAATGCAAAGAAGTGCAGTGTCATGCACTTGGGTAGCAGAAATCCAAGGGAAATGTACACGATAGGGGGCGAGAGGTTGGTGTGCACAGAGCAGGAGAAAGACCTCGGTGTGATTATTTCTGTAGATCTCAAGGTGGCAAAACAGTGCGGCAAGGCAGTAGCAAAAGCCAGGAGGATGTTGGGCTGCATTTGAAAAGGAATTACCAGCAGAAAGGAAGGGGTACTAGTACCGCTGTATAAGTCTCTGGTGAGGCCTCACTTGGAATACTGTGTTCAGTTTTGGCGACCTTATCTTGCAAAGGATGTAAAAAGAATGGAATCTGTTCAGAGGAAGGCGACCAAAATGATTTGGAGCCTGCGTCAGAAGCCTTATGAGGAGAGACGAAGACCTAAATATGTACACTTTGGAGGAGAGGAGGGATAGGGGATATATGATTCAGACCTTTAAATACTTAAAGAGAAATAATGAATAAACAAACCTCTTCCAGAGACGGGGAAGCTGTAAAACTAGAGGGCATAACATGAAGCTGCAAGGTGGTAAATTGAAAAGCAATGTCAGGAAATACTTTTTTACTGAAAGGGTGGTGGATGCTTGGAATGCCCTCCCGATGGAGGTGGTGGGGACAAGCACAGTGACGGAATTCAAAGTGCCCTGGGACAGACACTGTGGATCACTTTACAGCAACAAGTTTAAATCAAAATAAACTGAACCATCTAATTTCTCAACAAATAGGGGTGTCCTACATGGAGCGATGGGGGGAGGAGCGGTGTGTTCACCCCTAAACAAACAAACAAAGATATGGCGAGGGGTGAAGACATGGCGAGGGGTGCACCTGCTCCTGGTGGGTGCACCACTAAGCAAAGACATGGTAGGGGTGCACCTACTCCCTAAAAGACATGGGAAGGGGTGCACCTACTCCTGTCATATTGCTGGGCAGACTAGATGGACCATACTGGTCTTTATCTGCCGTCATTTACTATGTTACTATGGTCGTATGATGGGGAACATGGATAGCAGAAGATTAGCTGGTGTCTCTGCAACGAGTGCATTTACGCCCTGGTCCAGGGATCCAGTCCCAGTCCCGTGGAGCTAACCAAGCATTGCATGCTTCATATTGGCTGGGACTTGAGAAGACTGTCTGTTGTGAGGAAGCTCAACTCAGGAGAGAATGGAACTGACCTCCAGGTACTCAAGATCCTGAGAGAGAATCAGACTGCTCTTAGGACGATCACCTACCCCAGTCAGAACTCACCAGGCCTGTATTGTATCTGGCCTTCAAAGACACTGACCAGGCCAGCCCAGGTATAGGCAATCCTGGTTCTCTGCATGCAGAAAAACACTGCTACCACCACAGTTACCTTGGAAAACGTACAGGAGCAGCATCTAGGTCAAAGGCAAAGCCTGGAACTGAAGAGGTGGCCTAAAACAAAGAAGCAGAGAAACAGCTAACACTGTTCAAAATGCAATTTAAGACAATCTGCCTGATTTTTCGATTGGTGTATATATATGGCATAGTATGAGTTTACAGTTTTCCCTGCAGACTTATGCAGATGAACATTAAATTACTGAACATTCCATTGTTAAAATGTGGAAAAGTATTCCTCAAGTATTGCAACAAGAATCAGACAATTTTTCATAAGAAATGGAAATATTTTTTCTATAATGCTGCTTTAATACTATGTTTTAACTTTATAATGTCATTCTTGTTTGTGTATGTGTTCTACATATGCATGTATCTTTGTGAACTGCCTAGGGGGATATAAATAATAAATGAAATGGAAGTGACAAATGCCATGGCGAGGTCCAGGAGGTGAGGAGCATCCCCTATCTGACCTATGCAATGGCAGACTCAAAGTAATTCAAATATTGTGCATCAGTACTCCCAAGCTGGCCTGAATCAGAAATATTAAGGACAAAAGGAAGGCAACTTGTAGAAGGAGCTAGTACAGCGATGGCGAACCTATGGCACGCGTGCCAGCTGTGGCACGCGAAGGCCTTGCAGCTGGCACGCGGGAAGGTCCGCAATCGAAAAAAAAAAAAAACCCCTGTCTGCTGCCGCTGTCGGGGCCTCCGCGGCAGAATCGAGCGTGCCGCGGGGCCCCCCTGTACCCGGCAGATCCTGCTCTCCCCGTAGCAGCTCTCTGGAGCTACAGTCAGACGCGCCGGCTTGCAGAGCGCGAAGGGAAGAGTTTCCCTTTCGCGACTCCGTTAAGCCCGCGGGGGCTGATGGGAACTCCCATCAGCCCCCGCGGGCTTAACAGAGCAGCGAGGGAACTCTTCCCTCGCGCTCTGCAAGCCGGCGCGTCTGACTGCAGCTCCAAAGAGAGAGCTGCGTCGGGGAGGGCAGGATCTGCCGGGTACAGGGGGGCCCCGCGGCACGCTCGATTCTACCGCGGCGGCCCCGACAGCGGCTGCCGACTGGTTTTCTTTTTTTTTTTATTTTCACTGGGCTGGGGGGGGCTGGGGGTTAGGAGTGGTGATGGGCTGGGCTGGGCTGGGCTGGGGGGCGCTAGGAGTGGTGATGGGCTGGAGGGGGGGTTAGGAGTGGTGATGGGCTGGGCTGGGGGGGTTAGGAGTGGTGATGGGCTGGGCTGGGCTGGGGGTTTGGAGTGGTGATGGGCTGGGGTGGGGGTTAGGAGTGGTGATGGGCTGGGCTGGGCTGGGCTGGGGGGGGTTAGGAGTAGTGATGGCTGGGCTGGGCTGGGCTGGGGGGTGTTAGGAGTAGTGATGGGCTGGGGTGGGGGGTTTAGGAGTGGTGATGGCACTGGGCTGGGGGGGTTAGGAGTGGTGATGGACACTGGGCTGGCTGGGGGGGTTAGGAGTGGTGATGGGCACTGGGCTGGCTCTTTGGGTTAGGAGTGGTGAAGCGCGCTTGTCTGGGGGTGTAAGGATTGGTAATGGGCTCTGGGGGGGTTAGGAGTGGTGATAGGCGCTGGGGGGGCTTAAACTAAAAATTGAGTGATGGGGGATTAGGACTGGGAGTGGGCTGATGGGGAGGTTAGGACTGGAAATGGGCTGGTGGGATTAGGACTGGGAGTGGGCTATGGGGGCTAGGACTGGTAATGGGTTGGGGGGGTTGCTAGGACTGGAAATGGGCTGAGTGGAAGGGGGCTTGAACTGCAAATAGCTGTTGGGGATGGGGCTTGGAATGGAAATGGGCTGAGGGGACGTGGGGGGCTTGAACGGCACATCGCTGATGGGGACGGGGCTTGGAATGGAAATGGGCTGAGGGGAAGTGGGGGGCTTGAAGAAGGGAATGGATGCTGGGTGAGACTGGAACTAGAAGGGAGCTGATGTTGGGGGAGGATTAGAATGGGATGGGGCTGGGAGAGTAAAATGGAGAGGGGAAAAATATTTTGTGTAGGAGGGATGAAAAATCTACAATTGGCCAGGTATTGGGAGAGTAATTGGGGATTGAGGATGGAGGGGTAAAATTTGTGTGGATGAAATAGGAATGAGGAAAGAGCAAAAGGAGAAAGATTAGTATGTTAAAGCAGATGTAGAGAGAGAGAGAATGGAAAAAAACTAGAAGAGAGAAGAAAGGACAAATGGACAGCAGACGATGGAGAGTTAGCAGAAAACATGAAGAAACCAGAAGAAAATGGCTGGACCAATTGCAACTGAAAAAAATGCACAAAAGGTAGAAAGATATCTCTTTATTTTGAATTTATTAACTGGAATATGTCAGCTCTGGGAAATGTGCATCATTAACATCTGCGCTTTGTTTGGTACAAGAGGAAATTCCTATTTGACGTTGCCACTTGTTCTCTTTCCCCAGTATTCACTGAAATGTATTGGTTTAATATTTGCAGTGTTGCCTTTTGATAGGTAGGGTATGGTGCTTTGTGAGTCCTGGTAATGCTGTCAGGATACGGCGGGTTTGCTATGGGTTCTAAATGGGCAGCGTTTGTAGTAGTTCCTAATGTGCCTGGCGGTTGGCACTGGATTATAGTAATGTAGAAATCTTTTAGTCTTTCTTTATCCATACACTCATTAAGAGACATGTTTACTAAAAGTTAGTGTATGGTAACATTATGCAAATAAGACCACTTATGCAAATGACGTGCTGGCACTTTGAGGAAATTCTTTGGTTTTGTGCGGCAGTTTGGGCACTCGGGCTCAAAAAGGTTAGCCATCACTGAGCTAGTATATCTCTGACCTTGCCTAAAGACCCTGAAGACTCACTAGCCTAATGTGGCACATATCTGCTTGAGAAAATAGCCAGCGTTACACCCCAACCAGCTGCACCTCAGGAGGGACCGCTGCAACTCACCAAGGGGGATAACAGGCTCCCAAAGGAGTTTTGAAGGTGACATAAGCATGGCAAATTATCCATAAGGATTGCCCTTACCAAAACTGAGGCTCTGAAGTACTTATAAGTAATCCATCTTTAGACTCTACGCAATGCCTTACAAGACCCCTTGGTCCTTCTATGCCTGTCTTCCAAGAGTCTCTGTGGGCAAACTTCTATATCCAGAGAGAAAGTGACCTTTAAGGAAAACTGCTCTGCCACAGATCAGAGTCACTACCTGTCGACTAAGGGCAATGGCCAACATTATCAACTAGCCAATACTACCGCTACCATGGAGCCTAACCAGCAGCTGCCACCTTGGCAGTCCGCTGCAAGTCTCCAAGAATTCGGAAGGATACGAGGCTTAATGACTATTAGATCCCACCAATGTTAGATGTTCCAAGGAACAAACCTGAAGCCTTGAGAACAAGGGCCATAGCCACAAGGTACTGGCAGCAGATGGAGCACTCATCCGAGGGCTAGTCACAAACATGCACACAATGCTAATCGAGAGCCTAAGGCAGCTACTGCCAAGGCACTCTTAAGGATCTTGACCTTCCAACAGAGACTCCTCACATGCAGCACCTTCCTCCACCAGGATAGTCATTTGTTTTGTCACAACAGTGACTAGAACTCCCACCCTAGTGGGCATGAAGGGATGATCCCACTTGCCTTGGGGTCGAGAGAACAGTAGAGACAAGATCTTAGAATCCAGAAGACCCAGTTCAGAGGTTTTCTCCCTAAAATCCTATGTGCTGCTGCATAGAGTCAGGGAGAAGTACAAACACAGCAGACCACCAGATCCACCAGGCAGAAAGTGTCCAGTCTACTAAACTTGCCCGAAAGATGGCTCTGCAACCTGCAGAACCACCACAATGTTCTGAAAGGGCATAAAACAAGGCCTGGCAGAGAAAAGAGATCCTAATCAGAGATCCTAATCAAACCCTGGGGAAACCACCACCACTCCATCCTCCTCCATCCTTCCGGCAACAGGAATTTCACTTGAGTTTTTCAACCAGCACCTGTAGGGGAAAAGGCTGGGCTCCCAGAGGGAAGGAGGCGTGCAACAGCAAAACTGGGGCCATGACCCCTCTAGCAGTCCGTGATGAAGTTGCTCTTAAGCCCTGGGTCCCCAGAAGGGAAGCCCAGGACCTCAGGCCCCCATGAAGGGGGCTGCTAAGCAGCTAGACAGACTGAGTAGTCCGTGAGCTGTTTCAGGAGCTGCAGTGCAAGCCAGCTGACCACTAGGGCCCTGGTAATGTGACTAAGGCTATCCTGCCATGCTCCACCTCGATCGTGTCCAAGCCGCCACCTGAAGAGGCTGCAGTGCTCAACGGCAGGAAAAGAAAAGGAGTGGCAGGGGCCACAGGAATGGCATCCGGCCTAGGCCCCCCAGGAAGGGAGGAGGGGGAGTTCAAGAATGCCAAAAACAAGGTGCCCCAGGCTTTGCAACCATAATGAGGGCAACGAGAAGTAGCCACAGTTTAAAAAAAATTGCTAGGGGACACGGGCTGCATCAGGCCACATGACTGAAAACATCAATGGCAAAAAAAAAAAAAAGGAATGAAGAAAGAAGCAGGGCTGTGACAAAAACGAAGTCTCCAGCTGAAGATCAAGGCCCGTTTTTCTGTTTTTTTTGTATTTGAAGCTGCTTTATCAACAGCACAATAGCCAAATGCTTCCCAAGAAATCAATGTGAATAAAAACATGTAGAAAAAAAATCTGAAACATACAGGGCAGACGGATAAGGACAGCAAGAGGGAAGGGAAGTCTGGGCCTAACTTACCAGTTCTCCCCCAAAAGGACCTCATGGGGTGCTCCTGCTCCTCTTCAGCTCAGTGAGCACTAGTAACCCATGGAAACAGTGCTGGATCCTGGGTGGCTGCCAGCTCGAGGAGTCAAGGGTACACCCTTGCTTCGAGCACTGTTGGGCCCTTCAGGGTTCAGTCCTAAGGCCACTGCATCATAGTGTTGGCCAGGAGAATCTGGCTCCTGAATCAGCAGATATACCGGGATGGCTCAAGCCTGCCTTCCCCTGCTGGCAAAAGAGCACTTTGTTTGGACTATGTAGTCTAGCAATTTAACTTTAGCAAAGGTTTATGATATTTCATGTAATCTATTAAAACAGCATATCAGGGCCAACGTCAGATTTAGTTATGCTATTATGCTCCTCTGCAATGCGATACAATTCCAGAAAAACCTTACTACATTCAGACTTACAGCTGTATGCAAACATTTAGGCACACTGGTCTAATTCTATATTTCAATAAATTCCTAAGTGAAACAGGCATAACCTCTATATCACAAATTTTAACAAGAATCTTTCTGCAAGTTTTAATGCATAATTACTATTTGCTGATCTTTCAGCTTGTGTTTGTTGTTCTACTTTCAACAAACATGGGCTCACCTATATTGCTGTCTGAGCATTTGAAAATAAAGTTTATTTGCTCTTACAAATAAGGTGTAGGCTATGAAAAATCTCTCAAAATGGCTAGCTGGAAGCATGTAAACTGTCAAAAGCACTGTTAACAAAAGGAAGTTACATAGTATCGCTGAAGTTCAGGCAAAATCTGTAAGACCAAAAAGCATCTCAGATAGAGTTACCTCAAAGTAACCAGATCTGCAAAACAGAATCTATGGATCACTGCAGGTACACAGGACCGATGAAATGAAAACTGAACCGCACAAGTTACGTCTGGAGAAGAAGGGAGGAAGCATTTGAAGGAAAGATCACAGCATGACATTAATCTCATCCACTGCATTACAAAAACTCCCCATTCCCATGAACAGTGTTAGCATTATTTTTGTCAGATCACCTACCATGAGAGTGGAAAAACCCTCTCTTGAGGTAGGTTCTCCATTTTAATCATTAATAAGAACGGCCAGACCGAACGAGGTGCAAGAGATAACTGCTCAAAAGAACAAATCTCCACTAAACTATGAAGAAAAATGTTGATCCCTGTTTAGAATTCATGTGTAAGGGAACGCAGAGCTCCCTTATGATGGCATACCGCAAGAGTTCTAATATAGCAGGGAGTTGGACCGAGGGAGTGCCCTTGATGTGGTGTAAAGCCTTTGACACTGTTCCTCACAGGCGACTCAAACAAACTGAGCACCCTAAGGATGGGCCCTAAAGTTACTGCTTGGGTTAGAAATTGGTTGGGTGGGAGGCGACAGAGTACAGGTAAATGGAGCTCACTCTGAGGAGAAGGATGTTACCAGTGGTGTGCCCCAGGGATCTGTCCTTGGTCCGATTCTTTTTAACATCTTTGTTAGTGATATAGCGGAAGGGCTTTCAGGTAAGGTTTGCCTCTTTGCGGATGATACCAAAATCTGCAATAGAGTAGACATCCAGGAAGGAGTAGATAACATGAGGAGGGATCTAGCTAAGCTTGAAAAATTGTCTAGAATTTGGCAGCTGGGATTTAATGTTAAAAAATGTAAGGTCATGCATTTGGGCTGCAGCAATCCAAGGGAGCAATATAGTATAGGGGGTGAAGTACTTTTGTCCACTAAAGAAGAGCGGGACCTAGGCATGGTTGTGTCTGATGATCTTAAAGTAGCTAAACAGGTAGAAAAGGCGACGGCAAAAGCTAGAAGGATGCTTGGGTGCATACGGAGAGGAATGGCTAGCAGAAAAAAGGAGGTGATAATGCCTCTGTATAAGTCTTTGGTGCGACCTCATTTGTAGTGTGCAATTCTGGAGACCGCACCTTCAAAAGGATGTGAACAGGATGGAGTCGGTGCAGAGGATGGCTACTAAAATGATTAGTGGTCTTCAATATAAAGCATATGAGGACAGACTGAAGGATCTTAATATGTACACCTTAGAGGAAAGGCGGGATAGAGGTGATATGATTGAGATGTTTAAATACCTCCATGGCATAAATGTTCAGGGAGAGAGCCTCTTTCAATTGAAAGCAAGTTCTGCTACGAGGGGACATGGGATGAGGGTGAAGGGAGATAGATTCAGGAGTGATATGCGGAAATATTTCTTTACGGAAAGAGTAGTGGATCGTGGAATAGTCTCCCAGTGGAGGTGGTAGAGAAGAGGACAGTAACTGAATTCAAAAAAGCATGGGACAAACACAGAGGATCTCTAAAGGTAAAAAGGGGACTGTTGTAGTTGTTGACATGGAAGGACAGAATAGATAGGCCATGTGGTCTTTTTCTGTCGTCATGTTTCTATGTTTCTATAGCAAATCGTGTTATGAGGGTTGCTCAGAAAGGAATGCCCCACATGTTTTTCTCAGTCCAGAATGAAGATAAGAGGTGTGAAATTGAAAGGGTAGTAACCTGGAACTTCAAAGGACACATGTGTGTAATTTTACAGTCAGTCCGACAAATAGCGAAGCGGTAGTGATCCTTCAAATGGCATCTGTGAGTGACACACGGTACAAACAATAAGCTGTAATTGAATTCTTGGAGGAGGAGAAAGAAAGTGTGAGAAACATTCATAATTCCTGCTTCTGCTCGTGTTCAGCAAGACAGTAGAGGACATCATGCTTGTAGCACCTGTGACTTTTGTTTGACAACGATTGAAGGTACCAATTGGCGGGACCCGCAGTCTGGTAAAGTGTTCACCTTGCGACATTATACTGATTGTGATTGCCTGCCCTTGCGAAAAAGTTTATGTGGGGATGACAACACGAGCCATGAAGAAACAATTATGAGAGCATCGTTCTCGCATAAACACCAATGTTTTGGCAGCCCCTTTGGTACATCATTGCCTCCAGCAGGGGCATTCTTTTGAACAGCTGCGTTGGTTAATCCTTGACATGGTTCTGCCGCTTTTTCGAGGAGGGGATCATTTGTGTCAGCCACGCTATAGGGAACAGCAGTGGATTTACATGCTTCGTTCCACCAGTCCGCTTGGCCTGAATACAGAAGTAGAGTGGTGGTCCCTATATTAGACTATTTGGTGATCTTTGACCTTGGTTTTGGTTTCATTATTGTGAGAACCGATGTCATTGTGATTATTCATGACCCTCTTAGAGAAAACAGCTCCATGTGATGTAATAGTACAAATACCGGAACAGGAAGCTTGGGTAACACTGCTCGAGGAAGAGCCAGGAACAGGACAGGCTTGAAACATGTTTGTGTTGCAGTACCCAATGGATTAACAGATGAGTGCATTGGCGGCGCTTGTTTATTCCTGGGCGGACAAGCCGCTTTGAAAATTAGCCGACGCCATGCACTGTTCTTAGTGAGCGGGCTTTTCATGTGGTTTTGTGTTTGATACATTGTGAATGTGTTCCCTTACATATGAATTCTGAACAGGGATCAGGCCGTTCTTATTAATGATTAAAATGGAGGACCTACCTCAATAGAGGGTTTTTCCACTCTCATGGTAGGTGATCCAACAAAAATAATGCTAACACTGTTCATGGGAATGGGGAGTTTTGTAATGCAGTGGATGAGATTAATGTACGTCTGCCTTTTTTACTAGAATATTAGTGTGGTGACATCATTTGGGCTTTTTAAGTTGAATTGTTAAGCACAAGGATGAATCTATTACTGCTTTGGGCTTCTGTAGAATCCAGTGGCAGAGGAAATATTGTGCAGGTGGAACTAAATATCAACATATCCTAGAAGCTAATGTCCCATAATAGGTGAAAAAACTGAAACTAAAGAGAAGAGGATAGATATTCCAGCAATACAATTCTCCAAAATATACTTCAAAATTAACCATTAAGGGCCCGATATATTCAAAGGCATTTATACAGTTTGCAGACCTGCATGTGTAAATTCCACTGAGCGGGATATTCAGTGGCACTGACAGTTAGCCCCGCTGAACAGCCACAGGTACTGCCGCTACATGCCCCAATGCTAACATCGGGGCGTTCCAGGGATAACCAATCAGTGGCGAAACTCAGCAAAAACTCTAACTTTTGCTGCCACTGACCTGGATATTCAGTGTCATGGCTAGATATACTGTAGCCCTGGAAGTGATTTTCTGGGTTTAGTGTTCAGCGGCGAGAGCTAGCCGCTGTAATGCTAGTAGCTGCTGCACTGAATATCAGGCCCGAAGTAGTTACAGAAAGAAAATAAGAGGAATGTTTGAGTTGCCTTTACAGAATCCCAGACATTATTACTGAAAATCTGTGGGGAGATCTTAAATGCCCAGTGTATAAAAGGAGATCTAAGAATATTTCTGAACTAGAAGAGTTCTGTATGGAAGAATAGTGGAAAGACTTTTAGCTGGTTACAGGAAACGTTTGGAAGCAGTTATTTCTTCTTAAGCAGGTGTTACAAAATATTGCCTGAAAGGACCTCCAAACCTTTGCACTTGCAGTATTGAACATTTTGTTATTTTCAATCTATAAAAAGACTGAAAATATATATGAATATTAATATGAATAAAATACAGTCTCTAAAATGCTTGTATGCAAATGCTAGAAGTCTAAAAAATAAGATCGGAGAGTTAGAATATATAGCACTAAATGAGAGGTTAGATATGATTGGAATATCAGAGACATGGTGGAAGGAGGACAACCAGTGGGACACTGTGATACCTGGGTACAAACTATATTGTAATGATAGAGCTGATCAAATTGGTGGAGGGGTTGCTCTCTATGTTTGAGAGGGCATTGAGTCAGAAAGGATTAAAGTTTTGCAGGAAACAAAATTTGCTGTAGAATCTCTATGGATTGAAATTCCATGTAAAAAGGGGAAGGCGATGGTAGTGGGGTTGTACTATCGACCGCCTGGTCAGAATGAACAAATGGATGATGAAATGCTCAAAGAAATCAAGGAAGCTGACAAATGTTATAGTGCAGTAATAATAATGGGTGACTTCAATTAACCCGGTATCGACTGGGTCAGTGTCACGGCAGGACATGCTAGGGAGATAAAATTCCTAGATTAAATAAATGACTGCTTCTTGGAACAGCTGGTTCATGAACCGACCAGAGGGGAAGCCATATTAGACCTAGTCCTTAGTGGAACACCAGATCTAGTGCAAGAGATAAGGGTGTTGGGGCCACTTGGCAATAGTGATCATAGCATGATTGCGTTTGATTTCATTAGTGGAGGAGGGATAGTAAAGAAATCCACAGTACTACATTTTAACTTTTGAAAGGGAGACTATGATAAAATAAGGAAAATAGTTAAGAAAAAACTAAAAGGAGCAGTTGCAAAGGTTAAAGACTTACATCAAGCTACTATCTTGGAAGCCCAAACCAGCTGTATTCCACGCTTTAAGAAAAGTGGAAGGAAGTCCAAAAAACTGCCAGCATGGTTTAAAGGTGAGGTCAGAGAGGTTGTTGCCAAAAAAAACATCTTTCAGGAAATGGAAAAAAGAGCCAAACGACGAAACCTGGAAATAGCACAAGCACTGGCATGTCAAATGCAAGGCATTGATAAGGCAGGCAAAGGGAGATTACAGAAGAAGCTTGCTGCGGAAGCAAAAACGTGAAATAAAGACTTTTTCAAATACATATGTAGCAAAAAACCTGTGAGAGAGTCAGTTGGTTCATTAGATAATTGAGGGGTTAAAGGGGCACTAAGAGGCGACAAGGCGATAGTGGAGAGACTGAATGAATTCTTTGCTTCAGTCTTTACTGAGGAAGATGTAGGGAAGTTACCCATGACTGAAGTGGTATTTAAAGGTGTGGAAGAATTGAAGGAAATATCGATATATTGGGAAGATGTAGTACAACTATTAGATAAACTGAAGAGTAGCAAATCACCTGGGCCGGATGGTATACATCCAAGGGTGTTGAAAGAGCTGAAATATGAGACTGCAGACCTCCTATTAGTAATCTGTGAATTTTCATTAAAATCATCTGTAATACCTGAAGACTGGAGGATCGCCAATGTAACACCAATTTTTAAAAAGGGTTCCAGTGGTGATCCTGGAAACTACAGACCGGTGAGCCTGACGTCAGTACCGGGAAAAATGGTAGAAACCATCATAAAGAACAAATTACTTAGCATGTAGATAGTTATGGCCTAATGGGAGACAACCAACATGGCTTTAGGCAAGGAAGATCTTGTCTTACTAATCTGTTATGCTTTTTTGAAGGTGTGAATAAACAGGTGGACAAAGGCGAGTCGGTTGATATAGTGAATCTGGACTTTCAGAAAGTCTCTGACAAGGTCCCTCATCAGATTCTTTTGGCGAAACTAAAGAGTAATGGGATAGGAGGCAGTGTACTAGGATAGGAGGCAGTGTACTATTGTGGATCAGGAACTGGTTAAAAGATAGAAAGCAGAGGGTAGGGCTAAATGGCCAATTTTCCCAATGGAGAAAGGTGAATAGTGGTGTACCACAGGGTTCTGTGGTGGGTCCGCTGCTTTTTGACATATTCATAAATGACCTGGAAAAGGGAATAACGAGTGAGGTTATCAAATTTGCAGATGACACAAAACTATTTAAAGCTGTTAAAACCCAAGAGGATTGTGGAAAATTGCAAGAGGATCTTGATAAACTGGAAGATTGGGCATCAAAATGGCAGATGAAATTTAATGTGGACAAGTGCAAAGTTATGCACCTAGAGAAGAACAACCCAAACTATGGTTATACGATGCAAGGTTCCACATTAGGAACCACCACCCAGGAAAAAGATTAAGGCATCATTGTGGATAACATGTTAAAACCATCAGTCCAGTGTGCAGCGGAGGCCAAGAGAGCAAATATAATGCTAGGTATCATAAGGAAAGGAATGGAAAATAAAACAAAAGATATTATAATGCCTCTATATCGTTCCATGGTGAGACCGCACCTTGAATATTGTGTGCAATTCTGGTCGCCTTATCTTAAAAAGGATATAACGTTATTAGAAAAGGTACAGAGACGTGTAATCAAACTCTGCAATTTGTTACCGGAGACTGTAGTAAAGGCTGTTAATGTAGCTGGGTTTAAAAAAGGTTTGGACAAGTTCCTGGAGGAAAGGTCCATAAACCATTATTAAGAAGGGACCCAGGATATCAATGTTTGACCCAGTACAAGCATTGTGGAACCTGTGTCTTTTGGGGAAGCTGCTAGGTACGTATGACCTAGATTGGCCACTGTTGGAAACAGGATACTGGGCTTGATGGATCTTGGTCTGACCCAGTATGGCATATATTATATTCTTATGTAAATAGAAATTATGCATTAATATTTGCAGAAAGGTATCCTATTTAACTTTGCATCATGTAGAGGTTGTGTGAACTTCTGTTTTATACCCTTGTATGACATCTGACCATCCCAGTGGAAATCTGGCTCCCCCAGCAGCACAAGGCCCCCTAAACACCATATTGAAAGTTTCTCCAGTGCTGGCTCAAAGGGAATAAGAACCCTTCAAACCACCAGCACTGTTGTTAAGTGCCATAGAGTCTGTGTTGACTCCTGGTGACCCTCTGGATAGTTGACCTAAACTTTGTTCGGCCTTCAGCCAAGCGGCTCATTATTGATAGAAGGGTATCCATAGCTGCTGTTATTGTATCGATCCATCTCATTGCCAGCCTTCCTCTTTCACGGTGATCTTCTACCTAGCATTATGTCTTTCTCCAATGATCTCTCTCTTCACATGATGTGTCCAAAGTATGAAAGTCAAAGTCTTGTAATCTGAGCTTCTAAGGAAAGCTTAGGTTTGATCTCCTCTAATACTGACTGGTTTGTTCTTCAGGCAGTTCACGGTATACACAGTATTTGTTGCCAGCACCATAATTCTACCAGCACTACAACCTATATAACCTAGAGGGGATGTTTAACAAAGGATTTACCACGTATAAAGTGCCCAGGACCCTTTCATTTCTATGGGTACAGTGACACGTAATGCGCGTTAACCTTTAATAAGCACAGTTACTTACCTGTAACAGGTGATCTCTGGGAACAGCAGGAATAAGTCTTCACATATGGGTATCGTCGGTACCGACGGAGCCTGCGTGGGAAAGCTCCCCAGCGTCCAGTCAGAAAGCCTTTGGGAGCATCCCACAGCGCCTGCACGCTGCCTTCCCGCCTTTCCCAACCGCCTCTCTCCAGTTCGAGTTTTAAAGCCGAGACAAAGAAAGAGAGAGGAAAGGAAAGATAGAGAGATACGACTCCTAGGGGTGGTGGGTGCGTTGTGAAGACTTATTCCTGCTGTTCCCAGAGATCACCTGTTACAGGTAAGTAACTGTGCTATCTCCAGGAACAAGCAGGAATGAGTCTTCACATATGGGGACTCCCTAGCTGCAGATGCCAGGGGAAGACCCCAGGTTGTGTGTCCTTGAAAAGGACTCTACCTCCCCCCATAGATCTCTGGCATCCAACCAGGGTAGGTGGGTAGGAGTTGATTAGGAATGGAACAGATGTTTGAGAACAGCCTGACCAAACGAGGCATCCCGGCGGGAGTCCTTGTCCAAACAGTAATGGGCTGTGAAGGTATGAACCGAGGCACAGGTGGCCGCTCGACAGATTTGGTCAATGGACACAGAGTTTAGATGAGCCATTGAGGCTGCCATGGCTCTCACATTGTGAGCTGTGACATGGCCCTTCAGAGAAATGTTCCTACTCTGGTAGGCGAAAGAAATACACTGAGCAATCCAGTTGGACAGTGTTCTCTTAGAGACTGGAAGTCCTAAATGAGAAGGATCAAAAGCAACAAAGAGTTGAGAAGACTTTCTATGTTGCTGTGTTCTTTGTAAGTAAAAGGCGTGAGCTCTCTTACAATCCAAGATATGAAGATTCCTCTCTGGACTTGATGCATGAGGTCCTGGAAAAAAGAGAGGTAAATATACCTCTTGGTTCAGATGAAAAGGCGAGACCACTTTGGGCATAAAGTGTGGATTGGTCCTGAGGACTACCTTATCATGATGGAACCTTGTATAAGGTGGATTAGCCACCAAAGCTTGCAATTCACTGATGCGGCGTGCTGAGGTGACTGCAATGAGAAAAATAACTTTCCAAAAAAGAAATTTCAAGGAGGTGGTGGCTAAAGGTTCAAAGGGTGGCTTCATAAGCTGGCCAAGAACCAGGTTTAAGTCCCATGCCACTGGAGGTGGTCTAATGGGAGGTTTAGTTAGAAGAAGGCCTCTCATGAATCTTGCTATAAGAGGATGAGAGGAAATAGGCTGTCCATTGAGAGGCTTGAGGGACGCTGCAATAGCACTCAAATGGACTCTTACGGAATTCGTTTTCAGACCTGCATGTGATAGATGCAGGAGATACTCTAGTAAAGAATTCAAAGGTATTGCAAGAGGGTTAAGACCCTACCCTGAACACCAAATGGTAAATCATTTCCATTTGAAAGCATAGGAACGTCTAGTAGAAGGCTTTCTAGAGGCATGAATAACATCTCTGACTTGCTGAGAGAGATGAAAATCTTGAAGGTCTAGGCCCTCAGCAACCAAGCCCTGAGATGGAGAGACTGGGGGTTTGGGTGCCACAACGTTCCTTCTTCCTGGGATAGAAGGTCTGGTGCAGAGCCCAAGTCCAGGGAAGGAGCTTGAGAGAGATGCAGAAGTAGAGGGTACCACACTTGGCGTGGCCAATGTGGTACTATGAGGATCATGGTCCCTCGATCTCTCTGAAGCTTGAAAAGAGTTTTGGGAATTAGGGGAATGGGTGGAAAGGCATAAAGGAAGTCTTGACCCCAGTGAAGGAGGAAGGCATCCTTGGCCTGAACTCCCTGACATGGAATTCTGGAACAGAACCGGGGAAGTTTGGCATTCCACGGACTTGCAAAGAGGTCTATGTCCGGGGTTCCCCAAATTCGAAAAATCCTGGCTACCTGGTTCATGTGGTGGGACCACTCGTGTGGAAGCAGAACTCGACTGAGTCTGTCTGCCCAAGAGTTTTGAACGCCTGGAAGATATACTGCCAGAAGATGAATGTGATGCTCTCTGGCGAAGGCCCACAGTCGCAAAGCTTTGTTGCAAAGCGACAGAGAGCCAGTCCCGCCCTGCTTGTTTACATAGAACATTGCTACTTAGTTGTCCGTATGAATGAGGACTGTCCTGTAGCTGAGCAGGGAATGGAACACTCTGAGAGCTAAGAATATTGCTCTGAGTTCCAAGAGATTGATATGTAGCAAAGTCTCCTGTGGAGACCAGATGCCCTGGGTGGAGAGATCCTGCAGATGAGCTCCCCAACCCATTGGAGAAGCATCTGTTGTAAGAGTTGCTTGGGGTAGTGACTGCTGAAAAGGGGACCCCAGCAACAGATTTGGAGAGGACTTCCACCACTGGAGAGACCAAAAAAGGCGACTGGAGTTTGCTATTTTGTCTGACAGGCAACCTGATGGCTGAGTCCACTGGGTGGACCAAGTCCATTGAGCTGCCCTCATGTGAAGGCGAGCATATGGAACCACATGCACGGTGGATGTCATGTGGCCTAAGAGTTGTAACATCTCTCGAGCAGTTAAATGGGACTTTAACTGTATCTGGGAGGCTAACTGCACCAAGCGTAGGCAACGGGCCTGAGGAAGATAGGCCCTTGCAGTTGTGGTATCCAGCAAGGCCCCTATAAACTCCAGAGACTGAGTAGGGGTGAGATTTGATTTTGGGATGTTTATTACCAGTCCCAAATACTGAAGGACACGCATTGTGCAGGTTAGACAAGTCTGGGACTCTGACTGGGATGGAGCTCGAATGAGCCAGTCGTCCAGATATGGGAATACGAATATTCCTAGAGTGCGTAGAAATGCAGCTACTACTGCCATGCATTTCGTGAACACCCTTGGTGCAGAGGCCAGACCGAAAGGAAGCACCCTGTATTGGTAGTGCTGTCCTTGAAAAAGGAACCGAAGGAACCTTCTGTGTGTTGAATGGATGAGGACATGGGTGTACGCATCCTTGAGATCTAGAGAACAAAGCCAGTCCTGACTCTGAAGGTATGGAAGCAGAGCACCGAGAGAAATCATCTTGAATTTCTCTTTGAATAGAAACTTGTTCAATTCTCTGAGATCTAGTATGGGTCTGTAGCCCCCTGTTTTCTTTGTTATAAGAAAATAAGGGGAGTAGAAACCTGAGCCCTGTTGAAGAAGAGGTACTTCTTCTATTGCCCCTTGGGCAAGAAGGGTAGCAATCTCCTGACCCAGAAGGTTGAGGAGAGATGTTGGAGAATTGAACTGTTTCACCATGGTGTGAGGAGGAAGGCTTAAGAAATGAAGCTTGTACCCTTCCCTTATGATGGAGAGGGTCCATTGCTCTGCTGTGATTTGCTCCCATCTGGGAGCAAAGTAAGCCAACCTTCCTGGAATGGTGAGGGGCTCTGGCTCTTCCAGAGCTAGAAAGGCTAAGTTCTCTAGTTGCAAGTCAAAGGCCCTGAGGAGGCTGAGGCTGCTGGGCCGTGGAAGGCCTAGCAGCCTTTGACTTGGCCTGTTTAGGTGGTTGCTGATGTTTTGCAGCAAAACGACCTGCAGAAGATGCCTGCTGACCATAAGCAGGATAATATCTTCCCTTTTTAGAAAAAGATGTCTTTTTGAACAATCTTTTCTTAACAGGAGCAGAGGTAGACTTTGAAAGTCGATCCAAAGCAGAGTTCTCAGCATCCATCTGAGTGGCCTTTGCTTGCCAATCCTTGCCAAAAAGGTTTTCACCTGTACAAGGAAGATTTCCCAATTCATCTTGGACCCAGAGTTCCAAATCAGAGGCTTGTAACCAAGCAATTCTGCGTGCACCTATGGCAATAGCCGAGGCTCTGATTACACACTCAAAAGAGTCAAAGGCTGCACGGTTGGAAAATTTGGAAACATCCTGGGCATGTTTTAGCCAAGTGAGAAATTCTTGCCTTTTATCTTCTGAAATAAAAGGAGCTAAAGTCTGCAGATGATCTGTGACTTCTTTTAGAAACATCCCCATATAGAGACTATAGGAGTTGATTCTGGCAGCAAGCATATTAGCTTGGAAAACCCTACGGCCAAAAGCATCTAGGGTCCTGCATTCACGTCCTGGAGGATTAGATGAGTGTCTTTTTGCACTCTTTATCCTTCTCATGGCAGACTCTACCACAATAGAGTGGTGAGGAAGCTGAGTCTTATGAAAGCCAGGACAAGGAGGGACACGATACATGGTGTCTAACCTGCAAGAATGAGGAGAGGTAGTAAGAGTTGTCTCCCACATGCTCAACATGAGATCATACAAAATCTCATGAACAGGTAAAGTAGCTGCCTCTTTAGGAGCCTTAGGATATTGCAATATATCTAATTGCTTGGCTCTAGGCTCCGACTCAGGGGCCACTGTAATGGAGAGGCCCCTAGCCACTTCCCTAATGAAGTCTTGAAAAGACAAGTCTTCTGGAGGAGACATTCTACGTTTTGGAGAAGAAGACTCCTGAGGAAGAAGTACCGATGCCTCGACAGAAGCCTCCGACTCATCAGAGTCTGTGGAGGAATCGAAGTATCGCCTGTCTGGATGCTCTTGTAAAGCCCGATATACGTACCGAGTGGGATCGACATTGGGAGTAAGCGGTACCGGTTCGGTACCGATGGGCATCATAGGACAGGGTACCGTTGCAGTCGACACCGAAGCCGATGTCAATGCAATCGGTACCGGCACCGGGAACGATGCCGATGCCGGAGCCGGTACCGTTAACGGGGATTGTTGCGGTACCGGAGGCGTCGCAGCCTGCATGAATGCCGTCAGGGTGCGCCTGCATGGACAGAATCTTCTGATCCATCGACGCCACCAAAGTCTGGATGTCGGTACCAGTGGAAGCCACCGGTACCCCAGAACACGGCAACAGGTGATCGGTCAAGGCCGAGCCATCGATGTCAACCTGTGACCCCATAGACAATGCTTTGGAAGCTGGAACTTCCCGCCGGGGTAACTTTGCCGGTGCGGAGTCCTCGAGGAAAAGCCCGGAGGCATCTCGATGCTTAGAGGGAGATTTGCCCTTCGAGGACCGGCTAGATTTATGCTTGGTTACCTGAGATCCATGGGAGGAAGAAGAAGCCCTGGAAGACGTCGATGCCACCGAAGCTGCATCAGAGGGAAACAGGGTACTGAGCTTGGCTGCTCGGTTCTGCCAACCTCTTTTAGACATCATGGTACAGGACACACAATCTGTGATGGAATGGTCAGGACCCAAACATTTTAGACACCAATCATGGGTGTCGGTGACAGAAATAGTACCGCCACATTTTGTGCACTTTTTAAACCCGGAGGCGGGCTTCTCCATGAGGAGAAGATTTTTAGGCCTAAGGCCCAAAAACTAAAATGCACAGTGAAGAAAGAATAAGGGTTTTTTTGGGGGTTTTTTTATAAAGAAAGAAAAGAAAAGACCGGCGGTACTGGTCTGACATCGAAGAAGGCAGACGCGACACAAAAGAATAAAGAAAAAATAAAGAACTTCTTCTGCGGTGACAGGAACACGACCTGCTGGCTCCGCGGAAAAGAAGAACTGGAGAGAGGCGGTTGGGAAAGGCGGGAAGGCAGCGCGCAGGCACTGTGGGATGCTCCCAAAAGCTTTCTTACTGGACGCTGGGGAGCGTTCCCGCGCAGGCTCCGTCGGTACCGACAATACCCATATGTGAAGACTCATTCCTGCTTGTTCTGCAGATTCCCATTCAAGTACAAGTCAAATAACCCCATTAGGTTTCTGTCTATCCTTTCCCATCAGACCTCTTATTCTGCAAGTGTTCAGCTTTAGGAGCACACACATGGCTAATGTTCCCTTTAAAAGCTGATGGCTTCTGTGAAAAATTTTCAGTCCATATGCAAATATTTTCACTGAACAAATCTATAAGCAATAGTGTGCAGCAGAAGCTACTAGTTAAAAATCGTAAGTCAACAAAGTTAAGGAAATTAAAATGTACATATGTAAAAATGTACATATTAAAATGTACATATGTAAAAATGTACATATGTAAATTATTGCTCCTCCCTTCAAAACCTATTTACTGTGTGATGTGCTTTCCCTTCAAATCAATGTATTTATACCTCAAAATTTTATGTCATGATTTGACAAATTCCAATATGTAATCGAACCGCCACTGATCGCTGGAAGTAGCGGTATACAAATGTATGCTAAATAAATAAAAATAAATAAATAAAATTATTACATTTGTATTATCATTTTCATAGTAATACATGAATATTATTTATGTCTTATACTTTCATTTGAGTTATAGAAATTCTTTCTGAAAAGCGACTCCTTCAAGAGTCTACCTTTTGCATTGCTAACTGTAACTTCATAGACATAAGCTTAACACCACCCCTCTTCCCACGGACAGAAGTGTCAAGGAATGTGGTGAGCTGCAGGATGGAAGTGGTGCCGGAAGCAGGATGGCAATTGAAGGGGGCGCCATGAGGTGCACAACATAAGTCAGCAGTGATGGAAGCCAGATTTGGCATGGCACTTAAAAATTCATGCGCAGCAGCATGCTGGTGGAGCTTAGAGAGAAAGCGTAGTTTCTCACCTGTAACAGGTGTTCTCCAGGGACAGCAGGAATCAGTCGCCTTCGCAGAAGCATCTTCCCAGCTTTCAAAGAAAGCCTTTGGGACATGCCACCATGCATGCGTGGTCCCCTTCCTGCCCAAAGGTGCCATCTTACTCAGTCAGATGACATAGCTAGAGCCGACAAAAGAAGATGGCAAAAAAATACAGCAACTCCATGAGGAGGAGGGAGGGTTTGATGACTCATTCCTGCTGTCCCTGGAGAACATCTATTACAGGTGAGTAAGTACACTTTCTCCAGGAACAAGCAGGAAGTCAGTCCTTGCATATGGGACTCCCTAGCTACAGGCTACCGGGAACCTGTAGAAAACAGCCCAGCCGTGAGCAGCTGCAAGAGAGTTTGAGGAGAGACATTAAAACCGCAAAATCCAGGGAGAATTATCACTCTGGTAGCCTGAACACAGAAGGGTCGGAGGGTAGGAGTTGTCTAGACCCCGAAGAGATTATGGAGTATGGCCTGGCCGAAGGCACTGCCCCATCGGGACTCTCTCTCCAGGCAGTAGTGAGCTGAAAAGGTGTGGACTGAGGACCAGGTAGCGGCCCAGCAGATGTTTGCCACAGGGACAAAACACAAGCTCGCAACTGAGGTCGCCATAGCCCTGACATTGTGTGCTGTGACTTGGCGTTTTGAAAGTCAAGCCTGATCGTAGGTGAAGGCAATGCAGTCTGCCACCCAGGTGGACAGGGTCTGCTTGGTAACAGCCTCCCACAGTCGACTGGGGTCGTAGGAAATAAAAAGCTATAAGTCTTTGCGGAGGTCCTGAATATGTTGCAGGTAAAAGGACAGGGCCTTCTTACATTTATTTATTTATTTATTTAACAATCATTTATATCCCGCATCTTCCAGAAGTTCAGGTGCGGTTTACAATTGAACAACAGTCAACAAGGAGTGCTTGTTTTACATGGAACAATATTTGGCAGAAAACAATGTAATGGTTAAATACGTAACCGAACAGTGTAATGGTTAAATACATAATAGAACAGTGTAAAGGTTAAATACATAATAGAACAAGAACAATGTTAAGAACTATGTACAAATACATGTTTGTAAACTCGTTGGATTTAGATCATGGATATTTACAAGTGGGAGTAATATCTGTTAAGTTATGAGGTTAGTTTTACTCAGTAGGGTGTAATTTAGCCTTTTTCTGGGATGATTGATGGATTATCTATTTTGTTGTAGTGCATTTATATTTATATTTATATTTATATTTATTTTGTTATAGTACATTTCAGAGTATGGAGGATGACCGCTGCTTTGTTGGCGTGGGGTCATGGGAAGAAGGTGGGGAACACCACCTCCTGATTGAGGGGGAATGACGACACCACCTTCGGAAGGAATTTAGGGTGGGTGCGAAGCATGACCCTTGTTCTTGTAGAACCTGGTGTAGAGTGGCTCAGCCACCAAGGCCTGAATCTTGCTGACTTTGTCTTCCTGGTGGCGCCCACCTCTGCAGGCAATCTTCCATGAGAGGTATCGCATGTAGCAGGTAGCCAGAGGCTCAAATGGTGGCTTGGTGAGCTGCGTCAAGACCACGTTGAGTCCCATTCTGCCAGGGACAGGCAGATGGGAGGCTTAGAGAGCAGGAGGCCCTACATGAACCAAATAATGAGGGGCTGAGCAGCGAGGGGTTTACCCTCAATAAAATGGTGATGCGCCGAGAGCGCACTGAGGTGCACCCTGACAGAGTTGGACGAGTCCAGTTTGCAAGAGATTAATCAAGTATTGCAGTACCGTGTGCTCGTGGCAAGAGAACAGGTTAGCCTGCTGCTCTGTGCACTGCACAGAGAATCTGAGCCATTTGAAGGTGTAGGCCCATCTCGTGGAGTCCTTACGAGAGGCCAGGAAGACTACCTCCACCTCTTTTGGGAGGTTGAAGGGGGCCAAGGCTATCCATTTAGCAGCCATGCTGTTAATGTCAGGGACCTCAGGTTGGGGTGGAGGAGGGAGCTCTCCTCCTGAGACAGTAATCGCGGGGCGTTCCCCAGAGGGACTGGGGGCTCCATCGAGAGGCAGAGCAGCAAAGGAAACCAAGGCTGCCTAGGCCACTGCGGGGCTACCAGGATAAGAGAAGTCTTGTCTCACAGGACAAAGAAGAGACTCCGAGCAATTAGTGGCATGGGTAGGAAGGTGTATAGAAGGCTCTCCGACCACAGGATGAGGAAGGCATCTGCTGCCACCCGTGACGGGTGCAGCTGGCGACAGCAGAAGTTGGGTAGTTGAGCATTGGTCAGGCTGGCAAAGAGGTCCAGCCTCGGGGTGCCCCTGAGTCAGAAGAGCCATTGTGTTATCTTGGGGTCTAGTCACCGTTCATGCGGCTGGAGGACCCTGCTCAGTCTGTCTGCTAGGGCACTGTCCTGGCCTGGAAGGTACACCACTCTGAAGAGCATTCCATGACTGATCACGTACGAGCAAAGGGCTACTGCCTCCTGGCAGAGGTGGTAAGACCCTGTGCCCCCTTGCTTGTTCGGGTAGAACATCACGACCTGGTTGTCTATTTCGACCAGCACCGACTGGTGGTGCAGATGATGGTGAAAGGCCCTGATCACCAGAGAAATGGACCCGAGTTTCAGCAGACTGATCTGCTGCTGGCTCTCTGCTAGGGACCAGTTGCCCTGTGTGCGGAGTTCCTCGCAATGGGCACCCAGGTCCTGTAAGGAGGCGTGTCTGGTAAGGACCCTCTGGGGATCTAGGAGCTGGAAGGGAATAGACTCCTGCAGGTGCTGTGTGACCTGCCACCAGTAGTGACTCTGTCAGCATGCGGGTCACTAGAACCCTGTTCCGGAGCTGGCCTGTGTCCACTGGGAGCAGAGGCACCACTGGGCCGCCTGCACGTGGAGGCAAAGATGGGGGATAACATGGGCTGTGGATGCCATGTGACCCAGCAGGCGGAGCATGGAGCGTGCCAACACCGTGTGGTGGCATTGCACCTTGGTGGTCAGAGTCACAAGGCGACCTGCCCTGTCCAAGGAGAGGAAAGTCTTGGCCTGAAGCGTGTCCAGTCGCACCCTATGAACTCCAGGTCCTGTGTTGGAGTGAAGTGGGACTTTGGGTGGTTTATCACGAACCCTAGGTACTGTAGGATACTGATGGTGTGGGCAATGGCTTGTTGCACCTCAGTGGCCATGTCTCCCTTTACGAGCCAATCGTTGAGATATGGGAAGCCAAAGGCCCCTTGGAGATGGAGGTAGGCTGCCACCACTGCCAGGCTTTTAGTGAAGACTCTTGGTGTGCAGGTCAGACCGAAGGTTAGTACCCTGTATTGGTAGTGGTTGCCTCCGACCATAAAGAGTAGTTACTCACCTGTAACAAGTGTTCTCCAGGAGCAGCAGGAATCAGTCCTCACATACGGGTGTCATTGGCGCCGATGAAGCCCCAGCGGAGCATTTCCCCAGCTTTCTATGAAAGCCTTTGGGAATGCAGGCACGCATGTGCGGTTCCCTTCCCGCCTAAAGGTGCCATCTTACCTCAGTCAAATGACATAGCTAAGAACAGCACACAAAAATGAAAAATAAACTATGTACAACTGCAACTCCAAGTGGAGGAGGGAGGGTTGTGGGGACTGATTCCTGCTGCTCCTGGAGAACACCTGTTACAGGTGAGTAACTACTCTTTCTCCAGGACCAAGCAGGAAGTCAGTCCTCACATATGGGTGACTCCCCAGCTCTGGGCTACCGAGGAACCCAGGCTGAACAAGAGAACTCCCTCTAGTCTCAGCAGCTAAGAAAGGCTTTTGAAGGACACAACCTCCACCGGTAGCCCAACAGAGGGCAGGAGGGCAGGAGTTGCCTAAACCTCAAAGAGATTCCGGAGTACTGCTTGGCCAAAAGCACTGTCCCTACGGGATTCCCTCTCCAGGCAGTAATGGGCCGCAAATGTCTGCCTTGAAGACCAAGTTGCAGCCCTGCAGATGTCTACCAAGGGCACAGAGCGGAGATGAGCCACTGAGGCAGCCATTGCCCTGACACGATGGGCCATGACCCTACCCTGCTAAGGAAGGTCAGCCGCCTTGTAAGCCCAGGTAATACAGTCAGCCACCCAGATGGACAAGGTACGCTTGGACATAGCCAACCCCAACCTATTGGGGTCAAAGGATACGAAGAGCTGAGTAGCCCTTCTATGCCCCTGCGTACAGTCTAGGTAGAAGGATAAGGCCCTCATACAGTCCAGGGTATGCAGAACTGCTTCAGCCTGGCTTGCATGAGGCCTAGGGAAGAATGTTGGAAGGACCACTTCCTGATTGAGGTGGAAAGAGGAGACAACTTTTGGGAGGAACTTTGGGTGAGTCCTGAGGACTACCCTGTTCCTATAAAACCTGGTGTAAGACCTGTCACAGACCAGGGCCTGAAGCTCACTCACTCACCTAGCCGAGGTAAGGGCTATCAGGAAGAGTGTCTTCCAGGAGAGGAAATGTAGTGGACAAGTAGCCATCGGCTCAAAAGGAGGCCGAGTCAGTGCTGCAAGACCACATTCAGCTCCCACTCAGGGGCAGGAGGACGGATGGGAGGCTTGAGCAAAAGCAAGCCCCTGAGAAAGCGGGACACCAAGGGGTGACCAGACAGAAATTGTCCCTCTACCAATGAGTGGTGAGCTGCTAGAGCTGAGAGGTGGACCCGAACAGAATTGGACTTAAGTCCCTGATTGGATAAGTGCAGTAAGTACTGAAGCACTACTGGCACAGTACAGGAGAAAGGATCCTCTGTACGTAGGTGACACCACACAGAAAACCTCTTCCATTTGAGAGCATAGGTTTTCCTAGTGGACTGTTTCCTAGAGGCTAGGACAACCTCCTCAACTTCCTGAGGTAGGCCCCAGGGAGCCAAAACTACCCTTGCAGCCTCCAGGCCATCAAATTGAGAGACTTGAGATTGGGGTGCAGAAGGGAACCCTGGTCCTCTGTGAGAAGGTTGGGTTGCAACCCCAGAGGCAGTGGAGGATCCACGGCCAGTTGAAGCAGAAGAGGAAACCAAGGCTGTCTCGGCCACATGGGAGCTACCAGCAGGACCGAGGCCTTGTCCTGGAGAATCTTGAATAGGGTTCGGGCCACCAAGGGCGTGGGAGGAAACGCACAGAGGAGGCCCTGAGACCAAGATATCAGAAAAGCATCCGCTGCTGTCCGCAGAGGATGTGGTTGTCTGGAGCAGAACTTTGGCAGTTGCTTGTTAATGGGGCTGGCAAAGAGATCCATCAAAGGGAGACCCCATCTCAGGAAGATCTTCTGAACTACTGAAGGATGCAGCTGCCACTCATGGGGCTGCAGTACCCTGCTCAATCTGTCTGCTAGGTAGTTGTCCTGGCCAGGAAGGTACACAGCCCTGAGGAGCATGCTGTGCTTGAGGGCAAAAGAACAAAGGTCCTGAGCTTCCCGACAAAGGATCCTGGACCCAGTTCCGCCCTGTTTGTTCACATAAAACATGGCAACTTGGTTGTCTGTCTGAATCAGGACAGACTGTTGAGCCAGGGTAGGAGTGAAAGCTTTGAGTGCTAATCGAATAGCTCCGAGTTCGAGGAGATTGATCTGCTATGCAGCTTCCCAGGAAGACCAGAGGCCCTGGGTGCACTTGCCCAGACAATGCGCTCCCCAGCCTTGCATGGAGGCATCTGTTGTTAGCATCACTGTGTAACCTGGAATCTGAAAGGGCACCCCTTTCAGCAGATTGGGTGGGTGTAGCCACCAGTTGAGGGAGTGCAGAAATGGTCCGGACACCCTTATCCTGTCTCTGAGGCTGCCTGTGGCCTGTGACCACTGAGACCGAAGGCACCACTCTGCAGGCCTCATATGGAGCCTGGCATTGGGGGTCACATGTACTGTCGAAGCCATGTGGCCTAGAAGCCGCAGGCAGAGTCTGGCAGAGACCAGGGACCTGCTGAGAAACTGACTTGCCAAGGCCATTAACCTTCGGGCTCTGTTTTCTGGCAAGAATGCCTTTGCCAGGAGAGAGTCCAACCTTGCCCCTATGAACTCCAAGTTCTGGGAAGGGAGCAAAGTGGACTTTGCGAAGTTTATGACAAACCCCAGGCGTTGTAGAAGAGCAATGGTCCTGAGGGTGGCTTGATTGGCCTCCTGACCTGTCTGATCCCTGATGAGCCAGTCGTCCAGATAGGGGAAGACAAAGATGCCCTGATTTCTCAGGTAGGCCGCCACCACTGCTAAGCACTTTGTAAAGACTCTGGGGGCGGAGGTGAGGCCTTTTGGTCCTTTTGGGCACCAGGAAATACCTGGAGTAGAATCCGTGACCTTGCAAGTGGGGAGGCACAGGCTCCACCGCCCTGTCCACCAACAGACCCTGAAGCTCCTGACGGAGAAGGTCTGTGTGCAGAGGAGGCCTTGGAGGCTCCCCTGGAAAATATGGGGGTGGCAGTTGCTGGAAATGGAGGCCATATCCCCTGTGGATTATCTCCAGCACCCAACTGTCTCCGGTGATAAGTGGCCACTGGTGGGCAAAGAGGGCGAGACGACCTCCTGTGCAGGGTTGGGAGAGCAGTGGAGGAGAGACTATGCTCAAGGAGTCAAAAGCCCACACCCTGCTGAGTGGTAGCAGGGGCCTGAGGCTTGGGAGTCCTCTGCCTACGGGGCCCATTACCCTGGCCCTTGGCTTGCTGACCCTGGGGGGCAGCTTGGGCAGCCTGATATTGTGGGTACTGTTTGTAGGCAGTGCCCTTCCTCGGGTAAAAGGGCTTTTTACCCAAGCCCTTCTTTTTATGAGAAGGGGCAGAGGTCTTCCTCAACAGCCTTGTCCGGGTGAGGTGCTCGGTCTCGAGCTGAGCGGCCTTCTCGGTCATGGGCTTGCCAAAAAGGATTTCACCTTGGCAAGGACATCGACCAACTTGTCCTGAACCCATGGCTCAAAGTCCGATGACTGCAGCCATGCCTGGCGTCGAGCCGCGATGCCGGCTGCCACAACTCGGGCCGAAGCCTCGAAGCCATCGTAGGCGGCGCGGGACATGAACTTCGAGCAGTCCAGAATCCCCGAGGACAAGGACTTAGATCTCTGCAAGGGTTCCCCGAAGAGACCAGCAGAGAATCCGGCCAACTCCTTGGCCAGATCCCGCAAGTACATGCCCATGTACAGCTGGTAAGACTGGACATGGCAAGCAAACATCGAGCCCTGAAAACACTTTCTACCGACGCCATCTAGGTTTCGGGCCTCCCTGCCAGGAGGCACCGCGGAGTGCACCTTCTGACTCTACAGACGATGCATGGCCGATTCCACAACCATGGAATGGTGTGGTAGCTGTGCCTTCTGAAAACCAGGGCTCTTACGGAGCCGATAGATTGAATCGACTCGCTTGCTAAGAACCGGCGCCGAGGCCGGTGCCTCCCACATACGGAAGAGGAGCCGTTCCAGCATCGGAGGAACCGGGACAGTAAAGGCCTCCTTCGGAGGAGAGTCATACTGCAGTGCCTCGAGCTCTTCAACTCGAGGCACTTCCTCGGGATCCACCGGAATAGCCAAGGCAGTGGCCATATCCCAGACGAACTCCGAGAACCGGGTGTCCTCCGGGGGGGACCTACTCCGGGGCTCAGACTGCGGTGAGTCCGAAGGGACGCACCGAGTCTTAAAAGTGTCAGGAGACTCCTCGTCCTCCGTCTCCCAAGCCGACTCATCCGAGGAAGAATCGGGGTCTGACCCCGCGGGGCCCTGGAGCACCCACCCCGACACCGGAAGCACCGGCGTCGACGCCCTCGGTCCCGAACGGGAGGTCGAGGGGGACCGTGACAGAGGTCGACTCTGAGCCACGATGGACTCGAGTATCGGCTCGGTCTCCGGGGTCGACTTGGACGTCGATGTCCCGGTGGTCGGGGCAGATGCACCAGACAGGCTGGCCATCAGTGCCCGCTGCTGCTCCATGAAGGCAGACATTCTGCTCTCCAAGGCTGTCATCCTGAGACTCAGCTTGGGAGACCCAACAGCCACCGACTCGGGCCCCGGCGGTGCCAGGCCCGACGTCGGCTCCCTGGGAGGAGAGTCCACGAGGACTACGGGGCTTACGTGTCCAGCAGGCTTCTCCGGTTCCACAGGCCCGAGGCGACGGTCGGGGGTCTTTGACCTGGCCGAGGAGCCAGGGACCTCTTCCGACGACGCCCTCGTGAGCCGTTTCTTCCTCTTGCGTTCCCGGTCGGGGGACCCCCTGTCTGAGGAGCTTCGACGGCGCTCGGGATCGGAATCCCGAGGCCTCAGACGAGGTCCAGGCCCGGCCGGAGGCTGAGTCCTAGAAAAGCCTTTCCTTTTGCTGCTGGAGACTTCGTAGTGCCTTGGAAGACATTTTTCCACAGGCCCTGCACGACTTAGGATCGTTGTCGGGGCGCAGGCACCGAAGGCAGCAGTCGTGTGTGTCGGTGAGAGACATTAGTTTCTTACACCGATCACACTCCTTAAAACCACTGGAAGCCATTGGGGGAAAAAAAAAAAAAGAGTCCCCGCGAGGTCAAAAGACCGGTCTTCCAGGGAAAAAAAGAAAAAAGGGCACGAACGCCAGCCACGAAGGGCAAAAAACGAAAAAGAGGAATCGGGCTCGATACCGGTGTACCGAACCCGGAGGGAGGGGAACCGGCGTCGAACCGGTAGAAAGAGAGCAAAAAGAATCGCTGAAAGATCTAATTTTAACCGGGAAAACTGGACACACGTCTGGTGGGCTTCACGGAAAAAAAGAGACTGAGGTAAGATGGCACCTTTAGGCGGGAAGGGAACCGCGCATGCGTGCCTGCATTCCCAAAGGCTTTCATAGAAAGCTGGGGAAATGCTCCGCTGGGGCTTCATCGGCGCAGACGACACCCATATGTGAGGACTGACTTCCTGCTTGGTCCTGGAGAAATCTTAGGTACTGCCTGTGACTGGGATGAATTAGTATGAGGGTATAAGCATCCTTTAGGTCCAAGGAGCATAGCCAGTCTCTCTGCTGGAGGTATGGCAGAAATGTTCCTTGGGCGAGCATCTTCAACTTCTCCCACACCAGGAACTTGTTCAAGTTTCCAGTAATATGTTGTTATTTTGTAAACCGTGCTGATCATGAATAGTGCGGTATAAAAACAAATAAATAAATAAGTTTCGCAAGTCTAGGATAGGCCTTAGGCCTCCGGTTCTTTTTGGGACCAGAAAGTACAGAGTAGAACCCCTTGCCCTTGAGGTGATGTGGTACTGGTTCCACGGCTCTGTCCGTAAGAAGGTCTTCGAGTTCCTGCAGTAGCAGGGCTTGGTGTAGCGGATTCCGGGAGGGCTCTCCTGGGAAGAAAGAGGGTGGTGTCTGGTCCAAATGAAGGAGGTATCCTTCTTTGACTATTTGGAGTGCCCAGGAGTCTGTGGTAATAGCTGGCCACCGATGGGCAAAATGCACCAGACACGCCCCTGTGGGTAGCTGCCCCCCTCAGGGGTGGAGAGGCTATGCTCAGGGCGTCAAAAACCCGTCCCCAGCTGGGCAGGAGCCAGGGTCTGGGACTTAGAGCCCTTGGGCTTGCAAGGGCCTTGGCCCGCTCCCTTACTCTGGTGACCCTGCTTTTGGGTCTGGGGAGCCTAGTATTGAGGGAGCCTTGGTAGGATGGGCCTTTCCTCTGTAAGGAGGCCTTTTCCCCGATAGTTTCTTTCTGGGAAGGTGGAGGTCTTCCTGGAGAGCCGAGTCCTGGTGAGATACTCGGTATTGATCTCCGCTGCCTTTTCCTCTATCAGCTTGCCGAATACATTTTCACCGAGGCAGAGGACATCGAGGAGCTTCTTCTGGACCCACTACTCGAGGTCTGATGCCTGGAGCCAAGCTTGACATTGAGCACCGATACCCTCAGTGGCTACCTTCGTGTTTGACATGACGGCATCGTAGGCCGCTCAGCAGAGGAACTTCAAACAGTCCCCGACACACTTCGTGAGAGTTTGGAACTGCTGGAGGTGATCCCCTCCAATGCCCGCCAAGAAACCTGCAAGTTCTTTTGTCAGGTCCCGTAGATACATGCCGATATAAAGTTAGTAGGCTTGGATCCGGCATGCCAGCATTGAGACCTGGTAGCATTTGTGGCCCAGGGTGTTGAAGGCACAGGATTCCCTGCCTAGGGGCACGGATGAGTGCGTCTTTTGGCTTTTCTGCCAATACATGGTCGACTCCACCACCATGAAGGTGTGTGGTAGTTGCAACTTTTGGAAGCCAGGGCCTCGGATTCGGTAAGTGGTGTCCAGGTGTCAGCTGACTATGGGTACAAACTCTGGTGCCTCCCACATATGAAGAAGGAGCTACCTGAGGATGGAGGGGACCGGGACTCCTTGGGTGGGGCCTCGCCTTGGAGGATTTCTAACTCCTCCGTGCAAGGGTCTTTCTTTGACTCCGTGGTGAAGGTCAAAGCCTTCGACATGTCCTGAATAAACTCGAGGAACGATATGTCCTCAGGCAGGGATTGACGCCTTGACGTTGGGGGAGATGGGTCCGATGGGAGGTCACAGTGCTTCTGTGTCTATGGGGATGCCTCATCCTCGGACTCCCAGTCGGAGTAGTCGGTGGAGGACTTAGCAGCCAACCGGGCCTGGGGCACTGGCCATGGGTCGGAGGCTCGGTGTCCCATGGCAGCTGCCTGGCTGGAGCCATGAGCGCTCGCCGGGGAAGACCTCACACCTGAGGAGCAGGAGCGAGACTGATATCCTCACCGAGGATCGACTCAGGGACAGAGGGAGTCCTCAATGACGAGGTCCCCATGGTCTCGGCGGATGCTCCGGTGGGGCCTGGCATCAATGCCTGTTGCGTAGCGAGGAAGGCAGTGAAACTGCGCTCCAGTGCCATCATCCTGGTTTCCAACTCAGGAGGTGCAGCCTTCGAAGCTGACACCAGGTCCAGCATTGGCAAAAAGAGGAAGTCCTCGAAGAGACAAGTCTTGGGAGTCCGGGTCCTGTTGCCAGATGCCTCCGCATCAGTTCGGGGAACCTTTGCTGGTTGCTTCCACTCTAACCTTTCGGGTTCTCTCCGCGGGCTGCAGGACCTGGCCCAGGACTTGCCCAGCATGTCCGAGTTCCAGGATGAGGTCCTCAAGAATTTTCTCTTTTTTTTTGTGTTTCCGCTCCGGTGAACCCTTGTTGGACTGTCCACGGTCCCGGTCAGGCACTGCGGGGGCATTACACGACTCAGAGGACCCCTGTGGGGCTTTGGAGTGTGAGGCCACCGGGGCTACCGGGGTAGAGTCTGACCTGTGAAAAATATCATACTGCTTCTGCCAAAGACTTTGGATGGCTTTAGTGGACATCTTTTTACACAAGGCGCAGACCTCCAGGTCATGGTCGGCTCCTAGACACTGGAAGCAGCAATCGTGTGTCTCGGTGAGGGAAATGTTTTGTGAGCATTGATCGCACTTCTTGAACCTACTGGCCACTGGGGGAAAAAGTATCCCAGTGAGGTTGAAGACCCCTGAAGCGGCCAGTGGATGAAAAAAGGCGCGAATCGCGCTGGGGGGAAAAACACGTACAAAATGGGTCTGAGCCGTGATGCCGAGGCAAGCAAGCTCGAAGGCAGGAAAGGGACCAGTGAAACCCAGGCAAGTAAAAAGGGGTTTTCAGCACGAAATTGATCAACTTTTTCCGAGGAAAAAAGACAGATGTCTGTTGGGCTCTGCGGAAAAACAAAGATCGAGTAAGAGGGGACCACACATGCATGGTGGCATCTCCCAAAGACTTTCTTTGAAAGCTGGGGAGATGCTTCCATGAGGGCTCCATCGGCACCAACGTCACCCATATGTGAGGGCTCACTTCCTGCTTGTTCCTGGAGAACATTGTTAAAATTTAATATTGACAGTGTTGACAGCAATCGATGATTAATATTATAGCTCCATCATGTGGCTAGTAACATAGTAAATTATGGCAGAGAAAGGCCAGCATGGTCTGCGCCCAGGAAAGTGGCTAGAGTTGTAGAGTTGTACCTGACACTCTGTGCAGGTTACTCTCCCTTTATGCTTTTGCTTAAGGTTGTACCTGCCGCTCCAGGCAGGTTACCCCTCTCTATTTATGAAGTTATTTACTTTTGCTTTGATTCCATTCTCTTGCTATGTAGAGATTCTTTGTGTTTGTCCCATGCCTTTTTGAATTGTCATGGTTTTCGCTTCCACCATCTCCTTCAGGAGGGCGTTACAGGCATCCACCAATCTCCTCCAATGCCTACAATCCATCAGAATCCAAGACACTGTATTAAAATAGTTTCATTCCTACTTATCCAACTGTCAACAGCAAATCAAATTGGGCAACATCTCCTTGACCTCGGCATTACACAAGGCTCCACTCTCTCAGCCTTGTTATTTAACATCTACCTCCAACCTCTATGCATGCTCATCAAGCCGCACAACCTATTCTATCACATCTATGCAAACGATATCATGATCTATCCCCCCTTCGACACCAAACAGCCTACCTACACAATACTACAACAATGCTTCACTGACGTTCCACACTGACTCACCAAGAACCACCTCACCATCAACTGCAGGAAGACAGAGGCTCTATTCATCACCAAAGATAACACATTCTCGCCAGCCACCTCCATCACTCTAAACAACATCCAAATCAAGGTTCAACCAGAAGTAAAGTATCTTGGCATCATCCTGGACCAAAAATAGAAATTACACTTACCTGGTAATTGTTGTTCCTTGAGGAACTCCAATTCAGTCCTCCACCACTGAGTAGTGCACCTCCTCTTGCAGCACGGAGACTGGATATGTCAGATTGTTGACATCACTGGATATATCCTGCTGGACTTCCCATCAGCCCCAGTGAACTATTGACAAAGCAGACTCAAAGGAGCAACAAATAAGTAACTAAGATAATAACAAAACACTAACTGTAATCATTCAACTTTTAAAACGTAACTCCCCCTAAAGTTAAGAAGGGGAGATCGACCCCTCCCTCCCTGCCCCTGTCCTCTTTCCCACAGAACAGAGTACTAAGAAAGCAGAAAAAAGAGAGAAAGACGACCGAGAGAGGTCAGAGGGAAAAAACAATAGCATCGTGATTTCCGTCAATATAAAATATTTCACTCTTAATGACCGGAAAGCACCCCCCGCCCCCCCCAAAAAAACCAGGGGCCACACCTGTAATAGTCATCCCGGGCGGGAATGAGGACTGAACTGGAGTTCCTCAAGGAACAACAATTACCTGGTAAGTGTAATTTCTATTTCCTTATCGTTCCTCCAGTTCAGTCCTCCACCACTGGGATGTAACAGAGCAGTAATCATTGGGAGGGACCCTTATAGACGGATCGCAGCACCGCAGACCCGAAACTGGCATCACTCGCCACCTGCACGTCCAGGCGATAGTGCTTACTGAAGGCATGGAGAGACGACCACGTGGCCGCTCTGCAAATTTCTACCGGTGGCACCAAACTGTGCTCCACCCAGGATGTCGCTTGCGCTCTGGTGGAATGCGCCCGTAAACCTACTGGCACCAGGTGGCCTTGCAATATCTATGCTGACGCTATTGCCTCCCGGATCCATCTGGAAATTGAAGTTTTCGCTGCCGCCTCACCCTTCCGGAGGCCTCCGAAGAGGACAAGTAGATGTTCGGATTTACGGAAGGGAAGTGAAAAACTCAGTGCCCTCTTTACATCCAGGCGACGAAGTCCAGGATCTGGAATGCCTCCTACCAAGGTACCCAAAACTGGCAACGACACCGCTTGGTTTAAGTGAAAGTAAGAAACAACCTTAGGCAAAAATGACGGCACTGGCCGCAGAACCACCTTTTCTCTAGAAAAAGACAAAAACTGCTCCCGGCACGACAAAGCCTGTAGTTCCGAAACACAGCAAGCCGAACAGATGGACACTAGAAACACTGTCCTTAGAGTCAAATCCTTAACTGAAGCCTGAGATAACGGCTCAAAAGGTTCTCTGGTCAACGTTCCTAGCACCAAATTGAGATCCCACGGAGCTACCATAACTCTGCGGGAGGGTCGCAACCTTGAGACCGCTTTTAGAAAACATACCACGTCAACGTGAGAGTCCAAGGGAATGCCCTGGACCTTCCCTCTATAGCAGGCCAGAGCTGCCAGCTGAACTCTTAGCAAGCTGGCGGCCAGACCCTTATCAAAGCTGTCCTGCAAGAAACTTACCACCACCGGTACCGAAACCGTGGCCGCGGCTTTGTCCGTAACCTGCGCTCTCTTGAATTCGGACTTTGCCCAAATCAACCAGTCGTCTAGATAAGGGTGAACCAAAACACCCTCCTTCCGCAACGCCGCCGCCCCCATGACTTTGGTGAAGGTGTGCGGAGCCGTCGCCAGACCGAAAGGCAAGGCTTGAAACTGGTAATGACCCCACGGAAGGGCGAACCGTAACAACCTTTGGTGAGCTGCTCTGATCGGAATGTGTAGGTACGCCTCGGTAAGGTCCAGTGAGGTCAGGAACTCTCCCTGTCGCACTGCTACAATTACTGACCGTAAGGTTTCCATTTGGAAGTGAGGTACTCAAAGACAACGATTCACTCCTTTTATGTCCAGGATAGGCCTGCTGATGCATTATTAAAACAAAATCCGGGGAAAAGTCCCCCAGCGACGGCTCCACCTGCGCCAGAGGCCCGGCGCTAGAAGATCCTGCTGATGCCTCCTGTGAAGTCAATAAGGGGCCCTGCACCATCAGATCACCCTCTGGACTTGCAGATGGACTGAATATCTTGTGTGCACTTGTCCTCTAACTGCTGTTCCATAGTGGACGAAGCTGCAGCGCAACCCCGACAAATTCCTGCTTCCGATACTGTGCCTCTACGGGAGCCACAGACCAAACACTGGGGTCGTGAAGGCATTAGCTATGGGTCTCTAGAACTTCGCAGCAAAATAAAAAGAAAATGTATTTTTTTTTAATAACTAGCAGGAAGAAGAACTGAACCCCTCAATATCCCCAATTAAACTCAAAATGAAACTTCAAAGGGGACTTTCTTAATTAAAGAGCCCTAGACAAGGTGCTCAGATTACTCGACAGTATTACCGAGCCGTTTCTCCTGCCTAAGTGAAAAGCCGCGCCGCTGCTAGCACGTGGCAGGGGAGCATGGGAAGCGGACTGTGCTGACTAAAAATAGCTGCTTCGCTCTAATCCCACGCCGTCTGTCCGAGCCCTGTCAGCGAAATGCGCAGCCCGGGGAGACACTCACCTTTTGCGGCGAGACTCCCAGCTGCAGGTGAACAGATCCAGCCCGGCTCCCAGCCCTCCAACCGCTATGCTGCTCAGCCACGTGTGAGCAGCGACCGCGGCAAGAGCTGAGCACCCGACTGAGACAGCAGCGGGTAGATGGATCTCTCTCCTGCTGGGCTCTCCTCCGTGCAGTCCAAGAGGGGAGAGACGAGCAAGAGGAACCGCAGGCAGACAAATGAAAGAGCAAGAGAAGGAGGGACAGGTTCGGGGCTCAGCTAATCTTTTTTTTTTTTTTTTAAAGGAAACTTGCCCAAAAAAATCAAGTGAAGATAAAGTTTAAACAAAATTTTAAGTCCTACTGCCTAACAAATGCTCCTTATTCGTTCCTCAAGTGAGCCCAGTACCTAGGTTCACTAAGTCCTCCTGCTGCATGGAGACTGGTGCACTACCCAGTGGTGGAGGACTGAACTGGAGGAACGATAAGGAACCTCATGTTTAAACAGGTGAAGAATTCTGTGAATATGATTTACCACAGAATCCATACTCTTCTATTCCTCCTCCCAATCCTGGACCCCTAAAACTTCAGATCATCTCTCCAAGCAATAATTCTTCCACACATTGACCACTGTAACCAGTGGTGGGATTCAAACTGGGCGGGATGCACAGGTGGCAGGCCCGCATGCAGTAGCATTGCATGCGCAGTCCATTACCATCCGCATCGAGAGAGCAATTCCCTGGTGGGTCAGCAGCCCAATCCCCCCACCCATCAGTAGATTGATAGCATCAGGGGCTGCTCCTGATGCCTTCAAACCACTGTCGGGTGGGGGCATTCCCATCACTCCAGAGCCAGCGTTGCAATGCATTGTTCAGCCTAGTTCAGCGAACGCGTGCTGCAACAGGAACCTGTTTGCATGAACCATGCTAACTCCATATATCAAGGACTCTCAGAATCAACCACCTTACCACTGCGCACAGCTCGTCACTACAGGATGAATGCTATTATCTGCACCAAAACATGAACATATTACACCCATCCTTAAGCAACTCCACTGGCTCCCACTGAACAGTCACATCAAATACAAGCTCCACTTGATGACAACTCTTCCCATCATCTACAATCACTCCTTCATGCATTCCATTCCAACAGAGACAGCTGACAAATTCACAGGAACACTCTAATAATCCCTCATACAAAAGAGAGGAGTGACTCAGTGGCTGAAACAAGTTGCCTTAGGCCGGAGGACTGGGGGTTCAATTCCAACGTAGGGACAAGTTACCTCATGCCGGAGGGTTTGGGGTCTCTAGTCCCATGGCCACTCCTTGTTGCCTTGGGCAAGTCAATTAACCCTCCATTGTCTCAGGTATGCTTAGACTGTGATCCCTTCAGGGACGAGGGAATAAAAAGTGCCTGTTAGAATATATCTGTAAACCACTCTGATACACACAGTAAAGAGCGGTATATCAAGTGTCTAAAACCATAAAAACAAGGTGCACCCAGCACACCTGCATAAGAGCTTTAGAATTATATGCTCCAACCTTTTGGAATTTACTTCCTGACAAAATCAGAAGTAACATAGACATCTCCACATTTCAAAAGCAGCTGAAAACTCACCTGTTTTTTGAACACTTTGGATTAATAACCTAGAATCAACGCTCTCTCTTCATCTACACAATCACAGAGAAACTCACTTTTGCACCTATTCTCATTATCCACCTCACATTCAGTGTATATAGTTTAATGTTCTATGTATCTGATGTGTTCTAAAGTTGATTGTAAGCCGCTTTAACCCGGTGAAAAGTGGTATAAAAAACACAGCCAAATAAATAGATTTCCTCTAATTCTACAGCCTCCCCATCTTTGAAAAAGGTTTGTCTGTTCATTAGATGGAACCCAAACAGTCAACTGAGCAGAGCGCCAATTTAAACTAAGTAATTACAACTCTACAGAAACAAATAGTTTTGTTTCTCTGTGCTGCTTTATAACAACCAATTTAAATTTGTCCCTGTATTATATTTTTTGTGCACACTGTTTAACTGTGTGCACAGGGTTCATAATCAGTATGCATGCACAATCGAGCATAGCTTAGAATAAACATTGATGAAGGTCAAAAAATCTAATTGTTCTAGTGCTGGTCTTTGCTGCAGAGCTAGAAGGCAACTTACAAGACAGAATGATTAAGTTCATTAAAATTTGTATGATTAGCTGATGCTTAAAATTTTACAGCAATACATACTTAACCAAATCTAGTCTGTTGTTGATTGCAGCCCAGTGAAGCAGTGTCACATTCTCTTTGTCTGGTTGCCGTACATCATAGCCTGCCTCCACAAGCTCTCGACAACGCTCATATATTCCATACCTTCAAGAAAGACAACACAAGTGAACACAGATTAAATGCCATAACTATACCTTGCATCGATGTCCCATGAATCAATAAATGACTGTCAGTTCTTTATACTGTATATGGGTAATTAAACCGTTTCTGAATCTAAAGGAACCATTAATTCAATCTCATTATGGTTATATTTTTACATGACTTTTTTATCAAAAGATATTATTAAAGGAAATAAATTTAAAGTCTAAGAGAAATAAGATGAAAATGATCTATTAGAGGAAATTAATATTTATCCTAATTACACAGTAACATAGCAGCAAAGGTTTAAAGTGTAAAATTCCTGTCAAATTCACAACTAGGCTGAAAGTGACATGCTGTAAAAGAATAGCAGATTATACAAATAACTCATGAACATTCATGTAAAAATTGTAACTAGCCCCATATACAACAGGAAAAGCTGTGACAAAAGTTTCCAAAGTGAGAGTTGTTATTTGCTACTTAAGTAAACCTACATCAAGGTTTTTCCAAAACTATGTGATCGTCCCATTGTCGGGATTTGTGCTGCAGTACCTTGTAAAATCTTTCATACCTCTATATATTTTTCACATTCTGCCAACTAAGAAATACAATTCAACAATTAGGTGGTACTGTTTTCAGCTGTTTCGCTTCTTTTCTAGAAGGTCGTTCCTTCCAAGTCCGCGATAAGACCACCTCATCTGTGGCACCTTTCTCTGTTCCATGTGGGGTCCCCCAGGGCTCTATTCCGTCACTTACTCTCTTCAATATCTTTCTTGCTCCCTCCTAACTTTAATACAAGATTTAGTAGTCTCTGTCTTTTGCTATGCAGATGACATACTCTTCATTTACTATACTTCTTCCCCTTATTTGTCTGATCTCACCCCTCTTAATGATTGTTTTACTTCAGTGGCAGTCTGGCTGGCAAACTTTCATCTTAAACTGAACTCCGAGAGGTCACAGGCTCTCTGGGTTAGCAACAACTCTTAAATGCCCTCTCTTAGTCCTTATATTTCAGGGGTCCCAGTCCCTCTGTTACCCTCATTGAAACAGTTGGGTATCAGTTTTGATAACCAACTCTTTTTTGATGCATAAGCCACTGCTACGGTTCATTCCATGTTCATTTCTCTTTGTCAGATTCACTCAGTTAGGCCTCTTCTTTCTTCCAATAGATTGCATTCACTAATTTATGCTTTGGTGACTTTTCATTTCAATTATTGTAACTTACGTTATGATCACGTTTTTCTCCTTCTCTATAAATTCCACTTCTGTCTCTCCCATATAGTTTTCTTTTTAAAGTTTTGGTCCTGGTTCAAAGGCCTTACACACAGGTTTTCCCCTCTACCTGTCTTTTCTGCTCACTCTATATTGTCCATCCAGATCAATTTGTTCTCTAAATTCCAATTTACTGATCATTCCCCCAGTTTCTAGTGCTCGTCTTGAGGCTTCACATCATACTGCGTTCTATTTTCTGACTCCTACACTATGGAATGTGCTTTCTATCTCGCTTTGGTTTGAATCTTCTTTTAAGAAATTTAAGACTCTGCTGAAGATGCATTACTTTAGCTTGGCGTTCCAGGGGGAACCCTGAGGAGGCTGTATGAGTATGGGCTGCTTGGTGGTGTTTTTTTCCTTTTCATTATTTTTATCTTATTTTTGGTTTTAGTTTTAGTTCAACTTTTTAGTTTTCTCTCTCTTTCCTATATTTTATTGTAGTTCCTTTCTTTTGTGTTTTTTTAAGAATCTAAACCGCTCTGGTACCATGAGATATAGCAAGTTTTTTTAATAAACAAATATTTGAAAAGTAATTAAGAAACCAAGGAGTCTTGACTAAATAAGTCTTCACACCCTACATTACAGCAAACCCAAATTACCTGTTCTGAAAACTGCCTTAAAGCCCAGAATGAGTTAACTAGAGTCCCTTTGTGTCCGATCACAGTAGCTGAGCATATCTTAATACTCCTGGATGAAGAATGAAGCCGTTTCTGTGGTATGAAGTGAATCTGAAGCAAAGGTCTACACATGCTGAACACAGAGCAGACAAAAGAACTCTTGGATAAGGTTAATCAAAAGGTACAGATTGGGAAAAGGCAGTAAGAAAATTTGTGTGTATTTGAATATCTCTTGCAGCATTATCAGGATCATCATTATAAAGTGGGAGCATTTTGGCACTTCCAAAATGCTGCCTTGATCAGACCATCCCTCCAAAGTTAATGGCTATTAGTTAAGGAATGCTGGCTGGGGTCACTGTGAGGCCTAAGATTTCTTTAAAACTACTAGAGGTCTCAGTTTCAAAATTACCCCATAAATATGGCCTGAATGAGTGTTATAGCAAGGATGTCACTGTTGCAGAAGAAAAGGCATAGGATGTGCTGCATAGAAACACTCGATTGATTAGTGATCTGATAAGACCATAGTGGAACTTCTTGATCTCAATACTAAGCGATGTGTGGTGCAAAATAAATAGCATACCACGCTGTTAACACCATCCCTACAGTAAAGCATGATGATGGTAGCATTATGTCATAGAGATGCTTTGCAGCAGGAGGAACAAGGCGTCTTGTGAACACCGAGAGAAAGATGATGGTGCAAAGTACAGGCTGATCCTGGAGGAAAAACTGTTCTAACCTCCAGACACAGAACTGGGAAGAAGATGGCCCATCCAGCTGAACCACAGTCCTAACCGCAAAGCAAATGCAAAAATGGAACGTTTTAGCAAGAATAAAGTGAACGTCCTCAAGTAATTCAGTCAAAATCCTGACCTAAATTCAACTCAAAATCTGCAACAGGTCATGAAGACTGCAGTCCATAAACAATCCCCCGCCAACATGAAAGAGATTGAATTATTTTGTTAAGATGACTGGGCAGAAACTGTAGCAACCCTCTGTCCTTACCCTAAAGGACCCATAGCTATTATTGCTGCATCAGAGGTTTCCATGAAGTATTGAGTCAAGGGGTATGAAGATGAATGCAATCAAGACTTCCTGGTTGCTTAATTTTTTTTTTTTAATTTAATTTGATTTGGTTTTTTTAAATTTAACTCACACCTTTCCAGTAGTTGGATCAAAGCAAGTTACAAGAAGGTACTGTAGATATTTCCCTGTCCCTAGAAGGCTTACAAGCTAAGGTTATATCAGAGGCAATGGAGAGTTAAGTGACCTGTCCAAGGCCACAAGGAGTGTCAGTGGGATCTGAACCCAGGTTGCTGCCCTAACCAGTAGAATACTCCTACCCAGTACTTTTTGAATATATCTATAAATTGTTCTTTCATGCTGGAAGCACAGAGTATGTTGTGTAGAACTGTTAAAGTCCTATATTTTTTTTAGGCAGCAGAGTATGAAAAATGTTAAAGAGCGCAAAGACTTTCACAAGGCACTGTTGGTTCTCAAAACCAAAACCGATTTGTACCTTGCAAGTCACAAAACAGAAGAAATTATGGTGTCTGTTAAAAGATCTCCAGTCTTTCTATAAAACACAACTAATGCTTATGATGGTTAGAGATACCAGCTGGTTCACTTCTTTCCCAAAGGTGAACTAATTCTGATTTTACTATGCCATACTTCTGATTTCTCAAAGAAAAATCAGACATCCCTATGAATGCAAAGAGAAAAACCAGGGACTGGATCAGTCTATCAAGAAACAATAGAGATAGCTAACAAAACCTAATCAAAGCTGTTCCAATTTTAGTTGCAAGGGTATCTGTTGATGTAAGTAAAATTCAAATTCTTACATTATTTACGGGGTCAGTTTTCAAAAGGATTTATATGGATAACAGCAACTGCTATCCATATAAATCTACCAACCACTGATTTTAAGCCCATATGCGGGTTGAAAAATCTATCTACTGCTCCACCATTATCCATATAGGATTGTGGCAGAGTTAGAGCACAACCAGGGTGGGAACCAGGCCTTGACAAATTTTGTGCAGATTTGGGAGCCAGTGCCTGTGACCTCCTCAAGCTCCGCCCCACCCCACCCCACCCCACCCCCAGTTGTTTCTCACACTGGTCTCATGTTCTCATGAGACAAGTATCAGTTGTTGCTAAATAACAGTTACAGCTTCAGATAGCAAGTGTCTAAGTGGGTGTGTTGTGCAACAGTGGTGTGCATGTCTGTGGTGCATGTGTGTGCGTGCTGTAGAGATGGGAAGCCTGTGGGTGTGATGTGCAGAGGTAGGGTACCTGTGTCTGTGTGTGAATGTGATGTGGAGATGAGGTGATTATGTGTGTGTACGTAGTCTGGAGCTGGGATGCATGTCTGTCCTGTGGAGGTGGGGTACCTGTGTGTGTGCGCGAGTGTGTGGTGCTTTTGTGCGAGTTCTGGGGGGTGGGGAATGCACCTTTTGGCAAATACACATTGTGCCCTTTTGTCCCCATGATTTCATCCCTTTAACATCCAACACCTTGCACCCTTCCTTACCCCCTTCAATCCCCCCCCCCACTCCCATCCCCCTGCCCTACATTCCTCCATCCTCTTTCCTTTGATTTTGTTACTGGCCCTTTAAGTTTTTGCAGTTCTATTCTCCCCCCAATCTTTTTTTGTGTTAAGTGCCGCTCCCATATGCTTCTGCCTTCCAGGCTGCGATGCTGCCTTGCTGGCCCTTCCCCATCTGTTCTGCCCACAGGGATCTGATCTCCCATAGACAGAACAGAAGGGGATGGCTGCAATCACGGCCCCGATGCAAGCTGTCTGCCCATGAGGATCCAATCTCTTGCGGGCAGACAGCTTGCACTTGGGCCTCGATCACAGCCATCCTCTTCTCTTCTGCTCACAGGGATCTATCTCCCTTGGGCAGACAGAAGGATCCTTGTCCAGCAATCATGATACGTGGGAGGAAGGGGGGCAAGTAAATCCCAGGTGCTAGATGCAAATATCTGGTCACCATGGCAACCTGGCACCTGGGATTTGTCAGGTCCTACTGGGAACCATAAATTATTCATAAAGCAGCAACAGAATAACCTCTGGGGCGCATAATCAGTGGTAGCAGCTAAGCTATTTAAAGTGCCTAGCCGCTGCTGCTTTAATTAAACCTGGATATTCAGTGCCAGAACCTATCTGAGTTCTCTGGAAAGCATCACTCTCTGTTAATGGCAATATTCAGCTGCAAAATGGACAGCGATAAGGGGTTAAAAATAGGCAGTCAGTCACCTGCCCTAACTTTATCTAGCTATCCGGTTAACAGCTGAATATCATTGCTAACCAGACAGCGACCGTCACCACTCCCGATACGCCCAAATTTTAAGTGGGCATTTTTTAGGCGTTATGTGGGGACATTTCAGTGGTGGTGCTGCTGCTGCTGCTCAATATCAGGCTGAGTGCATTTTAGCCGGTTAGCAGGTCTGCTTTCCAGTTAAAGCGCTTTCAATATCTCCCCGTGTGTTTTAATCTACTTTAAATTTTAACATTTATAGACCACCTCTTACATTTCTGTTTCAAGATAAAAAAAGAAAAATTACTTTCCGTCCATGTTTCTTACAAATACAATGCCAAAGACCACAACAAAGCAACATAGAACCTACTTAGCATCCATTATCCCTTATCATTTCATTCTACCATCAATAAAATCTTGACAGCAACTTATCAACAATCAAGAAACAGACAAGTTTTTGTTAATCATCGAAATGCCATGTAATTTGCTTCTCATCTTATACTAGCAGGCAACTTACTCCATTCATGCATTGCTTTGAAACATACATACACCATGTCAAAGGTTTCCTCATAGTGAAAAGCAGTGCTTGGTAAAACCCGGTCCTAGATGGCCATGGAACTTAGAAACTGCACTCTATTTCCCAAGATTTCATGACCCTAAAATCTGATTCCTGAGCTAGTGCTGCCCCTTGGCAAGACTTGAAGCAGAGAGAGAATAGCATAGCTTCCTCCACCACACAGTTCAAGCTATATGCATAGAGACAATCACAGTAGAGGGCAGCACTGGTGCAGGAATATAAGAGACATTGTGTGAAGGCTGCGGACAGACAGACAGACATCAGGTGCTGGCTGCAGGGAGGAGCAATGTGAAATAGAGACTCTAGAACATAGGACCATGGCTTAGGAAGACTATTTATTTATTTAGCAGGTTTATATACCGCATTTCCAAAGGTCAAGGCAGTTTACATGGAAATGAACTCAACATTACATAGAGAATTTGGATTACATGGAACAATTACGAGCTTAAACATAACATAGAACATCTTAAATTGGGAGCATCTGAAGGAGGGTGATAGGAGGCTTAGCTCAAGTTATATCTGCAAAGTGTTCTTTAAACATGAAGGTTTTTAAGGACTTGTGGAAGGCTGTGAGGTCAAGAGAGATGCGAAGGTCCTGCGGGAGTGAGTTCCAGATGCTGGGTGCATACAGAGAAAAGGCGCATGCACATGTTTTAGTTCTTGTGGTTAACTCTTGGGGAACAGCAAGCATGTTTTTTGTGGAATTTCTTCTAGGACAATTTTCCAGAGGTCTTTGCAGGAGGCTCTGAAGATATTGTGGGCCGGAGCTGTGGAGGAGTTTGTAGGTGATTACAAGGGACTTGTGTATGATTCTGGATAGAAAAGGTAGCCAATGTAGATCTTTCAGTATGGGGGTAATATGGCTAAATCTGGGTGCGCTTGTGAGTATCTGAGCAGTGACATGTAGAGCAAAAATTGAGGTGGGGGACTATCAAGGCTTGAAAGACTATCTTGAAGTCGTGCTGTTGGAGGAGCGATCAAAGGTGCTGAGTGATTCTTATTATATTGTAGATAGCTAACATTACTTTTCGAATGTGCGGATGGAGTGAGAGATGGTGGTCAAGAACACCACCTAGATAGCGTATTTCTGGAGTAGCCGCCTAGTGGTTAGAGCAACTGCCTAGTAACCAGAAGATCAAGGGTTCAATTCCCACTGGCACTCCTTGTGACCTTGGGCAAGTCAGTTTACCCACCATTGCCTCGGAAGAAAAGGCCTGTCAATCTACTTCTGGTGATACATTGCCAAGAAAACCCAGAGGCAGCTGGGTTGCCAGGAGTCAGCATGAACTTGACAGCACTAAAAAAAAAAAAAAAAGCGTACTTCTGTTTTCACAGATAGGCTAGCATTGTTGACCAAGTGTTGATGGTGGGGCAAAGGCCTAATCTCTGGTTATGAAGAGAACTTTGGTTTTCTTGTAGTTAATGGCAAGGTTGTGATCAGACAACCAGTGGGTAATAGCGGTGAAGTTTGTTTGTACTGTGGAGAATGGTGTGTACATTATAAAGTCGTTCGCGTAAAGATGGTAGAAGACATTATGGTTTCGGATATCACATATTGCTTGAATATATATAACAAACAGAAAAGCAGATAGGGCAGAGCCCTGAGGAACTCCTTGTTTTTGAGTATAAGGTAGGGATATGTTGGATCCAAAGTGTGCATATTGTAAATGACATGTCAGGAATGAATGGAACCAGTTGAGTGCAGTTCCTTGTATACTGAAGCTATGAAATTGTTGTAGGAGGACACCATGACATATTGTGTTGAAAGCAGCCGCTATGTCTAGAAATATCAGGACAAAGTCCTGCTTAGAGTTTGATGCCTTTTATGAGTTTGTCGATGAGGGAGATTAGGAGGGTTTCAACACCGTGGTTGGGTTGGAACCCATACTGATGTATGTCTAGAGGTGCAGAGATGATGATATGTTCTTGGAGTTGAAGGAGGACTGTTTTTTCCAGTATTTTTGTTAGGAAAGGTAAGCTCGAGATTAGTCGGTAGGAGTTTGGATCACTAGGTTCCCATTTGGGGTTCTTTCAATTTTGGCGGACAGAAGCAGTTTTAAGGCAGGTGGGAGCCATCCCTTGGGAGAGTGAAAGGTGTACCATCTTAGATAAGATGGGGGCTAACTCTGACCATGAGATTTTTAACCAACTTACTGGACATGGGTCAAGAGTAGAAGTGGTTGTGTTGAGGCTGCTGATAATGTTTTCAAGATGCTTAGGGGAGAATGAGCTAAATGAATGGAGGGGACCACCAGAAGGGTCTACATTGAGTAGTTTTGACTGAAAATGAGTAGCAAAGTCTTCTGTGGTTGGAGCGGTAGTTGGTAAAGCTTGGTTGTTCTCTTTCATTAATGATTTGACAATGTCAAAGAGTTCCCTGGGTTTGTTGAGTGATTTCATTATGGATTTGGTGTCAAACTCTCTTTTAGCGTCATTTGTTTTGATCTGGTAGTCGTGAAGGATGTCGAGGTAGTCATTTTTGGCTTGTTCCCCTTGGGTGCTCCTCCATTTTCACTTGAGCTTTCATAGGATATGAAGAGCTGAGGCGCTCTGCGTGGCCCTGGGTCTGTTGCAAGTAAAAGGACAGTGCTCTTTTAACAATCCAGATTGTGGAGAATGATCTTCGTCTTACCAGCATGAGGCCTCGGAAAGAAAGTGGAAAGTACCAACTCCTGGTTTCAGCAGAAACTTGGGGTGTGTGCGGAGCACCACCCTGTTCTTGTAGAACCTCGTGTAGGGGGGCTCTGCCATCAGAGCCTGGAGCTCGCCGACTCTGAGAGTTAATGTGAGTGCTACCAGGAAGGCAACCTTCCAGGATAGATACCAGAGGTGGCAGGTAGCCAGAGGCTCAAACAGAGGCTTAGTGAGCTGCAAGAGCACCACATTGAGATCTCACTCTGCTGTTGGAGGGCAGATGGGGGGTTTGGATAACATGAGCCCCGCAGGAATCACGACACAAGCGGCTGAGCCAAGAGGGGTTTTTCCATGACGGAATGGTGATGTGCTGAGATGGCACTCAAGTGTACTTGGACCGAACTGGATTTCAGTCCCACCTGCAATAGGTAAAGCAGGTACTGAAGTACCACCTGTACTGAGCAGGAAAACGGGTTCACCTGTCTTTCCGCACACCACACCAAGAATCGGCACCACATGAAGGCATATGCTCTATTAGTGGAGGCCTTACGGGAGGCCAGAAGAATATCTTCCATGTCCCGTGGAAGATCGAAGGGAGTTAACGCTGTGCTTTCAGTAGCCAAGCCGAGAGAGAGGGACCCCAGATTGGAATGCAGGAGAGAGCCTGCTCCTGTGAGAGTAGCCCTGGAACTTGTCCCAGGGGAATCTGCGACGCTGCCGATAGGGAGAGGAGCAGTGGGAACCAGGGTTGCCTGGGCCACTGAGGGGCTATCAGCACTAGCGATGCTCTGTCACGTTGGACCTTGAATAATGTCTTGGCTACCAGCGGTGTCAGTGGGAAGGTGTACATGAGGCCTTTCGTCAATGCGATGAGAAACGCATCCGCTGCCACCGTGATGGGTGTGGCTGGCGCGAGCAGAATCGGGGCTACTGCGTGTTGTCCAGGCTGGCGAACAGGTCCATTAAGGGGATGCCCCTATGATGGAACAGCCATGAAGCTACCATTGGATTCAGGCACCACTTGTGCGGCAGGAGGACTCTGCTCAATTTGTCTGCCAGGGCACTGTCATGCCACTGTCATGGCCTGGGAGGAACACCGCCCTTAGGAGCATCCCTTTGCCTGCAGTGTAGGAGCAGAGGGGGTACGACCTTGTATCCCCCTGGTTGTTCACATAAAACAATGTGACCTGATTGTCTGTCTGGTTCAGCACCGAGTGGTGTTGAAGATGATGGCAGAAAGCTCAGCGGGCTTGGTATATTTCCCAGAGATCCAGCAGGTTGATTTTCAGCCAGGACTCCTCCTGGGACCAGCAGCCTTGAATCTGAAAGCTCCCACAATGCACACCCCAGGCCATTAGCAAGGCAACAGTGGTGAGGACTTTCTGGGGGTTGGGTGCCTGGAAGGGCATCCCAGCCTGAAGATGGCTTGGATTCTGCCATCATCTGAGGGTGTTTGCAAGCTGACTGGTCACCTTCACTCTGACCCCGAGTCTGCCTGTGGCTCGGGTCCACTGAGCGTGGAAGCACCACTTCGTTGCCCTCATGTGCAGGTAGGCATATGAGATCACATGGACCGTGGAGGCTATGTGTCCTAACAGGCGGAGTAGGAGCCAGGCAGGTTGCGTCCGGCATCAGTGTCTGCGGCTAGTTCCCTGAGGCATTCTGACCTCTCCTGGGGGAGGAAGGCTTTTGCCTGGAGGGTATCTAGTTGCACCCCTATGAACTCTGGGCACTGGGCCAGAGTGAAGTGGGACTTGTGGTAATTTATGACGAACCCCAGAGGTGCAAGGCATTTATGGTGCACCACCTCTGTAGCTGTGTGCCCCTTTATGAGTCAGTCATCCAGAAAGGGGAAGACGAAGGCCCCTTGAAGCTGGAGGTGGGCTGCAACCACCGCGAGGCATTTTGTGAAGATCCTTGGTGACAATACCAGACCAAAGGGCAGCACCCTTTATTGGTAGTGTGTCCTCTCATCATGAACCAGTGGCTAGGATGGATTAGGATATGAGGGTAGGCATCCTTTAAGTCTAAGGAGCATAGCCAATCTCCCTGCCAGAAGAATGGCAGCAGCCGCCGAAGAAACAACTCCCCTCACAGCGTTCCTGCCCAATCCGGGCAGTGGGAGAGGAGGGGAAAGGCAGCCCGCCTGCTTAAAAGCGGCGTCCCTCGCCACCGGAGGGAGCCGCTGCAGCCGCCGAAGAAACAACTCCCCTCACAGCGCTCCTGCCCAATCCGGGCAGTGGGAGAGGAGGGGAAAGGCAGCCCGCCTGCTTAAAAGCGGCGTCCCTCGCCACCGGAGGGAGCCGCTGCAGCCGCCGAAGAAACAACTCCCCTCACAGCGCTCCTGCCCAATCCGGGCAGTGGGAGAGGAGGGGAAAGGCAGCCCGCCTGCTTAAAAGCGGCGTCCCTCGCGGGCGCGCCCGCGCCTGGCGGGCCCGCGCCTGAGGGCCTCGCCAGAGGGCCCTTTGGCGTGGCCCTTAGGCGCGGCACAGAGGCGCACAAAAAAGCAAGCACCCAACATTCCCTCCCCCCCGAAAAAGCCACGCTATGTTCAACAGACACCTCCACCACCGAACCGAAGATCAACGACTCTGCAAGGAAAAACCTCACCATCCCCGAACCCCAGCCGAGGCCCGAAGCCAAGCAGCAGGAAACAACTAAAATAATCAGCAACGCCGACAGGAGCACAGGAGAACCCAGCAAGGAGCAGACCGAGGCGAAGGACGTCAGAACCGCAAGTAGAACTCTCTCAGTACACCACACATTCCCCACCCCCAAGCTCACACCTCCACTACACACACTCCAACAGACCCGGCCCTCCCCCCACGGGACAGGCTCCCGCAACAAGACGCCCTACACAGATCCGGCTCGCCCTCCACGGGACAGGCTCCCTCCACGGGACAGGCTCCCGCACCAAGACGCCCTACACGAATCCGGCTCGCCCTCCACGGGACAGGCTCCCGCACCAAGATGCCCTACACAGATCCGGCCATCCCTCCATGAGACAGGCTATCTCACCAGATACAACTCTCTCCAAACAGCCAACAGACGAAGACTTAAGAAAACAGGCATCACCTTAACAGAACATCAAAAAAACCAACATGCACGCCACATACTTCCTCCCACTCTACCTACTAGTTACACAAATCCTCCCACCAACCACACACCCCCACCACCCACAAGCAAACACAACATGGCACCCACCAACTGTATTGCCATATGTAGAATCACGGCACATATACAAAGAGACACTCAGAACCTCCCATGCAAAACGACCATACAGACACAAATCAAGCTCCCACACCTGCTCAAAGGAAACACATGTAACAGCAACCTCCTCAACAGAGACAACCACGATAGAGCTCATAAATGCCAGATCCGTCTGCAACAAGATACACACGCTTGTAGACCACATTGAAGAGCGACAGCCCGACATAATATGCATCACAGAGACATGGCTCAACAAGACGGACAATGTTCTACTCAACCAACTAGTACCAAACAACTACTCAGCGTACAACTGCCCACGCACCAACAAACGTGGAGGAGGAGTCCTGATAATAGCGAAATCAAAACTAAACTTCAAGACACAGAGCCTCACCGATACACAGCACTGTAACACAATTAGCATCAAGAACAAGAGCATTGCAATCTGCCTAACATACAGGGCACCCAGAGCTCCACCCGACGAACTGGCCTTCACACTCGAAGAAGCCTGTGCCATAACAACAAACAACAAACCAGCGCTGCTGATTGGAGACTTCAACCTAAAATCCACCAATGCCAAAGACGCAGAGGCCTTCCTTCAAGCAATGTCCTCACTTCAATTCACACAAATAATCAATGCACCAACACACAGACATGGATCATCGCCAGACCTCATATTCGCATCCAATTACCTAACATCAAGAAACCTGATTTCTCCACCCACCATTACCCCAGTACCATGGTCTGACCACTACTTAATCGAGACAAGGCTGCGGTCACAAGAGGCCCAGACGATCGAAAGAGCAAACATCTCACACACAAAGACGATTCAAGCGTTTTGACAAGGACGAATTCATACAGGACACAATACAACACCTGAACACTTCTACAGATGACCTGGAGGAACAAGTCTCCAGCTGGAACAGCATTTTAGCCAACGCTGCCACACCATCCAAGGGTGGGACCGAGAAACAATACCACAACAGGAGACAAAACAAACCATGGTACTCAACAAAAATACGACAGGAAAAGAGGGAACTCAGGAAGATTGAACGGAGATGGAGAAAAAACAAAACAACTGCCGACCAGCATCTTTATCTAACGAAGCAAAAGCAATACAATGAACACATCAACCAATCAAAGAGGGAATTCCACACAAACATGATAAATACCTCCATCAACAAACCCAGAGAGCTTTTTGAAATAGTAAAGATCCTCACAAAAGAGCAAACAACTGAAGGGGAAGCACAAATTGATCCACAGGAATTCGCCGACCACATCAAAGAGAAATTTCACTCCACAGAACAAACAACGCCTAGTAGAACCACAAGAACGGACATATACCCCAAAACCTGGGGCACATTCTCCTCACCCTCAACAGAACAGATATCCCACATCATCTCTACAATCAACACTAGCACCGCTCCTACAGACCCATGCCCAGTGTCATGGGTCAAAGCCACCAAATCAAGCCTCATCCCCACCATACATAAAATAGTACACGACTCACTCACTCAAGGAATCATGCCAAAGCAACTAAAACTTGCATCAGTAAGACCAATCACAAAGAAAACAACTCTCGACAAAAAAGATCCAGCAGCGTACCGACCAATCTCCAGCATACCCTTCCTCGCAAAAATCATTGAAAAAGCGGTTCAACTACAACTTCAGGATCACATCGACAAACATGAAACACTCGACGACAACCAACACGGATTTCGTCCCAACCACGGTGTCGAAACGCTACTGATCTACCTCTTCGACAGCATCCTAAGAATAATTGACAATACCAGGAATGGAATCATAATGATCTTCATCGACATCTCCTCAGCATTCGACACAGTGGACCACAACATGCTCCTGGAAAGACTAAAAAACACTGGTATACACGGCATCACACTGAAATGGTTCCACTCGTACCTAACCGAAAGACAGCTACAGGTCAAGGTGGGACACATCACCTCCCGACCCATCAAAATCCGTCAAGGAGTACCTCAAGGATCTGCGCTCTCAGCACTCCTATTTAACATCTACATCCAACTAATATGCAACATCATGAAAGAGAACAACATTCAATACACAATCTATGCGGACGACATCATGATATACACCCCGATATCAATCGACAACCCGGACTTCTCTAAGATAACAGACTGCCTTACACAAATGACCAATTGGTGTCAGGACAACAACCTCGCAATAAACTACAACAAGACTGAAGCTTTAATCATCACTCGGAACCAAAGCTTCATACACCCACCGAATATAAAGATACAAAACACTACTATACCAATAAGGTCAGAAGTGAGATACCTCGGGGTTACGCTGGACAATAAACTCAATCTCAAGCCACACATAGGCAAAACAATACAAAAAGCCTACTACAAGATGCGAATCATCAGGAGACTGAAACCACTCCTCGCCCCAGAACACTTCCGTACCGTATGTCAAGCTCTGATAACCCCACTACTGGACTTCTGCAATCCGATATACCTTGGTCTACCGAAACAAGCCATCAAACCACTCCAACTGGCACAAAACACCGCAGCACGAATCATATCCGGAACTGCAAGACAGGAGCACATCACACCCACCTTAAAGGACTTACACTGGCTTCCAATCAGTGCACGCATCAGATACAAAACTATCATAAACCTATACAAGATAAAACAGCACACATCAGCCAACAGCCTGCACACCCTCATACAACCAGACACCAGTACACGTCCAAGAAGAAAACAAACTCACAACCGAGTCAGCACCCCAAGTGAATACAAACACACACGCAAGGACACAACAGACCGAGCACTCTCCATGGCTGCTCCAACAATATGGAACAAACTACCGGACGATTTGAGGGCAACTACAGACCTCAAGGACTTTAGGAAACAGCTGAAAACCATGCTGTTCATAGAACACTATGGACACATCACATAGTCTAAATAGCTGTATATCAGCACACGTCACCGCCTAACACTGTATGTATATAAGATGTTTTTAGCACCACTGTATATAGCCCACATTGTACATAACTCAAACTAATCTAGCACACAACACAACACGCACCCAACTAAAATTTTCACCCTCACTGCATGTATAACACACTCACACTACCAGATTGTTTGCTGTGATACCACCTTGATTATTATGATAAGGCGGTTTAGAAATACTGTTAAATAAATAAATAAATAAATAAATCATGAACTTCTCCATGACCAGAAACCTGTTGAGCACTCGCAGATCCAGGATGGGCCTGAGGCCCCCGTCTTCTTGGGGGTGAGGAAGTATCTGGAATAGAAGCCTGTGCCCCAGAGATGTTTCGGCACTGGCTCCACTGCTTTGTCGTTGATTAGGCCTACCAACTCGGTGAGAAGCAGGGTCTGGTGAAGAAGAGGCCTGATGGGCTTCACTGGGAAGCACGTGGGTGGCGCCTGATGTAGATGGAGGATGTGGTCCTCCTTGACCACCTGTAGCACCCAGGTGTCGGTGATGATGACTGTCCCCCTGTGAGCAGCAGAGGACCCCTTGGGGGAGGGGGTCACGCCCAGGCAGTCAAAAGCTCCTCCCAAGCTGGCCGTGGTCGGTGCCTAAGACTTCAAGGCTTTTTGTTTCCTGGGACTGTGTCCCTGTCCTTTCTGTTGCTGGCCCTATTGAGGGGCCAAGAAGGCCTGAAGTGCAAGGTACCACTGAAGCCTCCTTTTTTCCACAGGAAGAAAGTTCCCTGGGTCTTCCTTTCAAGGGTGCACAGAGGTCTTTTTTGAGAGCCTGATTCACAACACATACTCAATCTCTTTCTCCGCTGCCTTATCCGCCATGGGTTTCCCGAATAGGTTTTCGCCTATGCAGGGGCCATCTATCAATTTGTCCTGCACCCACTGTTCCAGGTTGGATGACTGCAGCCATGCCTGGTGTCAGGTCCCGATGCCTGCGGCAACCACCCTGGCCGATGACTCAAAGTCATCGTAGGCTACCCGAGACAAAAACGTCAAGCATTTCTTTACTGACGAGGTTAGGGTCTTGAACCGCTGTAGGCGTTTCCCCTCAAGGCCTGCCAAGAATCCACCAAGCTCCTTCAACAGTTCCTTCAGGTACATGCCGATGTAGAGCTGGTAGAACAAGATCCGGCATGTTAGCATCGAGCCCTGAAAGGCCTTCTGACCGACAGCGTCAAGGGTTCGGGTCTCTCTGCTGGGTGGCACTGACGAATGGGTCTTTTGGCTCTTGAGCCGGCACATTGCTGGCTCTTTTGGAACCCAGGGCTTCGATATACCCAGTACATGGCATCATGGCACTTGTTAACAGTTGGTACCGATGCCCGGAGGAGGAGGCGGTCGAGGATCAAGGGCACTGGGACCGTAAGGGTTTCTTTCAGAGGTGCCTCCTATTAGAGTATCTCCAATTCCTCGGTGCGAGGGTCCTCCTCTGCCTTGGTGGCGAGGGCCTTGGCCATGTCCTACACAAAAAAGAGGAACACTATGGGCAGGGAGGAGCATCGGGTTTGAGGGCACATCACAGTGCTGCCTCTTGTTCGGGGACTCTTCATCCTCGGTCTCCCATTTGGACTTGGTCCGAGTACGAGTCAGATGCTGCGCAATCACCTCAGCTAAGTGCCTCTCAGCAGTCCGTGACCTCCAGAGGATGATCTGTCTGAGCCGCAGGAACTCGCCGGGGAGGACCAGTGTCCTGAAGAACAGGAGCAGGACCTCGTCCGGGGCTGGGGGCTCTCTTGAGTCCGATGGCGGTCGAGGACTAGCTCGACATCCGGGGAAGTCCTCGATGTTGAGGGTCCCCTCACTGGGGTGGATGAACCGGATGAGCCAGACATGAATGCCCACTGCATGGCCACTAGGGCAGATATACTGCTCTCTAGGGCTGCCATTCTCGTCTCCATACCAGTTGGCTCCGCAGCCTTTGAGGCAGGCACCAAGGGTTTTGGGCTCAGCGTCAGTATTGTCGAGGGTGAATCCTTGATAAGGATGGCCAGAGGCCAGTCAGTGGGTGCCGATGACTCCTTACAGGGTAGCTTGGTGGGCCATGCCCACCCCGACTCCTCAGACTCACACCTGGGACTGTGAGTCCTGAGGTGGGATTTCCCCTTCTTCCTGGATCTGTCCTCCGAGGCAATCTTCAAGGATTTCTTCTTCTTGTGCTTCACCTCCAGGGAGTTGGGCACGGAGGAATCGTGGCCGCTGGACTCCTTAGAGGCTCTGGCTTCGCGGGGTACTGAGGTATCAGAGGGGATCCTGGAGTGTGGTGTCACCAGAGACTCTGGCACTGAGTCTGACTTCTGAGAGAAACTTATCTACTGCTGATGGTGGCTCTTCAAGGCCTTTGAGGTCATGATTCTGCAGAGTTCACAGTCGGAGTCTTTGTTACTGAGCGAAGACATCAGAGGCAGCAGTCATGCAGGTTGGTGAGTGACATCATTTTGCCACACCACTCACACTTTTTAAAGCTGCTGGAGGCCATAAGAAAAAGGTGGTCCCTGCCTCCTGGCAGGGGTCCAAGACCTTCGGCTGGAAAAGGGCACAAACGCCAGTCAAGGAGCACCTCGATGAAAAAATGAAAAATAGACGAATCTGAGGAGCAACACCAAGGAGAGCTGGCTCAGGGGTGGAAAGGAACCGGTACACAACCGGAGAAACACAACAATAAAAATCAACCTTTTCCCAGGGAAAACTGGACAGTGTCCTTTGGGATCCGCGGGAAAAAAGGAGACCGAGGCAAGATGGCACCCTTGGGCAGGAAGTGGACCAGGCATGCATTGTGCATCTCCTAAAGGCTTTTTTTGAAAGCTGGGAGATGCTTCCGTGTTGCTCCGTCAACACAGATGTCACCCATATGTGAGGACTGACTTCCTGCTTGTTCCCAGAGAAAAAGGAATTCTTTGGGTTAAAGTTGATAAATCTGTGTATTTTGGAATTCAGTGTTTTTGCTGAAGCAGTCAGGTCTTAGTCCCACCAGAGAGCTTCTCATTTAAATAATGCCAAATCAGAGTATAGCTTAGCATAAAAAGTAAAATAGAGTAAATAGTCACTGAAATAAATTTGTTTCTAGAGAAATTTTTTATTTAAATCAAATCAGAGCTTAGCATACAAGTAGAATAAATAGTCTCTGAGTAGAAAGAAAGAAATTTGTTTCTAGTTACCTTTATAAAGAGGCCTTCCAGTTAGGAGGCAAAAGATCTGTGACTTTGTCGCAAATAGATGTTAAAGCCAAGTGACAGATCAAAGGGGAAATTTGAAAGGACCCCTCTATCAAACCAAGGGCTGTGTGAATCAACCAGGAAAATGGTAAGACTTTACCTTAGAAACATGGGTCAGGACACTGTGTAGCCAGACAGCTTTTATTAAGTCTTCTTTCCCTTCGACCTACCCTGACTCCCACATACCCCATAAATATAAATCTTAGTTTTATAGCTCCTAAACTTATTAAAGAGGAGGAGGTGCTATATTCACTTTCAGGTGTGGCTGGTTATCCTCATCAGGCAAGATTAGTTAAGGACCTGAGATTAATTAATCTTGAAATGAACAAAGTCCATTAACCGTATTAGGTATAGTTGTATTAGTATAAGTATCCCCAGCAAACTTAAGTAAACAATTTAAATACATAAACAAAACCTTAAAACTAAGATGCAGACAGCAGTCCAGCAGCAAGATGGGTTCTTTCTAGTCTTTTGCATTGAGTGTCACACGTATGATTTTCTCCCAGTTGGTGAGGGGTCTTACATGTGCACTAGGTGCAAGGAGTTCTTTGCTCTCAGGGAACGAGTCAGATCTCTGAAGGCTACACTGGCAGACTTATAGGACATAAGGAAGACAGAGAGATATATAGACAAGACCTACAGGGACGTAGTACTGAAGTCCCACCTCCAGTCTGGCAGCCTCCCTGTTGCCATGGAGGTGAGAAGTCATGTGACAGGAGAGCATCAGCATGGTGTGGCAGGAAGTGATCCTGCAATGACCATCACCTTGGTGAACATCGGGGGTGCTGTTGCTAACCCAAAGGGAAGGGCCCGGAACTGAAGATGCCCCTGGGTCATCGCAAACTGCAGAAACCTCTAGTAGTCGGGGCGAATAGGGATGTAAAGATACACCTTTGTAAGATCTAAGGCCATCAGAAATTCACCAGGCTGTACTGCCATCATGATGGACTGCAAGGTTTCCATGTGGAACTGAGGCTCTGTTGACATGCTTTAAGTTGAGAATAGGCCAAAAAGAACCTTCCTTTATGGGCAGCACAAAATAAATGTAGTAGCGACAGAATCTGCACCCTGACCACGGCCTCCAATGCCAAGAGTCGCTCTATGGTCCCTTGAACTGCCAAGGATTTTTGTGGCACCTTGCAGGGAAATACGCTGAACACATCTGAAAGCAAATGATTTCCAGTACCTGCTGACCCGAGGTGATCTGGACCCAAAAGTGGTAGAAGCGCTACAGATGTCCTGCAATCCACTCCACTGCCCCCTGGGTCCCCCCTTGTTTTATTGTGGCTTTTTGGGAGCGCCCGTGGGATGCTCCTCTGCCATGAATGAACTGCCCACAATACAGGAAACGACAGCGCTGCGAAGGAGCAAAGTGTACTGTTCGAAACCAGCGAAAATCTCGTACTTCCCCTCGAATCTGTTGCAGCTAACCTTGCGGCTTATCCTCTGGCAACCGAGCTCCCTTGGTCTCACCTATGTCCTTCACAAGATCTTTAAGTGCCTTGCTGAACAATAACTTTCCCTTAAAAGGCAGTTTACTCAAGCGAATCTTGGAAGACACAGAGGAAGCACCACGCAGCCACCCCCAGAGCCATGCTCTTGGAGGAAGCTTGCATGAAATCTTAACAAAAATCTGCCAAATAAGCAGAAGCGGATCCTAACTTTGCCACCTCCGCTGGCTCTGAGGCGCGAGCTAGGCAGAGCTCAGGAAGGGTCTGCATCCAACGCAAGCAGGACCACGCTGCATATGCTCCAAATATGGAGGGCTGAAGAGACAGAGCATTCATCTCAAATGCCTACTTCAACGATGACTCCAGCCACCAATCCAAAGACTCCCTGAGGGCCACACTCACTTCCACCGGGATCATTGTCTTCTTGGTCACCGCAATGACCAAGGCATCCACTCTTGGATTAGCAAACAACTCCTTCACCAGTGGTATGGGATACAAGTGGGCCATCGCCTGTCCCCCTCATAGTCCCACTTCGGGCAACATCCACTCAGCCTCAATCATTTGCATAATTGCTTTATGCACCGAAAATGAGTTTTGCAGAGTCTGCATGCCTTGAAGGGGATCTACCAATGGAATCTCCTCCTCCGAAGACCAGAAAGGCACATTCAACACTGCAAGCAACTGCGAAATGACCCCCAAGAGTTCCTCTTTGCAGAACACCCGGACTACGGTTGGATTTTTACTGGGGGGAAGCTTCCTTCCCTCCAATCCTAGGGCCTCTGGGTTTTCCTCAAGGCCTGAGGGACCCTCCCATGAGTCCTCAGCGTTCCTTGAGCCCAGAGAGAAATGATCATCTTCTTCTCTCTCCTCGCTGAGCCTCAAGCGCTTGCCTAACGTCCGCCCTGCCAAGAGCTGCAAACCCCCCTCTCCCGGAGGAGTTTTTGCTGACTGCAAAGTCCTGTCCAGGCCCTGGGCCTTTTCCAACTGATAGGCCCTGTTTAACAACAAAATAAACTCTGGGGTAAAAAGGGAATGTTCCTTGGGTGAACTCTCTGCTTGGTCCTGACTCTGTGCTTCCCCTCTTGTCACCAGCGATGCCTGTTCCTTACCAGACATAGCCACAGCCGGTGCTGTCCCAGCATCCAAAATGGCCGCTGAAGAGGAAGCGCGGGAAACTTCCTGCCGCGGTAAAGACAGTAGCGCTACCCATGAGGAGCCTTCCCCTGAAGACAGTAAGTCACTTGAAGATGACCCCATCCCCTGATGTCGTTCCTCCACGTGTCGGGGCTCCCTCTCGCAGGACTTGCAACAGCCCGTCTGCGAGAAGAGCTCTGGTGTGTGCCGCATGCGGGACAAATCACTTTTGACCACGGCATTCTCCGCAACCTCCCAAGCAAACCCCCAAGCAGAGGATACTAATGCCCCAAGAGCCTCGAGATGCATTCTAAGGGAAGCACGAAGAATACTGCAGAACCAACTCACCACATGTCCAAGGATGGTGGCTTGACTCCCACTCCTCTGAGAGCCTGCCACCGACCCGGGAACCCCTGAAGCCAACTGAATGGCTCGCAGAGGTCCCTTAGAGGCTTCCTCTACCCACCAAAAGGTTCCGGATGAGACTGCCACTGTGCTAGCCTAGCCCAGCTCAAATTTCTCTGTGCTCCATTTGGGTCTTTACCTTTTTTTTTTTTTTTAACCCTTTATGAAGCACGCAGTCTTAGCCTGTTCTGTGCCCCAATCAACCTAAAAATCCCTATCTTACAGTAACCAAATCTTAACCAGACCAGAGAGAGTCTATTGGGACGTCCCCCAGCTGCTGGAGAATGAAATACCACAGGGAGGTGGAATATCCTCTACTGTTATAGGGTGACATCACTAAAGAGTTGCATAGTCTCCAGCTGCTGGTGAATGGATACAACCCATCTGTCTGGAGTGGACTGGAGGGATGTGGATGAAAGGTGAAATTAGACTTACCTGCTAATTGTAGGTTCCTTGAGTAGCTCTAGTCTAGTCCCGAACCATTAGAGTTGTGTACGTCCTCCCGCAGCTTGGAGACTGAACGTGTCACTCTTTTAGTGACCCTAGTATAAGTAGTCCAGGGACCACCTCCTTGAATCAATTTTCTATTGACAAGGCAGACTTACCAGAGCAAAAAGTAAGTCATTCAACACTGAACCTTTAAACACCTATGTACCATTAACCAAGGAACACTTCTCCTGGTCCGACCACTGGCTCTGGGCGTACTGTCCCTCGAAGTGCGCCCCCCAGCCGAACAGACTCGCGTCTGTTGTCAATGGCTTCCGATCCGGCGACTCCAGCAGCATTCCCTTCTCCAGGCCCCACCGGACGAAGCCACCACTGTAGCAACCTGCGCGCCTCCTGTGGACACACCAACTTCCTGGACAACGGATCGGACTGGAGACCATCTTCTGAGCAACGCCCTCTGTAGAGGTCTCATGTGAGCTCTGGCCCACGGCACCATCTCCAACGTGGCTGCCATTGTCCCTAACAGCTGCAAATACAGCCATGCCGACGGAGTCCTGTTCGCCAGGAACCCCTGAATTAGCTGTCTCAACTTCTGAATTCGCGCTAGCGGTAGGAAGACTCTGCCTCAGTGCATGTCGAAGCGAGCCCCCAAATACTCTAACTCCTGAGACGTGTGATAAGGAAGCTTATCATAGTTCAGGAGGGAAGTATAAAAGAGGTGAATTGGCTCTGAACAAGCAACCTGTCTTTGCTGGTAGAAATACTAAAACAGAATGTTTTCATAAAAGACTACCAGTCCCAGAATGCACCAGGTTACAAACAGCCTCTAGGAGGGCTGAAGTGGGGAAACGTGTGTTCAATCTGGAGAGCTATGAGGTAATCCCCAATCACTCATCTCCAAGGGCAGGGCTTGATTCAGCACACCTGGGCTGTGCTAGGGTGGAGTGTCCCTCTAAGCACTTTAAAAGTAAAAGATATTCTACACGGAGCAGACAGGATGGTGAGAACAGAGGGAGCAGAGAGAACCGGATCTCACAGAAGCAACGCAGAAGGAAGACCAGAAAGACATCTTGGAGGTCTAAAGAAGGAGCCCACAGCAGTACGTGTGTTAGGAGTGATTCCAGAGGCAAGCATACTCCATTGGACTGGAGGAAGTCAGAGGATTGGGGTTATAGAGCCAGGAATTCCCAAACGGCACCTTTGAGGGAGACGGCTGCATTTGGAAGGGGCCCTAAGACCGGTGCAAGAAGGTATGTGAAGAGAGACCCAGTGTCCAAGGATCTTGATTGGAAGGCTGGACATAAAAGCTGGACTACGTACTGGCCAGGATACCAGGAGAGGAAACCTAACAGCAAGGGGATCACAGGTATGAACTTTGATCTATGCCCTAGCTCTTCACCTGGAAGACAGCAGGGAAACAAGAATTATCCTGAGAGTGATCAATTAAGGAATTCCTCTGAGCCAGACCATGATATTGATTCCAAGATATTTGAGGAAGAAGGAGATATATCAAATGACCAATTGGAATACATGGATTGCTCTCTGTCTAGGCTGCTGTTTTAAAGTAGTTTCTCACTAATACAACAACCACCAAAAGGAACTGTAACTTGTTATTTTATCTACCCAGAAAAGTCTCTGCAAGAAAGCTTTAGGGTAGGATTGAGCCACGTAGAGAGAGTGAACCAGCAAAGGGGTTTGCAGCTGGCTAATTATTTGTAATTGAGCCAGGCACAAGTGCACGTGAGCTCTAGAAGGAAACTTCTTTCTTGTGTGTGTGAATAGAAGAAAGTTATCCTTGATAAAGAACAGTTTTTCTACTTTTGGGGGTTTGTTTTTGCCTTTTGGAGCACTGCTAAGAAGGTTATTAGCAGGAGCCATCAAAAAGACCTTTTCTGTTTCCCATCAAGGTCTTTATTGATTTATTGCTTAAGAAGTTCAGTTACCTTATAACATGCTTTGTTTTTCCTGAGTACAATACTTGAAGCAAGTGTCCTTTTGTGTTACCAAGTAAATCTGTGTGGGAGAATTAACCCCATGAATAAAATATGTTTTCTTTGCTTACACTCGAGCATTACAACTCATTATTTTGTGAACGGCTGATTCTGGTACGAATGAACTACAACCCCCACAATCCTTTGCAAGTCATAATATTTTGCCTTTGCTAAGACTGTGGACTTTCATGACCAGCACCCACGTTTACAGATGCCGCCAATCTGCTCTTTGCTACGTTGACTACCCATCCTAAGCTCTGCAGGAAACTCACTACCCAACTGGTTGCCTGACGGCTCTCCACCTGTGACTTCGCTCGAATCAACCAGTCGTCCAAAGAAGGGTGAACCAACACTCCTTCCTTCCTTAATGCCACTGCCACGACCACCATAATCTTGGTGAATGTCCGTGGCGCCATCACTAACCCAAACGGCATCGCCTGGAATTGGAAATGCCCCATGGGCACCGCAAACCGAAGAAACCACTGGTGCTCCAACCTGACCGGAATGTGCAGATAAGCCTCTGACAGATCCAAAGACGTCAGATACTCTCCCTGCCGCACCACCACAATGACCGACTGCAACGTCTCCATGCGAAACTGCGACACCCGGGGACACCTGTTCACTCCTTTTAAATCCAGAATGGGCCGTAAGGTGCCCTCCTTTTTTGGCACCACAAAATATATTGAGTACCGACCGCTGCCTTGTTCTTCCGGCGGCACCAGCACCACCACTTCGAGAGCTAACAACTTTTCCAAAGTCTGCTTTACCGCCTCCCTCTTGGATCTTGTTCTGCAAGGAGAATGCACAAACGCGTCCCTCACGGGGTGTTGGAACTCGAGTGCATAACCTTTTTGCACCATCTCCAACACCCACTGATCCGAAGTAATTTGGGCCCAGGCAGGAATGAACTCTCTTAACCGACCTCCCACCAGTACCATTCCTGCCTGGACCCCCCTCACTTCATTGCGGCTTCTTGGCACTTGGGGACGAGGAGGCTGAAAAACCTCTGCCTGCCCCCCAGAAGCCATGAAACCCTTGCGACCTATAGGGCACCCGACCTCTCTGCACCAGGCCAAACCTAGACGGGTGAAAATGCCTAAACTCTCTCTGCTGACTCCTAGATGGCACCCCCGGACGATTCTGCTTTTGCTTATCCTCCGGCAACCGGCACCCTTTTGATTCACCTAGATCTTTCACCAACTTTTCTAACTCCTCCCCAAAGAGGAGCTTACCTCCAAAAGGGAGCTTACCTAACCTTGCCTTGGAGGCCCCATCCGCCGTCCAATTGCGCAGCCAGAGATACCTCAGTGCCGCCACTACCGATGCCATACTCTTAGAGAGGCCCCAAATCAGATCATACTGGCTATCCGCTAAATACGCCATCCTTGATTCAATGTGGGCAGCCACCTCAGACGCTTCGTCCACCTGGATCCCCTTCAGCCTCTGGGACCACCGCAGACACGCCCTCGTCACCCAGGCCCCACAAATTGAGGCCTGTATCGACAGGTCATTCACCTCAAACACCTGTCTAAGCAAAGTATCCAACCTCCTATCCTGCGTATCCTTCAGAGCGGCACTTCCTTCCACCGGGATAATCGTCTTCTTAGTTACCGCCGAAACCGCTGCATCCACCTTAGGAGGTTTAAAAATGTCCTTATCCGGCTCTACCAGCGGATACAGCCGAGCCATTATCCAGCCCCCTTGACACTAGCCTCCGGCGTATCCCATTCCTCCTGAATCATCTCCTTGAACACCCTATGAATTGGGAACGCCCTCTGTGACTTTCTAATCGCCTGTAACAACGGATCCTCTAGAGCACTATCCTCTGCCGGACCAGAGGCTGGCACATTCAGAGCCTTTAGCGATTCTGCAATCAGGGCCGAGAGCTCCTCTCTCCGGAACACCCGCACTATTCTCGCCTGATCCTCTGGCTCCGCTATCTCACCTTCCTCCAAGTCCTGTTCTATAACTGACTCTTCCACCAGGTCTGACTGATCCTCCAAATCCTGTTCCTCTCCGTTTACCCGCAGTTTAGCCCTTTTGACTGTGCTACCACCTGCTGCGTCCTCTAACGCAGACCCTGGTTTCTTTGACCCCAGGATCTCCGCCCCCGTGGGCCCAGCCATCCCGGTACCAGACCCCCCCAAGAGCCTGCTGTAGCAACGTCAAGAACTGCTGTGAAAAAATCGCCCCCAGACCCCCTGCAGAGGAGCTTGGGGTACGGGACCATCTGGAGCCGCTGACAGCCCCGGCATGGGCTCCTGACTTACCTCCGGGGACATAGGGGAGTCTTTTATCCCTGCAGCCTCCCCTGTAGCATCGGATCCCCCTTTCTGGGCCATGTCTGCCATGGAAGCTTCGAGGGTACAGCCTCTGCACACTCCTGCTTCAGAGACTGTCCCTCTCCGCACCGCACACAAGAGGCACCTAGGCCTATTAGGCATCAAAAGCGCTCACAAGCACCGTGCCCTGCAAGAACCCAGAACACTACTGCACAACTGCCTTTTTCACTATATCTTTTCCTTTTTTTTTCTTTTCTTAAACCAGTGCTCCTTCCACACGATACCCTCAACTAAATCCCTACCAGATAGGGTTAATCTAGGCCCAAGGGGAGCCCTCAGCGCGGCAACCCCGAAGCCCTCATTTCCCGTGCGCCTACACGTGGTCCGGGCCTTCTTTGCACAAAAGCAAACAAACTGGCTGTTTTCCACCGTGCGGTCAGTAAGGCCGCTGTCCCCCCCCCCCCCTCCACCACTCCCAGCGCTTACCTCCTCGTCTGCTTGGGACACCTTTTATGTTTCCTGCACAGGAAGACGCCAGCCCCGACCTCTGCTCACCGTTGGGCCTTCACTTCCGCCCTCGTCGCCGCACCTCATGGCTTCCCGAGGCGCGCGGCAGCTGTGCAGCCCCTCAACAGCCTCTGTCCCACCTCGGGGGAAACAAACGCCGGAGGCCCCTGCACAACTCCCTCACTCTACTCTGCCAGCGCTTCTCGCTACAGAGACTCATCCTCCGCTGACCCCGGAACCGGCATTTTAGCACCTTTAGCGTCTCTACGATGAGCGCTGGCAGCTCTTCCCTTCTGAAGACTCGCACTACTCTTGCCTGGTCCTCTCTCTCCAAGAGCTCACCTTCCTCTAGCTCCTCTTCCAAGTCCATGCTGTGGTCCTCCTCATCCGACAGCGGACCCTCCAAGGCCACTGATTGTTCTCTCGCATCCCCCTTGGCACGAGGCCTCTTGCCCGCGCGGGGGTTCCTCATCCTGCAGGTGCGTCGCGAGCCTCTTCCCTCCGCTCGCATCCACAGTACCTTTCCGCTGCTGAGCGTTTCCAAATACCGCTTGCTGCAGCAGCGTCACAAACTCCTGCGAAAAGATGGACGCCAGTTCCTTTGGCAAAACCACCTGTGAGGAAGCAGAGACCGAGGTGGAAGATGGCCCATCCACCCGGGCCACCTCAGATACTGGTAGGATTGAGCCCTCCGCCTCAGCCCCCGGAACCTCTTCCTTATCTTCCCCGGTATGCTCTATAGACGCTGCTTCTCTCACATAGGTTTTACAAACCCCTGAACCTGTGCCCTTTTTTGCCCCACACACCACGGCTTAGAAGGCATGGCAGTTAAAGAACAGTCGGTCCGTACACTGTCCGCCTAGGCTGTTCCTTCCCCCACGCCGGGAGATGGCCGTGTAATGCACTGAAGACGTATAACAGAGAAACCTCTCTGTCTCTTATTTATTTTTTTTTTAAACTAACCTATACAGCACGGGGCCTACTAAAGAATACCTTCTATCCAAAACAAACAAAAAACTCCCAAAGAAGCTCCCAATTAGCCAACAACCCCCCCTGAAAGACTACTCGACGATCGGCGTCTGCCTGTGCCTGCTGCTCTCTTCGCGCCAAAACACGCTGTTTAAGTAAACCGCTCCGAGCGCACCCCTCTTACCTTTGCCGGAGATAGAGCGAAATACCCGCCTTACCTTCAGCGTGCCTCGCCTGCTGCCGGTCCCGGAGTCTATAGGTTGAGTAGAGGAGACCTGAAGACTTCGCACAGCTGAAACCAGTCTGCAGCCTCCGTGCGATTGTGAGGAGTCGGCCAAGCGCGCTGACAGGCAAAACCTTCTGTACGGCGCTGGCTAGACTCTGCTCCGGGGTCCCCCTCACTTTGATCTCCTGCTATTTACCATGCATTAGAGTCACTCCTTTTCGGTTAACCACTGTTGGCCTGGCTCACCCCGTAGCTACCGACGGGCGAGCCGGGAGGAGAGGGGGGAGGGGTTAAAGGACAAGAGAGAGACCTGCTGTCAAACTTAAAGGCACAGTCCCTTAAAATCAAAACTCTTGTCCCTCCGTTTTAATTAAGTAAATTATTTTGGCTACTACTTTAATCTAAATCAAACTAATCTCAATTGTCTCTCCTGTGAGCCCGGCCCTCCGGGCTCCCAATCCATCCAGCTGCTTGGAGACTGAGGTAACTGATGACAGGAGGCGGATCCCGGAAGGATGTACCAGTGACATCACAAAAAGGACACGTTTCTCAGTCTCCAAGCTGCTGGATGAGATAGGGAACCCAGAGGTCCGGGACTAGACTGGTTACCCGATCAGGAAGATAAAGTTTCATCTATATGTACAGTGCTGTGTACACTTTGTTTGTTTGTTTGGTTTTTTTAATGCCATCAAGTCAGTGCTGACTCATAGCGACCCAGCTACCTCTGGGTTTTCTTGGCAATGTATCACTGGAAGTAGATTGCCAGCCTTTTCTTCCGAGGCAATGGAGGGTAAAGTGACTTGCCCAAAGTCACAAGGCATGCCAGTGGGAATCGAACCCTTGATCTTCTGGATACTAGGCAGTTGCTCTAACCATTAGGCTACTCCTCCACTCCCTTGTATATCTTGTAGCACTATACAAATGATTAGTACAGTGGTAGTATTTTACCCTTCAGTAAAACTTGAATAAATAAAAAGTAACAACACACTTACTGTGTGGCTTTGACAATATCCCAAGTGCTGTAATCATCAATATGGCTTTTGCGTCCAAGTGATTCATTGTAGCCATGGTTATAATGGCTCTGAGGCTTGATCTCCTGTGAAAGACAGATATAACTGTTATTTTAGCTTCTGGATCATTGTTATAATTTATGGCCACTTGTAGCTCAGAACCAAGCATATGTACTTAAGACAAGGGACTATAGTAATTGGCAAGGAAGGGCAGACTAGATATGGCCTTTTTCTGCCGTCATATTTCTATGTTTCTACTTAATATTTCAGCATGATATTTGTCCAATATACACATTAGCAAGCAAGCTAAATTTGACTGAACTTCCTTGTCTCCTCCGGCATGAAGGATGTTAGTTTAAACAAAAACAAACAAAAAAAACAAAACAAAAACATGTACTTTAAAAGACTACATAAAAAAGTGAGGAGGTCTGTTTACCACCTCCAAGATCAGGGGTCCCAAACTAAAACCTGCGGATCAGATACAGCCATTCGTTTTTCTAGCCCTCCATACTACTTTTCTTGTGTCCAGAGCAAGCTTTTCTGCTCCTCTTCCCCCCCCCCCCCACCTCACCCCACCCCATGTTCTCCATTCTGAATCTCTTGCTCTCTTTCTCTCTCTACCCCTTCCTGTTGCAGCAGCTCTGAGATTTCAGCCAGCAAACTGAGCAGCCCAGCCTCAGTCTCCATGGTCCTTTCATACCTATTCCTTCCTACTCAACTTTCCAACCCCTTAAATTCTCCTCCTCTTCTCTGCCAGAAAGTGGCAACAGCCCCAGGAATAAGGTGAGCTTGACAAGGCTGGGAACTGCCACTGCCTCCCAAGACCAAGAATGCTAAACCTGCCAAAGTACATCCATCCAATTATCTCATATCCCTATGATAGCAGCTCAGACCCAGCTTGCACCTATTATGAGACAGCACAGCCACTACTGGAGAAGGAAATGGAAGCCTGGGGTATGTGTGTTCATCTCCCTAATCCTGGGCTGACATACAGGGAATGTGAACAAGTGCTTTTGGCTTCTGGGTTTGCAGGACTGGTTTGTGGAGTGGGAGGGGAGGGATCAGGTGCAACCCATTCTGGGACTTCAAGATAGTTGGAGTTTGTGTGTTGGTGCTCCATGCTTTCAGTGACGCCACACTGGGAGTATGTATGTGGATGCACCTTACTCTGGGGTTGCAGAACAGGCATGGAAAGTAACTGCTTAAAAAAGACAGAAAAAAAGAGAGAAGGGTTAAAATGCTAATTTTCTCAGTGGAGTAAGGTGAATAGTGGAGTACCCCAGGGATCTGTGCTAGGCCTGATGCTTTTTAATATATTAATAAATAACTTAGAAATAGGAACAATGAGTGAGATGATAAAAGTTGCAGATGACATAAAATTATTGAAAGTTATTAAATCACAAGAAGATTGTGAAAAATTGCAAGACGATCTTGAGAAACTGGGAGAGTGGATGTCCAAACGGGAGGTGAAATTTAGTATACACAAGGGTAAAGCTATGCATTTAGGGAAGAACAACCAAAATACAGTTACATGCTGCAAGGTTCCATATTAGGAACCACCACCTAGGAAAAGGATCTAGGTATCATTGTGGATAATATGTTGAAATCCTCTGCTCAGTGTGCAGCAGCTGTCAAGAAGGCAAATAGAATGCTAGGAATTATAAGGAAAGGAATGGAGAATAAAACCAAGGAAATTATGCCTCTCTATCGCTCCATGATTTGACCGCAACTTAAATATTGTATACAATTCTAGTTGTCATATTTATTAAAGGATATACCAGAATTAGAAAATGTACACAGAAGAGCGACCAAAATGATAAAGGGGATGGAATGTTGAGGAAAAGCTTAAAAGGTTCAGGCTCTTCAGCCTGGAAAAGATGGCTGAAGGGAGATATTACAGAGATCTATAAAATGGATGGGTGGAGTGAACAGATAAATGTAGACCAGTTGTTTACTCCATCAAAAGTAATAAGACTAGAGTCTTCTGCAATCCGATATACCTCGGACTACCAAAACAAGCTCTCAAACCACTACAGCTGGCACAAAACACTGCAGCTCGAATCATATCCGGAGCCGCAAGGCAGGAGCACATCACACCTACACTAAAGGACTTACACTGGCTCCCAATCATTGCTCGCATCAGATACAAGACTATCATAAACCTATTTAAGATAAAAGAACACACATCAGCCAACAGCCTCCACCTGCTCATACAACCGGAAACCAGCGCACGTCCCAGAAGAAGTCAAACACGCAACCGAGTCAGCACCCCAAATGAGTACAAGCACACACGCAAGGACACAACAGACAGAGCTCTCTCCATGGCTGCTCCAACAATATGGAACAATCTACCGGACGATCTAAGGGCAACTCCAGACCTCAAAGACTTCAGAAAACAACTGAAAACCATGCTGTTCATAGAGCACTATGGTCACATCACATAACCTAAGAGAATGGATAACAGCACTCCAATCCTCCCAAACAACTGAATATATATAAAATATGATTCTAGCACCACTGTAAATAGCCCACCCTGTATATAGCTCAAACAAATCTAGCACCCAACACATACCTCACACAACTAAGTTTTATCCTCACTGCATGTACAACACACACACTTTACCTGATTGCTTGCTGTGATACCACCTTGATTATTAAGATAAGGCGGTTTAGAAATACTGTTAAATAAAATAAATAAATAAAATAAAATAGAGGACATGCCATGAAGCTACAAAACCTAGCACATTTAAGAGTAATCAAAGAAAATATTTTTGTCACTCAACACACAAAACAACTCTGGAATTCGTTATCCGAGGATGTAGTAAAAGCTGCTAGGGTAGCTGGGTTAAAGAGAAGTTGAGACAAGTTCTTAGAGGAAACGTCCATAGACCTTTATGAAAGAGGACTGAGGAAATCCACTGCTTACCTACCCCTGAGACAAACAGCATGGAATCTATCTTTTGGGAACTTGACAGGTTCTTGTGACCTGGCTGGCTACCGTTGGAAAAAGGTCTGACCCCGTTTGGTATATCTTATGTTCAGATAAGCATGTGAAGAGGAGGGAAACGACATGCGTCTCACATTAAAACTACCAGGGATTTCTACAACTATGGAGAGGGACAGAGACTGCCTTTTATTTTTAAATTAAAACACCTGTAAAAGGTAGCAGGCTGAGTTTGGGCCCGCTATTGCACACTGCTATGAAATTCACATCATCTACATTGACACAACTGTGAAATTTAATGATCCATGTTCAAGGATGGTTCAGATGAGCTTTTGGTGGCAGAGGCTTCTAAATGTTTGAAAGTATATTTGAATGTAGATTTGACTCAGGCATGCTATCTCAATTTACACTACTGTAATGTGGTACATATGCAAATGACTCTGATGTCAGTTTATAGTTTTTAGTAGATACAAAATTCTGTGGCTAGGATTACTGGGGGTTTATGTAGGAACAATCAATTAAATGCTTGGTTTAAAAAAATGTAATTAGACCTTACCTAATTAGTGTTCCTGAAGGAACGACAGTCCAGTCCCTTTACTTCTGGGTTGCGTAACCCTTCCAGCAGCTTGGAGGCTGAGCCCATCCTTTTTGAGGATGGTGCGGTATAAATACCACTGGCACCACCCACAGATCCCAGTAATCTAATGAAAAAGCAGACTTAACGAAAACAAAATTAATAGCTTATATAAACGTAATCCCACAAGCCACACAACCAACTCTCCAGAAGGAAATTTTTTTTTTCAGTCGAGAAGGAGAAAAAGAGTGAGGGGAAGGGAAGGAGGAGGTTTACCTGAGCCTGACCGAGTCCTCCTTCATTCCGGCCGCTGGACCTGCACCAATGGACCCCTCCCCTCAGTCCTGGCCCTGCGCTCGGTCCGCTGATCCTCCCCTATCTAACAGGCCAACTAAGAACCGGGTGGGATCAGGGACTGGACTGTCGTTCCTTCAGGAACACTAATTAGCAGGTAAGGTCTAATTACTTTTTCCTTATCGTCACTCCAGTCCAGTCCCTTTACTTCTGGGATGTAACAGAGCAGTTCAAGCTTGGGTGGGAGCCGCTATCCCGGACCGAAGTACCGCGCCCCCAAACCGAGAGTCAGCTGAACTCTGTACATCCAGTCTGTAGTGCTTGGTGAAGGTATGCAGCGAGGACCAGGTAGATGCCCTACAAATGTCCAGCGGCGGAACTAAGCTATATTCTGCCCTGGAGGTAGCCTGTGCCCGAGTAGAATGAGCACGCAGCCCCACTGGGACCTGCTTCCCTTTGAGAATATATGCGGAAGCAATAGCTTCCCTGATCCACCTGGAGATGGAAGCCTTGGCCGCCGCCTCCCCCTTGTGCGGCCCTCCAAACTGAATGAACAGACGATCGGACTTTCGAAAAGGTGCCGTGCGGGAGAGATAACGCTTCAAAGTTCTCTGAACGTCCAGAAGGCGCAGCTTCCTGTCCGTCCCCTCTTGTCCCTCCGCTGAAAAGGACGGGAGCGTAACTATCTGGTTCACATGAAAGGGGGAGATGATCTTGGGCAAGAAGGAAGGTACCGTTCGTAAGACCACCTTATCCTTGAGGAACGAAAGAAAGGGGGACTGGGAGGACAGCGCTTGCAGTTTGGAGACGCGTCTGGCCGAGCAAATAGCGACCAGAAAGACCGTCTTCAGTGTCAGATCCTTTAGTGAGGCATCCTTCACCGGCTCAAAAGGTTCCTTGGTCAAGGCATTTAGTACCAGGTTGAGATCCCAAGGGGGGATGACCGATCTCCGCTGAGGACGAAGACGCTTAACGGCTCTTAGAAACCTGGACACGTCCGCGTGGGCCCCTAATGGCTTCCCGCGGACCTTACCTCTGTAGCAAGAGATGGCTGCCAACTGGACTCGTAAGGAACTGTGCGCTAGGCCTTTGTCAAAACCCGCTTGCAGGAATTCCAGAACCTCTGGAACAGAGGCCAACAGAGGTTTCTTCCGGTGCTCCGTGCACCAAGACTCGAAGATGCGCCAAACTCTTACATAGGAAAGACAAGTCGATCGCTTCCTAGCACTCAACAAGGTCGAGATTACAGAACTCGAATAAGCTCGCTTCAGGAGCCGCGCCCTTTCACTAGCCATGCCGTAAGCGAGAATCGATCCACGTGAGGCATCCGAACCGGGCCCTGCCTCAACAGATCCCTTCGGCAGGGAAGGCGCCAAGGCCGGTCGGCCACCAACCTCACCAGGTCCGCATACCAGGGGCGGCGAGGCCAATCCGGGGCTATGAGGATTACCAACCCTTGGTGAGCCTCCACCCGCTGAAGGACCTTTCCGATAAGAGCCCATGGGGGAAACACATACAGGAGGCCCTCCGCCGGCCACTTCTGGGCTAGAGCATCTAAGCCTTCGGACATCCTTTCCTTCCTTCGACTGAAAAATCGGCTTGCCTTGGTGGAAGAAAACCGTGCCATGAGATCCATGACAGGTGGGCCCCAAAGGGCTACTATCTGGTCGAAGACCTCCTGCTCCATCTCCCACTCCCCGTGGTCTATCTTGAATCTGCTGAGGTAATCCGCTGTAATGTTGTCCGTGCCGGCCACGTGCTGAGCTGAGAGCGCCTCCAACTGGACTTCGGCCCATTGGAATAGGCCGTCCGCCTCTTTTTCCAAGGCGGGACTGCTCGTGCCGCCCTGGTGGTTGATGTAAGCCACCGCGGTGACATTGTCAGAGAGGACGCGGATTGCCCTTCGTAGCACTAAGGGCGCGAGAGCCTTGAGCGCCAGGGCTACAGCCCGTAATTCCAGTCTGTTGATGGCCCATTGTGACTCCAACGCTGTCCAGAGACCCTGGACGAATTGATCCTCGCAATGAGCTCCCCAGCCCGTCAGACTGGCATCCGTCAATAGTAACCACTGTGGGGGTTCGAGAGGCATCCCGCGATCCAGATTCTTTTGGCACCGCCACCACTGGAGGGCCTTCCTGGTTCGAGGGGCGCAGGGCAGCTGCATGGACAAAGGATGATGTTGATGGGACCAACGACGCAACAGGGCCCGCTGCAAGGGCCGCATGTGAGCCCTGGCCCACGGTACTACCTCTATTGCAGCCGCCATGGTTCCCAGCAATTGAAGGTAATGCCACGCAGTAGGACTTCGACTGCTCAGAAATTGCGTGACCAAGATCCTTAGGTCCCTTGATCTTGTTTTGGACAGGAACACCCTGCCTCTGTTGGTGTCGAATCTCGCTCCGAGATACTCGAGCTCTTGGGAGAGCATCAGCCTGCTCTTTGCACGATTGATGACCCACCCTAACTCTTCCAGAACTTCTACCACTCTGGCTGTGGCCGAGAGACTTTCCTCTTCTGACTTTGCCCGTATCAGCCAATCGTCCAGATAGGGATGCACTAGTATTCCCTCTCTCTGAAGGGCCGCAGCCACTACCACCATCACCTTTGTGAAAGTCCTTGGGGCCATGGCTAGACCGAAGGCAGAGCCTGGAACTGAAAATGACCTCTTGGCACCGCGAATCTCAGGAACTGTTGGTGGGACTTTCTGACCGGAATATGCAAATAGGCTTCCGTCAAATCCAATGACGTCAGGAACTCCCCGCTCCTTACGGCCACGATGACCGATCTTAGGGTTTCCATTCGGAAATGAGGCACTTTGAGACAGCGATTGACTTCCTTGAGATCCAGGATCGGGCGATAGGAGCCTTCCTTCTTTGGCACCACAAAATAAATCGAGTACCGACAGGAACCACATTGTTCTGGCGGCACAGGGACCACCGCTCCCAGCTCTAAAAGCCGTGAGAGAGTTGCCTCTATTGCCGCCCTCTTTACAGGAGAGCCGCAGGGAGACTGAATAAAGACTGGAAGTATTTGCTTTGCAAATTCGAGAGAATAACCCTCTCGGATCACCTTCAGCACCCATTGATCGGATGTGACCCGGGACCAGGCGGGAAGAAACTGCCGTAACCGACCCCCCACCGGCAGGCCGCCCTCCTGGACCCCCGTTATCTCATTGTGGTTTTCTAGGTCCCGAGGAGGAGGAAGAGGTTCCAAAACCTTTACCTGCTCCTCGAAACCCTCTGAAGCTGTGACCCCTTGAAGGGAAACGGCCCCTGGAAAAGGGGTTCGACCTGGCTGAACAAAACCTCCGAGGCTCCCTTGGTTGGTTCCGCACCGGAGCTAGGGAGCGCCCTTGTTTCGGTCTGTCTTCTGGGAGCCTGCCTCCCTTAGATTCGCCAAGGTCCTTTACTAATTTATCTAAGTCCTCCCCAAATAACAGCTTCCCTTTAAAAGGAAGATGACTCAGGCGTGCCTTAGAAGAGGCATCGACCGCCCAATTACGCAGCCACAAATAACGCCTGGCTGCTACCACCGAGGCCATGTTCTTTGCCAGGCTTCTGATGAGGTCATACTGACTATCCGCCAGGTATGCCACCCCGGACTCCAACCTCGCTGTAGTAGCTTGAGTGTCCTCTGCGGAACCCTCCGCTAACTGAAGTTGTTGGGACCACCTCAAACAGGCCCGAGCCACCCAAGCCCCCGCCACCGAGGCCTGTAAGGCCAGGGCACTCACATCAAAAGCTTGTTTCAGCATCGTATCCAATTTCCTATCTTGAGAATCCCTCAGGGCCGCGCCGCCCTCGACGGGAATCGTTGCCTTCTTTGTCACAGCTGATACCGCCGCATCCACTCTGGGGGACTTCAGCAGTTCTTTGTCCGGTTCCGGCAAAGGGTAAAGACGAGCCATAGACCGGACACCCCTCAAACTTGACTCTGGTTGATCCCATTCCTCCTGGATCATCTGACGTACCACCCTGTGGACAGGAAAAACTTTCTGAGACCTCCTGATGGCTTGGATTAAAGGGTCCTCCACTGTCTCCTCCTCTGCTGGAGCGTCCGAGGTCACATTGAGCACTTTCAGGGATTCAGTGATCAATGCTGGGAGCTCCTCTCGACGAAAAACTCGAATTATACGAGACTGATCCTCTTCTGGGATCTCCCCCTCTTCGAGTTCCTCCTCATCTTCCTCTAATTCTTTGTCCGAGCTCTCCTCCTCCGGAGTGCACTGGGACGTGAGAGGCTCCTCGCTCATCAGCCTTGCGCGCTTGAGCGGTAGCCCGGAGTCCTGAGTGCTTGCCCTAATGGGTCTGGGCAACCTGCTTTCCATCGTCGTGCTCGACTCTCCTGCCCCAAGCCCCTGCTTGTGCATACAATAGGCCTTATGAAGCAACAGGATGAACTCGGGAGAGAAGAGGTCCCCTGCCCCCCCCCTCCCTAATGGAATTGGAGGGGAGGGGCAGAGGCGGGGCGGGCAAATCCGAGGCCGCAGGAGGAGGAAGGAGAGGTCCTCCCTCCCCCTCCAGAGGGTCCCCTGACCCCTGAGAAGCTTGAGCCATAGATAAGTTAATTTCCTGTTCCACGGAAGTAGCTACTGCAGCTCAACCCCTGCAGATCCCTGCTTCCGAGGATGTACCCCTGCGAGTGCCGCAGGATGGGCACCGTGGCTTGCCAGTCATGCCCCTTCGATGAAATAACTTCTTAAAGAACAGACTTAGAAAAATTACATCCAAGATAGCAAAAAATAAAAGGAAACTAGAATGGGGGGGGGGGAGGGGGACAGCGTTCAATACGCCCTCCCTTCTCCCAGACTGCTAACAACCCCCCCCCCCCCAGCAAGTAGCACAGGGAAATGACTTGAATAAAAAATAAAGTAAGGCTAAAAATAAATAACATTAAATAAAATTAAAAACCACCCCCCTAAACCAATTTAGGTTCTCCCCAGTACTTGCTGTTGGGTGCTCCTTCAGTGTTGTCCCGGGCAGAAGAAGGCAAGGCTCTCCGTTGGCTCATACACGTGGCAGGCCTCAACCACGTGGAGCCCTCCTCGGGGAACGGCGACTCTGCGCTCCGCCGGCCTGCGCTTTGCTTTTGGAGCTGCCGCGCTAAGCCGTGCTGGGTCCTGAGCCTCCGGAGCGCTCCGGGAGTTGTAGCGCGAGGTCGGAAGGACTGCGGTGAGGACGCGGCACCACCTCAAGCGCTCAGCCGCGCAGCACCGCCTCAAGCGCTCAGCCACCTCGAGGGCTTCGGCGCGAGGCAGGGCCGGTCTTCAGCGAAGAGCCCATGGATGCCGGCAGGTCCAGCACGCGAGAGGAGATCTCCCCGGTCCTCCTCGCTGCTGCAGGTAAACCGCCTCCTCTGGGAAAGAGGGCTCCGGGGAGAGAGGGGGGAGGGGGTTTAGGAGAGGAAGAGAGAAGAAAAATTGAAAGGCACAGCATCGCTCAATGCCCAGTAAAATAAAGTAAGAGATTAAAAACCAAATTAAAGGTAAATAAATTAAAGTAAATTAAAGTAAATTAGTTAAAAAGGATCAAAACCGAAGACTCCAGTAAGCCCTTGGCTTACGGAACCCTCCAGCTGCTTGGAGGCTGAGAATACTGGGATCTGTGGGTGGTGCCAGTGGTATTTATACCGCACCATCCTCAAAAAGGATGGGCTCAGCCTCCAAGCTGCTGGAAGAGTTGCGCAACCCAGAAGTAAAAGGACTGGACTGGAGTGACGATAAGGAACAAGGTCTTCAACCTCCTCCAAACCTTCATATAATATTTTTACATCCTAATTTCATGAGGCAGTCTACTCCACCAAAAATGGACCAACACTGAAACATTCTGCCCCTATTTCATTGCAAATTGTTGGAACACAAACCAAACCTCTAAAAGACTACAAAGTATACCTAAGAACATAACTCAAAATTCTCTCCTGCAAATATTTTGGACCTAATCCTGTCCTGAACTTATTAAAACAATGTGCGTCCCTTAAATCAAAGTCTAATTGGAACTAGAAGACAGTACAAGTAATATGGGGCAATATGATAAATAGTGTGAGTATCGGGGGAGAGTAGGTTATTTATTTTATTTATTTATTGAACAGCTCTTTTATACCGCTCCTTCCAGCGATCAGGGGCGGTTTACATTGAACAATAACATGAAGTTACATAGAACATTTAACAGCTTAATAACATCATTGTAACTAGAGAACTAGTTAAAACAAACTATATACAAGATAGATGGATCCATAACTATGTACATCCTAGTATACTCTAAAGAAAAGTTAATGAAGAATGTCAGAATTTTATGAGTTTGCAATGTTTTAAAATGCTTTTTATAACAGTTATATGTAAACCACATCAATTGCAGGTTCAGAGTGCCAGTATAGAAGTTTGATAAATAAATAAATGGCTTTTAGGTTTTTACCTGTAGCAATAGTGGGTGAAGTGATTTGCCCAAGGTCACAAGGACCATAGGCAGGATTTGAACGCTGTCATCCCTGATCTCAGCTTGCTGCTCTAACCACTAGGCTACTCCTCTGCTTCATTAAAATCATGGAAACATAAAACTAAAATATAGTCAAAAGCATTTCCCTTTCATCAATTTAACATAATCAGGGAATACTCAGCAGTTCTGTAATAGGGCCTCAATCATTCTTCCTTCTTCAGTGCTTATTTTTTCCCCTTAGGCGACAACCAACTGCTCATGCTTTGACTTTTGCCACTGGAAGTGTAATCAGTTACATAACCCTCTTGCATGTACTGTAAAACTGCTGGAACTTCAACTAATGGTTTCCTGGACCATGGCATGATTTTCAAGAGCTGCTGAGCAGAGATGGCATCCAACTATCAAAGAAGGGGAGGAGTCTTCTGTAATAAGACTAGGAATGGCTGAACAAAGCCCTGGGTAATTAAGTAAAACATTAAAAAATAGCACAGAAAAGGAAAAAGAGGCAATATCTGGAGAGCTGGGTATACTGACGTCCACAACCTGTGAAACAGTTTAGAAGCTGTAATGGAAGAAGCCGACTTGGATATAATGGCAGTTAGAGACATGATGCACAGAAAACAATGACTGGGACATAGTTATACCAGGTTATAATCTAGTTAAGAAAGCCAGGGAAGGAAGAAATGAAGGGAAAGATCCAGGATTCTCTACAGGGAGAGCTGTTCCAGCAACTGGTACCAGAACCCACATGGGACGGAGCAACACTGTATTTGATTCTTACAAATGAAGAGAGCAGTTCTGATGAGTGTTCATCTAGCATGCAGTGATCACCAGATAGCGAGCTTCAATGCTAGGAAACGGGTGGAAATGGTTCATTTAAAAGTGAGGGTCCTAGACTTCAGGAAAACTAACTTTGCAAATATGGAGGGATACCTCAAGGAATTTTCAGCTGAATGGGAACATCTGGGTGGTGGGGGGTAGAGGAAGTAGAACAGTAGATAAAACCGAAAGGAGATATATTAAGGGCAATGAACCTTTTTGTTAGGAAAATAAAAGTAATAGGCTGCCACTATGATTTAAAGAAATAGCTGAAAAGGTAAAGAAAAAGAAGTTAGCCTTCATAAACTAGAAGAGATTGCAGAAAGAGGGAGACAAAATAACAGTATCTAGAGAACCTAAGGGGAGCTGGCAAAGAAGTCAGGAAAGCAAAGAAGGAAATGGAAGAAAAAATAGCCAATACAGTAAAACAAGACTTTTTAGGTATGTTAGTGACAGGAGGAAGTGCAAAGGTGTATAGTGAGACTCGAGGGTGATGGGAAGGAATATATAGAGACTGATACAGATAAAACATAATTGCGTAACAAATATTTTTATTCTGCGTTCAAAGGAATGGGACCTCAGAAAACAAGCATAAATAGGAATGGCAGTGAGGCAGAACTAAAACTATTTTTTAGAAGACTATGTTTGTGAGGAGCTAGCAAAACTAAAAGTGCGGCTGAACAGGATTCATCCAAAAATATTGAGAGAACTTAGGGAAATACTGGCAACTCCCACTGGCTGACCTTTTCAATGCTATTTTAGTGTTAGGAGTAATCCTGGAGATGGGCAAATGCGGTTCCTGTCCACCACAGTGAAAGTAAGGAAGAGGTTGGTAACAACAAACCAGTTAGTCTGACCTTTGTAGTGAGTAAATGGAAATGCTGATAAAGCAGAAAATGGTGCGGTTTCTGGAAACCAAGAAATTACAGGATCTGAGACAGCATGGCTTTATTAGAGGTAGGTCTTGTTCGATTAATCTTTTTGATTTCTTTGACTGGGTGACCATAGAATTGGATAGGCGTATAAAGAAATTGCCAGGTCAAAAAAGCCTGTTATTTATTTTTAAAATGAGCCACTGCCAAGAATCCTAGTTTAAACTGTCTCTAATCCCATCATCTTTTTAATCAGGTTAGTTCTGTGATGCTGGCCGACCACTGTATTGGATCATTAGTAAACAATAAAGGAACAAGTAAACGCTGCATTTAAAGACACTACTTTCATGTTTGCTTCTTTTCCATCAGAGCAACTGATTTTCTGGGGAAAGTAAGTCTCCTGGGAAGTTTCCAGCTGCAAGGAATGGATAACTTGGCGTACCTTTTGCAGTCATCGCCAAGTACTCAGTTTACCATAATGACACAAAGACTGCATGCCCAGCAGACAAAACAGGCAAATCTCATGAGGAATAACTAAATTATATAATAAGCTTTCCGAGTCTTGGGACATATAGGATTCCACTTAGCTAATGTAATGACAGATGGCCACAGAAAAATACGCAAATATACATGTCTTGAAGCTGATCAGTCTAAGGTTTTGAAAACTGTGCCCCTTGGCAGGACTAATCTCCAGCACCTGTACACCACCATGTAACTACCTTACAAGGCACTATAGAACAAGAAGAGATTTTAATCATACTTGATAATCTCTTTTCCTTAAATCCTGTTAAACCAGTCCAAATGAGTGTGTTACGTCCCCCTGCCAGCAGGTGGAGACAGATTTGAGCAACTTTCAATGGATGTGATCACCTGGTATATCCTCTGGTACAGAGAGAAGCCAGTATGACACTTCGCAAGCAATAAGCAAAACTGAAAAAAACTCAGAATGTTAAACAAACAAAAAACATCTTTTTTCATGAAGAGCATGAGCAAGTAATTAGCTCCCTTACCATCAAAAAAAGGGAGTCAGACCACAAGGCTAACTAGACCTTCCATGGTAACCAAAAGCCCTTAAACCTGTAGAAAGTATCTCCCAAGCAATAACATCAATAACACAACCAAAACGTAGACTTTCCAAAAGGAGTTTTCCAGGCTGGGTCCTGGACTGGTTCCGCAAGATTCAAGGAAAGGATATTATTAGGTATAACTGAAATCTTTCTTGTTTTATCCTGCTAGACCAGTCCAGATGAGTGGGATGTACCCAAGCAGGGTGGGAGGAAGAAGACAAACAAGAAAGACTACCCTGTTAGAAGAGTCACCCGAATAATATCCAAAAGTACTCTATAGGGCCTCACAAAGGGGATTTATCACTGTCCTCTGGGGGCACCCAAGCGGACTCCACTCAAGAAAGTTACACGATGCAAGGTACCACCTTAGAAATCACCACCCAGGGAAACGATTTAGGCATCATCGTGGATAACACATTGAAACCCAGTGTGTAGCGGTGGCCAAGAAAGCAAATACAATGCTAGGAATCATAAGGAAAGTAATGGAGAATAAAACAAAGAATATTGTGTGCAATTCTGGTTGCCATATTTTAAAAAGAATATAGCTGAATTAGAAAAGATACAAAGAAGAGTGACAAAAATGGTAAAGGGAATAGCAGTGCACCCCTATGAGGAGAGGCTTAAAAGGTCGGGGCTCTTCAATTTGGAAAAGAGACGGCTAAGGGGGGATACAACAGATGTCTATAAATTAATGAATGGAGTAGAATGGGTAAATGTAGACCAGCTGTTTGCACCATCAAAAAGTAGAAAGACTACAGGACACACAATGAAGCTACAATGCAACCCGTTTAAGATGAACAAAAAAATATTTTCTCTTATTAAATGCATAATCAAACTCTGGAATGCGTTACCAGAGGATGTAGTACAAGCTGCTGTGTAGCTGGGTTTGAAAAAAACGTTTGGACAAGTTCCTGGAGGAAAGGTCCATAAACCATTATTAAAGAGGACCCGAGAAATCCACTGCTTGCACCGGGACAAGCACTGTGGAATCTGTGTGTCTCTTTGGGAACCTGCCAGGTATTTGTGGCCTGAACTGGCCACTGTTGGAAACAGCATACTGAGCTTGATGGCCTTTGTCTGACCCAAAATGATATTTCTTATGTTCTTATGTAAGAAGGTTCCACTCCATGGAGTGAACTGAAATTCACTCCTGAACATACTTACCAGGCAGGACACACCCTGTCTCGAACAGTCTACAGGGGTTAACAGGCAACAGAGGACTTGACCTTTGCCAGCACTTTTCTTAAACTGCTGAGGGTGGAAAAGGTCATCAGCAGGAGAAATGAGAATTGCTATGAACTCAAACAACCTCCGTCCATCCACCAAATGCAGCAAGTAGTCTGTTGAAGACCCTTCTCTATGAAAGAAGCCATACCACAATCCAGTCAGGCTAAGAAAGGAGGGGGCAATCTCCTTGAAGAAAAGGATGGCAAAGGTTTCACCGTGAAAAAGGAGCCATCCAAAAAACAGAAAAGCGTACCTGAAGCCAAAGGCCACAACCAGAGTAGGAACTAAACCACAAGCAGAATAGGATCCTTACTACTGTCAAACCCATGTTCACAGAATGTTATTATAAGTTCTCAAAGTTCATCCAATTCCCCCTACCCTAATGTTCATTCTAACTCGCTTTGACTCCATAAAAAGTGGTACAGTCGTCCCTCGCCACTTCGCGCTTCGACTTTCATGGCTTCACTCTATCGCGGTTTTTCAAATACGAGTGTAATGGTGACTAAAGGGGTGTTATAGGCTGTAAACAGGTTTTCTATGCTCAAACTACGAAAATATTTGATTTATAAATAAAGAATCCTACTTCTCGGAAATTCACTTACTGCGGTAGATTCTGGAACTGATTAACCGCGATAAACGAGAGATGACTATTGTGGCGGTCGCGCCCCTACCAGGCGGTCGCCTAGTAGGGACGGGAAGCCATCTTGAATTCCTCTTTACCAAGGATTGTAGTTGTGTATAGAGATAAATGAACCAAGTGGTTGTTTCAAAGCACACAGGAATTTTATTAGCTTCCGTGGCAAGCGGATAACAAATCTTTCAAGCAGTTGTACACTCAAGTCAAAGAAAATAAAGGATAATCTTCTCCTATTAAAGCAAAGCTTACAACCAATGTTGTAGTAGAATTATTTACACAGGCTTTCTTTTCTTTTCCCTTTATGATGCTTCTTAATTCCGTAATCATAAAGCACATGTATTTACAATTCCTAACTTCTCACTGCTCTCAGGCTTTCATTACTTGGCCACAATGCACATATCACAGTCCATCTCAGAACAAGCTGAAGTCAGGTCACTTTCTTTACCTTCTACCTCCATGCTTTCTGCTGAGCTGTATCTTGGCAAAGTTTGAAAACGCTCCGGCACTTTATGCTTAATGTTCTTTAACAGGTTAAACAGCCTATTCCACTGAATGGCCCCTTCTCCTCTAGGTAGGACTTCAACGGGCTTCTCCTGTTCAGTTTCTCCTGAAAACCCCTTCCTCCTAATCCGGGTTTTCTCAGGCCTAAACCTCTCTTCAGAGTCAGAGCAAGAAACACAGGGGTTTGGCTTTACTGCTTTCTTTCTCCTACCTTGGAGTCTTGTTGCAGCACCTTCCTGGCTGAGGCTTCTGTGGCTTGTGACTCTCTCTGCCTCTGAGCTAGACAGGGAATCAGGGTAAGACCTCCACTTCCCTTCCTGGGGCTTCTGCTGCCTGCAGACAGACCCTTCATCAGAGGAGTCTAAGCACTCTTGCCTTGGCCTTCTCAAAGCCAACCTTTTCTCCCTCTCCCTCTTGCCAGTCTGTTTGGTCCTCTGCCTGGAACCTTCTCTGTAGCTTCCTTGGCTACAGTGCTGGCTGCTCTTGTCTCTACTGCTGCTCTCTTTGTGGCTGCTTCTCTCTTGGCTGCTTCTTGCTTGGCTGCCTTTCTCTTGACTGCTTCTCTCAACTTTGTTTGTTTTCTCAAACTTAAACGTTGAGCAGGGCACCTCCCTTCCTGACTCCACCCACTTGTACCTCCTACTCTTACCTGAGGTTGTCATGGAGTCTGGGAGTGGCTTAAACCTAGCTCTACCCTCTTGGTTTCTCTCAGGGATTTTGCTGTGTTGTATGTGTTCTAGTGCACCCATCCCCCGAAAAGAAGAAAAAGTTCTTCTCTCTCTTTTATTTCCATGCTGAGCTGCACTCTCCTTACCACACTAGAGGATATGTTAGATAAATAAATAAATGCCACAGCATGAACATACTTTGACAGAGGCCAAAGACTCCTGGTAGGAATTTTAAAGGACCAATCCACCAACCCCAGACGAGTCCTTCCAGGGCCATCTACCACAGGAGCTCACTAAGATCAACAGGACACCTCAAGCAAACAGAAATACTTCACTGCTGCTGAAGGAAGCCTTGTTGAGATACTCACCCAAGAAGTCCCTTGGAGGAAAATCCTGTAGCACAAAAAAGGGTTGCCACTCGAGCCCCAAGGATTTAGGGACATGCCGTAGCCGTTTTCTACATCCCCCAGCTGTTCCCATCCCACTAATGACTCCCTCAGGTATTGGCCCATCTTGACAAAGTTAGTTTTCCTAAAGTCTAAGACCCTTGCTTTTGAATGGATTTTTATCAGCCCTAGTCCTAATACTGTACCACACCATCTGGTGATCACTGGATGCAGAATGATCTCCCTCTATAACATCAGAGACACTTTCACCACTGGTAAGCACTAAGTCCAGTATGGCCCTTTCACGTGTGGGTTCTATTACCAGTTGCCTGAATAGTTCTCCCTGTAGAGAATCCAGGATCTCCTTACTTCTAGATGATGGTGTGGTTCAGTATTAGGACTAGGGCTGTTAGAATCCATTCCAAGGTGAAGATCTTAGACTTTAGGAAGACTAACTTTGCGAAGATGGGCCAATACCTCAGGGAGTCGTTAGTGGGATGGGAACAGCTGGGGGATGTAGAACAACAGTGGGCAAAACTGAAAGGGGGTATTTTAAAGGCAACCAACCTTTTTGTTAAAATGGTAAATAAAGGCAAAAGGAACAGGAGACCGCTATGGTTTTCGAAGGAAGTAGCTGAAAAAGTGAAGAAAAAGAGGGAGGCTTTCATGAAATACAAGAAATCACAGAGAAAGGAAGACAGGCATCTGTATTTGGAACAACTTAGAGAAGCTAGCAAAGTAGTCAAGAAGGCAAAGATTCAAAAGGAGGAGGAAATAGCCAATGCAATAAAATGGGGAGATAAGACATTTTTCAGATATATTAGTGAGAAGAGGAAGGGCAAAAGTGGTATTGTCAGACTCAAGGGTACAAGGGGGGAATATGTAGAAGCTGATAAGGATAAAGCGGAATTGCTTAACAAATATTTTTGTTCTGTGTTCACAGATGAAGAACCAGGAGCAGGACCTCAGAAAACACCCACAAATAAGAACAGAAGCGAGGGACATCTTGAACAATTTTCAGAAGACTGTGTTCGTGAGAAACTAGCTCAACTTAAAGTAGACAAAGCGATGGGACCGGATGGGATACACCCTAGAATACTGAGGGAACTTGGGGACGTTCTAGCAACTCCACTGACTGACCTTTTCAATGCCTCGTTGGAGTCGGGAGTGGTGCCAAAGGACTGGAGAGAGGCTCATGTGGTGCCTTTACACAAAAGCGGAAGTAAGGATGTGGTTGAAAACTACAGGCCGGTTAGTTTAACTTCGGTGGTGAGTAAATTAATGGAAACGCTGTTGAAAGAGAAAATAGTGAGGTTTCTGGAGTCCAGCGGATTACAGGATCCGAGGCAGCATGGATTCACCAGAGGCAGGTCTTGTCAGACAAATCTGATTGATTTCTTTGACTGGGTGATCAGGGAGTTGGACCGAGGGAGAGCTCTAGATGTGGTGTATTTAGATTTCAGTAAAGCCTTTGACACTGTTCCTCACAGACGACTTATAAACAAACTGAGCACCCTAGGGATGGACCCTAAAGTTACTGCTTGGGTTAGAAATTGGTTGGGTGGGAGGCGACAAAGAGTACAAGTAAATGGAGCTCACTCTGAGGAGAAGGATGTTACCAGTGGTGTGCCCCAGGGATCTGTCCTTGGTCCGATTCTTTTTAACATCTTTGTTAGTGATATAGCGGAAGGGCTGTCGGGTAAGGTTTGCCTCTTTGCGGATGATACCAAAATCTGCAATAAAGTAGACACCCAGGAAGGTGTAGATAACATGAGGAGGGATCTAGCTAAGCTTGAAGAATGGTCTAGAATTTGGCAGCTGGGATTTAATGTTAAAAAATGTAAGGTCATGCATTTGGGCTGCAGCAATCCAAGGGAGCAATACAGCATAGGAGGTGAAGTACTTTTGTCCACTAAAGAAGAGCGGGACCTAGGCGTAGTTGTGTCCGATGATCTTAAAGTAGCTAAACAGGTAGAAAAGGCGACGGCAAAAGCTAGACGGATGCTTGGGTGCATACGGAGAGGAATGGCTAGCAGAAAAAAGGAGGTGATATTGCCTCTGTATAAGTCTTTGGTGCGACCTCATTTGGAGTATGGTGTGCAATTCTGGAGACCGCACCTTCAAAAGGATGTGAACAGGATGGAGTCGGTGCAGAGGGTTGCTACTAAGATGATTAGTAGTCTTCATTATAAAGCATATGAGGACAGACTTAAGGATCTTAATATGTACACCTTAGAGGAAAGGCGGGATAGAGGTGATATGATTGAGATGTTTAAATACCTCCGTGGCATAAATGTTCAGGGAGAGAGCCTCTTTCAATTGAAAGCAAGTTCTGCGACGAGGGGACATGGGATGAGGGTGAAGGGAGATAAATTCAGGAGTGATATGCAGAAATATTTCTTTACGGAAAGAGTAGTGGATCCGTGGAATAGTCTCCCAGTGGAGGTGGTAGAGATGAGGACAGTAACTGAATTCAAAAAAGCATGGGACCAACACAGAGGATCTCTAAAGGTAAAAAGTGGACTGTTGTAGTTGTTGTTATGGAAGGACAGACTAGATGGGCCTTGTGGTCTTTTTCTGTCATCATGTTTCTATGTTTCTATGTTTCTATACTGCAGCAGGGATGTGCCAATCAACATCCAGCATATTGAAATCTCCTATCAGTAGCACCTCCCCTTTCCTGGCAATGCTGCATATGTCTTCAATTAACTCTCCGTCCACCTCTTCAACTTGTGAGGGAGGTCTGTATATCACACCAATACAAATAGATTTCTCTTTCCCTCTTTCTAGTTTAACCCACAGTGCCTCCTCTCTCCCTTTTAAGCCCTGTATTTCCATAGCTTTAATATTATTTTTTTACATATAGTGCCACTCCTCCTCCCCTTCTTCCTACCCTGTCCTTTCTGAATAAAGTATAGCCTGGTATAGTTACATCCCAGTCATGGTTGTCCGTGAACCATGTCTCTGTTACTGCCACTAAATCCAAGTCAGCCTCTCCCATTAAAGCCTCAACATCTGGTATCTTATTTCCCATGCTACGAGCATTTATAAACACTGCTTTCCAGATGTTGCCCCTTTTATCTATTTTTATAAAGGTATTTATCTGCAAGGCCACCAAGACCTTGCAACAAGAACTATCATGGTACACACCATCCAAGAACACCACTGATAATGGGCGCACCTCTCACACAGTAACTGTGCTGAGAAGGATAAGGTCAGGAATTCTTATCGACCTGGCAGCCCTAACAATCTGGTCTGCCACCTCCACATGCCGCCTAGCTGTGGAACTAAAGTATGGACACTGCGGGCTTAGTGGTTAACCTCATACCACTATTACAGCATAGCCGATGCTGCACACCGATCACCCCAAGGAGCACCGATCACCTCACTGGTGACACAGACCAGATGGTACACCATACTGGGTCAAACTTCTGTTTCCAACAGTGCCCAATCTAGGGCATGTCTTCCCAAAGACACAGGTTTCCAATACTGGTATCGGACCGAGCAGCGATTTACCAGTCCCTGTTATCCCCTATCCGGCTACACTAACGGTTTGCAACATCCTCTGGTAACAAGCTCCAGAGTTGACTACACGTTAAAATAAAATAAAATAATAAAGGCAAAAAAGAGAAGCCTCCCTTATTAGTGATGTCCTAATGTCCCATTTTGCACCACTCTCGTGGCCAGCGATTCAATGCCACTGCTTCGTTATTGCGGTGACTCCCGTACTACTGCTCAACGGGCCTGCCACTGCCGCTTCATTGCGGTGACTCCACACCACCACTGCTCGATGGGCCTGCATCTCTGTTACTGCACAGAAGCGCCTTGTAACTACACGTTGCTCCTTCATTGCGGTTGCTCCCGCACCGCTACTGCTCGATGGGACTGCACCACAGAAGTGCCTTGTAACTTCACCATCTGCACATGCGTGCATCATGACTGCAAGCCGTCGTACAGTGCCTGGTAACTGCACCCTCTCACAACGCTGCTACTGCACATGCGTGCATCGCCACTACATGCCTACATGTTCTTGTTGCACCATCTCGACCTACCCACAAATAAGCTCCATGTCCACTGTAACCATCCCTCAAATGTTGTATAATATGTAAATACTACTATGTGTTTCAAATATGTGTAAATAGTTAATTATGGTTATCCAAGTTGAGCTACCTGTTATCTGTAATTACGGTGTAACCCCCACCGTAAAAACCTAAATGTTCCATGTAAACCGCGCTGATGTTGAAGAGCGCGGTATATAAGAGAAATAAATAAATAAATAAATAAATTTAATGTTTCACTTACCTGGGGGCTTTCTTCATTTATGCCGACATGGATCAGCAACATCAGGTAACAGTCACTGGGCTTGATGAGTCTCGGCAAACTCTCCATAACATCTCAGATTTTGGCACCTGGCGGACAGTATACCTCTCTGGACATCAAGTCTGGTCGGCAGATGGACGTTTCAGTACCCCTCAGAGGAGAGTCACCAACCACCACTACCCTTCGCTTTCTTGTGGTCACTGATTCTGCAACTTTGGGGTGCTTGAGCTCTGGTTCTTCCTTTTCCAGGGATGCTTTCACCTCCTCCACTTCCAGGACTGCATAATGGTTCTTCAAGTCAAGGGCTGGAGGAATTGGACTGGTAATTCTGCAGGCCCTGGTGACTTGTGTCCAACCTTCATCATTCTGTAGGCTCCCATCTTTTCCTCTTTTAGAGAGCTTGGATGTTACAAGAAGCACTTCATCAATGTACTTCTCACTGTCTTGAATGCTCCTCAGCTTCACCACCTCTTCTCTGAGCCCCTCCACTTCTTTCCTGTGAGCTTCAGTATGGCAGACATCCTGAACATGGAACCGGTCCTTCAACTGGCATTGGGATCTCTGTCTGGCAGAGGCAGAAGCAGTAATGGGGGCAAAAGCTTTGGCGATATGATTTTTCCCAGCTGGTGTTCAGTTGGTGGAGCTTAGGTGCCTGTTGAAGCAAAAGAGAGAGAGACCTACCAAAGTACCAGCCACATCAAGGCGGTAATGCCTCGCAAAGGCATGCAGCAACGCCCTGGTGGCCACCCTACAAATTTCTCTGGATGGCACCAGACTCGCCTCCTCCTAAGATGCCACTTGTGCCCTGGTTGATTTGGTGCGCACCACCAGTAGCACAAACTTGTGTCTCAGCAAGTACGACGCGGAAATGACCTCCTTCAGCCAGCGTGCTATGGATGCCTTAGAAGGCACAACTCCACATCGCACTCCACCAAAAAGGGTGAAAAGGCGGTCGGACCATTGAAACGCCTCTGTCTGCTTCAAATACTGACAGAGCACCCGCTGAACATCTAGCAACCACAACTTTCCATAGTCCCCTTCGCCCTCCCTGCCCTGTAACACCGACAGAGAGACAAGCTGGTTAAAATGAAAAGGAGACATCACTTTATAAAAGGAAGGAAGGGACAGTCCACAGAACCACCTTCTCCGGATGAAAAACCAGGAAGGGCTCCTGACAGGAGAAAGTCTGTAATTTCGAGATATCTCGTTGAGCAAATTTCCACCAAGAACACCATCTTCAGGATAAGTTCCTTCACGAATGCCTCCTTCAGGATCTCAAACGGTGCTCCGTAAGTGCCGACAGCACCAAGTTTAAGTCCCATGGTGGGACTGAGAGTCACAGAGGTGGCCTTACCTGCCGCACTGCCCTGAGAAAATGAACTACATCCAGATATACGGCTAGAGACACCCCCTGTATCTGGCCGCGAAAACAGGCGAATGGCACCACTTGCACACACAGTAAGCCAACAGCCCCATCTATAAGAACACCAAAATCTGTGGGGTAGACACAGACAGAGCCAAAGCCCCCTCGGCAGCACACCAGTCCTCAAACCTTCTCCACATTCTGATGTAAGACAAGGAGGTAGACCATTTCCAGGCTTTAAAGAGCAAAGCTGCCACTGCTTGCGAGTAACCGTGCTTACTCACTCAATCTCGCCCTCTCAAGAGCCAGGCCGTAAGCAAGAATCAATCCAGATGAGGGATGTGCAATTGCCCCTGGACCAACAGATTGTCCTGCACTGGAAGCAGCCAAAGAGCTGCCATTAGGAGCGCACCAGATGCACATACCATGGCCTCTGAGACCAATCTAGAGCGATCAGGATCACCGGACCCTAGTGCCGTTCTATCCTGTGAAGCACCCGCCCAAGCAGACGCCAGGGTGAAAACACATACAGAAGCTCCTCCTGTCCCATGGCTGCACCAGCACATCAAGAACATTCGACATGCACTTGTGTCGCCTGCTGAAAAACGGTTCGACTTGGCATTGGATGCCAAAGCCTTCAAGTCCATCAATGGCTGACCCCAGTGTCTCACTATACGCTGAAACACGGAGTCGTTAAAGGACCACTCCGCTAGGTCCACCCAGTACCAGTTCACAAAGTCCACCTGCAAATTCTCCTTGCCAGCCACATGCACCGCTGATAGGCTATGAGATGCTCCTCCGCCCAGCTGGGAAATCTGGCTCACTTCCTCATCAACGCCACGCTGATCGCGCCCCTCTGGCAATTGATGAACGCCATTGCCATCACGTGGTCCGAAAAGAACCACATGGCTGAGCCTTGCAAGAGATTGGCGATGTGCGGAGGGCCTGGAACACTGCCCTCAGCTCCAGTCAGTTGATCAATCATGTCAATTCCTCCGCCGTCCACTGACCCTGAGTGATTCAAGTCAGGCAATGCACCCCACCCCCAACCGAGTAGACTGGCATCAGTTGTCATTGTCATCCAGAAGGGAGTTTCCAGCAGCATGCCTGCCTGCCGTTAAGGCCGGAGAGGAAAGCCACCAATTTAGGCTGAGTCTGATCTCCCCAGGAAATGGTAGCCTCTGCAATAGCAAGTCCCTCAGGAAACCAGCATGACAACAGGACCCACTGCAGAGGCTGCATGTAGGTCTGAGCCCACAGGACCAGATTGATTGTCACTGCCATGGAGCCCAGGAACTGTAGGTAATGCCAAGCTGAAGGTTGAGTCATGCAGAGAAACCACCGCACTTGCTCTTTCACCTTTCCAGCACGCTCAGGAGGCAGGGACACTAGTTCCTCCCGGGTATCAAACAGCACCCCCAAGTAAATCAACTACTGCGAAGGCGCCAAGTGGCTCTTTTCAAAGTTCAACACCCAACCAAGGCTCTGTAAGAGCTCTACTACTCTGTGCATGGCACTCTGGCTCACCTCCAAGGACTTTACCAGTCATCCAGACATGGGTGAACCAGTGCACCTCCCTGTCTTAGGGCGGCCACCACCATCATGACCTTCGTGGAGGTCCTGGGTGCAGTGGCTAGGCCGAAAGGCAGAGCCCCAAAATGGAAGTGGCCCACAGGCACCACAAACTTCAGGAAGCGCTGGTGCTTGGCACGAATCAGAATATGGAAGTTCACCTCTGAAAGTCCAACAATGCCAGAAACTCCGCTTTCTGAACAGGCACAAAAGACCAAGCACATGGTTTACATATGGAACCGTGGCACCTGCAGCGCCCTCTTGACAGACTTGAGGTCCAGAATCGGGCAAAAGGAACCCTCCTTTTTGGGGATGACGAAGTATATGGAGTATCAACCTTACCCGCATTGGTCTGCAGGAACAGGGGCCAACGCTCCAAGCCACAGCAACCTGGCCAGAGTTGTCCGGACCGCCATCCGCTTGGCCACAGACTTGCAGGAAGAGACAAAAAAAGTGTCAGAAACCGGATGCACCAACTCTAACACATAGCCCTCCCGAATAACCTCTAGCACCCATTGGTCTTAAGTGATATGGACCCAAGTGAAGTAGGAGAGCCAGAGCCTCCTCCCAATCCTTTCCTCCCCTTGGGTCCCCCTCATTTCATTGTGGAACAGTAGGCCGAAGGGTAAATCTTCTGGCCTGTCCCCTGTCTGTGAATGGCTGAACCACCCCTATATGGGTACCGTCCCCTTTGAAAGGGTGTGAAAACGCACCACCCGAAACCTCCGAAGTCTCAGGACTATCCTCGGGAGTCCCCACTGTCTTGGCTCCCCTTGACTTGTCCTCCAGAAGTCTTGGCCCCTTGGAGTCCCCCAAGTCCTTGAGCAGCTTCTCCAAGGCCTCCCCAAACACCTGCTTGCCTTTGAGTGGCAGCTTGGTGAGGTACACCTTAGACAAGAAGTCTGCCGACCAGTTCCGGAGCCAGAGTAGTCGGAGTGCTGCCACAATGGATGCAATGCTCTTGGATAACACCCAAACCAAGTCATAAAAAGGGTCTGCCAGGTACATAGAGCTGAATTCTAATACTGCCGCCTCGGATTCCGAGGCTGGGTCCAACAAACTCTGCACCCAGTGGAGGCAGGCTCTAGCAACGTAGCAAATGGACGTCTGAAGGGTTAGCGTGTTGGCCTCAAACACCTACTTAAGCACTATCAACAACCTATGGTTCTGCGCCGCCTTCCACCAGAATGGTGGTCATCTTTGTCACCATGGAGACCAAGGCATCCACTTTAGGGAGCTTAAGCAGCCCCTTCACCTCTGGAGTCAGCAGGTACAGACGTGCCATCATCCAAATGCCCTGCAAACCTGACTCAGGTAGCTCCCACTCCCCATCGATCATCTGCTTTATCACCTTATGTATAGAGAAGTCCTGGAGGGAGCAGGTCCCCTACAACAATGAATCCTCCAGAGCCAGCTCCTCCGCAGCTGGCCTGACTACCATGTTGAGGACTCCCAAAGAATGGGCAATAAGGAAAGCCAGCTCCTCCCTGTGAAAAACTTGTACCACTGTAGGCTCGTCAGCCAATGGGCATTCTTCGCCCATTTCAACCCCATAGGTCTCCTCCCAATCCTCCAGGTCCCTTCTGCTGCTTCCTCAGAAACCTGGGACCCAGGGAATCAGGAGCCTCCAAGACCCTCCAGGAGACCCAGCTCCTCTTGGCTGGAGTCTCGCCCACATCAATCAGAGCCTTGACCTCTGAAGCAGCTGTCTCTCAGGAGCCTTAAGATCGGAGCCCTGGTCTGTGCCTCTGCCCTGCTTCAAGCAGAAGACTTGATGGAGGAGTGGGATAAATTTGGGCAAGAAAGGCATCTCCGAATCAGTGACCTCAGATTCCACTGTCTTGTGCTTCCTCTGTGTCTTTGCTTTAGCCCCTGGGACCTGAGCAGACCCTCCCCCCCCCCCCCTGCACCTTTCCCACCTCCGCGCAGCCCAAAATGGTTATCTTTCCTGCAAAAGCTAAGCTGCACAGAGGGAAAGAACAATCAGCTGAACCAAGATCCCTCGCTTCTCTCCGAAGCGCCGCCACCGGCTGAGAAGATTGCGAAACCTGCTCTGCCGCTTTGCTCTCTTCCGAACATAAGTGGCAGAGCCTGGCCTCTGACACTGTCCCCCTGTGTGCGCAGCAGGCCGCACAGAGGGCTTGCTTACCAACATGCCGTAAAATGCCATGCACCAAGCACACCCTCACATGCTACTCAATACCGCTGCGGGAGAACAAGGCAATGCGAAGGTGCCACAGAAGCGTGCATTCCCCCAACAAGGCAGGAGATCCCTGAGCAAATGAGCAGAGCTTGCTAAGCTGCCACAAGCAACACTCAACGGAAGAATTCAGGACACTTCTGCTTTTCAGTTAAGATCTTGGGCAAGAATAGAGGGAGGGACCCAGGGCCCCCGGGTTTACACTCCACCGCAAAAGAGGCTGTCATTACCCTTTGTGGCACTCACTGCTGGGGATATAGCCAGCACAATGGCCTAGTACAGCAGGATGAACGGCCTCCAACCAAAAAGGGGCCAGTTCATTCAATGGAAAAAATCCTCTCTGCTGCTCTCAAAGACAAGTTTCCATTTTTTTCTTTTCTTTTTCTTTTTTTTTTTGCTGCTCCCAACACACAGCAAAACATTTTCTTTTGTTTTCTTTTTTCTTAATTGGAAAATCTTTGCAAGCCAAATCCGCTCAGTTCAACCCTTCACTCTAACAAAAAGGCCTAGTGTAGCTTCCAAACTCCCTACAGTGCAGCCCAGGTGCAGAGAAGCCCCCATCTGCTGGAGACTGAGCAATACTGGCTAGCTTCTTCATGCACAACGTCCTATGAAGATGACATCAGTAAAACTAGTCATGCTCAGTCTCTATCTGCTGGTTTGGGGGGCACAACCCATGCATCTAGACTGGACTGATGATATGGAAGCTCTCCTTCCGCCAGGACCTTGAGGCCATTCACGATATTCACATCAGTGGGAATGGTGGCTATCGTAGGAGACACAGCAGATTGGGATCCCAGCAATGCTGACAAAATGTGCCCAAAGACTTCTCTATCACACTCATGGAAGCTCACTTAGTGGGAGCCACAAGTAGCACACTCAGGTACCCCACATCGGCCTGAGATCAAACACACTCAAAGAAATAGAAAAGCAAAGAAAGGCCCAACAGAAAGTCAAAAGCACGGTGAAAAAGGAATCCCCAATCCTAAGTAAATCGCTGCACATGCCAGGCCAGCCAGAGAAATCTGAGGTGGTCCTCCCCAGTTGTCCACACATGCCAGGGAAAGCCCAGTTGCCTCACAGTGGACCTGCTTTATTCAACCAGCACAGAAGAGAGCCTATTAAAGAAACAGGACTAAAATTAAAACTTAGCAAAAAAAATAGAAAGAGCAGAATATGCAGATTCAGGGCAGTGCGACAAAAGGGGAGTCCTGGGCCCAGACTTACCAACCCTCCTTTGAGGGGCCCCATGGAGTCCTCCTACTTGCTTCTTAGGCCTACCAGTGCTGGAACCTGTATGTAACAGTGATAGACACAGGGAAACTATGGACTTGAGGAGATCATAGGCACACCCAAGCTCAGAGCCATGACAAGAGGCCACAAGACCTGGGGCCAAGGAGGACAGGCCTAGCTGCACTCCTACACCAATCCACACACCTTGTCACCTTCTGGAGTCAGACAATACAGCACAGTTACTTACCTGTAACAGGTGATCTCTGGGAACAGCAGGAATAAGTCTTCACATATGGGTACGTCGGTACCGACGGAGTCTGCGCGGGAACGCTTCCCAGCGTCCAATCAAGAGCTTTTGGAAGCATCCCCCCACGCCTGCGTGCTGCCTTCCCGCCTTTCCTAACTGCCTCTCCTCAGTTAAGTTTTAAAGCTGAGACAAAGAGAGAGAGAGAGGAAAGGAAAGATAGAGAGATACAACTCCTGGGGAGGTGGGTGGGTTGTGAAGACTTATTCCTGCTGTTCCCAGAGATCACCTGTTACAGGTAAGTAACTGTGCTATCTCCAGGAACAAGCAGGAATGAGTCTTCACATATGGGGACTCCCAAGCTAAGATGCCTGGAGTCCCAGCATGTCATAGACTGGAACATGCTATCCCCCACAACACCAGGCATCCTGAGGATGGAGGGTAGGAGTTGAAAAAGAAAGGCGCTGTGGAACAGCTAACCTAGCATAGGACTGCAGACAAGGAGTCCATGTGTGGATGATAATTATCATCAATGATATTGAAAGAAATATTGCAATATGGACCTCCCCTAACAGGATTACAGAGTAGTAAGGAGGTTCATGGGATCTACTGGGGAACCCAGTAGAGGAACCTCAAGGGGGACCTCACTGTGAAGTGGAGGTAATAAACCTGTAGGAAAAAAACAGTCGAGGTCAGATTCCTGAAAGGTAAGAGGGAACCCCAGTAATAACTGGGGTAGTATAAAAACGGTGGGCCTTCAGCGGAAGGCTTTATGACAAAAGCCGAACTCTTTTGGCAACAGAGTGGCTCACCCTTAGGAGCAAAAAGAGAAGGCTGACCGATTTGGACAAACAGGCACAGTCCTTGTGGGAGGAAAAGGTATGGAAACCCCTTGTATCCCAAAAAGAAAGGACAAATGTCTGAGGCGTTAGAGCCTGTGATTAACTGAAGATCCGCAATGTCTCTCTTAACTGGAGTCAGCTAGGAGAGATACTGGAACATGGAGAGCTTCAGAGGTACCTAAACCTTAAGGTTATGGTGGAAGTTGTTAACTACCACAGAAAGTGGTTGTGCGTGTAGAACCCCAAACATGCTGGATAGCATAGGTATGGGTAAAGCCCATCTGTCAGAATCATATAGCTATATGAACCTAGACAGTCAGGCAGAAAAATATGCAGATACATATCTACCAATAATAAAATATCTCGACCAATATATATATATATATATATATATATATATATACATATATATATACTTATATATATATAGACATATAAGAATATATCTATAGTGAGATATGAAAAAGCATAAAATACACATAAATGATAGACATAGACATCTGTAAGATGTATGCTATAGATATGAATATATATGCCTCTATATGGATGTCTGCAAAGAAGCAGACAGAGATATGCCCACAGAACGGTATTCACATAGGAAATGTGGAGAGGAAAGATTCATCTAATAACAAGAAGGTGGAACCTACTTGAGAAGATATATAGAGAATCTATTCCGACTGTTTATGAGCTACAGGGACGGTTACGTGAAAAGCAGAGGATGATATCAGTCTGCAGCCAGCAAGTCCCAAGTATTCCAGAACTCTAGCATGGTAAGTGAACAGAAGACGCATAAAAATGAGATACCATGCTGACCTGCTTAAGGGCAAAAAGGTATCATACGTTCTTACCATGAGGACGAGCTGCAAGGTGAAAAAGCACATTTCCGATTGGAAATACTATGGACCAAAGCAGGGAATTGGCAACTCCTTAAGCTTTCACGTAAGAGAAGGCCTATGTCCTTTATATTAAAAAGGAGATAGTGAAAAAAGGGAGAACCTTTCTAGTCATGGAAGACATGACTGAAAAAGCCTTTTCCCAACCATCTAGGATAGCTGTTGGAGAAAAAAAAACCCATGCTCTCTAGCAAGCACTGTTCCCTCTAAGCTGTGCGCGTGAGCGAGCGCACATACTTTACAACAGAGCGCACAAAAATTACGGCTCTGATTCTGATAGAAAACAACACAGACATCTTAAAATGTTGTAATTACTAGAAATTTCCTGTTTCATTTAGTAATCGTCTATTTTCATTTAATTTGATTAAAATCAATGTGGTGTACATACTGTATTCTGACGTGTAGTCAAATTTTAAAGTATATAACTCCGAGTGTCGTTATGTGGCGCACAAAAATTTAACCTTCCTTCAAAAGCTGCACACAGCTGATATTTTATGCGCACACAGCCTACAGAAAATTAGAGGGAACATTGCTAGCAAGGGCACATAGTGGAGAGCTTCTCTGTAGAATTGCAGAGAGCATGATGCAGGAGAATGAGGAGATAGGTACTGGCTCTCCAGCAGCCAGTTCTATGTCAACTATGCTGCCAAACCCAGGGGAATGGAGATGGCAGAAAGAGAAGACAATCCAACAAGCCTGTAGTGAAGTAGTTTCCAAGACAGATGACAACACTGACTTGGAGCCACTACTAAGACCAGACAGAATGTTAGTGGAGGACAACCTGGTTGCTGATGGACAAGAACCAGTGGTCCAAACATTAAGGCTCCTGCATAGGCAGCTGCTTGCCAGACAGCAGAAAGAATCTTACTGTTTAAAAACAGAAAGGACATAACAGGAGTAGAAAACTCTGGACATGTCTGATGAACTGCCTCAAAGCAAGATTGAAAAAGAGGAGTTAACTCAGAGAGGAAACTCCGCACTGGAAAAGTAACAAAAACTAGAGAGGCTGAAGAAAAAGCCCTCCAGTGAAGCAATACCGCTCTTACAGGGGAAAAACGGTAAGAGGGTAAAGAGAATGGAGCTGAAGAAGACTTACAAAGTAGTAAGGAGGAAGAGGAGGAGGAAGAGGTACCAAAACCTCTACCTGCTCCTCGAAAGCCTCTAAAACCTTGTCCCCTTGAAGGGAAACGGCCTCTGAGAAAGGGGTTTGACCTGGCAGGGCGAAACCTCCGGGGGTCCCTAGGTTGGTTACGTACTGGAGCTAGGGGGCGGCCTTGCTTCGGTCTGTCTTCCGGAAGCCTGCCTCCCTTAGATTCGCCAAGGTCCTTTACCAGCTTTTCTAAGTCCTCCCCAAATAACAGCTTCCCCTTAAAGGGAAGCCGACTCAGGCGTGCCTTAGAGGAGGCATCGGCTGCCCAATTCCATAGCCACAAATAACGCCTAGCTGCCACCACCGAGGCCATGTTCTTAGCTAGGCTTCTGATGAGGTCATACTGACTATCCGCCAAGTAGGCTGCTCCGGATTCCAATCTAGCAGAGTTAGCCTGTGCCTCGTCTGCGGAGCCCTCTGATGCCTGAAGTTGTTGTGACCACCTTAAACAGGCCCGCGCCACCCAAGCCCCTGAAACGGAGGCCTGTAAGGCAAGAGCGCTTACATCAAAGGCTTGCTTCAGAAGCGTGTCCAATTTTCTGTCTTGAGAATCTCTCAGGGCCGTGCTGCCCTTGACTGGGATAGTAGTCTTCTTAGTAACTGCCGATACCGCTGCGTCCACCCTGGGAGACTTCAGCAGCTCCTTGTCTGACTCTGGGAGAGGATATAGGCGACTCATGGATCGGACCCCCTTAAGCTTGACTCTGGTTGATCCCATTCTTCCTGGATCATCTGACGCACCACCCTGTGGACGGGAAACACTTTCTGTGATCTCCTGATGGCCTGGATTAAGGGGTCCTCCAACGCCTCCTCCTCAGCTGGCGTGTCTGAGGCTACATTGAGAACTTTCAGGGACTCATTAATTAATGCCGGAAGCTCCTCCCGACGAAAGACTCTAATAATACGGGATTGATCTTCTTCTGGGATCTCCCCTTCTTCAAGCTCCTCCTCTTCCTCGTCCAAATCCTTGTCAGAGTTCTCCTCCTCCGGGGTACCCTGAGAGAGGGACGAGAGGGGCTCCTCACAACTCAGTCGGGGGCGCTTAGGCGGTATCCCGGATTCCTTGCTCTCATGGGTCTGGCAGACTTGCCTTCCGCCGACGGACCCGCATCTCCTGTCCCCAAGCCCTGCTTACGCAAGCAATAGGCTTTGTGTAGTAATAGGATGAAGTCAGGGGAGAAAAAATCCCCGACCCCCCCTTCCCCAGTGGGGGAGGGGGAAAGGGGCAGAGGAGGAGTGGGTAAATCCGAGGACGTAGAAGGAGGAAATTGGGACCCTCCCTCCCCTTCTAGGGGATCTCCGGACCCCTGAGAAGACTGCGCCATGGCAACGTTAATTTCTTGTTCCACGGAGGCAGCCACTGCAGCACAACCCCTGCAGATTCCTGCCTCCGAGGAAGTACCTCTACGGGTGCCACAGGATGGACACCGTGACTTGCCCGTCATGTCCTTGATAAAGGCTACTGAGGCCCTTCCTAAGCTCCGAGGTTTAATCAGTTGGCCTAACAAAAAAGGGAGAAACAAACTGTACAATACAGATACAGGCTTTTATTCAATGTGCTCTCTCCTCTAGCAGATTAATTAACAGTTCTCCAGAATAAGAAAAAGGGGAATCCCGTTTAAAAATTGAAGATTAAACTAAAAACAAATTAAATTAAATTAAAGAGAGCAAAGGGATTAAAAACCAAATCCCTTAATTCCAACCCCAGTACTTGCGGTTTGTAGCTTCTTCTGATGCCTGGGCCCGATTCAGCGGTCTCTGGCCGTTGGCTCAACACGTGGAAGGCCGCACCACGTGGAGACCTAAAACGGGAGCCCGTGATTCTGCCCTCTGGTCCGTTCTTCCCGCGGTATGCAGCATCGGGGCAGGGAACCGCGCTTCGCTTTGATCTGAGAACCGCCGCTTTAAACAGTTCCCCCGCTGGATTCGGAACTCCAGAGCTCGCTCCCGCGTTCCTCTGCTTCGGGATGGGGCCGGCGAGAAAAGGTAGAATTGCGGCGTCGCCTCAAGCGCTCAGCCACCAGGTGGGCTTCGGCGCGAGGCAGGGCAGGTCTGCGGGAGATTGTGCAGGCTCCGGTAGGATCAGCAGCGAGCGGAGATCTGAGCGGTCCTCCTCGCTACTGCAGACAGAAAACCACCTCCGATACCCGGCCCAGCCGGGGGGGGGGGGGGGGGGGGGGGGAGAGCAGGCAGGAGAAATTAAAGGTACAGAACCAAAAGGAAAATAAGTGAAACAGCAAAATTTAAATCAACAAATAAGGAAACTAAAAAGGGAATTTAAATAAAAAGGAAGATTCCAGTAAGCCCTAGGCTTACGGAACCCTCCAGCTGCTTGGAGGCAGAGAATACTGGGGTCGGGGGGTGGTTCCAGTGCTATTTATACCGCTCCATCCCCAAAAAGGTTGGGCTCAGCCTCCAAGCTGCTGGAAGGGTTGCGTAACCCAGAAGTAAAGGGACTGGACTGGAGTGACGATAAGGAAGCAGCTTTTATTAACCCTACCCTTGCAGTGTTTTGACACGTATGCTTTTATTAAAGTGTGCATTCTGTGATCTTCTTTTCGATATCCATAGTCCTCACAGGCAGCCAAGAGGTTATCCTATCGCCTGAAGAAGGCATACGTGTTGGTTTCTACTTAGAGGATAGAACAGAGTTCAAGATTTTCAAGTGCAATTTGCATTCTCTGGGTTATATAGGTATTAATACTTGTTCTTTTATTGACTCCTTGGGCTTAATTCTATTCTAGTCTTAATCGTATACCACCGTCTGTCCTGTTTTGGCTTGTACAGGAAAAATGTATGAAATTAGGCCTCTTTGTGTGAAATTGAGCAACTGATTCCCCCTTATGCCTGTCCAACTGTTCCTGTGATTAGGTAATATGATTTTTTTTCCTCTTTAGTAGTTGGAGTGCGATGCTTGTAGCCAAAAATGACTAGCAATCTATTCTTGAGATTACTGTAAGCACATCAAGCCTATTTAGAACACACTCTGGAATTTTATAAGCCAGTTTATTATAGAATTTCCAACAGACAAAACTATAATATTAATTTAACATTTCAAAATTTAAAATATATATTATGGTAATTATAGTATCACACTATTATCATTACATCATGAATCAAACAACATGAAGAGTTTAAGAAGTTCATATGGATGTGATCTGGGTCCATTCCTAGAGGAACTGCCAAAGCCATCCTCCAACAGGCTGAACCTCAGAAGGGATCTGACAGATCTCATTGTGAGGGCTTTCTGGCTCCGGTGGTGGCTGTAGAAGCTGCTTGGAATCCCGAAAGGGCTGGCTCTTCTTTGGTTTGGAGCCATAACAGTAATAGGCTGAACCCAACATTTTTGGATGTTCCTGAGCAATTCCAAGCTCCGTGAGAAGTTTTTCAAGAGGCTTAGCACACACCGCTAGGCCTGTCTTCCAAAGGTCTTTGAGGACGGGACTTACCCAGGTCTTTAACCAACTTTGAGCTCCTCCCCAAAAAGCAGCTTATCCTGAAAGGGAAGCTTGCTAAGACACAACTTAGAAGCAGCGTTTGTTGCCCAGTTGCAAAGCCAGAGCCACCTTCTGGTCAGAGCTACTGTGCCAAGGACATAGAGGAACTAATTAGGTCATATAGAGTGTCAACCATAAACACGGCTCTCGGCTCCAGCCTGGCAATCTCAAGGCTGTCTAGCAATTGTTGAGCCCAGCACAAAAGTGCTCAGGCTACCAAGCCTGTTGAAAGGGCCGCTTGGGAACCAGAGGCCAATACTGTGAATGTATTGTTTAGGAGGGTCTCAGCTCTCCTGTCATAAACCTCCTTAAGTGTAACACCTTCCTTCCACAGGGATAGTCATGCACTTAGTGATCATTGTGACTAGGGCATCCACTCAAGGGAGCCCAAAGAGCTGGGTCCAGCTTACCTTGAGGCAGGGGATATAGTCTGGATAGCGCTTTCAGACCCTTGAGGATCAACTCTGGATTCTACTACTACTACTACTATTGCTTATCATTTGTATAACGCCACAAGGTGTATGCAGCACTGTACATATAGATGTAAGAGATAGTCCCTGCTCATCAGAGCTTACATTCTAGTCTCCCACTGAGATTACCAGAATCCATAGAGCAACTCTTGTTAAGAGAAATAAACAGGACGTCTGATCCCCTGCAAGATGGGGTCCACTTTAGACGACAAAGTAACTGAAGGCTCTTCAATACTCAAACTCACCATAGCATCCAGAATCAGCATCGGGAGTCCTCCCAGTGGAAAAGACGGATCATCCATAAAGGGAATCTCCCCTTCCTCAGATAGAGCAGAATCTTCATCACCATCCCAGCCAATTCCCATAGGGGATAAGGCAGGACTCCCAGAGGACCACCTGGCAAATGGGCAAAACAGGAGTGTTTAGTCCCCATGCAGCCATGGCAGAGCCATCTGAAGGTCCAGATTCCCCTGTAGGGAAAAGGGGGTGGGGCAAGCAGCTAAAAAAGGACTGAAAGTCCAGAAGCTGTTTCAGCAGCTACTGCTCTAAGCCAGCTGAATGTATCACAGGGGATCCTAAGGGCCACACAGGGGCCTAGTGGCTTGAGAAAGAGGTGCCCTAATCCCTCCACAAAGCATTACTGGCCTCCTCTGCAAGGGCCACCTGCCCCACAGATGAAGCAGGCATGGAAGAAGAAGAGAAGACCCCAGAATTGGCATCGGGTCCTTGGCCCCCCATGGGAGTGTTCCAAAGATGTCAAAAAGGCCAGGTCCTTTATATCTCCATCACAATGGGGGCAAAAGGAACCTGCCACGGAGATGAACCTGAACATGTCACAAAAGGCACAGCAGCTAATACGTGGTATGCCTGCCCTGCTCCATGTGGTTCTTAGGGGGAAAAAACATGAAAAAAGCCACAAAAGAAACACCAAGGCACACAGTGGCATAAAGGGAATCTCAACTGGGAGTCCCAGCAACTGAAAGACTGGATGGGAAAATCTGATCTGAGCTTCCTCGAATGACAACACAGACTCAGGAGTCCCCACTGCCAGAGAAGGCCTGATTCTCTCAGGTTATTTATTTATTTTTTTTAATAATCTGCTTTATCAAACAGGCAAGAGAGCTAAATGCAGCTCAGTGAAAGACAATGGGCAAAAAATAAAAGTAGAAAACATTTTTTGTATGGAGATAAGAAACAGCAAGAGGCCTGTAACTTACTGATCCCCCTCAGGGGCCTCATATGGTCCTCCTGCTCCTCTTCGGCCCTCCAAGCACCAGTAACCTATGGGAAACAGTGCTGGATCCTGGGCAGCTGTCAGCTCAAAAGCTCAAGGGCACACGCTCGCTCAAAGCACCATTGGGCCCCTCAGGACGCAATTCTAAAGCCACTGCACCATAGTGTGTCGCCAGTAGAATCAGGGCTATCTGCGCTGCTGCATCAGTCCATACACCTTGACACCTGCAGGAGGCAGACAATTAATAGCTTCTCTCAATGCTACACAGTATTTATACCTTCTGATGACATCACTGAAAGATGATCAAGTCTGCCTCCACCTGCTAGCAAATGAGCATAACCCACTTATCTGGGCTGGTCTAGTAGGATGATAAGGGATTCGCATTTTAAAATAACCCTTGAAAGTAAACAGGCCAGTGGAATATGCTGAGTGTGAGGAACAGTCTAGGGCCATACAATATGAACCATACGTGGTTCTATTTGAAAACCACAGAATAAAATGTAATTCATATTTAGCAGTTCAGATAAAAAGATGGTAACTTGCCAATATGTGGCACTATATTGAAGTGGTGGAGGGCTTGTGTGCTCTGAGGAGCTAGGCTGGTAGTAGCTTAACTACCAGCAAGGACACCCATCCCAGACAAGTCTTAGTTGAAGAGAGACTAAATGTATTTATTTAGCAACTTTTTTATACCGGTGTACAGGGAACAAGTATAATATTACATGGAATGTGAGTAAATTTAACTAGTGATTATAACATATGAACAGGAGTGACGTGATTTATTTAAATTTATTTATTTAAAAGGATTTATATCCCGCTTTATCCTAAAATCAAAGCGGTTTTCACTTCAAACGAATCAAAAACAAAGTGTAGAGGTGTCAGCATGCTGTGTTTGTATCGTAGTGCGTGTGTAGGTGTAATAAATGTGTAGCATGATTATCAGATGCAATATATACAGGGTGGGATATCTACAGTGTGCTATATACAATGTTCTGTATACAATGTGGTATATACAAAGAGGAGGTGGGGGAGGCTATGTTAGGGGGAGGGTAGGCGGGTGGAGTGAGGCAAGGCAGGGCGGGGGAGAGCTGTGTCAGGTACAATTAGCATTAAAATTCAACTTATCCAAGGAACTTGCATATATCAGCTTATTCCAAGAACTAATAAATCTCAACAGTAACATTATAACATTAACAATATGAGTATTCTCTTGTAACATTAAGACTCAACTTATCCAAGGAATTTGCATATATCAACTTATACCATTGAATTGTTCTTCATTGAATTGTTTGATGAATAGGGTGGTTTTGAGTAGCTTCCGGACCTCTTTTATATCTGCTGATTTCAGTGATAGGCATTTACATGTAACATTTAACAAAGCAGGCAATAATGAGAGAAAGTTCTGATGTATGGTTCAAATCTAGGGGTAACAGTGAGGGAAGCAGGGAACATAGTGAGAGCTCTGGAGGGTGGGAAGGATTGGTGGGGAGCATAAGTGTTGGATCCAATCCCACCAACAGGACCAAGATGGTGTTTGAAAGGGACAATGCATATGCGGAGCTCCATACTATTGTGCCTGCACCTTTTGCTTCCTTGATGCTCTAGCGGCAAGGAAGAAATAGGGGATGAATTGTGCTCCCCCCTGAACCTACTATGTCTTCCAGGAAAGTGCAGATGACATTGGAGAAATGTAGGGTTCACTTTGATTTGCAGTTTCCAGTGGCTGTAGCCTGCCCCATGGATTTGGCTGTAGACTGTCAAAATGGTTTTGTTTAGCCTCAAAGTAAGAACAGACCTCCTGAACCCAGAAATTATTCATCCGGTAGATGGAATGTAATACAGAGAGGATCAAGTGCCCGAAGACATGGCGACTTGTTAGAGGAGCTCTTGTTTGCATTGTCCTCTCCAGTAGAGCAGGATTTGTAGCATGAATTTTGATTTGGGAATGTGGAGGTATGTTTGATGCCTATCAGGACTAAATAAAATATAATGGGGGAGTGGGATTGGTTAAGAGATACTGTACTGTATAAGTAGTCTCATTAATAATGTTAAACTTCCATGATTTCTGTATCAATAATGCCAACAATGTTTTGTAGTTTATCTGGAGAGGTATGGCTATCATATTGTTTTGAAATGTCTTCTGATGTTTTTAATGTATTTGTTTATTGATGCTATACTCCCTTCCACTGTATTAATTTTTAAAAAAAGAAGAAGATGGGGCCCTAGAGGGATCACTGGATCCGGCAGGCTTTTTGGAAAGCTTAATAGCTGTGGTCACTGGAAGAACTATTCTTTTTTATCCTTTGAACTGGAACCTGTCTGCAACACTACAGTTTACTTCTGATATATAAATCACCTGTTTTTAGGATCCCAAAAATTTATATTTCCTGATTTAATTAGAGTCACCCAGCCCCAAGGCCATGAGTTCTTGGTCTTGAAACCGAGAGTTCAGTTTCTGGGGGTACCTTTATTTCAATGTTTCTTTGACAATATTTTGTTTTGTATGGTGGGAAAACTTTTTATTTCTTGATCCTAAGCAGCTCATGGAGTATGTCAGTGTCAGAAAGCAGGCTAAAGCTCTTGGACTGAATGCTGCTGAATTATAGCATAAATCCGGCTGCTACTGGCACTGCGGTATTTTGGATAAATAAATATTTTCTTGTTTACATTATTTTTTTAGTCTAGTATGGAGGGCTGTTTTGGTAGTCTAAAATTTAGAAAATTCTTGTGATTTAGTATTGCTTTGCTTCTATTCTTCTTGATTTCTTTAACATTCAAAAAAAGCTTGAATGTTAACATCTAAGATTCAATAAATAAAATACAATTTAAAAAAAGGTCAATATGTGATTTGGAGACTTACTTCATTCCTACTATGAACCATGACTAGAATGATAAAGAGGGCGAATACCACTGCTTTTAGATAATGTGCCGTTTGTACAGTCCTGAAGATCCCTTATCCTAACCTGGGAATGCTCTGTGCTTTCTTTGCACACTACATTACAAGGAGAAGTTACCTGCTTTGTGCAACCCTACTGGCAGTGTCACAGTGGTAGCTTGCTTGTCCCTTCAATCATATTTAGACAATCTGGGAAAGGGAATAGAGCGTTCTATCCATTCCCTCAGACAACATCAGAGCACAAAGATAGACTTATCCAAATCCTATCCGAGAAACAATGAGAAAGCTTTATGCAGGTAAAAAGATGAGGTTTCAATGGTAGCCATGCTCCCAGCCAGTCTGTTTATTAAAATTTGATACACCACCTATAATCTACTAACACCTGCTGAATGATAGAAAACAGGAAATAAAAGAACTTTCTATTTTTCATCCTCAATGCCAAAAGAAAGAAAATTGATGAGGAATTACAGAGGGCCCCAATATTAACAAAAGAAACCCAAAAACCTGAGTTCCAAATTCAGATCCCTAAATTTAGCCCTAAGTTTTCTGCTGAAGAGTCACCTAAATAAAGCTTACAAATTATTTTTATTTATTTATTTATTACCGGCTCTTATATACCGCTCTATTCAGCATCAGCGCGGTTCACAATATAACAACAGACCAGAACAACAAACTGTTTGGTTTTACAGAGAACAAGGTCAGAGAACTTGGATAAAACATGGGACGTCATTACTGCAACTATTTACATGAGTATTTACAAGTATACACAACAGGATTTGTTATTAGTTATAGGGTATGCAAACAGGATATCCTGATAGTCATGGGTGACTGGAACGCAAAAGTTGGCAACAAAGAAGAAGGCAAAGTAGTTGGAAAATATGGACTTGGCAACAGAAACGAAGCTGGAGAAAGATTGATAGAATTCTGCAAGACCAATGATCTATTCATCTCAAACACCTTCTTTCAGCAACACAAGCGACGACTGTACACATGGACTTCACCCAATGGATTGTATAAAAATCAAATTGACTACATCTGTGGAAGTCAACGATGGAAAAGCTCTGTAACATCAACAAAGACAAAACCTGGAGCTGACTGTGGTACAGATCATCAACTACTAGTATGCAAACTCAAGCTAAAGTTGAAAAAGAGCAAACCACTCATGAATGCACCAAAATATGACCTTGAGAATATACCACTGGAATTTAAAGACTGCCTGCAAAATCGATTTGCTGCCTTAGATACAAATGACAGAGCTCCGGAAGAGTTATGGAATGACATCAAGAAGGTTGTGCTGGAAGAAAGCGAGAAGTCTCTACAAAAGGTGAAAAAGCAAAAACGGCCAAAATGGATGACGGAAGAAACTCTGAAAATTGCCCAGAAACGCAGAGAAGCTAAAGCCAAAGGAGAAAGAAAGACAATCGCAGAACTCAACAGAGATTTCCAACGTGCAGCAAGACAGGACAAGGAAAAGTACTACAATGACACTTGCAAGGAAATAGAAGCAGAAACTATTAGAGGAAGAACAAGATCGGCTTTCCTAAAGCTGCGAGAGTTAAAGAAAAAGTTCCAGCCTCGAATTGGAATGTTACAAGATGCTCAAGGTTCTATGTTGAATGATGCTGAGAAGATCAAGAAAAGGTGGAAGGAATATACAGAGTTTTTATATGATAAAGATCAAGTGGACCAACAGCCGTTTCAACCTATACCTTATGATCAGGAACCATTGGTGATGAAAGAAGAAGTTGAAGCAGCATTGAAAGCCTTATCAAAGAACAAAGCACCAGGCATTGATAGCATTCCCATAGAAGTATTGCAGCAATCTGATGCAGCTGTTACCGTACTTACAAGGCTTTGCCAAGAAATATGGAAGACAACATCATGGCCAACTGACTGGAAAAGATCTGTGTTTATACCAATACTAAAGAAAGGTGATCCAACTGACTGTGGAAATTATCGCACAATCGCTCTGATCCCACATGCCAGCAAGATTCTACTGAAGATTATTCAAAAGAGACTACAGCCATACCTAGAACAAGAACTACCTGAAGTGCAAGCAGGGTTCAGGAAAGGGCGAGGAACGAGAGACATCATTGCGGATGTGAGATGGATCCTTGAAAAGACTAAAGAATACCAAAAGGATATCTATTTGTGCTTTATCGACTATAGCAAGGCTTTTGACTGTGTAAACCATGAGAAACTCTGGGCCACATTAAGAAGCATGGGTATACCAGAACACCTGATCGTTCTCTTGCGTAATCTGTACATTGATCAAGAAGCAACAGTTTGAACGGAACAAGGAGAAACAGAATGGTTTAAAATAAGCAAAGGTGTAAGACAAGCCTGCATACTTTCCCCCTACCTGTTTAATTTATATGCAGAACAAATCATCAGAGAAGCAGGACTGTATGAAGACAACAGAGGTGTGAAGATTGGTGGAAGACTCATCAACAACCTTCGCTATGCTGATGATACCACATTACTGGCTGAAAGTGAAGAGGATCTGAAACATTTGCTTCTCACAATCAAAGAACATAGTCTCAAAATGGGCCTGCACCTTAATGTAAAGAAGACAAAGATCATGACAACTGGCATAATCAACAGGTTCATCGTTGAAGGAGAAGAAATTGAAATCGTGAACAACTTTAACCTACTTGGATCAACTATCAATAAAGAAGCAACAAGCAGTCAAGAAATCAGACGACGCATTGCTCTTGGCAGAATGGCTATGAAAGACCTAGATAAGATTCTCAAGAGCAGAGATGTCTCTCTCCATACAAAGATTCGACTTGTTCAAGCCATGGTATTTTCAATAACATCATATGGATGTGAAAGCTGGACAGTGAAAAAGACAGACAGGAAGAAAATTGATGCCTTTGAATTATGGTGCTGGCGGCGAATACTGTGTATACCATGGACTGCCCGAAGAACAAACCAGTCGGTACTAGAAGAGATCAAACCTAAGCTTTCTTTAGAAGCTCAGATGACAAGACTTCGACTTTCATACTTCGGACACATCATGCGAAGAGAGAGATCATTAGAGAAAGATATCATGCTTGGCAAGATAGAAGGTCAACGCAAAAGAGGAAGGCCAGCAATGAGATGGATTGCTACAATAACAGCAGCTACGGGTACCAGTCTGTCAACAATGAGCCGCCTGACTGAAGACCGAACACAATTTAGGATAGCTATCCAGAGGGTCGCCATGAGTCGACTCCGACTCGATGGCACTTAACAACAACAACAACATAGGGTAAGGATCGAGATTGGTTAGCTGGTCAAGTAATATTGGGGGAAAAGGTGGGCTTGCCATTTGTTTGTCTCGATTTATGAACATTATTGCAGTGTATAGTACTGAAAATGAGTATTAACCTTTTTTCCTACCCTAAATCCACACTTGTGGCCACCAATGTTTTACGCTCCTAAATTGGGGAGCTCAGTGTAAGTCTGAGCAAAACTTTAGGAACTCAGCCCTTGAAAATTTTCAAATGGTCCAAACAAAGAGCATAACTCTCAAAGTTAGGAACATAACCCGGTACAAGGATATGGGGCACCCTAGAATCCTCATTCCTGCTACCCTCTGCTGCCTCTCTCCAGGACCTGCGACTTAACAGCAACTGAGCCAAATAGTTATGAATATCCATTTCATGCCATAAGACATTGCTTACAGCACATTCAGACAATATCTATTTTATAACTACCCACTCATTTCATGTTTCAGATCAAACCGAGCCTATTTCAGTAAATCCCTCTTCACACCTCTCATATCTACCCAGATCAGCATCACCTTCTTACTGTGTTAGAAGTTAATCCCAGCTGATAGGTCTCTGCTCCTCTAGCCCCAAGAATCAGCATGATATAGGCAAGGTCATTCATTGAAGTAACTTCTTCAATAGGCTTCACATTCACTCTAAGTTCCTATATCTGTTATGAAAAGCTTACAGCTATATCATCATATATGTTTTCTTCAAATCTGTTTCCATGCTCCTAAGAGTAGGAGTATTAACTTGTTTCCAATTAGCAATCTGACAACAAGATGTGCCAAGATATTTTACCACCACTCTCCCATCCCTGTTCCTCCAGTTCTATGAGAGAACCCCTAATAAATATGCCTTAAGATCTGCCCCCCACCTCCACCACCCAAGGGTCAGGACTGTGGCCTTCAAGATGATACCTTAACTACTTCCCAAAATTCCTGAATTTTAGGACATTGCACCAAATATTCAAAAAGTTACTTTTGCATCACACCCTCTCTGGTAGCCTCTTTGTATTCCAGGAAGCATTTTATTCCATCTAGCTGATATAGCCTTGACCTATCAGTCAAGTCCGAGGTCAGATACTTGGGGGTTACACTCGACCATAATCTAAACTTACAATTACATGTCAAGAGAATAACAAAAGCCGCCTACACACGAAGATGAAGGTCATACAGAAACTCCACCCACTATTTTACCCCAACGACTTTCACACAGTGTCAGGTAACAACACCGCACTTGGATTATTGTGACATAATATACCAAGATCTCCCAAAGTGCACAATCTACCCGCTGCAAATGGCCCAAAATATACGTAGCAGCTTGTATAATAACAGGTGCATCAAGACATGACCACATAACACCCATCTTAAAACACTTACATTGGCTTCCAATACAGTTCTGTATCAAGTACAACATAATACTCATCATATTCAAGATCCTACACAAGCTATTGGCAGAGTGTCTACAAACTCTGGTATACAAAGCCCCAGACACCAGACACCAGACCAAGAAGATCCAAAAACCAAAACTTGCTTATCATCCCCATCACCTGTCCTCCAGGTGATGTAAACCCCTCTCGCACCGAGGAGGTTTCTCCAGGGCCAAGTGCCCATGAGGGAAGGGTTAGGACAGCAGTTATAGTTGGTGATTCGATCATTAGGCATGTAGATAGCTGGGTGGCTGGTGGACGTGAGGATCGCCTGGTAACATGCCTGCCTGGTGCGAAGGTAGCGGACCTCACCCGCCACCTAGATAAGGTCTTAGATAGTGCTGGGGAGGAGTCTGCTGTCTTGGTACATGTCGGTACCAATGACATAGGAAAATGTGGTAGGGAGGTTCTGGAAGCTAAATTTAGGCTTTTAGGTAGGAAGTTGAAATCCAGAACTTCCAGGGTAGCGTTCTCCGAAATGCTTCCCGTTCCACGCGCAGGACCCAAAAGGCAGGCAGAGCTCCGGAGTCTCAATGCGTGGATGAGACAATGGTGCAGAGATGAGGGGTTCGGATTTGTTAGGAATTGGGGAACATTCTGGGGAAAGGAGGGGCTCTTCCGAAGGGATGGGCTTCACCTTAACCGGGATGGAACCAGGCTGCTGGCATTAACCTTTAAAAAGGAGATAGAGCAGCTTTTAAACTAGATAATAGGGGAAAGCCGACAGTCGCCCAAGAGCGCATGGTTCGGAAGAATGTATCCTTGAAGGATACTACAAAAAGCAGAGAGGTTCCAAAAAAGAGTAAAGTAGCCCAAATGCCCTCGAGTATGGAGCAGACAGAACTTAAAGATCCCAAATTACCCATGTCTACCAATAGCCAAATTAATATGAATAAAATACAGTCTCTAAAATGCTTGTATGCAAATGCTAGAAGTCTACAAAACAAGATGGGAGAGTTAGAATATATAGCACTAAACGAGAGGTTAGATATGATTGGAATATCAGAGACATGGTGGAAGGAGGACAACCAGTGGGACACTGTGATACCTGGGTACAAACTATATCGTAATGATAGAGCTGATCAAATTGGTGGAGGGGTTGCGCTCTATGTTAGAGAGGGCATTGAGTCAGAAAGGATTAAAGTTTTGCAAGAAACAAAATTTGCTGTGGAATCTCTATGGATTGAAATTCCATGTAAAAAGGGGAAGGCGATGGCAGTGGGGGTGTACTATCGTCCGCCTGGCCAGAATGAACAAATGGATGATGAAATGCTCAAAGAAATCAAGGAAGCTAGCAAAGGTTACAGTGAAGTAATAATAATGGGTGATTTCAATTACCCCGGCATCGACTGGGTCAGTGTCACAACAGGACATGCTAGGGAGATAAAGTTCCTAGATGAAATAAATGACTGCTTCTTGGAGCAGCTGGTTCATGAACCGACCAGAGGGGAAGCAATATTAGACCTAGTCCTTAGTGGAACACCAGATGTAGTGCAAGAGATAAGGGTGTTGGGGCCACTTGGCAATAGTGATCATAGCATGATCACCTTTGATTTAATTAGTGGAGGAGGGATAGTAAGGAAATCCACAGTACTACCCTTTAACTTTCGAAAGGGAGACTATGATAAAATGAGGAAAACAGTTAAGAAAAAACTAAAAGGAGCAGTTGCAAAGCTTAAAGACGTACATCAAGCTTGGGTGTTGTTGAAAAATACTATCTTGGAAGCCCAGACCAGCTGTATTCCACGCTTTAAGAAAAGTGGAAGGAAGTCCAAAAAACTGCCAGCATGGTTTAAAGGTGAGGTCAGAGAGGCTGTTGTTGCCAAAAAAGCATCTTTCAGGAAATGGAAAAAAGAGCCAAACGATGAAACCTGGAAACAGCACAAGCACTGGCAAGTCAAATGCAAGGCATTGATAAGGCAGGCAAAGAGAGAATTTGAGAAGAAGCTTGCTGCGGAAGCAAAAACAAAGAGCAAAGAGTCCTTAAGATACATTTCCGCAACTGTAAACCGATCCTTCAGTTTATGCGCTCCAAAACTGTGGAACACTCTCCCACCACACATTAGGGCCATCGCTGATCTCTCCCAGTTTAAAAAGGCCTTGAAGCATCACCTTTTCATCAAATATTTCCCAGAGAACACAATAACACAAGCTCACTCAAATAGCACCAATCCCGTTCTTAACACGCAACCTCTTCTAACCCAGTAACACTTCATACCCCTCTCTCATACTAACAAGGTTCTTTTTTTCATACAATATTCCGTTCATATGTAAATAGTCAATGACTATTATTCATTGTAAATAATTACCCCGGTTACCCAAGTTTTTGTTCCTGTTCTATGTAAAAAAAACAGATAATATGTATCTTATCTGATGTTTTATTGTTCTATGTAAACCGCGCTGATTATAAATAGTGCGGTATATAAAAGATGTTAAATAAATAAATAAAATAAATAAATAAAAACGCAAAATAAAGACCTTTTCAAGTACATTCGTAGCAAAAAACCTGTGAGAGAGTCAGTTGGTCCATTAGATGATAAAGGGGTTAAAGGAGCACTAAGAGGCGACAAGGCGATAGCGGAGAGACTGAATGAATTCTTTGCTTCGGTCTTTACTGAGGAAGATGTAGGGATGTTACCCATGACTGAAGTGGTATTTAAAGATGTGGAAGAATTGAAGGAAATATCGATACATCGGGAAGATGTCTTACAACTATTAGATAAACTGAAGAGTAGCAAATCACCTGGGCCGGATGGTATACATCCAAGGGTGTTGAAAGAACTGAAATTTGAGATTGCAGACCTGCTATTAGTAATCTGTGAACTATCATTAAAATCATCTCTAATACCTGAGGATTGGAGGATCGCCAATGTAACACCAATTTTTAAAAAGGGTTCAAGGGGTGATCCGGGAAACTACAGACCGGTGAGCCTGACATCAGTACCGGGAAAAATGGTAGAAACCATCATAAAGAATAAAATTACTCAGCATGTAGATAGTCACGACCTAATGGGAGACAGCCAACATGGCTTTAGACAAGGAAGATCTTGTCTTACTAATCTGTTATGTTTTTTTGAAGGAGTGAATAAACAGGTGGACAAAGGTGAGTCGGTTGATATTGTGTATCTGGACTTTCAGAAAGCCTTTGACAAGGTCCCTCATGAGAGACTTTTGGCAAAACTAAAGAGTCATGGGATAGGAGGCAGTGTACTATTGTGGATCAGGAACTGGTTAAAAGATAGAAAGCAGAGGGTATGGCTAAATGGCCAATTTTCCCAATGGAGAAAGGTGAATAGTGGTGTACCCCAGGGATCTGTGCTGGGTCCGCTGCTTTTTGACATATTCATAAATGACCTGGAAAGTGGAATAACGAGTGAGGTTATCAAATTTGCAGATGACACAAAACTATTTAAAGTTGTTAAAACCCAGGAGGATTGTGGAAAATTGCAAGAGGATCTTGATAAATTGGAAGACTGGGCATCAAAATGGCAGATGAAATTTAATGTGGAGAAGTGCAAGGTTATGCACCTAGGGAAGAACAACCCAAACTATGGTTACACGATGCAAGGTTCCACATTAGGAACCACCACCCAGGAAAAAGATTTAGGCGTCATTGTGGATACCATGTTAAAACCCTCGGCCCAGTGTGCAGCGGCGGCCAAGAGAGCAAATAGAATGCTTGGTATGATAAGGAAAGGAATGGAAAATAAAACAAAAGATATTATAATGGCTCTATATCGTTCCATGGTGAGACCGCACCTTGAATATTGTGTGCAATTCTGGTCGCCGTATCTTAAAAAGGATATAGCGATTTTAGAAAAGGTTCAGAGAAGAGCCACCAAAATGGTAAAGGGGATGGAAGGCTACTCCTATGAAGAAAGGCTAAAAAGGTTGGGGCTCTTTAACCTGGAAAAGAGACGGCTGAGGGGAGATATGATAGAAGTCTATAAATTAATGAACGGAGTGGAACGGGTAAACGTAGATCGATTGTTTACCTTATCAGAATATAGAAAGACTAGGGGACATGCAATGAAGCTACAGGGTAAACTATTTAAGACTAATAAAAGAAAATATTTTTTCACTCAACGTGTAATCAAACTCTGGAATTTGTTACCGGAGGATGTAGTAAAGGCTGTTAGTGTAGCTGGGTTTAAAAAAGGTTTGGACAAGTTCCTGGAGGAAAGGTCCATAAACCATTATTAAGAAGGGACCCAGGATATCAATGCTTGAACCAATACAAGCATTGTGGAACCTGTGTCCCTTGGGGAAACTGCTAGGTACGTATGACCTAGATTGGCCACTGTTGGAAACAGAATACTGGGCTTGATGGACCTTGGTCTGACCCAGTATGGCATATCTTATGTTCTTATCATCAAGGTAAAAAGCAAACGAACAACCTGCAGAAGGGCATTCTCCTTATTCGCACTTTCAATATGGAACTCACTCCTGCATGAACTAAAATGTATTGACAGCGCCAATTTCTGGAAAAGGCTGAAAACATACCTCTTTGCAGAACACTTTGGAACAGATACCTAACCTAACCTCAAGACATAATGAAAACAGAAGGACAATACACAACCACAACACCCTACCCCACATGATGACTACACACAACAATAAACATGATTCACTTAACAGCGACACCCCCCAAGGATTCTAACAGCTCTACGCTTAATCTTGAAATAAACAAGTCACAATCCATCAGACCGATGTAGAAACCGGTGCCGAAGTCACACTCTATCAACTTTTTACGCCTATTTGCAGCGCACCAATAGTGCACAACTTTAATGCCGGCATGCAGAAAAAGGCTCAAATGCAAATTAGCCACACGTTTAGTCATTCATTAAACTGTTCACAAATGGTAGCGTTAAATTGGGAGAGCAAGCCAAACACATATGCACAAGAAGTCAGGGCAAGTTTGGCATGCTATCCCAAATTAACTGGGGCATCGCGTGGCTAATTTGCATATGAGCCCCGATAGTATTTTGATGGCATCAGGAGCTTTCTCTGATGTCTGCATCATCTGAAGGGAAAATATCAAATTTCCCTCAGATGACCCAGGAATCAGGGAAAGCCCGCAGTGCCATCAAAATACTGCAGGGGCCAGTGCACCTGACAGAAAGCAAATCCCTGCTGGCCCAGATCCCCCACTCCCTCCCAACTAAATAAACCTGGTGGTCCAGCAGCCCCAAACCCCCCCCCCCCTCCCAGTACCTTTACAAATGAACAGGAGCACTGCCCACACGCTCCCATTCTTGCCCTGCCATCTTGAAAAACGGCGGCGCTTGCCCCGCAGTGCATCTTGGGATGTACTAGGTGGGGGTCAGACTGCCATATAAAGCATATTTTTAGTTGGGAGGGTGAGGGTTTTAGAGCTGCTGGGCCATCAGGGATTTGCTTTCTGCCGGGGGCACCGGCACCTGACAGTATTTTGATGGCACTGGGGGGCTTTCCCCAATGCCTGGATCACCTTTGATATTTCTCCTCAGATGATCCAGGCATTGGGGGAAGCCCCCAGTGCCATTAAAATACTGTCGGGGGGGGGGGGGGCACACGCTCATGTTTAAATTACCTCAAGGCCAGGTGTAGAGATATTGGTGTTAAGGCTGTTTGCGAAATCCTCTATGCGTTTCTCTGCATTGGGCGCAGCCAATATTAGCATCCAATTTTATTATGTGCAGCTCATTTGCCTATAATTTAAATACTCTTGGCATTAATTATGCACCAGTTTTTCCTTAGCTGTTTACGCACGTGTCTGTTCCTTTTCTGCATTTGGCAGTAGCTGTAAGTGTGCTTAAAAGCAGCATTATCTGTGCTTAAAGGCCGCACTAGTTTTCTGCAATGGCCCGCATCTGTACAATGTTACTACTCCTTTACAGATAGTTATCCCACTGCCCACACTCCAATTACTTCATTGTTACACTATGTATGAAAAGCAACACTGTAGACAGTGAGATGCTGTACGCCGTGCCAGACTCCTTGAACCTCCTCCTGCACCCTCGAGCGCACCAAACACAACCATCCAGGCGTCAATGCCAGTCCAGGTTTTTGATTGTTTTTTTTAACAATAAAAGAGTTGCCTTCCAAAATTTAGAGCAGTTCAAGGAGCAGTTCTGCTACCCCTACTTCTCATTGGAGGTTAGCTCCAAAACATTGTGCCTCTGGCAGCAGCAATAATGGCCATGGCCTCCCCTTTTCCAGAACACAAAAACAGCAAACGTTCCAGCGAATCAGCACTCAGCTGTCATAGGCAGTCCTATGAACACAGTGGCCCAAAGCCCATAGTCTTTTCCTTTACAATTAAGGGTGTTGCTCAGCTACACAGTTTCATCAGCTGTGCAGCCACCCTTCCCTTCCCACCTTCAGGTTCTGTATCAGCTTGTTGAACCTGCCCCAGGCTAAAACATTCACTGTTTCAGAAAAAGTACCTCCATGGGTTCAAGGGGCCTGTCCTCCTTATACTCCTGGGCTTCCAAGGGTTCTTCCCAGTCTATTTCACTGCCCCCTTCCCTATGGAAACTAGGGATCTTTTCTAGGGTGTGGACTGCTCCACCCTCCCCCTTCCAACCTCCCTTTGGTTCCAAAGAGCATTGCCTAGTGAGCCAGGGGAACTGGGCCAGCTCAGGATCCTGCAGCGGCTCATTGGACTGGCTCTGTTCCTTCCTAGCAGGGGATAGTGAGGAAAGCACCCTTCCTCCCAGAGGCCATGCCAATTTTATTAGATCTGTAGGTTCTAGGCTGTCCCCGGGGCTATAAGGGAGCTTGCACAATCCCAAAGGAATTTTTCTTTTGTTTGTTATCACACTAATCATTACAACTGTTATCTGCAAGGGCTGCTCAGGAGTGCGATTTGGGCCAAGAAAGCCAAAATAAACTTGGAGAGACAGGCAGCCTTCGAGTGGGTATTATAGGTCCGGAAAAGCCCAAAATAAGATTACTGGGTTGCCAGAGGGTTTTAAAAATAATGAAATTGGGGGTAGTGGCAGAGAGCCCAAGCATAGTTATTGGCAGGAGCATAGTGTTTAGCCCAGAAGGGTCCCCCCAAGAGGGCACTAGGCCCAGTGAGGTTGTGGGCCTGTTTCAGGCTTCATCACAGGAGTCAGAGCCAGCCTTAAAGGGACCAGACAGCCTTAAAACAGCTGAAAATGGCCCGAAAATGAAAAGTAAGAATTTTCCAGGATTAAAAAATCCAGACTTTTTTTGATAGGGTCTCGGAAGCCGATTCAATTGATTTTGCAATTTTTGAAGTTAAAATCGCTGCATTTAGCAACATTTCAGGAAAAGGGGCGTGACTTCGGCTTAAAACTAGATGTTCATAGGGGATGATGTAAGCCCTGGGGGATGATAAAAATGGGTTTTGAGTATTTAGCTGCTCATTTAAACCACGATTTGCCACGATGTAAAAAATGACTATAAAGGCAGTACTGAAAACGTAAATGTTTCTAAAAGATGTATTTTCAATGTTGAAAAATGTTATAATTAATGATTTTACTGTATAAACTTGCATGTTTTATTGTAAAAGACGTTCCAGTTTGAGGAAAGAGGGGGGGATTCACTTCATTGTAGAGAGCAGGTCAGCTGTAACTGTCTGCTAGTAATGATGTAGGAAAGGAAAGGAGCTAGTAGCAGTCTGACAGGAGACACAGACGGAATGAGAAAATACCATGGGGTCTGTTTCGAAATGGAAAAATGGTAAAAAGGTTCAACTAAGCAAAAAGGAGATTTTTATTTGCTATAGAATGGGGCTAATACCTGACATCAGCAAGTGCAGGGACACATACCTGACCAGTTTGGAACATCAGTGAGGTAGACTTTCCAAGTCAGTTGGTGACCTTCTGTGAGTGAGTGTGGAAGTGCATTAGGGGTGCTCATGCACAGAGACCTCTGAGTATTTAATGAGCGTTTTGAAGACTGAATGAGAGTAAATGTGGGAAGAGTGTTTGAGTGAAGTCTGTTTAGCCTAGGTCCCATATAGGGTATAAGAAATAAGTACAAGTGAGTCTCCCTGAAATATAAATCATTTAAAAGGAGTAACAGGGAGCAGAGGAAAACAATTCAAGCCAGATTTTTCCTCAAAAGATTATTATGAGTGTGCAAGTAAATCCTAGGTGAAAGCCAGGGTTTATAAGAGATAGTTCAGTATTCCATGTATATATATTCATATATAAACTTGTATATAGTTTTCACACTGTTTGGTATTATATCACATTGTTTATTTGATATTTAATATGATGTTCCTTGTAAATATGTTTTGTTATATTCGACGTTCCATGTAAAACAAACATACTTGCTTTGTTGATTGTTGTTAACTGTAAACCGCAACTGAACTTTGGAAGTTGCGGTATATAAATGTGATTAAAAAATAAATAAAAATAAAATAAGAAATTAATCCTATTTTTTTTTTAGGAATTAATTGTGAGTTGGCTGTGACAGACTGAGTGATTGTCCCAATGTCGTAATGTAAAGGATATAAAGACATTTACTTAGTAAGCCAAAGAAAGGTGAGAGATTTTGAATGATCTAACTGGTGATAAATTTCAAGGAAGGGTGTGAGAGGTAGAAAGAAAGTATTAAGGTAGAAATGAGATAAGATTTCAGTGGGTGTAAGTTTGGTTTTGAGTGAAAGGTGTGATTGAAAGCGTTTCCTCCCTTTTCTAGGCTAGCCTGCTGTTTTTGATCTGACTAACCGTAATTTTTAAGTAAGATACTGGAAGAAGTTAGTGGGAAAAGAAAGTTTAATCAGATTTTGGGAAATATTAGCAACATACTTCATGTTGCCTCCCTGAACCTGCAGCATCTTTGAAGAGACATCTGTCCGGAGTGAGAATATCCAGCAAAGTTTTCAATCAACAAGGGCCCCAACGACATTTCAGGCAGCAGATGATAAGTATCCCTTTTGTGCACACAACGTTTATGAAACTTTATTTATATTTGAACTCAAATAGTCACTGGACACATTAATTGGGCACACATTGAACTAAGACAACATTCTCCTTCAAGAAGTCCTAAGGTCTAGGAGAAAGAGTGACATTTGAAATACATATGAGTTTGATATTTATTTTTATGGGTTATTCCCTTCAGTTGTAATTGTCTATACTTTGATTCATACTTACCTTAAGTAAAATTAATTGGATACATACTTACTAGAGCCCTGAAATTTGTAATATCCCGAGGTCCCAAGGCTCCTAACCTTTATTAATCTAGTATTTTTCACTCTGCCCTTTGTTTTCTTCACTCTCTTCCCTTACTGGGGAGGGGAGGGGAGGGGAGAAAAACTAGATTCCCCGGGAATATTATTTGTACCGAGTGTCACTCTATGAGAAAAATTTGACATTTACAATCATTTACCTGGTCACTGTGATTACCTTTCCATCTTCCCCAGAGAAACCCATTAGTTAAACTTACAAAGACTGTGGCACCAGGTGACAATAATAAAACAATACAGTTAGACAAAACTACACATAAAATCACAGAGATGTATTTATTTCATACTAAATAAAGCTAAAACCATTTTAAACACCCTCTAAAAATGCTTGTGCTTTAACTTTTCAGAAAGATAGAAGATCAACCTCCAATTTCAATGAATTCAGCAAAACGATTAAAAAAAAACCCAACAGCTATCAAATTGAATGAAATAAAATACATGAGGAAACTAGTAATGTTGCTTTAAGGAAATAAAAGCAAATTAGCCCAAGCAAGGAACCAGATCTAGCCACATCAGAACCTACCTAGCACTTAGCACAAGCTCGCATCCTATACAACATGAAGCATTATTTCTTGATTTGAAGCACTTTTAGATGTAATTGTTGTAAAAAAAAAAAAAAATTCTATCCAGTGTATGCAGAGGAAGCTCTGTCCCATTACCTTTTTACATGCGCTAATGTCGTACAGATTGCTAGTAGTCCTACTAGTCCTGGAGAAAGCTATAATCTTCGTAATACTCAATATCTTTAATGGGGCTAACAAAATAGATATGCTAGTATGAGTTTCTGAGACACTGATGGACCATTAAGCGGTATTACTGGCTAAAAAGGTTCTCATATATAAATAACTCTGTGTAGCAAATTTTTACTTTTTTCTTATTACTGGGTAATAAATGTTATTTTCCAATATCTTATGTCTCAAAATCATAGAACATGGCAATTATGGCCCACAAACATTGCTTTTGGGACCAGGAGAGTGATATTTTTGAAAATTACCTATTTTGCAGGACATTCTAGATAGATTTAGTGCAAAGTAAACTTGAAGTACCTTTTGGAAAATTCTAGAACTTTCTAGAGCTTTCCAGAACTTTGCAAAACCTTTGGAACTTTGTATAACGTTTAATAAAAGCCTTTTAGTGGCCATTATAACGTCACGCCTCACGTCTATATAAACAACAGATTTGCGCGAAGTGAGCACAGTCTTTCAGCAGCCTCCTTACTAACTGGAAATCTAGGAGCAAGCAACAACAAGTGTCTTAAGCTCACCAGTTTATTTTCATTCTAGCCTCTTAAGTGGACTGACATAGCATTAAGAGGCTGTAAGTATACGCAGATGCATTTTGCTATGTCTGTGGCAATTTTATCAAGACAAGAGTGAAAAAGTACTCTATGGAAGCATCTGCCAAGATGTGTGAAGCTTACAAGGCATATTTCGACATGCCTGTTGGGGATCAGGACAAACCCTCGGCGCCTCATTTTCTTTGCAAGCACTGCAAGAAAACTCTGGAAGAAGATGGACAATTGATGCCTGCTTAGACTGTGGCGTTTTTATGATATAAAAAATCTTTATTGTTACTGAATTTTTACATAATGTATGAAATATTTAGCAAGAACATCATTAATTCAAAATAAATTTTATCATTATAATTATTTTTAATTTTCACATTTTTATTTTTTCTTTGGCAGGATGGTACAGAGGGGAAAAGAGAGTTATGAAGTTCGCTATCCCAAGAATTTGGCGGGAAATCGCTGACCATTTGAGCAATTGCTACTTCTGCACGGTGGATCCTTCCATACGTCGGACTGGCAAGAATGCTTCTTATGTCATGTATCCAAGCATTCCTTCATCCATTGCTCTGGTGCCACACTGCCCAGAGCTCCCTGTACCCACTCCTCCGCAGAGAAAGCAGCTGTCTTCACAAGAAGCAATTCACAAAACGAAGAAGACATTGCAGATGTAGATTACAATATCAGAGGGAAACCCTTATTACCCAAACCAAAATGACATCAATGACTTGGTCAGAGTTCTTGGTCTCACCGAGTCCAATGACAAGCTTTTGACGTCCAGGTTCAAGCAGTGGAACTTGTTGGGTGAAAGCGTGCAAGTCAGAGGAAGCTTCACCACACTTTTTCTAGCTTCTTCAGTATTTGGGCTCTGCTTGTGCCACAATTCGATTGGTCTGTTCGACACTATCGGAATTGCATATAACCCAAAGGAGTGACGCCTGTTCATTGGAGTGGAGGAGTGGCCTAGTGGTTGGGGCAAAGTACTTCGGGCCGGAAGGTCGGGGGTTCAAATCCCACTACAGGACAGCAACCTTGGGCCGGAAGGACTGGGGTTTCTAGTCCCACAGGTGCTCCTTGTGGTCTTGGGCAAGCCACTTAACCCTCCATAGCCCATGTTCCCTGTAAAATAGTTATCTCCAAGTTATAATGCCCTGTTCAATGTAATTTCAGTTTGTTCAATGTAAACTGCACTGATGCAGAATAGCACGGTATATAAGAGAATGTAAATAAATAAATAATTGACAGCTCTTCCAGGAGCCTCAAAGCCGTGCTGCTACATAATGGGAACAAGTGCCCATCTCTTCCCCTAGCTCACTCAGTGAGCAAAAATTACAGCAGCGTCAAGACCTTGCTAGAAGCCTTGAAGTATGCCGAGTACAGCTCGGAGGTTATTGGAGACTTTAAAATGATGGCATCTCTGATGGGTCTCCAAAGCGGTTTTACCATGTTTCCCTGCTTTGTCTATGGGACAGCAGGGACACCGCAGCACACTACCACAAGTGGAGACTGGCCACAGCGAACTGAATTTTCTGTTGGGACAAAGAACATGAAGTGGGAGCCACTGGTGGAACCACAGAAAGTGCTGATGCCACCACTGCACATCAAATTGGGCCTTATAAAATAATTTGTCACAAATCTAGAGAAAGAGTTGACAGTCTTCAAGTACCTTCAAGACTTGTTCCCTAAACTGTCTGAGACAAAGTTCAAAGCTGGTGTCTTTGTTGGACCACAAATAAAAAAGATTCTTGAGTGCATGGAATTTCCCAAGCTGCTTATTAAAGCGGCTTGGAACAGCTTTGTTGCAGTGGTTCATAGCTTTTTGGGAAATCACAAGGCCGAAAACTATGTGCAGCTGGTTGAGACTCTGGTTAAGAATTACGGCAAAATGGGCTGCAGGATGTCTCTCAAAGTCCATATTCTTGACGCTCATCTTGATAAATTCAAGGAGAACATGGGAGAGTACTCAGAGGAGCAAAGCAAACATTTCCACCAGGATATACTGGAATTTGAATGCCGCTACCAAGGACAGTACAACAAGAACATGATGGGAGACTACATCTGGGGGCTTATTCATGAAAGTTATTTATAATATAATTGTAAATGTTGAAAATTGACTCACTTCTAAATGTTTTATGGTCTTTCTTGAATAACTTAAATATAAGTAAATATTATATATTGTGCCTTTTTGTTCACATAAAATAAAAAAGCCTGTTTAACAATGGGAATATGTCAATTTTAGAAATATCAATCTCCTGTTCATAAAATTAAAGTTTAATGAGAATAATAACCATTTTCCATACTTCCGCAAGCTCATAAAAGCTTTCCTATTCAGAGAACATTTTGGAGAATCAATTACTTTTTAATCCTGGCTACCTAAGAAATTTACATTTAATCTTTATATCACCCAATACTTCACCAGAAACAAGACACAGGACAATGGTTTCCATTTCAGGAACAAGCATTTCAATCTAACTTTTATCCAACAATTAGCTAAGATTAAGCTATATTTACTCAAATACTAGATGTAATTAGTTGATTGTTATTTATTTATTTATATTCTCTTATATACCGCGCTATTCTGCATCAGTGCAGTATATAAGTGTTATCCCTAGTTATCATCAGTGTTATCCCTAGTTATTGTTACGTTTCCAATCTTTTCAATTGTTTTACTACTACAACACACTTTGTTATACATTCCATGTAAATCATTTATGTTTTAATACAATTTTGAGCTCAATATAAACCACCTTGATTTGTGAAAGGCGGTATAAAAGTGCACATAAATAAATAAACAAATAAGCAAACAATTAGGAAATAACGGTCACTAGCCAAGAACAAAAATTGTGTTACACAATGTAATTGCTTAAATATGAAGACACAAACAATTCCCCCAAACTGGAAATCAAGCTGTTCAGTAAGACATAGAATATATGTCTCACAGGATATATGGGATCAGGTCTGTGGTCATTAGTTGTATAAAAAAATTCAAGACTTACAATGTCAAGACTAATATCTACATCCTATAGAATTTCTGCTCAGTGAGTTTATTTAAAACTGTCTATACCAACTTCCTGAACATAAGCAGAACACCCAAAGCAATGTAAGTTTAGCTCTAGCATAAACTTTCTGGCCATCATCCTTTCCCTAGATTTTTCAACTCCTTCAGAGAAGAAAATGAGGGGCCTTTCAGAGATATGTCTCAAAAAATATGTGCATAGTAGGCATGCAGTTGACCTTATTGTTTTAACATCTATATTTTTGCAGAATTAACAATCAAATATTGAAACAGTATGTACACAAGTAAATCTGTTAGCCTAATATAAGCTTAAAGGTACGGTACACATGCATTAGCCCCTCTACTAAAAAACTAACTCATAAAGACATGAAAAGTGAAAATTAACTCAAGATCATTTCAAGTTCGTTTTGTATTATTGCTCCTTGTCCTGGCTATGGCCTAACATTAAAAGATTCACTAAAACGTGAACCCATGTACGATACAAAGGGGGGAGGGCGCTGTATGTTACTAAGCCGGTGATGCTTCAACAAGCATCCTGTGTGGAAACTTTGATGTGTAAATGGCTCAATTTATAATGGCCTAACCCAACATCAAGCGTTGCTACACCAGAATATTTCCTGCTAATGTTTTCATCCTTGTCAAACAGTGTATCCTGTCCCTATTTAAAAAAAAACAAGGGATGCAAAAATAACCAGCTCTAGGACACGCTTCTTCCATCAGAAGCTAAAGGTGGAATTTCTGCCGAAAAGGGAAAAACTGATCCCCAGGAGACAAGCAGAGATCGGCCTGAAGATGGTGTCAATGCTGGGGTAACTGATCACGCTAGGGGCAAAACACTGTTGATAGACGAGTGCTAGCGATCGGAATAAATCTTTATGCTGGGGATCGGGGAATGCTACTGATGCTGGGGTGCTGCCTCACGGGGCGGACTCTTCCTCCTCCTCCAGCTTCCCCGCATCCTCTCAGGGCGCAGCCACAATATTGGGCATGGTCACCACTGGTTGGGACCCTCCACAAGCTAACAACCGGCGTAATAGGACCTGCATCCCCCTCCCGCGCTGAGGCGGCCGGACTCACCTCAGTATGCAGGATGGGGACACAGCCCGCCTCTTTCTCGTACTCATCCATGCTGTCCGCCATTTTGCTGTTAAATCCTACGGTGCATTATGGGTAAGACAGGAGCGGGACAGGAGGCGCGCGCATGCGCGGGGGAGGTGTGACCGCGCGTCGTCGCTGACTGCGGCAGGAGGAGGACGGAATGGGAGACAACAGGGCTCATGTGCTCCGGCAGCCCTGCACTGCCTCACATCTTAGGCAGGGAATAGTTCTCCCCCCCGGCCATAGATAATCCTATCAGGCTTAACACAACCAGGCAAGGAGTCGTAGCACACCTAGAGAGCTGTACTACAACACTGCCCCTTAACCTGGCCATTGAGGCACTGGCACTCCGCCCTGCCTCATGCAACCCAAGCAGGGAGCAGCACTAGTAGCGGCCCACATGGCCCTGGGAAAGAAGCTGTTGGGGGAGAAAAGAGTTGCCGAAGGAACACCAGGATGAAGTAATTAAAAGATACAGGTTAGAAAGAAGCTATCAAACACTGTCAGTATGTTTGAATATCACCTGTCACACAAACTGTAAAACCTCCAAACCATCTCTTTCGATACAGCAATGCCTCACCTATTTTGTTCTTTATTAATTAATTTTATATACAGCTTACAGTTGGTTGTAAATGTAGCTTTTTAATATTATAAAGAATAATTCCATCCATGATGTTACATACTATATAATTCAAAAATCATTGCCAAAATTTGATCATCAAGAGAAGCCAATATCACTGCCTTCCATAAAATGCGAGGGGACCTTCACCTTATATTAATCATTTATTCAAAGTCTTACTCTAATCAAGTCTGTTCATTCAATATGTGATGTTTTAAAATAACTGGTCTGAAGAAGTCCTGCAATTAAATCAACTAAATTTCATTGCCAAAATCTCATTTTTCAGCATGTTGTTAGTGTAAGACAGCACTTCTTAACCCTTTCCACTCAGCTGTTACCCCATGGGACATTAAAATTTTCCCATTCAGATGGTCTGCCCCATCTGTGGGACATATGAATAATATGCTAATTTGTGGCCTGTAAGTCCCGCCCTGGGCATAAATACTTCTTGATGGCAAGTAAGAAAAGACATTTTACAGCTGTTTTAAGTAGCGAATATATTGATATTCTGATCTGACGTGAGCAACATAAAAAATTTGAGTGGAAAGGGTTAAAAAGGAAAATTGAAAAACCTTGTACAAGTCCACAGGTCAAGTAGTATGAATTCATGTTTTGAGTGGCCTTCAATAACCCAGTATCAGATAGACTCAATCAATAGACTTCAATCTTGAAGTGCAACCATCACTTTGGATTTTTTCTAGCAATTCCAGAGAGAGCTCTTCTTGGCTGAATGAAGATCTCAATGAGGCTTGTATTCTCCATTCTGCCTTGTAGGTGGTGCAGGGCCTGTCCATAGAGAACCCATGAAATCCCATTAGAGGTGGAGTAATATGTTTATGATAAGAAAATCCCATAGCATCTACACAGCAGAATTTTGAACCAACTGTAAAGTGCTTACCAAGGATTTCGGCAATCCAAGAAAAGTTGAATTGCAGTAATCAAGTCTTAACACCATCACTTATATTACAAAAGGAATTTTAGTCGTCTTGAAATTAAGAGAAGGGTAGAGTCACATCATGATGACAGTTTGCTAGTTTGGTTTGAGGCAGCTGTATTCTTAATGGGAAACTTGCAAAGCTAAGGGGGGCTGCAGCCCTCACAGCCCCCCACAGCTTCTACACCAGTCTTTTCAAGTAGTGCAGGTCCTGTGGATGCTTACCTTACTCGTCTGCCAAGGTCTCTGGCTTCAGGAGAGGTTACTACGATTGCAGATACTTCAGGGCTGGGCAGCCCGGTCTCTGCGTTGGAGTTATCATCTCCCTTCTCTGATACGTGGCCTGTGCCAAAAGCAGTGTGTCTTCAGAAGAAGAACTTACGTAACAACACCCTGAAATGGTTCACCTCCTACCTAAACAACCGCACACAGCAAGTAAAATGCAGGGAAAAGAAATCAGCTCAATTTACCACCAAACAAGGAATATCACAGGGGTTGGCCCTGTCATCAGTGCTATTCAATATCTATATCCAGCCCATATGCAGCATAATCAGACAACACAACATACAATATCACCTGTATGCAGACGATATAATGGTGTACACCCCAATCGACCTGTGCATCCCTGACATAAGGTCAATGACCGAGTGCCTCGAACATATGAACACTTGGCTCGCCGACAATAACCTCAAGGTAAACTTTGATAAGACTGAAGCAATGTTTATTTCCAGGAGCACAACATTCAACCCACCCCAAGAAATCAACATACTACACAGGACAATCACAACAAAGGATGAAGTAAAGTATCTCGGTGTCATCATAGACAAGAACCTGAATCTCCATTCCCACATTAACAAGACTGCAGCAAAAGTGTACCACCGTTTAAAGATCATCAGACAACTTAAGTCAATCCTCAGCCAAGAACATTTCCGCACAGTATGCCAGGCAGTCATCACCCCCATACTGGACTATGGAAATTCACTATATTAGGGGTTATCCAAACACTCTGTACACCCACTTCAATTGGTTCAAAACACTGCAGCGCGCAAAATCACAGGCACGTCCAAATACGAACACATAACACCAGTACTCCGACAGCTGCACTGGCTACCCATAATAGCATGGGCAAAATTCAAGGCAACCCTAATCATCTTCAAGACCATATAATAATGCTCAGCAGAAATTCTACAGATCACAATAACCAAAGACATAAGCAGCAGACCCAGGCGAACCCAAGGCAGCAATAGACTCCTCACCCCAGCCGGATACCACAAAACAAAGCAATCAACTTCCAGAAGAGCCATCTCACTCTTGGCGCCGGACCTATGGAACTCGCTCCCTGAGGAACTAAGAGCACAAAAGGACCTCAAGGACTTCCACAAATCCCTCAAAACCCACCTGTTCATGGCCTCATATGAACAAGTACCTTAATTCCCAATCCACGCAGCCTTGCCGATACAGCCACCAAACACCAACATCTCAGACCTGGGACTGTGGGAAGAGCCTGCTGTTCCTGATATTTTGCTGGTGACATTTGCCCTTGTGTCAAATAAAGAGTGACTTTTAAGGCTCTTTTTCTGCAAAAGGAATCTTTTCTTTCGAGGGTTCAAAATTAAGATCTTTCCCAACTTGGCGAAAGCTACCCAGCATCGCCACAAAGTTTCTTCTGATGCATCCAGGGGTTTTGCAGTGGAAGGGCTTTTTTTCCTTAAACATCCTTGTAAATGCCTGGTGAAATATCAATCAATCTGTTGTTTTTTACGAGCCCTCCCAGCTGCTAGCCTTTGTGAATGTGAGATGACTTGAAGCCTCTATTGACTCCATGCCTAATGTGGCATGATTTAATATATGCCAGAAGCTTCACCTAGCTCCATTACTTGTAACTTTTATACTTTGATGTTTTTTCTTATGACTAAACCCACCCCGTTCCTCCTTTTTGTTGTGGGCTAGGGTGAGCGGACAGTTACTGCTGCTTTTTGTGCTTAAAATAGCTTTCTTATGTGTATTTGTGTATACTGCTGTTTGGCTTTATTCAGTACCAGGATCGTTTTGTTAACTTTCTTGGATATAAGTGAAAATTGCATAAAATATATATTTTTTAAAATTTTAAGAGAGGATCTCTTTTTTTTTAGCCTGAAGTTCACGATCTTAACACAACTTGTCAACTTTGCTAAGGTTTTTTCTGGGTTCTCCTAGGCCAAAACAGCTAGTTATATATCATCATATATACTAATATGTTGCTCCGTAGGCCAACTATACTTGCCCAGTTAGCTGCAAATAGAAATTAAAAAGCACCAGAGACAAATATGAACAGTGTTATCCAGACTGAAACTTCATCTGCTAATCTGTTGAGAGTGATCTGAGAAAGAAATGGAGCCTTTATTTATGTGCTTGTTTATTAAATTAGATATGCCACATATCAACCAAGGTACCAGCATCCTTTCTCCAACAGAGATCAGCCTGAGTTGCAAGTACCCGGCTGATTCCTAAAAGTAGATCTATTTCTCATAGTTAATTTCCAGAGATGAGTGACAACTCTCCCAAGTCTATCTGACTAATAATATTTTATGGGCTTCTCCTTGTCCAACCCTCTATGCTGGTCACCATGACCACATCGTCCAGCAACATATTCCACATCTTAATTATGCGCTGCATGAATAAAATTGCTACAATTGTTTTCAATCTGCCGTTCATTAGTTTCATGGAGTGTCCTCTTATCTTTGTGTTATCTGACAGGTTAAATGACTGCTCCTTATTTAACTGTTACTTTCCACTCATAATCTTATAAACCTCTATCATATTCCTTCTCAGTTGTTTTCTCTGTTTAGACTCCCTTCACAAAGAAGGTGTTCTATATGCTTTTGTAATTTCTCTGAACATTTTCTAGTTGCAGTATATACCCTTTTTGAGATGGGGTGGTCAAAACGGCACACAGTAATAAAGGTGCAGATGCAGCAAGGACCTATACAGGTGCCCAATGATATTCTAAGTTTTGTTCCCCTTTCAAATAGTACTCTGCTTCTTTTAGCAGCCATGGCACGCTGAGCCCAAAATTTCAATGAGTTATCCATAATGACTCCAATAATTTTCTTGTGTAGAAACTCCTAACTCAGAATCCACCATTTTTTTACCTGTAAAAGGGATTATTTTTCCTGTTATGCATTACTCTGCACTTGTCTGTATTAAATTTCATCTGCCATTTAGCTATCAAATCTTCTAGTCTCATAAGCCCTCTGCTTTTTTAAGCAGAAGAACACTGTAGGAATCAGGGGCTTCTTTGCCTGCTATCATAAGAAATAAAGAGAAATTAGACTTGCCTGCTAATTGTGGTTCCTTGAGGAACTCCAGTCTAATCCAGTTCCGCACCTCTGGGTAGTGTACCTCTTCCAGCAGCTTGGAGACTGAGCATGTCATGTTTTGATGACCTCCTGTACTTATGCAGCTGGCACCGCCTACCAGCCCCAGTAATCTATTGACAAAGCAGACTCAGAAACAACAAATAAGTAGTTAAAACAGAAAAATCAAGGTATATCTAAATAACCGCTACTCCCTTCCCCCTCTCTTGAGGAAGGAAGCGCCTTCTCTCTTTTAAATGGGAAGGCTTACCTGTGGAAAACCTGGGAAATGCCCTCCCAACACGGAGCGTAAGACAGACAGCCTTTCCAGTCCCCCCCCCCACCCCCCCGGATACTGGCATCCTCCTTGGAACCGCCTGTCAGTACACAGGAAATGATCTACCTAGACGGAAGCGCCAAAAACATCTCACTAAGAATGCCCAAGGGTGGAATCCGGGACTGGACTGGAGTTCCTCAAGGAACTACAATTAGCAGGTAAGTCTAATTTCTCTTTCCTTATCGTCCCTCCAGTCCAGTCCTGCACCTCTGAGATGTAACAGAGCAGTTAAATTAATGGGAGGGACCTGCATCACCAGCCTGAAGCACTGCCACTCCGAACCGTGCGTCTCCCACCACTTGTACATCCAGGCAATAATGCTTTGCAAAAGTAGGGAGAGAAGACCACGTCGCCGCCTTACAAATCTCCACTGGCAGTACTAAGCTATACTCTGCCCACAAGGCTGCCTGAGCCCTCGTGGAATTGCCTGCAATCCCATCGGCACCACTGTAACCTTCAAGATATAAGCCGACACAATCGCTTCTCTAATCCATCTGGAAATGGAGGCCTTGGTCGTCGCCTCTCCTTTGTGTGGCCCCTCCCCCTCCAAACAGCACAAATAAATGATCCAATTTCTGGAAGGATGCAGTCCTCTTCAAATAACGTCTCAGGACTCTTCTGACATCTAACAGGCACAACTGCGAACTAGCGGAGCCCATCCCCGCCCCCATAAGGGTCAGCAGGGACACCGACTGATTCAAATGAAAAGGCAAAAACACTTTAGGCAGGAAGGAAGGTACCGGCTGAAGGACCACCTTCTCCCAAGAAAAAAAAAGGAAGGGTTCCTGGTACAATAAGTCCTGAATCTCCGAGATCCTGCGCGCCGAGCAAATTGCCACCAGGAAGGCCAATTTCAGCGTCAAGAACATCAGTGATGCACTTTCCGAAGGTTCTAAAGGTTCACTGGTAAGTGCTGCCAGCACGAGATTAAGATCCCATGGCGGCACTACCGCCCTCCTTGGTGGCCGAATGTGACTCACCGCCCTCAGAAAACATAGCATTTCTGGGTGCGTACCAAACGACACTCCTTGAACCTTTTCACGATAACGGGAAATTGCTGCCAGCTGCACCCACAAGGAGCTTGCGGCTGGTCCCTTATCGAAACTGTCCTGCAGGAAGGACAAGATCTCCGGCACTGATGTCGTGGATGGGAGAGAGTGCTTATCCCCACACCACACCTCAAAGATGCACCACACGCAGATAAATGCCAAACAAGTAGACCTTTTCCGAGCCTTCAGTAAGGTGGCTATCACCGGCCCCAAATAACCTTTTTGCCTCAGCTTCACCCTTTTAAGAGCCATGCCGTAAGTGAGAATTGATCCACCTGAGTCATGCTCACCAGCCCTTGCATCAAAAGATACTCCTGAGCCGGAAGCCGCCACGGTCTGTCTGCCAGAATCCTCACCAGATTGGCATACCATGGCTGCCTTGGCCAATCCAGGGCTATCAGAATGACCAACCCCCAGTGTGCCTCTATCTGCTGAACCACGCGGCCTATGAGCGCCCACTGAGGGAAGACATAAGAGCAGGACCTCCTCTGGCCACCTTTGCATGAGGGCGTCCAGACTCTCTGACATCCTTTCCTTTCTCTTGCTGAAAAACTGGCTCATCTTGGCTGACTGGAATGTCGCCATGAGCTCCATGACTGGGTGCCCCATGGATACACCACCTGCTCGAACACTTCCTGGTTGAGTGTCCACTCACACGGATCCATTTGCACCTGGCTGAGGTAGTCTGCTATCATGCTGTCGACTCCCACAATGTGTGCCGCCGATAAGGCCTGCAGATGATTCTCTGCTAAGATGAACAGTCCCTCTGCCTCGTCCTCTAAGGCTGCGCTGCCCGTGTCTCCCTGACAGTTGATGTAGGCTATCATGGTTGCATTGTCCGACAGGACCCGGACTGCCTTCCTGTGCAACCAGGCCCCAAAGCTCTGGAGTGGCAGGAGCACCACCTGCATCTCTAACCTGTTGATGGACCACAGGGCCTCCTGCGAGCTCCATTGTCCTTGAGCAAACCATCCCTCACAATGGGCCCCCCAACCGGTTAGGCTGTCATCAGCAGGATTCACACTGGAACTCAAGGGGCATGCCCCCCTCCAGACTCCCCATTTGCAACCACCAGCATAGTGCCTGCCTGGTCCGCCCGGGACATGGGAGTTGTTCGGACAAGGGCTGACTCTGGTGGGACCACTGCCTCAGGAGAGCTCTCTGCAATAGGTGCATATGTGTTCTTGCCCATGGGACCAGCTCGACTGTGGCTGCCCTAGTTCACAGTACCTGTAGGTAGTGCCAGGCCGACGGCTTGGCCATTTGCAAAAACTGGCGCACCAGCTGCCGCAGCCCCTGCGTGCACTGCTGCATCAGAAAGACCTTTCCCATGCTGGTATCGGAGTGCACCTGCAAATACTCCAGCTCCTGAGATGGCACCAAATGACCCGTTTTACCACCCAGATGAGACTTTACAAAAATTGCACCACTCTCTTCGTCACGTCTTTGCTCTCACTTCTGGACTTTGCCCGGATCAGCCAATCGTCGACATACGGGTGTACAAGAATTCCTTCCTTGTGCAGGGCGCCGCTACTATCACCATCACCTTGGTAAAAGTACAAGGCGCCGTGGCCAGGCCTAACGGTAACGCCCAAAACTGAAAATGTCCCATTGGGACCGCAAAACAGAGAAACCTCTGATGTTGTGACTAAATTGAAATGTGGAGATACGCTTCCGAGAGGTTGCAAGATGTCAAGAACTCCCCAACTATTACTGCGACTATGACGGACTGCAAGGTTTCCATGTGAAAGTGCAGCATCCACAGACAACTATTCACGCCCTTGAAATCGAGGATTGGTCGAAAGGACCCTTCCTTTTAGGGCACCATGAAATAAATGGAGTACCGACTGCAGCTGTATTGGTCCCTGGGCATCGGCACCAAGGCTCATAGCTGCAAAAGCCTTGCCAAGGTTGTTTTTACCGTCACTGCCTTGCCTCGTACTTTGCAGGGTAACTGAACGAAAGAGTGGCCCACTGGACACACCCACTCGAGAGCATAGCCCTCTTGGATGATCCAAGATCCACTGGTCCAACATAATTTGGACCCAGGCGGACTAGAACTCCCGCAGAGGACCTCCAACGGGAAGCAGCCCCACCTGGGCCCGCCTCGCTTCATTGGGGTTTCCTTGCTGGAGCGGCTCAAGGCAATCTGCTACCTGAGGCGAGGGATGAGATGGCGCCTCCCCCCTGGAGCGGGGGGGGGGGGGTGGTGTCTTTCTCAAAACTCCAGTTAGGGACTGAACCAAACCAAAAAACTAATTATGTAATGTGGAGGAAATGCAAGATGTTTGCACACCAAGGAACTAAAAGAAAGAGCGAGAACCGCAGCACTGTTTATAACACCAAATTATAACTCATTTTTATTTTGTTATTATAAACTGCGTTATGGTTCTTGCTTTTTTTCTTTTTTAACATATATTTTGCATCCACAGAACCCCCTCCCTCAACAATGAGTGCAGAGCAGAACCAGGACATTCACCCACAGAACTCAATATCTTAAAAAAAAAATCTGATTCAGACCATCTCACTAACAACAAACCTACTATACTATACCATACCAGCTCAACTTCCAAAACTCACATAAGGAGCCTACCCAAAATAGCATAACTGTAAATACTGCAGCGGGCCCTGGAACATCCAAACACTATTTGTAAAACTGAACAATTTAGATCCCTACATACAAACTCCATGTTAACAGAACACCTGGCCTTGGCCACAAACTCAGAACACAGACCCTCACCAAAGTACAGAATAAGTGACCATAACCTAATAACAAACATATATAGATAAAAATTAAACTGAAACCGCAAAAAGTCAGATTCTGCATTCAATGCCAGAGAAATAGAAAGAGATGCATTTCCCTGTACTTTATAAACTATGAAGATAGCACCGTTCATTAAATTGAAAATAAAATTCTCTTCTACCTTTATTGTCTGACCATTTTATTCTTGATCATGCTTGTCCCAATCTGAGGTTTCTGCTTTCCTCCACCTCCTAGTGCCCCCCCACCCCCCCATCTACTTCCTCCCAGGGGCAGCATGATGGTGGTGCAGAGCCATGTACGGAGATTCATTGCAGCATTATTTGCATACATTTAGTTAGCTTTATTTTAAAATATATATGCTACCAATCTAAAATCCTAGATGGTTTCCAAACATATACATGCAATTTAGTAAAATGGATGTTACAATAAAAGACATAATAAAAAAAAAAATAAATTTGATTAATGAAAAGCCACTTACACAGCCCCCCCCCCAGTCAGACCATCACCAATCTGCACATTATATTTATTTTGCTATGACCAGATGAGGAGGGAAGATATCAAATGAGAAACTAATCCTGGTAGCCATGAATTCAAACGTTGGATTGGATTGTGCTAGAACTCAAAGTCCGGAACTCAGCAGCAGTGAAGATATCAGGCTACTAAACAAAATTAAACTGAGTCATTCCGTTAAACATTTTAAATTTCCTTTAATCTGAGCTGACAAAATATTTTAAATTTCAGTTTGGCAGCATAAAGAACACAAAACTGCAAATCTCAAAGACAATACATATTCCAGTCTCCGCCCCCCCCCCCAACCAACACCCTAAAGCACCTCCATTTCCACAAAAACAGGAGCAACTTGGTGCCCCAACACAGCACTTCCCACCCTGAAAAACAAGAGAGACCTTGTAACCAAGAAAGGCTTGGCAACCCCTACATAACTCCTGAAACGGCACACTGGACCAGTATGGTGATAATGTAAATATATATTCTGCAAAAGAACAAAGGAAATGCAAGATGCTCGCCCACCAAAGAGCTAAAAGAAAAAGTGAGAACCACGGCACAGTTTATAATGCAATGCAATGTATGCCTTTGAGTCAATGCTGACTCCTGGCGACCCAGAAGCTCCTGGGTTTTCTTGGCAGTGTGACCGGAAGTAGATTGCCAGCCCTTTTTTCCGAGGTAATGGAGGGTTAAGTGACTTGCCCAAGGCCACAAAGAGTGCTAGTGGGAATCAAACCCAAATTATAACTCATTTTATTTTGTTATATAGTGTCTTATGGTTCTCACTTTTTCTTTTTGAATATATATTCTGCATCCACAGAAACCTCTCCCTCAACAATGGGTGCAGAGCAGAAGTAGGACATTCATCCACAAAACTCAATATATTTAAAAAAAAAATCAGATTCTGGTCATCTCAACAACAAACATTCTCCAGTACCAGGTATATTGGGAACGAATATAAACCCTTACAAAAGTCACCAAAGATCTACAAGGCCAAATCTACCATACCATACCAGGATAAACTTCCAAAACTCACATAAGGAACCTACCCAGGAAAACAACACATTATTAATACTGCTGTAATCCCTAGAACATCCATACACCTATTTGAAAAGCTGAACCAGTACTGTATAGATCCCTATGTACAAATTTCATGTTAACAGAACACATGGCCTCAGTCACACACAGAACACAGACTCTCACCAAGTACAGAATAAGTGACTACAACCTAAAGTAAAAATAAAAATTAGTATATACATGTAAACCGCTCTGATGCGTAAGTAAAGGGCAGTATATCAAATGCCTAAACCATAACCTTAAACTGAATCCCTAAGAAGTCAAACTTCGCATGAAGTGCAACATCAGATAAATAAGAGATATAGTTCCCCATAAAGATCGTGCAAGGTCCAAGCACTAAATTGAAAATAACATTATTTTTTCTAACTTTGTTGTCTGATCATTTTATTCTCTGATCATGCTGGTCCTGATCTAAGGCTTCTGCTTGTCTGTCTTCTCTTAGCTTTCTTTCCATGGTCTATATTCATCTGCTATTTCTTGTCTCTTCTTTTGTTTTCTTCACTTCCTTCCATCAGCCTATTTCTAGTGCTAGTAAGCCTCTCCAGTATCAGCCCCCTTTTCCAGTCCTCCCCTCTCAGTACCTTCCACTTTCACCCCCCTTGCATTCCCAGGACTTCCACTGCTGTCCACTCCCTTCCATTCCCCCTCTTTCCCCACTGTCCAGCCCCTTCTAGTCAAAATACCATCTCAGTGCCAGTGTCCCCTTCATTCCAGCCCCACCCCCATTACCCAGCCACCTACCAGTCCCATCACAAGTGTCAGCTCCCTTCCATCCCCCTTCAGTCCCATCCCTATCCCCAGATGTCAGTTCCCTTTTATCCCTCTCCTAGTATCACCCTTCCAGTCCCCCTCCAGTACCATCCCCAGGTATCAGCTCCTTTCCAGCTCCCTCCTCCCCCCTCATGTCAGCTCCCCACCTTCCCATGTCAGCTCCCTTCCAGCCCCCTCCTCTCCCCGTCAGCCCCCTTCCAGTCCCCACCTTCCCCCCATCTCCGCTCCCTTGCAGACCCCACCTTCCATTGTCAGTTCTCTTCCAGCTCCCTCCTCCCCCTTTGTCAATCCAGTTGCAGACCCCACCTTTTCCTTATCAATTCTCTTCTAGCACCCTCCTCCCTTCCATGTCAGCCCCATTGTAGATCTCACCTTCCCCTCTTGTCAATTCCCTTCCAGCCCCCTCCTCCGCCCATTTCATCCCCATTGCAGACTCCATCTTCCCCTCATGTCAATTCTCTTTGAGCCCCCTTCTCCCCTGTGTTAGCCCCATTGCACACCCCACCTTCCCTCATGTCAATTCCCTCCCAGCTCCCTTCTTCCCCATGTCAGCTCTGTTGCAGATCTCACCTTCCTCTCATGTCAGTTCCCTTCCAGCCCCCCTTGTCAGCCCAGTTGCAGACCCCACCTTTCCCTTGTCATTTCTCTTCCAACCCCTTCCCCCCTTCATGTCAGCCCCGTTGCAGATCTCACATACCCCTCATGTTAATTCAGTTGCAGACCCCACCTTTGCCTTCTCAGTTTTTTCCAGCCCCCTCCTCCCCCCATGTCAGCCCCATTGCAGATCTCACCTTCCCCTCATGTCAATTCCCTTCCAGCCCCCTTGTGTCAGCCCCGTTGCACTTTTTTTTTTTTTTTAAACTTTTGAAGGCGAAGTGAGGCAGCTGTTTTGGGGGCAGTTTTTGCCACCCTCAAAACTTTGCTGTCTGAGGCAGCCGCCTCAGTTCACCTCATTATAGAGCGGCCCCTGTTCCTTTGCTCCGGAAAAGCACTGGCTCCAATGCCTCTGCCTGCATTCCGGAAACCCCTGCCCCCTAGAGGGGAATCTGCCCCTCTGGCATGGGGCAAAGCAGGAAGCTCGAAACTGCTTGAAGTCTCTCGGCTGCCCTCTCGACGAAGGAGGGAAGCGACTCTGCTTTTGCTTATCCTCTGGCAGACGCCCATCGTTGGCTTCCACCAAGTCCTTTACTAGCTTTTCCAGATCCTCTCCGAATAACAGTTTACCCTTAAAGGGGAGCTTACTAAGGCGAGACTTGGAGGAACTGCCTGCCACCCAGTTCCTCAGCCATAGATAGCGGTGATCCGCCATCAAGGAAGCCATGCTTTTTGAGAGCCCTCTAATGAGATCATAGTGGGTGTCCACTAAGTAGGCAGACCCTGACTCCAATTTAGCTGCCTCTCCTGGCTGCTGAACCCGCTGAGACCAATGGAGACAAGCTCTAGCTACCCAGGCCCCACAAACGGAGGCCTGGAAGGCAAGGACGTTGACATCAAATGCCTGTTTCAGCAAGGTTCCAACTTCCTATCCTGGCCATCCTTGAGGGTCACGCTGCCTTCTACTGGAATTGTGGTCTTCTTGATGACTGCCAATACTGCTGTGTCCACCTTCGGTGACCGAAACAGTTCATCATGCTCGTGCTCCAGTAATGGGTACAGGCGAGCCATAGTCCGTACCCCCCTGAGGCCTGCCTCCGACAGGTTCCACTCCTCTTGGATCATTTGCTTGACCACTCCGTGTACTGGGAAAATCCTCTGTGGTTTCTATACAGCCTGAAGCAGAGGGTCCTCTAAGGTATCTTCTTCAGCCGGCACCCCCGTTGGCATGTTAAGGGCCTTCAAGGACTCTGCGATGAGTGCCACCAACTCTTCCCAATGGAACTCTCGAACCACCCGTGACTGATCCTCCTGCTCCAGGATATCTCCTTCCTCTGTCCTCACCCTGGAACTCTAGTTCCGTGTCCAAGTCCTCACCGTCCAGACCCTCAGATAGAGGAGAGTGCACTTGATCCTCCTCTGAGATCTGCACATTCTTGGAGGCTGTCACCTCTGTCTCGCTCTCCTCCTTGTCCACTGCTTTCTTTGCACCGTGGTCCTGCGCCAGAGGCCCGCTCCCTGACCCTTGTTGGCACATACAAAAGGCCTTGTGCAGCAGCAGTATGAACTCAGGTGAAAAATCTCCCGGCAATCCTACCTCTCCCTGGTTCCACGAGGTGGAGGGTCTGGGAATGGCCACAGGGCAAGAGGCTGACTCCAGTGCCGAGAGCATGGCCCCCTCTGTCCCCTGGACCTTCCCCACCAGGGAGGAGAAGCCTTCCTGCTTCTTATTTAGGTCCTTCTCTAAAGCCATGACCTCCTGCTGACATCCCAGGCAGACACCTTTGTCCGAAACTGTCCCCCGCCTGGTCCCGCAGATTAAGCATTGCGGTCTGACTGGCATAAAGCTCAGGGTCACAATCTGCCCCCGGCGTAAGCCCCCCAGGAGGGAGAGACAAACCAAATTAACTCAAATCAAATAAAATTAAGGAAAAGCAGGTAAAAGCAAGTAAAGGCAAATAAAAGCAAGGCAGCCGCTCACAGAAATAAAGCCAGGAGAGATCCTAAACTGAGATGTAATTTAAAGAAACCAAACTAAAACGGCAGGAGAGAGCCAATTCCTCTACCTTGACCTGGTGAAAAATACAAAAGAATGCTGTGCCCTACTTCTCCCACCTTGCACACTCTGGAGGGTAAGGAAAAGCACCATGGGACAAACAGCCCTGTTTCCGCACAGTCGCAGCCTACCACCACATGGTATCAGGCCGCTCTGCACTCACATATTGCCCCAGCTTCTTTCCAGCTGCCCCAACTCAAAATGGCAACTACGGAGATGCTTGCTGACACTGGAATGGCCCCAATCTTACCTCCGTCCTCCGGGGGGGTGTCCATATGTGGCGTCTTTGCTTCTCCTCGCGCTCAGCCTCTCACGGGCTTTGGCGCTGAGGGGACTGCACCAGAAAGCTGTCTGCCACGCTACGCTGCCTGCGCAATAGCTCCTCACGAGATAACTGGAGCAGTTGCAAAGGTTAAAGACTTACATCAAGCTTGGGTGTTGTTGAAAAATACTATCTTGGAAGCCCAGACCAGCTGTATTCCACGCTTTAAGAAAAGTGGAAGGAAGTCCAAAAAACTGCCAGCATGGTTTAAAGGTGAGGTCAGAGAGGCTGTTGTTGCCAAGAAAGCATCTTTCAGGAAATGGAAAATAGAGCCAAATGATGAAACCTGGAAACAGCACAAGCACTGGCAGGTCAAATGCAAGGCATTGATAAAGAAGGCAAAGAGAGAATTTGAGAAGAAGCTTGCTGCGGAAGCAAAAACGCGAAATAAAGATTTTTTTCAAGTACATTCGTAGCAAAAAACCTGTGAGAGAGTCAGTTGGACCATTAGATGATAGAGGAGTTCAAGGGGCATTAAGAGGCGACAAGGCGATAGCGGAGAGACTGAATGACTTCTTTGCTTCGGTCTTTACTGAGGAAGATGTAGGGATGTTACCCATGACTGAAGTGGTATTTAAAGGTGCGGAAGAATTGAAGGAAATATTGATACATCGGGAAGATGTATTACAACTATTAGATAAACTGAAGAGTAGCAAATCACCTGGGCCAGATGGTATACATCCAAGGGTGTTGAAAGAACTGAAATATGAGATTGCAGACCTGTGTCAGACGGCTGCCTGGGTGAGAATCTTCACAGTCTTGGCAAGTGCATATATCTATATGATTTGCAAGGGATTGTGGGCAATGCAGTTCATTCACACCAGACACAGCTGCTGACAATAATTTAGTTGTGCTCAAGTGTTAAAGCCAATAAGGTATTTATTATTGGGGTTATTTCTCCCAACACAGATATGCTTGGTAGCACATAAATCAGGTTACTTGCTTCCAGTGTTTAACTTGGAAAAACAAAGTCAAAATCAGGAAAACAACATTCAAACTTGTCAGGCATTAGCTAATGTATTCTTAGCATATATCAAACAACAAACGAAAAGCCACAAAGAAAGAAAAAAACTGTTCTTTTCAGGTTAACTTCTGATAACTTCCCACATAGATTCATAAGTGATTCTCTCCTAGCTCACAAGCAATTAGGTAAGGCTCAATTGCTAGCAGTTATCCAGCTGAAACCCCTTAGCTGGCTTGCTTTCTACTGTGTGGGTCAAATCCTGCTTCAGGAACTTTTCTGAGTAGATTATTTATTTAACTATTTCTTTTATACCGCCCCTTCCAGAGATCAAGGGCGGTTTACATATAACAGATTAACAGTCTTGTACACATTTGTATACATTTTACATAGAACAATAGAAATCAACTATTTACATTGAACAATGAATTTAAACTTTGTAGGTATTAATGCAAAACAAAACATCAAACTTTTTACAAATGTATATTTACAGCGTGTGGTGTGTGTGGTGTATGGGGTAGATATTGGTGTAGGTGCTGGAATTTAATTCCTTTTTTGTCGTCTTTAGGGCGTGTAAGGGGAGGGGGACAGGCTTTTGGTTACATTGTTGGGATTAAGGGAGTTTGTGCATGTGTAACCACGTTTGTTGTGGAGCTGGCTTTGGGGGAGTAGGGGATTTCGAAGTGTTCAGTGAACAGGTAGGTCTTTAATTCTTTCCTGAATTGGATGAGGTCTCTTTTGGTGCGAAGTTCAATAGGGAGGTCGTTCCAGAGTGTAGGAGCAGTGAATGAGAATGCTCTGGAGCTAGTGGTATTCTTAGTTTTCCGGATGGCTTTTGGTATGATAAGGGAGTGGGCTGCGTTTTGTCTGAGGGCCCTTGTCGATGTTGGAGAGTGCAGTAATGTGGATAGGTGTGAGGGGGTTATGTCGTTTATGAGTTTATAGGTTGTTAGGATAATTTTATATTTAATTTGGCTGTTTATAGGGAGCCAGTGGAGTTCTAGCAGTATTGGGGTTACGTGGTCTGTTAGGCGAGCTTTAGCAATTACTTTTGCACAGATGTTTTGAGCTCTTTGTAGAAGGTATGTGCTTTTTTGAGGAAGGCCTATTAGGAGACTATTGCAATAGTCGAAGTGAGGGGTGATCAGTGTACTTACTACGGATCTAAAGTCTTGTGTTTCGAGGAGTGGCCTTAGGTGCTGAATAGTTTTGAGTTTATAGAAAATGGTTTTTACTGTTTGTTTTATGTGTGGTAACATGGTGAGAGTGTGGTCTATTATTACTCCTAAGTATTTTACCTGTTTTCTAACAGGTATGGAGGTTTTGTTGATTGTGATTGTTTCCGGGTAAGTGTTCTCAGTCGTAGATGACCTTGTTACAAACATTGCCTCTGTTTTTTTGAGGTTGATGCTGAGGTGGTTAGATTCCATCCAGGAGGAGGTCTCAGCCATGCATTTGGATAGTGAGTCATATGTAGGGTTTTTAATGGTTATGGGGATAGCTAGCATGATGTCATCGGCATATATAAAATGGTTAATCCTGTGTTTTTTAAATATGTTTGTTATCGGTTGCAGGTACAAGTTAAATAGGAGGGCTGAAAGGGCTGATCCTTGGGGTATTCCCTGTCCTTGGGGGAATGTTTCTGATGCTTGTTGGTCAATTTGGACGCGTATTAATCTATGTGAGATGTAGGATTTGAACCAGTTAAGGACAGTCCCGCCTATTCCTAGGTTCTCTAATCTGTTGATCAGTGTCAAGTGATTGATGTTATCGAAGGCGGCAGAGATATCTATAAATAGGAGTAAGAAGCCTTGGTGTTTGTCATCTGTGCCCCTGATGAGGAAGTCCATTAGGGTGATTAGGAGGGTTTCTACTCCGTGGGATGGGCGGAAACCAAATTGGTGTGAGTCAAGTGGTTTGTGTTCATCTATGTGTTCTTGTAACTGAATTTGGATTGTTTTCTCTATTATTTTGGCTATGAATGGAATGCTGGCTATGGGTCTGTATGAGTTCGGGTCTTTTGAGTCGAGCTTGTTATTCTTTATTATTGGTCGGAGTGTTGTGAGTTTTAGGGCATCAGGCATGATGCCCTGTGAAAGGGATTGGTTAACTATGTGTTGTAGATTTACCGCCAGTTCATCTTTCGCACACTTAATCCATGATACAGGGCATGGATCGAGTGGGGAGGTGGTGGTGTTTATCATTGTTATGATTTTGAGGAGTTGCTTTTGTTCTACCAACTGGAAACTTGTCCATTCATGTGTGGTTTTTGTGTTTGATAATAGTGGAGTCAGGGTAGTGGTCTTGTTTTTTAGTTTTTCTGCAAAATGCGTTGCTAGTGTTTGTATATTTATTGCTTGTTGTTTAGGTTCGGTGTTATTAGTTTTGGTTAATGTTTTTACTATCGCGAATAACTCCCTGGGGCGGTTGATGGATGAGTTTATTACTTTAGAGTGGTAGTCTCTTTTTGATTTGTTAATTGCGTTTTTGTATTCTATAAGTAGGGATTTGTTTTCATCAGATTTTAGTTTTCTCCATCTCTTTTCTTGTCTCCTCAGTTGTTTTTTTAGTTTTGTCAGCTCTTTCGTGAACCATTTTTCTGTCTTTTTTGTTTGTTTATGTAAGACTTGTGTGTGGACTGCTGCTTTTTGAATAGTTAGGTTCCACTGTGTTATGGTTGAGTTGATGTCTGGTGAGCTTGTGTTTAGTTTGGGTAATACTTTGTCGAGGAATGTATCTTTGTCAAAGCGTACGAAACGTGATGTATGTGGAGTTGTGCTTGCATTGTTTTTTGGGACTTGTGCCGGTAGCTGGATTGTGATGAGATGGTGGTCTGACCAGGGTACTTCGGTTATACTCGGAGTGGTATGTAGTAAGTGACTGTAGAGTGTGGATGGGAGGAAAATTACGTCAAGTATGTTACCTTTTTTGTGTGTAGGAGCGTTTATTATCTGTGTGAACCCCATTTGTGTCATAGCATCTATGAAGTTATCTGATTGTGAGTGGTTCAGTGATGGAAGGTTCAAATCACCAAGGAGTATAAGTGGTTTGCTTTGTGACGCTGTGCATGTGAGTTCTAGGATAGGGGTGAGGTTTTTCTGATCAGATGAAGGGGGTCTGTAGATGAGGGTGAGAGCCAAGGTTTTATTTTCTATGTTAACGATGTCCATTCCATCTATATTATTTAGGTTTGTTAGGGTGAATTTTAGGTCTTTTTTGGTGAGAGTCAGTACACCCCCTCCTCTTTTTATATTCCGTTGGCAATTGAATATGTCATATTGATATGTGGTTAGTTGGTTTAGTAGTATAGTGTCTGTAGGTGAGAGCCATGTTTCAGTAATACAGATAATGTCAGGGGATGTATCGTTAATTATGTCATTAATTATTGGTATTTTGTTTCTTATGGACCGGATGTTTATTAGGGTGGGTTGTAATTTGGTGTTTGTATTGTCATCTTGGTCAATTATATCACTTATGGGTTGGTACTTTATTTGGATGAGACGGTGATGGCGTTTGTGTGAGGTGTGGCGCGAATAGTGATTGTGAGAGTTTGTGTATGTAGAGCTATGTATTGGATTCTGGTACTGATTGTAGGTGATTGGGAAATTATTATAAGGGTTCCGGTTATGATTGTGGATGATTGGGATGTTTTTGTATGGGCTTTGGTTGGTTTTGTACGTGTATATGTGTTGAGTTAGGAGGGTTATTAAGAAGAGAGTGAGAAGGAGATTTATAATCTTTGTAGGAGACATTGTGTTCGTTTTTTTTGAGGTAGATGGTAGTGCAGGGAGGGTATTTACTACTGGCAACAGTATCTCACAATAACAGTGCAAGAAGGGTAGTTACTACTGGCAACAGTATCTCACAATAACAGTGCAAGAAGGGTAGTTACTACTGGCAACAGTATCTCACAATAACAGTGCAAGAAGGGTAGTTACTACTGGCAACAGTATCTCACAATAATAGTGTAGGAAGGGTAATTACTACTGGCAACAGTGTCTCACAATAGCAGTGCAGGGAGGGTAATTACTACTGGCAACATAATATCAGTGTTAATATCTAACAGCATTTAATATAGGTCTTGAGGGAGTGTTTTTTTTTTTTATTTTTTTTTTTTAGTTGTTGTATACTTGCTGTGGGTAGTGTGGTTGAAGGACGATCTGAGTTGTTTTGGATGATTATCAGCTGTTATCAAGTGCCCCTCCTCAGGCGCATTCTCTGATGGCACGATCCTTTGTATCTTTTTGGTGTGCTCCGATTGATCGAATGGGGTTTTGTTGTCGCTCCTTATGTTGTGGCTCTATCCCCGTGCTGGTGAGAGTTGTTGCTGGTATCGGGAGCAGAGGGGACCACGAGCAGTCTGTCTAGCAGAGAGTTAGTCTAGGTTATAGTCTTTTTCCCGCCTGTCGTGTCCCACCTAAGGGCCACGCCAAAGGGCCCTCTTGCGAGGCCCTCAGGCGCGGGCCCGCAAGGCGCGGGCGCTGCTTGCCGGCGGCGCTTTTTATGCGATCCGCTGTGTCCTCCCACAGCCCCGATTGGGCTGGAGTGCAGGAGCGGGAAATCGCTTCCCACGCTGTGCTTTGTATTTCTTTGTGATGGTTGCTGTACTTTATAACAGAAAATCACCAAAGGAGTTTGGACAGAGAGCAGTCCATATAAACACATTCTTCATCTGCAATCATTCCCCCTTCTTCAACAAGCATGGGTTCAATATCATGGATTGGCACAGATGAATCTCTCAATGGAGCACATTCAGGAGAATACTTGTTTCCCTGCTGTCTTTCAAGGTTATAGCTAGGGCATAGATCAGTGTTCATACCTGAGCTTCCATTGCTGTTAGAGTTCCTCTCTATATAGCCTGGCCAGTATGTAGTCCAGTTCTTATGTCCAGCCTTCCAATTCAGATCCCTGGACACTGGATCTCTCTTCACATACCTTCTGGCACAGGTCTTAGGGTCCCTTCCACGTGCAGCCGTCTCCCTCACAGGTAGCGTCTGGAGTTTCCTAGCTCTGCAGCACCATTCCTCTGGCTTTCCCCAGTCCAATGGTGTATGCTGGCCCTTGAAATGCCTCCCAGTATACGTACTGCTTTGGACTCTTCTAGACCTCTCAAAGGCTTTTCTCCTCTTTCTTCCAGAGGGTTTCTTTTTCTCTCTGTCCGTCCGGTTTGGCTTCTGCTTCTGATGATCCTTCAGATGAAACTGATGATAATTCTCTGGATATCCAAGGTGATCATGAAGATGGTCATCTGTAGAATAAACTCTACTTTTATTCTGCTTAGATGAGTGCTCCTCCCTAATACAGCGCAGCTGTGCTGAATCAGGCCCTGCCCTTTGAGATGAGTGCTTAGGGATTACCTCATAGCCCTCCTGATTGAACACACATTTCCCCACTTCAGCTCCTCTAATGGCTGTTGGAAACCTGGTGCATTCTGGGACTGGTAGTCTTTCATGGCAAAATTCTGTTTTCTTATTTCTACCAGAACTGACAGGTTGCTTGTTCAGAGTCACTTCACCTTTTCTATAGCTCCTTCCTGAGCTATGATAAGCTTCCTTATCACACCTGCTATTAGTAATCTGTGAACTATCATTAAAATCATCTCTAATACCTGAAGATTGGCGGATCGCCAATGTAACACCAATGTTTAAAAAGGGTTTGAGGGGTGATCCGGGAAACTACAGACTGGTGAGCCTCATGTCAGTACCGGGAAAAATGGTAGAAACCATCATAAAGAATAAAATTACTCAGCATGTAGATAGTCATGGCCTAATGGGAGACAGCCAACATGGCTTTAGACAAGGAAGATCTTGTCTTACTAATCTGTTATGTTTTTTTGAAAGTGTGAATACACAGGTGGACAAAGGTGAGTCGGTTGATATAGTGTATCTGGACTTTCAGAAAGCCTTTGACAAGGTCCCTCATCAGAGACCTTTGGCAAAACTAAAGAGTCATGGGATAGGAGGCAGTGTACTACTGTGGATCAGGAACTGGTTAAAAGATAGAAAGCAGAGGGTTGGGCTAAATGGCCAATTTTCCCAATGGAGAAAGGTGAATAGTGGTGTACCCCAGGGATCTGTGCTGGGTCCGCTGCTTTTTGACATATTCATAAATGACCTGGAAAATGGAATAACGAGTGAGGTTATCAAATTTGCAGATGACACAAAACTATTTAATTTGTTAAAACCCAAGAGGATTGTGGAAAATTGCAAGAGGATCTTGATAAATTGGAAGACTGGGCATCAAAATGGCAAATGAAATTTAATGTGGACAAGTGCAAAGTTATGCACCTAGGGAAGAACAACCCAAACTATGGTTACATGATGCAAGGTTCCACATTAGGAACCACCACCCAGGAAAAAGATTTAGGTGTCATTGTGGATAACATGTTAAAACCCTCGGCCCAGTGTGCAGCGGCAGCCAAGAGAGCAAATAGAATGCTAGGTATCATAAGGAAAGGAATGGAAAATAAAACAAAATATATTATAATGCCTCTATACCTTTCCATGGTGAGACCGCACCTTGAATATTGTGTGCAATTCTGGTCGCTGTATCTTAAAAAGGATATAGTGTTATTAGAAAAGGTTCAGAGAAGAGCCACCAAAATGGTAAAGGGGATGGAAGGATACTCCTATGAAGAAAGGCTAAAAAGGTTAGGGCTCTTTAACCTGGAAAAGAGACGGCTGAGGGGAGATATGATAGAAGTCTATAAATTAATGAACGGAGTGGAACGGGTAAACGTAGATCGACTGTTTACGTTATCAGAATATAGGAAGACTAGGGGACATGCAATGAAGCTACAGGGTAAACTATTTAAGACTAATAAAAGAAAATATTTTTTCACTCAACGTGTAATCAAACTCTGGAATTTGTTACCGGAGGATGTAGTAAAGGCTGTTAGTGTAGCTGGTTTTAAAAAAGGTTTGGACAAGTTCCTGGAGGAAAGGTCCATAAACCATTATTAAGAAGGGACCCAGGATATCAATGCTTGACCTAGTACAAGCATTGCAGAACCTGTGTCTTTTGGGTAAACTGCTAGGTACGTATGACCTAGATTGGCCACTGTTGGAAACAGGATACTAGGCTTGATGGACCTTGGTCTGACCCAGTATGGCATATCTTATGTTCTTATGTTTATGTTCTTAACTGGTTCGGGAGCCGTCTGTTGTCCTGGCAATAAGTAAGGGCCGCTACCAGCCTTCCCTGTACCCCGGGAGAGATAGGAATCCCCTCTTCTGCCTTGCGATTGTATGTGCAGCCCTTTAGACTTTTTTTTTTGTCTGCTAAATAAAAGAAAGCAAATCAAAATGAAGGGGTCCTGCTAGTACAGGAAAGGAACAAAACCAGTAAAAAAACCCTATCCGCTTAGTTGTCCCTCAGTGAGTCCAGCATCCTGGCTCACAATCTCCTCCTGCTGCTTGGAGACTGAGTATACTGGGGCTGGTTGGCAGTGCCAGCTGCATAAGTACAGGGAGTCATCAAAAGATGACATGCTCAGTCTCCAAGTTGCTGGAAGAGGTACACTACTCAGAGGTGCGGGACTGGACTGGAGGGACGATAAGGAATCCTCTATTGTCCTTCATGTTTCTCTTGAAGGCAAGTGTCTTAGGGGTATGTTTACTAAACCGGGCTAATGGTTAACCTGAACAAAACAAAAAATTGCTCCACTCTCTCACAATCACAAAAAATACAAGAATGTCAGGGAACAGGTCTCAGACTGTGTTGGGAATGGAACCCAGGAGGTATACCTCTGCTGTGGTTGCCAAACCGCTCAATTGCATCAAGGACCCCGTATATTCCCTCTTCTTGGATGTTTATCTTTTCAAGACAGAATTCAGTCCCAACAATGAACTCAGTAAAGCTTAACTTTTCTGCTTGAATGCAAAACTCGCTGAGACACAAATTCTGTCACTCTTCTTTAAAGGTTAAACTCAATTCAACAAAGTGAACAACATAGCTGTAAGCTTATCTGTAATGATGTCAGAGGTAGAATGCAATCGCAACGCCAATCGTGCGCACTTGTGCGTTTCACCGCGCAAGCGGTTTCTTCGGGGGATTCCAGCTCTATGATCATACCAGTCTGACATGCGGCTGTTCAACTCAATAAGCTCTACAAAATAATCATAGGTAACAGAATCAGTATTTTTGTAAAAGAACTGTGACTGAAGATTACATACTGCGATAAAAACCTTTATCACTCTCAGAACCATTCATACCATTTTTCTCCCCTCAACTTGCTTCACATCGTAGAGAAACGCTGCGCATGGGTAGTCATCATGCACCGGCAGAGTTTTATAATCTGCTTCGCTTCCCATACAGGTGATTTAACAGGAAACTGTATGGGAAGCGAAGCAGATTATAAAACTCTGCTAGTGCATGATGATTACGCATGCGCGGCGTTTTTCTACGATGTGAAGCAAGTTGAGGGGAGAAAAATGGTATGAATGGTTCTGAGAGTGATAAAGGTTTTTATCGCAGTATGTAATCTTCAGTCACAGTTCTTTTACAAAAAATACTGATTCTGTTACCTATGATTATTTTGTAGAGCTTATTGAGTTGAACAGCCGCATGTCAGACTGGTATGATCATAGAGCTGGAATCCCCCGAAGAAACCGCTTGCGCGGTGAAACGCACAAGCGCGCACGATTGGCGTTGCGATTGCATTCTACCTCTGACATCATTACAGATAAGCTTACAGCTATGTTGTTCACTTTGTTGAATTGAGTTTAACCTTTAAAGAAGAGTGACAGAATTTGTGTCTCAGCGAGTTTTGCATTTAAGCGGAAAAGTTAAGCTTTATTGAGTTCATTGTTGGGACTGAATTCTGTCTTGAAAAGATAAACATCCAAGAAGAGGGAATATACGGGGTCCTTGATGCAATTGAACGGTTTGGCAACCACAGCAGAGGTATACCTCCTGGGTTCCATTCCCAACACAGTCTGAGACCTGTTCCCTGACATTCTTGTATTTTTTGTGATTGTGAGAGAGTGGAGTAATTGTTTGTTTTGTTGAGTTTTATTGCTCCAACAGACCCAGAGTTATTTTTTTGTTTAACGGTTAACCTGGGCTATCTGCCACTAGGTCCCATATTATTCAATGGGACCTAGTTGCAGATAGCCCGGGTTAACCGTTAGCCCGGTTTAGTAAACATACCCCTTAATGTCATATGACAACTATTTTTCTGAGACTTTTTCCCACTTATCTTCCATGTCAGTTGAAATGTTTCTTCTTTCATTTCATTATTTGTGCTTATCATCTGGTTAATGCAGCTGTTCTAGTGGCTTGCAAAAATATCCATAATAAAACTAAAATTATATAAAGTACCGAATCATAATAAACACTATTTTACAAAAGCAAAACTGTTTATGACAGCAAAGTCCATTTTAAAAATGGCATATAAAATAACTTGATTTTATCAGGAGAAGGACCCAAATATCTGGGGAGTCTGTTGAAGCCATATTATGAACCACTGTCTAAAATATGTTCTGCAGGTTCTAAGAAATTGCTGAGGTTAGGCTTGCTAAAACTCGTGCTGTAGCTTTCTTAGTGCCAGGATCACAGTGCTGGAATGAAAGTAGTTGTTACCTAGACCTATGAGTGGAAAGTAATGTTTTAGCTTTTAGGAAAAGGTTCAAGTGTATTTCTATTTTAGAGATGGAATATTAATATAAGAAAACTTAGCATTCAAAATAGATGCACTGTATAGTGGAAAGCCAATGAGACATACTCGTAAGATGTTACCTAAATTTGCAGCCTGTCAGCAGTCCTGCACCAGTGTTTTGAATCGCTTATAATGCTTTCAACATATAGGGGGACCTTTTACGAAAATGTGCTAACCAGGTAGCAGGGTTTTGGTGCATGTTAAGTGTGCACTGAAGCCCATGGTACCTGTTGGTGCAGGCCGATTTCTGCCCTAATTGTGAATCACACATTAGGGTGGTAAGAGGGCAGGTTAGAGGCAGAAAGTGGGTGTGGTGAGCACTGCAAAATTAGCATGGGTTTAAACACCACGTGCTAACTACGACCCTTGCAGTTAGTGTGGATTCACATAATGCCACCTCAGTAGGTGACGTTAAATGCAACTGCAGAAATTGTGCATGCCACTGCGGCACCTTAAAGGTACCATTCAATGCGGTAATTGCCAGGAGCATGCGGAACATACCACTGGTATTAGTGTACCGCTGTTGTAACTACCATGCTTTAGTTTTTGCATTAAACATGCATTAGTTGCAAAACCTCAGCGCACTTTAGTAAAAGGGCCCCATAAGCAGGTAACCAAGATAGACTATGGGGTATGTTTACTAAACCGGGCTAACGGTTAACCTGGGCTATCTGCCACTACGTCCCATTGAATAATATGGGACCTAGTGACAGATAGCTCAGGTTAACCGTTAGCCCGGTTTAGTAAACATACCCCTATATTGCAGTAGTCTAGTCCTTTATATAAGATGGGATGCCCAAAATCAGTTAGGCATATTTACTCTGCAGGCGGTTTACTTATTGCTCAGTTATTTAAGCCCCAGACTCTAATTAGCCAACTAACATGCAAAGGAAACTAAGAATTCACTTACTATATCACACACTAATTCTGAATTCATCTTTTATTGTTTCTGATTGTATATTATTGTGTCTCAAACATAGAATTTAATTTACACCCTTGTTGCATCTACTTCCATTGTAATTTCCATTATTATGCTACGGGATCATAAACCTCTCCAGCACTGTGAAAATAAAAAGAGAGTGTGTGCCTTTGAGTCAATGCTGACTCCCAATAATCCAGCCTCTGGGTTTTCTTGGCAAGGTGCAACTGGAAGTAGATTGCCAGCACTGTTCCCTCTAAGCTGTGCGCGTGTGCGCGTGCACACACCTTGCCGAGCAAGCGCACATACTTTAAAACAGAGCGCACAAAAATTACGGTTCTGATTCTGATAGAAAACAACACAGATGTCTTAAAATTTAAAAGTTGTGATTGTAATTACTAGAAATTTTCCGCTTCATTTAGTAATCATCTATTTTCATTTAATTTGATTAAAATCAATGTGGTGGCAATACTGTATTCTGACGTGTTGTCAAATTTTAAAGTATATAACTCAAAGTGTTGTTATGTGGCGCACAAAAATTTAACCTTCCTTCAAAAGCTGCGCACAGCTGATATTTTATGCGCACACAGCCTACAGAAAATTAGAGGGAACATTGATTGCCAGGCCTTTCTTCTAAGCGGTAAATCTGTAGCAGCTGGTATTCCAAGATGGTCTCCCATCCACGTACTTGCCAGGCCCAAAGTTGTTTAGTTCTGAGATCAGGCTCATTCAGTGCAGCAAAACCATAACCTCCAGCACTGCTTAAGACCAAAATTTTATGAAGCAATGTAAGCTTTTAGCCACTTCCTGTAACTGTCAATGTTCAGATTTTAGAAGCGCTTTCCCTGAGAAGGAAGTCACAAACTTTCACAAGATGAATAAACCATCCTGCATTTGTTTTTTTCCTGAGTTACCAGACATGATATTCTCAAATGATCTGGTTGTTTCCTTTACTTCAGTTGGAAATGTTCAGGAAACAGATAGTGGATAATACCATACAGGCAGGTCTGCATCTGCCCAAGATATGATCTCATTTGTGTTGCCTCAGAGTCAGGATTTGATAGGTACCAGATCATTGGTCATTCTTGGCATAGTAATGCTGGGGTTTTTTTTAAGTGCCTTCAAGTCAATGATGATTCCTGACAACCTAGCAGCCCCTGGGTTTTCTGGGCAAGATCTGACCAGAAGTAGATTGCCAAGTCTTTTCTTCTGAGGCACTGGAGGGTAAAGTGACTTGCCCGAGGTGCACCAGTGGGAATTGAACCCTGATCTCCTGGGTGCTAGGCTGTTGCTCTAACCACTAACCAAAGTGTGATGGCTAGAAAGCATATAAAAAGAGGGAAAAATAACCTATCCAGGAAGCCTTGCTTAATCGATTAGTGCAACAATAGAGGCAAAATTGTAATTCCTATGTATCCAAGTGGGCTATGCAGCAGCCACACTACTTGATATCTACATTTTTAAAAGTATGTGACAAAGACACATGATCCTTAAGGAGTCTACAGAAAGGGAAAATGGACAAACTGGGTAGGTTGTGTGGCTTTCCTCTGGTGTTCCAGCATAAACTGATAATTCCTGAATCTCTGGCTCCACCAGCAAAGCCCTTTTCTTTCTCAGATATCACAATCAAACGACTGGCTTTGGTTACATAACTGGTGTGTTCTTTATGGACAGGAACTTATCAATTACTGCAAATCTTTAAGGAAAGAGGGAAAAACAGCAAAAGTAAAAATACAGGAATGCAAGGCAACTCCAGCCCCCCCCCCTCCACCGCCCTATACCCATACAGAAAACTCTGTCCTTTTTGTGTTACATATTATCTATAGAGACAAATCGCAACTAACATCTCCTGATTATTCTGTTTTAGTACAAGGTAACAAGATAGCAGATTAGCTACATCCATATCTGCTGACATCATTGCATTGATTTGATAATGACTGAAAAAGATTGTATTTATAGAAACCGGCAGCAGATGAAGACCATGGGGTAGATTCTGACCTGCGTTTAGCGGGGTATATGTCCAAGGCGGACGTATATTCCACGCTAAATGTCTGGGTCATATTCCTGCCAAATTGCTCCCCGCATATACAGCAGAGATGTGCAGGGAGCTCTGTACGAGAGCTGGAGGGGGTGGGCTGAGGGATTAGCGAAGGCGGGCCGGAGGCATGACTCTCCCAACCAGGAGATACAGGACCTATTCCGGCGACAGCTCTGTACGTCCAGGTATGGCCAGTTAGACAGGGGACTTATTCTACCTTGGAGGTGGAATAAGTCTCCCCCCCCCCCCCGATGCCAGCAACCATCCAGCCTGGGACCAGCAGAGGAGATGAGAGGAGCAGGGGATTCCCCACAGCCCGATCCTGGCCCCGGAAGGCCCATTCGGGGATCAGGCAGCAGGGAAAAGGGGCTTTGTTGCCGGTGCAGGCGATTTGGGCTCCTGCACGGAGTCCAGGCTGAGCTAGCTGGGGAAATACTGGATGTTCTGCGGGCCAGAATCAGGGCATGTCCTGCCCATTGCACCCGATTCTGATCTCACGGGGGACAGTCTAGCCCCTGTTTGATCAGATTCAGGTGCAAATCTGACCCATCCAGATTTTGTATGTCCAGGCGGGCCTGATGTGTCCCGATTGGACTTGGTCTCCATAACTCCTATCTAGTCTGTCCATCCATAAGAACTGTTAGGTATTCATTTCAGAATTATTTAGTCTATGATGCCATCTAACAGTTACAAGCTTTATTTTTGTTGTGTTTTGCATATCCACGTATAGACGCCCTTCACTTCTTGTCTACCTGTCTCATAACTAGGGCTTCCGTTTTCGGCTATAATCATTTAACCACTGATAGAACACCCCTGATGTTCTAATTGTGGTTATCAGTTATAACCAATGAACCCTGATTTGTGTGGCACCCCGATGTTGACATTGCGGCAAAATCCTTCCTGTACTGTCCACAGGAGAATGGATCCCCGGTGGCAGAACAGGAGGGGAAGCCTGCCCAAAGCAGCAGAAAGCCATGGGGATTGGAGCTTTAAAACAAACAAAAAAAACCAAACAGACGGGGAGAGAGGCAAAAAAAATGTAAAGGGGCAGTACCTTAAAAAAGAAGAAAGTAAGAAGGACAGGGGAATAGAGGGCAAGGGCAGGGAGAAGGGGAGAGAGTCTGGAAGGGGAACAGAGAGTGGGGAGGGGTTGAAGTGAGGAGGGAAGAGTGAAAGGTGGAGGTTAAATGTATGGGGACAAAAATAACAATGTGTATATGCCAAAGAATGCACCCGCCCCCCCCCCCCCAGAACATACACACAAGCACCTCACTCCCACACTACACACACATGCATACACCTCAGCCCTGCACCCACCACCACATCCCACACACAGACAGGCACACCACTGCTGGACCACTCACCCATAGAGACACTTGCCATCTGAAGCTATAACTATTGTTCTCTAAAGACAACGCATGGTGTAGGAACTCTGGCATTGGTCTCACAAGAACATGAGACCAGTGCAAGAGAACCGGAGGGTGTGTGAGCGGGGCTCAATGTTCTCTTAGCGTTGAGCTCAAAAGTAGGGATATGTAGTAATCCAGTTTTGTGAGTAGGGGGCTGCTGATGCTGTGACTGGAACTTGGAGGGGGGGACAGTGCTCTGGCTGGGAGAACGGGTCGGCCTTGAAAAATTGTGTTTTATATCATTAAATGGAATCGCCTAAAAGGCTGCTAAAAAAAAAAATTCATACTGCGAATACACTGATAAACTGCTATTTTTCCACCCCAGAAAAAGCACCTAATTGCTTCAAAAATAACACCCTAAAATCGCAGATGATAAACACCTAGAACCAGAAGCCCTACTCTTAACTTGTAAGGAGAGAGTTCAGGGCCTGATTTTCAAAACTGCCGATATTCAAATGGCACACTAATCAGCCGTGGTTCTTAAATATCAGCAGGATTTTCAGCGGTGTCTGGATAGGAGTTGCCACTGAATATCAGGAATGAGTAGTGAGCTGGCATTTACTCGGTTAGTGTGATTTTCAGCGGATGCTTATTTGGATTACAACTTGGGCCTTCATTTCATGTGGCCTAAGTTGTCTGCATAAGGGTCGCGGAAAATTGTGGTAACTGGGTAAGTACCAATACCGCTATGACTTTGCCCACAAACTGCCCCTGCACTAACTGTATAGTGCTGGTGCAGTCTGTGGAGATATTCAACGGCACTATGCAGATAATCACAGTCTGCCTCCTTGGCTAGCTGGCTAAGGGCTTTGAATATCAGCCCATCAGTGTCAAGTAGCTCAAATGTTTTTGCTACTACTGACTGATTCTTACTTCTATCCTGGCTCTGTTTCTCATTTACAAGGCTGTATCGGGGTAATACAGAGCTGCAATCTTTCTCTGATTAAAACTATTGCCTCACAGTAAGAGACATCCCCGGTTTCTGCAGTTTCTGAGTCCCAGTAATGTTTACTATGCTGTCTGTATGGATATTCACCTTAGCGCCATGAGATGGCAGCCCATCACCAGCAAAATTAAGATGCAAGACTTTTCTATAAAAAAATGTTGCATAACCATGTTGTTGTTGAGTGCCGTTGGGTCGATGTTGACTCATGGCAACCCTCTGGATAGTTATCCTAAACTGTGTTTGGTCTTCAGTCGGGTGGCTCATTGTTGATATAACATAGTAATTACACCAAAGAAAGAAAAGGCCATGATGTTCACCGTTCTGCAGAGAGCTCGTGTTTCTCCATACACAACAGCCTAAAGCTCCCCATACGTTCCTGGTGATCCTACCACCAATCAAGTTTTCAAAATATCCACAGTCTGGCCAATATTTTAATACTGTGGTCAGTGTGAATTTTTTTTTCAATGCTGGCTGTGCGTTTAAATAAGTCACATATATTCAGCACTGTTATCTGGATTGCTGGCAGTGATGCAGAATACACATGGAGTGCAGTGGCTGCTGGAGTTATCCGGATAGTGACAATATTCAGTCTGCTATATGGAGAAACTTGTGGCTATCTTTAGGACGGCTCTTTTGCCGAGATAGTCTGTAAGAATATTCAGTGGCACTATCCTCTCTTAGCCAAGGCGTTGGAACAAGCTGTTCATCAACAATTGCAATCATGCATTGATGACAATTACTGCTTTGCTATATATCAGCATGGTTTCCATTCTGGGCACAGTCCAGATAAGTTTATATTGTTGCTAGCTGATACAGTTTTGCTGGGATTGAATACACCAGACTCAGTCTATTTAATGCTGTATTTGGAAGTAGAGGCTAGTTTTGCTGCTGTTATCCGTGAAATTGTGTTGCATGGGCTAGCTGAAATTGGAGCTGGAGTTCAAATTTAGCAAAGGTTTTGGTAGTTTAGTAGGTTTTTTTAGTAGTTTTTAGCTCACATCTTTCCAGTAGTAGATCAAGATGAGTTACAACAGGTACTGTAGGTATTGCCCTGTCCCTGGAGGGCTTACAATCGAACAGGCCAATGCAGAAAGCTAGCGCGGGCTTTAGGAGCCCATAATGCCACATTTAAGCACATTTTTACGATCCTTCCCATGCAGGAAATAAACATAAACACTGATGGAAAAACTAGCACTCAATTAATGCCACGCATATTTAAATGAATACTAATTATTTAAATATATTTAAATACATTTTAATCTGCTGGGTTGGTATGCAAATCATGGCTACGCCTGATGCAGAGACAGACGTAGATGATATTGCAACCAGCCATAGCGCCAAAATTTTTACTAGAGGGTCTGAGTAGAAGTCAACCTCTAAAACTGCTCCTCACGGTATTTTTATGGCACCGGGTGCTTTCCCTGATGCCTAGGTAATCTCTCCAGATGATCAGGCATTGGGCAAAGCCCCTGATGCCATCAGAACTCTGTCGGGGCCGTGCCGACAAAAAAGAATCCCTGGCGCCCTGTCTCCCCGACAGTAGGAGACAAAAAAATTGTCTCCTGCAGCTCTGAAAACTGGCTGCTCCTGCTCCCTGTAGCCAGCAATAGGCCCTTATGAGCATTTTTGTAGCAGAACCTCTGTTTTCATATTAATCTCATTTTGGCAGTACAGTAAAAAAAAAAAAATGCACATTAGCCACCAGTGCTTGGAGAGCAAGCCAAACTAGTGCAGACTTCTTGTGCATGTGTTTGGCTTGCTGTCCCAGCTTAGTGCTGCGGTGGCTCATTTGCATGTGCAGGGTTACCACGGTGTGCATTTGCATATCCTAACCTTCCTGTATCACACATTAAAATGTGTGCATTGTCAGAAACGTTAAGAAATTGATCCAACACAGGTCTAACACCACTTTCTGCAGCCTGTAAGGTTGTACCTGAGGTAATGGAGGGTTAAGTGACTTGCCCAAAACCACAAGGAGAATCAGTTCTTATCTGAGCACCTTCAATGGGTGACCATTGGTACAGATTGCTTGTCTAGGGTAGATTTAAAGAGAAGTCTTCCACAAAGATCAGCACATGTTGTTAAGTGCCGTCGAGTCGGAGTCGACTCATGGCGACCCTCTGGATAGCTATCCTAAATTGTGTTCGGTCTTCAGTCAGGCGGCTCATTGTTGACAGACTGGTACCCGTAGCTGCTGTTATTGTATCGATCCATCTCATTGCTGGCCTTCCTCTTTTGCGTTGACCTTCTATCTTGCCAAGCATAATGTCTTTCTCTAAAGATTTCTCTCTTCGCATGATGTGTCCAAAGTATGAAAGTCGAAGTCTTGTCATCTGAGCTTCTAAAGAAAGCTTAGGTTTGATCTCCTCTAGTACCGACTGGTTTGTTCTTCGGGCAGTCCATGGTATACACAGTATTCGCCGCCAACACCATAATTCAAAGGCATCAATTTTCTTCCTATCTGTCTTTTTCACTGTCCAGCTTTCACATCCATATGATATTGAAAATACCATGGCTTGAACAAGTCGAATCTTTGTATGGAGAGAGACATCTCTGCTCTTGAGAATCTTATCTAGGTCTTTCATAGCCATTCTGCCAAGAGCAATGCGTCGTCTGATTTCTTGACTGCTTGTTGCTTCTTTATTGATAGTTGATCCAAGTAGGTTAAAGTTGTTCACGATTTCAATTTCTTCTCCTTCAACGATGAACCTGTTGATTATGCCAGTTGTCATGATCTTTGTCTTCTTTACATTAAGGTGCAGGCCCATTTTGAGACTATGTTCTTTGATTGTGAGAAGCAAATGTTTCAGATCCTCTTCACTTTCAGCCAGTAATGTGGTATCATCAGCATAGCGAAGGTTGTTGATGAGTCTTCCACCAATCTTCACACCTCTGTTGTCTTCATACAATCCTGCTTCTCTGATGATTTGTTCTGCATATAAATTAAACAGGTAGGGGGAAAGTATGCAGCCTTGTCTTACACCTTTGATTATTTTAAACCATTCTGTTTCTCCTTGTTCCTTTCGAACTGTTGCTTCTTGATCAATGTACAGATTGCGCAAGAGAACGACCAGGTGTTCTGGTATACCCATGCTTCTTAATGTGGTCCAGAGTTTCTCATGGTTTACATAGTCAAAAGCCTTGCTATAGTCGATAAAGCACAAATAGATATCCTTTTGGTATTCTTTAGTCTTTTCAAGGATCCATCTCACATCTGCAATGATGTCTCTCGTTCCTCGCCCTTTCCTGAACCCTGTTTGCACTTCAGGTAGTTCTTGTTCCAGGTATGGTTGTAGTCTCTTTTGAATAATCTTCAGTAGAATCTTGCTGGCATGTGGGATCAGAGCGATTGTGCGATAATTTCCACAGTCAGTTGGATCACCTTTCTTTAGTGTTGGTATAAACACAGATCTTTTCCAGTCAGTTGGCCATGATGTTGTCTTCCATATTTCTTGGCAGAGCCTTGTGAGTACGGTAACAGCTGCATCCAATTGCTGCAATACTTCTATGGGAATGCTATCAATGCCTGGTGCTTTGTTCTTTGATAAGGCTTCCAATGCTGCTTCAACTTCTTCTTTCATCACCAATGGTTCCCGATCATAAGGTACAGGTTGAAACGGCTGTTGGTCCACTTGATCTTTATCATATAAAAACTCTGTATATTCCTTCCACCTTTTCTTGATCTTCTCAGCATCATTCAACATAGAACCTTGAGCATCTTGTAACATTCCAATTTGAGGCTGGAACTTTTTCTTTAACTCTCGTAGCTTTAGGAAAGCCGATCTTGTTCTTCCTCTAATAGCTTCTGCTTCTATTTCCTTGCAAGTGCCATTGTAGTACTTTTCCTTGTCCTGTCTTGCTGCACGTTGGAAATCTCTGTTAAGTTCTGCGATTGTCTTTCTTTCTCCTCTGGCTTTAGCTTCTCTGCGTTTTTGGGCAATTTTCAGAGTTTCTTCCGTCATCCATTTTGGCCGTTTTTGCTTTTTCACCTTTTGTAGAGACTTCTTTCTTTCTTCCAACACAACGTTCTTGATGTCATTCCATAATTCTTCCGGAGCTCTGTCATTTGTATCTAAAGCAGCAAATCGATTTTGCAGGCAGTCTTTAAATTCCAGTGGTATATTCTCAAGGTCATATTTTGCTGCATTCATGAGTGGTTTGCTCTTCTTCAACTTTAGCTTGAGTTTGCATACTAGTAGTTGATGATCTGTTCCACAGCCAACTCCAGGTTTTGTCTTTTTTGACGTTACAGAGCTTTTCCATCGTTGACTTCCACAGATGTAGTCAATTTGATTTTTATACAATCCATTGGGTGAAGTCCATGTGTACAGTCGCCGCTTGTGTTGCTGGAAGAAGGTGTTTGAGATGAATAGATCATTGGTCTTGCAGAATTCTATCAGTCTTTCTCCAGCTTCATTTCTGTTGCCAAGTCCATATTTTCCAACTACTTTGCCTTCTTCTTTGGTGCCAACTTTTGCGTTCCAGTCACCCATGACTATCAGGATATCCTGTTTGCATGTTCTGTCAATTTCAGCTTGTACTTGTTCATAGAACTCTTCAATTTCATTCTCTTCTGCAGCTGTTGTTGAGGCATATACTTAAATTATAGTTGTGTTGATAGGCAATCCTCGTAGACCAGGGGTCACCAACCTGCGGCCCGCGAGGTCCCTCCGTGCGGCCCGCGAGACCCTACCCCGGTGCGGGCCGCCAAGGCAAACTCACCGACTCCTTCTTCTGCAGCCGCGGCTCCCTGCCTCTTAGGGAACCGCGGCTGTGCTTGTAAAATCATCGCGGAGCCCTTCCTGTTTTGACGGGCTCCGTGCAGCATCGTCCCGCCTCCAAAGGAAGTGGTAAACAACTTCCTTTAGAGGCGGGACAATGCTGCACGGAGCCCGTCAAGACAGGAAGGGCTCCGCGATGATTTTACAAGCACAGCCGCGGTTCCCTAAGAGGCAGGGAGCCGCGGCTGCAGAAGAAGGGAGGGAGCTGACATGGATTATTCAAGGTATGAGCAGTTTTTTTTTCGCGCGGGGGGGGGAGGGGGCTGCGGCCCGCGAGTCTGCCGGTAGTCGGCTGTGCGGCCCGCGGCCCTCTGGAGGTTGGTGACCCCTGTCGTAGACGAATAGAGATTAAGTGTTCGCTGACTGCATTGTATTTCATTACAGTTCTTGCAAGTTTCTTCTTTATTATAAATGCAACACCATTTCTTCTTTGTCTTTCATTTCCAGCATAGTAGACCATGTGATCATCTGATGCAAAGTGCCCCATGCCAGTCCACTTCAGTTCGCTGACACCCAACAGATCAAGTTGTACGCGTTCCATTTCATTCTTGACCACCCCCAACTTCCCTTGGTTCATGCTTCGTACGTTCCATGTTCCAATGCGTAAGACATCTTTACAGCTTCTGACTCTCATTTCATGCGCAGCTACATCAGCAGTCAGACTTCCCGAGGGCTTTGATCCAACCACATCATAAATGCTGGCTTTACTCAGTCTTCAGCTCTTCCCCAGTAGCTAGTTGAGTGCCTTCCGACCTGGGGGGTCTCATCTTCCAGCACCATAGCACAATTTGTTTTGTTGTAACTATCCATTGGGTTTTCATGGCAAGATACAGAAGTAGATTGCCGGGCCTTTCTTCCGCGCAGTTTAAGTTTGGTGGTGTTGCCGTTGTCACAAAAATGTGATCCTCCGCCGTCAACACTGTCCCATTCTGCTGCTGCCCAGATGGGTGGTTTGTCTTGGTCTGGCACCTCAGCTGAGACCTGTCCATCTTGGGAGACCCTGCCAGTAGTTAAACTACCGATAGTTTAGCTCTCAGCATCACTGATGCACGCAAGCCCTCACAGCATGACAAGCTGCAAACCAAGTGAGAGAGATCAGCACATAAGTCTTATTTAATCTGTTTATGGTTCCCCTATGTAGAATACTACAGTCTAATATTAGCTTTAGGATGTACGCCGATGACATAGTGTTGTTGTGCCCTTATAGAGTGTAGAGTGATACTTATCAGATAAACTTGTTATCCAAATTTTCTGTTTATTAGAGTCTCTTTTATATCGCGCTATTCAGCATCAGTGCGGTTTACAATGAACAATAAAATACACATTTCCGATGGTACTTTGTTATCCGGTATTGATTAACTGAGCATGGGCTGGTTTTGAATTTAGCAAAACAGAGGCTGTATCTGATTTTGTCCTCCCTATGAATATTGTCTAAAACAAGACGTTCATTCTGGTAAAGATACAAGTGAGTTATTTAGGGGAGTCAAATGGATACTAATTTTTCCTTTCATCCTTCAGGTTAATAAAGTGGTATGTCTGACTTTATCTCATTAGATATGCTAAGAAAATGACGACATCTTTTTTTACACTTTATTGATTTTTGTGTGGTAATACATTTTGTGATGTTTCCTATATTTGGTTACTGCAATGTTATATATGTGGTTTTGTCATCAAAGGCTTTAAGATCATTGCAGTTATTGCAAATGCAACTGCTTGTGTTGTTTCCAGTACAAAGTGTCTGGATCACATTACTCCAGTTTTATACCGATTATACTAGTTCCCCATTCAGTGTTGTACAAAGTTTAAATCGCTGTGTTTGATAATGAAGTCTTTGTAGTCTTCTTCTGATCTTCATGTATTATTTAATTGTCATGAGCCAAGGCAAGTTCTTCGTGATGAACATATCACATGATTGAATGTCCATCAGTATATAAAGTTCATTTAGCAGCTACTCCATTTCAGTTTTTTTCGGTGACTGGATCTGAGCATAGAACAAATTGCTTTTGGTTCTTCGCTAAGGCACTAATTTATTAGCTTTTCATAAACAATTTAATACTTTTTTTTAACCTGGCATTTCCTGGAGTACGAGCCTATGATTTATGGATTAGTTAGGATGAATTTTATTTAAAAACATTTATACCACTGTGACCAAATAAAATCTTTTTGGTGCAGTTTACAACAAAAGTCAAAACTACTCCACCCCCCTCTCTCCTCCCCCCTCATTTTACCATGGGAAACTACCAAGTTTTCAATCTAGTCTTGAATACTCTGAAATCCTGTTCCTGTCTGAAAGAGACTGACATCTCATTCCACTATTTCAGACCAATGACCACCATGAACATCCCGCTCCTGCTATGCTCCCTCTGAACCTCCAGTCTAGCTTCACTTTCAGATAACAAACTTCATTCAGGCTGATACAAAAACCGGCCTGCCTTGCACAAAACCCTGAACATCAGGACTAACGTTTTAAATGTTGGTCCAAAGTTGTACAGGTTGTCAATGCAAAGTTCCTGACTAGATCTTCCCAGCGTTATTTGGGATGCCACACTTTGTACAATCTGCAGTCCTCTTGCCAATATCTCTGGCAAACCTCACCAACAACCTGTTACAAAAATCTAAATGGAAAAACCACTGCGCCCAGAAGCACTGTATTCAAGGCCTAAAGGGACAAATAAGATCTCAACCTGCATATCGAACTTAATTTAAATATGCTTTCTGTACTTTTGCCCTCACAAGAGCCTCCAGGCTAAAGGATACCCTCAAAATCGCCTCTAGGTCTTTAACCTGATCTGCTGATGCCCCCTCTATTCTATCTACTTCAATCTGAAATCCATTTCATCTATTCAAATCTCTCCCTACTAGCAACAAGCTTCAATCCACTCTCTGCCAGCCATTGCAAAATTTCTCTAAGGTAGCCATTGACCTTCTGTCTCACATTCCCCAGATCCCCTTCCGCTGGAATAAGCATCTGGTTGTCATCTGCATAGCATTGATAAAAAAAACTTAAAACCTCCATTGTCTTGGAAGAAGGGTCTGGCAATCTATGATCACACTGCCAAGAAAACCCCAGGAACTGCTGGGTCACGAGGAGTCAGCATTGACTCAAAGGCACACATTGCATTTTGCACATGAAGGCAAAAATCAGTGTTGGCCATTGTTTTGTCAAAAGGCTGTCACCGAATTAAGTCCAGTCTGGGTTTGCAGACTGAATCTATGGCAGAAAAGCACTGGGAATTTAATCCAGAGGCAGCCTTTTGACAAAATGATGGCCAACACTGATTTTGTTTTTTTGCTTATGTTTTTTTAGTTATTTGCTGTTTTATTCTCCATAGGCACTCTCCCCCCCTTACAAGCAATTTTTTGACACATGGCACACATGTATTTGTTTGATGTTTGTTTTTATGTTTACATCATAAATATAGCCCTGAAGGAGGCAGAAACTGAAGCAAGTTGTTTTTTTAAGAATTTCTTGTGTGTGTGCTCATGTCATATATAATTGTATGGGATAAATGTTTGTGTGTATATGGTTATGAAGTCATAATTATATGTAGTTGGTATATGAGATTGCATTGTATTGATTCCAATAAATGTATTCATTTAATTGTTTTTCCTTATCGCCCCTCCAGTCCAGTCCTGCAGTTCTGGGCTGTGCTCTCCTTCCAGCAGCTTGGAGACTGAGCATGTCATCTTTTTGATGACACCAGTGTACTTAAGCAGCTGGCACCATCCATCGGCTCCAATATCTTCAGTCACCAAGCAGCCGGAGGAAGCACTGAGCCAGGGTGCTGGACTCACTGGAGGAACAACTAAGGCGAGTTAGGGATTTAGTGGTTTTTAATTTGGACTTACTTTTTCTTTCCTTTCATTGGGATATATTAGCTGTAGCAGTTAGGTTTCAAAGGAACTCCTGAGCCAGTCGGAGGAGTGATCTCCCTCCCTCCCACCCCCCTTCTCCTCAGGGCACTTGCAGAGCATGGAGGCTTCAAGGGGCTAAAAGAGTGCGCTGTAAATAAGGAAGGAACCAGTGTGTCACAAGCAGCTCCCGAACCAGTTATTGGGTGAGGAGCCATGGGCCAGGCATAGACAGACAGGAGCACTTCCGTCCCCGCCTTGCCACTGAAGTCTGGAAGCGCAGCTGAGCGTAGGCGCAGGAGATGGTCCATACAGCCTTGAAGGAAGGAGAGAAGAGAGCATCGGCAAGGTCAGTCTGGATAAGTACTTTCGCTGAGCTCCGGCAAGCGACTGCAGACCGTGGGGGGCTTGTGGCTGCAGACCGCATAGCTGCGGGCCGGCGACTAGAAGGAAGGCCACAGAGCATGGGAAACTGCTTGGTGTTGTTGGCGGACAGCCCTGGCTGCCGAAGTTTGGCTCTAAGGCCCTCTTATTTTTTTTCTTACTTTTGGTTTTGTTTTGCTTTAGTTTGCTTTGCTCTCCTTTTGGTTTATTTCTTTTCAGGTTTTGTTCTCTGAGGGATTGCAACGTAAAAAAAAAAAAGTGACAGTGGGAGAGGGGGGCCAGTCTCTGCCTTCATTTGCCTTATCCCTTTCAGTTTATTGGGATTTTTTTGTTTTTCAGGTGAGACTGGTCCTAGCACCAATCGTGCCCGCCAAGCCTCAGTGCTTAGTGTGTGGCTCACGGAGAGGGGTGGTCTCGGACCCCAGCATGTGCCGAGGGTGCGAGACAGAGATCCGGTCATGGAGCAGGTCCTACATGAGGACACGGGGCAGGAGCGATCATCAGGGGTACTGCCAAACACAGCAGAACAGAAACCCAGGTCTGCGGTGTCCGGGCCCTTGCCACTGGAGCCAGCTAACGGATCCCAACATTTGCCCAAGCCCTCCACATCTCAAGCCCTGGGGGATGGACCCCAGGGGGGATTCTCGTCAGAATTCATCCTACGTTTGCATGAGGCTTTCTGTTTTCGGCAGCGGTAGAGCAGTGCAGGAGAGCTGCCAAAAAAGGTCAGCAGAAGTGAGAGGGGATGAGCTGACTACGGATGCTGCTAAGAGGCTGAGACCATCGGAAGACTGGGGAGAGCAGTCCCCTTTGTTGGAAGGTGTGGAGGCTGAGCACCTGGACATGAAATTAGAGGAAGGAGAAAAGCTAGAGGAAGGAGAAATACCATCAGAGGAACAGGGGAGGATTGTGCGGGTCTTCCGCCGGGAAGAGTTACTGGCTCTCATTGCAGAGTCCTTAAAGGCCTTAAATATGCCAGCAGTGCTACCAGTCGAAAATGAGGAGTTGGAGGATCCGCTGATCCAAGAAGTAAGGAAGCCGCAGTAAGTCTTTTCAGTGCATAGAGTGGTCAGACAGATGATATAGGATGAGTGGGACCTGCAGGAGGCCAGTCTCCGAGGGGTGCGTATGATGTCACCCGCTTCTGGAGCAGGAGAAAGAATTGCTCCGGTCACCGAAGGTGGATGCGGCGGTGTTGGCCATGACCAAGAAGTTGACAATTCCAGTGGAAGGTAGCATGGCGTTCAAGGATAGGAGGTTAGACACCTTGCAAAAGCAAACCTTTGATATAAATGCCCTTTCGTTGCAGACTTCCGTCTATGGGGCCTGGGTAGCTAGGGCCTATCTCCGCTGTCCCAGCAGGTTCAGGAGCCGGGTAAAACGGCTAGGGACCCGGCAGGAGAGGTTGCCAAGTTGAAATCGGGGCAGCGTACCTCGCCAATGCCTGCTATGATCTCATTAGAGGCCTCTCCAAGAGCATGGCCTCAGTAGTCACAGCATGACGTTATCTCTGGCTGTGGAATTGGGCGGTGGATGGTTCCTCTAAGGCCCGGCTTAGCAAGCTGCCATTCAGAGGGAAGCTCCTGTTCAGAGAAGAGTTGGACAAGTTGGTGAAGGACTTAGGCGAGTCCAAGGACAGACGGCTACGTGAGGACAAGCTGAAGCAGCATCGTAGCACCCTGACAGCGTGGGGATAGCCACGGGACTTTAAGCATTTTCATATGTCCCATCCGGTCCCCTAACAGTGTAGATGTTTTCCCTCATGGGGCCAAACTTTTCGGGGGTTTCGAGGAGCAGGGAGGGGCTTTGGGGCCTCCTCCAGCCCCAAGAAAGCACAATGAAGCGAGGAATGGAGGCACTGTGGTCCGTCATAGTGGCGGTCAGAAGCAGAGAGTTCTTGACATCTCTTGATCTCACAGAGGCCTATTTACACATTCCCATTCACTCAGATCACCAGTGTTTTCTCCGTTTTGCAGTGCCGATGGGACATTTCCAGTTTCGGGCTTTGCCCTTTAGCCTCACCACGGCTCCTTGTACTTTCACCAAGGTCATGGTCATGATGATGGTAGCGGCAGCAGCATTGCACAAGGAAGGGATCTTGGTGCATCCTTACCTCGATGACTGACTGATTCGGGCAAAATCCAAGGATGAGAGGCGAGCAGGCAACAGCGAGAGTGGTAGAGTTCCTTCAGAGTCTTAGCTGGGTTATCAACAGGGCCAAGAGTCGTCTAGTGCCAGCCCAGCAGCTCAAATATCTTGGAGCGTGGTTCGGCACCCTCTTAGGGAAGGTCTTCCTGCCAAGACTATGGGCCCAGGGGCTGAGGCGCTTGGTACAGCGATTCCTATGGATGTCCAAACCTACAGCCTGGAATTATCTACAGTTGCAGGGGATTATAGCAGCAGTGCTCGAGCTCGTGTCCTGGACCAGAGCACACATGCGCCCCTTGCAGAGGACGTTACTCCGGAGGTGGTCGCACCAGTGACATCCTTTGTCACAGAGACTCCCTGTCCCAGGGGAACCAAGAGGGCGCTCCGGTGATGGCTCTGCCTGGACAATTTGGAGGAAGGAATGCCCCTCAAGTCGCTGTAGTGGGTCCTGCTAATGACAGATGCCAGTGGGGAGCCCACTGCAAAGGACGATTCGCTCAAGGACAGTGGGACCCACAGGAAGCCACTTGGTCAATCAACAGGCTTGAAATGTGGGCAGTAGCGCTGGCATTGCAGAGCTTCAGTCCTTGGCTACAAGGAAAGGTGGTACGGGTCCTCTCGGACAGTGCCATCATGGTAGCTTACATCAATCGCCAGGGAGGCACGGATAGCATGGAGTTGGAGGAGGAGGCCAAGATGCTTATCGCCTGGGCAGAAAGCCATCTCTAAGCATTGTCGGCAGCGCATGTGGCAGACATCAACAATGTGATGGTGGATTACCTCAGTCAGGTGTGGGTAGACCCGGTCGAATGGGTGCTCTGCCAGAAGGTGTTCTCGCAGGTGGGGCACATCGATCATGGATCTAATGGGAACGTGCAAAAATGCAAAGTCCAACCGCTTCTACAGCAGGAGAAGAGAACGGATGTCGGACGTTTTGGACACCCTGGCACAGAGGTGGCCTGAAAACTGGCTGCTCTGTGTTTCCTCCGTGGGCATTCATAGGCAGGGTAGTGCAACGGATCGAAATGCACCAGGGGTTCATCATTCTGATCGCCCTGGATTGGCCATGGTGGCCGTGGTACATCGACCTCGTGCATTAGTGCAGGGGAAGCCATGGAGTCTCACAGCGCGGAAAGACCTCTTGACTCAGGGACCGGTGCAAATGCCCCAGATGGATCGGTTCTCGCTTACGGCTTGGCTCTTGAAAAGGCACACTTGAGGAAGAAAGGATATTCAGGGCTGGTCATTTCCACATTGCCGAAGGCCTGGAAGGGGTCCACCTCCTTATCGTACATCCACGTGTGGTGCATCTTTGAAGTGTGGTGTGAGGAGAGTCAGGGTCATCTGTCCGCGGCTAAGGTGGCGGACATCCTGTTGTTATTTTTGCAGGCCGGTTCTGAGAAGGACTTAGTCGCTAGTTCCCTGTAGGTACAAGTGGCAGCAATTTCCTGCTATCGAGGTAAGGTCTAGGGAGTATTGCTAGGTTCACACCTGGATGTAGTGCAGTTCCTGAGGGCCGTGAGCCGCCTCTGTCTGCCAAGGCAGCCAGTGCTGCTGAGCTGGGACCTCAGTCTGGTGCTGGCAGCCCTTACAGGGGGAGCCCTTTGAGCCGCTAAGTCGGACTTCATTGAAGGACTTGACCCTGAAGACTGTTTTCCTGGTTGCGATCTGTTACAGTGTGGAGGATTTGGGAATTGCAGACCTTATCTTGTCGGGAGCCCTTTCTTTCAATCTTCAAGGAGAGGGTAGTTCTTCATCTGGTACCCTTGTTTCTGCCTAAGGTGTGTGACAATGTGAGCTGTAGTGAGCAAATGGAAATAGAGGAAAATAGGGACTACACCTTTAAGACAGAAGAAAGGCAAGGTTCCCAGAGAGCTCAAACTACAAACAAACTAGAGAAGCATGCTTTGGCTGAGGCAGAGCCCCACCCAAGCCCTAACGTAGGGTCAGGTTTGAGCTCTGATAACAAACACGTGTGCAGAGAGCAGGGCGTGGTGGCTGGAAAGCACCTTTTTAAACCTGCGTCACTGAAGTCAGGGAGAGCAGAGGAAGCTGGAAGAGCTGGAGGATCTGGAGAATCTGGGAGAGCAGAGGAAGCTGGAAGAGCTGAAGGATCTGGAGAATCTGGAGGTGCAAAGGAAGCAGAAGGTTCAGAGAGAGCTGAGAGGTCAGAGTGGACAGAAGGCTCAGGGAGAGCAGGAAGCTCGGGGCCAGGGTCCTGTTCAGAGGGAGTACTGAAGCCAGAGGGTTCAAAGGAGAAACCTGGTTTAAGGAAGCCCAGAGAAGGGAGACGTGGAAGATTTTACTCCACGGGGAAATTTGGCTCCAGCAACAAAGGAAGCAATCCTTTTGTAAAAGGTGTGTCTGCTTCAGAGTCCAGCAGAAGCTAAGCTGAGGACGTTGCTAATGAACTAAGAAAGAGTGCAGAGCAGAGTGCTCCAGGAACCCGAGCTGCCAGAAGATGGGTGAAAGCTATTACAAATGCTGATAACCAGAACCCACAATAAATGTGGTCTCGTTTAGCAGAGGGTTTTGGATAACCAAAGACTAGAAAGTATATATCCCTCCAAATACATCAAGAGATATGTGGATTAAAGTTTATCATTATCAACTGTGACCATTCTTTTAATCACAGAAGAGTGTTTATCTCAGAACAAGAAAGACGAGTTGCCCCAACGCCACCATTTGGGTGCCGGCCCTGCGTTTCGATTCTTCCTCGGGGGGGGGGGGGGGTAATCAATTCATGAAATAGCACTAGCGATAAATAAAGAGATCATGCATTTTATAAAAGCTCAAAACATAATGCCATAATCTGTATTTCAATGCGAACATAAAACCATTCACTCTTACCGTTGAATCTTTATGGTTAGGAATCTGAAAGTAACAAGTAATCATTTGGCCACTCACTGGCTCACCGACTAGCTTTCAGACGCCGCGCATGCGTGTCAACATCGCAGCTGGGATTTAAATAACCCTACGCTGATGTACATTGACTGCAGAAAGGGGTAAAGCAATCACCGCACTTTTTTCAAGAAAAACAGGATTAAATACAGGCTCTCCACTCGATCATATTGTTTAAACCTCCCGGGGAGATGGATTGCAATCTGTATATCCATGCTTGTTCTTGAATGAGCAAAGTTTTAGCTCGAGATCTTCCTGCTCTTCCCGCTGGTAATGCTTCAATACCAAAACATCTTAGCTCTTCAAATGTATGCTGACGTTGTGCACAATGTGCCACCAAAGGAGCCTCCAAAACATGACATTTAAGCCTACTCCGATGTTCGTTCATACGAACCTGAAATTGTCGAATGGTTTTGCCGACATACAGCAAACCACATGGGCATCTAATGCCATAAACAATGTAGTCAGAACCGCAAGAAGTGAAGTGTCTCAATCTATTAGTTACTCCATGATAGGTGAACTCTGTTATCTCATCAGTTATGGAACAAATATTGCAACTGCCACACTTCGAATTTCCCACTGTTCTCTCTTGTGTACTTGGTAAAAAGGACCGCAATTTGGCTGGACTCAGCTTTTCTTTTAGATTTTGATGCCGGGTCCAAACACAGCGGATAGTTTTATTCTGTAACCCAGGTAATGTGCTCAATACATTTTGATGTCGTTTTAGCACACGTTTAATACTACCGCTAAGTGGGGAGAATTTGGTGATAAAATTAATAGTACCAGTGTCCAAAAGCTTGGATTTGTTCCGCAGTTGCAGCAGTAATGCTCTGTTGTTGTATAAAGCCCTCTTATAGGCCATTTTAATAATTGGGGTAGGATAGCCCCTATCTATAAACATACGTGCCAAATCACCAGCTTGCTTCTTGTATTTTTCTGGACTGGAACAATTTCTGCAATATCTAATAAACTGGGACAGAGGAAGACTGTCCCGTAATTGTCGTGGATGTTTACTACGATAATGAAGAAACGTGTTTCTGTCGATAGATTTTTTATGTACATAAGTGACCCAACCTTGGCTAATTTTTTGTACTACTACGTCAAAAAAAAACACTTGCTGCTCATGAAAAGTACATGTGAATTGTATGTGGGCATTCACTCCGTTCAACCAGCACATGAACTCTTGTAGTTGATGGTGTGATCCCTCCCCTTTCCAGTACCCGTAGGTAGGGGTTAAGGAGTTTAAGTTCCTTCTTTAAACCAATGTTCTGCTACTTCCTGGAGCAGGGCTCGTAGGGAAATGTAGTTTTACCACCAGTTCAAATGAAGAGTAGTGTGACTCAGAATGTTTGCAAGCAAAAAGGGATTTATTTCCCCTCCCGGGGTTGGACTTCACAAGGATAAAAAGGTAACACAAAATATCTGCTCTCTGGCAGCAAAAAGGACAAAATAAGAATAGCTTCCTTCAGCGTGAAATAAACATTTTCTTTCCAGCAAGTTGCAATTCAGCACATGGTTTCATACAGCTCTGTTTCCCTCACAGCCAGCTTGTATTTTCTTCACCATATCTTTCTAACATAAAGATATTCTCTGTTCAGCCCAAGTAATCATACAGTTCATTTCCTTCCTATGAACGTTTAACCAGGCTGGCTCTGTACCTACACGTTCCCCCACTGAAGCAGAGATTGTTTGCCTGGCTCTCTCTGGGACTGCGCCCTTTTCTCCCACCTTGGGTTTAATGCAGAGCTCTTGGGTTTGACGTAGCTCTAAACATTCATTTTCTCCCTGGTACTCTCCACCGTAGCCCCAACCTTCTGGGTCAATAAACCCCCAATATTTCTGGCAACTCCAGCCCTTAGGCTTACCTGGGGACCTGGCTGTGGAAGTTTTCTCTGGGGTTTAAAAATACCGGTAGGTTCCCTGCTGAACCTGTGTGAGGCAGTTTCCAAATGCCTTCCTGGCTGCTTGCAATCCCGTGTATGCTTCAGCTGGTCTGGTCTGCTCCTTCGATAGCTCTCAGCCGGAGCCTCTGACCTCCCTTCAGCTGAAAACTCCTTCCAACTTCTCACCGGAAGTCTGCTTTCCTCTCTCTCCCTTCCTTCTCTGCCTGCTGGGGCCTACTTATGAGACAGCCTTCCTGGGTAGGGCCTGGCTCCACCCCCTAGCAGGTGTTCAAACTTTCCCCGTGACTCTTTGCTAAACTGATAGCAGGGGCGTATTTCCTTCTCTCGTGCCTGGTTTCCCTGACAACTGGTAGCCATGTGCCTTTGTTTACCTTGCAGCCCTGCACTTTCTACCTGGTTTTTAAGCCTTTCTACCGGGCCAGAAGGACTTGCTATATCACAATGGACAGTGCCTTTCCATAATAAAAACACGTCATCTATATAGCGCTTCCATACTACCAAACAATCCTTATACGGTGATAATGCAAGCCATTGGTGCTCGTAGGCTTCCATGTACAAATTTGCTACTGATGGAGCACAGGTGGCTCCCATGGCCACCCCGGATAATTGCTGGTAAAGAATATCCTCGAATTCAAAATAATTCCGAAAGATGGTAAGTTTAGCCAAACGAGAAACAAAATCAATGTGTGCAGTAGATAGATCTCCACGGTTCCGCATAGAGGACATTATTACTTCATAAGCTGCTTCTTGCGGTATACTCGTGTACAAAGAAGAAACGTCCAGCGTTACTAGCAAGACGTCTGTCCTCAAAGCCCATTCGGAATAATCAGCTAACATGTTAAGAAAATGAGAGGTATCCTTTATGTAAGAAGGGATGTTTACCATCAACGGACGCAAAAAAGAATCCAAATACATTGAAAGCGGTTCCAAGATAGTTCCTTTTGTGGACACTATCGGTCTTCCCGGTGGATTACACTCATCTTTGTGTATTTTGGGAACCAAATAAAATCTTGCAACAGTAGGAGAAGGCTCATTAAGGAAAGCCCATTCTTTTTTAGTAATTAAACTGTTTTCCAACGCTTGAGAAGTAATAAGCTTAATCTCTTTTTGGAGAGCTACAGTAGGATCCTGTGACAGAATCTGATACGTATCCACCTGAGACAATTGCCGCTCCGCTTCTTGTAAGTATTGAGATCGATTCATGATAACCAGAACCCAGCCAAGGGCAGTGAGACAGACCTGAACCTAATTGAAAAGCTAAGGCAACTGTTGCAGGATAGAGGAGCTTATTCTCAAAGCACAGCTAACCTTTCTCCAGGAGAGCAGCTTGTAAGGGAATTTCAGAAGCTTCTTCCAAACAGTAAGCTTGAATCTGCTAGTGAAAGTCCAGAGAGGGACAGACAACTTGCAATACAGGAAGATATGCAAGTAGATTTGTGTGTGCCAGAATCTGAGTGCGATGTAATACCAATAGATTGTTCTTATTGTAAGAAGGGAAGCTTTCACTTGTGCTAGAAGAAAGACTAAGAAGGGAAGTCTTTGCATAGCCTGTTTCTCTTAGCTAGAAGAGAAACAAAAACTTCCATTTGAAGTAAAGAACATTCTTGGAATCCTGAGTGTTAACTGAACAGTTTTGGATAAAGAGAAAAGAACTGTGCCTGATTAAAAATTGAGGAAAGTAGCTGTGATTTGTTACTGCTGAAGAATGGCTGTGAACAGCTACTGTCTGTGAAAAGGGTTTTACCAAGTTCTGATGTTCCAGACACTTTATGTTCCTGTTGAGTTTTCTTTTGGAGAATAATCCTTTACTGCCTTGTGTTTTGAATTTTGATGCGAAAGGGGAACCCAGATCAAAAAATAAATGTTCTGTTTTGCCTTAAACAAACCGAGTGGTTGCAACTACTTTGTCTACAAGTAACTGTGAGAAACTACAACTCCCAGAATTCCCTGGTGAGGGAAAAATCTAGTGACTCTTTACTTAAGGGCAAATGAGGCCACCCTTCTGCCTATTGGCCTGGCCAGCAGGGGGAGTGTGACAGATGGTACGATCTTTCATGTAAATCAGCCCGTGACCTTGCCAGTTTTAGGAAGGACAGAGAATGTGGGTGCGGATCTGCAGTTGTCGCCCTTGGATGTTCAGAGGGTATTGCGGCATTATTTGAAGAGCATGGCCTCATTTTGTAGGTCAGATAGCCTGTTTGTGTTTTTCGGGAGGCCACAAAAAGGAGAGGCAGTGGCAAAGGCATTGATTTCGCATCGGATCAGGGAAGCCTACATTTTGAAGAGAAAGGCAGTGCCGGCAGGATTGCGGGCACATTCCACGTGTGCGCAGGCTGCCTTTTGGGAGGAGTGCAGCTTGATGCCGCCGGTCGAGATCTGTAGGGTGGCTACGTGGAGCTTGCTGCATACGTTTGCTAAGCATTACTGTTTTGATGTGCAGGCAGGAAAGGATGCCCAGTTCAGGTCAGCAGTGCTTCAGGCCGGTTTCGTGGGTCCCTCCCATATCTAGAACTGCTCTGTTACATCCCAGAACTGCGGGACTGTACTGGAGGGACAATAGGGAAAGTTAAATTAGACCTTACCTGCTAATTGACGTTCATTGAGGAACTCCAGTCCAGTCCTGGATCCCTCCCAGATGTGCTAAACTTGATAGTCTGTCTCCCTGGGCTAAAGAGTGGGCCATTCCTGGCTATGGGCATCCGGGGGTTGATAAGAGTGGGTGGACTATGGGTCGCAGTAGCAGCGGCGGTTTTGGCGGCCAGATGACGCGGAAGTGCTGTTGGGCTGTTCGGTAGCCCGGATGGGGACCCGATTATTTTCGGGCAGTTTACAGTTAAGCCTCCTCACGTGGGGAGGGGGAAGCAGGGGAATCCCTCCTCCGGGGGGAGGGGGCCTAAATGTTTTGGTTAGGTTTGGCTACTTATTTGTTGCTTATGCGAGTCTGCTTTGTCAATAGCTTACTGGAACTGGTGGGCGGTGCCAGCTGCTTAAGTGCACTGGTGTCATCAAAACGATGACACGCTTGGTCTCTAAGGTACTGGAAGGGGAACGCAACCCAGAACTGCAGGACTGGACTGGAGTTTCTCAAGGAATACCATTTAGCAGGTAAGGTCTAATTTAACTTTTTTATATCACTTTATCATTTTAGTCAAAGCGGTTTACATTGTAACTTAACACTAGAAGCCCCAAAAGGAATTTTACCTAGAAACCCAAAGTGCGTCAATTGACGCATTATCACGATGACTGCGTTTAGCATGAAATGCAGATGTGAATTAATGTGAAGCTACTTATTTGTTAAATATGTGCAGTGTGTGACGTCATTACATGACGTCATCGTGTGTTTATTGTTTGTAATGTCGGAGTAAAACTGTAAACAGTGATTGAGAAGCGCCACCTAGTAGGAACATGAATTTATACCTAGAAGCCCCAAAGTACGTCAATTGACGCATCCAAGACAATTGAGTGCGTCAATTGACGTACTTTGGGGTTTCTAGGTATAAATTCATTTTCCCGCTAGGTGTTGCATCTGTCATTAATTTTCGATGCACATATTTGAACATCTTGACCTTGCTAACAAAATCATGGAACATAACTGACATGGTTATAGCAGTGGCGCTGGTATACAACTTCGAAGATGCATTTGTGTCAATTGACGCACTTTGGGGCTTCTAGTGTTAAACTTGGTAATTGCTGTTATCTTCTGTTCACTATCCTTCCAAACTTGAATCACCACCTGAACTTGCCAACCCATAAGAATATAAGCACTCTACAACCTTATCAGCATGCTGAGTTAGCTGCTCCATATATCTTTGCAAAGAGACAGGGATAACAAATCTTGCGCAAAATAGAGAATTTATGGTCTTTCTTCAGATACTCCTGCTGCCTCCCCTCATCCAACTCTATATTTAAGTCTTGATTCCACATCTGTATAAGGCCTTGTGAACTCTCATGACCATGCTTTATGGCCAAGACTCCTCTATATATGGCAACAATACCCTAGATATTGCTCCACATTTATCTCTCTCAGTGGTTGGCATGTATTAAGATAATGCCCTAATGTGTGCCTGAGATAAAGGTAGGCTCAACTCATATTCCAGTTTAAGGACCTGAAATATATGAAAGCTTCCATCATGCCACAATTTTCATGTCACCCTTTTATTTTAGGAAGAAATGTACCTGAATATAAGAACATAAGATATGCCATACTGGGTCAGACCAAGGTCCATCAAGCCCAGTATCTTGTTTCCAACAGTGGCCGATCTAGGTCACAAGTACCTAGCAGTTTCCCCAAAAGAGACAGGTTCCAAAAAGCTTGTATTGGATCGTGATATCCTGGGTCCCTTTTAATAATGGTTTATGACCTTTCCTTCAGGAACTTTTCCAAACCCTTTTTAAAGCCAGCTACACTAACAGCTTTTACTACATCCTCTGGTAACAAATTCCATAGTTTGATTACACGTTGAGTGAAAAAATATTTTCTCTTATTAGTCTTAAATAGTTTACCCTGTAGCTTCATTCCATGTCCCCTAGTCTTTCTATATTCTGATGACGTAAACAATCGATCTACGTTTACCCGTTCCACTCCATTCATTAATTTATAGACCTCTATCATATCTCCCCTCAGCCGTCTCTTTTCCAGGTTGAAGAGCCCTAACCTTTTTAGCCTCTCTTCATAGGGGTATCCTTCCATCCCCTTTACCATTTTGGTGGCTCTTCTCTGAACCTTTTCTAATAACACTATATCCTTTTTAAGATATGGCGACCAGAATTGCACACAATATTCATGGTGTGGTCGCATATAGGGAAAAAGGGTGAGAGAATCTCCCCCGACATCCCCATAAATCTGCATGCCTTTTGACAAATAAACAGTATAATCAGTGAGTGTGCTACCGCCTATATGGAATCCTTCTTGCATGCTGTGAAGCTGCTGGCAAAAACAATAAGCTATATAGACACTTTAGGGTCTTCTCCTGTAAGCAGCAGAGACCTCTAGAGGTCCAATGAAATTACTGCAGTGTGACCAGTAAGTATTTTGGTTATTTTCCAGAAAAGTGGAGGTAATTCTTTCCCACTATCAGCTTCCTGATTCTCCTCTGGGAGGGAGAATTCAACTATTATAAAAACTCCATGCAAAGGCTGACCCCTATAGTTGGCTGGTCTAGCCATTGTACCACCAAGATGAATCCATCTGGTTGACAGTTTATAAGATACAGCATCAGGCCTCTGCTATTTACTTGAGTGCTTTATTGCAACCTTATGAGTAGCTTTAGCTATTGCACTCATGTACGGAAAGCACAGTTACTTACCTGTAACAGGTGATCTCTGGGAACAGCAGGAATAAGTCTTCACATATGGGTATGTCGGTACCGACGGAGCCTGCACGGGAATGCTCCCCAGCATCCAATCAGAAAGCTTTTGGGAGCATCCCTCGCGCCTGCGCACTGACTTCCCGCCTTTTCCACTGCCTCTCCTCAGTTGAGTTTCATAGCTGAGACAAAAGGAGAGAAGAGGAAAGGAAGATAGATAGATAGATACAACTCCTAGGGGAGGTGGGTGGGTTGTGAAGACTTATTCCTGCTGTTCCCAGAGATCACCTGTTACAGGTAAGTAACTGTGCTATCTCCAGGAACAAGCAGGAATGAGTCTTCACATATGGGGACTCCCTAGCTGTAGATTCCAGGGGGAGATCCCATAAAATGCGTGTCCCTGGATCAGGACTGCATTTTCCACACAGGAATCTCCGGCATCCCATAAGGGATGGAGGGTAGGAGTTGAAAAGAGAGGAGCTGTAAGAAAAAAAACAGCGAACCTAAGGACTACAGAAGAGGAGTCCTTGGTATGTATGATAAGTACCATTAAAATTATTTAATGAACAATCATAATATGGAGCTTACCTACTGGATTGTAGGAAGTAGAGAGCGTGATGGAGTCTACTGGAGATTCAGTAGCGGAATCCTCAAGGTGACCTCACAGCAGTGAGGATGAAGGTCTAAACCTGGAATTGGCAGGTGATCCAGGTGTCAACTGGGGTAGGATAAGAACGGCAGGTCTTCAACGGAAAGCTTTATGGGAAAAAGCTGAAAACTCTTTTAGCTGCAGAGTTATTAACATTGAGGACTAAAAGAAGAAGACTGACCGATATGGACAACTAGCCCAATCCTGGAGGGAAGAAGGGGTATGGAAAAAAACCCGTATTCCCAAGGAGAACAGATGTGTACTCAGAACTACTGAAGATTTACAATGTCTTTCCTAGCTGGAGAGAGATAGGAAAGATATCGAAGTCTGATGCTTCAAGGATAGGGAGACCTAGAACAAAGTAGAAGCTGTTGGTACCACAGCAGTGGTTGTGTGCATAACAGCCCCCACATACTGAGGAACCGTATGAAAATATGCAAGCCCACTGTCTGGAACCTTTAAGAAGGTAAAAATCTTTATAGCATAGACAGTTAGGGAGATAGTATGTAATACATATCGACCTATAAAAAGCCTCACAATAGATACATATATTTAGAGGGATATATATATATACATATATATATGTATATATAAATATGTGTAAAAAAAAAAAAATAAAATATATATATATATATATATATATACATAACTAATGCACACACAGCTTACAGACATATGTATGTATAGGCATATATAGAGATATATACATACATGAATATAAGTCTGAAGATACATGTCTGCAACTAAGCCCCATAAGAACATTCACATGGGGAATGTGAAGGGGAAAGATTCATCCAATAACAAGAGGGTGAAACCCACTTGAAAGATATATAGAGAATCTATTTCCGTGGGCTAAGAGGATGCAGGAATGCAATCCAGTGAAATAACCAGGATGGTTGCGTGAAAAACAGAGGATAATATCAGTCTGTAAAGAGCAAGTCGGGAGTCCTTTAGAACTCTGACATGGTAGATGGACAGAAATGCATAGAAGAAGATACCAGGATGACCCACTGGAGGGACATAGGGGTATCATGCGTTACTAGTAGAATATGTGCTGTCCATGAGGAGTATGATAGCATTTTGCCAAGCTGTAAGGAAAAAAGAGTATATTCCTGCAGGATTGGGAACTCCTTGGACATTCACGCAGAAAAAGCTTATATTCTCTATTATAACAGGAGACAAGAGGGTGTGGAGAACCCTCACAGTCATGGGAATGATTTATAAGCTTTTATCTACTATATAGAATAGCCCTCAGAGACAAAGGTCAATGCTCTGTAGCAAGGGCCCATAGTAGAAAGCTTCTCTGAAGATTGCAGAGAGCATTGTGCAGGAGAATTATGAGATAAAACTGACTGAAGTCAGGTGTGTTGCCACATCCTAGGAAAAGGAGATGGCTAGAAAGAAGATAATGTGAGAAGCCTAAAGTGAGTAGGATTATCCAAGATAGATGAGGACTAGCTTGGAATCACTACTAAGGCTAGACATTAAATGTGGAAGATAGACTGGAACCTGTGGAAAAGTACCAGTGGTTCAATCACTGGAACTCCTGCATGCACAGCAGCTGAACGAGACAGCAGAGAGAATCTTCCTGTGCAAAACAGAGAGAAACAGACAAAGGGAGAGGAGATATTCCTGTCCCTGTCTGATGAGTTGTCCAGAGAATCTATTCAAGGAAACAAAAAGTCTACACTGGAATGAAAGGCTAGAGAAGCTTTTCAGTATGGTACCACTTAGTCAGGGGAAACCCTGGATGAGAGGATAGAGAAAACAGGTAATTGGAGGGTGACTTACCATATGGTGAGTCAGCTGAAGAAAAAAATGTTCATGTTGGGACAGAAACTATCATGGGATAGTTGTGACTTCCTTTCTTGATAGTAAGAAGAGGAGAATTCTGTAACCCATGTACAAGAATATCCTGACAGCTTAGCATACTGAAAAAGGAAAAACCCAGTGTAGAGCTTTAAGAAAAAACAGTGAACAAACTTCTGCTAAGAAGAAGTTAACTGTAGATTGCAACCTTCAGAAACCTATGGTTGCTGGTTATGCTCAGACTGGCTAGAGTTTGGAAACTTCAGACTAGGACGAGGTGTCCCTTGCTTGGGTACATCTGGATGATGGGCAGGAGAAGAGTGAAACCTTCTTTTCTTAGGGAAAGTAGGTTTGGTAGGACATTTCCTACTTCCTGGGGAAGAAGAAGGCTTAGAATGGTCTCCAGAACCAGGGAAGTCAGTGGAGCAATGAGCAACCTGACGTAAAGCCTCCTTATTGAAGAGATTTTCTCCAGTACAAGGAGAATTACCCAGTGTGTGTTGTGCCCATCTGCTCAAGTCTGAAGCTTGGAGCCAGGCTCTACGACGTGCTCCAATGGCAATAGCAGAGGATCTGCTAACAGACTCAAAAGAGTCTAGAGAAGCACGAGAAAGAAACCAAGAGATATTCCGGCTATGAGTAAGAAGCAAGGAATAGTCAGCAGCCTTAGGCTCTGACAAAAAAGGAGTCAAAAGAGATAATTTCTTTGTGACCTCCTGGAGTGTTAGACTCATATAAAATATATAAGAAATAATTCTTGATGCCAGCATAGATGTTTGGAAGGTTTGACGTCCAAAGGCATCAAGTGCTGTAGATGCACGACCTGGCGGATAAGAAGAATGCTTCTTCTTGCTTTTTACCTTCCTCATTGCTGATTCCACTACAATAGAATGATGGGGAAGTTGAGTCTTTTGAAACCCTGGAGAGGGGGGCACCTGATACAGAACATTAGTTGCTGTAGAAGATGAGGGAACCCTTAAAGGTGATTCCCATATTCTCAGAAGAAGATCCTGCAAAGAATGATGTAAAGGAAGCATTATATTTTCCTTTTCTGCAGGAGAGCCTCGGTTAAGATCACAGCCAGGGATAGGAATAGCAAGAAAGGTTGCCATGTCGAGGAGAAATTTCTGAAAAGAAGGATCTCCAATGGGAACCATCCCTGGGTAAGCTTAGGATGAAGAAGCAGCCTGAGCACCAGAGGATGTACTGGTCTGGTGCAGAAAAAGAACCCTGCTAGATGGATAGTGATACTGGCAGTCACGATTTGAGGCAGTTAGTACTGCATCGTCCGTGCCAGGTATCGATTCCAAACTAGGCATAGAAAGGATCGATGGTACCGATGGAACTGCAGGAATCGACATCGATACCGATACCGGTAGCTGAGGCGGAATCGGAGACGGTAATGTCATCAAGGCAGTCATCGGAGGCTGCTCAAGCGGTACCGAGGCAACCAGAGAGGCTTGGTGAATATCCTCAGTACTGCGTATCCGGAAACGATAATGGTCGGTTCCGAGACGCATCGGTACCCAGTCCTCTAGACTAGATATCGATTCCAGACTTGGCATCGAAGGGAGCGAGTCTATTGATGCATGTCTAGAGGGTACCGACGTCGGTGGTGGTACCGGCGATGCTGATACAGGAAAGTCACTCTGGGTCGTATCGATCGGTCCCGAAGGTACCGAGGACACCAGATGACGATCCCTTGTGAAGAGTGGAACACTCGACACCGGTGCCGATGCCGGGGTATCGGTACCGCTCGAAGCGGATACCACCACCGAGCATGGCTCAGGTATGTTCTGTGAGGGGTGAGCCCCAGGAACAACCTGAAACCCCTGAAATGCTTTGGAGCCTGAAGACTCCCGCCGGGGTTTTAATGCCAATGGGGTCTTGAGGGCAAGGCCGGAGCTGTCATCATGCTTGGCATGAGACTTACCACTCAAGGATTGGCAAGTCTTAACAGACTGTTTGTGGGTTACCTGATCCTGTAGAGAAGAAAAAAACGGTGCCCTCACTCCAGGAGGGAAAACGGTATCGAGGGAAACTCGAAAGAGGGAAGGTCTTCTCACAGTATTGCAGCCTGATTGTTCAGGGGAAAAAGGGTCAGGACCCAAACAGGGTAGACACCAGGCATTGGAGTCTAAAAAGAAAACTGTGTTTCCACAGTGAAGGCACTTCTTAGGAGAAGAAGACTCCATGATGGAGAGGCCTTGTAGGCCCAAAAAAGTTAAGACAGAAGCAGAGGGAAAAATCTCTCTGAGTTTAAGAAAAAGAAAAGAAAAAACCACCGGCGGTACCGGTGGCGGCGGGAAAAACAGCCGCGACCACAAGAAAACAAGAAATGAAGAATTTTAAAGAAAAAAGTTTCTGCGGTGACAGGAGGACGTCCTGCCGGCTCCGCGGAAAAACGAAAACTGAGGAGAGGCAGTGGAAAAGGCAGGAAGTCAGTGCGCAGGCGCGAGGGATGCTCCCAAAAGCTTTCTGATTGGATGCTGGGGAGCATTCCGTGCAGGCTCCGTCGGTACCGACGTACCCATATGTGAAGACTCATTCCTGCTTGTTCCTGGAGATCATATTTATACAATTTCAGCAGTGTCTATGAGGTATGCACAAGGATATTCTCACTTTATGCTCCTTCTTTAGAGAATGCCCCCATTGGAACTGTGCATGTCACCCAATGTGTTAACATTTTGTAAGAATCTAAAGATATATTTATTTAAAATAAAATTTAAGATGATTGATATATCTTTTATAACTGAATGTCTTTGCTATGTATTGTTTTTATTGTTGGTAATGTCATGTTCTGTTTGTTAAATTATGTATATTTTTTGATCCTCACCTTAGACAGTAGCGATGAGTAATACATTTATGAAATAATAATAATAAATATAATAAATAATCTGAAAAGAGCAATGGGGGGGGGGGGGTGACACATGCTGCTCAGGTCTTGCACCTAATATCTACTGTGTCTTGATAAACACTGCCAGCAAACCCCGTGCTCAGCAGAAGTGAGTCATACCAGTGGAGAGGAGGAGTAAAGCAACAGCACATCTGGGGGCTGCAGGTCCAAAAGGAGAAAGCAGAGGACCCAGAGGAACAACTCTTTAACAGAGTGACTCCAAGAGCCAGGAGCTACCAAGGGGCAGTGCCGGGGATTGCATCTATAGCAACCTCTAGCTCAGAGGTACAGTGAAGAGGATAGTGCAGGAGGAGGGTTCTCTCTATTAGGAAAAATCACAGAGCAAGGAAAAAGGAATGTGACTGCTTTATATTATCTTTTGCAATCATTGTCAGTGACCTGCAAGTTCTTCATGTAAACTCTGGTTCAGAACACAACTTCTAACCTGGACTCTTATTACTGTGAGAGAGAAAGTGGAGTAAAGGTGCCTCCCAATGTAAACTGGTCCCTAATATTCCCCAAGAGTTGACAATGAAAGGACAGCATTTCTCTTGGAAGTCGTGCCCCCAGTCTGCTAGTGTGTTTAACTGCCGCAAAGGATTTCTCGACTGGCAGAAGTTACAAGGGTCCTAAGGTTCACTCTATTTTTCTATTTTCTCAGTTAAAATGTTATCTCTTCATGTTCCACAAAAAAATTAGAACTTAAAACCAAATTCCCTTCCCCTCTTAAGAGTAGTTCCAAATCTTTAGGGAATCATTTTTTGGAATGATAAGCTTTTATTAGCTTTATCCTCTTCCCATCCTTACAATGGCTGAAACAACCTGAGCACAACTTCACTTTTGTGCTGTGCACCTCCCAGGGCCTTACCTAGGGGCTATTAAACAGTGCATCTTTGATGGGTATAGACTAAGCTGGCAGGGATGATTTGTCAGTGGCATAGCTATTTTTGGGGTACTGGAGCAAAGTTAACATAGGTGGGTACTAGGCATACATGTCTGAACCATTCTAGTTATATTCTTATAGAAAATAATGCCTTAGATTTCTAAGCAAAGTCTGAAATCTCTATCTTATTTCTTTATTTGTGAAGCTTTTCTATACCGCCCCTTCCCAGGATCAGGGGCAATTTACAAATAACGAACATTTTACATTGAACATTTTGGTACAAACCGTTGAGAAATTACATCAAACACATTGCATACAGGCAAACTGGACCAACTATGACCAATTGAACTATTTACAAGAGACATGGGGTAAACACAAGGTGAAGTGTTGCATGTGTATATATGGGGTTATATGGGCGAGGAGTAAAGGGCATGCCATGGCAGCATGTCAGACAGAGAGAAGGGTTTGGAAAGGAAGCTAATGAGAAATCTTACGTTGGGTGGTGGTTGCTGAAATAATTTGGATTGCCATAGTGTTCTGTAGGTTTTGATTTGTTTCCTGAAAGTTTGGAGGTCTTTGATGGATCTGATTGTGTCTGGGAGGGTGTTCCAGAGCATTGGCTTTGTCGGAGGGGAGCGGGGAGGAGCTTACCTTCCCGCTCTCCCTCGATGATGTGCTAATCGGGTGGTGGAGCAGTGGAGATAAGGCTGGGTTCGTCTGCTTCAGCGGCTGTAAATTCTCTGGTGCAGCTTGGAGGTCTCCGATGCAGCGTGCTGGTCTGGCCTGATTGGCTTTGTTGGAGGAGAGCGGGGAGGCGCTTACCTTCCCGCTCTCCCTCGATGATGCTGATCAGGTGGTTTTTCTATATCGCTTAATCATGAAATCAAAGCGGTTTACATGTAACAGGGAACTTTTAACTTTACATGGAACAGTGCTTAGTATAACATAACATTATTATAACGACAATTTACATTTTTAACTTATATACAGCTGAGTGGGAGATATCTTGTATTGTAGAGGGGAATATCGTAGTCCTTAAAGTGTTCTTTGAATAAGTGAGTTTTTAGTTTCTTGCAGAATTCTGAGAGGTCTGACATTATTCTCAGCTCTGTGCGGAGTAGGTTCCAGAGGTCTGCGGCTTTATGGTCTTGCTTTATGGGTGACATTTTAAAGATTCAGTGACTTCTACTACCACACACATCCAGACCTTTTGCTCACTCAATCTCCCTGCCCCCTTCAGTCACTTGTTTATCCCCCATTACTCACTCTAGCGTTGCTCCAGCTTCCCTTATGCCCTCATGCCTCTAGCCCATTTGCTAATTTTCTTATCCCTATTCCCTCTGCTCACTCTCTTCCACCAATCATTTTTTTCCAGCCTTTATTTGCTCCTTATGCCTTCTATTTGCTTATGGTTCCCTCCCCCAGGACCTTTCATCAATTCTTCCCCATCTTAGGGACCCCTCAGCCACCCTCTCATACAGGAGGGAAACAATGGCAGCATTTATCTGCTTTCTGCTTTTTTGGCTCACTGAAGTTTAATCCTGCTCAGGCTCCATAGTCTTGTGGGATGTGCCAGCGCTGCCTGCATCAAACTTCAGTGAGTCAACAGAAGAGGAAGCAGGCAGTAGCAGGTTAGTGCTGCCACAGCTTCCTTCCTGCCATGAGGGAGTGGATGAAAGGTCTTGTGTTTAATTAAATCACACCATCGGCCTGTTGTGGATAACAATTGCATACAGCAGCAATGGTCAAGGGTTGTTATGGCTCAGACCTCAGGCAGTCCCCTACTCCTGATGGCCCATTAGTAGACCAAAATTAGAGGAGATTGCACCAAAAATGGAGGAGCCTTGGTCCCCTCTAGGCTTCCTTTCTCTTTCCCGCCACAGCTACACTGTGCTGTGCAATAGCAGAACTGTTGCTGCCATTCACTTGATAATGTGAAGGAGCTTGCTTTTTTTGCAGCTTTCAGCACAAAGTGCTTGATTCGTTCCTTTGCTAGTCTGGTCCCTTTGCAGAGCACAGCACTAACCACATGTCTTCTCCCACTCTGCTTACTCAGAATGAGATAGTAGAATTACATTGAAATGATTTTATGAGTTTGCCTTATTAATATCCAGTCTCTGTTTGAACCCTGCCATAGTGAACGTTCTGTTTAGTTTGGAGGTACTTTCAAATACTGTATATTTGTTTATTGAACCTCATTATCCACCAATCCCAGAAAATCGTTCCCTTGATGGGGTACAAATAATATACAATGACATTAAAATAATACAATCAATAAAAACATACATACTTACAATAATCAATATAGTAACATAATATATGACAGCAGATAAAGATCAGCATGGTCCATCTAGTCTGCCCAGCAAAGTGGCAAGAGTAGGTGCAGCTGCCGCTCTGTGCAGGTCACCCCTCCCCATGCCTTTGTTTTGGGGTGTACCCACTACTCTTTGCAGGTCACCCCTATTTGTTGAGATATAAGAGATAGTTAAGTTTATTTTTATTTTATCCTGTTGCTATAAATGATAATTACACTTACCTGGTAATTGTAGTTCCTTTAGTGACGACAGTTCAGTCCTCTACCTCTGGGTTGTCAATCTCCTCCTGCAGCTAGGAGACTGGTTTGTCAGAATGATGACATCACTGGATATAGCCTGCAGCACTTCCACTTGCATCCCAGTGTAAACTATAACAAAGCAGACTCAAAGGAGCAATAAATAAGTAGCAAAACAAAATAACAAATGTACTATCAGGAAGCCATCCCCCTCGAACAGGCCTTCTTACCTCCTGCCCCGCCATCGAGAAGGACACAAACAAAGGAAGAGAAGGTAGCCAGACTCACCTGTCACCCTCTTCAGCTCGGCACGAAATCTGTAACCTCCTATAAACATCCGGGCGGGAAGGAGGACTGAACTGTCGTCACTAAAGGAACTACAATTACCAGGTAAGTGTAATTATCATTTCCTTAGCGTTCCTCCAGTTCAGTCCTCAACCTCGGGGAAGTACCAGAGCAGTAATCAATGGGAGGGACCCTTCCAGCCGGCACACAATACAGCCGAGCCGAAACGAGCATCCGAAGCCGCAGCAACATCCAACCGATAGTGTTTGCTGAACGTATGCAGAGACGACCAAGTCGCCGCCCTACAAATGTCCCCCGGGGGAACCAAACTATGTTCTGCCCACGAGGACGCCTGTGCTCTGGTGGAATGCGCTCTCAGACCCACAGGCACTACACGCCCCCGAAGCAAATAAGCGGATGCAATTGCTTCTTTAAGCCAGCGGGCGATGGACGCCTTAGCCGCCGCTTCGCCCCGACGAACTCCGCCAGAGAACAAACAAACGCTCAGACTTACGGAACGACTCCGTGGCTCTCAAATACTGACGCAAAGCTCTCTTCACGTCGAGATGCCGAAGACCGCGAGCCACGTCATCGCCCCCCAAAGATCCCAAGACGGGCAAGCAAACTGCCTGGTTCAGATGAAAAGGAGACACCACCTTAGGCAGAAAGGACGGAACCGGACGCAAAACCACCTTTTCCTTAGAAAAGGACAGGAAGGGCTCACGGCACGACAACGCTTGCAGCTCCGAGACCCGCCGTGCAGAACAAATCGCCACCAGGAACACCGTCTTGAGCGTCAAATCTTTCAGGGAGGCACGACGCAAGGGCTCAAAGGGGGGCTCAGTCAGAGCCGTGAGCCCAAGATTTAGATCCCATGGGGGAACGCACACCCTGCGTGTCGGACGTACACGAGCGACGGCTTTGATGAAACGACGAATGTCTGGATGATCCCCCAACGGCCGACCATTGACCTTGCCCCGATAACAGGACAGGGCTGCCAACTGCACGCGCAAGGAGCTGGCAGCAAGACCTTTGTCAAAGCCGTTCTGCAGAAATTCGAGGACCAAAGGAATTGACGCCGAACCCGGCCTCACCTGACGCTGCGAACACCAGTCCTCAAAAACACGCCAGACCTGCACATACGCCAAGGACGTGGACTGCTTACGCACCTGCAGTAAGGTTGCCACAACCGCCGACGAGTAGCCCTTTTTCAGGAGTTTAGCCCTCTCAATGGCCATACCGTAAGCGAGAACCGATCCACCTGAGGCATGAAGAGGGGCCCTTGGAGCAACAGATCCGACCTGGCCGGCAGTCGCCAGGGTTCCCCATCCAACAGACGGATTAGGTCGGCGTACCAAGGCCGCCTCGGCCAATCGGGAGCCACCAACAGCACCTGACCCACATGCGCCCCGATCTTCTGAACCACCCGGCCTATTAACGCCCATGGTGGAAAGACATAGAGAAGGCCGTCCGTCGGCCACCGACGTAGCAAGGCGTCGATGCCCTCCGACATCCTTTCCCGCCGTCTGCTGAAAAAACGGCCGACTTTCGCCGACTGAAAGGTCGCCATGAGATCCATGACCGGAGTCCCCCAGCGCCTGACGATCTGGCGGAAAACCGCGGGATGCAGTTCCCACTCCCCTGCATCCACGTGCACTCTGCTGAGAAAGTCCGCGGCGACATTGTCTTTGCCGGCAATGTGCGCTGCCGAAATCGCGGACAAGCGAAGCTCTACCCACTCGAACAGCAGGTCGGCCTCCGCCTCCATCGCGGCACTCCCGGTGCCAACCTGTCGGTTGATGTATGCCACCGTTGCCGAGTTGTCGGAGAGAACTCGCACAGGCTGACCGCGCACCAGGCCCTCGAACGCCTGTAGGGCCCGAAACACCACTCGAAGCTTCAAGCGATTGATCGCCCACGAGGCCTCCAGGGGGGTCCACAGGCCCTGCGCAAAGTGAGTCTCGCAGTGGGCTCCCCAGCCCACCAGACTGGCATCCGTCATCAATGGCAGCCACTCTGGCTGCTCCAGTGACAAGCCCCCAGCCAGTGACGAGGGGCGGAGCCACCACCGAAGCAGAACCCTGCTACAGCTCAGCTGAGAGTATGGAGATTGAAGCCAAGGAGGGTGATGTAAATTCCAGTATTTTGGAGATGGAAGTGTTTCTGGCTCACACTGATTTACCTTAGTGCATGCATCACATTCCATCTCCGAAATACTGGAATTTACATCACCCTCCTTGGCTTCAATCTCCATACTCTCAGCTGAGCTGTAGCAGGGTTCTGCTTGGTACCGCTCAGGGACTTTCTGCTTTAGAGTTTTTAACAGGTCAAACAACCTCTCCCACTTCCTTGTCCTCCCTTCTCTGGGCAGGTCTCCTATGGGGTGTTCTTGTTTAACCTTCCTGGTGAAACATTTCTTCCTACGCTGTGTTATCTGGGGTATAAGAGTTTCATCAGAGTCAGAAGAGGAAACACACTTTGAAGGCTTTATTGCCTCCCTTCTCCTACCTTGGGCTTTTGGTGCAGTATTCTCTGGGTTGGAACTTTGGCCAGTCAGGACTCCCTCTGCCTCAGCGTAGGGCAGAGACTTGTGGTAAAGCTTTCCCACTCTCTTGCTAGGGTAGGTGGTTCTCTCCCTGGAACCTTCCCTATGTCCTCTGTGGCTACTGTGCTGAGTATGGTGGCTTCCTTTGTACCATCTCTGGTTGTCTTTATAGCGGTTCCTTTCTCTGCTGCTCCTTTTGGCTACAGGGCTGTTCCCTCTGTACCATCTGGAACCTGGACTGGAACCTGAGCTGCAACTCCCACTTAGGCCTGGACTGCAACTCCAACAGCAACTGCCACTGCAACTACAACTGTGTCTCCAACCGTGACTCCAACCATGCTTCTCACCATGCTTCCAACCATGCTTCCAACCAGCACCCGAACCAACTCCCGAACCAGCTCTCCAACCACCTCTATCTCTAGTGTTTGTTTGCTCCCTTTCAAACACTGAGCAGGGCAACTCCCTTCCTGGCTCCGCCCTTATGTACCTCCCACTCCTATCTGTGGCTGACCTGGAGTGTGGGCGTGGCTTACAGCTAGGTCTGCCCTCTAAGTTTCTCTCCTGGCTTCTGCTGTGGACTATGTGATCCTGTATACCCATCCCCCGCAAAGAGGAAAAATTCTTCTTCTCTTCACTTTTTCCTGGCTGGGCTGCACTCTCCTTACCACAATATACATCCAGCCAATATGCGACATCCTGAAAGCGAACAGCATCCAATACACAATCTATGCAGACGACATTATGATATACACGCCTATCTCAATTGACAACCCAGACTACTCTAAAATAACAGACTGCCTAATACAAATGACAAGATGGTGTAAAGACAACAACCTCGCTATCAACTACAGCAAGACGGAGGCACTAATAATCACTCGCAATACAGACTTCATCCACCCACCGGACATCAGAATACAAAACACAACCATACCAATGAAATCGGAAGTAAAATACCTTGGAGTGACCCTGGACAACGAACTGAATCTCAAGACACACGTAAGCAAAACAGTCACGAACGCGTACCACAGGATGAGGATCATTAGAAGACTCAAACCCCTCCTCACCACTGAACACTTCCGGACCGTATGTCAAGCTCTAATTACTCCCCTCCTGGACTTCTGCAACCCCATTTACCTTGGACTAGCAAAACCAATACTCAGGCCACTACAACTAGCACAAAACACTGCAGCCCGCATAATATCTGGCTCAACAAGACACGATCACATTACTCCAGTATTGAAAGACCTCCACTGGCTCCCAATCAGCTCACGCATCAAATACAAAACAATCATAAACATTTTCAAGATCAAACACCACACTTCAGCCAACAGCCTGCACACCCTCATACAACCAGACACCAGCACTCGCCAAAGAAGAAAAGGAACCTCCAACAGAGTCAACACCCCGAACGACTTCAGAAAAACACGCAAGGACACCACAGAGAGAGCCATCTCCCTGGCTGCTCCAACAATATGGAACTCCCTCCCGGACGAACTGCGATCGACAACCAACCTCAAAGACTTTCGCAAACTGCTGAAGACAACGCTGTTCATCGAACACTACGGTCATATCACGTAACTGTACCAACGGGAACCACCAACTTACCTCTACAAACCCTGATAAGAAACTGAACAACGGCACATGATGTATCTTAATTGTATAGAACAATGTACTATAGCTCACACTGTACCATAGCTCACAATGTACATAGCTCAACCTAATCTAATACACTAACCCCTTACACGCAGCGCATGACACTTTTTCACTGCATGAGATACCCTTCCACACCTTTTGATTGTTTTGCTGTGACACTGCCTTGATTGCAGGATAAGGCGGTATAGAAATACTGTTAAATAAATAAATATTATAATGCCTCTGTATCGTTCCATGGTGCGACCGCATCTTGAATATTGTGTGCAATTCTGGTCGCCGTATCTTAAAAAGGATATAGCGTTTTTAGAAAAGGTAGAGCGAAGAGCCACCAAAATGGTAAAGAGGGTGGAAGGCTACTCCTATGAAGAGAGGCTAAATAGGTTAGAGCTCTTCAACCTGGAAAAGAGATGGCTGAGGGGGAGATATGATAGAAGTCTATAAATTAATGAACGGAGTGGAACGAGTAAACGTAGATCGATTGTTTACATTATCAGAATATAGAAAGACTAGGGGACATGCAATGAAGCTACAGGGTAAACTATTTAAGATAAATAAGAGAAAATATTTTTTCACTCAACGTGTAATCAAACTCTGGAATTTGTTACCGGAGGATGTAGTAAAGGCTGTTAGTGTAGCTGAGTTTAAAAAAGGTCTGGACAAGTTCCTGGAGGAAAGGTCCATAAACCATTATTAAAAAGGGACCCAGGATATCAATGCTTGACCCAGTACAAGCATTGTGGAACCTGTGTCTCTTGGGGAAACTGCTAGGTACGTATGACCTAGATTGGCCACTGTTGGAAACAGGATACTGGGCTTGATGGACCTTGGTCTGACCCAGTATGGCATATCTTATCTTATGTTCTTATGTTTCATTTAGAATGAGAAAAAGATGGTGGAAGCCTCCTTGAAGAAAAGTATAGCAAATGTTTCATTGCAAAAAGGAGCCGCCCAAAGAATCAGAAAGGCATACTTGAAGCCAAGGGCCGCATCTCGACACCGTTTGACGGATACCAGAGACACCAGGAATGCATCTTAAAGGATCAACTCTCCATGAAGGCTTTACACATAGACCCCAAGAAGGATCCTTCTAGGGCCCTCTACGACAGGAGCTAACCAAAATCCAACAGGAAACTCAGGCGGGCAGAACTGCTTCACTCTTACTGAAAGATGACTCTTAAGACTTTCAACCTGGGATGTCAGCAGTATCTTAAACAAGGCATAAACATTATGCTTAGACTTCAACATAATTGTATCACTAATGGGATTAGGTAGTAGGGCATTAAGCTTCCCAACAATGTACTAGTTGAGTTTCAACCAAAAGGCCAAGCAGGGTCCATCCTCCGTTTATAGCTCAAACCTTACACTAGGACCTTAGGCAAAAAAAAAAGAGAGGCGCAGAAGGGCTTATTAAAGGTTTTCTGTGCCTATTGAAAAAAAATATTCCTTAAATAAAAGCCCTATGTCTGTCTTGTTCAGTGAAAATGTTGGCACTCACTGGCACAACAGATTCCACATTTTAGCAAGCACTGAAAGCAAGATCGCCAAAAGTTACATTTGTATCACTCTTATCATTACTATTTAACAAATTCATTAAACATATGTCATTTGATTAATCGCTTGACAGCTTTTTTTTTTATTTTTATATATTTACTGTATTTGTCATGCTGGCTTCCTTTTTTTTACAAATCATTCTGCCAAAATGCAATTACAGAAATTTTAAAACAACAATTTCTTGACTGTGCCATGTCAAAGTGTTTCTACTGAAAACTGTAGGTGTGCTCTTATGCGGTAAACATTTTCAGAGGGGTAGTATAAATGACAGAGGCAGGTGCAAAGTCCTCTGCTTGGCTTATACGATGTAGGATAACGTACCACCGAAACAGCTGAAGGCTTATTCCTCATGAGCTCAGGTGGCTTTGTGGGCGTAATGTAGACTAGTGCCACTGGTGAACATCTGTAGGGCGGCGACATGGTCATAGCTCCATGCTTTCACCAAGCATTATCAACTGGATGTCCAAGTGGCCGGAGATGCGAGATTTGGGACCTCAGTGTTGGAAGCTGGCCTCACAGTCCCTTCCATGCTTAGGTACTGCTTTGATACGTCCCATGCATACCTGGACTGGCCTGGAGGGACGATTAGGAGGGTGAAATTAGGCCTTGCCTGCTAATTGTCTTTCCTTGAGTACCTCCAGGCCACTCCAAGTACGCATGGATTGTCACCGTTCACCAGTAGCTGAGAACGGAGCATGTTAGAATTCTGATCATCCAGCATAAGAGCTTCCCCTTCAGCTCCAGATGTCAGTCCCCTACTGACAAAGCAGCTTCCAAAGAGAACAGACAGAAAAGAGACACCCCGAGCCATGAGAACTAGGGCCCAGAGAAGAGAGAACAGACTGCATGCACCGTACCTAACCAAACTGAAGCAATGTACAGTCAGGTGACATGAGGCAATATATACGTGGTAAGGAGTGGACAGGGCCCTACTCACAACGACTTTCCATCTGATAGGGTGCCCCCGCCACTCCAATAGTTCTATATTACTTCCGTAAGTCTAGCCGCGTCCTATAAGCAGACAGGGCTTGCCTCAACCATCATGCGAGTATCTGAAAGAGAACGATACCAGACCAGACTGGCCTGGAGGTACTCAAGGAAAGACAATTAGCAGGTAAGCCTAATTTCACCATTCTTTGTGGACTCGACAGCCAATGAGCTTGGTAACCTTGCAGCCTCTGTGTTCTTTTCTGATTGTACTGCTGCTGTGCTGGCCTCCTGTCTTCATCTCTTCTCTGCTTTTTCAAAGCTTATTAAATAGGCTTTGTATGTTTTAACTAGTAAGACTGAGGGAGCTATCTGTGGTGTTATAGGAAAAGATCTTGTTCAGATGAAATGCTCACTTAAAACTGCATTATCTTCAAAATGTCTGAAGAGTGAAGTAAATAGGTTAGGATGAGTGTAAAGATCAATGACAGCAGGAAATAATGAAATCTATCTAGATTTAGATCTATCTAAAATAAATATGGGTAGCCACAGCATTCAGTAACAGCAGGTTGCACAGAAAAAAAATTAAAAAGTAAACAAATAGTTAAATAAAAGGTAATTTAACCCTGGAACGCTAGTCAAGAAATGTATTAATATTCCCTTCCTCAAGCTAGGATAAAATGAACAAAAGATGGCACACTGTGTTTATGCTGGCACAGCCCTGGCTGTTGCCCAAATAACAATAGTTGGAGCTCTCTCTTCCCATTAGGGTCCCTTCTCAAAGCTAACCCCCTGTTCTAGAGCTGAGACAAGGAATACAGCTCCAGGTATAGTTGTGGTCAGCGTTATCGGCATCCTTAAACTTCATCCCCTTTAATGTTTGATATTTTTTTTTTTATGTGACCAGTGAAATGGCTTTGGACTACGCACACACTTGACACAAAAGAATAAAAAAGGAAATAGTATAAAAACTGGCACATTGCCATGGCATGATTATTCAACCAAGAGATATACCTGTAAAACATAAATTTTTGTCTGAACTAATGCCTTGAAGACATAATGTCCTCTCGTAGCACAACGTTCCTTTTTTATTTGTTAAATTGTATAGGGACGCAACCCTAAAAGAATTACCCAAAGGATACTACACACCCACAGGGTATACCCGATTTAGTATAGGAAATGGATCCATGTAAGGCTATCAGGCCTACCAAAAGCCTCTAATCCTGAGCTATTGCATCAAATCTCGCTGCTGTTCGCTGGCAAAGCCAGCCTTGTACACGATATAATTCAGTATATGATCCTCAGCTTTAAATGAACAGAAACTCAGTACTTAGCTGTCACGTGGAGACTACGCTCCCGGTTCGGATTAGTGTAGCGAAATGGTCCAGGTCATAAAAGACAGAGCTTCATAGTCCCAATTTTATCTTCAAAGCGCAACATCTGTATATTTTTTAAGTTAACCCAACGTTGTGTTTTGGGCTTATGATCCTCCTAGCCCTTCTTCAAAACTCCGTTGCAGGCATAGAAGACGAGGGACCTCCCCTCGTTTTCAAGCCTCCATCTGAAATCACGTGACTAATTGACAGCCAATAGGATAATCTGCTTTGGCATGAAACACCCCTTTAGATTTCACTTAATCATTCATAAAATGCTCCACCAATCCAGAGAAGAATTTAGACCTTCAGGTGTTAACGAATTCAGGAGGAAAATCCAGTACTGCTCACGATAAAAGAGGCGGGCCTCACGATCACCGCCCCTGATTTTATCTGGAAAAAAGTCCAAGATACGCCAATGTAAATCCTGAAAAGAGTGATGGTAATCTACGCAGTGTTGGTTGACTAAACAAAGAAGGTCAAGAAGGACTCCACTGCTTAGACATAAAAAGGCACGCCTGATTGTTCCTCAAACCCACCTTGAGAAACCACAATCCTTCTGGGAAAATGTTCTGTGGACAAATGAAACTAAACTTGAGCTCTTTAGCAATGCAGACCAGCAATACGTCCATAGGTGAAGAAATGAAGCTTATAAGGAAAAAAACTCTTCCTAAAGTTAAATATGATGGAGGTTCCATAATGTTGTAGGGCTGTTTTGCTGCTTCAGAACTGGAGGCCTGGAGCCGTATTAAAGGAATCATGAAGTCAGAGGACTACAAAGGTATTTTGGAGTGAATGAGCTACCTAGTGTCAGAAAGCTAGTTCTAGGTCGAAGGTCATGGGTCCTCCAGCAGGACAGTGACCCGAAACATACATCCAAAAGTACAGAAGAATGGCTAAAAATGAAAAAATGGACATTTTATTTTTTTTAAATTTCTTTATTTATATTTTCCAATAAAATACAAACAAAAGGAGAACACCAAATTGCAGTAAATCAAAATACATAATTCTTCTCTGTAACATGAGATGAGAAAAAGGCTATTCACAGCCCTCCTCACCCTGTCTCTCCCATTATCATGCGATCATCAGGGGCTCTATAAAAGAAACATAAAACATCTGCAAGCCTGCGAGGCCTACAAGGGCTAAAAAGTAGGTAGAAACTATTTGATTAAAGATTGCAGAAGTCAGGATTCTTGTCTATTGCCCTCCGGAGCACAGCTCTTAAACATCCATCTTGACCAGAAACCAAGCTCTGCCCCCCCTGGACTGTTTTTTTTAAACTGGCCAGTAATGAGTCCTGATCTCAGTCCAACTGAGAACCTTTGGAAAGATCTGAAATCTACCATTGGTAAAAAGATTCCTGGGAACATTCATGAGTTGGAACAAACTGCAGTTGAAGAGTGAGACAACTATCAGCAGACAAATGTATGATATATTTCTCTCCAAACTTTTCTTGTAGCTGTCATCGCTGCCAAGGGTTGTGCAACCAAATATTAGTGAAAGGTGCTATTAATCCTGTCGGGTCATATTTTGCTTTTTTTCTCAGAAATTACTAAGTTGGGGAGGAAGTGGCATCACTTGACGAAATGGCCATCTGAGCAATCAGCTCCAGAGCCATCCTCAAGAAAAGCAGGGAAACGCCCCCCCCCCCCAAAGGCATACCAACAGGCAACAGATAACATCTGTTAAGAGGCACAAATTGAAGGACAGGATGACCACTAGGAAAAAGGCAGCTGATTTAAGACTTTGTGTAGACCAGCTCGATGGCTGCAGGCGGGGGAGCAAAAATGGGAGGCAGTGGCAACTTGATGGAGGAGGGGAACGATAGCATGGAGGGAGGCCAAAAAGCATGGAGTGATGGAATAGAGGAGAGCAATCCACCCCCAACACATAGAGAAGAACTGTGGGAGTGGTTCAATGAGATTAACTAGAGGTGCAGGTTGCAAAAACGGAGCTAGGTGAACTCATGGGAAGCATGGAGGAGGAGATGATAGTAGAACTGAATTTCAGGCTGGGAGACTACGAAAACCACCTAGAGGTCCTGGAACAAAAATGTGAAACTCTCTCGAGGATAAAAGGGCACAAGAGGAAGTGGAAAGACCAGCTGCTATATAAAATGGAGGACCTAGAATATAGAATGTGGAAGCACAATCTGTGGCTCAGAGGGATACCGGAAGGCCCTGATTTATAAAGACACTGTCAGAGTAGCGGAGGCGGTCTCCCTAGAGGCGTTGCACAAGAGAGGGGAAGAGCATCTGCCTGAGAATTTGTACTGGGCCAGGCGCTGGGCACAGCAAGGAGAAACTGGCCCAGGGGTATAACGTGTACAGGACTACAAATTAAAAGAATGCATAGCACTAAAAACGCGAGAGTTGTGCCCTTGCCACATGAAGATGCCTAAAGTTCTGAACAGTGAACCATCCACCTGCTTGCAATCCTTGATTTCCAGACCCAAAAAGGAAAGGCCCTGATGACACCCCACCAAAAACCTCCTCTCCATCCCCATTCTGAAGACAAAGTCCAAAAAGTCAGTCTGTCTGCGACCAAGTAGTCTCTCTTTTTGCATCCACCCTGTCTAATTCCTTACTCCTGAATCTCAGGGCATGTACCAATCTGAGCACCTTCAGGAAGAGCCTAAAGACTCATCTCTTTCAGGTCCACTTCGGCACTTACCAGGTCCCAGAGACATAACCTACAGCCTTCACCAGCTCCCACATATAGACTCCGAGAGCTTCATACGTGACTGTCCCTGCTCATTTGTACATAGTTAGATCACAAACATGTTAGACCTGTTCTGTCACAGACTTCTGTTATCCACTTCCTTGTTATATTGTTCCTTGTTCTATGTATGATCACCGGGCTGCTCCAGACATCCTGGCTTATCGTTCTATGTACTATGCCTTGAATTGTAGAAAGGCAGTTTAGAAATAAGCTTAAATAAGTAGCCATATTTGTGGACATTTCAGGTGGTACAATGCAGAGATGGAGAGTAATGATACCAATCATGAAAGCTCTATGGACAGCAGATATTAGATAATAAATGGCTTTATCCCTTTGGACTAGTATTCTCAAAGAATGAGAAAAGCCAGAGGGCTCAAACAATGACAGAGGCCCTAAAAACGTTGCGAGAGGCGGGCTTGCATCAGCAGGAGGAGACGACAAGATGAGAACATGAGCTGCGAAACCAAGAGAACAGGCCGAGAACACAAGTGGAGCAGCGCTGGAGAGGAGAGAGAGAGCCAGAAGGACAGAGAAATAATCGCATGACAATGTCAAAGAGAGTGAAGCGATGAATGAACCCTAAAAGAGGGATTTATTAGGGAACCACAAACATGGGACTGAACCACAGTGCAGTAAGAACCAATCTGGTGAAATAGGGCCAGAAGTAAAAATTATTAATATGTGAAGAGGAGTGAAAGTAACTCTCTCCAGGAAAGCAAGGGTGTGGGATATGTTATGTTAAAAGCATAATTCATGAAAGGGTTTGAATTCATGATAAAGGAGGTATGTTGATGTGGTAATTTTTGTAGTAAACAGTTGATATAGCCCCAACACGGGGAGATGGATGTGGAGGGTGCTTTAAATAACAAGTCGTAAGATGAAACTTGGAGGAAGGGTGGGGGTGGTGACCTGAATGGGAGGGACAGAAAAGGGAGAGATAAGGGGGAAGGAACAAGGGAGAGATGGGGGCAGGGTGAAGGTGAGAGGAGGGGTAACAGGAAGTGAAGGAGAGAAAAGAAATGTCACGAAGGGGATAATGCATATATATATCATAATAAATATATATGATAAAAAGCAACCATCAGCAAATTAGTGGTAACAATAATGCAAAGGGGCTCCAAACGTGGCGTAAATGCTGCTTGCAAGAGCGGGAGGAGCAGAGGCTAAAAGCGGAGGTACTGTGTGTATTGGAAACACATTTGAAAGGTGGGCAGGAGCGTATGCTACAAACTAAACACTACCCCCTGGTGGTTCTGTCAGTGCAGTGAGCCAACCAACCAAAGGAAAGGTGGGATAGGGATAATGATAGATGTAAAATATAAGGAAGCGGTAGTGGGAGAATGTTGGGACAAGGGAGGGAGATGGGTGGGAGTGCACGTGCGAGTGGCTGGAGAGGAAGTGTGGATGGTCAGCGTGTATGGACCAAATGAACAACAAAGGGAATTCTATGAGAAAATGATAAAGGAACTGTAAATGTTTGGGAAGGCATCGAACATAGTAAGTGGGGAGTTGGGGACTATAATTTTGGATGGCTAATCTCAGACGGGATAATAGCAGGGGGAAGATGGAGGGGAGAAGGAAAGACTGGCAGAGACTTACGAAGTTTAAAGGAAGATGAGGTCTTGTGGATATTTGGAGAAGCAGACATCCAGGAGTATGCAAATATATTTATTATTTGCATGCCCATGGTACATATAGTCAAATAGATATGGTTTAGGTAAGTGGGAGTTGGGTGTCAAAAGAGGGGAGGGTAGCCCAGGGTCAAATAATGTGGACATGGGAGTAAAGGAGGAAGGGATAAAATCTGGAGGTTAAATGACTCATTATTAGAAGAAGAACGAAATGTGAATAAAATTCAGAAGACCTTGCAGGGGCATCTCCAATATGAATGGGGAAGTGACCCTAGGAGTGGTCTTGGATGGGTTGAAGGCGATGACTAGAGGACACCTCATCAGTATAGTGGCACAGGCATAAAAGCAGCAAGGAGCTGCGGAAAAATGATTACTGAACAAAACAGTGAAAATTGAACACCCCCACCAGAGTGATAGGGACAAGCCGCTAGGAGATCAAAGGGCAATCGGCCCTTTAAGCGGCATGCTGTAGCCGGAGCTCTCATCACATGCTGCCAGGAGATCAAAGGGCGATCGGCCCTTTAAGCGGTGTGCTCCAGCCAGCGCACCCGTGCCTGGCGGGCCCACACCAGAGGGCCCATTGGCATGGCCCTTCGGCGCCCTGGTGTGGTTCATCCATCCTGCTCCTCCAATTCACCGCAGCCCCTGGATCTGAGTAAGCACGATTGCTCCTCCACCCATTGTCTGCTCAGAACTGCTACCATTGCCCGCGTAGAACTGCTATCCATAGTTGCTTAGAACTACTACCATCGCCCGCACAGAACTCTTATCCATTGTCTGCTTACAACTGCTACCATTGCCTGCATAGAACTGCTACCATTGCCCGCATAGAACTGTTACCCATTGTTGCTTGAACTGCTGCCATTGCCCGTGGAGAACTGCTACCACTGCCCGCTTAGAACTGCTACCCATTGTTTGCTCAGACCTTGCTGCCCACTACCATGGCACCACATCTCATTGTCATTCTCTTCCTCCCCAACTGCCTCCCCTCCTATCAACATCCTCCCTCCTCTTCCCCCTACCCTCCTCACTTCTCCCTCCACTCTGCCTCCTAGCCTAGCATCTGCTCTGGAGCCTCTCCACACTATTCCCTGCATTCAACCTGCCCCCCTCTCCACCTGCCTCACTTTTCCCTCTGTTCTGCCCCTTAGCCTTGCACCAGCTCTTCAGCTTCTTCACACCATCCCCCGCATTCAACCAACCCTTCTCTCTCTTAGGCAATCCCATCCTCGCTTCCGCCTTACTATCTCCACTTTACCTCGATCTCTAATACTCATTCTCCTTCTCTCATCAGGTAACATCAACCCCAACCCTGCCCGCCCCCCCCCCCGATTTCTCTCCCACACTAAAGAAAGTTCCTCACGTACCCTATCTAATCTCATCCGCAAACTGCTCCTCTCTCATTCCGCCCTCCCCCATTCATCCCATAGTCACTCAACCATTGATATCAACTCCAACCCTACCCCCAAATATAATCCCACACATAGCCTATTTGATATCATCAAGTTATCCCTCACTTCCCCCTCCCTCATGTCCCTCTTGGACAGCACATACACCCAGACATACCCACCGACACCCTACTCCCTCTAAATCTCATAAGAACATAAGATATGCTAGACTGGGTCAGACCAAGGTCCATCAAGCCCAGTATCCTGTTTCCAACAGTGGCCAATCTAGGTCATACGTAGCTAGCAGTTTCCCCAAAAGACACAGGTTCCACAATGCTTGTACTGGGTTAAGCATTGATATACTGGGTCCCTTCTTAATAATGGTTTATGGACCTTTCCTCCAGGAACTTGTCCAAACCTTTTTTAAACCCAGCTACACTAACAGCCTTTACTACATCCTCCGGTAACAAATTCCAGAGTTTGATTACACGTTGAGTGAAAAAAATATTTTCTTTTATTAGTCTTAAATAGTTTATCCTGTAGCTTCATTGCATGTCCCTTAGTCTTTCTATATTCTGATAACGTAAACAATTGATCTACGTTTACCCGTTCCACTCCGTTCATTAATTTATAAACTTCTATCATATCTCCCCTCAGCCATCTCTTTTCCAGGTTAAAGAGCCCTAACCTTTTTAGCCTTTCTTCATAGGAGTATCCTTCCATCCCCTTTACCATTTTGGTGGCTCTTCTCTGAACCTTTTCCAATAACGCTATATCCTTTTTAAGATACAGCGACCAGAATTGCACACAATATTCAAGGTGCGGTCTCACCATGGAACGATATAGAGGCATTATAATATCTTTTGTTTTATTTTCCATTCCTTTCCTTATGATACCTAGCATTCTATTTGCTCTCTTGGCCGCCGCTGCACACTGGGCCGAGGGTTTTAACATGTTATCCACAATGACGCCTAAATCTTTTTCCTGGGTGGTGGTTCCTAATGCGGAATCTTGCATCGTGTAACCATAGTTTGGGTTGTTCTTCCCTAGGTGCATAACTTTGCACTTGTCCACATTGAATTTCATCTGCCATTCTGATGCCTAGTCTTCCAATTTTACAAGATCCTCTTGCAATTTTCCACAATCCTCTTGGGTTTTAACAACTTTAAACAGTTTTGTGTCATCTGCAAATTTGATACCCTCACTCGTTATTCCACTTTCCAGGTAATTTATGAATATGTCAAAAAGCAGCGGACCCAGCAGAGATCCATGGAGTACACCGCTATTCACCTTTCTCCATTGGGAAAATTGGCGATTTAGCCCTACCCTCTGCTTTCTATCTTTTAACCAGTTCCTGATCCACAATAGTACACTGCCTCCTATCCCATGACTCTTTAGTGACCTTGTCTCCTATCCCATGATTCTGAGGGAGCTTGTCAAAGGCTTTCTGAAAGTCTAGATACACTATATCAACTGACTTACCTTGTCCACCTGTTTATTCACACCTTCAAAAAAACATAACAGATTAGTAAGACAAGATCTTCCTTGTCTAAAGCCATGTTGGCTGTCTCCCATTAGGTCATGACTATCTACATGCTGAGTAATTTTATTCTTTATGATAGTTTCTACCATTTTTCCCGGTACTGACGTCAGGCTCACCGGTCTGTAGTTTCCCGGATCACCCCTGGAACCCTTTTTAAAAATTGGCGTTACATTGGCGATCCTCCAATCTTCAAGTATTAGAGATGATTTTAATGATAGTTCACAGATTACTAATAGCAGGTCTGCAATCTCATATTTCAGTTCTTTCAACACCCTTGGATGTATACCATCCGGCTCAGGTGATTTGGTACTCTTCAGTTTATCTAATAATTGTAATACATCTTCCAGATGTATCGATATTTCCTTCAATTCTTCCGCACCTTTAAATACCACTTCAGTCATGGGTAACATCCCTACATCTTCCTCAGTAAAGACCGAAGCAAAGAATTCATTGTCTCTCCGCTATCTCCTTGTCGCCTCTTAGTGCCCCTTTGACCCCTCTATCATCTAATGGACCAACTGACTCTCTCACAGGTTTTTTGCTACGAATGTACTTGAAAAAGTCTTTATTACACGGTTTTGCTTCTGCAGCAAGCTTCTTCTCAAATTCTCCCTTTGCCTGCCTTATCAATGCCTTGCATTTAACTTGCCAGTGCTTGTGCTGTTTCCAGGTTTCGTCGTTTGACTTTTTTTTCCATTTCCTGAAAGATGCTTTTTTGGCCACAACAGCCTCTCTGACCTCACCTTTAGACCATACTGGCAGTTTTTTAGACTTCCTTCCACTTTTCTTAGAGCATGGAATACAGCTGGTCTGGGCTTCCAAGATAGTATTTTTCAACCACACCCAAGCTCGATGTAAGTCTTTAACCTTTGCAACTGCTCCTTTTAGTTTTTTCTTATTTATTTTCCTCATCTTATCATAGTCTCCCTTTTGAAAGTTAAAAGGTGGTACTGTGGATTTCCTTACTTTCCCTCCTCCACTAATTAAATCAAACGTGGTCATGCTATGACCACTATTGACAAGTGGCCCCAACACCCTTATCTCTTGCACCAGATCTGGTGTTCCACTAAGGACTAGGTCCAATATGACTTCCCCTCTGGTCGGTTCATGAACCAGCTACTCCAAGAAGCAGTCATTTATTTCATCTAGGAACTTTATCTCCCTAGCATGTCCTGCCATGACACTGACCCAGTCGATACCGGGGTAATTGAAATCACCCATTATTATTACTGCACTGTAACTTTTGTTAGCTCCCTTGATTTCTTTGAGCATTTCATCATCCATTTGTTCATTCTGGCCAGGCGGTCGATAGTACACCCCCAGTGCCATTGCCTTCCCCTTTTTACATGGAATTTCAATCCATAGAGATTCTACAGCAAATTTTGTTTCCTGCAAAACTTTAATCTTTTCTGACTTAATGCCCTCTCTAACATAGAGCGCAACCCCTCCACCAATTTGATCAGCTCTATCTTTACGATATAGTTTGTACCCAGGTATCAGTGTCCCACTGGTTGTCCTCCTTCCACCATGTCTCTGAGATTCCAATCATATCTAACCTCTCATTTAGTGCTATATTTCTAACTCCCCCCCCATTTTATTTTTTAGACTTCTAGCATTTGCATACAAGCATTTTAGAGACTGTATTTTATTCATATTAATTTGGCTATTGGTAGGCATGGGTTATTATTAAAAGAGGGCTGCTACACAGTACCCTGTCCTGTGCTTCTGAGGTAAGCTGTGACCAACTTCCTGGGTGATTATTTATTTTTATTTATTTATTTAATTGGATTTTTATACCGCCTTATCATACAATCAAACGGTTTAACAAAAGAGAAAATAAGTAATAGTGAAACAATCTGTGATAATATATACATAGTTTGTAAATATATGATTAAATGTCTTGGGAAAAGGTGCAATATATATATTGTGAGCTATACTATAAAGTGAGCTACAATGTATATATAAATAATTGCTTTCTTAAAAATTAATTAGTTGATTGCATGACCATAGTGCTCCGTAAACGAAACTGTTTTCAGTTGTTTTCTAAAGTCTTTGATGTCCTGAGCTGCTCTCAGATCATTAGGTAGGGAGTTCCAGATGGAAGTCGCAGCAAACGAGAAAGCTCTCTCAGAGGTCTCCTTGCGTGTTTTTCTGATGTCATTTGAGGAGCTGATTCTATTTTCAGATACACTTTTCCTAGGTCTGTTGCTAATATCTGACCGGATAAGATACGTCAGACTTTTTGCAGAACATTGTTGCTTTATCTTGAAAATATAAATTACTGTTTTGTATTTAATACGAGATGATATTGGTAACCAATGAAGCTCCTTTAAGATAGGAGTTATATGCTCTTTACTTGATAGACCAAAAATTATACGAGCAGTGGTGTTTTGCGCTAACTGTAAAGGCTTCAGTGACTGCTTAGCTAGACCCAGATATATTGGATTGCAGAAGTCAAGTAATGGTGTAATTAGAGCATGACAAACATTGCGGAAGTGAACAGTTTCCAGAAGCGGCCTTAGTCTTCTGATGATTTTCATTCTATAATAAGCGCTTCTAATTGTCTTGTTTATGTGTGATCTGAGATTTAATTCCTTGTCTAGAGTAACTCCAAGATATTTCACTTCTGATTTAATAGGAATAATTGAATTGTCTATCTTGATGACAGGTGGATGTGCAAAATTTTGGTTACGAGATACAAATAATGCCTCTGTCTTGCTAAAATTAATTTGCATATTGTTGGTTTTACACCAGGTGGACATTTTTGATAGACAATCTGTGATGCTGGAAAAATCAGGTTTCTCGATGGAGATAGTTGTGAAAATCATAATATCGTCAGCATAAATTGTATACTTTATGCCACTTTTTAACGGAATATTGCAAATTGGCTGCAAATAAATGTTGAAGAGAAGCGAAGAAAGAGCGGAACCTTGTGGCACACCTTGTAATACTCTTATGGGCAGAGAAGTTTTTTGTCCAATCTTTACTTGTAAAAATCTCTCTGTCAGATATGATTGAAACCATTTTAATGTGACCCCATGTAGACCAATCTCCTCTAATCTATGTAATAACCTATTGTGATCTACAGAATCGAATGCAGCCGAAATGTCTATAAAAATCATTATAATACCCTTTTTAATGTCATCAATGGTACGGAGAACGTAATCAAAAAGATAAATCATTAAAGATTAATAGTCCTTGCTTGGATAGAAGGAGTATTTCAAAATGGCCTTTTGACCTTTCACCTGACGTTAACACCTTTCACAGGTCTCTTGCCCCCTAGTTTGAAGGCCTCTTTGTAAAGGTCTCTAGAAGACTGTATTTGTTGCTCAAAGAATACTGACTCTGTTTTGCCTTTTAAGCTAAATTATATTCTGATTTGATTTAAATTAAAGCTCTTTGCTGCTGCTAAGCTCTGACGTATTATGAAATTTAAACTACAAGCTCTCTGCTGGGTATGAAATCCAACCAGAAAGCTCTCTTCTGTGTTTTAAATTTAAACTTAACTGCTGCTACTAGGTCCTGACTGATTTAACAAATACACTGGGTTCACAGATTAATCAGCTTTAATCCAAAGACGTCCCTTGAGAAAAATTCCCAGAAGTATATAATCACAATTGCAGATCTCTCTCCAGAAGTAGAAGTCCCCTTTTTTAGTCCTTCTAGTGGTACGCTTTTGCTGCAGTCTTGTTAATGTGGGAATGGAGATTCAGGTTCTGGTCTATGATGACACCGCGATACTTTACTTCATCCTTTGTTGTGATTGTCCTGTGTAGGATGTTGATTTCTTGGGGTGGGTTGAATGTTGTGCTTCTGGAAATAAACGTTGCTTCAGTCTTATCAAAGTTTACCTTGAGGTTATTGTCGGCGAGCCAGGTGTTCATATGTTCGAGGCACTCGGTCATTGAGGTTATGTCAGGGATGCACAGGTCGATTAGGGTGTACACCATTATATCGTCTGCATACAGGTGATATTGTATGTTGTGTTGTCTGATGATGCTGTATATGGGCTGGATATAGATGTTGAATAGTATTGATGACAAGGCCGATGCATGTGGTATTCCTTGTGTGGTGGTAAATTGAACTGATTTCTTTTCCCCACATTTTACTTGCTGTGTGTGGTTGTTTAGGTAGGAGGTGAACCATTTCAGGGTGTTGTTGCATAAGTTCTTCTTCTGAAGACACAATGCTTTTGGCATAGGTCATGTATCAGAGAAGGGAGATGACAACTCCAACGCAGAGACCGGGCTGCCCAGCCATGAAGTATCTGCAGTCGGAGTAACCTCTCCTGAAGCTAGAGACCTTGGCAGACGAGTAAGGTAAGCATCCAAAGGACCTGCACTACTTGAAGAAACTGGCGTAGAAGCTGTGGAGGGCTGTGAGGGCTGCAGGCCCCCCCCCCCCTTAGCTTTGCACTTCTTTCCCATTAAGAATACGGCTGCCTCAAACCATACTAGCAAACTGTCATCTTGATGTGACTCCACCCCTCTCTTAATTTCAAGACGACTAAAATTCCTTTTGTAATATAAGTGATGGTGTTAAGACTTGATTACTGCAATTCAACTTTTCTTGGATTGCCGAAATCCTTGGTAAGCACTTTACAGTTGGTTCAAAATTCTGCTGTATAGATGCTATGGTATTTTCTTATCATAAACATGTTACTCCACCTCTAATGGGATTTCATGGGTTCTCTATGGCCAGGCCCTGCACCACCTACAAGGCTGAATGGAGAATACAAGCCTCATTGAGATCTTCATTCAGCCAAGCAATTGTTCTTTTGTCATCCCCCAAAATAGGGCTACTAGTAGAGGCTCTGACTAGATTTGTTTTCAATTGCTAACCCAAAGCAATAAAATGAGCTCTCTCTGGAATTGCTAGCAATAATCCAAAGTGATGGTTGCACTTCACTATTGAATGTCTGTTGATTGAGTCTATCTGATACTGAGTTATTGAAGGCTACTCAAAACATGAATTCATACTACTTGACCCGTGGACTTGTACAAGGTTTTTCAATTTTCCTTTTTAACTCTTTCCACTCAAATTTTCTATGTTGCTCACGCCAGATCAGAATAGCAATATATTTGCTACTTAAGCAGCTGTAAAATGTCTTTTCTTACTCACCATCAAGAAGTATTTATGCCTAGGGCAGGACTTACAGGCCACAAATTAGCATGTTATTCATATGTGCCACAGATGGGGCAGACCATCCGAATGGGAAAATTTTAATGTCCCATGGGGTGACAGCTGAGTGGAAAGGGTTAAGATAAGTGCTGTCTTACACTAACAACATGCTGAAAAATTCGATTTTGGCAATGAAATTTAGTTGATTTGATTGCAGGAATTCTTCAGACCAGTTATTTTAAAACATCACATATTGAATGAACAGACTTGATTAGAGTAAGACTTTGAATAAATGATTAATATAAGGTGAACGTCCCCTCCCATTTTATGGAAGACAGTGATATTGGCTTCTCTTGATGATCAAATTTTGGCAATGATTTTTGAAATATTATCACTTGAATTATCTCACTTGGTTTGCAGCTTGTCGTGCTGTGAGGGCTTGCGTGCATCAGTGATGCTAAGAGCTAAACTATCGGTAGTTTAACTACTGGCAGGGTCTCCCAAGATGGACAGGTCTCAGCTGAGGTGCCAGACCAAGACAATCCACCCATCTGGGCAGCAGCAGAATGGGATAGTGTTGACGGCGGAGGATCACATTTTTGTGACAACGGCAACAACACTAAACTTAAACTGCGCGGAAGAAAGGCCCGGCAATCTACTTCTATATCTTGCCATGAAAACCCAATGGATAGTTATAACAAAACAAATTGTGCTATGGTGCTGGAAGATGAGACCCCCAGGTCGGAAGGCACTCAACTAGCTACTGGGGAAGAGCTGAAGACTTTTCAGAGTAAAGCCAGCATTTATGATGTGGTTGGATCAAAGCCCTCGGGAAGTCTGACTGCTGATGTAGCTGCGCATGAAATGAGAGTCAGAAGCTGTAAAGATGTCTTACATATTGGAACATGGAACGTACGAAGCATGAACCAAGGGAAGTTGGAGGTGGTCAAGAATGAAATGGAACGTGTACAACTTGATCTGTTGGGTGTCAACGAACTGAAATGGACTGGCATCGGGCACTTTGCATCAGATGATCACATGGCCTACTATGCTGGAAATGAAAGACAAAGAAGAAATGGTGTTGCATTTATAATAAAGAAGAAACTTGCAAGAACTGTAATGAAATACAATGCAGTCAGCGAACGCTTAATCTCTATTTGTCTACGAGGATTGCCTATCAACAAAACTATAATTCAAGTATAACCAAGAAGAAATAGCTCAGCACATCTCCCACATAGTGAACCTCTCACTACTGCAAGGTCTCATGCCATCACTTCTCAAGAAATCTCTCATACGCCCCATTTTGAAAAACAAAACACTCCACGAAGATGACCCTACCTCTTACCGTCCAATTTCAAGCATATCCTTCCTTGCCAAGATCATCGAAAAGGCAGTGCAGCAGCAGCTACAGGACCACATTGATGATGCAAATGCCCTTGATGTGCATCAATACGGATTTCAACAACATCACGGCGTAGAAACCCTCCTGTTAGCCCTGATGGACAACCTACTCAAGGGTCTGGAAAACAAGAGCAAGATGTACATGCTTATATTCATCGATATCTCAGCAGCTTTCGACTCGGTGCATCACCCAACTCTGCTAGAACGACTCGAGTCCATAGGCATTTCAGGAACCCCACTAAAGTGGTTCTCCTCCTATATAACAAACAGAATGCAGCAGGTCAATTACAACAATATCAAAGCAACCGCCTTCCCTCAAACCCAAGGCATTCCACAAGGCTCTGCCCTCTCCTCCCTCTTATTCAACTTATACCTACAGCCAGTATGCAAGATATTCCAGGACCATGGCATCAACTATCATATCTACGCAGATGACCTAATGCTCTACACGCAACCAGACGTAAATAACCCAAATCTCAGCAAACTCGAAAAATGCCTACACGATCTTCAACTCTGGCTCCAACGCAATAATATGTTCATTAACCACAAGAAAACAGAAGTAATGTGTATCTCCAGGAAACCGGGATTCGAGCCCCCTGCAACTGTCACCATGAACAACAATAATTACAACATCAAGACAGAGATAAAATACCTAGGAGTGATGCTGGACAGCAACCTAAATATGGACAGGCACCTTCGAAATACCAACCGGGCTATTTTCCACAAATTAAAAGTTCTGCAGCCCTTACGTAGCATCCTCGATCATTCTGACTTCAGATCTGTCGCACAAGCCCTCATCACTCCACACCTAGACTACTGCAATGCCATACTGCAAGGCCTGCCAAGGAAAACCACAAATATCCTGCAAATGGCACAAAATGTTGCTGCCAGAATCATTATGCAAAAACGACTCTCTGACCACATTACACCCACCCTAATTGAGCTTCATTGGCTCCCCATCACGGCCCGCATACAATACAAGATATTAGTCACTGCTTTCAAACTCATCCATAATGTTGCACCCTCTCATCTCAACAGTTTGATATCCAACTTACCCAACAACAGGAGTAGAAGAACAACGAACCTCAATACCCTCTGCCTCCCGATGTCTTTCACAAAGGTTAACGCATGTACCAGTAACAGAGCCTTCTCATTTGTAGCTCCTACACTCTGGAACCGGTTGCCAAGTGACCTACGTGAAATCTGTGATCTGAAAGACTTCAGAAAAAATCTTAAGACGCACCTTTTCCAATCGCACTACAACTTAACCTCATGAACTCCACTCTGCTGTGTGTAAATATGTATATAATGATCCTATGTAAAGTCCTAACAACCAGTCATTTGTAAATATGCATATAAGTACACCGTGTGAACCCTTAATAACAATCAATTGTAAACTGTAACCCTATGTTTTTGCTGTGCTCTTCCTCCCATCCCCAATCACATTGTATGCATTCGTAATTCTGGCCGGTACAGCCAACATCACCAAGTGTAAAACCGCTGCTGATCACTGGAAGCAGCGGGATACAAATGTACGCTAAATAAAATAAATAAATAAAATAAAGTATATGTCCCAACAACAGCTGCAGAAGAGAATGAAATTGAAGAGTTCTATGAACAAGTACAAGCTGAAATTGACAGAACATGCAAACAGGATATCCTGATAGTCATGGGTGACTGGAATGCAAAAGTTGGCAACAAAGAAGAAGGCAAAGTAGTTGGAAAATATGGACTTGGCAACAGACATGAAGCTGGAGAAAGACTGATAGAATCCTGCAAGACCAATGATCTATTCATCTCAAACACCTTCTTCCAGCAACACAAGCGGCGACTATACACATGGACTTCACCCAATGGATTGTATAAAAATCAAATTGACTACATCTGTGGAAGTCAACGATGGAAAAGCTCTATAACATCAACAAAGACAAAACCTGGAGCTGACTGTGGTACAGATCATCAACTACTAGTATGCAAACTCAAGCTAAAGTTGAAAAAGAGCAAACCACTCATGAATGCAGCAAAATATGACCTTGAAAATATACCACTGGAATTTAAAGACTGTCTGCAAAATCGATTTGCTGCTTTAGATACAAATGACAGAGCTCCGGAAGAGTGTTGGAAGAAAGCGAGAAGTCTCTACAAAAGGTGAAAAAGCAAAAACGGCCAAAATGGATGACGGAAGAAACTCTGAAAATTGCCCAGAAACGCAGAGAAGCTAAAGCCAGAGGAGAAAGAAAGACAATCGCAGAACTCAACAGAGATTTCCAACGTGCAGCAAGGCAGGACAAGGAAAAGTACTACAACGACGCATGCAAGGAAATAGAAGCAGAAACTATTAGAGGAAGAACAAGATCAGCTTTCCTAAAGCTACGAGAGTTAAAGAAAAAGTTCCAGCCTCGAATTGGAATGTTACAAGATGCTCAAGGTTCTATGTTGAATGATGCTGAGAAGATCAAGAAAAGGTGGAAGGAATATACAGAGTTTTTATATGATAAAGAGCAAATGGACCAACAGCCGTTTCGACCTGTACCTTATGATCGGGAACCATTGGTGATGAAAGAAGAAGTTGAAGCAGCACTGAAAGCCTTATCAAAGAACAATACTCTCACAAAAATCACCAAAGTAACCCCTAAAAAGTGACAATTTTGTTTTTTTGTCGGATACCACTGAAAAAGGCACACACTTTATACTTAGTGCCCTCCCTTCAGTTGTCTCCCTTTTAATTAAACCTTAAAAAGTTCAAAGCTACTTAGCTTAGCAACAATGCGATTTCCTCAATCACTCACTTCAAATCCAAGTAGAAGGTTAGCAGCAACTTGACTCAATCATCCAAATGTAAATACAGGTCTCCACGCACAAATGCAGGTCTCCACGCACGACGTGCACGTTTCAGGACGAATGCCCCTGTATCAAGTGCCAGCAGATATTAGCTTAATTATTACAAGTGCTGTCTTCCAATCTTTTTTCAACTGCCATACAACGCTGTAATTCAACCAACAGCTGATTCTTTAAAAGGGCAGAAAACTTGTAATTGGCTATGTCGTAGCTTTCTATCAAGACATCAACCAATGAGAATGAAAGGGTATCCCACTGTCTAAGGGAATCCCTTCGTCTCTTGGATGACTTCACATAAGGCTGGACCAATCAGTCTCTTTGTTGAGACCCAGAGGGTGTACAGATTTTAAACGATAGATCCACCTCTGTTCACAATGTTGAAGCTTGCCAATCCGATCTCCTCCCCTGGGATCAGGGGGAATATGATCAATAATGGACCACCGAAGATCCGAGAAATCATGGTTATGTTGCAAACAATGCTCTACAATCGGGGCTGATTCAATTTTGCGTCGGAGCCGTGATGCATGTTCACTCAACCGTATTTTGGCCATCCGTGTCGTTCTGCCGACATACACGAGAGGATACGGGCACTGTATAACATAAACCACAAAAGATGAAGTACAATCCGTTTCCCACCGTCGCTGAATCATTTGGCCAGTTAAGGGATGTAACCATGTACAACCTGTTAATGAAGAGGCACAATGTAAACAACTTCCACACACAGTATGGCCATTCTGTAACAAGGGTGGAACAGGTGATCTATCCTCCACAGTCGCTGTTTGGGCTAACAGATCTCCCAAATTAGCATCACGAGTAAAGGCCACCATAAGAGGTTTTTGAAAACAAGAATGTAAGGATAAAATAGACCAGTGTTTTTTAAGAATAGACACTACAGTAGTACTCGAAGTCATATACGGCAAAATACCGACAAAAGATTGTGAAGATGTATCAGGGCCATTTGCCCACTGGTTGCCCAAAATCCACTCTCTATGCACATGCAAGGCACGATGATACGCCATCTCAATAACATTAAGCGGATAGCCCCGGTTAAGGAGTCTACTCCGCAAATCAGCTGCTTGTAACTTAAAGTCCACCAAAGATGAACAAATACGGCGCAATCGTAAAAACTGCCCAAAAGGAAGCCCCCTCTTCAATGGGCGCGGATGAAAACTCTGAAAATTGAGCAAACTATTTTGCTGCACTGGTTTACGATATAAAGTGGTCTGAAAATGATCCGCTTCCTTAATTATTATTATTTATTTATCACTGAATTGGGTTTTTTTGGTTGAGTTTTATCAAAGAACAAAGCACCAGGCATTGATGGCATTCCTATAGAAGTATTGCAGCAATCTGATGCAGCTGTTTCCATACTTACAAGGCTCTGCCAAGAAATATGGAAGACAACATCATGGCCAACTGACTGGAAAAGATCTGTGTTTATACCAATACTAAAGAAAGGTGATCCAACTGACTGTGGAAATTATCGAACAATCGCTCTGATCCCACATGCCAGCAAGATTCTACTGAAGATTATTCAAAAGAGACTACAACCATACCTGGAACAATAACTACCTGAAGTGCAAGCAGGGTTCAGGAAAGGGCGAGGAACGAGAGACATCATTGCGGATGTGAGATGGATCCTTGAAAAGACTAAAGAATACCAAAAGGATATCTATTTGTGCTTTATCGACTATAGCAAGGCTTTTGACTGTGTAAACCATGAGAAACTCTGGGCCACATTAAGAAGCATGGGTATACCAGAACACCTGATCGTTCTCTTGCGCAATCTGTACATTGATCAAGAAGCAACAGTTCGAACGGAACAAGGAGAAACAGAATGGTTTAAAATAAGCAAAGGTGTAAGACAAGCCTGCATACTTTCCCCCTCCCTGATTAATTTATATGCAGAACAAATCATCAGAGAAGCAGGATTGTATGAAGACAACAGAGGTGTGAAGATTGGTGGAAGACTCATCAACAACCTTCGCTATGCTGATGATACTACATTACTGGCTGAAAGTGAAGATGATCTGAAACATTTGCTTCTCACAATCAAAGAACATAGTCTCAAAATGGGCCTGCACCTTAATGTAAAGAAGACAAAGATCATGACAACTGGCATAATCAACAGGTTCATCGTTGAAGGAGAAGAAATTGAAATTGTGAACAACTTTAACCTGATCTTTTCTCTGATCAGAGAAAGGCTGAACTTTTACAGAGCTCTGCTAGTGAGTGGATTTTTGCCTCCTGGGACATCTTACTGTGAGTTCTAGCTGTTTATTTAATTATTTACTGTTTGTCTAACTGTTGTTTGTTTAATTATTTAGTGTTTGTCTTAGTGGTGTGCAAGTTCAGCCTTCTCAGCTGTACTTACCTTGCCTCTCTCAATTAACTGGGCCTTGTGTGGTAGCCATTTTGAATTAATCTCTCTCCCCAGAGCCTGCTGTTTGTTAAGCTTTTCCTGTCCTTGCCTGCCTGAGTGACTCCTCCCCCTGTTTGTGTGGTAGCCATTTTGAATTAATCTCTCTCCCCAGAGCCTGCTGTTTGTTAAGCTTTTTCCTGTCCTTGCCTGCCTGAGTGACTCCTCCCCCTGACCCCCTCCCCCTGAGGTATCCTGTAACCTTGTTCCTGTTTTCTCCACGTGTGCATAGGCTGTTTTAGTTTGCTTTTCTCTGATCAGAGAAAGGCTGAACTTTTACAGAGCTCTGCTAGTGAGTGGATTTTTGCCTCCTGGGACATCTTACTGTGAGTTCTAGCTGTTTATTTAATTATTTACTGTTTGTCTAACTGTTGTTTGTTTAATTATTTAGTGTTTGTCTTAGTGGTGTGCAAGTTTCAGCCTTCTCAGCTGTACTTACCTTGCCTCTCTCAATTAACTGGGCCTTGTGTGGTAGCCATTTTGAATTAATCTCTCTCCCCAGAGCCTGCTGTTTGTTAAGCTTTTCCTGTCCTTGCCTGCCTGAGTGACTCCTCCCCCTGTGTGTGTGGTAGCCATTTTGAATTAATCTCTCTCCCCAGAGCCTGCTGTTTGTTAAGCTTTTCCTGTCCTTGCCTGCCTGAGTGACTCCTCCCCCTGTGTGTGTGGTAGCCATTTTGAATTAATCTCTCTCCCCAGAGCCTGCTGTTTGTTAAGCTTTTTCCTGTCCTTGCCTGCCTGAGTGACTCCTCCCCCTGACCCCCTCCCCCTGAGGTATCCTGTAACCTTGTTCCTGTTTTCTCCACGTGTGCATAGGCTGTTTTAGTTTGCTTTTCTCTGATCAGAGAAAGGCTAAACTTTTACAGAGCTCTGCTAGTGAGTGGATTTTTGCCTCCTGGGACATCTTACTGTGAGTTCTAGCTGTTTATTTAATTATTTACTGTTTGTCTAACTGTTGTTTGTTTAATTATTTAGTGTTTGTCTTAGTGGTGTGCAAGTTTCAGCCTTCTCAGCTGTACTTACCTTGCCTCTCTCAATTAACTGGGCCTTGTGTGGTACCCCCATCCCCCTGCTGAGGGTTCAGGACAGGGTACCTTGTAACTGCCCTCTTTAATAGGACTTATCTCCCCCCCTCCCTCCCCAGCACCCACCCACCCCTGGGGAAATTGTAGTTTTATAGGTACTTGGACATCTTAGAGGAAAGGGGCTGCTCTCAGGTGCAGCTCTTAATCCAAATCAGTCATACACAGAGGACCTGTGATTAATTAGCTTCAGGTACACAGGGTGTATTAGGGGTATTAGATACACTTTTATTAGTATAAGCATCTACACCAATCCTTATTATATACCGATTTAAAAGACCTAAACACAAGCTTTAAACTAAGATGCAGTCAGAGGTCCAGCAACGAGATGGGGGTTCTCCAGTCTTTTGCATCGAGTGTCACATGTATGATTATCTCCCAGTTGGTGAGAGGTCCTACATATGCACTAAGTGCAGGGAGCTCTTTGCTCTCAGGGAACGAGTCCGTTCTCTAGAGGCTAGAGTAGCAGACCTGGAAGACATAAGAAAGACAGAGAAGTACATGGACGAGACCTACAGGGATATAGTCCTGAAGTCCCACCTCCAGTCTGGCAGCATCCCTGTTGCCATGGAGGAGAGAGGTCACGTGACAGGAGAGCATTACCCTGGTGTGGCAGGAAGTGATCCTGTAACTAGGACCTGTCCTCCAGGTGATGTAAAACCCTCTCGCACCGAGGACGTTTCTCCAGGGCCATGTCCCCATGAGGGGAGGGTCAGGACAGCTGTTATAGTTGGTGATTCAATCATTAGGAATGTAGATAGCTGGGTGGCTGGTGGACGTGAGGATCGCCTGGTAACATGCCTGCCTGGTGCGAAGGTAGCAGATCTCACGCACCGCCTAGATAGGATCATAGATAGTGCTGGGGGGGAGTCTGCTGTCTTGGTACATGTTGGTACCAATGACATAGGAAAATGTGGTAGGGAAGTTCTGGAGGCTAAATTTAAGCTTTTAGGTAGGAAGTTGAAATCCAGAACTTCCAGGATAGCGTTCTCCGAAATGCTTCCTGTTCCACGTGCAGGACCCAAAAGACAGGCAGAGCTCCGGAGTCTCAATGCGTGGATGAGACAATGGTGCAAGGATGAGGGTTTTGGATTTGTTAGGAACTGGGGAACATTCTGGGGAAAGGGGGGGCTCTTCCGAAGGGATGGGCTTCACCTTAATCAGGATGGGACCAGACTGCTGGCATTAACCTTTAAAAAAGAGATAGAGAAGCTTTTAAACTAGAAAATAGGGGAAAGCCGACAGTCACCCAGGAGCGCACGGTTCGGACAAAGGTATCCTTGAAGGATACTACCAAAAGCAGTGAGGTTCCAAAAGGGAGTATAGTAGCCCAAATGCCCTTGAGTAAGGAGCAGACAGAGCATAAAGATTCCCAATTACCCATGCCTACCAATAGCCAGATTAATATTAATAAAATACAGTCTCTAAAATGCTTGTATGCCAATGCTAGAAGTCTAAACAATAAGATGGGAGAATTAGAATATATAGCATTAAATGAGAGGTTAGATATGATTGCACTCTCAGAGACATGGTGGAAGGAGGATAACCAGTGGGACACTGTGATACCTGGATACAAACTATATCGTAATGATAGAGCTGAACAAATTGGTGGAGGGGTTGCGCTCTATGTTAGAGAGGGCATTGAGTCAGAAAGGATTAAAGTTTTGCAGGGAACAAAATATGCTGTAGAATCTCTATGGATTGAAATTCCATTTATGAAGGGGAAGGTGATGGCAGTGGGAGTATACTATCGACCACCTGGCCAGAATGAACAAATGGATGATGAAATGCTCAAAGAAATCAAGGAAGCTAACAAAAGCCACAACAGAGTAGTAATAATGGGTGATTTCAATTACCCCGGTATCGACTGGGACAGTGTCACAGCAGGACAAGCTAAAGAGATAAAGTTTCTAGATGAAATAAATGACTGCTTCTTGGAGCAGCTGGTTCATGAACCGACCAGAGGGGAAGCCATACTGGACCTAGTCCTTAGTGGAACGCCAGATCTGGTGCAAGAAATAAGTGTGTTGGGACCACTTGGCAATAGTGATCATAGTATGATCATGTTTGATTTAATCAGTGGAGGACAGATAGTAAAGGAATCCACAGTACTACCTTTTAACTTTCAAAAGGGTGACTATGATAGAATGAGGAATATAGTTCGGAAAAAACTAAAAGGAGCGGTTCCAAAGGTTAAAGACTTACAGCAAGCTTGGGTGTTATTTAAAAATACTATCCTCGAAGCCCAGACCAGCTGTATTCCACGCATTAAGAAAAGTGGAAGAAAGTCCAAAAAACTGCCAGCATGGTTTAAAGGTGAGGTCAGAGAGGCTGTTGCTGCCAAAAGAGCAACCTTCAGAAAATGGAAAAAAGAGCCAAATGAAGAAAACTGGAAACAGCACAAGCACTGGCAAGTTAAATGCAAAGCATTGATAAGGCAGGCAAAGCGGGAATTTGAGAAGAAACTTGCTACGGAAGCAAAAACACGAAATAAAGACTTTTTCAAGTACATTCGTAGCAAAAGGCCTGTGAGAGAGTCAATTGGACCATTAGATGATAGAGGGGTAAAAGGGGCAGTAAGAGGAGACAAGGCTATAGCAGAGAGACTGAATGAATTCTTTGCTTCGGTCTTTACTGAGGAAGATGTAGGGGTGTTACCCAAGACTGAAGTGGTATTTAAAGGTGATACTGCAGAGGAATTGAGAGAAATATCGCTACACCGGGAAGATATATTACAACTATTTGATAAACTGAATAGTAGCAAATCACCTGGACCGGATGGTATACATCCCAGAGTGTTGAAAGAACTGAAATATGAGATTGCAGACCTGTTATTGGTAATCTGTGAACTTTCATTAAAATCATCTGTAATACCTGAAGATTGGAGGGTCGCCAACGTAACACCAATTTTTAAAAAGGGTTCCAGGGGTGACCCGGGAAATTACAGACCGGTGAGCCTGACGTCAGTACCAGGGAAAATGGTAGAAGCCATCATAAAGAACAAAATTACACAGCATGTAGATAGTCATGGCCTAATGGGAGACAGCCAACATGGCTTTAGACAAGGAAGATCTTGTCTTACTAATCTGATCTGTTTTTTTGAAGGTGTGCATAAACAGGTAGACAAAGGTGAGTCGGTTGATATAGTGTATCTGGACTTTCAGAAAGCTTTTGACAAGGTCCCCCATCAGAGACTTTTGGCGAAGCTAAAAAGTCATGGGATAGGAGGCAGTGTACTATTGTGGATCGGGAACTGGTTAAAAGATAGAAAGCAGAGGGTAGGGCTAAATGGCCAATATTCCCAATGGAAAAAGGTGAATAGTGGAGTACCCCAGGGATCTGTACTGGGTCCGCTACTTTTTGACATATTCATAAATGACCTGGAAAAGGGAATAACTAGTGAGGTAATCAAATTTGCAGATGACACAAAACTGTTTAAAGTTGTTAAAACCCAAGAGGATTGTGGAAAACTGCAGGAGGATCTGGATAAATTGGAAGACTGGGCATCCAAATGGCAGATGAAATTTAATGTGGACAAGTGCAAAGTTATGCACCTAGGAAAGAACAACCCACACTATAGTTACAAGATGCAAGGCTCCACATTAGAAACCACCACCCAGGAAAAAGATTTAGGAGTCATCGTGGATAACATGTTAAAACCCTCCGCCCAGTGTGCAGCGGCGGCCAAGAAAGCAAATAGAATGCTAGGTATCATAAGGAAAGGGATGGAGAATAAAACAAAGGATATTATAATGCCTCTGTATCGCTCCATGGTACGACCGCACCTTGAATATTGTGTGCAATTCTGGTCACCGTATCTTAAAAAGGACATAGAGTTATTAGAAAAAGTACAGAGAAGAGCCACCAAATTGGTGAAGGGGATGGAAGGCTACTCCTATGAAGAGAGGCTAAAAAGGTTAGGGCTCTTTAACCTAGAAAAGAGGCGGCTGAGGGGAGATATGATAGAGGTGTATAAATTAATGAATGGAGTGGAACGGATAAACGTGGATAAATTGTTTACGCTATCAGAATATAGAAGGACTAGGGGGCATGTAATGAAGCTACAGGGTAAACTATTTAAGACAAATAGGAGAAAATATTTCTTCTCTCAACGTGTAATCAAACTCTGGAATCTGTTACCGGAGGATGTAGTAAGGGCTGTTAGTATAGCTGGGTTTAAAAAAGGTTTGGACAAGTTCCTGGAGGAAAGGTCCATAAACCACTATTAAAAAGGGACCCAGGATATCAATGCTTGGCCTAGTACAAGCACTGCAGAACCTGTGTCTTTTGGGGAAACTGCTAGGTACGTATGACCTAGATTGGCCACTGTTGGAAACAGGATACTGGGCTTGATGGACCTCGGTCTGACCCAGTATGGCATTTCTTATGTTCTTATGTTCTTAACCTACTTGGATCAACTATCAATAAAGAAGCAACAAGCACGCAACAAATCAAACGACGCATTGCTCTTGGCAGAATGGCTATGAAAGACCTAGATAAGATTCTCAAGAGCAGAGATGTCTCTCTCCATACAAAGATTCGACTTGTTCAAGCCATGGTATTTTCAATAACATCATATGGATGTGAAAGCTGGACAGTGAAAAAGAGACAGGAAGAAAATTGATGCCTTTGAATTATGGTGCTGGCGGCGAATACTGTGTATACCATGGACTGCCCGAAGAACAAACCAGTCGGTACTAGAGGAGATCAAACCTAAGCTTTCTTTAGAAGCTCAGATGACAAGACTTTGACTTTCATACTTTGGACACATCATGCTTGGCAAGATAGAAGGTCAACGCAAAAGAGGAAGACCAGCAATGAGATGGATCGATACAATAACAGCAGCTATGGGTACCAGTCTGTCAACAATGAGCCGCCTGACTGAAGACCGAACACAATTTAGGATAGCTATCCAGAGGGTTGCCATGAGTCGACTCCGACTTGACGGCACTTAACAACAACAACATCATGGGATGGAATTATTCTTTATAATATTAAAAAGCTACATTTAAAACCAACTGTAAGCTGTATATAAAATTAATTGAATAATAAAGAACAAAATAGGTGAGGCATTGCTGTATTGAAAGAAATGGTTTGGAGGTTTTACAGTTTGTGTTACAAGTGATATTCAAACATACAGGTTAGAAAGAAGCTATCAAATACTGTCAGTATCTTTTAATTACTTCATCTTGGTGTTCCTTCGGCAACTCTGTTCTCCTCCCCCAACAGCTTCTTTCCCAGGGCCATGTGGGCCGGTACTAGTGCTGCTCCCTGCTTGTGTTGCATGAGGCAGGGCGGAGTGCCAGTGCCTCAATGGCCAGGTTAAGGGGCAGTGTTGTAGTACAGCTCTCTAGGTGTGCTACGACTCCTTGCCTGGTTGTATTAAGCCTGATAGCATTATCTATGGCCGGGGGGAGAACTATTCCCTGCCTAAGATATGAGGCAGTGCAGGGCTGCCGGAACACATGAGACCTGTTGTCTCCCATTCCGTCTTCCTCCTGCCGCAGTGAGCGGCGGCGCGCGGTCACACTTCCCTCGCGCATGCGCGCGCCTCCTGTCCCGCTCCTGTCTTACCCATAATGCACCGTAGGATTTAACTGCCAAATGGCGGACAGCATGGATGAGTACGAGAAAGAGGCGGGCTGTGTCCCCATCCTGCATACCGAGGTGAGTCTGGCCGCCTTAGCGCGGGAGGGGGATGCAGGTCCTGCTACGCCGGTTAGTTTGTGGGAGGGTCCCGACCAGTGGTGACCATGCCCAGTATTGTGGCTGCGCCCTGAGAGGATGCGGGGAAGCTGGAGGAGGAAGAAGAGTCCGCCCCGTGAGGCAGCACCCCAGCATCAGTAGCATTCCCCGATCCCCAGCATAAAGATTTATTCCGATCGCTAGCACTCGTGTATCAACAATGTTTTGCCCCTAGCGTGGTCAGTTACCCCAGCATTGACACCATCTTCAGGCCGATCTCTGCTTGTCTTTTGGGGATTAGTTTTTCCCTTTTCGGCAGAAGAAATTCCACCTTTAGCTTCTGAGGGATGAAGCGTGTCCTAGAGCTGGTTATTTTTGCATCCCTTTTTTTTAAAATAGGGACAGGATACACTGACAAGGATGAAAACAGTTGCAGGAAATATTCTGGTGTAGTAACGCTTGATGTTGGGTTGCAAAATGCAATGTGTGCTTTCGAGATGTTGGGTTAGGCCATTATAAATTGAGCCATTTACACATCAAAGTTTCCACACAGGATGCTTGTTGAAGCATCACCGGCTTAGTAACATACAACGTTCTCCCCCCTTTGTATCCTACATGGGTTCACGTTTTAGTGAATCTTTTAATGTTAAGCCATAGCCAGGACAAGGAGCATATAATACAAAACGAACTTGAAATGATCTTGAGTTAATTTTCACTTTTTATGTCTTTATGAGGTAGCTTTTGAGTAGAGTGGCTAATGCATGTGTACCGTACCTTTAAGTTTATATAAAGCTAACAGATTTACTTGTGTACATACTGTTTCAATATTTGATTGTTAATTCTGCAGAAATGTACATCTTAAAACAATAAGGTCAACTGCATGCCTACTATGCACATGTTTTTTGAGACATATCTCTGAAAGGCCCCTCATTTTCTTCTCTGAAGGAGCTGAAAAATCTAGGGAAAGGATGATGGCCAGGAAGTTTATGCTAGAGCTAAACTTACATTGCTTTGGGTGTTCTGCTTATGTTCAGGAAGTTGGTATAGATATAGACAGTTTTTAAATACATTCACTGAGCAGAAATTCTATAGGATCTAGATATTAGTCTTGACCTTGTAAGTCTTGGATTTTTTTTTATACAACTAATGACCACAGACCTGATCCCATATATCCTGTGAGACATATATATTCTATGTCTTACTGAGCAGCTTGATTTCCAGTTTGGGGAAAATGTTTGTGTCTTCATATTTAAGCAATTACACTGTGTAACACAATTTTTGTTCCCCTGGCTAGTGACTGTTATTTCCTAATTGCTTGCTTGCTTGTGTATTTATTCATTTATATGCACTTATATACCGCCTTTCACAAATAAAGGCGGTTTACATTGAACTCAAAATTGTATTAAAACATAAATGCATTACCTGGAATGTGTAACAAAGTGTGTTGTAGTAGTAAACCAACTGAAAAGATTAAAAACGTAACAATAACTAGGGATAACAGTCGACTAATTACATGTTCCCGAAATGGAAACCGTTGTTCTGTTGTTTCTGGTGAAGTATTTGGTGATATAAAGATTAAATGTAAATTTCTTAGGTAGCCAGGATTAAAAAGTAGTTGATTCTCCAAAATGTTCTCTGAATAGGAAAGTTTTTATGAGCTTGCGGAAGTATGGAAAATTGGTTATTTTTCTCATTAAACTTTGCTTTTATGAACAGGAGATTGATATTTCTGAAATTTACATATTCCCATTGTTAAAACAGGCTTCCATTTTTTTATTTTATGTGAACAAAAGGCACAACATATAATATTTACTTATATAAAGTTATTGACCAAAGACTATAAAACATTTTGAAATGAGTAGATTTTCAACATTTACATTATGTTATAAATCACTTTCACGAATAAGCCCCCAGATGTAGTCTCCCATCATGTTCTCGTTGTACTGTCCTTGGTAGCGGCTCTCAAATTCCATTATATCCTGGTGGAAATGTTTGCTTTGCTCCTCTGAGTACTCTCCCATGTTCTCCTTGACTTTATCAAGAATATGGACTTTGAGAGACAACCTGCAGCCCATTTTGCCATAATTCTTAACCAGAGTCTCAACCAGCTCTACATAGTTTTGGCCTTGTGATTTCTCAAAAAGCCATGAGCCACTGCAACAAAGCTGTTCCAAGTTGCTTTGGTAAGCAGCTTGGGAAAATAGGAATTACACTTACCTGGTAATTGTGGTTCCTTGAGTGATTCCAGTTTAGTCCTCAACCTCTGGATAGTGAACCTCCTCCTGCAGCTTGGAGACTGGACATGTCAAACTCATGACATCACTGGATTATAGCCTGCTGGTCTCGCCCATCAGCCCCCAGTGAACTATTGTCAAAGGAGCAAAAAATCAGTAACTTTTTTTTTTTTAAACTTAACATTATATTTAGGGCACTCAGAACATATAACCTATCTACCTACTACTCCCCTTCGAGAAGGAAAGGGACTGCTTCCTGCATGCTCTCCTTTCCGTCAAATGCCTAGCCCTAAACAATCCAGAGCAATATAGCAATTGTGATAAGAAGCTTATCAGGACCTAGGAGACAGGGATAAAGAGAAGGAATTCACCCTTATCAAAGGACCTATTTTACGAGGTCAGAGACATAAAACTGCATTTACACCTAGAAAGCAGGTTTTTTCTAGCTGCAATAGGTTGCAGAATGCCCCTAGTGGAGAAAAGGAGAGGGAATGCAGGCCCAGGATAAGGAACCCTTACGTCACTGAATTCCCCAGTCACACAGCTGCCACGAGAGGAGAAGGGGTGGGGCTGGAGCTGGAGCCTGAGAGGTTTAATTCTAGGTCAGATTATCCAGAGAGAGAGAGGAGTAGGAATGCCTACTGGAAGAGGAATGGAGCTGGAACACTAAGAACAGCAAGAACAAGGAACACAAGTTGGAGGACAGGACGAGGAAGCTCAGGTGAATGATGGCCAGAGCATGGGAGAGGAGAAGCTGATACAAGCCTTGACCCAGATTAGGAGCATTAGAAGCTTGTCTAATTTGGAGCACTACAGAGTTGCAAGAGGCAGCTTTTGCCCTAATGGAAGGCAGTCAGCCAAGCCCTCTGAGCCAGAAACAAAGGTAGAGCCAATGCAACTGGGTGAACAGGACATAGCTGTAGAAGAAGAAGACTCTTGCATGGATTGCTCTTTATGCCAATCTTCAAACACAGAGGGTTTGGAAGGGAGTCAACCGTAAGGAAAACCTTCAGAGTCCAGTAACCCTGAGAGCCTGTTGTTAACGTCCTGTATTAAAGGAGAAATACCTTTTTAGCTGAGCAAGCTGAAGCTTTCTAATTAAAACCAGCTGCTAGCCAGTGCAGTGCACAGCCTGAAGCCGTGCTGACGGTGAAAGTAAGAAAAGCTTTGATTTTGTTTTCACTATTCCTAAAAACCTTGCATAGACAATTGTTTGCCTATGAAGAGTTTGACTTCTTGTTGAAAGTTTTTACTGTGCTTGAGGAGACAAACAGCTGGGAAGTATTCTGGACTGAGAGAAAAGAAACTTGCTTTAGGAAAAGTATTGCTAGACGTGTCTGGTAGCATTAGCTGTTGAAAGGACTTTTCTTTATAAGCTGTTTTGTTTTGAGTTCAGTTATATCTTGATGTATTTGTGAAAGAATCCTGGAGAAACAATCCAGAGGTGTTAATTTATGACCCTAGCGTTTACCCCATCAATAAATTTCTGTCAAAAGCCTTACCACTCAAAGCCAACTACAATTGTGTTTTTTTTTTAACCTGAAGTCAAGTACCTTCTGACTGGACTACATTTCCCATGAGGCATTACAAGGCAGCCAGTCAGGTAAAGGCTAAATGGTGAATCTCTCCTATGACAAGCACGCCCCTCCACACTGCTTTAAGGGGCTAAGGGTGTGACACAATATAAACAAATGGAAGCATCAAAATGACTGAACACCAGTGAAGGCCTACATCCACTTTTAACCTTGCACTTCCCCCAACAGAAAGACCACTGCTAAGACCCCATCCCTGGGCGGGAATGAGGACTAAACTGGAGTCACTCAAGGAACCACAATTACCAGATAAGTGTAATTCCTATTTCCTTATCGTTCAGTTTAGTCCTCAATCTCTGGGATGTATCAGAGCAGTAATCATTGGGAGGGACCTTTCCAGCCGGATCTCAACACTGCCTCCCTGAAAACGGCATCCTTAGCCGCCAGAACATCTAGGCGGTAGTGCTTACTGAAAGTATGGAGAGACAACCAAAAGGCCTCCCTACAGATGTCCACTGGCGGAACCAAACTGTGCTCCATCCAAGAAGATGCTTTCACTCTGGTAGAGTGAGCTCGTAAGCTCCCTGGGACTGTACGGTCCCGTAGAAGATAAGCCGATGCACTCGCCGCTCCAATCCATCCAGAAATGGACTCCTTCGCCGCTGCTTCCCTTTGCGGGGCCCTCTGAACATCCCGAAGAGAGACGATCCGCCTTGCAAAAGTTTCTGAAACCTTTAAACACTGCTGCAGCGCTCTCTTGACGTCCAAACCGCGCAAGCTATGGTTCAATACACTCCCCTCCGCCGCACCTAGCGCTGGAAGAAAGACCATTTTAGTTAGGTGAACGTAGAAACACTGTTCCCTCTAAGCTGTACACATGTGCATGCGCACACATCTCGCCAAGCGAGCGCACATACTTTATAACAGAGCGCACAAAAATTACGGTTCTGATTCTAATAGAAAACAACACAGACATCTTAAAATTTAAAAGTTGTGATTGTAATTACTAGAAATTTTCTGCTTCATTTAATAATCGCCTATTTTCATTTAATTTGATTAAAATCAACGTGGTGTACATACTGTATTCTGAGGTGTAGTCAAATTTTAAAGTATATAACTCTGAGTGTCATTATGTGGCACACAAAAATGTAACCTTCCTTCAAAAGCTGCACAGCTGATACTTTATGCGCACACAGCCTACAGAAAATTAGAGGGAACATTGGCCACAGGATGTCTGTCAGACAAGATATCGAACTCTCATCGACTGATCTTGTCCCTTCAATGGTGGCAATCGCTAGAGAATCTCTTAGTGGGGTCTCCTTTCCAACAACCCCTATTCCAGGCCACCCTAACAACAGATGCATCACAGGTGGGTTGGGGAGCACACCTGCATCTCTCTACCCAGAGCCCCTGGACTCCACAGGAGGATTGTCTTCACATAAACCTTCTAGAATTAAGAGCAATCTATTTAGCGCTTCGAGTATTCCATGCCCAGCTCATCTACAAGACAGTCCTAGTCCAAACGGACAATCAAGTAGCCATGTTCTATGTGAACAAGCAGGGCGGAACAGGCTCTCTGTCGTTATTGTGGTGGTGAAGTAGGTTTAGAGTGTAAAGGAAAGGGGGAAAAACAGTCCTTTTTCCCTGAGCCCAAGAGAACTGCAGGCACAGCAGGGGTTAAAACTCTAAACAAAGAAAAAAACTCCCTACACAGAAGTGTAGAACTGGAGACACACCCAATCTCCAAGGAAACCAAGGGAGGTGATGAGAGAGGTTTGGGGGCGGAGTCTAGAGCTATAGGACAGCCCCAAACATTTAAGCAGAGAGAAGCTATAGCAAGAGGAAGTGGAAGGGAGGAGCGAGGAAACTGAGTGGAGGAGCGCTAGTTCCAAAAAGAAGGAAAGTTCCAGGAAGAGGCCTGAGAGAAGGTCCCAGCCAGAGTCCCAGCAAAACACTCAGCAGAGACCCGGGGAGAGATCCAGGAAGAGGTCTGAAATAAGGCTGGAAGAAAGGTCAGTGGCAAGCCCTGGAGAGGAATCTTCTGAAGAGGAGATATTCTCTCGGCGGTGGTGGACTGGCCAGGAGACTCCTGAGAGTACTAGAAGTAAGGGGACTCGAAGGACAGGGCTGAGGGACAAATATCTCACTGGAAGCCTCAAGGGGGAATCCTATTGCAAGCAGTACAGAGACAGCTCGAGCCCAGAACGCAATTCAGCTGGCAGAAAGTCTGCAGCTAAGGTGGAGCCCTGGAGAGCCTGTTCTAAGCAAGGTACTGTTGAGAAGCAGGAGGGAGGAATATCCCTGGAAGGACCAGAAAGCAAGCTAACACCTGTGGCAGGGTCTGAAAGGAGACACGTTGCTGCTAGAAAGGTGAGCCCATTGCAAGCTGTTAAAAAGTTATTGAACATGAAAGCTTTGTCATGCCCTTCCCCCATAGCCTCAAGTAGAGAAGAGTCTCAGTGGGAGCAGCTGTTGAGAGTGTTGAAGCAGCTGAAGCCTTCCCATGCAGACGCTGTGGATAACACGTTATTGAAGGAACCCGGTGAAGAGAAAATGGAAATAGAAATCAATGGTGTAGAGAATGATTATTCTGATATGGAGATGGAATGCTCTCTCTGTTCTAGTCAAAAGTAAGAAACTGAGGGGTTTTAAAAGTAATTAGGAAAACCCAGAAGTTTTTAAAGGAAGTACATTCTCTGCTGAAACTCATGCCTTTTATTTATGCAGTAATGAGAGCTGATCTGATAAGCTCCAAGAAGTTAATGAATGTCTGGGAAAACTAAAGAGTGAAAGTACGTTTGGAAAAGAATGTCAGAAGATTTTAAACAGTTGACACCAGGAAGTTAAGGTGCTGCAAAAACATGTGAGAGAAACAGTTGAGTGTTGTGCTGCATAACTGGGAGACCTGGGACCAGAACCTGTTTGTAAAAGAACGATTTGTGAGACGCGTTGTTTAAGTTAAGCCGCAGAAGCAAAGTCAAGGCAAGGACTATGTATCAAGGCTTAAGTTCTTTTTGAATGGAGAAGTATCCTGAGTTTTGTTTTGTAGTACCTGAACTTCTAGCCAAAGAGTTCAATTGGTTATGTAGAGCTTTATTTTCAAATAAAGAAATTTTCCTGTGACCTTCAAATCTTGGCTATAATCTTTGTGACACAACTACATTGCGAAGAAGCCATAGTACTGGGTTCCAGTTTACTAAGAAGGACGTTCAAGGTACCCCCATTATACCTAGGCATTCGCCTAGCCACCAGGGGGGCCTTGACATTATGCAACGAAGCTTTATGACTCTGGGCCCTCGCCAGAGAGCATCAAATCTACCTTCTCGTGGTATATCTTCCAGGCATTCAGAACCTTTGGGCAGACAAACTCAGCCGAGTACTGCTGCCTCACGAATGGTCTCTCCACCTAGACCAGGTGACAAAGATATTTCACATCTGGGGGACTCCAGACATAGACCTGTTTGCAAGTCCACTGAATGCCAAACTTCCTCGGTTCTGTTCCAGGATTCCGGCTCACAATTGCCAGGCAAGGGATGCCTTCCTCCTTCACTGGGGTCAGGACTTCCTCTATGCCTTCCCACCTATTCCCCTCATCCCCAAAACACTCTTTAAGCTTCAGAGAGACAGAGATCGTATGATCCTCATAGTGTTGCAGCAAAGTGCAGTCAATGAATAAATTCAGGAGTCGATTGACAGGGTCCAAGCCAGTTTATTGTGCACAGGGCCCAGTCAGTCAGAGCTTCAAAAGGAACTGAGCAAAGTTTTTACAGAGACATAACCATTTATACCTCTTTTTCAGTTTGATACATGAGAACGTTCTATTGGTTCTAGCTCGATACATGCAAACTTCTCATTGGTTCCACGCTCCCTGCACCTGTCCAATTAGAAATCCCTCCGGGGCCTAGCAACCAGCCCCCTCCCTTAGGATTGTTCTAACAATGGTGCAGTTCTTGATTTTGATACTTCTCTACTGCAAGGTTATCCCTAGCTCCAGGAATGCATGTATTGAAACATTTCTTTTCTTTCACACACAAGAGAATAATGAAAGACTTATGAATTCATAAAAACTTATAAAGCAGTTTAAAACAGTTTTCTCATTTTTCACAGATTTTTGGTTCTTTTCTAGCTATAATGGGAGTTAGGATCCAGGCCTAACTTACAGGCCTTTCATAGTAGCAGGCCATGCTAGGCCATAGCCTACCACATTCCCCCCTTTGATTATTCTCACCCGCAAGTGAGAAAGGATGAGAATTAAATCACTCATTTAGTCATTTAACACATTATACTGGTGTAATAGCATCATCGTGGGGTATAGGGTAATATTGCCACATAGCTAATACCTTCGCAGCTGCCTTCCGTTCTATAGTGTTATCAATTGCTGAAGTTACCATGCGTAAGCAAAGGGGTAGGAGACAAGGGAGCAATAAGCACATAGCTAATATGAATAGTACAATAAACATAAGGGCTTTCAGACCACCAATCCATGAAAATAATGAACCAAACCATCCATCCATTTTCAAACTGTGCCAGGTCTGGACCGGCACAAATGTCTGCTCTCTCATCTGGGTGGCTAGATCTTCAACTACATGTCCATTATTATCAATCTGTAAACAATTACTTAAGTTTAACTTTCCACATACCCCACCCTGAGCTGCTAACAAATAATCTAAAGCCAAACGATTTTGATAAATGGCTGTGCGCATTTGCGTACTTTGCTTTGCTGAAAGGGTTAGTGCTTTACTAGTTTCATTAGTTATTTCAACAACAGCTTGCAAACGTATTATTTGATTAATCATATAAACAGGAGTACGATATCCCCATGTCCCATCCTGCTCCCAAGTAGCAGGTCCATAGTATGAGATAATTCTCTCAGGTGGCTATTCTTCAGATGTCGCATCCCATTTGTCCCTATTTGGCCTATCTTCAAGGCCTCCTTCAGCTGTCGACTTCTGTACACAGGATATCCCAGTTGTTCTCCCTAGGATGTAGGCAAAAGGAAGAAGGAAGGTCGTATGGTTCCCAATACACATGCGCCTCCCCAATGGTGAGGGAGTCTAGCATATGCTTGGGTCCCGCAAATCCAGTACAGTCCAGGTGGTGCTTGCCAGGAATTATATGCTGCTAAGTTTGTCCAGATACGGGCAAGTTTTTGGGAAAACGAATTAGAGGATTGGAAGGTTTAGTAGCGTTGATTCCTGACCACCAAGACGTTTTCTTAGTGGTACTGTTGTAAAACATCTGATTGAGACAGACCAGCTGCCCCACTTCCATATTAAACAATGGTCCATAATGAGCAAAACATAAGTTACCCACAATGGAGTGGGCCAATACTCATTCACTCATCGTATTGTGTATATCAGTCTGATTATATGGAACAGAATAGTTCAGTTCTTGTGCTTCCCAAGGCCATTGGTTTCCCATCGTTGTTCCTCCACAAAATAAACAGTCTGAAACGTGGAGACTAGATGCAACTGCTCCCGCTAGCTCAAGAAACAAGTTCTGGGAGGCAGGAGGAATTTCGAACTCTGCTTTCATGGCCTCGTAGAAGGAATGATGTATACGATAGGGTGAGGATACATGGGTCTTGGTGTTCAATTGCAAATATAAGAGAGTTCCAGGATCTATACCTCCTCCTGCTATACGCAACCCAAATTTGTATCCTTGCTTCCATTGGCTGGGGTTGACTATGAGGAGTTGTAGGGGATTGCAGGCACCTTTCTGGCATTTCTTGGGCTCAGGTAATCTGATCTTCGTCAGACTGCGGTGATCACCATCTCGTCCCACAGGTGCATTCTTCCATGTAGCAAAATATACGCAGTCCCATTTTGGGCAAAAGTAATCATGTTTAGATGTAGTGGTGTAAGTAGTGGCTGCAGAGTTCTTTCCTGTACACCGTCCCCATCCGTAGGCTCCTTCTGGACACACATATTTATCATCATGGTAGTATGCTCGCTCCCATGACCCACATCTGTGGTAAGCATTTCTGTTAATTGCATCACAAATATCAAAGTTCAAGATAATAGGTTTTGTGGGGTTTGCAAGAGGTTTTTTTCGCATTTAGGATGGCTCCATCTTCATCATTCCAACATATCTCAAATGTATAATATGAGGGGTTTTGCCGGGGATTATAACAAATCTTACTTTTCCCCTTTGTGCAAATATTCAGTTCGGTGCCATTATAAATACACCGGCTGACTGTACCAGTGCAAGTATAGTAGGAATGATAGAGTAAAGTCTGAGTAATCTTCTGTCCCATTCGGGTGGTGGTTATGCAGGCTGCACAAGGGGGTAGGGCAAAAGTCTTTTCCAGGATTCCCAGGATCACCACTCCCACAAGGCAATAGTGGAAGAACATTGTGATTACAGTCTTTGGAGGTCAACTGGAAAGTTGGGTATGGTAAACTTGTTGAGTTTACTTCTGTTTCTGCTGTGATGGTCACTCTCGCGTGACGAAGGTAGATTCTGAATATTCTCTATAACGCCGGCTGTCTTCTCAATGTGAGTCGCAATGGAGTCTCAGGATCATTCACTGACGTCCATTGGTCTGGATCAGGAGTAGCTGCCGGCTTCACTCGACTGTGGTGGATCCAGGGTTCAAATTCTGCAACTTTCACAGCAGTGGGGGTTGACAGGATGACGACGTAGGGTCCCTTCCGATGCGGCGCCAGCGGGGTCTTTCTCCACTCTTTCACCCACACGGACGTTCCTGGCTTGAAGGGATGCAGAGGCTCGGTCAGGTTGATGGGTAGTCGATCTTGCACCCACGTTTGGAGATTCTGCAAGACAGAACCTAAAGCTAATAGTTCTTGTCTAGTTATTTCAGATCCTATCTGTCTCATGTCTCCCTTTATTCCCTGCACTATGGGTGGAGGTCGCCCATACAAAATCTCAAAAGGGGAGACTCCTAGGGATCTGGTGGGAGCTGAACGTATCTAAGAAGGGCTATAGGGAGAACTTGAAGCCACTTTAGGTGTGTTTCTTGGCAGAGTTTGGATAACTGAGTTTTCAAGGTTCTATTCATACGTTCCACTTTTCCTGAGCTCTGGGGTCTGTAAGCAGTGTGTAACTTCCATTGTATTTGCAGAGCTCGAGCTAACTGTTGGGTTACTTGGGATACAAATGATGGACCATTATCTGACCCTATAGCTGATGGTATTCCGGATCGGGGAATGATCTCATGGAGCAATACCCTAGTGACTTCTCTGGCTTTCTCAGTTCGGGTGGGGTAGGCTTCCACCCATCCCGAAAATGTGCAGACTAACACTAACATATAGTGATACCCATTTGCACGGGGCATTTCAGCAAAGTCTACCTGTATATCACTCATTGGGGTCACCCCTACTGACTGAACTCTTGGGGGTGGAATGGGACCTTGCTTTGCATTATTTTTGGCACATATCAAACATTGCTGTGCCACCGAGGCGGTCAGGGATCCTAGCAGTGAAATACAGAAATGGGGTCTCATGGCTTTTTCCATAGCTGTTTTTCCATAGTGTGTGGCTTGGTGAAAAGCTTGAACAAAGGCTGGCCCTAATGCTTCAGGGATGACTGTAGGACCTGGAGGTGGACTACCTTCTGGGGGTGGCAACACTATCCAACCTTGTTCTGTCAAGACTCCTCCCTCCTTTTCACAATAATAGTCTAACTCTCTTGTAGTGTATCGGGGTGCCCAGGAGCCGAGGGGCACAGGGAATAGGGCTGCTTGCATTACAGTATCTTGGATCCTAACTTGTCCTGTGGTGGTTGCCTTTCGGGCTGTGGCATCTGCAAATCTATTCCCTCGAGTGACTTCTCCTGCTCCTGCCTGATGACTTCGGCAGTGCATGACTGCTACTTGTTTGGGGGCCCACACAGCATCTAATAACATCAATATCTCAGGCCCATACCTAATGACCTTACCCCCTGAGGTGATAAACCCTCGCTCTTTATACAAGGCTCCATGTGCATGCAAAGTGGTAAAAGCATATTTGGAATCTGTGTACACATTTATGCGGAGTTCTTTTCCTAATGTCAAGGCTCTAGTGAGGGCTATCAATTCAGCTTTCTGTGCAGAAGTTCCGGGGGTCAGGGCTGAGGACTCAACTACCAGGTCAAGGGTCACCACTGCATATTCAGCACAACGATGTCCATTGATGACCAAACTGCTTCCATCCACAAAGAAAGTCCGTTCAGGGTCCTCTAGAGGGACATCGGTCAAATCAGGGCGACTTGAAAATACAGTGTCCATGGTTTCTAAACAATTATGATCAGGGGGCCCAGGACCAATTGGAAACAATGTAGCAGGGTTCAAAGCTTGACTGATTTTCAACTGTATCTGGGGGTTTTCGCACAGCATGCTCTGATATTTCAACATTCGTGCATTGGTTAGCCAGAAGTTTCCTTTGTGTTCCATGAGAGTCAGAACAGAGTGTGGTACGGTGACTTGAAGAGTTTGTCCCAGTGTGAGTTTGTCTGCTTCGCCCACTAGGAGGGCTGTTGCTGCAACAGCTCTCAAACAAGGGGGCCATCCTTTTGCAACTACATCCAGTTGTTTTGACAGATAGGCTACTGGTTGTTGCCAAGATCCAAGAGACTGAGTCAGTACTCCCAACGCATTTCCTTGTGACTCATGGACAAAAAGATGGAAAGGCTTCTGAACATCTGGAAGACCTAAAGCTGGAAATGACATCAGAGCATTTTTCAGAGACTGGAATGCTGCATCTTGTTCAGGTCCCCATTCTAGTGGAGATTTTTCCATTCCTTTGGTGACTTGGTACAATGGTTTTGCTATCAGTGCAAAATTGGGAATCCATATGCGACAGTACCCTGCAGCCCCCAGGAAGGCTCTTACTTGCCTCCTAGTGGTTGGAATAGGGATACTGCCTACAGCTTCTTTGCGTTCTGGTCCCAGACGTCGGATTCCACTGGACAACTGGAATCCTAAATACTTGACTTCAGTTTGGCATAGTTGTGCTTTGGCTCTTGAGACTTTGTATCCAGCCTCTTTGAGAAGGTACAAGAGTTCACTAGTGGCTTGTAGGCATTCACTTTCCGAGTTGGTGGCTATGAGCAAGTCATCTACATATTGAAGAAGAACCCTCTTTCCTGGGTCCACTGGGTAACTTAAGAGATCTTGATTCAGGGCAGCACTGAAGAGGGTAGGTGAATTCTTGAATCCTTGGGGTAATCTGGTCCAGGTGAGCTGGCCCCGCCTTCCTGTTGTGGGGTCTTGCCATTCAAAAGCGAATAAAAGTTGACACTGCCAAGAAAACCCAGGAGCTTCTGGGTCGCCAGGAGTCAGGACTGACTTGAAGGCACACATTGCATTGCATTGCAGTAGGGGCTAAGCGTACGCAGAAAAAGGCATCTTTCAGGTCCAGGACGGTGAAATGAGTAGCCTCAGCGGGGATCAGTCCCAAGAGAGTATAAGGGTTTGGTACTACAGGGTGTATAGTTTCAACTGCATCATTCACTCGCCTTAGGTCTTGTACTGGGCGGTAGTCCCCTGTCCCAGGTTTCTTAACTGGGAGAAGGGGGGGTGTTCCAAGGTGACTGGCATTCCTTGAGAAGTCCATACTTCAGCAGTTTCATCAAATGACAGTGGATTCCTTCAATGGCTGGTCGAGGGAGAGGATACTGCTTCACATGCACTGGTTCCACTTCTGGCTTGAGGGTGACAGGGGCTATGTTCTTCGCTAGGCCAGGTGGATTATCTTCTGCCCATACTTCAGGTGGGGCTATGAGGTTGGTAGGTATACAGGGACTAGTTGACTTTATTGGAGGTGCACTATAGAACCGCCACTCTTCTTCTCGGGGAACAGTAAGCACCATTAATCCAGCAGGCTTTGGGTTCACAGTCATTTTCATTTCTCCCCCTTCAGCAAAGAATATTTGTGCCTGGAGCTTAGCAAGCATGTCTCGGCCCAGTAGTGGAATAGGGCACTCGGGCATATACAAGAACTGGTGCGTTATTTTCTGTCCCCCTAGTTCACACATGCGGTTCTGTAAGAATTACTTTGTGGCTTTATTTCCAGTGGCTCCAACAATAGTGACAGATCGTGAGGAAAGAGGAGCTACTGGCTTGGCTACTACTGAATGTTCTGCTCCTGTATCTACCATAAATTCCATGTATTGGTCCCCTATCTTCAAACTGACCATAGGCTCCTGGGGACCCAGGGTGAACTTGGAGCCCGGTCTGGCCTAGTCTTCATCCACGTCATCCAGGTCATAGCCCGTTGCTACTGCCACTCCCTCTCCCTCAATGGCTTCCTCCCTCTCTTGCTGGAACTGTGTTCGGTTCATTCCTCCCCTCCTTTGAAATCGTCCTCCTGGCCTCCAGGGACTCCCTCCTCCCCTCGCGGGGGCGGAGTCCAGATGCGGGCATTCATTTCTCCAATGTCCTTCCTTGCAGTAGGTGCACTGATTTGCACCCAATTGAGGTCTTTCGCTTCCGCGGCCTCTAGTCCTTTGATTAGGAAAACCTCCTCCATGTCGTTCGGTTATAGCAGCAGCAAGAAGATCTGCCTTCTTCTTCATCTTTCGTTTACTTTCTCTGTCTTGTTCATTTTCACGATTCACAAATACTTTCTGAGCGACTTCCATTAACTGTGCTGTATTCATGCCCGCAAATCCGTCCAATTTCTGCAATTTTTGTTTTATTGTCTCTCTGGGACTGACTGACAAAGGCCGCATTTACCATGCGTAAATTTTCCTGAGCGGCGGGATCATATGGGGTATACAATCTATAAGCTTCAGACAACCTCTCATAAAAGGCCGCTGGGCTCTCATCTGGACCCTGGAGAACTTCCGATACCTTCCCGATATTCATGGCCCTCTGGCCTCCCTTCTTCAGGCCCTGCAATAAGGCCTGGCGGAATCTGGTTAGGGCCGCCGCCCCCCTTTCATCATTCGGGTCCCACCCGGGATCTTCATTAGGATATTCTGCAACAGCTGCTTGCGGGGGATTTATTCCTTCCCCCTCTACAGGGTTCTCTTCTAACCAACGGAGGGTTGCTTGCCCGATTCGCCATCGCTCCTCAGTAGTAAAGAGGGTGGACAGAAGCTGGCGACAATCGGCCCAAGTAGGCTGATGGGTTTGCATAATACTAGATATTAATTCTGTTAATTCCTGAGGCTTGGCTGTATAGGATGCATAATGCGTTTTCCAGTTTAATAAATCTGTGGTGGAAAAGGGTACATAAACTAAGCTGGTTGGTCCTGGCGCCATCTGGCCCTAATCATTTAAAACAGGTATTCCAGGCACTTGGCATAATGGCATCAGGTGCCCTGCTTTCTCCTTCTTCTTCTTCTTCTTGGGAGTTACGCTTCTTAAATCATAAGGCTCCCGGGCACAAGTCTCCTTGGTGGGTGACCCTGAACTGGCAGGAGAGCCTCCGCTTTCTGTCTCGTCAGAGGACTCGAGTCCCCCCCGACGTGCTTGGGCCTGACTCGGGACTATCACTCGGGGTGGGGTGCTTCTTAGGCTGCTGCAGCGGTATTTTCTGGGGCTCCTCATCTGGCTCCACTTCAGGCCGTGGTGCTGGGGGAACTTTCTGTGGGTACTGGGGTAACCTAACCAGGATATCTGGGGACTCTGGGGCAGAATACACAGGCGGCTTTTCCTCCTCAACTTTTCTGGTTCCCCTAGTAGTAGCTACAAATTTTTTACAGCGTTCCTCATAACAGCGCTTCATCCATGAGGGCTGCTGCTCACAAGCACTTAACCAGGAATCTATATAGGGGAACTGGTCAGGATACACTCTTTGTATAAGTTGATGAACTCGAAAGACTGTTTCTAAATCAAAGTTGCCCCCACGAGGCCATGAAGCAGCTAACGCGGGCCACTCCCTTTCACATAACATTTTTAATCTAGATGGAGTCATTTTCATACCATAATCTCCCGAAAATCCTTTATGGAAATTCTTGATCATACATTCCAATGGAGTTTGCGTGGACTCCGTCCCTCCCATAATCTAAACGTAACTACGTACGCCAACTACGTACTCTACTAACTACGTACGCTACGTACATGTAATAACGTACAAGACAACGAACAATAAGGATAGGTAGTATGGCTGTAGGTAAGGGGTCCATACAGCCCACAGAACACTGGGGGGACAAACACCACTCGCTTCCTCCTTTTCGCGACCTGGACGCGGTCGCCCGGCCAGGAACTGCGCTACTTAGGAGTCTGCTCTCGCTCGGTCTGTATTTCAAGACCTCTCACTCCCACAAGCAAGCATTTTTCAACAGGAAAGCATATTTCAAGTGCCCAGGTTTTCTGACTGACTATTTCAAACAAGAAGGGTCGAAGGCTTCGGCTTCGGCTTTCTCTTACGTGGAACTTACTAGGACCGCCCTTATGGGAGGTGATCAGGCTCGCTTGTCTCGCGCATACTCATGCGAGATTTCCCAGGTAGTCTATACCAAATATACCAAATCAGTCCTGCGCACGCAAGACGTTGTCCCAGGCTGTTCTTCCTGACTATCAAATCACAAAAATGTCTACTCACCGGATCCGGTCCCTGATACCACACCAGCTCCTGAGTTGGAACCTGGACTCCCCCGGGTCGGAGGTGTTGGCCAGCTGGACCCGATGGCCCGCCGAGGCAGGCGGAACCCTCTCCGGCACAAAGGGGCCGGCAGCGCCTGAGGTTTCCCCCACGGTCGGATAGACACGGTTCCAACCGGGCCAAACCGCAAGGCGAATTTCGTGGATTATTCACTTGAATACCATTTACTGCTCGCACTTTCCGGCCAACGCACCAAAAATATGTTGCAGCAAAGTGCAGTCAATGAATAAATCCAGGAGTCAATTGACAGGGTCCAAGCCAGTTTATTGTGCACAGGCCCAGTCAGTCAAAGCTTCAAAAGGAACTGAGCAAAGTTTTTACAGAGACATAACCATTTATACCTCTTTTTCAGTTTGATACATGAGAACTTTCTATTGGTTCTAGCTCGATACATGCAAACTTCTCATTGGTTCCACGCTCCCTGCACCTGTCCAATTAGAAATCCCTCCGGGGCCTAGCAACCAGCCCCCTCCCTTAGGATTGTTCTAGCAATGGTGCAGTTCTTGATTTTGATACTTCTCTACTGCAAGGTTATCCCTAGCTCCAGGAATGCATGTATTGAAACATTTCTTTTCTTTCACACACAAGAGAATAATGAAAGACTTATGAATTCATAAAAACTTCTTATTAAGCAGTTTAAAACAGTTTTCTCATTTTTCACAGATTTTTGGTTCTTTTCTAGCTATAATGGGAGTTAGGATCCAGGCCTAACTTACAGGCCTTTCATAGTAGCAGGCCATGCTAGGCCATAGCCTACCACAATAGTGCCACGGTGGCCATGCCAAACGTGGTATCCCTTGCTTTTACATCTCTCTCAAGCTGCGCCTCTGGAGTTAGGGTGTGCTCCAGATCTCCTTTCCCAAGAGAGCGGGACCCTATGGCACCCGAATCCCCAGTCTCTGCATCTCACGGCCTGGTTGCTGAAAGCTTAAACCTTCAGGATCTCAACCTTTCCCAACAGGTGAAAAATATCCTTCAGGCTTCTAGAAAACCTTCCACAAGACGATCTTACGCCTTCAAGTGGAAATGTTTCACTATATGATGTTCCCAGAAGGGGTTAAACCCCCTGGTGATACCTTTCGAAGCGATACTAATCTACTTCATTTATCAAATTCTGGTCTAAAGACCAATTCAGTAAGAGTCCATCTTAGCGCAATTACAGCTTGTCAACGGGAGCGCTGGGTGAGAATGTCCACAGTCTTGGCAAAGGCAAATATTCATATGACTTGCAAGGGATTGTGGGAAATGTAGTCCATTCATACCAGACTCATCCGTTCACAATAAATTAGTTGTGCTTGAGTGTAAAGCCAATAAGATATTTATTTATGGGGTTATTTCTCCCAACACAGATATACTTGGTAGCGCATAAAACAGGATACTTGCTTTCAGTGTTATACTTAGAAAAACAAAATCAGGAAAACAACAGTTGAACTTGTCAGGCAATCAAATCAAAGAATAAAGACCTGGTTGGTAACAAACTGGTCTTTTCTGTAGGCTCTAGCTAATATTTTCTTAGCAGTGCTTCAATCAACAAACAAAACCCACAAAGTAGGGAAAAACTGTTCTTTTCAGGTTAACTTCTTATATCTTCACACACAGACTCAGAAGTGTTCCCTCAGAGCTCCCAGGCAATTAGGTAAGGCTCAATTGCTAGCAGTTACCCAGCTGAAACCCCTTAGCTGGCTTACTTTCTACTGCGTGGCTCAAATCCTACTCAGGAGCTTTTCTGAGTAGATGAAAGAACAAGTTTGTATTTCTTTGTGATGGTTGTTGTATTTTTGTAACAGCAATTTACCACAGGAGTTTAGACAGAGAGCAATCCATGTATACACAACCTTCATCTACAACCTCTCCCCCTTCTTCAACAATCATGGGTTCAATATCATGGATTGGCACAGAGGAATTTCTCAATGGAGCACTCTCAGGAGAATACTTGTTTCCCTGCTGTCTTTCAAGGGTATAGCTAGGGCATAGATCAGTGTTCATACCTGAGCTTCCATTGCTGTTAGAGTTCCTCTCTAAATAGCCTGGCCAGTATGTAATCCAGTTTTTATGTCCAGCCTTCCAATCCAGATCCCTGGACACTGGGTCTCTCTTCACATACCTTCTGGCATGGGTCTTAGGGTCCCTTCCAAGTGCAGCCGTCTCCCTCACAGGTACCGTCTGGAGATTCCTGGCTTTGCAGCTCCACTCCTCTGGCTTTCTCCAGTTCAATGGTGTATGCTTGCCTTTGGAATGCCTCCCAGTATATGTACTGCTATGGACTCCTTCAGACTTCCCAAATGCTTTTCTCTTCTTTCTTCCAAAGGGTTTCTTGCTCTCTCTGTCCGTCCGCTCTGGCTTCTGCTGATGATGATCCTCCAGATACTGAAGATGTCCAAGATACTGAAGATGATCAAGCTCATTCTCTGTAGAATAAACTCTACCTTTATTCTGCTTAGATGAGTGCTCCACCCTAGCACAGCGCAGCTGTGCTGAATCAGGCCCTGCCCTTTGAGATGAGTGCTTGGGGATTACCTCATAGCCCTCCTGATTGAACACACGTTTCCCCACTTCAGCTCCTCTAATGGCTGTTGGAAACCTGGTGCATTCTGGGACTGGTAGTCTTTTATGGAAATATTCTGTTTTCTTATTTCTACCAGAACTGACAGGTTGCTTGTTCAGAGTCACTTCACCTTTATAATAGCTCCTTCCTGAGCTATGATAAGCTTCCTTATCACAAGCTTCCTATAAGCCTCTAAAGGGACAACCAATTTCCTCTCATCCTCGTATATCCAGATTTATGACAGGTCTTCTGTTAACAAAACCTCCCATCAAACCACCACCGGTGGCATGGTATTTAAATATAGTTCTTGAGCAGCTCATGAAACCGCCCTTTGAACCTTTAGCCACTACTACCCTGAAGGTTTTGTCCTGGAAGGTCATCTTCCTAATTGCAATCACCTCTGCACGTTGCATTAGTGAATTGCAAGCGTTAGTGGCTGATCCTCCTTACACTAGGTTTCAACATGATAAGGTTGTCGTCAGAACTCATCCACACTTTATGCCAAAGGTGCAAAAGATTTTTATCTACAAAGAACACAGCAACATAGAAAGTCTTCTCAACTTTTTATTGCTTTTGATGCTAGTCATTTGGGACTTCCAGTCTCCAAGAGGACTTTATCCAAATGGATTGCGCAATGCATATCCTTTGCTTATGAGAGTAAGAATCTTCCTCTTCAAGGACATGTCACAGCTCATAATGTGAGAGCCATGTCAGCCTCTATGGCTAACCTTCACTCTGTGTCTATTGATGACATTTGTCGAGCAGCCACCTGGGCTTCGGTACATACCTTTACAGTCCACTATTGCCTAGATAAAGCCTCCCATTGGGATGCCTTCTTTGGCCAGGCTGTTCTTCAAAATCTCTTTCAAACGTAATACAACTCCTACCCACCAACCCTGGTAGGATGCCAGAGATCCATGGGAGGAAGCATGGCCCACCTCACTATAGGTGGCAGCTTCCTGGGGTCATCTCCCTGGCATCTTCAGCTAGGGAGTCCCCATATGTGAAGACTACATTCCTGCTTGTTCCTGGAGATAGCGTAGTTACTCACCTGTAACAGGTGATCTCCGGGAACAGCAGGAATTTAGTCTTCACAACCCACCACCTCCCCTAGGAGTTGTCTCTCTATCTCTCTGTCTCTTTCCTCTTTCCTCTCTCCCTCTATCCTTTCACTCAGCTACAAACTTAACTGAAGAGGGACAGTTGGAAAGGCAGGAAGGCAGCACACATGTGCTGAGGGATGCTCCCAAAGGCGTTCCTATTGGAAGCTGGGGAGCGTTCCCGCGCAGGCTCCGTCGGTACCGACGATACCCATATGTGAAGACTAAATTCTTGCTGTTCCCGGAGATCACCTGTTACAGGTGAGTAACTACGCTTTCCTTGCCATCCTTCTATTTATTAAATCAAATGCGATCATACTATGATCAGTATTGCCAAGTGGCCCCAAAACCCTTCCATCTTGCACCAGATCCTGTGTTCCAACTAAGGACCAGGTCCAAATGGCTTCCCCTCTTTTCTGTTCATGAACCAGCTGATCCTAGAAATAGTCATTTTATTTAATCTAGAAACTTTTCTCTCTCTGGCATGTCCTGCTGTGACATTGACCCAGTCGATACCAGGGTATTTGAAATCACCCATTATTACTGTGTTGTAACTTTTGTTAGCTTCCCTGATTTCTTTCAGCGTTTCATCATCTGTTTGTTCATTCTGGCCAGGCGTCAGTAGTACACCTCACTGCCATCTCCTTATCCTTCTTACATGGAATTTCTATCCATAGAGATTCTACAGTGCATTTTGTTTCCTGTCAAACTTCTATCCTATGTGATTCGGTGCCCTCTCTAATATAGAACGCAACCCCTCCACCAATTTGATTTACCTTATGATTGCGATATAGCTTGTACCCAGTTATCGGTGTCTCAATGGTTGTCCTCCTCCCACCAGGTCTTTGAGATGCCAGTCATCTAACCTTTCATTTATTGCTATATATTCTAGGTCTCCCATCGTATTTTTTTAGACTTCTAGCATTTGCATACAAGCATTTTAGAAGTTGTATTTTATTCATATTAATCTGGTTATCAATTGATAAGGGTAATTTGGAATATTTTAGCTCTGTACTTAAGGGCATCTGGGTTACTTTTATCTTTATTTGAAGCTCTCTGTTTGTATGTCCTAACTTCCCTCTTTTGCTAGTATCCTTCAAGGATACATCCTTCCAAAGCATGCACTCCTGGGCGACTTTTAACTTTCCCATGTTATCTAGTTTAAAAGCTTCTCTATCTCCTTTTTAAATGTTAATGCCAGCAGCCTGGTTTCATCCCTGTTAAGGTGGAGCCCATCCTTTCAGAAAAGCCCCTTCCTTTCCCAGAATGTTGTCCAGTTCCTAACAAATCTAAAGCCCCCTTCTTTGCACCATCGTCTCAACCATGCATTGACACTCTGGAGCTCTGCCTGCCTTTTGGGTCCTGTGTGAGGAACAAGAAGCATTTCAGAGAATGCTGCCCTGGAAGTTCTGGATTTTTTTACTTCCTACCTAAAAGCCTAAATTTGGCCTCCAGAATCTCTCTCGCACACTTTCCTATATCATTGGTGCCAGCATTTACCAAGACAGCAGACTCCTCCCCAGCGCTGTCTAAAACCTTATTTAGGTGGCGCATGAAGTCTGCTACCTTCACTCCAGATAGGCATGTTACCAGGCGATCCTCATGACTACCAGCCACCCAGCTATCTACATGCCTAATGATCAGATCGCCACCTATAATGGCCATCCTAACCCTTCACTCATGGGCACCTGGCCCTGGATAAACCTCTTCCGTGTGAGAGAGTTCTGGGTCTCCTAGTGCTAGCAGAGGTCTGCTTGAAGCAACAACTCTTGGCAGAAGAAATATTGAGTCTGGGTGAATATATATAGCCCCCTCCTGCTCCTTAGTATGGTGTACCTAGATGTAGGTAAACCCAGAAGAGGGGAGGCCTGCATTAGAGGGGATACCTCCAGTTCGGTTGGGGAGATAATGGCAACTAGCAGGTTGGAACAATGTCTTTGGGCTCTAAGTTAGAAAATTGGCAACATCAAATAAGTGGAGTTACACCATCTAGTTCAGGGGTGGCCAACTCCAATCCTGGTGCACTACAATCCAGCCTTGTTTTTCAGGATGTCCCTAATGAATATTCATGATGTATATTTGCATTCACTGCCTCCATTGTATGCAAATATCTCATGAATATTTAGTAGGACAACCTGAAAACCAGGCTGGATTGTGGTGCACCAGGACTGGAGTTGGCCACTCCTGATCTAGCTCATTGTTTAATAATGCTGAAGTAACTTTATGATCAACAGCACTATCTAATCCTCCTCTGTTTTTACTCGGTTCCAAAATCACAATAGGACACTGTCTTTTTTGTGCCATGACTTAACCTGGAGGAAAGGTCCATAAACCATTATTAAAAAGGGACCCAGGATAATCAATGCTTGACCCAGTACAAGCATTGTGGAACCTGTGTCTCTTGGGGATACTGCTAGGTACGTATGACCTAGATTGGCCACTGTTGGAAACAGGATACTGGGCTTGATGGACCTTGGTCTGACCCAGTATGGCATATCTTATGTTCTTAACTTTCAAAGCAGTGTCTTGTGAGATATTGTCACGTGCTTTCTGAGAGTTCAAATACACTATTTCCTAAGCTTCACTCCAGTCCAGTCCCTATCTTCTGGGTTGTGCCTTCCTTCCAGCAGCGAGGAGACTGAGCATGTCATCTTCTTTTGATGACCCTAGTATATATATATATATATATATATATATAGTACTGGCACCTCCCACCAGCCTCACTTTTGCTCAGTCTCCAAAGCAGCTGTAAGGGAGTCAGTAACCCAGAGCATAGGTTACTGGAGAGACTTAGCTTTGTTTTTGGATTTAGTTTGGTTTTCACCTCTTATGGTTATAATTTATTTTATCTAGCAAGCTTCTTAGTTTCCTTTTCTTGGGGGTCCCTTCAGTATTGGTGTCCCTTTGGGGCTGGTGGAGGAGGAGTTAGAGCAGTGATCTGGGAAGAAGCAGTCCTTGCCATCTCCTCTTTCTCTCTTAGCCAGGCAGGGTTTGGCACGCTGAAGAGGAGGAAGTGTTGCTGCAGCCTGCCGTCAGCCTCTGGGCTCCGGATCGTCTTCCTGCCGCGCTGCTGAAGCCTTCCCGACGGCAGAGCACGAGGGTGGGAAGACGCCTGCAGCCGCAGTGATTGCAGTTAAAAAAGTTGAGCCGGTAAGACGCAGGAGCGCGGCGTAGGCAGAGGCTGGAACGAGACTGCGATTCGTGTGGGGATCGCTGACCATGCGGTCGCAGCCGGCGTCGTTGAAAAGAGCCTGCCTGTTGAGGGAGATCTATAAGGTAGGCCTTTTTTGTGGTTTTCGCGCATATCTTCTGTGGCGCGCATTTGATCGGCGATCCTCCAGGGAAGTTTTTAGTAGCGATTTTAGACAGCCGGGGGCTCCTGATATTGCAAAATGGAAGCGGTACAGGAATCTTTGGTCCTTTGTTTAAGGGTATTGTAAATTTTAAAAAAAAGTTTTATATTTCATTTTGTCTTTCCGTTCTGGCATCAATATGCCTGCAAAACCCCAGTGTTTTCTCTGTGGCAGCCACAAGGGGGCAGTGTCAGAGACTGGAGTCTGTAAAGGCTGCGCAGCAGAGGCAGCAGCAGGGGAGCAGGATGCGGGTAGTTCACATGGCCACCTGGTTCAATTTTCTCAGGAGTCCATGGACCCTCTATAGGTCGGTGGTCAAGCGGCTCCGGTCCTTTCCTCTACGCTGGAACAGGCCGCTATTCTCCTGTCGCAACCCAGTCCTTCTACCTCTTTTAGAGGTCTGGAGGCTGGCAGTGGAGGGGACTTTTCCCCTGAATTTGTCCTACTGATGCACAAGGCCTTCTGGCTTCACAAACAAGGAGCTCAGGAGGGAGCGCCACAAGGTAGGGCTATAGGCCGTACTTTGGACCCTAGAGAGCAAGAGGAAACAGATTCCTCCAAAGCGAGCTAGGCTCTCTCACGACGAGGCCCTCCGTCCCCCACTGTCTGAGAACCAGGAGGGTGAATCCTCAGACAGGGAGTTGGGGGAGGATGAGGAAGAACTTGAGGAAAGTGAGATACCAGACCAGGAACAGGCTAGGATTGTTTGGATCTTCCGCAGGGAGGAGTTTCCGGCATTGATCGGGGAATCCCTGAAGGTCCTTATGACAGTGGAAGTCCCATCAGAGGAAGAGGTGCTGGAAGATCCGCTTATCCAGACGGTTAGAAAGTCGCAGAAGGTTTTCCCGATACACTGGGTAGTAAAACGGATGATCCAAGAGGAATGGGATCAACCAGAATCAGGGCTGCGAGGGGTACGGTCCATGGCTCGGCTTTGTCCATTACCAGAAGGGGAGAAGGAATTGCTCCATTCCCCCAGAGTAGATGTGACAGTGTCAGCGGTCACAAAGAAGACTAAGATTCCGGTAGAGGGCAGTTCTGCCCTCAAGGACACCCAGGATAGGAAGCTGTATGTGCTTTTGAAGCAGGCATTTGACATCAGTGTCCTGGCCCTCCAGGCATCCGTTTGTGGGGGCCTGGGTAGCACGGGCTTGCTTGAGGTGGTCGCAGCGGCTGCAGCTGGCTGGGGACCCTCCGGTGGACCGGCGGGGGAGGTGGCCAGGATTGAATCGGGGGCTGCCTACCTGGCCGATAGCCAGTATGATCGCGTTAAGAGCTTGGCTAAGAACATGGCTTTGGTGGTGGCTGATCGCCGCTATCTTTGGCTACGCAATTGGGCCGCAGATGGTTCTTCAAAGGCCCAGCTCAGCAGGTTTCCATTTAAGGGAAAGCTGCTCTTTGGTGAAGACTTGGACAATCTGGTAAAGGATCTGGGGGAGTCTAAAGGAAGTAGACTTCCAGAGGATAGACCTAAACAGAGCCGGCTGACCGCTCCGTCGCGCCCTCAGCAGAGAGATTCATGAAAGTTTCGGGGCTTCCGGTCTGCACCCTTTCAGAGAGGTCGCTTCTTCTCCAGGGGACAGAATTTCTGGGGGTTCCGGGAGGCTGGAAAGGGGTTCGCCGCCTCTTCCATCGCAGGGGGTACTACTGGTAGGGAAACGCCTGCGGCAGTTCTTCCCAGCCTGGGCCCGGGTCACATCCGATCATTGGGTCCTGGAGGTGGTTCGAGAGGGGTACGCTCTCGAATTCGCAAGACCCGTTCCTCAATCCTTCGTACTCTCCCCGCGCAAGTCTCCCTCCAAGAGGGCCGCAGTAAAGGAGACATTGGCAAGGCTGCGTTTGGTTAGATGCGGTCGTACCCGTGCCCCCAGACCAACGCGGTTCTGGTCGATACTCCATTTATTTTGTGGTGCCCAAAAAAGAAGGGACCTTTCAGCCGATCCTCGACTTAAAGGGGGGTCAATCGTTGTCTTAGAGTGCCTCATTTCTGAAATCCATCTTGGTAGCAGTAAGACAAGGAGAATTTCTGACCTCTCTGGACCTAACAGAGGTCTACTTACATATTCCCGTTCGTGAGGCTCATCAGCAATTTCTACGGTTTGCCGTACCAGAAGGTCACTTTCAGTTTCAAGCATTTGCCTTTCGGTCTGGCGACGGCTCCACGCACCTTCACCAAGGTGATGGTGGTGCTGGCGGCGGCGCTGCGCTGCGCAAGAAAGGAATATTGGTTCATCCATACCTTGACGATTGGTTGATCCGGGCCATATCTGAAAAGGAGAGTCTGAAGGCAACTGCCCAGGTGGTTGCATTTCTACGGAGTCTTGGATGGGTAATCAACATGGAAAAAAGCAAGTTGAAGCCCTCGCAAGGGATCGAGTATCTGGGAGCAAGGTTCAACACAAAAGAAGGCATGGTGTTCCTGCCGGCCCGCAGAGTGGGGGAGCTGAGGCGGCTAATCCTTCAGTTTCTGGCCATGGAAGCTCCCCCAGCATGGCATTATCTTCAGATCATGGGAACCATGGCGGCGACAATAGAGCTGGTACCTTGGGCCAGAGCACATATGAGACCTCTCCAACGGGCCCTGCTGCGACACTGGTCTCATCAGCGTCAGCCCATGTCCGTGATGCTCGTCTGTCCGTAAATGACCAGGGAGGCCCTGCAGTGGTGGCTCAGTCCAGGGAGCCTGGAGAGGGGCATGCCCCTCAAATCCCCATCATGGGTCCAGTTGACGACGGATGTCTCGCTCTTCGGGTGGGGAGCGCATTGCGAGGGTCACTTCGCCCAGGGCATCTGGGATTCCTGGGAATCCCAGTGGTCGATCAACAGATTGGAGTTGCGGGCAGTAGCTCTGGCCCTCAGGGCTCTTCAGTTGTTAGTCGCCCAGAGGGCGGTCAGGGTACTGTCCGACAACATGACGACGGTAGCATACATCAACCGTCAGGGCAGTACGGGCAGTCCTCCCTTGGAGGAGGAAGCAGAGGGCCTACTGCAGTGGGCCGAGGATCATCTATCAGCTTTGTCAGTGCAACACGTAGCCGGAGTGGAGAACGTAATGGCGGACTTCTTAAGCAGAAACAGAGTAGACCACGGGGAGTGGGAATTCTGCCAGGAAGTGTACGAGCGCATAATAGGCCAATGGGGGACCCCGGTGATGGATCTCATGGCACGGTTCGATTTGGCCAAGACAAGTTACTACTTCAGCCAAAGAAAGGAAAGAATGTCAGAAGGCTTGGATGCTCTGGTTCAGAGGTGGCCGTCTGAGAGTCTGCTGTATATGTTCCCTCCTTGGACGCTCATAGGCAGGGTGCTTCATCAGATAGAGGCTCACCCAGGCCTGGTGATTTTTATAGCCCCAGATTGGCCTCGACGCCCTTGGTATGCTGATCTGATGCGGCTGTTGGCCGATTGCCCGTGGCATCTTCTGGTACGGGAAGACCTTTTTGGTGCAGGGACCAGTGTGCATGCCGCAAGTGGATTGGTTCTCGCTTACGGCCTGGCTATTGAAAGGGCACGGCTGCTGAAGCGGGGTTATTCTAGGGCAGTGATTGCCACCTTGTTGAATTCCCGGAAACGGTCAACCTGTCTTTCTTATGTGAGAGTTTGGCGTATCTTTGAGGGATGGTGTACTGATCAGAGAAAGAAGCCTCTTTCGGTGTCGGTGCTGGAGGTTCTGGATTTTTTGGAGGCTGGCTTTGACAAGGGCCTAGCAGCCAGTTCTCTGCAGGTACAGGTGGCGGCGATCTCTTGCTACAGAGGCAAGGTTCAGAGTAAGTTCTTGGGGGAACACGTGGATGTAAGTGGGTTTCTGAGAGCGGCAGGACGTTTGCGGCTGCAGTTGAGGTCTCCCGTTCCTCGGGATCTCAATCTAGTTTTAGACTCCTTGGTCGGAGAGCCTTTCGAGTTGATGCAGCGGGCTTCGTTGAAGGCCGCGACTCTTAAGATGGTCTTTTTAGTAGCCATTTATTTGGCCAGGCGTATTTCTGAGCTTCAGGCCCTGTCTTGCCATCCGCCTTTTTCTTTCTTTAAAGAGAAGGTGGTTCTCCGGACAGTACCTTCCTTTTTACCGAAGGTGATTTCCTCTTTCCATGTGAATCAGACTTTCTCTTCCTTCCTTCTCGGGGGAGAATCAGGGTGAAACGATGCTCACTTACGTCTATTGGATGTGCGCAGAGTACTGAAACGTTTCCTGCAGCGGACAGCTTCTTTTCACAAGTCGGATAGGCTGTTAATTTTGTTTGTGGGACCGCGCAAAGGGGAAGCCGCTTCCAAGGCATCCGTTTCTAGATGGGTCAAGGAAGCCATTGCTTCGGCATATATCCTTAAAGGAAAGCAGGTGCCAGTTGGGCTCCGGGCCTATTTCACTAGAGCTCAGGTGGCCTCGTGGGCGGAACTCAGTCTAGTTCCACCGTTGGAAATATGCAGGGCGGCCGCTTGGTCTTCATTGCACACCTTTCCGAATCATTACAGGCTGGATGTTCATGCCATGGGGGATGCGGGGTTTGGGGGTTTGGTGCTTCAGGCTGGCCTTGCAGTCCCCTCCCAGGCTTGAACTGCTCTGTTACATCCCAGAAGTTAGGGACTGGACTGGAGTGACACTTAGGAAAGAGTAATTAGGCCTTACCTGCTAATTCCTTATCGTCACTCCAGTCCAGTCCCTTCACTTCTGGGTTACGCAACCCTTCCAGCAGCTTGGAGGCTGAGCCCAACCTTTTTGGGGGATGGAGCGGTATAAATACCACTGGGACCACCCACCCACTCCAGTATTCTCAGCCTCCAAGCAGCTGGAGGGTTCCGTAAGCCTGGGGCTTACTGGAGTCCTACCTTGATTTTCTTAATTTCCTTAATTTTTCCTAATTTTTGCTGAATTTTACTTAATTCAGTTATTTCATTTTGCCTTTATTTCTTTAGCGTTTTTGGGGGCTCTGCTCCTTTAAGAATTGCCTCTCTCTCCCCCCCCCCCCCCCGGCTCTGACGCGGCTCGCAGAGCAAAGCCTCGGGTCTGCAGCAGCGAGGAGGTGCTCTGCTCTACCCAGCTTCCTGCACTTCTAGCTCTGCCGTCTTCGGGGGAAACAGCCTCGCGCCGAAGCCCTGAAGGTGGCTGAGCGCTAGAGGCTGCAACGACAACCGGAGGGAAGCCAACCATCCCGGCCCGACGCTGCTGACCGCGGAGAAGAACCGCGCGGTGCCCAGCTTATCTCATGGTGCGATCAGACGGCGATCGCACTCGTGCTTCAGAGGGGGCTCAGCGCCGGTCTCAGCGTTGGAGAGCAGGCAGGCGCCAGAGTCCTTTTTCCCCGAGCAGGCTCCACGTGGTGAGGCCTACCACGTGTAGAGCCCTCGGGTGGTATCCGCAGCATCGGGCCCAGGATCTTCAAGCTACAAACAGCAAGTACCTCCCTTAGGGGACAAAGGAGTGTTAGCCACTAATTTTAATTAATTTCGATTTAATTTTAATTAATTTCGAGTTAATTTTTTTTGATTTATGCTCGATTTCGATTTTAATTTATTTAACGTTAATTTTAATCGCTATTAACTTATTGCAGCCCAATTGGGTTTAGTTTAAGGTAATCCGTTTAAATCTCCTAGGGGTATTTAAAGGAATTGTTTCCTAAGGGAAATTGGGCTTTGGTTGCAAGGGCCTCAAAGATAAGCCCCAACCTTTCCCCATGGCTTCTAAGCCACGCTGTCCTTCATGTGGTACGCGCAGGGCACCTCCGCAGAGGCAGGAATCTGCAGGAGCTGCGCCGCAGTGGCTGCATCAGTAGAACAGGAGATATTGCAGCCTTCCCAGGGATCATCAGACCCTCTAGTAGGGGATGGGGGGTCCCAGGGTTCAATCTCTACCCCCTCGGAGCTACCCACGCCTCCCCTACTCCCTCCGCCTCCACCCTCGAGTGCAGGAGGGGACGGAGAATTTTTCTCCCCTGACTTCATCCTTTTACTCCATAAGGCCTACTGCCTGCGCAAGCAGGGCCTAGGAGCAGAGGAGGTTACCACACCAGTGGAAGAAAGATCAGCCAGGCTCCTCGGGGCTATCAACCCGGAATCTAGCATCCCTTCTAAGCGTCAGCGTCTGGAGGGGGAAGACCTCCTACCGTCCTTTTCCCAGGGGGCTCCGGAGGAGGATGGCTCGGTGAAGGACTTGGACGAGGATGAGGAGGAACTGGAAGAAGGAGAGATCCCGGAAGAAGATCAATCTCGGATAGTTAGGGTCTTTAGGTGAGAGAAGCTTCCGGCGTTAATTAATGAATCCTTAAAAGTACTCAATGTGGCCTCAGATATACCATCGCAGGAGGAGGCATTGGAGGACCCCTTAATACAGGCCATTAGGAGATCCCAGAAGGTCTTCCCGTCAACAGGGTAGTGCGCCAGATGATCCAGGAAGAATGGGACCAACCGGAATCCAGTTTAAGGGGAGTCAGAACCATGTCTTGCCTATACCCTCTCCCAGAGACAGATAAGGAACTGCTAAAATCGCCCAGGGTGGATGCAGCGGTATCTGCAGTCACTAAGAAGACGACTATCCCAGTTGAGGGCAGTTCAGCCTTAAAAGACGCACAAGACAGGAAGCTGGATACACTCCTGAAACAAGCCTTTGATGTAAGCGCCCTCGCATTGCAGGCCTCCGTGTCAGGAGCTTGGGTAGCTCGAGCCTGCTTAAGATGGGCTCAGCAGCTTCAGTCAGAGGACTCTTCGGCCGAGATCCAGGCGAACTCAGCCAGAGTGGAATCCGGCGCAGCCTACTTGGCGGATAGTCAGTATGACCTCATCAGAAGCCTAGCCAAAAACATGGCCTCGGTGGTGGCGGCTAGACGTTATCTGTGGCTACGTAATTGGGCAGCTGATGCTTCCTCGGAGGCACGCCTAAGTCGGCTCCCTTTTAAAGGGAAACTCTTATTTGGGGAGGATCTGGAGAAGCTGGTCAAAGATCTGGGCGAGTCTAAGGGAGGTAGACTCCCAGAAGATAGACCAAGACAAGGCCGCCCCCAAGCCCCAGTGCGCACACAGCCTAGGGAGGCGCGGAGATTTCGAACAGCCAGATCAAATCCCTTTTCCAGGGGCCGGTTTCCCTCTAAGGGACAAGGTTTCAGAGGTTTTCGAGGGGCAGGTCGGGGATTTGGGGCTTCCTCCTCCTCCTTCTCGGGCCCTAGGAAACAACAATGAGGTGTCGGGGGTCCAGGGGGAAGGACGGCCGGTAGGCGGCCGCCTGAGGCTGTTTCTCCCCGCCTGGACCCGTGTCACGTCCGATCAATGGGTCCTAGAGGTGATCAGAGAAGGTTATGCACTAGAATTCGCAAAGCAAATCCCACCAGCATTTGTTTAGTCGCCCTGTGGCGCTCCAACAAAAAGGGCAGCAATCGAGTCTACTCTTGCCCGTCTAATAGCCTTAGGGGCGGTAATTCCAGTACCTCCAGACCAGTGCGGATCCGGTCGGTACTCGATTTACTTTGTGGTACCAAAAAAGGAGGGTTCCTTTCGGCCAATCCTAGATCTAAAACAAGTCAACCGCTGCCTCAGGGTACCTCACTTTCGGATGGAGACCCTACGTTCAGTCATAGCGGCCGTGAGGGGAGGGGAGTTCCTCACTTCCCTCGACTTGACGGAAGCCTACTTGCACATCCCGGTCAGGAAGTCCCATCAACAATTCCTGAGATTCGCAGTACCAAGAGGCCACTTTCATTTCCAGGCCCTGCCCTTTGGCCTAGCCACGGCTCCCAGAACGTTCACCAAGGTAATGATCGTAGTGGCGGCCTTCCTAAGGAAGGAGGGAATATTAGTACACCCCTACTTGGACGACTGGCTGATCCGCGCAAAGTCGGCACAGGAAAGCCATTTGGCAACGTCCAGAGTGATTCAGGTCCTAGAGGAGTTGGGGTGGGTCATCAACCGGACAAAGAGCAGGTTGACTCCCTCTCAGGAACTCGAGTACCTCGGAGCAAGATTCGACACCTTCAGGGGCAGGGTATTCCTGTCACGGTCAAGATCAAGGGATCTAAGAGTTCTAATCACGCAGTTTCTGGGCAGACGAAATCCCTCAGCGTGGCATTATCTCCAAGTTCTGGGAACTATGGCGGCATCAATAGAGGTGGTGCCATGGGCCAGGGCCCACATGCGGCCGCTGCAGCGGGCGCTATTGCGTCGTTGGTCTCCCCAGCATCAGCCCCTCTCAATGCAGTTACCTTGCGCTCCGCGGACCAAACAGTCCCTCCAATGGTGGAGGTGTCCGAAGAACCTGGACCGCGGAATGCCCCTCGATCCCCATCAGTGGTTGCTGTTGACGACGGATGCCAGCCTGTCAGGCTGGGGAGCGCACTGCGAGGACCAGTTCGTCCAGGGTCGCTGGTCACAGTTGGAATCACAGTGGCCCATCAACAGACTGGAATTGCGGGCCGTCACTCTGGCTCTCAAGGCATTCAGGATATTAGTGCAGGGAAAGGCAATTCGCGTTCTCTCCAACAATGTCACCGCGGTGGCCTACATCAACCACCAGGGAGGCACCAGCAGTCACGCCTTAGAGAAGGAGGCGGACTCTCTTTTCCAGTGGGCGGAATCCCGACTACTGGCTCTCTCAGCGCAGCATGTGGCGGGCGAGGACAACGTCACTGCCGACTTCCTCAGCAGGTGCAAGATAGACCACGGAGAGTGGGAACTAGAACAAGAGACCTTCAACCAGATAGTAGCCCTTTGGGGTTGCCCAGTCATGGACCTCATGGCACGGTTCTCTACAGCCAAGGTGGACAGATTCTTCAGCCGAAGGAAGGAAAGGATGTCCGAAGGGTTAGATGCCCTGTCTCAAAAGTGGCCTTCGGAGGGCCTTCTCTATGTATTTCCCCCTTGGGCTATGATCGGGAAAGTTCTCCAACGGGTGGAGTCTCACCAGGGCTTGGTAATCCTCATAGCTCCGGATTGGCCTCGCCGCCCATGGTATGCCGATCTGATCAGACTGCTCGCCGACCGTCCTTGGCAGCTTCCTTACAAAAGGGACCTGCTGAGGCAGGGTCCAGTCCGGATGCCTCACGTGGATCGGTTCTCGCTTACGGCCTGGCTATTGAGAGGGCGTGGCTTCTAAAACGAGGCTACTCAGGAGCAGTAATCTCGACTCTGTTGAAGGCCAAAAAGCGCTCGACCTGTCTTTCTTATGTAAGGGTTTGGTGCATCTTCGAAGCTTGGTGCGCGGAGCATTGTCGGAAGCCACTTTCGGCCTCGGTCCCGGAGATTCTGGACTTCTTGCAAGCAGGTTTCGAAAAAGGTCTGGCGCATAGCTCCTTGCGGGTTCAGTTGGCGGCTATCTCTTGCTATAGAGGAAAGGTCCGGGGTAAACCCTTAGGGGCACACCCGGACGTCTCCAGGTTCCTAAGAGCGGTTAGTCGGCTACGTCCGCAACGGAGATCGGTCATCCCTCCTTGGGATCTTAACTTAGTGCTAAATGCCTTGATCGGGGAACCCTTCGAGCCAGTGAAGAGAGCCTCCTTAAAGGATTTAACTCTAAAGACAGTCTTCCTGGTCGCCATCTGCTCGGCCAGAAGGGTCTCGGAATTGCAGGCGCTTTCCTCCCAGCCCCCCTTCCTGTCCTTCCTCAAGGACAAAGTGGTTCTGCGTACAGTGCCGTCCTTTTTACCAAATGTTATCTCTCCTTTTCATGTGAACCAGACAGTTACCCTACCAGTCTTAGCGTCCAAGGGGCAGGAAGGTAGAGACGACAGGCTGCGTCTACTAGACGTCCAGAGGGCCTTGAAACGTTACCTCTCTCGCACAGCGCCATTCCGAAAGTCCGACCGACTATTCATCCAGTTTGGAGGGCCGCACAAAGGTGAGGCGGCGGCCAAGGCTTCCATCTCCAGGTGGATCAGAGAGGCGATTGCCTCCGCTTACATCCTGAAGGGGAAGCAGGTTCCGGTGGGGAAGCAGGTTCCGGTGGGGCTGCGGGCCCACTCCACTAGGGCTCAGGCGGCCTCTTGGGCGGAATTTTCCCTGGTACCTCCGCTGGACATCTGTAGAGCAGCGACTTGGTCATCGCTGCATACCTTCTCCAAGCACTATAGGCTGGACGTGCAGAGTGCAGCGGACGCCCGGTTCGGGCTAGCGGTTCTTCAGTCCGGAACCCACCCAGGGGTGAACTGCTCTGGTACTTCCCAGAAGTGAAGGGACTGGACTGGAGTGACGATAAGGAAATAGTAATTAGATCTTACCTGCTAATTGCTGTTCCTGAAGGAACGACAGTCCAGTCCCTGATCCCACCCGCTTCCGGCAACCGTTTCAGACCTTGGGTTCATGGCAAGGCAATGTTTCGGACGTAGGACCGGTACGGCAGGAAGAAGACCGGGAGGAAGCCGGCTCGGGTAGAAGCAGACATCTCCTCAGGCTGTTCCCAGGCCTCCTCTCCCTTTTTTCCCTTTACATATAAAAAAAAAAAAAAATGATTTCAATATATATGCCTGTTGCATAGGTTTGAGTTTTTATTTTAGGTTACGTTATGGAGTTTTCAGTAGAAGTTAGTTAGATCTGCTTTTTCAATCGAATACTGGAGTGGGTGGGTGGTCCCAGTGGTATTTATACCGCTCCATCCCCCAAAAAGGTTGGGCTCAGCCTCCAAGCTGCTGGAAGGGTTGCGTAACCCAGAAGTGAAGGGACTGGACTGTCGTTCCTTCAGGAACAGCAATTAGCAGGTAAGATCTAATTACTATTTAGCGTTCCTGAAGGAACTGCAGTCCAGTCCCTGATCCCTCCCAGGTTCTATTTGTTGTTTCCTAACGGGCTTAGACGGCCCGAAGCAGCAGATGAGCCACGCAAGATAAGATCAAGAAGGTGGTTTTCGGGAGGCTTGGGTGATGAGATGGTGTGGATGAGCAAGGCGCCTTGGTGATGGCAGCGGTGGGCTCAGGTAGGCTTCCTCCTCTTGGGGGGGTGGGATATCTGTTTCCCAGTGAGGGGGAATTGGTGTTTTGTTTTAATTATAGTAAGTTATAGTTTTTGTTGTTTGGCATAATTGGTCTCTCCGTTAAGTTTGCTTTGCCAATAGAATACTGAGGCTGGTGGGAGGTGCCAGTACTATATATATCCTAGGGTTATCAAAAGAAGATGACGTGCTCAGTCTCCTCGCTGCTGGAAGGGAGGCACAACCCAGAAGATAGGGACTGGACTGGAGTTCCTTCAGGAATGCTAATTAGCAGGTAAGCCCTAATTACTCTTTCCTTGTCGTTCCTCCAGTCCAGTTCATGTGGGTTATCTCCCTTCACCAGCAGTTGGAGACTGGAATGTCAGATTTCTGATGTTAAAGTAGAAACGCTCTCTCCTTAGGTTCCATAGATCGGTATTTCAGTCTCCAGCAGCTGGATGAGGAGTTTCTGCATGGCTAGACTCCACTAAAGGGACATTTGGCTAGGACATTGGGGGGGGGGGGGGGGTGTAATAAGGCATATTATCTTATTTCTAGGCTGGGTCACCCGAGTTGAAAGTGGTTTACAAGTGAGAATTGCAGGTGGCAGGGCCTGCTTCCTTTGGCATCCGGGACCTTTGAGGGGGTCAGGAGCAACTCTGGGTTAAACACCCGGTGGTCTGGGTCCCCACTCCCGCCAGACAGCTCAGCTCTTTGTTCTGAGTAACTAGCTGCCCTATGTTTTTCAATTGCTGCATGCTGTTGGGCTCCGTACCTTTAAAACTGTAAAAACGACAGCAAAACAAAGCAAAATGATGCAGCAGCCCCACCAAATGGCAATAACTGTGCCTGTGCTCACACATTAATCGGGGCAGGGAGGCTTTCTGGTGGTGTACCCTTCTCCTTTTGGCTGGCAGTTGTTTCTCTTGGTGAGTCTTTCCTGTGTCTCCTCAGGCCGTCTGACTTTCCTTTTTTTATCACAGTGGTGCTGTATGCCTTTGAGGCTCTTTCCCTCTGTCATGTGTTGGGGAAGCTGTGGTACAAGGGCTCTGCCGTGCTTGTCTTTAACAGGAAAGGTCCATGGAGCTTGATTTGTTCACCGGGGGCATTGAGGGAGATTTGGGGGTTTCAGAACAGGAGTTTCTTCAGTGGCGGTTCCCACAGTTTTGGCGGGAACTGCGACCATTTTTCCTCAGGCATGCATTTCAATGCAAGACAAAGAGAAAAAGAATTCAAAGCGAGTTCTTCAAATTTCAGGCCCTAGGACAGTGGATGCTGGCATTGCTGACTTACCAGCCACATTCTTTTTGCCTGATTTTATTTTCCTGCTGCACCAGGCTTGCTGTTTGACATAGAAGCTTTTCTGCACTCCTAATAGCCAAGCACATGCTAAAAGAGCTTTGGATCAAATGGCTGAGGCCCTGCTGGAGGGAACCCCTTGCACAGGGGGCCCTCTTCTTAGAGAAGGTGCTTTCAAGATAATTCCTTAGTTGACTAGGGTTCCTCTTAGTCGCCAGCCTCAGAGAATCCCGTGGAAGGGCCATCAGACATCTGGAGTGAGGTAACAGGGCTCAAGTTGGAGGAGGGCAAAATCCTTCAAGGGGAGGACTCCAATGTGGTGAGGGTTTTTCACTGTGAGGAGTTATCAGCTTTAATTAGTCACTCACTCGCAGCTCTTAATTTTCTTCCAGCGGCAGAAGAGCCATTAGAAGATCCCCTGCTGCAGGGTTTCAAATGTTCTTAAGCCTCATTTTCTGTTCACCGAATAATTAAGCAAATGATGGAGGCGGAATGGGGAGATCTATGAGGCCGGATTAAAAGGGGGTAGAGCCATGAGCCTGCTTTATCCCATTCTGCAAGGACATGTCACTGCTCACAACGTTCGCACCGTGGCCACCTCAATGTCAAACCTATGCTGAGTAGCCATTGATGAAATTTGCAAAGCAGCAACTTGGTCTTCCGTCCATACCTTTGCTGCCCATTATTGTCTGGACAAAGACTCCCGTTGGGATGCCGTGTTTGGTCAGTCTGTGCTCCAGCACCTCTTTCAGACTTAGATGCAACTCCTACCCTCTGTCCCGGACTTTGAAAATACCAGAAAATGTGGGATCCATGACCTCATTATGCCTACTCCAAGGTGAATCTCTACCGGTTCTGAGGTCACTTCATTTAGGAGCTAGGAAGTTCCATATGTGAAGACTACATTTCTGCTTGTTTTGAAGATAGCATAGTTACTCACTTGTAACAGGTGATCTCTGGGAACAGCAGAAATTTAGTCTTCACAACCTGCCCTACTCCCCTAGGAGTTAAAGGTTTCATTTACTCTTTTCTCGGCTAGAAACTCAGCTAAAGAGGGGGAATTGGGAAGTTGGAAGGCAGTCGTGCAGACGTAGTGGAGTGCTCCCGAAGGCTTTCCAATTGGATGCTGGGGAGTGTTCCCACGCAGGCTCAGTCTGTGTCGTCGTCACCCATATGTGAAGATTAAATTCCTGCTGTTCCCGGAGATCACCTGTTATAGGTGAGTAACTACGCTATCTGGATTATTGGTTGATCCTAGCAAACTGGGAAGCCAAGAGTGTAACCGCCACTCAGCGGGTGGTGGGCTTCCTCCAGAACCTAGGTTGGGTGATCAACCTAGCCAAAAGCAAGTTTGACTCTGTATGGGATCTGCTCTATCTGGGAGTGCAATTCAATACAAAAACAAATTTTGTTTTCCTGCCAGTCGAGCAGGTGCCCAAGATTCAGATGCAAGTTCAGAGTTTCCTCACCATGAGGGTGCTCTCAGCGTGGTACTACCTCCAACTCCTGGAGTCCATGGTGGCAGCCCTGGAGTTGATGCCCTAGGCTTGGGCACACATGAGAGTTCTACAATATGCTGGTTTCCGCAGCACCATCCTCTGTTGAAGAAGCTTGTCTGTCCACTGGACACTAGGATGTGGCTCTCCTGGTGGGCCGCTGGACTGGATTCTGGTGACGATCGATGCAAGCCTCACTATTGCGCATTGTGAATTGCAGGTGAGACGAGGATGCTGGATTCCCGAAGAGAGTGCTTGATCCATCAATTGGCTGGAAATGAGGGCTGTCTTTCTGGCTCTATAGCTTTTTCCTTTTTCTGATTTACCAGGCAGTATGGGTTTACTGAGACAATGCGATCACAGTGGCATACATCGATTTGCAAGGGAGCATGGGCAGTGCAACACTGGCAGAAGAAATTCACCCCCTATTACTGAGGGCGGAGAAGAATCTTGTTGCTCTCTGTGGCTCACGTAGCAGGCAAAGAAAACTTTCAAGCTGTTTTTTTTTTTCATTTGCCACCTTTTGGACCCAGGTGCATGGGAATTAAACACGACAGTTTTTCCACTATATCATCCGCCATTAGGGTGTGCTGATCATGGATCTGATAGCCTCCGTGTCAAATGTTAAAGCGAACCGGTTCTTCAGCAGTCCCAAGAAGCACATGTCCGAAGGGCTAAATGCCTTGGCGCAAAGGTAGTCAACAGAGGATCTTCTATATATGTTTCCTCCGTGGCCTCTCAGAAGTCATCTTCTCCAACGCATAAGAGGCCCACTGCATTCAGGTGACTCTCATTGCTCCTGATTGGCCCTGCAGACCATGGTATGCCGATCTTCTCAGACTAATGATAGCGAGTCCATAGTACCTTCTGAGCAGAATCAACCTGCTCTCGCAGGGGCTGATTCTCATGCTGCAGGTGGATTTATTCTCGCTTATGGGCCTGGCTTTTGAAAGGGCAAGACTGAAGCATAAGAGTTATAAGGCATCTGTAGTGGCCACCCTATTAAGAGCCTGTAAACATTCTCTATCTTCTTTGCCTATGTCAGAGTCTGGTGAGTGTTTGAAAATTTGTGTGACAGCAGGCTCCGAGCCGTTTCATCCTTACTCCCTGATATTCTGGACTTCCTGTAGGCGGGGCTGGACAAGGGTTTGGCTTTGAACTCCTTACGTGTCCAGATGGCAACCCTCTCATGTTACCAGGGGAGCGTGCATGGTACTCTTTGGCTACTTGCTCTGATGTGGCCTATTTTTCTCAGAGCGGTGAAACAAGTGCATCCTCCACTGCGGGCTATAATTCCTTCATGAGATCTCAACCTGGTGCTTTCTACCTTAACGGGCATGCCCTTTGAGCCTCTGGTTTGAGCTTCGCTGAAGAACCTTGTTCTACAATCGGTTGTCTTGGTGGCTATTTGTTCGGCTAGATGGATTTCAGAACTTCAAGCGTTATCTTGCAGTGAACCCTTCCTTGTCTTGTCCATGGAGAAAGTGGTCTTGAGACCGGTTCCATTTTTTTTTTGCCCAAAGTGGTATCGCGCTTTCATTTGAACCAAATGACCACCCTTCGCTTGTTTTTGTTTTCTCGGAATTTGAGGAAGATTGTCAATTACACCGGCTGGACTTGTACAGAGTTTTATGTCACTATCTTAAGCAAATGGAGTAGTTTCATAAGACAGATCATTTATTCGTCTTGTTTGGAGGTCCACATAAAGGGGAGGCTGCTTCCAAGGCCTCTGTGGCTTGTTGGGTGAAGGAAGCTATTGTCTCTGCTTGTTTGCTAAAGAATAAGGCTGTGTCGAAAGGTCATAGGGCACATTCGATGAGTTTACAGGTGGCTTCCTGGGCGGAGCATGGCTTGGTTCCACAGATAGACATTTGCAGAGTGGCAGTGTGGTCATCCTTGCCTGCTTTCATGTGTCATTACTGTCTGGATGTGCAAGCGTCTGGCAATGTGTGTTTTGGGACCTCTGTGCTCCAAGCTGGACTCGCGGTCCCTTCTATGCTTAATCACTGCTTTGGTACATCCCACACAGACTGGACTGGAGGGATGATAAAGAAGGTGAAATTAGATCTTACCTGCTAATTGTCTTTCCTTGAGTCCCTCGGTCCAGACCGGGGCCCTCCCCTTTTCTAACGAGTACCTTTTCTATGTCTTAGGGTTTAGAGGACTAGGCAGGTCCAGCTGTTTTCCTTGGAGGGCCCTATTAAGAATCACATCACTTAACTGTCTGAGGTCCTCACAGTCCCTCATGGTCATTCTGTAAACAGTTTGGTAATCTTTTCAATGGAACAGTTCATTAGTAAGGATTGTTCTTTATTACGACATTGGGGGTCAATTCCCTTGTTTAGCTTGATATGCTCTCTTGGAGACTGCTTTGTTAATAGGATACTGATCGATGGAGCCTAAGGAGGGAGCTCTTCTACTGTGACATGAGAAATCTGACATGCTTAGTCTCCAGCTGGAGGTGGAGGGAGAGAAGCCACATGAACTGGATTGGGACTCAAGGAAAGGTAATTAGCAGGTAAGGTCTAATTTCACCATATGTGACACTTTTTTATTTTTGTATATATGTTCTAATGACTTTATTGTGGTTCAGTAAACTTAATGTAAACAGGGCTGCTCAAACCCCTCATAGTGACCAAAAAATCAGGCCTAGGGCTTGGAGCACATGTGGAGAAATGGGCTGGAAAAGGCCACCATCACGGTCAAGACTGGTGCTGTTTGCCCATGGGGATCCCATCTCCCACAGGAACTTAATGCTGGTGTCAGCCATGCTCATGGCTTTTTCTAACACTTCTGCTTCTGGCAGATGGAATCGCCACAGGGAGAAGTGCTGCAAGATTGTGGCCGCGACCGGTGCTCTCTGCCCTTGGGAGATGAGATCCCCGTTTTGCAGAAGTACATAAGAACATAAGATCATAAGATATGCCATACTGGGTCAGACCAAGGTCCATCAAGCCCAGTATTCTGTTTCCAACAGTGGCCAATCTAGGTCATATGTACCTAGCAGTTTCCCCAAGAGACACAAGTTCCACAATGCTTGTACTGGGTCAAGCATTGATATCTTCGGTCACTTCTTAATAATGGTTTATGGACCTTTCCTCCAGGAACTTGTCCAAACCTTTTTTAAACCCAGCTACACTAACAGCCTTTACTACATCCTCCGGTAACAGATTCCAGAGTTTGATTACACGTTGAGTGAAAAAATATTTTCTTTTATTAGTCTTAAATAGTTTACCCTGTAGCTTCATTGCATGTCCCCTAGTCTTTCTATATTCTGATAATGTAAACAATCAATCTACGTTTACCCGTTCCATTCCATTCATTAATTTATAGACTTCTATCATATCTCCCCTCAGTCGTCTCTTTTCCAGGTTAAAGTGCCCTAACCTTTTTAGCCTTTCTTCATAGGAGTATCCTTCCATCCCCTTTACCATTTTGGTGGCTCTTCTCTGAACCTTTTCTAAAATCGCTATATCCTTTTTAAGATACTGAAAGCCTGCAAAAAAAAAAGGCAGATGCACCACGCACAGAATCATTAGGAGTGGTGGGAGAGGGAGGAGGAGGAGTGGGGCTTGTTTTTATTTTTTTCCCATAAAGGGGAAAATTAGTCTTAATAAATCGGATCCTAAAACCTAAAAATAACCGTGATAAACCTTTTTTGGATGGGCTGGGTGTGCATTCTGACCTCTGTTTCGGTGGCTGGCCCCTAGAATTTTGGGCTTGCTCTAAATTCCAAGAAAATCTGTCAAGGCCTGAGGTACAAAGTTGCCGAGTCTGTTTAATATATAGTTACCTTGAGGTATATTATGTGTATGAGTGGGGCCTGCCCAAGGGTTTCTGCTATCCCAGGCAGAAGCCCCCTATTGCACTGCCCCCCTTGCATCCATTATTTTATCTTGGAGGGAGCAGTGGTGGCGGTGCAGTCCACCAATTTTGAAAATGGCAGCTTTGTGCCACCGTTTGGTGCCCTGGCAGGCCATGTGCTTTGACGCCTGCATTCACACTCATGGCCTGCTGCTCCCTCCAATGGGATGTTCCTTATCGTTCCTCCAGTTTAGTCCTCTACCTCTGGGTTGTGCACCTCTTCCTGCAGCTTGGAGACTGGGCATGTCAAAGTCGTGACATCACTGGATATAGCCTGCTGGTATCTCCCATCAGCCTCCAGTGTGTCCAGTCTCCTTGCAGCAGGAGGACATAGTGAGCCTAGCTTCTGGGCTCAATTGGGGGGAACAGATAAGGAGCATTTAGTGTGACAAATTCTATTCTGATTTTACTTTTGATTTTTACCTTTAATTTACTTTTAATTTTACTTTTAATTCAGTTACCTTTGGTTAATTGGCAATCAGGGATTAGTTCCCTTTAGTTGTTAGGAGCAAATTTCCTTATTTACAGTAATTTTAAATTTGAGCCTGATTCTTTAAATTAGTAGCAGCTCTCGCCTTCCCTCCTTCTCAGTTATTTTCACTTGCTGCAGGCATTTGCTGGTGCGGATCTCTCTCCCTTGACAGTACGAGAGAGAGCTCCGGGACCCGTACAGCCACACTGAAGCTGTGTGAGATGGAGCCTCTCCGTTGCTGCGGGATTTTAATTTTACTCTGTGGAACCAGCTGAGCGATCCTCGCCGCAGCTGCCAGGCGTATCAGCGCGGCTTGAGGATCGGAGGAATTCAAGGTGGTAGGAGCAGGCTGCGTGGCTTTCTGCCCTGCAGGTAAGGCCTTCGGGCTCGGTCGGTCTGCTGAGCCTCATTTTTGCAGTGGCTGCTGTTCTTGGCGCCAAAATTCATTGGCGAAGGGGCGGCCATTTCCTCTCTAGGTATTTGGACCGCATGGTGAGAGTTGCAGTGAGCTGCCTGTGTGAGGAAAACAACAGGCAGAATAGCTAGAATTTTGGGCCTAGTGTTTGTTTCTTTCTTTTGTTTGTAGGTGTTTTTTTTTTTAGGCTCAGGGGGTTCCTCAGCCTTAAGGGGGACTGTTGTCAATCCTCTTTATAAAATAAATAAGAATAAACTTAAAAATAGGACAGCAGTTTTGGCATTGATCCCTGATACCACATGTTCTTTCCCTCCTAATCATGTCTCTGAGGAGCATCTGTTAAGTCCCAGGATATTAGGCAATTTGCCAGCTTTTGGGTTCAAGGGCAGAGCCCTAACTTGTAGTTGGAAGGAGGGACAGCCTGGACGTGTGCTTTTATGTATTCTATAGTGAAAATTGCCCAAAATTCACAGGGACAGGTTTAGGAAACCTTAGGATATAAAAAAATAGACAAACTGTCAACCAAGAAGTTGCCTGTGCTACGGTCTATGGCCACCAGAGGGCAGCTGGTACAGTCAATAGTGCCTTTCTATGACTGTGTGTATGCAGCCATTATCTGCAAGTCAGGAAAGAAATGCCACAGAGCAGCTGTAATGTTCTGAAAATCAAGATTATATGACCGAGATTTAAAGCTCTTAACTTCTGTATTGTTGGTCGGACTCTGGTGCCCTAAAGGCCGCCGAATGGCAGCGCTGCTCATGAATCACATATAGTATTCAGTGCCCCCATCCCTGGGGGGAGGGGGGGGGGGGTAAAATACAAAATCATATTACTCATCAGGTTCACACAGGCAGCAATCTCTAAGACCTCCATTTGCAAGGTGGTCGGTGTATTCCACTGCTATTTCTCTGACTGCAGGAAGGCCGGGGGAGGTGCCTTTGTATTTCATAGCAACACTTAGCATGCCCTTTCCAGGAAATTCTCATCTATTACTAGAGCAGGGTTTCATTTCATTTCATTTCTCTGGTTGTGGTTAATGCACAGCGTTAGGGGCTGTGTTCGAAAGAACATAAGAACATAAGACATGCCATACTGCAGGGGTGTCAAACTCAAATACACAGTGGGCCAAAATGTAAAACTTGAACAAAGTCGCGGGCCAGCATTGAACAAATGAACCTTTTAATATGGACCCAAACAAGATTTGCTTTAACATTGAATATGAAGCAACACTTATTACTATACAATTTATAACTTAATAGTTCAGATATGCAAAAACCAATTTCAAATAAAAAAAACATCAATGACATTCATTTATTAAATAAGATTTAAATAATAATAAATAATAATTTTTAAAATAAAATAACAATAATAAAATTAATCAACCATTCAAGCCCATGTCTTGGAGTAGCAAGAAAAAGTGCATAAAGAAAACGTTAATTATTGCTCAGTTTGCTGCACACTGATCTAATCTGATGTGCCCAAGCCAGATACCTGGCATCTCTTCTTGGATGATAGTTCATCAATGTCTGGGCTCAGGCTTTGAGCTGAGGAAATCCTCAGTATCGAGCGAAGGTGTTCATCAGTCAGACGTCTCCTGTGAGATGTTTTGATCATCTTCATCGAGGAGAAAAGTTGCTCACATAGATAAGTGCTGCCGAACATGGAGAGCATCTGAGCAGCTTGGGTGCGGAGCTGAGGCATTGTGTCAGGGATGAACTGTGGAAACTGGGCGGCGCCCACAGCATCATACTTTGACTTCAGCGTGTCATTACACTGGAGTTCAATTAGCTCCATTTGGAGGTTGGTTGGTGCGTTTTCCACATTAACTGCAAAGGGATTACTGAGCAGTTCAAACCTACATTTCTGGACATCAAAGTCGGCAAATCGCCGGCTAAACTCAGCGCCGAGTACACTGAGTTTTTCAGCAAACTGTGCGCATGGGAACAAGTTGGTAAAGAACTGCGTTTTCATGGTTTGGCAGCAGGGAAAATGGCCAAGGTTTCCTTGCAGCATCTGATTCTCCCACAGGCACAGTTTAGTTTTAAAAGCCCTCACTGCAGCGTACATGTCTGTGATGATGCGCCAAAACAACAGCAAGGCATTATGGGATTTGTAGTATTAGCGATGAATGAATGCGCTGTATAATACCGGCGGGCTAGCTCTAGTAGTCATTTGGTATAGCCTCGCGGGCCAAATATAATTACACTACGGGCCAAATTTGGCACCTATGCCATACTGGGTCAGACCGAGGTCCATCAAGCCCAGTATCCTGTTTCCAACAGTGGCCAATCTAGGTCATACGTACCTAGCAATATCCCCAAAAGACACAGGTTCCACAATGCTTGTACTGGGTCAAGCATTGATATCCTGGGTCCCTTTTTAATAGTGGTTTATGGACCTTTCCTCCAGGAACTTGTCCAAACCTTTTTTAAACCCAGCTATACTAACAGCCCTTACTACATCCTCCGGTAACAGATTCCAGAGTTTGATTACACGTTGAGTGAAAAAATATTTTCTCTTATTTGTCTTAAATAGTTTACCCTGTAGCTTCATTACATGTCCCCTAGTCTTTCTATATTCTGATAAGGTAAACAATTGATCTACGTTTACCCGTTCCACTCCGTTCATTAATTTATAGACCTCTATCATATCTCCCCTCAGCCGTCTCTTTTCCAGGTTAAAGAGCCCTAACCTTTTTAGCCTCTCTTCATAGGAGTAGCCTTCCATCCCCTTCACCAATTTGGTGGCTCTTCTCTGTACTTCTTCTAATAACGCTATGTCCTTTTTAAGATACGGTGACCAGAATTGCACACAATATTCAAGGTGCGGTCGTACCATGGAACGATACAGAGGCATTATAATATCCTTTGTTTTATTCTCCATCCCCTTCCTTATGATACCTAGCATTCTATTTGCTTTCTTGGCCGCCGCTGCACACTGGGCGGAGGGTTTTAACATGTTATCCACGATGACTCCTAAATCTTTTTCCTGGGTGGTGGTTTCTAATGTGGAGCCTTGCATCGTGTAACTATAGTGTGGGTTGTTCTTTCCTAGGTGCATAACTTTGCACTTGTCCACATTAAATTTCATCTGCCATTTGGATGCCCAGTCTTCCAATTTATCCAGATCCTCCTGCAGTTTTCCACAATCCTCTTGGGTTTTAACAACTTTAAACAGTTTTGTGTCATCTGCAAATTTGATAACCTCACTAGTTATTCCCTTTTCCAGGTCATTTATGAATATGTCAAAAAGTAGCTGACCAAGTACAGATCCCTGGGGTACTCCACTATTCACCTTTTTCCATTGGGAATATTGGCTATTTAGCCCTACCCTCTGCTTTCTATCTTTTAACCAGTTCCCGATCCACAATAGTACACTGCCTCCTATCCCATGACTTTTAGCTTCGCCAAAAGTCTCTGATGGGGGACCTTGTCAAAAGCTTTCTGAAAGTCCAGATACACTATATCAACTGACTCACCTTTGTCTACCTGTTTATGCACACCTTCAAAAAAACATATCAGATTAGTAAGACAAGATCTTCCTTGTCTAAAGCCATGTTGGCTGTCTTCCATTAGGCCATGACTATCTACATGCTGTGTAATTTTGTTCTTTATGATGGTTTCTACCATTTTCCCTGGTACTGACGTCAGGCTCACCGGTCTGTAATTTCCCGGGTCACCCCTGGAACCCTTTTTAAAAATTGGTGTTACGTTGGCGACTCTCCAATCTTCAGGTATTACAGATGATTTTAATGAAAGTTCACAGATTACCAATAGCAGGTCTGCAATCTCATATTTCAGTTCTTTCAACACTCTGGGATGTATACCATCCGGTCCAGGTGATTTGCTACTATTCAGTTTATCAAATAGTTGTAATATATCTTCCCGGTGTAGCGATATTTCTCTCAATTCCTCTGCAGTATCACCTTTAAATACCACTTCAGTCTTGGGTAACATCCCTACATCTTCCTCAGTAAAGACCGAAGCAAAGAATTCATTCAGTCTCTCTGCTATAGCCTTGTCTTCTCTTACTGCCCCTTTTACCCCTCTATCATCTAATGGTCCAATTGACTCTCTCACAGGCCTTTTGCTACGAATGTACTTGAAAAAGTCTTTGTTTCGTGTTTTTGCTTCCGTAGCAAGTTTCTTCTGAAATTCCCGCTTTGCCTGGCTTATCAATGCTTTGCATTTAACTTGCCAGTGCTTGTGCTGTTTCCAGTTTTCATCATTTGGCTCTTTTTTCCATTTCCTGAAGGTTGCTTTTTTGGAAGCAACAGCCTCTCTGACCTCACCTTTAAACCATGCTGGCAGTTTTTTGGACTTTCTTCCACTTTTCTTAATGCGTGGAATACAGCTGGTCTGGGCTTCGAGGATCGTATTTTTAAATAACACCCAAGCTTGCTGTAAGTCTTTAACCTTTGGAACCGCTCCTTTTAGTTTTTTCCTAACTATATTCCTCATTCTATCATAGTCTCCCTTTTGAAAGTTAAAAGGTAGTACTGTGGATTCCTTTACTATCTGTCCTCCACTAACTAAATCAGACATGATCATACTATGATCACTATTGCCAAGTGGTCCCAACACCCTTATTTCTTGCACCAGATCTGGCGTTCCACTAAGGACTAGGTCCAGTATGGCTTCCCCTCTGGTCGGTTCATGAACCAGCTGCTCCAAGAAGCAGTCATTTCCTTATCGTTCCTCCAGTGCAGTCCTCTACTTCTGGGTTGTCAACCTCCTCCTGCAGCCTGGAGACTGGTACGTCAAATTCATGACATCACTGGATATATCCTGCTGCTCTGTCTCTCCTCCTCCAGTGTTACCAGTCTCCATGCAGCCTGAGGACGTTGTGAGCCCAGGAGGGGGCTCACTGGAGTAACAGATAAGGAGAGTTAGACTTAGGATAGTTTGGGATTTTTCCCTTTTCTGCCTGGTTTGGTTTGGTTTGTTTCTATATACAAAAAAAAATATATATATATTAAATCAGATATATTCATTTTTGTGTTAGGCAATCAATTTTTAATGGGCCTTTCTGCTCCCTGCCTGTCACAGAATACATGCATTTACCGTTTCTGTTGACCACGCGTAGCTAGCTAGTGGTCTGAGGTTCTCTCCCCCCAGACTTTATGGGGGAGAGCCCTCTCTAGCAACCCTGCACCCTGCCGGACCGCTGGACAGTTTGCGCGGCTCCGGAGGGTAGGGGAATGATCTGCCTCTCTGCCTGCCTGTCCCCTGCTTAGCGCGGCGTCAGGGAACACGGGCAATCTTCGGCGATTCGACAGTCTGTCCCGGTAAGACTTGAACCGCGGACAGCCTGTAATGGCAGGGGGACGACGTGTGGCGTCTCTGGTGCTGTTCTCAGTGTTCGCCGGTACGTTTTGGCGCCCTTTGCTTGCTCTGCAGTTTTGCCGGCGGCCATTTTGAGCGCTCTGGGAAACCGCGTGCATGGCTGGGCCGGGCACGCTGGTCGGGTAAGCAGCTGTTTTTCTTTATTTTCGCGTTCGATTTATTTCTAAAATTTCTTTTCTTGTTGCTTACTTTCTCAGTATTTGTTTTTTGGACGCGGTTTGGCTTACCCGCGGCCCGGCCTGCACCGCGGTGGGGGGAAGGGGGGGGTTCCGCTCTCGCGGGGCTTTATCTTACATTTTTGGTCTGGAGCAGTTTACCAGCATTGCTGGGGGATTTCTAGGTGACTTTCAGGCTTCCTGTACTCTTGCTTCCTTTCCTTTATTGTGGGTCATAGGGGAAGTGGAATTGGATGGCGGGGAGACCACAGTGTGTCATTTGTGGTACCCGCAGGGGCACAGTGGCGGAGTCTGGGATCTGCCGAGGCTGTGCATCGCTGTCATCTACCGTTGAGAGGCAGATGGAGGCTAAGGAGTCCACTGAGCCGTCCGTGGAACAGCCTGAGGCTCTTGCGGAGTCTCTACAACTTCCCGGTGAGGAGGTGCTGGCAGGAGAACTTGATGGGTCCGTGCAAGGGATTTCAGGGTCTCGGTCAGGGGATCCAGGGGAGTTTTGCCCAGAGTTCATTTTGATGCTCCATAAAGCGTTTTGTCTGCGGAAGCATGGAAAGTTAGCTGGGAAACAGGCGCTGGCAGGCTCGAGCTCACACTTGACAGGGTTGGATGAGGGCAGTGAAGGTCCCTCGGCCCCTAAGCGGCCTCGACTGCGCGTCTCCTTAGCGGGGGAGAGCGATTGGCCGGAGTTTGAGGAAGATGTTTGGGAACATCCAGAGGGTGCGCAGGATCTGGAGGAAGGCGAGATTATGGAGCCTGAGGATCAGTCTAAGATCGTTAGGGTTTTTCGTAGAGAAGAGCTCCCAGCGTTGATTACAGAGTCGTTGCAGATGTTAAAGTTGACGACGCCGGCGGATGCGGAGGATGAGGTGGAAGACCCTGTGATCCAGGTGGTGCGTCAGTCTCAGGTTGTGTTTCCAGTGCACAAGGTGGTTGATAAGATGATCCAGGACGAATGGAACCAGCCCGATGCTGGTCTCCGAGGTGTGCGTACAATGAATAGACTCTATCCTCTCGCCGAGAAGGATAAGGAGAGGTTTCGGACTCCACGGGTGGATGCTGTTGTATCCGCAGTAACCAAAAAGACGACCATTCCGGTGGAAGGGAGCGCAGCTTTGAAGGATGCGCAGGACCGTAGGGTCGACAGCCTCCTAAAACAAACTTTTGAGGCTGATTCTTTATCACTGCAGGCGTCTATCTGTGGAGCTTGGGTGGCGCGCGCCTGCTTGTGTTGGGTTCAGCGGTTGCGTCACTCCACTAACTTGGATTCGGATGAGCTTAAGGAGTTGGGGCGTCTGGAATCCGGGGTAGCGTACTTGGCGGATGTTCACTATGATTTGATCAGGGCGCTGGCAAATAGTACCGCTTCAGTGATTGCAGCTCGCAGATCGGTGTGGTTGCGTAATTGGGCGGCAGACAGGTCTTCTAAGGCAAGACTTGGGAAGTTGCCGTTCAAAGGAAAGTTGCTTTTCGGTGACTATTTGGATAAGTTGGTCAAGGACCTGGGGGAGTCCAAGGCGGGTAGGTTGCCGAAAGACATACCCAAGCAGGGGCGGCCCAGTCAGCCTTTTCGAAGTCAATTTCGTGACTTTCGCAGATTTCGGCCGTCACGGTATGGCGCCCCTCAGAGAGGTTGGTTCCCTTCTCGCGGACAGGCCTTCCGGGGATTTCGGGGGGCAACTAGGGGTTTCGCCTCCGGCTCCCTGTCGGCAGCCCGCAAGTCACAATGAGATGAGGTGGGTCCCGGTGGCGGACGCTCCTATCGGCGGGAGGCTTCAGGGGTTTCTGTCCGCTTGGACCCGCATCACCTCCGACCAGTGGGTCTTGGAGATCATTCAGCACGGTTATGCCCTAGAGCTGGCGAAGCCCGTGAGGGATTCCTTTGTGATGTCCCCTTGCCGAGGGCAACAGAAGACTCTAGCGGTTCACGAAACTTTAGACCGTCTACTGCACTTAGGGGCCGTGGTGGAAGTTCCCAAACAGGAATACGGTTTGGGTCGGTACTCCATCTATTTCGTGGTGCCAAAGAAAGGAGGAGCACTGCGTCGTATTCTCGATCTCAAGGGTGTGAATCGGTGTCTCAAAGTACCTCACTTTCGTATGGAAACGTTGCGGTCGGTGATCGTCGCAGTCCGTCAAGGGGAGTTTCTGACGTCCTTGGATCTCACGGAGGCTTATCTGCATATTCCCATTCGAGAGGCTCATCAGAGGCTCTTAAGGTTTGCCTTACCGTGGGGGCACTATCAGTTCCGGGCTTTGCCCTTCGGCCTTGCCACGGCTCCGCGTACCTTCACCAAGATTATGGTGGTGGCGGTAGCTGCGCTGCGGAAGGAAGGCATACTAGTGCATCCGTATCTAGACGACTGGTTAATACGAGCAAAGTTGGAGGCCGAGAGTCGGCGTGTAACCAACAGGGTGGTCGAGTTTTTGCAGAGCCTTGGTTGGGTGGTCAATCCCAACAAAAGCCATCTACAGCCGGTTCAGGTCCTCGAGTATCTCGGGGTGCGGTTTGACACCCGCAGGGCGCTGGTGTTTCTACCAAGCCAGCGGGCGCAGTCTCTGCGCCGCTTGGTGCGCTCCTTTCGAGCCACTCCTGCTCCGACGGCGTGGTTTTACCTGCGCGTTCTCGGCACGATGGTGGCGACGCTGGAGGCGGTGCCTTGGGCCAAAGTGCATATGCGCCCGCTTCAGAGAGCGTTGCTGCGGCGTTGGTCACATCAAGGGGACTCCCTGAGCAAGAGGTTGCCTTGTCCCCTCGGGGTGCGTCGGTCGCTGAAGTGGTGGTTGCGCCCCTCTTCATTGGCGGCCGGCATGCCTCTCGAACAGCCGGCGTGGATACCAGTGATGACAGATGCCAGTCTCTCGGGCTGGGGAGCTCACTGCGGAGGACAGTTTGCACAGGGGTGCTGGTCCCCGCTGGAGGCGACTTGGTCGATCAATCGGTTGGAGTTGCGCGCGGTGGCAAGAGCGATGGTGGCGTTCGAGCAATTGGTGCTGGGGGGTGCCGTTCGAATTCTGTCGGACAATTCGGTGACGGTCGCTTACATCAATCGCCAGGGAGGCACGGGAAGTGCAGCGATGGAAGAGGAGTCTGATTTACTGTTTGCGTGGGTGGAGAGTCGGTTGACAGCTCTCTTGGCGGCGCACATTGCAGGAAAGGACAACGTGACGGCGGATTTTTTCAGCAGAGTACGAGTGGATGCAGGGGAGTGGGAACTGCATCCCGCAGTCTTTGCGCAGATCGTACGGCGTTGGGGGACGCCCATAATGGACTTGATGGCGACCTTTCAATCGGCCAAGGTTCCTCGGTTTTACAGCAGACGACGAGAACGAATGTCCGAGGGCCTCGATGCGCTGTTGCAACTCTGGCCAACGTCGGGTCTGCTCTACATTTTCCCCCCGTGGGCGCTCATCGGACGAGTGGTGCAGAGGATAGAGGCGTTTCGGGAAGCGGTGCTTCTGGTGGCTCCCGATTGGCCACGGCGTCTGTGGTACGCGGATCTGATGCGGCTCCTCGACGGTCAACCCTGGCGACTTCCAGCTCGCCCGGATCTGTTGCGTCATGGTCTGCTGTTCATGCCTCAAGTGGATCGATTCTCGCTTACGGTATGGCCATTGAAAGGGCTCGGTTGAAGAAAAAAGGCTATTCGGCGGTTATTTCTATGCTACTGAAGGTGCGGAAACGGTCTACTTCTTTGGCCTATGTACGGATATGGCGTATTTTTGAAGATTGGTGTTCAAGGCATCGGATTCGCGCGGCTACTGCCGCTGTGCCATTGGTGTTGAATTTTCTGCAAGATGGCTTTGATAAAGGTTTGGCGGCCAGTTCTTTGCGGGTTCAGCTAGCGGCGTTGGCCTGCTTTCGCGGTAAGGTTCAGGGCCTGGCGTTAGGGGCGCATGCGGATGTCATCCGTTTTCTTCGGGCCGTATCCCGCATTCGCCCTGCCCGTAACCCCCATGTTCCGTCTTGGGATCTTAATCTGGTGTTGTCGGCGTTGGTGAAGCCGCCCTTTGAGCCTTTGCGTTCTGCGTTGCTGAAGGATCTCACGCTTAAAGTGGTGTTTTTGGTGGCGATCTGTTCTGCGCGTCGTATTTCAGACTTACAGGCGCTTTCTTCTAGAGAACCCTTTTTGTCCTTTTCAAAAGAAAGTGCTACTGCGGCCCGTGCCGTCCTTCTTGCCTAAGGTGGTTTCTCCGTTTCATTTGAGTCAGTCAGTGTGCTTGCCCGTCTTGGGTTCTCTGACGGGTGATGCTGCGGATCGCCGTTTCCATTTTTTGGATGTGAAGAGGGCCTTGAGACAGTACTTGCGATCTACTAAACCCTTTCGTAAGTCGGATAGGATGTTCCTTTTATTTGGAGGCAGGCGTAAAGGCGAAGCGGCGTCTAAGGCTTCCATTGCCCGTTGGATTAAGGAAACAATCGCTTCTGCTTATTTGTTACACAGTCGAACGGTCCCGGACGGTTTGAGAGCTCATTCAGCCAGGGCACAAGCGGCGTCATGGGCAGAGCACGGTTCGGTTCCACCGAGTGAGATTTGTAGAGCAGCTACGTGGTCGTCCTTGCATACCTTCAGTAAACATTACCGTTTGGATGTTGCAGCGGCCAATGATGCGTGCTTTGGGGCGGCGGTGCTGCGTTCCGGCTGGAAGGGTCCCCCCCGATAGTTACTGCTCTGGTACATCCCAGAAGTAGAGGACTGCACTGGAGGAACGATAAGGAAATGAGAATTACACATACCTGGTAATTGTAGTTCCTTGAGTGACGACAGTGCAGTCCTCATTCCCATCCAGTGATTTTTCTTAGGGGAGACAGCCGGACGCCCCCCGGTCCGGTTCTACAGGTAAGTTCAATTATTTGTTTGATAGGGATCAGTGTGTGATATTTCGGGGACAGTTCAGGGTGTCAGACGCCTCCTGTACAGGGCGTTATGCTGTCTTAGTTCTCCTAGTTTAGGTGCGTTTGGCATTTGTTACTACTTATTTGTTGCTCCTTTGAGTCTGCTTTGTTAATAGTTTACACTGGAGGAGGAGAGACAGAGCAGCAGGATATATCCAGTGATGTCATGAATTTGACGTACCAGTCTCCAGGCTGCAGGAGGAGGTTGACAACCCAGAAGTAGAGGACTGCACTGTCGTCACTCAAGGAACTACAATTACCAGGTATGTGTAATTCTCATTTATTTCATCTAGAAACTTTATCTCTTTAGCTTGTCCTGCTGTGACACTGACCCAGTCGATACCGGGGTATTTGAAATCACCCATTATTACTACTCTGTTGTGACTTTTGTTAGCTTCCTTGATTTCTTTGAGCATTTCATCATCCATTTGTTCATTCTGGCCAGGCGGTCGATAGTATACTCCCACTGCCATAACCTTCCCCTTCATAAATGGAATTTCAATCCATAGAGATTCTACAGCAAATTTAGTTCCCTGCAAAACTTTAATCCTTTCTGACTCAATGCCCTCTCTAACATAGAGCGCAACCCCTCCACCAATTTGATCAGCTCTATCATTACGATATAGTTTGTATCCACGTATCACAGTGTCCCACTGGTTATCCTCCTTCCACCATGTCTCTGAGAGTGCAATCATATCTAACCTCTCATTTAGTGCTATATATTCTAACTCTCCCATCTTATTGTTTAGACTTCTAGCATTGGCATACAAGCATTTTAATCTGGCTATTGGTAGGCATCGGTAATTTGGAATCTTTATGCTCTGTCTGCTCCTTACTCAAGGGCATTTGGGCTACTATACTCCCTTTTGGAACCTCTCTGCTTTTGGTAGTATCCTTCAAGGATACCTTTGTCCGAACCATGCGCTCCTGGGTGACTGTCGGCTTTCCCCTATTTTCTAGTTTAAAAGCTTCTCTATCTCTTTTTTTAAAGGTTAATGCCAGCAGTCTGGTCCCATCCTGATTAAGGTGAAGCCCATCCCTTCGGAAGAGCCCCCCCTTTCCCCAGAATGTTCCCCAGTTCCTAACAAATCCAAAACCCTCATCCTTGCACCATTGTTTCATCCACGCATTGAGACTCCGGAGCTCTGCCTGTCTTTTGGGTCCTGCACGTGGAACAGGAAGCATTTCGGAGAATGCTATCCTGGAAGTTCTGGATTTCAACTTCCTACCTAAAAGCTTAAATTTAGCCTCCAGAACTTCCCTACCACATTTTCCTATGTCATTGGTACCAACATGTACCAAGACAGCAGACTCCTCCCCAGCACTATCTATGATCCTATCTAGGCGGTGCGTGAGGTCTGCTACCTTCGCACCAGGCAGGCATGTTACCAGGCGATCCTCACATCCACCAGCCACCCAGCTATCTACATTCCTAATGATTGAATCACCTACTATAACAGCTGTCCTGACCCTCCCCTCATGGGGACATGGCCCTGGAGAAACGTCCTCGGCGCAAGAGGGTTTTACATCACCTGGAGGACAGGTCCTAGTTACAGGATCACTTCCTGCCACACCAGGGTGATGCTCTCCTGTCACGTGACCTCTCTCCTCCATGGCAACAGGGATGCTGCCAGACTGGAGGTGGGACTTCAGGACTATATCCCTGTAGGTCTCGTACTATATCCCTGTAGCTTGAGTCCCACGGACTTCGGTGGGATTTCAAAAAGAAAAAGAAACTCGCTTTAGTGAGAGAGAGCCTTGTTCATTTTTAGCTAACACTGTTGATTTTACTTTTGATTTTTACCTTTTGCGCCCTGAATCCCAAGGATGGGACACTGTTTGCTTCCAGGGGTTCTACTTTCTATTTTGCTCTTCAGCTCCCTGGCAGACGCAGCAGGCTGGCAGGGGGTGTGCAACGCCTCCTGCAATGCAGAATCCCCCAGGATAAGGGGGGAAGGACAACTGGGTGCAGCGGAGGCTGGTAGCTTCTTGCAAAGCTATAGGAGCAGTTCGGGTAATTTTAGCTGATCTGCTTTGATTTCATTGGAGTTGGCGGAAACTTGGTTTTTGGAGTCCTATACTTTAAAAAAAAAAGAAAAGAAAAGAAAAAGGGGCATAGCTATGTTGATTTACAAGAATCTCCTTCCGCTATCCATAGAAGGTCCTATAAAGCGTTAAAGTCGGTTTATATGGCAGGGTAATATTTTTGCTTAGCTGCTGTGATATAGCTCTATGATCCGCTGTAAACATATTCAAGTCAAAAGGAATTATGGTGATAACTCTCTTGGACAGGTGTAACAGGTGCTTGGGTGAGCGCCATAGCCAGTCCACAGATGTGGAATGCTCTGCCATAAGCATTATGTCATGAGAGGGGTTTTTATAGTTGTGTGGTTTCTCAATGGAAAATTGTTCCTGTTTAGTTTGGCTTTGCCCAAATTATTTTACGGTAGATTTGTAATGTCTTAATTTTGGCTATATGTGGTTTAATTTTACATATGGAAAAGGCAGCTCAGCGGAGAGACATTGCAAAATAGGACTCTGGCCTTTGAAGCTATCTATGCTCCCATTCCATTTATCAGAGGTTCTCCAGTACGGAGAGTCTCTGCTAGTGTTCAGCGAATGCCTTAATGGGGGGCCAGAAGCACGCAGCCCGGCTAGTTCTCTTGCAGCAATGGCAGCGGCTCAGACTCTAGTAGGCATACTTCATATGCTGGGCTTACAAGATGGCTTCCGCGCTGATCGGCATCAGCCAAGGTGACTGCCGGTTTAGACTGTGAATGTGGAGTCAGCCTGGAGGAGGGGCCTTGCGTTCTCTGGACAATGCCCTGCATATACTGAATCACTTCAATTCGATCAGCTACTGGCAGGACACAAGGCTCTCTCGCATGCTTTTTTGCTTCAGTGGTCTAAAAGTGGAGTCTTTACCAGGTGGTATAATGGGAACTTGTCTGCAGTTTCTCGGCTTCTTCATTGCTGACTCAATTGCCACTGTGGAATGAGAGCTGTATTTCATATCACCAGGTGCTAGTTGAACTTAAAATATAAAGTCCATCTTTATGCAGTCAGACGGAATGAGGCGTTACTCTAGCAGGAAGGCCGTGGATTAGTATGCCTGTGTTTGGGAGTTCTTTCTACTTCATATTGTTGGCACAGAAAGAGCGTCTCTTAACATATGCTGAAGGAATTTTTAGTTAAGAGGTGTCTTTGTAAAAAAAAACCAAAAAAAACCAAACAAAAAAAAAGTATTCAGCTGTCCTGAATTCGCCTGTTCTTGATTGACATTTTGAGGCTAAGCAGGGGCAAGCCTGGGTACTACGTGGGTGGGTGCACACCTTGCACTACCAGGGGGTGTGGACTCACTGTATGGCAGAGAGCCCTAGCAATCTTCTTTATCGCAAGATAGGAAAGTAGATGGTTCACTGAAGCGATCGTTGGGGGCAATGCTCTGGCCTTACAAGCTCCCATTTGTGGAGCCTGGGGAGGCTAGAGCATGCTTCAGGTGGTTGCAGTGTTTACGGCAGTTTACTCACCTGGAACAGGAAAGGATCAGGGAGTTGAATCGACTAGAGCCTGATTTGCTTTATGGGGCAAATGTGCATTATGGCATAATTCAAGCGCTAGTTAATATTATTGGCTTCCTTGGGGTTCACCCGGAGGTCTCTCTGGTGGAGGAAGGGGGCAGCTGATGGTTCGTCCAAGTCGAGGGTCAGTAAGCTCCCAATTAAGTCTTTGTCTTGTCCTTTCCCCGTGGGCTCTCATAGGGCAACTAGTTGGCGTATCGAGGCTTTCGGAGAAAGGTACTCGTGGTAGCGCCCGGTTGGATGAGACGGCACTACTGGGCTTTTCTCATTCGCCTACTCGACAGGCTTTTCCTAGAAGTTGTCGGTAGCAGACGATCTGCTGCGGCTAGGTCCGCAACGAATGTCTCAGGTGGATCGGTGCCCGCCTACGGTTTGGCCTTTGAATGGGCGGGGCTGAAGAAGAAGGGTTATTCTGCGGCAGTCTTCACCACCTTGTTGAGAGCAAGGAGGCAGGCTGCTTCTGCTACATAGGTCCGTGCTTAACGCCTTTTGGAAGGCTGCGCTGTTCATGGCGGCAAGTCCAGGCGACAAAGGTGTCTGTATCCTTGGTCTGAGTTCTCTGCAGGACAGTGTCTGAAGGAACTAGCGGCCAGCTCCTTAGAGGATCTAGCGGGCGACTGTTTCCAGCTGTAGAGGTTCTGTGAAGGGAATAGCGCTAGGTGTTCGGATCGATGTGTAGCATTTCCTTAAGTTGGGATCCGACTGCGCTCCTCAAGGAGAGTTCAGGTGTCGCCGGGGATCCCGATTGGGCCTTAGAGGCATTAGCTAAAGAGCCCTTTGATTCTTTACTCCAGGCGTCGGTAAAGGATTTGCTGTTATAGACAGTGGCTTTGATAGCTCGTTGTTCGGTGCGACGAGTTTCGGAGTTTTAGGCATTTTCACGTAATGAGCCGTTTTCACCCTTTCTGGATAGAGGGTGGTGTTTGCGTGCAGTCCTGTCCTGTCCTTCCAAAAGGTGGTATCTGATTTTTCTCCTGAGCCTATTGGTTTCTCTTCCAGTTCTCGGTTTTTCTGGAAGGGGAGGTTTTTATTCGTAGCTTACGTCGATAGGAAACATTAAATGCAGGGTGCGGCGTTCGTTTCTTTGTTTTTGTGTGCTGGTTGGAGGTCCCCACAAAGGGGAAGCAGCAGCGAAGGCGGCCATTTCACACTGGGTTAAGGCGGTGGTTGCCTCAGCTTTCTGGTGGCGAGGTTGTATGATTCCGGGGCGCTTTCTGACTCTTCCTACCAGGGCACAAGCAGCTTCATGGGTGAATCACTGTGTCATTCCACCAGGGGGGATTGGTAGAGCAGCTTCCAGGTTGTCTCTTCATTTCCTCAGTAACTACTACTGCCTAAATGTTTTTGGCAGTAAAGGATGCCTGTTCCGGGTCGACGGTGTGGTGAGTTGGCTGGATAGGTCCCTCCCAATGATTACTGCTCTGTAGGACTAAACTGGAGGAATGATAAGGAAATAGAAATTACACTTACCTGGTAATTGTCGTTCCTTGAGTGACGACAGTTTAGTCCTCATTCCTGTCCAGGGTTGTGATTTCTTCAGAGTTTATTTTCAGGCGGAGTGGAGTATCAATCTCAAGGAGTAGACAGATCCTTTCAGTTTCTAGATCGCAGTGAGTAGCCCTCTCTGTTCTTTCTTCCTTTTCTCTTATTTAAACGAGGTGATGGTATAGGAAACGTGTTTGCATAGGGGGGACATGAATGTAAAGATTAAAAAAAAAAAAAAAAGAGAAAAGAAAATATAAGACGGATACGGTTAAAAAGGCTCCTCCGGTTGAGGAATGGGGAGTTATTTAAAGTTATGGGATAGTTACTTATTTGTTGTTCCTTTGAGTTTGCTTTGTCAATAGTACACTGGAGGCTGATGGGAGATACCAGCAGGCTATATCCAGTGATGTCATGACTTTGACATGCCCAGTCTCCAAGCTGCAGGAAGAGGTGCACAACCCAGAGGTAGAGGACTAAACTGTCGTCACTCAAGGAATGACAATTACCAGGTAAGTGTAATTTCTATTTGTGTTGGTAGGGGACAGGAGTGGCTGCAGAAGTGGCAGTAGAAAGCTGCTGCTTTCAGAAATCACGCCATGCTGCCCACCAGGGTCTGCCACCCTAGGTGTCATCCTGGTCTACTTAGTGGACAGGCCAGCCCTGCCTGTGAGGCAGTCTTCAAACACTATCTGATCAGCTTACGCGGTCAATTTAAAAGACCTGAAGATCAAATATCATAACCTATACTGTGGAAAGCAGCACTTTCAAATAAAGCTTTGCGTTAACTTAGAAATGAAGATTTTAAAAATGGGCTTCAGTGGTCTCATCTGTTTTTAATTGTGAAATTTGTACTGAAGATATGACCCACCCATCTTAAGTTAGCCGACATTTGTGAGAGGTGTTCTACCTAGCAATGGTATGTGAGCTATGCCATAGCTTTACATGTCTTTATAGATCTTTTTTTTTCTCATGTAAATATTGAATGTCACCAGATGTATTTTCTCAGAAGATAGTAAGTACAACAATACAAAAATAAATATTTCTTACTATGTACTCACCTAGCCCAGGACTCGACATAGCCCATGCGCCAGGTCACCATGATGATCAGAAATTTATACCTTGCATTTGCTTCCCCTCCCCCATCACGGGCAGAAAACCCCTCCTGTTCTGTCCTCAGGAGATCGGATCCCTGCTGGTAGAACAGGGAGTGATCAAGGCCTAGATGTGACAAAGATCCTTCATGTTGGGGATTGGAGCCTACAGAAAAAAAAAGTAAGACAGGAGAGAAGCAGAAAAAATTTGAAGGCGCAGTACCTTTACAAAAAAGGAGGATGAGGGAATGAAGAGCAGGGGGGTGGGAGTGCTGGGGGGAAGGGGAAGGGGAAGGGGGGGAGAGTGTCCAGAAGGGGAGCAGATAGTGGGGAGAGGTTGAAGTGGGTAGGGAAGAGTACAAGGTGGAGGTTTTAAAGGGATGAATGCATGGGGCAAAAATTACAATCTGTATATGCCAAAAGATGCACCCCCCCCTCCCAGAACACACATGCAAGCACTTTACCCCCACACTACACACATGCACCCCACCTTCGCATGACAGACGCATTCGCACATACATATACACATCGCCTCTGCACCACACACAACATACAAATGCAACCCACATCTGCGCCATACACAGATGCTCCCCAGCCCTGCAGCACACATACACACAAAGGCACCCCACTGCCACATCCCACATGCAGACAGGCACACTAACGTTGCACCACACACCCACAGAGGCACTTGCTCTCTGAAGCTATTACTATTGTTATCTAAAGATGACGTGTGGTGTAGGAACTCTGGTGCTGGTCTAATGAGAGCATGAGACTGGCATGAGAGAACCGGAGGTGGGGAGGGATTGAGGAGGTCACAAGCACTGGTTTCTAAATCCACACAAATTTTGTCTAGGCCTGTCCTGAGGCACGCTTGGTGATGTGTGAATCTGCAATACCTTTGATGGAATCCAAGAGAAGATTTAAAGAGTAGTTGCTGTCATTCATTAACAGGGGCAGCATTTTAAAAATCCTGTTTGTCTGAAACGACACAGACAACTGAATGAATTAAACTCAGTCTCTTAATTTCAGTGGTTTGTGAGAAGGGACTTTCGTTGTAATAGTCCTGTGGAACTCCCAGCAAGAGAGAACTAGCATAGTTACTGGGCATAGTGTTAAGATCAAATACAGCGAGGTAGCTTAATGCATCCTGGCTGCTTTCAAAAACAAACAAACCAAAAGAGACTTAATAGTAAGCTAACTCCTCTCGTCCTAAACATTAACCAGACTGCTGTATCTGCTTGTAGGAGCTCTGTGGTTTATCTTGGTTTTGATCATGTCGGTTATTTGTCACTAACCACATTAATCCATTCTGTTCTAGGATACACAAATGTGAGAATGGCAGCATTCTAACTGAAATAAGACAATTATTTGGACATGGAGACTGTCCTAGACGAGGAATCTGAGAAATCTCCGGTAAGTCACTTTTTAAGCTTTGTTCTATAAATGAAATTACAAAATATGTAATCCTCTTTTCAGCACTGCCAAATGTGAGCTAGAGAATGAATGATTTCTGTTCAGATTTTAGGTTACTGTTGCTTTGTGGGAAGGACTAGTATGCTTTGTGGGGTCAGTTTTTCTTTTGGAGTTGCCACCCTTATATTGCAGTAGATTCGGTGTGAGGGTTCTCCTGGTGGCTCAGTGACACACTGGTGGAAGGTTCCCTGCTTAATCAGCCAGTGCTGTGGATGTTGAGGTAGCAGGAAGGAGTTGTGATTATCTCTTAAGGGTGGCACCTACATAGTAGATAATGGCAGATAAAGACCAAACTGGCCCATCCAGTCTGACCAGTAAGATATATAGGATTGTAAGTACCACTCCATGCAGTTTTTCCCCATGCCACCCTTAAGTAAAAAGAGGTTTCAATGCTGTTTTGAGCTGAGGTGTTAATGCTTGGTTTCCGTTCTTTTGCCTTTTTGCTGCTTTTGGATCCTGACCCCCTTATTCTCTGTTCACCACCCATGTGTGTTATAATCATTTTCCCCTTAGTATTACTCTAGACCAGCGATGGCGAACCTATGGCACGCGTGCCAGCTGTGGCACGCGAAGGCCTTGCAGCTGGCACGCGTGAAGGTCCGCAAAAAAAGAAAAAGCGGGCTCTGGCTGCTGCCGCGGACGCGGCAGCATGCAGTGTCCCGCGGGGCCCCCTCCGCCCGCTAAGCCCCTCTGCAAGGGCTTTCAGATTCGCGAGGGAGACAGCGTCTCCCTCGCGTCTCTGTTAAGCCCGCAGGGGTTAATGGGAAATTTCCCATCAGCCCCTTTAGACGCGAGGGACTGATGGGAAATTTCCCATTAGCCCCTGCGGGCTTAACAGAGACGCGAGGGAGACGCTGTCTCCCTCGCGAATCTGAAAGCCCTTGCAGAGGGGCTTAGCGGGCGGAGGGGGCCCCGCGGGACACTGCATGCTGCCGCGTCCGCGGCAGCAGCCAGAGCCCGCTTTTTCTGTTTTTAAATTTGCCGGGGGGGGGGGGGTTGGGACTGGTAAGGGGGTGGGGGGGGTTAGGACTGCTAATGGGCTAGGGAGGGGGGTTAGGACTGCTAATGGGCTAGGAGGGGGGGGGGTTAGGACTGCTAATGGGCTAGGGGGGTTAGGACTGCTAATGGGCTAGGGGGGGTTAGGACTGCTAATGGGCTGTGGGCTGATGGGGCTGTCGTGAAAAGGGGTGATGGGGGGTTAGGACTGCTAATGGGCGGGGGGGGTTAGGACTGCTAATGGGCAGGGGGGGGTTAGGACTGCTAATGGGCTGGGGGGGGTTTGGACTGCTAATGGGCTGGGGGGGTGTTAGGACAGCTAATAGGCTAGGAGGGGGGGTTAGGACTGCTAATGGGCTAGGGGGGGTTAGGACTGCTAATGGGCTAGTGGCGGTGGGTGGCGCTCGGGAAATGGGGTGAAGGGGGGTTAGGACTGGTAAGGGGCTATGGGGGGGGTTAGGACTGCTAATGGGCTAGAGAGGGGGGGGGTTAGGACTGCTAATGGGCTGGGGGGGGGTTATGACTGCTAATGGGCTAGGAGGGGGGGGGGGTTAGGACTGCTAATGGGCTAGGAGGGGGGGGGTTAGGACTGCTAATGGGCTAGGGGGGGGTTAGGACTGCTAATGGGCTAGGAGGGGGGGGGGGGGGTTAGGACTGCTAATGGGCTAGGGGGGGGTTAGGACTGCTAATGGGCTAGGGGGGGGGTTAGGACTGGTAATGGGTTAGGGGGGGTTAGGACTGCTAATGGGCTGTGGGCTGATGGGGGCTGTCTGGAAATGGGGTGATGGGGGTTAGGACTGGTAATGGGCTATGGGGGGGGTTAGGACTGCTAATGGGCTAGAGAGGGGGGGTTAGGACTGCTAATGGGCTAGGGGGGGGGTTAGGACTGCTAATGGGCTGATGGGGAGGGGTTAGGACTTGAGGTGGGCTGTTGGGTGGGGTTAGGACTGGAAATGGGCTGATGGGGGGTTAACACTGGAGGTGGTCTGATGGGGTTAGGACTGCTAATGGGCTAGGGGGGGTTTAGGACTGATAATGGGCTATGGGGGGGCTGGGACAAGAAATGGGCTGATGGGGAGGGGTTAGGACTTGAGGTGGGCTGATGGGGTTAGGACTGGTAATGGACTGTGGGCTGATAGGGGGGTTAGGACTGGCAATGGGCTATGGGGGGCTGACTGGAAGTGGGGGTTAGGACTGGTAATGGGTTATAGGGGGGGGGCTTAAACTGAAAATGGGGTGATGGGGGGTTAGGACTGGAAGTGGGTTGATGAGGGGGGGATAGGACTGGTATTGGGTTGGGGGGCTGCTAGGACTGGAAATGGGCTGATGTAGGGACTAGAAGGGAATGGATGCTGGGTGAGGCTGGAACTAGAAGGGAGCTGGTGTTGGGGGAGGATTAGAATGGGATGGGGCTGGGAGAGTAAAATGGAGAGGGGAAAAATATTTTGTGTGGGAGGGATAAAAAATCTACAATTGGCCGGGTATTGGGAGAGTAAGTGGGGATTGAGGATGGAGGGGTAAATTTTGAGTAGATGAAATAGGAATGAGGAAAGAGCCAAAGGAGAAAGATTAGTATGTTAAAGCAGATGTAGAGAGAGAATGGAAAAAAAAAACCAAGAAGACAGAAGAAAGGACAAATGGACAGCAGATGGAGAGTTAGCAGAAGACACGAAGAAACCAGAAGAAAGTGGCTGGAACAATTGCAACTGAAAAAAAATGCACAAAAGGTAGAAAAATATCTCTTTATTTTGAATTTATTAACTGGAATATGTCAGCTCTGGGAAATGTGCATCATTAATTTTTGCGCTTTGTTTAGTACAAGAGGAAATTAATATATAGTTTTATTTCTACAGTGTTGTTGTATATTCCAAGTTTGGCTTTTGGGGTTCCCAGTTTAATTATTGTCTTCCTGTTTCTAAATTGTGATTCCTTGTTTGGTGATGGTCTGTTCTGCATGTGTAACTGAGCTGAGGTATTCTGTTTATATAATTCCTATTTGACATTGCCACTTGTTCTTTCCCCAGTAGGTCATGTATTGTTGTTCTCTGAGATGTATTGGTTTAATATTTGCAGTGTTGCCTTTTGATAGGTAGAGTATGGTGCTTTGTGAGTCCTGGTAGTGCTGTTAGGATACGGCGGGTTTGCTATGGGTTCTAAATGGGCAGCGTTTGTAGTAGTTCCTAATGTGCCTGGTGGTTGGTACTGGATTATAGTAATGTAGAAACCTTTTAGTCTTTCTTTATCCATATACTCATTAAGAGGCATGTTTACTAAAAGTTAGTGTATGGTAACATTATGCAAATATTTATGCAAATGAGCACCTTATGCAAATGGGGCTTTAATTGACGTGCTGGCACTTTGAGGAAATTCTTTGGTTTTGTGCGGCAGTTTGGGCACTCGGGCTCAAAAAGGTTAGCCATCACTGCTCTAGACCCTTGTTTGCTTTGTCTGTTTTGAGCAGATTGTAAGCTCTATTGAGCATGAACTTTCTCTTATGTGTGCAGCATTGTGTATGCCTTGTACAGCTACACAAATGATTGGTGGTGGTAGTAGTAATAGTAGTAGTAGTAGCAGTAGTAATACTCTGTGTATATCTCTCTCCTTTTTTTGAATAACTGTCCTCTCTACCTCCTTCTATAGGAGGGCATGCCAAGCATTCACTATCCTTTCTCTGAAAAAAGTTAGTCTGTCTTCCTGCAGCTTCAGATCATATCCCTTAATTCTATAGCTTTCCTTCCTTTGGTAAATGTTTTTCTTGTGCATTCATACCTCTGGGGTATATGTATTTTAGAGCTTTAAGTCTCTTATTTCTCCATCATTTTGGTTACTTTCCTCTGAACCACCTCTAGCCTCTTGATATCCTTGCTGGGATACAGCATTCAAGATGGAAAGGGAATTGGATCAAACTCACACCTTTTCACAGAAGCCCAAGATATAGTAGGTATTTTGCTTTCCCCGGAGGACTTACAATCTAAGTTTATACCTCTGGCAATGGATGGTTAAGTGACTTACCCAAGATCACACACTATTCCATGTGAGAGCATTATTATCTCTTTTATACAGCTGACTATTCCTCTTTATGCAGCCCAGCATATCTCGCTCATTAGCTACAATTTCACATGATCTCAAGGTGGCTAAACAATCACACCTGGCACATCAGTGTCTCCCTCCTGGTCCATTCACATCAGCCTCTTATTACTCCTCCCCACAAATTCACTCCCTTTTGAAGTTCAGCACCCCAAATACATCTCTGCATTTCTTTGCATTGAAGCTTAAGTGCCAAGCATTTGATCAGTCTTCCAGTTTTTGTAGATCATTCCTCATGTAGTCTGTCTTTCTCCAGGAACAAGCAGAAAGTCCAGTCCTCACATTTGGGTGACGTTGGCACCAACTGAGCCCGCGCAGAGCATTTCCCTAGCTTTCAAAGAAAGCCTTTGGGAATGCATGCATGGTCTCCTTCCCACCCAAGGGTGCCATCTTGCCTTTGGGAATGCATGCGTGGTCTCCTTCCCACCCAAGGGTGCCATCTTGCTCAGTCTCCTTTTTTCCGCAGAGCCCAATGAACATAGTCCTCTACTCTCCCGGAAAAAGTTCTTTGATTCCTTCCTTTTGTTGGGTTTGCGTACCGGTTCCCTTCTTGCCTCGAGGTGGCACCATCTGTGTCTATCTTGGCTACCATTTTTTACCCCGTGTTTCCTCGAGGTTCCACCTCGACCAGCCTTTGTGTCATTTTTCGCCTGTGTGTGCTCCCACTATGACTCCCAATGGGTTTAAAAAATGCGACCACTGCAGTCAGATTATCTCAGTCACTGATACTCACGACTGCTGCATCCGTTGCCTGGGCCCAGACCACGACAGTTCCACCTGCGACCGGTGCCAGGCCATGACCCCCTAAAACCAACAGGAGGCAGTCTGAGTTGCAGGGAAAGCTTTTCCCAAGGTCTGACTCTGCCCCAGCTTCCCCATCGCCGAGCTCTGAAGCTGGCCCTTTGCAAGAGGTCCGGGCATCCTCGGAGTCCTGAGGCGGTGGCTCCTCCGGTGCGGCCCCAGACTCTCCCAAAAAGGTCCCGAAGGAGGTGCCTCTGATAAAACCTGGCAAGGTCCCTCAACGGGACTCGGGCGACTCCGAGCAGTGCCCTCAAAGTCTTGAGACAAGAGTCCTCAGCCGGCAGAGACCACACCAGGATCTGTGAACCTATAGTCCTTTTCGAGGACACACTCTCCAGAGTGCTGGCGTTGGACCTGAGGCGAATGCTGCACAGCCATCGGGCCTTGAGTCACGCATGGCGGCCATGGAACAGCCTCTTCTCCATCTTGGCCTTGCAGCTTGGGTGTTTGTTGGGCCCCCCAGCATCATCGGCCCAATACCAGGCCCCCCGGCCTCGGTGGAGCATCCAGGTGTCGAACTTGGCACAGAGCGCCACTGGCCTCAGATAAGTCCTCGGCATCGATTGAGATCTCGATCATGCTCCTTGGGGTTCCGGTCCTCTCCGGTGAGTTTCCAGGAGTCTGACCCCAAGTCCTCTGGGGGGACCCGGTTTCTCGGAGCCGCCCCTGGGGCTGACTCCTCGATGCCCTTGGGCTCCAACTGGGAGACCGAGGCCTCGGCCTCCCTGGAGACCTCCTGACACTGGGCCATCCCCTCTGAGCAGTCTCCCCCGGAGCCTCGGCACCACTCCCCGCCTGAGGACATGGCCTTTCATGACTTCATTCGTGACATGTCCGGGCTCTTTCAATCCAGTCGGAGGAGGACCCACGCACCAAGGAGCTTGAGATCCTACAATATGAGTCCCTTCCCAAGGAGACTTACGGTGCCAGTTCCACCCATCCTTGAGAGATTGCTCCTCTGGATGTCGGAGTCCCCAGCCTTGGTAATGGTTGTCAGTCAGCGCCTGGATGCCATCTATCACGTCCGGAAGGGCCTCTGGTTCCATAAGCCACAACTCTCGCACAACTCAATGGTGGTTGAGTCCTTCATACAAAAACTGAAGAGTCAAAAGACCACTCTTCAGTCCCCCCCTCCCCCCCGGCAGGGAAGCCCAGGCCCTCGACACCATGGGGTATCCGGGACTGTTCCAAATTCCTCTCCCGGGCTGCCTATAACGGGTTTGAGTCTGCGGCCAGGTTTGCAGCCACCGGAATCGGCACCAGGTATGGCTGCAGACCTCGGACCTGGAGCAGTGGGTACAGGAAAAGCTCCTGAATGTCCCCTGCAAAGGTGAGAACCAATTCGGGAAACTGATGTCTGTCTGATAAGGCTGTGGAGATTGAGGCCGAGGTAGTGAACCGGCAGAGGCTGTCCAAAAAGACCTCTGCTCTCTCAAGGAAAAAATTATCTGGGAAAAAGCCCTTTTTCCCGAGGACAAAGGGCTACTCCCAGGCTGGCCACTACCAGCATTACTTGGGGCAGCCTCACCAGGCCTCACAGCCAAAAGGCCAAGGACTCAAGGCTCCCAAACCCCAGACACCAGCTTCCAACCAACCGCGTGGTAGCTTTTGACTCCCTGGGCTAGGCCCCCCTTCCCCCAGGAAGCCCACCTCAGCCCACAGGTGGTCGACTGGCCTCTTTCGCCCACAGATGGGCCAGCATCACCACAGACCATTGGTTCCTGTGGGTGGTGCAGGAGGGGTATTTCCTTCATCTGCAGCAGAACCCACCAGACTTCTTCCTAGGAGAGCCGCCACAGCCTTACCTCCACCAGGCCTTGCTCACCAGAGAACTCGCAGGCTTGCTCAGAGACATGGCGGTGGAACCAGTATTCCATCACCTCTGGAGAAAGGGGTTCTACTCGAGGTATTTCCTTGTCCCAAAAATAACAGGGGGTCTCCGGCCCATCCTGGACCTGTGCAACTTGAACAAGTTCCTGGTTAGGGAGAAGTTTGAGATGCTCTCCCTTGGGACACTGCTGCCCTGCCTCTGGCAGAGAAGACTGGCTCTGCTCCTTGGATCTCAAGGATGCTTACACCCACATCCTGATCCACCCCTTCCACAGACATTACCTGAAATTCATAGTGGGGAGGCAGCATTACCAGTACAAGGTGCTACTGCTCGGCATTGCCTCCTCTCCAAGGGTCTTTACAAAATGCCTGGCAGTTCTAGCCGCCCATGTGCAACTCCAAGGGGCCCACGTCTTCCCTTACCTGGATGACTGGCTCATCAGAGGCAGCACACCTCTTGAGACCAGGCGGGCCACAGGGCTCACTATCCTCACTCTGCAGCATTTGGGGTTCATCATCATCTACTCCAAGTCCAGCCTCTCCCCGGCCCAAGACTTGGAATTCATAGGGGCCCAGCTAGACACTCTGTGGGTCAGGGCCTTCCTCCCTGCGGAGAGAGCCCACCGCCTGATGCAGCTGGCAAGGGACATGTAGAGCTCCAGTTTGGTGCCAGCTCACCTACTCCTCCACCTGCTAGGCACATGGCCTCGACAGTTCATGTTACGTCTCTGGCCTGCCTGCATATGCGGGCAGCCCAGTAGTGCCTGCATGCCCAGTGGACGAAGGAAACGGGCAGGCTGAGGGACAGAGTGACTGTCACTCACCAGCTGGCGGCCTCCTCACCTGGTGGCACTCCCTACATCACCTCAGGGCAGGGATGCCCTTCCAGGCACCGACCCCCTCAGAGGATCCTGATGACAGATGCCTCCCTTGTAGACTGGAGCGTACATTGCGAGGGCTATTACACCCAGGGCACCTGGTCCCCAGAGGAATCCCTCCTGCAAATTGATCTGCTCGAGTTCAGAGCCATCTTCCTGGCCCTTCAGGCCTTCCATCACCTCCTGAGCGACCTCCTGGACTTCATACAGACAGAGAATCAGGTTGCCATGTTCTATGTGAACAAGCATGGGGGTACAGGCTCTTACTCCCTCTGTCAGGACCCTCCACTCCTTTGCAGTGCGCAACCATATCCTTCTGAGAGCGGTGTACTTACCGGGCGAGGACAACTGCCTGGCGGACAGCCTCAGCCAGGTCCTTCAGAATCACGAGTGGCCCCTGACCCAAAAGTGACCCAGAGACATTTCTGCCTCTAGGGAAGATCCTGGCTGGATCTGTTCGCCTCCCTGGACAACTCACAGGGCCTGCTTTATGCATTCTCACCGACTCCTCTGATAGCCAAGTACCTTTTCAAGATCCAGAGAGATTCATGCCTTGGTGATCCTGATTGTGCCCAGGTGGCCCAGGAAGCCCAGGTTCCCTCTGTTGCTCTCCCTGACAGTTGAAACCCCAATACAACTGGGCCGGGACCCGGACCTCCTGTCCCAGGAGGGGGGGGGGGGGCTCCCTGCTACACTCGAACCTGGGGTCCCTAATGCTGACAGCATGGCTGCTGCCCCTTTCGACCTCAACTAGGAGGTTGAGGAAATCCTTCTGGCCACCTGGAAGCCATCCACCAGAAGGGCTTACGCCTTCGAGGAGGTTCTCCGTTTGGTGTGCAGAAAGGAATGAGAACCCGTTCTCCTGTCAAGTAGAGCTCGTGCTGCACCTCTCTTACTCGGGCTTGAAATCTAACTCTGTGAGAGTGCATCTCAGCGCCATAGCAGTTAACCATCACCCTATAGAGGGAAAGCCCTTCTCAGGCCAGGCTTTGGTCTCTAGATTCCTCAGGGGCCTCTGTCTTGCTAACAACAAAGGCTAACACCTTGTAATGAAGACGTGCAGTTTATTCATAAAACAATCACTTATTTGACTTATTTAGAAAGTCAAGTAATTCTTAGTTACACATGAGTAGTTGGAAAAGATAACTAGAAAGCAATTAGAATAATGATAACTAAAAGCACTTAATTACAGAAGAAAAAGATAGCTAGAAAGCTAATTACAGAAGAATAATACTTCACCGAAAGAGTTCTACTTCATCTCCTGTCACACTTCGATTGAATGGATCCCTGATTCAACCAGAGAAGAGAGACTTCTCAATTGGGAGTTTCTCTAGGCAATGCGTCCATTCCTAGAAGAAATCCATCTGTTTCTCTGTCTAGCTGAAAACAGGTACCCATTTTATTAAGTTGCAAGGACAACCAGTTATTTCCTATCATGTGACATACACGTAGTATAGGGTCAGTTATCCATTAAGCACATTCAAGAGAGGCCAGGTGTTTGACAATGCTCAAGGGACACCCCCCCATGGTTTTAGAAGCTCAAAACTTCTACATTATAATTGATGAATTCTTATCCTGTCTACATTGGCTAGGAGAATTGTTTCCAAGGCTAGGTGAATTGTCCTTTTTGTCCTCTTTAATGGGTCTCCATTTGTTTGCTAGGAGAAGGACTCCTAGGTGAATTGTTCTTTTGTCCTCTCTAATGGATCTCCATTCATTTGCTAGAAGAACTCCTCCCTGATCTCCCAGTATCTTTCTGTAGTTATGTAAATTGTTTCAACAGTTTCAAGTACCCCTATTTCAATGGTTTCTTTTACCCCTTACCTACTGTTGAGGCATATTCACTGCTGAGGCATATTCAATAGTGGTATAATCAATAGTCAAATTCATCTGTACCACATTCGGTCCTTTGACCATTGATTGTACCTATAAGATACTGGTAATATTGTAGGGACCCCTCCCTGGTCTTTCAGGTATCCCTCAGGCTAGATGTGTAAGCAGCTTCTCACCAGACTGCAGATACAGCTTTGGTCTCTGGTCTAGCAAGCTGGCTCATGGCTCAGAAGTTCAATTTCCTTGCAAAGTTCAATATTCCTTGCTGATCCAAATAAATCTTTAATTAGTAATACAGCCTCCTACTATCCAAGCTCCCTCTCCACCCTCTGGCAGCTGAATGGGACCTCAATATGGTGCTCTCCCAGCTCAGTAGGCTGCCATTCGAGCCTTTGGCCACCTGAGAGCCCTCTCCTGGAAGGTGGCCTTCTTGGTGGCATTGACGTTTGCTCGCAGAGTGAGCGAGCTGTAGGCCCTGGTGGCAGACCCGCCCTATACCAGGTTCTATATGAACAGGGTGGTGTTTGCATGCACCCTAAATTCCTCCCAAAGGTGATGTCTGCTTTTCACCTCAACCAGGAGGTAGTTTTCCCCACCTTCTTCCCATGGCCGCACGCCAGCAGGGAGGAGGTCGTCTTGCATATCCTGGCTTGCAAAAGGGCCCTGTCCTTTTATTTACAGAGGACCAAGGCCCATCAAAAAGCTCCTCAGCTTTTTATCTCCTATGACCCCAGCAGACTTGGGGCTACCTGTGACCAAGCAAATGCTGTCCACCTGGGTAGCGGACTATATTGACCTCTCTTATGAGAGAGCTGGCCTCTCTTTGGAGAGCTGGATCACCGCTCATCACGTGAGGGCTATAGCCACATTGGTGGCCAATCTACGCGCTGTGCCGGTGCAAGACATCTGTAAGGTTGCCATGTGGTCTTCAGTCATACATTTGCAGCCCACACCTGCTTTGAGAGTGAGTCCTGCAGGGACAATGTCTTTGGCCAGGCAGTGATCAGAAGCATTCTCAGTGTATAGGTAACTCCTGCCCTCCAACCCTTCAGTGTTCAGGTTACTGGAGTTATGGTGATGCTGGACGCTTGAGTCTGCAGAGCCTCTTAGTAGGGACTCGTGTTCTGTAACTCACAACCTCTCTTGTGTTGCCGCTGCTGCTGTCGTGGTTCAGGCCTCGGCAGCCTGGAGCTATGGCGTCCCATATGTGAGGACTGACTTCCTGCTTGTTCCTGGAGAAAGCGTAGTTACTCACCTGTAACAGGTGTTCTCTAGGGACAGCAGGAATCGGTCCTCACAACCCTTCCCCCTCCCCAGGAGTTGCCTCCATTACCTTTTTGTCCTTTGCCTAAGCTATGTCATCTGACTGAGCAAGATGGCACCCTTGGGTGGGAAGGGGACCACGTATGCTTGGTAGCATTTGAAAGCTGGGGAATTGCTTTGCGTGGGCTCCATCGGTGCCGATGTCACCCATATGTGAGGACTGATTCCTGCTGTCCCTGAAGAATACCTGTTACAGGTGAGTAACTACGCTTTTTGGGGCGAGTCCACTCTGTTGCAATCCTGTATCATCTGCAAAAAAGCAAATCCTTTCTCCTGATCCTTCTAATAAGACTGATCTCTGAGGCACTCCAGCATTTAACTTTCTCTCTTCCAAGTGAACTCCATTTACCAGTACCTACTGCCTTTTGTCAGTCAGCTAATTTCTAACCATCACTTCGGGACCCACTTCATTCACGCGTCCCCCCTGTAGGGAACACGATCATCAGTTTTTCTGAAATCCATGTAGACCACGTCCAGCATATGCTCTCTAACAGGTCATCCAATCAAAGAAAGAAATCAGATTTCTTTTAAGCATGACATACATCTGGTAAACCACTGTTGCTTTGGTTCTTCTAACTCACTGGATTTTAGATAGATCACCGTTTGTATTGCCAAATTCCTTATCGTTCCTCCAGCTTAGTCCTCGACGTATGGGTAGTGCACCTCCTCCTGCAGCATGAAGACTGGACCAATCAGATTTCAGCTCCACTGGAACCAGCATACCCTGCAACTCAGGAACTCCAGTGTGTGTCCAATCTTCATGCAGCAGGAGGACGTTAGTGAGCATAGCTGGGCTCACTAGTTAGTCAGATAGTAGTTTTTGTCTATAGCTAACCTTTATTTGGGTCCTATTAGGGCTTCTTTTACTTTTTTGCCAATTAGTACGCTGTCCCTTTAAATTTGTCTGTAATATCTCGGCACTCAGTGGGGGAGGGAGGGGGAACCCGGAGGAAGCTCCCTCTCCTGCTCAGCCTTTGCCGCCTCTGTCTATTCTATTTTGCTTTGGGGGAAGTGGATCTCTGCCCCAGGGCTCTTCGGGGCAGAGCTCCAGTGGCGGCTGTGCTGCAGCTCGTCTCCGGAGGCTTGAGAAGACAGCTGCGTGTGTGCCGGTGAGTTCTTACAGCTGAGGGGAATCTGACTGGCTGCTGAGCCGAGTTCAGTTATTTACTCAGCTGTTCGGGGGGTTCTCACAACCATTGCTCCTGGTTCGGGGGGGGGGGATCCCAGGGGGTCCCGTTTCGCGGCCGCAACGGGTCTCTTTCTCCTCGGGCCCTTCTCCTCAGCGTGAAGGTGCAAAAGCGCGCCAAAACGCTTGCTGGTCTGCCGCGGCCATTTTTTCCCGAGTCGCGGTTTTTTCCTTAGGGTGTCCCGCGGTAGATTTTTGTTTCTTTTACTTTGAGTTTAAGTTTAATTTAAGTTTAATATCAGTGACTTTATTTTTATTTGGTTTATTTTGCTTTTCAGACAGTGTCTTAGCACAATGCTTCATGCAGTGTTTTATGGGGCAGGAGTTGTGAGTTTAATTCCCCCGGTGATCTTCAGAGTGACAGCTGTCTGAGGCACTAACCTCTTTGATTTTTTGATCTCTTATTCTTTAAAAAAAAAAAAAAAAAAAGATATGTATGTATATGAGGGAAAGCAGGCATAACCTCCTTTCACCACGTGCAGGTCAGACCTTTCCTCATTGCTTGCACAGGCTTTCCATTATTAGCGACTGCCCAGTTCCCGCCTGGTACTTCTGGGTCAGTGAGCTGTCGATTCCTCTGCCTTTTTTATCTGCTGTCGGCTGGCTTCGCCAAGCGCTAGGCTCCCCATGTCCACGGGATCTCTTTGCCTCATTTGTGGATCTCGGCGGGGTGCCGACGCAGAGACCGGCGTGTGCCCTCGCTGCGCCTCACTGTCTCGCAGCATGGAACAGCGCCTGGAGCATACTTTACCTGCGACGGCACAGTCGGGTGCCACTTCAGGAGATTTAGAATCGCCGCTAGAGGGACCCTCGGGGCTTTCTCCTAACAGTGGTTCGGCGCCTGTGGCGCAGCTAGGTCTGGGGGAGTCGTTGCCCTTGGAGGATTTTTCTGCAGATTTTGTTTTGCTCCTGCACCAGGCGTTCTGCCGAAGGCGCCAGGTTATGGGAGTGGCGCCTCTACCACCGCAGGGGCTACCCGTCCAGCCCTCTCCGGGAGAGCCTCCATTGTCCGAATGCAGAGCTCCTAAGCGGCCGCGGTTGCACGACCCTGGTTCTACGGAGGCGGACTGGCCTGAGGGGGATGATCCCGAGTTCGATCCGGAGGGGGATGCAGACGGCTTGGAGGAAGGGGAACTTCCGGAGCCGGAGGATCAAGCGAAGTTCCTTATCGTTCCTCCAGCTTAGTCCTCGACGTATGGGTAGTGCACCTCCTCCTGCAGCATGAAGACTGGACCAATCAGATTTCAGCTCCACTGGAATAAGCACACCCTGCAACTCAGGAACTCCAGTGTGTCCAGTCTTCATGCAGCAGGAGGACGTTAGTGAGCGTAGCTGGGCTCACTAGTTATTTAGATAGTATTCTTTGCCTATAGCTAACCTTTATTTAGGTCCTTTTAGGGCTTCTTTACCTTTTTTTCTTATTTAATACGCTGTCCCTTTAAATTTTCACTGTGATTCTCGGCACTCAGTGGGGCCGGGGGAGGAAACCGGAGGAAGCTCCTTCTCCTGCTCAGACCTTGACGACTCTCCGTGTGCTTTTTGACTTTGGGGAAAGTGGATCTCTGCCCCAAGGCTCTTCGGGGCAGAGCTCCAACGAAGGCTGAGCTGCAGCTCGTCTCCAGAGACTGAAGACAGCTGCGTGTGTGCCCGTGACTGATAGCAGCTGAGGGAAGCTGGCCGGCTTTTGAGCCGCGTTCACTCCCTCCCTCAGCTGTTCAGGACAGTCGCAGATATTCAAGGGGGGAAGCGTCCCCGGGGGGGCTCCCGTTTTCGCGCGGCAGCAACGGGCTTATTTTCCTCGGGCCCTTCCCTTCACCGTGAGGCTGCAAAAGCCCGCCAAAACGCTTGCGGGTCGGCCGCGGCCATTTTTTCTCGGTCCGCGGTTTTTTTCTTTCAGTTGCCCCGCGGTAGATTTTTGATTTCCTTTATTTTCCTTTCATTCGAATTTGATTTCAGTGACTTTCTTTTATTGTTATTTGCTTTATTTTGCCTTTGGTGTCTCATTCCCTCGCTGATTTTCTCCGTGGCAGCTGTCTGAGGGAGGTTCTTTTTTCATTGCATTTGCTTTTATTCTTAGGCTTTCTGAAAATAAATAAATAAATAAATAAAATAAAGACACAAAGGGAAGATATGTATGCCTCTGAGGGAAAGCAGGCATAGCCTCCTTTCCTCACTTGCTGGTCAGACCTTTTCTCTTGACCTGCACCGCTTTCCTTTATTGCACACTGCCCAGTTCCCGCTTGGTTCCTCTGGGTCAGTGTGCTGTTGGTTCCCCTATCTTTGTTGGCTGCGGTTGGCTGGCGTTTTAAAACACGCTAAACTCCCCATGTCCACGGGTTCTCTTTGCCTCATTTGTGGATCTCGGCGGGGTGCCGACGCAGAGACCGGCGTGTGCCCTCGCTGCGCCTCACTGTCTCGCAGCATGGAACAGCGCCTGGAGCATTCTTTGCCTGCATCGGCACAGTCTGGTGCCGCATCAGGAGATTTAGAATCACCGCTAGAGGGTCCCTCGGGGCTTGCTCCTAACAGTACCTCGACGCCCGGGGCGCAACTAGCTCTGGGGGAGTCGTTGCCCTTGGAGGATTTTTCTGCAGATTTTGTATTGCTTCTGCATCAGGCGTTCTGTCGAAGGCGCCAGGTTATGGGAGGGGCGCCTCTACCACCGCAGGGACTATCCCTCCAGTCCCCTCTTGGAGAGCCTCCATTGTCCGACATCAGAGCGCCGAAGCGGCCGCGGTTGCACGACCCTGGTTCTGTGGAGGCGGACTGGCCTGAGGGGGATGATCCCGAGTTCGATCCGGAGGGAGATGTAGACGGCTTGGAGGAAGGAGAGCTTCCGGAGCCGGAGGATCAAGCGAGGATTATTCGGGTTTTCCGGCGTGAGGAGCTTCCAGCTCTTGTTTCGGAAGCGCTTCAGACGTTAGGCTTGTCTTCTGCGCCTAAGGCGGAAGAGCCGGACGGCGTAGATCCCATCATTCAAGCTGTTCGTCAGACTCAAGTGGTTTTTTCCACTTCATAAAGTTATTGACCAGATGATTCAGACCGAGTGGGACACTCCTGAGACTGGTCTCAAGGGAGTTAAGATCATGCGTCGTCTTTATCCTATGGCAGAAACGGATTTGGACCGTTTTCGATCTCCCAAGGTCGACGCAGCCGTGTCGGCGGTGACGAAGAAGACCACCATTCCTGTTGAAGGGAGTGCGGCTTTGAGGGAGCCGCAGGACAGGAAGATGGATGGTCTGTTGAAGCAGGCCTTTGAGGCGGATGCGATTGCGTTACAGGCTTCGGTTTGTGGGGCTTGGGTAGCCCGTGCCTGTTTGCGGTGGGTTCAGCGATTTCAGCGTTCTCCATCCTTAGACACTGATACGCTGACGGAACTTCACCGCTTGGAGTCTGGTACGTCTTATTTGGCGGATGTACAGTACGATCTCATCAGAGCTCTCTCCAATAGCATGGCTTCGGTAGTGGCTTCTCGTAGAGCTCTTTGGCTAAAAAATTGGGCGGCCGATGGTTCCTCTAAGTCACGGTTGGGCAAGTTACCTTTTAAGGGTAAACTACTCTTTGGTGAGGATTTGGATAAGTTGGTCAAAGATCTAGGTGAATCCAAAGGCGGTCGCTTACCAGAAGATCGGCCCAAGCGGGGTAGATCCATTCCGGTCACTAGGGGACAATTTCGGGACTTTCGTAGGTTCCGGTCACCCCGTTACGCCAGCGCCCAGCGGGGTAGATATAGTTCCCGGGTGTCCAGTTTTCGCGGATTTCGTGGAGCCAGTCGAGGGTTCACGGCGGGAGGTGCCCCGGGCCCCCGCAAACCCCAATGAAAGACAGCGGGTCCAGGTGGAGCGGCCGATGATCGGAGGACGCCTTCGACATTTTCTCTCCGCTTGGATCCAAATTACTTCCGATCAGTGGGTACTAGACATTATCAAAGACGGGTATGTTCTCGATTTGGCCCGTCCAGTGCTCGACTCCTTTGTAGCGTCTCCCTGTCGAGGGGTTCAGAAGACCTTGCAGGTGCGCCAAACGCTCGATCGGCTTCTTCAACTGGGGGCGGTCATTCCAGTTCCACCAGCGGAATATGGTCTGGGAAGGTATTCCATTTATTTCGTGGTGCCAAAGAAGGGAGGCGATCTGCGACCCATATTGGATCTCAAAGGAGTGAATCGTTGTCTAAGAGTCCCTCACTTTCGGATGGAAACGCTACGGTCTGTCATAGTAGCCGTTCGTCGAGGCGAATTTCTTACGTCCCTCGACCTCACGGAGGCTTATCTCCATATCCCTATTCGAGAAGACCAGCAGAGGTATCTGCGCTTTGCGCTTCCGTGGGGGCATTTCCAGTTTCAGGCTTTACCATTCGGTCTAGCGACCGCACCTCGCGTATTCACCAAGATCATGGTGGTAGTTGCCGCGGCTCTCCGCAAGGACGGGGTGCTGGTTCATCCCTATCTGGACGACTGGTTGATTCGCGGGAAATCGCGCGCAGAGAGCTTGGCAGCGACAGAAAAGGTCATCACTCTCTTACAGTCTCTCGGCTGGGTGATCAACCCACTCAAGAGCCAGGTGGTTCCAACACAGCTTCTCGAATATTTAGGGGTGCAATTCGAGACTTGCCAGGGGTTGGTTTCTCTACCCGAACGCAGGATTTTGACTCTTCAGTCTCTGGTGCGAAAGTTTCGAGAGTCTCCAGCCCCGTCGGCGTGGCGATACCTGCAGTTGTTGGGGACGATGGCATCCTCTCTGGAGGTGGTTCCTTGGGCGCGGTTTCACATGCGGTCCCTCCAGCAAGCCTTACTCCGCCGCTGGTCCAACCAGTCCGATCCGATCCGCTAAACAGGCGTCTGCCTTGCCCGATGTCGGTTCGAAGGGATCTCTCCTGGTGGTTGAATCCGCTCACTCTGCGAGTGGGGATGCCATTGGAGCAGCCGAACTGGATTCCGCTATTAACGGACGCCTGTCTGACGGGCTGGGGTGCTCACTGCGAGGGCCAGTTCGTCCAGGGTCTTTGGTCCCCAGAAGAGAGCGCCTGGTCGATCAACCGGTTGGAGCTTCGAGCCATTCGCTTGGCATTGCAGGGCTTCGAGACTCGGATATCGGCTCGAGCGATTCGGGTGCTCTCAGACAATGCAACGGCCGTGGCCTACATCAACCGGCAAGGGGGAACCGGAAGTGTCGGCCTCGCGGCGGAGGCTCGGACGTTGTTCGAATGGGTAGAGCCTCGCCTGTCAGCCATCTCCGCAGCACATATCGCCGGAAAAAGACAATGTGACGGCGGACTTCCTCAGCAGAGTTCAGGTGGATCCCGGAGAATGGGAGCTACATCCCCGGGTGTTCGCGCAGCTGGTGCTGCGTTGGGGCCAACCACTCATGGACCTGATGGCCACGTGCCGCTCAGCAAAAGCGGCTCGATTCTACAGTCGGCGAAGAGAGCCGATGTCCGAAGGTCTGGATGCTCTGTTGCAGGTGTGGCCTTCCACGGGTCTGCTTTATGTATTCCCTCCATGGCCACTGTTGGGGCGCGTTATTCAACGTATCGAAGCCCACCGGGGTCGGGTGCTCTTAATCGCGCCGGATTGGCCGCGTCGTCCTTGGTATGCCGATCTGATGAGGCTGATCGACGGTCCTCCCTGGAAACTTCCCTTATTACCGGACCTGTTGTGTCAGGGTCCACTTCGCATGCCCCAAGTGGAGAGATTCTCTCTTACGGCTTGGCTATTGAAAGGGCTCGGCTAAGAAAACGCGGTTACTCCCGCTCAGTGGTAGCGACCCTCTTGCAGGCGCGAAAGCGATCCACTTCGCTGGCCTATGTTCGAGTTTGGCGTATTTTTGAGGACTGGTGTTCCAGACACCAGATCAGAGCGGCTACGGCCTCTCTGCCGATAATTCTGGATTTTTTGCAAGACGGTTTTACTAAGGGTCTAGCCGCCAGCTCTTTGCGAGTCCAATTGGCGGCTCTGTCTTGTTATCGCGGTAAAGTGCAGGGCGTGGCTTTAGGGGCGCATCCGGATGTAGTTCGTTTTTTGCGTGCTGTGTCTAGGCTACGGCCAGCCCGTAGAGTATCGGTTCCCGCGTGGGATCTTAATTTAGTGCTACGTGCCCTAAGTGCAGCTCCTTTTGAGCCGCTCTCTGGTAGTTCGGTAAAGGATTTGACTCTTAAAACGGTGTTCCTAGTGGCTATATGTTCCGCACGCCGTATTTCCGAACTCCAGGCTCTTTCTTGCAGGGAGCCTTTTCTGTCTTTCTCGCCTAACAAAGTGGTTCTGCGGCCTGTGCCATCTTTCTTGCCAAAGGTGACTTCTCCTTTTCACTTGAATCAGGTTGTTTCTCTTCCGGTTTTTTCGGAGTCCGAAGGGCATGCTTCTGATCGTGGTTTGAGTCGGTTGGACCTCAAAAGAGTTCTCCGCCGTTATTTACGAGTTACAAATGATTTTCGTAAATCAGACCACTTGTTTGTGCTGTTTGGTGGTCCTCGTAAAGGGGAAGCGGCAGCGAAGGCTTCTATTGCCAGATGGATTAAAGAGGCGATTGGTTCGGCTTACATATTGCACGGTCGGTCTCCGCCGCCGGGACTGCGGGCTCACTCTACGAGAGCACAAGCGACATCCTGGGCGGAATTCAGTCTGGTTTCCCCGGTAGATATTTGTAAAGCGGCCACGTGGTCGTCTTTGCACACTTTCAGTAAACATTATCGTCTTGATGTTTTGGCGGCGAGCGATGCTGGCTTTGGTGCTGCGGTTCTGCGTGCCGGCTGGCACAATCCCACCCGTTAGGCTGCTTTGATACATCCCATACGTCGAGGACTAAGCTGGAGGAACGATAAGGAAATAGTAATTACACTTACCTGGTAATTGTAGTTCCTTGAGAGACGACAGCTTAGTCCTCCTGCCTCTCCCTGGTTTCTTTTCGCACGGCACGCCTTGGATGAAGAAGACGATTTTTCCAGGTGAGTGCGTTTCATGTTACTTTCTTTTCTCTCTAAGTTTTTCGCTGTGGCAGGAGCGGGACTTTCCGTTCCGGTTGGTTATAATTTTTAGTATGTGGCCTACGCCACCAGTTGATTTCAAAAAAAAAAAAAAAAAAAAAAAAAAAAAAAAAAAAAAAAAAAAAACCCAGTTAGGTGGCGGAATATATTTCCTATGAGAGCAGTTTTACTAAAGGTTAGCTATGTGTTTGAGTTTGCTTTGTCAGTAGTTCACTGGAGTTCCTGAGTTGCAGGGTGTGCTTATTCCAGTGGAGCTGAAATCTGATTGGTCCAGTCTTCATGCTGCAGGAGGAGGTGCACTACCCATACGTCGAGGACTAAGCTGTCGTCTCTCAAGGAACTACAATTACCAGGTAAGTGTAATTACTATATTATTCGGGTGTTCAGGCGTGAAGAGCTTCCGGCTCTTGTTTCGGAAGCGCTTCAGACGCTAGGTTTGGCCTCTACGCCTAAGGCGGAGGAGGCGGACGGAGTAGATCCCATCATTCAGGCGGTACGACAAACTCAGGTGGTTTTTCCCATTCATAAAGTTATTGACCAGATGATTCAGGCTGAGTGGGACACTCCTGAGGCTGGTCTCAAGGGAGTTAAGATCATGCGTCGTCTTTATCCTTTGTCGGAAACGGATATGGAGCGTTTTCGATCTCCCAAGGTCGACGCAGCCGTGTCTGCGGTGACGAAGAAGACCACCATTCCGGTGGAAGGGAGTGCGGCTTTGAGGGAGCCGCAGGACCGGAAGATGGACGGTCTGTTGAAGCAGGCCTTTGAGGCGGATGCGATTGCTTTACAGGCTTCCGTTTGTGGGGCTTGGGTAGCCCGTGCCTGTTTTCGCTGGGTTCAGCGATTTCAGCACGCTCCTTCCTTGGACTCTGATACGCTGACGGAAATTCACCGCTTGGAATCCGGTACGGCGTATTTGGCGGATGTCCAGTACGATCTCATCAGGGCTCTCTCCAATAGCATGGCATCGGTAGTGGCCTCACGGAGAGCTCTTTGGTTAAAAAATTGGGCGGCCGATGGTTCCTCCAAGTCACGGTTAGGCAAATTGCCTTTTAAGGGTAAATTGCTCTTTGGTGAGGATTTGGATAAGTTGGTCAAAGATCTCGGTGACTCCAAAGGCGGTCGCTTACCGGAAGATAGACCCAAGCGGGGTAGGTCAATTCCGGTCGCTAGGGGTCAATTTCGGGACTTTCGTAGGTTCCGGTCACCCCATTATGCGAGCTTCCAGCAGGGTAGATATAGTTCCCGGGCGTCGAGTTTTCGCGGATTTCGAGGAGCCAGTCGAGGGTTCTCGGCGGGGGGTTCCCCGGGCCCCCGCAAACCCCAATGAAAGACAGCGGGTCCAGGTGGAGCTGCCGATGATCGGAGGATGTCTTCGACGTTTTCTCTCCGCTTGGATCCAAATTACTTCCGATCAGTGGGTTCTCGACATTATCAGAGACGGGTATGTTCTCGATTTGGCCCGTCCGGTGCTCGACTCTTTTGTAGCGTCTCCCTGTCGAGGGGTTCAAAAGACCCTTCAGGTGCGCCAAACGCTCGACCGTCTTCTTCAGCTGGGGGCGGTCATTCCAGTTCCGCAAGCGGAATATGGTCTGGGAAGGTATTCCATTTATTTCGTGGTGCCAAAGAAGGGAGGCGATCTGCGGCCCATATTGGACCTCAAAGGAGTGAATCGTTGTCTGAGGGTTCCCCACTTTCGGATGGAGACTCTACGATCTGTCATAGTGGCCGTTCGCCGAGGCGAATTTCTCACGTCCCTCGACCTCACGGAGGCTTATCTCCATATCCCTATTCGGGAAGACCAGCAGAGGTATCTGCGCTTCGCGCTTCCGTGGGGTCATTTCCAGTTTCAGGCATTGCCTTTCGGTCTAGCGACCGCACCTCGCGTATTCACCAAGATCATGGTGGTGGTTGCCGCGGCTCTCCGCAAGGACGGGGTGCTGGTTCATCCCTATCTGGACGACTGGTTGATTCGCGGGAAATCTCGCGCAGAGAGCTTGGCAGCGACGGAAAAAGTCATCACGCTCTTACAGTCTCTCGGCTGGGTGGTCAACCCACTCAAGAGCCATGTGGTACAGACACAGATTCTCGAATATCTGGGGGTGCAATTCGAGACGTGCCGGGGGTTGGTTTCTCTACCCGAACGCAGGGTGTTGACTCTTCAGTCTCTGGTTCGAAGGTTTCGAAGATCTCCAGCCCCGTCGGCCTGGCGATACCTGCAGTTGTTGGGGACGATGGCGTCCTCCCTGGAGGTGGTGCCTTGGGCGCGTTTTCACATGCGGTCTCTCCAGCGGGCCTTACTCCGCCGCTGGTCCAACCAGTCCGATCCACTGAGCAAACGTCTACCTTGCCCGATGACGGTTCGGAAGGATCTATCCTGGTGGTTGAATCCGCTCACTCTGCGAGTGGGGATGCCATTGGAGCAGCCGGACTGGGTTCCCCTCTTAACGGACGCCTGCCTGACGGGCTGGGGCGCTCACTGCGAGGGCCAATTCGTCCAGGGGCTATGGTCCCCAGAGGAGAGTGCCTGGTCGATCAACCGATTGGAGCTTCGAGCCATTCGCTTGGCATTGCAAAGCTTCGAGGCTCGGATATCGACTCGAGCGATTCGGGTCCTATCCGACAATGCAGCGGCCGTGGCCTACATCAACCGACAAGGAGGAACCGGAAGCGTCGGCCTGGAGGCGGAGGCTCGGACGTTGTTCGAGTGGGTAGAGCCTCGTCTGTCAGCCATCTCCGCAGCACATATCGCCGGAAAAGACAATGTGACGGCGGACTTCCTCAGCAGAGTTCAGGTGGATCCCGGAGAATGGGAGCTACACCCCCGGGTTTTCGCGCAGCTGGTTCAGCGTTGGGGTCAACCACTCATGGACCTAATGGCCACGTGCCGCTCAGCAAAAGCGGCTCGGTTTCTACAGTCGGCGAAGGGAGCCGATGTCCGAAGGCCTGGATGCTCTGTTGCAGATTTGGCCCTCCACGGGTCTTCTCTATGTATTCCCTCCGTGGCCCCTGCTGGGGCGCGTTATTCAGCGTATCGAAGCCCACCGGGGTCGGGTGCTCTTGATAGCGCCGGATTGGCCGCGTCGTCCTTGGTATGCCGCTCTGATGCGGTTAGTCGACGGTCCTCCCTGGAAACTTCCCTTAGTGTCGGACCTGTTGTGTCAGGGTCCACTCCGCATGCCGCAAGTGGAGAGATTCTCTCTTACGGCATGGCTATTGAAAGGGCTAGGCTAAGAAAACGCGGTTACTCCCGATCGGTTGTAGCGACTCTCTTACAGGCGCGCAAGAGATCCGCTTCGCTGGCCTATGTTCGGGTTTGGCGTATCTTTGAGGACTGGTGTTCCAGAAACCAGATCCGAGCGGCTACGGCCTCTCTGCCGGTAATACTGGATTTTTTGCAAGACGGTTTTACTAAGGGTCTCGCCGCCAGTTCTTTGCGGGTCCAATTGGCGGCTCTGTCTTGTTATCGCGGTAAAGTTCAGGGCGTGGCTTTAGGTGCGCATCCTGATGTGGTTCGTTTTTTGCGTGCTGTGTCTAGGTTACGGCCAGCCCGTAGAGTATCGGTACCCTCGTGGGATCTTAATTTAGTGCTGCGTGCTCTAAGTGCAGCTCCTTTTGAACCGCTTTCTGGTAGTTCGATGAAGGATTTGACTCTTAAGACGGTGTTTCTAGTGGCGATATGTTCCGCACGCCGTATTTCCGAACTCCAGGCTCTGTCTTGCAGGGAGCCTTTTCTGTCTTTCTCCGCTAACAAAGTGGTTCTGCGGCCTGTTCCATCCTTCTTGCCAAAGGTGACTTCTCCTTTTCACTTGAATCAGGTTGTTTCCCTTCCGGTTTTTTTCGGAGTCCGAAGGGCATGCTTCTGATCGTGGTTTGAGTCGGTTGGACCTCAAAAGGGTTCTGCGTCGCTATTTACGAGTTACCAATGATTTTCGTAAATCAGACCACTTGTTTGTGCTGTTTGGTGGTCCTCGCAAAGGGGAAGCGGCAGCGAAGGCTTCTATTGCCAGGTGGATTAAAGAGGCGATTGGTTCGGCTTATATTTTGCACGGTCGAACGCCGCCGCCTGGACTGCGTGCTCACTCTACGAGAGCACAGGCGACGTCCTGGGCGGAATTCAGTTTGGTTTCGCCGGTAGATATTTGTAAAGCGGCCACGTGGTCGTCTTTGCACACTTTCAGTAAACATTATCGTCTTGATGTCTTGGCGGCGAGTGATGCCGGTTTTGGTTCCGCGGTTCTGCGTGCCGGCTGGCACAATCCCACCCGTTAGGCTGCTTTGATACATCCCATACGTCGAGGACTAAGCTGGAGGAACGATAAGGAAATAGTAATTACACTTACCTGGTAATTGTAGTTCCTTGAGAGACGACAGCTTAGTCCTCCTGCCTCTCCCTGATTTCTTTTCGCACGGCACGCCTTGGATGAAGAAGTCCGTATTCCCAGGTGAGTGCATTTCATTTTGTTGTCCTTTCTTTCGATCCAATGTTTTTCTTTTTGTCTCTACGTTTCTGCTGTGGCAGGGGCGGGACTTCCGTTCCTGTTAGTCATAATTTTGGTTTGTGGGCTACGCCACCAGTAGTAAAAAAAAAAAAGAAAAAAAAAAAAAGAAAGAAAACCACAAGCTCAGTACCTGTTAAGGAATATATTTCCTGTGAGGGCGATTTTACTAAAGGTTAGCTACGTGTTTGAGTTTGCTTTGTCAGTAGTTCACTGGAGTTCCTGAGTTGCAGGGTATGCTGGTTCCAGTGGAGCTGAAATCTGATTGGTCCAGTCTTCATGCTGCAGGAGGAGGTGCACTACCCATACGTCGAGGACTAAGCTGTCGTCTCTCAAGGAACTACAATTACCAGGTAAGTGTAATTACTATTTTTATGCTTTTCCTTTAACCCTGTCACTCACTAGCTCACTGACTAGGCACAGACACTTTGGTAAATACAATATGCTTTTATTAAAATAAGTCCTTTTAGAATAATAAGTAAAAGTTAAGCATCAATACATCACCGGATTATTGTAGCTTCACTCCAGTAGGTCGGGGGACTCTTCAGCGATCACTTAGAGGAAATCCGGGAGACCACAGAAACACGTCTGTCTCGTCTGTCAGTAGAAGTCCCGTTTTCCTGCTGAAAGTCCCCCTGTTAAATACCTAACTAATGTCGTGCTTGCTGCATGCCATTACAATCCATAGGTTAACATGCAGCATGCTCAAATCAGGATTGGCTAGGGTTAATGCTGTACCAGTGGTCTACTATTGTAGGGTATCAGCTGTCTATGAGTCATTCATTCAGTTCTGTCTGGTTAAAACTGCCTGCTTGCCCAGAGATTTTGACCTAAAGTAACCCCAAGCTTTGATCTCTGGGCTAGCAAGCTGGCTCATCATGATTCCTCAGTTGATTTCTCACATGCAGAATGGCTCAAGAGTTCAATTTCTTTGCAAAGTTCAATATTCCTTGCTGATCCAAATAAATCTTTAATTAGTAATACACCGTTTTAGCGTTTCTCTTTGTTTTTCCCACCACTGAGCTAAGGTTTACAGGCCTGTAGTTCCCCACCTTGTCTCGGTCGATTTTTATGAAATGGGATCACAACTCTTCCCCCCCCCCCCCCCCCCGCCAGTCCCGTGGAACTGCTCCTGTCTTCATAGTTCTGTTCAATATCGTCCTGCTAGACCTGTCCAGACAAATGAGGTGAGTTCTCCTCCCAGCAGATTAGTGGAGACAACCAAAGAAAAGCCCAGGTTTCAATAACATCACTCCTATGCCTCTATTTGCCTCAGCTACCAGAGGTCTTTTCAGTATTTCTTTGTCTACAGCAGATGGTGGATGGATTTTCTCCTCTCAAGAAAATCTGAAGATTGAGAGGAAAAGATGGATTAAACGCTTGTGAATAACCACCTTTAGGGTGACTCACTTGATTGCAACATGGGAGGTTTCACTAGATTCTGGGTTTTTTTTGGTAGCCATAAGAGGAGGGAAAATTTGGTTCAGCTCCACGTGCTTATGATGATAACCTTTTTGAACAGCCAGAAATTAGGATTTGAGGGAGTTCAGTGCCCTCACACAACCTTGGCACCCCCTCCCTCCTGCTCTCTCACGAAGATTGGAGAAGGCTCTCGGAGGGATCTGCCCACCAGCCACCTAAACACAGTGCTGTAAAGCCAGTAAAACTGTTTCAGGTGAGTAGAGCTGAGCCCAGCACGGATCCTGTGCCTGGGGCTCTCAAGGAGCAAGTATCAAGGCTTAACCTAGTCGTTGTCCTTGTTGGGGGCTCCCAATTCCGTCTTTCTTGGATGCAATTTGGGGTGGACTGCTGGTGACTGTTGGTGCAGTGTGGGGTTTCCTGCCATTTTCTGCATGCATTAGTAGCATTTTTACCTATTGTGCGCCTGGCGGTTGAGCGCTCCTTGCATGTGTTCGCCTAAGTGGCTGCAATGTGCGTTCCTTCCCTAGCGCCTGTAACACGTATTGCAATAAAAGCACAGTTAACACTTGCCTTTTGGGACACCGTGGCCTTAGTATGCACTGTTGTGATACTTGCCTTAACTCTGTCTTCTTCCAGGAAATGTTTGACCTGTGACACGCAAGGTGCCTCATCTCTGGATTTTGGACTCTGCTCTTCTTGCATGGCAGCTTCTGAATCGTCCCTGGAGGGCCGGTTCCCCCCCTCCCCCTGTCGGGGGATGCTGTTAGTTCAGCCTTACCTGCCTTAGGGCAGGAGGTGACAGATGACGCTATGGGTAAGGAGGGTCTGACGACTGTGCTGTGAGCTGTTCCTCGTCCTCTCTGGGGTCTGCAGCAGTTGTGCCCCCTGGTGTTTGGGATCATTGCCAAGAGGAGATCTTCTGGACTTCAGATTGTCCTCCCTGGAATCTCTTTCATTTTTATAGCAGGCCTGGTTCTTCTGGTGTGGATATTTGTACCCTGAGGCCTCTGGCTGAGTGTGGAAGCCCTGTTTGATTGCCTTTGGCTAAGCATCCCTAGTGAGGGGTGCCACTTGGAGATGGGGAACAACTAGGAGCTGTCTGAGATTTTGACTATGACTTGGATTCAGATGACTCTGTACTGGGCTGTGATGTGAATGAAGTACTCTTGCCTTCAGAAAATTGTGGAGAGGCTGGAGTGATCCGCCTATTCTCCAGGAACAAGCAGGAAGTCAGTTCTCACATATGGGTGACGTCGGCACCGACGGAGCCCTCGTGTGGAGCAATTCCCCAGCTTTCAAAGAAAGCCTTTGGGATTGCATCGCGCATGCGCGGTCCCCTTCCCACCTTAGGGTGCCATCTTGCTCAGTCTCCCTTTCTCTGCGGAGCCCAACGGACGTTGTCCATAATTCCTCGCGGAAAAAGTGTGTCAAAACTTAGAAGAAATTTTGGATCTTTGACCGGTTCGTCGCCAGTTCCCCTTCCCGCCTTCGGCTCAGTACACCAGTATCGAGTCCAGTCAATTTTTTGCGTTTTTGTCTAAGGACTAACTAGCGTTCGCGTTCTTTTTTTTATTTTCACTGGCAGCCCGGTCTTTCAACCTTGCAAGGGCCCTTTTTCCCCCGATGGCTGCCAGCGGGTTTAAAAAGTGTGATCAGTGTGAGAAGTTAATGTCCCTCACCGACACACATGACTGCTGTCTCCGATGCCTCGGGCCTGACCATGACCCGAAGGTCTGTGGCCCGTGTGGGAAAATGTCCTCTAAGGCACTTCGAAGTAGGCAGCAGCAGCGTAAAAGGATTTTCTCGGAGTCCGCATCCTCCCGGATCCAGACCTCATCAGAAGCCTCGACATCTCGGGGGCTGTCTGAACCCGAGCAGCGTCGGGGGGTCTTCTGAACGGGGGTTTCCCTCCTGGGAACACCGGAGGAAGAAGAAACCCGTGAAGGCGTAGTCATTGGATGCCTCCGATCGCCCTGGGCCCTTGAAAGCCAGGTCGCGGAGTCCTGACCACTGCCCCGGGTCCTCGGAGTCGGAGCGGCCTGCGAAGTTGCCTCGCACAGAGCTGGAGACGCTAAGGCGGGTAAGTGCTGTTGTCCTCGGTTGGGCCTGACGACGTCGGGACACGGGCCGGAGGCTGCGGAGTCTTCTGAGCTCGGTCTCAGGATGACGGCCCTGGAGCACAGCATGTCTGCCTTCATGGAGCAGCAGCGGGCACTGATAGCCGATCTCACCGGTCCATCCGCCCCGACCACCGGGACCTCGACGTCCAAGTCAACCCAGGAGGCCGAGCCGATCCTTGATACTCTTCGGACTCGAGTCGATCCTCGGCCAAGGTCTCCCTCGACCTCCTGCTCGGGACCGAGGTCGTCAATGCCGGTGCTCTCGGCGTCGGGGCGGTTGGGGCCGAAGCCCTCGCAGCCGGAGCCCCTCGATTCCTCCTCAGAGGGATCGGCATGGGAGACGGAAGATGAGGAGTCCCCTGACACCCATCGGACCCAGTATGTCCCATCAGACTCACCGGGTTCGGAGCCTCGGAGAAGGTTCCCTCCGGAGGATATCTGGTTCTCGGACTGTCAGGGACATGGCCAAGGCTTTGGCATTCCCGGCAGATGCCAAGGAGGAGCCTCGAGCTGAAGAGCTCGATGCCCTCCAGTATGACTTTCCCCTGAGGGAAGCCCTTACTGCGCCAGTTCCTCCGATGCTGGAACGACTGATACTCCGCATGTGGGAGTCACCGGCCTCAATGCCGGTTCTATGCAAGCGGGTCGATTCCATCTATCGAGTCCGCAAGAGCCCTGGGTTCCAAAAGGCACAGCTTCTGCACAACTCCATGGTTGTGGAATCGGCCATGCATGGGCTTAAGAGCCAGAAAACGCACTCCTCGGTGCCTCCTGGCTGGGAGGCCCGGAACCTGGACGCCCTCAGCAGAAAATGCTTCCAGGGCTCGATGCTTTCATGCCGTGTCCAAACCTACCAGCTGTACATGGGCATGTACTTGAGGGACCTGGCAAAGGAGATTGCTGGGTTCTCAGCTGGACTCTCCGAGGCACCCTTGCAGCGCTTTAATGCCTTGTCCACTGGGATTCAGGAGTGCTTGAAGTTCATATCTCGAGCGGCCTATGATGGCTTCGAGACTTCATCCCGAATAGCCGTGGCTGGCATCGGTGCACGCCGCCAGGCCTGGCTAATGTCATCGGATCTGGAGCCATGAGTTCAGGACTTGGTCGATGTCCCTTGCCGAGGTGACAACCTCTTTGGCAAACCCATGACTGAGAAGGCTGCTGAGCTCGAGTCCGAGTACTTGACCCGGACAAGACTCTCAAAGAAGACTTCTGCCCCTTCTAAGAAGAAGGGCTCAGGTAAAAAGCCGTTTTTCCCCAGGAAGGGTACTGCTTACCGCAACTACCCCATTTACTAGGCCACCCCAGCTCCCATCAGGGGCAGCAGGCCAAGGGACAGGGGCATGGCCTGTGTAAGCAGAAGGCCCCCAAGCCCCAGGCTCCGGCTCCTACCCAGCTGGGAGGGGTTTTTTGACTCCCATGTCATAGTCTCTCTTCCGCCAGTTGTAAGGTCTTGCACAGGAGGCAGGCTAACCCTGAATGCTCACAGGTGGCCAGCCATCACCTCAGATATCTGTGTCCTGCAAATAGTCCAAAGGGGTTATTTGCTTCACTTCAGCCAGATACCACCCTCCTTCTTTCCAGGAGAACCTCTCAGACCCCCTCTTCACAGGGACCTCCTCTTGCAGTTGACAGGTCTTCTAGAAGATCAGGCGATGGAACCTGCAGGGCAAGGGCTTCTACTCCAGATATTTTTTCATACCAAAGAGAACAGGAGGCCTCAGACCCATCCTCGACCTCAGAAACTTAAACAAGGTCCTGGTGAGGGAAAAGTTGAAGATGCTTTCACTTGGAATGTTGCTGCCTTACCTCCACCAGGGAGATTGGCTATGCTCCTTAGACCTGAAGGGTGCCTATACACACATCCTCATACACCCAGACCACAGACAATATCTTAGATTTGTAGTGGGAGGAAGACATTTCCAATACAGGAATCTACCCTTTGGTCTAGCCTCTGCTCCCAAAGTGTTTACAAAATGCCTGGCTGTAGTAGCGGCCTTCCTCAGAAGTCAAGGAATTTTTGTCTTTCCTTACCTGGACGACTGGCTCATCAGGGGCCAGTCACCTCAGGAGGCCCAACAGGCCGCTTCTCGCACCATCAACCTGTTGCAACATCTGGGTTTTGTCATAAACTACGCAGTGTCAACTTTGCTCCCCTCTCAAAACTTAGAGTTCATAGAAGCACGGCTGGACACCATTCAAGCGAAGACTTACCTGCCGGAGGACAGGGCACAGAGGCCGCTGGCCCTGGCACAACAGTTCAGGCGCAGCACTCAGGTCTCAGCGAGACACTTCTTGTGCCTTCTGGGCCACATGGCCTCCACGGTGCGTGTGACCCTGAATGCCCGTCTCCACATGAACAGCTCAATGGTGCCTCAGAGATCAGGGGACTCAGGCCTCTGGCAGCCTCAGAGACAAGATAACAGTATCCAAATGACTGGTAAAGTCGTTACAGTGGTGGTGTCAGCCACCCAACGTGCTCAAGGGAGTGCTTTTTCAGACTCCCCCACACACAAGGGTGCTGACGACGGATGCCTCCTTGCTGGGCTGGGGAGCCCATTGCCAAGGATCCTGCACTCAGGGCTTATGGTCTCCTCAGGAGTCTGCTCACCAAATCAACCTCTTAGAGCTGAGGGCGATCCGCCTAGCTCTCCGAGCCTTTCGTCATGTCCTCTCACATCAGTCTGTATTGATAGAGACGGACAACCAGGTAGCAATGTTCTACATGAACAAGCAGGGAGGTACGGGGTCTCGTTTCCTATGTCAGGAGACACTGGACCTCTGCTCCTTTGCCATCAGGCAGGGTGTGCCTATCAAAGCAGTGTACCGGCCTGGGCAGGAGAACTACCTAGCAGACAAGCTAAGCAGGATTCTCCAACCTCACGAATGGCAACTGGATCCAGGGGTGGCCCAGTGGGTTTTTCACCGCTGGGGACATCCGACCATAGATCTATTTGCCAGTCCGCAAAATCACCAGTTGCCCAGATTTTGCTCCAGACAGCTACATCCTTGGAGGGTGGCTGCAGATGCTTTCCTGATTTCCTGGTCAGGGGGCCTCATGTATGCGTTTCCTCCCACGCCTCTGATGGCCTGGACTCTGTTTAAAATCCTTCGAGACAAGGCCTCTGTCATTCTGGTAGCCCCCAGATGGCCAAGATAGCCTTGGTTTCTGCTTCTTCTCCAGCTCGCAGTGGAAACCCCACTCCCACTGGGGATGCAGCCCGACCTCCTGTCCCAGGAGCAGGGCTCTCTTTTGCACCCCAACCTCAGGTCCCTCAACCTGATGGCATGGTAGTGCTGGCTCCTCACCTCCTACATCGGAATGTGGAAGAAGTGTTACTGGCCTCAAGGAGGCAGTCCACTAGGAAATCCTACGCTTTGAAGTGGCGTAGATTTGTGGTGTGGTGTAGCCAACAAAGTGAAAACCCTTTCTCTTGCCTTGTACCAGTGGTGTTGCAGTACCTGCTTCACCTCTCAGAATTAGGTCTCAGGTCTAACTCTGTCAGGGTCCACCTGAGTGCTTTGTCAGCAAATGACTTGCCAGTGGAGGGGCAACCTCTTTTGGCTCACCTCCTGGTATCCAGATTCCTCAGAGGTCTGCTTCTGCTGAAACCCCCAGTTCATCCTCCGGCAACTGAGTGGGATTTGAATGTAGTCTTAGAGCAGCTTACTCGCCCACCTTTTGGGCCGATGTCCTCTTGCCATCTGCGCTTCCTCTCCTGGAAGGTGTTCTTCCTGGTGGCACTCACATCAGCCAGATGTGTGAGTGAGCTGCAAGCTCTAGTAACGGATAGACCTTACACGAGGCTTTATAGGAATAGGGTGGTCCTCAGCACTCACCCCAAGTTCCTTCCAAAGGTGGTCTCTTCTTTCCACCTCAGCCAGGAGGTGATTCTTCTGACTTTCTTTCCCAGGCCGCATTCCAGCCGGGCAGAGGCAGTCCTGCATACCCTGGATTGTAAGAGGGCGTTGTCCTTCTACCTGGAGCGTACGAAGGGACATCGAAGGGCGACTCAGCTCTTCGTCTCGTATGACCCCAGTAAGCTGGGGTTCCTTATCGTTCCTCCAGTTTAGTCCTCAACCTCTGGGTAGTGTACCACCTCCTGCAGCTTGGAGACTGGGCATGTCAAAAACTCATGACATCACTGGATATAGCCTGCTGGTCTCTCCCATCAGCTCCCAGTGTGTCCAGTCTCCATGCAGCAGGAGGACGTAGTAAGCCTAGCTTCTGGGCTCACTTGGGGAACAGATAAGGAGCATTTAGTGTGACAAATTCTATTCTGATTTTACTTTTGATTTTTACCTTTAATTTTACTTTTAATTCAGTTATCTTTGGTTAATTGGCAATCAGGGATTAGTTCCCTTTAGTTGTTAGGAGCAAATTTCCTTATATTTACAGTAATTTTAAATTTGAGCCTGGCTCTTTAAATTAGTAGCAGCTCTCGCCTTTCCTCCTTGTCAGTTATTTTCACTTACTGCAGGCATTCGCCGGTGCGGATCTTTCTCCCTTGACGGTACGGGAGAGAGCTCTGGGACCCGTACAGCCACACTTAAGCTATGTGAGACGGAGCCTCTCTGTTGCTGCGGGATTTTACTTTTACTCTGTGGAACTGGCTGAGCGGTCCTTGCCGTGGCTGCCGGGCGCAGCAGCGCGGATTGAGGATCGAATGAATTCAAGGTGGTAGGAGCAGGCTGCGTGGCTTTCGGCCCTGCAGATAAGGCCTTCGGGCTCTGTCGGTCTGTTGAAGCCTCCTTTTTGCAGCGGCTGTTGTTCTTGGCGCCAAAATTCGTTGGCAAAGAGGCGGTCATTTTCTCTCTAGGTATTTGGACCGTATGGCGAGAGTTGCAGTGAGCTGCCTGTGTGAGGAAGATGACAGGCAGAATAGCTAGATTTTTAGGTCTAGTGTTTTTTCTTTCTTTTGTTTGTAGGTTTTTTGAGGCTCGGGGGGTTCCTCAGCCTTAAGGGGGCTGTTGTCAGTCCTATTTATTTTTACGTTTATTCTTAGTTTTATAGGACAGCAGTTTTGGCATTGATCTCTGATGCCACATGTTCTTTTCCTCCTAATCATGTCTGAGGAGCATTTGTTAAGTCCCGGGATATTAGGCAAATTGCCATCTTTTAGGTTCTTCAAGAGCAGAGCCCTAACTTGTAGTTGGAAGGAGGGACAGGCTGGAAGTGTGCTTGAGACAGTAGCTCTTTTTTGTATTCACAAATGCCTGTGGTTTCACAGGGACAGGTTTAGGATATCAAAAAAAAATAAATATATATATATAATCATAATAACAGTTAAACTGTCAACCAAGAAGGGCCTGTGCTACGGTCTATGGCCACCAGAGGGCAGCTGGTACACTCAATAGTGCCTTTCTGTGACCGTGTGTATGCAGCCATCATCAGATTGATCTCTGCAAGTCAGGGAAGAAATAACCACAGGGCCACCTCATGGGCACTCGGGGGTTAGTGACTAAACAAGCAACTGTAATGTTCTGTAAATCAAGATTATATAACCAAGATTTAAAGCTCTTAACTTCTGTATTGTTTGTCGGGCTCTGGTGCCCTAAAGGCCACCGGATGACAGCGTTGCTCATGAATCACATATAGTATTCAGTGCCCCCATCCCTGGGGGGGGGGGGGGGGTAAAATACGAAATCGTATTCCTCATCAGGTTCACACAGGCAGCAACCTCTAAGAGCTCCACTTGCAAGGTTGTCGGTGTATCCCACTGCTATTTCTCTGACTGCAGGAAGGCCGAGGGTGGGGGGGGGCCTGTGTGTTTCATAGCTCCACTTAGCATGCCTTTCCCAGGAAATTCTCATCTATTTCTAGAGCCTGTGCTGTCAGAGCAGGGCTTTAAGCACTTTGCAGGGGCACTGACCCGTCTGTGCCATCTTGTTAAAGGGCCCGTGCTGAGGGTGAAGAGAAGGACGTCTAGGTAGCACAGTCTGGGGCTTAGCGCTCCAGGGCACTGGAAGGTTTCATAGAGGAAGTCAATACTCTGTGTATGCTCCATGCATTCAGCCTATGTTCAAGCGTGCTCACTGCACTGTGTTTGGGTGACAGGTGCTGGGTCACCCGTATATGTAGATGTGCATTTTGTATGTGCTCACAATTGCTTAGGCATAATTTTTGGGTGCACTCTTTGCAGAGTGAGACTGCATTTCTTTGCTCAGACTGTATTATCAGACTAAGGTAATTTCTCCAGTAATGGGGGGATGTCGATTGTAATAAAGTGCGTGAGGTCCTCATAGTGTTACATGGGGTTGGAGATGCAGTCGTGGGATCTGCTGTGGAGTGAGCCGTCCGGAGGAGCTACAGTGTTACAGTCACCAATTTCCCTTTCTCTTTGGGCTTTGCTCCCAGATCCTAGCCCCTCTTTCTCTCTGAGGTCCAGGACGTAAGGTCCCCGGCCCACTGGACAATCTATTCTCAGCCTTTTCTCAATGCTGGCAGATGGACTGGGAGAGCGAGAAAGGAAGACCAGGGACCAGCACCAGCTCTGATGTCTCTCCACTGCCAGTGTTTGCTACGGTCACATATTCCCAGTCATTTATTTATTTGAGTATACTGATTGCCTACAGGTCAGGGTGGCATACAGTTGATTACAGTATTTCTATTTCCCTTGTCCCTGAAGGGCTCACAATTTATGTTTTGGTACCTGAGGCAGAGGGTTAAGTCGCTTAACGAAGGCCAGAAGGACCACCTGTGGGACCAGAAACCCCAGTTTTTATGGCCCAAGGTTGGTGATCTCGATTGGAATTCAAACCCTTGGTCCTCTGGCAACTTGCCTCAACCACTAGGCCGCACTGCTCCGTGTGAGCTAGCCATAGGGCCAGGCGCGCAGCCTGTTACTTCCAAGGCAGAGACCTTGGGGAGGTTCTGTTCATAAGGATACGAGAAATGCCATACTGGGTCAAGCCAGGCTCTTTCAGGTCCAGTATCCTGTTTCCTAGGGTAGCCAATCCAGGTCCTAAGGACCTGGCTGGTTTCCTAAAAGACAAATAGGCTACTCAATGCTTGTATTGGGGCAAGCGGTGGATTCATGTATGCTCATATTTTAAGGGTTCCGTTGCATGTACAACAGATGTGACGCTCTGTTGGGTTTTGTGCCTTGTAGAACATCTTGAATTGGTGAAAGTTGGTATAAAAAAAAAATTATAATTTTCCAGCTTCTCTCTAATAAAAGGTTATGGACCTTTCCTCCGGGAGCTTGGCCAAAAACTTTGTTAAACTCCGCTACGTTCGGAGATCGTTTTGTGCAAGGCTCTTGGAGTACACAGGAAACCCAGTGGTCAATCAACCGACTGGAAATGCGAGCGATACGCCGGGCGTTGCAGGCATTCAAAGCTACGGTGACAGATCGAGCAGTGCGAGTACTGTCCGACAACTCCACGGCAGTGGCCTACATCAATTGGCAGGGCAGAACCGGAAGTATGGCCATAGAGGCCGCGGCAGAGGGTCGGTGTGTGTGGATAGAGCTTTGGCTGCCAGCATTTGCAGTGGCGCATGTTGCGGGTAAGGACATTGTGATGGCGGATTTCCTCAGCTGGGTCCGAGTTGATGCCAGAGAATGGGAGTGGCATCCGGAGGTGTTTGCACAGATCAGTCGCACATGGGGACAGCCAGTAATGGACCTCATGGCGGCGTTTCACTCTGCATAAATGGGTCGCTTCAGCAGACAATGCGAAAGGAGGTCGGAAGGCATTGGCACACTGTTTCAACGGCGGCCGTCGTCTGGTCTTCTCTGTCTTTCCACCGGGGGCACTCATAGGTCGAGTGGTTCTGCGTATCAAAGCGCTTCGGGAAAACATGTGGTTGGGGGCCTCAGGCTGGCCGAGGCACCCGTGGTATGCCTGCTTCAAAGGTTGCTCGACAGGAATCCATGGAGGTTTCCGACATTGGAGATTCTGTTGCTACGGAGTTCCCTTCGAATGCCTCAGGTACATCGGTTTTTGCTTACGGGGTGGCCATTGAAAGGGCAAGCTTAAGGAAAAAGAGTTGCTCGACAGCAGTCTTTGCCACCTTGCCGCAAAAAAAAAAAAAAAAAAAAAAGTCTACGTCCCTTGCATATGTGCGTAGATGGCGCATCTTTGAGGACGGGTGCTCGTGGAGACACGCTCGCGTGACAACAGTGTCAGTTCCCTTGGTATTAAGTTTTCTGCAGGACGGGTTTGGTAAAGGCAGGTCCTGGAGAGTTCAGTTAGCAGCTCTGTCTTGCTATAGGGGCAAAGGACAGGGAGTGGCTCTCATGCACAGGTCGATGTGGCACGCTTTCTCAGGCGGTTACCAGACTGTAGCCCTGTCATAGGATATTAATTCCACCGGGGAAGCTCAAGTTGGTGTTAGGAGCGTTAGCTAGTGCACCATTGGGGCCCTTGCAACAGGAATAGGTTAAGAGTTTTGCCTTGAAGATGGTATGTTTGATGGTCATCTGTTCGGTGAGGCGATTTTCGGAGTTGCAGGCATTGACCTGTCAGGAATCGTTTTGCGGCTGGTTCCGTCGTTGCCAAGGGTGGTTTCTACGTTCACCTAACTAAAATGGTCTCTCTTCCAGCGCTAGGTGCAGCAGAGGGGAGTGTATTGAACCATAGCTTACGCTGTTTGGACATCAAGAGAGCACTGCGGCAGTGTTTAAATGTTTCAGAAACTTTCGCAAGGCGGATCGTCTCTTTTCGGGGTGTTCGGAGGGCCCCGGAAAGGGAAGCGGCGGCGAAGGAGTCCATTTCTGGATGGATTGGAGCAGCGAATGCGTCGGCTTATCTTCTATGAGACCGTACAGTCCCAGGGAGCTTATGAGCTCACTCTACCAGAGTGCATGTGTCTTCTTGGACGGAGCACAGTTTGGTTCCGCAGTGGACATCTGTAGGGAGGCCTCTTTGTTGTCTCTCCATACTTTCAGTAAGCACTACCGCCTAGATGTTCTGGCGGCTAAGGATGCCGTTTTCAGGGAGGCGGTGTTAAGATCCGGCTGGAAAGGTCCCTCCCAATGATTACTGCTCTGATACATCATCCCAGAGATTGAGGACTAAACTGGAGGAACGATAAGGAAATAAGAACTACACTTACCTGGTAATTGTGGTTCCTTGAGTGACTCCAGTTTAGTCCTCATTCCCACCCGGGGATGGGGTCTTAGCAGTGGTTTTTCTGTTGGGGGAAGTGCAAGGTTAAAAGTGGATATAGGCCTTCACTGGTGTTCAGTCATTTTGATGCTTCCATTGATTTTGTGCTATATTGTTATATTATTATATTGTTCTATATATTGCTATATTGCTCTGGATTGTTTAGGGCTAGGCATTCGACAGAAAGGAGAGCATGCAGGAGGCAGTCCCTTTCCTTCTGGGAGGGGAGTAGTAGGTAGATAGGTTATATGTTCTGTGTGCCCTTGAATATAATGTTAAGTTAAAAAAAAAAAAAGTTACTGATTTTTTGCTCCTTTGAGTCTGCTTTGTCAATAGTTCACTGGGGGCTGATGGGAGAGACCAGCAGACTATATCCAGTGATGTCATGAGTTTTTGATGTGCCCAGTCTCCAAGCTGCAGGAGGAGGTGCACTACCTAGAGGTTGAGGACTAAACTGGAGTCACTCAAGGAACCACAATTACCAGGTAAGTGTAATTCCTATTTACCTGTCTCCAAGTGTACGCTGTCCACCTGGGTGGCAGACTGCTTTTCCTGTGCGTACAGGGCGACCGACCTCCCATTGCAGGGTCGAGTCACGGCCCACCGTGTCAGGGCTAAGGCCGCATCAGTGGCTCACTTCCGCTCTGTTCCACTGGCAGACATCTGCCGGGCCGTAACTTGGTCTTCAATCCATACCTTTGCGGCCCATTACTGTCTGGATGGGTAGTCCCGAAAAGACAGTGCTTTCGGCCAGGCGGTACTCTGTAACCTATTTGAGATTTATGCAACTCCAAACCTCCAACCCTTTGGTGTCAGGCTACCAGGGGGTGTTGCTTTCTCGGCTGAATTCCTATTGCAGCTGCTGAGGCTCTTCTAGAGGGAGCCATTTTTCAGCTATGGGTTCTCGTTAGCCCATAGCTATGGAGTCCCATATGTGAGGACTGACTTCCTGCTTGTTCCTAGAGAAAGCGTAGTTACACACCTGTAACAGGTGTTCTCCAGGGACAACAGGAATCAATCCTCACGACCCTCCCTCCTCTCCTGGAGTTGCAGTCTTATTATTGTTTTTATTCATTTTGCCATCTTTTTAGCTATGTCATTTGACTGAGCAAGATGGCACCCTTGGGCGGGAAGGGGACCATGCATGCGCGATGCATTCCCAAAGGCTTTATTTGAAAGCTGGGGAATTGCTCCGCACGAGGGCTCCGTTGGCACTGACGTCACCCATATATGAAGACTGATTCCTGCTGTCCCTGGAGAACACCTGTTACAGTTGAGTAGCTATGCTTTCCGGAAGGAGGAGCTGGCAGTGTTGACTGCCAGGGTCTCATCCGCCTTGAACTTGATGGATGCTTCCGGCACGGAGCAGGAGCCAAAGGTGCACCCACTCAAGGGTTGCGGATATCCACTACTGTCTTCCCATTCCAAAGTGTGATCAAGGATATGATATGGTCAGAGTAGGACTCTTCCCCACTCCCCACTTAAGGGGTTAAGGGTATGTAAAGAAGATCTATGCTCTCCCAGAGGAGTAGTGTTGAGTGATTTGGTATTCCAAGGTGGATGTGCAGGTTGCGACGTTTACCATATGGATCACCATTCCTATGGAAGGTGAATCAGACTTAAAGAATTTTCTGGACTGTAAGGTGGATTTATTGTTGAAGAACCAGCTTGCTATAGTGGCTGCTATTCTGCAATTGGCAGTATGTTCCATCCTGAAGTCTCGAGCCCTGCTCCAGTGGAGTCAGCCTCTTACGGCCTTCCTTTCTGATGCCATGTATGACCTGGTATGTTGGGCTAGGGATGGTGCCCTGACGACTCTCTCATGGCATAGGATTTGGCTCTGGCACTGAGCAGCAGACTCATCTTCCAAAGCCTGGTTGAACCAACTGGCTTTAAAGGGGAAGCTTCTTTTTGAGCCTATTTGGAGAAGCTGGTGAGGAACCTGGATGAGACAAAATCTTACCACCTTCCGAAAGGTAGGTCCAGGGTGCTTGTAAAGCAGACTGCTGCCCTTTTCTTTTCAGCATCTGTCCATTGAGGGCATGCTGGCTGGATTCCTGGGGCTCTCAGGACTTTTATCCTTATTGACCTGGAAAACATTTCTTCTACTCTGCTTCCAGATTTAGGGTTTGTTCTCGGTCCATTTGTGGAACGTGTGGGCCCAGGGACTCGGTTACCTCCAGAGGAGGGCCCTCCCGGGCTGCTCAATGAAAGTTTGGGGGCCCATTCCCTGCTTCCTCCGGTTGGAGTTAAGCTTCGCCTTTTCTTTCAGGGACTACCAAGGATTTCTGGGTGCTAGACACCATTCGGTTTGTTATGTCCTGGAATGCAAAGAACCAATTCTGGATGCCTTAGTCATCTCCCCTTGTGGGTCTGCGATCAAAAGTGCCGCTGTGCAGACCACCTTGGACAAGCTGCTGTGTCTAAAGGCATTGGTGCCCATCCCCCCAACCCCTGGACAAGCAGGGCAAGGGCAGATACTCCAATCTATTTTGTGGTGCCCAAAAGACAATTCCTTCTGGCCTATTCCAGCTCTCAAGGGGTCAGCAAGCACTTGTGATCCTGTGCTTCCAGATGGAAACTTTGCGCTCTGTTATTCAAGCAGTGCACTGAGGGGAATTTTTGGCTTCTCTGGATCTGGTTGAGGTGTAACATAGTAAATGACGGCAGATAAAGACCAGTATAATCCATCTAGTCTGCCCAGTAAGATGGCAAGAGTAGGTGCGCCTACCGCTCTGTGCAGGCCACCCCTCCCCATGTCTTTGTTTAGGGGTGGACCCACCGCTCCGTGTAGGACACCCCTGTTTGTTGAGAATTTAGATAGTTAAGTTTATTTTGATTTTATCCTGTTGCTGTAATCTGGGCGGTTCAGCAAAAGTATCTGCATTTTGCCCTGCTTGGCTCTCACTATCAGTTCGCTACCTTTCCTTTCCGGCTATCCACTGCCCCAAGGATATTCTCCAAGGTCATAATAGTGGAGGCTGTGGCACAGAGGGATCTGTGTCCACCCATATCTAGACAATATGTCACTAATAAAGTGCTAATTAAAGGAATGAGAATATATATACAATCAAACAAAAGAAACTCATTCCAAAAAATATCACAGGACTGCAAGGTTTATGCAAAACAGTACAAATCTGAGGAGAAGAGTATCTCGGAACACTTTCAACCAGCCTTTGTAAATTTCAATATCACTGTGACTTAATGTTGGATCTGCAGCATAAATGATCTTAAACTCCTCATATTTTAACAATTCTCTTTTAAAATCTTTTTGAAACTTTTTTTCCAATATTACAATCTTCAATATGTAACTTCATTAAAGATATGTGCCTTCATTCTCACAGAGCAAGCGATTGTATCAAATTCATGTGCATTCACAAAAACATCTTCAAATTTCATTCTTTGCCAAAGATCATAATGGGATATATTTATCTGAATAAACCACACTCCCAGAGCCACATGTCACGCCATCCAGGCATTTTGCCATTGCTTCCTCAGGGGTTGATTAATATCTCATAAGCTTCATGGGTGTTTCTGTGAGGGAGGAGGCACCAAATATTAGAAATACATTTGTAACTGCTACTAATTAGAAACCCCTTTAAAATACCTACAAACACGAATTGCTTCTCTACAGACACTAAACAAGATCCCACCCTATATCCTTAATCTTAATCGCACAGTCATCCACAAAATGGTCCCTAGATCGCATGTGAACACAACCAGCCCAGCGCAACAGAAAGGGATTTAAGCACATGCCACACAGACGCAATATTTAACTATCAATCAAGCAGACATAACACCCACTCTGAAACCAGTCACAAACAACTACCATAGATCTTCATTTCAAGGGAAACATTTGAACAAATGGAATCTAATCACAGACTTGAACTCTTAAACAAACTCCCTTATCAGTATTCTCCGCTTAGTTGGAAGCTACAGCAGACCATTCATAAACATTTTTCATTATTGAGGGTAGTACCAGGTTTGATGGATAAAAAATCTTGATTTGTGTGGTCGAGGTGGCATAATTTAAAGGAGATCTTGGTAGCCCTGTCAAATCACTTGCAGACCAGAGGCAATATGGGTACATTGGGGCTCCAGCATTCCATCGCCTGTACATAGTTACATGGTATATGGGGTGAAATGTCCACATGGACTCTTGTACATCGGTAAAACCACTTGTATGTTTAAATTGAGAATGAGTGAGCGCAAGAGCAGATTGCATTACGGTCATAAGGAGGTCCCTATGGTCCAAACTGTTTGGAATGAGGACATCCCTTTGAAGATCTGCGTTGCTTCTGTTTGGATAAGGTGGAGTGAGGTAGAGTAGGTTCTAACAGGGATCAAGCCCTCCTGCGAGTGGAACACAAATGGATTTACAATCTTAATACCATTTGGCCAAAGGGTCTGAATTCTCAGATTGAGTGGGGTTGTTGCTAGGGAGTTTGGACAAAGAGTTCAAGTCTGTGATTAGGTTCCGTTTGTTCAAATGTTTCCCTTGAAATGAAGATCAGTGGTAGTAGTTTGTGATTGGTTGTAGAGTGATGTATGTTTGCTTGAAAGTTAAATACTGTGCTTGCGTGGCATGTGTTTAAATCCCTTTCTGTTGTGTTCGTGTGCGATATAAGGGCCATTTGAAATTTTGAAGTAGGTGATTCTTGTGGATGTCTCCATTCAAGGTTAAGGATAATAAGGTAGGATCTTGTTTGGTGTGTCTATAGAGAAGCTTGTAGGTATTTTAAAGGGGTTTCTAATTAGTAGCAGTTAAAAATGTATTTCTAGTGTTAGATGCCTTCTCCCTCACAGCAACACCTATGAAGCTTGTGAGATCAACTCCTGAGGAAGCAGTGGCGAAATGCCTGGATGGCATCACATGCAGTGTTGGGAGTGTGGTTTATTCAGATAAGTGTTTCCCATTATGGTCTTTGATAAGCAATGACATTTTGAAGTTATTTCTGTGAATGCTCATGAAATTGATACAATTGCTTACTCTGTGAGAATGAAGGGGCACATCTTTTATTTTCAATTGATTAATTATTTTAGTTTTATTTACGCAAGTTCAAACAATAACACAAGGATACACTCACCACAAGACATAGGGTATGCCACAGATGATATAACAAAGAAGAATATATCATTAACAAAAGCTAATAAAACAACATGGCAATCCCTCCCTAGCCCACATATATGGGATCCAAGAATAATAAGAAATAATATAAAATATAATATGAAAAGATACTCTTATAAGAAAAAGTAGACACAATTAACAGCCTGTTCCTTATCGTCACTCCAGTCCAGTCCCTTTACTTCTGGGTTACGCAACCCTTCCAGCAGCTTGGAGGCTGAGCCCAACCTTTTTGGGGATGGAGCGGTATAAATACCACTGGGACCACCCCCCAACTCCAGTATTCTCAGCCTCCAAGCAGCTGGAGGGTTCCGTAAGCCTAGGGCTTACTGGAGTCCTGCCTTCTCCTAATTTAGCTAATTTAACTAATTTTATTTAGTTTTGCCTTCTTATTTGGTTAAGGGAACTGTTTTACCTTGTGTGTTGTTTTATTTCTCTGCTGTACCTTTAATTTCCCTGCAATCTCTCCTTCCCCCCTCCCCCCCCCCCTTCCCCTCCTGGCCGGGCCGGGGATCGGAGTGGATGCCTGGGCTGCCTGCTGCAGGGGGAAGAAAGCTCTCCTTTGCCTGCCGGTTTTTAACTGCACCATCTACCAGGACCTGCCCTGCCTCGCGCCGAAGCCCCCGAGGCGGCTGAGCGCTGGAGGCAGCGACGCGAGTGGGATCTCTACGCCCCCCGGAGCAGCGGGGCGCGGTGGCGAGATCCGGAGCCGCGAACTCAAAGCTTTCACAAGCGGCGGCGTCCCTCGCTGTTCACGACGTGGATCGCAGTTCTCTCTTCGTGGCGGCAGCGGGGTGAATACAGGGCAGAGGACAGAAGCGCGATCCTTCGTTCTGGACTCCACGTGGTCGCGGCCTACCACGTGTTGAGCCAACGGAGAGGAATCGCGGAGCTGGGCCTGATCCTCAGCAAGAGGATAGGGGACAGCACTCCAAACCGCAAGTATTAGCCTTGTCGGCAGAATTTCTTTATTTTTCATTTAATTTTAATTTAATTTTAATTTTAATTAATTTATTGTAAGTTCGGTTTTATCCCAAGTTCAAGCCCATCTGGTTACCCCGGAATTGCTGACCTTAGTTGGGGGAGGGGACAGCTCTGGGATAGCTTTTTCTGTCCCTCCTGTATCCTACAGCGATATTACACAGTTGGTTGTGGTTTTTGGTTTGGTGTTTTGCTTTTATGCTACAGTTTTTGCTTAGGCCTGGGCGCTTAAGCACCGCCCTATTGAGCCTTCTGGAGAGCATGACTGGCAAGACAAAGTGCCCATCCTGTGGCACACGGAGGGGCACTTCCTCGGAGACAGGAATCTGCAGGGCTTGTGCTGCAGTGTCTACCTCCGTAGAGCAAGAAATCAGCTTGTCCATGGCCCAAGTCCCTCAGGGGCCCGGGGACTCCCTGGAGGCGGAGGTGGGGCCCCAGTTACCTCCGGCTACTAGCTCAGAGGTTCCCGCACCCCCTCTGGCTCGTTCCACTGCGGAAGGGGGGGTCGGAGATCTCTTCTCCCCTGATTTCGTTCTCTTGCTCCACCAAGCCTACTGCATGTGCAAGCAGGGGCTTGGGGCAGGGGATACAGGTCCGCCAGCAGAAGCCAGGTTAGCCAGACCTATGAGAGCAAGCGGTCAGGATTCAGGGATACCACTAAAGCACACCAGGCTAATGAGTGAAGATATCCTCCCACCCCTTTCTCAGGGCACGCCAGAGGAGGAGGGCTCTGAAAGGGACTTAGAGGAGGAAGAGGAGGAGCTGGAAGAGGGGGAGATACCGGAGGAGGACCATTCTCGCATAGTTAGAGTTTTTCGCCGAGAAGAGCTCCCTTCCTTAATCAATGAGTCCCTGAAAGCCCTCAACGTAGCCTCAGACTCCCCAGCAGAGGACGAGGCATTAGAGGATCCCTTAATTCAGGCCATCAGAAGGTCCCAGAAAGTTTTCCCTGTCCACAGGGTGGTACGTCAGATGATACAGGAGGAATGGGATCAACCAGAATCAGGTTTGAGAGGGGTACGAACCATGGCTCGCCTCTACCCTCTCCCAGAGCCAGACAAAGAACTGCTGAAGTCCCCCAGGGTGGATGCAGCGGTATCGGCAGTCACTAAGAAGACGACTACCCCAGTTGAGGGCGCCACGGCCTTAAGAGATGCTCAAGACAGGAAGTTGGATACGCTCCTGAAACAAGCCTTTGACATAAGCGCTCTCGCCTTGCAGCCCTCCGTGTCAGGAGCTTGGGTGGCTCGGGCCTGTTTAAGGTGGGCACAACAGATCCAGGCAACAGAGGGATCAATGGCCGAAAAACAGGCCAACTCGGCTAGGGTGGAATCCGGAGCAGCCTATTTGGCGGATAGTCAGTATGACCTCATCAGAAGCTTAGCCAAGAACATGGCCTCGGTGGTGGCGGCTAGACGGTATCTGTGGCTACGGAATTGGGCAGCGGATGCCTCCTCAAAGACGCGCCTGAGTCGACTTCCCTTTAAGGGGAAGCTGTTATTTGGGGAAGATTTAGAGAAGTTAGTAAAGGACCTGGGGGAGTCAAAGGGAGGCAGGCTCCCGGAAGACAGACAGAAACAAGGGCGCTCCCTACCCCCAGTACGTACCCAGACTAGGGACCCCCGGAGGTTTCGTCCAGCCAGGTCAACCCCTTTTCCCAGGGGCCGTTTTCCCTCAAAGGGACAAGGTTTCAGAGGGTTTCGAGGGGCAGGTCGAGGTTTTGGAGCATCCTCCTCCTCCTTCTTGGGGTCCAGAAAACAACAATGAGATGATGGGAGCCCAGGAGGGAAGGCGGCCGATAGGCGGTCGCTTGAGGCTGTTTCTTCCCGCCTGGTCCCAAGTCACGTCCGATCAATGGGTCCTAGAGGTGATCAGAGAAGGCTATGCTCTCGAGTTTGCAGAACAAATACCTCCGGCCTTTGTCCGTTCTCCCTGCGGTTCTTCTACAAAGAGGGCGGCGGTAGAGGCAACTCTCGCGCGCCTAATAGCGCTCGGGGCCGTGATCCCAGTCCCACCAGACCGGTGCGGCTCGGGTCGGTACTCGATTTACTTCGTGGTACCAAAGAAGGAAGGGTCCTTTCGACCGATCCTGGATCTAAAACAGGTCAACCGCTGCCTCAGGGTGCCTCACTTCCGGATGGAGACTCTACGTTCAGTCATAGCAGCCGTGAGGGGCGGGGAGTTCCTAAAATCTCTCGATTTGACAGAAGCCTACTTGCATATCCCGGTCAGGAAGTCCCACCAACAGTTCCTGAGATTCGCAGTACCAGGAGGCCACTTTCAATTCCAGGCCCTACCCTTCGGCCTAGCTACGGCTCCCAGGACATTCACCAAGGTAATGGTGGTGGTAGCGGCCTTCCTTCGGAAGGAGGGAATATTAGTACACCCTTACTTAGACGATTGGCTGATCCGGGCAAAGTCCGAAGAGGAAAGTCTCTCGACAACGGCCAGAGTGATCCAGGTTTTAGAGGATTTGGGGTGGGTCATCAATCGTGCAAAGAGCAGGTTGACTCCCTCCCAGGAACTCGAGTACCTCGGGGCAAGATTCGACACCAACAGAGGCAGAGTATTCTTGTCACGAACAAGATCAAGGGAGCTAAGACTTCTAGTCACGCAGTTTCTAGGCAGACGAAACCCCTCGGCGTGGCATTATCTTCAGGTTCTGGGAACAATGGCGGCTGCAATAGAGGTAGTACCATGGGCCAGGGCCCACATGCGGCTGTTGCAGCAGTCACTGTTACGTCGGTGGTCTCCCCAGCATCATCCTCTGTCTCTGCAGTTACCTTGCGCTCCGCGGACCAAACAGGCACTCCGCTGGTGGAGGTGCCCAAGGAATCTGGATCGCGGGATGCCTCTCGAACCCCCTCAGTGGTTACTATTGACGACGGATGCCAGCCTGTCAGGCTGGGGAGCACACTGCGGGGACCAGTTCGTCCAGGGTCGCTGGACACCGTTGGAATCGCAATGGCCCATCAACAGACTGGAATTGCGGGCCGTCACCCTAGCGCTCAAGGCTCTCGAGGCCTTAGTACAAGGAAGAGCAATTCGCGTGCTCTCCGACAATGTCACCGCGGTGGCCTACATCAATCACCAGTGAGGCACCAGCAGCCCCGTCCTTGAGAAGGAGGCAGGCGACCTCTTCCAGTGGGTGGAGGCCCATCTGCAAGCACTTTCAGCTCAGCACGTGGCGGGCGCGGACAACATCACAGCCGATTTCCTCAGCAGGTGCAAGATAGACCACGGAGAGTGGGAACTGGAACAGGAGACCTTCAACCAAATAGTAGCTCGATGGGGAGTCCCAGTCATGGACCTCATGGCACGGTTCTCGTCAGCCAAGCTGGACAGATTCTTCAGTCGGCGGAAGGAAAGAATGTCCGAGGGCTTGGATGCCCTGTCCCAAAAGTGGCCTTCGGAAGGTCTTCTCTATGTATTTCCTCCTTGGGCTCTGATCGGAAAGGTTCTCCAGCGGGTGGAGTCCCACCAAGGATTGGTAATCTTCATAGCCCCGGATTGGCCTCGCCGACCCTGGGATGCGGATCTGGTGAGGATGATCGCCGACCATCCTTGGCGGCTACCTTGCAAAAGGGATCTGCTAAGACAAGGTCCGGTGCGAATGCCACACGTGGATTGGTTCTCGCTTACGGCTTGGCTATTGAAAGGGCACGGCTCCTGAAATGAGGTTACTCAGGTGCAGTAGTCTCGACACCGTTGCAGGCTAAGAAGCGCTCGACCTGTCTATCCTACGTAAGAGTTTGGCGCATCTTCGAATCCTGGTGTGCGGAACACCGACGGAAACCACTTTCGGCCTCAGTTCCGGAGGTCCTGGAATTCCTGCAGGCAGGATTTGACAAGGGTCTGGCTCACAGCTCCTTAAGGGTTCAGCTGGCAGCCATCGCTTGCTATAGAGGCAAGGTCCGTGGCAAACCCCTAGGGGCCCATGTGGACGTCTCCAGGTTCCTAAGGGCAGTTAGACGGCTACGCCCTCAACGGAGGTCGATCATCCCCCCTTGGGATCTTAACCTAGTGCTAAATGCTTTGATCGGGGATCCCTTTGAGCCATTAAAGAGGACCTCCTTAAAGGATTTAACCCTAAAGACAGTTTTTCTGGTCGCCATCTGTTCGGCCAGGAGGATCTCGGAATTACAGGCACTGTCTTCTCAGCCCCCATTTCTGTCCTTTCTCAAGGACAAAGTAGTTCTGTGCACGGTTCCTTCCTTCTTGCCCAAAGTTATCTCTCCTTTTCATGTGAACCAGACAGTTACCCTCCCGGCCTTCTCCGCAGAGGGGCAGGAAGTCAGGGATAGCAAGCTTCGACTCCTAGACATCCGGAGGGCGCTGATACCTCTCTCGCACAGCGCCCTTCCGAAAGTCCGACCGACTATTCATTCAGTTCGGAGGCCCGCACAAAGGGTAGGCGGCGGCCAAGGCCTCCATCTCTAGGTGGATCAGAGAAGCAATTGCTTCCGCCTATATCTTGAAGGGGAGGCAGGTTCCCGTGGGCCTGCGTGCGCACTCCACGCGGGCTCAGGCTACCTCTTGGGCGGAATTCAGTCTAGTTCCCCCGCTGGATATTTGTAGGGCAGCGACTTGGTCCTCGCTCCATACCTTCACCAAGCACTACAGGCTGGACGTTCAGAGTGCAGCAGACGCTCGGTTTGGTCTGGCGGTTCTTCATTCCGGTATGCCGGACCCCACCCAGGATTGAACTGCTCTGGTACTTCCCAGAAGTAAAGGGACTGGACTGGAGTGACGATAAGGAAATAGTAATTAGATCTTACCTGCTAATTAGTGTTCCTGAAGGAACGACAGTCCAGTCCCTGATCCCACCCGGTTCCGGCTAAAGTTAAGGTCTATTGTTTATAGAAGAGCATCGGACCGAACGCAGGCCCGGTGCGGCAGGCTCGGGTAACCTCCCTCCGCCCTTTGCCATTCCTCATATCCTTTCCTATGCCATCCTTAAAAAAAAAAAAAAATAAAATAAATAAAAAAGGTTGCAATAAGTTGGTTGTTTAATATTCCTTTGAGGTGTTTTGTTATGTAGGTTGTTGACGGAAGTTCGTTATATCTGCTTTTTCATTCGAATACTGGAGTTGGGGGGTGGTCCCAGTGGTATTTATACCGCTCCATCCCCAAAAAGGTTGTGCTCAGCCTCCAAGCTGCTGGAAGGGTTGCGTAACCCAGAAGTAAAGGGACTGGACTGTCGTTCCTTCAGGAACACTAATTAGCAGGTAAGATCTAATTACTATTTATTACAAAACACTACCAGTCCCCACACCATTGGACCCATGGGCATTCAAAAAGGAAATTAACTGAGAAGGAAAAAAAAAAATATAGGAAGCTTCCAGCTTCACAAGTTACTTGCAGAGATACTTGAGAAAAAAACATTCCACCTAGTTGTAAAGCCCTCTGCTGCAGGATCAGGAACTCCCTTCTACAGCATTGGGTTTCCCTAGCTAAGTCGGGGAAAATGCGAACCAGGCGGCCTTTAAAAGACAAATTTCTCTTCCTAAAGAACATCTTAAGGAGCCACTCCCTATCCGACACCAAGACCAATGTTACCAAGCAAGTAGCTGCGGTAACAAGACTGTCAATTTTCTTAACAGAGCAACAGACTGAGGACCTGGAATCTCATCACATTTGGAAACTTTCTGATCACTTGGAAAATAGTATATCTTTATTAATGGCATGACTCGGTGTGGGGGGGGGGGGGGGGAATACCTTAGTGGAAATACCAGATATTCTAGGAAAGTTCAGCAAACACAAATTAGCCAACCTAGAATGGTTATCCAATTGCTCCAAACAAATCTTTAAATTATTGCAATCTTTAATAAAGGCATATGAATGATTTTTCCAAACAATCAGTCCGAAGAGACAAATGAGCCAATGATGTTTTAAAGGATTCTGTCATTTCAAAATTCTTAACACAAATCTCAGCATTTTGTTGAACCTGTACCTGAAGATGGGTAAAATAACTGTTTAATAGCAGTCCAAATGGCTTCTAAAGTAAACTGCTCTGGATGTTGTAAAGTGAAAGGAAAAGCCAAAGCATCCTGCATAGTGTCTTTTGGAGCTGCTGCAACCATGGAATCAATGGGGAGCAAGCAGACAGCACTTCCAGCCACCACCTGGCAGGTTTCCTTTCTTGAGTGGTGTCCCAGGCAATAGCTGCTCCCGCGGGCTTACACGTCCTGTTTGAGTAGCGTCTCCAGTGAAGAGGACCATCGTTAGATGCCCCGACAACCTCCAAACCATCTGGGTGCGCACTGGGGCAGACCTGCTTCAGGGGCCTCTGTAGTTCAGAAGGCATATGATCACTGCCCGAGAGAGCCACTCAGCTCCAGCAAACTCACAGCCGGGCTTCCAAACTCTGCAGTTGTTGCTCCCGATGCAAAAAGAAAGCATCAAGCAGACCAGAGGAAAGAGTAGAGGAAGGCTGGGCAGCCTGGGGAAACTTGCCCTGCTTAACTTTCCTCTTCCTTCTCATTAGGCATGAGCGTCAGTAACAGTCTCTGCCTGCTACCATCTTGGATCTCCCTCCAAGTACACATCTTTAATGAAGTTACATATTGAAGATTGTAATATTGGAAAACGTTTCAAAAAGATTTAAAAAGAGAATTGTTATAAATGAGGAGTTTTTTAGGATCATTGATGCTGCGGATCCAACATTAAGCCATAGTGATACTGAAATTTATAAAGGCTTGGATGGAGGTGTTCAGAGATCTTTTTCCCCTCAGATTTGTACCCTGTCTTGCATAAACCTTGCAGCCCTATGATATTTTTTTTGGAATGAATTTCTTTTGTCTGATTGTCCATCCATATCCAGTAACTGGTTCATCCAGCCCCGTTCCCTTTCAGAAGCATCTTGAGTGTGTCCCCAGTGGTTCTGTTTTGGAAAGCCTTGGCTAGGTCATCAGTCAAGAAGAGAGCCAGCTGTTGCCTTCCCAGTCTCTGGCGTTTCTGGGAGCATGTTTAGACACTCGAATGGGCAGAGTTCTCCTACCAGGGGACAATGACAAGAAACTGTTGGATTGCCTGGGGCTGTTCTGTGTGCAGCAGGCTTCCAGAGTCTGGGATTATCTTCAGCTCCTCAGATTGATGGCGGTGATCATAGAGATGGTGCCATGGGTGCATGCTCACATGCAACTGCTATAGCGGTCTTCGCTGACTCTGTGGTCCCCGAGCTCTCGGGATTTGGAGCGCAGGCTCCCGCTCCCATTGATGGTGAAGTCCAGCCTGCGATGGTGGCAGTAGCCCTGTCATCTGAGGAAGGGTGTGCCGCTGGACAATTTTTCCTGTATCCTCCTGATGACAGATGCCAGTCTTTTGGGCTGCCCATTGCCAAGATTGTATGGCCCAGGGGTGTTGGAATCACAGGGAAGCGGCGTGGTCCATCAACCAACCACCTCAAAGCTATGGTCATCAGGTTTGTTCTTCTGCATTTCTGGCTCCTAATAGAGAGCTGGGCAGTTCAAGTGTTTTCAGACAAAGGCAGGATGTGGTTTATGTCAATTGGCAATGTGGCACGAGGAGTGCCAGGGTAGCTCTGGAGATGGCTCTGCCTTGGCAGAGAACCATCTCCTAGCTTTGTTGGCTCAGCACATTGCTGGGTTGGACAGTGTGGAAGCGGATTTCCTCAGCTGACATTCTCTAGTTCTTGGAGAGTGGAGTTGCGTTGGGAAGCATTTCAGTTGATTCTGCACCGCTAGGGTCGCCCTGAAAAGTATTCTTTCCTTATCGTTCCTCCAGTTTAGTCCTCTACTTCTGGGTTGTGCACCTCTTCCTGCAGCTAGGAGACTGGGCATGTCAAAGTCGTGACATCACTGGATATAGCCTGCTGGTATCTCCCATCAGCCTCCAGTATGTCCAGTCTCCTTGCAGCAGGAGGACATAGTGAGCCTAGCTTCTGGGCTCACTTGGGGGGAACAGATAAGGAGCATTTAGTGTGACAAATTCTATTCAGATTTTACTTTTGCTTTTTACCTTTAATTTACTTTTAATTTACTTTTAATTTTACTTTTAATTCAGTTACCTTTGGTTAATTGGCAATCAGGGATTAGTTCCCTTTAGTTAGGAGCAAATTTCCTTATTTACAGTAATTTTAAATTTGAGCCTGGTTCTTTAAATTAATAGCAGTTCTCGCCTTCCCTCCTTGTCAGTTAGTTATTCTCACTTGCTGCAGGCATTTGCCGGTGCGGATCTCTCTCCCTTGACTGTACGGGAGAGAGCTCCGGGACCCGTACAGCCACACTGAAGCTGTGTGAGATGGAGCCTCTCCGTTGCTGCGGGATTTTAATTTTACTCTGTGGAACCGGCTGAGCAATCCTCGCCGCGGCTGCCAGGTGCATCAGCGCGGCTTGAGGATCGGAGGAATTCAAGGTGGTAGGAGCAGGCGGTGTGGCTTTTGGCCCTGCAGGTAAGGCCTTCGGGCTCGGTCGGTCTGCTGAGGCCTCCTTTTTGCAGCGGCTGTTCTTGGCGCCAAAATTCATTGGCGAAGGGGCGGCCATTTCCTCTCTAGGTATTTGGACCGCATGGCGAGAGTTGCAGTGAGCTGCCTGCGTGAGGGAAAACAGGCAGAATAGCTACATTTTTGGGCCTAGTGTTTGTTTCTTTCTTTGGTTTGTAGGATTTTTTTTTGAGGCTCAGGGGGTTCCTCAGCATTAAGGGGGACTGTTGTCAATCCTCTTTATAGAATAAATAAGAATAAACTTAAAAACAGGACAGCAGTTTTGGCATTGATCCCTGAAACCACATGTTCTTTCCCTCCTAATCATGTCTCTGAGGAGCATCTGTTAAGGCCCAGGATATTAGGCAAATTGCCAGCTTTTAAGTTCAAGGGCAGAGTCCTAACTTGTAGTTGGCAGGAGGGAAAGCCTAGAAGTGTGCCTTTATGTATTCTATAGTGAAAGTTGCCCAAAATTCACAGGGACAGGTTTAGGAAACCTTAGGATATAAAAAAATAGACAGTTAAACTGTCAACCAGGAAGTGCCTGTGCTACGGTCTATGGCCACCAGAGGGCAGCTGGTACACTCAATAGTGCCTTTCTATGACTGGGGGTATGCATGCAGCCATTATCTGCAGGTCAGGAAAGAAATCACCACAGAGCCTCTGTAAGGTGATGTTATGTTCTGAGAATCCAGATTATATGACCAAGATTTAAAGCTCTTAACTTCTGTATCATTGGTCGGGCTCTGGTGCCCTAAAGGCCACTGAATGACAGCGCTGCTCATGAATCACATATAGTATTCAGTGCCCCCATCCCTGGGGGGTGAGTGGTACAATACAAAATCATATTACTCATCAGGTTCACACAGGCAACAACCTCTCAGACCTCCATTTGCAAAGTGGTCGGTGTATTCCACTGCTATTTCTCTGACTCCAGGAAGGCCTGGGAGGTGCTTGTGTGTTTCATAGCAACACTTAGCAGGCCCTTCCCAGGAAATTCTCATCTATTACTAGAGCAGGGTTTCATTTCATTTCATTTCTCTGGTTGTGGTTAATGCACAGCGTCAGGGGCTGTGTTCGAAAGCTTGGGTCCCACGGACTTCAGTGGGATTTCAAAAAGAAAAAGAAACTCGCTTTAGTGAGAGAGAGCCTTGTTCATTTTTAGCTAACACTGTTGATTTTGCTTTTGATTTTTACCTTTTGCGCCTGAATCCCAAGCACCGGACACTGTTTGCTTCCAGGGGTTCTACTTTCTATTTTGCTCTTCAGCTCCCTGGCAGATGCAGTAGGCTGGCATGGGGTGGGCAACGCCTCCTGCAATGCAGAATCTCCCAGGATAAGGGGGGGAAGGACAACTGGGTGCAGCGTGGGCTGGTAGCTTCTTGCAAAGCTATAGTAGCAGTTCGGGTAGTTTTAGCGGATCTGCTTTGATTTCATTGGAGTTGGCGGAAACTTGGTTTTTGGATTCCTATCCTTTAAAAAAAAAAAAAAAAAGCAAAGAAAAAAGGGCATAGCTATGTTGATTTACCAGAATCTCCTTCCGCTATCCATAGAAGGTCCTATAAAGCGTTAAAGTCTGTTTATATGGCAGGATAATATTTTGGCTTAGCTGCTGTGATATAGCGCTATGTTCCGCTATAAACATATTCAAGTCAAAAGGAATTATGGTGATAACTCTCTTGGACAGTTGTAACAGGTGCTTGGGTGAGCGCTATGGCCAGTCCACAGATGTGGAATGCTCTGCCATAAGCATTATGTCATGGGAAGAATTTTATAGTTGTGTGGTTTCTTAATGGAAAATGTTCCCGTTTAGTTTGACTTTGCCAAATTATACGATTTTACGGTAGATTTGTAATGTCTTAATTTTGGCTATATGTGGTTTAATTTTACATATGGAAAAGGCAGCTCAGCGGAGAGGGGTTGCAAAATAGAACTCTGGCCTTTGGAGCTATCTATGCTCCCATTCCATTTATCAGAGGTTCTCCAGTACGGAGAGTCTCTGCTAGTGTTCGGTGAATGCCTTAATGGGGGGCCAGAAGCAGCTAGGCTAGTTCTCTAGCAGCAATGGCAGCGGCTCAGACTCTAGTAGGCATACTTCATATGCTGGGCTTACAAGATGGCTTCCGCGCTGATCGGCATCAGCCAAGGTGAATGCCGGTTTAGACTTTTGATGTGGAGTCAGCCTGGAGGAGGTGCCTTGCGTTCTCTGGACAATGCCCTGCATACACTGAATCCCTTCAATTCGATCAGCTGCTGGCAGGACACAAGGCACGCTCGCATGCTTTTTTGCTTCTGTGGTCTAAAAGTGGAGTCTTTACCAGGTGGTATAATGGGAACTTGTCTGCAGTTTCTCGGCTTCTTCTTTGCTGACTCAATTGCCACTGCGGAATGAGAGCTGTATTTCATATCACCAGATGCTAGTTGATCTTAAAATATAAAGTCCATCTTTGTGCAGTCAGACGGAATGGGGCGTTACTCTAGCAGGAAGGCCGTGAATTAGTATGCCTGTGTTTGGGAGTTCTTTCTACTTCATATTGTTGGCACGGAAAGAGCGTCTCTTAACATATGCTGACGGCATTTTTGGTTTAGAGGTGTCTTTGTAAAAATAAATAAATAAATAAAAAATAAAATAATAAAAATAAAATAAAAGAAAGAAAGAAAGAAAATCAAAAAAGTATTCAGCTGTCCTGAATTTGCATGTTCTTGATTGACATTTTGAGGCTAAGCAGGGGCAGGCCTGGGTACTACGTGGGTGGGTGCACACCTTGCACTACCAGGGGGTGCGGACTCACTGTATGGAACAGAGCCGTAGCAATCTTCTTTATCACAAGATGGGAAAGTAGATGGTTCACTGAAGCGATCGTTGGGGGCAATGCTCTAGCCTTACAAGCTCCCCTTTTTGGAGCCTGGGGAGGCTAGAGCATGCTTCAGGTGGTCGCAGTGTTTACGGCAGTCTACTCACCTGGAACAGGAAAGGATCAGGGAGTTGAACCGACTAGAGCCTGATTTGCTTTATGGGGCAAATGTGCATTATGGCTTAATTCAAGCGCTAGCTAATATTATTGGCTTCCTTGGGGTTCACCCAGAGGTCTCTCTGGTGGAGGAATGGGGCAGCTGATGGTTCGTCCAAGTCGAGGGTCAGTAAGCTCCCAATTAAGTCTTTGTCTTGTCCTTTCCCCGTGGGCTCTCATAGGGCAACTAGTTGGCGTATCGAGGCTTTTGGAGAAAGGCGCTCTTGGTAGCGCCCGGTTGGGCGAGACGGCCTACTAGGCTTTTCTCATTCGCCTACTCGACAGGCTTTTCCTAGAAGTTGTCGGTAGCAGACGTTCTGCTGCGGCTAGGTCCGTGACGAATGTCTCAGGTGGATCGGTGCCCGCCTATGGTTTGGCCTTTGTATGGGCGGGGCTCAAGTAGAAGGGTTATTCTGCGGCAGTCTTCGCCGCCTTGTTGAGAGCAAGGAGGCAGGCTGCTTCTGCTACGTAGGTCCATGCTTAGCGCCTTCGGGAAGGTTGCTGTTCACGGCAAGTCCGGGCGACAAAGGTGTCTGTATCTTTGGTCTGAGTTCTCTGCAGGACAGTGTCTGAAGGAACTAGCGGCCAGTTCCTTAGAGGATCCAGCGGGCGACTGTTTCCGGCTGTAGAGGTCTGTGAAGGGAATAGCGCTAGGTGTTCGGATCGATGTGTAGCGTTTCCTTAAGTTGGGATCCGACTGCGCTCCTCGAGGAGAGTTCGTGTGCCGCCGGGGAATCCCGATTGGGCCTTAGAGGCGTTAGCTAAATGATAATTATACTTACCTGGTAATTGTAGTTCCTTGAGTAACGACAGTTCAGTCCTCTACCTCTGGGTTGTCAATCTCCTCCTGCAGCTAGGAGACTGGTATGTCAGAATGATGACATCACTGGATATAGCCTGCTGCACTCCCATCTGCATCCCAGTGTGAACTATAACAAAGCAGACTCAAAGGAGCAACAAATAAGTAGCTAAACATAAGAACATTTTCACTACAAGTAATCCCCCCCTTTCCGACAAGGCTTTCTTACCACCTGCCCTGCCCTCCATAAGGTGACAAACAAAGGAATTGAAGGATTCCAGACTCACCTGTAACACTCTTCTGCTCGTCACCAAACCTGGAACCTCCTAGAAAAATCCGGGCGGGAAGGAGGACTGAACTGTCGTTACTCAAGGAACTACAATTACCAGGTAAGTGTAATTATCATTTCCTTATCGTTCCTCCAGTTCAGTCCTCTACCTCTGGGATGTACCAGAGCAGTAATCAATGGGAGGGACCCTTCCAGCCGGCAGCTAAAACAGCCGAGCCGAAATGAGCATCCGAAGCCGCAGCAACATCCAGCCTGTAATGTTTGCTGAACGTATGCAGAGACGACCAAGTCGCCGCCCTACAAATGTCTCCCGGGGGAAGCAAGCTATGCTCCGCCCAAGACGACGCCTGCGCCCGGGTGGAATGCGCTCTCAGCTCCCGAGGCACCACACGACCCTGAAGCAAATAAGCGGACGCAATCGCTTCCTTCAGCCAGCGGGCTATGGACGCCTTAGCCACCGCCTCGCCCTTGCGAGCTCCGCCATACAAAACAAACAACCGCTCGGACTTGCGGAAGGTCTCTGTGGCCCGCAAATACTGACGCAAGGCCCTCTTCACGTCGAGACGCCGAAGGCCGCGATCGGAGTCACCGCCCCCCAAGGACCCCAGAACGGGCAAGCACACTGCCTGGTTCACATGAAAGAGAGATACCACCTTAGGCAGAAAGGACGGGACCTGATGCAAGACCACCTTTTCTGTAGAAAAGGACAGGAAGGGCTCCCGGCACGACAACGCCTGCAGTTCTGACACTCTCCGTGCAGAACAAATTGCCACCAGGAACACCGTCTTGAGCGTCAAATCTTTCAGGGATGCCCGACGCAAGGGCTCAAAGGGGGGTTTGGTCAGAGCCGTGAGAACTAGATTCAGGTCCCACGGAGGAATGCACACCCTGCGCGCCGGACGAACCCGAGCAACCGCTTTCAGAAACCGCCCGATGTCAGGGTGGGCCCTCAACTGCACGCCATGGACCTTGCCCCTGTAACAGGAAAGGGCTGCCAACTGAACGCGCAAGGAACTGGCTGCCAGGCCCTTGTCAAAGCCGTTCTGCAGAAATTCCAAGATCAACGGAAACGAAGCCGAGCCCGGCCGAACCTGACGCTGCGAACACCAATCCTCAAATACGCGCCAGACCCGCACATACGCCAGAGAGGTCGAATGCTTACGTGCCCGAAGTAAAGTCGCCACAACCGCTGATGAGTAGCCTTTCTTCATGAGCTTAGCCCTCTCAAGGGCCATACCGTAAGCGAAAACCGATCCACCTGAGGCATGAAGAGGGGCCCTTGGCGCAAGAGATCGGCCCTCGCCGGCAGCCGCCAAGGCTCTCCGTCCAAGAGACGTATCAGGTCCGCGTACTAGGGAGGTCTCGGCCAATCGGGTGCCACCAACAGCACTTGACCTGCATGCGCCCCGATCTTCTGAATCACCCTGCCTATCAACGCCCAAGGCGGAAAGACATAAAGAAGGCCGTTCGACGGCCACAGACGAAGCAACGCGTCGATGCCCTCCGACATCCTTTCCCTTCTTCTGCTGAAGAAGTGGGCGACTTTGGCCGACTGAAAGGTCGCCATGAGATCCATGACCGGAGTCCCCCACCGGCAGACTATCTGGCGGAAGACTGCGGGATGCAGCTCCCACTCCCCGGCATCCACGTGCACTCTGCTGAGGAAGTCCGCGGTGACATTGTCCTTGCCGGCAATGTGCGCTGCCGATATCGCGGACAAGTGGAGCTCCACCCACGCGAATAACTCGTCGGCCTCGGCCTCCATTGCGGCACTCCCGGTACCGCCCTGACGATTGATGTGCGCCACCGTCACCGAGTTGTCAGAGAGAACTCGCACGGGCAGCCCGCGCACCAAGCCCTCGAACGCCTGAAGGGCCCGGAACACTGCGCGAAGCTCTAAGCGATTGATCGCCCACGATGCCTCTAGGGGTGTCCAAAGCCCCTGCGCAAACTGACTCCCGCAGTGGGCTCCCCAACCCCTCAGACTGGCATCCGTCAGCAACGGCAGCCATTCCGGCTGCTCCAGCGGCAAACTGCCCTCCAGCGATGAGGGGCGAATCCACCACCGAAGGGACTGCCGAACCGTGCACGGGCACGGAAGACGCTTGCTTAACGAATCGGTCTGATGCGACCAACAGCGGAGCAGTGCTCTCTGAAGAGGCCGCATATGAAACCTGGCCCAAGGCACCGTCTCCAACGTTGCCGCCATAGTGCCCAGCACCCTGAGATAATCCCACGCCGAGGGCGCCGACATCGACCGAAACCGCCGCACCAGGGCCCGCATACCCTCGGCCCGTTTGCGCGGGAGGAACACCTGTCCCCTGCACGTGTCGAACCGGACACCCAGGTACTCGAGTTCCTGTGTGGGCTGCAGCTGGCTCTTGACCGGGTTGACCACCCAACCCAGCTCTTGCAAAAACTGCACCACCCTGCTCGTCACCCGGAGACTTTCCTCCGCGGACTTGGCCCGAATCAACCAATCGTCTAGGTAAGGGTGGACTAAAATACCTTCTTTGTGCAACGCCGCCGCCGCCACCACCACCACCATAATCTTGGTGAAGGTTCGCGGCGCCGTTGCCAGGCCGAACGGCAAGGCTCGGAACTGGTAGTGGCCCCAGGGGAGCGCAAACCTCAGGAAGCGCTGGTGAGCTTCTCGAATGGGAATGTGTAAGTACGCCTCCGACAAGTCTAGAGACGTCAGGAATTCCCCGCGCCGCACCGCTACAATGACTGACCGCAACGTTTCCATTCGAAAGCGCGGCACCCGCAAGCAGCGGTTCACTCCTTTCAGATCGAGTATGGGTCGCAACTGTCCCCCCTTTTTGGGCACCATGAAATAAATGGAGTAGCGACCCATACCGTAGTCGGCCTTTGGGACTTCGACCACGGCTCCCAAGCGAATGAGCCGCTCCAAGGTTTCGCGAACCGCTGCCGTCTTCGTAGGTCCCCAGCAAGGAGACATGACAAAGGAGTCCCGCACGGGCCTGGCCAGCTCCAGCGCGTAGCCGTGTTGAATGATCTCCAAGACCCACTGGTCGGAGGTGATGTGGGTCCAGGCGGAAAGAAACCCCCGCAGCCGACCGCCGATGGGAGGCTCCCCCGCCGGAACCCGCCTCACCTCATTGGGGCTTACGGGAGGTAGACGCCGGGACGGAGGAGAAACCTCTACTGGCCCCCCGAAATCCCCGGAAGCTTTGGCCTCTAGAGAGAAACCGCCCTCTCTGAAAGGCACCGGGTCGAGTCGGCCGGAATCTTCTAAAATCCCGAAACTGACCCCGACCTCCCTGGCCAGGTTTGGCCTGTTTCGGCCTGTCCTCGGGCAGCCGACCTGTCTTAGACTCCCCCAGGTCCTTCACTAACTTATCCAAATCTTCCCCAAACAGCAATCCGCCCTTAAAGGGAAGTTTGCTGAGGCGGGATTTGGAAGGTCCATCTGCGGCCCAATTGCGCAGCCATAAGGAATGACGAGCCGCCACCAGCGACCCCGTACTGTTAGCCAGCGCCCTAATTAAGTCGTAATGGACATCCGCAAGGTAGGCCGCGCCGGATTCCAAGCGATCCAGCTCCTTAGCCTCCTCCAGATCTACGTGCGAGGATTGGCGCAGCCGTTGGGCCCAGCGCAGACACGCTCTGGCTACCCAGGCCCCACAGATGGAGGCCTGAAGTGAGATAGAATCCGCCTCAAAGGCTTGCTTAAGCAGACCGTCAACCTTTCGGTCCTGGGCATCCTTCAAGGCCGCGCTGCCCTCAACGGGGATGGTGGTCTTTTTCGTGACAGCGGACACCAGGGCATCTATACGCGGAGCCCGGAACTTGTCCTTAGCCGAATCCGCCAAAGGATACAACCGACTCAAGGTACGAATGCCCCGAAGCCCTGCTTCCGGCTTATCCCATTCGTCTTGAATCATTTTCTCGAACACGCGGTGCACAGGAAAAACCACCTGCGTCTGCCGAACCGCCTGGATGACAGGATCCTCCACGTCGTCCTCCACCGCTGCTGGAGGAGCAAGGTTCAACATCTGCAAGGTCTCTGAAATCAAAGCCGCCAACTCCTCTCTGCGGAAGAGCCGAATGATCTTCGCTTGATCCTCAGGCTCTGGGATCTCATCTTCCTCCAGATCCTGCGACCCTTCCTCAGGATCCCAAACAGGATCTGCGGATTCCATCCAGGTGTCCTCCACCGGGTCAGTGAGCCTCGCCCGCTTCGGCGCCGGCGACTCCACACCCGCTACACCTTCCGCCACTAACTGCGGAGGCTGGGGCGCCGGAGACGCCGCGCGCGGTCTTTTTCCCTGCTGCCGCAGGCAAAAAGCCTGATGCAGCAGAAGCACAAACTCAGGACTGAAGCCGCAGAGACCTGATGCCCGAGGAGACACGGATTCCCCGGAGGGCCCTGGCAGGACTTCCATATCGGGCTCTTGCCCGAGACCCGCGGGGAAGCCGCTCGCACCCCCGCTGGCGCCTCCTGCGTCTCCGGGGACTCAGGAGCCTCCATCTGAAGCTCCACCGCTGAAGACAGGGCAGCACAGCCCCTGCACACGCCGGTGTCAGCGACCGTGCCCCTCCTAGTGCCACACACGAGGCACAGAGGCCGGGCAGCCATAGGGAGAACTCCCACGTCCCCTGGGCTGCAAGCTGTGGCAGGCCGTATAAGCTGACCAATGTTATGAAGATTAGTAATGAAAAACTACCTATGAACGCTGGTTGATGGTTTTTTTTTTTTTTTTTTGAACAATTAGCTCCCCAAAAAAAAAGAATTGAAGCCCTCAGGAAACAAACTCAAACACCCGTAAAAGGCAAAAGGAAACCAAAAAACCAAAATAAAGAAAAGAAAACAAAAGCGCAGCAAAGCCCCGACCCAAAAAATGGGAGACGACCAGCTGCCACGCGGCTGCCTCGCGGCTCAGAAAATGGCCACCGCAAGTGCAAACCGCTACAGCCAAAAAAGGCGCGATGAGCACCGCGGCGTCCCTGCTCCACTGTACCTCTGCGGCCTGGGCAAAACGAGCAGCCGGACGCCGGGAAAGCACGTACCCGTGCAGTTGGTCACTCCCCAAAGCGCCGCCGCCAGCGCCTGGACCCCCAGGCCCTTAAAGCACTTGGGAGAGCAGGCACATAGCACCACCGAAGCACAAGAACTGCCGCTCTGTGAAACACATCCACAAGAAGGGCTCACCTCCGTAAGGTCCGGGAGGGGAGACCTCTGGGCCAAGCGGGGGGAGAGGGGGGGGACGGGGGGGGGACTCGAAGGCTTGAGTTAGAACCCCCCCAGGAAGAAAACGCCGTACTGGCACAGACAAGTAACAAGAAAGCCTTTCTTCCTGAGTGAACCTGTTTTCTACTTCTTTTTTTTTTTTTTTAAAGGAACAGCGCCACAACTAAATCCAACCCTCTTAACAATCCTAACTATCCTAAAAACCTCCCTGCTCCTTATCCATTCCTCCAGAGAGCCTCTCCCTAAGGCTCGTCAAGTCCTCCTGCTGCAAGGAGACTGGTTACACTGGGATGCAGATGGGAGTGCAGCAGGCTATATCCAGTGATGTCATCATTCTGACATACCAGTCTCCTAGCTGCAGGAGGAGATTGACAACCCAGAGGTAGAGGACTGAACTGGAGGAACGATAAGGAAAGAGTCCTTTGATTCTTTACTCCAGGCGTCGGTAAAGGATTTGCTGTTATAGACAGTGGCTTTGATAGCTCATTGTTCGGTGTGACGAGTTTCGGAGTTTCAGGCGTTGTCATGTAATGAGCCGTTTTCACCCTTTCTGGATAGAGGGTGGTGTTTGCGAGCAGTCCTGTCGTCCTTCCAAAAGGTGGTTTCTGATTTTTCTCCTGAGCCTATTGGTTTCTCTTCCAGTTCTCGGTTTTTCTGGAAGGGGAGGTTTTTATTCGTAGCTTACGCCGATAGGAAACATTACATGCAGGGTGCGATGTTCGTTTCTTTGTTTTTGTGTGCTGGTTGGAGGTCCCCACAAAAGGGAAGCAGCAGCGAAGGAGGCCATTTCGCACTGGGTTAAGGCAGTGGTTGTCTCAGCTTTCTGCTGGCGAGGTTGTATGATTCCGGGGGTCTTTCTGACTCTTGCTACCAGGGCACAAGCGGCTTCATGGGTGAATCACTGTGTCATTTGTGACCCAGTAGCTCCCCAGGAACCGATGGACACAGATAAGCATCCGGTGATAGAAGCCGGTACTGCAGGAGAAAGCAGGGATTTCTCTGCAGAAAGAAAAAAAATCAGAACTAATCAAGCAGAACAGCTCACCTCGGGGGAAGGGAGTAGTAAAGCTCTTGATTGGGCACGCCCCAAGAGGAGGGCGGGCAGTGCAAGCTAGAAGCACCTGGTTAAATAGTCTGAAACCAGGAAGTGAAAGAGAGCAAAGGAAACTAGGAGAGCCACAAAGGCTAAGAGAGAAGCCGAGAGAACAACAGGGACGGAGAGAATTTCCAGAAGGAGAAACAAGAGTTTCAGAGGGAAAATCTGGAAGGAAATATCTTTGCTGCTGTGATTCCTCCAATAGTCTGCAACTAGCGTGGTGGAAGACTCAGAAGAGGAAAGGAACTGCTGGAGGCAGAATACTTTCAGAACACTGAGAGATCCAAGGCTACAGGACCAGGCAGAGCTATGGAATAAAAGGCAGAAGGACAAAGAATTCTCCAAGGGAAAGCTTCTATACAAGGTACCCAGTGGGGGAGAAGTAGTGGATAAGTGTTATGCTCCAAAGCCAGAGAGAGTGTGCCCTAGTTTTAAAAGCCAAGTCAGACAAATGGTGGCAGCTGTTTTCAGCAAGGAGAAGCTTTGAATAAAAGTGAATATTCTTACAAGCTAGCTGAAGAACCTAGCCAGGAAAGGGCTGACGTCAGTGCTTTTAAATCTCTCTTTAAAGACTCTCCCATTACTGCTAAGTATCCAAGCACAGCACCCACGTGTAGAGAAAGGTGGGGAGATAACGTTAGCAGCACATTGAATGTTTGTTTTCCTGACACAAACAAATATGCTAATCAGCCTGAGATAGAGAGGCTCAGCAAACAATTGCTCACGGGAGAAAAGGAACGCCAGCTAAGTGAAGGGAAGTCACCAGCTGAATCACTTCTCCACGAGTTCAGAGAGTTTTTAGAACATAAGGCAAGTTTTAACTACAGTGCTCCAGAACCAGTTACTGGCTGTAAAGAAGGAATGCCTATTTCTAATTCTCTGCCTTCCTCCGAAGAGGATATGTTAATGGACTGTTCTACATGCTTAATTGAGAAAGACAATTAAGGGGAAAAGTTTACCTGTTATATGAAGCAATATAGCAGAGGCACTTAACTCGTCCTATACAAGAAGCTGGTAGAAAGTGAATGAGTCCATGTACCAGTGATTGCTATAACAGGAGCACTAACTGTTGTAGGAACTTTTCTGTCTCACCCTTTTTGATTGGATCACATGAAGTGAATGTGAATTCCTGAATATAGCACAGCATTGCAAGTCTGTTTAACAAGTTTCTTTACTCTTGTTTTGGATTTATACTTCTGCACCGTCTGTACCATTTGAACTGCACAACTGGCAAATAAACCTCATGAAAAATAAATTTCTCTTTGCCATGCCTTACTGCTCGAAGCACTAAACACAACTACAACTAATTGCCTCCAGGGCATCACAAGGCAACCCCTCCTTAAACCCCCAAGGTTAGGGAGCGGGCGGCGTGATAAGAGTGGCGTAGTATTGAGGATTTCTGCAGACGCAAGAAGTGACCATAGCAGGAGCTGCAGAGGCCAGACTTCCAGAGGAGCCCAGCAGTGGAAGGGGACTGCAGGAAGCTGCTGAACTTCGTTGCTGACATGCTTGTATAACTCCTGAGCCAGGTAAAGGGTATCCACCCAGGGTACCGAGGATACCAGGGCCAGGGGGGGTCTCCTAGTGGTGACTGGGGGAAGGAAAAAAAATATATATATATTCCAAAGAGAATAGAAAACTCAGTATCCAGTGGTATCGCACTTTGGTCTGTGTTTCTCTTTTGTTGCAGGTTCCAAGATGGCGTTGGAAGCCAAAGAGGTCTTTGGATGGATGGCGACGCAGTTGGAACCCCAGAGAGACATGTCTCTAGAGGCACAGGCAAGAGCTAATGCTAGCTTCCATGAGCAGCAAAAACCCCTGCTAGCGTTGATGGAGGAGTTGTTGCAAGAAAAGAAGCCAGCGCCTGTTCCAGCCTCAACAACAGGTTCCACACTAACAGACAATGTACATCCTGTTAGCATACAGATGGGAACTTTGTTCAATTTTGGACAGCTTACAGATAAGGATGATGTGGATGATTATTTAGAAAGCTTTGAAAGAGTTGCACATCTTAGCTTGTGGCCTAAAGAGCACTGGCCGCTAAGACTGGCTGCATCCCTCACAGGGGAGGCACTGGCCGCTTACCGTGCCATGCCAGCTGATTTAGCAGGAAGCTATGATGAGATTAAAAGAGCAATCAGGGAGAGATTGGGGCTCACTCCGGTGGTTTATCGCGCTCGCCTGAGGAGTGTGAAATTGAAGCCCAGTGAGACTCCAAAATCTCTATGTCATCGCATACGCAGCTTGCTTAACAAATGGTTAAATCCAGAAGGGAGAGCTGTGGAATCTATCTTGAATGACCTAGTATTAGAGCAGTACATGGACGCTCTTCCAAACAGTATCCGTACTTTTCTGATCTTGCAGAATTGCAAAACCCCTCAGGAGGCAGTAGCACTCTCGGAAAGATACATTGAGGCCGAGATTACAGGCCAGAGAGGTGGCTCTACTTCCCAGGAATCTGGTTACTGCAGATCAGAAAGGGCACGAAGGGAGGAGAGCGGTCCTGTAAAAATGTGCATGCCTTTATGGAAAGGTGGAAAAGGTAGACAAAAATGTTACAAATGTGGTCAGGAAGGGCATTTGCAAAGACAATGTCATGTGAAAACTGCATTAATAGTGGGTAGTGCTATGAGAGACAGGCAAGGTTTCCTTCTTTCTATAGAAGTACAGGGAATCACCGCCCAGGCTTTGCTGGACTCCGGGGCGGAGTTGAGTATGCTCTCCAAGGAGTTGTGGCATGAGATAGAGGCCAAGCAAGGCGGAGAAGTGATTCAGCCCGTTACTTCAGTGAAGATAAGGTGCGTACATGGTGGGACTTCCACTTACCCAGTGTACAAACTACACATAAAAGGGTTAGGTACACGTAGGACTATCCCACTAGCAGTTATCCCAGGTCTTCCTCATGCTGTCATTCTAGGCAGGGATTGGCCTCAGTTTTATCAAGAGATGAAGCGAGAGTTGCATGAGAAAGGCGTGATGGTCTCCACGAGGGCCCAGTCTGCAGCCTCAGAGGATAAGGAGGGACCCTTAGAAAGGGAGGAAGACCACACAGAGGATCTTGGAGAAATTCTTCCTTTTGAGGATGCTTTAATAGAAACTCCAGATCCTAAAGATAAAAAGGAAAAGGCTGAAAAGCGTAAAGAGAAGCAATTACGCTCTAGAAACAAGGCGGAGGTACAGGCCGGGCAAGAGCTGCCATGGGTGCCCGAGGAACTGATGAACAAGTTTCCCTCGTTTCCGCATGAGCAGCAGGCAGACCCTGCCCTTTCTCAGGCATTTAAGTGGGCCCAGAGCACTAGGGATACCCTGCCTAGGTTTCTGCTCACCGCTGGCCTACTCTATAGGGAGAGTAAAAATCCTTTTACAGGAGATACTAGGAAGCAGTTAGTGGTGCCGACCACTTTCAAAAACATAGTGTTACGGCTGGCACACGACCATCCTGTTGGGGGACATAAGGGCAGTCAGGGGACCCTTGACCAGATCCTCGCTAGATTTTACTGGCCAGGTATATTTAAGGAGATGGCCAAGTTTTGCGAGGCTTGTCCCACTTGTCAAAGAGTCTCTGCAGCCCATCCCAGGGAGGTCCCAATGATCCCATCTCCTGTGATTAAAGAGCCCGTCCAAAGGATAGGGATAGACATAGTTGGACCTCTAATTAAGACTCCGAGAGGATTCCGCTATATTCTAGTGGTAGTAGATCACGCTACAAGATTTCCGTGGGCCATGCCACTACGGAGCACATCAGCCAAAGTAATAGCTATGGAACTTATTAAGCTATTTTGTGAAATAGGTTTCCCGAAGGAAGTTCTCACCGACAGGGGGAGCAATTTCCTCTCAAAGTTCTTAGGGCAAGTATGGGATGCCTTTGGCATTACCCACATCAAAACGGCAGCATACCATCCCCAAACTAACGGTTTAGTCGAAAGACAAAATCAAACGATTAAGAGGATGTTACGTAGGAGTTTGGAGGGGGACATTGACAATTGGGATACCATGCTTCCCTTTATCCTTTATGCATGCCGAGAAAGGAAACAAGCCTCATTAGGAACGGCACCATATGAGTTACTATATGGCCGGTCACCCCGCGGCATTCTGGACATCCTAAAAGAACAATGGGTGGAGCCAGATCCAAGGGAAGTAGAGGTGCCCGAATTCCTTAAAGATTTAAAGAAACGGCTACGCCGAACTTCACAGGCAGCGGAAGAAAACTTAAAACGTAGTCAGGCTAAACAAAAATCCTACTACGATAGGAACACAAAACAGCGTCAGTTAAATGTAGGAGAGAAAGTCATTGTGATGGTGTCGGGTACGGAACCCAATTTCGAAAGCCATTGGAAGGGTCCTTGTCGGGTGGTGCATCCTGTAGGACCTGTTTCATATTTAGTGGAAAATAGGAAAGGCCGCAGGCAAGTCTACCACGTTAACCTCCTAAAGCCATGGCATGACAGGGTAGCCTTAGCCCAGATAGCCACAATAGACTCCCCAAGACAACAGCCTCAAGTACATCCCAGAGTCCATAAGTGGTATCACGTGCTGTGCTGTTAAGATAAAGCCAGCCCGTGATATCTTAAGGGGGGGGGATCTGTGACCCAGTAGCTCCCCAGGAACCGATGGACACAGATAAGCATCCGGTGGTAGAAGCCGGTACTGCAGGAGAAAGCAGGGATTTCTCTGCAGAAAGAAAAAAAATCAGAACTAATCAAGCAGAACAGCTCACCTCGGGGGAAGGGAGAATAGTAAAGCTCTTGATTGGGCACGCCCCAAGAGGAGGCGGGCAGTGCAAGCTAGAAGCACCTGGTTAAATAGTCTGAAACCAGGAAGTGAAAGAGAGCAAAGGAAACTAGGAGAGCCACAGAGGCTAAGAGAGAAGCCGAGAGAACAAAAGGGACGGAGAGAATTTCCAGAAGGAGAAACAAGAGTTTCAGAGGGAAAATCTGGAAGGAAATATCTTTGCTGCTGTGATTCCTCCAATAGTCTGCAACTAGCAGGTAGCGTGGTGGAAGACTCAGAAGAGGAAAGGAACTGCTGGAGGCAGAATACTTTCAGAACGCTGAGAGATCCAAGGCTACAGGACCAGGCAGAGCTATGGAATAAAAGGCAGAAGGACAAAGAATTCTCCAAGGGAAAGCTTCTATACAAGGTACCCAGTGGGGGAGAAGTAGTGGATAAGTGTTATGCTCCAAAGCCAGAGAGAGTGTGCCCTAGTTTTAAAAGCCAAGTCAGACAAAATGGTGGCAGCTGTTTTCAGCAAGGAGAAGCTTTGAATAAAAGTGAATATTCTTACAAGCTAGCTGAAGAACCTAGCCAGGAAAGGGCTGACGTCAGTGCTTTTAAATCTCTCTTTAAAGACTCTCCCATTACTGCTAAGTATCCAAGCACAGCACCCACGTGTAGAGAAAGGTGGGGAGATAACGTTAGCAGCACATTGAATGTTTGTTTTCCTGACACAAACAAATATGCTAATCAGCCTGAGATAGAGAGGCTCAGCAAACAATTGCTCACGGGAGAAAAGGAACGCCAGCTAAGTGAAGGGAAGTCACCAGCTGAATCACTTCTCCATGAGTTCAGAGAGTTTTTAGAACATAAGGCAAGTTTTAACTACAGTGCTCCAGAACCAGTTACTGGCTGTAAAGAAGGAATGCCTATTTCTAATTCTCTGCCTTCCTCCGAAGAGGATATGTTAATGGACTGTTCTACATGCTTAATTGAGAAAGACAATTAAGGGGAAAAGTTTACCTGTTATATGAAGCAATATAACAGAGGCACTTAACTCGTCCTATACAAGAAGCTGGTAGAAAGTGAATGAGTCCATGTACCAGTGATTGCTATAACAGGAGCACTACTGTTGTAGGAACTTTTCTGTCTCACCCTTTTTGATTGGATCACATGAAGTGAATGTGAATTCCTGAATATAGCACAGCATTGCAAGTCTGTTTAACAAGTTTCTTTACTCTTGTTTTGGATTTATACTTCTGCACCGTCTGTACCATTTGAACTGCACAACTGGCAAATAAACCTCATGAAAAATAAATTTCTCTTTGCCATGCCTTACTGCTCGAAGCACTAAACACAACTACAACTAATTGCCTCCAGGGCATCACAAGGCAACCCCTCCTTAAACCCCCAAGGTTAAGGAGCGGGCGGCGTGATACATTCCACCAGGGGGGATTGGTAGAGCAGCTTCCAGGTCGTCTCTTCATTTCCTCAGTAATCACTACTGCCTAAATGTTTTGGCAGTAAAGGAGGCCTGTTCCGGGTCGGCGGTGTGGTGAGTTGGCTGGATAGGTCCCTCCCAATGATTACTGCTCTGTTACATCCCAGAAGTAGAGGACTAAACTGGAGGAACGATAAGGAAATAGAAATTACACTTACCTGGTAATTGTCGTTCCTTGAGTGACGACAGTTTAGTCCTCATTCCCGCCCAGGAGTATGATTTCTTCAGTTTATTTTCAGGCGGAGTGGAGCATCAATCTCAAGGAGTAGACAGATCCTTTCAGTTTCTAGATTGCAGTGAGTATCCCTCTCTGTCCTTTCTTTCTTTTCTCTTATTTAAACGAGGTGATGGTATAGGATACGTGTTTGCATAGGGGGGACATGAATATAAAGTTAAAAAAAAAAGAAAAGAAAAGAGAAAAGAAAATATAAGACGGATACGGTTTAAAAGGCTCCTCCGGTTGAGGAATGGGGAGTTATTTAAAGTTATGTTATAGTTACTTATTTGTTGTTCCTTTGAGTTTGCTTTGTCAATAGTACACTGGAGGCTGATGAGAGATACCAGCAGGCTATATCCAGTGATGTCACGACTTTGACATGCCCAGTCTCCTAGCTGCAGGAAGAGGTGCACAACCCAGAAGTAGAGGACTAAACTGTCGTCACTCAAGGAACGACAATTACCAGGTAAGTGTAATTTCTATATTGTGACCCGCCCATTGCCAGTATTTGCTGCTTCTTCAGTTGCTATACGGAGGTGGGGTCTGAGGGCATCGACTCCCTGGCACAGCCTTGGCCAAGTTAGCACCTGCTGTACTTGTTGCCTCTGTGGCCCCTTGTGGGACACGTGATTTGGCGTATAGAATGCCACCTGGGCAGGATTGTGCTGGTAGTACCGGATTGGCTGAGGAGTGTGTGGCTCGGAGACCTGATGCGGCTCCTGCAGGCACCGCCTCTTTGGTTGCCTCAGTCTTGGGGCCTGCTACGGCAGGGACAAATCTTTCTGGAGGACTTGGCTCCCTTCTCATTTACGGCATGGCTCTTGAAAGGAGATGGCTAGCGAGTAAGGGCTATTCTTCAATGGTGGTCTCAACTGTGCTCAGAGCCTGGAGGAGATCTACCAAGCTAGCATATGTTCGGGTCTGGTGCCTCTTTCACCGATGGTGTGGTGCTCGGCAGTTGACTCCTGAGGTAGCCAAGAAGGACCTTTTCCCTTAGCTCCTATAAGTTCAGGTGGCAGCTTTGGCCTGTTTCCGAGGTTCAATGACTGGTAAGTCTCTGGCCTTGCACCTTGATGTCTCACGCATTCTCCAAGGGGTTTGGTGTCTGCATCCTCACCTCTAGTCTGTGATTCCTTCCTGGGATCTATGTCTGGTGCTCAGGGCCCTGATGGCGATGCCCTTTGAGCCGTTGAAGTGCACTACTTGAAGGATTTGCTGCTAAAGACAGTCGTCTTGCTCGTGATTTTGATCCACAAGGAGGGTTTCTGAACTGCAGACTGTCTTGCTGAGATCCTTATCTGTCTTTTTCAAAGGAGGTCGTTTCCATTCGGCCTGTGCCTGCCTGCCTTCTTACCTAAAGTGATTTCTCCCTTTCATGTGGACCAGGTTGTCTGCCTGCCCTCCTTCTCTAAGGAGCATTCCTGTATATGGTTTTCTATTGTTGATTACTCATTGTTGCCCACGATTAAAGTTGAAGCTTGCCATGTTTCTCCCATATGCTTTGAGATGAATACTGAAGAGACCTCTGGTGACTGAGGCGAATACAGACAAAGGAGTGATGTCATTGGAACCTGGGCTTTTCAATGGTTCTTTGTCTCCACCAATCTGTTTTTTGGTAGCAAGCGGACTCTCTACTGATCTGGCGACAGCCTGTCTCCCCCCCCCCTCCAACCTGGGCCCTTCCGCTGCCTTTTCTGCGCCTGCAGCAGCTTCCAGTGACAGACTGACCGCCAATTTGAAGAAAAAAAAATAACAACCAAAACACACAGGGTAAGCACTTCCTTGCTAGGAATGCTGGTCTTGTCCTGCTCCCTCTGACACGAAGCGTGCATCTCCTTCTAGCAAGGAAGTGCTTACATTGTGGGTTTTATTTATTTTTATTTTTTCAAATCAGAGGACATTCCACCGCTGCCGATGCAGGCACAGAAAAGGCAGTGCGGGTGGTGGGGGTAGGGGGCAGGAGGATGTGTGGAAGGCCAGAAGGGAAATGCTTGGCAGATGGACATGAAGGAAGGGGAGGTGGAATGGCTGGAAGGGAACTGTTAGGCAAATGTTGCACATGAGGGAAACAAATGTAAAATAGCAAGTATTGAGGGGATAACACTGGACAGATGCTGGGGACACAGGAGAGGTGAAATCAGATATTGGAGAAACAGTGCGGGGGGGGGGGAGGCAGAATGCAGTACATAGGTAGGGGGTGGTAGACAGATGCTGGACATAGGCTGGAGGGGTAGAGACAGACATAGGGTGGGGGATATAAGGGGATAGAGAATGGATGGTGGATATGGAGTGGGGGTATATGCTGGGTATATGGTAGAAGGTTTAGAGGGATAAAGAGTAATGCTGGACATTGGGTAGGGGCCATAAAAAGATGGAGTGCAGATGCTGAACACAGGATGGGGTCATAACGGATAAATGACTGATGCTGGAGATGGGGTGGGGTGAGAAGGGTGGGGTGGTGGACATGGGGTGGGGTGAAATGGGGAAGTGAGGGAGAGAGAGGCAATGCTGGACATGGGCTGGGATGGGATGAGAAAAAGGGGAGAAGCGTGAGACTGGGGGGAGAGACAAGACAGGGCAGGAGAGAAGGGGGTAGATGCTGAATATAGGGAGGGTAAAAGAGAAGAGTTAGTTAACGACTGGGGAATAAGTGACTGGGGAAGGATAAAGAGATGGAGGGAGGGTTTAAAAAGAGAGAGACTGAGAAATGGATATAAGAGAGAGAAATGAAATCTGAGTTGATAAAGAGAAAAATAAATGGAAGAAAGCTGAAATGGAAAAGATCAATGTCAAAGATGGATGTAGCGGAGCACTCACTCACAGGAGTCCCCAGTAGCTGAGAAGCCCCTTAAGAGACTGCATAGGGAGGATATTCATTCTGTCACTCTTGTTGACTTCCAGATCTCAGTGTCTAAAAATGATCTCCACCTCAATTCATCCTTCCTATCTCTGCTAATGAGTTTCATGCAGGACAGCGCACCCTATTCAGTAATACGTCTGCTGCATCTGCCACTGCAACCCCTCCCTTGCATAGCACCCCATTTGAGATGCTCGTAGATCTGCAACGCTCTGACTATCCTCGAGTACCTCTACTGGTACAATGGTGATCTCAACAACCATTGGAGGATGATGCCTGTTCCCTGCTCAGTTTGCCTTACTCCCATTCTGACTTAACAGGTTTCATTGCTCATGAGGAACCTTCAGGGCCCCTACCGGAACCAGGGCCCTTGGATAAACCTCCAGAAGACCTATTGTATCCAAAGTTTCTGCAGAAAAATTTGCAAGTCCTCACACTCAGCGACTTGCAAACTCCCACAAACAAATGGAACTTTCATTCCATCCTAAAATCATGCAGTGTGGCCAAAGATCTTAGCCTTGCTGGTCCATCAAATCCTCCAAAACCTTCAAGCATCTAGATGGAAAAACCCATCCACAGTACCTGTCAACTTTCCGGCGCCTCAATCTCAAATACTTTACTTAATTTTACTTACTTACATTCTCTTATATACCGCGCTATTTTGCATCAGTGCGGTTTACATTGAACAAACTGAAATTACATTGAACAGGGCATTATAACTTGGAGATAACTATTTTACAGGGAACATGGGCTATGGAGGGTTAAGTGGCTTGCCCAAGACCACAAGGAGCACCTGTGGGACTAGAAACCCCAGTCCTTCCGGCCCAAGGTTGCTGTCCTCTAGTGGGATTTGAACCCCTGACCTTCCGGCCTGAAGTACCTTGCCCCAACCACTAGGCCACTCCTCCACTCCAAAATACAATACAAAATACTTCCTGCACCAGAACTCAACCATCAGCAGCTGCCTCATCTGTGGGATCTGAGGCTGCTTTAAAAAGGTCCAAGATCTCAATCTGCCATCCAGACGCCACCTGGCAAGGAACAGCGGACCCTTGATGCCATTGGAAAGAAATCCTACAAAAGTAGCACTCTTGCCATGCGCATCTTAGCACATCAACTCCAAATCCTTCATTAACATGATTTCCTCCTTCAACTAGATGACCCCATCACCTCAATGGCAGAGGATCATAATTGGCTCCTAACCAATTTTCACGAGTCTTATAATAATTGCATATTATAGGAGTGGCCTAGTGGTTGGGGCAAGGTACTTCAGGCCGGAAGGTCAGGGGTTCAAATCCCACTAGAGGACAGCAACCTTGGGCTGGAAGGACTGGGGTTTCTAGTCCCACAGGTGCTCCTTGTGGTCTTGGGCAAGCCACTTAACCCTCCATAGCCCATGTTCCCTGTAAAATAGTTCACTGTGTGCTGTGCTTTCCTGTCTAATCAATGTGTTTATACCTCAAAAATTTCCTGTCATGATTTGACAATTTCCAATCTGTAATCAAAACGCTGCTGATCGCTGGAAGTAGCGGTATACAAATGTATACTAAATAAATAAAATAACCTATGACACATTTGACTCTATGGCACGGGCTACTGCCATGGCTATTTCAGCCAGGCCTACTGCTTGCCTCTGGGTTTTCGGCCTTCGAGAGGATTTCTATGACCGCTTGGCAGATGCACCTTGCCAGGGCAACAGCTTCTTTGGCTCCAAGGTACAGGAAGCAGTCTTGTAGGTCAAGGATCATTCTTCCACTGTTTGAGAGTTGGCAGCCCAACCAACAGAACAGATGTCCTAGTCTCAACGAACACTGTTGCCTCGCTATCGCAGAGCATACTATTACCAATTTTTCCAACAATTGTACCCACATCAGAGATTACAACCATACTCCAGACCAGCTTTGCAATGTCTCGCTTCTCAGCCATACACTCGGCGTTCACACCCAAGGGAATGGAAACAACCCTATAACACCACCTATGCCCCGAAACCCTCTCTGAAACCTACTCCTAGTTTTTGACTGCCAAGCCTCTCTGAAATATTGAATCCTGCCCACTACCAATAGGTAATCTATAGCAACAAATTGCTGGGTCCTCAGCATTGTTCATCACGGATACCAAACAAACTTCACCAAGCTTCCACCTCTTCATCCTTGCCCATCCGTTGCCATGTTTTTGATACAACATTTTCACATCCTGGGTCTGGAAGTCTCTGAATTTCTGTGCAATCAGGTCATCAAACCTGTCCCAGCTGAGCAACAGAATATGGATTTCTATTCGAGATTCTTCTTGATACTAAAGAAAACAGGGGAGTTAAGGCCATCCTAGACCTTCACGATCTCAACTGCTTTATAAAATGGGAAAAATTAAAAATGAATTCCTTCAGTACCATACTCCTCTCTACCAAGCCACAACGATTAGCTAGCCTCTATGGACCTAAAAGACACCTACACCCACATATTCATTCATCCCCCAGCACTGGCAGTGCCTTTGCTTCAAATTCAAAGATAAACATTATCAATACAAAATTCTGCCCTTTTGCCTGTCAGCAGCACCATGCGTCTTCAGAAAGTGCTTAGTGATCATTGCAGCCCACCTACAGAGACAGGGCCATTGCATATATCCCTACTTCAACGACTGGCTCATTTTGGCACCCTCCGAAGGAGAAGCCCATCAGACAATTCAAGCTGCTATTACTTTTCTGCAAGCCTCAGGGTTTGTAATAAACAGGCAAAAGTCTGACCTCGAGTACTACTAGAGTCTCTGCTTCATTGAAGCCAGCATAGTTACTCTGTTGGGCAGAGCCATCCTCCCACGTGACAGGCTCTGGGCTCTTCTGCACCTCAGCAACAAACCTCTCCACTTGCAGATCACAACAGCCCATATTCTTCTTCAGCTGTTGGACCACATGGCTGCTTCCCATTCATGTTGTTCATTTGCATGATTCCATGTGCCCCTGTTTCAGTTGCTGCTTACAATGGAATCAACACAGTCTCTCAGACACAGAATTCCCTTGTCCATGGAAGCCAGCTGAAAACTTCACGAAACACTCCGTTGGTGGACCATCCCATCCCACCTATCAGTGGGCTGTCCATTCCAACAACCACCACATCTGCTTACCTTCACAACCAATGCTTCCAGCTATGCATGGGGAGCACACCATCTTCACCTGTCCATGCAAGATGCTCCACATCAACATCTTGGAACTGTGAGCTGTACTCTATGCCTTCCACGCCTTCCGTCATTGGGTACTCAAACTCCTTTTTGTCTGTTTGCACTATCTAGTCTCCATGTTTTACATAAATAAGCAAGACGGGGCGGGACCCCTTCAGCTATTTGCTCAGTCCATAGGGACCTCCTTCAGAGCGACCTACCTTCCGGGAGCACAGATCAAAATAGCAGACTTGCTCAGTTGATGTCTCGACCTTTACAAATGGTCTCTCGACTCAAAAGTAGCACTTAACATTTTTGCAGTATGGGGAACACCAGCGACAGACCTCTTTGCTTCTGCTGACCATGCAAAATGCCCTCGCTTCTGCTCTATCCGACCCATGCCTTTGCCTTCTCATGGAGTCATTGGTTTCTCTATGCTTTTTCTCCCTTTCCTCTCATCAGTTGTGTCCTGCCCCTCAATGGCCCAGGCAAGTTTAGTATCCTCATCATGACACAGCAAGACTCACACCTCTGTGTATGAGCCCCTTTCTCCTCACCCAGAAGCACTGAACTCTGCTGCACCCCAACCTCCCCAGCCTTGCACTAGCAGCCTGGAGGGTCAAAGTTCCCTAAAAGATACCACCTCCTCCAAGGAAGTCCATGACATCATCACTGCTTCTAGGAAACCCACTACTCTGCTTTTTTATCGCTGTAGGTGGACCCAATTTGTGCACTGGGCAAAACAGCATCAATAGGATTCTGTCTCCTGTTCTCTGGGAAAGGTCCTTGCATACTCTCCCTGTCACAATCCGGTTTACAAACCACATCAGTTTGATATCACCTCTCTGCTATTGGAGGTATACATGCTCCAGCCTCAAAGAAAACTCTCTTCATGGATTGCCGTCTGCATTTCCTTCTGTTATATGCAGGCTTGATTGCCACCACCAGGTCGTATTGAACCCCACCGACTATTTGCAACAGTTACCTTGGCTGCCAATCTGTCCTCAGTTTCTGCCTAAGACATTTGTAAAGCGGCAACATGGTTTTCCATCCTTACATTCACTTGTCATTACAGCCTTGACTTCAGCACAGGACCTAGCCTTTGGACAGGCCATCCTCTGAAATCTATGCTATTTAGGCATCCAACCACCCTAAATACAAAAGATTGCTCCACTCTCTCACATATTCAAAAAATACTATGTTGATTAGGGAACAGGTCTCAGACTAGATCGGGGAGGAATCATATGAGGTAAAAACCTCTAAACACCAATCCCCTTCATTGCATCAAGGACCTGAAATTTCCCTTTATAAATTATCTAAGTTACCATCCATGTATTTCTCAGTTGTTTATATGTTCATGACTCATTCAACTGCTTTAGATAATAGCAAAAAACGCTTATCTGGGAAAATAGTAGGAGTCAGAACTCGGGTCCCAACGCAAATCCTTAGCGCTTATGCATTTCACCGACCAAGCGGTCTTTTCAGGGGAATCCAGCACTTTATAAACTTGCGGCTCCTGCTCAACTCTGTGAGTTCTCACTGCTCACTCCACCAGACTTGTCATTGTTGAAAAACGCCGCGCAACCACCCTACACATTCAACCTCTCAAGGTGACCCTCAGCTCAGGACTCCCCTATGGAGTGTGCCTGCATCCTCCTGCAGGCACACTCCATAGGGGTCTCCGTAGACAGCAGAGGTTTGCAGCCACACTCGCTCGCCCGCCTCCCCTAAAAAAAAACAACAAATCATCAAAAAACAAAAAAAAAAAAGAGTGGATGTCCTTCTATAGTCACTTCCCATGAATATACAGCTCTGCAGCTCTGTAATGAACTGAGAGAGAAGCGGGGGAGGGAAATGTTTGGGTGGGAAGGACACGCACATACTCGGATGTCCAAAATACTTCTCTGAGCTAGGGGAGAGCCCAGCACACAAGTGCCATCAGGGTTGACGCCTATGGAGTGTGGCTGCATACCTCTGTTGTCTATGGAGAAACCCCTGTTTGTTTATTTATTTATTTATTTACATTCTCTTATATACCGCGCTATTGCCCCCCCCCCCCCCCAATCCCTCTTCCCTAACGAAGCAGTCAAATTACACCCATGACCCTTGGCTATCTGTGGTCCAGGATTTATTGTCCATGAGTATGAAATAGAAATATTGGTTCAGCAATTTTCTCTTGTTCTCCTGTATTTGTCCTCTGCCCTTTTTGATAGTCTTTCCAGGGCTGGCGTTACAGAGGCCCAAGAATGTTTATCTCCTTCAGCTTCAGACAGGCTCGAGGCTCCCTGTAGCATGGGAGCCCAGGCCATTTGCCCTGTTGCATCTCACTAACTCCAACCCTGGGTCTTCCTTTTTCTGACATGGTGAAAAAAATAAACCATAAATATTTCCCAATACATATGGGTCTGTCTTAAACTTTAAACTAAATTTTTACATTAATCACAAATTATCCAGTGCAAGATGTAGAGCAACAGCTAAGTCATGATTTCATCTTATCTCCCATATACTCTACTGCAGCATACTGTGCACCAGTTTAGGAAAGGAGCCAAGACTTGGACATTGATAACCAACTATACTTGCCCAAGGCTGATAGTGTCTGGAGAGCTTAAGACAACATTGCTTCCTTGACTTCCTGTTTTTGAAACACTACTTTACTTTCCTTATTGTCCCTCCAGTCCAGTCCCGCACCTCTGGGTAGTGTACCTCTTCCAGCAGCTTGGAGGCTGAGCCTGTCATCTTTTTGATGACACTAGAGTACATATGCAGCTGGCACCGCCCACCAGCCCCAGTATGCTCAGCCTCCAAGCAGCTGGAGGAGGTTGTGAGCCAGGGTGCTGTACTCGCAGAAAGGACAACTAAGGAGATAGGTTTAGTTAGAGTTTGCTTTTATTTCCCCTGTTAAGGTGCAGGTTTCTTTGTTTTTAAAGGCAGAAGTAAAAAAAAGCAAACAAACAGAAGGAACAGTGAGACAACAGGGCTGAGGGGAGAATATTCCTCCTTCCCCCTCTCCCCCCAGGACTTTGGGGGTGCCTTCCTCAGTCCGAGACTTCTGGCTGCTCCCGAACCCGTTAACGGGTAAGGAGCTGCTGCAGGGCGGCAGTTGCTTGACTGGAGTGAAAGCTGGCAGCCCCGAGTCACCCCCCTCAGCGCCAAAGCCAGGAAGGAAGGCTGAGCGTGAGGGGTAGAAAAGCCATGTGGCAAAGATGCTCCAAGGTAAGAGTGGCGGGGGGGGGGGGGAGGGGGAGGACAGCAGAAACCTCTAGCAACCGCCAGAACATGAGGAGACCGAGAGCGGCCTGCAGCCGCATGTTTTGGAGCCTGCAGCAGTGGGAAACTCTCCCAGCTGCATTTAGGCGCGATTTCTTCTTATTCAGGCCCGCATGTGTTTAACCCCCTGCTGTTGCGGCAGGTGAAGGCCTGTGATCCACAGTGTCTGACATAAGCAGACAGGCCTAACTAGCTTGACCTGTAAATGAAGCCTGTGAAGAGGCCCATAGGAATTGCACATCCCCCAATAGGCTGCTATTGTAGAATTAGAATTGAATTAGTTTGAACAAGCAGAACTAAAACTTGGAAAAATACAGAAAATATGTTTAAATGCCCCTGATAAGAAAGTACAGCTGTAAGGGATTTAATTAAAACTGCTGACAGAAAGGTTACAGAGCCCTGCTTCCCTACACGTACTAACTAGCTAAGTGGCCTTGGAAGTAGGAAAGTAACAAGTTGGTAAACTGGCCATTGTAATTGGGACTAGAAGGGGGGTAAGCAGGTGCTGAGCCGCCCACTCCAAGTACATAATTGGATAATCATATCAGTACCGGGACCAATAGAAGGGGTACGGGAGGTTACCGGGACCAATGAAATGTTTTCCTATGTCTAGAATGGTGAAAAAGTCTATAAAAGTTGTTGTTTTGCCAGAGAACATCGCTCAGCCATTTTGAATTTGATTCTGCTTGAGTCTTGTGCACAAATAAATGATTTGGACCTTCTGAACTGACTCCTGGTATTATTGGGTTGTTTGCGCTCTGCTGCTACACTGTGTTTTGGGTGCCTGGGAGAGGCAGCCACCTGAGAATAAAGCAGGACAGAGCAGCCTCTTCCTAGGGGGCCATTTGCAGTTTTTTTTTCGTTTCAGTTAATTAGATTTTATTTTAGTTCAAGTACTCTAGAGCTCTGTGCTTGAGCCTCTGGAGGTGCACTGTGCTGGAGATTCTGTTACATACCCGGGTACAGATTGAGGCTGTTACTGGGGAGTGCCCCCAGCCCTTCCCACCATGCCAGCCAGAACGCACTGTCTGGTATAGGATGGTATCAAGGGGTGTGAACCCCACTTATTCCTTAAGCATTCCTTGTGTTATACAGCTCAAAACTTGATGCAGACATGAGGGAAAGGCCTAATCAGATAGGCCATGGTTGTTGCTGGGCAAATTTCAGAGTGCTGTGTGATCTAAAAGGCAGTTGGTTGATACTTTGTAGTTTTCTCCTGAGAAGGGTCTGATAGAAAGTCAGAGATAGGAATAAAGATGTGTTTTAAAAAGAAAAATAAATAAATAAAATGCTGCATATAGGTTTGTAGCAGCTACAGCTCTTTGGAAAACAGGAAGTACCTGCATACAAGAAATGTATGTAATTTGAAAGAGAGTGCATAGGAAGCAAATGAAATCCTTCCATCTGTCTATGGTCAGTGAGTAACCTGACATGATCATCTCTTGTCTCTTAGCCCAGATTATGTACCTATTAAATCTGTAATATTGCTTGTAAGGGAAGCTGTACTCCCTTATAGCCATTAGTAGTATTAGAATAAAAATGTAAACTTACTTGGAGAATGTGTCAGTTTGATTGGATCAGGGCAAGGTCCATTTCATTTCTTTAAGATACAACACTACAGTGCAATCTAAAAATCCTCAAGATGTGCAGTCCCCGATGTGGTGTGGTCTCAGAGGCAGTTGTCTGTCTGAATTGCACGCAGGAGGCAGTCATGGGAGCAGGACCGGCAGGAGAGTCCCTCCCGGTTGCAAGAGACCCTGGGGGCGGGGGGTGGCATGTTACCTTCAACAGATCCAGCCCCCGGTCCCTACACGATGCCCAGACCATCCACCCCTCAAGCCCAGGGAGCGATAGGGCTCCCGAGGGAGTTCTCATCAGAGTGTCTTACTTTTGCATAAGGCATTTTGCCTACTAAGTGGCTCCTCGGCCCTGGAACACAGGGCTAAGAGGATGTCAGACGCAAAAAAAGAACGAGTCAGGAGCAGTGGCATCTAAGCGGGCTAGAGGCTTAGAGGAGTGGCAGCAATTGCTGTTGACAGGGGGGCTAGATGGGGAAGACCTTGACATGGAGCTAGATCTGCAGGAGGAGTCGGAAGAAGGAGAGAGCCAAGAACAGGAGGATCAAGCCTGAATTGTTCGGGTTTTTCTGCCGGGAGGAGCTACCAGCGCTCATCTTTATGCTTATGCTTATGTTTATGCAATTTCTCGATATACCACCCAGGCCGAAGGCCATCAGGGTGGTTTACAATCACTACAAGCGGGTACTGATACAATTCCTTGTCCCCAAAGGTCTCACATTCTGTGTGTACCTTGACGACCCTCAAGGCCCTGAATATGCCTGCTAACCTCCCAGCAGAGGAAGAGGCACTGTAGGATCCGCTGTTCCAGGTGGTACGGAAATCGCAGAAAGTCTTACCAGTACATGGAGTAGTAGGACAGATGATCCAGGATGTGTGGGATCTGCCAGAAGTTGGCCTTAAAGGGGTGCAATGACGTGCCTATACCCGCTGCCGGAGCAAGAATGAGCTCTTTGCCCAAAGTGGGCGCAGCGGTGTTGGCAGCAGTAGAAGAGACCTTGACTTGTCTCCTGCAGCTGAGAGCTGTGGAACTGGTTCCGTGAGACCAGTACGTCTGCAGTCGATGCTTCATGTATTTTGCTTTGTCCAAAAGGAAGGTTCCTTTCACCCAATTCTCAACTTTGAGGGCATGAACTACGGTCTCCAGATACCGCATTTTCACAGTAGTAATGGCGGTAGGAAACGGAGATTTTTGGTGACTCTCGATCTCACAGAGGCGTATCTGCATGTTCCCTTCCATCCAGAACATCAGCAGTTTCTCCGCTTTGTGGTGCCAAAGGGCCATTTCCAGTTTCGAGTGTTGCCCTTCGGTCTGGCGATCACCCCCCATACCTTCACCAAGGTCATGGTGGTGATGGCGGCAGCTCTCCACAAGGAAGGGGTTCTTGTCCACCCGTACCTAGACTATTGACTTATCCAGGCGAAGTCCAGGGACGATAGCGAAAAGAGCAACAGTGCAGGTGGGAGAGTTCCTTCAAAGTCTCGGTTGAGGTCAACCTGGCCAAGAACCAGTTATGGCCGGCCCATGAGCTAGAGTATTTGAGAGCGTGCTTTGATACCTGCATGGGCAGGAATTTCCTGCCGGTTCACCGGGCATAGGAGCTATGACAGTTGATATGGCAGGTCCTGAAGAGGGCAAGACCATCAGCCTGGCATTATCTGCAGGTTCTGGGGACCATGGTGGCCACTCTCGAGCTAGTCCCACGGGCAAGGGCGCATATGCAATTGCTGTAGAGGGCTCTGTTCCGTCAATAGTCCCATCATGGTCAACCCCTGTCTCAAGTACTCCCCTGCCCACGGAGCACCAGGAGAGCCCTCAGTTGGTGGCTGCATGTGGAAGGAGTCCCTGGAGTGGGTTCCTCAGATGACCAGCCTGTCAGGTTGGAAAGCCCATTGCGAATGATGCTTTGTTCAGGGTCAAGAGTCTGCAGGAGGCCCTGTGGTCAATCAACAGGCTCGAGATGCGAGCGGTGACCTTGGCGCTAGAAAGTTTCGAGCCATGGTTGCAGGGGAAGGTGGTCCAAGTCCTCTCAGACAATATGACCATGGTGGCTTACATCAACCAGCAAGGAAGCATGGGCAGTGCAGCCCTGGAGGAGGAGGCCGAAGGTCTGTTCGGATGGGCAGCGATTCGTCTCCAGGCATTATCAGCGGCGCATGTAGCAGGAGTTGACAGCATGATGGCAAACTACCTCAGCTGAGTGCGCATGGATCCCAGAGAATGGCAGTTCGAGCAGGTGGTCCGCCGATGGGGCACACTGGTCATGGACCTAGTGGCAATGTTCGAGTTGGCCAAGGCCTGCCGGTTTTTCAGTAGAAGAAGAGAAGTCCAAGGGCCTGGATGCTCTAATTCAGCAGTGGCTCGAAGAGTCTTCTCTGTTTTTCCCTGTGGACACTCATAGGCCGATTAGTGCAGTGGCTAGAGGCGCACCAGGAATTTGTTATTCTAGTGGCACCAGACTGGCCGAGGTGCCCGTGGTATGCTGACCTGATTCAGATACTGGCGGATTGACTGGTGGCTTCCGGTTTGGAAGGACCTCTTGATGCAGGAGCCGCTTCGCATGCCCCAGGTGGATCATTTTTCGCTTACAGCATGGCTCATGAAAGGGCGAGGTTGAAGAGAGGATAATCAAGCTCGGGGATAGCGACCTTGCTACAGGCCCAGAGGTGGTCTACGAACCTGTCGTGCATCTGCGTAGGACTCATCTGTTGAAAAAGATAGGTCCATGATCTTGGTTAGGAATGGGCTGAATTCCGTGCACAGCGATCTTATCCAGAATGCTGGGTAGGGGTTGTTGGGGGCTGTGGTGGTGTTGATAGATGTGGTGATGTCCTCTATGCTTTTCGCGGAAGGAGGTGTGAATGCTGTCAACGGTGTTAGGTGGTGTGGCTTGAGGTCTGGTGTGTGGATAATGGTGGTGTTGGTTTGGCTGGATTTGGCCTGCAAGTGGTCTGCGAATTCCTCAGGGTACACTGGAACATCTAGATCAGACCACATAACTCCAGTACTAATGAGTCTACACTGGCTGCCTCTACACGCTAGAATCCTATACAAAGCCCTCGTCCTAACATTCAAGGTGTCAAAAAATCAGCCCCCCACTCCGCTCACCAAGCTCATCCAACCTATGCCACCCAACAAACAGACGCTCATCATGTTTGAACAAACCTCAGGTGCCAAAAACACTCACGAAATGTTCAAAGACAACATCCAGTAGAGCCTTCTCACTATTTGTACCAGGAGCTTGGAATGCTCTCCCCCCAGAAATTCGTTCCATTACAAATATCATTGCGTTCAGAAAGGCTATCAAACATCATCTGTTCCTAAAATACTACCCCAATCCCATTCCCCCCAGTCAATCTCAACATACTAGACATCATCACCAAAACCCACATGTAACACAACCCCTTCTAGAAAATGGTTAGCTCGACACTCCTCCTTTTACATACCCGCTTTACACATTACAATGCCTAACCTTGTCCCTTGTATGATCTTTAAAATTTTACTTACATAGCACTGTACATAGTTCATCCCCCTGTTCATCCAGGTTTGTATCCCGTTGATTGTAAACTCAGTGTAACCTGTTGCATTGTTGTATATTTTGTTTAAATGTAAACCGCACTGATTATAATAGCGCGGTATATAAGAAATGCAAATAAATAAATAAATAGAAGGTTCCTTCGTCAGGGTCTTTACAATGTTGTAGAGGTCATGAGGTTTATTTAGGGATTGTCGCAGGAGTTCAGAGTGATGTTCTTTCATTTTCCTTGAGATTGCTACATAAGGATGTATCTTAAGAGCCTCATCCAGGAGCTCGCTGGCTTCTCAGCAGGGCTTGCCGAGGAACCCTTGCAACAGTTCCAGACCTTGGTAGCCACTTTCCTGGACAGCTGCAAGTTTCTGTCCCAGGCTGCCTGCGATGGGTTCGAGGCTGGAGCCCAGGCAGCAGTCGCAGGCATCAGTGCTCAGCTCCAGGCCTGGCTGCAGACCTCGGACTTCAAGTAATGGTTTCAGGAAAAACTGCTGGATGTCCCCTTCACTAGAGAGAATCTATTTGGAAAATTTATGGCCGACAAGGCAGCTGAGATTGAGGCCGAGGTGGTGACCAGGCAGAGGCTTTCAAAGAAGACCTTGGGGAAAAGGCCAACTTTCTCGAGAAAGAAGGGTCCTTTCCATTAAAGTTACCACTACCAGGTCTTTCCAAGCCAGCAGCACCAGGGACCCCAGCCCAAGGGCCAGGGACATGGACCCAGGAAGCCAAAGGCTCCCAAGCCGTAGACACCTGCTCAACCTTGCGGGAGCTTTTGCTTCCAGGGCGGGGCCTCCCTCCCCCTGGGAGACCCTCACCAGTCACAGGGGGCCGCTTGGCACTCTTTGCCCACAGGTGGCCCGAGGTCACCTCTGACCATTGGGCACTTTGGGTGGTGAAGGAGGGTTACCATGTCTGCTTCCAGCTACCACCTCTGGGGCATTTTCCAGGAAAGCCAATGTGACCTCTCCTTCACCAGGCCTTGCTCTCAGAGCTAGTAGGTCAACTAAGAGACAAGGAGGTAGAGCCTGTTAGGGCTTCTACTCAAGGTACTTTCTTGTCCCCAAGAGAACTGAGGGTCTTGGGGCCTATCCTGGACCTCTGAGACCTGAACAAGTTCCTGGTGAGGGAGAAGTTCAAAATGCTCTCCCTTGGGACACTGCTACTCTACCTCACCAGGGAGACTGGCTTTGCTCCTTGGACCTAAAGGATGCCTATACATACATCGTGGTCCACCCATCTCACCGGCAATATCTGAGATTCATGGTAGGGGGAGGCCATTACCAATACAGGGTACTTCCCTTTGGCCTGGTCTCCTCACTAAGAGTGTTCACAAATTGTCTAGCAGTGGTACTGCCTATCTGCGCCTACAAGGGGTGTTCGTCTTCCCCTACTTGGACAACTGGCTTATCAAGGGTAGCACAGCCACAGAGGCCCATCAGGGCACAGAACATGCCAACTTTCTCCTGCAGCACCTGGGGTTCATCAACTACCCCAAATCACATCTCTCTCTGGTGCAAGACCTAGAGTTTATCGGTGCTCAGCTGGACCCGGTGCGGGCCAGAGCCCTCCTTCCTCAGGACAGGGCAGAATGCCTCAAATAGCTAGCAGGGGAAGTCCAGCACCACACAATAGTGCCGGCTCGCCTTCTCCTCTGCCTGCTAGGAAGTATAGCCTTCATGGTTCATGTCACACCCCTAGCCTGCCTGCACATGTGGACAGCCCAGTAGTGCCTGCGTTCTGAGTGGACCCAGGCCACAGGCCAACTCTGGGATAGAGTTAGGGTCTCCCGCCAGCTGGCAAGATCCCTCGACTAGTGGCAGAACCAGGGCCTCCTTCGGGCAGGGATGCCCTTCTAGGTGCCCCCCCCCCCCACAGTGTACCCTGACCACAGATGCCTCTTTCTAGGGCTGGGGAGCTCACTGTGGAGTTCACCGCACTTAGGGTTGCTGGTCCAGGGAGGAGTCTCTACTAAAGATCAATCTCCTGGAACTCCGGCCGGTAGCCCTCGTCCTGGGTGCGTTCTGCTCCCTCTTGCAGAACAGACCTGTGTTGGTCCAGACAGACAACCAGGTCAGAATGTTCTGTATAAACAAGCAGGGGGGCACGGGTTTGTGCTCCCTCTGCCAGGAGACTGTAGCCCTTGTCTGCTTTGCAGTGTGCAAAGGCATGTTCCTGCAAGTGGTCTACAGTACCTCCCCAGCCCAGGACTACTACCTGGCAGATTCAGCAGAGTCCTCCACCCTCACGAGTGGCGTCTCGACCCTGCAGTGACGAATAAGCTCTTCTGCCATTGGGGCTGGTCCAAGATGGATCTCTTCACCTCTCCCGACAACGCACAGCTGGCTCGCTTCTGCTCCAGGCAGCCGCACCCACAGAGGGTAGTGGCAGTGGCAGACGCATTCCTGATCTCATGGTCTGAAGGATTGCTGTATGCATTCCCACCGACTCCCCTAGTTGCCAAGAATCTGTTCAAAATTCAGAACGAGGGGGCATCAGTGATGCTAATTGCTCCCAGGTGGCCTAGGCATCCCTGGTTCCCACTATTGCTCTCGTTGGCAGCAACACTCCTAGTGCCCCTGGGCCGAGCCACGGACCTCCTAATACAGGAGTAGGGCTCCCTTCTGTACCCTAGCGTGGGGTCATTGACTGTAATGGTCTGGCTGCTGAGAGGGTAGCCTTGTCCTGCTCAGTCTACTGCAAGAGTTTGAGGAAATCCTGCTAGCCTTCAGGAAGCCCTCCACGAGGAGGACTTATGCCTTTAAATGGCGTAGGTTGCTCTATGGTGCACTGATAGGAAGGAGAACCTGTTCTCCTGCCATGTCCAGCTGGTACTCGAGTACCTAGCGCATCTGTTGCGCTCAGGGCTGAAATCTAACTCAGTCTGGGCGCATCTGAGCGCCATAGCCGCTCACCACCACCCGGTGGGTGGAAGGTCCTTATCTAGCCAGCCCCTGGTTTCCAGTTTCCTACAGGGCCTTCTGCTTTCCAAGCCCCCTGTCTGTTCTCCGGCAGCAGAATGGGACCTCAGTGTGATGCTCTCCCAGCTCACTAGGCCATCGTTCGAGCCACAGGCCACTTGCTACCTCAGATACCTATCCTGGAAGGTGGCCTTCCTGGTGGCCCTGATTTCAGCGAGCTTCAAGCTCTGATGGCGAACCCCCCCGTACAGCAGGTTCTTCAAGAAAAGGGTAGTGCTCCACACTCACCCTGAGTTCCTCCCGAAGGTGGTATCCCAGTTTCACCTCAACCAGGAGGTGGTGCTCCCCACTTTCTACCCACAGCCTCATGCTGGCAGGGAGGAGCTCATATTCCACACACTGGGCTGTAAACGGGCCCTGTCCTCCTATCTGCAGGGGACCCAGTGCCACTGCAAGGCACCTCAGCTTTTCGTGTCCTGTGACCCCTGCAGACTGATGCTTCCTGTAACCAAGCGTATCCTATCCTCTTGGGTGGCGGACTGCATTGCCCATGCCTGTAAGAGGGCGGGCCTGTCCCTGGAGCACCGGATCACAGCACATCATATGAGGGTGATGGCCAAGTTGGTGGCCCACCTTCATACTGTGCTGGTGACAGATTTTTGCAGAGCCGCCACTTGGTCATCCATTCACACGTTCGCAGCGCTCTAATGCCTGGAAAGCAATCCCGTAGGGACATTGCCTTTGCTCAGGCAGTGCTGCTTAATATTCTTGAAATGTAGGCAACCTCTGCCCTCCGACCCTCGCTGTTCAGGTTACTGGAATGATAGTGTTGCTGGATGCTAGGGTCTTGCAGAGTCTCTCAGCGGGGACTCGCCTTCTGCAACTCTCAGCCACCAGACCGGTTTCCATTGGTACTGTCGTGGTTCGGTCCTCAGCAGCCTGGAGCTAGGGAGTCCCATATATGAAAACTGACATCCTGCTTGTTCCTGGAGAAAGCATAATTACTCACCTGTAACAGGTGTTCTCCAGGAACAGCAGGAATCAGTCCTCATAACCCTCCCTCCTCCCCTTGGAGTTGCTGTCTTTACTTTTTGTTTTTGCCTGACTGCCATCTTAGCTATGTCATCTGACTGAGCAAGATGGCACCCTTGGGCAGGAAGGGGGGCTACGCATGCATGGTAGCATTCCCAAAGGCTTTCTATGAAAGCTGGGGAAAATACTTCGCATGGGCTCCATCGATGTTGATGTCACCAATATGTGAGGACTAATTCCTGCTGTTCCTGGAGAACACCTGTTACAGGTGAGTAACTACGCTTTTCTGCTGATGTTCCCTTGAGTGGGGAGACAACTGGCAGGTCAAATGCAAGGCATTGATAAAGCAGGCAAAGGGAGAATTTGAGAAAAAGCTTGCTGTGGAAGCAAAAACGTGAAATAAAGATTTTTTCAAGATGTATTACAACTATTAGATAAAGTGAAGAGTAGCAAATCACCTGGGCCGGATGGTATACCGCCAAGGGTGTTGAAAGAACTGAAATATGAGATTGCAGACCTGCTATTAGTAATCTGTGAACTATCATTAAAATCATCTCTAATACCTGAAGATTGGAGGATCGCCAATGTAACACCAATTTTTAAAAAGGGTTCCAGGGGTGATCCGGGAAACTATAGACCGGTGAGCCTCACGTCAGTACCGGGAAAAATGGTAGAAGCCATCATAAAGAATAAAATTACTCAGCATGTAGATAGTCATGGCCTAATGGGAGACAGCCAACATGGCTTTAGACAAGGAAGATCTTGTCTTACTAATCTGTTGTTTTTTTGAAAGTGTGAATAAACAGCTGGACAAAGGTGAGTCAGTTGATATAGTGTATCTAGACTTTCAGAAAGCCTTTGACAAGGTCCCTCATCAGAGACTTTTGGCAAAACTAAAGAGTCATGGGATAGGAGGCAGTGTACTACTGTGGATCAGGAACTGGTTAAAAGATAGAAAGCAGAGGGTTGGGCTAAATGGCCAATTTTCCCAATGGAGAAAGGTGAATAGTGGTGTAACCCAGGGATCTGTTCTGGGTCTGCTGCTTTTTGACATATTCATAAATGACCTGGAAAGAGGAATAACGAGTGAGGTTATCAAATTTGCAGATGACACAAAACTATTTAAAGTTGTTAAAACCCAAGAGGATTGTGGAAAGTTGCAAGAGGATCTTGATAAATTGGAAGACTGGGCATCAAAATGGCAGATGAAATTTAATGTGGACAAGTGCAAAGTTATGCACCTAGGGAAGAACAACCCAAACTATGGTTACACAATGCAAGGTTCCACATTAGGAATCACCACCCAGGAAAAAGATTTAGGCGTCATTGTGGATAACATGTTAAAACCCTCGGCCCAGTGTGCAGCGGCGGCCAAGAGAGCAAATAGAATGCTAGGTATCGTAAGGAAAGGAATGGAAAATAAAACAAAAGATATTATAATGCCTCTATACCGTTCCATGGTGAGACCGCACCTTGAATATTGTGTGCAATTCTGGTCACCGTATCTTAAAAAGGATATAGCATTATTAGAAAAGGTTCAGCATTATTAGAAAAGGTTCAGAGAAGAGCCACCAAAATGGTAAAGGGGATGGAAGGATACTCCTATGAAGAAAGGCTAAAAAGGTTAGGGCTCTTTAACCTGGAAAAGAGATGGCTGAGGGGAGATATGATAGAAGTCTATAAATTAATGAACGGAGTGGAACGGGTAAACATAGATCGATTGTTTACGTTATCAGAATATAGAAAGACTAGGGGACATACAATGAAGCTACAGGGTAAACTATTTAAGACTAATAAAAGAAAATATTTTTTCACTCAACGTGTAATCAAACTCTGGAATTTGTTACTGGAGGATGTAGTAAAGGCTGTTAGTGTAGCTGGGTTTAAAAAAGGTTTGGACAAGTTCCTGGAGGAAAGGTCCATAAACCATTATTAAGAAGGGACCCAGGATATCAATGCTTGACTCAGTACAAGCATTGCGGAACCTGTGTCTTTTGGAGAAACTGCTAGGTACGTATGACCTAGATTGGCCACTGTTGGAAACAGGATACTGGGCTTGATGGACCTTGGTCTGACCAGTATGGCATATCTTATGATCTTATGGTCTTATGTTCTTAACTGTTTTTTAGGCACTGCTTCATCCTATTGGAGTTTTGGTGAACAGAGTCTGCCACGTTGGAAGGAGTGTATGTTGGCTTCTTTTGCTTTGTCCTTACTCCTGTGTTTTTATTTCTTCAGCTCCATTTGGCTGTGTTTTCTGGTCTGATTTGGGATACCGTCGGCTCCAGCGGTTCGCGATGAATGCAGCCGAGACTTCCTGAGCTCTTGTGCTTTTTGATCCTTTTTAATTACTTTAATAGTTAAATGATTACTTCAGTAATTAAATATTTAAATGACTGAAGGCGGCAGACCAGCCCAGCCTGTTGGTGGTAGGCCAATCAGTATGCAAGGAAATCTTTTTGAACACAAACCTTAACTGGGACACCATTTGGCCTGTGTCAGGTTACTTAAGTGTAGAGGAGCAGCCCTCTGCAGCGCACTAGCAGTCTGTGAGGGCTTAAACTCTGTTGGTTCAACTCCTCCAGAGTGGTTTGCTTTAAGTCAAAAGTGGAAAAAAAACAACAAACTGTTCCCTTTGGAAGGGCTTGGGACTACAGGGCTAATCCCAGGTTTTCTTTTGGTAATTGAATGTCAGGCTCATTTTGACATCTTCCTGGGTTCCTCTGATTTCAGGTCGGCGTCATATTGGGAGGCTGTGCTGTACCCTGATACAGTCCCTTTTGGGGATGGCTTGGATTTCTATTCAATACAAGGGGTGCTTTACATTCTACTGTCTGGCTTCGAGCTTGGTTGCCTCCTGTTTTTGGGATAGACCAGGTCATATATTTTAGTATTTCTTGCCCTCAGTCAGTGCAGAATGGAATTTATATTGTTCTGAAGTGTGCCTCTTCATGAGTTTCTCAGCTACTGATGGTGGAGCAAGCACAACGCCCTCGGCAAACAACAGATTTGTGTTGTTTCTGGACAGGCTGATGAGTTTTTCCCCTGAGTTTATTTTAGCTTAACATAAAGCCTTTTTTTTTTAAAAACTGAAGAGAGCGCTTGGGGACAATATGGGAACTCAATTGCCTAAGCCCTCTGGGTCAGACACCCTGCAGGAAACCTCTTTGAAGGCAGAGGTGCCTCAAACCTAAAGGAAACTGCTTGAGGAGGATTCTTGGATGGGTCAGGAGTCTTCTGAGTCTCCAGACTCTGAGGATCTTCTGGAGGACCAAGTGGATCTCGGGGGGGGGGGGGGGAACAGCAGCTTTTGAACTGGAAGAAGGTGAGATCCCTCAGGGGGGAGTATCCCAATGTTAGGGTATTTTACAGGGAAGAGCTGGCTGTACTGATTGTGCACTTGCTGGCGGCACTCAACATCATTCCAGCTCCTGCTATAGCAGAGGAACCTTTAGAGCAGGGGTGTCAAACTCCAGTCCTGGAGGGCCGCAAACCAGTCTGGTTTTCAGGATGTCCCTAATGAATATTCATGAGATATATTTGCATACAATGGGGGCCATGCATGCAAATATATCTCATGCATATTCATTAGGGATAACCTGAAAACCTGACTGGTTTGCGGCCCTCCAGGACTGGAGTTTGACACCCCTGCTTTAGAGGACATCCTGTTGCAGGGGTTCAAATCCTCACAAACCTCTTTTCCTGTTCAGAGTTATCAAGAAAATGGGAAGTACCCGAAGCCGGCCTCAGAGGGGGTCAGACTGAGAGTTGCTTGTATCCTATTCCTTAAGAGGAAAGAGAACTACTTAAGATACCTAAGGTGGATGCTGTGGGCTTGGCAGTGACCAGAAAAGACTACCATTCCTGTAGAAACATAGGCCATGTGGTCTTTTTCTGTCATCATTTTTCTATCTAGTCTGTCCTTCCATATCAACAACAGTCCCCTTTTTTCCTTTAGAGATCATCTGTGTTTGTCCCATGCTTTTTTTGAATTCAGATACTGTCCTCATCTCTACCACCTCCAGTGGGAGACTATTCCACGGATCCACCACTCTTTCCATAAAGAAATATTTCCACATATCACTCCTGAATCTATCCCCTTTCACCCTCATCCCATGTCCCCTAGTAGCAGAACTTGCTTTCAATCGAAAGAGGCTCTCTCCCTGTGCATTTATGCCAGAGAGGTATTTAAACGTCTCAATCATATCATCTCTATCCCGCCTTTCCTCTAAGGTGTGCATATTAAGATCCTTAAGTTTGACCTCATATGCTTTATAATGAAGACCACTAACCATTTTAGTAGCCACCCTCTGTACTGACGCCATCCTATTTATATCCTTTTGAAGGTGCGGTCTCCAGAATTGCACACTATACGCCAAATGAGGTTGCACCAAAGACTTATACAGAGGCACTATTGCCTCTTTTTTTCTGCTAGCCATTCCTCTCCGTATGCACCCAAGCATCCTTCTAGCTTTTGCTGTCGCCTTTTCTACCTGTTTAGCTACTTTAAGATCATCAGACACAACCACGCCTAGGTCCCGCTCTTCTTTAGTGGACAAAAGTACTTCACCTCCTATACTATATTGCTCCCTAGGATTGCTGCAGCTTAAATGCATGACCTTGCATTTTTTAGCATTAAATCCCATCTGCCAAATTCTAGACCATGCTTCAAGCTTAGCTAGATCCCACCTGTAGAAGGTGGTGCAGCGTTGAAAGACCTGCAGGATTGCAAACTGGAGACCTTTTTAAAGCAAGAGTTTGTTATTAGTGCCCTGACTCTTCAGGTCTCCATCTGTGGAGCGTATGTAATTATGGCTTCTAGTCACTGGATTCGGGTTTTGGGCAGTGGGAGAGCTGAAATCCCAAGTCGCAGCGGCCTTGGAATTAGTCCCTTGGGCTCAGCCTACATGAGACCTCTACAACACGCACTGCTCTATCGTTGGTCTCCTCAACTCCATCTGCTTTCCAGAAATCTGGTCTGTCCATGGGACACTAGAATGAGCTTTTTCTGACACCTTGCTGCAGGAACACCTGGTGGCGGGAATGCTGCTAGAATCACCGGATTGGATATTGGTGACAATGGATGTTAATCTCACTGGGGAGGGGAACGTATTGCGAGTCACAAGTGACACACGGACTCTGGTCTCCGGAAGAGAGCACTTGGTCCATCAATGAATGGAGTGGAACTGGTAAACGTACATCGATTGTTTACGTCATCAGAATATAGAAAGACCAGGGGACATGCAATGAAGCTTCAAGGTAACCTATTTAAGACTAATAAGAGAAAATATTTTTTCACTCAACGTGTAATCAAACTCTGGAATTTGTTACCGGAGGATGTAGTAAAAGCTGTTAGTGTAGCTGGGTTTAAAAAAGGTTTGGAGAAGTTTCTGGAGGAAAAGTCCATAAACCATTATTAAAAGGGACCAGGGATATCACTGCTTGACTCAATACAAGCATTGTGGAACCTGTGTCTTTTGGGGAAACTGCTAGGTATTTATGACCTAGATTGGCCACTGTTGGAAACAGAATACTGGGCTTGATGGACCTTGGTCTGATCAAGTATGGCATATCTTATGTTCTTATGTTCTAATCATTTGTAAATGAGAACAGTCTTTCTGATTCTACAAGATTTCCTTCCTCTGCTTCATCAAAGTAAGGGGTCTGCTCTGACAAGTGATGACGGTAGCATACATCAATCAACAGGGGTGCACAGGCAGTGCGATGTTGGCAGAGAAGATTCACCCTTTGCCTGCCACGTGAGCTGCTGAAAGCATATCCTCTGCCCACATCGGTAAAGAGGATGTTCAAATGGACTGTTGTCACCAGTTACATCTGAGCAAATTGGAACTGAACGCTGCAGTCTTTCACGATATCACCTGTCGATGGGGTGTTCTGGTCATGGACCTCATAGCCTTTGCCTCCAATGCCAAAGTGAACAGGTTCTTTAGCAGGTGACGGGAGCCAATGTCGGAGGGCTTCGATGCGCTAGCACAGAGATGGCAGAAGAAGGGGCTCCTTTATAGGTTTCCTCTCTGCCTTCTTATAGGGTGCTTTACAGTGCATAGAATTCCACCACTGACTGGTGATTTCTCATTGCTCCGGATTGGCTCCACCGGCCGTGGTATGCCAATCTCTGCAAATTCTTGATAGCGAGCCCGTGGTGGCTGCTGAACAGGATCGATCTGATTTTGCAGGGACCCATCCTGATGCCACAAGTGGATCAATTCTCGCTTGCTGCCTGTTTCTTGAACAGGCGAAGCTAAGATGATAGGGCTACTCTGCGTCAGAGGTGGCCACCCTACTACTACTACTAATCAGCACTTATAGAGTGCCATGCACGCAGCGCTGCACAGCTGACCTACAAGAAGTAGCCAACATACAAAAGACAGTCCCTGCCCGTCAGAGTCATGCTCATCGGAGCTTACAATCTAGTTAAGAGAAAACAGTACAGAGCATTAGTCAGTTCTGTGCAAGGTGCGGTGAGGTACAGTTTGGTCTATAGTTTGGTCATAAACATTGACGGGGGTTAGGGTAAGATGAGGATGGAGTCAGGATCTAAATGCAACGGTAAAGAGGTGGGTCTTCAGCCTGGATTTGAAGAGGGCCAGGGAGGATGCCTGGTGCACAGACGCAGGTAGGCTGTTCCAGGCGCATGGTGCCGCAAGGTGAAAGGAGCGCAGTCGGGAGTTTGTGGTGCGGGTGAAAGGCATTGATAGAAGTAATTTGTTAGCGGAGCGCAAATTACGAGAGGGGATGTAGGGAGAGATAAGAGATAAGAGGTATTGAGGGGCCATAGAGTGAGTGCATTTATAGGTCAGTAGGAGAAGCTTGAATTGGATGCGGAATTGGATAGGGAGCCAGTGAAGCGACTTGAGAAGAGGAGTAATGTGGGCATGGCGAGGCTGGCAGAAGATTAGTCGAGCAGTGTGATTTTGTATGGATTGAAGAGGGAGGAGGTGGCTCACGGGGAGACCAGCGATGAGTAGGTTGCAGTAATCGAGGCGAGTGGAGATCAAGGAGTGGACGAGCGTTTTGGTAGTGTGTTCAGAGAGGAAGGGGCGGATTTTAGTGATGTTGTAGAGAAAGAAGCGGTAGGTCTTAGCTATAAGCTGGATATGAGCGGAGAAGGAGAGAGAGGTGTCAAAGATAACCCCTAGATTGCGGGCTGAGGGAACAGGGAGGATAGTAGATCCATCCACAAGGACTGAGAGAGGGGGAAGTGGGGCGGAGGAGTTGGGTGGAAAGACAAGGAGTTCAGTCTTGGCCATGTTCAGTTTCTCTTTTTTTTAATTTTTTTATTTATGCAATTTTAACTTATACAGCAAAAGAACATTATTCCCTGCAAAGATTACAGAGTATGTTAAGATAATAACCAAAACAGAACAATAAAAGAACAAATATAATAATCATATACTGTTGTAGTTCGATACAATGGGGAGGAAAAGAAAAGAAATATCCAACCAAAACAGAGCCTTTGGCTAAACCACTAATATAACTTAAACAGCAAAAGAAACCAAGGTGACTGCGGGTAGCCCCGGAATTTATATATCAAGGAGGATTTAACTGGTATAATTACCACAATATTACTCAGGTGGAGAAACAGCAGACAGTCTAGCATTAATGAAAACATTTAGATCGCTAGGATCAGAGAAAACATATTTCAAATCATTAAAAAATACTAAACATCTGCAAGGAAATCTCAGAAAAAGGGTTCCCCCAATTTTTAACACACCAGATTTATATAGCAAAAACTGCTTCCTCCTCTTTTGTGTTTCCTTAACTAAATCTGGAAACATTGGAAACCTTCCTAGGTTTTAGAATATCAATCTTTTCTTAAAAAACATTTTTAAGAGCCAATCTTTGTCCGAAACTAACGCACATTGAACTAACAATGTTGAGGAAATAAGAGTTGAACCCTCTCCCCCAGTGTCCTCAAGAAGACCGGTAATGTCCAAAATATTAAAGTTCACATTAGATACCGACTCTACAGTCTCAGCTTTCTTCTTCTGACGCGGTAAATAGTATACCTTACTGAGAGGTGGCATCAAATCAGCAGGAACTTTCAAAACCTCCTTCATATACCGTTTAAACATATCCAGAGCAGTGACTTCAGGCAGACGTGGAAAATTCAAAATACGAAGATTCGCCGCTCTGGAGGCATTTTCTAACACTTCCAATTTGTATTTAAGCAAACCATTTTCCTTAGTCAGGGCTGAGGATACATCCGAAACAGTTTCCAGCTGAGAACTTAAAGCAAGATTCTGTACCTTAATCTGCTCACATGTAGACAAAGCCACATCAGTATTTTCGATATACGGTCACTATTCACCAAGCAAATCACTCTTGAACTAGTAAACACCAATTTTATGCTTGGACTTTCACCCGATAGGAACTAATAAATTACTAATTATAGGCACATAGGTCTCAGTAGAAATTCCGCAGTTTGAAACAAAGGTTGGAAATCAACACCTTTGTTATTCTGCAATTCACATCAACGACCCAAATCACTGTGCCTTTGATAGTAATTTATGTAATTTTTATGTAATTTGTTCCATCCTCTTTCTTCTTGTATTTTGTTCACTTCATGTACTATTCCTTTTCAATTTTTTTTTTTTTGTTCTTTTGTTAGGTTCAATCTATTCGTTTCTACTTCCAAATTTCAAAACAATGTCCCATGCACGTAGCTATTGCAGAATCATCCAAATCGCTTCCTCAGATGCAGTAATGTTCATGCAGTTAAAGTCATTGAAAGATATGAAAAATCGTTCATCCACTAAAATTATATAAATACTCATCTTAAAAACCACATCTCTACAATCGAACCACTTATCTTCTCCAGAACTTCAGTCGTTCAATTTTCTTGCAAGTGAGGAGAAATGCCACTATTGGCGGTTATTGCAGAAGTCCCAATGCCGTTCATCTAAGGCGCCCAAGCGTTTCACTCAATATGTTTCCTCAGGGGAGTGCTCACACGCACCAGGGACTCTTCTGAAAAACATACAAACTTCATGAAACTATTAATCCCACTTTCTTTAAAAACCATCACCATACTGTTCCCCAAAGAAAGTTTTTTTCTATGTCAACATTAATACCTATCCAATAAATGTAAACTCCCCCATTCACCTCTTACAATGGTTAACTGCGGGAGGCGAAAACGATACTTGCTGTTCTGTTCTTGCCGATGCAAAAAACGCCGCGCATGCGGCTTAGCGTCTCATCGAACTACTTTAAAAGCTTCAGCTATAGCTCCTCCTCTCATACCTGCCCACCGAAGGGAACCGATGCATCGCATTAAAGCCCTTATTTAGACCGACCAGTCAATGGAAGCATTAAGGCCATAGGGTTTAACTGTATGGAGTTTAAAAATCCATCGCTGTTCCTCCCGGAGTAATCGTTGCTCCTGAGTCTTTTTCCCCTGTGCACTCAGAATTTGATCTATGACAAAAACACGCAGGTGTTCAAAGCTATGTTTCTCACGAAGGCAATGTTGCACTCTCGGTGCTTCAAGAACCCCATTTAAAATTCTACTGCGATGTTCAACCATCCTGGTACGCAATGACCTTATAGTTTTACCCACGTAAAGTAACGAACAGGGGCATTGAAGCCCATAAATCACAAAAGTTGAAGAACAAGTAGTAGCATGCCTTAATTTGTAGTTCACTCCGCGATGTGTAAATTCTTGTAACTCCACCATTATAGCACAAATACTACAGGAACCACATTTCTTATGTCCCCGCTCCTCTGCTGCTGTATCTATGGTTCTTGGGGACCGGAGGCGAGAGGGACTTAATTGTTCTTTCAAATTCATACCTCTGCCCCAGACGCAGCGAATGGTTTTATCACCCAAACCTGGAGTCTGTCCCAAAATCATACTGTGGGTCCTCACGATCCTTTGGATGGACTTGCTTAATGGAGAGTAGCGGGTGATAAAGTTGACTACATCATCATTTGTCTGCTGACGTGAAGAAGTATGTACAGTGCCCGAGGACAATAACAACCGACGATCGTTATAGGAGGCTCGGGTATATGCTCGTTTTATTACTGGTCGAGGGTATCCTCGAGACAGGAAATTATTAATTAATTGCTTAGATTTAACTCGAAAATCAAAATCTGCAGAGCAATTCCTCCGGTACCTTAAAAATTGGGAAAATGGTAAGCCCTCCTTTAATTGACGCGGATGAGCGCTGGTGAAATGTAAAAACGTAAAAACGTATTTCTGTCCGTAGGCTTGACAAAAACCGAAGTCTCCCAGCCCGACCCACCCCTTTGAATTCGCAGATCCAAAAAGGTTATAACCTCTTTATGATAAGTAATGGTAAATTTAATATGGGGATCACACGAATTCAACCAGTCAAAAAAGAGTAGTAAATCCTCCTCCTTTCCTTTCCAAAGTAAAAAAACATCATCGATGTACCTCCTCCAAATGATAATGTTAGTGACATAAGATGTGGTCTGTAACCAGCGATCTTCAAAAAGTGCCATGTACAAGTTGGCTATAGACGGGGCGCACGTAGCGCCCATGGCCACCCCGGCTATCTGTTGGTAAATGACTTCCTGAAACTGAAAAAAGCTGCGAAATATAACCAATCTGGCTAACTTTAATAGCAACTGGATGGTTTCTTCAGTGAGATCTCCACGTTGACTCAGAAAATGTTCCACTACTTGCAGTGCTTCACTCTGGGGGATGCTGGTATATAACGAAACCACGTCTAGGGTTACCAAAATGGTGTCTCCCGTGGCAGCCCATGTGGAAAATTCCTCCAACACATTCAAAAAATGCGTCGTGTCCTTTAAATATGATGGAATGTTGGGTAACAATGGGCGCAGAAAAGAATCTACATATGTAGAAACTGGCTCCAAAGGTGTCCCTCTTGTTGACACTATTGGTCTCCCTGGGGGAGCTGACAAATTCTTATGAATCTTTGGCACCGTGTAAAACTGAGCAACAGAACTGGAGGTGCTATTAAGGTATCGAAACTCCTTTCTCTCAAGAAGGTGCCCATGCAACGCTTGAAGAGTGATAGCTTTTATCTCCGAGCGTAACTGAGGTGTGGGATCCTTTTCCAATACTCTATAGGTCTCAATATCCCGCAGTTGACTGAAAGCTTCTGACAGATAATACTGTCTATTAAGTACTACAATCGCGCCGCCCTTATCGGCGTGCCGAATGACTATATCAGTCCTACCCTGTCATTGACGAAGCGTAACGCCATCTGAATGGGATAACGTGGTGGACTGGCAATTCTGAGTGGTTTCTAGCTGGTTTACTTCTGCTAATACTAGGTCCTGAAAAACCTTCAAAGCCGGTGGAAGAGGTCCAGGAGGAAGCCATGTCGATTTAATTGGTAAAGGGATCCGCTGGGCCGACTGCTCTACCCCTGACTGTATACTGGCCAGGGAAGAATCCACTGTAGTAGCGAAAAAAACTTTTAAATGAAGCTTCCTAACCAAACTGAAAAAATCAAGTCGAAATTGAAAGGGATCATGGACTATCCTTGGTACGTAAGATAAGCCCTTCTCCAATAACCGAATTTCCCCTGCAGAAAGAGGCAGCCCCGAGATGTTGATAACTAAATCTTTCCCGGACCCCTCAACCATCTGACCTACTGTCTCCTCCTCGGGTAGTGTCTCTCGGAAGATCTTCCTCTGGGCTCGTCTTGCTTTTTCTTTTTCTTTTTATCCTCGCGGTCTTCGGAAAAATTCCCGTCCCGTGAGGAAGTACTGGTGCTTGTCCGATCAGAGTCATCAGAGCTATCATCAAAATGAACCTTCTTCCGTGCGCCCCGTGCAAACTTCTGATTGGCATTGAGCCACGGATAAACGTACCCAACAGTATAATCAGAATTATCTTTAGCTAATTTTTTAGTCTTTTTTGCCATAACTTCCTGTCGCACCTGGTCCACCTTCTTCTGTATTTCAGCCTGTTTTAGAATAAATTGATCAGAGGTCTCAAATTCTCTTATTGTATCTCGAAGCTTATCAACTTCAACAGTCATCCTTTGGACTTCCGATTTTGTATGCTCTATTATCAGGATCATCAGATCCAAAGAGCATTTGTTCAACACACTATTCCATTTTCCAATAAAGGTTGCATCGATGTTAGGTAAACGCGGTTCCTTGTAAACGCGCAGACCCCGAGGGATCTGCTGTCGATTAACATATTCTATCAAAGATAAGCGATGCAGGTCAGCTCTTACACAACACGTTTTTGTCTGTAAATACGTGTCCCAAGAACTGTCTAGGTAACCCGGTGGAGTTTGTGAAGCTGACGCATCCCTGGCAAAGGGAGTTTTTTCCTTGACTATTCCAGCAACATAGTCCTGTGGGAAACTCAAAGTTTCTCTCCAGCCTGTTTGACCCTCCATGTGGGGTTGAAACCTACGATATACGGTCACTATTCACCAAGCAAATCACTCTTGAACTAGTAAACACCAATTTTATGCTTGGACTTTCACCCGATAGGAACTAATAAATTACTAATTATAGGCACATAGGTCTCAGTAGAAATTCTGCAGTTTGAAACAAAGGTTGGAAATCAACACCTTTGTTGTTCTGCAATTCACATCAACGACCCAAATCACTGTGCCTTTGATAGTAATTTATGTAATTTTTATGTAATTTGTTCCATCCTCTTTCTTCTTGTATTATGTTCACTTCATGTACTATTCCTTTTCAATTTTTATTTTTTTGTTCTTTTGTTAAGTTCAATCTATTCGTTTCTACTTCCAAATTTCAAAACAATGTCCCATGCACGTAGCTATTGCAGAATCATCCAAATCGCTTCCTCAGATGCAGTAATGTTCATGCAGTTAAAGTCATTGAAAGATGTGAAAAATCATTCATCCCCTAAAATTATACAAATACTCAACTTAAAAACCACATCTCTACAATCGAACCACTTATCTTCTCCAGAACTTCAGTCGTTCAATTTTCTTGCAAGTGATTTGGGGAACAGTATGGTGATGGTTTTTAAAGAAAGTGGGATTAATAGTTTCATGAAGTTTGTATGTTTTTCAGAAGAGTCCCTGGTGCGTGTGAGCACTCCCCTGAGGAAACATATTGAGTGAAACGCTTGGGCGCCTTAGATGAACGGCGTTGGGACTTCTGCAATAACCGCCAATAGTGGCATTTCTCCTCACTTGCAAGAAAATTGAATGACTGAAGGCCACCAAGGCCTCAAGCTGAATCTGCGGGCAGAGGTGAGCACCATCAGGAAGATGGCCTTCCAGGATAGAAAATGCAAATGGCAGATAGTCAGAGGTTCAAAAAGGCAGCTTGGTGAGCTTGTGTAAGAGCCATGTTGAGATCCCATTCCACCGGAGGTGGGCGGATGGGAGGCTTAGAGAGCAGCAAGCCCCGCATAAATCAGGTAATGAGGGGCTGTGCAGAAAGAGGTTTTCCCTCTATGAAGTGATGATGTGACAAGAGTGCTCTCAGGTGCACCCTGATGGAAATGGACTTGAGTCCAATCTGCAAAAGGTGGAGTAACTACTGCAGCACCATGTGCACATGGCAAAAGAACGGGTCTACCCATTGCTCTGCACACCATACCGAGAATCTGCGCCACTTGAAGGCATAGGTCCGTCTCATGGATTCTTATGAGAAGCCAAGAGGACTTCCTCCACCTCCCTTGGAAGGTTGAAAGGTGCTAAGGTGACCCACTCAACAACCATGCTGTTAATGACAGAGACCCCAGGTTGGGGTGAAGAAGTGAGCCTTCCTCATGGGTCAATAGCCTCAGGGCGTTCCCCAGAGGGACCGGGAGCTCAGTCGACAGGCGGAGCAACAGGGGGAACCAAGGCTGCCTGGGTCACCATGGGGCCACCCGGATCATGGAGGCCTTGTCCCACAGAACATTGAAGAGGGTTCTAGCGATTAGTGGTGTGGGAGGAAAGGCATACAGAAAGCCCTCTGACCACGAGATGAGGAAGCGTCCACCACTATCCGGGACAAATGAAGTTGGGGACAGCAGAAGCGGGGCAGGTGAGCATTGGCTGGGCTGGCAAAGAGGTCGAGACTTGGGGTTCCCCAAAGTCGGAACAGCTGTTGTGCCACCATGGGGGGGGGGGTGTCTAGACACCTTTTGTGCAGCTGGAGGACCCTGCTCAGCCTGTCTGCTAGGGCATTGTCTTGGCCTGAAAGGTATACTGCCCTGAGAGCATTTCCTGACCAATCGCGTATAAGCAAAGGTCTACTGTCTCTTGGCAGAGATGCTGAGACCCTGTCTCCACCCCCCCCCCCACTTGTTCAGGTAGAACATCGCAACCTGATTGTCCATTTGGACAAGCACCAACTAGTTCTGCAGGCAGCGGTGAAAGGCTTTCATTGCTAGAAAAATGGCCTTGAACTCCAGGAGGTTGATCTGCTACTGACTCTCCATTGGGGACCAGTTGCCCTGCGTGCGTAGTTCCTTGCAGTGGGCACCCCTGCCCAGTAGGGACGTGTCTGTGGTGGGGACTTCTGGGGGTTTGGGGCTGGAAGGGCATGCCTTCAGGAGGTGCTGTGCATGCTGCCACCAGTTGAGCAACTCTGCTAGTTGTCGGGACACATATCTGGTCCTGGAGTCAGCCTGTGGCTTGTGTCCACTGTGAGCAGAGGCACTGCTGAGCTGTCCACATCTGCAGGGAGGCATTGGGGACCACATGGACTGTGGATGGATGTGGCCTAGGAGGAGGAGCATGGACCGCACTGACACAGTGGGATGGCGCTGCACCTCGGTGGCCAGGACCCTGAAGCGATCTGCCTTGTCCAGAGAGAGGAAGGCCCTGGACTGAAGAGTGTCCAGATGAGCTCCTATGAACTCCAGATCCTGTGTTGGAGTGAGGTGAGATTTGGAGTGGTTTATCATGAACCCCAAATGCTGCAGGACCTTGATGGTGTGAGCCGTGGCCTGATGAACCTTGGTGGCCCTTTCACGAGCCAGTCATCCAGGTAAAAGACAACAAAGGCCCCTTGGCGATGGAGATAGGCGGCCACCACTGCCAGGCATTTGGTGAAGACTCTTGGTGCAGAGGCTAGGCCGAAGGGGAGTAACCTGTACTAGTAGTGGTCTCCCACGACCATGAACCTCAGGTTCTGCCTGTGTCTGGGATGAAAATGATTCAAGTATAAGCATCCTTTAGGTCCAAGAAGTACAGATAGACAATCTCCCTGCTGGAGGTAGGGCAGCAATGTTCCACGGGAGAGCATTTTGAACTTCTCCCGCACTAGGAACTTGTTCAGGTTTCGAAAGTCCAGAAAGGCCTTAGGCCTCCTGTTCTTTTTGGGACCAGAAAGTACCTGGAGTAGAACTCCTTCCCTCTTAGGTGGTGGGGTACTGGCTCCACGGTCCTATCCCTGAGAAGCTCTGTAAGTTCCTGCAGTAGCAGGGCAGGGTGCAGGGTCCAAGTCGGCTCTCCTGGAAGGAAAGGGGGAGGCATCTGGTCCAAGTGAAGGAAGTAGCCTTCTCTGACCACTTGAAGCACCTAGGTGTCTGTGGTGATGGCAGACCAGCGATGGGCAAAATGAATCAGATTCCCCTCCTGTTGGCAGCTGCTCCCCCATGGGTGGAGAGGCTATGCTCAGGGAGTCAAAACCCCAACCCAGCCTGGGCCGGAGCTGGTGTTTGGGGCTTGGAGCCCTTTGGCTTGCGTTGGCCCTTGCCCACTCCTTTGCCCTGTTGATCCTGCTGT